>CM037466.1:3566764-6091764 GCA_021014325.1 Plazaster borealis | reverse complement strand
TCCACCATTTTCTGCATCGTTTCAGCTACTTGGTCTAATCTATTACCAACTATTAAGGAACCGTCATGTAAGCCTGCAGGCTACCAACTTCCCAGGAAAGCAGGGGTCTGCCTGACCCAATAGTTTATTAAGGAACCATCATGTAAGCCTGCAGGCTACCAACTTTCCAGGAAAGCAGGGGTCTACCTGACCCAATAGTTTATTAAGGATCCGTCATGTAAGCCTGCAGGCTACCACCTTCCCAGGAAAGCAGGGCTCTGCCTGAACCGACAGTTTATAAAGGAACCGTCATCTAAGCCTGCAGGCTACCACCTTCACAGGAAAGCAGGGGTCTACCTGACCCAATAGTTTATTAAGGAACCGTCATGTAAGCCTGCAAGCTACCAGCTTTCCAGGAAAGCAGGGGTCTGTCTGACCCAATAGTTTATTAAGGAACCGTCATGTAAGCCTGCAGGCTACCAACTTCCCAGGAAAGCAGGGGTCTACCTGACCCAATAGTTTATAAAGGAACCGTCATGTAAGCCTGCAGGCTACCACCTTCACAGGAAAGCAGGGGTCTGCCTGAATCGTTCCCTCTTGTAGGAGATCAGTGTGGAGCCGTCAAACAGATGTGAGTGTGGCACCCCAAAAAGCATTTCAGCACTTCCTCAGCTCTTGTCCTATATTTGGATCTCCATATGGCTTACCAATCTAACTTTGTTCCAAGTTAGATAGTTTCCATATGAACATCGACGATGAGTCTGACCAAATGTACAATCGAAAAAACTTCCTCAAAATATAGTAAAGGCATATACAAAGGGTAAAATGGATATTGGGAAAGTATGCAATGGCAAGGAGTGAAACAGATCCTGTTTTGAAATTCAGTTATCAATTGATGGAAAAACCTTTTACACTTGCACTTTTATGGTTTGAGTAACCTTACATGAACAGTTTTGACAAGTGAAGGGTTTCGGGGAACTAAAGGGTTAATAGCTTGAAACGGCTGTTAAAAAAAAAATTAAAAAAGGAGTCGTACACTTAATAAAATCTTACTTTTACTGACTGTGAAATCTTTATTTTTGTATAGATTATTTTTGATCGATTATGATTAATTACAGGTGGTTTCTATGGATTTCCGTGGGGATGCTAGGTCCAGCATTTTTGATGCTGGTGCTGGAATTGCTCTCAATGATAACTTTGTCAAGCTTGTATCATGGTAAGTGTGTAACCTCTTATATTAAATATTCATACGAATCCCATATAGTTTAAGGAAACCTATTAGTTCATTAGTTCATAGTTCACATGATCATGTTTACCTGGGCCCAATTTCATGACACTGCTTACCGCAGAATTCAGGGAGGTGTCCTCTGATGATTTCGCCTGCAATTGTTTAACATCTTACCATCTGTAAAAATGGGCTGAGATTAACACTCTAATTTATAATTTTTGTTTAAATACACATATTACAAAATCAGAAAACCACATGTGAGTCTGTTGACATTCACGTTAAACAGGAAAGTAGAACTATTAATTTGATATGCTGTCAACTCCAAGAATCTTATCAGTCTTTCAAAAAAAAAAATGGTAGGGACAATTTGTCCATCACACAATGCACATCTAGGGTGTTTGGTTTTCTTCTAATGAAATCACCGAAATCAAGATCTGGTTGTACTCTCAGTAATATAATTATTCTTGGAGTTGACCAAAAATCCATCCAACCTGCAAACCTTAATATTGAAAAAAAAATACATGCGGCTGGATTAAAAGTGACATCAATCAAAGAAAAACAAACAACTTGTTCTCATTCAAAATTTCAAAATTTCAAATTTCTAACTTGCCATTTTGTACTGTCCATTAGCATTAAACCTGCTGTACTTGTATTTAAAACACATGTAACCTTATTATGTAGCCTTCAGGCAAATGCTGATATGCCATACGTGTAGCAATTTTTACAAGAGTTTGTACATTGTTATCCTGCTTCCCTGTGTTACCTCAAATTATTACATTTGTTTATTCCTTTCAACATCTCCAACAAGGATTCATGTTTCACAGTTTTTATGGTTTTTGTTTTTTTTTGTATTTCTAGGTATGACAATGAGTATGGATACAGTTTCCGTGTTGTTGATCTTATTGCCTACATGGCTTCTCAGTAAAGAGTGCAAGGGGTACCAGATCTACATAGACGTCGTCGGCTCAGGACTATAAGGGCGCTAGTGCAGTTTGTAGGCAATTCATTAAATTGTTTTTGCATATTTGGGTGAAAAGGGTTTATTGATCAAGAGTGGTCTCCAAAGTAATTGTTTGGCAAGCAGAAGTATTCTTTTTCTAAGGAAAAAATTCATTTATGGATTTTGATCTATTTTTTTTAAACAAATTTATACACATTTTTCATTTAATACCCTCTTGATCATAGGAAATTATAATTAACAAGTTTCTAGCACTGAGCCAATGACATGTACTTTGCTGTGTACTGATTGCTGCTCAAGCCGTTTGCGATAATCTGTCAGTTGTACTACATTTAGCTTATGGTTAAAATGATGACAGGTTAGTGATAGAGTTTGTCATAATAAAGTTGAAAATTAGTACTGCTGTAGGATACCTTTGGTCAGTTTGAACAATAGACAATGTAATTCCCCAAAGATGATTTGAATAAGGAATGCAATTGTGTGCATGTGCTGTTTTGGTTTTTTACCTAGTCTTCCGCTTCATGCCTGATTAGTTTCCATATTGTGAATGGAGTTCCTTCTCTTTTCTTGTTTTTTTTTTTTTATGCACAAGAATAACTTGATGCATATGTCCTTTTTTTTGAGTACATAAATGTGAATAAGCCTTTTTGAGGTATGGCGGACGTGATAGGAGTGTACTGTTTGGTTTGGGTGTATACACACAAATTTACCCAAACCTTATAGTGTTGTAGCCTTGTGTCCGCCATATCTCAAAAAGGCTTATAGTGCACATTTCTTTTCCTAGTTCAGGGAAGTAAAATCTGATAGTTAAGTATTTAATGATATCTTAATATATATTGGTGAAATGATTATGTAACGCATGTTGCAATTAACCTCATTTGTTCCAACCTTTGATCTTTCCCAATGAATTAAAAAAAAAGTAGCCTCAGCTTGTTTCCTGTCAACAGCCTTTAACATATTCCACGTCAGTTAATGAAGAGAAAAATTTCTCTTTAAGTGAATAATGCTCTAAGACTTAAGATCATTTAAGCCACGTTAACTGGAATTTATTAAAATACAAATTTCTCCTGATTTCCATTGCAGCAGCTATCATGTATTAGACGTGTATTAAAAGGTTTGAACGTGCATGTAAAAAACACAGGTTTTACATTTCCAAAAAGCTAATCACTTAAAAGAAATTGGTACATGTAGATGATCCTCAGTGCATTTAAGTAAAATGTATTTCTGTCGATCCATCAATTTAGAAATTAAATTTGTTTACTAAAAAAAAATGGGTTATAATAGAACAACAAATAATACCATTGTTATTTTTAGAAATGATTAAAAAAGGATATAAATAGATAAACAATGTTCAGAATTGTTCTTTATATTCTCTTCAAAATAAACATTGTCCAAATGTCAACAAAGCACATGATTGAATGGCACAGTTATCTCAGAGATACATGTTTTCAAAGATAAAATTCCACTAGAATATTGGTTTTTAGACATTTTTTAGCCATTTATTTTTGTAAGTTTTTCAGGTATGTGTTGACAATTTTCTTGCATGCGAATTTCCAGCTAACCAATACAGCCATGACCCAGGGGATGTTAAATCAATTATATCATTGTAAACAAAGCCTAGAATAAATTGAAGATCCATGCATTTTGGTACAACAGATACAACAGTAAAAACAATTAGTTGGGAAAAAATACTTTGGGGTGTTCCAAATTTTACACAAATTGCTTTATAAAGAGACCACATCTCATTTGGATACAGTCTTTCTTTGTCACATTTTGGTATACAATTTACATTTGCAATTTCATTCAAGTATGAAAGGTCCAGATGTTTACAGTTTTTAGACTTCTAGATTTTTTGATTGATTCTGGAGATGATGTATTGTAGCAATACTAATTGAAAACCCATTGTGTTCTGTTCAAATAAAGTTTGACAATGAGAAGTTCAATTGCTTTCCCCCAGTTTTCTGGCGTGCTGTTAACTTTCTTTGTAAGTTTGTAGTAGGTCTGTCTCATGTTGATTGAATCATATTCTATGAAGAAGATTATTGTGTCTAAACAACATTCATTGGGTGTTCAAATTGGATAGTGCAAAATTGTTTAGTGAGAAACAAGTGAGAAACTGCTGGACAGTAAACTTCTATGACCTTAGCTTTTATTGTCTCTGTCCATATGATACTATTCCATGCTGCACATGCATGTCTTTCTCTTCGTGTGATTTTTGTTCATTGAACAAGCCACGGTTCACATCAATCAGTCGGTATATTGGCTTCCAACCCCCCCCCCCCTCAAATCCCCAGAAAAAAAGAAAAACAAAAAATTCTTAAATTCCAAAAAATTGTTAGTGGATATTTCATTTTTTTTGGGGGGGGGGCAGTATCAAATTTGACGGTGACAGTGATCAACCAGCCACAAAATCCTGTGAGGTTTACAATTTGAAGTAAAGACAAAAGTGCAAGAGCATTACCATCACAAGGGTCGGCAAGTCTAGAGGTGAGCTTCGTACACCCTACTGCCACCAGGCCCAAGTACCTAATATGTACTGATTTGTTCACTGTATGATTTGAACCCCACCCACAGTAGTGTGGGTGGGTCTACGAGCGAATACTTACCCATAGAGCAAATACTACAATTGCATTGTTCCCTATGCTGGCAGGTAAATAGCTCAGAGTTTTACACACAATAGCGCCCTCTAGTGTCCTGTTCCCGAGGCCTGTGACATGCGCACTACCTTAGTGTCCTCTTTTTTCTCAAGCGTTACACGCGTAAGTACTCAAGAATCAAGTATAGTGGGGAAGGAGGGAGGGTGCTCTACAGGTAAGTATTCGCTTGTAGACCCACCCACACTACTGTGGGGTGGGGATCTACTTCATTCTACTTACCTGTAGAGCGAATACTACAATTGCATAGACTCGCACCAAGTAGGCGGATGGTATACGCGAAACTAGTGTATGTCTACAGGGGCGTAGGACACGGGGCGTGCCTAAGAAACCCCAAAAGCCTATGGTTCACCCCGTAATTACGCGGGAACCAGAAGACCAAAAAGTCAGGCTCTGTAACAGAAGACCTTACTTTAACAGGTCAGCCCAGATGCGTGACACCGCGATATGGGAGAACGCCGAGCATGGCCCCCTGGGGGCCCACGGTTCATGCGCAAAAAATTAGGGGGGTATCGCCATTATGGGAGAAAACATAATAGGTCCTACACCTCATTAAATTTCACATTCACGTAAGAATATATATATGGGAAGTGGATTCACCAGTTAGTGCTTCTTGGAAGCTTGACTGGCTGTCTGCATCACCTCCCTTCCAGTTCTGCCATCCGCCTGGAGGACGTCCTACAGGTACAGTTCGGAGAAGGTATTAGGGCACACCCAGCAGGCTGCCTTGGTGATGTCAGTCTAGGGTACGCCATAAATGCCCAAGAGGCGGTTACCCCCCTAACGTCATGCGCCCGGATAGGGCCCTTGGATGCCGGCCAGCCTCCCGGTACGGAGGGGATGGCAGTCACGATCCAGCATGAGATGGTACACTGTGATGCCGGCCGAAAGGGTGGGGTTGTTGTAATAAAAAGTTTGTTATGACCTGTACGAAGCGATCTCATACGGCTCATGTACCACTTAAGTGCCCGAACGGGGCACCCAGTTTATCATTCACCTCTGATGAAAGGGACTTGATGTCCGGGACGGAAATGTCCAGGGGTGTAAATGAGCTCGACTGGTTTTTGGTCAGGAAACCGGCTGTGGAAACTAGGCGGACGCCGCCTGGTTCCCACGGGATGTGTCCTGCCTCCACTGACAAGGCGTGACTGCGCTGCCGGGAAGTAGCGACGGCCAGGAGGAACGCCACCTTGATGGAAAGCTGCAACAGCGTTGAGCAGTCCATCGGCTAGTAAGGAGGTTTCGTCAAAGTTGACAGTACACTAAAGAGGTCCCAGGACAGGACCAGTTTGCGTACTGGGGGATGGGTCACAAATGTTCCCTTGATCAGCTGGCTGATGGCCCGGTTATCCGAGACAGAAGAACCGTCTGGGATGCCAGGGTGGATTGCGGCAATGGCCGACCGGTAATTCCTTACCGTGCCCGTCGAGAGGCCGCTGTCCAGGAGGTATACCAAGAATAAAACCACCCCTACAGAAGTATTGGAAGGATGTAGGGATTTCCGTCTACACTATTTAAAGAAATGGCGTAGTCGGCTGTTGTACACCTTCCTGGTCGAGGCTCGGCGTGACTGGGCTGTGATTGTTGCAGCCCTGCGTGAAAGGCAACATCCAGCTTCCCCCGGATCTTTTCCGCAAAGGGGAGCTTGGAGGATGCCGATCCCCTGTCAGCGGCAAGCTTGTCGGTGGCCGAGTCCGGCAGGAAGGGAGTGGCAAAGTATTTCTCGAAATCCCCACGGGGAAAACGATAGTAGGGCTCCGTATGTTAAGAGTACGGAGTCCACGTTTTTGCACCCATCACCCCGTCCATGCGATCGACGCACACCCGATCCAAGGGCATCACTGGGAATTAAGGGCTTCACGCCCGTTGTCAGACCCGACCTCTTCTTAAACTACTTGTGTCCACCAGAGTGCGGTTCCGGGTCACAGGGAAGATTCAGAACTCTGATCATGTCCCTCTGGATCAGGCGCAACTCGGTCTCAGCGACCGACATCCGTTGGATGGAGCTGACCAACTGGCCCTCTTCATCGACCGAGTCGGCCGAATCAGGGGTACGAGATGCCCTCTGGGAATGAGAATCATATCCCGACAGCGAAATTGCATCATTATGGCATTCTAACACCGGGTCCTGGTCGGACTGGAATGACGCCGATGGGTGGAAACTGATGCTTGGCAGGGACACCAGCACACGGTGGGTCGTGTGTGGCGGTGCCCGCTGGGCGGGGATCATGCGCGCATGACCGTAGAGGTTGGAGGGCGGGGGCGGTAAACCCGGGGGGGGGGGGGGACTCCAGAGCACGGTTAGTGTGTGTGGGAGTCCCCGTTGGTCTGGTGCTAGCCAGCCGTGGCCGTATAGACGGGGACTGCTCTATATTCCGACACCCCTATGTTCCGACACCCCTATGTTCCAACAACCCCCTCATGATTTACATAGGGTTAGGGTTAGGGTTAGGGTTAGGGTTAGGAATAGGAAAATACACCAGGGTTATAGGGGTGTCAGAACATAGGGGTGTACCTCATAGACTATGGGGCACATGTGGGGTAACCGAGTCAGTAGGGCCCTGTTCGCTGTCCTCGCGTCGGCCCGCAAGCGAGGCCGCGAGGGTGTGGAATGCCTCCAGGAAGTCCTCCTTATAGAGATTGGATCCTTTGTGGCGTTTGCCAGGGTGTGTCCGATCGGAGGGACTGCTTGAGCTCGAGTGTGAGCGGCGGGAATGACAGTTTTTATTGCCCTTCTTCTTCTTGGAGGAACTTCCCCCAGTTGACTCTGATGTAAGCTCAGAGGCTACCTGCGTGACAGGGATGCCTGAGCAGCGGGTAAATCCCGATGCAGAGGCCGAACCCTCGGAACGTAGCGCTCCGACGGGCCCCGTGGGGACTGTTCCCCGTGGCCAATCGCCTGTGCGGCCGACAGCGCCCCAAGCCTAATAGAGTAGGCGGGGGCTGCCCGGTCGAGGCGGCCGTACAGCAGACCATCCATAGGCACCGCGGTATGTGCGGTTGCACTAGGGTGGTCTGGGTACATCGAGCCGTGGAGGGGTAATTTCTCCGGCTGTGACTGCCCCATATTCAGGCCTGGGCGCACCGAGCCATCGAGGGAGTAGTCCCTCAGGCTGTGAGTGCCCCATAGGCAGGCCTGGGCCTGGGCGTACCGAGCCGTGGAGGGGTAGTTCCTCTGGCTGCGAGTGCCCATAGGCGGGCCTGGGACTGGCAGGGTGAGCTCCGTAACGGAGGCACGTCTGCCAACTCGTCCCTTTTTGGGTATGGCCCTGGTACCGGACAATATCTTGGCCTTACCGGGGCGTTTCCCTTTTGGTTGGGTGGACCCCAGAACACTTACCAGGGACGGAGGGACTGTATGGTCCCCTGCCCGGCTAGTACTTGGTCCGTCAGCCCTGGCAGCCGGCAGCGGCTGAGGGGGCTGGCTGGGGGATTGCACCGGTGACACTATGTCGCCGCGTAAGCGGCCCGAGAACTCGGGTTGTCTCGGGTTGTCCCGGAGGGATGGATGCTCCGGTAGCGACATGCCCTGCCCTTCCCAACTTCCTAGAACTCATCTTTATACAACTCAACAAATCACTCAACAAACACAACTCTACAAGAACTATCCACGATCTTTTATTTTCTTTTATTTTAATTCGGGATAGCAGCTAATCTTGCTTTCTCAAGCAATCCGGTAACAGCAAATTACAGAATTTAGGTAGCATAAAAATTCACATGCACCTCCTTCGCCTGCTAAGAGAAAAAGAGGACGCTAATGTAGTGCGCATGTCACAGGGCGTCGGGGACAGGACACTTGAGGGCGCTATTGTGTGTAAAACTCTTAGCTATTTACCAGCATAGGGAACAATGAAATTGTAGTATTCGCTCCACAGGTAAGTAGAGTGAAGTAGACCTTTATATTTAATATATTTCTCTTTTGTGCTTGGTGTGTATTTTGTTTGTGCCAATGTTACTGTTAATAGGCACTCATTTTAACCCAATAGCTCAAATGCTCGTGATGATACTGAAGGTTTCATTTTAGAGCATTTTCTGCAGTGTGCCAAACAAAGTGGCCAGTGGTGTTTCTGTACATTGGCACTTGCAGCGTGGCACAAGTTTAGGGGCCTTGGCTTGTACATGTTTGACAGCATGTCTATTGGTTAATTTCATATTGACCACTTTCTGTTTCCAATCGTCTGGTTTTGTGCTGTTGCTAAATCTATGCCTAGCTCTGGGTCCTATATTGCATCCTTCTTGGTCCCTGGAACAGATTTCCCGAGTGCCTGCAGTGTTCGGCTGACTCAGTTGCTAGATCAAAAAGAATATACAGACATTTTCGTCTGCTATGTGATATGGTAAAGTGGTGTAATTTTTGATGTTTCAAAAAGAAAATATGCATAAGTGCATACCGAATGACTCGTCCGAAGGCTGAGAAGTCAGTTTTTGCTCTGAAAAGTCGGCTACACCCCTATGTTCCGACACCCCTATGTTCCGACAACCCTGGTGTATTTTCCTATTCCTAACCCTAACCCTAACCCTAACCCTATGTAAATCATGAGGGGGTTGTCGGAACATAGGGGTGTCAGAATATAGGGGTGTCGGAATATAGAGCAGTCACCGAAAAGTCAATCAGTCCAGTGGTCAGGAATTGATGTAATACAGTGACCTGAATCAGTGCACTGGGGAATTATGGGCTCAATAAGTTCTCTAAGCACATTTGTTTTCAATATGTGTTTGTTATCTGAGCATGCAAATCTTGACATAGCCTTGTTGACCTGGGTCCCGGTTTCAGGTTCCAAGAAATTTTGATCATCAGCAAAGGAACTTTCTGTGATTATTTTACTTAATTAGATAATCATATTTCATCTAATTCTCTTTCAAGCTGCCTTTTTTGTTGATCAAAGCACTTTACCTCATACCCTATCTGACAGTTGACAGTCTGAGAGTGTTTTATGAAAGGTTTATGAAAGGTTTGTATATATTATTCATTTTCTACAATTATTTTTTTTGAAAGGTTTGTATCTATTATTCACTTTCTACAACTATTTTTTTTAACTAGTTCATCTTTTTAGCTTTCTGTGTACGTATTTGGCTGGTCAAGACGTAATTTTTTTGTTTGTAAAATTGTTTAATTATCGTTGTATTATGTTGTTTAATCCATTTTTGCTTGTATTCAGCGCCTTAAGGTGGAGCCTATCTGCAACTGTTTGCGCTTTATAAACACCTCTTTATTATTATTATTATTATTATTATTATTATTTATGCCGCGATGTGGTATACTTTGCACTTTAGGAACATTTTAACAAGTTGGATACTCCCTGGTTTAATTTAGAACAAATGGCAACACAAGAAAACTGTTTAAAAAGTTTAGTTAGGCTACATCCTGTAAAAGCCTTGGATCTTGAGGGTTTATACACACAAAATGCTGCAGAGAAAACATGTCCAGCTTGCATGCTTTCCAGACAAGTAATAAGCAATGAGCTAGCATTAAGAAAAACGAACCCCCAGGTATGAAGGTGGTGTGAACCTGGGTCATGTTAAACATAGTGCCCATTACCAGCTGCAACTGACCACACACATTACAACTACCTCCGAGCATTGGAGGTAGTTGCAATTAGGCCACCATGGCTGCCCCCTCCTATAAAAAGGTTGTATTTGATCTAGATGCTTCACCGGTGCTTTATGAATGGTACCTTCTGAATGGTGCCTTCCAAGTGCTCCGACCACCACAGGGACTACTTTGAAAGAAATTAAATAATTATATACTAGTTCTTCAGTCTTCACTGGTTGCCAGTTCAAGTACAATTCAAACTGCTCCTACAGCCATCAATGGACTCAACAATCTCATGCCACTTCAGTCATCTTCTTGCAACTTACGGTCTTCAAATAATTTTCTTGTTAACGTTACCAAATGGAAACTTAAAGAAATTGTATACGTTTGGTAATTGGAACCCACTGTTTCAGTCCTTATATAGTTGTAGATACCAGAAAACTAACCTGTGAAAATTTCATTTCAAAAGGTGGTAGCGTTTTTGAGATATTGCCAAAAATCTGGAGCGTTTATGTCCACGCAGGAAGAATAATCTGCAATTGGAATTCACAATCTGAGAAATGCAGCAGTACAACAAATATTTTACCGTAATCGACAAATAAATTTGAAATATAACAGTTATATTTGCTTGCTTTAATACACTTAAAATTAAAAAGGCCTTTATACATGTTATACAAAAAGCTTTAAAGAATATACCGGTACATCCAGTTATGATGGCATTGTAGCAGTATACATGTATGTAAACACATGGTGAATACAACACTCATACTTAAAGGCACTGAACACGTTTGGTAATTGTCAAAGACCAGTGTTCTCACCTGGTGTATCCCAACATATGCATAAAATAACAAGCCTGTGAAAATTTGGGCTCAATTGGTCATCGAAGTTGCAAGAAAATGATTTTTAAAAAACACCTCTGTTGTACAAATTTGTGTGCTTTCAGATATAGGAATGAAAACTCCTTGCAAGAAGTTTTTTATTATTTTAGTGAGAAATTACCTCTTTCTCAAAAACTACATTACTTCAGAGGGAGTCGTTTCCTACAATGTTTTATACTATCAACAGCTCTCCGTTGCTTGTTACCAAGTAAATTTTTATGCTAATATTTATTTTGAGTAATTACCAAACGTGTACGATACCTTTAAGGTACCCTTTTCCCCAGAGTCCCTTGAATCTTGAAAAACACAATATTACCAAAGTAAGACCATTTTAGAAAAAAACATGACATGTACAAGTTATGTTATTTATCTTCATTAACTTTTGACTGAACTGGTTCGTGGTTACGTTACCACTAAGAATGGGTTTGTTCTCAATGTGATTGGGTTTGAAATCAGGTACACTGTTAGCATTACTGTCACATTCCGGAAGTTTTGACACATCATATAATGAAGAAAACATAGAGACTAGTTTTGTTCTTTTTGAAGACCAATTCTAATGAACTATTACAACATTTTATCCCAAGTGCTTACACACAGAACCAGAAAGCATCTGTGGTACATGCAGTCCAGTTTCACATCAAAGTACTTAGTGACTGAGATGTAAATTGAGTGTTTCTGAAATGAAATACATGCTTGACTGAATGGTATACTTGATGAGTATTTTGTAATGGAAGAACTAACTGGTAATATAACAATTGTCTTATCACATCACATCTGCCTTGTGTATAAACACACAGTAACATACATGTTTTGAGAGTAGTTTATGCCTAATGGTAATCATACCTAATCTGAATTACCTATTATAATGGAAAGAAACGTCTTGTAAAACTTTCACAGCTTCTGACTTTGAAAATGGTCTTCCAACATAACAAAAACAGTTCATCCAAACTCCAGTAACATATAATGGATGAATGGTTTAACAGAAAACAGAGGTTGAATCCTCTCTGTATATTTGTTCAAAGAAAGGGTAAGACTTTCAATTACCGCTAGCAGCAAAATCTTGCCCCAAATTAATCTGAACTTTCAGTGATATGATGGAAGCATGGTTTGTTACAAATGATCATTTTCCCATTAAATTCACAATTGCAAATTTGAAAATTATAAATGGTAGAAATTTGTTCAAGAGACATCAAAATAACCTTTGAAATCTTTAAATATGGATGGTGTTGGTCTATTCATGTAATAATTTTAAATTAATTTTATTTGCACACGTAACTTTTTGAAAATTTAATACATTGAAAATTTGCGAATCCAAGAAAGCTTTTGATTTAACCAGGTCCCATATGTTTTTGATTACACATCCAACAGCACAATTAGCACCAATAACATGATAAATGGGAAACAGTAAGAAATATTTAGTTTTAGATGTGGGAGGAAAACCAAACAATCAGGTAGGAACTGAAAACACAATCCACATGCAAGGCTCAGGTCTGAGGAAGGATCTGTACTCGGGTTCACAGAGGTGGAAGGCAGAGAAAGAAACCACAGAGCCAAGCTGATCCATGTATTAAGTTATAATGCCACACACTGACACTGCAATGGAAATCCAAATGTTATGTGAACTTATTGCGCCAGAGTTCAATGAAAAAACCTCTCAGAATAGCTGTCATTGAGAGGTAAGGGGACCAACAGTATAGAAAGTAATAGCTGTCGTTGACAGGTAAGGGGACCAACAGTATACAAAGTAATAGCTGTCATAAACAGGGGCCAATTTCATGGCTCTGCTTACCGCCCAGCTGCGTCCTATAGAAATACACACGTTACAATGCGCGTAAGCGCCAAGCAGTGCCATGAAATTGGGCCAAGGTAAGGGGACCAACAGTATACAAAGTAATAGCTGTCGTTGACGGGCAAGGGGACCAACCAAGTAACAGCTGTCATTGACAGGTATAAGGGGACCAACAGTATACAAAATAACAGCTGTCATTGACAGGTATGGGGACAAACAGTATACAAAGTAATATCTGTCATTGACAGGTAAGGGGACCAACAATGTAATAGCTGTCATTGACAGGTAAGGGGACAAACAGTATACAAAGTAATAGCTGTCATTGACAGGTAAGGGGACCAACAGTATACAAAGTAATAGCTGTCATTGACAGGTAAGGGGACCAACAATGTAACAGCTGTCTTTGACAGGTAAGGGGACAAACAGTATACAAAGTAATAGCTGTCATTGACAGGTAAGGGGACCAACAGTATACAAAGTAATAGCTGTCATTGACAGGTAAGGGGACCAACAATGTAATAGCTGTCATTGACAGGTAAGGGGACAAACAGTATACAAAGTAATAGCTGTCATTGACAGGTAAGGGGACCAACAATGTAACAGCTGTCTTTGACAGGTAAGGGGACAAACAGTATACAAAGTAATAGCTGTCATTGACAGGTAAGGGGACCAACAGTATACAAAGTATTATCTTCCAGCAGGCCTGAAAAATCGATTCTGATTGGTCAATCCATAGCAACAAGGAGTGTGATATAAACTTATATTGCACGGCTTATATCACACCCTGCGTATTGCGTGTTCTAACTGCGCATCAAGTTTGCTTGAAGATAAATACGTTATCACACGCGCGCTCGTGGAATACGGAAAAATATAGCGCGTCTGCGTCCCATATCCAACTCGGCCTTCGCGGCCTCGGTGGATATGGGACGCAGAAGCGCTATATTTTTCCGTATACCACTCGCGCTTGTGTGATACTTATAATATCTGTCATTGACAGGTAAGGGGACCAACAGTATATAAAGTAATATCTGTCATTGACAGGTAAGGGGACCAACAGTATACAAAGTAATAGCTGTCATTGACAGGTAAAGGGACCAACAGTATATAAAGTAATATCTGTCATTGACAGGTAAGGGGACCAACAATGTAACAGCTGTCTTTGACAGGTAAGGGGACAAACAGTATACAAAGTAATAGCTGTCATTGACAGGTAAGGGGACCAACAGTATACAAAGTAATAGCTGTCATTGACAGGTAAAGGGACCAACAGTATACAAAGTAATAGCTGTCATTGACAGGTAAAGGGACCAACAGTATACAAAGTAATATCTGTCATTGACAGGTAAGGGGACAAACAGTATACAAAGTAATAGCTGTCATTGACAGGTAAAGGGACCAACAGTATACAAAGTAATATCTGTCATTGACAGGTAAGGGGACCAACAGTATATAAAGTAATAGCTGTCATTGACAGGTAAAGGGACCAACAGTATACAAAGTACTAGTCATTATAGTTAACTAAATTCTTGTAGAGCTTATCTTTCTATAGAGACGGTAAATACATTGCCTTGATACCAAAGGATCCAATGTTTTATACAGAAAAAACCACCTTAAAGCATTCAGTAGTTGATTTCAGTATAAACCATTCTCCTAAATTTAAAAACATTAAAACATCTACAAAAATGTCAGCACCTATTTGTAGAATAAGAGATTGAAATGAACATACATTATCTTATGCTAAACCATGTTTCAATTTAAGACTTATCAAGAAAAACATTATGATTGAATTAACAAATTTTGTATCATCATTGATTGACTACAACTTGCACTTCTGTCAAGCTAATTTAATTAAGTAAAAACTACTTCAAAAATTTTCAATGGCCAGACATTTCGACCCTAGCAGAGTGTTTCTCCTAGGCCAAAAAAAATACTTCAGTGTTATATTTATGAAGCAAGCAATCACACTCAAATGTCTGAAAATATTAAAGGTAGTAATTTTTGAAGTAAAGCCAAACCTACTTTTTTTACATGTATAACCTGAATAACATGAAAAGTACACAATTCAGTTTCATGTTGGACAACTGTTTGAGCGTTGAAGTTGTAACTATAACTATGATTAACCATTACATAATGATACAGTCATCAGGATCGGTATGTCAACTTACAGACATTTTTGATGGAAAGGTCAAATCGGCTAATGGCATTTAACAAAAAGAGTAAACATTTTCTGAAGCTGTAAGATGATTTAGAATGACGAGGTATGGTTCTTAGGGTCCCAGGGATATGATTAGTGTAACTCATTATGATTACTGAATCATTACATGTGATAATGTGTAAAGGCTGAACCTATTAAAGTATCTCTACACATTACAAATACAGGTAGGATTATTTCCTTTGAGAAGGTTCACTGAACGGAAAAATGGGGGGGGGGGCGAGGTAGAAGAAATTTATCCAAAACTAAAAACTAACAGCTAGAAGAAAAAACCCCCACTATTATTGTATATTATGCATTCCTAAATACCCTCACCGGCATCATTTCCTGCAATGCAAGAGAGCAACAATCTCAAATAAATACTTTTCAAATGATATGTTTAAAGTGTTATTACTATTTGTACAACATACAAAATTAAAAAGCTTTAAAAAAATATTTGATATATATGTAGATACTGATGAGAGAACATTGCAATAAATGACTAGCCCTAGATGATGAAGCTATGTTGATTTGTGACTTGTCTTATTCTATAATTCAACACTATTTTTTATATCAAGAGATGTACAGCTACATGTATGCTGAATCTGTCTTACTTTAATAGCTAGCTATAACAAAGACTGCCCTTGCACCAGCTGAAGCTCTTGTTATAAATATTAAGACTTGCTATCCCTATGTGGGATATTCTTTATCCCGATGCAAATTTAACATCTATTATATCCCTATGTGAATTCTCAATTTTTAACATCTATTATATCCCTATGTGAATTCTCAATTGGATTGTTCATGGATTGATGATAACAATGCTTTGAGATCTTTATCATTCAAATAAAAAGGTGTGCTTTAGAAGCGTACAACCAGTAAATGTGTTTTCCTAACTATGACACTAGAAAAATTTGCTTTGCTTTTGCAAGTTGCATTAGAACCAGGCTTTACACCATACAGACATCAGGGTTGCATAGATTCCTCTAACACTACTGAACTGGCCAACTGTAAATTCCAGTCTAAAGAGGAAAGAAGCGACTCACACCGATCGCGAGTCACATTTCCAAGTTGAAACAGCTGTTCAATCTTGAGTTCATGTACAGCACTATTTACATTCCATGAATTTCCGATGAGTGCATTACGACATTCATCCATTGTCACACCATGAACATGGGCCTGAACACGATTCATCTTCTCAGTGGCTGAGGAGTTGGTTTCAGATGCCATTAAATCCGAATCTGCTGCATACCCACTCAAAGGAGAACTATTTTGACGTAAAAAACTTTGAGGTTTGGAACTAGCCTGTGGTAGAATAGGACAAAGTGATGACAGATCTAATGCATTTTGAAGTGCAGATGTATTCTTCTTTGAGGTAGTTTGATGAGTTTGAAACCCCTTTTTTGAGAAGTTTGGAATTAAGGGATGAATCTCTGCACTTGCCAGACTGTCCTTTGAAGTTGAGCCATTTGTATCAAGAGCATCTGCAAAAACTGTGTTTCGTCCTGGAGTTAAGATGTAGTGTGTATCACTTATTTGTTTACCATCACGCATAATGGGGCGAATGTGGGCAGTAGTAGGTGACTTTGAACCACCGAAGGAGGGCAATACACAAGGTTCATTTGACGATATTTCTGCTTTTGGTGGGGAACTTTTATTAGACTCTTGAAAAATATCAGATGGCTTTGGGGGCAGAAGAAAATAATGAGTATTACTCAGTTTTACTCCATCCTTAACTATGGGCAAGATCTTGGACCTGGAGTCCGTTTTCATGTCTTGCATGACTGTTTGCGATTTTGGATTTTGTTGAAAAGTCTTGTGATGCGACCCAATCATTTCAAAAGCTTCTGCAGTTTGCTTTCTAGGTGGAAGAGGTGGTTTTGTTTCTCTGGAATCAGGAAAGAACAGAGGGCAGCTCATTGACTCTTCCTGCCCCTTTCCTGATGATGTACTCCAGTCATGTTTTATGTCCAACAGCTGCGGATCTGATTTTCTTTCTTGGCGATCAAAGAGTTTTCTTTTTGAGACAGGTGGTTGTATATGGGTGGGTGTACGGGGTGGTAAGTCTGGTTTCCTTGTCTCAACAGCACCTTGCTGACTAGATGCAGATGAGTGTACACTACTGCTTTTATATTTGGCATTTTTAACAAGCTTTGATACCATAAAATGATCATCTGGGTTTTTTCCATTTGAAACATCTTCAACTTGACTCTGAGTTTTACTGATCAATGGTACTTTATCTGATCTCTTTGTGACAACATGTGGTGTTATGTTTGAGATGTCAGGGTACTGCTTGGGTTTAGGCACTTGGGATTGCTCAGACTCAACTTTTTCATCTGAAAGAGCCACATCATCATATCTTGGATAAAGATTATCTTGCGATGCACTTGTTTTCTGAAGAGTAAATGTGGCATAAATGGCTGTAGTTTTCTTGTTAGCGTTTTGAGACGATGTGCTAACCTGATGTTCATCAGGAACTGGAGAGTAATGATGAACAGTCTGAACAGGCTTCAAAGCATTCGTTTGTAGGGGGTTAACCATAGCAGGTGCTCGATTAAATGCTTTAGTTTCATTCTCTGTTGATTCGGCAGGAACTTCATCATAAAAATGAACCCAGTTTTGGTAATGAGTTTTGGACTGTTGAATATTATCTTCCTTGGGAACATGATCATAATAATGCTTCATGTCTGTGGCTGATGCTACAGGATCATAGGGTCGATTTTGTGTTGATAATGTGGGAGTAGGAATCCCATGAGATCCTACAGGATCATACTGTTTACCAAAACAGTCTCCTTGTAGAATGGTGTGCTTGGCACTTTCTGTGGCCATTTTCGTACGCTCATTAGAAACATGTGAATGTGCACTAGACACATGAGTGCCAGAGGTTTTAAATGGGTTGCTCTTTTTCAGATTTGATCTCATGGCCTGAAAATCCTGAAATTTGGGCATAGGAACTATTTGGGGCTCATGCTGGTTGTGCACGCTTGCTGCACCCTGGACAGATGCTGCAGGATCCACTCCAGGGGTCGGTTCAGGGCACAGTACACTTGGCATTTGATGAAGAGGAGTTGGGGAAACAAAAGCAGGTAATGACATATCAAGCAATGGTTGTGATTTATCTTGACATGCATGAATCTCCCGACTATCAATATTTACTGCATCTTCAGAAAAATCAATTAATAATGCAGTGTCTGCCCCAGTATTATCTAGCTGTTCTTTACTCTGATCTTGCTGTGATGCTTTGACATAGAACACAGAAGAGCCAGTATGTATTTCTGCATCATCTGGATTCTGGACTGACTTCAGTTGACGGGACTGCTTCCCAAAGTGACTTCCCGATAATCTTATATTTCTATCACGTTTTGATGACAAATCTCTGTCTTTGCTGTTTCCTGAAGAAAGAAATTAAGAAAATTAAGAAACCAACTTCACTCACTTGATTTGTTTAAGCATGAATGGATTAATACAAAGTCTTGCAAAAAGTAGAAAATTTGTGTGGAAGATTAAATTGTTTTACATAATCAACAAAATCAATCATTTATTGATACCTGAAAAAAATTAGAAAAGGGTTAGTCTTACTCTTTGTTCTGTTCGATAGAAGAAGTACTGGTCTTGACTCACTCATGTCTTCACTTTCACCAAATTGATCATCATGTGGTTTCATAGGAATACGATAGACCCTGTAATGGAGAAATGTAATTCCATCTCATTTAAGGTACATTCTAAGCTACATGTAATAATGATACTGGCTGTACCAACTTTGCATGACAACTCACAACCATCCTGAGGTAAACCCATCCAGTACAGCTGATTCTTTTTGGCCCTCAAATAACATCATACAATATACATCTAAGGAGACTACAAAATGCAACATAATCTAATTACAATGCACAACTACATAAATATAAAAAACACCCTTAAGTTATGAAAATATACCATTAAAAAAACTTATAAATCTTATTCACAAACAGTATTATTACAATTATAATATCGTTATTCCATCCTAAGAATTTTTTCGAAGGTGAAAATAGCATGCATTGCTTTTGTGTATGTGTGACCACAATAGGTGTGGGCACGAGGATTGCTCTATAAAGCCCCATGGGAGTAGGTGTGGGCATGAGGATTCCTCTATAAAGCCCACTGGGAGTAGGTGTGGGCATGAGGATTCCTCTATAAAGCCCACTGGGAGTAGGTGTGGGCATGAGGATTCCTCTATAAAGCCCACTGGGAGTAGGTGTGGGCATGAGGATTCCTCTATAAAGCCCACTGGGAGTAGGTGTGGGCATGAAGATTCCTCTATAAGCCCACTGGGAGTAGGTGTGGGCATGAGGATTCCTCTATAAAGCCCACTGGGAGTAGGTGTGGGCATGAGGATTCCTCTATAAGCCCACTGGGAGTAGGTGTGGGCATGAGGATTCCTCTATAAAGCCCACTGGGAGTAGGTGTGGGCATGAGGATTCCTCTATAAAGCCCACTGGGAGTAGGTGTGGGCATGAGGATTCCTCTATAAAGCCCCATGGGAGTAGGTGTGGGCATGAGGATTCCTCTATAAAGCCCACTGGGAGTAGGTGCGGGCATGAGGATTCCTCTATAAAGCCCACTGGGAGTAGGTGTGGGCATGAGGATTCCTCTATAAAGCCCACTGGGAGTAGGTGTGGGCATGAGGATTCCTCTATAAAGCCCACTGGGAGTAGGTGTGGGCATGAAGATTCCTCTATAAGCCCACTGGGAGTAGGTGTGGGCATGAGGATTCCTCTATAAAGCCCACTGGGAGTAGGTGTGGGCATGAGGATTCCTCTATAAAGCCCACTGGGAGTAGGTGTGGGCATGAGGATTCCTCTATAAAGCCCCATGGGAGTAGGTGTGGGCATGAGGATTCCTCTATAAAGCCCACTGGGAGTAGGTGCGGGCATGAGGATTCCTCTATAAAGCCCACTGGGAGTAGGTGTGGGCATGAGGATTCCTCTATAAAGCCCACTGGGAGTAGGTGTGGGCATGAGGATTCCTCTATAAAGCCCACTGGGAGTAGGTGTGGGCATGAGGATTGCTCTATAAAGCCCCATGGGGGTAGGTGTGGGCATGAGGATTGGTACCCCCCCCCCAAATGTTTTCATAATTTTACCATAATTATCACAAAAGTGGTCTTCATACATGTATGTATTGACAATAGAAATCTTATTTAATTATAAAAACAAGTGAAGGTGAGGAGAAAAAGTACATACACAGAGCATTGAACTGTTGCGGTTCTGAAACAGCGGATTTGAACAGCTAGTGTACAGACCTAAAACCCTAATAATGAAAAAAGGTACTCAGCGGTCTGGCTCCCTACCCCTCCCACATGTTCATAAGCTCCCAGCAAGTTTGCCCTTGCCTTGGGGTTTATGCCTCTCATACCCATGATCGATGGCACTGGCTGTATAGGATATTTCCTTGGGGTTTACATGTACGTCTCACTACAACCCCCATGCTATGCACCGTGAAACATGCTACCGTTGTAAAGACTCTCTGAATTAAAATCTTACGTATGATTTTTCATTATTATTTATAACTTTTATCCATAGCTGCTTTTCACAAATACTCTAAATAATTGCAATGAAAAACAGAGTTAAATTTTGTGCAGTATTTAACTTTTATGTACATGTAGCTGGAAGTAAAGCTATCTCCAGCGATCACGGTTTCAATAAAATCATGTGACTCATTCGAATCCTCGGTGCGGCCTGCATGGTCTACTACCCAGTCCCGGTTGGACTTCATGCCTTGAATGGAACACTACATTGTCCATCACCGTGTTCAAAGCGGGATCCGAGTCCGGAGGCAAGCACATGATGGCTCCGGGTCAAACCCCTGATGATGAAACAGTCACACCCGGGAGTTTCCGGCTACCCCGTTACTGACCTATGCATTCCTAGTCACTAGTTTCGAGAAATCAACCAAAAACTCATTCAAACACACTTTGAAATCTTGCTCACATGGCCATCCCGGTGAGAACCATCTTACGCCTGAAAACACATGCTCAACTAGATCTGCAAACACAAATGCCTTCATCACACCATGAGCAAGAAAGGACTCCTACAAGGAAGAAGGGTGTCATTCTCTACGCCCTTCCTCCAGGCACACAAAGTAATTTTTCACAGTAACAAAACGCCATAAACATTAAAATGGCTCCTGACTAAACATGGCATTACTGTTACGTTTTTGGTGCTAGAATTACCCCAAATAAGATGTTTCCCTATTCCCATGCAGAATTTAACCTTCCTATGACGACAAATGAACTGGGCATTATGGGTGAATTTAGCTTTTAGGAAGAAGAAGTTACTTACTCATCAATCATATGTGGATGTCCCCAGGTATCACCATCAATACCACCGTGGCCTGTATGGATGAAACTGTCTTTTAATGGTAGACTAATATCATCACTGTCTAGAGATCCTGAAAGGGACGTCATCAGCTTACGTTGGAAGAAACCAATTTCTTTGGTCCTTTTGTTTTGGCCACGCCACCATAAATTGTCTGGCCTGTAAAAAGACAGTCAATTAAGTCAATAAAAGTTACATAAGGTGTAAACCTAAAACAAGGATTTTCCTTCGGTAGTTTTTATGTTTTTATTTCTCAAACATTTAACTTGATAAAGAGTGTCAGTCTTAGGACCCTTATTAACCCAAACCCTTACTATGACTCATCAATAAAAATGATAACATTCAGTTGCTATCTCCAGCACAGGCAGCTTTTTATTGTAGTTTTTCGGACCATAAGACACTGCTTATGAGTTGATTTTCAGGCCTTCAACATGCTCCGCGGCTTATAGTCTGGGTTACTCATAGTCCGGGTTGCTTAAACACCAACATGTACAGTAACCTTCGGAAATTTTGACTAAAATTAAAATGGCAACATTCTCTGACTTCATGGTATTTACCAAAATGTAATAATAATTTGGAAAAAAACACAGATTATCACAGATTCTCATTTCAGTTCTGTACTTGCCTGTTCAACATGTCAATTTGTATAGTGCTCCTGCAACAACGTATGACAAAAATGGTGTGCTCAACTCATTGGTCTGGTTCCTTACTCATTTGAACAAAGCAAACACATAAAGCGCTGGATGATATCACGATAATATCATCACGATACGATATTGAAAACAATATCGCCAACATCGATGTTGGTTTTGAAAATATAGACGATGTCATCTGTTGTTTGCCGAAAGCGGCTAAAGTAATTAAAAGTCCGCCTTCATAAGCTATCCGTCTTGGAAATGTTCTGCAATGGGGTTCCGCAAAAGGTGTCTAAATAGCGTTAGCCATTGAGTAATACGGACGGCGGGTCAACACGGCCGGCGTAAAAGACCAGTTTTGTTTGGGTTTGGATGCCGCTGAACCGGAATGCAGAGTTGAAAATTCAGACTTTGTATGAATCGACGCATTATACGATGATATGAAGGAAACTGAAGACTCTGTTTACGTCTTCCCATCTAGCCATGGTTTGGTTTCTCTTCATGTATCGCTGACCAAAAACAGGACGAACATGCTTGGCACTGGCTGATTGGTTGATTTCCGATTGGCCGATTTTCCGATTGGCAAAAACGCTCTCAATCGGTGTGAATATTTGTGACGTAACGCTTCTCACAGCGCTGCCATCCCATAGTATCCATCACCTGGATCCTGCGGATGTGCTACTGTTCTAGCGTGCTATACTTTATCATTAGGGGATGAAGGAACGACGTGTTGCCGTGGGTGCGAGGCTGCAGGGGAAATTCCCTTGGTGAGCAATCGCCGCGTGGTCGGGGAAACATCAGGTGCATGCACTGCGTGCGGGTACTTGATGTCGATTATGAACAAATCAGAATAAAAATCGAGGCACCTTGTTAGAGAACGTAACATTCAATCGTGGAGGTAGAAACCATGAATTAATTGAGTCGACACCAGTGATAAAAAGTACACCAAAATGTAAGGTGTTCTGTTTTCATGGAATATGGATGTTAATTCAGTGATTTATCTCGGCGGTTTGTATCCATTTATCCACGTCTTGTTTGTTTATTTAAATTGCCGATTTCCACCCTGCGGTAAAACTTTTTTTCTGCGTTCGATTGAGTCATTGTTTTCCTATTCTATAGGGTTCTTTCGATTTTCAAAAATCTTCACAATATATCGTCATATCGATTATATTTACCCGATGATATATTGCCAGTCAAAATTTTTGATAACGTCCAGCGCTTAGACACGTTCTAAAAAAAGAGCACCACGCTTTCCTCAGGCCTGCACACACTGTGCAGATATTTTTTACTCGGTTCATAAACAAACGTGTGAGGAGTTAGAGTCTAGCTAAGCTTTCCTATGAATATGAATTTTTATCAACAGCCAATCACAGTGTGTTAACTGCATTTATTGTGACATACAAGGGCCACTTTTTTGCCTCGCCCAGTGGACTACATGTACAAAGGGAAGGGTTTTGACTCGCCCACCGCTGTTTCAAACCCTGTCTTCTGTGAGTGATATGAAAGTCGGGCACATTCTGATGCGGCCTATAATCCAGGTGGCTTATACATGTCTTACCACTAGAAATCCAACCTTGCCCGGTAGATTGAGGCAGTTCAAATCCTATATTTTAGCAACAGGTACATGTACCACAAAGATGTTAATAGATGTTAATTTACATTGGGTAAAGAATATTATTTGCGTTTTTACCGATACAACAGCCTCTAGCTATCGGGGTAAGCTCGGTGGTCTATTGGTAAGACATCTACTCTAGAATGGCAAAGGTCTTGGGTTTAAATCCTACAAAAGTAATACGCCTGTGGATTTTTTTCACAGGACTCGGAAAGTACATTGTACTGAGTACAGTGCTTAACAAACATCAGTGTTTGGGTAAAAAAACTAATAATCTTCTTTATTCCTGATGCAAGTTAACATCTATTAAAACCGTTGCAGTACCTGCTGCTAAAATACACATAGCTACCAGGCAAACTCGGTGATCTAGCCGTATGACATCTGCTCTACAATGGCAAAGGTTTTGGGTCTGAATCCCACCCATTAATATGCCTGTGGATTTTGGGAAAGTACGGGGTACACAGTGCTTTAAAACACACATTGATGTATGGGTAAACACAAATAATAACCATAATGTAAGACAACTACACCTGTACATACATGTGCAATAGACAGACACGGCACAGTTATAGTTAGTTCTCATTGTGGGTTTTGTTTTTATGCTTCAGGCTACATACCTTCCATCCATTACTGAAATGACATCACCCCTCTCAATACGAAGCTTATCTGGATGATCTACATCTGTTTTATGTAGTGCTTTCATGTCTGTAGGTTGCATCTATAGGAACATATAAACAGCAGTTGAATTGAGGTAAATTTGTTTTGCCATACTGTATATCACATGTTTAGAAGTCAAAATGAATCATAAACCTTTTTGCTCATATTAACCCTAACTCCCAACCGACCTTTGTTAAAAACTTTCCCCAATCCATCAAATTCCAACATGAATAGTGCTACTGCTAATTCACTGGACCTAACCCATCAAACTCCAACAGTGCAGTTGTAATAACAGTACCTAGTCCAACTGTTGGATATTGGTGGAGTGTGTATCCTTGGTCCTGTTCAAAGTATGAAGAGGGGGGTTTGGCATAACCCAACCCAGCAAAATCCAACAACTGTTACTGCACCATGGTTGAATGGTTGGGTCTGCCATTGTAAGAAACAATGGGATCAACAATGCACCACATACATACAATAACATCACATGCCTTTATCAATTGTTTATTCCTCCTCCTTGCGCTTACAACAAAGGGATCAACAATGCACCACATGTACATCATATGCCTTTGTCAGTTGTTTATTCCTCCTCCTTGCAATTCACCATACCCAATCCAACAAAGTCCAACAGAGAACTGCAAGTCTACAGTACCCATTCCATCGCATTCCATCAATTTATCTATAGTACACAGTACCCAACCCGTCATATCCCAACAAAACAAACTGTTGGAGTTTGAGGGGATAAGGACTGTTAGGGTTAAATTAATGCATTCAGGCACGAGATTCAACCCTTGGGAAAACAAATTGGAAATTGTTATGAAATGTATCAGTTCTCAACATGCCTTAAGGGGTCAAATCTCAGGGATTTAGTTAAAATTGCTAAAATTGTTTGGTAATTATGAGAAAACTACAAAACCTGATTATCATTGTTATTAATTGTTATGAAACATTGCAAGGAATGGTTCTCTACAAGCAAGCCAAAAAGAAAGGTCCCATTTTTGTTTACTGTCATCTTCATTTAAACATTTAGGAAATTTGGAAATGGATTTCACCATTGTTTTTATGGTTTACAGTTAAAGGGGTCAAACATCCCAACCGATGACCCTTCCAGGCATGTTGAATTAACATGGAATAATAGAAATACCAAGATATCGCAGTATTTCTATTAACGCGGTATTGGGCATTTTCGTTATTCACCAGTACTCTACCTATTGGCAATTTTCAACCAGCTCATTGGCAACCGATAACTTTCTGCCCATATGACAAACAAAAACAATTCTAAAAGTCGCAGATATTTATTAAATTAACCTATTTTAGATCAAAACTTGTTTTCCACCGGACAAATATTGTCATTGGCCATATTTGACAAAAGTACAACCTTATTGTAGCCCTGTGTCAAAGTGTTTCCATTTTTCTCTACTGCATTCTTTAAATTGTTCAGTTATTATTGCCCGCTCGAAGAAGGGATCAGCGCGCAAATTCCTCAGTCTTTTCAGTTGACGGAAAGTTGGTCAAGCAGCCCAGTCTGTCTTAAGTTGTATTGATTGATGTGTAGTACAAGTTCATTTATTCGGAGTTAGGGCAATACAAGCACGAACACTTCTTTGATTTTGTTCAGGGTTTTTGTTTTCTTCTTCATCTTCCAAGGAACTCTTCTCGGAAGCATAACTCTTTATTGAAATTGAATTGAATGAAACTCATCAGACAATCGAACCTCAATATGAAGACGGCACAGTTTTCATGACCTCATGATGAAGTCATCAGGTGTCGAATTACAATGTTGTAAAGTTGAAAAATTACCATTTGGTATTCGCTGAATCTCATTAAATTTGAAAGCTATAAAGTTCATATTTGGGCATCGGATAGATCAAGACTGGGGCGACATTTCAAAAGTTAAGGCCAAAATTGTATGACCTTTACTTTCTGGTTGTTACCCTCGGTCAAAGTTTGCCTTTGTTTTTTTTTTCTTGAAAAGCATAATTTCCGGGCTTATCTAGAGCATAACTCAACATTAAAATTAAATTGAACATTGAAACTCATCAGACATTTGAACCTCAATACCAAGACAACACAAACTTGATAATGTCATGATGACGTCATCTGGTATTGAATTACAATGAATCAAAGTTTAATATCTGTACAAAAATCATAACTCATAAACCACATATTGGATTTTTACAATCTATACATCATCGGATAGGTCATTTAAAGTTCAACAAACGCTACAAAATTTATGACCCCATTTGACCTTGACTTCTGGTTCAAACCAGAAGTTGAAAATTTCACAAAATTCACATCTCAAAAACCGCTTATTTGTTTACCAAATTTATTGCATCAGGTGATAGATGATTGAGCCTGCTCAAACTATTGCACAGAGATGACAACATTTTGACTTCTACATTTGGTAAAAACCGGACAGTAAAGCCAATGTTGGTGTAAGCGCACGTGTCTCTTGACTCACGTTGACAACGCACAATGGCACGATAGTGCATTAACACATGTAGGCACTAGGCACGTGTAGTTTAGTTTACATTGTGTATTGTCTTGGTTCCAAGACGCCTCAGTTGAAGAATAGTGTATATATTGTACAGCTACATGTAGGAATACGTTTGGCGTCATTCATTCATTCATTTTATTTCCCTTTCAATGCAAAAAATAAGAAGCAGAGGTACATTCTTTAAATAAACAAGTAGATAAGACTAAACAAAGATGTGGAGGGGATTTGCAAGAAGCAAGCTTGTTGAGTGCGAACCCCCTCATTTATATTATATGTGCTTCAACTCAAACCTACTTAAAGCACAAATAACAAAAAACAAACATTTTAAGTTAAGTTGAAATGAGTATAAAATATATAACAAGGTCAATGAAGAAAATACAATGAACAAATAAATAAATAAATCTAAGCAAGCAAATAAAAGTAAGCAAAAAGTAAGTAAGTAACCCCAAGAAACAAACAAACAAATACAGACAAACAAACAAAAAACGCAAAGCGGTGAAGCTAGTGAATAAAGTTCAAGAACTGAATAATAAATAACGAAATAGTTTTAGTTTAAGTTTAAAGAGGGGGTAGCGAAGCTTTGACAGAACAATTATAACTAAAGATGTGTTGGGAATTATTTGTATTTGTATTTAGACCTACTTGTATTTATATAAAAGAGTTTCCTTAATTTTTTTTAAAAAATGACTTCATATTGTTAAGTTTCCGAAGAGAATTGTCGAAAGAATTCCACAGTTTGGGTCCTGTATACTTAATATTTCGTTGGGCAAGTGAAGAGCGAGTTAAGGGAATGCGAAAATGGGAAGCTTGGCATGTAGGATATGAATGTACCAGTTTATTACTGGTGAACATTGTGGTAAGACATTTAGGCAATTCATTATGAACTAACTGAAACATAAAGCTGCCAAGTTGCAGATTGTATAGATCATTTAATTTTAGGGTTTTATCTTAAACAAAGAAGGGATTTGTGTGAGCTAAATAGTGAGAATTGTTTACAATGCGCAGAGCTCGTTTTTGCAAGATAATCAATCTGTTAACTGTTGTAGGGGCAGCACTGCCCCATGCTAATATACCATAGCTAATATAAGATAATATTAAGGTATTATACAGAGAAAGTAAAGTATGATGTGGAAAAAAAGCCTTAAGCTTATTAATAATACCTATATTACGGGAAATTACTGTACATAAGTAATCAATGTGGTATTTCCAGGACAGTTTATTGTCAATATATAAGCCTAGGAATTTTACACTATTTGTTAAGTTGATCATCGTATTATCAATACAAATGTCTGTAGGAAGAATAGAGAGCTTGTTGCTAAACAGCATACATGTAGTCTTGTTAAGATTTAAGGATAATTTGTTAGATTTGATCCAGTCAGAAACAGAACAAAGTTCTGAATTTATGGTATTAACAAGAGTAACAATATTTGTATAGCTATAAAATAAATTAGAGTCATCTGCAAATAGAACGTAAGAAAGTGATAGTGATATCATTGATGTAAATTGGAAAAAGCAAGGGTCCGAGGATTGATCCCTGGGGTACCCCACAGGATAACATTTTTTTGATAACAAAAGTACTACTGTTTTTACTAGCTAGATTATTAACAATATCACAAACCTCTTGTTTAGTAACTGGGTTAAGGAACATAGAGTGTGGATTGGGATCAGAAAGGTAACCAGTGAAATTGGTCTTGCATCGAGAAATCTTATTGGCTAAGTTAGGGCCAATACTAACAAAGTATATTATTAAAAATGTCAGCCATGGCGGAAGGATCTTTAATTAAGTTTTCATTGTGAGAGATACCCAGTATTTTCTGAGAGGGACTTTTATTTAAAACCAAGTTTATTATTTTCCAGGTTTTTAAAATATTATTTTCCTCTTTATGAAATTGAAAAGAATAATATTCTCTCTTAGCAACTCTCAGAACTTTCGTTAAGACATTTTTATATCTTTTGTAATCATTGAGATTATCCTCAGTACGCTTTTTAAGGTACTTACGATAAAGTCTGTTTTTTACGTTTATCGACTTCAAAAGAGAACCAGAGACCCATTGTAATTTTGGAAAGTTTTTGTTGTTTCTAATTTTATTTGTAGGAAAGGTGCCATTTGCATCATGGATATGATTAAAGATTCCAATAAAATTATCATAAGCCAAATTTGGTTCACTTGCATTAAAAACAGATGACCAATCAGCAGTCCTCAGATCCTGATGCAAAGATTGTAGGTTATCTTTAGTGTAGTGACGGGAGCAGTTTGGGAGCAATTTGTTTTGGGGATGGTTGACTGGAGTTTGGAGATTGGAAAGGAAGTGGATACAGGAAAGTGGTCAGATATGTCGGATATTAAAATTACAGACCTCGATGGGGATAGAATATTTGTAAATATATTATCAATCAGGGTGGCAGATGTCTTAGATATTCTAGTGGGTTTATCAAGAAAGGTATAGTATCCAGAAACTCTTGAGTGGGTGGATTACTATCATAATCTAACAGATTAATATTAAAATCGCCAGTGAGAATACAATTCTTATTCTCAGAAGCAAGGAGACTAACAGTTTCTTGAAAAATAGACATAAAGTTATTATGTGATGCTTGGGGCGGTTTATAAATAACTCCAATATTAGTGTTTTTGTTTGAAGGATTTGGAATTTCAATAAATAGGCTAGTGATTCCATTGAATTTGTGGAATGACTGAGGTTTTGCCTCACCTTATATTGGATAGCAGAGGAGACATAAAGAGCAACGCCCCCACCTATTTTGTCTAGTCTATTATTAGTAATCAGTTTGTAATCAGGGAGAGAAAACATGTCTGGAGATGAATCTTTCAACCAGGTTTCTGAAAGGGCAATTATTGAGAATTTACTTAAAGATTGAAGGCAAAGTTTTAAAGGATCATAATTTTTAGGGAGACTTCTGATATTAAAGTGAATAATTGAACAGTTTGAATCGGGATATTTGGAAATATCAATAAATTCATTTTCAGCAGAATAAATACAATTGTTAACGACAGGGTTGGGATTATTTGGATCAGGGTTGAAGATTAAATTAGACATACATACATGAAATGGATTAACGTTATCAGTAGAGCTACGGTAGGGGTCATAGCTATGGAACAATGAATTGTCATTTACTTCGTCAACCACGTTCTGAAAGTCATCATTGTCTAGAGAATTAAATGGAAATAAGTTAGACAAACATACTGGACAGAGCCAGGAGCATCAATGGTAGAATATTTGTCGTATTCGCATGGGGACATGGTTGTGCATTTTAAATGAACCCATTTGTTACAGATATTACAGCATGATCGCAGTTGATTCACCTTGATAAGACAATTACATGAAACACATGGGGATTTTATGGGCATTCCAATTAAACAAGACAAAACTTATAAACTTATAAACAATAACATAAATAAACAATTTTAACAATGAAAGCTAAACAACAAGAGCATATGGAGATAAAGCCAAATGTTTCAAAGAAATCATGAATTGACACCGCATAGAAAGCAAAACAAATCAAATTAATGCATATTGATGACAATGCAGATGTTACAAGTAAAGCGGATGAATTAAGCAGACAGATGAATAGACACAATCGGCGACCGCAGCACGCGACCCATAGCGGGCACACAATGCAAACAAACCAAGCAACCAATGCGCAGCGTGAATTGAAAGGCATGGCTGCTTCCGAGTTTTACTTATACTGTGCATCACTTGCCCGGCCGGCCCACAGTGTATACCCACCATGAGCCACGCACCGCAGTCGCCGATCGTGTCCATTAAGCAGAGTGGCAACTGAAGGAACAGCGAGCGGAGTGTGGAGTTATGAGTTAGATGTTTTCAAGCTGGGCTATTGATGATACAGATACCTTGTGGTTGTTTTCGAGCAGGCAAATGATACGGCCATCCAGAGACCAGGCGTTGGTGACTATTGGGTTTTGTTGGGCCAATTTCAGCAAGGCGAGACGGGATGGGGTCAGACTTTCAGTAATTCCCATACCGGTGCCCTTCATCAGACGTTTACCCCGGAAGGCCTTGGCTCGATTTATGTAGCGTACAAATTTGACGATCATGGGTCTTGGTCGATGTTTCCTTGCGTTACGAGGGCTCTGTTGAGGCTTTCCGAGTCGGTGAGCACGGTCTATATCCTTCATGCAGATGTGTAAGTCGGGCATCATTGCGTTCAATCTGGAGATAACAACAGATTCGGGGGGCTCTCTGTGGTCATCCGAGTCATCCAAACCATGAATGATCAGGCAGTTCCGCCGGCTGTATTGTTCCAGGTCATCAAGCTTAATCTGGAGGGCTTCGTTTGTTTCCTGAAGAGTAGAGTTTTTAACTTCTAGCGTTGTTATGGCGTCACTCATATCTGCAGAATCCATCTGGAGAGATTGGTACATGTCTTGCTTGACATCGTTCTCCATTGATTTCACCAAGGATGTTAGTAGTGGTTCCGATTTGGCCAGTCTATTAACAATGGAGTCGATGCCATCTGTTGATATGAGCTTAGTGACCAGAGCCTCGGCTACCGCTTCAATGATGGGGGTCAAAATGGCCGGACCTGACAGGATTACCTTTGTCTTTGAGGTCGTTCATAGGGGCAACTAGCCCGTTGTTTCTTTGTATTATTGCAGTCACCCAAATATTAGAAAAATTCAATATTTGAAAATGTCATAACTCCTGAACCACACTTTGGATATTTACAATCCGGACATCATCTGAAAAGTCTTAATAACTTTAACACGCGCTACACAAAGTGTGACCCCGTTTGACCTTGAATTCCGGTTCAAACCCGGAACTGAAATTTAATATTGTAAACAAATCTTACTTCTGAACAACTCATTACCTTTTTTACAGTCTATTCATCATTGGGAAAGTATGTAACAACTTAATGGGATATACAGAATGTGACTCCAATTGACCTTTACTTCAGGTTCAAACCGGAAGATGAAATTAAATATTTGAAAAAATCAGAACTCCTGAACCACACATTGGATTTTTATCATCAATACGTCATCAGAAAGGGCTCTAAAGACTTAACAAATGCTACACACTGTGACCTCATTTGACCTTGACGTTCGGTTCAAACCGGAAGTTGAAAGTTAATGTTTCAAATAATCGTAACTTCTAAACATTACATTTTTTGTACAATCTATACATCATCATTGGGAAAGTATGTAACAACTTAAGAAACAATACACACTTGTGACCTCATTTGACCTTGACGTTCGGTTCAAACCGGAAGTTGAAAATCAATGTTTCAAAAACCATAACTTCTAAACCACACTTTTTTATTTTTTACAATCTATACATCATTGGGAAAATATTTAACAACTAAGGAAAAGATACACAGAATGTGACCCCATTTGACCTTGACTTCCAGTTCAAACCGGAAGGTGAAATTTATTACTTGAAAAAATCATAAATCATGTACCACACAATGAATTTTTAAATTCTTTACATCATTAGAAAGGTCTTTAAAATCTCAACAAGCGCTACACCAAATTGTGACCTTTTGACCTTGACTTTAGGTTCAAATTGGAAGCTGACGTTTAATATTATAACTAATCATAACTCCTTAACCAGACATTGGTTTTTAAAATTCATACATCATTGCTAAGGTCTTCAAAAAGTCAACAAACGCTGAACAAACTGTGAACCCATTTAACATTGACTTCCACTTCAAACCAAACATTGAATTGTTACAATGGAAAAAATCTAACTCCTGAACCAGACATTGGATTGATAAGGTAAAATGTTGACACGAAGTCATTCACTCATATTTTGATGACATCACTCACGAACACCTTGTTTTTGTGATGTCACAAAAACTGAATATCTAGTTGTTCTTGGGTCGGGGTTTGTAGTACTCTTTACTTTATTTGGTGATATTTGGTCTTGGGTATTGTTACTGGTCACGTGCTAAACATAGGGCAAATGATTTTCCGCGATCGCGGAAAACGGACGGAATTCGCGGAATCTGCCCTTTGAAACAGAAAACGGGATTTGAGTGAAGTACATTTTTTTTGTAAATATAGTGACAAAAACGTAGGGTTTTTTCATGTTATTAAAGCCAAACCTATTGAAATTGATCAGGCAAGCTTACTTAACACTGCATTCTTTATTAGGTTTCTTTTTGTTAAACTAAAAAAGCATCAGAAATCAGGCCCGAAAAGTTACGAGATCGTACTGTTGACTCGACCTGACGTACACGTACATGTACATAACAATACACGTTAGACAGAGGGCAAAATCATCACATTCACGGCACGATCTTTACATTTTGTTTTCACCCAAATTGCATTTTCACCGTCCCTTTTATCAACAATTATACTCAAACTAGCTTACCTACCCTCTATATGAACACAAACATTGATTTTTCATCTCGGAAAGGTCTAAAATCAACCATAAACTTTCAACATTTTGTCGCCAAAGCGAAAACAAAATGGCTGACAATTTGTTTCTGTGTGGAGGAGAAGTACACGGTGACGTCATATGCAATGATACTGCAGTGCAACGGCTGTTACATGTTTCTTGTTTTTGTTGCAGCGATCAGTCAGTGAGTCAGTGCATTACGTTTTTAGAAATTGCCAACTCCGGAACTGAATTGGCCGTTGATTTAAAAAAATAATTTACGATCTTTTTCAGGAAAATTTCATTTCAAATTAACATTTTAAGAAGTCAGCAGTGTATCTTATACAAAACTTATGTTTATAATCGATTCCCTGTGTATTAACAACCTTTTATTTATTAAAGAACATGAAACGGAATTTATTTTGTCTGAAACGGAATTCATGTTTTTTAAAAACGGAATTTGCACTTTTCTGAAACGGAAAATCATTGGCCCTATAAAACATGGTATGTTGGAATGTAAGTGTGGCAATCGTGGGTAGGTTCCGTGAGTAGGGCAAGAGTGAAAGTGAATGAGTATCGAACATGACTTCGACCGAGCAGGGTCGCACCTGAGTTGGGAGACATAGTGCGAGAAAGTGGGTTGGCACGTAACCACCCGGCAAGTGGATTCAGCAGGTTTTGGGGCAGACTCAAACCCTAGATAATAGAGACTTTGTTAAATTCAGAATTTATTGTGTTGCATTTATTTGAGGTAAAATCAGTCCAAGAGATCCACTGGCTGACTACAGGGGCTGAAACCACAAAGTAGACTGTTGAGTCACCAAGCAGGGAAGGAACTGAACCAGAGTTGTCCCAAAGAGCAGCCAGAAACACGGTTTGAAATTCAGTATTTATTGTGTTGCATTTACTTGAGGTAAAATCAGTCCAAGAAATTTGAGGTAGTTGGAAGTTGTCGCGTCGATGACGCTTATAGAATTGCGACGTAATTTAATTTGGACACGACAGTTTTTTACCTTCAAAGAAGAACCCTTGTGTTTAAATTTCGCAAACCATACTCAGTAATTTCCTGAAAATATTATTTCCCCTTATATTAAACAACTTTGTGTACTGCAAGTTAAAGAATTGTGTTTATTTTGTCTTTTTATTTGAGTTCACTCAATACGTATTGTCCCAAAATGACCCTTCTTTTATACGAGTGTGACACCCTGGAGGCCATCACTTTGGTATAAATAATACAGTGATATCCTGGTCTCCTGGATTTGAGGGTCCGTTTCCGGGGCAGTAACAATTTCAGAGCTCCATAATTCAAATCTTACCTGTAAGAAGCTATTTATCTCACTGGATTAACCATACATGTACCAATGGTAACTCAAATTGACTAAAAACATAGCTACACTGATGTTATCATCCCAAACAAGTACTTTTAGATTTTGCTCCACATTATTGTAATACCATGAATATTTGTATCAAATGTTTACCTGAATTAGTTTCTCCTTCAACTGTGTGAAAGTTGGTCTTTCAGCTGCGGATCTGTGCCAACACAGTTGCATAAGCTCATAGGTGGATATGGGACAACTCACAGGCTTGGGAAGACGTTCATTTTCTTTATCAATTTTATGCAGAATCTGTAAAACAAGAAGTTGAAAAGCACCCAGTTAATGCTCATGCTCCCACAATTCAAAGATTCAAGTACATAGTTTTTAGATTATTAGGCCTACACTTGTGAAGTTCACTTGTTCCATCCACGACCACCCTCTGGAGGCAGTATGATCAGCCAAATACCTAGGAGTAGAACTCACACACAACCTGTCCTGGAACAGACATGTTGAAACCACCTCTAAAAAGGTCAAGAGATCGCTTGAGCAACTGTCCTCATGAAGTCAAGAGCCGCTGCTACACCACCTTTGTTCGGCCTATCACTGAGTATGCCAGCTGTGCATGGGATCCTTCCAATAAAAAGAACATCTCCAAAATTAAATCTGTCCAACGTACATGTAGTGCTGCTCAGTACATCATGACCGACTACTCCAGAGATAGCAGTGTCAACACAATGCTGAGTAACTTGGGTTGGGAGTCTCTACAACATGGAAGAGCCATCTCCAAAGTCACAATGATGTACCGGGTCATCCACAAACTCATTGACATCCCTGACAACCAGGTAATCCTAGCAAACTCATCCACCAGAAGAAATAACCTGAAACTCCTTGTTCCATCCACCCGCACAAACTTACTGAAAGGCTCCTTCTTCCAAGACACCATCTGCCTGTGGAATTCACTGCCCAAGCAAGTCGTTAAATCACCATCCCTGGATGTCTACAAGAACAGACTAAGCGGTGTTACCTTCAGCTAATCACCCATCCCCACATAAAATACTAAATAACTGCTTTTACTTGCACATCCGTGTACGGATCTGTTTTTCATGCCTTGAGTTTTGTCAGCACCTGCATGTTTGCACCTCAACCAATGTGTGAATATACTCCAGAGGAGGTTTCTGCACAGTATAGGAAGTTGATAATGATTTGAATTCGTGTGAATGTATAAATTTTATGATTGCTTGAGTAATGACAGGTTGAGTAACTTCTATTCCTCTAAAAGTTGATTGTTTGTGTTGTTTTGGTTAATGTGAATGCTTTTGGTCATTTAGAAACATTTTCATTGTCAAGATCTTTCCCAATTTCATTTAACGCTTCTTAGTTTTCAAGCTTACATCAAGCATACTATTTGCCTCCCTTTCTTTTTGAGTGGGTACTCTGATATGCTTAATGTAAGGTTATCAGGGGAGAGTCTAGCTTTTGTCATGGTTTAGGGGAGAGGTGGTTTTCTTAGTCTTATACAAGTTAATGTAAAACTATTGTAAATGTCAGTATGTTTTTTTGACCCACCACCAAACCAATTTTCAATTTCAAAAATGTTATCTGACTTTTTTCATCTTCTGTTTAAACCATAATGTATCAAAATAAAAAATAATAAATAAAATGCTGACCATTCTAAATGGCTCCAAATTTTCATGAGTACTTAAATGTTGCTGAAGTTCAAAACACAGGAATGTTTTATTGGTGTGATATTGTTTTTTAAATATGCTGTTTATGGGCAAAATATTTGGATGCTGGATAATGATGACCATTTAACCAGAGTAAGACCGACTGCATTTGTCTGAAATGATTGTGAGGCAGCCCAAGAGCTTGAACCACCACCAATGATAGGATGGGTTGGCTGCTTGGAACTCAAAATTTCCACCAAGCACTCTGAGCAAAATACACTGTGTGGCCTGGTACGGATTTCCCCCAGAATAAATCAAAATTCATCTTCACGGCTGTGAATAACTCACTCATAGCTTCAGTAGAAACCAGCTTACACAATAAATATAAAGTTAAAAGGATAAGTGTTCATGTCAAGGGCTTACTGCCAGTGTATGCAGAAGCTGTTTACAGACTTTGTCAAGGAACTGGACCTATCTTTCTCCTCTAAAGTGTTGGAAGACTTCAATCATCCACATACAGACCTTATGGCCAGTACCCTTGACATCTGTATTGATGGGTTATCTGCAAATAACTTGCGAATCCAACAAGAACCGCTCCAACCCTGCAAATTATTACCTTGTTTTATTAACTTTGATAACTCTGACAATCTGTAAGCTCCTCAAAAATATCATTCATGTATTTAATGTATTATACATGTATTTAAGGTTTTATACTTGTGTTTCATCTTATTTTTCTATTTTATTTCACATCCAACAGCACAATGAGCACCAAGAACAGGTTGAATAGGAAACAAGAGGAAATGTTCAGTTTAGATGTGGGAAGAAAACCCACGCAATCAGGTAGGGACTGAAAACCCAATCCTCCAGTCTTGGGTGAGATTCGAACCAGGGTCCAAAGAGGTGAAAGGTGGTGAAGGAAACCACTGAGCCAACCGGATGCCCCGAAAGCAATATTTATGTTTTATATGAGGGCCCAAAACAATGATCAGCTTGCTGGAAGGGTTATTGTCGTGAAATAAGGCTGGTTATAAAAATTAATGCTTTCAATGGCAAACTGACAAGAGAGACATTAACAAACTATCTTCCTCCTGGCACTTGTTTAAAACAATATACAAGTACAGTCAGATTCATCACAGCTCTAGTCTCACCATTAGCCCTAGAGGCCTTTCACTTAACTACTATGCGTCATCCCAGATACGAGGGTCCATTTATGGGGGTGAAAATAGTCTTGGTTCTAAGACCATGGTGTTTGCGCGTACACACGACCACCCGCCCTCCCTGTACACGTTTGTAATTAGTAAACATAGAGGGCGCTGTGACTAGTGTAATTTTCCCCACCGACAACCGGATCCCACCAAGGTCTTGGACACTTGCTATTTGGAGGCATAACCAGACAATGTAAATAAATTGTAATGCATGCATTATTCATATCTCGTGACTGATTGAAAATGACTATGCAAAGAAAAGAAGCTAAAGGTCAATGAATGACTTCAGCTGTAGTCATCACATCGTAACGGCATTTTGCAAGCTAAGGACATGCTTGTAGTTGATTGGGTGTGAATGCTCCAAAGAAACCACCATCTAGTGAAGCTCTTGATGCCTATTTCCGCGGGCACGACGTATTCATTTGCCTTTTTGTGACATTCTCTTTTTGGTCGCTGTTTTTTTCCCGCTGGTTTGTCGAAGTGACTTTACTTTCATAATTTGGCGTTGGCAAATGTTGTACACATTATTTTGATTTTAGTTGATGTAATTCCAGTTTCATAATGTGTGAAATACCATCAGCTAAATACCCTCCCCTGAGAGAGAACCCTGTTATTTACTGCGCTAATTTGCATTTTGTTTTATTAGTTACTCGTCAATAATTTTAAAAAATCAGGCTTTCGTCCAATCCAACTTCATATCATCGAGTATCATCGAGAAACAAACTGCCAAAGTTGAACAGCCACGGTCATTGATTCCATATGTTGTGTCTGGGGATTTGCTAATGCTTCATGGGCTTTGTTTACAAGCATGTCTGAGTCTGAGCACATGGGTTATGACCTCGGACTCCTGGGCTTATCAATCACTGTGTTGAGGCGGTAATTTGACGACAGTTTGTTATTTTTTTCATTGGCAGTTGACCTATTTCTGAAAGGTGTTGGGCTTGAAAAAAAAAATGAATTAGTTTCATTGACCCAGACTTCTTTAGATTTCCTTACAGGCTTACCTACTGTATGTAGAAAACAGTCAGGTGGTAATGCACCGGAAGGCAAAAAGAATTAATGTTAATGAATTAGCAAATTAATTATCCTCAAAAAATATTTGAAATAATTATTTGTTTTGCTAAAAATGTATACCTTCTGAAAGGTGTTGGCTTGAAAACATTGGAAATAGCTTAACTGACCCAGGTTTATTAAGATTTCCCTACCTACTGTAGAAAACAGCCGGGGTTGTACACAGGGACATGTGAAAATGGATTAGTTTTCGTCAAAGAGGAATTCAGAGACACATTAGGCTTACAGGTAATTGTGTACCGCATAATTAGCACAACCGCACACTCCAACCGCGGCCATTTTAACGTCTGCACGATCGCCGGCTGTAGAGTTGATGCTCAGATGACCGCACTCGCCAGCAAGCTCACGCTCACAGTCTCCCCACAGCACAGTATACATTGTATAAACCGTTGCATGTCCAGTGCATGCAGAGTACGCTATATAGCTACAATCCCGGCCAAATCTCGTTGGGCCCCCGCCCCCTGATTCTCATTGCGCGGTCTGCGCTCCTAACAACATTGAGCGGGGGAGTGGGAAGGGTATGTTTATTGTCACGTGGCCCAAGCATTTTGGCCGGGATTGTCTGAAAGGTCGCTTAGTTTATCTATATGGAGTTGAGTGGACAGAGATAAACTGCAATCTTTGGTGGAGCAGAGAAAATTCATCAAAGCGAAGCAAAGCTTGATACTTAGTACAGAAAGCAAGAGACATTTGTCAACATGGTATTTCGTGGTTTATTTCAAACAAAAATCGTGCATTTATAAATTCGTCTGTTGTGGAGGAGCGAAAATCACAAAGAGAAATAGTGGCAACGTGCAAAGTTTCCCGTAGTTCGGTTCAACGCATTTGTTAATGTGACGGGCAAGTTGACCGCTCTCGACGTATCAGAGGTGGGCGAAAAAGACTTTTGGCCAGGCGTGATGAAAGCCTTTTGACGAGAAATCTGCAGAAACTCAGAAGAACAGAGGGGCCATTTACCTCGGCAGACTAAAGTCTGCATGCAGTCTGACGCATGTCTCAGATAGAACCATCAGGCGTGCCTTGAATAGACTTGGTATCAAATACAGGCAAGCCCATAAAAAGGGACTTGTGGCAGATTTGGATTTAAAGAAGAAAGTGAGTTCGCAAGAAAATGCTCCGTGAATACCCGCAAAATGTGTGGACCGATCCCATTTCATTCTACTTAGATGCCAGTTGACTAGTTGAATATTTCACTCTGAGACTATTTGACTCTTTGACTATTTGACTGTTTGACTATTTGACCATTTGACCATTGGACTGTTTGACTGTTTGACTGTTTGAATATTTGACTATTTGACTGTTTGACTAATTTGACTATTTGACTATTTGACTATTTGGCAATTTGACCATTTAACCATATGACCATTTGACCATTTGACCATTTAATTTACCATACTGCAAATATTGTGGGCTCACTATGAATGTTAATCAAATATACAAATACAACCCGGTGTCTCTATCAAAAATAGCCCGGTCCATATATAAACTCCATTGTCTCTCACTCTGAAGCGTTAAAATGACGATTCCTGGCCGTCATGCGCTTGTGCGAAAAATACATGTTATTAACACTCTTGTAGTGTGCACCAAACACGGTTTACCCGACGATTAACCATGCCATTTTGGCACCTAACTTCCCGAAAGACAGTTTATGTTCAACGCTAAAAGTGTATTACGCTACACAGACAACACACAAACCTCTTCACTTTGTTTTCAACCATCTCATTCAGTTCTTTGGCAGAAAAGCAAACGGTTAACCATCACCACCAAAATAATATAAAGAAAGTGAGTGACTCTCCTTCTTTATTCGGTAAATCGTCGCCATCAACACCCCCAGTATCAGACATCTCTGCACTTCTTGTTCATGTGACTCACATGGTCAAGTGGTTAAGACTTGCTCCTTCCAATGTACTTGTCCTGAGTTCGAATCCAGGTTGAACAAAAAACAACAACATTTTCTTCTTCATTTCACGCCCTACTATGCAAGCAATGAATGTTCAATGTGTGTGCACAATCTTAATTTTTTTTAAACCTTCTTTTTGATTTGTTATTTTGTATTTTGGATTTTTTTTGTAATGCTCAAAAATTTCAGATAATCCCTGCCAAATCTCGTTGGGCCCCCGCCCTCCATTCAATGTTGGTTCTCATTGCCAGGTCTGCGCTCCTAACAACATTGAGCGGGGGAGCGGAAGAGCGGGGAGGGTATGTTTATTGCCACGTGGCCCAAGCATTTTGGCCGGGATTGTAGCTCCATTGAACTTAATTAATTATTCATGACCCAAGAAGAAAAGTGATCTCTGATTGGCTCCCCCGGAAAGATTTGCAGAAAAACAAAGAAAAAGTTAAGACCCTTGTGGGATCCAAAATTACAAAATGCGCCCTCTATGTTTATTCATTACAAACGTGTACAGTGTGCCAGTCAGTGTAAATAGATCTGAACGTTGGTTGTGTGTACGCCCAAACACAAGGGTCTTGGAACCAAGACTAGGGTGAAAATTGTCCATGGCTGTATACATTTTTTGGCGATGAGTTTTGGACATCAGATATTCCTCATATATCCATCATTAAAAACAGCGATCAACTTGAGTAGGGCCCTCCAGTGAGAATTCTCCATTATTGGGGAGCTCTCACAGGAGGGTGCTACACAAGATGACTGGTTGTTTATTTACAGATTATTCTCACCACATTGCCCTGCAGCTAGTGCCCAAAAATCTTGACTATGATTAACAAAACGCTCAATTTTTTTTTATCAAACTAATATTTTATAAGAAATGGTGCGAAATGGTTATTTCCATATTCAAGTTTTCATTTTACTAGAAATTATGTGAACTTTGTTCGTTGCCGAAGGCATCTAAACATGCACAAATGGAGTTGCATGACCAAGTCGTCCCCGCAAAATGACCAAGTCATCCTCGCCATAAATTTAAAAACAGCTAAAACAGGTAAAAGTGATGCAATTACGTCATTTAATTTATTTCTAAGTTAGAGCTTATTCTTTTTTGATTTGATGTATTGTATGTGTTTCTTGAGATGAACCGCATGTTAAAGCAATGAGAATTAGTTAGAAAGGAAAGTAATAATAATAAAACATAAATAAATAAATTTTGACAGAAACAAAGGTGGCTTCGGCCGATGATCGAAACCCCTTATAAAACAAAACCACGTTTAATACCAGAGATCTTCACACTCACAAAAATATTGTTCAAATAAATATTTTTTACCTGTGCGCCATTGTAACCTAGCCATGGCTCCTCTCCAAAGGTAAACATCTCCCACAGTGTTACACCAAACATCCAAACATCACTTCCATGAGAAAACTGCCTTGTTTTCAAACTTTCTGGTGCACACCTGAAGAAAAAAAAAGTGTATACATGGAACTTTATAATGTACACTTTTTATGCAAGCAAATTGTTTTGTGCATGACATTTTTAGCAAGTATAAATAAAAGCAAGCATGAGATGATGTCTTTGAAGTAAGATGTGTCATGAATTATTATTGTCTGTAGGACATACGTTATACAACATCTAGCAAATAATTACAAAAGGGAAATTGGGGAGCCAGCGATTGAGAAATAATGAATAGGAGGAATGTTTGTTCAATGCTTAAATGCGCTCAGCTGACCTGGGCCCAATTTCAGAGAGCTGCTTAAAAGCACAAAACGTAGGCTTAAAACAAAACAACTTTGCTTACCAGAATATAGCTATTGTCACATTCTTCCTCCATGGTCACATATACCGTCTGTGACTGGTTTCCAGCTAATTTTTGCTTAGCAGAAAATGATTAAGCGATATATTCTGCCTAAGCAGCTCTGTGAAATTGGGCCCTAGACCTCCTGAATCAGGACGCAAGGGGCAATCAGATTATTGTCCTTTGAGTTCAGGGCCCAATTTCATAGAGCTGCCTAAGTGATGGACTGGTATTTTGGTTGGTAACCTTATTCTAGTAAGCAAAATTGTTTTGTGCTTAGCTAATTTTTGTGCTTAAGCGGCCCTATGAAATTGAGCCCTGATCATAGATGCTAGTTGTTACATTTCTCTGACTCTAGGCCCATATAGGCCTCAATTCAAATTTCAAACAAAACATCTATACTTTAGTTTCAATTTGCTATGTCAAAAATACTGGCATGATGTTATATTAAATTCTGAGAATATGAAATTCCAACTTATACATGTAACACAAATAACACAAATTTGCCAAATTTTTTCCTCCTTCAAATCTATAACAAATATATCTTTTTTAATTTTCCCAGTTCATGACAAATTTGTGTCCTTACATGTACATGATTGAAGCTCAGAATCTGTTTTTATTCCTTAGCAACAAAAATCTCATCTAACAAAGAAAGCATAACATCAGTGCTAACCTTGACTGTGTTTACCACTTTGTCACTGCAAGCATAGCAAGAGAACAGTGCATGACATAAATCTTCCAGTAAAATACTCTGACCCCTTTGTTTCTGCCTGAGTGGAGACAAATTAGGCTCCAAAGAGATTTAAGCCAATTAGCCTTTGTATTATACACTTACAGAGAAAGATACATCCAAGCTTGGAGGTAGACACTGGGTACGTTCACACGAGTAGCTAACTTTGCTGCTAACTTCGCTGCTAGCTAACAGCGGAAATTTTTGACCGTGTGAACGCAAAATTTAGCTAACTTCGCTGCTAACTTCGCTGCTAACTCCAAAAGTTAGCAGTGAAAATTTCCGCTGCTAACTCAACTTAGCAGTGAAACTTGATACTTTAGCAGTGAACTTGATACTTTAGCCACAGATAAAGGAATTTAGCAGTGTTTTTGTCGTGTGAACGCAACTGACCTCAGCTAGCTGTAAACATGATTTCAGCTCGATGTTACGATGCCGTGTACCGGTATGTTTTTCTCCTGGTGGAGTTGCACATAGGCCTATACATTTTGCTCCTCAGTCGCCGCCAAAATTCTTTAAGTTTTACAATTAAGGTGACATCATCTATATTCATCTATATTCCTTATCACAGCTAAATTATACTCATAACACAGAAAGATAATAAAGACGAAGAATCGGGCATTGTTGGATCCATGTTTGTAAACATTATCTGAACAATCGAAAAACATTTCTACGGCCGGCCATGTGACTATCAACCTCCTTCCCAGAGACAAGCAATGCACGTGCTGTGGTACGGTGACATCGCACACTAATGGGGACGAAATTGTAGCATTCAACTTGACTGATGACGCAGTGTATTTATAGTGACAAGATGAAAAGACCAAAACAAAATGCATTTCTCATTCCGAACCGCTGCAAATTTAAATAATCGAATCGCTACGAACTTAGACAAAAATATTAAACTTTACATGTGTAATAAATAAGCTATTCTTCAAGCCAACACATGTAAATTTCTTCAAAAAAACTACTACAGTGGCAAAGAAAACTACCGGAAGCCGAAACACTCTGTGCTGGTTAACAACGACCCTGCCCCGTGTGAACGCAAGGTAATTTTAGCTAAGTCGTTTTGTCAAGCGAACCCCCGCTGTGAATATTTAGCAGCAAAGATAGCAGTGAAGTTAGCTACTCGTGTGAACATGCCCACTTACATGAAAAATGTCTGCCCTACCTGAACTAATTTCACCTCAGGCTTAGCAATGCCCAGTGGTCAAATCTCTGACCATTTCAAAAACCATGATGTTAGATTACATAACTTATAATTTACAGTTGACTGCTCTTTTGCAGTGCATGCATGGGTCTATGCATGGTGTATGCATGGAGGTAGGAATAGTATGCAAGATCTATGTGTTCTTACCTCTATGGCTCCATGCTCTAATATGGGATCATGGACCTGATCAAAAGCTCTTAAACAATTAATTGAGGGTCACAGTACACAAATGTAAATGTACTTGAGGAAATCCCCATGATGTGGTTTTTCAAGTACACAGCAGAACAAAGTCTGTCAAGAATTACAATTGTTTTTGATCTGGTTTTTTTGGCAAGTTGTTCACCGTTTTTTTTTTACTGAAAGAATCAATTTAAAATCAAAGATAAGTCATGGAAATTTAAAAGAAATTTAAAAAGAAATTTATGCAGACTAGAAAGTTCATGTAAGAGACAATTATGATTTCATTCAACAAAATCTGAATATAAAATAAAAAGGAAAGGAAGCTTACCACTGAACAAAAGAGTATATTTGAAAATCACCTGAATACTCTTCATGTCATTTCCCATTTTCTGCATTATAATCTTGGTTTTACAACCATTGAATATAGGCAGTGATCCACACAAAATATCCATGGACCACTTAGCTTGATCCATGTGTTTTGGACTACAAGATAAAGATCAACCATTACAGTCATCATTTTGCTGTATGTCTTCATACAAAACACACTTTAAAAATCTTAACTATGGTGTTTCAACTCATTAAAATGAGGATTTACCCCATTGTTTCTGAATTAACGGTCATCCAATTATGAGCTACCACTACATGTACTTACCATGCGTAAGGTACTTTCTTGTGCTCTGTCATGACATAGTATGTATCTGATGACGGTAAAGCTCTCATCAGCCCAAAGTCACCAATTTTAATCTGATTAGAATGAACAATTCATAACAAAGAAGGTAACGATATTTTGTAAAATATCTAATGCCTCGGAACATTTGTATTTGAGTCAATTAATAGGAACAGGCTATGCAGGAGTTGAGGCTTAGCATGTATTGAAAATGTAAAAAAAAACCTCTAATAAATCTCCCGAACGACAATAGCTACAGTTTGTTTTTTTCTGATCGCCTCTTTGCAATTTTCTATAATTGTGAATTGGATGAAACTTTGTGCATAAAGGCAATTGTCCAATGGTGTACATATTGCTGTGATACCATGGTAAATGTTAGCCATTGTCACATTAAAGTGGATCAAAGTTTGATATTTCAAATACCAAAAACAAAAACCTAATAACAATGCATGTGTATTGTATACAGTCATGAATGTAGCGCATCACATTGATTTCCTTGATGCGTTTTTCTTTTTTATCACATTTAATATACAAGTCACAAATTTGTATGTCCCGCTGGCAAAACCGAATGGGCAGTGTTTGCCTTGTCCTTTCGTGTGTTTGTGGGTAGGTATACACATTCAGGCCAGGACCTACATGTATAACAAAAGGGACAATAGGGTTCAAGGTTGGGTGAAGGTCCCAATTTGGAAAGTATGTACAAAACCAATGAAAATTGTTGCCGAAAATTAAAAATACAAAGAAAAGAGGGACAATAGGAGGTCCCCGATTGCAGGTGTTTACACACTTGTGGGGTCTTTTACACAATTGAACCAAATAGACCCCACTAAGTTTCTTTGTTCAACTTGGACCCAACAGAGGAATTCTTTAGAAAAGGGAATAATAGAACAATAGCAGAACCCCACAAACCTGATCCATATACAGTTGTATTTGTTTTAACGCTACAAATGAAGTGTGGCCCGAGAAAAAAAGGGGTCCACCTAATGTAGGGACTTGAAAATCTATGTGGGCTTACACACGTCCACACTGTTTTTCCTGAATAGGATTTTTCTTAAGTGTACAAAACAAAGGAATGTCCACAGAGTGACTGCAAAACAGAGCTGTGTGGGTGCTGTGTGTGTGTGTGCTATCATTGTCCACTGATAACTCAAGAAGGACTTGGCATACCAACTCCAAACTTGGTGTGCGGATTGGTCTAGGGATCCTCCAGAACCCTATTGTTCTTGGACCCCTAGGTCAAATATCGAAGGCATTATGGCTAAAACAAAAGAAAGGTTCAGGGATGAGATTCTGAAAAAAATGAAAAAGACTGAAATTTGTTCATCACGGGAGGTGAACACACGTAAAGCTTAAAGTTTGTAATAAAGGCACGAAGGCCATCAATAAATAATTAGTTATAAATCAAAATAACACTGTAATGCATTAGCCAACCTAAAAGTTTTTTACATTCATTAAAAAAATGTAAATTGGAAAATTGGCCAGAGGTTCCCCTATGGGTGGTTAACCCAATGAAACAATTTGCATGAATAAAATATTGATAAATCAAATTTTATTCATAAACAAACTGTAAAACTGTAAGCCACCAGATGTCACATACTTTCCAGGTTAAAAAGAACACAACATCCACTCCTGTGAGTCACAAAACTAGGTCAAAAACCCACAGAGACACCGCACGCACACCGCTAGTCTTTTGAGTGAAGCAACAGTATTACAAACTAAAACAATTTGTATAACAAACTGTAGAGGATTAACCACAAAGACACCACACAGGCGGCTTGTCTTTTGAGTGAAGCAAGAGTATTAAAAAATAACCAATTGTAGAGGAGTAAGATAAGAGTAATTTGGTCTCAATAGGAGTGTCAATCATTCTCCCCGAGTCCCAGGTGAGGCCTGGTACAACATTAAATAAAGAGAAGGATCTCCAACTGTCGGCATCATCTGTGTAGAAAAGTTTGTTTTTTTCATAATCATTGACAACTGGGTAAAAAATATTCAGTGAAATCGCCCCAGTGGGCGGCAGTCTATTTTTCAGCTCTGAGTTCCGGGCGGAAATTGTCAAAAGAAATTGCGGAAAAACTTGTCAATTTGCCCAAGTTGGAGATTTTAAAAAGTCTGAACTGGAAAAAAAAGACGGTTTTTCAAAGTCGGAAAGTCGGAATTCCGCCAAAAGGCGGAAGAATCTCATCCCTGGAGGTTGTCCGAGCGATAACTCAAGAAGGACTTGGCAAATCAACTCCAAACTTGATGTGTGGACTGGTCTTGGGTTTCCTCAATTGCACTATTTAGCATAACCTACGAATCACTAGATTTGTCATTTTGCATTTTCCTGAAGTGGACAATGAAGATTTGCCACTTTATCCATTGAAATAAATACTACATGTAGCACTCACACATAGTGCAGAACACGAGTGGTATGAATTTTTTCAGTTTCATCAACCAATGAATCTGTTGACCTGTTTAAGTTTAAGCAATTTCACGAACCAGCGAATCTCTATATGCCTTGGTTTGTACACAGCGCTCTAGTGCATGTTTCTTTTTTTTCGTTTTCACAAAGTGACGAATGTGTTTAGGAATTAATAACTCATCAAAATAGTTGCATGGTTGAAAACATATCGACAGTTCTGTATGACTGTAGAAGTCAGCTTCATTTTTGTAGTAAAATTTAAAAGACAAAAATTAAGCAGTCTCCGAAACAGCAGTTTGAAAAATAGTTCAACTTCAAACGCAATTTTCTCCACACACGGAATTGTGGCAGTTGTGCAGATTCAACACTTCTTGAAAACGGTGACGGTATGCACAGTGGGCCTCTTTGGAGAGATTTTTATACATGAGTCTTCAGTATTTATAGTGGAATATTTATAATAAATCCTTGCAGTACTTCAGCCCAAGCATCAGCAGCAGTGCAGCATTTTCTAAAGATTAGAAGAGCTTAGAGAACAGACCAACAGCTCTTCTAACATTCCTTCCACATGGTGGTAACTGCAAGAATTACTAGAATTAGAGACTTCTTGTTACTACTCACATCATGCAAAGCTTCAAACTTCACATGAAACTACCTTATCAGTAGAGGAAAGCAGGATATTCCTTGCTGCAAGATCCCTGTGAAGAAAGTGCTTTGCTTCAAGGTATTCCATTCCACATGCAATTTGTACACTGTAATTACACAGTGTAGTAATCAAGAAGTCTTCAGGATGACTGTGAAGCTGATCAACTAGGGCGCCCAGAGAAGCAAGTTCAGTAACCTACAATGTACAAGTATGATAAAACAAAGATCTATTAGACATACATGTGTACACGTACGTACTAAATAAGGAGCACTTTCTATCATTATTCAATCATCATAGCGTTGATCTGCATTGATGTACATTTTGTGGTCTTATGCTTCATCTTATTTGTTTGTAACTATTGCATACATGGTTGTTCTAAAAAGGATAATTGGTAAAGTTACATAATTCTAGTTGTTTACCAATGAAGGGGTGAAAGAGGATGGCAGATGTGCTGGTTATTCAGACGATTAATTCAGATTCTAGCCCTTGGAAGCCTACAATCTGCCAACCTTTAGATTATCAAGATATATTTAATTGAGTATTATCATCATTCTTTTATTGAGAATGAATGTGAAGACACTGATTGTTGTATTATGTAGATTAACTTTTCATCTCATGTAACTTGCTGATACTGGAATAACTCACCATCATGAGGGGTGTGGCAATAACTACTCCATACAGACGAATCAAATTAGGATGATCAAGCAAATGCATTGAGTTAATCTCCTTGACAAAGTCCTCAAAGAAACCAGCTTGACGAACTGTGTCACTTCTCAAACACTTCACAGCAACATCAACCTGTCAATAAAATACCATGTTATGTGGTATTATGTTATGGCAATCTTTTCATAAATTATAACACAAAGGCATCAGAGGTTTCACATTCTTAGTGTTTAGTGTGTAATGTGTAAAAATGCCTTGTCATTTCATACAGTACTGTATGGTTCTTTAACATCTGCAGATCTGACACTGTAATTAAAACTACTGTCCCCTATGAATATGAGTAATGTATTGTCTTATTGTCTACTCATTTTGTTGATGAAATCATACAACAATGATTAAATAACAACTGTATAAATATTTTCTCTCTAGAAGATGTCACAAGATGACATACATGTACGTAGTAGGACAGGCAGGGATCTTGTTACAAATGGTACTCACTCATGCTTATAAAGGCCTCTATATTACGTAATGCATGTGACCTCACAGATTTGTTGTCATAGACTTGTCAAATTTTCTAGTAATGATGATACATTGTACATGTAAATGTATGCAGGAAAAACTGTATTGTCTTGTTTAACAACCGTGCAGGACTGCTGCAATTTACTTAGTTTGGCATGACTGAATTTCATGCAGACTGCATGGATGTTAATTTATTTTGGGGGTTTTTCCCCCAAACTTTTTCAGTGAGGCGACAATATTGGTTAAAAACAAAAGTAAAGCCGCTACCAAAAGTAGCGAGGCGGACCGCTTCACATACGTACATGTTCATATGTGTAGGCTTCAATTAGACTTTTCAGCCTATAAACAAAATGTAATAATAATTTCTGATTTTTCCCAAGCGCAACAAAATCGGAAATCAGACTAAAGTAGGAACCATATCATCCCTGTCGCTAACAGATATGAACCTAAAAATCTCAGAACCCGACCTGCTTATTTGAGGGGCATTGCAATGCAGGATCTTGAAGACAAGGAGGCAATCTTTAAGCAGATACTCTCGGTAGTCGGAAGCCAAGTAGATATCTCATAACAGGAGCAATGTCGTCATATTTTCCTTATGGGAAAATGACCCAAACTACATAAGTCAGGACATGTTGCAAGCAAGATACATCAAAATGAAAATACACACTGCGGTTGAGGAGTAAATGACTGTATGTTTAATTGTGCGTGAGTGCTATAAAGGGTTAAAACAATAAGCGATTAGACTAGATTTTATATTAGGATCTTGAGGTAATTAACCATTGGCCATGGCATGAGCTTTTGGAAGACATTAATTAATACAATCTTTATGGACTAACCTTTCTGTAGCCTGGTGTTGTCCACAAGCCTTTACGAACCACTCCAAATGAACCATCACCAAGCTTTTCCAGCAATGTTAATTCTGCTTCTCCAATCAGACATGTCAAGCTCTGTGTCATACTACTGCTCGGTGGCTGAGAGTCTGCTGGTGTTGAAATGCCTGTTTTTATCTTGGGTTTTGTTGCCTGGATGTGACTTTCCCCTTTACGGTTAAGAACCTTTGAACATAAAATAGAAAATATTAAGAACAGGTAAAAGGTAGCTACATGTAAAATGCTTGTCATATTATGATTTTCAACATAAACTTGTATTTATTAGAAATTAAAATGACAAATTGCCATTAAACTGAAAATTATTTCAATAGTGCATATCTGTGGATTTTAAATAAAACATTGTGTTATTTGCTAACAATGTACATGAAATGTGTACTTTAGAAGCATGCTGTACATCATAAATGATGTCAGACAATGTGGGTATGAAGGGGCACTGTGTCTACAAATTACAGTGTATACCATCAGATTCTCTGTGTTAGAATGGCACTAATACCTAACTCACAACATAAATTTTACAAATCTACTTATATGTATGTACAGTAGGCCTGTCAACTTGTTAGGTGACCGGAGTACATGTAGGATGCCTGCCACTAGCTCATTTGATGGGAAAAAAAGTCTGATCCGTGAGGTCACACATCTGCCACAATGCAGACACGCCAAGGCTGGTAGTGTCTGTGTCTGCTGCTCATGCCACTTCAGCTGCAGCATATCCAGCTTGCAATGCACTTTGCCAGGCTGTCCTATCCTTTGCTGTATTTTCCTATTGCTGGACATAACTACCAGCATCCTTGAGTTGTCTCTAATACAGTCAGATAAGCAGAGTCTTGGTAGCCCAACTTTGCATTTTCCATGTGATAGCTCACTGCACATCACAGCTTTCGGCATTCTGTCATCCTCCATTCTGACCAGACCAGTCCAGGTGAGCTGTCGCTTCAGGAGCATTGCTACGATGCTGGGTAATATGGCCAGCTATAGCACATTGTTAATTGTCACATGGTCAGACCACTTACAATGTACACATGTAACACCAAGGATGGTTCATATGTGCCATAGGAAGACCCTGGACAGGCGGTGAACGGTCTACGGTAGAGCATGTTTAATGTGGGACTCTAAGCTGTACAGGAGGCAGGATAGTAAAACAGCTCTGTAAACCTTGCACTTCGTTGATTGTGGTAATGCTGTGCCTACTCCAAAGCTGGCCACGCAGGCGGCTAAAAGCAGCACAGGCTGAGCGGAATTGCATAGACAGCTCCTTCTCCAGACTGCATTTACTGGAAACAGTGCTACCAAGGTACACAAAGGAGTCCACAATCTTAAGTGGCTCACCATTGAGCAAGATGTTTGGCTCAATATCTGGAGTTCCAGGTGCTGGTTGGTATAGAATACCTCAGTTTTTCTGGTGTTGATAGTCAACCTGAAGGAAGCAGATGCTGGTGCAAACTTTGTCATGAAAGCCTTGAAGAAAATTAACAAACTTATCCGGGCAGCCATAATTTGAAACAGGACGCCAGAGGCACATACAGCTGACTGAGTCAAATGCCTATCCCTGCGAAGTCATCAAAAGGCGATGTGCAGAGGCCTGTTCTGACTTTTCCTGACGTTGACGCAGTGTAAAAATCTTGATTCCAGCTTAAGGAATCTGCACTGTGCTTCAGGAAGTACGTCAGTAGCTACGGATTGAAGTCGCTTGAGCATGATCTTCCCAAGGACTCTACCAGCGATTGCAAGAAGTGAAATACCACGGTACATGTAGTTGTCACAGTCCTGATGGTTACCCTTTTTCTTGTAGATGTTGACACTGACACATATTGAGTAGCACATTGAGAAGTGTCTCACCACCATGCTTATAGACTTCTGCAGGGATTCCGTCTTGACCAGCAGCTTTGTTGTTTGCCAAAGCCACAGCACAAAGTGAACCGCAGAAAACAAGTGGACAGAACTTGTTGCAATCATACTGGTTGCTAAGCCCTTCGCACGCTACCATTCCCTACACACACTATTTCCTGCCCGCTGGAATCTTTTTGCACAAACATCGAAATTACACACAGTTGTACTCAAAAGCATTTTTTTGTGTGAAGGAATTTTTTATTGCACAATGCAAAATAAGACAAACGTAGAGTATAATACTGGCAACCAGATAGTTCAAACAGAATTGATTTTGAATGCAGAATTTAGAAAATACACACTTCCAAAGTTCATGATTTTCCCTTAGTAGAAGCACGCCGAACAGAATCCCCACCATCTTGGACTGCTCTACCCCGTTCCCCTCCTTGCACAGGAACGATGCCATCGTCGCCCCATTATCGACAGACATGACTTCAATACCTGTGTTACGTTGTCAATTCATATTTAAACTGAAGCACTATCATCGTTATTGTCTCCCAAAACAATCTCAAACTCCAATTTTCCCAAGTCATAATCCGCGAAAATCTCCCTGAATGCTGCTGAGATGTCCATGGTTACTGCCTTTTGTTTTACGGTGATAACAGGCACGGAAAAACTCAGAAATTACAGGATTTTCCAAGAAAAATTGTCATGTATTCATTCGTAAGATGGCTTCTGTGTGTTGAAGTGTACAAAAAGTACCCGGATGGATGTCAGGGGTCAAAAGAAAGGTCAATTGTATGCAATTTTTGCTGGGCGCAAATTGGCGCCCAACGCAGTGAGGGAATAAATGTTGCGGGTGCAAATTGGCGTCCATAGCGTGCAAAGGGTTAGGCAACTGAGCACTGGAGCAGTGGTTTTGTATACATGTACACTGTAGTTTGCTAAATCATGAATTTCTGTTCCAAATAACCCTCAACTCCCTTGAGTGATTTACTTGGGTTCTTCCTCACTGTAACAAATTAATGGTAACTCAACAGTCCAGTGTTGTAGTCAAAACCAGGCAGTCCAAGACCAAGACCAAGACCAAGACCAAGACCGACAGTCCGAGACCAAGACCAGACAGCCCGAGACCAAGACCAAGGCCGTCTGAGACCAAAACCAGGCAGTCCAAGACCAAGATCAAGACCAAGACCGACAGTCCGAGACCAAGACCAGACAGCCCGAGACCAAGACCAAGGCCGTCTGAGACCAAGACCAAGACCAAGACCAAGACCGACAGTCCGAGACCAAGACCAGACAGCCCGAGACCAAGACCAAGGCCGTCTGAGACCAAGACCAAGGCCGTCTGAGACCAAGACCAAGACCAAGACCGACAGTCCGAGACCAAGACCAGACAGCCCGAGACCAAGACCAAGGCCGTCTGAGACCAAGACCAAGGCCGTCTGAGACCAAGACCAAGACCGACAGTCCGAGACCAAGACCAGACAGCCCGAGACCAAGGCCAGACAGCCCGAGACCAAGACCAAGGCCGTCTGAGACCAAGACCAAGGTCGTCTGAGACCAAGACCAAGACCAAAACCAAGACCGACAGTCCGAGACCAAGACCAAAACTAAGACCGACAGTCCGAGACCAAGACCAACACCAAGATCGGGCATTGAATAATCATCTAAAACTTGGGGATCCCTTTTCCCGGCTTCTTCATTAACGTTGTTTTGTGGTGTACATGTCACTCGACAGTGACGGTGCATCCAAGTAGCACTTGACAAATATTAGTGTACCATGTATAACTGGAGGCCATCTGTAGCTATAATAAAGGATACAAATTCCTCCAAAATGCATTTTATTTTCTCAAAAGTCTGAAACAGGTATCCAGATCTTCAAAGGTGTACTAAAATGGCATTTTAATCTTTTCATTACCACTGTATTAAAGATTCCAAGAAGTGTTGGGAACAGTATACTCAGTGCTAGAGAAGTGGATCAAAGAACCCAATGTACTTAATTTGGAGAAAAATACAGCATTTTTGTTTACCAGGGCAGACTAATACAAGTCTGAATTTGGTTTAAAGGTCTCAAATTGTTCATCCCTGAATGTGTGCACAAGACATTACCCTCGAATCACACAATGTGGAACCAAAAGTCAGTGCTCATCATGAGAATTAACTCAACTACATGTGCCCATCTTTTCTTTTTTTCTTAAGTGTACTTGGAGAACATTTATAACGAACTTATTTTTATTTGCGTCAACAGTTTCATGCAGTCAGCTGCAGTTTGATCCCCCGCGGCTTGGAAACGAGTTAGGATGGTGCCCTACTTACATGTACCAATGCATACAACATGTACACGGGTCTAGTTACAGACGGTCATCGGGAACCATCGTACACACGTCGTGCCTGTGTGAGCAGCGCACTGCGGTTGGATCGATCTTTCGAGTGTGATCGTTGGTGTATGCAGTACAGTGTACTGTTGAGCGCAATCTTTGAAGACCTGCATATTTCAAATGGTGTGCCATTTTTGACGGCGCAAACTGTATTTGCTCCCTTAAATTATAAATTTGCGCATAGATTGTGCTCACATTATATAGTACATGGAGTGGTTGTGGTGTAGGATTTTTTGTGAATGAAACGACGCACATGTTCTTGCAGAATTTCGTTGGAAATATTTTCCAGGTATGAGAATTTTGCTTGTAATCAAAGGGCAGGTTTTTTATTGGTCTCGAGCTAGGCTCGAGCCAAAACGATGTCTGAGACCAAGAAAATTAGGTCCGAGACAAGGCCAACACCAGGAAGTCCGAGAGTTCCGAGACCATGCACGCTCGAGACCAAGACCATGAAAATTTGGTCGAGACCAAGACCAGTCTCGACGACTACAACACTGCTTACACCCTACTGGTTCTCACATGCCTTACATGGTTAGTAAAATAAACGTAGGGCAAAACGAGCACTTACACGTTCAAGAAATGTTCGACGCCGCCGTCGCTTTACTGCATCCATCAGACGTCTCACAGCTGGACGACCCATTCCTATTTTTTCCAGGTCATCACTTTTGACATAGTCAAAATGCTCCAGACGTGACAGATGGAGGCTGTCATGTATGCTGGTAAAGAACTGCTGCAATTGTGTCTCCTCAAGAAGCTCCTTCAACCACTCTAGACTCTCTGGCTCCTCCATGGTCAAAAGAATCAATGTCAATTCTTAATCTACAAAAACAAAGCAATGTTTATAAGTCTGTAGTAACATTAACAATTTACAAGAAATACAGGCTTGTTAACAACACTTCACAAAAACAATGTAAACATACAATATTTGTTGACTCTCTGTGTCTATGGGCCACTGTTTATTTACCTAATTACAAAGTAATTATTCCTACCATTTGTGGTTGTAATGGTGATAGATCAGACAATCCTCTAGACTTTTACTAATGTTAGTCACATTCAGTCCTTACGACATCAACAAAGCAATACTACTAGTAATGAAAATTACAACTAAAGCACAATTTATTTACTTTTATTTACAGAACACCTTGCCTCATTTAATCGCAGCGCGCGTACAGGCACCAAAAGCCTCTTGTAACACCCCTTTCACAGAATGGTTGGACCGAGCATTCGGTTCAAGTGCCGAGTGTGCTTTGTTGACAGCAAAACAGCTGCGAGTATTGAGTGAGAAATTACATTTTTTGAGGAGGTTTTTGCAAGTACTTCGGCAAAAGTGATGCGCTAGCATTACAGTGTGTTGAGAAAGTTTTAGGTGAGTACCAGTACTGTAGTAATACAAAGGAAAACTGAAGTTAGTGCTGGCTGAAGACCAGAAAATGTTGAACTATCAATGACCATTTTGAAAACGTATAGCGTTACAGAAGCCCAAAATGTGTATAGTAGTAGGACATGGAGATCTACGTAAAAATAGCATGGATTTTTAGGAAAAAAAGCCATATATCAGAACCCAAACTTTTAACTGTTGACATTTAAAAACAAGTGTACATTTCATCTTGCGGTAGGAACTCTAGTTTTCAGTCTAATCATAGAGCAATGATGTCCCATGCCCCCAAATATTGAAATGCTGTTCGGCATGCTATTTAGTATAATCGTTGGCCTAGCGCTGTCAAGAAAGTCCATCATACCCGTAACCCGTAGACCCGGAAATGGCTTGTTTTAAAGATTTCTGACACTTTGTAACAATTCAAAGTGCCTGTTCATATCTGTATGAATTCTGTAAATCTTTCTATGCAGGTAAGAGTATCTGGTTCTTGTTCTGGTTCAGGTTACGTCAGTAAAATTCATTACAGAACTGAACACCAACTTATTGACCAGGGTCATTCAGCTCAGGGCGAGGAGTGTGCAGGATGCAAATTATAAAATCCCCAAAATTCCTTAGGTTAGAATAGATAGAAAGTGTGGGGCGAATACGGATTTTTGCCAAATGATTCTTTTTTTGTCAGTTGCAAATGTAAATTTTACAGAAAATATGCTAACCTTGATTTCATTACGGTACATTGTTGTCGAAAACCTGTCGCTTTACCTGTTTACGGGTACCGGCAATTCGGAAAGACCAGAAAACAAAATTTGTACTGCACTTAACTTAGCGTAGTCTTGGTTCCAAGACGCTCCAGTTATGTAGTTACGAAAACCTAATCGCTATCTAAACCGCTATCACCCACGAACCAATCGTCACTAGAGGGCGCTATCATTTATGTAACCGCAGAGCCACGGCTCTGTGTAACCGCAATATACGGCTCTGTGTGTAACCGCTATCGAACCACAAACCGCTATCCTAGCTGTTGAGCAGCGGTTCGTGGTCAACCTCGTCCCCATGGTTGGAAATAAAGTAAACCATGGGGACGAGGTTGGTTCATGGTGTGATACTGATCTCTATTATATTGTCAATATAATATAGATCAATAGTGTGATAGCAGCACAGACATATAGGCCCTTTTCGAAACGACTGGATTTGGCTTTGGATTCGGGTCAGACTAGCTTGGACCCGCCGGTTGTTTTGACAATTCCGCGCACTTTGGGTATGCGCGCTCAGGGCTTCAGACGAGAAAACAGAGCCTCAAGCCGAATCCAAAGCTGAAGCCGTGGTTTCGAAAAGGGCCATAATACCTGTAGACCGACAGCACCTATGGAAATCAACGTCTGGATACCGTAATTTTGACAGCACCCGACTATACCCCAAACCATGGGCAAATCCGTGAAAACGCTAGCGAAACAACGTGTAAAGCAATGGGCGGGTGGGGAGATGATAACAGAAAATTTGTGTTTTAAAGATGATAAATTCACCAACAGTCTTGGAAACAATGTTAAATATATAACTAAATACCTTTTCTCACGTTACTTGTCTGCCGTTTCTCCTCTTTTTACTGAACTTTCTCAAAAACGATGAAAGTAGAAGGAATTACCCGTCGTATCTATAAAATTTGCTCGTCACACACTTTCTGGCCAAAGTGCGCGTCGGTGCGTGTTTTGCGCGGGCGCTGATGACGCGCGTACCGCCTATAGATTAACGTGCTACTGATGTATGCGCGATTGTTTGATGTGCATTCAACGCGAGCGCGTACACAAAACATGCCGAAGTGTGGACTTGCGTTACAGAGTGAGTCCAGTGAATTTCCCGAAAATAAAGTTGTAAAAACTACTTTTTAACGGTTAAACGTCAACGCCCAACATTAGTAAACAGCCATTTGTAAGAAGTGTTATCTTAAATGATAAGGTTACAATCCATCATAGGTCAATATTTCCTGAATATTCAGAAAAACTATATGAAAATGGGAGTATTGCCTCGTGGCTATGCCTAAACGTGTACAAAAAAGCGTTGACGCACTTGAAAATCTAAAATTACAGTCTAGCGCCCCCTGCTGTCGGTCTATAGGTATTATATGTCTGTGGATAGCAGTTACACACGGCTCTGCACACTTTCCCCCCACAGAGCCGTATATGGTCGTATATTGATGATACACAGCAATGCAATAACATGAATGATAGCGCCCTCTAGTGGCGAGTGGTTCGTGGGGTGTGATAGCGGTTTAGATAGCGACTAGGTTTTCGTGACTACACAACTGGACCGTCTTGGAACCAAGACTAAACTTAGCGCCGCATTGTCATTTGGCTACTGTTGTTGGGCGCAATCTTTCAAGTTGTCCTTTTTTCTTTTAATTCGCGCGGTGTGCCATTTTGTGACGGCGCAAACTTTGTTTCCTTGCATGATTTTAAAATTTGCGCAGGATAGCTTGGGCGCAAACCTTGAACACCGCGCGATCTTTTTCGTTCAACAATAATTCTCACCACTTGTCGTTGTGAAATATACGCTGTATGAAGGGAATTTACGTCCAGAGGTTAAAGGATTAAGTTCGAAGTAGTGCTCTGCTGGATCTTAACTTTTGTCTGAAGTGATACTTTTGTTTAAAAACTTGAAAAGAATGTCGAGAAACAGGTCTGTTCACAAACTGTAAAGTTAAAAGCACAGGCATAACTAACCTTTAGTCAAGGCGGGTGTGGGGGCGGAAGGGGTATCGCGCAAGAAATTGCAATCGCGGTTTGGGTACACTCCATTTTAAAAAAGAGGTGAAGACCATTAAAAAAGAAAAAGAAAAGCCATGTATACTGTTAAAATTTTCTCTTTAACAGCACTGAAAACATAACAGTATTATTGTAAGAGCATTTTCAATTGTTAAGGTGGTTATTTTTATGTAAAATGCGTAAAATATTACCGAAAATTTTCCGTTGGTTTATTGCAGCAGCTAACGTGTATGAATGGGTCCAGGTGGGAATTTCATTGCAAAACGTCTCCCCTAAAATGGCTCCAAATATCGACAAAATGTGAAAATTCGTATCGTTCATCCTCTGATTTGTTTCGCTGAACGTAATATTTAAGGATAGATCTTTCATTTCTGACAGTTTAAACAAAATCCCTCGGTACATCCTCTGGATATTTTACGATTTTTAGAATGTTTTTTTGAGAAAATGGTTTCTGCTATACTTGGTTTGCGTGCAAACGATCGTCCGTCAAACGAAGTCAACGGACGGGAACATTTGCCGTAGGTAATATTAGTTATGAGGCAAAGTACACATCTTAAACAGTATGTAATACATGTCGTTTACGTCAAATGTATGTTGTTTATTATATTATAAAATTACAGTATAATGGAGATCCCTCCCTCCCGGACCGCCCGGCCAGGGGGCCGGGTGGTCCTTTCTCTGGTATGGTATTACCATTATGGAGGTAGAATGGTATTAGGGCCAAGTTCGCGCAAGGACCATACTAGTGGTTGTTTAGTGACGTACGTAGGGAATGCGCACAGAAGTTGGGCCCTTTTCGAATCCACGGCTTTGGCTGTAGATTCGGCTTCAGGCTCCGTTCTCTCGTCTGAATCCCTGAACGCATAGCACGCGTATAGTCAAAACAACTGAGGGGCCTAGCTAGTCTGAGCCGAATCCCCAGCCAAGTAATCGTAGCCTATGGGAACAACCTCCCCCTTCCCCGCGAAAATAAGAAAACAGATTGTGATGAAATCGAAAATAGCCTAACGCGTTGCTGCAATGAAACTGCACATGAAACTGTCTTCTACTGTTGTACTTCACCGTATTTTTTCACTTTATCAAAATCACTTTTTATCATCTGAAAGGTCAATGTGACAAGGCGCTACGCAAACAACCTCCCCCTTCCCCGCGAAAATAAGAAAACAGATTGTGTGATGAAATCGAAAATAGTCTAACGCGTTGCTGCAATGAGACTGCACATTAAAACTGTCTTCTACTGCTGTACTTCTACTTTATTGGTGACAACAATACGTAGTGTAGTCAAGTGTAGTTGTAATATTCAACAACTGTGTATGTTTCCTTTGCTATAGGAATTGGCCATTAGAAAAGGAGATCTTTGACGTAAAACTTGTATGGAAAAACAACTCGTGAACGTGTGTCAGCCAGACCACAACACAAAATAGCGCCCTCACTAGAGGTAACCCCCCCCCCAATTAGTCCTGTGGTTGATCCATTCTGTTTTAGAGACTACGTAGAGCGCGCTGTCAAAATACGCATCAAGTCATAGAGCAGCCTCGCTACCATGGGCAGCTCCGTATCGATACCTCTCCTCACTAACCCTACTCTAGTCTTGGTTCAAGACTCTCCTGTTATTTATAAGCTCTGCAATAGAGGGCGCGCTATCAACCACCACGAATCACCCCGAGAACCGCTATCACAGGACCTATCAGAGCGCGCCCTCGTGTGGCGATGGATCGTGGGATGATATTAATCACAGGAGAGTCTTAACCCAAGACTACACTAACCCCTGGGAGGGAAACACTGAAAATCAACGCCGATTGGCTCCCAAAAGTGACTAGTTTGCGTACACGCTTGTTAATAACATTCGAGCGCTTGTAGGGCGCTTGTCGGGCTCTTAGTACGCGCGTAAAAATGCACGTAGAACGCGTGTAAAAGTATTTCGACCCAATACATTTCAAATAAATCATGTTTTTACCATAGATATAGAATTAAAATAAATTATTTTAATTCTATATCTATGGTTTTTACATGGTCTCCCTAAACTGCATACAGTTAGACGTATCACAAGATCGAAAAAGAATGGGAGGGGCCTGTTGCTCTGTATAGACTGTGCAAGTCTCGCGCATATTTGAACTTCCGGGACCATTGTGGTCCCAACCATATGGAGATTTACGTGGGCAAGATTTTGTTTTGTCAATTATTTTAGTTTAACGTGGTTTATGACCATGAAAAATATATATGTTGTTGGGAATGTAATACTTAGTTATAAAAAATATGAAAGTAAAATCAATTCAACAATATAACGAAGAAAACACGAGAATTAAACTTGACCTCAGCTTCCGGTTACTGCCAAAAACTAAGAATTTTGTGCTCACCTCCGATCACAAAACTATTGTAAACGCTTGTTTTGGATGCGCGATGATAATCGCCAGATGCTGTAATTGCAACGCGAAGCCTTTTCATAGCACTCTATGATTGTTGAGGCGTCAGCGTCCTCTAAAAACTGCGTCAAGCGTTAATTTACCACCCGTGTGACCTTCGCGAATCCGCATAAGGGGTTTCTGAAAAGTTAAGATCAAATAAGCATCCTTGTCCCAGAGTTTTAATTTTGTTTCAATAATAATTAACACATTTTTTGTGTATTTATTATAAAAACTAAAACTGATTATATAAACATGTAATGGGTATTTTTGTTGTTCAGAGTTTGTCATTAGATATATTTAAAACAAAGATTTGATTTTTAGAAAAAACAAAGTTCTTCGTTTGACGTGTTTTCTCGTTCCGATACGCGCGAGACTTACACAGTCTATTGATGTTTATTTTGACAGCGCGCTCTGCGTAGTCTCTAAAACAGAATGGATCAACCACAGGACTAATTAAAATAGCCAAATATATGGGCTACTTTCGTTTCATCACACTTCCAAGTTCCAGGGTGTATAATCGAGCAAGGCATTCTGGGAAAGAAAACAAAATGGCGCGGCGAGATCGTACACCATGGGAACGAGGTTGTCATAGACCTTTCTTTTGTTGATAAACAAACCGCGTGGTTGGCATGGACGGCCGGATGTTAGCAAAACATTCAATCGTGTTAACAAAAGTTGTGTGGAAATTCAACATTTCTGTAAATTTTCAATCAACCAAAAATACATACCATGATTGGTTGCTTTTTTCCAACAAATTCAACACTATTTTTGAATATTTGTGTAACATTATTACAAACTGTGGCTTTCTGCTTATGCTTTGCATTTATGGCTTTCCATAGTTTTCCAACTCGGTTGGCAAAAACTCGGGCTGTGACGTTGCAAAAGAAAGGTCTATAGAGCAACTGCTGGCCCCTCCCATTCTGTTTCGATCTTGTGATTTGTCTAACTGTATGCAGTTTAGGGAGATCATGTACAAAAATGATTTACTTGAAATGTATTGCGTCGAAATACTTGCATTTTTACAAGCGTTCTACGTGCATTTTTACGCGCGTACTAAGAGCCCGACAAGCGCCCTAAAAGCGCTCGAATGTTGGCGTAATCAGTCACTTTTGGGAGCCAATCAGCGTTGATTTTCAGTGTTTCCCTCCCCAGGGGTTAGTGAGGGTCAAAGGAGAGGTATCGATACGGAACTGCCCATGGTAGCGAGGCTGCCCCCCCCCAGTCGTAGCCTATGGGAAACAAAAAATAGCGCTAGAGGCACCCCCCCCCGTCGTAGCCTATGGGAAACAAAAAATAGCGCCCTCACTAGATGCACCCCCCCCCCCGTCGTAGCCTATGGGAAAATATTCGGCCGTTTACATTCGCTGCAATCATAAAATACGTGAATATTCATGCTGCACATGTGCATACTGCTTGAAAAAAACTGCTTATGAAAATAGCTGCTTTTGGAAATAAAAATAACTGCTTTTGAAAAATAAAATAGCGGTGGCACTATCGGGCTTTCGTTAGCATCCAACGAACAATGAATATTATTTTTTGAGCTAATCTTTGTGAGATCTTTTGTGCCTTCTTCTTTCTCTTCTTTTTCAAGAAGTCAAGAAGTCCAAGCAAAGATAGAATTAAAAGATTTGGGATCGATAATTAATTTTGTTTTAAAAGAATATTTGCTTTTAGAGTAATTGGAATAATATTTATTTATGCATCCCTATTGGATGGACGCATGAGTGCACTATCGCAGAATCACGAGTGAAATCTGAACCATTCCATTTCAAGAGACGAAGCTGAGAGAGGCGCCGCGAGTGATCTGCGACAATGCACGAACGTTGAAAACAAAAATCTTTTTAGACACTGAAATTCATCCACCCTACAAATTCTGAACCCCTTCCTAACAACATCCCAATAGGCCCAGACAGCAACCTGGCGCCGTGACACGACCTTGCCTCGGGCGAGGATTTCGGCAGGCAGAAGATCTTCTGTAGTAAACTCAAGCAGAAGATCAGTTGCTTGCCGAAGTCTTCGCCCGTATCTTCTCCCTGCTGACGTCTTCGCCCGTAGGACATTCTTCCCATCATAAACGTGGGTGTGGTCACGGCGTACACGGGCTGAATGGCTTCTGACTGGCACCCGAACAAAGATATTGACAAAATAGGGAGACCGCCAACATAGCTCAGTTGATGGTAGAGTTGGCACGTTAATCCGGAGGTCGTTGGTTCAAATCCCGCTCTAGTCGATTTTTCTTTGTTCAAACCCAAATTACATTCTAAATATACAAACGCCCAGTGCAAGCACTCGAAATAAAAGTTTACAACGTGCACGCAGCATGCAGAGCAGTACATCAGCGTCAGAACATCCCTTCCAGGGGTTTAGTGACGAGAGGTATCGATATGGCGCGCTGCCCATAGCGAGGCTGATGATAGCGAGGCTGATTTAATCGTGCTTTATATTGAAGTCTTTGTGGTGTCCCTTCAGGGCCACCTTCTTTTCGAGCCGAGTTTGTTGAAATGGAATCCGTTGAAAGTAAACGGGTCGAGTTTGCATAGACAGTACACGGCCGGCCATCGTGGTATGGTGATTACTTTGTTGTGTAGGTGGTGAAATTACACCCTTCTCTAGCTGTCGTTGAATTGATTTAAAACATTTAACAATTATGCCTAACAATATTATGAGATGACTACGAGTACGACCTACGTATGTAACCGAGTGTGTAGGCCTAACCCATGGGCCCATGAAATGGAAGAAGTGAGTGGCTTCTCTACTTATGCATTTGCTTGACCATGATTTGACCACAGACACAGTGTCGGACTCAGCAGAGTGTGGTGTCACTTTTGCAATCATCATTACAATTACATGCATTATGGCGGACGTATTCAAAACGACCACAACGGACCTTGGGTTGAAAGACTCGCTTAGTACAGGTAATTATCGTAGTTATTATAATTATAATAATAATAATATTACCAATGTTTACACATGACGGGTTAGGTTGGCAGGGGGGGGGGATGGGATAGTAATATTCCCTTTTAAGTTATAATAAATAAAATAGCATGAATGAGTGCTGTGGTCATGGTCATGGTGATTGGTGGTACTGTACTTGGTAGCCTCCATGGAGGAAAGTTGATCACTGGAGACGTGAGTGGTGGTAGGCTAGTGCAGTGGTAGGGAGTCCGGCGAAAAGACGGGTGTGGTGTGGTGTACTATTTACTACACTAACTTCGCCATGACCACTACTAGGCCTATGTGTTCTATATCGGTCCTCTCGAATCTCGCGTTAAGTTTTTAATCTCGCATCTCGTGTTAACGAATCTCGCGTTAAGTTTTCAATCTCGCATCTCATGTTGACGAATCTCGCGTTAAGTTTTCAATCTCGCATCTCGTCATGCTCGTGTAAACTAATCTCGCCTTACGTTTTTCAATTCTTGCGTTAAATGTTAACAGGTAATTGGATAACTCTGTGTTTGAACATTGATGTAAAAACTCTTTAAAACAAAATTTACCTCACATAATTCACAATATTTCATGATTATTAATCTAATTGTAAAGACAACATCATCATACTTCTAAATATTCCGTTGCAGAGAAATTGACCCACTTGCCTAATTATACCACTTTATATCGTGTGTTTTTCGTCACTTTTGAATGTAATTTTTTCTATCAAATTACGAAAAGCGTCACTTAAAAAGAAAATGTACCTTACATATTTCACAACGTGAACACACAGAAAGGGCATATAAACCAACAAAGTAATCTTACTAATATTTTATTGATTTGTGAAACTTCCATAGACGATGAGATCATTAGTTATGTTAACTCATTAAGATCTTTTTTCTTTATTTTTTTTCTTCACTTTTAATTCACAAATGAAACTTTTAAGCATGTTCTGCCAATGCACATTTCTTTTGAATTCTCAAACAATCCAAAATCAAAAGTTCTCCTTTTTTTGTTCTAAGGATTTTGTACCTTGAGGTCAACAGTTTGTACGTCATTTATCTGTTAGTGTTATAAGTTTGGCAACAGATGTATAAAAATGTACTTTTTTGCTCAGTCTGAGCCCCCGAGCGCTGGGATGGGCTCATTGGACCATTTCCCCTGATATGCCTGACCTAATAAACCCCGGCCACTTCTTCCCATTTACAAAAGATTCAACCTGTATCAATAATAAAGTAGCTCTGTAAATGGGCAATTCTTCGGTAACGGAATTACGCCCATTTGTCACTTTGTCAAGGCTTATTCTTTCCCAAGAAAATAAGTTCTATGCTAGACGACTAATCTAAATATGGAAAGGGAGCCATGACCCAATAGAATTGATTGACCCCCCAAAGAAAAATTCCCACAAAATTACCCTTTGAGGGGCGGAGATTAATATCGGTAACGGAATTACGGACAGAGGACAAGCATATATTTGAGTTCTCGCATCAATTTAAATAAAACTCTCTGAAGTTTTGAAATTTTAAAATCGGACACTACCTGTAATTTGTAGAGTTCAGGGGTGTTGTTAACTACAATGCAAAACAAAGTTGAAAAAGTAATCTCTCTTTTCATAATTTTCATTTTAATCACAGTAACGGAATTACGCCTCGGGGCAGTAACGGAATTACGCCATAGTAAATGCACATAACATTGAATTCAACATAAATTCATCACAATACAAATTTTAGAAGTCATGTACATCTGGACGAAATGTGCATACTTTGTGCATGCATAAGTCCGTTACCGTAATTCCATTATCGTTTCCGTTACCACTTGGAAAAATGCCAAGAAATTACTATTTTAAAGTTTTTATTTTTCATTATGTTTATAGTTGGGTCTTTTCTCAACATACATGATTTGAAGGAAAAAAACAAGAAAAAATGAAAGTAACTTTTGCTATTTGAAATGATGTTGGACTTTGATGGTGAATAGAGGGAAGAGTAAAATCATGTATGAACCTGGATGATAAAGATCAATCCTAAGGGGAGACTGTAGTACATGACCACGACAAACAGTTTGAATGTACGTAGGGTGATTTATGTAACATTTTCATAACATAAGAAAGGGAAAAGAAGAGATACAAATCATCTTCATTCTAACTTCAAACATTTTGTGTTTTGTCCTTCAATTTAGAAAAAACACAACACTTACAAGCCCAGAAGTTGTATAGGCTACTACATGTAGTACTAGGCCTATAAATCATAATTGTATTTTACCCCACGATACAACTTTAATCTCTGTCCCCACCCTGTTCTTTCTCTCTCTTGCTTATCCCCAACCTTCTTATTCTTTTATATCCTCTCCCTCTTTACTCTCTTGTCCCTCCCATTACCCCCAACTTAAAAACAAACACGACATCTCTAAAGTATTTTGAAGCTTGCGCTATAATAATTGTTTCTCACTCCACACAGATAGAAGCATAAACACTGACATACCATCAAGCTTTTTTACATTGTCAGAGCATTCTGAATCTTAATTTTGTTCTTTGTTTGCTTCCCCCCCAAAAAAACCCCAACATAATAATAATAAATAAATAACTAGACTTTCAGTTTTTGTCATGTGACAAAAACAAGGTGTTCGTGGGGAGTGATTGAATGAATAGGTCACAACATTTTACCTTATCAATCCAATGCCTGGTCCAGGAGTTATGAATTTAAAAAAAAATTAAACATCAACTTCCGGTTTGGACCAGAAGTCAAGGTCAAATAGGGGTCACATTTTGTGTCGCGCGTGTTTAGTTTATGAAGACGTTTTACATGATGTATGGATTGTAAACCTCCAACATGTGGTTCAACTGTAATGATTTTTTTTTAAATATAAAGTTTCAACGTCCGGTTTCAACCGGAAGTCAATGTCAAATGAGGTCACACTTTATAGCGTTGGTTTAGTTACACAAGTTTTATCTGACGACGTACAGAAAATTAACAACCAATATTTGGTTCAGGAGTTATGATATTTTCAAATATTAAATTCTATCTTCCTGTTTGAACCGGAAGTCAAGGTCAAATGAGGTCACATTCTGTGTATTGTTTCTTTTAAGTTGTTACATACTTTCCCAATAATGTATAGATTGTAAAAATCCAATGTGTGGTTTAGAAGTTACGATTTGTTGAAACATTAACTTTCACTTTCCGATTTGAACCGGAAGTCACGGTCAATCGAGGTCACAGTTTGTAGCGTTTCTTAAATCTTTGGAGCCTTTTCTGATGATGTATAGATGATAAAAATCCAATGTGTGGTTCAGGAGTTCTGATTTTTTCAAATATTAAGTTTCATCATCCGGTTTGAACAAGAAGTAAAAGTCAATTGGGGTCACATTCTGTATCGTTTTAAAAATTGTTACATACTTTCCCAATGATGAATAGATTGTAAAAATTGAATGAGTTGTTCAGAAGTTAAGATTTTTTTAAATACTAAATTTCAACTTCCAGTTTGAACCGGAATTCAAGGTCAAACAGGGTCACACTTCGTGTAGCACATGTTCAGTTTATTAAGACCTTTCAGATGATGTATGGATTGTAAATATCCAATGTGTGGTTCAGGAGTTATGACATTTTCAAATATTGAATTTTTCGCTCGTTGTTTCTTTGTATATTGCACTGTCACGCCAAATGTATTCATACTATGTAGCTGTACAGGGATACATTAGTCTTCAACTAGAGTGTCTTGGAACTTAGACTATACACAATGTAAACTCACTACACGTGCTACGTGCATGGTTCAGCCTGTGCGTAGGGCCTACATGTGTTAATACACTGTCATGCTGTCGTGCGTTGTCTACGTGAGTCACGTCAAGAGACACACGTGCGCTTTAACCAACGTTGGCTTTAACGTCCGGTTTTGACCAGATGTAAAAATCAAAATGTTGTCATTTGTGTGCAAAAGTTTGAGCAGGCTCAATCATCTATCACCTGATGCAAAAAAATTAATAAAGAAATACGTGGTTTTTGAGTTACCAATTTTGTGAAATTGTCAACTTCCGGTTTGAACCAAAAGTCAAGGTCAAATGGGGTCATGCTTTTTGTAGCATTTGTTGAACTCTTAACAACCTATCCGATGATGTATAGATTGTAAAATTCCAACATGAGTTATGATCTTTTTTACAGATTTTAAACTTTGATTCATTGTAATTCAATACCTGATGACGTCATGACATCATCAAGTTTGTGTCTTCTTGATATTGAGGTCCAATTATCTGATGAGTTTAAATGTTCAATTTTAATTTTAATCTTGAGTTATGCCCCGAAATAGATTTTTTTAAAGAATTTAAAACCAAATAAAGGCAAACTTTGACCTTCCGGTACGACCGGAAGCAAAGGTCATACGATTTTTGCGTTAACTTTTGAAATGTTGCCCTGCAGTCTTGATCTATCCAATGCCCAATTATGAACATCACAGCTTTCAAACTCAAGGAGATACAGCGAATAGCAAATGGTCATTTTTCAACTTAAAAACCCTTGTAATTCGACAGATGATGTCATAATGACGTCATCAAGTTTTTGCTGTCTTCATATTGAGGTTCAGTTGTCTGATGAGTTTCAATGGTCAATTCAATTTCAATCTTGAGTTATGCTCTAGAGAAGAGTTCCGTGGAAGAAGAAGAAGAACTAGAGATTGAGTTTTTGTGAGATCACAAAAACAGGTGTTCGTGTCGGTGATCCTTGAATTGAAACTTATCATGCATGTATTTATGGTAAATGTCTCATAATTCAAGAATCAAACATTTTTGATTTGAATCAAAAGTCAAGGTCAAAAATTTGCTCAAATCTTCCGGTTGACCCGGAAGTAAAGGTCAACATGGGGTCACGATTACCCAAGGCTAATCTCCAATGCCCAAGGAGTCTATAACTGAAAAAAGTTTGAAAATCGGTTGTGTAGTTCTTGAAATATAGTCTCACTTCCGGTTGACCCGGAAGTAAAGGTCAACATGGGGTCCAGTTACCCAAGGCTAATCTCCAATGGCCATTAGGAGTCTATAACTGAAAAAAGTTTCAAAATCGGTTGTGTAGTTCTTGAGATATGGTCTCTCTTCCGGTTGACCCGGAATCAAAGGTCAACATGGGGTCACGGTTACCCAAGGCTATTTTCCAATGCCCAAGGAGTCTATAACTGAAAAAAAGTTTAAAAATCAGTTGTGTAGTTCTTGAAATATGGTGCTGCAAAGATTAACTAATTAAAGCTTTGAATTACCGTAATTTGACACCTGATGACGTCACAGTAACAAAAATGTGTTTTTCATCAAATTTGATAAGTTACACGATGGTATGTAACTCCCAATCCAATGCCTTTTAACGAAAACCCTATTAGAACGTACGTATCCTCCGTCTCTCGATTCCAACGGCAGTCTTTGACTTGTAAAAATCCCATCATGTGGTTCAGGAGTTTTACGAGTTTTTCAAATATTAGATGGATTATCTGTGGGTGGGCAATATATCTTGTAACATCAATGCCAACGTATTCCTACATGTAGTCCGGGGGGGGGGGGCGGAAGGGGTAACGCCACCAACGCGCCACCTACGTTGAAAACAATCTCATTCGACTCTCGCGACGTGCATGGACTGGTCGAAGCTCCACAACAAAACACGGCCTACTACACGTACATACACAGGGTATACACATTCCCTATGTGTATGTGTGTACATGTAGCCTATCGTACAAGATTTGAATTACACGCGTGCTGTTAAAAATACTTGGGCGAGTCCATTTTATCAGAGGGTATCGTTATCTTCAAATCTTGTAAATTCACCAAATCTTTACACTAGAGACCATTCGTAAATGGTTTTTGTTTGCGTTACCAACTGCTTTCAGTAATTTTATAATTTAATAAACAACATACATTTAACATAAACGACATGTATTACATATCTGTTTGTACTTTGCCTCATAATTAATATTACCTACGGCAAATGTTCCCGTCCGTTGACATCCGTTTGACGGACGATTGTTTGCACGCAAACCAAGTATAGCAGAAACCATTTTCTCAAAAAAACATTCTAAAAATCGTAAAATATCTTGAGGATGTACGGAGGGATTTGTTTAAACTTTCAGAAATGAAAGATCTATCCTTAAATATTACGTTCAGCGAAAAAAATCAGAGGATGAACGATACGAATTTTCACATTTTGTCGATAGCCATTTTGGGGGAGACGTTTTGTAATGAAATTCCCACCTGGACCCATTCATACACGTTAGCTGCTGCAATAAACCAACGGAAAATTTTCGGTAATATTTTTACGCATAAAAATAACCACCTAAGTAACAATTGAAAATGCTCTTACAATATATACTGTTATGTTTTCAGTGCTGTTAAAGAGAAAATTTTAACGGTATACATGGTTTTCTTTTTCTTTTTTATTGGTCTTCACCTCTTTTTAAAATGGAGTGTACCCAAACCGTGATTGCAATTTCTTGCGCAATACCCCTTCCGCCCCCCCCCCCGATGTAGTCAGACGTTGTTGTTCATTATCATTCGACTTTCGAGATTCTCCGCTCTGCGCTCAGTGCTTTTTCACTAAATATCCGACAAAAGAGGGCGCTGTTGGGAAAACTCCAAGATTTCCCGCAATATCACACCAACAGAGATTCACACATTTGCGTGCATTTCAGCGTTATGTACATGTACTGTACATAGTGCAAACGTGTGGGTCAACAGGTGCGCTTTAACGTCCTTTTCGATCAGATTTAAAGGTCAACATGTTGTTATCTCTTTGCAAAAGTTTAAGCAGGATTAACATTCTACAACCTGAAACCAAAATTATGCTGAAATGATTAGTAGTTTTGAAGATATGAATAAGACAAGATATTATGAAATATTCAACTTCCGATTTGAACCGGAAGTCAAGGTCAAAAGGGGTCATGCTTTTTGTAGTGTTTGTTGAAGTTTTAACGACCTATCCGATAATGTATAGATTGTAAAAATCCAACATGTCCTTCATGAGTTATGAATTTTTACAAATATTAAACTTTGATTTATTGTTATTCAATACCTGATGACGTCATCATGACATCATCAAGTTTGTGTCGTCTTGATATTAAGGTTCAGTTGTCTGATGAGTTTCAATGTTCAATTCTATTTCAATCTTGAGTTATTCCGTAGATAAGCTCAAAAATGATTTTTATTAAGAAAAAACAACAAAGGTGAACTTCGACCTAGGGTAACGACCCGGAAGTTAAGGTCGTATAATTTTGGCGTTAACCTTTCAAATGTTGCCCCAGTGTTGCCCCAGTCTTGATCTATCAGATGTCCAACTATGAACATCATAGCTTTCATATTCATAAAGATACAGCAAAAAGCAAAAATGGTCATTTTTCAACTTTAAAAACCTTGTAATTCGACACCTGATGACGTCATCATGACGTCATAAAGTTTGTGCCGTCTTCATATTGAGGTTCAATTGTCTGATGAGTTTCAATGTTCAATTCAATTTCAATCTTGAGTTAAGCTGCAGAGAAGAGTTCGGCTGAAGGAAGAAGCAGAAGATGGAGAAAAAAAAGACTAGACTTTCAGTTTTTGTCATGTGACAAAAACAAGGTGTTCGTGGGGAGTGATTGAATGAATAAACATTCTACCTTATCAATCCAATGCCTGGTCCAGGAGTTGTGATTTTTTCTAAAAATTTAACATCAACTTCCGGTTTGGACCGGAAGCCAAGGTCAAATAGGGGTCACATTTTGTGTAGCGCGTTTAGTTTATGAAGATGATTTAGATGATGTATGGATTGTAAACCTCCAACAATTTGTTGGAACATTTACTTTCATATTCCGGTTTGAACCGGAAGTCAAGGTCAAATGAGGTCACAGTGTGTAGCGTTTCTTAAATCTTTGGAGCCCTTTCTGATGATGTATAGATGATAAAAATCCGATGTGTGGTTCAGGAGTTCTGATTTTTTCAAATATTAAATTTCACTTCCGGTTTGAACAGGAAGTAAATGTCAATTGGGGTCACATTCTGTATATCGTTTGTTAAGTTGTTAAATACTTGTCCATTGATGTATAGATTGTAAAAATCCTTCGTGTGGTTCAGGAATTATGAATTTTGAAACATTAAATTTCAACTTCCGCTTTGAACCGGAAGTCAGGGTCAAACGGGGTCACAATAAGTGTAGCGTATGTTAGGTTTTATAAAGTCCTTTCAGATGCTGTATAGATTGTAAAAATCCAATGTGTGGTTCAGGAGTTACGAATTTTTCAAGTACTACATGGATTATCTTTATGCCGGGGTGCGCAATATACAAGGTAACATCCAGCGATGCTAAATGTATTCCTACATGTAGTTGATGTAAACTGAACTACACGTTCAAAATGCATGTTTCTGTTGTACACGCGCTATAACAGTATCTCGCGTTATCAAAGTGGGTCAACACAAACGTGCGCTTTAATGCCGGTGGTTATAAGACAAGATGTAAATGTCAAAATGTTGTTATTTCTGTGCAAAAGTTTGAGCAGGCTCAACTTTCTACAACCTGATGCAAAAATTATGCTGAAATGATAAGTGGTTTTTGAGATACGAATATTATGAAATTTTAAATTTCTGGGTTGAACCGGAAGTCAAGGTCAAATGGGGTCACTTTCTGTGTAGCGTTTGTTGAACCTTTAACGAACTTTCCGATGATGTATAGATTGTAAAAATCCAACATGTCGTTCATGAGTTATGATTTTTTTTCAAATATTAAACTTTGATTTAATGTAATTCAATACCTGATTACATCATCATGACATCATCATGTTTGTGTCGTCTTGATATTTAGGTTCAAATGTCTGATGAGTTTCAATGTAAAATTCAATTTCAATCTTGAGTTATGCCGTAGATAAGCCCGAAAATGATGTTTTTCAAGAAAAAAAACAAAGGCAAACTTTGACCTAGGGCTTGACCTTGAAGAAAAGGTCATACGATTTTGACGTTAACTTTTGAAATGTAGCCCCAGTCTTGATCTATCACATGCCCAATTATGAACATCATAGCTTTTATATTCAATGAGATACAGCAAATACCAAATGATCATTTTTCAACTTTAAAAACGTTGTAATTTGACACCTGATGACGTCATCATGACGAAATTGTGCAAGTGCCGTGCTCATGTTAAGGTTCAAGTATATGCCAAGTTTCAAGGTTCAATTAAATTTCTATTTTGAGTTCTGTTCTGGAGAAGAGTTCCCCGGAAGAAGAAGATGAAGAAGAAAAAAACCCCCAAAAACAGAACAATAACAAGAGGTGTTCGTGCTAATATTGCACGAACACCTAAAAAGAACAAAAACAATGAGATACAAGCACAAACACTTAAAAATCAATATGATGCATTTATATACCATGTGGCGGAGTGGTCTGGTTCACCAGACCCAAGCTCTGGTGTTGATAGCAGCAGACTGTGGGTTCGAATTCTGATCATGACACTTGTGCACTTCACCAAAATTGCTTTGTAAAAAGTTGGGAAGGTGTAACGTGCATTCTGCCCTACCAGCCAGGCTCCTAATGGATGATACCCATGCCTACAGTACATTCTTACGGACTGTGAAGCCCTGTTTCAGCCCCAGGAGTACATGTACTGTAGTTGGCAACGTGCCCCTGGTGACAGTTGATTTGGGGCGACAGCCCAAATTAGTTAAGTGTAGCCCTCACCTTGAAGTGGCTGTCCTGGGCGATATCTCATATAAAAAATCAAACTGTTCTTGGTCATGCTACATGTACATGTACATGTATAGTCTCCTCTCATGATTATCTTCCTGCTGCTATGTTACAATGTATACACATGTACAGGTACATGATTTCACTCTTAAGTAAAGGATTCAGGACTGGGCCCATGCCATTACTGGGCCCAAATAACGTGAGTTGTCATTGGGTCAGGCATCCCAATCTTATCTAAAGTCCAATCTTATCTAAAGACACTGTGGAGTGACATGAGAAGAGGATAGAGGAGGATTGTGGCCACATGCCATAAAAAATGCCTAGTCTTAGTAACTTACGAGTTAACCCCTACAATCACAATTCCTCCTATGTGTTATCCAATTACCCAAGTGAAGGATTTAGAAGGACTGAGGGCATTTCAATCTTATCTACATGCAAGTCCAAACAACTTGGTGTGGAGTGACATACACATGGACATGATGGAGGAGAAGAGGAAATAGAAGGATTTGGGCTGCACTCTAGCCACAGTGTTACACGAAAAAGACTAGAAAAGTCATAACATGTCAGTATCCGCTTGGAGATTCTTAATAAAATTACACCAAAACGAGCCAGCATTACAACTGTGTTTTAAGTGAGCAATTGTTGTGAAATAGATTTTGGCAAAAATTTACCCAGTCAGTTTCCCTTGTGGTTTATTATTTGATATCTGAAATAAAAAGTTGCATCCCCTTAGGGTGGTCCCCTGGCTGCCGCTTCCCAGGTTGTATCGTAAACTTGGGTGTAATCCCTGGCTACATGGCAGTTAACGGTTGTATCAGAGTTGTAGTCGAGTCACCTATGTCGAGTCCGAGTTTCAAGTCACTGGGTTCGGGTCCGAGTCTGAGTCCCAAGTCACTTGGTCCAAGTCCGAGTCCGAGTCACGAGTCACTTGTTTTTAAAAGGGATTGTATACGTTTGGTAATGTGAACCCACTGTTTGTGTACACCACCTGTACAATAGCATAAAACTATGTGAAAATGTCATTTCAAGATGAAAATGCTGTACTCATATGTGTCCAATATTTGTGTTCTAAGTTGTGGTATTGAAAGATTTTAGATAAAACATTCATACATTTGGCAGATGTATTTACTGAGCTCATGAAGTAATAAAATTGTCTGAGTGAAATGTAATGTCTGTAACGCTGGAATTACCCCTTTGTGACTATGGGTCTATTCACCCTACATTGTACATTCCAAAGGGTATTTATTTGTATGAGAAACTTTGATAAGACAGTTGAGTGAGAAGAAACAGAAGAAGAAGAAGACAACTACACAGAGACAATAATTACAGTCCAATAATGATAATTGTTTGGTGGATGAGCTGAACACCTCACAAAAATCTTGAGGAAAATAAGAAATGTTTGACATTCCATCATGTACACATGTACACAGTCCTTGTGCTTGAACTGCCTCAACCATATCAACCAGTCAATGTCTTCACTCAGAAAGTGGTTCACAGTAGAGTTTACACACAGGATAAAACCAATTACATGATACCATTCGGTTCTAATCACATGAAAACTGGTCATCTTCCTGGAACTCCTTACTAGTTCACTCTAGGTCTCCTGAGATCATGTACATACATGTATGCTTTGTTGGAGGACAAATTGAAATTTTATATAATTTTCAGCTAATACATGTAGCTAGTTTGCATAGTGACAGTTTTTTCAAAAATTTAGTATAATAAAATTCAAATAATATGCAGTTGTTTGTGAAAGAGTTGTAGGCCTGCAGCCGATTTCACGAAAGTAGTGCGTAACTTGCGCCATGTCGTAAAGTTACGCCATGTAAATATTGCGCAGCTGCGCCACTTCCTTAAGTTGCATTTCACGAAACTTGACTTAGCTGCGCAACTTATATCTACCTTTTCAACGACTGTTGCCTGAATCCGATGGGAAAAATGCAACAGAGCGGCCATTTTAAATCGCGATCTTTTTTAGCACACGGCGACAACAACATGTTTCATGCAGTCTAGTGAAGTGTCAACGGAAGTGTTCGGATAAGTTGGCTCAACTTGGACCACTAACTACTTTTATTTGGACACGTAAGTTTGTAAGAATTTATAGAAATGACTACTTAAAGAGTTCAATGATTAATAGTATCAAACACTCGCTGCTTTTCACGTTATTTTTAACTGAGAAAAATGTTGAAAATTTACAAACACTGATGACGAATGGACGATCTTGACTGTGTACGTGGGTCGGGTGGGATCGTGTGATGATACGTCTGTGTACACAGACTGGCATGAGTGCGGACATGTCGTATCTAATTCTACCTCCATGTTTGTATCAAACTCAACAATTTTACCTTGTGTAATACTGTGGCCTTCGTTGACTTGTAGCCGTTGATTTTGTTTGAAGTATAACGCAATGACACCATGTATAACATGCATAAACATACACATTTTGGGGAAGGAGTAGAACTTTTACAACAATAGTTATGGTACAAAATACCAAGTGATAAAACACATTACAAACAAGTACACGTAGTACGTATTATTACATGTACTAGTACACTAGCTACGTAGCTAGCTAGCTCAAAATGGTACATTTTGGAACTTCGGCAGCTCAATATTCTCGTGTAGATGTCGACGATTGTTATAATTGCAAAATTTCAACCATGGTGTCGTTTTTTGTCAAATGGTTTAATAATTGAGTGTTATGTTGCTGTCACTTTGTGGCCAATTGTTTTCCCCCTTATTTTATGTTTCCTTGCACTCGATAACTTTGATTAATTAATTAATTATTATTTTGTGTGTGTGTGAAATTGCTGGTTTGAAAATGGGGCTTAATTATAACAAACCCAATCACCATATCCCACACTAATTTTTCAACTAGTATCCACTGACATCATCACCTTTTAAAAATATTTTTTTGTTTATCTTTTTATTTTATATTTAGATTAAGCTTTACTTCAAAAACGCAAGAGAGGGACCCATAGGAAACTGAATTCATGTCACCAACAGTACCCAAACATGAAGAGTATTCAAGTCGGATTTGATACCACAGGACCAGTGTCTTCTTGTTTGGTTTTCCTTCAAAATACTCCATGAAAGAGTTTTTACTTCCATCATATCAGAGGAGAGGAACATAATTTATTCATGAGGTGTGAAGAGGAAATATTTCTATTTTTATATTTCAATACGTATACCATTGTTTATCTTCAGTACACTAAATAATTGCATTTGTTTTAAACATTAAACCAATAAAAGGGTGATTAATGTTGTTGCCAAAAATAAACAAAACTTGTTAATACTCTTTTCTGCAAACTCAATACAAGTAATAGGTTTAACTAATTGCAATTAGTATTTTAAAAAAACCTTTCATTTAACAAGAAAGTTATTTTCTTATGGGAAATCAACAACACAAAATAATTTGGTGCAACAAGTTGACCTATCTTTTTGGTAGAATATCATATGCACAGTGAATTTAGACAACTCAATTAAAGTTATTTTTTCCCTGTATTACTTCTCACTCAATATACAGCACAACATCCCTTATTAGATGTCATGAGAGGATGGAGATGTCAAGGAGATGGAGAAGAAGATGAAGTCGTGTTCAAGGAGTTCCGTGTGTCATTCTCAGAGTCATCCAAAAGTTATTTTCCCAGCAAACTGGAAGATTGTTTCAAAGACTTAGTTTAGTTACTGAAATCAAACTAAGGGCCCCAAAGTATGGGATTATATTCAAAGATGACTAATAAGCTTGTTAAGTTAGAAAGTCCAAAATATGTTTACCAATATTACAAGCAAGTTTGACCATTTCCAGGGGCCTACACCCTTTTTACAACAGCAAATCCTGTCCATTTAATTAAACAAAGTAAAAACCATTTTCTTCGAATATTTTGTAAAATTATTTTGAAATGTTTTAAAGATAAAAACTTTGCGATTCACATTACTTACATTTCATCTTCTGATTGCTAATTTTAGCTGATAACGTCATGTATTTTTTTAAAAACAATTCTTGATAATCTTTTTTTTTGGAGGGGGGCGTTGAATTTGTTTTTTCTGTTGGTTTCTGAACAATAACAAGTATTAAACTATACTATATCTTGCTACAATAAATATAATTGCATTTAAACAGTTTTCTTCAAACTTGTCTTTTTTTGTGTGGTTGAATGTATTAATTTAATAATATAATTTATATAAATATTTAAAAAAAAAATATAAATATATATAATTTATTTTAACTTGTCTTGTTTGTATGCAAGTATGGGAGGTAAAATAAAGTTTATGAGTGAAATGAAAAATTAGGATTGATTTCTTGAATGATACGCACGGGGGGGGGGGGGGGGTGTTTATCGGGACCGATGCATTCATGAGTAGCAAATAAATATTGAGAGACTCAAGTGTTTTCTGAAAATGTATTATATGGTTGCAATTACAACCAACGAACGCCGGTATTAATGACCCCAAAAATCGTGGCCGATTTAAACGTTTATTTTCTCCAAAATAAGGTTTTTTTTTATTGTAAACTTACTTGTAAACCAATTGCTGATGAACTTGTTTTTTGTTTTGTTTCCGCTAAAGAAAATAAAGAATGCAATATATTTCGATACACACTGAAATAACGTCCCTGCCAAAGGATAGTGCAGCCTACCCGGGCAAAACACGTTGTGCCGTTGGCAGTTTATTAACTTGCGCAATAAAATACTGACTTACGCCATCAAAATCGAGTGCGTAAGTTGCGCCATTTTTGTGGCGCAACTTTCAGCCTTGCGCCACTTTCAGACATGGCGTAACTTTCGTGAAATCGATCAAAACTTAGTGGCGCAACTTACGCACTAAACGCTGCGCAAGTGGACTTACGCAGTTGCGTAAAGTTTCGTGAAATCGGCTGCTGATGTGATTTTATCACAGTATGAAAGTAAAAATAAATTCTTTCTTTTTCCCCCCACTTTTTTTGCTGGACAATTGATGTCAAAGAAGTTTCATGCCAACTAAAATTGATTTCACCTCCAGTTTTGTGCACGCAATTGATCTTTGAAATCTAATTAATATATTGTTTGATAAGTTATTCAACTATTTGTATTTCGTTGGTAAAGGCAGCAAGGGTTATTATTGAAACTTAATGAAACTGATTTATCAACCCTTGCTGCTTCATTAGTAAAGCAGCAAGGGTTTGTAAGCAGCAAGGGTTTGTAAACAGCAAGGGTTTGTAAACAGCAAGGGTTTGTAAAACAGCAAGGGTTTGTAAATCAGCAAGGGTTTGTAAAACAGCAAGGGTTTGTAAAACAGCAAGGGTTTGTAAAACAGCAAGGGTTTGTAAACAGCAAGGGTTTCTAAAACAGCAAGGGTTTGTAAAACAGCAAGGGTTTGTAAAACAGCAAGGGTTTGTAAAACAGCAAGGGTTTGTAAAGCAGCAAGGGTTTGTAAAACAGCAAGGGTTTGTAAAGCAGCAAGGGTTTGTAAAACAGCAAGGGTTTGTAAAACAGCAAGGGTTTGTAAAACAGCAAGGGTTTGTAAAGCAGCAAGGGTTTGTAAGCAGCAAGGGTTTGTAAGCAGCAAGGGTTTGTAAAACAGCAAGGGTTTGTAAAACAGCGAGGGTTTGTAAAACAGCAAGGGTTTGTAAAACAGCAAGGGTTTGTAAAACAGCAAGGGTTTGTAAAACAGCAAGGGTTTGTAAAACAGCAAGGGTTTGTAAGCAGCAAGGGTTTGTAAGCAGCAAGGGTTTGTAAAACAGCGAGGGTTTGTAAAACAGCGAGGGTTTGTAAAACAGCAAGGGTTTGTAAAACAGCAAGGGTTTGTAAAACAGCAAGGGTTTGTAAAACAGCAAGGGTTTGTAAAACAGCAAGGGTTTGTAAAACAGCAAGGGTTTGTAAGCAGCAAGGGTTTGTAAAGCAGCAAGGGTTTGTAAGCAGCAAGGGTTTGTAAAACAGCAAGGGTTTGTAAAACAGCAAGGGTTTGTAAAACAGCAAGGGTTTGTAAAACAGCAAGGGTTTGTAAATCAGCAAGGGTTTGTAAAACAGCAAGGGTTTGTAAAACAGCAAGGGTTTGTAAACAGCAAGGGTTTCTAAAACAGCAAGGGTTTGTAAAACAGCAAGGGTTTGTAAAACAGCAAGGGTTTGTAAAACAGCAAGGGTTTGTAAAGCAGCAAGGGTTTGTAAAACAGCAAGGGTTTGTAAAACAGCAAGGGTTTGTAAAACAGCAAGGGTTTGTAAAGCAGCAAGGGTTTGTAAGCAGCAAGGGTTTGTAAGCAGCAAGGGTTTGTAAGCAGCAAGGGTTTGTAAAACAGCAAGGGTTTGTAAAACAGCGAGGGTTTGTAAAACAGCAAGGGTTTGTAAAACAGCAAGGGTTTGTAAAACAGCAAGGGTTTGTAAAACAGCAAGGGTTTGTAAAACAGCAAGGGTTTGTAAGCAGCAAGGGTTTATAAGCAGCAAGGGTTTGTAAAACAGCAAGGGTTTGTAAAACAGCGAGGGTTTGTAAAACAGCAAGGGTTTGTAAAACAGCAAGGGTTTGTAAAACAGCAAGGGTTTGTAAAACAGCAAGGGTTTGTAAAACAGCAAGGGTTTGTAAAACAGCAAGGGTTTGTAAAACAGCAAGGGTTTGTAAAACAGCAAGGGTTTGTAAAACAGCAAGGGTTTGTAAGCAGCAAGGGTTTGTAAGCAGCAAGGGTTTGTAAAGCAGCAAGGGTTTGTAAGCAGCAAGGGTTTGTAAAACAGCGAGGGTTTGTAAAACAGCAAGTGTTTGTAAGCAGCAAGGGTTTGTAAGCAGCAAGGGTTTGTAAAACAGCGAGGGTTTGTAAAACAGCAAGTGTTTGTAAGCAGCAAGGGTTTGTAAAACAGCAAGGGTTTGTAAAACAGCAAGGGTTTGTAAAACAGCAAGGGTTTGTAAAACAGCAAGGGTTTGTAAAACAGCAAGGGTTTGTAAGCAGCAAGGGTTTGTAAGCAGCAAGGGTTTGTAAAACAGCGAGGGTTTGTAAGCAGCAAGGGTTTGTAAAACAGCAAGGGTTTGTAAAACAGCAAGGGTTTGTAAGCAGCAAGGGTTTGTAAAACAGCAAGGGTTTGTAAAACAGCAAGGGTTTGTAAAACAGCAAGGGTTTGTAAGCAACAAGGGTTTCTAAAACAGCAAGGGTTTGTAAAACAGCAAGGGTTTGTAAAACAGCAAGGGTTTGTAAGCAGCAAGGGTTTGTAAAACAGCAAGGGTTTGTAAAACAGCAAGGGTTTGTAAAACAGCAAGGGTTTGTAAGCAGCAAGGGTTTGTAAAACAGCAAGGGTTTGTAAAACAGCAAGGGTTTGTAAGCAGCAAGGGTTTGTAAAACAGCAAGGGTTTGTAAAACAGCAAGGGTTTGTAAGCAGCAAGGGTTTGTAAAACAGCAAGGGTTTGTAAGCAGCAAGGGTTTGTAAAACAGCAAGGGTTTGTAAAACAGCAAGGGTTTGTAAAACAGCAAGGGTTTGTAAGCAGCAAGGGTTTGTAAAACAGCAAGGGTTTGTAAAACAGCAAGGGTTTGTAAAACAGCAAGGGTTTGTAAGCAGCAAGGGTTTGTAAAACAGCAAGGGTTTGTAAAACAGCAAGGGTTTGTAAGCAACAAGGGTTTCTAAAACAGCAAGGGTTTGTAAAACAGCAAGGGTTTGTAAAACAGCAAGGGTTTGTAAAACAGCAAGGGTTTGTAAGCAACAAGGGTTTCTAAAACAGCAAGGGTTTGTAAAACAGCAAGGGTTTGTAAAACAGCAAGGGTTTGTAAGCAACAAGGGTTTGTAAAACAGCAAGGGTTTGTAAAACAGCAAGGGTTTGTAAAACAGCAAGGGTTTGTAAGCAACAAGGGTTTCTAAAACAGCAAGGGTTTGTAAAACAGCAAGGGTTTGTAAAACAGCAAGGGTTTGTAAGCAGCAAGGGTTTGTAAAACAGCAAGGGTTTGTAAGCAGCAAGGGTTTGTAAAACAGCAAGGGTTTGTAAAACAGCGAGGGTTTGTAAAACAGCGAGGGTTTGTAAAACAGCAAGGGTTTGTAAAGCAGCAAGGGTTTGTAAGCAGCAAGGGTTTGTAAAACAGCAAGGGTAGAAGAAAAAAGGGTTAATCTGCTGACTGAGTCATAAAGTTGTTTAAGTTTGCACTACACTTCATGTAGTGTGTCCTTTTGAAAAAGTTTTAAAAATCATTTTTATAATACTTGCCTTTAAATCAGAATACTTTTTTCAACACACGTATTATGATTTTCTGCAGAAATCTACCCAGCTTTATGCGATAGATTCTTTGTGCAGAAGGTGAAGAGGAGCACATCCCTATTTTAATATTTGTCCGTTATCTTTGTTATCAGCTATTGAGTCGTTGGATTCCCTAAATGACCAGATTGTGCAGTTTATTTGTACACCTAAATCTTCTGAGTGTGATGTAAGCAGCCCAGTGTGTGAGACAGCAGATCTACCTGCCAAGGATTCTCTCAAGTCCAATCTAGCATTAATGCGTCGTTTGCTGATTGATGCTCAAATCAAATATAGAAGAGTTGTTGATGAAAATAATAGACTCTCAAAGGTTGGATATTCTCCACAGGTAAAGTGATTTAAACTTAATAGAATGATATTTAAATAATTATTTAATCAATCAACTTACAGATGAGGCATTGTTGCTGGCATGTGGCCTCAATCCTACCATCCTCTTCTCCTATGTCACTCCATACCTTATAATATAGACATTCCAAACAACATTATATAATACAAAATCAATATCCTAAACTTAGCAAGCTACTAGCACAAGGAGTCGTAACACATTTCAGTGAAGTTGAATATGAATGAATTTGTGTGTATTTCAGCTGGCTGATGAAGAAATGACTAATGACACAAACAAGAGAAACAGCTATACTTGTATCAATGAAGGAGGAAATTGTGATCCTGATAATGACAAGGGTAACAAAGGTATGCATTCATTATAAACACTGTGCTCTCATGTGCATTTAAAAGAAGCTGAATGTAGTTGAAATCAACTCAAATTTTTAGATAGCCTACAGAATTACATGTACTTCAAATTTTACTGGTCCTGCTCAGTTTTAAATAGTCGTCAAGTTGCAGGTACATATTCTACTACAGAAAATATCTGACCTCAGATAGCCTACATGCATTTCCAATGAATGGATGCACAATTTGCAGAACAAAAACAAAGCCCCTTTGTGTAATAGTCCAAACTGCAAGCCACACAAGGCCAAGAACTCCCTCTCCCCTTTTTTCCAGGACGCTGATTCAGTGCACAAGTTCTTTCTATCACTCCATGAATTTTACAGTTATAGTCGGATTCTTCCAAGTCTTGGAGAAAAATTTAGAAAACCCTGCCATCCATCTACAGACATAGATCTTGCTGTGGTTTTCTGTTATGTTATGTCCAACTTCAGAACATTGTGGGTTCCACTCAAGGGACATTGGATGGGTACAACTACAACAACCCTTGTGGAATTTGTCAGCATTCGACCGTATTTCTGGGGCATGATTTATCATGTCATTGGCTGCATAGAGCAAAGGTACCTTGCAGGAGGAGTTGTCTCATACTTCAAACCAGTGTTCTTCCCAACCTTTACTACATGCTACAGGTCATCTTTGTCGGCTTCCTACCCCTGTGTGTTCTGGACTATGATGAGTAACTAGGCTATATCTATGTAGCACCAAAGAGCAAGGTCATGTTAACACCACTGATATCGGTGCCTACCCGACCATGATATGATAGAGAGATCGTTTCCAGAACTGACCTCAAATTTTTGAGAATGAAGTTTACCATGAACATCACGATCAAAAGATAGATATTACCCTGCAGTTCAGAAGGTTCCTTTAGGTGTACTGTTGGCCACAGGAGTTTGGTCCACGGTGCCATCCTGGATGACTTCCGTGTCGTCTTTTGTCTCCATGATTCTGCCATCTCTCCGACCTGTCGTTCCACCATCAAGACTCCCTGTCTTCTTAGGATGTTAAGAGTCGTACAGACCAGGCTTCCACGTTCACTACCTGGTTCACCGCCGGGTTGATCAAAAGGATTTTTATGAACCAACAAAGTAATTTGATGCTGCCTGAGTTTTTTTACCCCGACCCCAGATGCAGACCCTACCCATAAAACATGTAAAAACACCTACGGTTTTATTTATCTGCAGTTAATGTAACATTAGTGGAGTGTCACTGAATTGGACAGGGCCGTCATTTCTGTACTATTCATATGAGAAAAGAACATCTTGAAGATCCAGGTTGCTGGCACATGCTGAATGTGTGGAGAAGCTGCAGAAACTATCCACCATATGATTAGTGTATGTAAGATGATGGCATCCAGACAACATAGGCACAATCAGCATCCATCATCTACTGGCAGCTGTGACATTAGGCAAGCCTCAACACTAATTCCAAATGATAATGAGCACACCCCCAAAGTTCCAGAAAGTGCCAACATGAAATTAATCTGGGACCAACCTGCACAAACAGACTGCACCATCACTGCACCATCACCTTGGATATTGTGCACATCTTCAGCGAGCTGTTATCCATAATTCTGCAGACATGTCACATCTCAAGACATTTCCTTAGTGATGCAGCTTATCAACTTCTCAGAGATGGCTTTCCGAATTCAAATCTTGAGAGAGTAGCGATTTCATAAAATAATAGTAATACTAATAACATGAATAATAATAATAATAATCATGGTGTAGCAGGAGATTCTTTCCCCCCGGAGATTCTGTCTCCCCATACGGCGAAGTTTGTACAAATTTCTTTTGATAGCGCCCTCTTGTGAATCAACCTCCTTCAGCCCATGTTATTTTCCCATATGGTGGACAGAATCTCCAGGGGACAGATTTCCCTATGACACCGGCATTGCTCTGCCAGATGGTGCACAGATGAGGGCTTTGGGTGAGGAGGAAAGTTATTTGTATATTGGTGTACTAGAATTGGACCACATCCTTCACGAGGAATCACATTAAGGTTGAGAGCAGAATACATCAGAGGGGTCAAGAAACCAATGAGTCCTCTTACCATGTACCAGCCTTTCACCAATGTTTTGAGATAAGGCGCTGAGGGGTGAGAAAACAATATACACAAACCTCAATAAGACTCACCAAGCAACTAGTTTTGCCTTGTTTTTGATTGTGCAATGCAACCTGCTGAATAGATAATAATAGTTCAAAATAAAAGTAAGGGCTGTCCTCATTAATAACCATCAGCAGACTGTCCAAAGAGTCAGCAGAATTTACTGAATAAAAGACTCCCCTAGATGCAGAACAGGTAGGCTATTATCAGCATAACGGTAAACGGTACAAGAAAAGGCTTTTTGATACACTGTACTGTACATGTATGTTAGTTTGAACCAGTCCACCAAGCTCACAGACTATGCTCACAAAGTACTGTTCTTTAATTGTCTGATACGGAGCAGTTTTGGTATCATGTTACTCGAGCAATCTTGTTGTCTGCAAACTGCAGCAAAATGTTTTGCAACTTGTAGTTCCCTGTTTTGCAACACAATTACAGCGTTAAGAGGTTTTAAAAAAACATTGCCATAGGTCGATTCAGTCAGTCCGGTTTCTATGAAAAGTTTGCTGTGTGTAAGATTAGAAGCCCTTATAGCTATAATATAACTATACAAGAATTGTTCAAGTGAATAAAGATGATTTAAATTTTTTCTACAGAATGGGAGAGGGTACAGGAGGAGAGTGAGTTGCAGAGATTACGAGACAGATATTGCCATCTGGAGAATGATAATATGACGTTGATGAAACAGCTGGATGATTTACGTGCATTAGATCATAGTCATGTTGAAATTCCTAGTGCAGGAGAGTTGAAGATTCAGTTGACACAGACCGAGCATGAGCTAGCCAGAGCCAAGGAAGCCTTAACAGGTATAATACATTGGAGCAAGCTTGAGGACTAGAATCAAGGCAATCAATCAGGCAAACACATCTTTTTACAGTGAAGTTGAAACCACAATAAATCTATTCCGCCTTCCTCTTCTTCCCAAAACTACATGAAGAACTCGTATTTGCTCAGACACAACTATTTTTGATCTGGTGGATCAAAGTGCAACTACAACTCCCTTACTCTTTTACCAAAAGTAGGGGAAATGCTTACAGGTATAACACACAAGAGCTAGCTTAAGAGAATAAAGTAGTGCCTTGTTAAAGTATACTGGGCAAAGTTGATCATATCTGTACTATCCAAGTTTTAAAATGAAATTCTGTTTCAATAAGTGTGCATACATGTATTTATATATTGTGGAGGAAGAAGGCTAATTGTTTGTGTCTGAAAAGAACTTGTTTTAAATACAAATTTAATGGTAAATGAGACACAAAATCAGTAGCCTTTACATACACATCAAATTTGGTTTACAAAGGAAGTTTTGAAGAGTTTCAGCTGAGGTTTTGCTTTTACATTAATTTGATTTCTCTAAGAAAACTTGACAATGTTTATTTTCCTAAATTCCAGCAATGAAGTCTGACCGCAAGCGTCTGAAAGGAGAAAAGGTGGACCTTCTGAATCAAATGAAGCAGCTTTACTGCACCCTTGAAGCCAAGGAAGAGGAGATGAGAGATTTCATTCGTAATTATGAGCAGCGTGTTTCAGAAAGTGATGAAAGTCTTAGGAAAGTCATTGCTGAAAAAGAAGAAGTTGAAAAGGATCGATGGGAAATATTGAAAAGAGCACGGGAAGCTGCAGAACGATCTGTATCACTCAGAGAACAATTGGACAAGAGAGAAAAAGAAAATGAATGGTTGGAGGCAGAACTAGAAAAGGTACTACAAACAATAAATTTCTCTGTTAATTCACTATTTAACAAGAATTTGTTTTCGATTGAACAGCAACAATTTATCATATCTTTCTAAAAAGTATTTTGCAGGTGATGATAAAGTTCCAGTTTATTAATTAGGACATTTACATGTGGGACTTATTAATGATACTCAGGTAGACGGAACCTAAAAGTAGAATTCTGTTTTTTAAGAATCAAGGAAATTTAAATCTTATTTTCCAGAGCAATTGCCAGTAAGTTGATTCTTTAGGGAGTTTATTTAATACTTCACTTAATCTGATAGATTTTTTTCTGAATGGTAAAAAAGTCTTGTTCATCAAAATCGACAACACTTCATCTAAGTCACAGGCTAGCCCAGGTTGGATTCCTCCGTTGCATACAACACGTTGGAGTCCAAGGTATAAAGGTCCTGTACCATTGCAAACAATTTTACAACAAAATATTTCCGTATTTATACTTGATGGAGGAAGCCAAATCTTTGTTCACATATTACCTTGTGTCCGGAATTCCATGCCTGCTGGGTTCAGAATTGTTAACTTTATCCATGGGTGAAGAAAATGGAAATTGACATCTCTGTTGCAACTTTTCTGTACTGACTTTGTATATGAAACTTTGCATGCATGCGCACCCACAATATTCATAGCAAATTCGTCACATTCGTTCTAGTCTTGGTGCAAGATCTTCTCGTTTCTTTGGGTCATAATTTTCACCGCTAGAGCGCACTATCATCCAAGGAACCTTGTGGGAAAAATTGTGACAAATCAAAATTAGACTCATTCATGCTTTAAGTGCAATAACTAGTGCATTGGTATTTACAATAATTCAAGTAACATTACCAAGTACGGTATCGATACATTCACTTTGTTTTATAACAAAATAATGTATCAATACCATACTAACACTAATGTTTTGCTTCAGCTGACACAGAAGTCGCTTGGAGCATCGGAGTTGCTTTTCAGGCATGCGCACACATTGCTCATCGTCAATCGGTACATGATGTTTAATTAAAACCAAAGCATGGATCTGCAATTTATTTTCAGAAATAATGTCACCCATGGATTATTTGTTATTTGTTAACCCATCAAAAGTGTAGTTGATATGAAGAATAGGCTATATGAACGAAATTCCAGCCTTTTAAATCAGGTAAAAATATTTAAAAACATTAGTTTTTATTCGCATCGTAGAGAAGCTTTATACCCAGGATGTCAGTGCAGTGCAACGGACATGACGGATACTGGTGTTCTACCAGGGCTAGTCACAGCCAAGAGTTAAAGCATGTCTCATTGTTGTTCTCTGCACAGATTTGTTGACAAAGCCATACATTTTTTCAAGACCTGTTTAATGCTCCCCATGTTCTCGTTTGCAAATTCGTCATCTTTTGTTGAGCTCTCTTTTGCCAACTATGTCACTATTTCTTAACCATATCGGGGGTGGGGACCACAATATACCCCCCACCATATTTTTGTCTATAAATTTGTGATACTGCATTTGATTACCATCAAACTTTCTAACTTTCCCAATATTTATCTAGGGTCATATTGTAAAAAATGGTTGTTCTCGGGGGTCAGCTGTTATCACGGCAATCAGTTACCAATCAGAAACCCCTAATAATATTAAAATTGTTGTTGACAGTTAAAGCAGCAGCTGGCAACAGAAAGACGTAGCCATCATCTTACACCAACAATAACCCTAACCAGTACACCAGTTTCTACAACAGCAGACTCATCAGATGGAAGATATCACCATAAACCAGTCTCTAAAGCTAACAGTGAAGCATCAAGTCCAATATCAGACCAGGTCACATCAACAACTCCTACTCAACGTGCAGTAATTAAGCTGACAGATGTATCAGGTAAAAGTAATAAAGAAGTAATGTCCCATGTATTTGTTTGTAACATATTTGCAAACTTTTTCAATAAAAATAAGCCTACTTTTCTGACTAATGTTATATCACCATCAGTAGTCAGAAACTACCCCACTCACTGCAGCCACACAGCTTTCTATCATAACATAATATAACAGTATTCAGAAACTACCATACTCACTGCAGCCACACAGCTTTTTATAATAACAGAATATAACAGTAGTCAGAAACTACCATACTCACTGCAGCCACACAGCTTTCTATCATAACAGAATATGACAGTAGTCAGAAACTACCATACTCACTGCAGCCACACAGCTTTTAATAATAACAGAATATAACAGTAGTCAGAAACTACCCTACTCACTGCAGCCACACAGCTTTCTATAATAACAGAATATAACAGTAGTCAGAAACTACCCCACTCACTGCAGCCACACTGCTTTCTATCAAAACATAATAAAACTGTAGTCAGAAACTACCCCACTCACTGCAGCCACACAGCTTTCTATCATAACAGAATATAACCGTGGTCAGAAACTACCATACTCACTGCAGCCACACAGCTTTTTATAATAACAGAATATAAGAGTAGTCAGAAACTACCCTACTCACCGCAGCCACACAGCTTTCCTAAATATTAACAGAATATAGCAGTGGTCAGAAACTACCATACTCCCTGCAGCCACACAGCTTCAATTAATAACAGAATATAACTGTAGTCAGAAACTACCCCACTCACTGCAGCCACACAGCTTTCTATCATAACAGAATATAACAGTAGTCAGAAACTACCCCACTCACTGCAGCCACACAGCTTTCTATCATAACAGAATATAACAGTAGTCAGAAACTACCATACTCACTGCAGCCACACAGCTTTCTATCATAACAGAATATAACAGTAGTCAGAAACTACCATACTCACTGCAGCCACACAGCTTTCTATCATAACAGAATATAACAGTAGTCAGAAACTACCCCACTCACTGCAGCCACACAGCTTTCTATCATAACAGAATATAACAGTAGTCAGAAACTACCCCACTCACTGCAGCCACACAGCTTTCTATCATAACAGAATATAACAGTAGTCAGAAACTACCATACTCACTGCAGCCACACAGCTTTTTATAATAACAGAATATAACAGAAGTTGGAAACTACCATACTCACTGCAGCCACACAGCTTTTATAATAACAGAATATGAGATTAGTCAGAAACTACCATACTCACTGCAGCCACACAGCTTTTTATAATAACAGAATATAACAGTAGTCAGAAACTACCCTACTCACTGCAGCCACACAGCTTTCTATAATAACAGAATATAACAGTAGTCAGAAACTACCCCACTCACTGCAGCCACACTGCTTTCGATCATAACAGAATATAACAGTATTCAGAAACTGGCATACTCACTGCAGCCACACAGCTTTCTATAATAACAGAATATAACAGTATTCAGAAACTACCCCACTCACTGCAGCCATACTGCTTTATATCATAACAGAATATAACCGTGGTCAGAAACTACCATACTCACTGCAGCCACACAGCTTTCCTAAATATTAACAGAATATAGCAGTAGTCAGAAACTACCATACTCCCTGCAGCCACACAGCTTTATTTAATAACAGAATATAACTGTAGTCAGAAACTACCCCACTCACTGCAGCCACACAGCTTTCTATCATAACATAATATAACAGTAGCCAGAAACTACCCCACTCACTGCAGCCACACAGCTTTCTATCATAACAGAATATAACAGTAGTCAGAAACTACCATACTCACTGCAGTCGCACAGTTTTCTATCATAACAGAATATAACAGTAGTCAGAAACTACCCCACTCACTGCAGCCACACAGCTTTCAATCATAACAGAATATAGCAGTAGTCAGAAACTACCCCATGGCTCACTGCAGCCACACAGCTTTCTATCATAACAGAATATAACAGTAGTCAAAAACTACCATACTCACTGCAGCCACACAGCTTTGTATAAAAACAGAATATAACAGTAGCCAGAAACTACCCCACTCACTGCAGCTGCACAGCTTTCTATTATAACAGAATATAACAGTAGTCAGAAACTACCATACTCACTGCAGCCACACATCTTTCTATCATAACAGAATATAACAGTAGTCAGAAACTACCATACTCACTGCAGCCACACAGCTTTCTATAATAACAGAATATAACTGTAGTCAGAAACTACCATACTCACTGCAGCCACACAGCTTTCTATCATAACAGAATATAACAGCAGTCAGAAACTACCATACTCACTGCAGCCACAAAGCTTTCTTTCATAACAGAATATAACAGTAGTCAGAAACTACCATACTCACTGCAGCATCACAGCTTTCTTTCATAACAGAATATAACAGTTGTCAGAAATTATCCTACTAACTGCAGCCACACAGCTTTCTTTCATAACAGAATATAACAGTAGCCAGAAACTACCCCACTCACTGCAGCTGCACAGCTTTCTATCATAACAGAATATAACAGTAGTCAGAAACTACCATACTCACTGCAGCCACACAGCTTTCTATCATAACAGAGTATAACAGTAGTCAGAAACTACCATACTCACTGCAGCCACACAGCTTTCTATCATAACAGAATATAACAGTAGTCAGAAACTACCCCACTCACTGCAGCCACACAGCTTTCTATCATAACAGAATATAACAGTAGTCAGAAACTACCCCACTCACTGCAGCTGCACAGCTTTCTATCATAACAGAATATAACAGTAGTCAGAAACTACCATACTCACTGCAGCCACACAGCTTTCTATCATAACAGAATATAACAGTAGTCAGAAACTACCATACTCACTGCAGTCGCACAGCTTTCTATCATAACAGAATATAACAGTAGTCAGAAACTACCCCACTCACTGCAGCCACACAGCTTTCTATCATAACAGAATATAGCAGTAGTCAGAAACTACCCCATGGCTCACTGCAGCCACACAGCTTTCTATCATAACAGAATATAACAGTAGTCAGAAACTACCCCACTCACTGCAGCCCCACAGCTTTCTATCTTAACAGAATATAACAGTAGTCAGAAACTACCATACTCACTGCAGCCACACAGCTTTGTATAAAAACAGAATATACCAGTAGCCAGAAACTACCCCACTCACTGCAGCCACACAGCTTTCTATTATAACAGAATATAACAGTAGTCAGAAACTACCATACTCACTGCAGCCACACAGCTTTCTATCATAACAGAATATAACAGTAGTCAGAAACTACCATACTCACTGCAGCCACACAGCTTTGTATAATAACAGAATATAACAGTAGCCAGAAACTACCCCACTCACTGCAGCTGCACAGCTTTCTATTATAACAGAATATAACAGTAGTCAGAAACTACCATACTCACTGCAGCCACACAGCTTTCTATCATAGCAGAATATAACAGTAGTCAGAAACTACCATACTCACTGCAGCCACACAGCTTTCTATCTTAACAGAATATAACAGTAGTCAGAAACTACCATACTCACTGCAGCCAATAACTGTAGTCAGAAACTACCATACTCACTGCAGCCACACAGCTTTGTATAATAACAGAATATAACAGTAGCCAGAAACTACCCCACTCACTGCAGCTGCACAGCTTTCTATTATAACAGAATATAACAGTAGTCAGAAACTACCATACTCACTGCAGCCACACAGCTTTCTATCATAGCAGAATATAACAGTAGTCAGAAACTACCATACTCACTGCAGCCACACAGCTTTCTATCTTAACAGAATATAACAGTAGTCAGAAACTACCATACTCACTGCAGCCAATAACTGTAGTCAGAAACTACCATACTCACTGCAGCCACACAGCTTTCTATCATAACAGAATATAACAGCAGTCAGAAACTACCATACTCACTGCAGCATCACAGCTTTCTTTCATAACAGAATATAACAGTTGTCAGAAATTATCCTACTAACTGCAGCCACACAGCTTTCTTTCATAACAGAATATAACAGTAGCCAGAAACTACCCCACTCACTGCAGCTGCACAGCTTTCTATCATAACAGAATATAACAGTAGTCAGAAACTACCATACTCACTGCAGCCACAAAGCTTTCTTTCATAACAGAATATAACAGTAGTCAGAAACTACCATACTCACTGCAGCATCACAGCTTTCTTTCATAACAGAATATAGCAGTAGTCAGAAACTACCCCACTCACTAAACTACCCCAGCCACACAGCTTTCTATCATAACAGAATATAACAGTATTCAGAAACTACCCCACTCACTGCAGCTGCACAGCTTTCTATCATAACAGAATATAACAGAAGTCAGAAACTACCATACTCACTGCAGCCACACAGCTTTCTATCATAACAGAAAATAACAGTAGTCAGAAACTACCATACTCACTGCAGCAACACAGCTTTCTATCATAACAGAATATAACAGTAGCCAGAAACTACCCCACTCACTGCAGCTGCACAGCTTTCTATAATAACAGAATATAACAGTAGTCAGAAACTACCATACTCCCTGCAGCCACACAGCTTTATATAATAACAAAATATAACTGTAGTCAGAAACTACCCCACTCACTGCAGCCACACAGCTTTCTATCATAACAGAATATAACAGTAGCCAGAAACTACCATACTCACTGCAGCCACACAGCTTTATATAATAACAAAATATAACAGTAGCCAGAAACTACCATACTCACTGCAGCCACACAGCTTTATATAATAACAAAATATAACTGTAGTCAGAAACTACCCCACTCACTGCAGCCACACAGCTTTCTATCATAACAGAATATAACAGTAGCCAGAAACTACCATACTCACTGCAGCCACACAGCTTTATATAATAACAAAATATAACAGTAGCCAGAAACTACCATACTCACTGCAGCCACACAGCTTTATATAATAACAAAATATAACAGTAGTCAGAAACTACCATACTCACTGCAGCCACACAGCTTTATATAATAACAAAATATAACAGTAGCCAGAAACTACCCTACTCACTGCAGCCACACAGCTTTATATAATAACAAAATATAACAGTAGTCAGAAACTACCATACTCACTGCAGCCACACAGCTTTGTATAATAACAAAATATAACAGTAGCCAGAAACTACCATACTCACTGCAGCCACACAGCTTTATATAATAACAAAATATAACAGTAGTCAGAAACTACCCCACTCACTGCAGCCCCAGAGCTTTCTATCTTAACAGAATTATAACAGTAGTCAGAATTTACCATACTCACTGCAGCCACACAGCTTTCTATAATAACAGAATATAACTGTAGTCAGAAATTACCATACTCACTGCAGCCACACAGCTTTCTATCATAACAGAATATAACAGTAGTCAGAAACTATCATACTCACTGCAGCATCACAGCTTTCTTTCATAACAGAATATAACAGTTGTCAGAAATTATCCTACTCACTGCAGCCACACAGCTTTGTATAAAAACAGAATATAACAGTAGCCAGAAACTACCCCACTCACTGCAGCCACACAGCTTTCTATAATAACAGAATATAACAGTAGTCAGAAACTACCCCACTCACTGCAGCCACACTGCTTTCTATCATAACAGAATATAACAGTATTCAGAAACTGGCATACTCACTGCAGCCACACAGCTTTCTATAATAACAGAATATAACAGTATTCAGAAACTACCCCACTCACTGCAGCCACACAGCTTTCTATCATAACAGAATATAACAGCAGTCAGAAACTACCATACTCACTGCAGCCACACAGCTTTCTATCATAACAGAATATAACAGTAGTCAGAAACTACCATACTCACTGCAGCATCACAGCTTTCTTTCATAACAGAATATAACAGTTGTCAGAAATTATCCTACTCACTGCAGCCACACAGCTTTGTATAATAACAGAATATAACTGTAGCCAGAAACTACCCCACTCACTGCAGCCACACAGCTTTCTATCATAACAGAATATAACTGTAGCCAGAAACTACCCCACTCACTGCAGCCACACAGCTTTCTATCATAACAGAATATAGCAGTAGTCAGAAACTACCCCACTCACTGCAGCCACACAGCTTTCTATCATAACAGAATATAACAGCAGCCAGAAACTACCCCACTCACTGCAGCTGCACAGCTTTCTATCATAACAGAATGTAACAGTATTCAGAAATCTCTCCAACCCTATGAACCCAAGCTACCTACAACACAATAAATGGTCATCTCTCACTGGGCGGTTCGCTTGCGAACAAGTCATGCCCCTATTGGATTATTGGACATGCGAAACAAAAACCTAAACAACTGTCAATCAATGGTAGACCCCAAGAGTTGAATTCCTGGATGGAAACGTTCTTTTGAAAATAAGTCCCGCCTTCATTGCATTTTAACGACAATTTTCCCAACTGAGTCTGTCCTGAATCTTTGTGAATTGGATTGCAGACCGTCAGACTGTAGAGCAAGAACCACAATTTTTTGGTATATTGTGTTGTACAGTTATAAACCAGGGCCTGTGGTGTGGGAATTATGTGTGTATAAACAGTATACTGAGTAGTGCTTTCATTGATGAAGCAATAATGGTTTTTGTCTTGAAGGATTGTGTTTCGTAAGTGCATTATGTTGTTATGAACGACACATTTAGCAACATTTAGTTGGGCCTCTCTGAACTCATACACTAGTGTGGAATGGCCTCCAATCGTGGACCCTGATTTGTTCAACTCTTTGCACATACAAACATGGACCCCAAATAATTGCTACTATTTTTTAGTAGTCGTGGTAGTGCGGTTAACGGGTAGTTGAAAAACGGCAGCCGCGAAAAGACAAAGCAATCAATAGTTGCGACTTTGACACTAGTCGCACTAGTCGCCCATACCTATTACTGACCAAAGTCAATCTCATTTTGGTTACAGATATTGCCTTGGCAGATAGCACAAGTACAGAGCACCTCTTATCAACATCAGAAGCCATGGCACGTTCAAGTGAAGAGCTAACTTATGAAGTCCATCAGAGAGAAAAGAAGAAAAAGCCTAAGAAGCAATCAAAGAAATTCAACTCTCTTTCTAAGATCTTTGGGAAAAAAAATAGGTCCACTTTGGAACAGTTAGTTTTTGATGGTAAGTTTTCTTGTTTTGATTGTTTTGGAAAGTTTGGTTGATGGATTATTTGTATGAGTCCACACTCAGAAGCTACATGTACATGTACAGGTATGTTGATTGTCTCAAGCCTGTTGATCATAAAAAATGTCAAACCAAATATATAATCTGTCCTAATGAAAAGAACCACATCACACTATTTTCAAAATTTACTTCATCTTCTAAGTCTTGATAATGCCACATTTCTATTAGCTGTAGTGAACCAGATTGACATTATACAGAGTCGAAGTAGAAATATTTGAAGAACAAGATTCCCTGTTTTTTTATTTAATGTCTTCCATTTTTATATTCTAGTCATAGTCATTTTGTTCTTTTATTCAGTTTCACTGGAACTGATTGTCTGATAGTATCTCCTGGAGTTTGTTCTGAATATAAAACAAAACACCGACATGATTGTAGTCCATACTTATTACCATGAGCCAAGAACTCACAGGACCACTTGTTCATTGCTACAAGCACAGGTTTATAGTAGCCTTGCAGCCATGTGACTAATGCACAATTGTTATGTAAGGGAGTCAACTATTGTATTTCCACGCCCATTTGGTTGAAAACTAAAAAGATAAAACAGGCAAAATACTGACAGTATTTATTTGTCAATTACTACAATGTAAGGTGTTTTATGTTAAACACAACTCACAATCTACAGAAACATTTACATTTTGATAAATAATTTTTAGGGCTAAACGACTTGGTGTTACACCTGAAGGAACACATAAACCAAAAATGTTATACTTGGGCATTACTTAATGCCACAGGCACCCCTACAGTGCAGAAACCTCACAATTTGTTGGGCTGTTTGCCTACCCAAAATAATGACAGAATAACTCACACTTAGAAACAGAATTCAAGATTACCACTTCACATCGGATGACGTCTTTATCCACAAATCTTTTTGGGACAGACTTACAAGGGGCATTTTTCGCTGACAGCCGGAGGGCTGACGTTTTTATCCACCAGGACTTTCTGTTGTGTAGTGTGCACAGGCAGGGACCTACCGTGATACGCTTGTTTCAGTCGTACAAAGAGGGACAACAGGTTCTGGAAAACAGTCCTTGTGAAATCCCTTTCCGGGGGTTATTGTGTGACCCCTGATACCAGACCTTTGTCCTGTTGTTATACAAATTTGGCATACAAGAATGGACAGGATGCCAGCATTGTTCATCCTTATATTCGGCTCAATGGGAGGCAAGTCCGAGTGTTCCGAGGTTCCAGCATACCATGGCAGATTTTTGGCTGTGGCCCACGGCCAAGGTTCTGTAAATAGCAGTGAGTGCCTACTCGGTTTTCTCACACGACAACATCAATTCCTGGAACTAATTATGAGCATCTTTGTTGTATTTCCTTTGTAAAGTCAGGGTTTTATTGTGGAAACGATATTTTCAAAGGAAAATGATTACTCATGAAGCTCCAAAAAGTTTCGAAAATAATACCGCAGTTGGGCACAGAATTTTTTTCAGAATACGGATGTGAAGTGGTTATGGTGAGATGGTCCGTTGCCTCCAGGAACTGCCCTTAGCCCAGTTTTGCAGCCCCCAGTCAGTGTCTGCCTGACAGACGAATGTGCTGCAAACAGATTAAAGCCCTACCTCTGCTTGGATCAGATGTGTTGTTCAAAAATTTATATATATGGAAGCTGAAGCAAATAGGGTCAAGGTGACTGATTAGATAAAACCCTCGACCTCACTTCAAAATGTGTCTGTGGCTAAAACTAAAACTAAAACAAAATTCCGCATCACTCACTGCTACCCATTGAACTCTTCCTGTAGTCATTTTCCTGGGCATTTTACCACTCTAGGTACATCACACCCTATGCAGACTCAGTTCTATGCGGGCTGTCAATCCCAATCAGGCTGTGTGTTTTGATTATCAGGCCCCTGTTATACTGGGGGGATCGACGGTGGGGGGTCACCTACAAGACTATTAGGGGGCCTGGGCTTGGAACAACCAGCTGCGGCCATACATTTGAATTTTCAGACACCTTCCACAATAGTCCCGTCTAATTTAGTTTGGCCTCTCTGAACTCATACACAAGTATGTAATGGCCTCCAATCATGGACCCTGATTTGTTCAACTCTTTACCCCAACAAATGTGGACCCCATTGTCTTCCTTTGTGATATGGAGCAATCGTGGACCTATTGTCTATTTTGTTATAAGTCCTTGGTTTGAATGTCACTACAAGTACACACACACACACTCAAACCAAAATTATTATATTAAACACAGCAGGTGGCAATTGAGACATGTAAGTCCTTGAGCTGTATAATTTGGGTTCATTCTTTGTGGGTTTGCATTTTTAATTTATGCAGTGTGGGTGACCACATGTTGTTTGTTACATATGGACACATGTACAGTATGATACAACTGCTTGTGTTTGTAATTTTACAGATACTCATATTTCAAGTTCAAGTAGACACAGCCCAAATGCAACCTTTGATTATGCGTTGGATGATAGAGACAAAGTTCGACTTGCAGAGAAGTGTAGGAGTACTCCTATGACGCAATGGAAGGCAGATATGGTTGTGTCGTGGCTAGAACTCACCATGTGCTTACCACAGTACAGCCAGAATTGCCAGGAAAATATCAAGAGTGGAAAGGTACAATGTTAGTCTGTTGAAATACAAAGCAGCATCTACAAGCACATTGAATAACACAGTGTTGTCTGTTTATATTCTGGCAATCTTAAAAATAGTTTTGTTTCCTTGTTTCCTCTTTGTCTTTATCGTTTTATTTTTTTCTGTGTTAAAATTGTTTCATTCTAAAGCATCCCTAAAAAAGTTGCATGTACCTTTTCCAAAAAATCTGTTTTGCAGATTTTGCATTTAATTTTACAGGATTGTAATGAAAAACGAGATGCTTTTCTGTATTGATATTGTCAGGTTATCAGTTGTGCAAGCATGACCACATGATGGAAGTTACAACACTGATACACTTGCAGAATCAAGTGGGGGGAGCATGGTCACAGCCTTTATCGCTGACAATTCTTTCTGTCTGCTTATGGTTTTTTTGAACACCAGTGTATTAGGCTGATACAAAAACAAAATGTATGAGTTATTTATGAAAGAGTTGGAGAATGAATTGATTGATTTTACTGTTGTTTGTAGGTTTTACTCGGTTTATCAGATGCTGAGCTTGAATCTGGAATGGGTGTTACTAATGTACTCCATAGACGTAAAGTAAGACTTGCAGTTGAAGAGCAGAGACCTGGTGTAGAAAAGTAAGGTTGACATTAATGACTAGTATTCAGTTACTCTTTAAACAAGGTATAGTAGTTAGCTCATCTTGAGTCAAGAGGCAACAATACACATTAACACTTCTTTCTTTAGTTCTTTGAACCGATGCAATGACCAGACTACTGCATACTGCAGATATTACTTAGGTGACACCTAACAAAAACATTCTTTACTGTATAAATTTTTATCTTTTATGAGCCATGCAGTCCGGACCGTTGGTGTTTGGCATGGTCTTTATAGGTATTATTTAATATCTAAACCTAATTTCTTTAATTTCAGCACATCCTGGAAGAACTGATAGTTTTTGAATAAGGGAATATTCCTGCGGGTACAACCATGTAATTAGAACATGTCTTTTCCATGGGTCAAATTATATGTAACGCTTAATGGTTGTGCGTACGCGCTCATACTTATAGTTTTACATTAAGTACCGTATTTATTGATTGCATTACGCATTATGAGCGCCCTCGTAAGCTTGCATTTCAACACGTGTATGGCTGTAAACAGCTCCAACTATGTCTTTATCAGCCTTTTAATACCAGGTGAACGTGGTCATGTGACTACCTTTAAACCAATAGGACTGCCTAAACTGTCTGGATTATTTATGAATCACAATTCTGCGCCTTGAACACCCAGCAGGGTGGATATGTGCGCATTACAAGTCTTACTATTATTATTATTATTATTTAATTAGGAATATCAGGTATGAATATAAGTAGCTGGTGTTGTGAAAGTACAAATCCACAACTTAAAAAGGTCTGCAAAGTAGAGGGACAATTAGTTTGTTTAAGAGATTTTTTTTAGCATTGCATGGTTTGGATAGTAGAAAGTAACTATAACTAGTAAGCTTGCAGGTACATCCATGAGGAAATCTCTTTTGGGAGGAGAGTTAGCTCTGAAAAGAGCCAATGTGGTCTTTTGACGTTCAGGCAGTATACCCTGCTTGTCTTCTTTTTAAGACAAGTATTACTAATGGATACTTAGTGCAAATGTCGGTGGCCAGCGGCTGGCGGGTTTGTCTCCATAGACTAAATGGGAAATATACGTTGACACCAATTGGAACACCAATTGTCATGGAAGAGACATGAAGGCAATGTAGGGAAAAGGCATTGCAACATGCTCTGATGCAAACATATCACGGAAGAGACATGATAGCAATGTAGGGCAAAGGCATTGTAACATTCTCTGATGCAAACATGTCATGGAAGAGACATGATAGCAATGTAGGGAAAAGGCATTGTAACATGCTCTGATGCAAACATATCACGGAAGAGACATGATAGCAATGTAGGGAAAAGGCATTGCAACATGCTCTGATGCAAACATATCACGGAAGAGGCATGATAGCAATGTAGGGCAAAGGCATTGTAACATTCTCTGATGCAAACATGTCATGGAAGAGACATGATAGCAATGTAGGGAAAAGGCATGGCAACATGCTCTGATGCAAACATATCACGGAAGAGACATGATAGCAATGTAGGGCAAAGGCATTGTAACATTCTCTGATGCAAACATGTCATGGAAGAGACATGATAGCAATGTAGGGAAAAGGCATTGCAACATGCTCTGATGCAAACATATCACGGAAGAGACATGATAGCAATGTAGGGCAAAGGCATTGCAATATGCTCTGATGCAAACATGTCATGAAAGACATGATAGCAATGTAAGGCAAAGGCATTGCAACATGTTCTGATGCAAACAACCAATGTTTTTGAAAGTGAACAAGACTTCGCCAACCTTTTACTATTACTATATTTGGTTTTACTCTTACACTGATGTGTGATGAACACTGTATACTCAGTGCTTTCCGAGTCCTGTCGAAAAAAATTGACACGCATACTAGGGTGGGCTTCGAACTTAGACCCTTGCAATCTAGAGCACCCTCCACCATAGCCCTATCAGGACTCTTCCTCTGTGCTGTACACAGATACAGAGTCCTAGATATGTGGGTCTGTTTCTGGGGCAAAACAATTTCAAAGCTTCATAACTAAAATCTTACCTGCAAGAAGCCACTAATTTCACTGGATTCAAATTCCCTGGCAGCATACAATTTTCTGCGGTGGGTATTGGACGTCATATATATTCCTCAAAAATTTGTAATTTTCGTGAAATAAATGCAGCTCTCAACGTTACAAAATACTTGTTTTGTTCTTATTCTCAAAGTTGTGAACTTGAAGTATGAGGATAGTGATGGCAGAGCAATCACTTCTCAAAGGTGTCTGTATTTTCAGAGACCAAGCTGTTGTATAAAATGTATTTGCATTAATATGCTCAGAGTTCAATGTCAAAGTTTCATTGTTTGTTTCATGTAGCATATATCAAAAAGCTGGTGACCTTGATCATCGATGGGTGGCCCGAACCTGGTTGAATGACCTTGGCCTTGGTCAGTATTCCTTGCAGTTTGAGTCTGAACGGATAGATGGAAGGGTACTAAACAGTTTGACAAAGAAGGATCTTGAAAAACATCTTGGAATTTCACGAAAGTTTCATCATGTCAGTTTACTTCATGGCATTGAATTATTAAGAAGAATACATTTTGATAAAGGGGTAAGTAATTTTGTTAGAAATTGAAGCTAACTTTAAACCTTGTTTTGTTCATATTGGTCTTGTACATGAAGTTAATGACCTCATGTCATCCTGATGAGTAATGAGTCCTGCTACACACAACAGGCATGCAACTTTTCAGCTCATCAGCTGATTTCCTTCTTGTTTGTTTCCAAACACAGCACCAAGTCTTGCTGTGCCTGGAAACTTCCTCTTTTTTTGGCAAACTGCAGTTGCATGTCTGATACCGGTACTGAAGGTTTTTTTTAGGAGTCGATTTATTCACTCTATTTACTTTTCAATAAACACACCCATACAACAACACTTTGAATACTTCATCAGATGAGGTCATGTTTGTATGTGGGTGTTTTTTTGTCTCCATATTTTGGAGTATTTTGCGTATTTTGACTTGGCATATATCCAAATAAGTTATGGGGGGATGTTGTGTACAAATTGTCTCTAACGTGGCTGTAATTCAGATAGGATTAGTTCTCAGGACAATTGGTATTGGTACAAATGTAAATGTAAACAAGTTTATAAAAAGTAATATTTTTGATAACATTGTAAATTGTTTCTATCAATCATTACTAATCAATGTACATGTATTTGTATCATACGATATAATTTGTGTTACCTTCAACATCAGTGTAAATAATACCCCCTTTTGGTTTCTTCTTCTTGGGCATTTGACCCTTAAAAAAAAAGTTTGTTATAACTGTAACCAGGGTCTCGAGGTAAACCTGTGGCAAGGAAAATATGAAGGCGATAATTGGAGTCAAATCTATCTTTCGGTTAAAACAATGCATTTATTAGTAAAAGTGCCTTAAACGCTTAACTATTATAAGAGAAAACCAGTATTATTTACATAAGTTGAACATTCTGCTTTCCTTAACCTAGGGAGCTCTCGCATATATCCGCAATCAAATATCATTTTGATAATCATATTCATAAATGAAAACTACGTATACGGGTCAGGAATACTTCAAATTACTAGCAGACAGGATCATTTCACTAGTGTTCAACCTTGACTAAAACATTATAAATCAAACTTGGAAAATCTGTCTTTAACTACTAACAGCACAAGAGAAACATAACTTTTAACTTGTGCGACCTTTCTACTACAGTATGGAATACACAAATCTCTCTTCTTAAATTGTTTACTGCATGAACAACAAGTCTTTTAGTGTCTTGAATATCCAAATCTCTAATTGTATCTATTTCAAATACATTCTGACTATTCTACTATAGCACATGACTGAAGTTTGAACAAGGTAGGCCTACTGTTTTCACGAACACCACTCTATTTACAATTACATGACTGATCGACTCTACTTGATATTCAAGGATCCAATCTATGAAATTAAACCTTCCATTCTTTAAAAGGAATAAAATATGTATTTACTTTCTAACTATAACTTCATAAGACTCATCCACTTGTCTGTAAATCTCATGTTATAATAAAACAACAAAAGACTTAGTTTTGTCTCACTGCAGATTGATTCAATGAGCTCATGTCAAACTAATTTGCAATACCTCTATAAATCTCTTCTATGATAGCATTACTAACAAATCATTACTCTTAGTCTTAGCCATAAATCCTGAGAGGACTTTCCTCCATAGAATCCATGCATCTTCACAATTGGTAGTTTTTACCTTTGTGATAATCCTTTAGCAAAACCTCAAATCTTCATTTACATGAGGTAAATCTTGTACACACTTTCCCTATACCCATTTGTGCAACTTGGAACAAAAGAGAAAGTTCATTTTTAAATCCATCTCAATCTTAAACATCATCAGTCTAAATACCTCAATTTAGCCTTATAAGTAATCTATTTACCTAAACAATAATAGGAATATAATAAAAAGTTGTCAACATACCTGTGGCAAGGAAAATATGAAGGCGATAATTGGAGTCAAATCTATCTTTCGGTTAAAACAATGCATTTATTAGTAAAAGTGCATTGACCTCAGACGGCGCCCTCGTAGTGCCCTCTCTCTGCAGGCCACAGGATTAAAAAGTTTTGTTTGGGGCTATTGTTTATATACACAAAAGCAATACATTTAAAGGGAACATACACAAAGCAATACATTGGAAGGGTGGTAACACAACTATTATTGTTTTATTCATCTTCTTCATCATTGTCTTTAAGGCACACACATAATTAAATACACATTGAGTAAAAGTACAATAACTCCATTAAACAAAGTTATATTAAATAGATCCAATAACAAAAACAAATGGAAAGGGTTGACCTTTGACACTTCTTTTCTAATTTTGTTTCCTATGTCTACCCATTTGTTTTCATTGTAAGCCATGAGCCGTGCTTTGTGTATACAAAATAATCCTAAAGTAATAAATACCTTACATTGAACAAAACAGCCTAACTCTGCTTGTACATGTATGTGGTCTGTGTTGCCCAGAGAGTTTGTTCACTTTAAGACAAAGTATAGTTTAGGGAATTATTCAAACAAAAATGGTAATTAACATTCGATGGCCGCATACATTTTTCGGCTGTGGGTTTTGGAGTTCAGATATTCTCTATAAATCTGTAATTTTCGTGAAATAATTCATCTCTCAACGTTAAAAAGGTATTTTTGTTGTTCGCTCTGTCAAACATACCTGTCTTGTGTAAGCTTTGGTGCGTCATCAGTGCCTGCGCAAATGCATGCAAACTCACACGTGATAGGTTTGCGTGGTGAACCGTGTTTAAAGTTTGCAGAAATGTTTAACGTTTAGAGCTGATTTATTTCATGAAAATGACAGATTTATGATGAATATGTGACATCCAAAATCTACCGCCGAAAAAACCGATGCTGCCATGGAATGTTAATCCAGTGAGATTAGTAGCTTCTTACAGGCAAGATTTGATTGATGGAGCTCTGAAACATTTTTGCCTTGGAAACGGACGCTCATATCTAGGACTCTGTATCTGTGTTCAGCACAGAGGAAGAGTCCTGCATTGGGCTATTATGTACATCAACTTATTTTGTTTGAAAGATTAAAAACTGATACATGTATATTTTGGTGAAGGTTCTTGCAGAGCGTCGAGTACAGAGTGAAGATATGGATTGTGATCTTGTAGTCTGGACCAGTCAAAGACTCATTAGATGGGCGAGAAGTATCGATCTTAAGGTAACCAGAGGTTGTAGTATTTGTTAAAGCCATCAATAATAAAAGCAGCTCAAAACACTTGCTGTGATGATGTAATACCTCAAAAGATATGGTGAGAAGTAATGGATGTATTTCCTGGAGGGGTGTTATAGGAGAATGCTGAACATTAATTTCTATTAAGGTGTGCAATACTGTCATATTAACAATATTGTTGATATTTCCTTGATATTTTAGGAGTATGCTGACAATTTGTTGGACAGTGGTGTCCATGGTGCTCTGATTGTTTTGGAACCATCATTTGATTCAGATGCCATGGCAAATGCTCTGGGAATTCCTTCAAGTAAAACAATTATTCGAAGACATTTAACCACAGAACTCAATTCCATTGTTCTTCCAGCCAGGTAAATAGATTGACTTTGTGATATTTCATTCTGTTGCAGTGAAACTTACATGTAAATAAACCTTGCCAGTCTTAGCAAGTTATTCAATCAGTAGGATATTAGACCTTAGGTGAGAATGATGTCAACTTATAAATTGATTGAAATTGAATACAGCTGAATTTAACATTTAAGAGTAATTTTGCGTAAATACTTGACATATGTGTCCACGGTAAAACAATTTCTTTATAAAACACTTAGTAAGATGAAAGGACTTGGGGTGAACAAAGATACCTTTCAAATCCATATGTTGCCTGTTGCCATAGTAATATGCCATTTTGTGTTTGGGCATTTTGTCAAATTTTGTGTTCTTAAAAACTAGTTTTTGTGAGTTCACTTAAACAAAATGCAATTTTTTTTCACAAAACCAATTGTATAATTACAAAATTGCATCCTTGGCCTTGCTTTCGAAAAATATATGTTATAAAAGCCACTCTTGTGCTATTTTTAGAACATGCATTAACCGCTTCGGGTCGGTAAACAATTGTGGCAGCCTGTCCATTCTTATACAACAACAGGACAAAGGTCTGGAATCAGGGATTACACAATAACCTCCAGATAAGGGGATATTATGAGGCATGATTGCCAGTACCTTGAATAAAGCATAGCACAGCACGGAAGGTGCATGCCTGTGCAAGTTACATAGTAGAATGGCCTATTGGATATTTCCGTTTGCTGTCCCGGCTGCCAGCAAAAATTTGAGGATGCTCTAAAGTTGTTCTTGTTTTAACAAACGGTCCAGACAGATATACACGTCATCCGATGTAAAGTGGTTAAAACATGTTTTTAGAACTTGCAAAAATGACATTTGTACCCTATTTTTGCCCCTTAAAATATCACCTTGCCAGGGGTCTCAGAATATTTTTTTTTATTTTATTAGGTGTGAGTGCAATATGTGCACGAACACCTCTTGATTTTGTTCTGTTTTTTAGGTGTTCGTGCAATATGAGCACGAACACCTCTTGTTATTGTTCCGTTTTTTTTTTTTTTTTTTTCTTCTCCATCTTCTTCTTCCCTAGAACTCTTCTCTACAGCATAACTCAACATTGAAACTGAATTGAACCTTGAAACTCATCAGACAATTGAACCTCAATATGAGGACGGCACAATTGTCATGACGTCATGATGACGTCATCAGGTGTCGAATTACAACGTTTTTAAAGTTGAAAAATGACCATTTGGTATTTGCTGTATCTCATTGAATATGAAAGCTATGATGTTCATAATTGGGCATGTGATAGATCAAGACTGGGGCTACATTTCAAAACTTAACGTCAAAATCGTATGACCTTTTCTTCAAGGTCATGCCCTAGGTCAAAGTTTGCCTTTGGTTTTTTTCTTGAAAAACATCATTTTCGGGCTTATCTACGACATAACTCAAGATTGAAATTGAATTTTACATTGAAACTCATCAGACATTTGAACCTAAATATCAAGACGACACAAACTTGATGATGTCATGATGACGTCATCAGGTATTGAATTACATTCAATCAAAGTTTAATATTTGAAAAAAAATCATAACTCATGAACGACATGTTGGATTTTTACAATCTATACATCATCAGAAAGTTTGTTAAAGGTCCAACAAACGCTACACAGAAAGTGCCCCCATTTGACCTTGACTTCCGGTTCAACCCGGAAATTTAAAATTATATAAATTTCGTATCTCAAAAACTACTTATCATTTCAGCATAATTTCTGCATCAGGTTGTAGAATGTTGAGCCAGCTCAAACTTTTGCACAGAAATAACCACATTTTGACATTTATATCTTGTCTTATGACCACCGGCATTAAAGCGCACGTTTGTGTTGACCCAATTTGATAACGCAAGATGGTGTAATAACACGTGTACAGATACACGTACATTGTGCGTGTAGTTCAGTTTACATCAACTACATGTAGGAATACATTAAATAGCATCGCTGTTACCTTGTATATTGCGCACCCCGGCATGAAGATAATCCATGTAATACTTTAAAAATTCTTAACTAATTAACCACAAATTGTATTTTTACAATCTATACATCATCTGAAAGTTATTTTTAAAACCTAACAAAATCTACACTTAGTGTGACCCCGTTTGACCCTGACTTCCGGTTCAAAGCGGAAGTTGAAATTTAATGTTTCAAAATTCATAATTCCTGAACCACACAATGGATTTTTACAATCTATACACCATTGGACAAGTATGTAACAACTTAACAAACGATATACAGAATGTGACCCCAAGTGACCTTTACTTCCTGTTCAAACCGGAAGATGAAATTTAATATTTGAAAAATCAGAACTCCTGAACCACACATTGGATTTTTATCATCTATACATCATCAGAAAGGGCTCCAAAGATTTAAGAAACGCTACACACTGTGACCTCATTTGACCTTGACTTCCGGTTCGAACCGAAAAGTAAAAGTTAATGTTTCAACAAATCGTTTGAGGTTTACAATCCATACATCATCTAAAACGTCTTCATAAACTAAATGCGCTACACATAATGTGACCCCTATTTGACCTTGACTTCCGGTCCAAACCGGAAGTTGATGTTAAATTTTAGAAAAATTCATAACTCCTGGACCAGGCATTGGATTGATAAGGTAGAATGTTTATTCATTCAATCACTCCCCACGAACACCTTGTTTTTGTCACATGACAAAAACTGAAAGTCTAGTTTTTCTTTCTTCTCCATCTTCTTCCGCGGAACTCTTCTCTAGAACATAACTCAAGATTGAAACTGAATTGAACCTTGAAACTCATCAGACAATTGAACCTTAATATAAAGACGGCACAATAGTCTTGACGTAATGATGACGTCATCAGGTGTCGAATTACAAGGTTTTTAAAGTTGAAAAATGACCATTTGGTATTTGCTGTATCTCATTGAATATGAAAGCTAAGATGTTCATAATTGGGCATGTGATAGATCAAGACTGGGGCTACATTTCAAAAGTTAACGTCAAAATCGTATGACCTTTTCTTCAAGGTCATGCCCCTAGGTCAAAGTTTGCCTTTGTTTTTTTTCTTGAAAAACATCATTTTCAGGCTTATCTATGGCATAACTCAAGATTGAAATTGAATTTTACATTGAAACTCATCAGACATTTGAACCTAAATATCAAGACGACACAAACTTGATGATGTTATGATGACGTCATCAGGTATTGAATTACATTAAATCAAAGTTTAATATTTGAAAAAAAATCATAACTCACAATCTATACATCATTTTTACAATCTATACATCATCGGAAAGTTCGTTAAAGGTCCAACAGACGCTGCACAAAAAGTGACCCCATTTGACCTTGACGTCCGGTTCAACCCGGAAATTTAAAATTTCACAAAATTTGTATCTCAAAAACTATTTATCATTTCAGCATAATTTTTGCATCAGGTTGTAGAACGTTGAGCCTGCTCAAACTTTTGCACAGAAATAACAACATTTTGACATTTACATCTTGTCTTATAACCACCGGCATTAAAGCGCACGTTTGTGTTGACCCACTTTGATAACGCGAGATAGTGTAATAGCACGTGTACAGATACGACTACATTGAACGTGTAGTTCGGTTTACATCAACTACATGTAGGAATACATTTAGCATCGCTGTTACCTTGTGTATTGCGCACCGCGGCATAAAGATAATCCATCTAATACTTGAAAAATTCGTAACTCCTGAACCACACATTGGATTTTTACAATCTATACATCATCTGAAAGGTCTATATAAAACCTAAAATACGCTACACTTATTGTGACCCCGTTTGACCCTGACTTCCGGTTGAAAACGGAAGTTGAAATTTAATGTTTTACAATCTATACATCATTGGACAAGTAAGTAACAACTTAACAAACGATATACAGAATGTGACCCCAATTGACCTTTACTTCCTGTTCAAACCGGAAGATGAAATTTAATATTTGAAAAAATCAGAACTCCTGAACCACACATTGGATTTTTATCATCTATACATCATCAGAAAGGGCTCCAAAGATTTAAGAAATGCTACACACTGTGACCTCATTTGACATTGACTTCCGGTGCAAAACGGAATTTGAAACTTAATAGTTGAAAAAATCATAACTTCTGAACCAAATATTGGATGTTTACAATCCATCCATCATCTAAAAGGTCTTCATAAACTAATCCCGCCTACACAAAATGGGACCCTACTTGACCTTGACCTCTGGTCCAAACTGGAAGTTGATGTATACGTTTTGTAAAATTCATAACTCTTGAACCAGGCATTAGATTGATAATGTTAAATGTCGTTACGTATTCAATCAGTCGCTCACCACGAACACCTTGTTTTTGTAGTAAACAAAAACTCAATGTCTAGTTGTAATCAGAGCTAATATTGGTCTTTGATTATCTGGTGAGAAATTCTCGTGTAATTGTAACTTGTTGGAACAGTGTTGCCTCAAATTATGGTAATTTTTCCAAAATCCGGAAATTACTCTGAAGTATTTTCTTGAGACTAAACTTTGTCATATAAGATTATATAAAGATGTTGATTATATTTTGAAATTAACTTGTGATGTAATTTAGTATGGTTACTTTTTAACATGTAGCTTTGAGGCTTGTTCACTGCTGGTCGATTAACTTGGGCTGCTTTAAATTAATAACAAATTTTTCATGTCAAACCTTCCACAAGTGTTGTTCCGTACCTTAAACAAAATTATCAATATTTGTTGCAGTTTAGCATTAAATCCTAAGGCATTAGAGACATTCTCAGAAGCATGCAAAATTGAACCAGGAATGTCTGCATTTTTGTGCCCATGGGCTGTGTGAAGGATTGCAAGAGTAATTAAACAACTAACCAGAAAGGAATGGGTCTCTCTTAACAAAGTTGAAAACTTGTTGATGCTAATTTGAGATGTGTTTTATGCATTGATGTGTAGAGCCACACAGGATCTGTTCAATGCTGCAATTGATAATCGTCCTAGGAGGAGTAGTGGAGGAGGTACGCTTGGCAGATCATTTCAGAGATCTTATACCAGCCCTAATGATGATAAAAGCAGGCCAAAACCAACATTTAGGGTAGGTTCTCTTTGTATATTCTGTCTTTTGTAATCAAGTTTTTAGAAATAAAACAAATTTTAGGGTTTTTAAAACCAGTATGTGGCATACCTTGGAGATCTCTGAGGTTCTGTTGAATGCGTTTTGTTATGCCCTGCGGTTGATGTAGCTACCAAAAAAGGACATACTGTTCCTGCGTTGTTGTAAGTGTACAATGTATGTCTGAGTAGTCATTACAGACAAAGTACGGACTTGAGAATGACAAATGTCCAAACGATGCAAAATCTTGAGACATTCTTTGGACTAACACAAATCTAAAAAAATGAATTCAAGTTTACAAAGTCTAATTTTTGTAGGACGCATTTTTTATGTGAGGTTATCTGTCAAAAAGTAAAAGCATTTTTGTAATGCATCGCTAGAGCAAAAATCAGCTCTCAAAATAACTTTCCAAAAATTGAAAGAGGCTATTATAGCACAGCGCAATGGGCTGCTAGGGAGTTCTAGGTGCTATGTATCTGATTACTGGATTACAATGTGCAGAAAAATCTAGCACTCGGGTGACTGCTGCAACATATGTGGCAGGCATGGCGGCTTAAAGAAAGCTGTGGGACTTCCAGTGAAATAGACAGCATATCTTAACTTGTCAGCAGGAATCAGAATTGAGGATCCAGGTGAACAGATGGCCAAATGGGTTGACAGACGTTACTACTGGAAATATGATGCCTACAATGGAGGAACTAGATGCAACTGCAAATCCAGAGGGGCTCAGCAAGGCCATCCGCTGATTGTTTAGTGGTAAAGTCTGTCAGGAATCAAGTGCAGTGTGAGGCCTCTCTGTTCCAGACTCTTCTCCATACTCATGCCTGCATTGAGTTTGGTTTCAAAATTATCCTTCAAAAGACAACCCAAACCAACTATCTAGAATGTTCAAAACACCTTGCAGGTAACTGATGACTTTACTTACATGTACCTTGGGTCAACAGTCTTAATCAAGCCTATCACTGAATACATAGATAAGTGCATCAGCAAGGCTGCTGCAACAACAGTCAGACATGCCAACTAAATAGAGTCTTGGAGAACAGACAACTGACCTTGAGGACCAAGATGCAAGTGTAGCAGACCTGTGTCCAACCTGCTGTGCAAAAGTTACTCCTCAACAACTACAACTGGAGGAGCTTGCCAGAGATTGCCTGCCTGGAGGCGGGATGATGTTAGCATCATATAAGCCGATTGCGAAAGATGTCAGATAGTCATTGACAAAAGGTGATGGTGTAAGGAGTGAGCTGTTGCACCTTGGTCTTCTCTCTTTATCTGCCCTGACTGTCGGCCACAGTCAGCGCTCCTCGCTGCAGACAGCCAAAATAGTGTCATTGACAATTCAGCTGCAACAGTTTAGTCTCTCAAGATGGTTCTTGCCAACAACCTGTTGACACAGATGACTTTAACAACGATCTGGGTTATTCGAAATACAATTTTATTTTGTGTATAATATCCACAGGGAAATCAGCAAACAGACTAAATAAACAGAGCACAAACAAGAATTCTTGGTTTACCATGTTGAAGGGTGAGGATTTGAGCGCGTCAGCCTGTCAAAATAAAGGACTTTAACAAAAGGTATCAGGGTGGAGCACTTAATGTATAAGCTTGGGGCAAGCATATTATTTGTTGACATTGGTACACTTATTGGGCATGACGTGCAGAATCATAGGATAAGTTCAATGACATGTCAACGGTGGATGGCGTGTAATGTTGCTAATCTATAACATGTTGATTTGCTTTGACTGCTTAGTATTGGATGTTGGATAAATGATGCATGTGTTTTATTGGCCTACCTTTGCATACAACCTATGTCAAGTTGACATGTTGTCAGTCACAGTCCAACTCACATCTTGTGTCATTATGTCGATTATTTTTAACAATTACATTTTTTGATATACACACTAGATTTTCAAGACAAAAATACATGTATCATCTGAAAGTATTCAATTGTTGTGAACAAACTTAATGATTAGTAGGAAGTCTAATTCATTTTATTACTTTTTTACATCATTATAACTTTTTCTTGAAAAACACAAACACTAACAAAATAGAACAGTTTGAATGGGCTCAAATGGGATGCTAATTGATTGGTTTTGTGTATTATTTTGTTTCAATATTATTTGGTAGGGATCCCTTGGTAGAGCATTAGGAAGGAAGCTTCGTCAGGAGATAGGTTATTCATCTAGCTTCAGTAGTGTACCTGAACAAGTCCGTGCAAGATCACGTAGTCAGGAGATAGAGAGTACCATGGTGTAATGATAGCATGAGTAGTCTGCAGTATCTTCAGCATGCTGTATCGTATCCAACTGGAGAGTTCAGCTGCTCATCAATATCATAATATACATATCACAAAGGTTCAAAGTGTTGGTATTCATTATGACCTCATTTTAGATTGCTCAAAATTGTAGAAACATTTAATCTGAAAGCGTTGTGATTTGTAAAAATGGCAATGCCATTCATTGTTGTCAGGGATTTGGGCCCATGAATGCCAATAGAGGGATTAGAGTGACAGTTCGGTGCTGTTATCACTGGTTAGGCACTATACCATTCATTGCACCCAATGTTCAGATTTTTAGGCATCTTTGACCAATGATGTTGATGCAACCTCATGCATTGCTAGCATGATGACGCATTAAAGCTTGCTTGTGATGCAAACGCAAGCGTAACTGCATCTCAGCAATGGTACAAGGCATATGCAAATTGCCTAAAATGATGTTGATGTGCATGTACAGTAGTGACATATGCTTATGTAACCTGATATCATGCTGATTCTCAAACAGCTACAGTTGTCATTTTGGTTGCTACTGTAGCTTATCTGAATGTGAAGTATTATAGTCAGCAAAGCATCTTAATAGAAACTTACATCAACTTTTAAAAGGAGACGCTGAAAAATGTCAGCTTTAGAATGGAATAAAACCCCAGATAGGGAAACCCCATGCAATCAGGTAGGGACTGAAAACCCAGTCCACATGCAAGGCTCCAGCCTGGGATTCGAACCTGGGTCCACAGAGGTGAAAGGCAGGGAAGAAACCACTGAGCCAACCTGAATGAATGCTTGAGTGCATAATCCTAGGTGGTTTACTTTCAATTATGGGCATTCATTTTGTACTGCATTAACTCTTTCAGTGCCCGCGTTTTTTTGTGTTTTGACCCTAAACTTCCCAAAAATTCTGTAAAAATCACCATCCTGGTCTGATACTTCCACATCTGAATTGAAAAAGTTATCTATTTCACTGTCTGAATCAGCAAAATAATCATAACTTCTGGATTAAAGCGTGTACGTTTCCTGGGGGCTGCCATTGTTTCAAAGTGTAATTACAAACAAGTAAAGAGATTGACCCATGGTGGTATCGATCGTAGCTAAAAATAGTATACATTAGAAAAGCTCAGAAAATGATGCGCCCTCTTGCAAGAACCCGAATAAAACCTAGAGAAAAAGGTCGTACATGCACAAAATTGTATAATACGCTAGAGTGATAATGCCCTCTAACGATAACATGTATATTAAGGGTCGTATGCGTACGATTGATGGCACTTTTTGAGAACATAAAATAGATCGAACATGTACGATATTGGCACTTTCGGAATACATAAAATAGATCGTACATGACCTTGGCACTGAAAGAGTTAAGATATGCATAGCTAGCTTATGGTACCATTTGTAGGACATGTATGGAGCTGTAAAAATCTACACTCTCATGTAATGGTTGTATTCAACTAAGGGACAAGGTTTCCTCATTGGATTTTTGTCTGTGTTTTTTTCTTCTTTTCTTTGTGTCAACCATGGTAGCTTTAGGAAGAGTTGACAGCATACTGTATTATAATTTGTTGGTTTATTTTGAATTTACAGCAGAAATTTGCCATGTCGTTCTTCAACTATTCATTTTCAAGTTCTTTGGGAAAGTTTGCCTGCTTGGCTTTTCAGTTCCACATTGGCATTATTGCTTAGGATGTAATGAGAGTTACATGTATGGAAGTCGTCAGCTAAACAGACGGCATCCTACCAAGAAGAATGGTCAACAAATATTATTACTTCAAATAAAATGTTCATTTCATTGTGAAATTATTGCCTGTTTGATTTATCTTTTAAACAGTATCTTGTGTAAGTCTTTTCAAGTAGATTTTTCACATTTTAAGCATTTCTTTGGATTTAAAGATGATATACGATGTCTAGTGTGCATGTAATAATATATTTAAGTCAATTTTAATGCTTAAAACTCCTTTAAAAAGGAATCCAGGTCTGTTCTGAGCATGGAAGCATACATTGAGTTATTGCTCTTTCAAACATGTTAATATAAGGAATGTGTCTGTATCTTGGGATAATTGTATTGAGAGTAACATAATACAAAAATATTCAGTTGTTCTTGTATATATATATATATATGTATATTTATATTTTAAATGTTATTGATCAAAATATATATTTTTTAAATGTTAACTTTATGTAGTCCAGTTGGCAAGTGTTAAAAGCATGGTTCTTTCAGTATGCAATTTGTAAGCATTTAAACAATTTAGCTACAAGTATCTTCTACTTACATGAAATTAAGACTTGGATGAAAACAGATTTGAGTGTTGTGCTTGTTATTTAAAAACATGGCTCACTGGATAGAAATATTACTGTTATACCTTCTTAAATCATTAAGTGTCTTCACAATGTTTTTGTCCACTACTAGGATCTTATTTCATGAATGACATTGTGATTCAGCTTTCAGCAACATTATGAAAGTGGTATAAGCATTTGATTTCCGTGGCTTGAGGCAATTTCAGTATTTTGTGAAATTTTATCTTTTCAGAAGCAGTCACAACATACTTATTGACACATAATGCTTAATTGACAAGAGTTTTGTAAACATTGTTGTATTTTCCATTTAGTTCTGCCCATCTGGAAGAACCCAGTAGCCATGGTAGTATAGTATGACAAACAAACTTTATGGAATTTTGGGGGAAATAATTTTAAAGCAAATCTACATTGGATTGGCAAAAGATTGCTGAGAAAGTTCATGCACAAGGCTTTATGATCAGGGCCCAATTTCATAGAGCTGCTTAAGCACAAAAAGTCGCCAAGCACAAAATTTTTTGACATGTAGAAACCAGAATAAGGTTACCAGCCAAAATACCATGTCACATGTACAATTTATGACTGGTATTCTGCTCCTTTTTGCTTAGCAGAGAATTGTTAAGCAATTTTTCCTGCTTAAGCAGCTCTATGAAATTGGGCCCAGATGTAAAGTTGGTCACCTGGAACCTGTCAAGTAGAAAGAGAGGGGCATCAAGTTAGGTCGTTATTTTATGTTACTTTTCAGTTTGTAGCCTGCTCTTTTTAAAATTATTAATTATTATTCCTATTATTATTTTTTGGTCAAACCTGCCTTTGAGTTGTTTTTGATGTCAAAGAAACTAATAAATTATGATGTAAATAATTTAGTTTAACTCCTGAATGTGACCTATCCAACTCATGTTAGTAATCATCATGTGAAGGGTTTCTTTGCTTGGATATGATCAAGATATTGGACTTGTAATAACAGACAGTAATTCAACCAGGAAAACTTTCCTAATGATATTGATGATAATATCAATATTTTGAATCCAAAAGTTCACTTCCAGTTGGCAATGTTACCACTGAGAAAATAGTTCTGTTTGAAATACTGTCACTTTCAAGAAGGTTGTATTTGAATCCACTCTTATTCAAATGAACTGAACGTTTCCAACCAAAGAAATTATTGGAAAAACCTTGGCAGGTTAATTTTATATTATGTCTCTCAAACTGTAATTTGGGATCACGCTGACTAAAAGCTGTTGTATAAAACACTGGAGTGACTTATTATTTGCCAGTTTGGCCAACAGAATCTTCCCCTACACAAAGCATTTATAAACAATATCTTGCCTTTCAAAATAAGCAAGGCTGTATTTGTATATGCAACCAACAATTGTGAAAGTGTTGTGAGGGCTTCCTGACATTTTTACAGACTGTCAGAACTGTCACAAATACTCAGAACTCCATCATCAAAATTGAGTTTACCTTAAATTTAAATGTAAATACTTGCTTAAATACCAAGCAAATTTCGAATGTTTTTATTAAATAATTAGTGAAATGAATTGTATTGATTTGTTGTGTTTTGAACACTGCAGTCAGCCGTCATGTTGCAAAGTCTGGTTCATTTGTATTCATGATGTAGGCTTCACTTTCGTATGAACCTTAATTTCAACATCTTGATTGTTTGGACAACTGAAGGTGATTTGGTCTTTGCACAATGGGATTTATGTATTTAGCTTTTATGAAGAGGTTTCTATATCATACTTCAACGCTTTGATACCTTGAATTTATTGGCTCAGTTAAATAACTCAAATTATTTGATTAATAAATGATTAATAGAAAAGTTCAACCCAAATTGTAAATGTGCTACATGTAAATACTTTTCTATGTGCTGGGCATAGATGTACATGTATACCATCAGGTTGCTGTGTGCGCCTTTACTTCAAACATAAAGTAAAGACACAGAGATCATGATTGTTCTGATTTTGGAAGTTAGACTACATGTATGTGCGGTGCTTGACTTGTGTTCATGGATCTTATATCATCACATACAGTATTACAAAAAAGGACCGAGTTGTCTTTGGACAAAAACAATGCACTTAATCCTTCAGGAAATCTCAACTTAAGGTTTTCATTACATCATGCAAGTATGCCAGTATGAATATGACTGATGATTGTCTCCAAGGTGGGGTTCCCGATTTATTTGCCTTTCTCTTATTTGTGAAGCCATAAAGCTTAATTTTTGAAACAATTTCAGTTCCGCCGCTGATGCAATATTAAACCCCACACAGGAAAATATAACACATTTGATTGTTAACAAGTTTGATTTTTTAAAGTGGTTTTTGTATTACTGTGTTATTTACAAGCACCTTTTTGCACATTATCTTAAAGGGGATGGAGACAGACTGTCTCAGGATCTTTTGCAGCTCATTTTCTTCTTAAAATCGATAGAGAATTCAACATTTTGATAAATTTCATCTAATAACTACCCCACATCGGTATTTTAAACAAATTTCCGTGCCCACCCACGGTATTATTTTTCGGAGCCTTGTGGAGCTTCGTGAGTAATCACAAGGAAAGACGACAAAGGTTTTCATAATTAGTTCTGGTATTTGATGTTGTCATGTGAGAAAATTGAGTTGGCATTTACCGTGATTAGCAGAACCTTGACTGTGAGCCACCACGGCCGAAAATCTGCCATAGTATGCTGGAATCTCGGAACGCTCGGACTTGGCTCCCATTGAGCAGAATACAATAACAGACAAAGATGGCACCCTGTCCATTCTTGTATGCCACATTTGTATAACAACAGAAAAAAGGTCTGGAATCGGGGGGGGGGGGGGGGGGTTAAAAAATAGCCCCCGGAAAGGTATTTTAAAGGCATATTTTCCAGAACCTGTTATCACTCTTTGTACGGGTGAAACAAAGCAAATCACGGTCTGGTGCCTGCCTTTGCACGCTACACACTGGAAAGTCAGGGGTGGATATAAACATACGCCGTCTGGCTGTCGGCAAAAAATTGAGGAAAATCCAAAGTTGTTGCGGGAGTTAAAAAACATCTGCCGTAAGTCTGTCCAAAAGGATTTGCAGATAAAACACGTCATCCGACATGAAGTGGTTAAACACAGTTTACAGAGTGGGTAATTATTGGGGGAAAAGTATAAGTTTCAATCTGAAAATTGAGTGATATTAAAGTTAATACTAGTAAGGATCCTTCAGAGATGGAGTGCCATCTGCAGTACTTGCTGTCAGACTCCTCCGCGTAACTATTGCTTATTTTATCATGGTTAATTGCCACATTTGAAATAAGCCCAATTTAAATGTCAACAAATTCCAGACACAAAAATAATAGCAAAATTCCCCAGATTTTTCACTGAAGATGTCACCATCTAATATGATGACCTGTTCACAGGTTGGTTGTATGGTGTGTTATTGTAGAAAACTACAATACTGAATGAATTTACTCTTTCAGAAAACCCCCAAGCATCTACATGTAATACACCGTATAATGAAGTATCTCATTATTCTCATTGATTGAGTACAATGTTTCAAGCAAATGTTGAGAAGTATTTTATGATGACCATAATTTGGACTCGTCTTCTGTGGATTTGTGTATACCCCACAGATAGACCTCTAATTTTTTTAACATACACATTACTGTACATTGAATGGTTGTTATACATGTATCATTGATCTCGTTTGTCATAAGAGACTAATGACGTCATGCCAGTCTGTCCCTTGATGCAACTTTAAACAATAAATGTGCTGGTGATTTAAACACAAATATTTTTGTTTATTTAAAATATGTCTTTATTTTGACGGCCTAACAAATTATGAATTCTTGTAATGTTCAATAATGGATCATTTGTTAATTGCAAGTCTGCATGGTGTATATTTAACAATATACAAAACATAATCGGTGCATAAAGTTTATTACACAAGAGCTACAATCCGAGATTTGATAAAACATTGAAGATTTAATAAAATACATTAAATGCATGGACATGAATGTGTTTACATTGTGTTATTCAACTTGTTCAGACTCATTCCAAGACGTTTATGGCAAAACAAATACTACAATGTTATTGGTGCAGTGAGTTACTAAAATGGAATTCAAATTAACCACGAAAGGTTTCAAAACAAAATCCCAAGAAGGTTGCGCATTGAGAATTGAACGCACAGCTGAAAGTTTGTAGGACACATATATGAGCAACCAGGCTGCCACTGTTCTCAACTATTCATGTAACTTGACTTCTCTGAATTAAAACTTTCACAAAAACATACCAGTTGCTTTAACACGTCTTCTATTTTGCAAAAGGTTACCATAGCACCATAACAAATAACTTTCTGAATAATTGGTATTTGTGTTAACTTTCCAATATTTCAGTTTATTTTTCAAGTTGGAATGTCACCGATATTGTGCCTCCAATATTCCTGTAGTGGTGGAAATTGAAGTACCGGGTAAATAAAGAAAGTACTTTCATCAAGTGGTATGTTAATCTATAAACACAGACTTTAATGCTTCTGTCTCCATAAAATTTCAGTTTGTTCAACATAAGCCAGCTACATTTGCCGGTACCACCTAGAGGGACTAATTCTAATATCACCTTTCTTGTTGCAAATAATCCACAACTTACCAGAAACTATGATAGCCTTTCCAGAAAATTAGATTAATACCAGTTTTTGAAAGATTTTCACCGTGAAATCTGAAACCTCTTAGCCTCTTCCGTTGTTGAGATAAGTGAGATTTTGTTGAAAAATGCTTTTGTTATATGTTATAAATTTATATAACATTGCCTTTAGTCGGTTGTTTGTAAAGTTTCGAGAAGGTTGTGTTCTAGGTTTATGCTATTATATTTCGTATAGGCCATTACTTGAGCATGCATCACCTGATTTTGCCCGGGCTTATCCAACCAACAAGACACTTTGGAAAGAGTTCAGCGTTTTCTGTTTTTGTCTAGGTCTTCCTAGAAGGGCTTTAAATATTTCTGACAAAGAAAAGTGTTATCCAGTTCGATATATAGACTTGGGACTTCCATTGTTAAAAAACAGGGTCCATTTTTGTGCCAGTTTGGTGTTAAATGCTTTTATAACATGTTTGATTTGCCAATCACTAATTGTTGTTAACCCTAGACACTATGATGTAGTGAAATTTCAACACAAAAGGGCGAGGATAAATGCTGCTCATCACTCTCTCTTTTTATCGTATTACCAGGCTGTAGGATGCAATCCCTCTGAAGTAAAATATACCATTGCTTTTAGCATTCATTCTTCTACTCAATTACTTGAAAATCATCTACTGGCGCCAGGCTTTGGGGTTCCCCCGACATAAATTAAATGAGGGGTTGCGGGGAACCTTTTTTTTTTCTTTCCATTTCCTATTCCCTCTCAAGTATTTTTTTCCTATGCATTTTAGTGGTATAATGTTCTAGCGCAATTTTTATTGTTTTCTTTTATGTGTGTTGTGATGCAGGGCATTTCCAAGCCAAAGTGGACACGACTCAAAAAATTGTGTCTACATATTTCTTTCCACTTTCATATTATTCCAAACACATGCCAGGATCAACTTATAATTTTTTTCTGAATTTGCTTATGAGTTTGTTTATAAAAAATGCATTTGTTCGGAGTGTTTTTTTTAAGTGGAAAAATTCTATATAAATGGGCCCCTTGTTAAAGCATAAGAAATTTTCCTTTAAAATTTGATACATTTTATATCTATGAAATATGGTGTACAAGAAACATCCATCAAATTTTAAGAACCATCCTTCATTTTGTCTTTCATCGCTTACTTTCAGATACTCTTAATATGGTGTAGCACGAGTTACCGAGAGATACATTTTTTTATATTATTATATAATGTTTGCAATTTCATTGATGCCAATTAATATTTATCTTCTACTATTGGTGCCTCAAGTATTGATAGGAAATTGAACTGTGAAGCATTATCCACCACAAAATAATGATCCTTTAAAAACTGTAGCATGAGTTTCCGGTAGCACGAGTTACCAACGTAGCACGAGTTACCACAATTTACTTTCCCCTGAACCAGCAACAGGATTCAGTTAGTTTTACCAAGTATTACTTGGCAACAACAGAGGGCTCTCTTCTGGAACGCACTCAAAATTAAAAAAAGTTTAAGGTTTTGTCATTTATGAAGCTTCTCCCCGTGTCAAGTGAGAATCATGTATTGTAAGGCAAGCTTTTCAAAACATTTGAGGTATCATATGTGCAGTTCTTTATAGAAAGTGGGGGGGGGGGGACAAAGGCCAAAGTCACAAGAAGAACAGGTGTGTGTGTGATGGGGGTGTTTGGGGGGGGGGCAGGATGGATAGGAGGGAGGGTGTGAGAAAGAAAGAGACTGAGTGCCGAGGCACTGGTCTTCCCCAAGAATCTACATGTACAGGAAGTTCTTAAACTATGAATATGAAGGAGACCACTTTCCTGGTGAAGTTGTGAACATTGGGCAAAATGACTACAGACTTTCTATGCACAGAGCTGGAAATTCATGTTACTAGAAGTGGCCTAAAAAAGGATGATAAAACATTCTATCAGCAAAATCAAATGATAAACAAGTGAAAGAACCTATTATAGCTAACTCCCTTGGACTTTACAAGTTTTTTTAACAGATTTAGGCAAAGTGTATACATTGTAGAAACTTTCACTTCATCTTACGGAATCAATTGTTGAAAGTTCAATTCAACTGATCAAAGCCGTAATGCAAACTATGAATATTAAACATACACTGTTTTTGTGATTGTATTATTTGCACTTAAAAAGGTGTATTTGATCATTTTACTAGTTGCTGAGGAATTGCTAAAAAGAAACTTTGACATTTTGTGAAATAATAGCACTTCGTAAATGGCTGGACAAACTGTAGCACGAGTTACCGTAGCACGAGTTACCATGGTTTTTCGCAAGCCAATGTGAAACTATGAACGGCAAATCTTTTTAAGGTAGACCATGATAAACCTAAGCATAGTAGTTACTTATCATATAATCAATTAGACTTTATTGGTTTTTGCATAGGACAGCATCAAAATAAAAATGAGTCTTTTATTAGCATGTCCTCTGGGCGTAGCATGAGTTACCGATGTTCACAGCTGTCCCATGCATACAAAAGTTAACATTTTTCTTGTCAAAATACTATGGAGGATCTAGCCTTGAATGTTGGTTTTTAAAATACAATAAATAAAGATTCCAATCAAATATGTTTAATAGCTGGAGCCTGAAGTATGTGAAAGGACACCTTAAAGTGTAGCATGAGTTACAGTGGAATTGCCCTGCAGTGTTAAAAAGCTACGGGCATTAACAATTTGGTAGGAGGCACCGTCAAAGTAATGGCCTACTACATGCATGTATAATAGAATAAACCTACACCACAACCTTATCAAAACTTAACAAACTTAACAACCGATAGTCAACGGCAATGGTTGGTATATATATGTAACATTAAAACAAAAAGCGTTTATTCAACAAAACCTCACTTATACAAATTAATTCTTCTTGATGCAGCACTCGGACAAAGAGAAACAGTGTTGACAGGCAGCATGCTTGCCAAGTGACAACTACCTGAAGAATATACTACGCAACTCATCTGAGTCCGGATACCTACTGACAAACATGTACATGTATGGCAAAATTATATCACAGACATATGGATGACAAAATGGCAACATGCATTATCTTGTACAATTTGTGTTGGCTGATCTAAATGACACAGTACCTGTATTTTGCCATACACCAGTGTCTCAGGATATCATTTTGTCATAAACATCATGTCCAAAAGGAGAGGTCATAAAATGGCCACACACGTCCATTACATGGTCCCACAACTGATTTGTGTGGATGTGACTCACTCAGCATTTTCTGGGTTCTATTTCTATGGTTTCTGTAAAGTTATCCATTTGAAACCATACAACCACAAAGTACTTAGTAAAATACCAATATTATTATGTTATAAAGGCAATAGTAATTATTTGTCAGAAAATTAACAAAAATGCAATAGAGAGACAATGGCTTTTGCAATTTGTTTTTTTGTTTTTTTGTTTTTTTACTTAAAAATTAGCCACAAGTGTGTGTGTGGTGTCATTTCCCCCAGCAGCAGGATGGATTCTTTTTCATCCTATGCCTGTCAAATTTGTTTCCTTTTGCCAAAATGAATCTTTCATGATATGTCACTTGGAATTGCTTAGATTTGCGAGATAACATAAGCGTTTGAAACCTGACGTGCCAATTTGTCCTGGATAAAATATATTTCATGTCATTCTGGCATTCAAGTGTAAAGAGACTACACTAAGCTTGAACTATATTTCTTGAATGAATATGCATGAAACCAGATATTGCAGCGACTAGATCCAAATGCGAGATTTGTGGGATTAAAATTTCCTTTGAGTAAAATTAGAAGATTGGTATGGATCAGAAGTGCTTTAAAAGTGTGTCTATTTCTCGGTTTCAGGCACACAGAGGCTTGATTTTTCACCCCTGAAAAATGCCAAAAGCTCAGAGCTTTCGGGGGCTTTGCCCCCTGGACCCCCACCGGGGCCTGATCACCTCTGGACCCCACCATCGATGTAACAGAAATGTTTCCAGTAAATTTAGAAGATTTAATATATGGATCTGATTTCCTATAAAAGTGTGTTTATTTCTCTGTTTTAGGCACATGGAGGCTTGATTTTTCACCCCACAGAACGTCAAAGGCTCAGAGCTTCTGGATCCGCCCCTGATTTGTATGTTGTTTTAACCATTTGAATTCAAGTAAATTATAGTTTAAAACAAAAACAAGTGAAGCCTCATAAATATATTTCTTGTACTTCTCATTATTATTCACAATATGAATTATACAATTTAACACAAATATATATAAAAAATAGTACTATCTATCTTTATGTTGGGCACACACCTATCTTTTTTATGTACAAATGTACACATTGATGTCCACTTTAATATAATATACCAACTAAAGACAATTGTATTGTAACTTCCTACATGTAACTGCAATATTTGCATGTACAATAGGGACAGGACCTTTGTGCCACACTGGTGTCCATCAATCTGAGATTACACCATCCTATTCAAAGGCTCAGCTGCATGATGTGACATACCTACAGGATTTACAGGATTTACAATTACCCACAATTATTAAAGTGGTTATAAGGTCTTTAAACCATCCATTTGCCACAGTGGTGTGTTTCATAAAGACCACAGACCACCCATTTGCCATACAAGAACAATGTCTGGGGCTTTGAGATTGCCAATTGCCAGAGTGGTATGATAGGACCAATCATTTTTCTAAAATGGTTCAATTTGTTTTGGCCTGTACTGTGTTTTCTGCCATAATTGGGAGTCTTTTATGCTCATGTTCGCATTAGACGCAGGTTTTTATCAGGTCACGCTGGCGTTTTGTATATACAGTCAACCCCCGTTATAAAGAGCACGGTTATAAAGAGGTTCTGCTTATAAAGAGTAAATTCTGAAGTCCTGAATCTCATTTCTGCTTTGTGTTTTTCTGTCCTCTTACAACAACTTTCCTGTTGTAAAGAGGTAAGTTGGCCAGTCCCAGCGATCTTGTTATAACAAGAGTCGACTGTAGTTGATCAACATCATTGGTCGGAAATGCCCTGTGGTGTGTTTTAAAATAAATGAACACTGTGCGTATTTGCTTCCCAGTAATAGCAGAAAACACCAGCACATATGACATCCACATTGGATTTGTCTGTACATTTACATGTATCCTCAGTAGAGGTTTGAGACAAATCCATTGTCACAGTGGCATCTAGGGGCTTCAATAGCCCTGAAGGATGCATAAATACTAGAGTGTGACATGCTGGACACAAGGTTTCTAGGGCAGAAAATTTATTCCATCTATCAATTAAATCTTCTTTGAAAGACTAATTAATTTCACCACATTTACATTGCTGAATACATTTGATGTTATCAGAACTTTGATGTCAATTTTTTTTCTTTATTGTCTGTTATTTTCATGAACTAATCCAGCTCTCAATGCTACAAAATTAATACATTTTCTGCCTTATCATTCAGTGTCCATTGTGCATACATGCCTATAGACACTCACACATTTACAAATTTGAGGTGCGTGGTGTAATTTGCATGTTTCTGGTGAGTGTGCTTGTTCGTCCTGTGCGTTAAAGTGTGGTGGCTAAAATTGCAATGTACTAATTATCTTATTATTTACCTTCATCAATAATAAATGTCATTCAGAACAGAAGATACACTGAATGCTGTTTGAAGCCTTTAGTTTAGATTTTCTCAAACTCCAATACAAACACATATGTTTCAGTCATACATGCACATTATGTATGTGTGATGTTTTCTTTTGAATTGAATGTGAACTGCAGTAACGCATAACCAGCACATGCTCAAACACACACAGAACACGTAAAGTGACAGTGTTTAAACTCTGCTGAAGTCTTTAATTTGAACAATGATGAGAACTACATTAGCTTATATTTCACACACTGCTAAGTGGAGTGTCTGTGAGGATGTGCATTCAGGAAAGGGCTGTGAGCACAAAATTAATGCAAAGCAAACCAGTATTTTGGCAATTTACACAAGTTTGTATTAAGAAACATATTGAAGCAATTAAATTAGATACTACTAGGATTTGATGTGGAAAAAAAATCATAATTCATGTCAAAAGAGCTTAGCTGTATTGCACAGATGCTGAGCAATTTTTGTATCCAATGGATTGTCCAATTGTTGATAAAATTTAAAAGAAGCCATACTTAAATACTACAAGTGTACCTGTGAAATATATTGTACACTAAAAAACCTGGTGTTGTTTTTGTGTGCAGAAAGCACAGGGTGATGGACATGGACAGGGTGCCATCTTTGTCTGTTATTGTACATATTGCTGATTTATCCTGGGTACATGTATGTAGTGAGTACCTGAATGGCTGTTCATTACATGTGTGTACACATGTTTAACTCCCACACATGTATCCTTAGTATTAATCCTGTCTTTCCAACAGACTTGTAACACCCAGAGGCACCTAACACACACAAATGTTGACATACTTTTTTTGTTCATTTGTTTTCAATTATGTCCTCCTTCATGATTTATTGGTTAACAATACATTTAAACATTTCCTTCGAAGGATGTTTGCCTTGCCACAGATGAAGTTAGCCCTTTTTCCACAAGTTAAAATTTACTACTTTTAAAAACATTTCAGGATGTATCTAAAATTATCTATTACCTTGGTGCTGACTGTAATACAATTGAAGCCAAGATCATTTTGAAGCATTCCATGTAACAAGCCTGATAGTGGTCAAGATAACTGCAAACAGCAGTTTATAGATCAACAAGTTGAATCTAGGTGTAACAGTTAGCACAGTTTAAGAATATCGATGTTGACAATTCCCTGGTGCAGACGTTTCAATAGAAGAGAGAATTACATGTGTGTACAGCATCCGTTAGTTGGGGAACCAAAGATCTACACATTAACAACATACATGTATCTAAGAACAAATAAAGTCCTGAAGGAATTCCATACACAATGACTTGCTAAGATGTTCATAATGCTTTGACAAGCTCTGACAACATGGCTGGATAGTTCTGTTCAATACTTAATGATGGTAAAGTTAGCGTTTTATCACCATCTTTCACTGATACAACTGATAGATGTGAAGAAGGTCCAACACTCTGTCGATGTGATTCAATACTCAGTAGTGGTAGGAGCCCATCTGCAACAGCATCTATCATATATGGATCTTCACCAATCACATGCTTGTGAAGTGACTGAGAACAGTCTCTCTTAGGTCTGTTGAAAATCAAACAGTTATAACTTTAATTCATCAATACTTCAGACAATTTTCAATAACAAACCTACCGGACACTTGTACATTAGTCTTGAGTAAGATTGGTTGTGACTGGTACTTTCAACCTTGAGGGATGATCTTTGGGCTACTCATCCAGAGAGTATATTATCTAATTTGGTATGAATGAAAGCAGGTGTGAGCTCTTTAAATTTTCAAAGAAATGTGTACTACATGGACAAGTGCAGAGCTTAACTGACTAAAAATAATAAAAGGTGTATATTTTATGTTATTACTTCATTGCAAATGAACCAAAGATTTTGTTAAACCTATTAACAATCAGTATACATCTGTGTGTATTTTGCACCAAAATGTATCACATTTTTAACCTTCATGTGGGCTTAGTGCTAATGTGATCATTCTCTCTTTTTTACGGTTTTATCAAATCAACATTGTTATCTATGTTTTGTGTGAATTTTTGACAACATGAACATGTAATTAATCAATTAAATGTGGGAAAGTGCTGCAGATGTAATCTGCTTTGGTTATGTTGGTCACAATTTTTGACATGTGTATGGGTTTCCTAACTACAATCAGAAAAGAAGAAAAAATCCAGAGGTTGAACACAATACAATAAAATGTCAGAAACAAAATACAGAGAAGAAAACACTCTTCTTTTAAACTCAGACCTTTTATCAGCTTACCTTCCTCGTTTGATTGATGAGTTTACATTGCTTTTCTTGTCTTTTTCTATTCCATCAAATAACTTAGAAAGAAGGTTGGAACTTGTTGCAGATACTCTTAGTATCCTTCTAGCTGCAGGTTTAAGTTGCTTGGATTTGATACGTTCCTTTACAAGAGTGCCCGTTTCTCCCTCTCTGGATGCATCTTGCAATGTCTCAACTAATCTGCTAGTATCTTGCCTATCACATTGTGAAAGTGTTTTTGGGGGTCTCTCTAACCGTTCACATTTCACCACTGACTTGCTTTGCTTTCCCTCTTGGTCCGATGTTGGTGTAACTGGCCGCACATCTGGTGGATCAAATTCAAATTGTCAATAGAATAAAATTGTTAAAAATATTCATAATCTTTTTGAAGAAAGATGTTTTAGTTATTTTAACATGAGCGCTATATTTCATTACAGCAGGGTTGACAAGAATAACTCAATATGAACAAAGAAATTTGATGAAAAGTTTTTCCCTTCACAGGTGATAGAGCATTGACAAAATGAAAAAGCTCCCATTTACAGTGTACATGCACCTGTACATGTACTATCATGTGGAACTCGGACCTATGTGACCCCTCTGCACACCACCACGCACCAAGTATCATGGCTTGCATGGTGTGGAGAGACCAGTTGAAGCAGCAGGTACATGTACTCAAACACTATTTAATTCTTGCATCATAGAGATGAGGAACGATGAGTTGGGTTTTTTGCCTAGCCCTATACAGGACTCTTCCTCTGTGCTGTACACAGATACAGAGTCCTAGATATCAGGGCCCGTTTCTAGGGCTGAAAAATTTCAAAGCTTCATAACTGGATTATTTTTGCGGTGGGTTTTGGACGTCATATACTCCTCATAAATCCGTCATTTTTGTGATATAATGCAGCTCTCAACGTTAAAAATACCCTTTTTGTTCGTCTTCTCACAGGTACGCGTACATTGGCGTGTAAGACACAGGATGCATGACGCGCATCGTGTGTTGCGTTTGCATGTTAACGCTGTGCAGTCAAGATACTGTGTGACCAAAAAGGCGATACAAATTTGGTGCGTTTTGAGTTTGCGTAAGCGACGCCCGCGCAGACATACGCCAACACACGCAAATACACGCTTCTAGGTTTTCGTAATAAATTGTGTTTAAAGTTTGCAGAAATGTTTAACGTTGAGAGCTGCATTATTTCACGAAAATGACAAATTTATGAGGAAAATATGACGTCCAAAACCCATCGCAAAAAATTGTGACATACAGTACATATAGTATGTATACTGGCTTGCATTATAATCCTAAGGTTAACAAAAGCACCTGACACTGATCCTGGTCAAGGGATGGAAATATCAGCATCTTGTCAATTCAAACTGTCTGTGCATGTCCTTCTGTTAATGAGGTCATGTGGATTTCACTCTACTATTCATAATAACATTGTCCCTGCCCTACTACTTTGCATATTTTTGTCTTCTGTTTACCAATTGAAAATCATTACTGATCAACCTCATTTCTACAGTTCCCTGCCTTTGCAGCGTACATTTCTTTGAAGATACATGTACGTGTAATTACAATATTTTGAGATTTTTACAGCCAAAGTCAAGCATTCTATGCCATTTTCAATACAGTGATCAGCATGCATCAGGATTTGTCTTAACTCTCAAAATCCACATTAATTCTCTTAAAGTAAAAAAAACCAAAAACCAAAACTAACCAATTAAAAACTACATGTATGCCAATTATGATTGTTTTCATATCATGTATTTTAACAATGCCTGCTATTCTTATAACATCACCAAGAATCCATTATTAGTGTCCTTGTGATATGTGATGTGCCAATTACAGTGATTTCCATGTCTTGATTATTTCAACATACAGTAGGCAAAATTAGAGAATAAAACCCCCCAAACTCACCTGTAATTTCAGCAATACATGGTTGCTCTGTTTTAGAGACGGGTGGTAACACAGTATACATTGCTCCAGGTGGTGCTGTGTTGACTGTATTTGGTTGTTGCCAAAAGGACTGTGGTAAAGCTCGTAGTTTCATAGGCAACGGATCTGAATAAAAACAACCAATTAAATATGGTTAGGAATTTAAGAGCTTATAATCACACAGATCAAATAAAATTGTTTGATAGGAATCAACTTTTACAATGGCAGTGCCTGTACAATAAATTAATACAAATAATGTCATATCCCCGCAGACACCTTTTAGTAATCACTAAACCCCCCAACCCCCCCCCCCCCAAACAAAAAAAACCATCCCAAAAAACCCCAACAACAACAACAACAGCAGCAGTAACAAAATAACAAAAAACAAAACCACCAACAACACCGATGTGTGTAAAGCACTGTGTACTCGGTACTTTCCTGAGTCCTTTGAAAAAACATGCAGGCGTATTACTCAGGTGGGATTCAACCTGCCATAGTTGTTGCAATACCTGCTGCTATAATATAGGATTCAAACTGCCTCTAGCTACCGGGCAATCTTAGTGGTCTAGCCGTACATCTTCTCTAGAATGGCAAAGGTAGTGGGTTTGAACCCCACCCGAGTAATAATATGCCTCGGAGGTGTATTTTTTTCTTCTTCATTGGACTCGGGGGGGGGGGGGGGGGGAAGTACCGAGTACACAGTGCTTTACATACATCGGTGTATGGGTAAAATCAATTAATTATCTTTTATCTGTGATGCAAATTTAACAATAACTTTCATAGCATTTATTTTGAACGAAATTATTTATTTGGAAAGATCATGGCTAAGGTTGATAGCTTTACAACTGTTTCCATAAACACAGTGCATGACAGAATGCAAAGCAAAGCTAACAATTGAAATATGACGACTGTATGTATCTGAATAAAGATCTCAACATCTCATACATGTAATCCCACAACACATATATAATGTATTTTCCTAATCCTAATCCTGACCCTAGCCCTAACCCTAACCTATAGATCGAGGGGTATACATGATACATACAATGTACATGTAGGGTTGTCAGAACTTGAGCGGTCACCACGAATGGTATGCTGTCAAGCATGAAAAGGGATACACTTTTTGTAAGATTAAGTCTTTCTGTGACTGCAACAACACTAAGGGCAAGTTTTTAACAATCATGATTTACATGAAGAGGATCAGCTGGTCAGTCTGCAAACCACCAATTGATTTTTAAAAATGGTACGTGTACTGTATGCCAATTTGATTTCTCACTCAAAAATGACAAAACCAAAAAATAAATTGTTCGCAGAAACTTCATGCATACATTGTACACATTCATGTTGATTCCTAAATGTAAACACTTTATGAAGAAATTTCACTTTAGTATATAGATAACTCAACTCGGAACAATTTGCACTATGACAAGGGACCGGACCTCAGGGACCTAACACTACAACAAGTGTTTGTCTAGCCTTAATTGTTCACATTATTGACATGATCTTGCTGATGACCTAAAACACATATTTTACTCTCCAGCATGGCTACCTCTAGATTGTGTAAAAATGTAGGCCTACTGTTTACAAAATGACAAGATGCATAAACCACCACACACACACACACGTGGGTCTTTCCATAAATGAGGGGGCCAAAGCGTGACATGGTGTATCTCAAAAGATAATGTACTTTCTATATTTTTTGCATTTTTAAGTGGTGGGGATAGCTCATACGCTTAATGTATAACTTCAATTTCTCGAATCAGATTTTTTGTTTTCATATACGATCCAAAACTATCCATCACACTGTAACGGAGACACCGGTGTCTCAGTTTCCTGTTACAGTGGGAACTTGTGACTTTTTTTGCCATAATTATAATAAGGGAGAGAAGACTTTTTGAGTCACGGTGTAACAAAGACACAATTGTCTCGGTTACGCGTGAAACTGTCGGCTTTAACTTCTTGGCCTACGTTTGAAGGTTTTCATTGAAAATTGCTGAATTACAGTATACCAATGATGTTTACATATATATTACCCTTTGAAACATAAATTTTCAATGAAAACCTACTAAATTATGGCAAAAAAAGTCACAAGTTCCATCTGTAACAGGAAACTGAGACACCGGTGTCTACGTTACAGTGTGATGGATAGTTTTGGATCGTATAAACAAAAAATCTGATTCGAGAAATTGAAGTTATACATTAGACGTATGAGCTATCCCCACCACTTTCACATGCAAAGAATATAGAAAGTACATTATCTTTTGAGATATAACACCATGTCATGCTTTGGCCCCCTCATTTATGGAAAGACCCACGTGTGTAAACACCAGCAATCGTGGACCCTCCTTTGTTCAACTCTTTGTGACAGCAACCGTGAACCACAATGTTTTCTTTTGTGATAGCAACCGTGGACCTATTGACCCCTTTTGTTATAGGTCCTCGGTTTGAATGTGGATATACCTACCCACACACAAACACACACACGAGATTGTCACTTGAGTGGTGGAACATGCGTCTCGTGTCATCCTTTATGTACATGATATATCCTGTCGCGATGCTCTAAAATTTAATATACTCGGAACAGATAAATAACTATAGGACGCTCTCCGGACGCTTCCAAAATAATCGCTCCCGCCCGTTCGTTCCAGCGAGGCAATTAAGGTTGTGTCATTTGGGTCAAGGTTTGGGCTCTACATGGAGAAGTCCACGTTATTTAACAGGGATTTTTAGAATTATCAGAAAAAGTTAGGGTGGATGAAATTTTGTGTGTCTATTCTGTGTTTATTGTGAAGAAAAAATTCAAATGACAATTGGACCTGTGTACATCAGAATAAAACAAACATTGGATGCATTGTCACAGAATAGTCTATTGGTGAAATCTGGATTTTTCATTTCAGTCGGCTTATTCGCCTCGTTACATGGAATAGTCCAGATTTCAATTTGTATTCTGTGAAAATGCACTCACATGCATAATAAACACATAGCACATAAAATTGTTCACAATGCTGCACCTTTTTAATTAATTGCACTCTGCAGTCAATCAAAATAAGAAAAAAACATTTTCAGGTTATTCCAGAAGCTGTTTTATCGACTTATTGACAGTATTTCCAAGAAAAATACATACATGTACATGACATAGACAGTGTAGGTGCATGGCCTTAAAATAAATTTCTGTATTATTACAAAACCTGTATTTTGTCTCTAAAATTAACAAATCATCACAGTTTTCAGTTTTCAAGAAGTAACACATATTAGACCACACAGGAGTAAAATTGTGTTTTGAGATTTTGCGGATAGACATTAACCGTTTTAAAATCGATTATATTTCATTGTTGAAAATCCAAAAATTGTTACATCAATTGTTAGAAAGCTGAAATCTCAAAGGACACAAAACTGTTTGTATTTGTTCAGGAAAACAACTATCTGAGCACCATAGTTATAAACAAAAACATTACTTTGTGAAAACGAAAAACATCCGATACACTGTACATGGTTTTCAGGAGAGACGTATTCCATGTGTATTTAAGTATTAGGAATTGCGTCACTTTGTGGAACACATCCAACATTGCTCTGTGTGGCGTGATCCATTTGGTCACTTCCTGAAAACTAAAAACATGCAAAACCACGTTGTGTCACGTACAGTTACACATGCACTAGGCTACAATCAGTCACTTCTTAGAAACAAAAAAAATCCAGTTTCAACCATTACTGTAACTAAGCAACCATGATATTTTCATGACTTTATAAATGGCAGAAAGAAAGGTACCTATCAGTGAAGACCTAAGTATTCACGTCATAAAACAATTGTGCGAAAAAAACAATTTTGGGGCAATATGTCACCTTGTGAAATCTGTGATGAAATTTGCACATTATGCCAAATTTACATGTAAATGTGCACATAAACTAAGTAAATTTACAACAAATTTAAAACTAACCAATAAAATACAATGCCAATTCTTATTGTTTTCATCTCATAATCATATATTTTAGCAACGCCTGCAATTCATATTCTTATTAACGTTCACCATCACCACAAGAAACCTATTTTATACATGAAAGAAGGTTGCATAGCAACAGTTGCTATAGCATCACAATTGTGTTTCCGCTTCATTACACGGATGTACAGAACATGTACAGTACATGTACAGTACACTTGGTGTATGGTACATGTATATGGACAGATCTCCACCATGGCAATGGAAAATGGGTTTTGTATTGACCATTCTATAGGGAAACTAGAAAGCTTTATCTAAACTACATCAATGTGAGTTTTGTTGGGCATTCATTTTCTCAAACTGCATAAGGGCCTATAGACCCATTGCATATGACGTCACACTCTCAAAAAGGAGGCAGATCATTGGACGATAGCTGTTCTCTGTGCGTAAAAATGTGCGCGTGACCTCAGCGTATCTGTAGCGTTTCGCGTTATGCAAGGGGATCTATTGATTTCTATAGACCTTGAACGCGCCTCCGAACAATGCGCGTCATTTTGGGTGTCAAAACTCTCTTTTGTGCATGTTTGTATACGTTTTTGACACCCAAAATGACACCCAGGATAGGCGCATGGGAGTACGCTGCGCGTTGTGCAATGGGTCTATACTCTTATGCAGGGCTGGATCTTGTTTACATGGCCCAGCTTGCAATAATACTACACGTAAGAAGGCGTTAGGTCATCTTTCATATTACTTGAGACAGGGTAGGCTCATCAAAATTAAGCTATCTACATTAACCCCAAGACTTTAAACATCATGTCTAGCCCAGATAAATATTGACAAACCTATGAATAAGGTTGATGTGATCACTACCAAATCAAGATTGATCTGGCCAGTCAATGTTTAGCTGTGGGGTTAATACGGCCCAACGAACATTGGGAGAACTCTGGCCAGTGGTCCAGTGGTTATTTCAAGCCCTATTGATAGGTTTCAGTAGTTTAATAAGTTATTTAATCTAAACTTTAACAGTTCTGAGTGCTGAGTACACATGTATTATGCCATGTGCAAAAGTTATTAAAATTTGAATACAATAAAAATCCTATTCTGTGCAAAAGTTAATTTTGTACAAATTAAAATGAACCGAGGTCAATTACATTGCTCAAAACCAGCCAAAATAATCCACTGTGTTACACAATCTAGTTTGACTACACTGGGACCTGAAATCTTTCCCATATTCCTTCCAAATCACACTCGAATCCCTAAAAAATTGTACAGTTAGTAAATAAAGGGGAAAAAGTTGCTTCTGAACTTTATATTGTTATATTAATAATAAAAAAGAAATTAATACCCCAAACTAGCCTGTACCTATTTTAATTTAGTATTCTAGAATTGTTTATTTTATGTGAATTTTGAACGTTTATCTTTAGCATTGGACCATATTATGGGGTAGTTTAAATTGCATTAAAGGGAAAAGCATTCTTTGAAACACATTTGTTGATTCAAATTAAATTGGGACTTGTTTTGTAATCCCTTATTTAAGAGAACCAACATGCTTTCTGTGGCACTGTGACTATGGGCGTTGTTAATCCTTGAAATAATTTAAAGGGGGACAGATTACTAGGACTCTGGATGATCCACATCTATGCCTACATGTAACAAATCACCATAATGCTTACCCTTTTTTGTCTTTTGTTTGGCCCTGCTCTGTGGAACTGAAGAGAGTTTATTGTTATTGGTGTTATTATTGTTTTTGTCCCTTCCAGAATCATGGACATCTGGACAAAACAAGTTGTCGTTAGGAACAGTCATGACAGCATTCTTCTTTATCTTTTTTTTCAACTTAACAGAGCTACAAGTGCGGAACTTCAACGCCTGGATTTCTTGAGCATGATGCTTAAATCCAGCTGGGCGTACGTATATTGGACCACTAGATGTACTACTGCACGGTGATGGTGGTATATCTTCAAGGTCAGAGTTCTCACCCTCAGATGAACTTCCACTAAGTGGAGCAGAAGGTCCTCTCTTTACTGTCAAATAGCCATAGCTAGCTGGGGGTAGCACTTTTGCCATGGTGAAATTTCTTGGTGAAGTAGGCCTACGTGTGTTTTCTTAATAAGTTAAAGTAGGCCTAACATGTGTTCATGTAAATCAAAGCATACAAATTGAAAGTAATTCCTAGCAGAATTTATATGCTTCCATGTAGACACATAAATGTAGTTCGGTATACCTTCAGTGTCATTGTCATATAATAAGAAGTCCGAGGACAATTATGAATGCATCGTTAAAAGTTACAATACAAAGTAAACATCAGCAAGCTAGCACAGTCACTGAGTCAGTAGAAGCAGCCATAGGTTAGCACTATTCACTTAAATTGGCTGATCACTTGTTGTAGTGTGCTACAAGTACAACATGAAAGCTTTTTTATGCCCTGATTTAGTGCAAGTCACCACCACGACCAGACTGTGGTAGGTCATGTACGTAGGTAGTTAAACGACTGCATTCAGTCGATTTTGAGCGAAGTACAATCCCACGGAAAAGGTTGCTTCTCAGTAGAACAGTGCAGCTTGCTTACGACACCGCGACATATGCCATATAATGAAGTCCTTGTTCTATCCATCATTAAAGCAAAGACATGATCTAATGTCAACTTGAAAATGAACACTGTACTGATCGTCGGTTGTAACTTGATTGAAGTTGTAACGTTTAGTTAGTTAGTGCAGTGCAGATGCAATTGCAAATACTGCAAATGCAGTGCAGATGCAATTGCAGATAGGCCTACTGCAAGTGCAATGCAGTTGTTCTGTGGAGAGCAAATACGGAGTGTCACGATTTTGATGTTGACCACAGTTCCCCAGCATTTTCCTCAGATATGTGAGATGACATCAATATATTTCACAAACCAATGAACAAACACATACAGCTTATATTTGTATCCTTCAAAAACACACATTTTTGTAGAATTTCATTCGATTCTGGTACGACTTCACATTGCCAACTGTGGCAATATTTTTTTCGCGGCGTTTTGTTGAGCTGTAAACAGTTGTCTGTTACTAAGCACTGATGACAACATTGATTGGTTAATGGTGACGTCAATATTATTATTAGTACTACGTATACCATGGGCATGGGATGAAGGAAGAAATTCTAGCTACCTGCTGTTAGACTTGTGGACAAGTCGTTAATGGTCTGCCGCGGTGAGATTGTCGAGTTGTGGCGGTGCTCTCGCGAGATCACTGCTCTCGCGCGAACTGCTGGTTGCCGACTAAAGGACAGTAGTCGTGAGAGCAGTAGTCTCGCGGGCCAGCAGTCTCGCGAGAATAACGCGGGAATCGCGGGGAGATTCGGAATATTAGAGTCGGAACGCTATCACCGCAACAGACTAACGACTTGTCCACAAGTCTAGCTACCTGTCAGAGTGTGTGGTAGGTTAGTCTTGGCCCAAGACGTCAGTGAGGTTGGTCAGTGATCGATAGCGGATAGTCATATGGGCGTTTACGAAACGGAGGCTCAGGCTCAGGCTTAGGCTTCAAGCACCGTTCTCCCGTCTGAATCCCTGAACGCATAGCACGCGTATAGTCAAAACAACTCAGGGGCCTAGCAAGCCTGAGCCGAAGCCGAAGCCGAAGCCGTGGATTCGAAAACGCCCATAGTGTACTGCGCTCGTTGTAAATCATTAAAGCGGCCCTCTTACGGCAGGATTTAACCAACTTGTCTGGCTCTAGTTGCAATATTTTTGTTGGAACTTCTGTTCTTTTCGCGCCAGCGGGAAGATGCTGGCTTTGAGCCAAGAGATATACAGATTGCGTTGTGGTGCATGACTTACGTGTGTAGACAGACCAAATACTGAGTTCAATGAGTGAGCATTGAATAAGTTGTTGTTCTTGGAGAATGAATAAATAAGTGTGTTTCATATTGAAGGGAATTTGAGTTCGTTTGTTTTCTGTCTGCGGTTGCATACCAGCAAACAAGGAACCATTGGCAGTAGGCCTACGTTACAATGGTGGCAGCTAGTAGGATATTTTTGACTCAATTCAATTTTGAACACGACTGAAATAATGACGACGAAGTACACATATCATCGTCTGATATCGTGGACGCCATCTTCGGATGAGTGACCTTTCGGGAGTTAGAAGCCTCTTTGGCACGGCAGATTGGTCAGCTTTTTCCTCATCCGATCATGGAGAGAACCCTTGGGACACAAAACCAGTTGTTGATGCGTACCGCCGAAGATGCTTCGAGGAAATGATAGACAACTTGGACATGGAGTTGTGGTGACTTATAGCCAACACTGGGATCGGAGTGCATAAAAGCCGCGCAAACCCGTCCTGCGGTCTTGTTATGGCTGGTGCCGATGTTGGGCTTTGTTGTGTGGATGCGGAGACCACGGCCGTTGCGAGCAGTGAATGTCCTGTTGATATGGTCCTGCATGAGTCCCTCGATTTTGCCCTGCTTGGCGTTGTTGCCAGTGGGATTGCGGTTCGCGGTTGCGATGGATCTTCCAGCCCTCGATCCAGCTGCTCTGAGACCGTACCCTCAACTCCACGTCAACACGTCCACCGTTTAATTGTGGAAGGTTTCATCAACGCATACTGTTCCGCCTTTGTGGACGGTGTCACAGGAAATTCTGTCCCCCCGCACAGCGGTCCGGGGGGACAGAATCCCCTAGGGAAATGTGTCCCCCGCCCAGGGTTTTCTGTCCGCCAGGGGAATTTGTCCCCTCTCTCACATTTGTTCCCTTGTTTGCCTCTGTGCGACACTTGAAATCTTTTTAACTATATAAAATCAAGCATGAGAATGGGCGATGATGACAAAACCGGAAATCCATCGTACGAAAAACAAATCGGAAAGTCGACGCTAAAAATGCATATCCGGATTCTGGGCAATGTCCGTAATTTGGGCAAAATGACCCAGGCGTCACCGCCGCACTCAGTGAATTGTTGTCAGTAGACTTTTCTTTTCAAAGTCTCCACACACAAAAATGATCCTTTGCTTAAAATTATTGACTAAAATAAGTAACAGTAAGATAATACTTCTATTATAAACCAGCAAAGCCAGGTGAATAAAGCAAGTTTTTTGATTTAGTTCCGTCGGTGGACGATCGTGCCTGGGGGACATATTCTCCGTTGGAGGACACAATCTCCGTTGAGCACGGCGGACAGAATAACCTAACGAGAGACAGTTTATCCTAGGAGATACTGTCTCGGGGGACGTTGTACCCTAAACAAGCCAGGTAAAGTTGTCCGGGGGGACAGATTCATCGGGGGGACAGAATCTCCGTCCACAACGGCTCCGCCGGTGCGACTTGCTTCACCGGAGCACGCCCAACAGGGACAGGGGATCGGTCGGTGTCCCCATACGGGAAATTAACATGGGGCTGGAGGAGGACGATTCAAAAGAGGGCGCTATCAGAAGAAGTTTGTACACAGTTCGCCGTAAGGGGACAGAATCTCCGGGGACAGTAGCCTATCTCCTGCCACCACCGGTGTGGACGGAGATTCTGTCCCCCGGTGAATCTGTCCCCCCGGACAACTTTACCTGTTTTTTTAGGGTACAACGTCCCCCGAGACAGTATCTCCTAGGATAAACTGTCTCTCGTTAGGTTATTCTGTCCGCCGTGCTCAACGGAGATTGTGTCCTCCAACGGAGAATATGTCCCCCAGGCACGAGCGTCCACCAACGGAACTAAATCAATAAACTTGCTTTATTCACCTGGCTTTGCTGGTTTATAATAGAAGTATTATCTTATTGTTACTTATTTTAGTCAATAATTTTAAGCAAAGGAACATTTTTGTGTGTGGAGACTTTGAAAAGAAAAGTCTACTGACAACAATTCACTGAGTGCGGCGCTGTCGCCTGGGTCACTTTGCCCAAATTACGGACATTGCCCAGAATCCGGATAACTATGCATTTTTAGCGTTGGAATTTTCCGATTTATTTTTCGTACGATGGATTTCCGGTTTTGTCATCATCGCCCATTCTCATGCTTGATTTTATATAGTTAAAAGATTTCAAGTGTCGCACAGAGGCAAACAAGGGAACAAATGTGAGAGGGGGGACAAATTCCCCTGGCGGACAGAAAACCCTGGGCGGGGGACACATTTCCCTAGGGGATTCTGTCCCCCCGGACCGCTGTGCGGGGGGACAGAATTCCCTGTGACACCGGCACTTCGCAGAGTCCTCCAGGACATAGAACCGATTCATCGGACCATGATCGGACCGTAAACAAGCCTGGCAAGCACCAAACAGAAAGTCAAGTGTTCGACGGCATGACCCATGTCTCGGCTGAAGACATGGAATTAGCTATAGAACAGTGCAGTATGAACAATGACTGGAGAGAAGTCCTCTCTTGGATGAATATTGTTTTTGTTTTCTGGACATCTTCGAGGAACAAAAAACTGTTGTGGAGTTGTGTGGTTGGTAGTAGTCGTCATTGGGCTGCTGCCTTTGCAATTGAATTCTGTGTGCCCAGCTTGGGGGCCAGAATCAACATTGAACAATATCCTTTGAAGATCTTTGTTTTCTAAACCAAACTGTTGCTTGATTCTTTTCTTTTTGGTTAAGTAGGTAACTAAATGAAACAAACTGTGTGTTGTAGTGTGTAGCCCCGTCGATTGTGGATCCTTGCTTGATTCTGTGCCATCACTAAAATATTCACTACAGTCAACACGAAGATCTGACCAAACTTCAAGAAGATATTTCAGCACTTCAATTATGGTCCGCGAAATGGCTGTTGCGCTTCAATGCAGACAAAATAATGCATAACTATGCATTTAGGAAGCAGTAACCTACATGGTGACTACAACATGAAAGACAAAAAACTACAAAATACTGACCAGGAGAAGGACTTGCTGGGCGTCCTCGACTGCAAGATAATTAGCATTGAATGTGCGAAAGCAGCACAGAAAGCTATATGAACAGCCTAAGAGTCATCAAGCGCACCTTCAAATACATCAATAAAGATAGCTTCACAATCCTGTACAAGACCCACAATTTTTAGACCACACCTTGAGTACTGCGACCAGGCATGGAACCCAGGGTTGAAAAGGGATATCCATCACGTATTGGAAAGATTTCAGAGGAGAGCCACCAAACTTGTACCTGAATGCAAACATCCGGCGTACCAAGACCGACTGAATATGCTCAACTTATACAGCCTAGTGCAGAGAAGAGAACGAGGGGACTTAATCGAAACATTCAAGACCCTAAAAGGTTTTGAACAACCACTTCTTCCAACCAGCAGTCACAGACACAAGAGGACATAACTTGAAGCTTTATTCAAACCAAGGTTAGAAAAGTCACTGAAGTGCAGAGCAGACTTATTTTCGCAGAGAATCATCACTCTGGAACAAACTTCCGAAGTATGTGATTGGAGCGAAAACTACCAATGCCTTCAAAAATGAGGTCGATGGATATTGGAAGGATATGGGGTATTTAAAGGCGTAGCCTATCATTTCCCATTAAATTGTAAGTGTAAGTGTGTCTACAAGTTGTGGACCAGAATCATCAATAGAATGGCGCCGCGAGATCGATCACCCCTGGGAAACGAGGTTGATTAAAATGTGCTAGAGTGCATGGCCGATCCACTATGCGCACGCTCATCTGTGTATGGTTGCCGGCAAAAGAGGCATCAATTCAAAGAGCAACTGGTCCCCTCTCATCCTTTGATCTTGTAATTCATACTATTATTACCGCGATGTGTAGGTCGGTAAACAGTGCTGGGATTTACCAAAAGGAGGGAGTCCAGAGTATTGGCACTATTATTGGGCGACCCTGGCCCTATCTACAGATTGTGCAAACTTCCTGCGCTCAATGGCTTCAAAGTGTATCTTCCCGTGGCCTGTTTCCAAGGTACCATGGCTTTTTCTTTGAATTGAAACCCCCCCCACTAATGCAGTGTATCAATTGATGTCCTAATTACCTTCCTTTGTTTATTAGAAGTATGATTTTAGTGATTTGACTGAGCGCCTGACAGCAGCCACGCAAATCAGCTCTGTATTTGTTTGCTAATTTCTTAGTATATTGCTCATTTTGTGTTCTTATTCTTATACAACTGGATTTGTTACTACACCTGGAATCTACGGGACTTTTTTCTTTGTATCCTGGAGTCATCTGAGTTGTGAAAATAGTGATTTTCTGTTGGAATTTTTCACTGTCTCAGTTGAAAATTCTGGTGTACAATGCTAACACACACTTTTGTGGCTGCATGCTGTGCAGTCAGCCACCTCGTCCATGGACATTGTTCGCCCATCTGGGGACAATGGAGGTAAGTATCCTTTTTATTCTCTCCCTGCTTGCTTGACCATTGTACTGTACTGACTCATCTGTGGTCAGCTTTGTTCCATCAGCATCAATGTGCTTGGTGCTTGCATTCTGCCAAAGACACAGCTAGGATTCATCCAGCATCGAAAATATCTGAAATGCCCTATTTCTTACTACGACAACTCTCCAGCCACCTGTCATTTTGAAATTGTGATCTTCGGTGACATTGCTGTAAATCCCGGCCCTGAAGCTGAAAATCACCCAAACTCAGCAGAAACTAGTGCAAACTCTGCAAATTCCTACTCACGTAACAAGCTTCTCCTCCGTTATGCCCCATCCACACGTGCTTCAACTCTGCCTTCCTGTAAATTTACATTGCAGAATCTTGGCCATTTTGTAAATCCTAGCACTGTTTACAGACCTACACATCGCGGTAAAAAACTGGTCGCCGTAGAACTGTTCATAAACCCCCTATACCTGAAGTTACACTCCCATCTGTTCTAGCACCAGTGACTCCAGTCAAATCTCAACTCAGCCTTTGTTTTCTGAACACACAGTCCATCTGTAACAAGTATGACGATTTTGCTGATTTTGTTCTGCAAAAAGATCTGGACCTTGTTGCCGTTTCAGAAACATGGCTTAGACCAGATGACAACTTATAACATGTCGTCAGTGTAACCCTGCTGGCTACTACTTTCATCACATCCCAAGACCTCACAAGACCGGTGGAGGAGTTGCAATACTGTACAGATCTACTTTATCTGTCTCTGTGAAAAGTAATGACGTCCAATACACAACTTTTGAATCTCTTCATGCTGAGGTTTCCGGAAACTCTAAATCTGTTCGCCTTGTCATTGTATACAGACCTGAAAGAGATTCCAACGGCTAACATGTGACTTTCTCAAGTTTTCTGAGGGAGTTTGAGAATTTGATTTTGGAATATCTCCTTCATCCATCGGAAATCATCATCACCGGTGACTTTAACATTCATGTTGATGACATCCACAACACCAATGCAAACCAGTATAAGCATCTACTTCAGGCTTTCGGACTTACCCAGAATATCAAGGAGCCGACTCATCGTCTCGGACATTGCCTGGACCTTGTCATAAATCGTGACATCACCCCACCTATTGTCTCAAACTTTGTTATTATACCTGGTTTCTTAGACCATTATGCAGTCATGTGTAACTTGAGTCTGTGCAAGCCCAAAGTCCCAACCGTCACTATAAAGAGCCGACAGTGGAAACATGTGAATTCTCTTGAAGTGTTCCGCGACATAGGAACTCATTTAGCAAAGCTGGAAATTGATCACGACTGCTTGGATTCCTATGTCAGCCAATATGAGAGTACTGTCAGTGACATCTTGGAAAATACGCACCTTGGAAAACAAGATCAGTCAAGGTCCGAACTGAGGTTTCCTAGTTCAATAATGATATTCGTACAGCAAGAAAGATCTGTCGTCAACTTGAGCGGAAAATCGCAACCAATGTAAAGTAGTCAGGAATTTGATCAACCAGGCAAAGATCACCCATTATTCATCCCAAGTACAAGAACCCTCAGGAGATCAAAAGAAGCTCTTCAAGATAATTGGTAAGTTGTTGCTCAAACCCAAAACCCCTGTCCTTCCACCCACTTACAATGATCAGGACTTGGCAAATGAATTCCAGACATTCTTTGTCACCAAGATTTCAGACATCCGCTCAACATTTTCATCAGTCCCTTATGTGCCGCATACATTGCCACATCTTCAACCAGAGTGTAGACTTTCTGTGTTTGAGCCTGCCACTGTTGCTGAGATTCAAAGGGTTGTTATGAAAACTTCTTCAAAATCCTGTGAGCTGGATCCAGTGTCAACATCCATGATGAAGCAAAACATTGATATATTTGTACCCTACATCACTAATCTTGTAAACGAATCTCTCAGTTCCGGTTGTTTCCCCGATAGCCTCAAAGTTTCCTACATCAGGCCGCTCATCAAGAAACCAAACCTGGACAAGGAGATATTCAAAAACTACAGACCGGTTGCAAACTTAAAATATCTTGCAAAAGTCATCGAACGAGTATAGTTTTTTCACGCATTTCTGATCACATTCATACTTTCAACCTGTCCGGCCAGGCCGTCCGATGCCAACACTATCTTAGGGTAGTTGCCTATGACTTCCTGTTCGAGGGGGGTGTTGCGCGACAGTACCGTCCGCCGAGTCACTTCGTACTTGCTCTATGCTTCATACAAGACACTTCGTACCTTTATTTCGAGAGGGTCACGCTGCCAAAGAATCATTAATGACCAGTTCTGACTAGACTCGATAGATTGTGTAATGACAAGTTATGGTGGTTCTTTGCTTCAACTTTTGCGAAATTTTGCCGAAACAACAGTTACCAATTTATTTAAATTGGAAATAATTGTTTTTTAATAAATAACAATTTATAAATAAGTTGGGATTAGTCTTTAAAAAATCAGTTTTGTCGAAACGAACATACAGTTAGAAAAAAATGTACAACTTCACTTAAATAACAAACAAGTATTTATAACAAGATGACATTTTTACTGACAATCAACGGTTCGAAGTGACTCGACTGACGGTACGAATCGTCGAAGTGACCAGCTTTGCCAAAGTGTCTCAAAGGTACGAAGTGTCCCGGGTACGAAAAGGTAAAGGTACGAAGTGTCTGACATTATTATCAGCAACCACCAATAATTCTTATCCTAGAACAGCTTGCAGACATCAGCAGCTTGTAGGGGACACAGAGGGGATCTTTATGCCAGGGCTTGTGTATTTTAGGCCATAGGCTTGTGTGTTGGAAGGAAAAGGGGGCGGGGCTTCATGGTTATTCAGCTGGTTATGAACCCTGTATCGTAGGAGGTCCAAAAGACGCCTGAGATGGACAGGCCATCTCCTGAGACTACCTGATGAAACACCAGCCAAGCAAGCGCTTATGGAGTGTATACGTCATCATAAGCTGCCAAGGGGCGGTCAAAGAACAACATGGCTGAAAAGAATAAATGAAGACCTGAATTTTAGCCACGGACTAGCCTTGATCAAGGCAGTCGCATTTTTCACTCCAAAAAAAGACGCCGTAAACACACCCGTATGTGTGTGCGTAAGGTGTGTATCGCATCGCACGACCCACCCGTATACACTGTGTGTGTATCACGTCGTACGACGCCCGTACACACACTGTGCGCAGGTCATCCGCACTCGTACCACTCTCCGCATGCGGAGGCCGTCAGGCCGACAGCCTTGACGGGTCTGTAACTTCCGGGTTTAATGTGTTTCTTGATACTTTCGTCCAATATTGGACGAAAATGGGGGGCTCTCGGATATGCTAGTATGCAACTCATGAATATTTATCGTCAGACCTATTGCAGACAACACAGGATGGGAAGCAAATGAATTATTCATTTTGACGTCCAATCACGAGCTTCTCTCACTATGACCTTTGTACCATATCAATATCATGCTTGCTGTATGTGATGCGATGTGAGTAGTTGCCGACTTAATGGCGTTTTTGTGTAGCATTGTCTCAGCCATTTTTGACCGGTGATCTGCGAGGCTGGTCAGAGTCAGCTCACAAGTTCTGAACCCGGGCGCGGCCCCTGGAGCTTTGTGCGCTGCACTCAAGTTCCCTCATTGGACTACCCTGATCACTCGCCATTCTTTTGGTTATTAATTCTGGAGTTGATGTAGTTTCTGCATCTGTCTTTTCCTGACATGTGCTCTCGAAGTCCGACTCTGTGCAGCCACACCGTCTTCATACTTTTGAATTGTTCTCAGACAGGGTCTTATAAGAATTTACTGCCAAACAAAAATTGACAGGATACAGCCACACATGATACATGTGAAATAGATTTTTAGCTACCCTGTTCTAGTGAATGTACTTGGGAAATTTGGTTAGGCAGCTCTTTTTTAGTGGGGCGGCTCAAATGATATAAAAAGTGCAATGAGCTATATGCCTTCATGATGAAACAATCAATAATGGTAGTTTATTGAGGTCTTTGTTTTGTATATTCTACCTCCAATGAATGCACCAACAATGATTAAATCACTTTTTAATGATGCAAGATGGAGACAGTAGATGGTCAATCGGGCCTTACGTCACTACGAAAAATACATCAGAAAGCGTCTTCCTGCTGGAAAATGGTGTATGTAATGTATGTAACAAATCGATCCACGCAACCTCATTTGTTTAATTCCATGCCCTCATTGTCTCGCTCAGCTGAGGAGAATACGCAACATTTTCAGATAGGTATTATTATAACAAAGTATTCCCAAATTCAAACCGGCGCGCCAGTGTAGCCACATCTGGATTCTGCATGCATATTCATAAGAATGAGTAAACAAGACTTCCGCCACTGACCAATGGGGTCTCGCCTTTCGCGCGCATTTTAGTAATGAGTCATCGGCGGGGAGACAGAAACGTCAAGGCGTTGATCGGTGAGTGGCGCATACAGCTCACACGACCACGCGCGCACCGTATACTGAACACACAGACACCATGCACACAGCTCGGGCGGGTTGGTAGCTCGGGTTGGTAGCTCGGGTGTGTAGCGCGGCGCAAATAAAATAAAAATGAAAACAATATAATAAAATTGAGAAAAAACTCCAACGCCTTGATCAAGGCTAGCCACGGACCTGAATATCAAGAACCGAGATATGGCACTTGGCAGCTGAGGACACTTAAAGAGTGCGCAATGTCAGATGCACTGGGCGAAAGCGTTTAGATGAGTTATTATAAATGTTAAGAAACATGAAGAGACACAAAACTTAATAAAATCAGATTTTAAAGCCAATAATAATATTTACACTTTAATTTTTTATTTTTTTAAAGATAGTTTTTGCAAGTAACCATGGTAATTAAAAAAAAATAAAAATAAATATTTTGAATAAAATGAAGACAACTGCTGGCTATAGAGTCATACACAAAGTCTCACAGAACACTTGTAGTCACTGCAGATGTTTCTTCCACGTGTGGCTTCACCGGGACACCATTCTTGTTTGCCTTGAAAACAGGTAAAACTCAAAACAAATGGGACGCTATTGAAGTCATCGAAGATCGGTGCGTGGTGTGAAAGGTTCAATGTCCATCAAGTTTTAATATATGTTTGCATACGTCTTATTAAACAAAGGAAGCCAAAAGGGCATCAGTTGATGGCATCATTTTTTTTTCAATTCAAAGAAAAAGCTATGGTATACCGAAAACAGGCGACTGGAGGATACATATCAAAGGCCTTGGGGGACAAAGAGCAAGCATATTCCACTTTATACAGGTAATAAGCATCCCTAGACCCTCTGAGGGGTAATAGGCTTGATAATGATGAGAAAAAACAATCATACCCTGAGTGTAATACAATTTCCCAGAGTGGCAACAGTGACCCTGTTTAGGCCCTTTCTTTTGTTTACAAACAATGACCACCTTTTCGTATGGAAGGCCTTGTGGAGCAAAAAAATGCATAAACTGGCTCGGCAAAACTTTTGCCCTTTTTAGCAAAACAATACAATGTATTTATGTAGTACAAGTTTACATTTTGTTTTGGATAGTAAATTTTAGTGAATGCCGCCCGTACTGTACTTTTGCCAACCAAGGTCGAAGGTTGGCAAAACTCACGGCTCTGACGTTGCAAAAATGTAACTTCTTTAGGGGTTGTTTACATCGCGCGCGCAGTGACGTAAAAAGGTATGACACGAGGCTAGCTAGCTAGCTACAGGCATGACAGGGCGCGGGCTAGCGCGCGCAGGATCAGGAGGCCCTACGATATTTTAGTGAATCGGAGCATGGATGGGGGGGAGGTAATATTAATATCGGAGCCTATCTACTCATGGAGGAAGATGATCTACTATAGCTCCGTGATCATCATCAGAGCAGAGCTAACTAGCTAAAGACACCACCGACGGGCAGTTCCAAATTGATGCGCTCATATTTATGAGCAAGTTGTCAACAGCTAGCTGCAGAAAGCTTGAAACAAAAGGCTATGCACCTTAGACTGTGGGAAAAATTTCTTCGAAGAGCGAAGTGTCAAACAATTGTTTATGGACGTGGTCTTCTTACAAGAAAAAGTCTTGCCAACGTACGGATATCATCATCATTTTCGCCTTGTCCTAATTGTAATTGTATCACGAACGGTGGTTCGGCATCACCAGCAACGAAACTATATCATCAGCAAGATCCAATCACTGGAAAACAAGTTTTAAAAACACTCTGTCAGTACTCCAAGATGGCAACTAGTGGTACAATGCTTGGTGAGCAGAAATCTGTTGAAGTTTGCAGGTGAGGTAACTTAGAAATTGTTTTGCATGTCATTGTCACTTTGACATTTGTTCAGATGGACATGTCATTTGTCATGTCAGAAGTTCAATTTCACATTTCCTTCCCCGGGAAAATAATGCTGAATTTGATTATGCTACATTCTGACACTAACATTCCAGATGGCTTAGGCCCTATGTTTTGGAAAAATGTCCGTATCCGACTGCCACTTTTTCACTCATTTTGTTACCAAAAGCAATATCTCATTTGGGAAAACCAATTAGATACTAGATTTCATTATGAATACAAAAGTGGCAGTCGAATATGGCAATTTTTCCTCCTTTTTATGGAATGCCAGTCAACTCGCCCCCAGCAAGTCGCCCACTACAAAGTCGCCCCCTAGAAAAGCTGCCCCCTCACAAAGTCGCCCCCGACAGAGTCTACCCAACAAAGTCACTGCCCCCGCCTGACACAGTCGCTCCCCTTCAAAGTCGCCCGAGTGATTTCATAGGCTTTGTAATGTTGCGATGATGCTGGGAGTATTGTTGTACTGGAGTGGGGCAGCCGCAGCGATTTAAAATGCGGCGTTGGAAGATCATCAGACTAAGGCTTAACTGCGATGTCACAAAACGTTGATGCTGGGATGGTTCTACTGGGAGTAACTATAGAATGCAGGGCCACTTGGTGTGTGGACTATATTTCCCTTTGTTAAACAATCCCTCTTCACCAGTGTGTTCTTATATACAGCTCTGAAGTGGCCCTGCATTCTATAGTTGAGCTTTCTACTGGAGTGGGGCAGCGACGATTTGAAATGCGGCGTTGGAAGATCATCAGACTAGTATTAGTAAAGTGTACCTACTGTAGGCCAGCCAAAGTGCGAAATTACACTTTGGACGGCATAGTTTGTTAATGGCTGGCATCCATGCTAGATCTATTGTTCATGGGATCTGGAAGACGATTAGGGTGGATGCCAACCTCAATTTTGAATTTTAAGGTCATTTGGAGGTCAAAAGGTCAAATAAGGTCAAAAATCAGTTTTCTCAAAATTTGTTTAAATTTTGACCCAGTTTTATAGATTTATCCATAAAATCTGTTGTTCTTCATATGGACACCAAACCTATGAAATTAACGGATAAACTTTCATCTTGTTCACAAATGTATCTATAGCAAAATGAAGCTTAAAAGTGTGATTATCTCGAAAAGTGAAAAGTGATATATATATCTATTACCAAAGTTGTTTGCACTCCCTATCCCAAAAGTGCATATATTTGTTCCAAACAACCTTTTTTTTAAAAGGTAATCATACCCAGGCAGTTTTTAATCAAAAAACAAATTCATACCACACTTTCATAAATGAAACAAGAAGATTATAGGGGGTCCTATTCACGCAGTAAATTTAATAATAATAATAATATAATAATAATAATAATAATAATGGCTTCTTATATAGCGCTCATATCCGTCACTCAGTGACGCTCAAGGCGCTTCAACATTCAGTATTTTCCTGCAAGGTATGTGGGCAACGTAAGTATGAGACCTAATCCTTTACATAGCACCATGTAATGGCTTACAAGGTGCTGTGGCGCAATATGCAGCCAATCAAACCAGGAACACCAGGGCGAACTCCTTCTCTTTTCGATAAGTGCACTGGGTTCTTTTACGTGTATTACACAACACACGGGACCAACGGCTTAACGTCCCATCCGAAGGACGAATCATGTGGTTAAGTGTCTTGCTTAAGGACACAAGTGTCACGACTGGGATTCGAACCCACACTCTGCTGATCAGAAACACCAGAGCTTGAGTTCGGTGTTCTTATCCGCTCGGCCACGACACGCCAAAATTTGAACGTGTAGTGGGTTTATAGATTGACATGGTGCTCAAAAACTGTATGTCTGATATCAAAGTTGTTAATGGCCGGCAACCATTGTTCTTAGCATGGGGAAGAAAATGTGGGTGGATTCTATGCTTGATTTTGAATTTTAAGGACATTTTGAGGTCAAAAGGTCAAATAAAAAGGTCAAAAAGCAGTATTTCAAAATTTCTATAAATTTTAACCCCATTTGATAGATCTATCCATAAAATTTATTGTTAACTTCATGTTGATATTATACCAAACCTATGAAATTAATGGATAAACTTTCATTTTGTACACAAATGTATAGCAAAATGAAACTTAAAAGTGTAATTTTCTCGAAACGTGAATTCTTGAGCATACCAAAGTTGTTTGCACTCCCTATCTCAACGGTGCATATATTTGTTTCAAACAACTTTTTGTTCAAGGTGAAATTACCCAGGCAGTTTTAAATTCTTCATATCACATCTTCATATAATTTGATGGTGTCATGAAACAAGAAGGTATGTTCTTCACGAAGTAAATTTGAACTGGTCAATGGGGCAAGTTTTCCATCACGACCAATGCCCTTGATGAGTAGTGGTTGCTTCTCAAAGATTTTCCAGCACATTTTCTTCTCATGGCCATGGAAGGAGGAGGTTGTATCACATCCTGTAAGGCATGAAAGCTTAGCAGGTTAACCCTCACAGGTTGTGCGAGTCTCTTACAATGTAGATACTGCATGTTTTGGGTAACATTTGCGCTTCTTTGCTGTTCTAGACTCCGGAGATCTTAAACAAACCCACCTTGGCATAAATGCACAGGCTGGTGATGGTGAAGTGATTGCACAGGTCCCATCACCAACCTGTGTATAAACCAAGGTGTGCTGGAAAATCTATGAGAAGCAACCACTACTCATCAAGGGAATTGGTCGTGATGGAGAACTTGCCCCCATTGAGCAGTTTGTATAGTCACCTTAAGATAAAGACATACTCAAGCTAGGGAAGGGTGCGGGTCCGGATGGCATCCCTCCAGAGGTGCTCAAAAACTGCTAGCTCGATAACATCATGCTCAAGTTTTGAAACGCAGCACTAATGATGAATGACAAACCTGCCCAATGGTCCTTATCCAACATCATCCCACTCCCCAAATCCGGCAACCTGTGGGAGACCGAGAACTACCGTGGGATTGGCCTCACGTGTACCCTCGCCAAGATCTACATGTATAACTATTACCGCCTGATTCTCAACCGTATCAGGACGGTCATAGATCCCAAGCTGAGGTTCAACCAGAATGGCTTCAGGGAGAAGAGGTCTACGGTTACACAGATCCTGGCCCTGTGAAGAATCATTGAGGTCAAGAGGAACAATGTACCTGCTGTAATAACTTTCATTGACTTCAAGAAGGCCTTCGACTCTATCCATCGAGTCAAAATGATCAAGATCTTGAAGGCATATATATATGGAGTCACCCCTCGACTTCTCAAAGCAATTGAGGCTACCTACACTGGCACCATCGCCAAAGTTGTCACCCCCGATGGAGACAGTGACTTATTTGCCATTCTCTCTGTAGAGTCCTTCAAGGTGATACACTGGCACCTTTCCTGTTCATCATCGTTCATGATTATGCTCTGAGACAAGCACTAAAAAAACACGAGGATCAGGGCTTAACATCACGCCAAGGAAGTCCAGAAGAATTGGTTTAGTCACTCTATCTGATCTTGACTTTGCTGATGACTTTGTCTTGCTATCAGACCAGATCAGTGAGGCTCAAGAGCTGCTGAGCAGAGTGGAGTTGGAATGTGAGAAAGTGGGGCTGCGTGACCTCAACGCCAAGAAAACAGAGTACATGGTGTTTAACATTGGCAACCATGATGCCCTGATGACCAATGGTGATGGGTCTCTCAAGCTCAATGATGACTTCAAGTACCTCGGTGCCAGGATGTATAGTACTGTAAAGACATCAAAGTACGAAAGGCCCTGGCATGGAAAGCTCTTCATGACATGAAGAACATCTGGAGGTCAAACCTGTAAAAGATGCTAAAAGTGAGATACTTCCAAGCGGCAATCAAGACAATTTCTCTCTACGGTAGTGAAACATGGACCCTCACAGCAGCACAGACCAAGTCACTCAATGGGTGCTACACCCTGATGGCAATGGGCGTGAGCTAGAAGTCCCATATATGAAGAATGCCGAGCTCTATGGCAGCCTGCCAAACATGCCAAAGGTCTCGCAGAAGATCAAGTCAAGACGTCTAAGCCTTGCTGGGCACTGCGTCAGGCATCCGGAGCTACCAGCTGTAGGGTGATCCTGTGGGAGTCAAAACATGGAAAACCAAGCAGAGGGAGGCCAATCAAGAACATTGTAAAGACGATGAAGGAAGATACAGGGCTGGAGACTATGGGTGAACTAGCTGGCTGTATGAGTGATCGTGATATGGCGTGTGTTTCACCGCGCTCGTCTCAAGTAGCAACTTGGGTCGACGGAGTGAGTGAGTGAGTGAGTATGTCACCTACATGTATGGTGCACACCTGAGCAGCCAACCATCAACCATGCCAGGCTCCAACTCTTTGGTAAGGCCAGGGCTCGAATTTGGGAGAAAAATCCACAAGACTGCAGGGCTTGTAGCTCAACATTTTTACTGGACCAGAAATTGTTGTACAAGACCAGAATCAAAATGAGCAAAAAAGTTCCTGAGTCCTGACACAGTTTAACATGCATTTAACTGTTTTTATTTGAACAGTTAAGCACTAAAGACATGTAAGAGAAGATTGATCTCATACTTCATTACTCAACAAAATTGAAAAGTAATTTCCAGATTCAAGGTCAACATTTTAACATAATATGTTTCTGTTCAAGATATTACACATTGAGGTATTGTTATTCAATTGTAAAGCAAGACTGCCGGACTTGTTTGATCATAAGTTTACTAGCCCGACACTAAAACCACTGGCCTCGGGCCTGCGGTCCAGTGTAAAATTCGAGCCCTGAAGGCGATAAAGGGTCTGGAGATGTTACCGCCAAAAAGAGATGCACTAGAACTTCACACAGTACGCGCCAACTACCAGGCAAAGATTTGGTTTCAGGCAGACCAGGAATACATAGATGTCCCATCTCCCATAGACACAGTAGCTTGGAAGACAGAGTCTGGTTACCTGGAAGCTGTCTGGACAAGACTACCCCCTATCCCAGATGCATGTCTTGAGCTAGTTTCCTGTGGATGCAAATTAAAGTGCAGGACATCTAGATGCACATTGCTTCAAAAGGGACCTATAAGGTGCACGTATGCCTGCGGATGTGACGCAACTGACTGCAACAACCCAGCTTTCCAATAGACTCATGAACTAATTTGTCCATTAGTTTATTGTGAGCAAGCTTAGGTGGGCACATCATTATTCTGATGTACAAAGAAAAGAATGATCCACCCTGCCACAATGAAATAATTGCCACAGTAATAAGCACCATGTCAAACTATAAAACCACTACACATTCAAATTTACTTTGTGAAGAACATCTTTTTGTTTCATCACACCATCAAATTATATGAAGATGTGATATGAAGGAAAAATTTATTAAAACTGCCTGGGTACCTTTACCATGAACAAAAAGTTGTTTGAAACAAATCTATGCACCGTTGAGATAGGGAGTGCAAACAACTTTGGTGTACTCAAGATACACTTTTCACGAAAATACATTTGTGTACAAGATGAAAAATTATCCATTAATTTTATAGGTTTGGTATATCAGCATGAACTTAAAACAATAGATTTTATGGATAGATCTATCAAATGGGGTTAAAATTTATAGAAATTTTTGAAAATACTGATTTTTGACCTTTTTTTTACCTTTTGGCATCAAAATTACCTTTAAATTCCACCCACATTTTCTTCCCTGTGCTATGAACAAAAGTTATAACATGGTTGCTGGCCATTAACAACTGTCAAACAAACCCACTATGCATTCAAATTTACTGCGTGAATAACATCAAAGGCAACAAACACACGTCTAGTTTTTATCACTATTATTCTAACATGTTTAGAAGAAGCTGTGACAATTTAGTTGAAGATCATTTCACCAAGATAAGACACGCAAATGTAACCCATCCTGCTACGGGGGCATGTTGAAAATTTGAGAAAGATAATGTTAGAAAGATACGCCACTTTACCTTATTTCCAGCTCTATATGTTTTTAAAACGTGACACTGTTTCGTGAATCAGAGTAAAAAACTTTGTGTTTTGTTATGCAACATACAGAGTGGATCTCCCACAGAATCTATCTTACAAATTGCGTGAGTAAGTTGTTTCAAAGTTCTCAATAGCGCCCTCACCTTGTGAAATGGCTTTACATCGCTCAACCTTTTACACTGGGCGACTTTCTAGGGGGGCGACTGTGTCGGGAGGCGACTTTGTCAGGGTGTGACTCTGTCGGGGGAGACTTTGTGAGGGGTGACTTTGTGAGGTGGGGAGTTTGTATGTGAGGTGGCGAGTTTGTATGTGAGGTGGCGACTTAGCTAGGGGCGGACTTTGTAGTGGGCGGCTTTATAATGTGCGACTTTGCGGGGGGCAAGTTGACTGGTTTCCGTTTCGATGGTGAAAACTAAGCTATAACCCCCCCCCCCCCCGAAAACAAAAACAAAAAATAAAAACCCCACAAAACCCCAAAGAAAGGGTTAATTGATTGCCGACCCTTCGCATCTAAAAAGAACTAAAATAGGCCATCATAATTATTATTCTTGATCAACCAGTGGACTTTGCTCCAGTTCTGATTCACAAATGTTAACATATTTAGGCAAAAAATAGATTTTAACTCATTGGCTGTGTAGGCCCCCTATTGAATGAGAAACTAATACGCAGTAAGTGTTTTAAAAACCTTTTATTATGGGCAATGTTTTTGTTTACAAATTTGAAACAATCCTCTGTATCCTTGGCCCTACTTTTCCTAATGGACACTCAAATCACTTCACTGGTTAGAATTTAAAATCTGCCTATTTACCTATCATCATAAAATTGCTGATGGACAACCTGCCTGCTAGGGTTTGTTTGAAAAGACTGCAAATTTGTAAAATTATAATGATTAGGTTTTGGATAGTTGGCAGTCTTTTACTTTGTATATAAGGATGGAACCCAAGGTCCATCAATAGTAGCCAGCTCGGTCATTGCTGTTCAGTGAAAACTTGGTCCTCTCTTAGACCCAGTAACTGGGGCGCTGTACTACTTTTAATTTTTTTTTTACATCTTCGGTCGTACTAAACATTAAAAAAAATGAGTACAGCGCACCAGTTACTGGGTCTAGTCCTCTCTCTATTAATTGATTCCCATTGCTTACATGTATTTGATAAAATGTGTAACTTTTCTAACTTACATTTTCATATATTTTTTGTTCATGTTTTCTATGTCATTTGCAAATATGAGTCTGTGATAAGTGTTTTTGATTTGACGATAGACTGATGGGTCCACAAGATGCCAACATATCAGGAAATGTTCATGGAGGTGTTATATTGAAGATGATTGAACAAGCAGGCCTGATTGTTTCAACTAGACACTGTAATGTCATGAGGAGACTGGTCAGTATAACCATGATTAATAAGAATAATCATAATAATAATAATAATAGCAAGTAACAATCATCCAATCAAATGACAAGGATCTACTTGGGTGTTATTTTTTACTTTGAGTAATGTGATTTCAGTGCTATGATTCTTTTGGTAGTAAGGCTGAATGTTGCAATGGACACATTGAGTTAAACTGTCATGCTTCACCGTCATCCAATTTAATAATAAAATACAGTTCTTATAGCGCTATCATCCAAGGGCATCTAAAAGTGCTGATTCTACAAGGTATGCGGAGCTGTTCAATTATAGCACCATGCAGTAATTGTTAAGTGTCTGGCTTGGACACAAGTGTCAAGACCAGGACTCGAACCCACACTCTGATGGTCAGAAACACCAGAGCTTGAGTCCGGTGTGCTTGACTGCTCGGCCACGAAACGCCATCTTAAGATCTGTAGCAATCTGAAGGTACATGTACCATTTATGAAGGTATGCTTCATACTAAACTAGCAACTGTGGGTTATTTTCTCCTGTAGGCCTATACTTGAGGAAAATATCTGAATCAAGTTGATGATATTTTTGCAATAGGAATCCACATCAGAAGATGAATTTGAACAGTGTGTGGCAGGTCTAGTACGGGTGGAGAAGACAGACTTTGTACAACCAATGTATATAGGAGAAGTTGCCCAACTTCATGCAGAGATAACACACACAGCATACCACTCCATGGAAGTACAAGTAAGAGTATGGGCAGAGGATGTAATGCATGGTAAGGATGAAGAGGATGAACTACATGTACAGTATTATGCATAAAGGATGATACATCAAGTAGGGCCTAGAGAAAAATATATTCTGGATACAAAGAGAATAGGAGGAAAGGGCCAGTCACCTTGCAGGAAGTTATTTTTTACAGTATTTATGGTTGAATCCTTGAATTAACTTTGACCAATAGTAATTCATCTTTTTATTTGAGAGCACTGTACTGTTAAGATTTAAAGTGACTCGGGTGATAACAGTAAGCTTTTGATATGGCTGGTATATCACAAAAACTAATGCTTTCACAGTCACAATCATTAACCTGTTGTCTAATTTTGGTTCAGGTTTCGCTGTAGTCATAACAAATGCGCATGGGTATACAACAATTGATATATATTTTTTGTTACCCTTCCCTCTTGTTTCTCTCTTCCCCGCTTTCTCTTTGTATCTTTTTTTATTTATTTTGGTGTCAATTTTTTTGGGGGGTGGGGGCCCCTCCCTGGATCCTGATCCTGGAGCACTAATCAATGTAGGATGGATACTCAATAACTTGTGGTAATGAGTGAATGACAATGAATATGCGTAAAGATTACCAACAGGAAGCTTCAAGAAGTGCTCTTTATTAACAATGTTTTGAAATTGTAAATTATTATCAAATCTATACTTACTTTTAAGTTGAACAAAAAATATTGACAAGAGCGGGACTGAACCTGTACTATCGTGCCTGCCCTCGACCAACTGAGCTATCTAGCCCTAAGTTGGCGGTCTCCCAAAACTATACTTGTAAACTAAAATTGAAAATGTACTTGAAGTAGGCGTACACAAAATTAGCTAGTCATCTTTTGTATTGACTGAGTTGCATTCATTATGTCCTTGAGCTCTGCCCCCAACACAAGACCACTGCCGGCAATGGTAGCCATCAGGCAGTGCGCCATTAGGCTGTAACTTTAGAAAGAAAACTTGTTCCATCAAGGTTTTCCTTGTTTTGTTTTTTGGGTTGGTGTGTCATTTTGTCAGAAACTTTGCGTGGTATCCCCTTTTGTATTATTAACCAATTAAAAGAGGAGTCAAAGAATTTTCTGGATAAGCAAAATTCACCAACAGAGGGCAACAAACAAGAATAATAGTTCGTTTTAAAAAAGTGGGCTCCGTTTGTTGAGTAAAGCACAGCTGTTGGAGCTGAAAGTTTAAGTTAGAAGATTTTTTATTTGTTAGTTCAAGAGATTCTCCCAATATGTAAAAAGTACATTTAAACAATGTAGCTGAATAATTTGAAGCTGGTATGTCCCTTTTAAAAACCATGATATAGGCCTATGCAATGGTGAATATGAGGATCCTACATTTGAATGTTCCCCCAAAAGGTGCCTCATGAATTAAGCAGAAACTGGGTCTTTCTTTGACATTTTTCACTCAGGCACCAAAAGAATGACTAATCAGGCAACCCTATGGTATGTACCAACAAGTGTTAAGACTTTGGGTAAAGTACTTCCTATACCAAAGATTAGTTATTCGTCAGCAGAGGAAGAGGCTGCTGGATGGGAGCGTTATAATAAACAGAAAGAAGCAAGAAGGAGACAGGGTCTTGGTAGCACAGTTAGCTTCACTATGGCAGAGGTAGAACAAATGATGGATCAAGACAATTGTAAGTTCAACAACATAAATAGTGACCAGCTTTGTTTCTTCAATTTGCTCATTAGACAAATAATATAGCTGCTAGCATCATAGAGGAAGAACAAAAATAATCTTTGTTCGAACGAAAAACAAATCTTTGTTCGAACTAAAATAATATTTGTTTGAACTAAAATATTAACAAACCTGCGACGTGCGCACGTGCCTGCATATAGACACAGTTGACGAAGCTGCAGGCACGCTGCAGTAACATCTCTATATCCAAAGCCTACAGGTAAGACTATTCAACAAAGCCTGGTCATCCAATACAAACCAGGGCTTAAAATATCTTCATTCAAACAAAGATTTTTTTCGAATGAAGTTTTTTCGTTCAATGGAAGAATTTTTTTGTTCGAAGGAAAAACAAATTCTTTCAAAGGAAGATTTTTCCAGGTTTTTTTCTACCTATGTCCCTTAAAAGCTCCGTACATATGAGCAAAATTCAGCTCTCAAAACAATTAGATGCGGGGACAAATAGTTTGTGTCAATGGTATTATGCTTGACAAAGCTTGAATAACCACATAGAACTTTCCTACAATAGCTGGAAACAAAATAACTTCCTCTCTGATTGTTTTCCTAAAAAAGAAATTCCTTCTATATGTACATGGCAGGCCTGGAATAACACGGCAGGCCATGGAGGCCAATGCGTCTGTTTCCCTGGTCTTTGCATTGATGCACTTTCAGAAGTTTCACATACTTTTAAATTTTCTAATGGAAGTGCAATAAATGTCTGTGTCCTAGATGAATTGAGAGATAAACCAGTAAATAATAGTCACAAAAGTCAGATTCCCCAAAACCAATTTATTTCAAACAAATCTGTTGTTATTGCCCCTGTGGAGATGCCTGCTGACCTGCCCATGCAAAGAATGGAACATTACTATGAATTCAACAAATGGTTATCACTGTCACCAAAAGTAGAGCAAATAGCAAATGGGCACATTAAGTAGATAAGACGCTCCCAATGGTAGCATGGCCCTTTTTCCAAGTATGGATACGTTCTTTTGACTAGTTAAAAAATGAGCGACTTACATGTATGAACTCTGATATTAGTTATGATTTTAAAGAAGTTATTGAAGCAAAGTAGACACATATCCATAGTGTTGGGCTTATATTCTGTTCAATGACCGACTGAAAAAACAGACTGCAATAACAGAATGGTAAAATACTGTAACAGGCTTGTCATACTTTGATGTTGGTTGGTCAAACAAGTTGTGTAAATCATTGACATAAAGTTGTAAGTCAAGTCCTGAGTCCCAAATGAAGATTGCTTCATAGAAGGAACTAGACTATTGTATTGAGAACAATGTGTGTGTTTACTGTAAGGTGTAGGTTTCTCTCTTCTTAGAAGATAGTCACTAATTTGCATTGTTGTTTAAAACTCATTTGTAAAATTGAATTGATTGAAAATCTTTATGTTTGCTTTTAGGTATTACAGAACACTCTGTTCCTTATGCTCAGTCAAGCCTGATACATCTAGCCGGTGTAACTGATTGCAATTTTGCAAGTTACGTTAATGGAGGTGTGACAATGAAATTAATGGATGAAGTAGCTGGGATCACAGCATTTAAACACTGCAAAACAACTGTAGTAACTGCATCTATGGATGCAGTTAACTTCCATCAACCTATACCAAGAGGTAAAATCAAGTGCTATCATTTCAATCAAACCTGTACCATAGAGTGAGTAACAAAATAGGAAGACTTACTGATGAATTTAAGATTACACCAACAAAAGACACTTCTTCTTCTAAGAGTACATCATCTGTTTCTGTGCCAAGCTAGACTTGTAGCACTATACAATCCTGTACTATAAACAACTTTCACATCGCCTGTCCATGATGTAGCTGGACGTCTGGTTCCACGTCGGCCTTCCACAGACCCTTGAAGTATTTGTTTTTCTATTCCGTTACCTTCCCTAACATAATGGCCAAAGTGGCGCAATTTCCTTTCAAAATTTCTCTTCCTGATGGTCAAGTCTGTACCAATCTACTCCAGCACCCAGTTGTTTGTCTTCCAGTTTTCCATGATACCTGTGGTAACCATCTATAGCACCACATTTCAAAAGCATTAACCCTTTTCTTCTCATTCTTTGTCAAGGCCCATTACTCAATCCATATGTTGCAATTGAAAGGATAGTTGCACATAGAAGGTGTATCTTCAGAATCATTGACAGTCCTTGGTGTTCTAGATGTTTCCCATACTCTGTGTAATTGTTCTTGTCATTGTTAGTCTTCTCTTGATCTCTTGTTTCTCTTGATCTCTGTTGCACAGTCACTAATAGTGTTTATTGTCGACAGCTGGTATTTAAATTACTTGACCTCTTCAATCTTCTGCCCTTCTAAAGAAAACTCCTTGTCTTCTCTATTTTTGTCAATGACCATGATCTTAGGCTTCTTTGTATTAAAAAGAAGTCCCTTCTCACCAATGGCTTCTTTAATGCAATTCAGAAAATCAAGTAATTCCTCCCTGCTGTTGCATATAAGTGTTGTTGTATGGTCTGCGTACCTCAAATCCTTCTAGAGCATCTCTCATGATATCTTCATAGTAGATGTTGAAGAGGTTTGGTATGCAGCCTAGTCGAAGCCCTCTTCTGATATCGAACCAGTCTGTAATACTGCCACTGGTTCAGACTGTAGATTCTCCGTCTTCGTATAGGCTGCTGTTTAGTTGTACAAGATGAGTTTGAAACCCCATGGTCACCATTGTTTCCCACAATTTAGCATGGCTGACAGTCATATGCTTTGCTGTAGTAAATGAAACACATGCATTGAGAAAACTTGTGTTCCCTGCATTTCTCGATATCATTCCTGATAGCAGTGTGTAAACTATATTGGATTCCATTAAGTTGATAAGAATTGTTTAGATACCTTTTGGAATCATCGGTACAGTTATTTTGTATTTGAACTTCCTGTTTGAATATTTGAACTTCCTGTTTGAATCAGAAGTGAAGGTCAAACAGCGTCATGCATAACTGACTTGGTTCACAGTATTTCCTTCAATATGCTACAAAGATTATTAATTTTGTTCTTGTTTAGTAAATGAAACACATGCATTGAGAAAACTTGTGAAAGATGATCTTCCCATCAAGGGAACTCGGCAAACTCCCACAAGGGGATATAAACACCAAGCTGGCAACAGCCAATCTCTCTCTCACAAACATTGGTTTAACGTCTATGATTATGAATTGCACAAATCAACAAATTGTGATTCAGTAACTAGAGGACAAAACATATTCTAGTCATTGTGAAATCAGCAGTTAGCCTGACCGGATTCGAAACCAAAACCTTGTGAATGCAAGTCCTGCAGTTTTCCACCCGTCTTTTCTTGATGCCTTCACTTTCAGCAAGATTGTTTCCCTTTTAATCATTTATACTGTAACATCCATCCCTAGACACCACTTCTTTGTGAGTTTTTACAGTTTTTCCCTTTCCTCACACTTCTTTTCAAAGAAACTTCTCTTATCTTCCTTCATTCCTTAACACTCTTACTCTTAGTTCAGGTGTGCACACTTCTTTTGATCACTGGTTGCTTCTTCCCGTCTGTGGTGAGACTGCCTCCTTTTCCTTTTCTTGGCTGCAGACAGGACTGCTTTTTCATGTCTTCCCACAATTCTTCTTTGAGAAAACAATGTAAAACATACACATCAAACCCCAAATCATCTAAGGAATGTGAACAATTGACCCAATTTTTGGTTAATACATTTGTGCTAGCAAATCAAGTTATTTCTTTATGCTTGGGTTGATCATCTGATTTAAGTCAACTTTCTTACACAATGCAGAGACACTTCCTCAGTGTTCAAGTTACGTACAAGTTGACAACATCAGGGATGGAATTACATTAAACATATACATGTACAAAAATTCATATTTCTTGAACTACAAGAACAAAATTCAAAATCTTTGTAGCATATTGAAGGAAATACTGTGAACCAAGTCAGTTATGCATGGCACTGTTTGACCTTTACTTCTGATTCAAACAGGAAGTTCAAATACAAAATAACCGTACGGATAGATTTTATGACCAATTTTATACAGAATTAGGATATTGTTTCTCTGTACAAAATCAAAAGTGAAGTTTTACCTTTTCTTTTAACAGAAAATCCCTTTGTGTTCATTCATTTGAACACTTCACTCCTAGTTGTTATTGATAAGCATAAAAAACATCACATAAAACAGCAAAATTGAAAGCAGAAAACAAAATTTAGTGGCATACGCTTGGAAATGAGACAGTTTACCTTATAACTGTGGCCTAAAGGCAGTCTTTTCTAAAGTATAAACCAATAAATACAGAGAGCTACAAAGTAAATCTTAGGTTGTTGTTGTGAAATCAAAATTAACAAAGAACAAATTAATCCAAAGCAGTGAGTGAACCTCCAGAATGACAATGGGCTAAAAGGAGGTGAATAACAATTTATGGAAAAATAATAAGGAATAAATAGTCAAATAAATAAACAAAGGACAAAGTTGATGTGATAATGGAAAATGAAACAATAAATCCAATTTGCAGACAAAACATGAATGTCACTTTTGGGGCAAAAGGCTTGAAGTTAATTTTTTTGACTTTAAACTTTATAAAAAAAAAAAAACCCTGCATTATTTTACATTTTTATAAACAAGAAATGCTACAGCTGCTGTAAGAATATTAAAGTCTATAAGTGCTTGCGTTTTTAGGTTGTTGAACATTATTTGAATCAATGCACAATTCTCCTCCTAACTTACACTACTTTTAGGATCTGTGATGCATGTTGTGGGTCGACCTACTTTCACCAGTAAGCATTCCATAGAGGTTGAAGTATTTGTTGACATGGAGACCATGTTTAAAGGACATTCTAAGAAGCAGAGGGCAGTGCATGCATTTTTCACCTTTGTGTCACTTGGCAATAACAAAGAGGTTCTAGTAATTCCTCATCTTAAGGTAAGTTTATTCGCATGCTGTTTTAGAAAATACTTTTGTTTCACCCTTTCTTTAAATAATTGTAAAGACATATTGAATTATATTACTAACTACTGAAACTACTGGTACTGGTTATTGAATACATTGTTTGCAATACAGTGCAGCCTCTTCAGTGAGGAGTCGGTCAGTTTTCCACCAAAGGGTCCACTACTTGCAACTCAGCAGCAGATTGGCAGATTGGGACCTTTAAATGACTGAAATGAATGTGATAAACATTCACTGGCCTCATCTTATGCTGTAAACACAGACAAATACAAACTTGCTATTTTGCAAACCCTGGACGAACTTTAAACAAATCGGAGTCATGCGCTGGGTGTGGACCAAAACTTGTCAACCTTTTCCCCATGATACACTACAAAAGTGGCTTCTCCTGGGACAACTATAGTAATGCAAATCTTGGAGCACTTTTCATCAACGTGGTATAAATACCAATCTTGAGAAATATTTAATAGCCGAGTTTTATATAGCGCACGCATTACTCAAGGCGCTCGAACAAGAGAAACATTTTCAGACATGTTTTTTAGATTTTTTTTTGAGGGCCAATTTATATAGAACCTTACAAGGTGCTGTGGCGCACTCAGCAGCCACTGCCACAAACACCAGGGCAAACCCCGTCTCTTAGCGAAAAGTTTAACTGGGTTCTTTTACGTGCATTACACAACGCAGGGGACCTAGGGCTTTTCGTCCCATCCAAAGTACGAAGCAATAAATGGTCAAGTGTCTTGCTTAGGGACACAAGTGTCAAGACCAGGACTCGAACCCACACTCCATTGATCAAAAACACCAGAGCTTGAGTACGGTGCCTGACTACTCTGCCAGGACACGTTACACTCGTCTGAAACACTTCAGTAATAACTAACCTCTTGATATTTTTTTTTGACATGTATATGACTGATGTACATTTGTAATGATTGCATCTGTTTAAGGAACAATGTGATGTATGCTCTGTACACTAAGTCCTGCAACGTTCTACATTCTAAAGCAGACGTCTAAACTGCTGCATTACCAAGCTCACCCAGTGACAAGTGGCCTGTCAAATTCTATAAATAGCAGTGGTTACAGCAAACTGTTAAGTTGATGTTACTGTTGCATTGGGATTGAACAAAAATGGGATTAATTTTCTTTTGCCAAATAATTGAGTATAAATATGCACAATTCCATGACAAAATGACCATGACCAGCCCACCACAAATAAAGTGTATAAAGTTTATTTAATTTTCAAGACCTTTCCGTTGATGTACCTAGATTTTAAAAAACCATTGTGAAGTTCAGGAATTATGATTTGAGTTTTTTATTTTTATTTATTTATTTATTTATTTAACTTCACAAAATATAGGCTAGTTAGATAAAAACGCTAATATTGTGATGTAATCAGGTGTCATTTACTCTGTCTTGTTCTTGTTCTTCTGAAACTAGATGATTCTGATGTTGTGACATCATGGTAACAACATCAGGTGTTGAATTTTGTTTCACTAATTCACGGATTATTATTTTAAAAAAATCATACCTCCTGAAGTTCACAATGTATTTTTACAATCTAGATACTGTACATCATCAAAGGTCTTGAAAAATTGAATAAACTGTGCATTGACATTCCAGATGTCCGGACATTAACAGAAATAAAGTGGCTGTTATAAGCTCTGTATAATCCATTTTATCATTCAGTGTTAAAATGTTTTATGCATTGCAATACACTTCCTGGTTAGCGCCCTCTGTTGTCTCACTTATATGGTGGTTACGTAACCGTGAAATTGCTTTCCCAGGGACGCACAATATCCCCAAGGTTTGCAATGATTGGCCGGCCAGGGTCAATCAGGACCGACCATAACAATGACAACATGGCGAGCGGACGCTGACAGACAAATTGAATCACTTATGTTACAGCTTTTCTTTGAACCCGATCATTCAACCCACCTCCGTCCCCTACTCCAACCTTAAGTGTTTGGTTCAAGTTTTGGGCTGTAAAGCGCACTGACCAATGTGATAAAGTGCATTGTTCCAGATATATGCAGTAAATATAAATAACAGTGACATAAATCACAATGACCAATTAGGATAATAGGCATAACAGTCATATTGATAAAATTCCTAAAAATGTTAGCAATAAATTTAATACATGCTACTATTAATATAGCATCAGTGCATATATTTAACTATGTTAGCAAAGAAAAAATCCCAACGGCTCAGTCGAGCTTGTCATAACAGTTGGTCAAACGGTACGATTGTCACTTTGCATCTGCCATAAAACATTACGGGCCTGTTTTTGTATGGGATGAGGTCTCACATTGCCTCATTTGGTAATTTTTACAACTAATTGTTTTTACTGACTACAGCCGAAACTGTAAGCACGCTTTTAGCACCCGTCGGTTCAGACGGGGCTAATATTCCGACCGGTGGTTTCAACCGGTGGATATTTCAATTGCATGCAAGGCTGTAAAGATAATTTGTAAGGGTTTGATCAGCCCGAGCCGCTCGTTGCCCGTGTTCTATGTGGGTTGCTTTTGCCCGTGGGCCACTCGTTGCGGCCTGTTATTTTGTTTGTTTGTACATATATACATGTAAGTCAATACAGAATTGCCCGATTTCTTGGTATTACATTGTTTTGAGCAAATTGCCCGCCATTGGCTATTTAATTGATATGGGCAAAGACATGCTCATGTGGGTTCAATAAAACCAGTTTTGAGCTGTGACAGAAAAACGCAGACAAGTCTGTTGTGTCTGTATTTTGTATTGTCCGTGTATAATAAATCTTATTGTGAGGTAATGAATACTATATCTTTCCCCCTTATTTGTGTACACTCCAGGTACAGACTGAAGGTGAGATATCCAGATGCAAGGAAGGAGCAGCAAGGTATGAATTACGCAAACAAGCTCGTTCAAAGGAAAAAAAGCACACTCAAAATGCAGCATCTTGCTCTTAAATGGAATCAGTAAAATATCTCTTTTTAACTCAGCATAGTTAACGTGTTGATTTAAGGTTGTAGATTCTAGTCATCCTGTAAAACAATTAATTTGACATGTTTTATCTTTGAAAAATAAGGGCTATCTTTTTTTTAATAATAGTAGTGACGGGGCATCTTTTTGATCAATCTTAAAACTTGTTCTAGCTTAACAGCAGAGCCTCATCTTGTAACCTTGAAGTTTAAGGATCTGAATTCCAAGATGTCCACTATACTGATCTTTCACTTTCACAGGACAACTAAAATGAGTGAAATTGCCCTGAAATTTGAACGTTAGGTAAATTTTGTTTACAAAAGTAGAATGTCACCACACATGTACTGTGTCATTAATTTTATAATTATAGTTATTTTACGGTGTACCCAACAAAATGCTGTGTATTCTCATGGTTCATTTTTCACCTAGCAGAGTCTTGGGCCATTTCTGATTTGGCGGCTACGGCTGTTGCTAAGGACGTCCTATGATGATGTGGAAATCTAGCCGTAGCAATAGCTGTAGCAACCAATTCGGACACGCCTTAGACTCCTCACAGTAAAATCCACAGAATTTGTGCCATACTGCCTTGACCATTATGCCATATCAAAGTTTGTTGTTAATAAATAATAAATCAACTGAAAATGTACCTGTTTTGACCCCGTTATATAGATTTTTTCAATTTATTTCATTGAAAATAATGCTCTCTGTGCATGCCTTCCCAAAACAAGCCTGGTTCATGATTTAACATATGACGTCACTGGTGGAACAAGAAATTTTAAGAAAAGCTTTTGCTACCGCAAAGATATTCAGACGTTTCTTCCACCAGTGACGTCACATCATGAGCAAGGCCTTTTTTTGTGTTTGTTCTCAGAGAGCATTATTTTAAAATGAATTAAAATTTCAAAGTATATAGACTGATCCGAGGCGCGCAACGCTGCCATGGCTGCACCGCCATTGATGGGACGCTGGTAGCGCAATGTTTTGTACAAGAAGACATGGAAAAATTGTCATCTGTTCATTTTTTTATGTGAATTAGGTGTCTTTCTCAACGATTTACACAATCAATTTCCCCAAAAGGACAGCATGACGTAACGATGTATAGTACACTGACCATAAATAATTACAACTTAACCAGAAACTGAATCCTGAAAACGGCGCAGACAATAGGTGAGTTTAAGTGTGACAGAAGCTGAAACTGCACGGTCAGGTTTAAATTAATGTGCTACATCGGCAAGGTTTTTCGACAGAATTTTAGTATTCACTGTCTGATAAGTTTCAAATATTATTTAATAAGTATATTCTTAATAATTTGGACATGCTGTCCTGTCAGGGAAAGTATGTAAATCACTAAGGCAGACAATTAATTCGCATAAAAAGTAAAAAAGACAACGGGTTTTCCATGTCTTCGTGTACAAGACATTGCGCTGCCGGCACCCCAGCAATGGCGATGCAGCCATGGCAGCGCGCAGCACTTACGCGTATATTTTCAGCTGATTGTTATTTCTTCATCACAAACTGTTACATTTACATGGCATATGGACAATGTAGCAACGGCACCCATCCTTTAATGCATATACCACAAGTTGTTTTGGTTGGTAAGTTGTTTTGGTTGGCAAGTAGTTTACAACAGCTATATCTTCTTGTTAGAAGAATGCGTGTTACCAGGAAAGTTGTATTCTGGCCAATACAACAAGAATTGTGTAGCTCTTCAGTCTGGTTATGTATAAAGAATAGATTATGATGATGGATTAGGTCTATAACTTGCCTTCATAACAAATTTGAAAAGGTGACTTCTTCTGAGTTCGAAGATTAAAAACGTTTATATAGAAAAAACAAATTGACAATAATTGTACAATTGAAAAGGATGACAATCTTTGAATGTACACTGTGGTAATTACATGATCTCTGTTTACTAATGGACACTTTAAATACATTTGATTACCCATGTTGTTTAGAAATGAAATGTTAACCTAATCAATTTGAACATTGAGGTAATTAATGATAAAGCAAATAATAAAGACTTAATACACGCTGTAATCCTCAGGGAAGAGTAATGTCAGTCAAACTACACCATATTCAATAGACTCCCAACTCAATCAAACAAATGGAGACTGTATTGTCATACTGGGATGATGTTCAAATATCCCTCAAACAAGAACTGAGTGGAGTTGCATTTAATCTCTCAAACATTTGATCCATTTAGTGTTGCTCACAGATCATTATTTATGTATGTTTCATATTAAAACTATTTTACTTGAGTGTGTCAGTACTATTTTGAACAGGAACATTACAAGCAAGGATTTAATATTTGATATAAAGTTTTTAATAAAAGATACTCCAACTTAAAGCATAAATATTGAATGAGTTTGATTAATACCCTTGTTGAGTTTCACAAGATGATGTTAACATAAGTAAGAACTGGTATCAATTCATCACTGTTCCCATGAAGTGACCTATACATCACAAATCACAAAATTTGTCAAACCGGATTTTGTACAAATTATTAGTATACTCATTACTGTTCACATTTTCAGCAAGTTTCAGGAGGTGCCAAACTCGAGTGCAGCGACTTTTGCATTTTCACGAGGTGACATATATCTCAATATTAATTGGCTTGTATGCAGCACTTTGCCAGATAATCATGTTTTCCTGTTTTCACAAATTGACGTATGTGTTTAGGAATTAATTACTCATTAAAACAGTTGTATGAATGAAGAAGTTTTTGTCTTTAAAAAAAGAAGAAAATGGTAAGCAGTCTCCGAATACGATTTTCTCCATAACAGAACATTTGGTGGTGGAGCATATAATAATAATAGGCTCTTATATAGTGCACAAATCCTAGGGGCTAGATCGAGGCATCACTTCATGGTAATAGCGACAAAGTCTCCCTGCTTGCTCATATTCAATGACTGCTTTAACTCAAGCTATGGTTAAAACTACGACTGCCTCTGTGATTCCTGGAGCATTGTATTTTCCCGAGCTTCACCTCGGGGTAAGATAAAACAGTTTGGGGATCACTGAGTGAGTCATAGCTTCAACCATAGCACTAGTAAAAGCAGTCAATAACTCCTCATACAAAAAATCTAACATAGGCGACTAGGTGAAGAAGCTGCCATTGCTGCAGGTGTAGTACATTGGTTGTTACGGGTATAGTGCGTCATATTCGCTTAGTGAAAATAAGACAGCATGTGACGCACTCTAAACCAATCACAAGGCAGAATCTATGTATGTAGTGTTATAGCTCATTACTTCCAACATCTTCATGTAACTGGCTACACAGATTGTAGGTTCAAAATAAAATCTCATACAGAGGAAATATAACGTCATGTTGGATTAGTGACAATTCTAGTGCTCTATTGAAATGGCAAGCTTGGAGGTCTGTTTGGCTAGTGAGCAAAAAAGGTAAGGGCAATCCATGAAATAAAAAAACTTTTTATAACAGCCATGTTTGGGCTCGGCTAATGAACCGTCTTGGCGACTTAACTGATTACTTAGATCCAACAAGGCTGCAAGGGTTTTGTACTGTTCTTTCTGTAAGAACAATAACGTGGTTGGCTGCTTCAAACGTGTAGATTTCGACTTGAACCCAGATGGCCACTGGAGTTTGCATGCACCTCACCATTGTACATATACTGCGCCAATAAAGTATCTAAACACTTACAAATGGTCAGATTTATCGGAACCTGAAATAGTATGCACAAAATTAATTAATTAATCTGATGCACAGTTGTCTTCTGCGCATTTTGATACCTATTTTGTTGCGCTGCGATGTTGTTTGGCGAATTTATGGGCACTTGAGTGGCTTAAGGTCGAATTTCAAAAGTTGCAAAAGCCCCTATTCACCCCAATTCCAGAAGGGAATAAAAGGCGGGCAAAAATAATGCTGATCTTATTCGTCACAGTACATTGCTCTTGCTTGAATATAGCAAGTTTAGTATAGGACAAGGCCCAGTTTATCTAGAGAGTGATAACAGATTTGAAGGCCATTGCTTTTAGGGGTTGTTGAAATATGGTCCAATGTTGTACCCAGGTTTGTTCATTCAAAACTTTTTACATTTTGGTTAAACTCGGCCCTGAAAAATTGGCTTATTTTGCTCGCAAGCAAGTTATGGGGTAAGTTTGAATATTTTACATCTTACCTTTCAAAATGAAGTTTAGGTCTCAACAAATATTTGTTTAATATTTTCGTTCTTCACATTCATTTCTTTCACCAATTATACACACACAACTGTTACGAACTAGAAATTGGATGTTAATTAACATGTTTTTGTATACACCCAGAACATTTTATTTGGGTGAGAATATCAGCGGGCGACTTGTTAACATGCTCCAAATGTCCCTTTTTCCAGGGGTGATTTTCTGTAATCCCCTATTTAGACCTTTGTCCTTTTGTACAAAAGATTGATAGGCTGCCACCATTGTTCATCACTGATTTGGTATATGGGAGGTAAGTCCGACATTCCAGCATACCATGACCGATAATTGGCCGTGGCTCACAGCCAAGGGTTCAGCCAATTCACGGTGACCACATTCCACATACTCTCGGAAAAGAACGAAAAATCCCGGTGCATTTTATGAGAATGTTGTCTTTACTTTGTTTAGTCATGGTTTCGTTGTGACAATGACATTCTCAACAATATACTTGACATTCAATTTGTGTTAATAACAAAAACAAGGTGTTCGTGAGTGATGTCATCAAATTATGATTGAATGAATTGGTGACGACATTTTACCTTATTAATCCAATATTTTGTTCAGGAGTTAGATTTCTTTGAATATAAAACTTTAATTCCCAGTTTGAACTGAAAGTCAAGGTCAAATGGGGTCACACTCTGTGTTGCGTTTGTTAATTGTTGGAAGACATTTCCGTTGAATTATAGAATGTAAAAATCCAATGTTTGGTTAAACAATTATGATTGTTTCAAATATGCAAACATCAACTTCCAGTTTGAACCGGAAGTCAAGGTCAAATGGGTTTACACTTTGTTTAGCGTTTGTTGGCTTATGGAAGACCTTATGTATAAATCGAAAAATCCAATTTGTGGTTAAGGAGTTTCAAATAATATCTTCAACTTCCGGTTTGAACCGGAAGTCATGGTCAAATAGGGTCACATTTTGTGCAGCATTTGGTAAGTCTTTCGACAACTTGCTGATGATGTATAGATTATAAAAGACAAGTAAATGTATAGTTCAGGAGTTATGAATTGTTTTGATCTTAAAGTTAAATTTTCGGTTTGAGCTGGAAGTCAAGGTCATTTGAGGTCACACTTTGTGTAGCTTTCATTAAGTTTTCAGAGACCTTTCTGTATAGATCATTAAAATCTAATGAATGGTTCAGCAGTTATGATTTTTTCAAAAACAAATTTCATCTACCCGTTTGAACCGGAAGTCAAGGTTAAATGAGGGCATATTCTGTGTATCGTTTGTTAAGTTGTTACATACTTTTCCAATGATGTATAGATTGTAAAAATCCATTGTGTGGTTCAGGAATTATGAATTTTGAAGCATTAAATTTCAACTTCCGCTTTGAACCAGAAGTCGAGGTCAAACGGGGTCACAATTAGTGTAGCGTATTTTAGGTTTTATAAGGATCTTTCAGATGATGTATAGATTGTAAAAATCCAATATGTGGTTCAGGAGTTACAAATTTTTCAAGTATTAGATGGATTATCTTTATGCCAGGGTGCGCAATATACAAGGTAACAGCGATGCTAAATGTATTCCTACATGTAGTTGATGTAAACTGAACTACACGTTCAATGTACATATATCTGTACACGTGCTATTACACTATCCCGCGTTATCAAAGTGGGTCAACACAAATGTGCACTTTAATGCCGGTTGTTATAAGACAAGATGTAAATGTCAAAATGTTGTTATTTCTGTGCAAAAGTTTGAGCAGGCTCAATGTTCTACAACCTGATGCAAAATTTATGCTGAAATGATAAGTAATTTTTGAGATACGAATTTTATGAAATTTTAAATTTAAACCAGAAGTCAAGGTCAAATGGGGTCACTTTTTGTGTAGCGTCTGTTCAACCTTTAACGAACTTTCCGATGATGTATAGATTGTGAAAATCCAACGTGTCGTTCATGAGTTATGATTTTATTTCAAATATTGAACTTTGATTTGATGTAATTCAATACCTGATGACGTCATCATGACATCATCAAGTTTGTGTCGTCTTGATATTTAGGTTCAAATGTCTTATGAGTTTTAATGTAAAATTCAATTTCAATCTTGAGTTATGCCGTAAATATGCCCGAAAATGATGTTTTTCAAGAAAAAAACCAAAGGCAAACTTCGACCTAGGGGCATGACCTCGAAGAAAAGGTCATACGATTTTGACGTTAACTTTTGAAATGTAGCCCCAGTCTTGATCTATCACATGCCCAATTATGAACATCATAGCTTTCATATTCAATGAGATACAGCAAATATCAAATGGTCATTTTTCAACTTTAAAAACGTTGTAATTCGACACCTGATGACGTCATAATGACGAAAATGTGCAAGTGCCGTGCTCATGTTAAGGTTTAAGTATATGCCAAGATTCAAGTTTCAATTAATTTTTTTTTTGAGTTCTGTTGGTGAGAAGAGTTCCCCGGAAGAAGAAGATGAAGAAGAAAAAACAAAAACACCAGAACAATAACAAGAGGTGTTCGTGCTCATATTGCACAAACACCTAAAAAACCCAGAACAATATCAAGAAGTGTTCGTGCACATATTGCACGAACCCCTAATTATTCCGAAAGTTCTTAAAATTAATCCCATTTTGAAAATTTATGAACTGAGCAATACTGTCAATTTTTGCCAAAATTTGACATGGCTGATACTAACAGCGAGTCTGTTGTCAAGGATTCATAGTTTCTTATAAAAGCTCTCACGGCTTGACGATACATTGCTGCATCGCCTGTTTGCATCTTATGTGAGATAACTTCCTTCAAGTTATCAAACATATTTGACAATTTCTCAAGTTCTATGTCAGTTGTATTTACAGCCAAGGTCTCTGTATTGGAGTAAGAAGGATTATTTCCCACATCAACAATAGTACATGTAGTAGCATCTAGTGCAGTTTCTTGATCTTGTCTGGTACCCCCAGGTGCATTGATAGATGTTAATAGTTCAGATGGACGCTCCTTGTTTGGCTGACTTGGCTTAGCCAATGACGACTGTCTCTCCTGACCAGTAGCAATGTGCGTATCTTGTCTGGTACCACGAGGTGCATTGATAGATGTTAATAGTTCAGATGGACGCTCCTTGTTTGGCTGACTTGGCTTAGCCAATGACGACTGTCTCTCCTGACCAGTAGCAATGTGCGTATCTTGTCTGGTACCCCGAGGTGCATTGATAGATGTTAATAGTTCAGATGGACGCTCTTTGTTTGGCTGACTTGGCTTAGCCAATGACGACTGTCTCTCCTGACCAGTAGCAATGTAATGAAGCTTTTCTTCCCGTGCCTGGTTGTTTAGTGAAAGAAAGTTCACAGTAGGTAGATTTAACATCTTACCAACAGCACCTTGATGCATACAAGGGGAACCACTGTGTCCAATGGAACATGTACACATGACCAATTCCATATTAACAGTGTACTTGTCATCCTGTTTCTCACCTGGTACCTCATATTCTGTAGCTGTCAACTGAACAATACCATCTGAGCAAACTTTCTGCTGCCCTTGTGAACCTGGAAGACATTTTGACATTTTAAAAATGTCTGCTTTATTGTTTGTAACATCAGTAATCTTCATTTTATAGAAGGAATCTGTTCTTGTGACAAGGAAATCAACTAACTGCACCACATTGAATGCCTTCAAAGGCATGCCAAGCTTATCCTTGGAGACTTGCATTGCTGCCTTAAAAACTTGATTTGTGTTGTTTTGGTCAAAAGGCATGGAAAAATTGAGGCAAAGTGCCCAAGTGTTTCGCTTTTCAAAAACTACTGCCAAGTTTTCTGTGAATTTGGGGAATTTTCTTGCAATTTCGTCTTGTTGTGCTCTTTGAAAATACATTTCCAACATCCCGGGTGATTCTGCATAAAGCATAGCTTTAACCAGGGCAAAGAGATGTGGCCTATCAGCAGCTGGTACTCCATGCTTTATCTTGGTACCCCATAACCATCCCCACATTGTTTTCAACACACTGAATGCGCACAGTATAACTTGGGAATCAGGGAAGACCTCTTGTATAGCACTCTTCTGTGACTCAGTGTCATCAATCATGAAGATATGCGGCCCTTCAATACCTTGTCGATTAAATGCTTCCTTTGTTAACAATGACTTGTACAAAGTTAACGCCTGTGACATTGTGTCTGGTGATTTACTTGTGGTGATCAGACAACCAACAGGGAGACCTCCAATACTTGTAGGAGTCATAAGAAGAAACACATAAATGTTTTTTCGATCCACTGGCATTGAATTGACAAACACCATTTCCCCACTTTGTTTAAATTCAGCAGAAACCCTTTCCATCAAAGGAGTTGAAATGGCTATTACAGCGTTGTTATCAGCAGTGACCTTGATATTGATGATTGGTTGTTGATTGGCATTGTACCTTTTGACAGAGGCCTGTAAGTCTGATATCAATTCTTCAGCTCCTTTACGTCTACATACAGTACCCACAGTCTTGTAATATGACCTGTGAAACGAGACAATGCAGGCTACAAGTTAGTCAACTTTGTTTGCATTTAGACCAATATTAACCAACAAGTCCCACCACCAAATAATATTCTTTACTGTTTATCATCAATATCTCTTCTACTGTAGGTCATCTTGTTTAATGACCCCTTGCACAACGTGCAGCGCAATTACACGCACATATCCTATCTGCCGTTTTGGGAGTCAATTGTACAAAAAAGAATTGACTCCTAAAATGGTGGAAATGGTAGACGTGCATTGTACGGAGGTGCATTCCGCATTGTACAAGGGGTCAATAGCAAGATTGTGTCTTAAAATACAAGGAGATTCAGAAAATGCTACTTCCATATAATCTGAAATATGATGTTTCCCATATGATCAATTCCACACTTAAATTCGGATGTTTACATGTAGCTTGCTTTTCAATAACGAGAATTTTATACAAGTCAAACTTTTTATTTTTTTTCAAAGTAGATTTATTAGTGTCGTAAATTTTATATGTGGTCATTATTCATATTATTATACAAGGAAAGATGTAGTGTACTTTGATAATAGGCATAAAAAACAACAACCTTCATTCATTTGAACCAAATGTATTATTTTGAACTTAACAACTTGAAGATTTCAAAAAGACAATGGAAATTACAGTGTCTCTCTAATTGGCATGGTGATACCAACTTAACACAAAGAAAAAGCTTGCCTAAACTTTTGACAGAAGTTAAATTGGAAATACAAAAGCAAATGCAATTTGTCTTTTTATCAGGGTTCCAACAGAAACCTTACAATCTTTTGCATGAATTTCCAGGACAAACTAAAGGTTTTTTCACTTATCATTTCTTATGTAGTTTAGTTTGTTTATGACAATACATACATTGACAAAAAAGCTGTGGCCAGAAACCTCTCTCCCTACACTCATCTGATCCTCTTATAACGGAAGTGGCTTTTATGGCCAAATAGTAGATAACAATAGGTGTACATCTGGTATAATGTGCAATACACAAACCACCTTGTACTTTACAGATGCTTTTACATACTGTAAACAAAATCAAATTTGTAATATTGTTTCAAATGTTCTCGTTAAAAGGAAGTAAATACCCAAACATTGTTGGTTTCTACCTGTAACACCATTGGACATCTGGAATAACAGCACGATCAGCTGCAGCCATTTGTTGGTAGTTATCTCTATACAGACACTGCATGTCATGTTTATGAGTCTCTAGAGCAGAAGATGGACTATGCCCAGCTTTAAACAACTTCTTGAATTTATGCTTTGTATCTTTACACACATCACGGTGGCGTAGGACATCTGCACTTTCTATGGCATGATTGTGGTCAAATCCCAATCTCAACCACATCGGAAATTCACGACAATGTGAGGCATTCTTCCTGCGGATGAATTATTTCAAAGTATTTCAAAGTGAAGAAAAAACAAATATAACACGATTACAGTTTCTTGTTCCCATGTACATCATTATACAACTTGTAGTCTGCAGTGATGGTTTATAAACACCCACAAACAATAATGAATCATATGTTACCAACTGTCATTTAATAATGTTCTATGGAGAACATCCATGAGCTCCATTTACATGTTCCATGTGGCATTAATGACTGTATCCTTATGCACCAGTTGACACTAAGCCTGGGCAGATACTTCAAATATCCAAATATCCGCGGACAGCTGTTGCTAACCGAAACCGCGGTTTTTCACAAATCCGGATATATGCGAGAAGCGCGGATACCTATTTTAAAATAATTCTGATAGTTCTCAAATGACGTGTACAATGAAGGTAACACGCTTTACACGCTACATCTTCGGAAAATTCACTCGAAAGTGCCATGGAACCGTAGACCACATTGCAATCACAAGGCACAATCCATGCGACATGCAAGCAATCACGTCTTTCCAAATTTACAGGCTTGTAGTCTTTGTTATCTTGATTGATTGATGGATATTAATGAGGTGATTCAGAACATGCACAGTACACTATAAATGTTTTCATTTGGACTGACCTTCGAGTTCTTACCCCAATCTTCTTCACAATAATAGTGATGAAAGCTTGACATCTTGTGTTCTTGCTGGAGTGCTTTTGATTTGCTGTCATAGCGGCCCTTGTGTTGTGGTGGCATCTGAAGTGCTTCTTTACATGTATTGATGTGCACACAGAGGTGACAAATGTAAGAGTATAAGCTGTTAACATACATTTCAAACATCTAGGATAACATGGTCCATGAAATGAAGTGATTTTCTCATTCTATGGGCAATTTTCAAATTACTAATACGTGTATTACATTGCAAAAGTACAAATGAACATCCAAACCATGTATTTCATTCAATGTATTCAATAAAAGTTCATAACATTCTCAACCTCCAAACAGCTAATCAACTTTAATCATGTAATAATAAATGTTGCAGTCAAATTAACTGAAGTCAGGCAACAACTCCATTAACACTTACATAACAATTTCATGGATCTATTGATAAAGAATACTTGTTTTTGTTTTTGGAATAGAAATATCCACAGGCTATTAGTACCACAAACCCCAGCACTCTAAAGAAGATTTCTTTACCACAAATGGGCATGATAGGCTGTCAAGTAGTTACATGTAAGAAAGTGAGGCTTGTGGGTTTTAAATCCAACCCAAGTTGCCCCAAAGGATCCGAGAGCACTGAGTATACAGTGTTTGTAAAACTTCTGCATGTATTTCAGTGCAAAACCAAAATAACTTTTAATACAAAAAAACCTTGGAAAGGACTGTAAAACTTGACAATTTGTTCATAATGTATCTTACCTTGAAGATATTCATGTGGCCCGACTGTGGCCATGTTCTGCTCACTCGCATCGTTGTCATGGACTTCTTTTGAAACTGCTGCAACCATTTTTTTGCATCAGCTTCTGTTTTTATATTTACTCCCAATGTTGCGAGAAAAGCATCTCTGCTTGTATCTGTGTCTCCATACTCACAAATACAGTAATTGTAACTGGCCGGCAGAATCCTCTGCAAATACATGCAAAGTATTATTAAAGAGTGCAATTTAAAGAAACACAGTCAGTGGTGTTGCAACAACTGAAAATTTTCTTATTTATGTTTAAAAGCTTTTTTTTCCTACGTGTAGTTTCAGTGTTTTTGAATCCAAAATGTAATTCCAATGGCACAATCATGACCAGAACACCTAAGTCAATTCCAAAACAAAAAATGCGAAAAAAATAATGCCCAGATCAGGGATAGAAAATGATTTACCTTAGGCATGTTAAGTTTTCAATATTTTCAATACAGATAAATGAAACTAGTGTGACAGGTGAAAAATGTAGGCCTCTATGTTTTTGTTTGCTCTGCATAATTGTTTTTTTCTTGGTTGATTTTACCACCTGTCCATAGAGTATAGACCTCCATGATTTTACTCTCTTATATCAGCACTAGTGGGTCAATTCCTACACTGATCTCAATCCCGGCCATATCTCGTTGGGCACCCGCCGCTCGGCCCCCGTTCAATGTTGGTTCTCATTGCGCAATCTGCGCTCCTAACAACATTGAGCGGGGGAGTGGGAAGGGTATATTTATTGTCACGTGGCCCAAGCATTTTGGCCAAGATTGTCTGAAAGTTCGCTTAGTTTATCTATGGAGTTGAGTGGACAGAGATATACTGCAATCTTTGGTGGAGCAGAGAAAATACATCAAAGTGAAGAAAGAGACATACGTGTCAACATGGTATTTCATGGTTTAATTTCAAATGAAAATCGTGCATATCGTCTGTTGCGGAGGAGCAGAAAATCACAGAGAGAAATAGCGGCAACGTGCAAAGTATCCCGTAGTTTGGTTCAACGCATTTGTGAATGTGACAGGCAAGTTGACAGTCTCCCGTAGCAGAGGTGGGTGAAAAAGACTTTTGTCCAGGCATGATGAACACCTTTTTGTGAGAAATCTGCAGAAACTCAGAAGAACAGAGGGGCCATTTACCTCGGCGAGACTAAAGTTTGCATGCGGTCTGACGCATGTCTCAGATAGAACCATCAGGCGTGCCTTGAATAGACTTGGTATCAAATACAGGCAAGCCCATAAAAAGGGACTTGTGGCAGATTTGGATTAAAAGAAGAAAGTGAGGTTCGCCAAGAAAATGCTCCGTGAAAACCCGCGAAATGTGTGGACCAATCGCATTGCATTCTATTTAGATGCCAGTTGATGACTAGGGGGGTTTGAATATTTGACTGTTTGACTATTTGACTGTTTGACTATTTGACTATTTGACTATTTGACTGTTTGGGTATTTCACAATTTGACCAATTAACCATGACCATTTGACCATTTGAACATATGACTATTTGACCAATTGACCATTTGACCAGTTGACCATTTGACTATTTGACTGAATGTTTGACTGTTTGACTATTTGACTATTTGACTATTTGACTATTTGAATATTTGACGATTCAAACATTTGACCATTTAATCATAATAATGACTATTTGACTATTTGACTATTAGACCACTTGACCGTTTGACTATTTGACTATTTGACTATTTGACTATTTGAATATTTGACCATTTGACCATTTGACCATTTGACTCGTTTGGCTATTTGACTGTTTGACTGTTTGACTATTGTTCTATTTGACTATTGACTGTTTGACTTTTTGACTCCATTTAAACATTTGACCATTTAACTATTTGACCATTTTACCATTTAATTTACCATACTGCAAATATTGTAGGCTCACTATGAATGTTAATCAAATATACCAATACACCCGGTGTCTCTCCCAAAAATAGCCCGGTCCGTATACTCCATTGTCTCTCACTCCAAAGCGTTAGAATGACCATTCCTGGCCGTCATGCGCTTGCGAGAAAAGTACATGTTTAAATAACTTTAACCATGCCATTTTGGCACCTAACTTCCCGAAAGACGGTTTATGTTCAGCGCTAAAAGTGCATTACGCTACACAGACAACACACAAACGTCTTCACTTTGTTTTCAACCATCTCATTCAGTTCTTTGGCGGAAAAGCAAACGGTTAACCATCACCACCAAAGTAATATAATTTATTCGGTAAATCGTCGCCATCAACACCCCCAGTATCAGACATCTCTGCACTCCTTGTTCTTGTGACTCACATGGTCAAGTGGTTAAGACTTGCTCAATCCAATGTACTTGCGATAGGTAAATCTGTCAAAGTAATGGCACCTGGTCCATTCCTGACTCCCCTTAACAAGATGCTTGTAGTAGAGGCCTGTCATTTTATTTATTATCAATTTATTTCATATAAATCCTTATTTTGTTGATGGAAGCTAACAACGTTACTACCTCCCATGGCATAAATGTTTCATGTTTATGTCAGGAGACTGAGGTGTTTATTTATTTAAGGTTGTATTATGCAGATGTTTGTTCTCCAGTGTGGGTTCTCTCAGTATTAATGAAGATGTTTTCAAGTTTTCACTGTTCATGCCATGCTTGATTTCTGTAATAATCTAACTAATGCTCTTAATAAAGACCCTTAAGAAGTTACACGTTTGGTAATGACTCAAAACAAATATTAGCATACAAATTTACTTGATAACAAGCAACGGAGAGCTGTTGATATGTCAGTAGAAAACATTGTAGGAAACGACTGTCTCTGAAGTAATGTAGTTTTTGAGAAAGAGGTAATTTCTCACTAAAATAATAAAAACTTCTTGCAAGAAGGTTTTATTCCTATCTGAAAGCACACAAATTTGTACAACAAGGGTATTTTTTCTTTCATCATTTTCTTGCAACTTCGATGACCAATTGAGCCCAAATTTTCACAGGCTTGTTATTTTATGCATATGTTGGGATACACCAAATGAGAACACTGGTCTTTGACAATTTCCAAACGTGTTACAGTGCATGTAGTTGTAGATGGATTAGAATATATTCCTCAGGAAATTAACTGTGGAGTTCCACAAGGATCAAATCTTGGACCTTTCTTTTTCTTGATTTATATAAATGATTTGCCCCTTGTTGCTTGTTGCTAACAAGTAAAACCTGTATTATTTGCTGATGATCTACTCTTTTTGCCTCTGGTGGTGATTTATTAACCTTAGCCATAATGGTTCATCCTGATAAAACTTATTATATTTGTTACTCTTCTAAACAAAAGAAATTATTTTTGCCCAATGTGACATTATGTTTAGAAAACTTGTTTCTTGTACAAGGTTAGAAGTACTATAACTATAAATAGTAGTAAACTTGCGGGTACAACCATGTGTAAAATCTCTTTGGGAGGAGTGTTGGTTCTGAAAAGAACCGGTTGGGTCTCGACGTTTCGAACAGTATACTCTGCTCGTCTTCAGGAGAATGCTGGACTGCTGGTGGTGTTGCAGCTTATGTAGAGCTTGTGGGATGCACTTTTGGGCGGGAAGTTTCCAAGTTGTTGTTGACCGGTGATGCATGGTAGATGGCTGCTGGCTGGCTGTATGTGCGCTGGAGTGTGTCAGTGTTGTGGTGAGCTGCTGCTGGGAGGACTGGCTTGAGTAGAGGTGACCAGATGTCATTGATGAAGAACCCGATGTCTTGTGGAACGTTGTTGTGTGACTTTATCTCGATGGCTTCCCTGACTCTGCGTTGGTGCCAGAACTTGACAGGTGCGATGAGCTTGGCTTGTTTCCATTGGATGAGATGATCTTGTTCTTGTGAATGTTTGATGATGGCGGATTTGTCCAGGTGTCCGAGTCTGCCGTGTGCTTGATGCTCCTTGATTCTAGTTGATATGTTGCGGCCGGTCTCTCTCCGATGTGTACTTTACCACATTCACAAGGAATGCGGTAAACGCCAGCCTTGGCTTGAGTGTCTTCCTTGTCCTTGTGTGTATGAAGAGATGCTTGAATCTTGTTGGGTGCTGTGTGGTAGGTCTTGACTTGGGCTTGGCTGCAGATCCGTTGTAGCTTGTGTGATGCGAGGCCGATGTACGGGAGAGTGATGGTTGCCTTGAACTCTGGTCGTTCTGCTGGTGGTAGGCTTGGCTTGGGCTGGTTAAAGTTGAAGGTCTTGTATCCGTTGAGTCGTAGTGATGTCTTGATGTGATGAAGTTCCTGCTTCAAGCTGTCTTGGTCGCAGGTGTTGAAGGCACGGTGGACCAAGGTGTTCTGGACGGCAGACTTGAAGCGTGGATGATGGAATGAAGAGCTGTGTAGATACCGGTCGGTGTGGGTGGGCTTGCGGTGTACGGTGTGGGCGAGGGTGCCATCCGCTCTTCTGGTGACTTGAACATCTAGGAAGGAGATGGTGTTGTTCTCTTCTTGTTCCATGGTGAATTTGATGAGAGGATGCTGGTTGTTCAAGTGTTGGAGGAACTTGTCGAGTGCTGTCTTGCTGTGGGGCCAAACCACAAAGGTGTCATCAACGTAGCGGAGCCAGAGGTTGGGGCGAAGGTCAGCATTCTCGATGGTGTCTAGTTCAAACTCTTCCATGAACAAATCCGCCAGGACCGGGGATAGAGGAGATCCCATGGCAGCCCCAGAGGTTTGTTCATAGAACTGGTCCCTCCACCGGAAGCTTGATGATGAGTAGCCCCATTAATAGTGCCAATTCTCTGGACTTCCTCCGATCCTTGGCCCTACGCCCACGTACCTCCAGGAGGTGACATTTGTTTTCGAAAAGAAACTCACGTTTTTATGCCGAGATTTTTTCCCCAGTTGTCACTTATTGTAGCTCATTTGTGGACAGCACATTAATTCGAAAAAGAGCTTGCTCGTTTTGGTGTAATTTATGAAGAAAATCGGCGGCATAACTGACTCGGTTTGACTGCCCGGCATCCGTGATTTTGCTAATGCGCTATGGTCTTGGTGCAAGACGTTTCTCGTTTACCTTTCACGCACAGCGCGGCCAACAACCCGCTCATTCAACTCGCCAATAGCGCGCGGGGGGCGGTTCGTGGGCTAAAGTCAGGTGTTCGTGGCGTGCGCTATTGGCGAGTTGAATGAGCGGGTTGTTGGCCGCGCTGTGCGTGAAAGGTAAACGAGAAACGTCTTGCACCAAGACCATAGCGCATTAGCAAAATCGCGGATGCAGGGCAGTCAAACCGAGTCAGTTACGCCGCCGATTTTCTTCATAAATTACACCAAAACGAGCAAGCTCTTTTTCGAATTAATGTGCTGTCCACAAATGAGCTACAATGACAACTGGGGAAAAAATCTCGGCATAAAAACGTGAGTTTCTTTTCGAAAACAAATGTCACCTCCTGGAGGTACGTGGGCGTAGGGCCAAGGATCGGAGCAAGTCCAGAGTTGGCACTATTAATGGGGCTAGATGATGAGGAGATCGTAGACTTGTTCAGGAGTGAGGCTTGTGTGGTCTGTCATGGTAGGATCAGCGGATCAGCTTGAAGGCGTTGTGTGGCGATGTGGCATGCTTCTTTCGTTGGTATGTTGGTGAATAGTTACTTACGATTATCGCAACTAGTGAATAGTGAGACTACGTCAAAACTAACGAGAATGTCAGATGGAAAAGTTTCCGCAGCATGCCTCCAACTTATTTTTTTTTTATTATTTTTTTTTCCTGTTTTTCATTTGGAGATATGTGGAAAACAGGGGAGAAAAAAAAAAAAAAAAAAAAAAAAAAAGTTGGAGGCATGCTGCGGAAAATTGGGTACCGGTCAACTCGGTCCGAGGTCAACTCGGTCCGAGTCAACTCGGTCCGAGTCAACTCGGTCCGAAGTCAACTCGGTCTGAAGTCATCTCGGTCCGAAGTCATCTCGGTCCGAAGTTAAGTCGGTCCGAAGTCATCTCGGTCCGAAGTCAACTCGGTCCGAAAAATTAAATAAAGTGTGGTTGACGGGGAAGTGGCGGGACAAATTTATCTCGACGCTGACTCAGAAATTAATAATAATCACCGTTTAAAAAAGACAACTTTCTGAAATGAAACAAAATGGTAGAAAATGAACTTTCCTTTGCAGTTTGTCTAAGACATTTGTTTTCTTTTGTTTGGTTGAAAATTTCTATTAGGGGAATTTTACATGTACTTTTTACATAATATACCTTTTTTTATTATATAATGATAGGCCTAATTAAGTTCAGTTAAATTGGAAAACCAAACATACTATTTGTGGTTCTAAATTTTTATGAAATATTTATCATTAGCATAGATTTGGTATTCTTTATTTTGTAGTATTTATTATTAGAAAGTTTTGTTTATATTACTTTCAATCAAACATTCTCCTTAATTGACTACATTATTTGTTTTATGTGTTTTAATTTACTGGAGTGGAACATTTATCTTCTTGTTTCGGATTAAAAAAAGTCATACACTAACTGCAAAATATTTTTTTTTTTAAATGCTGATTATTTATTAGGCCCTTTTAATTTACGAGATTATTAGTGAGCATAGGCCATAGTGCTTATAAACAATTTCGGACCGAGTTGGCTTCGGACCGAGTTAGCATCGGACCGAGTTAACCTCGGACCGAGATGACTTCGGACCGAGTTGACTTCGGACCGAGTGGACTTTGGACCGAGTTGACTCGGACCGAGTTGACTACGGACCGAGTTGACCCATAACCGGAAAATTTACCCTACCTATTTTACTTATCTGGAAATTATGGGGCTAGTAGTATTTACACTACTGCAGATCCAACTTACCGAGAGATTGTCCTTCTGAACTTGTGACAACAAGACCGACGGATTGCAAAAACGAACGTTAACCTCCATTCTGTTTTTAATTCCTACCTCCATGGTTTTACGACCAGCCACCGATATCGAGATGTTGGGCGCAATCTTTGAAGATGGCCTTTTTTAAAATTCGCGCGGTGTGCCATTTTTTTACTGCGCGAACTTTGTTTCCTTGCGTGATTTTAAAATTTGCGCAGGGTAGCTCTGGCGCAAATTTTGAACACCGCGCGATCTTTGTCGTTCAACCATCATAATCGTCACCACTTGTCGTGAAATATAAGCTGTATGAAGAAAATGTACCTCAATAGTTTAAAAGGGTAGGTTCATAGTAGCATTATGCTGGATCTTTACTTATGGCTGAAGTGATTTTTTTTTGTTCAAAAACTTGGAGAATGTTGAAAAAACAGGGTTGCTCACGAACTGTAGGTTCATAATTCCTTTTGACAAAGGATGCTGGTATAGACCTTTCTTTTGATGATAAACAAACCGCGCTGGTTGGCATGGACGGCCGAATGTTAGCAAAACATTAAATCGTGTTAACAAATGTTGTGTCCAAATTCAACATTTCTGTAAACTTTCAATCCACCGAAAATACATACCATGATTGGTTGCTTTGTTTCCAACAAATTCAACACTATTTTTGAATATTTGTGTAACATTATTACAAACTGTGGCTATCTGCTTATGCTTTGCATTTATGGCTTTCCATAGTTTTCCAACCCCGGTTGGCAAAAACTCGGGCTGTGACGTTGCAAAAGAAAGGTCTATACATTTCAAGATGGCGATGGTAGATTCCGTGTTGGGTACGTGAATGCTTGCACCGTCCGCTAAATAAACTTCCACAGCATGTACAAAGTGCTAAATATCCTTTATTTCAGGGTCTTTGCCATCCAAAATACCTCAAGTTGGAAGTCAACAACCCCTTGGGAAGTTATTTTACACTTTCCCCCTTTTAATTGGACTCCTGTCTTAGATGTTTATTAATTTTTATATACGGGGCCTGAGGCCGACGCTCTGTTTCTCCCCATTTAATAATCCTCTCCCCTTTTTGTTGTCTTATGGTCAAACTTGTTGACGAATCTGATCGGTAATTTCCTTTGCAAAACTTCATGAAAGACTTCCTCCATAATTATTTTTGCAGTAGCTTGTCATGGCTTGATTTTTTTTCTCGATCTGAATGCGGATGTTGGAAAGAAATAAAATATAACTAGAACTGAATTTGTTACGAACAAATACTGGAGTTTCGGCTTTAACAAGGCGAACTATTAAGAATTGAATAATGTCTTGGTGACGTAATGTAGTTTGTTAATTAATAAGTTGTCACAGTCCCGATGATGGAGATCGATTGTGGGTCAAGTTAACGGAAATGGAACCTGTCGCTTTAGGGCGCTTTTTATGATGAAATTTCTATTATTTGAATTTCCAGTTTGGAATAGATGGACTGGTATAAGTTCGGGTCATGTGGGAGGATGAAATGTCATGAATGTGGCACTTGTGAGGAGCTAAAATATGTCGTAAAACTATAAATGAAAGATAAAGTACATGTGCTGTAAAAGTACAAGTGGCACAGAGATTACAGTCGACTCCCGTTTTTACGAGCTCGCAAATTACGAGGTTCCTGTTAAAACGAGGTTTTTTGCCGGTCCCGAACTGCCCCGTGCATGTTTCAATGCATCACGGTAGTAGCACGGTTACAACGAGGTAATTTTGTCGGCCCGTTACGAGCAAAACATTGTTTTCAACCCTTTTGTAACGAGAATAATAAAAAAACAAAAAACAAAGGATGATACCTTTAACAACCTGAACATCGTTATTTTTGGCTTGTAAGACAATCAATAGAGGTGCTAACTGGACGCTATCGCTAGCAATACTAATCCGAAACTGGAGTCACGATGCAGCGAGCAGGTTGTTAATTCCAAACTCCGGACAATGGTGGGATTAGGAGGCTTGCATGGTTTACAAAACGGGGCAGATTCCATACTAAGTAGGCATTCATCAATTCATGTGAAATCTTCAGAAAAGATACTGATCCATTGAGTTTTACAAGTGCCTGATGCAGAAAAAACCCCACCGCAACTGAAAAGCTAAAACATTTGCGCGATCAATATTTAATGCAACAGCAAGATTTCCCTGGTATCCCGCGTTGGCAATGAACCATCTAGCGTACACTGGTGGTTACCAATGAATACAAGATTCTATTTATTGACTGCTGCGACCGAAGTTTTGCACCGAAACTTCGCTAAACAAGAACAGCAAGTTAAAATCTCAGACAGTTTTTCAATCATGTAAAATGTAAATTGATTTTATAAATTGACTTTCATACTAAACTAACTCAGTTAAAACAGTTTTATTAGCCAAATTTTGTGCTCATTTATGCGGTACATGCACACACTATGCACACAGTGTTATCCACTGTATTGCAGCAGCCTTATCTGTGTGTACACAGGCCGTGTGTGACACGGCCGTATGGTACGTACAGCGACAATTACGTGTCATGTACACAGACACGGCGATCGTGCTTTTTTGACGGGCGTTTTTAAATCGGTAATATCGTCAAGAAATGAACAAAAAACACTCAAAACAACTGCTGCTGGATCTAAGTTAGAGGACAAGCTTTCATTTGATGTGTCGTTTGTGTGTTTTAAGACTGTAATTCCTGAGATCGAACGATAACAAATTTCACTGGTTAATGCTATGAGAATTTTTCGACTAGAAAAATAATAATACGAACAAAAAAAAACTAGAACTGAATTTGTTACGAACAAATACTGGGGTTTCGGCTTTAAGAAGGCGAACCATTAAGAATTGAATAATGTCTTGGTGGCGTAATGTAGTTTGTTAATTAGTCCCGATGATGCGATCGATTGTCCACCAGACGTGAAAGAGTTAACGAAAATGGAACCTATTGTTTTACAGCACTTTTATGATGCAATTTCTATCACACAACCTTGACATTGTGATGGGCCAAAACCAACAACTATCCCTTTAACGCTTCCGTATTTAATAATAATTAGCTTGACACCTGATGACGTCACAATGACGACAACTTGTTTTTCATAGTAAGATATTATAACCTACAGTGTGGTATAAGATTTGTCCCCATGCTTTCGAACAAAAACACGTTGACAGAAGGCGCTCTGAAGGGGTGGTGACGTAATGATTATTAGTAATTGAAAGCATATGGGAAAAAAGGCCGTTAAAAAATATAAAAATAAATTAAAAACTAAAAATGAAAAGTTACATGTGCCGTTAGTGTGTTCAAATACTGCCTTCTGTAATGCTTGTGTCCATGAGAATTGTTTTACACGAGTAGAAATAGGTGTTTATGGGGTTGTGGTGAACGAAAGATGCTAAATAATTGATAACCCTTTGGGCGCTAAAAATCCGAGATATTAATGGTCAGCCTGTATAGCGCCCTCTTGTGTTTCCCTATTTCTACGCTCTATATCCTGCCATCGTTAGATAAATCATGAATGGAAGGATCAAAGGTCAGTACGATATCGCGTTGCACACTGACGGGCTCTCTATACATGGCTGTGAGAGAGGACCGTATTTTACATACCGTGTCTACGCAAAATCACACACGGAGACTAAAAGGTACAATTCTCAAAAATACGTTTATAAATCGGTAATATCGTCAAGAAATGAATGAAAAACACTCAAAACAACTGCTGCTGGATCAAAGTTAGAGCACAAGCTTTCATTTGATGTGTCGTTTATGTGTTTTAAGACTGTAGTTCCTGAGATCGAACCATAACTTAGTTTCACGGGTAATGCTATGGGAACTTTCGGATGGAAGTATAATAATAATAAAAAAAATAAAAATCTCGACGAAAACAAAGGTGGTTTCGGCGGATAGCCGAAACCCCCCAAAAAAAGGAAAATAAAAAAAAGGTTTGGGAAACAAAAATTCGCCGCCGGGGTACCGTGTCTGTTAACTGACGACGGACGCGGTGTGATGAAAAACTGCGTTCGGGACGCTTGTCCTGAAGGAAATTGTTTATGCAATTACCGTGTAGTTCGTGTCAATTTCGTGTCCCAGCCGCGCAATTTTTATTTGTGAGGGCAAACTTCAGTTCAAAAATCGCGCGGCGCAAATTTTAAAATTGGCCTGCGCGAATTTAAAAAAAGGCCATTTTCAAAGATTGCGCCCAAAAAGATCGTATTCGTATGGGGGGGGGGGCACGAGCGAAGAGTTGGTCACCCAAAGCGTATTGAGGGCGCCCTTTTCTACAAACATCGTGAACTAAAAATAAGTTCTGTTTTCATACGTAATTGAGATAACAGTAGGCTATATTTCAATTTGTATGCCAATTTTGTTTTAAAAGTTAAACAGCATGTGGACACTGATATTTCAAAGAATAGAACAACACTAAAGGTAAACATTTAAGGCACGTAGGAAGATATGGTGGTAATGGTGCCAAGTTTATAGGGCCAACCCCCTCCTCCATGCTATTTTCTTGATATGGTGGATACTGTAGGAATAGGATTGCTGCAATTTTTGCACTGTATAGTTTGGGGGTACAGACAGATTTACCCAAACCCAGTACTACAGTAGTGTCATAAATGTCCACCATATCTCAAAATGGCTTACTGCCTGCTTTGCTTCACGCCAGCCATCATCTTCGTCACGCATGAACTGTTGACTGTTCTGTTGTCATGGTTGTAACTTGTAATTTGTATTAATAAATATAGTAACTGGGGCGCTTAGCCATGTTAGCCCACCTTCTTGTTCAGTTGTTGAGCAGTAAGTAACTGTAAGTGTAATCAGAATGGCTCTCTTTTAACATCGGTCTCATGGTGAGTGTTATGGTGAGTGTTATGAGACCGATGTTAAAAGAGAGCCATTACCATGATTACAGCTCAACAAGGTGGGCTACTGGGGCGCTGTACTCGTTTTTTTCGAAATTTTGACCTGCGGTCGACGACAACCGCAGATGTCAGAATTTCGAAAAAACAAGTACAGCGCCCCGGTTACTGGGTCTATAATTATAGTTGCTCCATGTGCATCAATTTGTTCTGCTTCTTCATCACGCATGAATGAACTGTATATTTATTTATTATGTTGCTTCATCATGTTCATGTGCATTCATTTGTTCTGCATTTTTTTTCATTTTAGTCCAGTGTATTGTCACCTACATCTAATTCTACCTCCATGCCTACACCGTCAGACATTCTTGTATAAATAATAGCAATTTGATTTTGTAATTATTCCCACAGTACTACAGCTTTTTGTTTTTGTTTTGCTTAATAAAGCCTAGATGCTTCTGTGCCTTTTTTTCCCTTATTTATTTGTTGTATTGTTCTTTACATAGAATTATGCCTGTTTTAATTTCCCTTTAAAATGTGTACTTGTCCTGTTAAGGTGTACGACCAGAATGGTATCCTTTGTGATGTATACTGGATACACTTGAAATGTACTTCTACTAGTCTGTCCATTAATTATTATAAGAGTATTGTCCATCTCTGACCAACCATGGATTTGTCCAGCTTGCTTAGCCTATTCATTGCCTTTCACCTCCTTAGACAACAACGAATTGCAAACAGTCATTGATGACTACAATGGCACTCCCTTTGTCCATGTATTGTAGGTCATGCTCCAGATTATAGTGGAGCACGAAATTCCTGTCCTGCACCTGCCTACTTTGGTTGTTCCGACCAACATCGACCCAATCCCTCGCCGATCACCAGTGACTGCATTTGCACAACTCAAGAGAATCTTACTAACAATGTTATCGGACCTAATCAAAAGTTGGCCATCATTCATATCAACATCAGAAGCCTTTCCAAAAATGTTGACAACCTTAGGGATACTCTTCAATCACTCCCAGAATTCTCAATTCTTGCTCTATCTGAGACATGGCTTAAGAATTCTTCTCCTGATGTATTCCAGCTACCTGGTTTACTCATAACTAATAATAGGTTAACATCGAATGGGTGGTGGTATGGCCTTATATTTCACTCCAATATTCACTTCATAGGGGAAGACCTGACACCAGCCACTGACTCCATGGAATCACTCTTCATTGAGGTGAAAACTCCTTCCAGGAATATCAAACCTCCCCATAGTACCACATAATGACTTCATGGCCATCTTCCAGAATGTAGTGGTCCAACTAGTGGGTGAAAATTCTAGATGCCTCCTGACAGGTGATTTCAACATAAATCTTCTTGAGTAATGATACCTGCTCGTCCACACAAAATTTCTTGATGTGATCTTCTCTCACTCATGATAAACCCACCAGAATTACCAAAACATCAGCCACATTAATCGATGACATATTTACCAACATTCTCCTGCCACCTAAGTCTCATATTCTGATTTCTGACATATCGGAGCTCAACAAATCATCTTGCCTACACGAAATACAAAAACATCTTAACCAATGTTCTCAGGTCCGCTAAGAAAAAGTACTACTTTAAAACCAGTTTCAGAAGGAGAAAAACAATATCAAGAACACCTGGAAGGTAATAAACTCTGTGATCAACAAGGATGCCTCTCCACAGAAAATTTCCGGCATTTCTCATACTGGGAATTATACCGAAAATTATTCTTCCATCACCGAACTCTTTAATAACTATTTTGCTAGCATTGGCCGTAACTTAGCAGCAAAATTCCTCCTTGCAACTCACATTTTATGGACTACCTCAGTAATCCGAATCCCTGCTCCATTAATATTCCTTGCCCCTGCCACCACACCGGAGATTTGTGACATTGTAGCTAATATGGCCAACAAAAGAAGCTGTGGTTTCGATACAATCAATGCTTTTGTTATTAAAAGAGTCATCTCTGCTATTGTTGACCCTCTAACTTACATTGTGAACCAATCGCTCTCACTTGGAATTGTTCCCGATCACATTAAGATTGCTAAAGTTACTCCTATTTATAAAAATGGAAATGCCGACTAAGTCACCAATTCGGCCCATTTCTGTCTTATCTTGCTCTCTAAAATTCTTGAGAGACTAGTTTACTCCCGCACCTCCGGCTTTCTCCAAAAACATAATATTCTATCTCGCTTTCAGTTTGGATTTCGAGCCAAACACTCCACTACCCATGCAATTCTCCACCTGATTGACAAAGTAACCACTGCAACTGACAACTCCTGATTGACAAAGTAACCACTGCAACTGACAACTCTGAACACACGCTTGGGATCTTCCTTGATTTTTCCAAAGCTTTCGATACTCTTGACCACAGCATTCTGCTTCATACATTTAAATTTAAGTTCAGTCATTATGGTATACAAGGAATGGTTCACAAGCTATGTTTCCAACAGGAAGCAATATGTCACTGTCAGTGACTGCTCATCCACCACCCGTTCTATAACTTATGTTCCCCAGGGTTCCATTCTTGGACCATATCTTGATTTATATCAATGATATCCATGTCTTCTGATGCTCTTTCTTTCATTCTTTTTGTTGATGACTCAAATTTATGTTATAGTCACTCTGTCTTAGACACTCTAATTGCAACAGTTAACTCTGAACTTTTTTTGATTAGCAACTGTTAAATCTAACAAACTGTCTCTGAACATCAACAAAACTAACTGTATGTTATTTAGTAATGTGTATAACATACCAAGAGATATCTTTATTGATGGTATTAAGATTAATCTTGTTAATTGTACTAAGTTTCTTGGATTGCAGTAGACAACAAGCTTTCCTGGAAACCACATTTTGATTCACTATGTAAAGTCATATCTAGAAATGTTGGTGTCATTATTAGGCTGAAGTTATATCTTCCCCAGCATATTTTAATTACTTTGTATAATACACTTGTTTTGTCTCACATCAACTATGGTATTTTAGCCTGGGGTAGTGCGTCACATTCTGTATCAAACAGACTTTTTCTTCTACAAAAAGGGCCATTGTTTAATAAGTAATTCTAATTATCTTGCTCACATCAAACCCCTCTTCACTCAACTGAGATTACTCAAGCTGAATGACATATATTATTTCCATCTAGGTACATTCATGTTTCAGTTGACTTAACACAAATTGCCCTCCCAAAATCAGTCCATTCACTCTCATAGTACCCGCCAAGCATCTCATTATCACCTTACCCGAACCCACCTCTCTCAGAAAACTATCAAAGTCCAAGGAACTAAACTCTTGAATTCTTTACGTACTCCTCTTCTTAACGCCACTTCCTTTGGTTCATTTAAATATAAGTTAAAACAGCTTTTCCTTATTAATTACATTTAAATCGTTGTATCATTTGTTATTGATTTGTTTCCTTCTTTGTATTACTTTCAATACCCACCTTACTTTTCGTGTTCCCTTTATTTGCTATCCTAGTATACATTCAAGTATTTTTTTTAATTTTTTTAAAACCTACGTGTATATTCCTCATTTAGCTTACTGCTTAGTAATATCAGTTCACCTTTAGTATTTTGTGTTTGTTTATCTCGTAAATAATTTAATTTTTTCTGCTTTTGCAACATTCTCCACCATTTGCCCCATTGTGTGCTTCATTAATCGCAAACATTGCTTTACTTTCTAGGGGGGAGGGGGTCCGTGCTCGACCAGCTCTGCTTTTTATGGGTCCCTTCCACTTCCATCTTCAAGCATTTCTTGTTTGTTTTGCTTTGTATTGTATACATTTATTTACTTATTCTTTGCCTATATAGCAGTTATTTATATATTTATCTTCCATTGTATATTTTGTGTATGGATTGGAAGTAAAGTGAATTGAATTGAATTGAATTGAAATTGAATTGAATTGAATTGAATATGATACAAAATTTTAGGTATGAGGCACCTCTTTGGCATAAGTGACCATGTTGTAATATGTATTTTTTATTTTGACTGTCTGGTGTATGCATAAAGTGTCAAGAATACACTCATCATACTTTAAGTTTCCATTTGGAGACTATAATGGGATTGCTGCAGAGCTTGACTCAATTGATTGGAATAGACTGGAAAACATAAGCCAGGAGAAGGATGGAAGCAGAGACATTAATTGCACTGTGCGAGACACATACCAAAAGCTCAACCAAGACCTAGTACTCTAAGCAACCACTATCGTGACTATGGATGACCTCAAAAAGAAGATGGCTTATTAAAAGCAAAAGAAAATCATGGTTCAGATATCAGCATTGTCCAAGTGGAAAGAGTCCGTAATGAAGTTACACAGGAAGCGAGACGCTGTCCAGAATTTTGAAAAAATGATAGCCTTCGAATTAAGAGATAAGCTAAAATCATTCTGGAAGTATGTAAAAAGTAAGACAAGTACAAAGACTGGTATCACTGTACTGAAGGATGAAGAAGGAAAACAGCATTCTGACAATAAAGACATGGCAAATATGTTCAATAACTTCTTCTCGTCAGTTTTTACACACGCAAATTTGAGTGATATTCCCCAACTGAGTGACATCGAGGTTACCCCACCAGCAAGTCTCCTGGACCAGATCGATTTCACCCATTATGTGCTAAAAGTGCTCAGAAATTCCTTGGCCAAACCACTCAGCAGTCTGTTTAAAAGTTGTATTAAAGCTGGGTTTGTCCCTCATGAATGGAAGGAAGCCTATGTGACGCCTGTGTTTAAAAAAGGTAGTCCGACATCTGTTAGCAACTACCGTCCAATTAGTCTTACATCAGTAGTTTGCAAGTTAATGGAGTCTGTCATAGCCTATGGTGACACCATTGTTCAACATATGGATCGTAATAAGTTATTTTCACCAAATCAGCATGGATTTCGCAGGGGGTCGTTCAACAGCAACCCAGTTACTTGAAATAATTAATCACTGGGTATTCGTTGTTGGATGATGGGGATTCAATTGATGTCATCTATTTAGATTTAAAGAAAGCGTTTGATTCAGTGCCACATGAACGTCTTTTAAGAAAATTAAAAGCTTACGGAATTTGTAAGAATGTTCATAAATGGATCGAAGGGTTCTTGAAAGGCAGGATACAAAAGGTGGTCATCAATGGCTCAGCCTCAAGCTGGTGTGAAGTCACGAGTGGAATTCCCGTCTTATTTTTGATTTACATCAATGATTTACCAGAAGCTGTCTCTTCATTTGTGAAAATATTTGCTGATGACACCAAGGTTTATAGGAGTGTTGGTGATTTAAAACTCTTCACATAGTCTCCAGCAACACTTGACAGCACTGTGTGAATGGTCTGACAACTGGCAACTTAAATTTAATGCCAAGAAATGTAGCGCCATGCAGGTTGGAAAAGTGAAACGCACTTCAGGTTACTACATGAAGGATGGGGATAATGAAGTTGAGCTTACAGAAACTTGTTAAGGAAAAAACCCTGGGAATTTTCTTTGGCCCTCTCTTAGATTTAGGGACCACATAGGTTTTTCTGTAGCTAAAGCCAATAGGATGCTTGGGGTCATCAAACGTACCTTTACATTCATGGATAAACATATATCGTTGGCATTTTCACGAACCGGCGAACCGCCCACGCAGCTGAAAAACAGCGTTTTGAGAAAAATGCTTTCGAAGTTGGTCTCATTTAAAAAGTGGTCTTTTAATTGAAAGTGTTAAATATTTTTTAGTGATACGGTAGTGTACAAGTTAAATAACATGACTAGATACTTATTTCTTTTTTGTGATGCTTTGTTAGAATGCTGTTTGGTTCAAAACTTATTCGCCGGTTCGTGAAAACGCAAAATGACGAGCACCCCGGATTCGCCACACACACAGCGCGGATTCACCACACACAGGATTCCTCGGTTCGTGAAAACCCTGCGGGGGGTCACTGATTCGCCAGTTCGTAAAAACGCAAAATGCTGTAAACACCGGATTCGCCACACACAGGGCGCGGATTCGCCGGTGGCGACGTTGAAAAGCGCGCTTAAGCGGTAGCATTACAAATTAACCCTGGGGAAAAGGTTATTCGCTGACTGATTCGCCGTTTATGTAATTAGCGTATTTAAAAAACTATACGCTTTCAAGACTTAAAACTTTGCAGAATTGTTAAGGACACCAAATACATTTTAAAAAATGCAAAAAAACAAAATGCTGTAAAAATATTTTTTTGCACGGATTTACCACTTCGTGAAAACGTCGACGATATGTTCCTTTGTTTGTATAAGTCCTTGGTCCACCTGGAATATAATAGTTGTGTTTTGTCACCTCATCTTGTAAAAGATATCAAATTCTTAGAGTTAGTGCAGTGCAGAGCAACAAAGTTAGCCCCGGACTTAAGAATAAATCTTACCTAGAAAGGATGTTGGCACTTGGACTACCTACACTTATCGTTGTTTAAGAGCTGACATGATCCAGGTCTTCAAAATCTTGAATGACATCGACCATGTGGAGACACCAGACTTTTTTCAATTGTATTTTACTCATTCTACTAGGGGCCATAGCAAGAAGCATTACAAACAGTATTGTAGGCTTCATGTCTGGAAGTACAGCTTCTCCTTTATAGAGCTGTTGACCATTAGAACAACTTATCCAATGAGAAAACTATCTTAAACAAATTCTGGAAAAACCTTGATAATAAATTTTTTTCTCGATATTAAGTAGAGCCTCACGCTTTTAACTTCATGTCTGCAGCAAATACCCCTTTATAGTGTTTACATAAGTCTTTGACGAGACGGGTAAAATAAGCCTTGGCTTAGCAAGATTCTAGCAAAAAGATGATTTTGACGGGGGACAGATTTGTGTCCAGTGTTCTTACACTACGGTAACCGGTCACTTCGGCACCTAGCAAACTCGGCACCAGCAAACTCGACACCTTGCAAACTTTGCACCCACAAACTCGACACCTGGCAAACTCAGCACCCACAAACTCGGCACATGCACACAAATTCGGCAACCAGTCAAAAACGGCCGATATACCGCTTCTTGATGAAACTTGCACTGATTGTTTTGATGTCGTATTTATTTTGCGCATAAAAGTGACCTTTTCAATTTAAAAATTGTGAAAAACATGGCTCAATGTATTGTTAGTGCTGATTCTAATTACTTGATTGTGATATCAAACTACAACTAAAAGTTTGCTTAGTAAAAAATAGGCTGGTGCCGAGTTCGTATGGTGCCAAGTGGGTGCCGAGTTTGTAAGGTGTCGAGTTTGTGTGTGCCGAGTTTGCCATGTGCCATAGTTTCAGGTAATCAATGATACACATCAATGATCAATGTAGTACATTTTACAGTCGTTTGACCAGTTCCGGATCACTTCTTGAATTCACGTTGTTTTTGTTGCAATCTCTTTGACATCTTAAACAAAAAAGTTGACCAGTTTACGTAAACATGATGTCATAAAACTCACCAAGCAAGTACCATTCACACAAAAATATTACATAATACTTTTAGTTTTGAAGAGGCTTTGCCTTTGTTTGAGAAAAGTGTCATTCGTCACCTGTTTGACCAATTCAAGATTGGTTGATGCTATTCCGAATCAGTAGCGTGCCCTCTATTGCAAACCCATACTCCACATTCATAAAAGTGTCTCCCAAGGACACAAACTTCAGAAAAATGTGTTGGCATGGACGTGGACTTCCTTTCTCCAGCGAATGTCGTGGAATTTTTTTCAGCAGCGCAGAAACCTGGGGACAAAAACAAAACATTATTGCAGGCAAATAAAAAAGTGAAGTGCGCCTAAAACTCTAAAAGCAACATTGACCCGAATATCTATTCTTGCAGTGGCAACTCCCTCCTCCAAGTAACTGAGTGTGGCACCATTTGAGTTTAACGTTGCGAGATGTTGAGTGATCCCGAACTGGTCAATGGTACGATACCCCCCCCCCCCCCAAAAAAAAAACAACCCCAAAAAAACAAAATCGGTAATTTTATGTCCTCAAAGAAACAAGACGCCTGCTCAATATTTTACATGAAATTTTTCTTACACATTCTTAGTATTTTACGTAAATGTTATTCGCCCTGCTGTTCAAATTTGAAAGGTGAAAAGTGAACAACGTTTTCCAACCCCCCAAAAATACAAAACATAATTATCATGTTGTAGACAAACTTAAGAAAAATGTTTGGCACCTTATTTTGGGTTTGTTGGTTTATTGGATGTTATTCTTCACATGTAGCCTATCAACAGAAATTGGGGAGTGAGAAAAATGAGAGGGGACCAGTTGCTCTTTGACTTTGTTTGCAGGCTATCATACATGTACTCGAGCGGATCGACCACAGGCCTTTAACAAAACAATTGTTGCACGCTGTGTGATGGAGTCCATGACACCCCCCAGGCAAGAGCAAGATGATTATGTTGATTGTGTTCTTATAATTTGTACTTATGTAGTGTGTCAAAATTTGTGAACATGATCCGTCTGTACTAGCCACCAGTGCTGTCAAGGATGCATCATTATTTAAGCAGTCTTTTACTTTGGGCTGAAAAAGTGTATATTTCTCGACTTAAAAACAAGTTGAGTTAAACCCACTGTACGATGTCTACTAGGCCATTATAAGTTATCCACACAAGCGTGAGTGGAATACGAACAAATATAGCGCTTCTGCGTCCCATATCCAACGAGGCCAAATAACGTATTTATCTTTAAGCAAACTTGACGCGAAGTTAGAGCACACAATACGCAGGGTGTGATATGGGCCGTGCAATATAAGTTTATATCACACTCCTTGTTGCTATGGAACGACCAATCAGAATTGAATATTCAGGCCTGCTTGAAGATAAAACAAGTTATCACTAGAGCGCCTTAGAGGCCCTCTTTAAAGTTTAATTCCAACCCCGTTCAAATAGTTGTAAAAAAAATAAATAACCCATGTATGTTTGCTCTGATTTCTCCTACAGGTGTATCTTGAACATCCTTGGAAGTGTCTGTGCTATGTCATAATTGATTTTGTTTCCCATTTATACTTGTTTACACGTTTATATGCCAACTTTGCCAGAGGTAGTGTAAGCTTGTTATTTTGTTGTGCCCCACACTTCTCCCAGTCTCACAAGCCAACAGGTGCCCCATGTTAATTAATCCAATGCCCACCCAGACACCAGTGGCTATAGACTGGCTGTCTGGCACATGACAACTTTTTGAGTTTTTTAATGACCTCCGGACCACCCTCATCTTCACTGACCATGTGCACTGACCCTTCCTGATGACCATCATATAAAAGTCTTATTTTCCATTCTCAATCTCGGTTCTTTTCTATTCTCTGTTCTGGTTAACCCAGTGTAACATTATACACTGTGGCCCAACTCTTGCTTTCTAATCACTGCACTTCCACTCTATCTTTGTACAGCCGTATACAGTTATCAATAACCCACTCTGTATATTTTTATTATTTATTGCTCTCTTTGTATATGTTATATATCAATGCAAAGCTGAAGTGATCCTCTTAAAAATGATACCACATTTGTAATGATTACATGTTTCTGAATTTGGCTACATGAATGACAATGAGGCAAAGTCACAAATCAAATGTGCCAAAATTACCGTTATCTGTGCTTAACAGTCAATAGGTAATGATCAATAATCAAACCGGTCAAGCTTGAGAACCATGAATGGTTTACACAAAGATTTGCACCAGTGAGCACACCACACACAATTAACCCTCATCTCTTGAAAAACACATTGTTTGGGTATTTGCAAGACTGAACTTCTGAACTTCTTGTCTCAATAAAGTGGATTAAGATCAGTAAGTTGTCTTGCTTGTTTGAATTACAGTGTCAATTTGTTTGTTCACACAGTAACACAAAATTAGCAATTTGGCATATTTGATTTGTGACTTGTCTCATTCTCATTAATGTGGCCAAGTCCAGCAACATGTCATCATTGCACATTTGGTATCATTTTAAAGAAGAACACTTCAGCTTTCTATTGATATGCAACATAATACAAGAGGGTAATAAATAATAAAAATATACATGATTAAAAAAAGTTTCCTAACTTTGTGTGAGCAGTTTATATAGCCCAAAGAGGAGATTCTACACTTGAGTTTTATTTGTATGCTTATTGGCCAGCTTTTATGTAACACATCTATTTTACGTGTAACAGTAGCAAAAAGGTCTTGCAATTCAACAGACAAATTAAGACAAGTACCCATTATTTTGTACTCTTTGTTCAAACCCAAATTATTTCATATGGTTTAACCGATGGTTTAACAAACTAAAAAGGCATTCTTGCCAAGGTGTGTCCACTAGAATGTTTCCTTTGGTTGCAGCAATTGTAGCATATTTGTGTGTTATACAGAGTGAATAATCTAAACCATTAATTGTTATTTGAACCAGGTGTAAGATCATCTACAGAGTGGCAATCCAACATGTGTGATCCATTGACTAGTAAGAGACTCAACATTGCTCTACATCTACGGGATCGGGAAGCTGGAAGGGGAAATAGTTTCACATATAGACGCAACTGTAAAATGTGGAGAACACTAATCTGTGATGTACGTATTTAATAACTACAAGTATGTTGTAACTAAATAACACTTACCTCTACCTGGATGTACAGACCATTTAAAACACTAGTACCTGGATGTACAGACCATATAAAACACTAGTACCTGGATGTACAAACCATATAAAACACTAGTACCTGGATGTACATACCATATAAAACACTAGTACATGGACATACAAAACATGTAAAACACTAGTACATGGACATACAAACCATATAAAGCACCAGTACCTGGATGTACAGACCATATAGAACACTAGTACTTGGATATACAGACCATATAAAACACTAGTAGGCCTACATGGATGTTCAGACCATATAAAACTCTAGTACCTGGATGTACAGACCATATAGAACACTAGTACATGCATGTACAGACCATATAGAACACTAGTACCTGATACAGACAATATCAAACACTAGAACCTGGATGTACAGACCATATAAAACACTATAGTACATGGATATACAAACCATATAAATCACTAGTACTTGGATGTACAGACCATATAAAACACTAGTACTTGGATATACAGACCATATAAAACACTAGTACCTGGATGTACAAACCATATAAAACACTAGTACCTGGATGTATACCATATAAAACACCAGTACATGGACATACAAACCATATAAAACACTAGTACATGGACATACAAACCATATAAAACACTAGTACCTGGATGTACAGACCATATAAAACACTATAGTACATGGATATACATACCGTATAAAACACTAGTACTTGGATATACAGACCATAGAAAACACTAGTACCTGGATGTACAAACCATATACAACACTAGTACCTGGATGTATACCATATAAAACACTAGTACATGGACATACAAACCATATAAAACACCAGTACATGGACATACAAACCATATAAAACACTAGTACCTGGGTGTACAGACCATATATAACACTAGGACATGGATGTACAGACCATATAAAACTCTAGTACCTGGATTTACAGACCATATAGAACACTAGTACATGGATGTACAGACCATATAGAACACTAGTACCTGGATGTACAGACCATATCAAACACTAGTACCTGGATGTACAGACCATATAAAACACTATATAGTACATGGATATACAGACCATGTAAATCACTAGTACTTGGATGTACAGACCATATCAAACACTAGTACCTGGATGTACAGACCATAGAACACAAGTTCATGGATATACAGACCATATAAAACACTAGCACCTGGATGTACAGACCATATAAACCTCTAGTACCTGGATCTACAGACCATATATAGAACACTAGTACATGGATGTACAGACCATATAGAACACTAGTACCTGGATGTACAGACCATATCAAACACTAGTACCTGGATGTACAGACCATATAAAACACTATATAGTACATGGATATACAGACCATATAAATCACTAGTACTTGGATGTACAGACCATATCAAACACTAGTACCTGGATGTACAGACCATATAAAACACTAGTTCATGAATATACAGACCATATAAAACATTAGCACCTGGATGTACAGACCATATAAAACACTAGCACCTGGATGTAGACCATATAGAACACTAGTACCTGGATGTACAGACCATTTAGAACACTAGTTCATGGATATACAGACCATATAAAACACTAGTACCTGGATATACAGACCATATAAAACACTATAGTACATGGATACTATACAGACCATTTAAATCACTTGTACTTGGATGCAGACCATATCAAACACTAGTACCTGGATGTACAGACCATATAAAACACTAGTACTTGGATACTTTGTACAGACCATATAAAACACTAGTACCTGGATGTACAGGCCATATAAAACACTAGTACATGGATACATACAGACCATATAAAACACTTTAGTACCTGGATGTACAGACCATATAAAACACTAGTACCTGTAATCAGGGTACAGACCATATTATAAAACACCGGTACCTGGATGTACAAACCATATAAAACATGATTACCTGGATGTACAGACCATACAAAACACAATACCAGGTTGTGTCTTCCCTGAGCAATTGGCGTAATGGCTAATTAGTCTCTGCCAAACATGGGACAAATTTGCCAAGTTGGTTGACCATTCCCATGAATCTCTGGAGCTCAGTGATGTTGGATGGTACTGGATATTCTGCGATGGCTGTAGTTTTGCCTTTATCTGCATGTATTCCTGCTGTGTGTATCACGTGACCCAAGAACTTGATGGAGTGTTTGGAAAACTCACATTTTTCATTGAGGGTGAGACCTGCTTTATGCAGCCGTTGCAGGACTGCTCGCACACGTTTGTCATGTTTAAGTTGTGTGGCACCGGGAATGAGAATGTCGTCCATATGGCAGATGACACCATCGAGATCAATGAGAATTTGAGACATAGCTCGCTGGAAAATCTCAGCTGCAGAACTCATGCCGAAGGGTAGCCGGTTGAAGCAGTAACGGCCTGAAGGAGTGATGAATGTAGTCAAGAGAGTAGTGGGTGGGGCACTTTTCTCGGCGTGTACAAACATACTGGCTTGGTGTCAGAGCACAGTGTTATGTGGTAGGGCGTCTGGAGTTTCCCAAGGCCAGTGAACAATCCAGGGAATTCTGCTCTGAAGTCAGGGGTTGAAATCTGCTTGACCTCATTCACTCTCTTGATGAGGCCAAGATCAACACATGCTCGTTTACTGAGAAGTGAACATCTCTGGTTTTGAATGACATAGAGGCGTTCAGTGATTTTCCTCGCGGAGTATTGTAGTTTGGCAGTCAGCCTACCTGTGACTGGTAATGGTGTGCCGCCTGGACCACAAAGTGACTGAGCTGTCTCCTTGAGTTGTACATTGGCAAGCCAGGGTTCTGTGTCACTGACGACAGAGACAGTTGCGCCATTGTCCAGTTTGAAGCAGGTGCGATGGCCGTCAACTGTGATGAAAGCACTCCAATAGTCACTGTTGTTTGTGACTTCACCAAGTAACGGTAAATCATCATTGAGAGTATCTTGGACGTCATGTACCCTTGTAGTGTTGCGTTTGGCTGCATTTCCACTAAGGCATACTGACTTAAAATGTCCTGGGCAGTTATGGGCAGTTATGGCGAGGATGGCTTGTTCTTCTACACCATCTACAACTGCCGGACTTCGAATCCTTTTCATGGGTGTGCTGCTTGGGGTGAGGCTGTCCCTTAGGTTTCGGTTTGTCATACTAGTGGGAGGTTGGTCTGTGTTTAGAACTTGATCAATGCTAGAAGAAGTGGCTTTGATGTCACCACGTACTATGTCACGGCTATCTTTTCTAGCTTCCGACTGGCGCTGGCGGCAAATCTGGACTGCTCTGGTCAGATCGAGGTCAGCTTTGATTTGAAGTGAGTCAGACAGTTTATCATCCAGCACTCCCACAACGATTCTATCTCTGATGAGGCTTTCTTTTAGTTCACCATATTGACAGTTGTCAGCGAGTCTATACAAATCTTGTATAATTATGTCTAACGATTCGTTTGGCAACTGTTTGCGACGATTAAATCAAGCCCTCTCGACGATTACATTGCGTCTGCCTTCATAATGCTTGTCAAGAGCTGCCTTTACTTCATCATATGTGGCCGTTTCTTCTTTAATACTGAGTGCAACGATGATGTCATCAGCACATTCCCCCATGGAATACAGAAGAGTGCTCACCTGTTCCCGGTTGCCTTTTTTGTTGAGGCCGGAGGCGATTCTGTAGCGCTCGAATCTATTGACCCATTTTTGCCAAAGTTCACTCTGGTGTGGTCCATTCCCACCTTCAAACTTGCCTGGCAAAGGTAAATGGGTGTGTGGGGAGTCTTCCATGTTTTAGATGGTCTTGTAATCGCTGCCACCATGTAATATTCAGGAATATAGAGAGAGTGAGAGAATGACTTGCATTCAAGATGGCTGCTTACAGTAGCCTGTTTACATGTGCCTATCCAAGGAAAGCTGCTGACTGATGATCCTTCCGAAAAAACAGCAAAAATTAACTGCATTTACTCCGTCACATTCTGTTGGTGAATCAAACCCATTCCGAAGACACTCCCCGGGTTCAACTTGCAAAATATTTGCAGGAGGATTCACAGGATGCAGCTGCATTTTTGGGAAAACAGGGAGCTGTTAAGTATCTCGCACTTCATGCCATTGCTGTAAAAGACTGGGTCTTTGTTTGAACCTTGAACATTTAAATAATTACTTGTTTTATTCACCATGAAATGATTGTAGCCAAGTATATTTTTATCTGTAATTAAATGCCTAGTACAAAGCTTTTAATTGCAAAGTGCAACTTAGATTCGGACATAAAGGAAAGGACTAAACCTTAGATGTGGACAACAGGGACTCGGACTCGGACAACAGTGGACTCGGACTCGAGGGAAGGACTCGGACTCGGACTCGAACAATAGGGACTCGATCTCGGACTCGGCTGGTGTGGACTCGACTACAGCACTGTATGGTGAAAGCATACTCATTTTCTCCTGGTGCTTATGAGAAACTTTGTTATCTTTCCTTTATAAAGTCAGGGTTTCATTGTGCAACAATATTTTCAAAGAAAATGATTACTCCGGAAGCTTAAAAAAGTTCAGACAAATAATTCCGCAAATGGACAGATGGGCACAGAAATTTGGTTGGAATACTGACGTGAGGTGTTTAAAGTTTGTTACTTGAAATTCCAATTTCCATGAATGATTAAAGTGAAAATTCCTGCTTAAACACAGAAAGATGCACAATATAAGACAGCATGGACTGTGTCGTCAAAAAGCAAGATATATTACCTGGGGTAAGTTGTTAGTAGAAGGAGAATAACAAAAAGTCAAAATAACCATAGGGTTTGGAAACAATAGGTATATTTACATATCCCTCGTTATTTTGACAGTATGATCAAGCTGAAAATGTACTGCAATTTGCAATGACATATTGCATATAAATATCTTTAATACATGTATTTGGTAAACATTATAATTAGTTTAGAATGCTAGTGAAGCCCTTTAAGCTTTCAAGCTCAATTGGGTTGACGTTGGATTACCTAATTGTTGACTCATCTTTACTACATGTATGCAACAACAATCATAATTACAAAAAGTTACCATATGTACTCTATAGTAATAAATGATTAAAGTATTGATTTGATTAGGCGAAAATAGCTGCACCATGGTAAAGTTGTGATTTTGTCATTAACTTGTTTCTTTCTTTCTTTTAATGGTCTACCAGAGATAGACTCTACCTTGATGATTTTAGAACCTGTTACTCTTTGTAAGTATTGGACATCTTATACTAAGGGAATAAAAGAGTGGCGACGAGTTCTTAAACGGCAGTTTAAAACCGGCAGGGTCGTGGCCGTGTGATAAAGGCCCGAGCCGAAGGCGAGGGCCTTTATCGCACGGCCACGACCCTGCAAGGTTTTAAACGGCCGTTTAAGAACGAGTCACTACTCATTTATTCCCATTCATAAATGCCTTTTAGTTAAAAAGTGAAAGAATAAGGAAAATCGGTGGTAAAAAGACAATCTCTGACATTGAAGTTTGTACATTTTCAAAAACCTTTGTAAAATTCTGTTTTGTGCGCGTTGGGTTGTGTGTACGCGCGTGTACAAAAAGATTAGGATACGCGCGGGAACTATAGCCATATATTGCGTTCCGCGTAAGTAAATTTGCGGAGCTTGCGCGTCCAAAACGCGAAGCCCAGCCGGTTATAAACACTCTTGGCCGTGCTTTATCATCCGTTTAAACACCCCCACATGACGTGCTCTTCACCAATAGGAATAGTGAAACTGTCTGGGGTATTTATGAATAAGAGTTATTGCAACACTTGTTCAGTATTAATTAATTTTATTATTGTTATATTCACATGGTGCTTTGAATAATATTAACATACTATTGTTACATGTTTATAGCAGCATGTGAAAGTAGTTGTTATCTTTACACTTTAGGTATGCAGCGTAGCTATGTTTGAGTTACATGTATGAGACTCATTTATAGAGCATCTTGTGAGTGTTTACAAAGTGCCGTGGCACAATCTGCAGCCAACCATACCAGAAAACACCGGGGCAAACCCCTTCTCTTAACGATAAGTGTACTTGGTTCTAATGTGCATTACACAACACGGTTCTTTTAGGAGGATTACACAATACATGGGACCTATGGCTTGACATCCCATCAGAAAGACAAAGCAATTGAGGTTAAGTTTCTTGCTCAAGTTTCCCAGACTGCTGGAAGATGAATTCCTTTGTTTTATTTGTCCATTGTGTGCTAGGAATGGTCTGAATGCATTGCCAACCTTGATTTATCAGAAGAATGACAAATCCCATTCCTATAGATTGGAGGCTAACCTTCATTGTTCAGTCAATACAGTAAGTCAGGGGTCTTAAAGATTCACAACAATTGTTTTGTTTATGACTTTTTACTACACAGATACATGTATAGCCAGTATTAAAACAGTTGATTCATTATTTGTATTAATAACCTGGAACAGTGAAATATGTGGGTTTATTTAACATTTATTTCAAAATTGGGTGCCACAAACAATGTAATTTATGTTATACATGTAGTTGCAAAATGATAAAGAACATTACTCAAATTTCTAGCCATATCGAAGATCAGTTTAAATATCAAAATAATACTCTTTGTCCTGATGCACAAAGTACATTGAACAATACATAACAAATAGTAAATAATCATATAGGTATACCCATTTGTCTGTGATATTTAAAATATCTTTGAAATCAAAATTACATGGTTGGTTATCAGGGCAGCTCTTCAATGCTTGCAATTATTATCTTCCTACAGGCCTCGTTACCATTTCCAACTGCAGGGCATAGACCTTATGTCCTTGCCCTTACCAAATGCTGCAACCTTATTTGCATTGATCTACCGAGTGGACAAGTCTTCAACAAAATATTCCTAGGACGACAGGGTGATATGTAAGTACAAAGAAAGCCGCTTTCAATTTTTTGCACTAAAAGGGTCACATTGCTACAGAATGAGAACCAAACTACAGTAAAAGGGTCACATTGCTGCAGAATGAGAACCAAACTACAGTAAAAGGGTCACAATGATTTTGTTAATCAATTTTCAAAGTTCTTTGCTAACTCCTGTGCCCATAGTTTCTAAACCAGTATTCGACTTATATGCATGACTAACTTCCATCAGTTTGAACCACTATCCAAAAGGTCTGTGAAAAACATCATTAGGTGTTCGTGCAATAATAATAATAATAATAATAATAATAACATTTATAAAGCGCTTAATACTGGCGTTTCTAAGCGCATTAAACCTTAGATTACAAAGAGATGAGTCTTTAATAGAGATTTGAATGAGTCAGTAGAGGTAGCTTGACGAATATTGAGAGGGAGATTGTTCCAAAGTGACGGTGCAGCCGAGGTGAAAGCTCGTTGACATAGCGAGTGTTGGTACGTGGACCATTTGCTAGTTGATATTGTGAGTTGTTTGACGACCGTAAATTGAAGGAATGCATCGGAACCTTTGGAGAAATTAGACTTTGAAGATATGTAGGAGCATGTCCATTAACTGTCAGCTAAGTGAGCAGAAGAATCTTGTATTTGATGCGTTGAGTAACCGGGAGCCAGTGTAATGAACGGAGAAACGGAGTGATGTGTTCTCGACGTTTGACTCGACATACCAAACAAGCTGCCGAGTTCTGAATTCTTTGAAGTGGCGCAATTTGAGAAGAGGGCAGTCCATACAGCAAGCTGTTGCAGTAGTCGAGTTGAGATGTGACAAAAGCATGTATGAGACGTTCAGTGGAGTTTCGGTCAAGGTAATTGCGGAGTTTGCCAATTTTATGAATGCCGAAAGATGCAGCACAACAGATCTTACGAATATGTGAATCAAGATGAAGGTTGTTATCAAATATAACTCCAAGATCCCTCACTGATTCAGACGTGCTTATTGTATTGTCCCCAATGTTGAATGCTGGTAGAGTACAGGTTTTGCGGAAGTGTGATGTGATATGTAGGACCTCTGTTTTTGTACAGTTAATGAGAAGGTTGTTGTTGTTGGCCCATGCTTGTACATCACTGACGCATTCCTATAAGCAGTTGATGGCTTGAAGGTTGCTCCCTGGGGCTCAGGATAAGGTACAGCTGGGTGTCATCAGCATACATCATGTGATGAATATTGATGTGTGTGTTGATGATATCACTTAGAGGGCCGGTGTACAGAATGAACTCTAAGGGTCCCATGACTGATCCTTGAGGTACTCCGCATGGGAGAGGAAATGATTTGGAGAGAACACCGTTGATAACAATGCGTTGATCACGATCATCCAAGTAGGAAGTTAACCAGTTGAGAGCTGTGCCGTCAATGCCATACCTATCTTTAAGACGTTTTATGAGAATGTTGTGGTCGATTGTATCAAATGCGGAAGAGAAATCTAACAGCACAAGAATGACCTCCAGACCTTTGTCGATTGCGAGCAGCAAATCGTTTTGCACACGAAGTAAGGCAGTTTCAGTTGAATGAAAACGACGATATGCAGATTGAGACTCAGAGAAAAGGCCATTTTCTTGGAGGTAATCCTGGAGTTGAGTAGAAGCAACCCTTTCAAGAACCTTGGCAACAAACATCAGGTTTGCGATAGGACGATAGTTCTTGAAATCGTCTGGATCAAGTTTGGGCTTCTTGAGCAGAGGGACTACATGTGAAGTTTTGAAAGCAGCAGGTACAATACCAGATGTCAGTGAGAGGTTGACAATTTGTGTGATGGTCGGCAAGAGTTCATCTATACAGAGCTTCAACAACCACGTGGGAAGTGGATCAAGGCGACATGATTTGGACGCATTAGATGTGATGATCCTCCTCACTTCATCAGCTGAGACACACTCGAAGTGATTGAAGGAAGAGGTGCAAGGTACATGTACTGGTGTACTCGTGTTACTTGCAGAACTAGGAAAATTGCATTTGACATGTTGTATTTTGTTGTAGAAGAACTGGCCAAAGTCATTAGCTAGGCCACTGTCAGAAACACGTTCAGGTAGAACTGTCTTTGATGTTGGTGATGTGAGCTTGTTAACTAACTTGAAAAGTTGCTTCACATCAGATTGAGAAATCTGTGACCGGAAATAATCAGATAATAATACAAGCACGAACACCTCTTTGTTATTGTTCTGGGGTTTTTTCTTTCTTCTTCATCTTCTTCTTCGACGGAACTCTTCTCTAGAGCATAACTCAAGATTGAAATTGAAATGAACATTGAAACTCATCAGACAATTAAACCTCAATATGAAGACGGCAAAAACTTACTGACGTCTGACGTCATCAGGTGTCGAATTACAAGGTTTTTAAAGTCGAAAAAATACCATTTGCTATTTGCTGTATATCCTTGAATTTGAAAGCTATGATTATTTTAAGTTGGGCATCAGATAGATCAAGACTGAGACAACATTTGACAAGGTAACGCCAAAATCGTATGATCTTTACTTCCGGTCGTACCGGAAGGTCAAAGTTTGCCTTTGGTTTTTTTCTTAAAAATAATCATTTTTAGGGCTTATCTATGGCATAACTCAAGATTGAAATTGAATTGAACAATGAAACTCATAAGACAATTGAACCTTAATATCAAGACGACACAACTGTGATGATGTTATGATGACGTCATCAGGTATTGAATTACATTAAATCAAAGTTTAATATTTGCAAAAAAATCATAACTCATGAACGACATGTTGGATTTTTACAATCTATACATCATTGGAAAGTTCGTAAAAAGTTCAACAAACGCTACACAAAAAGTGATCCCATTTGACCTTGACTTCCGGTTCAAACCGAAAATTGAAAGTTTCATAAAATTTGTTACTCAAAAAATATTTATCATCTCAGCATAATTTTTGCATCAGGTTGTAGAATGTTGAGCCTGCTCAAACTTTTGCACAGAAATAACAACATTTTGACATTTACATCTTTTCTTAACCACCGGCATTAAAGCGCACGTTTGTGTTGACCTATTTTGATAACGCGAGAGAGTGTAACAACATGTGTACAGATACATGTACATTGTACGTGTAGTTCAGTTTACATCAACTACAAGTACATGTAGGAATACATTTAGCATCGCTGTTACCTTGTATATTGCGCACCCCGGCATGAAGATAATCCATCTAATACTTGAAAAATTTGTAACTCTTGAACCACACACTGGATTTTTACAATCCATACATCATCTGAAAGGTCTTTATAAAACCTAACATACGCTACACTTATTGTGACCCTGTTTAACCTTGACTTCCGGTTCAAAGCGGAAGTTGACAATTAATGTTTCAAAATTCATAATTCCTGAACCACACAATGGATTTTTACAATCTATACATCATTGGAAAAGTCTGAACAACTTAACAAACGATACACAGAATAAGACCCCATTTGACCTTGACTTCCTGTTCAAACCGGAAGATGTAATTTAATATTTGAAGAAATCAGAACTCCTGAACCACACAATGGATTTTTATCATCTATACGTCATGAGAAATGGCTCCAAAGCCATAAAAAGTTGAAAGTTATTGTTTAAACGAATGGTAACTTCTGAACAACACATTGAATTTTTACAATCTATACATCATTGCGAAAGTATGTAACAACTTAAGAAACGATGCCAACAATGTGACCTCATTTGACCTTTACTTCTGGTTCAAACCGGAAGATGAAATTTTGTATTTGAAAAAATCATAACTCCTGAACCACCCTTTGGATTTTTATCATCTATGCGTCATCCGAAAGGGCTCCAAGGACTTAAAGGCACTGAACACGTTTGGAAATTGTCAAAGACCAGTGTTCTCACTTGGTGTATCCCATCATATGCATAAAATAACAAGCCTGTGAAAATTTGGGCTCAATTGGTCATCGAAGTTGCAAGAAAATGATGAAAGAAAAAACACCCTTGTTGTACAAATTTGTGTGCTTTCAGATAGGAATAAAAACTTCTTGCAAGAAGTTTTTATTATTTTAGTGAGAAATTACCTCTGTCTCAAAAACTACATTACTTCAGAGGGAGTCGTTTCCTACAATGTTTTATACTATCAACAGCTCTCCGTTGCTTGTTACCAAGTAAGTTTTTATGCTAATATTTGTTTTGAGTCATTACCAAACGTGTACGATACCTTTAACTTGCGATACACATTGTAACCTCATTTGACCTCAACTTCCAGTTAAAACCGGGTGTTTAAATTTAATATTTCAAAAAATCATAACTTCTGAACTACACGAATGGTTTTTACAATCTATACATAATGGGAAAAGTATGTAAAAACTCAAGAAAAGATATACACAGTGTGACCCCACTTGACCTTGACTTCCGTTTCAAACCGGAAAATAAAATTTAATGTTTGTCAAATCGAATCGTAACTTCTGAGCAACACTATGGATTTTTACAATCATTACGTCATTAAACAGGTCTTTAAAATCTCAACAAGCACTACACAAAATGTGACCCCATTTGACCTGACTGCCAGTTCAAACCAGAAGTTGAAGTTTTATAATGGAAAAAACTAACTTCTGAACCAAACATAAGATTTTTGTCACCAATTCATTTAATCATAATTTGATGACATCATTCACGAACACCTTGTTTTTGTAACCAACAAAAACTGAATATCTAGTTACTGCTTCCTTCCTCTACAACATCTAGGTTTGATCCGATTCCCACATGGTTTTTGAAGAGGTGTTTAGATGAACTTGTTCCAATCATCACAAATATTATCAATCATTCTCAACTGCATGGCCACTTTCCAGAAACAATGAAACAAGCCCACATCACTCCCTTGCTCAAGAAACCAAACCTGGCCAATGAACATATCAAGAATTACACGCCCATTGCCAATCTGTCGTTTCTTTCAAAAACAATCAAACGTGTAGCTGCTGCCCAACATCTAGATTACCTCTCTGACAACAATTCCATGGAAACTTCCAGTCCGCTTACAAAAAACATCATAGTGTTGAGACTGCCCTTCTCTGTGTTCATAACGACCTACTTCTAGCTGCTGTTAGGGGGCAAGAAGCTGTTCTAGTCCTCCTTGATTACTCATCTGCCTTCGACACAATAGATCATGATATCATGCTTCAGCATCTTACAAACAGATACGGCGTATCCAGTCACACAATCTGTTTATTCGGATCCTACCTCAATAATTGCACTCAAAGTGTTGTCGTCGATGATTTCATTTCATTTCATTGATTAATTCTAGTTGTGACGCCAAGGACTCTCAGAAAGTGAACTAAATCACTATACATAGCCAAGAAGACAAGGAAAGAAGTTTCAGCTTTAGATGTGGGAGGAAAACCCACGCAATCAAGTAGGGACTGAAAACCCAATCTACATAGTGCCCCCGGTGGGATTTGAACCGGGGTCTTGGAGGTGGAAGGCGAGGAAAGATACCAGTGTATACCACTACGCCAACCTAACAATGATGATCTTTTGAACCCACAAGTGCCAAACTGTGTTGTCTCTCAGGGATCTGTCTTGGGTCCTTTGTGTTTTACTCTGTACACATACCCCCTTGAAGACATCATTAAGGGCCATGATATTGATGGAATGATGTTCGCCGACGACACTCAGGTCTGTCTTATCATGAATGAGCAAGATCGCCCAATTGTCATCTCACAGCTAGAAATTTGCCTTAACGACATAAGATCATGGTCTGTTGCAAATAAATTGAAATTTAATGAAGAGAAGACTGAGGTCATCCACGTTACATCTCGTTTCAGGAACTCTTCCCAACTTACACCTATCTCCATTGGCAACTTTCCAATAGAACCTGTTCAGAAAGTGTGAGATCTAGGTGTTACTTTTCAGAACGATCTGCGGATGGACATCCATGTGAGGAATGTCTGCAAATCTTCATACCTTGCATTACACAAGATTGGACAAATTCATAATCTTCTTGACAAACCACTACAGAAAAGCTTGTCCATGCTCCCTTGATATCTGTAACAGTCTTCTTCTTGGTCTACCTGACTCAACAATCTCGAAATTACATCGAGTCACATTGCTGCAGAATGAGAACCAAACTGAGTAAAAGGGACACATTGCTGCAGAATGAGAACCAAACTGAGTAAAAGGGACACATTGCTACAGAAAGAGAACCAAACTCATTAAAAGGGACACATTGCTGCAGAATAAGAAACAAACTGAGTAAAAGGGTCACATTGCTACAGAAAGAGAACCAAACTGAGTAAAAGGGTCACATTGCTGCAGAATAAGAAACAAACTGAGTAAAAGGGTCACATTGCTGCAGAATGAGAACCAAACTGAGTGAAAGGGACACATTGCTGCAGAATGTGAACCAAACTGAGTAAAAGGGACACATTGCTACAGAAAGAGAACCAAACTGAGTAAAATGGTCACATTGCTGCTGAATGAGAACCAAACTGAGTAAAAGGGTCACATTGCTGCAGAAAGAGAACCAAACTGAGTAAAAGGGTCACATTGCTGCAGAAAGAGAACCAAACTGAGTAAAAGGGACACATTGCTGCAGAATGAGAACCAAACTGAGTGAAAGGGACACATTGCTGCAGAACCATTATGATCATTCATTGTTCAATTTGTTAAAGATATCATTATTTGCAATTCACTTGGGACTAAAGTGGCATCTTGTTACTAAAGTGGCATCAATTCTTGCTTTTGATTCACTAAATGTTTTGACGCCTCCTGGCTATCAGAGTGGATGATGAACATTTTTAATTTTCAGAGAACATTTTACTGATGATTACGCTTCATATACTGCATTTGTGTTCAAGAATGCAATAATTCCATCAAATTCAACCTGTAAAGAATACACTGCCCTGACTTGCATATCTCATAAAAGCTTTATATTTAAGCATAGAGAAGTCTCTGGTCCTTTCTCTATGATTTAAGTAATGGTGTTAAGAAGACATTCAATCAAACCTTACCAATATAAACAAAGTTGTGTGAAGTTGTGTGCAGCTGTACGAAATAAGGCCCAGATTGCAAGATAAACCAGGAAATTATATTGTCACATTATGTATGCTTTGAAATACATGGATAAGTTTACATTATATACTCATTCAAATTAGGCACAAATTGTGTGGTAGATTGATTATGAATGTAGGATTCACAGAAAAATTAATAAAACACCAATATTCAAAAGCCCTGAAGCTCTTACAAAAGTTTGTACTCATACGTGGCTATTCCCACACAACTTCAACATGCAAGGCAGCTGTAATCTCATGAAATAACTTTTTTTTAAATCATTTCTGTGTACATGTACATCTCTTTCTTATCTTTTAGATCCTTTAAGTACTTAACATGGGATATTGATTATGAGAGAGCAGTTGTATGCACAACTCAATCAAAAGTAAGTTTACTGCTATTTCTTTCATGTTAGGGTAAACTTTGATGAAACAATGAAAACACATACATTAGCCGTGTATGTGCAGCAAAACATAACATCCAATGAGCAAGGTTCCATCTGATGACCTCTTAAGGAAGGACCCCTAGTCCTCTTATTACACAAGTAGTATGCATTAGGTCAAATGAAAAGGATACAAGAATTGAAAATATGCATGGATTTGGGGATCCAGGTGGATTAGCTTTTTAATATTTGTCAATTCATGTCTTGCATAACATGAGGCTGTTTAAATGTAAATATTATGGACCAACCCACTGCAGAAAACCTGATATTACTTTGGTGCCTTAGTTTCACTATGGTTCCTAGTTTGTTTGTTAAATTGTTTGTTTACAGTTACATTACACACTTAAATCATGATGATTTCTTTTTGTTTCCATTTTGTATATATCTATGTATGTAGTCATCAACTATACTGAAGTCATTTGTGTTGGTCAATGTTTTTCCCTTTGAAGTACTTGGGAGATTTACTGTTTGTCATGAGGTAAGAGCTTGTTTTCCATGTCTAATTTTTGAAGGGGTATACAGAGATGCCAACATACCCGATTTGGGCGCAAAAAATACGATTTTGAGCCGTGAATATGCCGCTACGATAATGCTTCAATTAAATACGATAAACAAGCCGCCCAGTGTAAATGTAGTTACAAACAATGCATCATGATACAAAATAAAACTAAAACTAAAAAATACAAAAACTATAAAAAATGTTCACTGCCGCCGTGTCGTTGCATCGATCAACTAAAATAAAAGTGACAAAAAGAAAATATTTCATCGATCGCAATCGAGGCCAAGATCTGATGAAAACTTTTGATAACAAAGTTGTTAAGAATGCAGTGGGTGGAAGTGGAATTGGTTGGAAATGCCAGTTGACGAAAATTGCTCTTACTAAAGTCATTTGAAGACTTGACTGGCCTGCTGTGGTCAGGTGGTGTGACGTATTTGCTGTGCAAATGTGAGCATTATTCATTTAATAAACAATGGGACAGAAACCACAGCATTTTGTTGAATTTGGTTGGAAAGGGTTCTCTTCATGCACAAGCTAGTGCAAATTGTGGTCCGATACAAAACAAATATTTTTTATTTTGTTTTAATTTTGTTTTCTCAATTTTTTTTAAAATAATTGTTTGACCCCTAAAGCAAGGCCGCTTTGCAATAAGCAATTTTAGCTGAAATTATTTGTTTATATCATAAATGTCATAATTTTCTTCTTTTTACGGCTCGGTGATTTGTATGCCTGACTTGAAACTTAAGTGCTCGGCGGTGCTAGTCTTTTTTGGGGAATTCAACGTTGGCATCTCTGGGTATACATCATATTCAACATAATCATGAAAAGAAGAACAAAATAAAGAAAAAAATAGTAATGGTAAACCTACATTAAAAATAGGAGTGGCATTATGAAAAGCTTCTTGCAAGGGAGAAAGATAAAAAAATATATATCAAGAGCTGTTTGCAAAAAGTAGAAAACTAATGAAAATCAGCCTTATGTTAATAATTTGGGTTGGGTGTTAGACTTGGATTGACGGAATTGTCTGCTGCTATAGAATCTTATAATGTAGGTGGACAGTGAATACTTAGAAATAGCTTACAAACAAAGTAAGCAGTGTGCAAAGGAATCTTGTTCACTATGTGTAAACCTAAACAATACATTATATTTTGTATTCAAAGGTGTTCGGCAGAGATATTGCAGATGCCATAATAACAGATGGATTGTTGATAGTGATGCATAAAAACAACAAAATCAAGATGTACAACATGGATAATATAATACAAGAGGTGTGGTAATTCTAATCACTATGTAATCATATGCTAACTAGATAGAGGTGTGGTAATTCTAATCACTATGCTGCTATGTACACGAAACCATATGCCAGCTAGCTAGAGGTGTGATAATTCTAATCACTATGCTACTATGTACACAATCATATGCCAGCTAGATAGAGGTGTGGTAATTAGCTGTTCCGACATAATAGTCGGAACAGCTATTGTTTTCGTTGAGATTTTTATTATTTTTATTATTAGCTGTTCCGACATAGTCGGAACAGCTGTTGTTTTCGTCGAGATTTTTATTATTTTTATTATTATTAGCTGTTCCGACATAGTAATCGGAACAGCTATTGTTTTCGTCGAGATTTTTATTATTTTTATTATTATTATTATTCTTTCTATCCGCCTAAATCCCCATAGCATTTGTACACAATTTTGTTTAATTCCTAAAAAAAACTTAGTGAATATGAAAGACTTAAATCTTATATCATAAGGAAGCTTATGTCATGAAGTTGTTGTAAAATCTAATTAGCTTAAATTAATTAATTAGTTTACTTAGTTATAATGACATGAATATTTAATTAGCCAATCTTATTACCACCATATCTCAAAAAATATACCCCCGATCGTCAAACTTTTTTCAGTTTTAGACTTCTGGGATAATGTAGATGAGTTTGCCGGCCTAAAATGCAGAACGACGTCATCATGACATCATTTATTGGGCGTTTTCCCCAGTGTACAAACACATGGGGATTGTGAAAACAAATCCGACTTCTAGAAACATAATTTTTCAATTAAGCTCAAATTTAACGTCCTAGAGTACACAAATGTTTCTTAAAACAAGACAGAATTTATTGAAGGTCAGTTTAAAAGCATCAAAACTTATTAAAACATAGTCAGTCGAGAAAAAACCCAAATTATCAGGCAAATTTAACGCCATGGGTACACTGCCTAGAATTTGATTTGTGGTAATATACGAAGATGAGTGATTTTCTAAACTTTTTAAACGATTGAGGGCGCTATACGAGTTTAACGGTGCAGTTATTTGCTTTTTTCAACTCGCGATCAAGTCCTAAACCCTTTATGACCCGTGTTGTTGCGTTTTTTGTAGAATATACATAGAGTCATCATTCCTGTCGCCGACTGACACAAGTTCACTCAGAACAATCGAGAATTATTTGTCTGGCTCTCAGCGCAGCGTCTTGTGACCGCTCAGCGTGGACGTGAAAATTAGACCGCCGTGTTCTGAGACGATGTGTCGGCGTGGTAGACTTGTCTGCGCTCGGGTCCCGTTCGCTGGAAAACGATATGTTTTAGGTTTCTTATGCAAAGGCAATTACTTCAGGAAACCGCCGTGTAGAAAAAAGAAAAACTTACTGGTGGTTGCAATAAAGCAATAAAAAGAACGGTCAGTGTTGGTTTTGGGGGTGTGAAGAGCCAAAATTACAATACACTCATAAATATCCCATATAAATTTACTGTTTTAGCCAAAACAAGAATTGTTACTTTTACGATTTTAATACAACAGCATTTAGCTTTACATGCATTTACTGTTACTTTTTAGTAAACCCGTAACCGTTTCTGAAACGGTCAGTTACATGTGTAAAGCCCAGTTCATACTTCCTGCGAATGCTAATGCGAAGTGAATATTGACGTCACAAATTCGCAACAAATAATTCGCAAGAGTGAGCCAAGCTCAACTTTTGCGAAAATATTTGCAGCGAAAACAGAGTTGTGACGTCAAATTCATGTCAAATTCGCTTCGCATTCAAATTCGCATTCGCAGGAAGTATGAACCGGGCTTAACCATTCGCATTTACTATAGTCCAATTTTCGCGACAATTTTTGAGGTTGATTTTTTAACAAATTTCGCGACACTTTTTGAGGTTGATTTTTTAACATTATTTTATCCGAACTGTAATAACACAGATCTTTAACCTTTGATCGGATGGTTAACCGTCTGACCACAACAGGTATAGGCTTACAAAGCCTGAGCATTTACAGTTGTTTTTCTAATTGTTTAACCGTATCTGAAATGGTTGGTAACACGCGTTTCATTAACAAAAAACCCCATTAACACAACCACTCAAACTATAAAAAACATTGGGTCTTCATTGCAACATTTTGAATTTGCGCAATCACCCTGCAAAATAAACGATCATGTGCAATTGATTTGTTGTGCAACGCCCTCTAGCGTTCAATGTTTCTTGCAACTAATGCCGCACGCAACGTAATGAAATAACGAAGACTTAAGCCTGTAAATTGGAAACGATAAGGGTGGCATGGGATTGTTTGCTGTGCAAATCGTGATCGCAATTATTATGGTCAGCAATTCGCTGCACTTTTCAAGTGAATTTTACAACATTTATCCAAACCATACAATTGTGAACGTTTAACCGTAAGATCTGTCACTTAACCGTGTATCCGCCATTTCTGAAACAGTTGGCGACCCGTGTAACAGCAGTTTCATAAACAACATTTCAAGTAAAAAAACCTGTTTACACAACCGGCATGTGATCAAAAACATTGAATCTCTTCATTCTTCATTGCAGCATTTTGACTTTGCGCAATCACCCATTGCAAAAGTGAGCATGCGCAATCGATTCGTGTGGAACACCCCCTAGCGTTCAATGTTTCTTACAAATATTGCTGCACGCAAAGTTGTATTGAAATAACAAAGACTACGAGAGTTACCTAAAAGAAGGAAATTTTATTTTAAAACACGAATGCTTTCACTAAGAGTTATTCCAGACCATTAAAACTAATCAAGCACAATGTATTTCCAAGATAATTAACGATGAAGTGACAAATCGGACCCCATGGCTAGCTGGCAAATTGTGCCGTGATTGCGCAATCACGGCTAGGCTTCAAAGACTGCCGTGATATTGGAATCCTAACCGAGAGGATATACGTGCGTTCTAATAGGGTTTTCGTTAAAAGGCATTGGATTGGGATAAGTTATATACCATCGTGTTCCTTATCAAATTTATTAGTATGAAAAACACATTTTTGTTACTGTGACGTCATCAAGTGTCAAATTGCGGTAATTCAAAGCTTTATAATTAGTTAATCTTTGCAGCACCATATCTGAAGAAGTACATAGCCTAATTTCAAAAATTGTTCACTTATAGACTCCTTGGGCATTGGAGATTAGCCTTGGGTTAACATGACCCCATGTTGACCTTTAGCTCCGGGTCAACTGGAAATGGGACCATATCTCAAGAACTACACAACCGATTTTCAATTTCTTTTCAGTTATAGATTCTTTGAGCATTAAAGATTGAACTTCGGTCCTACTGTGACCCCTTGATGACCTTTACTTCTGGTCAACCGGAAGTGGGACCATATCTCAAGAAGTACACACCCGATTTTCAATTTCTTTTCAGTTATAGACCCTTTGAGCATTGAATATTGAACTTGGGTTACCGTGACCCCATGATGACCTTTACTTCTGGGTCAACCGGAAGTGGAACCATATCTCTAGAACTACACAACCGATTTTCAATTTCTTTTCAGTTATATATCCTTTGAGCATTAAAGGTATCGTACACGTTTGGTATTTACTCAAAATATATATTAGCATAAAAACTGACTTGGTAACGAGCAACAGAGAGCTGTTGATAGTATAAAACATTGTGAGAAACGACTCCCTCTGAAGTAACGTAGTTTTTGAGAAAGAGGTAATTTCTCACTAAAATAATAAAAGACTTCTAGCTAGAAGCCTTTTATTCCTATCTGAAAGCACACAAATTTGTACAACAAGGGTGTTTTTTCTTTCATCATTTTCTTGCAACTTCGATGACCAATTGAGCCCAAATTTTCACAGGCTTGTTGTTTTATGCATATGTTGGGATACACCAAATGAGAACACTGGTCTTTGACAATTACCAAACGTGTACGATGCCTTTAAACATTGAACTTCGGTTACCATGACTCCATGTTGACCTTTACTTCCAGATCAACCGGAAGTGGGACCAGATCTCAAGAAGTACACACCCGATTTGCAATTTCTTTTCAGTTATAGACTCTTTGAGCATTGAAGATTGAACTTGGGTTACCGTGACCCACTGTTGACCTTTACTTCCGGGTCAACTGGAAGTGGGACCATATCTCAAGAACTACACAGCCAATTTTCGAATTCTTTTCAGTTTAAAACCTTTGAGCATGTAAAAAAAACACGGAACAGCTTTGTGTTTGTTCACAAACACCTAATGTCTAGTTATTATTATTATTCTTTCTATCTGCCTAAATCCCCATAGCATTTGTACACAATTTTGTTTAATTCCTTAAAAAAACTTAGTGAATATGAAAGACTTAAATCTTATATCATAAGGAAGCTTATGTCATGAAGTTGTTGTAAAGTCTAATTAGCTTAAATTAATTAATTAGTTTACTTAGTTATAATGACATGAATATTTAAATAGCAAATCTTATTACCACCATATCTCAAAAAATATACCCCCGATCGTCAAACTTTTTAAAAGTTTTTGACTTCTGTGGTAAGGTAGATGTGCTTTCCGGCCTAAAATGTGGAACGACGTCACAATGACGTCATTTATTGCGCATTTTTGCCCGTGTACAAAACACATGGAGATAGTGAAAACAAATCCGACTACTAGAAACATAGTTTTTTCATTAAGCTCAAATTTGACGTCCTAGATTACACAAATGTTTCTTAAAACAAGAAATATGTTATTGACGGTCAGTTTAGAAGCATCAAAACTTATTAAAACATAGTCAGTCGAGAAAACCCCCAAATTCTCAGGCAAATTTAACGCCATGGGTACACTGCCTAGAATTTGATTTGTGTTTATATACGAAAAGAGTCAAATTCCAAACTTTTTAAACGATTGAGGGCGCTATACGAGTTTAACGGTGCAGTTTTTTGCTTTTTGCAACTCGCGATCAAGTCCTAAACCCTTTATGTCCCGTGTTATTGCGTTTTTTGTAGAATTATACATAGAGTCATCATACCTGTCGCCGACTGACACAAGTCTACGTTCATTCTCAGGCTAGGAATCGAGAAGAATTCTCGCTTTCAGCGCAGCGTCTTGTGACCGCTCAAATCAGATCGTTATTCAGGTTTCAGCGTGGACGTGAAAAATAGACCGCCGTGTTCTGAGACGATGTGCCGGGGTGGCAGACTCGTCTGCGCGTGGATGGGTCCCTTTCGCCGGAAAACGATATGTTATAAATTTGTTATGCAAAGGCATTACTTCAGGAAACCGCCGTGTAGCAAACATTTTTGTTACTGGTGGTTGCAATAAAGCAATAAAAAGAAATAATTGAGGAAAGATGAAAATGAGCTTTTCCATGGCTAAACGGTCAGTGTTGGATTTGGGGGTGTGAAGAGCAAAAATTACAATACAATCATATCCCATATATTATGAATTTACTGTTTTAGCCAAAACAACATTTTGGGATAGAAATTTGTTTACATTTACGATTTTAATACAACAGTATTGAGCTTAAGGCTAGATGCATTTACGGTTATTTTTTAGTAAACCCGTAACCGTTCTGAAACGGTCAGTTACATGTGTAAAGCCTGGTTCATACTTCCTGCGAATGCCAATGCAAAGCAAATATTGACGACACAAATTCGCAACGAATAATTCGCAAGAGTTGAGCCGTGCTCAACTTTTGCGAATATTCGCAGCGAAAACAGAGTTGTGACGTCAAGTTCACGTCAAATTCGCTTCGCATTCGCATTCGCAGGAAGTATGAATCGAGCTTAACCGCTCGCATTTATTATGGTCAAAATTTTGCGACACTTTTTGAGGTTGATTTTTTTAACATTATTTTATCTGAACCGTAATATCACAGGTAGGCTTACAAAGCCTTAGCATTTACTGTTGTTTTTCTAATTGTGTAACCGTTTCTGAAATGGTTGGTAACACGCGTTTCATGAAAAAAAAAAAAATCATTAACACAACCACTCAAACAATAAAAGACATTTGTCTTCATTGCAACATTTTGACTTTGCGCAATCACCCTGCAAAATAAACGATCATGTGCAATCGATTTGTTGTGCAAGGCCCTCTAGCGTTCAATGTTTCTTGCAAGTAATGCCGCACGCAAAGTAATGAAATAACAAAGCCTGTAAATTGGAAACGATAAGGGTGTGTGTGGCATGGGATTATTTGCTGTGCAAATCGGGATCGCAATTATTACGGTCAGCATTTCGCAGCACTTTTCAAGTGAATTTTTCAACATTTATCTGAACCATACAATTGTGAACGCGTAAGATCTGTCACTTTAACCGTGTATCCGTCACAGGCTGCCTGCGCATTCACGGTTATTTTTGTTAAACGTGTAGCCGTTTCTGAAACAGTTGGCGTCCTGTGTAACAGCAGTTTCATAAACAACATTTCAAGTAAAAAACCTGTTTACACAACCGGCAAGTGACCAAAAACATTGAATGTCTTCATTCTTCATTGCAGCATTGCGAGCATGCACAATCGATTTGTGTGGAATGCCCCCTAGCATTCAATGTTTCTTACAAATATTGCTGCTTGCAAAGTTGTATTGAAATAACAAAGACTACAAAAGTTACCTAAAAGAAAGAAATTTTAATTTAAAACACGAATGCTTTCACTGAGAGTTATTCCAGACCATTAAAACTAATCAAGGTACAATGTATTTCCAAGACAATTAATGATGATGTGACACGGACACCATGGCTAGCTGGCAAATTGTGCCGTGATTGCGCAATCACGGCTAGGCGTCAAAGACTGCCGTGATATTGGAATCCTAACCGAGAGAGGACGTTTTCTAATAGGGTTTTCGTTAGGCGTTTGATTTGGATAAGTTATATACCATCGTGTTCCTTATCAAATTTATTGGTATGAAAAACACATTTTTGTTACTGTGATGTCATCAGGTGTCAAATTACGGTAATTCAAAGCTTTAATTAGTTAATCTTTGCAGCAATATATCTGAAGAAGTACACAGCCGATTTTCAAACTTTGTTCAGTTATAGACTCCTTGGGCATTGGAGATTAGCCTTGGGTTAACGTGACCCCATGTTGACCTTTAGCTCCGGGTCAACCGGAAGTGGGACCATATCTCAAGAATTACACAACCGATTTTCAATTTCTTTTCAGTTAAAGATCCTTTGAGCATTAAACATTGAACTTAGGTTACCATGACCCCATGTTGACCTTTACTTCCGGGTCAACCGGAAGTGGGACCAGATCTCAAGAAGTACACACCCGATTTGCAATTTCTTTTCAGTTATAGACTCTTTGAGCATTGAAGATTGAACTTGGGTTACCGTGACCCACTGTTGACCTTTACTTCCGGGTCAACTGGAAGTGGGACCATATCTGAAGAACTACACAGCCAATTTTCAAATTCTTTCAGTTTAAAACCTTTGAGCATGTAAAAAAAAAACACGGAACAGCTTTGTGTTTGTTCACAAACACCTAATGTCTAGTTCTAATCACTATGCTACTATGCAATCATATGTCAACTAGCTAGAGGTGTGGTAATTCTAATCACTATGTACACATAATCATATGCCAGCTAGCTAGAGGTGTGGTAATTCTAATCACTATGCTGCTATGTACACATAATCATATGCCAGCTAGCTAGAGGTGTGGTAATTCTAATCACTATGCTGCTATGTACATAATCATATGCCAGCTAGATAGAGGTGTGGTAATTCTAAATGCTACTATGCAATCATATGCCAACTAGCTAGAGGTGTGGTAATTCTAATCACTATGACCGTGTTCCCACTGGATTAGGCCTGTGCCTGGTACCCGGGTTTACGGGTACCCGAAAGCCAACGTCATTACCCGGTTCCAATTTCCGGTTCCAATACCCGAAACTTTTGTTGAAAAAACGCGCACCTAAAAAAACCCATAACAAAACAAAACAAACAAAATTCAAATAATCACCGACCGCGATAAGTTGTGAAGCTGAAACCCTGACTTGCGGCCAGTTGTAAATTTGTAAAATAAACAAAGCAGGCAGCGCTCTCTCAATCAGTTGTTCTCAAGCTCGGCAACTGATTGGGCCGCACGGCGCATCATTAGCCATTATTGTGATGTCATCGTTCTACTCATGCAATGCGCGTGAAGACATGGGACGCATGCAAGACATGGCATGCTCGTCCCCACGTCTTGATGTCATGATTCTTTATGGGATAATGATGGGAATGGGAACGGGCCTGCAACACGTGTCTGGGTCATTTGGAAATCCCAGTCAATATTGTCAGCTACATGCACGACGCAGCGGATGCTTATTGGACAACACACTTGAGGTTATCGGTTTGTCACAAATGAAATGGGCGGGATCAAATCGTGAAAACATTGGATTGGACGTCGGGCCTGTTAACCTGTTTATAGCAAACTTAGCAAATCAGTGTGGGTAACAAGCGTTTTCAACAATGCAGTAACATGGAGCTATACGCGAGGATTATGAAAACTAATGGTGAGAGCTATACCGTTAATTTGATTTGAAAGTTGTGTGAATTATCACTACACAAAAATAAGATCGTAATTGTATTATACCGACAACATTTAGCACTTCATAATTAGGTGCCATGGGTTACCTACCATGGGTAGAAAGTAAGACATGTAGCCTAGCTCACAACATGACTCTCATGACCATACACTTCAATGTTTAGCCTACCTCACAACATGACTCTCATGACCGTACACTTCAATGTTTTGAGCATGTAACGAGTTTCTTTACGGGTACCCGAAACGCAATGACAATCGGGTACCCGAAACAAAAATACCCGTCAACGCACAGGCCTAGCCTACACTGGATCCACAAATGCGAGATCAGGATCAAGCAGCAGGATTAGCCGCAGGTGGAAATCGCACTTGAGTATGATCGCGCATTGATCCCCCTTTTGGGAACGGAAGTGGATTCAAAGTTCACCAACGCAGGTCGGTTTGGGTTTAGTGTGGATGCGTTGTACAGAACGTGTAGTTGGTATCGTCACGTGACGTCAATACTGCTTTATGCTTTACTTGCAATTCTTATAATGTCACCAAATGCGTGGTGCGTGCTGTCGAGCCTACCGTACTGGATGTTCGCCTTCAAATTGTGGGGTCTGATCGCCCTTTGCGTTCCCACTAGACTTTTGATCGCACATTAATCCAAAAGGGCAATCAGATCCCGCTTTAATCCTACTCCTGAGGTGGATCAAATTTGCGGGGTCTGATCCTGATCGTCCTCGCGTTCCCACTTACGCTTGATCACCCTTTGATCGCCCTTTTTGAGAAATTGCGGGGTCTGATCGCCCTTTTCTCGAATTGCAAGATCAATGCGGGGTCCAGTGGGAACGGGGCCTAAGCTGCTATGTACACATAATCATATGCCAACTAGCTAGAGGTGTGGTAAATCTAATCACTATGCTGCTACATGCCAACTAGATAGAGGTGTGGTAATTCTAATCACTATGCTATTATGTACACATAATCATATGCCAGCTAGATAGAGGTGTGGTAATTCTAATCACTATGCTGCTATGTACACATAACCATATGCCAGCTAGCTAGAGGTGTGATAATTCTAATCACTATGCTACTATGTAATCATATGCCAACTAGCTAGAGGTGTGGTAATTCTAATCACTATGCTGCTATGTACACAAAACCATATGCCAGCTAGCTAGAGGTGTGGTAATTATAATCACTATGCTGCTATGTAATCATATGCTAACTAGATAGAGGTGAGGTAATTCTAATCACTATGCTGCTATGTACACATAATCATATGCCAGCTAGATAGAGGTGTGGTAATTCTAATCACTATGCTACTATGTAATCATATGCCAACTAGCTAGAGGTGTGGTAATTCTAATCACTATGCTGCTATGTACACAAAACCATATGCCAGCTAGCTAGAGGTGTGGTAATTATAATCACTATGCTGCTATGTAATCATATGCTAACTAGATAGAGGTGAGGTAATTCTAATCATTATGCTGCTATGTACACATAACCATATGCCAACTAGATAGAGGTGTGGTAATTCTAATCACTATGCTGCTATGTACACATAACCATATGCCAGCTAGCTAGAGGTGTGGTAATTCTAATCACTATGCTGCTATGTACACATAACCATATGCCAGCTAGCTAGAGGTGTGGTAATTCTAATCACTATGCTGCTATGTACACATAATCATATGCCAGCTAGATAGAGTTGTGGTAATTCTAATCACTATGCTACTATGCAATCATATGCAAGCTAGCTAGAGGTGTGGTAATTCTAATCACTATGCTGCTATGTACACATAATCATATGCCAGCTAGATAGAGTTGTGGTAATTCTAATCACTATGCTACTATGTAATCATAATCATATGCCAGCTAGATAGACTTGTGGTAATTTTAATCACTATGCTACTATGTAATCATATGCCAACTAGCTAGAGGTGTGGTAATTCTAATCACTTTGCTGCTATGCTATGTACACATAATATATGCCAACCATGCTAGAGGTGAGGTAAATCTAATCACTATGCTGCTATGTACACATAATCATATGCCAGCTAGATAGAGGTGTGGTAATTCTAATCACTATGCTGCTATGTACACATAATCATATGCCAGCTAGCTAGAGGTTTGGTAATTCTAATCACTTTGCTGCTATGCTATGTACACATAATATATGCCAACCATGCTAGAGGTGAGGTAAATCTAATCACTATGCTGCTATGTACACATAATCATATGCCAGCTAGATAGAGGTGTGGTAATTATAATCACTATGCTGCTAAGTACACATAATCATATGCCAGCTAGCTAGAGGTGTGGTAATTCTAATCACTTTGCTGCTAAGTACACATAATCATATGCCAGCTAGCTAGAGGTGTGGTAATTCTAATCACTTTGCTGCTAAGTACACATAATCATATGCCAGCTAGATAGAGGTGTGGTAATTCTAATCACTATGCTACTATGTACACATAATCATATGCCAACTAGCTAGAGGTGTGGTAATTCTAATCACTATGCTGCGATGTACACATAATCATATGCCAGCTAGATAGAGGTGTGGTAATTCTAATCACTATGCTGCTATGTACACATAATCATATGCCAACTAGCTAGAGGTGAGGTAAATCTAATCACTATGCTACTATGTAATCATATGCCAACTAGCTAGAGGTGTGGTAATTCTAATCACTATGCTGCTATGTACACATAATCAAATGCCAGCTAGCTAGAGGTGTGGTAATTCTAATCACTATGCTACTATGCAATCATATGCCAACTACATGTAGCTAGAAGTGTGATAATTCTAATCACTATGCTACTATGTAATCATATGCCAGCTAGCTAGAGGTGTGGTAAATCTAATCACTATGCTGCTATGTACACATAACCATATGCCAGCTAGCTAGAGCTGTGTTAATTCTAATGTAATCATATGCCAGCTGGCTTATCCAGGGAAATATTTGTTCAGTAACACTACATGGATAAATTAATCAAAATGCAAAGAGATAAGATCTTTGAATAGACCTTTCTATTGCAACTTCACAGCCCAAGTTTTTGCCAACCCAGGTTCCGTTGGAAAACTATGGGAGCCATAAATGCAAAACAAAAACAAATAGCTGTAGTTTGTGAAAAGGTAATACAAATATTCAAATCTAATGTTAAATTTGTTGGAAACAAAGCAACCAATCAGGGGATGTATTCTTTTTAATTGAAATGTTGAATTTGGTCACAACATCTGTTAACATGATTGAATGTTTTGCTAACATTCGGCCGTCCATGCCAACCAGTTGGGTTTGTTTATGAACAATTGAAAGGTCTATAGTGTCAATGTGTTTAGACAAGTACACATTGCCTGTAAAGATGTTGGTGTATAATTACATGTAGGCCTACATGGATAAATTGAACTGAAAAGTTAATCAATTAAAACGTTTCATTTTTACATAAATGTTTCTCTCCATATGTAACAAAAGAACCTGTCACAACAATTGTTTTTAATTTGTCTCTATATAACAACCAATAAGAAATGCAGAAATTAGTTTTCACTGGATGTGTGGTTTTTGTTGTTTCTGTTTCACAGAATATGAAATTTCCAATCACACAAAAGCAGTCTTTTGAGTCTACTGGAAGAATGTTAGCCGAGTCTGGACATAGAGAGTCATATCATAATGGAATATCAAGCAATATACAACTATCAGGTAATCAAATGATAATATTTGTATTATTATCTGTATTACAAATAAAGCTCTGCTTACCATGCTGTTGACGGCTTTTGCGTGCGCACCAGCAATAAGAGTCCCGTATAGGGTTTTAGCGTGCGCACCAGTGATGATGATTATTACAATTTCGGGGGAATAATTGTTTTTCCCGAGCTTGCGCAAACACGTTACGTCTTTGATCAAGGCGTTTGTAACTGGTTTTGTATGCTATCGCATAATGTGCCGAAATATTTCACCAATAGAGGGCGTTTACTCTCGCGCTATCACATTGTTTTGAAACGCCCGCTAGCATTTAATGTTTCTTGCCTTTATTGTACCACGCAATGTAACGAGATAACAAAGACTATGAGCTTGTAAATTGGAAATGATGTGACTGTTCGTTGTCGCACAGAGTGTGCGCTGTTTACATTGTGATTGCAATGTGGTCTGTGTTTTCCAGCACTTTCTAGTGAATTTTTTTACGGCAATATAACAAAATGGTTATTTTACAAGTGCATTTTACATCATGGCATTATAGATGAATTTCCCATTAGCCAAAATCTCTGGATTCTTGTCTTCAGTTTTACTGTGTCTCCAGTCAGCCATTAAAGTCATCATCATCATTGGGCGGCCGCAGCCAAGATGCACGCAACCAAACTCTTCCAGAATCCCTTGTCCGCCATGGCCGTGGTGATGTCATCAACGTGCTGGCTCACATCGTTGCATACAATGTCAACGTAGTTAAGGGGTCTCTTCCCTCTGTTGGGGCAAGGCAATCTCCAGCATTTGAGGTCGGAGACAACTTGCTCTTTTGCTCTATGGCAGTGGCAGGCAAAGCGGGCTCTGCGTTGTGCTACTGTAGTTGAGATAGGTGGGATACTGCCGTATATTTCTGCTTTTGTCTTATGTTCCCTCCAGGAAATGTTTTGCACTCTCATGAGGAGGCGAGTGTAGGTACCGTCTAGTCTCTGTTTGAGCTGCTTTTTCATAGTCCATGTCTCAGAACAAAATGCTTTTGACAGAGGCTCGGAAAAAAGCAAGCTTAGTAGGTCGTGATATGTTGGATTTCCAGATAGAGTGGAGTTTGTTACATGCGTTCCATGCTTGACCTTTCCTTGTGAGAAAGTCCTTCTTGCTGTCAGCTATGTAAGAGCCTAGGTACTTGATGTGTGACACCTCTTTGAGTTGAGTGCCATCTGTAGAGAGGACAGGGGAGTGGTTTGGTGCCTCATTAATGGTCATCAGCTCAGTTTTCTTGCCATTCAAGAACATCCTCAAGGGAGTACAGCAGACTCTGAGCGTCATCAAGTAGATCGGCAGTAAGAGCAAGGTCATCTGCATAGTCAAGGTCGGTGACGAACAGGCCTGGGCCCAATTTCATAGAGCTGCTAAGCACAAAAATTTGCTTCGCATGAAATTTCTTCCTTGATAAAAACAGGATTACCAACCAAATTTCCATGTGTTGCATATTGCTTGTTACTGGTATTCAGCTGTTGTTTGCTTATCCTGAAAATCACGTGGAAATTTGGTTGGTAATCCTGTTTTTATCAAGGAAGAAGTTTCATGCTAAGCAAATTGTTGTGCTTAGCACCTCTATGAAATTGGGCCCTGGTACTCGTCTGGACTGCTTAGGTGTGATAGTGAGACCTTTAGAGTTGTTGAGGTCCAGGGACTGCCGTAGAATGTAATCCACCATGATGACAAATAAAAACGGGGCTAGTGTATCACCTTGCAAGATGCCTGTTGTGGTGAGAAACTCTTTGGCTGGTCCATCCATGCTTTGAATAAAGCAGGTGGGGTTCTCGTACATAGTAGCAATGGCCCTGATAGTCTCTTCTGGGATACCGTAGTTCTTCAGGATATGAAGCAAGACTTTTCGATTTACACTATCGAAAGCCTTGGAGAAGTCAACAAATACTATTGAGGCGCTTCTCTCTGAAATCTTGAGTTCTTCGATTATTCGTCTGAGTGCAAGTATTTGTGGAAGGGTGGATCTATGCTTCCGAAACCCATCCTGGTTGCGTCTCAAAACAGGATCGACGTGTGGCGTGATCCGATTTAACAACATAGAGTTGTATATCTTTGTGGCGAGAGGTGCAACTGTGATGCCTCTGTAGTTCTGTGGTAGTTGAAGATAACCCTCTTTAGGAAGAGGGATGATGGCAGACAAGGAGAATGCAGCTGGTTTGTTACCCTTGTAAGTTTCGTTGCAGAAGTACAACAGATGTTCATATAAGAGAGGGCACTTCAACAGCACCGCTGAATTACTGTCTGGACCAGGTGACTTGAGATTCTTCAGTTTCTTAAGACAAGTCTGGAGCTCATCCATTGTGAAGAGGCCGGTTCTTATAGGTAAGTTTTCTGCTATATGATGGTTGAAGAAGAAATCATTGAGATCGGTGTGGTTATCACTGGGCTTGCCAAGTAGATTGCTGAAGTGTTGGTACCACCCATCCAGTCTTTCCTCGGTTGAGTCACCTTTAATGCGGATGACTGGAGAAGCCTTCTTATGAGTGACCTCCCTTGAACAGACCATGCTGCTGCATGCTTGTTGTCTAAGTGCAGACTCTCAAGCTCCTCTGTCTTGATGGTGATGTGTTCTTCCATAGCATTAGTGTAGGCAGAGTCAAGTGAGGTTTTAGCATTCTCAAGGCATTTCTTAGAATTTCTGGTTGGCTTGGTTTGGTGTCGTAGTGATGCTTTGTTAAGGGCGTCTCTGGCACTTTTAACCCTGGTATCATTGGCGTATTGGGTACACAGACGTCTTTTCTTGGGTAACATCTCCGTTGCAGATATAAGTGCTTCGTAGGTGTCAGTGCAGATTTTCTCATCAAGCTCATCGTGGAGATAGTTAAACCTGTTGTGAACTGCAACGGTGTATTCATTGAGAAGCTTGGGATCTTCAGCAACTCTTCTCCAATCAAGGAGTCTCATCGGATCTCTAGCAGGGACTTTGGTTTTCCTGTAGCTGATCTGGCACTTGAGGCTGACTATTCTGTGGTCGGATTTTATGCTGGAAAATGAGTTGTACGCACGTGAGTTCTTGATGCTATTTATCCACTTCTTACGTACCAGAATGTAGTCCAGCTGAGCCAGGTCACCGTTAGGGCGTTTATGGGTCCATAGCTTGTTCGTGTGGTGCTGAAATCTGGTGTTAGTTGCAATGAGGTTGAGCTCTTTCATCAATCCTCCATTCCTATTAGTGAGTTTGCTGTATGTAAATAAGGCATCACTGGGCCTGAGTTGGGCATTAAAATCCCCACCAATCATGAGTAGATTGTGAGCAGGGCTGCTTCAACAGCGGACACCAGTTCCTGGTAGAATTCATTGGCAACATCATCTGAGTATTCGTTATGTGGGCTGTAGCAGCATATGATTGTGGTCTGGGGATTTCCCGTGAGGTTGACTTGAAGTATGCGGTCAGTGTGTTTGGTAATGCTTGAACAGGTTTTAAGTGTTCTTGGCGAGAGAAGTAGACCAACTCCACCTGTGGCAGCATTCTGCTTATTCCTCCATCCAGAAGAGGTAATGAGTGTGTAACCATGGTGCTTTTCTTGCATAAGAACTTCACTGTGTATATTTCGATGCTCCTGTATACAGATGACATCGATGCCGAAATGGAGTGCCTGGTGGCATAGCTCTACTTTCTTGGCTGCTGTGGAGAGTGTCTTTACGTTAAAGGTACTGATAATAAATTTACACATAACAAATTACTTTACACATAACAAATCGCTCCGCACCATCTTGGTCGATATCTGGATTGGTCCTTCCTTGCGGCTTTAGGGCCAATCCTTCATGCTTAATAACAGTTGTCAACGGTGACCTCGATGGGTTGGACATTGCAGGGGCTTTAACCCTGGTGCAGTTTGGTTTCGCTTTCATCTTGTCAAATTGCTGATGACTATAGAGGTCGCAACTCCTTCTACAGTCCTTTTCTGTCAGGGTGAAGGTCCCTTAGCCTTAGACTTTCGCTGTGTCACATCTGCAAGGCAGCAGCACGTTGATTCCTGGATGGGCTGCCTTCCAAGGCTTACGAGCCCCGTCTGCCCGGAGCAGCCTGGTTTTAAGGCGCCAGACACTCGCCAGACACACCTCTGCCATCGGTTTTAAACAGGGTCGGCGCGGGAAGCCAAGCAGTGGGAGTTTGGTTAGGAGAGGCTGTTTGAGACGCTGGTCATATGGGATACTTCATGGATAGGGAGTGGCTCGTTTCTCCCTACCATCCCGGCCATCCTAACCCTTTTGACCCCCAAAGTAAAGTAATTGTAATATAAACATTCAGGCTGGAACCTGCTTCCTCAAGACCAGTGATACTATGCCCCAGGCTACTGAGGTGGTATGAGCGGATAAGAACACCGAACTCAAGCTCTGGTGTTTCTGATCAGCAGAGTGTGGGTTTGAATCCCAGTCGTGACACTTGTGTCCTTAAGCAAGACACTTAACCACATGCTTCGTCCTTCGGATGGGACGTTAAGCCGTAGATCCCTTGTGTTGTGTAATGCACGTAAAAGAACCCAGTGCACTTATCATAAAGAGAAGGGGTTCGCCCCGGTGTTCCTGGTTTGATTGGCTGCATATTGCGCCACAGCACCTTGTAAACCATTACATGGTGCTATGCAAAGGAATAGGTCTCATACTTCAACACGTAACTCCACTTACCTTGTACAAAAATACTGAGCGCTTTGAGACACCCATCGGGAGTATAAAGCGATATATAAGAACTGCATATTATTATTATCATTATCTATTTCACAACCTGGGGTGGGCTCAGAATTGGTGGTTTACGTAATGGTAAATTTTCATGTGTGACAATAATGTATGTGAGCTTTTACATGTAGTCAGTGACCAGGGCTCAGTGACGTTGGAGGGTCATTTTGCTTGATGAGTATTTAGTTAGTAAGAGTTGTGTATTGCTTATGTTTAAATCACTGTATTCAACCTTCCATGTGGTAGATACAGTACCAATTGTTTGGACCAACCAGGTTTCACTTGCCAGAGTTAGTAACCAATAAGAGAGTTTTGCAGTTTCTGGCAGTGATCCTGGGAGGGGCTTTATAGTGTATAAAAGGGCATGTTTTATCTGCAGAGGCGGACAGACTGGGGAGGGACCCCAAGGAACTCAGAAGGACCGAAACAGGATCTCACCAGGAGGAGCAGTGAACGACTTGAGGAGGGAGGACTGGATTGGATCATCGGATCCTTAAGGACTGTTTAGAGAAAGTGTTGCAAGGCCGGAACTTGGGATCCCTATTTGGACCAACTCAATATAGGGACCGTTTATCCCAAGGGCTTGCTCCACTAGTAGGAATCCCCTAAACACTGCGCCATCCATTGTCCTCACTTTAACAGCCGTTTACTGTGATCCCTGGTGGGTCACCACACTTAGTCTCATCTATACTTTATATTTCACTAAAACATAATTGATAATATGCCCCTGGAAATTGTAATACCCAGTTGGAAGTTGAATAAACATAATATCTTTGTTTCATGTAAAGAGAAGCTGTCCAAAACTAATTCAGTTACCTGTTGTTTCACATCTCTTTAAGGAATCCCCCATTATTGAAAGTATCATTATTTAAAGTAATAAATCCTTGTGGTATATTTCCGCTAAACGGATCCATGCACTTTTCTGCCAGCAGCCGCTCGCTGACAGGGATTTTATATTGGTGTCAGAAGATAACGAACAATATAGTTTGAGTAGCCTTATTTTTAATTGTCCCCTCCTTTCTGCCCGCCAGCGGAAGTGGGGAAAAACTGTCACAGTACCATAAAAATGTAAACTTGTAATAATGTAAACAGTAGCATTTTTAATTATTGAATGATACGACCCATCACTTTCCCTCATGCATTTAAATAATGCTGTGAATTTTGCCTGAACAGCAGTCTTCTGTAGACAAACTATCTATGTCATTCCTACAGGAAGATAAATATAGCAGTGGCCCTCAGTATTGTTCACTGAAGAAAATCAATTGAAGCAGAGGAATTGAGGAATGTTTGACCCCCTCCCCAACACTAAGAACATTAATTTTGCAAGTTGCAGTCAGATAAAAAACCCGCAATAGACAGGAGAGATGATGCATCCATTTGCCCGGGTGTCTAAGGAATTAAAAAAATACAAATAGATGCCTGATACTTAATGGAGGCAATTACTTCCATGCCCCTGGTCATTGCCTTGGTAGTTCTAGTACTAGTATAGACTCTTAAGATTCTCTCATAAAGGAAAAACTTATCTTGCTCTTACAAGAACAGCGTATCGGGTCTGCTGGTGGTGAACATGGGGCTGTGCTTGTTGGGACCAGGGGCGTCAATCCGTCTTAAAATGTGGGGGGGGACAGCAGGATCATTTACGGCGTGGGGTCCAGGGGTCCGCTGGCGGGGGATCAGGGGGCGGAGCCCCCCTAAGCTTTTGGGTTTTAGCATGCTTGAACGACCTAGAAAGCTCTCCTTGCTATAATTATTTACATATATAAAACTTGGACTTGGTTCAGAGAGAGATAGAACAAGCGAAACTAATAAAATACCAACATAAAAAATGGGCCTATTATTCTTGTGGGCAATTCCACTGTGACTCGTGCTACACTTTAAGGTGTCTTTTTACATACTATATGCGCAAGATATTAAACAATTTGGTTGGAATCTTGATTTTTTTGTATTTTAACAACCAACATTCAAGGGTAGATCCTCATAGTATTTTGACAATTTTTTACTTTTGTGCGTGGGACAGCGGCGAACATCGGTAACTCGTGCTACATGCAGAGGACATGCAAACAAATTACTCATTTTCATTTTGATGGTGTCCTATTTAGAACAAAAAACAATAAACTCTCATGGATTGTAAAATTAACAATTTTGCTTCGGTTCAGGAAACTTGTAAAGTCCATGGTCATTTATGATAGGTTCTTTCACTTTTGTCATCATTTGATTTTCAGATAGAATGTTTTATCATCCTTTTTTTAAGGCCACTTCCAGTAACATACATTTCCAGCTTTGTGCGTAACAATACAGTAGGCCTAAACGATGAAAAGAAAAGTGAAGGATGTTGATAAAAATTTGATAAATATTTCTTGTATACAATATTTCAAAGATAAAAAATGTATCAAATTTTAAAAACAACTGCTTAAGCTTAAAACAACGGGCCGATATCTAAGTTATACAGGATGTTTCCACTTAAAATTATACACTATCAGAACAAATACAATTTTTTTACTAACAAACTGTTAAGCAAACTCAGAAAAAAAGTTAATGATTTGTGATCCTGGCATGTGTTTGGAATAATATTGTTATTATTGTTGTTATTTATTCGACCTCAACAATACAAGAACAACAAATACAATACAAGGCAATAAAAGGAACAAAACAGAAAACAGAAAAAACATAGCACCAAAAAAATACAAAAAAATAATAAATAAATAAACAAACAAACAAACAAACACCCCAACACCCCAACAAACAGACAAACAAACAAGCGTCTTGCTGAAAATATCAATCCGGTCCTGTTTTAAGAGACACGATGTAGGCCCAGTAATCATCCTAGCAGATGGCTAAAATTTAAAATTTATCACGGAATAGAGGATTTTGCGACATTTTCAAAACTGTCCACCAAAATTGTTTACAAAACCCTTATAGCCAGAGATTTAGTCCTGCCAAAGGCCCAAGAAAAATGGGTTCAGATTTGAAATCTTCCTAAAGATTTCAACTGGACTGAAGTTTGGGGTAGAATTCATAAAAACTTCCTTTTAGTTTTAGATGCTAAGGATAAAGATATGATTTTTTGACTTTATCACAGGATCTTCCCAACTTGGGACAAAGTTGTTCGTATGAAAATCACAGAAAAAGTCGAGTGTCCACTCTGTGATTCTGACGCAGAAACTATTGAACATTTGTTTATAATATGCAAGACTACGGTTCAACCCTGGTTGTATGTTGACCACTTATTGGTTGTCGCTTTTTTTGTCTTATACGGATTGCACATTCTTAACACCAATGTCCTCTGTCTCTATGATTATTGTTGCCATAATGACTAATGTTTGGAGATGTCGATGCAATCTTGTTTTCAATGAAGAGAAAAAGTGCACCCAAATCAACATTGTAGAAGTATTTAAACAGGCATTCAAAAATTTCCTAATAAAGGAAAGGATTAGAATTCACACATGCTTCTAACAAAGTTTACAAATGTCTTTGTATGAATGCAAATGACAGAATACTCTTTAGTTTCTAAATGAAGTCGTTGAATTTTCTCACCAAACTTATTTTATGTCCCTTTTAGTTCGGGCGGTCCAGTGAGTAACTGGTTGATCGATTTCCATCTCTACGTAGATGAGACAGGGCGTCACCGGAAGTAAACATGCAGCCTTCAGATCACGCTCTTTTGGTGGCTGTTTTGTGCAACCCGCTAGCGTGTGTAAAACTATGGAGTTTATTGCTCCATGATGGTGAAACCAAGGATACGAAGTGTTTCCAATCGCGGGGGTTTCGGTGGTCCAGTGTGTAAATTGCCGAGCAGTTTCGGGCGGTGCATCGACTAAAGCGTTAGCTCTACAGACAGCGCGTTACCGTAAGTCATACAGTAGATGACACATTAAATTGCCCCTGATGAGATACATGCAGGCTGGATACATGAGTTAAAACAAAACTTGGGGGGGGGGACATTTGATATGGTGTCCCCCACCCTTCAACCCCAGGATTGACGCCTCTGGTTGGGACCCTCTAGTCCACCGACTAACATTTTTCAGATTGTTGACCCAGATTATATTGTGACAAAATATCAGTGAGTAAAGCAATGTGAGCATTATTTAAGGTGATCATGTTTGATCTTTTTTGTTGTAGAATGTCCAGCAGCTCTTCTGGAAGTGACGTGCTTAGATCGGAATGTGTCAATTGGGGGTCATCCTTGGCATTATATGTATGTACCACCTAGTGATGACCCTGTGTTACCTCCAGGTAGTGAGACTGATTCAGAAACATTTGTAGTCTGCGATGTGGCAACCCGTCAAATGGTAGGTTGTTTGATAAAATGTCTGTGTAGAATCAAACAAATAAGTGTAGGAATGTACTCTAATTACTGTACATTTAGTTTGTAATTCAGAAAATTGTCTTAAATCATGGTTGCATGATATGGATCTGTTTCCTTCTATCAACCATAGTTTCAAAACAATTTTACCTCTTATTACAGTGCAAACAATAATAATAATAATTGAGGACAAAATTTATTGCAGTCAAAAATAGGTCTGAAAAATATTTACACATTTTGATTTGCAAACAATTAGGTAGATAAATCCAGTAAAACATAGAGCTGCTCAAGCAGAAACAATTGCTTAACAATTTTCTGTTAGCAGAAATAAGCAGAATACCAGTCACAATTTGTACACACGACATGGTAGTTTGGCTGGTAACCTTATTCTGATAAGCATAATTTTGTTGTGCTTGGCTTCTTTTTGTGCTTAAGCAGCTCTATGAAATTGGACCCTGCATAAAGATATTTAGTTGTCGTTGTGTCTTCTTTTTGTTTGTTAAAGGTATCGTACAATTTTGGTAATCACTCAAAATATATATTAGCATAAAAACTGACTTGGTAACGAGCAACAGAGAGCTGTTGATAGTATAAAACATTGTGAGAAACGACTCCCTCTGAAGTAACGTAGTTTTTGAGAAAGAGGTAATTTCTCACTAAAATAATAAAAACTTCTTGCAAGAATTTTTTATTCCTACATACTTCTTTCAAGAATTTTTTATTCCTACATCTGAAAGCACACAAATTTGTACAACAAGGGTGTTTTTTCTTTCATCATTTTCTTGCAACTTCGATGACCAATTGAGCCCAAATGTTCACAGGCTTGAGAACACTGGTCTTTGACAATTTCCAAACGTGTACGATGCCTTTAACCCACCAAATAATCGTAGTTAAAATAATTGATAAATTAATATTTACAAATCAGAGAGTGCTCATTTTGTTTTCATTCTAAAATTGGGATAATTGCTTGTTTGTGACATAAACAGGTTGAGAGTGGACCCTTGGAAATGGAATCTTGTTCAGTAAACCCTACAACTGCCTTTTTTCATTTTGATGATTCTCAAAGGATTGTGCAACTCGGTGATTGTGAACTTACGTAAGTCAAATCAATGATTGCGATTGGGGTATTACATCATGGCCTAACCATTATTAAAGGTCAGACCATGGGTTAATTCCTGTAATGAATGATTTTCTGATATTTGTTGTCAGTGTGAGTACATTTCATACAAGAGATGATGGTAGGAGTGAGTTACGTGTGGCATATCGGTTACATCCTCCTGATGCTGAGGAAGATGCTGAGGAAGATAAAGAAGATAGAATTTTGATAACTGCATCAGGGAGAACAGTCATACAAAACAGCTTGTTCACTTGGAGCAACAGTCTTTCAAATAAAAGTGTGAGTATTGTACATACTTCACTTGTGACACAAAGTAAATTGTGCAAGTATACATGTACCCTAATTGAATATTCCAAGTGACTTTTCTTGCCAGGACTAGTTCATTGCTTTTGTCAGTGTGTCCTCTCTGCTTTTAAGCACACAACTCCACCCAGTGGAGAGGTAAACCATTTTACAGCTTTTTTGTTCATCTAAGATTGTTTATTTGTCCTAAACATCCTGAGGATATACTTCTTAAGACAGCTGTGTAAAAATCTTGTCTGGCTTGTTAAAGATGATTGTTAAATAACTGCAGTTGTATAAGTTATCACAAGCAAACTGAAACACACCTATCATCATGTTTGACATAGGAATATTATTTGCAAACATTTTGAGTATTTTATGTAAACACCTAATACGTGTATTTCAATATTGGTGCAAAAGAATATGTTACTGAGCACTCTTTAATCTACTTATGAAGGAAATGTATCGTAGAACACAACACAGAAACTCATCTACGCATGAACATATCCAAATAGATTTAAGCAATTTTCTGCTATTTGAAAGCTTTCTGTAATTCAGAAAAAAAGGAGAATTTTGGTCTGAACCTTTTTTTACTCTGGCATATCAAGATTAATATGGTTGAATTTTCTTTGGCTTTTATCGACAGTCATGCTTGAGATGTGTAGAACTGCAGCCTGTGATTAATACTTCCATTGTTATTGCTTTACAAACAGAGAATCAGTGACATAAATTATGACTCAGAGCTGGACTTTTTATTGTTATCTTATGCAACACAAGAAGTTATGGATGTTCCTCACCTATCATCAGCCATGTTAGAAGGAAGGCTTGGAATTCATTGTAATCAAACAGGTCATTTACTTAAGATGGTTGACCTTGATGGCTTATGGTTTGAGGTATGTCTACATCATAGATTAAATAAGACCGCATTGTTGGAAATATTTAATTGATTTTAGAAAGGTATCAGAAGATGTAAACAAATATTGATCATATCAAGTAATAAACCACAAGGGAAACTGATGGGGTAGATTTTTTAATAATTTAGGGTTGAACAAAACAAAAATTGACTCGGGCGGGACTTGAACCTGCGTAATCCGGAGGTCGCAGTTTAAAGTCCCGCTCTTGTAAATTTGTCTTTTTCCAACCCAAAATCAAATATTGATCATGATATAATTATCATAATATGCTCAAATACCATCAACTTCATGTGTTTCTACTACTTCCAGAGAGGTGTGGCTAGTTTAGCCACCTTTCAAAGTGAGACATGCTATTAATGCTATTTGAATATATGCAAGCTCTGTCAAATCTTGACAAGTCTTTCTCTTTTAATCTTACAGTTCCAGCCAACATCAATTGAAATGGACATGGACTTCATGGTACAGATCTACACAAAGACACCCAGTGTTCAAAATGTCTGCAAATTGTACAGATTGGAACGTGCAACTGAAAACAGATGTCATGATGATAAGTAAATTACCTTAAACCAAAGACCAATATATTGAATGCATGCAGTTAGTGGGTTTTAGTAAAGGAACTGGGCCCAATTTCATGGCTCTGCTTACCGCCGAATTCTGTGCTTGCGATCACCATTCTCCGCTTACCGAGCAAGCACCGAATTTCTGCGCTAGCTGTGTAAGCGTAGAATGCCTAGTAACGTGGACTACACACACGCACAAGCAAAAATTCTCCGCTAACCCGTGAAATACGCTTGACGTAAGCGCGGAATTCCCTGCTTTCGTAAGCGCCGATTCTTTGCTTACGGTAAGCAGAGCCATGAAATTGGGCCCTGATGTCCAAGATTGAAATCAGTATGCCAATTTAGGTATTGCCTGATGTGAATGATGAAACACTGATTTCAATAAGCTACCTGAGGGTCGCTCAGGACTGAGCATTGAAATGGCAGGTCCAGTATGCAACATGGTTTAACTTTACTGTTACTTTACATCCCTTGAGCTGAACAACCTGCAAGTCCTTCTGACATAACTCCAGTGCATCAACTGCTGCTGCAAAGAGTTTGGTCTGATCAAGCTTGTTACCAGTCCTATAGCAGACATGGATTCAGCTCATTCAGTTGGAAATGTTTCATTAATCAAGACTTTACAGCTGATATACAGTGTGTTTATGAAATGTGAAAAGACTTTACATAGGTCATAAAAGATGATTAAACAAAATAAAATTACATTTTTGTTAGTGAAATTCAACACCCAATGTCTTGTATGTTTTAATTGCCTTTGCATGTCAAGTATAAGAGAAGTAACCAAAGAAAAGGGAAACAAAACGGGAGAAGAAAAAGAAGGAAATATTGAGAGTGGTGATGACCTCTGTGATGATGCTGTCTGTTTTCTCACCAGTTGATACCAACCAGAGAGATACTGCTTTGTGATGTTTTGTGTTGATTCACTTCTTTGCAACGCTGTCCCATCTTTTAGATTTAGTTTTGTCCTTTATTTATGTAGCATTAGTACTGCCGGAGGGAGTGACTATTTAGAGAACTTTTAACCTCCAGCAACTTCACTTTTTTGTTTACTCATGAACTAAAAAAGATAGGAAATCTGTCTGTGTGATCAATTTTTTTAAATATATGTTAAATTTGCTTCAGGGATAAAGAACAGGCATGTGATTTCAGGATTTTCTCAAACGAAGTAAAGTAATTACCAAAGGTAGAAAGAAATAGTCCACATTGTATCCAAACCTGTAGTTTTGCGTTTCTGATGATGCACAGAATGTGTAAACTTCCTGAACTGGGAGATTCTGGGTCTGGAATAAGGGAAACCCAGATCCGCATTAGGGAATGTCCTCGTCTGTCCATTCTTATCCCTGAAAGAATATGATTAGTGATCAATGTTGATTGAAGTGATCTTGACCACTCTTCTCACAAAGTAGCAAAAAACTTTGAAATATCAGTTCAGGAAAAAAGATTTGAGACAGTAGAGCATTACATCTATCTAGGAAAGATCACCTTCAACAAGGAAACTGGGGAGTAAATTACGAGAACAATCCAGTTAGGTTAGGTGAAGTTTTTGAGATTACACCATCCCTATATTCCTGAAATGGCAGAGCATCATGCCTGTCCTATCTTAATGCAGAGAAATAAACTACAACAAAACGTATTGAAAAAAGACTAAGGGTGACGGACAGGGCTATGTAAAGAATAGTGGTATGAGTAACAAAGAAGGACAGGGTTACAAAGAAAGAAATCAAGAAAGAAATCAAGAGTGCAAGAAATAAGTGGAGATGGGCAGGTCACCTGGCAAGCAGGTGGGCATGCAAAACAAGCAATTGGACAACAAGAAACCAAACCAGAAAAATATGGCAGCAAAACAGAAGATGGAAAGATGAACATGTAATGGCATTGCTAGGCAACAGACAGCTCAAGATATAATGAAATACAAAATTAATGAAGAGGCTTTCCTCCTACAGTAGAATGAAATAGGCTAGAAAGAAGAAAGACTCTCTTCACACATTGGGGATAATCTACAATCTACGTCACCACCAACTGTTGTATTATATAGCTCTTCTAATGCCAACCTACATGTATGTAGAAATTGATAACTTGATTAAGTTATCAATTCCTGAGAATTATTGTAACACCCCCCCCCTACACTGATGCACTGTACAAAATAGTATGGTTTTACAGAGGACACTTTCAGGTGTCTCTGAATTAAAGGCATGTACACGTTTGGTAGTTACTATTAAAACAAAATTGCATAAAAACTTACTTGGTAACAAGCAACGGAGAGCTGTTGAAACTCCTTCTGAAGTTATTATTATTATTATTTATTCGGCATAAAAAAGAAAAGTACAAAAAAAGAGGAAAAACAAAACAAAACAGCAAGGACAATAAGCCAATGGCACATGCCCGGAATTAAAAAGGTTAAATAAATAACTATGACTCAGAAGCCTTTAAGTCCAATGCCACTGGCTACATAAAAATAAATCAAAAATCTAAGAAAGTCAAGAATACATAATGCAGCAATAAAATGTTTACATGAAAATACAAAAATATATAAAAATATTGCAGTACGTAAAAAGTATACAATTTGTTATCCGCATAAAAATACATGAGAAATACAATGTAGACCTTTCTATTGCAACATTACAGCCCGAGTTTTTGCCACCCGTGGTTGGAAAACTATGGAAAGCCATAAATGCAAATCAACAACAGAAAGCCATAGTTTGAAGCAGTGTTACACAAATATTCAATAATGGTGAATTTGTTGGAAACAAATCAACCAATCATAATAGATATTTAAGCTCATGTAGTTTTTGAGAAAAAAAAGGTAATTTCTCACTGAAATATTTGAATCTGAAAAAGACTTCTGGCCAGAAGTCTTTTTCAGGCATCTGAAAGCACACAAAATTGGGCAACAAGGGTGTTTTTTCCAATTATTTTCTTGCAACTGTGATGACCAATTGAGCCCAAATTTTCACAGGTTTGTTATTTTATGCATACATATATGTTAGGATACACCAAGTGAGAATACTGGTCTTTGATAATTACCCAACGTGTCCAGTGCCTCTAAAGGGAAATCAAATTTATCCTTGTATATTTAGAAAAATGAATGTAACAAAGGAATTACGAAAGTGTGTATTATAATGTACATGTAGGTCTGTAAGATTGTGTGATTATGAAAAAGACATCTTCTAGATTCACAGAATTAACTTGACAAAAACATGCTAATTTTATTAATGTTTTTATTAACATTCTGATATCAGAGTTCCTTTAACTTGAGGAACAGCATTCGTAACAATAAAACAAAACATAAAAACAGAGCTCAGAGAGTAAATTTCACATTCTCTTTAAATAGTGTCATACATCCAACCATACAAACTAATTCTTATATAGCACATTTTACAATAACGCCTCAATGCGCTTTACATTAGCACCCGGTCATTGGGCCAGTAACATTCCTGTAATCTCTCTCGGCTCCCTGGGGAGTATACAACACACTGATAGCTTTTTCAAACCAAATATCAACCTCTTCCCTCGTAGGTACCTCATAGTTATGTATCTTGCTCACGGACACAAGTGTCATGACCCGGATTCCAACCCACACCCCCAATTTGAGGGGTCTTGCTATTTCTTTATGTCTTGGACTGTGCTAACCGTCCTATGGAGATTCATTTTTCATCTTGGATGGGAGAGAGAGTTTTCCGACTCACATGGTTTCTACATCAGCCAACTTATCACTATGTATTTTAGGTGTTGGTTGGTATTCTACAAGGTATTACTGCTTAAAGGGATTTTCATGATTATAGTTGACTTTTACATAAACATTGTAACTTGTTTTGGAGATTTTTCAGATGTAAGCAAAGGTTTGTTATGTCTTTTCTTAAAGTTCACCGTGGAATAAAGTTTTGAGTGGAAACTGAAGCACTGACCTTTGGCTGTTACTATTCTTTTCTCTTCGGTTGAACTATCTTGCTGAACCCAAGTTCACGCCCTCTCGAAGCTACACTTTTGCAAATGCCTGAACACCTCAACTTTGACAGTATTTCAGTTCAAGTATTTCGTTGGAGGAGTGGTACCATCTTATTGATAAATAAGTGAGCATTTTAAAGACAAAAACAAAAACAACATACAATACTTTCTGAATATTAATTGCAATTTCTTAAAAGCAGCAGCTGAAAGTGCTTTACAGACCGAGCAACTGCTCATTGCTATCTTAAAAGCGTAACAAAATATATGGACTGAGCATTTTACAATGACAAGTTTGTTTTATAATAATTTTGCCAAACGACAGCAGTAACATGATAATAATATAAATGGAATTATTTAAAACGGTAAATGTGGTATAACATGCAGCATACAGTGTGAAAGAGTGTTGTTGGTTACCAACCAAGGTGTTGATGACAAATTTGGAGTAAAATCATGCAGTCACCATGCCAACCCCTTGACTCGGCCAACTCAAGTCTTTGATTGGTTTTGCATTTAATGGTTTTATTTCTGGTGGCATATTTTGGGCTGATACGAAATCGATTGAATATCAAACTATACAAGTTTAGTAATGGTTTGTTATGATGTTGAACAAACAGTGCATTTGTGATGGAACATTCCTTACTACAATTAGTTATGATTCTTTCATCAGAGAAACAGGTGGACTACTTGTGCTTAAGAAATGTAAACCAGATGTATGTGGTTATTTCACTTTGGGCACATTCTATGGAAAGTCTTACCAGATGATTCATGTGCTGTACAAACTGAAACAATGAATAACAAACTGCAGAGGATTAAGATAAGACATAATTGGATCTCAATAGGAGCGGTGTCAATCATTCTCCCAGGGGCTGACATTAATTAAAGAAAAGGATGTCAGGTTTTTTTTTTCACTCTTGGCTTCGTTTGTGTTCCCAACCTAGTGGGCTGCAAGTAGTTCTTGATGAATTTACTGAATGGACCAACACCAACAAACTCGGCCTGAATCCCTCCAAGTGTCAAGCCATCCAAACATGTTTCAAAACTAAACCCCCACCACATGCCGAGATGAGCATTGCGGGAGTCCCTCTGAACTTTGTATCGGAGGCAAAGGTCCTAGGAGTGTGGCTACAGAATGACCTCCGATGGGAAAAAAATATCAATGAAATTTCTAAGAAAGCCAATCAAAAACTGTATATGCTCTGCATGCTTAAGAGGTTTGGATTCAATGATGATGAGCTCATATCAATTTATAAAAGTTATGTTAGGCCTGCTGGTGAATATGCTGATGTTACTTGGTCTTCCTCAATTACTGCCGCCCAGAAAAAGACTCTGGAGCACCTGCAAAAACGTGCATGCAGAACCATTTTGGCACAGCCCTATACTTCAAATGCGGATGCAATGCAGCTTTGCGGGCTTGAGTCTCTTGCTGAGAGGAGGGAGAATCATTGTCTCAGCTTTGCCGAAGGACTTGCCAATTCAGAACGTACAAATGATCTTCTCCCTCCTACCAGACGAGAGTCTCACGCCCGCAACCTGCGTAATGCACATCATTATTCCCACTTGCGCACCAGGACATCACGATTCAAAAACAGCCCAATACCCTATTTCATTAGCTTGCTGAACAAGTAAAATATTTTGCTCTGTGTCCAGCTTTTAATAATCTTTTTATAATTAGTGCCACTACAAATCTGTGCAAGATTATCACTCACATTTTGATTAACATCATAACAGCCCGTGTTTACTTTTTACCAGCTATCTATATACATGTAAGTATTCTCTGTGTGCAGCTTTTTAATTTTGTCAATGATTTGAGGCAGTCAAATTTACAAGTATGTGCAATGTACTAATTTTTTTGTTGTTCTAGTTTCCCATATGGGTTTTTTTCTTTTTCTAATTCCTGTTTTCTGTGATTTTGTTGTTTTTAACATTGTAAATTATCATGCAATTTGGCCTTTGGGTTACAATGTGATAATGTGAATAAAATATACCATACCATATACCATACCATAAAAAGTTTGTTTTTTTAATCATTGACAAAACTTCAGCTGGGGGAAAAAAAGTTGAACAAAAATAAAAATATCCAGGGTCGCCGTATTTTTAGGGTCGGTTAGGTTACGCCAACATAACAATTTTTTTTTTTAGGCCTAAGCCTAATTCACACGCGTACAGTTCTATGGGATGTATACAATGCTTTCGCACTACATGTATTAGCACATAACTAATGGAATAAATTCTTAAAACACATCTTCATTATGTCTGAGTAACTTCTTACTGTATATTTTCTTATATTACTTTGAACTTTTATTCTCACAAAGTACAGCTACATAGTAATTCATGTAGAGTCAAGCTAGGTTTTTAACATAAAGAAACATTTACAAGGCTTACAATTACATGTGTGTTAACACTCGGTGTGTCTTATCATAGTCTTGTTAATATCAATAAGTATCATAAATACGTGTATGTGTGCTTATGGAGACCGCCTGCCATTGCAGTTTGCCATGTACATGTATGTGTACTAATTGGTACTGTGTTGGATCAATAGGGAGACTGCCTGCCATGTACATGTATGTGTGCTGATCAATAGGGATACTGACTGCCATTGCCATGTACATGGTGTACTTATTGGTAGTGTGTTGGATCAATAGGGAGACTGCCTGCCATTGCAGTTTGTCATGTACATGTACATGTATGTGTGCTTATCAATAGGGAGACTGCATTGCAGTTTGCCATGTACATGTATGTGTGCTTATTGGTACTGTGTTGGATCAATAGAGACACTGCCTGCCATTGCCATGTACATGTATGTGTACTAATTGGTACTGTGTTGGATCAATAGGGAGACTGCCTGCCATGTACATGTATGTGTGCTGATCAATAGGGATACTGACTGCCATTGCCATGTACATGGTGTACTTATTGGTAGTGTGTTGGATCAATAGGGAGACTGCCTGCCATTGCAGTTTGTCATGTACATGTACATGTATGTGTGCTTATCAATAGGGAGACTGCATTGCAGTTTGCCATGTACATGTATGTGTGCTTATTGGTACTGTGTTGGATCAATAGAGACACTGCCTGCCATTGCCATGTACATGTATGTGTGCTTATTGGTACTGTGTTGGATCAATAGAGACACTGCCTGCCATTGCCATGTACATGGTGTACTTATTGGTAGTGTGTTGGATCAATAGGGAGACTGCCTGCCATTGCAGTTTGTCATGTACATGTACATGTATGTGTGCTTATCAATAGGGAGACTGCATTGCAGTTTGCCATGTACATGTATGTGTGCTTATTGGTACTGTGTTGGATCAATAGAGACACTGCCTGCCATTGCCATGTACATGTATGTGTGCTTATTGGTACTGTGTTGGATCAATAGGGACACTGCCTGCCATTGCCATGTACATGTATGTGTTCTTATTGGTACTGTGTTGGATCAATAGAGACACTGCCTGCCATTGCCATGTACATGTATGTGTGCTTATTGGTACAGTGTTGGATCAATAGGGACACTGCCTGCCATTGCCATGTACATGTATGTGTGCTTATTGGTACTGTGTTGGATCAATAGGGACACTGCCTGCCATTGCCATGTACATGTATGTGTTCTTATTGGTACTGTGTTGGATCAATAGAGACACTGCCTGCCATTGCCATGTACATGTATGTGTGCTTATTGGTACTGTGTTGGATCAATAGGGACACTGCCTGCCATTGCCATGTACATGTATGTGTGCTTATTGGTACTGTGTTGGATCAATAGGGACACTGCCTGCCATTGCCATGTACATGTACATGTACATGTATGTGTGCTTATTTGTACTGTGTTGGATCAATAGAGACACTGCCTGCCATTGCCATGTACATGTATGTGTGCTTATTGGTACTGTGTTGGATCAATAGGGACACTGCCTGCCATTGCCACGTACATGTATGTGTTTTTATTGGTACTGTGTTGGATCAATAGAGACACTGCCTGCCATTGCCATGTACATGTACATGTACATGTATGTGTGCTTATTGGTACTGTGTTGGATCAATAGGGACACTGCCTGCCATTGCCATGTACATGTATGTGTTCTTATTGGTACTGTGTTGGATCAATAGAGACACTGCCTGCCATTGCCATGTACATGTATGTGTGCTTATTGGTACTGTGTTGGATCAATAGAGACACTGCCTGCCATTGCCATGTACATGTATGTGTGCTTATTGGTACTGTGTTGGATCAATAGGGACACTGCCTGCCATTGCCATGTACATGTATGTGTTCTTATTGGTACTGTGTTGGATCAATAGAGAAACTGCCTGCCATTGCCATGTACATGTATGTGTGCTTATTGGTACTGTGTTGGATCAATAGAGACACTGCCTGCCATTGCCATGTACATGTATGTGTTCTTATTGGTACTGTGTTGGATCAATAGAGACACTGCCTGCCATTGCAGTTTGTCATGTACATGTATGTGTGCTTATTGGTACTGTGTTGGATCAATAGAGACACTGCCTGCCATTGCCATGTACATGTATGTGTTCTTATTGGTACTGTGTTGGATCAATAGAGACACTGCCTGCCATTGCCATGTACATGTATGTGTGCTTATTGGTACTGTGTTGGATCAATAGAGACACTGCCTGCCATTGCCATGTACATGTATGTGTGCTTATTGGTACTGTGTTGGATCAATAGGGACACTGCCTGCCATTGCCATGTACATGTATGTGTGCTTATTGGTACTGTGTTGGATCAATAGAGACACTGCCTGCCATTGCCATGTACATGTATGTGTGCTTATTGGTACTGTGTTGGATCAATAGAGACACTGCCTGCCATTGCCATGTACATGTATGTGTGCTTATTGGTACTGTGTTGGATCAATAGGGACACTGCCTGCCATTGCCATGTACATGTATGTGTGCTTATTGGTACTGTGTTGGATCAATAGGGACACTGCCTGCCATTGCCATGTACATGTACATGTACATATATGTGTGCTTATTGGTACTGCGTTGGATCAATAGGGCCACTGCCTGCCATTGCCATGTACATGTATGTGTGCTTATTGGTACTGTGTTGGATCAATAGAGACACTGCCTGCCATTGCCATGTACATGTACATGTACAGTGTATGTGTACTTATTGGTACTGTGTTGGATCAATAGGGACACTGCCTGCCATTGCCATGTACATGTACATGTATGTGCAGTGGATCAATAGGGAGTTTGGTACTGTGGTGGATCAATAGGGAGTTTCTCTTCACCTCCAGCTGTGTGTTGAGCGGGTAAAGGACTCACACCAAAAGCACCTAGAAAGAACAAACAATCAACACCTCATTAAAAAGACATACCATCCCAATTATTCTTACACTACATTGGCATGCTCTTTGTATAAGATCCTGTTTAGATTTGAGATCAATTGCAACATCTCCCATCAGTTGGCAATTTCACCTACCCAAATCACCCAGTGTTGTATGACTATCTCACTGACTGTCAAAGTACTCTCTATAGAGAATAGACTGTTTAAGTCTCACTCAGAATCAGCCTTGGGTTACTACTATGCATATACAGTCGACTCTCGTTAATACGAGGTCTGCCGGACTCGCCCGTTTTCCTCGTATTATCCGAATGCGGTAAAATCAATGCACTATGCACAAAGTGCATGACATAATGGCCACACGTGTACACACAGATAAGGCTGCTGCAATACAGTGGATAACTGTGTGCATAGTGTGTGCATGTACCGCACAAATGAGCACAAACTTGGGCTAATAAAACTGTTTTAATTGAGTTGGTTTAGTTTGAAAGTCAATATATAAAATCAATTTACATTTTACATGATTGAAAAAATGTTTGACATTTTAACTTGCTGTTCCTTATTTAATGAAGTTTCGGTGCAAAACTTCGGTCGCAGCAGTCAATAAATAGAATCTTGATTTTCATTGGTAACCACCAGTGTAATGCTAACGCGGAATTCCAGGGAAATCTTGCTGTTGCATTAAATATTGATCTCGCAAATATTTTAGCTTTTCAGTTGCGGTGGGGTTTTTTTCAGCTGAAAATGCACATCAAGCACTTGTAAAACTCAATGGATCAGTATCTTTTCTGAAGATTTCACATGAATTGATGAATGCCTACTTGGAATCTAGTATGGAATCTGCTCCGTTGTTTAAACCATGCAAGCCTCCTAATCCCACCATTGTCTGGAGTTTGGAATTAACAACCTGCTCGCTGACTCGTGACTCCAGTTTCGAATGAGTATTTACTAGCGATAGCGTCCAGTTAGCACCTCTATTGATTGTCTTACAAGCCATAAATAACGATTTTTCAGGCTGTAAAGGTATTTCCTTTGTTGGTTTTTTTAATTATTCTCGTTACAAAAGGGTTGAAAACAATGTTTTGCTCGTAACGGGCCGACAAAATTACCTCGTTGTAACCGTGTTCTCGCTACTACCGTGCTCGTATAATCCATATTTAAACGCATTGAAACACGCACGGGGCAGTTCGGGACCAGCAAAAAACCTCGTTTTAACAGGAACCTCGTAATATGCGAGCTCGTAATAATGGGAGTTGACTGTATACATTACTTTTACTTTAACAGGTGAAAAACACAACAACATTGCACACTATACATGAAAGTACATGCAAGTACCTGACGTAGTCATGCTCCTAACTGCCTACAGGGTAACATTGGATGTACATTGTACCTACATGTACATACCTGCCTGTTGGGCTCCTTGGACACCTTGAAGTGGGCCGGCTGTATAGTGAGGCTGAAACACCTGCTGGGTGTACATGGCTTGAGGTTGATAATTCATCCCATGAACTTGCATTGGAGCAGCTTGGTACTGAACCTATCACAATGAAAACAACTCCTTACTATAACAGAATACCAGATTACATTGCTGTAAACCTTATGCTTTGCCTACAAGAGATTATCTTTTGACATGGTGCATAGCAAAATGAGCGAGGAACATGAAAGAAAGTAAATTATGCAGGACGGAAAGTGCCCAAACAGACATTCTTTTGAAGCAGATGACAGCCACCACATAACACTGAGGTGGCATGACTATTCAAGTAGGTGGGAACTATCTATAATGTGGTGGGTGTGAGCAAGTTTCATCAACACATCTAAAGTAGTGCTCCTGGGAACAGAAGCAAAACATTGCACTCAAAAATTATTGACCTGTTTTGGCTTGTAGGGGTGTTACAATGGTGTTACCAAGACACAAAATCTGCTTATTAAGTAGAAACATAAGCTGAAAAAAACATTTTCTGCACTCAATAGGAAATGTCAAGTTAAGTAAATTTATTCGTTATTCCTACACAATAATAAGTGTACAATACATACCACACATTGATTATTTCTCAGTGCTCCACATGTCATACTTGCACCAATTATAGCAATAACGAGCTCCAACAGTGCAACCAATGCTATTATCGAGTCACATGCAATGGTGGACACCTGATGGGAAATAGCAGTAACTGTACAATAAAAGGTTTCAAATTGATTGAACTCAAGAGATTCATCACACTATTACAATCATTACCACAAGACAAAATCTGTTTGACTTACATAGTATCCTCCACCGTGATACAGAGGTCCAATAGCTGCAGACATTGAGTGTAGAATGACTCCAGCCCCTGCAGCAACAGCAGCTATAATACTCATTACCATGAAAGCCAGCACCTGATAACCAAAAACACAATCAATCAATAATGTCTTGGCTATTTAAGGCATTTGTTAAAATTGTCAATTGTAAGTCGTGGACTCGGCGTACTGTGTGCTGTCTGCTGATGGTCAGTGGATAAATGCTTTACATATTGCTGCAATGCAAAATAATTTGCATAATCACAGTGATTCATATGGGCAATTCCAGCGTCACTCGCATTTCACTTATTTGCATCCTTTCACAATCTTAGTGATGTAGTTTTTACAATACAGGAAATTACTCTTTCATTTTTGGTTTGGCAATACTCAGTATACATGTATAAGGCATTAACCCAATGGTATAAAGAAAATTCAACGATACTAAATATGAGCATGACACTGTTGGACAAAACCGTCACTCGCATTTCGTGAAATGGACATGCCAAAATTTGTCTTGGTTTTAATTGAAAGGTTTCCTCAAACCAAATGTACCACAACCAAATGGTTATATGTACTAGATACCTACCATACTGAAGTATAAATGAGGGTAACAAATATCTACAACAACTCACTGTACTTAAAGGAACGTTACAGAACTGGTAATTAAAATTTTCTTTAAGATCACAGATTTACATAAAACTTACACGGTCTAATGATGATGATAGTAGAAAACATCCCTAGAAATATTTCTGTCTGAAATGGTATATTTGATGAGAAATAAATAAAACTAATTTCCGATTGGAGTTTATCGCTCATGAGCGTTTCATTCATGCATTGTATATAACACATGCAAATGTGTAATCGATTTTTCACTATTTTCTCGTGACCCAGATGGCCGATCGATCTCAAACTTCTACAGGTTTGTCAGTTTATGTATATGGTGGATTATATAAAGTGCTTAAATGTTTTGTTAGCAAAAACCAACTCTGTAATGTTCCTTTAAGTTAGAGAGGAAAAGTGCCGTCACTCGCATTTCCATCACTCGCATTTCAATTTGTCCATTCGTTAACAAAATGAGCTTTTTCTCAATTCTTATTCAGTCTTGGCTCAGTCTTTTCAAACAACCTTTATTAAACATTTTGAGGTTGCTGAGTGCTCAAAATACTAATAACAATGAACAAAGTGTATTTTCTGAAATATTTACAAATGTACTGTCATCCACAGCCGCAAAGGCACAAGTGTTCTACTTTCTGCAGCCCAAACTAGATTCCTTAAGTTGTTAATGACTTTATATGAATTGTGTTCATCCATTGTACAATCTGAGTTACATGTAGCTCACAACACTGGAATCTCCAGCCTAGGTCACACATTCACGATTTCTGCGAGGATTGGCGGGGACTGTCCACAATTGACCAAGGAAAATTTCATTGTGATGAGTCGGGCAAAATGTTTATAGAGGGAAGGGTGAAATCATCCATGTAGCCGTGTGCAAGCAAGTCATGAGTTTAGACCATGTGTGACCACAAAAAAGATTTGGATGGTATGCGATATATATGCATCAAATAGTGAGGTTTTTTTTAAAGCACATGTATGCAAAGGGAAAAATAGGACTGGAACGCACTCAAAATTTTCAAAAGCTTTAAGTTTTGTTAGTTATGATTATGAAGCTTCTCCCAGTGTCAAGTAAGAATTAAGTATTGAAAGGCAAGCTTAAAAAATCGTTTGAGGCGTCATATGCAGTAAGGTTCTTGATAGAAATAGAAAGGGGGACAAAAAGGGGACAAGGGGGGCGGGGTTTGGAAAAAACGAACAAATGGTCACGGGCAAAACTACAGTAAGAACAGGTGGCCCCCCACAGGGTTGGGAGGGGGCGGGGTTGAGAGGGGGGGGGGACGGAAAGGAGAGAGGATGTGAAAAAAAAGGAGTCTGTGTGCCCAGGTATTGTTCTGCCCAATTAGTCTTTAGCCAATTAGCGATGTGTTTATGCAAGCGGTGGCCAATGAAAGATAAATGGGCAGAGAAGCGTAGTGAAATTTATGTCAAATGTCTTTGGTGTGGTCTCTGGTAGTAAACCATCCTATGACTGTCAGCTGTTTTAGTGGGAGACAATGGTCTGGCTTTGAAAATTGCATGTACTGAACATGTACACACATGATGTACATTACTTCCCTCAATACTATCTTTGTATGCATTCTTATAATGGAAAGTGTATCGTCAGTCGCATTTCATTTCACGTCACTCGCATTTCACGTCACTCGCATTTCAAATTTCAAGGGCTCTGTATTATAAAATGCTGGGCGATTTGTTTTAACACTTGTTGCTTTTGTACTTGGTATTGTTGGGAGAAGCAAACTATTAATTGTCAAAAATATAATCACTACCAGTTAAAAGAAATAATAAAAATGAGATCTCTCCGTCACTCGCATTCATACCTCTCTTTGTCCACAGCTGTGCACCTACAAGTCTTCAACAAAAGTCATGGGCAGATTTTTGGTTGTGGTTTTTTTAAGGTATAAAGTCATACTACTAAATTGCAATTATAATTTTGTGACAACTGTTATTTCCAAGAAAAAAATACAAACAAATAAAAATGCACATAAAGTAGTTTATTTTTTAAGCCAAACATAACAAGGAAAAACGTGACATATTTTATAGAAAACGATAAAGATTTGACTAAAAAAGTTTATATCCTGGTCCTTACATCTATTAGCAATAACTTAAAAATAAAAAGGGAGTTAAGGAATGAACTTGTTTTTTGGGGTCATGTCCCTGTTTGCATGGAATTGCCCATATTATGCACTTTGGCAAAGTCATCATGCCGGACTTTCAATCTTAAGATCCATAACAATTTAGATCAGTTAAAAGAATAACTTAAATGACTTAAAGGGCAAAGTCAAGTAAAATACTTAAAAGAGCATTTCCAAGTAAAAATTTAGCAAACTTGAATTCACCAACAACAAAAACCCATAATAAACTGATAGTTAAAACATTAACCTACCAACAAGCATCTTATTAGACACCATGTGACCAAGGTATACAACATTATCCACAACTCCAACCTTGACACCATAAATAAAGCATTTAAATCGGCCATATTGTCATTATTTTGTTTTTGAAACTATCAATTGGCTTTTTGTTGGCAATAAATAATTTTATATCAAAGCAGTTTTGAATTCTACAGTGGGAAGATTTCACTGACTGGCAGTCTTCAGGGCTATAGTTTGATGGAGTCAATACATGGTCACTCACAAAGGAACTGAAAATGAAGCCCAATTATGAGAGCACTTACAATACATTCTTAGGAGGATGTCTTGATGTCCACTGGCGCGACAAAATTACAAATAAGAAATCATATGGGGACATAGACAGTAAAATAACATTAGAAAAGTTGCAACCAAAAAGAACCAGTGTCTGATTCATCTTCTGGTCACTTACACACAGCAAGCGGAACAGAGGGGCACATAGAAAAACACAAAGTTAACAAGCCCAGATCTTGATGTAGACATAAATAACAAAGCTACAAATTTGACTGAACAATAAGGTGTTGTGGAGGATGCTTCTCAATGCTTCAAATTCAGCGGTTGGACAAAAATAACCTCCCTCCTTCCCTACTGCACTGTACCAGTTTTAGTATCTTTTTACTGTTTCCTGTCTAGCAGAGGTGGTGGAGGGGGGCATGTCCCCCCTTCCACCACCTCTGTTGGATAGCCTTATATAAAAAGAGAATAAAACTGGACAAACAATCCTCCTCGCTTTGTGTCATGGTGAGAATCCAATTGTACTCTTTTCAATACTTTGCTTTGATATGTTTCAAATACTTGTTGTGGGTCAACAAGCAAAAAAGTAAATTCAATAAATCACTGGTTTGTAAATTGTCATGTGTATTAATTTAAACATTTCATCCTCAAACCGCCAAAAACCGCTTGAGAAGTTTTCAAAGACTTTGTACATGTATCTTGAGTTTTACACGTATGCGATTGAAATGCATCAAACAGTCGTAAATAGAAAGTAATCTCAATAATTGAATATATTAGATGATATAAAAATAACACATGGTCCCCTAAAGAATTTGTTGTTGTTTTCCACTTCCAATTGTTCAAAGGTCAGAAGTTCCATCCCCAACAATGCATATGTACGCAACACACAACGAGTAGTTGTTCAGCGTGTATACAGACAGTATTTTATCTACAATGTATAAGTCACACACAATGTACACAGTAATGGCGACAGTACTTGCTTTCACGATAAACTTGCACGTGGAATACCATGATTTAAAAGGATATTTCAGAGAGTTTTAGGTAAACAAGTAGGCAATAGAGGCATTAGTTTTTGTTTCCAAAGGTATGTTGTGAATATTTTCAATCACTTTTTTAACAGTTTGTTTCTTTGAACTATGGCAGTTACAGTTGAGCAAACTTCTGTGCACAACTTTCCATGTAACAAACATTTACTTCGTACACAAACAATGTTTCCTAATTTTAGTTGATATGTCTTATGTTTTCAACCTCAAACCTTCAATATGGTCAAGAAACGAAACACCTGTGCAAATCATTTGACATGTTTAAACTGTAATTTCATCCTCTACAAAATAAATCGAGATTGTGATGCATACAAATAATCACAAGGAAAGTTATCTAAGGATTTCTATAGGTACAGTAAAAAATCTTGTCACTTTCCATGGCGCATTCAAGGAGTACAACCTGTACATGACTTGATGTTTACTTGTATGCAAGTGCTAAAGGGTTAAGACAGCCATCAGAAATACTCACTAATCTCTTGGATTTCTTTGATGCAGCTACAATGCCAAGAATTCCTGCAACCATATACAACTGAAAAGAACACAAACAAATGTATAATTCAACTGAACAAGATAGTAAAAACAAGTTACATCATTGCATTGAATTCAGAAACAATTTGAGTTAACCAGGCCATTATCCTTCTATGATATGAATATCCAAAATAGGATAAAACTACCCATTCAATCAGTCAATCAGTCAATCAGTCAATCAGTTATCCAATCAATCAATCAATCAATCAATCAATCATCAATCAATCATCAATCAATCAGTCAATCATCAATCAGTCAATCAATCAATCAACCAACCAACCAATCAATCAACCAATCAGTCAATCAATCAATCAATCAATCAATCAATCAATGTAATTTCAATCCCAACTACCGACCTGTACTTTGTAACAGAAAATAATGTATTGTCTAATTAATGTAATTTTTAATTTTCTTTGTTTTATGTAAATTCTGTATATTTTGTGAGTGAATAAAGTATTTGCTTTGAAAAGTCAAAAAAAGTCAGTCAACCAATCAATCAACCAATCAGTCAATCAATCAATCAATCATTCAATCAATCAATCAATCAATCAGTGTGCTCAATTTTACACTAGCCCTGCTCAGGTAGTAAAATAAAACCAAAATAAAACTCAGGTAGTAAAATAAAACCAGGCTAATAGCTTTGTGTTTATCCAAAGTACAAACACTAATGTCTAGTCTTTTTTGTTTTTTATCAATCTTATGAAAATCCAATAATGGGTAAGTTGATAATTTGTGACTAAGCTGCCTAGCTACATGTGTACATGTAAGAAGTCTGACTGGCCCACAGCACTCTTGACTAGTGGGCCAGTCAGACAGGTGTTTGAAGGTAAGAACATCAGGATATCTTTGGTTGACAGAAATGACTTCTGCCACATCACAATGAATAAGGTTAAACTTACACTTAATGAGAAAATACAAAACAGAAAAGTTACAATGAATTGACAGAACATCACAGTAAGTAATGTCTAATATTTTTTTTTAATGACTTTTTCCTGACTAGTGAAACACTTACCCCAATGCCAGCCCAGATTGGGAAGCCGGAATATGATCCAAGAGAATAAGTAGTCAATAAGAGGACAACCCCAAGGACAGCAGTGCAGGCCCCACAAACAACTTGTACAATACCCATGGCTCTAATGGTCTGATAGTGTGCAACATCACAACATCCAGTGCCACCATAAGAAGCTCTTGGGAGCTGTACAGCAATCTGATCGAAACAAATGAACAAGTTTATGAAGTCAATGTATTGCACGTGTTGTCCATCCAACACACAAAACCAAATTTATATTGGATATTTGAATTGATACTTGTAACTTTTAACAAATAATGTAACTATTTTTATAAATTTTAAGCACAAAGTTCCTGGTGACTTTACCAGGCAAAGTGTGCTCTAACAGTACGGGGGCACTAGGCATGCAGGTTTGTTTATGTTTAGTATTTTTAATGTGTCCTAAATCCAAGTTAACAATCCAATCACTTGCATTTCAAGTTGGAGTTGGACTTTGAAACAGACATACCAGTTAAAGCTGGAACTTAGACTTGAGACTCACACTCAGCAAGGGTAAAAGTTTCTGACTTCATGTTATCTGTATTTAGTGTGAGACATGACCTGTAGTTTCCTGGTTTCTAACTCAAGATAAACTACATAATTGTACTGTGCATTAACAAACATTATTTAAACCACGACAAAAGTTTTGCACGATGCAAGCAAACTTGATGCAAGCTTAAGGACCACGGCCATGTCCGAATTTGTGGCTCCAGCAGTGGCTCCAGCAGTGGCTCCAGCAGTGGCTCCAGCAGTGGCTCCAGCAGTGGCTCCAGCAGTGGCTATGAGCAAAACACTAGAAAGTCCCATTCTTCAAGGTTAACAGTTAATGCCAATGGCCATAACTGTAGTTGAAGTCGCTTAAATCGGACACGGCTTTACAAACTCCCGACATATGACAAGCACAATCCATGTATGACTTACAAGTAATTCAGGTGACTCAAACTGCAACACTAGAAATTGGTACTGCTTGGAAGAAGATACCAATTATATGTTGATGACATGACTGTCATTGAAACCCGCGATACCAGTGTTGGATCCAACCTCCCATCTGCAATCACTGATTTGGATAATGGTCGTCGGACAACAAAATGCAACCTAACGCAAAAAAGTGTTTCACCATGGACATCTGTTTCTCGCAGAACCCACCAGAACCCATCTCCTTGACTCTAAATGACAATACAATTACACAATGTGTAGTTGTTAAGCTTTTAGGTGTTTTTATTCAGGCTGACTTAAGGTGGCACACAAATGTAAGCTCAATGATTAAGCGTGCAAATTCTCGTCTTTTCATGCTTCGTAAATTGAAGTACCATTATCTTTACACAAATGATCTTGTCATTATATACACGTACCTCTTTTGTGCGCCCAATTTTGGAGTACGCTGCACCGGCGTGGTCAGGTGCAATTTCGAGTAAGCAGTGCAATGATCTAGAAAGGGTGCAGAAGCGCGCATGCAGAATTAGTCTTGGCGATAACTACAAGCGCTACTCAGACGCTCTACAAATGTGCAATATTGAAACACTGCAGTGCCGTCGTAATCATTTGTGCCAATCTTTTGCCAAAACTCTCCCTTCTTCAGTTCTACAGCGACTTTTGCCACAGAGGTCTGATAGTGGGTACCAACTTAGGAAATCTGGACCTCTGGGACAATTTCGCTGCCGAACTGAGAGCTATAGAGAAAGCCCTCTCCCTCACCTCACACGCCTTTTTAACAACTGAATTTGTATTATGCGGCTTTTTGAGCGGCTTATATTTGCTTTCTTAAGATGGCCTCTAAGTTTCAATAAACTTTTTAACAAAAATGTCCCTTCTAAACCAATTTTAATGTCTGTGTACATTCAGAAGCACATGAGGATTGTGGTTAACAAAAAAAGAAGGTAAATGACCGAGTATTTAAGAAACTGAAAGGATAAGTCTTCAAGATTTATACGTACGTAACAAGGACAGACATTTTGGTTATCATTTGATAGAAGTTATACTAAAATAAATGTATTGCCCAATGTTGTCCAGATACCAATTCTACAGACCCTTAGGGATAGTTACCAGCCAAAATTAAGAAATTTTCTTCCCTGGCTATTTAAGAAATTTAAGTTTTAAAAACAAATGTCTACGTACAAACAAGGACAGAATTTTGTCACAAAAGTGTCTGTCCATTGTTCGTACAGTGTACGTGACTTATTTCCCATTTTTATTGCCTTAATACCCACAGCAACATCTCAGTTTCATTGCTTACAATCTTTAAGAGTCAGGAAAGTTACTAACACAATATTTTGTAATTGTTTTCAAATTCTGTCTTTACTTTCCAGGCCATATGTCTGTCTTTGTTACATACGTAACACATTTCAAATGACCTTGTAATTCCTAGAGGTCACCAAGTTTTTTAAAAGTTTTTTACTAGGAACAATCATAAACAGATTTAAAATGTAAAGGAAAAGACTGTAACAAAATAGTTACTTTTGTCTCGCTCTCACATGCCTATCTTACAAAGTTATCTTTTGGCCCATTAGTGTGGAATTGCCCACTTGCATATGTTTTCATCAACAGCAACTTTCATGGATTCGTAATTTGAGGATCGGTTTTACAGAACTTCTTTTGCAATGAAATCTTCGTGATTTAACGATCGGTCGACGATGCACATTGGGGGAAAAAAATTGCGGCGAGAGCGATGTGTTAATGAGTACGAGGTAATAATTTTGCATAAAAAAATACAGGAACAAGGTTGAAATTAGACTCCACCGCACGTCTTCTGACCCTGGAAATTCGAGTTGCGTGTTTCCCTACTCGCCCAAGTATTCATGGAAGACCGCAAGCCGCATATCGGGCCAGCTGCCAGGCCACAATTTATTGTTAACGTGCCGTTTTTTTCATGCACGCCTTGTGGTTCCGCGATATATGATTATACAGGCAAACTTAAAGTGCTTCCCGATGCCAGGTTCCCCCTCTGTGTGAGAGTTACTTGCTGCTTGATGATCGATGTTGGACGCGGAGGCCTGCTCGACCACCGCTTGCCAACTCGATTCCGACAAACTCGACCGTTTACCAACTCGATCGTTGTACTAACTCGACCGAATCACACGCAGGCCGTCCTCCCAATGGTGTTTCACATAATGGGCCAAGCACATGGTGTTTTTTTGCATAGTGGTGAGTCACGCACATGCATGCTGTACAAATTATAATGTACGTGTACACATTGTACCTCGGGTCATCACGCGTATAGGAACGCTGTACGCAGGCAAGTCAAACGGTCTAGCTTTTTTCCGTTTTGGGGGGTTTTTTTTAATGAAAAGTGAATTTCGATTTTCAATTATTTACCTTGACCCGAAATTTTAAAAACATCGACAATTATGAATGGCCCCTTATGCACTAATTAGTGATCTGCTGAGACAGCTGCAGTACACATACTTCTCCGAGGGTTAAATTGGTTCTTTGTCAATTCATAAAAAGCTGGGTGTGTGAAACATACTTTAATAGCTTTCCACATGTACATGTACATGGTAGAGGGGTTTTAACACATACCATTTGCTGTTGGGGTTGTGCATCAACATTTACACCTGTCATAGCTTCGGCTGAAATCCTAGGGGAAAAAAAATCAATCAGTCAATCAAACTTGTAAACATGAACAATTATTGTTCAAGCACAAGTGAGTCTCTCCATGCTTTAAAGCCAGGGGTAACTACTCCACAAGTTAATGACCAAAAAAACTTACATGATAAAGAGCACTGGAGAGCTGTTGATATATTATAAAACATGGTTAGAAACGACCCCCTTTTATGTAGATTTAGAGAAGGAGGTAAATTTTTACCCCAAAATTTTAATCTGAGAAAGGCTTCAGGCATGAAGCCTTTTATCAGGCATCTGAAAGCACACAATTCTACGCAACAAGGATTTATTTCCTTTCATTGTTTTCTTGCAAATTCGATGACCAATTGAGCCCAAATTTTCACATATTTGTTATTTTATGCATATAATATGTATGTTGGGATACTGGTCTTTGACAATTACCAAAAGTACACCCTTCCTTTAAATGCATACAACTGATAAGTTTTAAGTGAGGCATGGGAGACTGAGTTAAAAACAAACATTGTCCAAGTATTTACCAGTTTAGGATAATGCTGTTAATGATTGTTCTTACCCTAAAATAAATAAAATATTGGGAGTTATTAATGACTTCCAGGGTAATTAAAACATGGTATTGGATGTCACATTAACAGACAGGATGGGCTGCAACACTGATACAATGATGTCCCAGTGACATTTGTTAAAATACAATAGATTACATGTATACAGTTACATGTAGTTGAAGACTCATTTACACAAAGTTTAGACATGTTACTTGCAAAGTTCACACAAACTTCAAAGTTAGTATAAATTAGGCAATAACAGTGCGAGGACCCGGTCTTCACTGCGTGGTAATGACCGGGTTGGTGGCTGATCACTGCCAGAGTTAGGTGGGGGCCATTAATAGCGGCTAGCCACCAGCCAAGGTCATTACCATGCAGTGAAGACCGGGCCTCACACTGTTGCCATAAGAAATACCTTTAACGAAAAGAAAACCGGTAAAAATCATCAGAATTTATGATTTTTCTTTCGCCTATATTTAAAAGTTGTTCTGTTCATGTCCAAGAGCCATTTATTAGGGTAGCTGTTCAAATTTTGCATGGGACATAATCTCCAACACATAATTAACTACATATTTAAAAAAACCAGACTATGAGCTTTGAAATCGAACAACCATATGGAAATACTTTGGTTAATTCTAGGCTAATTGGATCACTCGGAAGGTGTTGTGTGGTGATTGGTCAAGTACAGGTGTATGGAATATGTAGATTAGCCGGTAAACCAAAGAAAAATACACAGGGATTAGGAAATCAATTCTGCAAGATAACTAGTAAAAGGCAATTGGCATTGAAATACGCTACAATTAGATTCTCATTGAGTTTGTGCATACATAAAAAGGGATGGTATTTTCGACACCTAGAAAATCGTCACTGCTTATGGCTGGAAATTCACGGTAATCACATCACAATATATTGTATCCGAATATGAATGATTAACTATCTATATCAATTATAAGAAACAATTATTTACTGGGTTTTATCATTGATAATCAATAAGTTTACGTTAAATGAGAGTAACTCACTACCCGATTTTAGCCTTGATGGCGTGCAGGTGAGAGCATCTTTTTCTCACCGCACGGTGGCGCACTTTCGCTGCGACTTCTTAACAGCCGCCCCTAAACTTATGCGCCAATAGCTTACAAAATAAACCAGGGGATTAGTAAATCGGGAATCAACACTTTGATCAACATTACGGGAAAGCTCCATTAAAAAATTTCCGAGTTTGGCCACCAAATCTCGGAATACATCCTTTTCATTGAGTGAGTGTGTTTACATTAGGCTTGGGTGACTAGTGAAATTTACTACTCGACTAGTCGCGCTCCAATTAGTCGCAACTATTTTTTGTTTACAAAGATGCATTGCGGTATATTTCTAATTAAATGTATCGATGCAGGCGCAAGATGGTAAAATTCCGGCTGAATATATGAAGGATGCGTTGCAATGGATGCCATTGCAGTAAGCAACTCTTTTGATGCAACGGTATATGCTCAAAAATGCTTACCACAGGCACCACCCCAACCTTGTGCATTGCGGCGCTAAACAAACCATTGTCAAATTGAGGTACATACATAGGGCCTATAGAAAATACAGCAGCAAGATCGAAGCGACTTGGTGTTTTTCAGGGGTTGTGAAAAGTTGCACACCCGTGAAATATGGAGAAATTCTCATGAAAAAAATCAGCGTTCAATCAACGGCCGATCCAGTTTTTTTTAGTTGGCAATTGTGTAATACATATAGTGCACTGATCAATACAGCCAACATGTTAAAAACATGTATTGGCCGTTGTGGTATGAATTGCACATCACTTCCCCTGAAGAAAAAAACAGATCATTGGCCATTTCGTTTTTGCTTTGGCGGTTGATTTTAGACCTTTTTGAGTATACAATCAATGTGTGTGTTTGTTTAGAGCAGAGGTACATTGTAAGCTGTTTTGTATGTTGAGTAAAAGGATGGAAAAACTGCAAATTTAGTGTAAAAAAACTGTAAGAACGTGCCGTGGATGTGATGATTTCCCCCCATCTGCTGACCCATCCAGAAGACAACGGTTCAGGCCGGGTCGGTGACGATCAATTTTTTGCACATTTTCAAGTATAATTATTGTGATATTAAAATACTGTAAGAAATAAATACACAGAAAATTTGAAAATTTCATTTACAGTATTATGAATGACTGAAAAACAATTTTTACAACGTTATTTTACGACCAGCGTGGTGACAACACTGGGCACTCGGCATTTGGCCCTCGGCGGACGGCAATCTAAACGAAAAAACACAACGCATCCCCAAAGAAATTCTAAGATGGCCAGGAGTAATAAAAGTGAACCTAAGCACTGTGACTCTAAAGCCTACATGATCTTCATGCAAATTAATCCATGGCAACAAGAGTGTGATATCTAATAAAAGACAAGCGAAATCCTTAGGCCTGTCTAAAACGTTTGTAGCATATTCCACCTGGATGCATATAGCGTCCAGAATGGCTGGGTCCTGCAGCTAGGTAGGGAACAGGAAAAATCCAGCGGGTGACGTTGTTGACCTCCTGGCTCCCCTGAAGGCGTTTTTGCATCATGTGCAAAGATAAAATGATCACTGTAGGCAGCTTTGAAAATAGGTACTTATATGTTGATCAAAATAAATGTATATTTTAAAAAACAAGGTATTTAAGGTTTAACAAATTATGAGAAAAATGTACATTTGTTTTAAGGTCAGTCAAACTCATGAACTAAAATTTTGAGTTAGACCGACCTTAAAAACTAAATCCTCTAGTGCTCGGTTTTTGACGATCTAAGGTTCCCTGGACATGTATGTATGATGTTGTGACTGGCTAACTGCAAGGTGAAAAAGGAAGCCGAGAGTGGAAGGCCTTAATTCCCCTTGCTATTACATAGCCTCTCTCTCATCAAGACTCTAACGGTGCCTCCTCACGACAACACATGGTAAATGGGAACACCGCCGCCCCAGGCAAAACTGTCCCATGGTATCTCAGAGCAGCTTTGGGCCCCAGACACCGCGTTCCCACTGGATCCACAAATGCGAGATCAGGATCAAGCAGCAGGATTAGCCGCAGGCGGAAATCACGGCCGCGTTCCCACTTGAGTATGATCGCGCATTGATCCCCCTTTTGGGAACGGAAGTGGATTCAAAGTTCACCAACGCAGGTCGGTTTGGGTTTAGTGTAGATGCGTTGTACAGAACGTGTACCGTAATTTTCGGATTATAAACCGCGGTTTATACGTTGATTTTGACCTTCGGCTTATATGCCGATATATTATTATTGTAGAAAGAATAAAAACAGCGTACATTTTTTTAAGAAAGATCGTTTGTAAAATATTCTAAAAACAAATACAAAACAGACAGGAAAAATCATACACCGCCAAACTCACTCTGAAAATTCTTTTAAATTTTTGCCTCGTTTTTATTCCTAGATGAATGGGTCACAAAAAGTCCCATTTCTACTCCATAGTTTTTTAAGGAAATCCGTCTGTTCAACAAGACCGTTTTTTGTCCATATTTATGAACACTTTGAACATCAAAGATAGTCCAGCGGGTTTTGAAAGTAATTGTCATCCTCGGACCCATCATATAATCTGTAATGTCTCACAATATAGTGGGGTCGATCACAAGGCACGATCGTGAGTACGAGGTACGAGATAGCTGCAAAAGAAATATAGTCGGGTTGCCCTTCCACACAGAGAAAAATCACACGCTAAATGTCATTGCAAAATGGCTTACTTCTGGGTACCGGCTGCCATAGTAAATGCGTGTACAGACATCGTTCTGAATAATAAACGCACGCCGGAGATGGGTGCATGCTTTTTAGAGCAAACTTTGAACGACTCGTGTGTGCTGCCGCTGCCAACTCACACAGCATTCAAGTAGTTGGTATCATCACGCGACGTCAATACTGCTTTATGCTTTACTTGCAATTCTTATAATGTCACCAAATGCGTGGTGCGTGCTGGGAATAGAAGAAAAAAAAACACCGTTTTCGCGCCATTCGGGCCTACCGTACCCGGGATGTTCGCCCTCAAATTGCGGGGTCTGATTGCCCTTTGCGTTCCCACTAGACTTTTGATCGCCCATTAATCCAAAAGGGCGATCAGATCCCGCTTTAATCCTACTCCCGAGGTGGATCAAATTTGCGGGGTCTGCTGATCGCCCTCGCGTTCTCACTTACGCTTGATCGCCCTTTGATCGCCCTTTTCGAGAAATTGCGGGGTCTGATCGCCCTTTTTTTGAATTGCGAGATCAATGCGGGGTCCAGTGGGAACGGGGCCAGAGATGTGACTTGCAGGCCCATCGGCATATATGGACATCCCTTGCACCCATCAACCAACCCCCAGCCACTGGTAAAATAGACCCCTTAATTTTGCAGCCCAGGAAGGCCACTTGCCTAGGAGTTGGAGCTCTGATAAAAATCCCCCGTCCAGCCGACACTGGGCCATCGTGGAAGGGTAGATCCCAACAAACCAACAAGATAGACACAAATAAGCCAAGGCCCCAGTCCCAAGCGGCTCTTTGGCTCCAAACCAAGGTGACAACTTGATAAAGCAAGGAGTGGAGGGTGCTATAAGAATCATCCCTGGGTAAAGACAGGCCAACAATAATGTGAGATCACAACAAATAATGTGAGATCACTGTTGCAGCAAGGGAGACTATTGGACTAGAAGAGGAATAAAAAAAGGATCAAATTGGTTATAATTGGGCTGGGTGAAGTCCGCAGACGAGGTGAACAATAATATTACACAGAACTAAAAAGTTGTAACATTTCTACCACATAGGACTGAAGGACAAAAGTGAAGCAGGTGTTGGCTTCCTGGTACATAAAAACATCACAGGATCTAAAATAAAAGGTATAAACGAAAGCCTGGCACAGATAACAGTGAAAATCAACAAGATACAAAACCCAAATTATCAAAATCTACATTACGCACCAATCACTACGATGAGGTGGACAAGCTCTTTGAAGAAACAATGCAGATCATACTCAGTCTACAATAGTCATGGGTGACTGTAATGCCAAGGTTGGAATAAGAGAGGACGAAAAAGATTCTACAGTTGGCCAATTTGGTAGCAGGTAAAGAAACGACAAGGGCAACTGACTCATTGACAAAACTAGATCTTCAGTTTTTGTCATGTGACAAAAACAAGGTGTTCGTGGGGAGTGATTGAATGAATAGGTCACAACATTTAACCTTATCAATCCAATTCCTGGTTCAGGAGTTATGTATTTAAAAAAAAAAATTAACATCAACTTCCGGTATTGACCGGAAGTCAAGGTCAAATAGGGGTCACATTTTGTGTAGCGCGTTTAGTTTATAAAGACATTTTAGATGGTGTATTGATTGTAAACCTCCAACAATTTGTTGAAACATTAACTTTCACTTTCCGGTTTGAACCGGAAGTCAAGGTCAAATGAGGTCACATTGTGTAGCGTTTCTTAAATCTTTGGAGCCCTTTCTGATGATATATAGATGATAAAAATCCAATGTGTGGTTCAGGAGTTCTGTTTTTTCAAATATTAAATTTCATCTTCCGGTTTGAACAGGAAGTAAAGGTCAATTGGGGTCACATTCTATATATCGTTTGTTAAGTTGTTACATACTTGTCCAATGATGTAAAGATTGTAAAAATCCATTGTGTGGTTCAGGAATTATGAATTTTGAAACATTAAATTTCAACTTCCGCTTTGAACCGGAAGTCAGGGTCAAACGGGTCACAATAAGTGTATCGTATGTTAGGTTTTATAAAGACCTTTCAGATGATGTATAGATTGTAAAAATCCAATGTGTGGTTCAGGAGTTACGAATTTTTCAAGTATTTACATGTAGATGGATTATCTTTATGCCGTGGTGCGCAATAAACAAGGTAACATGCAGCGCTGCTAAATGTATTCCTACATGTAGTTGATGTAAACTGAACTACACGTTCAATGTACATGTATCTGTACACGTGCTATTACACTATCCCGCATTATCAAAGTGGGTCAACACAAACGTGCGCTTTAATGCCGGTAGTTATAAGACAAGATGTAAATGTCAAAATGGTGTTATTTCTGTGCAAAAGTTTGAGCAGGCTCAATGTTCTACAACCTGATGCAAAATTTATGCTAAAATGATAAGTAGTTTTTGAGATACGAATTTTATGAAATTTTAAATTTCCGGGTTGAACCGGAAGTCAAGGTCAAATGGGGTCACTTTCTGCGTAGCGTTTGTTGAATCTTTAACGAACTTTCCGATGATGTATAGATTGTAAAAATCCAACATGTCGTTCATGAGTTATGATTTTCTTTCAAAAATTAAACTTTGATTTGATGTAATTCAATACCTGATGACGTCATCATGACATCATCAAGTTTGTGTCGTCTTGATATTTAGGTTCAAATGTCTTATGAGTTTCAATGTAAAATTCAATTTCAATCTTGAGTAATGCCGTAAATAAGCCCGAAAATGATGTTTTTCAAGAAAAAAACCCAAAGGCAAACTTCGACCTTGGGGCATGACCTCAAAGAAAAGGTCATACGATTTTGACGTTAACTTTTGAAATGTAGCCCCAGTCTTGATCTATCACATGCCCAATTATGAACATCATAGCTTTTATATTCAATGAGATACAGCAAATACCAAATGGTCATTTTTCAACTTTAAAAACGTTGTAATTCGACACCTGATGACGTCATCATGACGTAATGACAACTGTGCTGTCCTCATATTGAGGTTCAATTGTCTGATGAGTTTCAAGGTTCAATTCAGTTTCAATGTTGAGTTATGCTGTAGAGAAGAGTTCTAGGGAAGAAGAAGATGGAGAAGAAAAAACTAGATCTTCAGTTTTTGTCATGTGAAAAAAACAAGGTGTTCGTGGGGAGTGATTTTATGAATAAACATTCTACCGTATCAATCCAATGCCTGGTCCATGAGTTATGAATTTTTCCAAAAATTTAACATCAACTTCCGGTTTGGACCGGAAGTCAAGGTCAAATAGGGGTCACATTTTGTGTAGCGCGTTTAGTTTATGAAGACGTTTTAGATGATGTATGGATTGTAAACCTCAAACGATTTGTTGAAACATTAACTTTCACTTTTCCGGTTTGAACCGGAAGTCAGGGTAGAGGTCACAGTGTGTAGCATTTTTTAAATCTTTGGAGCCCTTTAAGATGATGTAAAGATGATAAAAATCCAATGTGTGGTTCAGGAGTTCTGATTTTTTCAAATATTAAATTTCATCTTCCGGTTTGAACAGGAAGTAAAGGTCACTTGGGGTCACATTCTGTATATCGTTTGTTAAGTTGTTACATACTTGTCCAATGGTGTATATATTGTAAAAATCCATTGTGTGATTCAGGAATTATGAATTTTGAAACATTAAATTTCAACTTCCGCTTTGAACCGGAAGTCAGGGTCAAACGAGGTCACAATAAGTGTAGCGTATGTTAGGTTTTACAAAAACCTTTCAGATGATGTATAGATTGTAAAATTCCAATGTGTGGTTCAGGAGTTACAAATTTTTCAAGTATTACATGGATTATCTTTGTGCCGGGTTGCGCAATATACAAGGTAACAGCGATGCTAAATTAATGTATTCCTACATGTAGTTGGTGTAAACTGAACTACACGCACAATGTACGTGTATCTGTACACGTGTTATTACACCATCTTGCGTTATCAAAGTGGGTCAACACAAACGTGCGCTTTAATGCCGGTGGTTATAAGACAAGATGTAAATATCAAAATGTTGTTATTTCTGTGCAAAAGTTTGAGCTGGCTCAACGTTCTACAACCTGATGCAGAAATTATGCTAAAATGATAAGTAGTTTTTGAGATACGAAATTTATATAATTTTAAATTTCCGGGTTGAACCGGAAGTCAAGGTCAAATGGGGTCACTTTCTGTGTAGCGTTTGTTGGACCTTTAACGAACTTTCCGATGATGTATAGATTGTAAAAATCCAACATGTCTTTCATGAGTTATGATTTTTTTTCAAAAATTAAACTTTGAATTAATGTAATTCAATACCTGATGACGTCATCATGACATCATCAAGTTTGTGTCGTCTTGATATTTAGGTTCAAATGTCTGATGAGTTTCAATGTAAAATTCAATTTCAATCTTGAGTTATGTCGTAGATAAGCCCGAAAATGATGTTTTTCAAGAAAAAAACCAAAGGCAAACTTTGACCTAGGGCATGACCTTGAAGAAAAGGTCATACGATTTTGACGTTAACTTTTGAAATGTAGCCCCAGTCTTGATCTATCACATGACCAATTATGAACATCATAGCTTATATATTCAATGAGATACAGCAAATACCAAATGGTCATTTTTCAACTTTAAAAACGTTGTAATTCGACACCTGATGGCGTCATCATGACGTCATGACAACTGTGCCGTCCTCATATTGAGGTTCAATTGTCTGATGAGTTTCAAGGTTCAATTCAGTTTCAATGTTGAGTTATGCTGTCGAGAAGAGTTCTAGGCAAGAAGAAGATGGAGAAGAAAAAAAACCCCCAAAACCGGAACAATAACAAGAGGTGTTCGTGCTCATATTGCATGAACACCTAAAAACAAAAACTAGAGATTCAGTTTTTGTTGGTTACAAAAACAAGGTGTTCGGAGTCATGTCATCAAATTATGATTAAATGAATTGGTGAAAAAAATCTTATGTTTGGTTCAGAAGTTAGTTTTTTTCCATTATAAAACTTCAACTTCCGGTTTGAACTGGAAGTCAGGTCAAATGGGGTCACATTTTGTGTAGCGCTTGTTGAGATTTAAAAGACATGTTTAATGACGTAATGATTGTAAAAATCCATTGTGTGCATGGTACAGGAGATATGTTTTTGACAAACATTAAATTTCATTTTCCGGTTTAAAACGGAAGGCAAGGTCAAACGGGGTCACAATTAGTGTAGCGTATGTTAGGTTTTATAAAGACCTTTCAGATGATGTGTGGATTATAAAAATCCAGTGTGTGGTTCAACCGGTTTGAACGGGAAGTCAAGGTCAAATGAGGTCACATTTTGTGTATTGTTTCTTAAGTTGTTACATACTTTCCCAATAATTTATAGATTGTAAAAATCCAATGTGTTGTTTAGAAGTTACGATTTGTTGAAACTTTAACTTTCACTTTCCGGTTTGAACCGGAAGTCAAGGTCAAATAACGTCACAGTTTGTAGCATTTCTTAAATCTTTGGAGCCCTTTCTGATGATGTATAGATGATAAAAATCCAATTTGTGGTTCAGGAGTTCTGATTTTTTCAAATTTTAAATTTCATCTTCCGGTTTGAACAGGATGTAAAGGCCAATTGGGTTCACATTCTGTATATTGTTTTTAAAGTTGTTACGTACTTTTCCAATGATGAATAGATTGTAAAAATCGAATGAGTTGTTCAGAAGTTAAGATATTTTTAAATATTAAATTTCAACTTCCGGTTTGAACCGGAATTCAAGGTCAAACAGGGTCACACGTTGTGTAGCGCGTGTTAAGTGTATTAAGACCTTTCAGATGATGTATGGATTGCAAATATCCAACGTGTGGTTCAGGAGTTATGACATTTTCAAATATTGAATTTTTCGCTCGTTGTTTCTTTGTATATTGCACAGTCACGCCAAATGTATTCATATGTAGCGGTACAGTACATACATTAGTTTTCAACTGGAGCGTCTTGGAACCAAGACTATACACACTGTCACTCACTACATCGTGTTCGTAGGGCCTACATAATTCGTGCCATCGTGCGTTGTCAACGTGAGTCACGTCAATGTTGATCCACAAGAGGGCGCTATTTTAGGAAAACTGTATTAGCAAACCGTTAGACAAAAAAAACGTTCACGGACTTGGAACCAAGTCTAATTCAGCACATGTGTACACGTATCACGCGTTGTCAACGTGCGCTTTAACGTCCGGTTTTGACCAGATATAAAACATCAAAATGTTGTCATGTCTGTGCAAAAGTTTGAGAAGGCTCAATAATCTATAACCTGATGAAAAAATTATGATAAACAAATACGTGGTTTTTGAGATATGAATTGAAATTGAATTTTTGAAATTTTCAGCTTCCAGTTTGAACCGGAAGTCAAGGTCAAATTGGGTCATGCTTTGTGCAGCGTTTGTTGAACTTTTAACAACCTATCCGATGATGTGTAGATTGTAAAAATCCAACATGTGGTTCATGAGTTATGATTTTTTACAGATAATAAACTTTGATTTATTGTAATTCAATACCTGATGACGTCATCATGACATCATCAAGTTTGTGCCGTCTTGATATTGAGGTTCAATTGTCTGATGAGTTGCAATGCTCAATTCCATTTTAATCTTGAGTTATGCCCTGAAATATATTTTTTTATGAAAAACAAACAAAGGCAAACTTTGACCTTCCGGTACGACCGGAAGTAAAGGTCATACGATTTTGGCGTTAACTTTTGAAATGTTGCCCCAGTCTTCATCAATCCGATGCCCAATAATGAACATCGTAGCTTCTAAATTCAAGGATATACAGAGAATAGCAAATGATCATTTTTCAACTTTAAAAACCTTGTAATTGGACACCTGATGACGTCATCGTGACGTCAGTAAGTTGGTGCCGTCTTCATATTGAGGTTCAATTGTCTGATGAGTTTCAAAGTTCAATTCAATTTCAATCTTGAGTTATGATTTAGACTAAGAGTTCCGTGGAAGGAGGAAGAAGATGAAGAAGAAAAAAAAATAAACTAGAGATTGAGTTTTTGTGAGATCACAACAGGTGTTCGTGTCGGTGATCCTTGAATTGAAACTTATCATGCATGTATTTATGGTAAATGTCTCATAATTCAAGAATCAAACATTTTTGATTTGAATCGAAAGTCAAGGTCAAAAATTTGGTCAAATCTTCCGGTTGACCCGGAAGTAAAGGTCAACATGGGGTCACGGTTACCCAAGGCTAATCTCCAATGGCCATTAGGAGTCTATAACTGAAAAAAAGTTTCAAAATCGGTTGTGTAGTTCTTGAGATATGGTCTCTCTTCCGGTTGACCCAGAAATAAAGGTCAACATGGGGTCACGGTTACCCAAGGCTATTTTCCAATGCCCAAGGAGTCTATAACTGAAAAAAGTTTGAAAATCAGTTGTGTAGTTGTTGAAATATGGTCCCACTTTCGGTTGACCCGGAAGTAAAGGTCAACATGGGGTCACGGTTACCCAAGGCTAATTCCAATACCCAAGGAGTCAATAACTGAAAAAAGTTTGATAATCGGCTGTTTACTTCTTGAGATATGGTGCTGCGAAGATTAACTAATTAAAGCTTTGAATTACCGCAATTTGACACCTGATGACGTCACAGTAACAAAAATGTGTTTTTCATACTAATAAATTTGATAAGGTACACGATGGTATGTAACTTATCCCAATCCAATGCCTTTTAACGAAAACCCTAATAGAACGTACGTATATCCTCCATCTCTCGATTCCAACGGCAGTCTTTGACTTGTAAAAATCCATCATGTGGTTCAGGAGTTACGAGTTTTTCAAATTATTAGATGGATTATCTGTGGGTGGGCAATATAACATCAATGCCAACGTATTCCTACATGTACATGTAGTCAGACGTTGCTGTTCATTATCATTCGACTTTCGCGATTCTCCGCTCTGCGCTCAGTGCTTTTTCACAAAATATCCAACAAAAGAGGGCGCTGTTGGGAAAACTCCAAGATTTCCCGCCACATCACACAAACGGAGATTCACACATTTGCGTGCATTTCAGCGTTATGTACATGTACACATGTACATGTACAGTACATAGTGCAATTGTGTGGGTCAACAGGTGCGCTTTAACGTCCTTTTCGATCAGATTTTAAGGTCAAAATGTTGTTATCTCTGTGCAAAAGTTTAAGCGGGATTAACATTCTACAACCTGAAACCAAAATTATGCTGAAATGATTAGTAGTTTTGAATATATGAATAAGACAAGATATTATGAAATATTAAACTTCCGAATGAACCGGAAATCAAGGTCAAAAGGGGTCATGCTTTGTGTAGTGTTTGTTGAAGTTTTAACGACCTATCCGATGATGTATAGATTGTAAAAATCCAACATGTCGTTCATGAGTTATGAATTTTTACAAATATTTAACTTTGATTTATTGTAATTCAATACCTGATGACGTCATCATGACATCATCAAGTTTGTGTCGTCTTGATATTAAGGTTCAGTTGTCTGATGAGTTTCAATGTTCAATTCTATTTCAATCTTGAGTTATTCCGTAGATAAGCTCAAAAATGATTTTTATTAAGAAAAAACAACGAAGGTGAACTTCGACTTAGGGTAACGACCCGGAAGTTAAGGTCGTATAATTTTGGCGTTAACTTTTTAAATGTTGCCCCAGTCTTGATCTATCAGATGTCCAACTATGAACATCATAGCTGTAATATTCATAAAGATACAGCAAAAAGCAAAAATGGTCATTTTCAACTTTAAAAACCTTGTAATTCAACACCTGATGACGTCATCATGATGTCATAAAGTTTGTGCCGTCTTCATATTGACATTCAATTGTCTGATGATTTTCAATGTTCAATTCAATTTCAATCTTGAGTTAAGCTGCAGAGAAGAGTTCGGCGGAAGGAAGAAGAAGAAGATGGAGAAGAAACTAGAAATTCAGTTTTTGTGACATCACAAAACAGGGTGTTCGGTAGACCTGTCGAAATTAGCATAGCTGGTGAAATGAAAAGTATGTAGCAATAATAATTCTTCAGATATGGATTTTTTAAAATATTAAACGTTGATTAAATGTTGTGACGTCATCGATGACGTCATCATACCGAAAAAATGTGGGTGTCATCTACACACTAAGATCTAAGTACGTGGTAAATTTTAAGACTGCAACCTTCTTAGTTGATGAGATATGAACTTTTGAATTATGAAATTTGAACTTCCGTTTTCGACCGGAAGTAAAGGTCATATAGGGTCACACTTTGTACGTGAATTGTAGAGGACGGCAAGGGCTTTTATATGGTGCAAATATCTAACATGAAGCAATTACGGTTCTTTAAATATGTTTTTTTAAAATATTAAACGTTGATTTATTGTTATGACGTCATCGATGACATCATCAAACCGAAATACACACATTTATATTTAAACACAAAGATCTAATTACTTAGTAAGTTTTAAGTCTCAAACATTTATAGTTCATGAGATATGACGAGTTTTCGTTATGAAAGAAAATTCAACTTCCGGTTTTGACCGGAAGTAAAGATCATATGGGGTCACACCTAATGAAAGATTTGTAGAACTGTTCAAGGGCCTTCAGATGATTTAATGATTAAATGTGTAGCATCTTTAGTTTACAAGATATAACGTTTCTTCAAAAAAAACCTTCAACGTCCGGTTTCGACCGGAAGTAAAGGTCACATGGGGTCACATTCTGTGTAAGAGTTGTAAAAGGAATGTTGAACTTACATATGAAGTAAAGATCTTGTCTTTATGATTTATGGTTCTCTAGATATGACGATTTACAATATTTCTCATTATTTTTCATTTTTGATGTTATAACGTCATCGATGACGTCATCATCCCGAAAATGTTCCTGTTTCGTATATACACTAAGGTCTAAGTACATGACAAGTTTCAAGTCTCTACGAGTTGAACTTTTTCCGAAATCCTGCCGAGAAGGTACGGTGGGAAGAAGAAGACACGGAAAAAAAAACCCAGTACAATAACAATTTTCGGCCGTTAGCCGAACACCTTAAAACTAGAGAATGAGTTTTTGTTGGTTACAAAAACAAGGTGTTCGTGAGGGATGTCATCAAATTATGATTAAATGAATTGGTGACAAAAATCTTATGTTTAGTTCAGAAGTTAGTTTTTTCCATTATAAAACTTCAACTTCCGGTTTTAACTGGAAATCAGGTCAAATGGGGTCAAAATTGAGATTTTAAAGACCTGTTTAATGACGTAATGATTATAAAAATCCATTGTGTGCATGGTACAGGAGATATGTTTTTGACAAACATTAAATTCCATTTTCCGGTTCGACACGGAAGTGAATGTCAAATGGGGTCACTGTGTGTATCTTTTCTTCAGTTTGTACACACTTTTCCAATTATGTATAGATTGTAAAAACCCAATGTGTAGTTCAGAAGTTATGATTTTTTGAAATGTTAAATTTCAACACCCAGTTTTACCCGGAAGTCGAGGTCAAATGAGGTCACAATGTGTGTCGCAAGTTAAGTCCTTGGAGCCCTTTAAGATGACGCATAGATGATAAAAATCCTAAATGTGGTTCAGGAGTTGTGATTTTTTCAAATACAACATTTCATCTTCCGGTTTGAACCGGAAGTAAAGGTCAAATGGGGTCACATTGTGTGCATCGTTTCTTAAGTTGTTACATACTTTCGCAATGATGTATATAATGTAAAAATTCAATGTGTTGTTCAGAAGTTATGATTTGTATAAACAAAAACTTTTAACTTCCGCTTTGAACCGAAAGCCAAGGTCAAACGGGGTCACAATTAGTGTAGCGTATGTTAGGTTTTATAAAGACCTTTCAGATGAGGTATAGATTGTAAAAATCCAATGTGTGGTTCAGGAGTTACGAATTTTTCAAGTATTTGATGGATTATCTTTATGCCGGGGTGCGCAATATACAAGGTAACAGCGATGCTAAATGTATTCCTACATGTAGTTGATGTAAACTGAACTACACGTCCGATGTGGGTGATTCTGTAGTACACGTGTTAGTACCTCGCGTTATCTAAGTGGGTCAACACAAACGTGCGCTTTATTGCCGGTGGTTATAAGACAAGATGTAAATGCCTAAATGTTGTTATTTCTGTGCAAAAGTTTGAGCAGGCTCAACGTTCTACAACCTGATGCAAAAATTATGCTGAAGTAAGAAGTAGTTTTTGAGATACGAATTTTGTGAAATGTTCAACTTCCGGTTTGAACCGGACGTCAAGGTCAAATGGGGTCATACTTTGTGTAGCGTTTGTTGAACTCTTAATGACCTATCCGATGATGTATAGATTGTAAAAATCCAACATGTCGTTCATGAGTTATGATTTTCTTTCAAAAATTAAACTTTGATTTGATGTAATTCAATACCTGATGACGTCATCATGACATCATCAAGTATGTGTCGTCTTGATATTAAGGTCTAAATGTCTGATGAGTTTCAATGTAAAATTCAATTTCAATCTTGAGTTATGCTGCAAATAAGCCCGATAATGATGTTTTTCAAGAAAAAAACCCAAAGGCAAACTTTGACCTACATAGGGGCATGACCGGGAAGAAAAGGTCATACGATTTTGACGTTAACTTTTCAAATGTTGCCCCAGTCTTGAATTATCACATGCCCAAATATGAACATCATTGCTTTCATATTCAATGAGATACAGCAAATACCAAATGGTCATTTTTCAACTTTAAAAATGTTGTAATTCGACACCCGATGACGTCATCATGACGTCATTAACTTTGTGCCGTCCTCATATTGAGGTTCAATTGTCTGATGAGTTTCAATGTTTAATTCAGTTTCAATCTTGAGTTATGCTCTAGAGAAGAGTTCCAGGGAAGAAGAAGAAGAAGATGGAGAAGAAAAAAAAAACCAGAACAAAAACAAAGAGGTGTTCGTGCTTGTATTGCTCGAACACCTAAAAACAGAACAAAAACAAAGAGGTGTTCGTGCTCATATTGCACGAACACCTAAAAACAGAACAATAACAAGGAGGTGTTCGTGCTTGTATTGCACGAACACCTAAAAACAGAACAATAACAAGAGGTGTTCGTGCTGTATTGCACGAACACCTAATAACAAGAGGTGTTCGTGCTGTATTGCACAAACACCTTAAAATTTTTTTTAAAAAAACAGAACAATAACAAGAGGTGTTCGTGCTGTATTGCACGAACACCTAATGAAAGTAATGAACCTTCTTTGAGAAAGGAACAGCCAGAAAATGGACAGTTCTAGGAAAGTCCAAATGGCAAAACAAAAAACGAAATTGATTTAATTTTGACTGCCCATGCACACATCTTCTAAGTTGTAAAAACAATCATCAAAGTAGATTTAGAAAGCGTCCACAGAATGGTGACTAGAGAGGCAAAACCTACTGGGACCAAAACATTACCAAAATAGGCTAAAAGAAAACAGGACAGAATTTCAACTTAGCAGGACCAGTACCCCAGTAGGCCTAACAATTCCAAAGAAAGTGCTAATTTAAAATGGACCAGAAATAGAACAGGTTGACGAATACATCTACCTAGGCCAACAGTTCTCCCTTCAAGACAAAAACCAGTACGACCGCAGATCAGACAATTTCGAAAAAAAGAGTACATCGCCCCAGCCAGTTAATACTGCATGTACTGGGTCTACAGACAGTACGACCGAAGATGAGATGTCAAAATCTCGAAAAAAGGAGTACATCGCCCAGTTACTGGGACTATGCCAACTATACGATTCAGATTCAGATTATTGTAAATGTAATAGGCACTCTAGGTTGAAACATGGACATTATATATTACCTGATAATTCGTCAGAGAACAGAATACACAGTCAGTCACAACTCAATTATTAGATCTGTTCCGTCCCAACTCGACAATCGCAGATTGATCCTTTTCACTTCCTTATGTTGCTCCTGTAATGCGACGCGTCGCATTACAGGCGACGGTCGGCGCAGTAGTCTCTAAAATGCACAGAATGGATCAACCACAGGACTAATTAAAATATCCAATTTGGATTTTCAAAGTCACACACGTGGTCACACACTTCCAGCGGTAGATGCTACTTTCCAAACGCCAGGAGTCGATCGCTACTCGTGTATAAGGATCCGATGCAATTGGTAGTCAGCAAGGTACTAATACATAGACTCGCTACACTGCTTTGAGCGTATTCTCCCTAAGAAAGGCTTTTGTTTTTCGATGGGGTAACTATAGTACAACCAATGTACAATAAACGATTAACAAATGCTAATCTGTTGTTAGTGGATTTCTCTTTTTGGTTCAGATAATTATTCATACAGTTTTCTTATGTTTGAAAACTGAAAGTCATGATAACAAATATCACTTTGCTGCAGTCTTTACGTGTGTATACCACACCGCAATGCGTGTACATTACACTGAAATCAACGCCAGGGGTCGATTTGTAAAACGGCCTTTTCAACATGTTATCATTCAAACTAAGCCAATCAAAGACTGGCATTCCACACATAAAAGGTTTTATGCATTGTTGTTGAACTTATTAGATTTTTAAAACGTTTTATTATATTTATTTGAGATTTGTTAATAAAAGAGACCACAGATCACTTTTCTTTACGTGTGTACCACACCGCCATGCGTGTACATTACATCGAAATCAAGCCAGGGGTCGATTTGTAAAACGGCCTTTTCAACACGTTATCATTCAAATTAAGCCAATCAAAGACTACTATTCCACATATAAAGGTTTTATGTATTGTTGATTATTTTATCAGATTTTTAAAACGCTTTCTTATATTTATTTCTGATTTTTATTAATTATTAGATAACACAGATAACTTTTCTGCAGTCTTTACGTGTGTACCACACCGCCATGCGTGTACATTACACTGAAATCAACGGAGGGGTTGATTTGTAAAACGGCCTTTTCAACATGTTATCATTAAAATTAAGCCAATCGAAGACTAGCATTCCACACATAAAGGTTTCATGTATTGTTGATTATTTTATCTGATATTTAGAACGCTTTCTTATATTTATTTTTGATTTTTAAATAACAGAGACCCTAATAACTTTGCTGCAGTCTTTGCGTGTATACCACACCGCCATGCGTGTACATTACACCGAAATCAACGCCAGGGGTCGATTTGTAAAACGGCCTTTTCAACATGTTATCATTCAAATTAAGCAAATCAAAGACTAGCATTCCACACATAAAGGTTTCATGTATTCTTGATGATTTTATCAGATTTTATTTAATATTAGAGACCATATAGATGAATTTGCTGCAGTCTTTACGTGTGTACCACACCGCCATGCGTGTACATTACACCGAAATCAACGCCAGGGGTCGATTTGTAAAACGGCCTTTTTAACATGTTATCATTAAAATTAAGCCAACTGAAGACTATCATTCAACACATAAAGGTTTTATGTATTGTTGATTATTTTATCAGATTTTTAGAACGCTTTCTTATATTTATTTTTGATTTTTAAACAACAGAGACCCTAATAACTTTGCTGCAGTCTTTGCGTGTATACCACACCGCCATGCGTGTACATTACACTGAAATCAACGCAAGGAGTCGATTTGTAAAACGGCTTTTTCAACATGTTATCATTCAAATTAAGCCAATTAAAGACTAGCATTCCACATATAAAGGTTTCATGTATTCTTGATGATTTTATCTGATTTTTAGAACGCTTTCTTATATTTATTTCTGATTTTATTTAATAATAGAGACCATAGATCACTTTGCTGCAGTCTTTACGTGTGTACCACACCGCCATGCGTGTACATTAAACCGAAATCAACGCCAGGGGTTGATTTGTAAAACGGCCTTTTCAACATGTTATCATTAAAATTAAGCCAATCAAAGACTAGCATTCCACACATAAAGGTTTTATGTATTGTTGATTATTTTATCAGATTTTTAAAACGCTTTCTTATATTTATGTCTGATTTTTTATTATTAGATAACACATATCACTTTGCTGCAGTCTTTACGTGTGTAGCACACTGCCATGCGTGTATATTACTTTGCTGCAGTCTTTGCGTGTGTATACCACACCGCCATGCGTGTATATTACACCGAAATCAACGCCAGGGTTCGATTTGGTAAACGGCCTTTTCAACATGTTATCAATCAAATTAAGCCAATCAAAAACCACGATAACAAATTATTTCAACCAAGTCTACAAGGGACGAGAGACATTACGTCAAAGTGTTTTATATATAGTTCTTTTTTTCTAAACCATACCAATCTGCCTCAAATAATTTCCCTCTTAAATGTTGTTTCTGAATCATAAAATAAACAGGTTTTGATCAATTCCTTTCGAAGCACCATCCCCGCCTCAATTGACACCTATCATGAACCTATATGTAAATAAGGAATTCCAAAAGTGCTATTTCTTTCCTTTCGAAGCACCATCCTCCCCCACCTCAATTGACACTATCATGAACCTAGGCCTATATGTAAATAAGGAATTCCAAAAGTGCTATATATTTTTCTTTTTTTCGAAGCACTATCCTCCCCCTCGCATTAATGTTGGAAACTTTGGTAGGCGCTCATAGGATTCAACATTGAATATTGCCTAAAATAAACAAGTGAGGTTTGATTACGCACAATAAACTGGAACAAAATTAATGATAAAACCAAAACTATTATTCTTCAACACCTTTGATGTCGGAGGAAATGAGCTGTACAAATTGACACCTATCAGTGGCGTGCCCCCCCCCCCCATTTGAAATCTGGACTTTAGTGATTGGAAATTTCCAGAGTATAATGTTACATTTAGTACACTTTGATGAGATAATTTCGATGCTTTTAAAACAATTTTTCCATTTACATGCAGAAAATATATATGTGAAAAAGGAGCTTGTTCAGGCCCGTAACCAGGATTTTTTAAAAATTTGTTTGGGGGAGGCGAATATGAAAGAAAATGTACATCGGCGCGTTAGCGCCGCCCGTCACGTAGCGACGCAGGGGGATATCAGAAGTTCGAGAAATTTTGTAAGAAAGAATGCCCAATTCAAGCCATTTGGTGCGCCATTTTTGCGCTATGATATTGGTTATTATATCTGAAAACAACTCGATTACAGCTTTGTATCAATATTATTTCTGCATATTTAATGCTCAGACGGCGTATGCCACCCATTGCATGCGTCCTCTATTTACATCTTTGTATGTTATTTTATGTAACGATAATAAGACGATGCAGACTTGTTTGATTAGTTATTTTTTGCATACTCTTTTATTCTATTTGTTGTAATAGTTTATTTACTTATTTTTTATTTTTGAAGGGGGGCCGTCCGACCCCCCCACCCCCCCCCCGATCACGGGCATCGGCTTGTTTTAAAGAAAAGGGCAAACAACAATACAAAAACCTTTATGTGTAGAATGCTAGTCTTTGATTGGCTTAGTTTGAATAATTAAGAGTTGAAAAGGCCGTTTTACTGATCGACCCCTGGCGTTGATTTCGGTGTATGGCAGTCTGGTACACACGTAGAGACTGTAGCAATATGGCAAGTGGTTTTATTATTCAAAAATCTGAGGTAAATATAAGCAAGCTTTAACAAAATCTGAAAAATTCAACGACAATACATTAAACCTTTGTGTGTTAAATGCTAGTCTTTAATTGGCTTAATTTGAATGATTAATAGTTGAAAAGGCCATTTTACAGATCGACCCCTGGCGTTGATTTCGGTGTAATGTACACGCACGGCAGTGTGCTACACACGTAAAGACTGCAGCAAAGTGATATGTGTTATCTAATAATAAAAAATCAGACAGGTAGAGACTGCAGCAAAGTGATCTGTGGTCTCTATTGTTAAAAAATCAGAAATAAATAGAAGAAAGCGTTCTAAAAATATGAAACAATCATCAACAATACATGAAACCTTTATGTGTGGAATACTAGTCTTTGATTGGCTTAATTTGAAAGATAACATGTTGATCAGGCCGTATTACAAATCGACCCCTTGCGTGGATTTATTTGTATACTGCAGTATACGCACGGCAGTCTATTGGCACACAGACTGTAGCAAAGGGACTCGTGGTATTTAATGTAAACAAAATTATATATAAAATATAAAGGGGAACGTTTTAACAAAAAGAAAATTCAAAAAAATATCAAAAAACAAAACAGGTGTTGATCCATAGCCCCCTCCCCTCCATGATAATACACACGCAAAGTATTTTCACGCAGCTCGATGCGGACAATAGGGAGGTTTAGCTTCACGTTACGCGAGCAAAAACGTGAACGTGAACGTCAGAAAATTGTGTTGTAAAAATCTCACGTTTTAAGCATACGTGAAGTTACCATTTCTCACGTCAGGTACGTACGTGCAGACGTCATACGTGAGCATGAAATAAGCCTAAAGTAGTGACGTCACCTAGAAACGACACCATTTTCTGACGTTCACGTTCACGTTTTTGCTCGCGTAACGTGCAGCTAAACCTCCCTAATGACACATGCCTCCGCACGTAGGGATTCCACCCGCGTCAAGCACAGTGCAGTCACAAAATGCTGGAAGGACTATGTCAAGTTAAAATGTGTTCTTGCTGCTGTGGTTAGTTCGGATCCTTATTCACAGTTACGATCGACTCCTGGCGTTTGGAAAGTAACATCTACCACTTCCAGCAGTTGATCGATCAAGGCATTCTGGGAAAGAAAAATGGCGCAGCGAGATCGTACACCACTGGGAACGAGGTTGTCTATACTGACAACCAAGCAAACTATAGAAACTCGACACCTGGCAAACGTCTCGGCAATACAAATTCAGCAAACAGTCCAATAGCCGAACCCAATAGATGTTAATTGTATTGAGTATGACTGAGTAATACAATTTTTGGGGGGTAATATTCTGAGCGATTTGAAATTCCATAAGCGGAAAAAGAGACCTGAAACCAGCTAAAGTTGTTAACTTCAGACGTCTGATGTCATTTATTCTCTCGGTGTTTACTGCACGTAGATAGTAACAAGTAGGAATGATGAATAATCTTCGTCTAGAATTCATTTGAAGGCTGCACTCAACAGGAAGAAGAAGAAGAATTCGTTGAAGGAACACACCGGCTTCGTTGGGCTATATATTTGGGCTACAAAATAGACTAAAACATGACTTCAAAGGTCTTCCAGGAATGGAGACGAACGGTTCCTAAAAGAAAACATCAAATTTTGCCGTCTTCAAGCATTTTTCAAAAAACTAAGGTCATCACGTGAAATTTACTGGAGATCGTACACCACTGGGAACGAGGTTGTCTATATACTGACAACCAAGCAAACTTGAAACTCGACACCTGGCAAACGTCTCGGCACACATTCAGCAAACAGTCCAATAGCCTTAAAGATTCGAATTCAGACGGAATCATGTTTCGGCGCACCAGCGTGGGAGAACCTTGGGGCATATCCCGTACAGCCGGGGCGCGTATTTTTTTTTACACCGCAGCAAGGGGTTTTGTCTGTTACACTGTCAAATCCGTCTTGAGACGTCGTAACCCTAAACCCTAACCCTAACCCTAACCCTAACCCTAACCCTAACCCTAACCCTAACCCTGACCCTAACCCTAACCCTAACCCTAACCCTAACCCTAACCCTGACCCTAACCCTAACCCTAACCCTAACCCTAAATGTAGGCATAAATGTTTGTAGTCTCATCTCAAGACAGAATTGGCAGTATTACAGTACAAAACCCCTCGCCGCGGTGTAAAACAATAATACGCCGCCTAACAGCACTGAACAAGCGCCGTAAAAGAAGCGCCAAATAAATGCTGTACAGACACCAAATAAGCGCCCCACACACGCGCTCGAAAGTAGTCTTGGTTTCAAGACCTTCCCATCGAAATGGGTCCATTCCAACAACGCATCGAAATGGATCAATTCCAACAACAGAGGGCGTCACTATCCTTGGTGCTTAAGTGTTTCATTGTTTTTCCCCCGACTTTCCGGGGAGCAAGATTTTGTTTCCTACGAACTTTTTGTCCACATACGGGAAGTTAAAGGGACACGTTGCCTTGGATCGGACGAGTTGGTCAACAAAAAAGCGTTTGTAACCGTTTGTTATAAAATGCATATGGTTAGAAAGACGTTATAAAAGTAGAATACAATGATCCACACAAATAAGCCTCGAAATTGCGTGGTTTTTCTTTTACTTTGTGAACTAACACGGTCGGCCATTTTGTGGAGTCAAAAATGTTGACGGGGAAGCCAATCTATCAACGATCGAGTTTGCACATTTGCGTGAATTATTCATAAATCGCCATGCGTTTACAGCTAGCTAGCTATGGAACGTTGTTGTGAATGGTATTGTGGCGAAGTACCTTCTTGCCAAGGAATTATTATAAGTGAATAAAATGCATTCTGAATAGAGCTTACGATGGGTTTACCTTAAGTTTGGACTTAAAGGCACTGAACACGTTTTGAATTTTGTCAAAGACCAGTGTTCTCACTTGGTGGATTACACCCCTATGTTCCGACACCCCTGGTGTATTTTCCTATTCCTAACCCTAACCCTAACCCAAACCCTATGTAAATCATGAGGGGGTTGTCGGAATATAGGGTAGGGGGTGTCGGAATATAGCATAGGTGTCGGAACATAGGGGTGTCGGAATCCTTTGACCTTGCAATAGAGAAACTGCATGTAGGCCTGCACACAGGGCGCGCGGTATTTGAAACGCTCATTATACAGCAACTTATAAAATACCGTTGAAAGTAGCCTACATGTGAGTAGTACATGTACATGTACATGTATGTTGGTGTGTCTGGTGTGTGCAGCATGCACTGGTGTGATGGCCAGTATAGGCCTACATGACCCCAAAACAGTCTTGAGTTCACCTCTTATCTCTTTGTGAAGACCCATCAGTGAATTAGGCCTACAATACAAAAGATGCAGTAAATTATCCCGTAACAGAAAATTAATATTATTGCTAAACAAAAGTCATAATTCGTGTAGGTGTAGACCCAAAGTAAACAAATGCATGGTAGAATTGTTTCATTGCCAATATAGGTTTTTTTTCAGGGTCAAGTCCAATGGTAGAATGATAAGTAATTCAGATGCAAAGATAATCTTTTTTAATAATTACATGTTCATTGACAATGTAGATTCAAACATGGAGGTAGAAATGATTCAAACGTCCAATAACAATGACCAACCGATCAACCTTACCGACTGCATACAGGCATATAATTTAGCTTGAATAATTTCAGAATCCTTGCTAAATGCGTTGATAATGCAATGAAGAAGCCTCCGGTCAATCAAAACGAGAGTTCATGCGATGTTTATAACAAAGCATGCACTACTGTCATGCTCGTGTCGACGACCTCATGGCCTTTCACATCTTGCTCGTCTTGCAAGCTTGTCATTTAGTCACTAATATGAATAATACATGACTTGATGCCTTATTACCAAAACTTGGCCACGCCCTCTAAAACAGAATACCCAAGACGTTAAACAGTCATCAAACGCGATGAATTCATGAAGAAACGCGCGCCCTCTGTCGGGTTTCCAAACGCGATGAATTTGAAAAGAAAAGCGCGCTCTCTGTCGGGTTATCACGAGTATGAGATAGTGACGTCTTGGACCAAGACTAACCTCACCCCTGCACCCACACATCCTCATCTACGTAATATGTACATAATGGTAATTGTTTTCCACCTACAGTGTATTGACCTATTTTGTCTGAGCACTAGGGAATTGTTTCAACTGGTAAAGCAAAGTGCTAATCAGAAGAGGGAAACATGTATTTGCTAGTAAAGTTGTCTTATGTTTGAATGGCACAAGTTTTGCATCAAAATCGTTCCATGTAGACAGTTAGGCTGTTTTATTTATAGCGTACAGTGTCAAAAACATTACTTGTATGTGCCTTGTGTTTGCAGAATAAAATTTATCAATTGAATAACTGCAATAATATTGTCCCTTTTCTCTTTCATTTAAATGTTCGTGTCTACATTATTCAGAGGCAAGCCTAAAGCCAAGTTTTCCAGTTGGCAGATCTAAGGGGGACATTCCCCCTTTTGGAAAATCAACCATGTACAAAATAAGGAATGACTAATTCCTCCCTTTTGCCCCCTCTAGATCTGCCCCTGGGTGGGTGGGGATGGTATAGATGATGGGGTGGGATGGAGGAGGGTTCCCCATGGAGAGGGAGTGAATTCCACACAAATCAAACCTCTCCTAGATCAAAGGGAAAAGTTAGTCCACTTCTTTCTTAAAAAGGGGAATGTACATGCCCCTTTGAGGAAACTCCTCCCCCCATTCTTTGCACCCCTGTGTTTGAGCATGGAGTTAGAATTCTACCTCCATGGTTTGAGTACAGGGAAGGAGAGTATTTACTTGCAAGAGAAAGAACATAAAAATGTCCTTAAATAGCCATTAATTATCAAAACAAAGTGGCCGGACACGAGATAAAACTGTCCACACCCCAACTCAGTCCGAAGTCAACTGGATCCGAAGTCAACTCGGTCAATCTCGGTCCGACGTCAACTCGGGCTGAAGTCAACTCGGTCCGAAGTCATCTCGGTCCGAAGTCATCTCGGTCTGATCGGAGTAGCCCCCCCCCCCCTATTGGTGATTCGTACTATTAATTGTTATTTAACAGAATTTTACTTGTATCTTTTACATACTATAGACCTACTTAAGTTTGACAACCGAGCATACTCTTTCTGATTCTTAATATTTATAAAATGTATTAAATTGATTTGGTATTCTTTATTTTGTATTATTTATTATTACGTGTAAGTTTAATTGAAAGTTTTGTTTATATTATTTTCAACCAAACATTAATTTCCTTAAAAATTAAATGTCCTACATTAATTTTAAAATTATTTAATTCGTACTGTTTTTATATTTTGTATTGATTTGTATGTGTTTTACTGGAAAATTGGTTACTTATTTTCGGAATAAATTTTCTGTACACAAACTGCAAAGGCTGCAAAGGAAAGTTCATTTTCTACCATTTTGTTTCCTATTACAGTTTACCTAAATCATGCTTTTAAAACGTGCCTTTTTTAAACGGTGATTATTATTTATTTCTGAGATTACATAAAAGCGCACAATGATACATGCCAATTACTTCCCGTCAACCACACGTTTAATTAAATTTTTGGACCGAGTTGACTTCGGACCGAGTTGACCCTAAACCCCTGACATGAAATGTACATTATGCTTGGACTTTTCCATCAAAAAGAAGTTATAGAAAATAAATGGGGCATTTTGTATGGTGGCCCTGAAGGGACATCAAACATATATATTTACGTGAATATTTACGTAAATATTCACGGTTTTTGACCCAATTCGCAAATATTCATGTAAATATTTACGTAAATATTTGCGATTTGTGCCCCAATCGCAAATATTGACGTGAATATTTACGTGAATATTGTGGCGAAACGACGGCCAGTGAGATTATTGATTAAATTACTTACCTTAAGATTAATGGTACAGTCCAGCAGAGCAGTAGGCTGGAGTACGGCATGCGAGAATGCAGCGTGCTTGCGCTGTCTGACGGCCGCCGCAAGCCAAGTGCGTGCAGCGAAAGTGCATGAGTAGCGCGGCGTGCGGGAGAAAGTTTTTGGGGAGTTCATGTCAAGCCTTGGAAGTGGTGAGTACACTTTTAGTTTAGCGCTGTGTGTGCAGTGCGGAATTGTGTGAGGGGTTGTTTCATTCACTGTAGAGTATATGGTGAGGTGCCTTTTGAGGAACCTTGGGTTGTACTCAGTGTGTTGAATGTGAGGTAGCAGATTGGAATTGTGGGCCTGTGAACCCGTTGTTGCGTGGTTACGCACGGTTTTAGTGCGAGAACGGCCCCGGGTATTTCTGCTTGGACCCCCTGGGAAACTACCGGTAGTCTTGGAAAGACTAGCCGTGCTCACGGTGGTGTTTAGGACCGTGTAGTTGAGTGTACACGAAAGCGATCACCTGAGGTAGCCCGCCTCACGGAGGAATTGCTTGGGAACAGTCACGTTGTATTTTGGGGTAGTTGTTTAATAATATCAGAGTGAAGTTGTTTATTAAGTACTGGCCCTACCTCGTAGGTGGAGGTTATTATAAAAGTGATTTAGTGTGTGATTTATATTGTGATTTGTAAGTGTTCTGATCATTTGCCAGGGACAGAGAGCCTCCGTTGAGGGAGGAAGTTATTAAATAAACCATTTGATTTGCTGCATTTAGTTTGTCGACTATTTCTTATTTCATTTCGGATCCTGTGTAGTTGTTATCAAATCGGGACGGTACAATTCAGTCCCAACGGATCATTCCCTAGCCGCTCAGGGTTTTTCCGGTCAGGCCGTCCGAAGCCAGCGCCTCCCTAGGTAGCTGCTTATAGTCAAGCAACTTCTTGCTAAAGGGGGCGTTGCGCGACAATATACCAAATCGCAAATATTGACGTGAATATTTGCGATTTGTGCACCAAATCGCAAATATTTACGTCAATATTCACGTCAATATTTGCGATTTGGTGCACCAAATCGCAAATATGTACATTAATATTTACGTAAATATTCACGGTTTGTGCCCAAGTCGCAAACCCAGTCATCTGTGAACCGTGAATATTCAATTGGGCTTTTTAGCAAACTACGGCCAGACTGAAGCTAGCCGCGTATTGGGCCAGAATGTCCATCCGCGGGTTCCGGTGGTAACATTTCTGCCTCCCCATAAATTATTTTTAATTTGAGCGAACTAATCTAATTCTACCTTCAAGTATGCTCAGTGATATATGTTTTTTTCAGATTCCTGAAAACAATTATACTAATAAAGAAAGATCATAAAACAAATTTCTATCCGCGGATTCCGGGGCCGACCAGCCGTTTATTCAGGAAAATTGTAATCCATACAGTTCAAGGTGGTAACATTTCTGTCCCCATTAATTCTTTTAAATATTTTTTTTCAGAGTTCTGAAAACAATTATACTAATAAAGAAAGATTAGGAAAAATTCGCTCAAATTAAAAAGAATTAAGGTAGGGGAGACAGAATTGTTACCGCCTTAAACTGCATGGATTGTAATTTTCCTGAATGAGCGGCTGGCCGGCCCCGGAATCCGCGGATAGAAATTTGATTTGAGCGAATTTTTTTAATAATATTTCTTTGTCAGTACAATTGTTTTCAGGAATCTGAAAAAAACATATATCACTGAGCATACTTGAAAGTAGAATTAGACTCTTAATTCGCTCAAATTAAAAAGAATTAATGAGGAGACAGAAATGTTACCACCGGAATCCGCGGATGGAAATTCTGGCCCAATACGCGGCTGGTCGGCCCCGGAATCCGCGGATAGAAATTTGATTTGAGCGAATTTGTTTTATAATCTTTCTTTATTAGTATAATTGTTTTCAGGAATCTGAAAAAAACATATATCACTGAGCATACTTGAAGGTAGAATTAGATTAATTTGCTCAAATGAAAAAAAAAAAGTGGGGAGACAGAAATGTTACCATCACCGGAATCCGCGGATGGAAATTTTGGCCCAATACGCGGCTGGTCGGCCCCGGAGTCCGCGGATTTTTATTCCGCGGATAGAAATTTGATTTGAGGGAATTTGTTTTATAATCTTGCTTTATTAGTATAGTTGTTTTCAGAATTCTGAAAAAACATATATCACTGAGCATACTTAAAGGTAGAATAAGATTAATTCGCTCAAATTAAAAATAATTTATGGGGAGGCAGAAATGTTACCACCGGAACCCGCGGATGGACATTCTGGCCCAATACGCGGCTAGCTTCAGTCTGGCCGTAGGTTGCTAAAAAGCCCAATTGAATATTCACGGTTCACGGATGACTGGGTTTGCGACTTGGGCACAAACCGTGAATATTTACGTAAATATTCACGTAAATATTTACGTAAATATTTGCGATTTGGTGCACAAATCGCAAATATTCACGTAAATATTCACGTAAATATTTACGTCAATATTTGCGATTTGGTGCACAAATCGCAAATATTTACGTAAATATTCACGTCAATATTTGCGATTGGGGCACAAATCGTGAATATTCACGTAAATATTTACGTGAATATTTGCGAATTGGGGCAAAAACCGTGAATATTTACGTAAATATTCACGTAAATATATATGTTTGATGTCCCTTCAGGGCCACCATAATTTTGCCTTCCTCTAAACATGGAGGTAGAATTAGATCGCGATCAGAAATTCTCTTAATCAATCCGTGCTGGTTATAATACACGTTGTGCAGTGTGAGCACGGTGTGTGTGTATAAAACACAATCTGAACAAGCTCGTTGTGTTCTGCATGCTGTGTACACGTAAACTGATGTCCATACTGTCAGTGTATGATTGTACAACGTGTACACGTGCAAAGACATCACAAGACGTCCAGATACCATACTGAAAGTCTGCCTGACTAGCGGAGGCATATTTATGCTAATTAGCTTATCAACTAGGCATGCTGGGAAATCGCTCGGAAAAGTCGGAGCGATTTCCCAAGACGGTCCTGTTGATCGCTGTTCGTGGTGTGATACCAGTTTACACAGAGCTATGTATTGAGAGAGTTGCGACATGGAGGTACCAGCTTTCTCCGGTCACGTGGTTGCTGGACGCCATTTTGTTCCAAACGTTGCAATATTCGATAATGTACAATGTGTGTGCGATGTTTCTCATATATATGCGATGATTGTCACACATGTGTGATATTCGTTTTATGTATGCAATGTATGTAATATATATGCAATAATTTGTAATATATGTGCGATAATTTGCAATATATATGTGATAATTTGTAATATATATGCGATAATTTTGTAATATATGCGATTATTTTTTATATATATTTGATTATTTTTTAAAATATATTATATGCGATCGTGTATGGCGTGTCAAACGTTGCAATATTCGATAATGTACAATGTATGTGCGATGTTTCTCATATATATGCGATGATTGTCACACATGTGCGATGTTCGTTTTATGTATGCAATATATGTAATATATATGCAATAATTTGTAATATATGTGCGATAATTTGCAATATATATGTGATAATTTGTAATATGTATGCGATAATTGTTTAATATATGCGATAATTGTTTATATATATTTGATAATTGTTTTGATAAAAAAAAAAAGATAATTGTTTAGTAGGCCTATATATTATATGCGATCATTTGTATGCGATGTTTTGTGATATACATATGCGATAATTTAATATACATGTGCGATGTTACACCAATGTATATTTGATGTTCGTTCTTATATATGTGCGAAAACGGAATTGTGGGATATATAGTATGGCTTCCTGTCCACTTGATCCCCGTATCCGTAATGTTTTAGATTGGGCCAGACTATACTGTGGACGGTATAGTATGGCTCCTATGGTTCAATGAGATGGGCGTTAGGGTTTAACTGATGGTCAGGGAACGAGACTGGCTGCACTCCACAATCCATGACCGCACCAGACTGAAGCTAACCGCGTATTGTTCCAGATTTTCCATCCGCGGATTCGGGGGTTGGCCAGCCGCGTATTCTATAATCCGATAGACCACACCACCTAGCTGGGCACACTTAATTTTGGAGGTGATTAAATCGGATCACTAATTAATACCTAATTAGCCGCTAGAATACACGCCATTTTCTATAACACGTTAGCGGTATGGTACTTGTACACAATACTGAATATCAGGAATGTACTCGCCGTAAAGTAAATGTACCCTTCATGTTGCATAACAAATAACATTTTATTCTATAATCTGATAGACCACACCACTGGGCACACTTAATTTTGGAGGTGATTTAATCCGATCACTAATTAATAATTAGCCGCTAGAATACACGCAATTCTCTATAACACGTTAGGGTATTGGTAAAGTTGTACACAAGACTCTATAATATTAAAAAATTATCAAATATATATCAAAAAGTATCGCATATATTAAACAATTATCGCACGATCGCATATAATATATTTTAAAAAATAATTAAATATATATAAAAAATAATCGCATATATTACAAAATTATCGCATATATATTACAAATTATCACATATATATTGCAAATTATCGCACATATATTACAAATTATTGCATATATATTACATATATTGCATACATAAAACGAATATCACACATGTGTGACAATCATCGCATAGATATGAGAAACATCGCACATACATTGTACATTATCGAATATTGCAACGTTTGACACGCCATACTCTCGTGCGATAATTGTTTAATATATGCGATACTTTTTGATATATATTTGATAATTTTTTAATATATAACAAAACATCGCATACAAATGATCGCATATAATATATAGGCCTACTAAACAATTATCAATTTTTTTTTATCAAAACAATTATCAAATATATATAAACAATTATCGCATATATTAAACAATTATCGCATACATATTACAAATTATCACATATATATTGCAAATTATCGCACATATATTACAAATTATTGCATATATATTACATATATTGCATACATAAAACGAATATCGCACATGTGTGACAATCATCGCATATATATGAGAAACATCGCACATACATTGTACATTATCGAATATTGCAACGTTTGACACGCCATAATATAGGCCTACTAAACAATTATCAATTTTTTTTATCAAAACAATTATCAAATATATATAAACAATTATTGCATATATTACAAAATTATCGCATACATATTACAAATTATCACATATGTATTGCAAATTATCGCACATATATTACAAATTATTGCATATATATTACATATATTGCATACATAAAACGAATATCGCACATGTGTGACAATCATCGCATATATATGAGAAACATCGCACATACATTGTACATTATCGAATATTGCAACGTTTGACACGCCATAGTCTGGCACCCTGTTTTCACCAATGCATTTTTTGGAGACAAATAATGGCTTCTAATCGCAAGTTGTCGCAACTCTCTCAATATACGGCTCTAGCGCCCTCTAGTGGCGAGTGGTTCGTGGGGTGAGATAGCGGTTTAGATAGCGATTAGGTTTTCGTGACTACACAACTGGACCGTCTTGGAACCAAGACTATTGATCGCTGTTCGTGGTGTGATAGCAGTTACATGAATGATAGCGCCCTCTAGTGGCGAGTGGTTCGTGGGTGTGATAGCGGTTAATATTTAGATAGCAATTAGGTTTTCGTGACTACACAACTGGACCGTCTTGGAACCAAGACTATGTCGCATGATATAGGGCAATCGTGATTGTCACGTCGTGTCGTTGCTTCGTGCTGTTGCGTGATTTTGTACTACTGGTATAGGGCCGTCGCATTGTCGGGTCGTGCCGTCGAATGTCGCATTGTGCTGTCGCATTGTCATATCGTTGATTGTTGGTCTAACCTTAGTTTGTAACGTCTGCAGTGACTAACGGTGGGGCTCAACTACGCCATACATGCGGTGCTCAAATGGCAGTAATGGAGTTCCATAGTATAGCAAAGAGTAACACGACCAATACGAGAAACTGGTGAAAAGAACTTATAAGAGAGAGGAAAACACCAATGACTCAGCTGTCTTTTTATTTACATAAACATAAAACAATAACATGACCTTGTATGTCAATAATGTCATCAAACACTAATCCATATTAATAATACTTAATGCTAATTGCATTATGAGTGTGTAATGCAGTACTTTAAAGAGAAAGATATAATAACGATAGACGAAAAACACTCCCTTATTTCATGTCTTTGGGAAGCGTATACCTCTTGAAGATTTTCAGCAGCAAATTAAGTTGTATGATTTTCTTGTGTGACGAAGATTCCTTAATTAAAACCTCCCGAGCAGACACGGAGAGCAGGCGCGAGGACCAGCTTCATACTTTTTTAAATAACTACAAAAATGTGGGGATAATTTCCGCTGATTTTTTTTCCAACTACCTTTAAAGGCATCGTACACGTTTGGTAATTGTCAAAGACCAGTGTTCTCATTTGATGTATCCCAACATATGCATAAAATAACAAGCCTGTGAAAATTTGGGCTCAATTGGTCATCGAAGTTGCAAGAAAATGATGAAAGAAAAAACACCCTTGTTGTACAAATTGGTGTGCTTTCAGATAGGAATAAAAACTTCTTGCAAGAAGTTTTTATTATTTTAGTGAGAAATTACCTCTTTCTCAAAAACTACGTTACTTCAGAGGGAGTCGTTTCTCACAATGTTTTATACTATCAACAGCTCTCCGTTGCTCGTTACCAAGTCAGTTTTTATGCTAATATATATTTTGAGTAATTACCAAACGTGTACAGTGCCTTTAAAGGCACTGAACACGTTTGGTAATTGTCAAAGACCATTGTTCTCACTTGGTGTATCCCAACATATGCATAAAATAACAAGCCTGTGAAAATTTGAGCTCAATTGGTCATCGAAGTTGCAAGAAAATGATGAAAGAAAAAAACCCTTGTTGTACAAAATATGTGTGTGCTTTCAGATAGCAAGAAGTTTTTATTATTTTAGTGAGAAATTACCTCTTTCTCAAAAATACGTTACTTCAGAGCATGGAGGAAGGAAAATAGTCGTTTCCCACAATGTTTTATACTATATCAACAGCTCTCCGTTGCTTGTTACCAAGTTTTTATGCAAATATTTGTTACTAAACGTGTACGATACCTTTAAACATCCCTCTTTCACATACTGTAGTGATTTCTGGGTGAGTGACCTCAGAGGTTGATAAATAGTGTGGGAAAGCTGGGTCTCATTATAACGTGCACACAAAAATATTATTGTGTGCACAAAGACTTAATCCTTTCGAAATGTACTATGTTTTGAAAATTAGTAGTGAACCAATGTGTACATTTCTAGAATGCTTGAATCCTTAGTGTGTGGGTCCAGGGATTATCTATTCATCTGTTCAGACCATTAGAACAAGAATTGTGCCCCCCCAAAAAACAAAAACAAAAAAACAAACCAAAAAACACAGTTTTTTACCCGTGCCTCTCGTGCGCTCCCCGGAGATCCAGCATGTAATTTTTTTTTACCGTGGCTGCTCGGAAGGTTTTAAGAAACGTCTTACGTAAATCATACTTTCAATTATATTTTAGGAAGCACAAATGTTTGAATATCAATCAAATGTACATCAAAAACTGTTTCAATTTACGATATGCCTGGGATTCTATTTCAAGTCTGGAATTTACGATATGCCTGGGATTCTATTTCAAGTCTGAAAAAAAAAATATGCGATGAACATTCATGTAGGATGTTTAAGTCTTAAAGTTTTATCATAATGATATATAAACAAATACTCGACTATTTCGAGAGTTTAAACACTAACCAATCTTTCGATTCGGAAAATTGATGATATGCATCATACCTTGCAAAGTTGCAATGATTGTGGTTTACTTTAACTAAAAGTAAAAATTTCACTGGTGATCCAGTTTTCTAAACCGGTTCTGAGCTTTCCATTGGGTTCTGGCATGACAAGGCCCTCACGTTGTTTATACTCAAAGCTACCAGCATTGCTAAGAGATTTTTTAAAAATATTTTATAATAAACAAAAATCTTTTGCCGGAATCAACTTTTTAGTATTGGCTGAAAACAGAGAGCTATGTTCTGATTATTCCGAGCTTTCCATTGGGTTATGGCATGACATACCATAGGTCTTCACATTGTTTATACTTAAAGCTACCAGCATTGTTAAGAGATTTTTTTATTGTTTCATTCAAAATATTTGTTTAACGGAATCATCTTTTGAGTATTGGCTTGAAAACAGAGAGCTAAATGTTCTGATTATTCCATCAATTTGACTTATCAGCTCTGGAGTTTGCTCCTAAGACGGTGTAGTCATAGTGATTTGTTGTGTATGGCTATAACTATTATGTAGCCACTAAAGGTATTGTACACTTTTGCTAACAGCTCAAAATCATTGTCCAAATTTTATGTGATTCAACATAAATGCATGAACAAACAAACCTGTGAAAGTTTGAGCTCAATTGGTCATCGAGATCACGAGAAAATAGTGAAAGGAGACCTTATGTGTTTTCTGTTTTTCCAAAATATCGCGCGTGATAAAAAACTATTGTTTTACTCATTTCTCAGAAACGATAATAGCATTTGAGGCAGAAATATTTCAAGGAACCCTTTCAACCATTACTTCCTTTAAATCATGTAAGTTGTGTGTGAATCTGTGAAAATGTGTTTTTCGATCTTACCAATAGTGTACAAGCTTTTTCTTTGTATTGAAATGTCCACTATACCTTTCATTGATGACTAATTGCCGTATATTGTGATGCTGTAATGCTACAGTGGCAGCTACGAGCACCAAAGCCGTAGTAGTATGAAATTTGATTGTAGAAATAATGAAAGAAATCAGTTCAAAACCTCAAATAACGATCAAAATGGGCATTGAAGCGACGAGGGCTTGGCAGGCGGTCTTTCTTGGTCCCGTTTCCTCCTCTTGCACCCTATAGGCCTAGTACTGTATTACTTACGTACAATGAATAACAATTTCAGCTGTTTAAAATAAAATCGTTTTAATATTTTTTTACAAATGGTTTGATATTAACCCAAAATTCAACGTTAATTCTACTTTCAAGACCGCAAAGCTCCATGGCGTCGGTCTCGCCCTTGGAGAGGTTAAATACAGATTCGTGGATGTGGGGAGCAAGCGTGATGTCACTGAACACCAACGCGGCAACCCTTCAAGATGGGAATGTTGGTTATGGAAATGATGGGACGGTGTTTGCTGGGAGTGGCTAGCGGATTATTCCAGAATTTTCCAAGTGTAATCGCTGGATCATGTCTTTACACGATTCAAATACCTTGCTGATGTTTTCTGAATTGACGGCAATGGTGAAATGGAAATAGCAGTGTTTGACGAAGCGATGTTCTAATGTGTCACAAATGCTTAGCTCCTGAATTAAGAAATAGATGGAAATGTACATGATTACGTAATACACAAACACTTTCTATTGATAATGTCACTGATGTACCATAGGATAAAGGATTATTCACCTTCTGTTGACACAATCTGATCCATAAAGAATGCAAATACAATAATATGAATAAAACATTTCAAAGGCATACAACCGGTAGTCATGTAGCCCATAACCTTAAAGGCATGTACACGTTTGGTAATTACTCAAAATATATATTAGCATAAAAACTGACTTGGTAAGGAGCAACAGAGAGCTGTTGATAGTTTAAAACATTGTGAGAAACGACTCCCTCTGAAGTAACGTAGTTTTTGAGAAAGAGGTAATTTCTCACTAAAATAATAAAAACTTCTTGCAAGAAGTTTTTATTCCTATCTGAAAGCACACAAATTTGTACAACAAGGGTGTTTTTTCTTTCATCATTTTCTTGCAAACTTCGATGACCAATTGAGCCCATATTTTCACAGGCTTGTTACTTTATGCATAATTATGTTGGGATACACCAAGTGAGAACACTGGTCTTTGACAATTACCAAACGTGTACGATGCCTTTAACATGACTGTAGTTAAAGTAATTCTGACTTTAGGTGAACATGAAGATCGATATGCTTCACATTCAGGTAAATGTCTGTATTTTCAAAATAAAACAGCGAAGTCGTAAATAAAAAACATTTATATATAGAATAAACCAGAATATCTGTGTACTTCTATAAGCGACTATAACCAGCGCAATGACACAATGTTCATTCGAAACCACACGTCTGGAATATTATGGCAGCGAAAGTTAAAGGGACACGTACGTTGCCTTGGATCGGGCGAGTTGGTCTATGAAAAGCGTTTGTAACCGTTTTTTATAAAATGCACATGGTTAGAAAGACGTTATAAAAGTACAATGATCCACACAAATATGCCTCGAAATTGCGTGGTTTTCCTTTTACTTCGCGAACTAACACGGTCCGCCATTTTGTGGAGTCAACAATTTGGCACTATACAAATTGGCGTGCCGTGTTAGTTCACGATGTAAAAGGAAATCCACGCAATTTCGAGGCATATTTGTGTGGATCATTGTATTCTACTTTTAAAACATCTTTCGAATGCATTTAACAAACAGTTACAAACGCTTTTCATAGACCAACTCGCCCGGATCCAAGGAAACGTCCCCTATAGGTATAAGGGTCTGTCTATTTTAAATAGACTGGTGTACTACATAGTTGTGTAGTTTTTTGCTAAAATATTATAATTCGTGCATTGAATGTTAAAAAAAAAGGTCTTTGGGGACACCTTCACCAAACACACTGCAAATCTCATCCATAGCGGCTATGGTTCACCGACCATGAAAACCTCTTTACAAAATCCTGTTTCAGGCCATCTCCTATGCTTTTGTACACGATCATATTACTGACTGTGTTGGTGCACCCAGGGGTGTTTGTGGCCTTGATTTATAAACAGCCACCAATCATTCTTATCTAGAGCAGCCTAGAGCAGCTTATAGACATCACAAGTGGCTAGTGAAACACAGGGGGCGGATCTTTATACCAGGGGTTTGCATATTTTGGGCCATAGGCTTGTGTGTTGGAAGGCAAAGGGTGGGGTTTTATGGTCCAGCTGGTGATGAACCAGCAAAGGACAAAGAGCAAGCCTATTCCACTTTTTATAGGTAGTAAGCATCCCTAGACCCTCTGAGGGGTAATAGGCTTGATAATGATGAAAAAAAAGCATCATACCCCGGGTATTATACGATTTCCCAGAGTGCATGAAAACATTGTACAGCAGCCTTTATAGAATCTGACGTTATTGACGATATTCCTATAGCTTGCTTTTTCAGTGTTAGTTTAATACTTGCGATGATTATTTTAATATCTTAAAGTTAGAGTAATTTTAGTTGAGCAAACTGCGAGTAATGATTAAAGTAGAATTTTACATTAAATTGAACTTTTTAAGATGTTCTCTTTGTATGATGTCTGTGCAATCCTGAAACACACGCTTTATATTCTCTTCATCCACCGCGCATGTATAATGGGGATAGCAACATTTCTTGTAACTTGTCTCTTTGTTTACCGTTATGCATATACTCTGAGGAATAATAACAAACAACAAAAACAGTTTATATCTCTACCATTTATCATTCAATAGTGAATTATATTTATAAATATGAATCAAACAATTTTGACCCTTGATGTAGATTAACTGAGTAGCCTATACACGTAATGTTGATCACCATTTTAAGTCTGCTTCCCATGTACATGTAAGCGTCAATTCGTAAAAGTCAAAATCCAAATAAAGCTTCTACCGTTTGGATATTTGGTTTGTACAGTAATAAATAATGAACTTAAGCTTTTACGTTGATGCCCGTCTCTGTTCTTAATACTGTGTGTACCAAAGCCATAGGCCCTACAATTGTTTTAGTTTGTAGCAAAGGAAATCCTGCAACATTTAACTGCCATAGAAAGGAAATAAAATGCGACTGTTTAGAATGAAACCAAATCAGATGAACGTCTGTCCTTCAAAATCATGGATGTTGTTTTTTTGGTATGTTGTGATGTGATTCAAAAAGGGCCTCAAACTGGTGAAAGAATTGAAAATTTTAATTCATCTTGAAGAAAAACTTTGCAAAAAAGAAAGAAAATGTCTTAGTACATCGTCATCTGACATATTTTTACTACGTGAAAAAGGTGGTAAAGTAATAATGTGAAATGCATAAAACATAATTGTAAATTCTTGTCGACGACTTGTTTGCGCTTCATCAATATAAGACTTACCTTTGGACTGTATTTTGAATTTATTATTTATTTTACTGAATTCAATAATATAATACTTTAGCCATATACTACTATCTCTCCCCAGACCCTTATTTGTAATTGTTGAAAAGATTTAAATTTTTTACCTGAAATTTAGATTTGATAAAACTCTTGGCCTTGAAAAACTCTCTACTTTCGACGATGTTCAAAGCTGGGAATGCTGTAGATACAATATAACAGGTTATTATAAAAATATTCAATATCTGAGATTTGACAAAAAGGTTTTAGAAGGAGAATTGAATAAATGATTCTTTCTTTGTTTCACCATAAAGTACATTTTAATTAAAACTTAGATACAATAACCTAAAGAAAGACTAACACATGTCACTAACGGAAGGTGGCTGTGCCATATGTGTTGTGGCGTTCCTAACTTCTTTTAGATTACTCTAATCCTTGGATTTGTTTCCCCAGGCCTGTATGAAATAAACATTATTCACATATACAACCAAACCAAACAAACGGAGGGTTTTGATTTTTTCTATTTCTGAGTCTACAAAGTTTTCATTTCTATGTTGATACAAGTAACTATTATGCTCAAGATTTAAGTCAAACTTGATTGGTCAATATTCTTACTTGATTCTCGTCTGCGTTGCTCTGCTCTTTTCTGTTTCGTTGAAAAACAGCACAATCCCTCAGGAGGTTCGATCGTTTCTAGGCGAAAATCCCCAGATTGTATTAGTCACATACAAACAATTTGTCGTGTAAAAAGCATTGTATTATTAGTCACAAACAAAATATTTGTTGAATACAAAGCATTCAAAATGTTGCAAACATGATTGATAAATCAGATAGGACTTCTGAACATATGAAACACCATTGCATTTGTTGATTTCTTTGTAAGATTAAAACATTTTTTAATAACTTCAGAATATTCTAAAAAGACTAGCACTAAAAAATAAATTACGGAGTTAACCCCTTTTCGATTGTGGAAAGATTACATAATTTAAATATTGAATGATTGAACGATTGAAATTATTAAATTATTTAAATTATTAAATTATTAAATTATTAAATTATTTAATTATTACATTATTAAATGTTTAAATTATTAAAATACTGTTTTTAAATTTATTGAATTATTAAATTAATACATTATTACATTATTACATTAATACATTATTAAACTATTAAATTAATAAATAGTTAAATTGTTAAATTGTTAAATTGATAATTGTTAAATTGTTAAATTGTTAAATTGTTAAATTGTTAAACTGTTAACTTGTTAAAGTGTTAAATTGTTAAATTGTTAAAGTGTTAAATTGTTAAATTGTTAAATTGTTAAATTGTTAAATTGTTAAATTGTTAAATTATAAACATTATTAAATATTAAATTATTAAATTGTTAAATTATTAAACTATTAAATTATTAAATTATAATTATTAAATGTTTTGTTTAATTACCTGATGGCGTATAAGATTCATACTCTGGGAAATAATCGACTAACGATGACTGACGTCTGGACACCTTCTCTGCTAAAATGTCCTGTTTGTTCAGAAACATGATAACAGACGTACCCCTAAGAAATCTAGCGAGAAAAGATTCAAATTAAAAATAAAACAATTATCCAAAATATAGTTCTCGGTCAATGACCCAGAAAGAAGTTTGATCAGAGAAACATAATGAATGCAAGAACTGAGACGTGGCTGATGACAGTATCGGGAGTCCAAAATGTATTGATATAGGCCTAATACAATATATCGTAGGAGGTCCTGTTTTCAGGGCATCCCTGAAATCGATGCAAATCGTTTACCTCTCTGCGCGCGATGTAAACAGTCCCTAGATACAATTTTTGTGGTTTGACTTGCCAAGCAAAGAGTCTCCTCTCCTTTGACCAAAACTTAGAATTATGTGAGGCTCCACTGGCAAGTTGCACTTGTATTGCAAAAATTTGTGGTATTTTAGGCATTTCTACAAGGTACAAAAATATGTCATACTGTCGGGGCCATAAAAAAAAATTTGCCCGCCGAAAAAGTTTCATCGAACAATTTTTCAATTCACAATTCACGATGATAAAATCATGTGACTTAAAATTCTGCTGAGCATTCTGGGGAAAAAAATACAGAGGCTTAAAGAAGCCATGTGCCTTATATCATTTTCTAACAGTCTGGAGAATTTTTTTTTAAACCCTCATATCATTTATTATTAATAACATTAAAATTTAAACATTGGCTTGGTGATTCAAATATCACTGTTTATTGATATGCTTTATTATAAATGTTAAGAAACATAAAAAGATTCAAAACTTTTTTAAAAAATCAGATTTGAAAGCCAAGACTTATTGACAATTTTTTTTTTTTTTTTTTGCAAATTACCATCGTAATTTTTAAAATTAAATAAAAAATATTTTGAATAAAATGAAGAAAACTGCTGGCTATAGAGTCATACACAACGTCTCACAGAACACTTGAAGTCACTGCAGATGTTTCTTCTGCGTATGGCTTCACCAGGACACCATACTTTCTTGTTTGCCTCGAAAACAGGTCAAACTCAAAACACGGGGACGCTATTGAAGTCATCGAAGATCGGTGCGTGGTGTGAAAGTTTCAATGTCTATCAAGTTTTAATATATTTTTACATACTTCTTATAAACAAAGGAAGGTAATTAGGGCATCAGTGGATATATGGCATCATTATTTTTTTTTCAATTCAAAGAAAAAGGCATAGTACATCGAAAACCGGACACGGGAGGATATAATATATTATATTCATCGACCCACAGAATGCTGTATTCCCCCTATGGATTTCGCCCATTAATCACAAAACCCACAGCATCACTCATCCCACGGCCACCCTACCTCGATACCTCTTTTGGAATTCTTTACTCTGATATTTCTGACCACTATCCTCTTTTTCAATTTACAACAGTGCTTCGAGATGCTGAAACTACCCGCACAGTTCATTTCTTACAAAGGATGTTAATCTTGCTTCGCTCAACTCCTTCAACAACGATCTATAGTAATGCTGACTGGAGTGAAGTTTATGATGCCAAAAACTCAGCTTCTGCTTATAATACTTTTCTCACTTTTTTCTCCTCTTCCTACAATCAAAATTTCCCTTTCACTCTTAAGACTGTTGGTAAAGACACCAAAAACCAGCCTTGGATCACTCAAGCTATAATCAACTCTTGTCTTTATAAGAACAGGCTATACACCGACGCTTCTTGCGCAATCCATCAGAAGCAAACGAGCGTCATTATAAAACTTACCGCAACATCCTTACCACAAACTATTCGCTCTGCCAAGAAGAAATATTATGCTGACAAAATGAAACGTACTTAAGGCAACATGAAAAATCTCTGTAAATAAATCAATGGTATTCTTGGTAAAGAAGAAAAGAAATGTTGTTCCAGACAATTTCATTGACAGTCTGCTTTGTAACCCGCCTGAGATCGCCAACTCTTTCAACAAGTATGGTACTTTACGGATATCGGTTCCTCTCTTGCTAACAAAATACCTCACTCTAGCACTCAATTCACCGATTCCCTGCACAATCCCAATCCCTCTTCGTTCTTTCTCACTCCTACTAACAGTCAAGAAATCATCAAGGTTGGTAGCGATCTGAAGAGTGGATAAAGTTGTGGTTTCGACGGTATCTGCTCTACTGTAGTTAAGCATGTTCTTCCATGCATTGCTGAAACACTCAGCTATATATTTAATCTCTCTTTGTTACTTTGAGCCTCAAGGTCGCCAAGATTATTCCTATTTTCAAATGTGGTGAGAAGCGCAACATCAATAACTACGCCTATCTCTATCTTACCTTGTTGTTCAAAAATCTTACAACGACTTGTCTACAACCGTCTTTCAAACTTCACATCTCGTTTCCAAATCCTCTCCGACAAGCAATTTGGTTTCAGATCTAACCATTCAACCGATATGGCTCTTATTGAACTTGTCGACAACATTACTAATGCGCTCACAAACAAATTATGTGCCATCGGTGGTGTGTTCATAGATCTTTCGAAAGCATTCGACACCGTCAATCATGAAATACTCCTTTCTAAACTTGACCATTATGGTGTCAGGGGCGATCCGCTCCAATTGGAATGCTGATTATCTTTCAAACAGATACCAGTACACTTATGTTGCTGACTGTGATTCAAACCGTCTTCACATCAAACACGGTGTTCCCCAAGGATCTGTTCTTGGTCCACTTCTTTTCCTCCTTTACATCAACGATCTTCCTCAGTCTTCTTCCCTTCTCAACTTTACCCTCTTTGCTGACGACACAACTATTTTTCATTCTAGCTCAAGTATCACTTCTCTAATTGACACTCTCATTGATGAACTCATCTTTGTTTCTTTTTGGTTTAAAGCAAATAAACTTTCTTTGAACCACTCTAAAACAAAATTTCATCTACTTTTTAGTAAGGGTGCGTTCGATTAGCTTCCCGTGTGTACCGGGGACTTACACCCGCGGTCGCTACGAAACGAGGCTAATCGAACGCTGCAGTGTTTTCGATTGGCACTCTGGGGGTGCGTTCGATTAGGTTACACGTGTAAGTAAAACTTACACGAGAGCGTTCGATTAGCCATCACGTGATACTCGTGTCTGCCCCGGTGTCAGCCACCACAGCCCCAGCTCGCGAACAGGTCTCTGGTGGATGCCCGGTGTAATGACGTAGTTTCCGGCTACAGGCGTATTATACCAAGATGGCTGGGGACAAGTTGAATTCGACCCTAGTACAAAAACTACAAATTAATACACAGATTTATCGTCTATGAAACAATATGGCAAATGGAAAGAAATTGCATTTCCTGACAAGCAAACAGTTGGTGAGTGTGTACAAATTATGAATGATATAATTAAATGTGTCGTCACGGACATCGACATTTTCCAATTGAGCAGACGACGAAAATGACGGAGCTGTCTGTTAACTCTTTTTTAACTCGCGCTGCTACTCAACAACCTTTGACCTTAATTTTCCCAGAGTGCCAAGTGAAACACCGCAGCGTTCGATTAGCCTAGTTTTGTGGCTTCCACCAGTTTAAATCCCCGGTACACACGTGGAAGCTAATCGAACGCACCTTATGAAAATTAAGGTCAAAGGTTGTTGCGTATAGCAGCGCGACTTAAAAAAGTGTAAACAGACAGCTCCGTCATTTCCGTCGTCTGCTCAATTGGAAAATGTCGATGTCCGTGACGACACAATTTAATTATATCATTCATTATTTGTACACACTCACCAACTGTTTGTTTTTCAGGAAATACATAATTAATTTCCTTTCCATTTGCCATAATTGTTTCATAGACGATAAATGTGTGTATTCATTTGTTGCACTCGCGTCAAATTCAACTTGTCCCCCGCCATCTTGGTATGATACGTCTGCAGCCGGAAATTACGTCATTAGACCCGGGCATCCACCAGAGACCCGCTCGCTCGCGAGCTGGAGCTGTGGTGGCTGACACCGGGGCAGACACGAGTATCATGTGATGGCTAATCGAACGCACTCGTGTAAGTGTTACTTACACGTGTAAGCTAATCGAACGCACCCTATGGGTGCGTTCGATTAGCTTCCCCGGGTCGACCCAGGTCGCCCCCCGTTGCGTTCGAATAGCTTTGACGTCATTCTCGGGGCTCACCCGGGTCGCGAATTTTTTTTCCCAAACTTTTTATTTATTCACCTTTTATTTATTTCCAACATCCGCATTCCGATCGAAAAAATCAAAATCAAAATCATAACAAAAAAAGGTCATCATAGCAATGTCGTTTGGGGAAAAAAAATTCGCCGGCCAGCCCCAAGTGCCCTGCTTGTGGAGTGGGTCACTTGGGGCTGACCGAGGTGGATGACGTCATGACGAAAAAGTTTCTCAATGGCCACCATTTTGTTTGTACTTCAGCGGGACATTTTTAGGAAGTTTGACACACATTTTCACCCTTAAAACAGCGACTTTGTGAGCATTAAGTATTTTTATATTCGAGGACGAGAACTTGTGTATCAACCTGGGCTTGTACAATAATTAACGTTGCAGTTTTACCTTGAGAATAATTATTTTACGATCTTTTCGTAAATCCGGACGTAATTCACAACATGAAAAAGTAGTTCTGGGTCGAACTGTCCCAAGATGCATTGGTGTGAATGCTGGGGGAAGTTGGCGTTTGATTAGCTCATGGCAAGGGCTCACCCGGATGAACACACTGGGGTCGACCCGGGGAAGCTAATCGAACACACCCTATATAAAACTACTGCAACATTGTCTGGGCACGCACCAATAATAGAAAATTTCAGTCCTTGTCTACTATTCAAAAGAGAGCCATTCTTGTATGTACTTTCTCTCCTCCCCCGAGAGCCCTCTGCTCCTCTCTTCAGACAACTTAACACTCTCACTGTTAATGACATCAGTAAACTTCACATCGGGATCTTTATGTATAAACTCACTAATAAACTCCTTCCAATCACCTTTTCTTCATACTCTATACTCGTCCGTTAAATACAAGATTATTCTACCAGGTCTTGTCGTAATCTCTACATTCCGTTCACTCGCACCCTACTCAGTCTAGCAACACTCTTCGTTTCTATGGGCCCCGCGGAACTCTAGTCATGAAGAAATTAGAAAAATCGCCGTCTGTGGGTCGATTCAAGTATTCTTACAAAAGATTTCTCCTCTCCCATTACGTGGCATAGCTCTCTTTTATAGTCAGTCAAGCTCCAATCATCGGCCATTTACTACGTAACAGCCCTGCTAGTCTAGACATATTTCTCTTGCATCCTAGCCTGATTTTTGTTCTTGTTTTTTAGTTTTGTGTTACCTGTTTGTCTTGTCTCCAGGTTTGTAGTTTGTCTGTCTAGGCTGTCTTCAACAAGCCTTGGCTTAATCTGACAGCCTCATACTCTTTTTTATTTGATATACATTATAGATTAACTCTTTCCCCGATCTTCTGTGATTAATTCGCTTATCTATGTATTACTCTGTATGTTTGAGAAGAGTAGTATTAACATAAATGTTGACTTGAATTGAATTCCACGCGATACAAGTTATTGTACATAACGGAGATGTGTCTGTTCTCATCAAAGTCATAATGATAGCCTTGAAACGGTTGTGGGTGTGTCTATATTTGGGGGAGGGTCTTTCTTGGACTGCATCGCTCGTTCAGCAAGAACTGGTAGCATTTTGTAGAAGGGCAACTATAATTTGCAATGAGGATATAAAGCAACCAATACCTGTTTTTCCAAAGTCTTTCATGAAGGTCCAAAGACTCCTGTAATCTGTTTTTGTTTTGGTCTTCTCGTAACACCAGGTCAAAACTACTGCATGCAACTACGAAGATGAGTGCTGTTACATCTAGAACAAATCAAAACACATACGAACATCATCCACTTTATGCAACCACAATTCATCAACGCAACTCAATCACATTATAGACGAAATACAGATGGCTGATTATCCATCTTGTTTTTGGCAAATTGTAGTCTGAAAGCTCAATGATTATAAAGTTCATACCAGTATACTAATTAATACTTAAGAAAAATGTTTCCATCTGAAACATTATCATAGTCGTCGAAATAGAATTTGAAGACCCCCCCCCAAAAAAAACCAACAACAAAACACAGCATGCTGATTTCGGTTGCCACAATTGAAATAAGTTCGATATAAACGAACAAGAAATCCCTGACAAGAATTTATATATATTATATAGCACATTAATAAAATTAAAATAAATAAATGATAATATTAATAATCGTTTTACGTTGTAACAAAATTTTATAAATTAGTTTACGGATTTATTATTGATTGGATGGTGTGTTTATTGACAACTAGTGGATGGGAATTAATATACTCTTCTCCAAAACAATGATGTGCTTTCCCTATAGTTAGGGTCATACTTTGGTAATAACCAAGAACAAAAGTGTACATTTTATCCGAAAGCCTCCCTTTTCTATAGATGCTAATGGTGTTAGCATCCTGCAAAATTATTTCGTTTGAAGTGCCTCTGTTGATTAGAAATCAATAAAATATGTCGACAAATTGGAATCTCCAAAGAACGCCTGTTTTTATGTGAACTTTGGAAATTTCCGTTGTGTCCATTTATGTGCTAGTGCCCTGATGCGGTTGGTACCCGCTGTCATACCTCGCTCAACCAGGATGGCCTCGACATTCTTAGTGAAAATGCAATGACAGTTTTGTTGCTGTTTTCTTAACAAGTATAGAGATAGTATTCAGCTAACAGTTTCTCAGGTGACTTTTATTTTATCTTTCTTAAAAATGTTGCTTATAAATCAGCATTACGTTGACAAAAACCAAATGATGACCCTAACATGAAAACAGCTGTAGACCTTACTACCAGGTAATATGCAACTAGGTATATTATAAAGCAAATTGGTCATTACACTTCAACAAACCATGTCTGCGTCTGGTGCTCTATATACCGTACCTGAAAAACATTGAATCCATTTCTTCCTTTCATCTCGCTGCCCACCGACATCCAACATCCTGCAAACAAAAGAAATACACTACCGGTATAGTTTGGAAATAGTTCAATCGCAAACGAAATCAACAATTATTTGTCCTTTTGTCAACTTATTATATATAATCTCTATAGCCGTCTTCTCGCTATCATGAAATTGTCGTCTTCTTTTACGGTATGATTAGGCTTAAGTATTAATGTAAAATTAAGAAAGGCAACTTACTGAAAATTGATATTTTTAATGTCAAAACAGGTCTCCAGGATGCCAGTTGTAATCTTTCGAGACCTAAGAATGTCCTACAAGATAAATAAAATATTTTACAGTATGAAACATTTGTGTGTATCGGAAGATTACACTCATTCAAATCCTCTGATTTTAAGTAAAATAATACATATGAAAAATAGAACTGACAAAATATCATTACATTTGGCGTGACTTTTTTGGATGTGATTTTGTGTACATTTCTATACATGTTGATTGCCATTTCCTATTGTGCAACGAATATGTAGCGAGTGTAGGCAAACTGTACACATAGGACATTGGTGTCACGTTTAGAACAAACCAAGTTTTTACATTGAAAACGAAGACACTTTTTTTGCTTGAAAACATCAAGTATTAGATCATGTACAAAAAGGGAAACTGATTGGGTAAACTTTTGGGTGAACAAAGAAAACATGTGAACAACACTGGCGTTCGTTGACAGAAATATTGCTTCACTTTTCCCTACGGCACATCGCACAGGAACGTACAGCAATTTACCTATGTACTAGCGTAATTAAACTTAAACCTCAGAAACTCGGGGCTATTGTACAAGGAGCTGGAAACGACCAACGGTGGGCACCAAGGTAAATTACCCCGTGGTGAGAGTTCATAATTCCATGTACAGCCACAGGCCATGCTTTGATTATGACGACACGGCCCCTTTAAATCAATATATTTTATTTAGGAAATTGAGTTTTGGAGGTTATGCTAACAGCATGCAGTGTATATTTATAGCCTGTAATGACAAAAGGCAGTTGTTGGCTTTGACCTTGCTTTCAAATTTTGAATGCAAAGGGGAAATAGAAATGCAGGGGGAGAAACCGACTCGGCCTCACCTGGTTAGAAGGAAGAAAGTCTGGTTCCCGAATATCATCAATTCTGCTGAGAAAACTTGATAGTAAAATAATCAAAGACGTGAATTAAAGTTAAATATATGGAGAGTAAGAACGACTAATCCGAGTAGATCCCTGTCATTTGATTGCAATGGATGTTTCTACATCGAACGGCATTCATTAATGAGACAATTACATGGCCTACGTCATAAACCGTGCATAATTTTGGTACTCTTCCTATGGTGGCCCTCAAGGGACATTACTTCGCAACATTTACAAAGTTATTTGCGATATGTCCATTCAGGGCCACCATATTCACCGTGCGTTTTTGTACCATACTATTTTTTGTTTACTATTATTTTGTTCGCGCTAGACCACCATGCGTTAAACATAGTACACAGCAATAGTTGCACAATTTGCTAATTCCACAATTTGTTTACTCCAATCAAATGACGAATGTAGTTAGATGTTTAATTAAAACAAATAATTAATATTTCGCATTGGGCAATGGATAAAATATTTTTATCAGTTGTTTCATTTAACAGGGCTTCGTCTCGTTGAATGAAACATGTTTCCACACATGAAACGATTTTCACAGTTGCACTCACAAACATTTATTATTTGTTTATTAATTCTATGTAATAAATCGTAATGGAAAAGTTCAACAGGCATAACATGATCAAAGACATAGTGGGGTGGCTATTTAATGTATCAAACCACACTTTCGATCTCATGGGGGCAAGAAGGGGGGCAAGGGTTCTGAGCGGAGGGGGGGGGGCTCCCGCTTCATCTGGTGACACCACCGAAAATGAGCCGTTCTCAGAATTAAAATAAAGGACAAAAGCGCAACAGAGCGGAAAGTCTACTTACTATTCTGCACTGTCAATAAGTTGATACTCATTTGCTCTTGTGTAACATTCAAGTACACCTTCATCCTCCCATAACAACTTGGCCTTGTCGTAAAACTCCTACAGGGAGTTAACACAGACCGTATTAGTTTGGCATTTTGAAGACATTTTACTTCATTTACATTTATTACTGATTCATGCATGTAGAATGAGACCGTGACCATGTTACCTGAGTGTATTGGAAGTCCGGACATGAAGCATTGTCTAGCATGTAGTCAAGACAAGGTTGTAAACTGCGATCAGCTAAGTCAATGGTTGGTTGTAATGTATGCATGCTTCCTGTTATCGTCTGCGGCAAGGTTATCAAAACATAACAAAACAAACATTTTACTATTGTTGGATGAATCGTCCATATTTTACAGGAAAACTAGAACCAACCTTATATAGTTGGTTGGATTTCAGAAATACTGAGGAGAAAAGAGTTGATATAGGTATATGGTATTTTAATATTACTCAGTGGCAAGCCCTTCTACATAAATCAAAGGGTGTAAACGCTATACGTACCAATATTGCATCGCGAAGATTACCACGAATAATGGGAACAAATTCTTTTCTTTCTCTGCACGAAAATGTAAATAAAGTTATGTAAGTTGCTGTGGTGTTTTGGCAATTTTTCGTTTGAGTGGGATGTGACTAGGTCCAATACTTTAATGAGGAGTACAGTCAGAACATACAAAACAACAATCTAGTAGCAACTGGGACAGTAGACATGATTGCATGGTTCGGTGTTCTCAGTAACACCCATAGAAGATCGAAACACTGCTCCTTAAATTCTCGCAAAACATCGTGGGTCGTTCTACTGGTTGGAGGAGAGGGATTCAAACCAAAAACAAGTAGAACTGAGTTTGAATTTTTTTGTCTTGGGTCGTTGCAGATAGCCATCAGGAATTCCTTTGTAACAAATTGTGACATCGTACAACATTTAAACTGATAAGCCCATGTACTCACACATCACTATATCCACCTTGGTGTAATATCTTCATCTGCTTCACTATTGTACTTTTCCCGGATTCCCCAGCACCTAAAGGAAAATAACAAATTATATTTGACATCAGTGGCTGTTCAAGTCAGGGTCCTGTCGTAGATATTAAACTCGAATTTTGAATTGAGGTTAAATATTATTTAAATATGAACTTTTCCCTGCGGTGTGGATTTTAAATAATTCTTTTTGTAGTACTTGCGTGAAATAAACAAAATTTGATCGAGTAGCGTCCCCGCCCGAACCTCGCAATCAGCCAAATTGTTGTTTTATTTCAACAAATGCAACCAACAAATTTCATAAAATAGAGAATATATAAGCCGTGGCACTTCTTCTCTTTCGGTTCCTAGACCCATTTCTTTCAGTCTGCCACTTGGATCCCAGACCACCTTTGTTCAGTCTACCTGTCTGTCTGCTATTTGGTTCCCAGACTACCTTCGTTCAGTCTACCATTAAGGTTCACAGACCCTTTTCTGTCTGTCTGCTATTTGGGTCCCAGACTACCTTCTTTCAGTCTACCATTAAGGTTCACAAACCCTTTTCTGTCTGTCTGCGGTTTGGGTCCTGCTTTCAGTCTACCATTAAGGTTCACAGACCCTTTTCTGTCTGTCTGCCATTTGGTACCAAGACTACCTTCTTTCAGTCTACCATTAAGGTTCACAGACCCTTTTCTGTCTGTCTGCCATTTGGTTCCCAGACTACCTTCTTTCAGTCTACCATTAAGGTTCACAAACCCTTTTCTGTCTGTCTGCCATGTGGGTCCTGCTTTCAGTCTACCATTAAGGTTCACAGACCCTTTTCTGTCTGTCTGCCATTTGGTACCAAGACTACCTTCTTTCAGTCTACCATTAAGGTTCACAGACCCTTTTCTGTCTGTCTGCCATTTGGGTCCCAGACTACCTTCTTTCAGTCTACCATTAAGGTTCACAAACCCTTTTCTGTCTGTCTGCTATTTGGTTCCCAGATACCTTCGTTCAGTCTACCATTAAGGTTCACAAACCCTTTTCTGTCTGTCTGCCATTTGGGTCCCAGACTACCTTCTTTCAGTCTACCATTAAGGTTCACAGATCCTTTTCTGTCTGTTGCCATTTGGTTCCTAGACTACCCTTTTTCAGTCTACCATTAAGGTTCACAAACCCTTTTCTGTCTGTCTGCCATTTGGGTCCTGCTTTCAGTCTACCATTAAGGTTCACAGACCCTTTTCTGTCTGTCTGCCATTTGGTACCAAGACTACCTTCTTTCAGTCTACCATTAAGGTTCACAGACCCTTTTCTGTCTGTCTGCCATTTGGTTCCCAGACTACCTGCTTTCAGTCTACCATTACATTAAGGTTCACAGACTCTTTCCTGTCTGTCTGCCATTTGGTTCCCAGACTACCTTCTTTCGGTCTACCATTAGGGTTCACAGACCCTATTATGTCTGTCTGCCACTTGGTTCGCAGACCACCTGTTTTCAGTCTACCATTAAGGTTTACAGACCCTTTTCTGTCTGTCTGCCACTTGGACCCCAGACCACCTTCAAACAGTCTACCATTAAGGTTCACAGACCCTTTTCTGTCTGTCTGCCATTTGGTTCCCAGACTACCTTCTTTCAGTCTACCATTAAGGTTCACAGACCCTTTTCTGTCTGTCTGCCATTTGGTTCCTAGACTACCTGCTTTCAGTCTACCATTAAGGTTTACAGACCCTTTTCTGTCTGTCTGCCACTTGGATCTCAGACCACCTTCGTTCAGTCTACCATTAAGGTTCACAGACCCTTTTCTGTCTGTCTGCCATTTGGTTCCCAGACTACCTTCTTTCAGTCTACCATTAAGGTTCACAGACCCTTTTCTGTCTGTCTGCCATTTGGTTTCCAGACTACCTTCTTTCAATCTACCATTAAGGTTCACAGACCCTTTTCTGTCTGTCTGCCATTGGTTCCCAGACTACCTTCTTTCAGTCTACCATTAAGGTTCACAGACCCTTTTCTGTCTGTCTGCTATTTGGTTCCCAGACTACCTTCGTTCAGTCTACCATTAAGGTTCACAGACCCTTTTCCGTCTGTCTGCCATTTGGTTTCCAGACTACCTTCTTTCAGTCTACCATTAAGGTTCACAGACCCTTTTCTGTCTGTCTGCCATTTGGTTCCTAGACTACCTTCTTTCAGTCTACCATTAAGGTTCACAGACCCTTTCCTGTCTGTCTGCTATTTGGTTCCCAGACTACCTTCGTTCAGTCTACCATTAAGGTTCACAGACCCTTTTCCGTCTGTCTGCCATTTGGTTTCCAGACTACCTTCTTTCAGTCTACCTTTAAGGTTCACAGAACCTTTTCTGTCTGTCTGCCATTTGGTTCCCAGACTACCTTCTTTCAGTCTACCATTAAGGTTCACAGACTTCTTTCCTGTCTGTCTGCTATTTGGTTCCCAGACTACCTTCTTTCAGTCTACCAAGGGTTCACAGACCCTATTATGTCTGCCTGCCACTTGGTTCCCAGACTACCTTCTTTCAGTCTACCATTAAGGTTCACAAACCCTTTTCCGTCTGTCTGCCATTTGGTTCCTGCTTTCAGTCTGCCATTAAGGTTCACAGACCCTATTATGTCTGTCTGCCACTTGGTTCCCCGACCACCTGCTTTCAGTCTACCATTTGGTTCCCAGACTTACTTCTTTCAGTCTAGCATAGGTTCACGGAACCTTTTCTGTCTGTCTGCCATTTGGTTTAAAGACCATCTTCTCTTAGTCTACCATTCAGGTTCACAGACCCTTTTCTGTCTGTTGCCATTTGGTTCCTTGACTACCCTTTTCCAGTCTAGCATTAAGGTTCACAGACCCTATTATGTCTGTCTGCCATTTGATTTCAAGACTACCTTCTTTCAGTCTGCCACTTGGATCCCAGACCACCTTCGTTCAGTCTACCATTAAGGTTCACAGACCCTTTTCTGTCTGTCTGCCATTTGGTTCATAGACTACCTTCTTTCAGACTATCATTAAGGTTCACAGACCCTTTTCTGTCTGTCTGCCATTTGGTTCCAGGACCATCTTCTTTCAGTCTACCATTCAGGTTCACAGATCCTTTTCGGTCTGTCTGCCATTTGGTTCACAGACCACCTTCTTTCAGTCTAACATTAAGGTTCACAGACCCTTTTCTGTCTGTCTGCCATTTGGTTCCAGGACCATCTTCTTTCAGTCTACCATTCAGGTTCACAGACCCTTTTCTGTCTGTCTGCCATTTTTTTCCATGACCATCTTCTTTCAGTCTACCATTCAGGTTCACAGATCCTTTTCTGTCTGTTGCCATTTGGTTCCTAGACTACCCTTTTTCAGTCTAGCATTAAGGTTCACAGACCCTATTATGTCTGTCTGCCATTTGATTTCAAGACTACCTTTTTTTGGTCTACCATTTGGTTCACAGACTTCTTTCAATCTACCATTAACGTTCACAGACCCTTTTTTGTCTGTCTGCCATTTGGTTCCCAGACCACATTCTTTCAGTCTACCATTAAGGCTCACAGATCCTTTTCTGTCTGTCTGCCATTTGGTTCCCATACCATCTTCTTTCAGTCTACCATTTGGTTCCCAGACTAACTTCTTTCAGTCTACCATTAAGGTTCACACACCCTTTTATGTCTGTTTGCCATTTGGTTCTCGGACCACCTTCTTTCAGTCTATACCATTTGGTTCCCAGACTAACTGTTTTTAGTCTTATGTCTACAGAACCTTTTCTGTCGGTCTGCCAGTTCCCAGACCAGCTTCTTTTTGTCCAAGCATTGGTGCCCAATGCCAAGACTCATCTATTCAATGGTGTCCCATATACCTACGTATATCATTTTCATATAGAGGACGGTGGTTAAATTTTCATCGGACAGGGAATTATTTTTATATCATACAATCATGTTTTGAATCACATGCAGGCCTAGCCTATAACTGCAGAATAGGAATATATCATCAAAAAAAGAGAGAGTGTGGTTTCAATGTCATCTTTGACATCTCAAACTGACACTTTAACAAATCCCTCTGAGAAACATGTCTTTGTTTCTAAAAGTTGACAATATTAAAAGAAAAAAGGGAGAGAACTTACCGACCAGAAGTAGTCTCATCGTTTTCTTCACGTAGTCTTTGTATTTTTTTCGTTCATCCTTGAGATATCTGTCAATCTGCTTACTACGCTGTTTCTGTGTTACCAGTTCTTCGTTGGCCATGTTGCATAATCATAGACTCATCAGCAAACCTGTCGTCGGCTTGTTACTATTCCTCTTGCAGTATATAGTTTGATGTCCGCAGTCCAGCGTTTACCGTTTGTCTCCTGTCAACTTTATAACGTTTAAATGAACGGTCGTATCGTGCCTATATCTCGCCAAAGAACCATGATGCAGTATTGTGTAGATTGCTATCAAGAAAAATATATTAAACGAATATTACCAATGACTGCAATGGTACAGTCTATAACAGTCTTCGATTTTGCCTTTAACGAGAAAGTGGCGGCTGTATATTTGTGTCTCGAACATTCGTCTTTTTAACAGGTATTCCGCATGAGGTTTTAAAGTATGTCCAACATAAATTATGCTTGGCCAAAAACGTGCGCCAAGTTTCGGAGTAGAATAAAAGACCCCCATAAACCATAAAAACACTGAGCGCGTCACATGATAATGTCATATTTTTACTAGGCCGTGCGAATACGACGCGCTATACACGCAGCAAACAAGTTACTACACCCGTAGCAACCGATGTACTACCCCATGACAACCGATGTACTATCCCATGGCAGCCAATGTACTCATAGCAGCAGCAGCTTCTTGTTACCTTGACGTCTAGGCACAACATAATATGTATGGGTGTTATAAAACAATTATTGACTGCTTTTACTTGTGCTATGGGTAAAACTACGACGCCCTCGGTGATCCCCGAAGCGTTCTAATTTCCCTCGGTTTCGGGCGTCGTAGGTTTAACCATTGCTCTCGAAGCAGTCAATATTTGTGTTTTATACGACTGCCGAGGTGACCCTCGGCGTGTTCTATTTTCTCGAAGTGAAGCCAAGGGAAAATAGAACGCGCCGAGGACCACGGAGGGATAGCTCTCGAAACGGTCAGCACCCACTCGGTTACTTCAGCATAGCTATGTCTTAGATTATTGCCAACTGACCAGCAGTTTTTGTGAACATAAACATATTGATTTATCCAGTAGAAATCACAACGGGATTTTTCAAGATTTCCAATGAAACATTGGACACGATGTGTGAAGCTCTTGCATGAGGCCCCATGCAAAGATTTTGTTCCTTTCATCAACGTAATGGTTCTACGGACATTATTGGGTCAGACCTACGGTTTGTCGGACACATTGGGTCGGACATAATGGTTCGATTCACTCTTTTTCAATGAGAATATTTTGCTTCAAGACATTAAGGATTCATATAAGCTTTCCTTATCATATTGCTCATTATCTGCAGATTAAATCATAATTAACATCATTTCTGATAATAGGTTCCGCTAATGAGACTTCAAGCTTTTCTGGTGACGGCCATCACCATGGATCTATAATTGTGCTTCTGACAAAAATAAAAACCTGAGGTAGTTTCATTCGCATTCAATGACACCATTTTCTTTAAGGAAAAAAACCTACAACAACAACAACAACAACAACAACAACAACAACAACAACAACAACAACAGCAACAGCAGCAGCAGCAGCAGCAGCAGCAGCACCACTTTGACGTCAATGTTTACCGTGTTCTCCTGTTTCAAACATTGCAGTACAGCCACATTGGGTGTGTTTGTGAATGTTAAAAATAATAGTTTAAGCTGGTCCTGTGACAGGAGTGTAGTTGGTACATGAGTCAATGCAGCTAAGTAATTATGCTTTGCACAACTGATTATTCAGCTGGCAAATGCTGTTTGCTAAACACTTCATAGCTTTAATTACCTTGTTGCTTCCCGATGTCCTTAATTGTTGATTTAACAGATTGCTGTGCTCATGTACATTAATTTCAATTCGCTCTTTAGACCAGGTCTTGGGTTCTCGGTCAATAAAAAACAATTGTATAAAATAAAATAAAGCTGCACGCTCAAATTAATTGCTCAAATTAATTGCCCTTGTAGGGCTTGCCTCTGTTCAAAATTATTTGCAATGTATTTTTTTCTGTGATTTTTTCTGTAGCATCAATCTGTACTTTGAATGATTTTGATCATTAAACAAAATGTTGACAGGTTGGCTGCATTGTGTGATTATCCCAAACAAGAGGCTTGGAATAAAACACTCCCTTGAAACATTGGGTGGGGGGGGGGGGGGTTGCGGTAGGACAGTTTTGACATTTTGTCTGTCGAATAACACTTTCTGTGCAATATCCTGAAACATTTTATTACAATTTGTTCATATTAGGGGAAGGCCTACCAATATGCATTCATAATAAAAGACTGCCCAAACACGAACTAAGAACACAATCCCCTTACGCAATACCGTTATCAAAGCAATAAACAGACCAACATTTAATCGCTTAACCACACTATGACATTTCTTTGAAATGTATTAAATCATATCATCATGCACACATAATGAGCTTTAAAAACCACTTAAGTGTATCCGTAAAGAAAATAGTGAAATATCCAAGTAAAATCATTATGGACTCATAATTTTACTATATGTAATAAATCATATTATATAAAACTAAAATGAGACAGGATAAAATAAGATTATAGCTACTTACCTTGAAGCAAACAAACTGATGGGCTGTATCTTGCATATATAACAAGTTATTAGAGGGCAAAGCCGAAGAGCGACAAAACTATATTTGGATTATTGTTTCCTTCTTCCTGCTGTCTCGTAACTCTTGGGTATCAATACTGAAACTTACACATAGTTATGGCGCAGTATAGGTGAGTTATGTTATATCAAGCATGTCCGCCTTTGTCAGTACAAACCCAATTTATGTCCAGGCATGCTCTTCTGGTTTACAAAGTTCAAAATCTATTTTTAACTTGATATCTTGAGTGATATTTGTTGAGTGATCATAAATGGCTGCATGAACCGACTTTTGTAGATATGCAAATTTAATCTATAAACCGGAATGGGTCAGAGTTATTTATATCCCAACCAATGCTTTGTGTGCACTGCAACTTTTAAAAATAGCTGGTTTCGGCTACATCAAGAACGTCTGCTGGGTAATTATTTAGTGTGGCACAGTACAAGGGTACTTCCTTCACGGTATCCGTCTTGTATATATGATAAATTAATGAATAGATACTGATAGTGGTCTAAAACAATTTTAATTTCATGGCAGAATGTTGTCAGCCCAAGTAAATAATAATAATAATAACAATAGTAATAAAATATAGCGCCGTGTTGTTTGTTAAAAAAATAAAGTATAAATAAAAACAAAATAAAAAGGATCATATCTTAATGTCCCTGGTTCCACTATGGTTCCATCATCGACTCGTATGTCACTAATAAATAATTGTCTTCTGATGCATTTTAACACAATCTAAGATTTAGAATCAGGCATTTTCCCCGTTCTTGAATGGATACTAAAGAGGGTTAACAACATATTGATGAGAGGGCAGAGAAGCAGGTTTCAAATAAATCCATTTTTAATAGGTCTGGTAAGGGACTCTACAACGAATGATATGAATGGCAGACTTTGTATTCTTTTAAAATCTGCACTGGAGAAAGGTCGTATAAAGTTGATGGCCCAATTTTCGCCGAAAGATTTTTTTTAAATAATTGTTTTCACTGAACGAATTTTGATAGATGAAACAATTTGGGGATGAACAAAGAAAAATGTACCAAAGCGGGATTTGAACCAACGACCTCCTCCGGTTTAACGTGCCGGTGTCGCATGCAATCCTCTATGCAATACTATCCTGCGGACATTATTGCATATGCAATAATGTCCGCCGGACAGTTGTGCATAATTATGCAATCGTGTTCGCCCGGACGCTGCTGCTTAATGCAATTGTGTCCGCCCGGATGCAATCGTGTCCGCCCCGTGCAAAACCGTCCTTGCGGTAAATTAAACGCCCTCTATTGGTCGACGGAACACGAAGTACGTTCGCCATTATTTTACAAGCTAAGTGCATGTCATGAATGACATGAATGATGATGTGGACGGTTTGTAGGGTTGCTCATAATGGAACCTGAAGCATATGACAATATTGTCCGGTTTTGAGTTGCTGGGGCGAGTTTGGCTATAGGAAGGCCATTAGAAAAGGATATCTTTGACGTAAAACTTGCATGGAAAAACAAGTCGTGAACGTGTGTCAGCCAGACCACAACAAAAAATAGCGCCCTCACTAGAGGTAACCGTTGGGTATTCGCTGCAATCATAACACGTGAATATTCATGCTGCACATGGGCATACGTACGTTCAGTGCATGCATGCTCGCTTACCCACATACTGTACATGTACATGTACATGTCCGCCGATGGTTTTGCATAGCCCCGGACACGATTGCATATTATGCAGAAGTGTCCGGAGCGGACAGTATTGCATGGCGGACACAATTGCATCTGACACCGGCGCTTTACCAACTGAGCTATCTAGCCTATGTTGGCGGTCTCCCTATTTTGTCAATATCTTTGTTCGGGGTGCCAGTCAGAAGCCATACAAGAGACCGCAAACATAGGCTCTAGGTAGCTCAGTTGGTAGAGCGCCGGCACGTCAAACCGGAGGTCGTTGGTTTAAATCCCGCTCTAGTCAATTTTTCTTTGTTCAACCCCAAGTTATTTAAAATTTACCCAGTCAGTTTTCCTTGTAGTTTATAACTTGAAAAAAAACCCCCCATACACAAACGTTCGTATTCCGCGGAAATCTACAAAATACAAATCTACACTAAAAATTATAATCTACAAAATGCTAAATAGTGTGTTTACATGGCTAATGGACGTCAGATAATGTCAAGATCCTCACAATAAGTCATGTTTAGTTTTTAAAATATGTACCACTTCTCATTGTCGGATGTTTTCGTGCAATACCTTGATAAAACTCATTAACTGGACTATAATTAAGAAGTCGTATATTACTGATACAGGTTTCAATGAAACCAGGTTTCATCTTCCTTCGCAGTCCCCATGAGTGAAACCACAAATGTCCTCATTAGTCAACAGTGAGAATGAGTCAGCTGCATTTGACGCAGTTAACATCTACACTGAGGAGAGACATGACGTGGACGTGGAAAGGTAAGTCAAGTGTTGTTATTTTCTTGCGATAAGTCGGAGAGACAAGCGTACAAATGGCATCAAAAAATCACAGCAAAAAGGGAATCAAAGAAAACTGCTCAAAACTATATGAACAGTACAATATACTATTATCATAAACATGAAAATAACTATCTAAATTCTGCACTGCTGGCCATCGTTGGTCAAAGGCCCGACAAAACTCTTGCGGGCGGCCTCGAAAACAACATAAAGCCATGTAGGCCTAAGGTTCCACGTTACTCGAACTACAAGGGGTAAGTGTTGTAATAGAGGAGATCACACTCGTCATGAAAAATACTACTTTTGATGTGTTCCTATTAAACGGCAGTTCGCGAGAGCTAACATAAAAAAGGGAGAGAGGTGCAGAGGTGCACATTTTACATAGTTTTATTTTGTAATTTCCAACAAGTGGTAGTAAGTGGAATTGTCAACATCAGTCTTTCGGATAGCAAACAGCGTAACTACATCCACGGGGTAGTGAGGGACGTATGGTGGCCCTGAAGGGACATCGCATATCGCAAACGTGTGTGCATACTTCTTGTGCAACGTCGTGAAACAATTCGCGAATGTATGCGCACACGTATGCAATGTCGTGAAACAATTCGCAAATATATGCGCACACAAATGCGATGTCGTGAAACAATTCGTGAATAATTATGGGCGCACACGTATGCAATGTCGTGAAACAATTCGCGAATAGTCAGGCTCCTGTAAGCATGACTACACAATAATGTGTACCCAGGAACTTGGCACCAGGCCAAGTCTCGCCATACCAAAGACCACCCACCCGCGCCTCGCTTGACTCACAACAATTACTACCGCTGCAATGACTACCGCTTATCTCACTGTAGGCAAGAACCCCCCCCCCAGACCATTAGACATTTTATTCAAAGGTATGCGACATAGTATGCAATGAAATTCACCACATCGCAAATATATTCGCAGACGTGTGCGCACATATTTGCGATTTGTTTCACGACATTGCATACGTGTGCACATATATTCGCGATTTGTTTCACGACATTTCATACGTATGCGCACACGTTTGCGATATGCGATGTCCCTTCAGGGCCACATAGGGACGCTATTTACCCACTAATGCATCGCCACTGTTCCGAAATAATTATATTGTAACAGCCGATCGGCCGATAGGGGACGCCAGCATGCACAGCTCCGCAGTGGAGGGGTCACAGACATACTATAGACCCAACTTCGTTTCCAGTGGTGTACGATCCCTCCGCGCCATTTTGTTTTTCTTTCCAAGAATGCCTTACTCGATTGTAACCCCAGCTGGAAGTGTGACTTTCAAGTATCCAAATATATTGGATACTTTAATTAGTCCTGTGGTTGATCCAATCTGTGTTACAGACTAGGCAGAGCGCGCTGTCAAAAGACGCATCAAGTCATAGAGCAACTGGCCCCATCATCAGTTCTTTTTCGATCTTGTGATGTATGCAGTTCTTCTTCTTATCGAGTCACTACACAAGTCCCGTCCAGTGCTCCACACAGGCTCTGGCACGGCAGGTCACGGCTTCCAGGTCATCTTGGGTGCATGGCTCTGGCAGGAGTTGGCAGACTAGTAGGTGTTCCATTGTCTGTTCCTGGCCGCATTTTTGCTGTTTGTTCGTCTCCGAAACCCCACCTCTGCATTATGACTCTGCATCGTCCGTATAGCCAGTTCTTAGGCGGTTGAGGCTTAGCCAAAAAGGCCAAGTCTCGCTGGAGCCGGATGCGAGGGATTCGTTGGGACTGAGGGAGAGTTTGTGTGGAGTGGTCTGGAGGTGGTTAGACCACAAGGTCATCCTCTGGTTGTGAGGATGGTATTAAGGGGCTCTACAGTGTTCAAGAAGCTGTGTCTGGATTTGAGCCGCTTGCCCACTGGTTGTTGTTTGAAGAGTGGGTGGAGTGGATTGTTTTCTTGTATTTCCTTTTCTTTCTGGGACAAGACCATCCTTCTGACGTGTGGTGGAGCAATACCGCAAAGCAGGTAGAGGTCTTCTACCTTAGTTGGCCTGAGGCAACCGTGATGAATTTAGAGCTGGGTCAATCTTGGGCGCATGGGCCGATCTACTCCATACTGGTGATGCATACTCCGCAGCAGAGAAGCAAAGCGCAAGGGCTGTAGTCCGGATTGTTCTGGCATCAGTCCCCCAGTTGGTGTTGGCTAGCTTCTTGAGGATGCTATTGCGGGCTCCAACTTTTGCCTTTGTGTTAGCAATGTGGTTCTTGTAGGTAAGGGAGCGATCCAGTGTGACGCCTAGGTAAACTGGGTTGTGAGTGTGCTTCAGCCTTTCCCATACCAGCTGATCCTTAGTTGGTGGTTAGCATCCCTGTTCTTGAGGTGGAATGCACTTATCTGAGTTTTGTCAGGGTTAGCTCTCAGGTGGTTGGTCGAGTAGTATGGGATGAGTCTGGCCAGGGCATCGCTGAGGGACTCCTCCAACTTCACGAAAGACTGGTTCTGGGTGGCGACGCAGAGATCATCAGCATGAGGAAGCTCCTGGTGTTTGCATGGATCGGTTGGTCATTCGTGTACACGTTAAAGAGCAGTGGTGCAAGCACACTTCCTTGTTGGAGTACATTTTTCTGTCTACGCCATCTGCTGCGATTGCCGTTGAGGACCACAACAAATCGCCGGTTGGACAGCAATGTCTGGATGAGTCTAGTCAGTCTCACATCCTTTGTCAGCTCAAAAATCTTCCTGGTGAGGATTCTGTGGTTCACGGTGTCGTAGGCAGCAGAGAGGTCAACGAAAGCAACTCCGGTGATTAGCTTACCCTCATAGCCATCCTCAATGAACTGAGTATTAAGGTTTAGGAGTAGGCCAGTGCATGACTTTCCTGGCCTAAACCATGCTTGTTCGGGGATGAGATGTTTATCCACGAATGGGGCGATGCGGTTGAGGATAAGCCGCTCGAATAGCTTATGTATGGCACAGTAGGGAGATAGGTTTGTAGCTCTTCGGACTGGCTGGGTATTTGCCAGGCTTCAACAGGGCACTAACTATGGCTTTCCTCCAGATCCAAACCGGCAGGGTCGTGGCCGTGCGATAAAGGCCAGAGGCGAGGGCCTTTATCGCACGGCCACGACCCTGCAAGGTTTTAAACGACCCCTTAAGAACGAGTCCCTACTCTTTTATTCCCATTCATAAATGCCCTTTTGTTAAAAAGCGAAAAAAATTACAAGTAGGCCTATAGACAATCTGTGACAATCTGTTTTGAGTTGTTTAGCGAATTTTCGAAGTTTGTACATTTCAAAAACTTTTGTAAAATTCTGTTTTGTGCGTTCTGCGTAAGTAAATTGGCGTAAATGAGCGTGCGCGCCCAACACGCGAAGCCAGCCGGTCTTTAAACAGCTCCAGCTGTGTCTTTATCGGCCGTTTATAAAACACCCCACGTGATGTGCTCTCCACCAATAGGAATAGCGAAACTGTCTGGGGTATTTATGAATGCTGCGTTTCAGCCAGAACTCAACCTCGTTCCCATGGTGTACGATCTCGCCGCGCCATTTTGTTTTCTTTCCCAGAGTGCCTTGCTCGATTATACACCCTGGAAGTGTGAAACGAAAGTAGCCCATATATTTGGCTATTTTAATTAGTCCTGTGGTTGATCCATTCTGTTTTAGAGACTACGCAGAGCGCGCTGTCAAAATACGCATCAAGTCATAGAGCAACTGGCCCCTCCCATTCTTTTTCGATCTTGTGATACGTCTAACTGTATGCAGTTTAGGGAGACCATGTAAAAACATGATTTATTTGAAATGTATTGCGTCGAAATACTTGCATTTTTACACGCGTTCTACGTGCATTTTTACGCGCGTACTAAGAGCCCGACAAGCGCCCTACAAGCGCTCGAATGTTATTAACAAGCGTGCACGCAAATCAGTCACTTTTGGGAGCCAATCGGCGTTGATTTTCAGTGTTTCCCTCCAAGGGGTTAGTGGTGAGAGGTATCGATACGGCGCGCTGCCCATGGTAGCGAGGCTGGCCAGAACTGAACACACAGTCGTTGGCACTTTGATAGACTGTGCAAATCTCGTGCGTATTCGAACACTGGGGCCCGTTAAAGCGCGTGAGTTTGTTTCCTGTTAAAGCATCGTACGTGGGACCAAAGTGGTCCCAAACATGTTCGAATACGCGCGAGACTTGCACGGTCTATTGAATCCAGCTAGCTCTCCAGCCTCGCACCTCTGCTCCAGTGGGGGACATCTGAGTAGGTGCTCCATTGTCTGTGGTTCTGAACCGCATATGCAGGTCACATCCTGGTCGTTCAGATAGCCCCATTTCTTGAGAGTTACTTTTCAGCGACCGGTACATGATCTGAGTCGGTTGAGGCATTTCCACACAGCCCAGCTTGAGTCAGCACCGGTGGGAGTTCTTCTTTTGTTCTTATGGACATGGATGTTACTGTTGGAAGGTTGGCAAGCCTATCTTTCCATAAGGCTACTTTGGTTTTAGCAACTTTACTCGGTTCGGATTCATTGAAAAAACTTCTCCTGCATGGATTTGAGCCGTCTCTTTGCTAGCCTTTAGTCAAGGCGCTCCGCGGCACCCAAGCCCAGATATCACGCACGAAAAAAGACTAGCGCGAGCGGCGAAGCCGCGAAGCGCCTTTACCAACTCGTTTTGGGGCTTTATGTTTTTCTTTACTTTTTGCTACCGATTTTGGTAGGAGAAATGTAATGCATAATGCATTAGCGTGATGAGCTGTTGGCCAATAAGGAGACACAATTACTTGCAAGACGTCACATGAACGTTTGATGCAAATTTGATGCAAATTATTAGCAAGATGGCGACTAGTAGTACTAGCGGAAGTGTTGATGACAAATTGTTTCAGCAAAGCATAAGATTTGCTGCTCAAAAAATGAAAATTTCAGGTGAACTGACAGCATTAGGCCTACCCTTCTAAATAATAGAGGAGTCCAATATCTATAGTTGACGGTGATTGGTTACAAGAAATTGCATATATAAATATTTCATCATCATGAATAACTGATTAGCTGAACGAGTTGGTAAAGGCGCTTGACTAAAGGCTATCTCTTTGCTGGTTCATGGCCGAAAAGAGGGTGACGCTCATCTGTATTTTAGCGTTGCCGTTCTTTACTGCTCGCTGCACTGCGTCGGATCTTAGGTGGCGCTATACCATGTAAAGACTGTCTATTGTTGTTGGTCTCAGACGTCCAGTGATTAGGCGACAGGTGGCATTGATGACGGGGTCAATTTTCTTGGCATGCAATTATCTCTCCCAAACTGGGCAGGCATTTTCAGCAGTTGAGTAGCAAAGGGCTAAGGCAGTTGACCGAAGAGTGCTTGGGCTGGCACCCCAACTTGTTCCAGTAAGTTTGCTGACAATGTTGTTTCTTGCACAGACTTTAGCTTTCGTCTTCTCAATATGGGTGTTGAAAGAGAGACAGCGATCAAGGGTTACACCATGGTATACTGGATGTTTGCAATTTTCAAGGGGGGTACCTGACCAGCAGGTGACGTTCAACAGCCGTTTGACTTCCCGGTTTCGCAGGTGGAAAGCACACACCTGTGTCTTTGATGGATTTGCACGTGGTTTTCTTCGTAGTATGGTGTCGGTTCGTTGAGAGCATTTGAAAGTCGTTCTTCTACAATGCTGAAGTCACTATCTTGGGCAGCTACACCAAGGTCATCTGCATAGATGAAGCGACGTGTATCTGTACTTCTGGGCTGGTCGTTTGTATAGATGTTAGAGAGTAGCGGTGCAGGTACACTTCCCATGTGGTATAGACCATTCCTGAGTCTTCGCCATCTGCTCTTCTTTCTGCCCAGTTCAACATAGAAGTGCCTGTTCTCAAGCATCAATCAGTTCTGTTAGACGGGTATCCTTGGTGATCTCCAGGGTTTTGTGGAGGAGGCATCTGTGATTTACCTTTACCTTTAATCTTCGTCACCAGATTGATTTTTTAGCAAATCGCCGACACGGTAACTTGAAAGTATCCGGACAGTCAATATCGAGATGAAGTGCCCATAACGGCAGCAGTGCTCCTTGTGTTTCAAACATTTCTGTCAAGTGTTTTGGTGCCGTGTGATGTTGTATCATTACTTATAAGAACAAAAGCAAATACCAAGAATTATGTGAAGTTAAAGAAAATGTGATTAAAAATGCAACACACCCAGCAGGGTGGATATGTGCGCATTACAAGTCTTATTATTATTATTATTATTAAAATAGTGACACAAAAATGTGACGTAATACAAATTTCAACGCAAAAGATTCCAAATAAAAACAAGAACATAGAAACCGACTGCATAACAAATGTCCAACAAGCTAAAAAGAAACAACAAGAAAACAACAAAGGCTGTTGATTAGATTGAAGGGGGAAAACATACTTGTTGATTACCATGGCAACATTTGTGTAGAGTCACGTTGGTAAAGAAGCCCTGAGTCATTAAGATCAAATGCATAACTGAAAACCATATCTTGAGTAAAAGGTCAATGCGCTAACGAAATCCATTACTAAAACAATTTAATTCGAACTAAGTGTATTTATAGTCCTTGTCTATAGTCTGTTCACCATAGAGTTTGTTTTGCATGTATCGTGCATGTTGGTGGGTCTTGCTATTAATAGGGCTGCACAAGCATTAGGCGGAGACTTAAAGTAAATGCAGTATTACGCATTATACCAACAGAGTTTATCATCTTCGAATACTGCACCAATATTGTAGCAGACAAACCCAATAAAGAAAGGCTGACTAAAGTTAGAGGTGCAGTTCTACAGGGGGGCTTTGGAAACTTAGGCCACCCCTAAAATAAATAAATAAACAAATAAAATAAAACACTGTGAATTAATTCGGAAAAGCAGGGATACACTTCATATTTGTTTCAACTATTCTTTTATTTTGGGTTTTGCTAGCTTTCATGAGTTCATCTGGATAACCTTTTGCATTCACAATGGCTTCTGAGAAGGGCCTTCCAACTGATCCGGCAACTGGAGGTCATCCTCACAGTCGCACCAACAGCTATGCATCTAGCCTGGGATCAATGAGTCAAGTAGACGAGTCTATCAGAGAGGCTATACAAGACACAAAGACCAGTCTATGTTCAGCCACTCCACTTACACCAGTTGGCAAAAGGAAGCAGATGATCAAGATGTTGACATTGACCTTAATGCCTATCGTCGTGTTGACCACACTGGCTATATCTGATCTGATTGCAACACTAACCAAAAGTATTGACGCTATTGAAATACGACGCAATGTACAATTCAGTAGGCAGGTAAGACTCATTGCATAATAACAGAACCATTGTAACATTTTATACACGTTTTTTTCATCACCTCTAAACTCTGAAATTACTACGGCTTCATCTCGGGTAGGCTACCGGTACATTATATGCCTATTGGTTTAAAGTGTTTTAAAAGTAAGCTTGCCGAAAGCCGTTTGGTATAATTTAACATTTATTTGTTAAATGTCCTGGCCAATTGTATTCTAGGTTGGTACCCTTGTCCATAGTCTTCAGCTCGAACGCGACATGACTGCATTGTACATCAGTTCATTGATGCAGCAAAGGACGACTGGTCCCCAGCGCAAGATCTTTCTGATTAATACCTATCCATTGACAGATGAAGTGTTGGAGAATCTCGATGACTGGCCTGTTGCGGGAACGGTAGCTTACCAACAGTTTCAAAATAAAGAAGCTTTCATGTCATTTTTGTTCGAGTACCGACTGACTCTGGATATTCACAATACCACCATTTATGAGGTACTGTATCGTAGTTCCGTCTTATGCATAAATTTTACATTTTAAAATTTACTTCTTCAAAAGAAATTTATTGTTGAGTGACATTTTTAAATGACATTAATCCGAGGACACGTCAGAACAGTGGTATCATGTCATTACCAAGTTTTACTTGTTGAAACAAGTAAAGACACAATGAATGTAAAATATTGTTTATTACCAGTAAATTATTATTCCAAATGTTGTAGGCCCTACTTCTGATATAGAGCTGTCATAACAAAACAACCTATTGGTTATTTTCCTCCGTCAGGTCATCCATTTCTACACTGATGCTATTCAATTGTTCATTGATTGGTTGTATGAGAGTGTTGGAAAGTCTGGAGGTCAGGGGTTATGGGAAACCCTTGTGGCTTATCAGCTACTTATAGTCGGCATGGAGCAAACTGGCATTGAACGAACACTGGGAGCGGTGTTCTATACTCAGGGTGGTTTCGACAAGCCTACCGATTATCGCTGGTACATGGAGAAAATGCAGGTTAGGATAATAATGTTCAGTCAGAATATGTTCATAAAATATTAATACGTGTAAATCACATGAAGAAATAAGTTGATAAGATGATAAGCAAGTAAAATTAAAATGTAAGGAACGAGCAACAAAGACGACATTGATTGTTACTGATCTTCCTTGCAGGTTGGAAAGAGCAACATTTGGGCATCTCAAAAATACTCTGATTTGGTACGCGAGATTTTGGATGGTAAAGTAAAAGAGTTTGAATACGATTACGCAGAAATTATCAACACAATGCGACAAGAAATCTCCCACAACAATGCTTCCCGTGAACCGTCTTGGCAAGAGGGTACATGGTGGTTTGATAACATGACTATCTACATCGATACGCTCAAGGATATACAAAGACGAATGGCCGAGGTTAGATCATCATTCTAGTCATTATTACCGTTATGCTTCCTACTAACATCCAAACTTCAATACTATTTATAGGTTTGGTGAACAATCGTTTCTCATCAAAGTAAACAGCACACGTACAGCGGTTAACTGGTTACTCTTTTATTTTCCAGCTACTGTATTAAGGCATTGTGATTTATACACAATGCCTTTATACATAACTGGTTATTCTTTTATTTTCCAGTTACTGTATAAAGGCATTGTGGTAAGGTGTTGTACACTTTTGGTAACAGCTCAAAAGCAGTGTCCACATTTTGTGTGATTCAAGATATGCATGAGCAAACAAACCGGTGAAAGTTTGAGCTCAATTGGTCATCGAAATCATAAGAAAATAGTGAAAAGAAACCTTATGTCATTATGTGTTTTCTGTTTTTTTCAAAATATCGCGCGTAATAAAAACTATTGTTTTACTCATTTCTCAGAAACGATAGCATTTTAGGCAGAAATATTTTAAGGAACCCTTTCTACCATTACTTACTTTAAATCATGTAAGTTGCGTGTGAATCTGTGAACATTTGTGTTTTTCGATCTTACCAATAGTGTACAGAGCCTTAAAGTGCAGGATATAATTCCTCTGTCCCATTATTCCGGATCAGTGGATTTGATCACGTTTTTGTACGGTACAATACTATAGTATTTATAATAGACATAAAACATGCACAAATCAATAAAGGAAAACGAAAGAAGAAAGAAAGAATTAAGCGATAATTGTTGTTATGATTACAGGTGATATTGAACAAGTTGAATAGTGCTGTGACTACGGACAATGCTGATCTGGCTGTCAGTATTTGCATTATGGTGATCGTAGTTATCATGTGTGTCATCATCATCAAGGTATTAAGTAACAACTAACAAAGTCACTAACAAACCAACAATTACCCATCTTCCACACGCACACAAAGCCCTGTCTGATTTGAATGTTGAAGGTGTTGTCGTGGAAGCGTTTACAACATTTTTAGAAGCATTATGAGAGCAAAAACGGTCAATGGTGTTTATATAGTTATACAAAATACGAATCACATGTTTGTTGTATACCGATCTCGCGTAACTGTCTCATTATTGCCTCATACCATGGAGGCTTCCTCCATGCTTATACAAAGTCTTGATAGAATCCCTATAAACAACGTGCGATTCAAAGCACCTTGCCTTGCCTTGCCTAGGCCGTGTTTATCCAGTGTCGGATGTAGCTCAGTCTCTTCAAGTGCTCGCCATTTGCATCTGTCTTGTGCTTGTACCCACAGGTAGGATGTCATGTCGTCTCTCCACCTCTTTTTCTGTCTGCCTCGTTTCCCCTTCCCTGTTCTTGGTTGCCAATCTGAAATTCTTCTGGTCAATTTGTTGTCATTTACGCGTGCCACGTATCCAGCCCATCTCCACTTTGCCTCCCTGATTTTAACATCAGTTAGTACCTTGACTCCTGTTTGCTTCCGTACATCACTGCATCTTATTTTGTCCCGGTTGGATATTTGTAACATTAGTCTCCCCAATGCCCTTCGTGCTGTTTTAGTTTGTTTTCTAGACATTTTGTTGTTGTCTCTCACAAGCACCAAGATTCATCATAAGATGAGTTTTCAGTTGTCATCGTGGTTTGTATTGTAACATCACACTTTGCTTAGAAGTTAAGATTGATACAAATCTAAAGATCAATCTTGGCTCTTTGTGAAATCAGCCCTGGACTCCAATACAAGCGTATATACTTCTCTTTCCGAGCTCTGCCGGCCGGTTGCTTGTAGGCACGAACACAACAGAGTACTTGCAAATAAGAGCGTGTTGGAAAACATTCGTTCTTACTGTTTTCGGCCTTCAACATTGAAAACCTTTTCAAAATGTATGTTTGTCTTTCAAAATTCGTTCGCTCAAGTAGGCGTATCTTGGTGTATAGTATATTTAAACATGTGCACTATTGAATAGTCACTTAAAGTCTAAAATTCGGACTTATAAACCAACCAAACGATGACCTTGAAAAACAAAAATTAAAGGCATCGTACACGTTTGGTAATTGTCAAAGACCAGTGTTCTCACTTGGTGTATCCCAACATGTGCATAAAATAACAAGCCTGTGAAAATTTGGGCTCAATCTGTCATCGAACTTGCAAGAAAATGATGAAAGAAAAAACACCCTTGATGTACAAATTTGTGTGCTTTCAGATAGGAAAAAAAACTTCTTGCAAGAAGTTTTTATTATTTTAGTGAGAAATTACCTCTTTCTCAAAAACTACGTTACTTCAGAGGGAGTCGTTTCTCACAATGTTTTATACTATCAACAGCTCTCTGTTGCTCGTTACCAAGTCAGTTTTTATGCTAATAAATATTTTTAGTAATTACCAAACGTGTACAGTGCCTTTAAGGATGTCATTACAAAAGTAAATATATTGTTGAATTTGTTTACAGGCAGTCGAGTCGTTGACAGCAAATATGCAGGTAAATGCCCGAACCCTGGCTGACCAGACAAGAGCCCTCAATAAAGAACGCAAACGAACTGATACACTGCTCTATCAGATGCTTCCCAAGTCCGTAGTAGTTAGCCTGAAGCACAACCAGAATGTACGGGCAGAAAACTTCGCCGAGGCCACCATCTTATTTTCGGATATTGTCGCCTTCACTCGAATATGTTCTGAGAGCAGTCCTCTTCAGGTGGTCGAGATGTTGAATAACGTATACACCAACTTCGATAGCCGCATCGATAAATATAATGTGTATAAAGTGGAGACCATTGGGGATGCCTACATGGTTGTATCAGGTAGCCTAACTCTTTGTTTCCATTGTTGAACAAGCTTCAATTTGAGCCAGATATTTAGTCAAATTTGCGTTTTCGTTGCATAAACTGATAGCTAAAGCTAGAGAAGTAAACGGCATTACAGTGATGTAGCTTCCTATTTTAAACATTAGACGAGATTAATCAGTGTACGACCCAGCGGCGTAACTAGGGTAAAATTTCAGGGGGCACAAGGGGTGCACCATTTTTTCTAGGGGGGGGGGGCACTTCTGGCAAATTTTCCGTTTACCTTTTTCTTTAAAACAAGCCCGTGCCCGCAATCGGGGGGGGGGGGGGTCGGACGCCCCTCCTAAAAAATTAAAAATAAATTTAAAAAACTATTTAAAAAAAATATATAAAAAAAAGTCTGCAGAAAAATAATAATTAAAAAAGTCTGCATCGTATCTGTGACTTATTATCGTAAAATTATGGCATTTATAACATAAAATAATATACAAAGATGTAAATAGAGGACGCAATGGGTGGCATACGCCGTCTGAGCATTAAATATGCAGAAATAATATTGATACAAAGCTGTAATTGAGTTGTTTTCAAATATAATAACCAATATCATAGCGCAAAAATGGTGCACCAAATGGCTTGAATTGGGCATTCTTTTTTACAAAACTTCTGAGAGGGGGGACATCCTCCTCCCACTCCCATCTGCGTCGCAAACATGACGGGCGGCGCTAACGCGCTGATGTACATTTTCTTTCATTTTCGCCCCCAAAAAAAAGAAATTAATTTTTTTTTTCAACAACAAATCCTGGTTACGGGCCTGAACAAGCCCCTTTTTCTTCGCCTTTGTTATGTTATTTACTATTTTTTTATAAGATAATCTGGCGTGAGTGTTAAAAAATATTAATTTTCTGCATGTAAATGGAAAAATAGTTTTAAAAACATCGAAATTATTTCATCAAAGCGTATAAAATGTAACATTTTACTCTGGAAATTTTCAATTACAAAAGTCCCGATTTCAAATGGGGGGGGGGCATCCGGGGGGGGGCACGGACATCAATTTGGGGGCACGTTCCCCCTTCCCCCCCTCCCCTTAGTTACGCCACTGGTACGACAGCAAGTGGAGTTACTGTGTGTGTCGTAGTGTCGTATATGAAGCATACTGCAAATGCAGAGACTCATTGTCACTCCTGGACCAAAAGTTTGTCTCAAGCTGCAAACAATTTGAAAAACAATTGCATAATGAAGAAACTGTTCCTTGTAATAAAATACCTTTTTTCCCTAAAAACACACTCATACGTTTATCTGTTACCTGGGAACCTGGGGAGCCCAAGGTTTTGTAATAACAATAAGGGGTGAATATTGTAATAGAGGAGAGAGTTAGGGCTAAAGGCTGCAAAAGTTAAGAGGTATGGCGACAGAGGGAGCTATTTATGTTACATGGATGTCACAGTGGGGCTTAGTGGGTGTTAGACTTATTTTCCCCACATATTTTAATTTTTCTGAGATTTTTAAAAATGTGACATATGTGTCACATGGGGCTTCCCGGGGTTTTCACCCGTTATAGTATTGACCAATTTAATTGACAAGTTGATCTGTACTACGTTTTTAAATATTTCAAGTGACAAGCTTTTTGTTTGCTTTGTTTGTTCATATTGTAGGTTTGCCTCAGCGCAATGGTAATAAGCATGCCAGTGAAATAGCACTTATGGCATTGGATTTACAGAATTGTATTGAAGGACTGGTCATTCCACATAAGCCTGGAACAAAGATGACGTTGCGTATTGGAATGCATACCGGTAAGAAAGAATAACAGTTGATTCGATTTCAATGCAACTTATGATAGCTTAAAGGAATATTACAGAATCGGTTTTTGCTAACAAAACAGTTAGGCACGTTAAATAATCCACCATATACATAAACTGACAAACCTGTAGAAGTTTGAGATCGATCGGCCATCTGGGTCACGAGAAAATAGTGAAAAACCGATTACACATTTGCATGTGTTATACAATGCATGAATAAAACGCTCATGAGCGATAAACTCCAATCGGAAATTAGTTTTATTTATTTCTCATCAAATGTGGCATTTCAGACAGAAATATTTATAGGGATGTTTTCTACTATCATCATCATTAGACCGTGTAAGTTTTATGTAAATCTGTGATCTTAAAGAAAATTTTAATTACCAGTTCTGTAACGTTCCTTTAAAGTAAACAAACTCTGGCAATTTAACAGTTGATTCGATTTCAATGCAACTTATGATAGCTTAAAGTAAACAAACTCTGGCAATTTAACAGTTGATTCGATTTCAATGCAACTTATGATAGCTTAAAGTAAACAAACTCTGGCAATTTAACAGTTGATTCGATTTCAATGCAACTTATGATAGCTTAAAGTAAACAAACTCTGGCAATTTAACAGTTGATTCGATTTCAACAATGCAGCTGATGGCTTAAAAAAGTAAACTCTGGCAATTAAACAGTTGATTGATTTTTTCAATGCAACTTTTGAAAGCTAAAAAAAAAAAAACTCTTGAATTTAACAGTTGATTCGATTTCATGCAAACTATGATAGCTTAAAGTAAAAAAAACTGGGCAATTTACAGTTGATTCGATTTTCAATGCAAACTTATGAGCTAAAAGTAAACAAAACTGGCAATTTTACAAGTTGATCGATCGATTCAAATGCACATGATGATAAAAAGTAAACAAACTCTGGCAATTTAACAGTTGATTCGATTTCAATGCAACTTATGATAGCTTAAAGTAAACAAACTCTGGCAATTTAACAGTTGATTCAGTTGATGTAAAGCGCATTGAGACGTTTATTGTAAAATGCGCTATATAAGAACTTGTTATTATTATTATTATTATTATTATTATTATTATTATTATTATTATTATTATTATTATTATTATTATTATTATTATTATTATTATTATTGTTATTGTTATTATTATTATTATTATTCGATTTCAATGCAACTTATGATAGCTTAAAGTAAACAAACTCTGGCAATTTAACAGTTGATTCGATTTCAAAGCAACTTATGATAACTTAAAGTAAACAAACTCTGGCAACTTATGTTCGTAAAACATAACTGTATTTTCCTATTGATTCATGGCCTAATAAATAATACCAATAAATGATACACCACTTTTTGACGTTTAAAGTTGAATCTTTTGCCATTTTCTGCAATGTACAAAAAAGCAGTGGCGTGACAACAACAATTTTACGGCGTCAGGAATGGTTTCAGTTAATTAATGATTAAACCATGGAGCGTTAAAAACCAAGCAGATAACCTAAAATTCAATTCAATTCAATTAAATTTATTACAAACGTCACGTTAAAAAAAACATGTAAACAAAATTTCCAGTGTAGATCTTACAATAAAAACACAGAGATATATTTGTAAAATAGATAAGAAGTAGTTAAGAAATGTAAAGTACTATAACAAGATTTCCAATGATGTCATGTCAAATTAATTTCAAAGAGGGAATTACGTCTTTCGCAAAATGGCTGGTCGGTAAAATAAAAGTTAATTTATATTTAAGGAAATGAACCGCGTAACTATAATTAATAAACATTGATGACTTTCAGCAAAAGGTACATTACAATTTGTCATTGTTTTGGCTTTTTACTAAATACATTTGTATAGGTCCTGCGGTTGCTGGCATTGTCGGATCCAAAATGCCTCGATACTGTCTCTTTGGTGAGACAGTCAATATTGCTGCTAAGATGGAGTCTAATGGACTACGTAAGTTAAAACATTTTGATGAAAACTAGTTTGAATGAGCTACAAAACGCTGTAACTGATCTGCTAACTGGAACGGCAGAGGGTCTATTTAATTTTTTGTTTAATAGCATTTGAAGAGAGAACATTTTTTAAAGCTCGACTCTACATAAAGTGCACTGTGAACATTTTTATTATTGCTTGTAATATTCTTCGTCTCATATCTGTTCAGCTAATCGCATTCAAGTGAGCGAAGACTGTGCACGTATCTTAACTATCATCAACAAGTTTTGTTTGGCAAAGAGAGGTGAAATGTTGATTAAGGTAAAGTATTAAATTACCCATTGTTGCATTATTATGCTGAACTTACAACATATACTGTTTGACTTCACGAGTGTGCAATAGCCATGGTTATGGTTCGTTTAAAAAGAAAAATCCAAAACGATTGGAGATACAACCCATATTTTGCATGCTCAATTGAAACAACACCAGGGGCCTTAAATTTGCTTAAAAGAAATATTTGGTTTCAGCGCAAGCGTATTTCCACAGGCAAGAAAAGTAGGTCATTAGCTTGCGAGTTCACCAATTGGATTTGCATTGTTACGTCGATCTAATGCTTACAGTAAGCACCAGAAGGTTAGCATGATTTTCCTTTGCTAACGGTAAGCAGCGCTATGAACTATGGAAATCGCACAGTAAGCTCAAAAACAGCCATGAAACAGCTCTATAAAATGGGGCCCAGGTCATAAATCAAATTTTTACAAAAGGTCTTTAAAATTGCTATGTTGCAACACAATATTCGTATTATCTAGTCATATGTTTTCAGATAATCGTAAATATTATTTCATTTTAATAAACAGTTAGTAAGAAATATGGCAACAAAAAACTAATGCAAAAAATTGTTATGCATTTTGTTATGACTAGGGAAGAGGCACCATGACCACATACTGGTTGCTTGGTTACGTGAAGAATCCATCCGATAGCAATGATGTTAATCCAGTGTACCGTGAGGGAGTAAATATACATGTACCTGAATTACCAACTCCAGCATTTGTAGCTAATAAACAACCACGAGAAACATCAACTTTCTAAATCGATCTTATGTATATGACGTCACTCAGTGGGGTTCCTTCACGTCATAGAGGTCAAAAGGAGGTTACGCATCCCAGGCCCGTCCTGAGCGCTGCGCTATCTTAGCTTCGCGTCTCCATTGTTTATTATCATGTTGTTATCTCTTGGTGGTTATGACGTCAATAGTTAAGGTCTATTAGCTTACCTTTGATTCAGAAGTATTTTAAATAACGTTCCCACCGTTTTTTTTTAATTCAGCCTTTGGCTAGTCTTGATTCATAGACGTTAGTTTTTGCCGTTCGTACTTTACACCCTTGCAGAGTCGTATACACAGCTCTGCACCCCTGTCGTGTATTCTGCCCTCTACTGGTGAATCGCCGTGAGGATTATGTTATGTACAAGATGAACGGCAAGAACTAACGTCTATGAGTCAAGACTGACCTTTGGAATATTACGAACTGCGTATTCAGATGAAACAACTTCATCATTCATTTACACACACTTGCAATAAAGTGAATAATTGTCTCCAAGTAGACAAATAAAATAAAATAACAAGAGGTGTTCGTGCTTGTATTGCACGAACACCTAATAAGTCTATACCACTAATTCATAAATACATGTCTACTTGCAAACAGCAACGCGAACGTTATATCAAATAAATATTACAATTTGTATACAAGTTGTGAAGAAAACACAAAAAGTCAAAAAGACTTGCGAGCTTTGGTGGGTTGAGTTTGGATTACCGGTGTCCTACAGAGAAATCTGTCTCCTGAGATTCTGTCCCCCTATATGGAAAATTAACGAAGGAGGTTGATTCAAAAGAGGGCGCTATCAGAAAAAATGTGTACACTGTTCGCCGTCTTGGGGGGGGGGGCAGAATCGCCTGCCACAACGGCAATCGAAGACATGTTTGAATTGAAAATCAATTCAAGAAAACGAATAAAGAATAGACAAGTCCATTAAAATGGGATACATTCACTGTAATAGCGTACCAAAGGTCAAGTTATTATCCCTTACGAAAGACATTACCTTTGACTGAGACTTTTATTTAGTTATTTCGTAACCGTAATCTCTATTCTCTAGCCTCATTGTGATCTAAATGTTCCAATGTGCCTCATCGAATCACAATGCACCTCAATTAGCCTCATCGTGATCTAAATATTCCACTGTGCCTTAAAGAGTCACATTGCACCCCATTTAGCCTCATTGTGATCTAAATGTTCCAATGTGCCTTATCGAGTCACATTGCACCTCAATTAGCCTCACTGTGATCTAGATGTTCCACTGGGCCTCATCGAGTCACATTGCACCTTAACTAGCCTCATTGTGATCTAAATGTTCCACTGTGATTCATCGAGATGTTTCACTGTGCCTTATCGAGTCACAATGCACCTCAATTAGCCTCACTGTGATCTAAATGTTCCAATGTGCCTCATCGAATCACAATGCACCTTAACTAGCCTCATTGTGATCTAAATGTTCCTTTGTGCCTTATCGAGTCACAATGCACCTCAATTAGCCTCATTGTGATCTAGATGTTTCACTGTGCTATATCGAGTCACATTGTACCTTAATTAGCCTCAGTGTGATCTAAATATTCCACTGTGCATCAACGAGCCACAATGCACCTCAATTAGCTTCACTGTGATCTAAATGTTCCAATGTGCCTCATCGAGTCACAATGCACCTTAACTAGCCTCAGTGTGATCTAGATGTTCCACTGGGCCTCATCGAGTCACAATGCAGCCCAATTAGCCTCATTGTGATCTAGATGTTTCACTGTGCTATATTGAGTCACATTGTACCTTAATTAGCCTCAGTGTGATCTAAATATTCCACTGTGCATCAACGAGCCACAATGCACCTCAATTAGCTTCACTGTCATCTAGATGTTCCACTGTGCCTCATCGAATCACAATGCACCTTAATTAACCTCATTGTGATCTAAATGTTCCACTGTGATTCTATGTTCCACTGTGCCTTATAGAGTCACATTGCACCTCAATTAGCCTCATTGTGATCTAAATGTTCCACTGTGCCTTATTGAGTCACAATTCACCCTCACGGTAGCCCCTATTGTGCCCTCAATTTTCAACTGAGCCTCATCGAGTCACAATGCACCTCAATTAGCCTAATTGTGTCTAGTGCCTCATCGAGTCACAATGCACCTCAATTAGCCTCATTGTGATCTAAATGTTCCACTGTGCCTCATCGAGTCACAATGCACCTCAATTAGCCTCAGTGTGATCTAGATGTTCCACTGGGCCTCATCGAGTCACAATGCACCCCAATTAGTCTCATTGTGATCTAGATGTTTCACTGTGCTATATTAAGTCACATTGTACCTTAATTAGCCTTATTGTGATCTAAATGTTCCACTGTGCCTCAACGAGCCACAATGCACCTCAATTAGCTTCACCGTGATCTAGATGTTCCACTGTTCCTCATCGAGTCACAATGCACCCCAATTAGCCTCATTGTGATCTAGATGTTTCACTGTGCTATATTGAGTCACAATGCACCTTAATTAGCCTCATTGGGATCTAAATGTCCCACTGTGACTCTATGTTCCACTGTGCCTTATAGAGTCACATTGCACCTCAATTAGCCTCATTGTGATCTAAATGTTCCTTTGTGCCTCATCGAGTCACAATGCACCTTAATTAGGCCCAGTGTGATCTAGATGTTTCACTGTGCCTTATCGAGTCACTTGCACCTTAATTAGCCTCAGTGTTATCTGAATATTCCAATGTGCCTCATCGAGCCTCAATGCACCTCATTTAGCCTCATTGTGATCTATATGTTTTACTGTGCCTCATCGAGTCACATTGCACCTCCATTATTATCCTCAGTGTGATCTAAATGTTCCAATGTGCCTCATTGAGCCTCAATGCACCCCAATTAGCCTCATTGTGATCTAGATGTTCCACTGTGCCTTATCGAGTCACAATGCACCTCATTTAGCCTCATTGTGATTTATATGTTTTACTGTGCCTCATCGAGTCACATTGCACCTCAATTATTATCCTCAGTGTGATCTAAATGTTCCAATGTGCCCCATTGAGCCTCAATGCACCCCAATTAGCCTCATTGTGATCTAGATGTTCCACTGTGCCTTATCGAGTCACAATGCACCTCACTTAGCCTCATTGTGATCTAGGTGTTCCACTGTGCCTCATCGAGTCACATTGCACCTCACTTAGCCTCATTGTGATCTATATGTTTTACTGTGCCTTATCGAGCCTCACTGTGACCAATGGTTACCCATGCCTCATTTGAAACATAACGTCATTGGATTTCAACAACTAACGGAGGAATATTTCGTCAGACAAAACGTCAAATTCAAGGCCGTTTTGATTGAAAATCCCTGAAAGTCAGGAATTAACCAAAACATCCCCGTCCCGTACAAAAATGTACAGACCTATTTTTCCGAATGATGATGTCATCGGTTGTTTTGGATGTTGACAAATTTTGCCCCGGAGGGGTATCAAATGCAATGGCCATTTACACCGTTTTAACATGAGGACTCTATGAGAAAATGAGTACATCACAAAAAATAATTTGACATTTCCCTTGCTCTTTAAAGTTGCGTTCGCACACGGATCCATGGTTCGTATCAAAATGGAAAGACGTCCACTTGCGAACACTGTTGCAAATATTTTCTTCACAGTATCTTCATAAATATTTCCATTCGTGATATATGTATACACAATAGTTATATTTTGTACTTATTTATTTATTTAACAAAAATTATTTTCTATTTGGTTAAGTTTTTGTTTGTTTGTCTTGGGTTTTTTTTGTTTTGTTGAATTGCTTTTTCTTAAGATCGTCATGTCTAAGGTTTTCATTTCGTTTTGTGCACTTACTTTATTTTACCCAGTATCACTTTGTACTTTTGTTTATTGTACATTTTGTGTTGTTTTGGTCGGATAAATAATAACTAGAGGACATATTTGGTAATTAGGGGAATAATAAGTCGACTATTTTTGATTTGCAAGCTTAACCAATTGTCCGAGAATGATTTAAGTCTGAAATGGCCTTGTGAAAGAAACTTTTGTCCTACACTCTGTTCTTACTTCTATTTTCCATCTTTAAGCACAAAAAGAAGCTAAGCACAAAATAATTATGCTTACCAGAATAAGGTTACCAGCCAAAATACCATGTCACATGTACCATTTGTGACTAGTATCCTGCTCCTTTTCGCTTAACATAACTATTTTAAGCAATAATTTCCCGCTTAAGCAGCTGAAATTGAGCCCTGGGTGTCAGAGAATGTCAAACAATCCATATTTCTGTTATGAACTTCAGCCTGAATGTATCGGAGTAACCCTCCCCCAACGAAACTGCTTTCGTACGCTCCCGACAAAGTATAAATCTCATTTCAAATATACCGGTAGGTATACCGTGTTTAAAATAAACCACGAATGAAATAAAAAATAAAAACGCGCACTTCTACGGACCCTAATGTTCAAACACGCCCAATTCCACGAACTGTTGAACGATTTTTTTCTTTTGCCCATGTGTCAGTAAAGTGTCAAGAATAACGCAAAAATTACTCAATCATTCCAGATGTTTGTTTTCATTTTCTGACAATTTTAATCATTTCGTTACGAGACATGATTAAGTCAATGTCAAATACTTTGGTTTTAGGAACATTGATTTCCAACATCCTCAGTACATTCTTCCTTTATACCTCGTATACATTCATCTTACATCAAGATTGTTTGTCAGTTGTTAATGAACCATATTATTTTGTAGCGGTTTAATGTATTAGAATAGAATCATTGCTAATGATAATGTCAAGTATTCGATCGTGTATTATTACTCATGTTTATGTTGTTCAACAAATCATAATTTAAATAGTGTGACTCAACACAAAGTTGGAGTGAAAAAGCAGATTATAAAAATCGGACAATGATACAAGGTGAACCAAAAAACAACGTATTAATATAAACTATATGGCAGAAAAAATAAACTATTTATATACTTGTTTATGCACCTCATAATTTCTAAGTTTTTAACACAAAAGTTTATGTTACAATACAATACAGAAATAATCTATAAACGTATATATATTTTTAATTGAATCTCTTAATATTCAAAAAGCGCAATATGTACAATAAGCCTCAACATTCTATTTACAATGAAATTAATTCTATAGCTCATCAGCTCATCTTAAAGGTTGCTTGTGAAAAAAAGGAGATTGTTTTACTTAATCACAAACAGATTTGTCCCTATGGAATCTACGCCAATAGACCAGTATTTATCCATATAGTGTCGATTTAATCTAGCAAATAAAATCAATATCAACATACCATTCATAATAGTTTATGCATAGCATTCTCTTGAAATTGGTCATAATTTCATAATACATTCATTGCATGTACATGTATAGTCAAAGTAGCTGCACCAATGGCCAGTACATTACAGCCATGGTCTCAATCTAAGTACATAATGAATGAGTAGTATCGAGAAGGGGAGTGAGTGGGCAGGGAGAGAACACCCCCATACAGTTGTTTTTTCTTCAACTGTATATTAAGGATTAGGAAAGGGGATGTGTCAACCTTTCATTCTAAAATGTGTGAAACATTTCTTCATTTTCCCAAATCATACTAAGAGTCGTGGCCTGTGACATACTCTGTTATAAACAGGGGTCATGACCTGTGACTTACACTCTGTTATAAACAGGGGTCATGACCTATGACTTACACTCTGTTATAAACAGGGGTCATGACCTGTGACTTATAATCCGTTATGAATGGCTATGTTTATCACATTATATCCTGTCTGTACAAACTAGATATAATAGCCGCAGCCATGTTATTAAAGGACTTCATTAAAAGTCTAAATCAAACAAAACCCACCAATTCATACAAGCCATCTCATAGATTTTGCTGCACTCTTAAATAAGTTAGTATTTACAAAACTTTTTGGTCACATTTTGTTTAAATTTACAATAATTAGCTTTAAAAATACAAACAATTTATTATGTCACTATCTATTGAATAAAGACCTGTCTGTATGAGCACACAACTACAAAATTTGAATGTTTGTTTGTATCATGTTTTTATAATAGCCCTGTCAATATGCCAGTATAGTTTACCATTATGCATTTAGCATATTCAGAACTCAACCCGAAAACTACAATGGGCGTGTTTAAATTGAGATTAACATTCTTTGACAAAACCTTTCTGTTCAATGTAGTCTCACATCGTGTTCATAAATAATGAGAATTGTTATTGCTTAACTGTATGTTAGCATTTTTGCGTGCTATGATATTACTCAGACTAGTGTTTCCATCGATATTTTCTTTCCTCGTCTGATGAGGGCGTCCTTGTTGCTAGGGAGGGCAGAAGTGTTGATAATAAACCACTGCTTCCATCTATTCAACATACAGCAAAGAAAACAACAAACAATACATGAACATTCACTGAAAATATATAGGTTAACAATCTTGTATTAAATAAATATGCTAATTGCAGTTGAATTACTTTCAAACACTGCGTGCTTACCCCATATGATTCTAAACAACAACAAGATTGACAACAATGGCAACAAACTTAAGTTGACATTTCTACATCAAATTCCCCCAAAACAGCCATTGCTTAGAGTATGAAACTTGGATGACCTTTATTATAACGAACACCACTGAAGTGAAGTAACTGAAAATGCCATGACAACATGAGAAATAATAATTCAGTTAATCATCAATAAATGATAAAATGCCTTGTATCCGGAATAATTGAATAAAAAAGTTTTCAAAGGCTGTGTTTCATAACGGAGTCTGAGTATAAAGAGATATTAAATTACCTGCACATACTGGGCAGCATTCACCCTTGATCTCGGTTGTTTCTTCGCATGATAATTTGGGACAGTTCTTCTTCTTGCATTTCGTTGAGCCGTTCTGCAGAAAATAAGAAATATTATTTAACATTTTGCAAAATAAGCCATTTTTTGTTTGCGTATTTGAGGGTAATCTATATTTGTTCAAATTTAATTACTGTCTTATTAGACAATTTGTGATGATCGTTGTTCCATCTTGCTCAACTGAAATTAACAATCGTCAGTTTGGATCATCACATCATGTATAAGATCCACTAATAATATTCTACCATGTCCAATCAATGTCTCAATTAAGGATGCTGCTTTCAGCGCCCAATTTCATGGCTCTGCTTACTGCGGAATTCTACGGTCACCATTCTCTGCTTACAGGGTTAGCACAACATTTCTGTGCTAGCTGTGTAAGCGAAAATAAACACATGCACAAACAACAACTCCCTGCTAACCTGTGAAGGTTTACAATAGCGCGGATTGTTCTGCTATGGTTAGGCCTGATTGTTTGCTTATAGCAAGCAGAAACATGAAATTGAACCCTGGTCTTTTTATGCATCTTTGCAGAGGTAAGCAAACTTTTTTGGACATAAGAGGATAATATTGAATTGCCAGATTAGCAAGAAAAAGAAACCCCCCAAAACGTTTTATAAAAGCCAAACTGTATAATTGATATACCAACATTATATATCTGTATCGTGTCACGAGTTCCTGAATAAAAAAGAGCAACAGAAGCTGATGCATTTGTGAACACAAATCTCTAACCAACCAAGTCAATGTTTTCTTTTCTGCTCTGTCTCTGTCTAGTTTAACTGTGTTCACTGCTAAATGAACTGCTCATCAACAAAGATGTTAGGTTGTGACTTGTTGATTAATGATATCTGTTAGGGTGTTAGGATTGAATAGTACTCATGCTCACTTTGCATCTGCATTTGACGCAGTAGGAAGTCCCAAAGGGAGGAATATTTGGGTGCCATTCTTCACTATTCCGGTAGAAATCTCCTTGGAATGAACATCCTGTGGCGAAACAGTAGCGGCAATGCATTGAACAACAAAATCAAGCGGAAAGCAAACAATAACAAAGAAACTGTTAAATAAAACGCAAAGTAATGACTGGAATTGAAATGGAAAGTATTTGCATAAGGAACCTTTTTTACCAGTGTTTAAGTTACAACCTTTTTCAGAAAAATATAAAGCATTCTTCAAAGACACATTAGTAGAAGAAACTAAATTAATGCTGCATTCCTATTTTTTTTTTTTGCAAATAAAAAATAAGCGATTCTTATAAGATAAGTAGCATTGAAATGGCAAACTGTCTGACCTCTTTCTACCTCATCAGCTTGAATAACGTCACTTTCAGCAGGTTGTGGAGTTGTAGAAGGCTCTTCTATTTACAACCATAAAAATACAATCATGATATTAAGATTTGGCCATATTCCATATCCTCTTTTGTGAGTTGTCTGACAAAATATTCATTTGAATGCGTGCCTCAAAAAAGTTGGTACACGGGTTTAAAATAAATAAAATGGCAGGTTTGAATTAAAAGAGTTAGTACCTACAAGAACATATGAGAGAGTTAGTACCTTCCAGGACAGGTTTGAATTGAGAGAGTTAGTACCTTCCAGGACAGGTTATGAATTGACAGAGTTAGTACCTACAAGGACAGGTTTGAGTGTGAGATTTAGTACCTATCAGAACAGATGAGAGAGTTATACCTACCAAGATAGCCTTGAACTAAAAGAGTTAATACCTACCAGAACGGATGAAAGAGTAAGCACCTACCAGAACAGGTTTGAATTTAGAAAATGTTTAGTACCCCCCAGAACAGGCTTTAATTAAGGTAGTTCCAATTAAGACAGTTTGGAATTGAAAAACCTGTATATACTTACCGGGACAAGATTGACAGCAGTCTGACAGGTTAATCCGTACTGGTTTCTTGCATTCTAGTTTGGGACATTGTACCCTCTGACAGTCATAATGCCCTCCAGACTGAAATATAACAAACATTTCAAATTACTTTACGTCTTTACAATCAAATTAAATTAAACTTACTTGTTATAACAAATTTATCTTAATATCTATCAATAAGAAGTTATCTTACAGGTGAAAATGTGGATAAAATGTCTCTTTCATGAGAAGCGGTGGTTCTGAAAAGAACTGGAATTATGAACAGTATACTCTACTCGCCTCTTCACATCTCGAACAGAAAACTCTGTTAGTCTAGGACGAGTAGAGTATACTGTTCGAGTCGTCACGACTGTCTAAATTGTGGTTCTTCTCAGAACCACAATTTCTCACAACTAAGAGATTTTGTCCACATGGCTGTCACCCATAAACTAATTTGTAATTGAATGCATTTACGATATGAGAAGCTTCAAATCTTCATTGTCTATCAATGTTTATATTTCCAGATTCTTCTCAAAACATTTATTTGTGTATAGGCTACTTCTCAATGTTAAAACTGTAACTAGCAAAACCTTTTTCTGTGTAAGAAAAGTCCTTTATTGATTTAAAACTCAAACATTGTATATATATCGTATAATTATGCAGTTTGTATAATACTGGTACAGTTTGTTAATTATTGGGTAGATAAATTAGTTTTTACTCACAAGACAAGTGCATACAGCACATTGTATGTACCCAAATGGAGGTACAAATGGATGCCATTGAGATCCAATACTATGATACTTTTTATCTCCTTCAAAAAAACAACTGTCTGTATCTTGATACACCTCCTCCGCTGTAAACAAAAATACAAGAAATACAGGCTTATTGATTTCTACAATAATATAAATACAGGCTTATTGATTTCTACAATAATATAGGTGAACAAAAACCTTCAGCACTGGGTCAATCTAAACAAATCATTAATTGACATGCTGCGCTTTTCAATGTTATACGAAGACTCAAATTTCAAGGTTGCCCTAATGCCACATTTGCAACCAATAGAAAAAAGAAGACATTAATGAGTGAAAGGCATGAACAATAAGATACATATGACTGAGTCTTTACAGACTGAGTCCATGGAGTTTTTATCATTCAAGCTGCTAGCTGGCATTACTTTTTACCTGGCAACGGACAAACTGGACAACACTCTGCAGTGATGCTGATTGGATCAGTACAAGCAAGCTGGGGACAAACCACTGGATCACATATCACTACACCTCTCTGAAACACAATCAAAACGAGTACAGTTTAATTGGAGTATGTCATTGTGGATGAATAAGATAAGGTTAACCAAGCTGTCCTTCACTACACCGCTCTTTCATTGTGCAGAGGACTTGATAATTAAGCACCTTTAAAACAATCAGTTTAGAACAGATAAAAGTATAACTATTTTTTAAAAGGTTTACCGTTGCAACAACATTGTGTAAGTTATCAGTAATTGTAACTTACTTTACATGTACATGTAGCACACGTAGGATCATATTCAGGAGACCACGTGGAGCCTGATGTTCTAAAACGTTTTTCAAAGAAACAAGAATTTGGAAGTGACTCTACACTTCCACCATGTGAAGCATCATCCTCAATGAGTGTGGGTCGATCAAATGGCAGACGAGATCCAGTAGCTGCTGTGCTGTAGCAGCTATTTGGGAGCACCACCTGTAATCATTAATACAAATTGGAAGTGATAAGATAAAACACGGCACTTTTGATGAAATGGTCACAATGCGGTTATGTGTAATAACAGTCAGTAATAACTCACCAACCCACGGATTTCCCCATCACGATGATTCTTAGAGCTGACTTGAATAAAAGCATTTCCATTATCCATAGATTCCAACAAGGATGATGACACATCATTTAGGACACCACTGGCCTGGAAATTAAGCAGACAAAACGTACCCACTTATTGAATGGCTTGGCTTTTACTAACAAGAGGCAAAAAAAAACATCAATCAACGTAGAACATGATGAGGGACATCAACCATCAAGATAATAAGAAATTTAATTTATACAAATACACATGCTATCAACTTGAAACTTTAAAAAGCTTTACAAAACCTTTTTATAAGGAAGACTATTTGTTTAACTCTTGCATCATTATCAAAATAATGATCATCATTATCAAAGTTACTTTTTTAAAATTAAAATGATTTATGAAAGTACTGCAACAAAGCGACTAAACAGCCCCAAAATTAACAAAAAAACATGAACAATACATAACACCAAAACATTATATAAAAACTCTCAAAACAAATCATAGCTTAAAACTCATAAATGTTTGATTATATTAAAATTGCACAAGATCTGTACAGCCTGTCCCAAAGATAAAAGTATGGCAAACTTTAGTCAACAAAAAAATACTTAGGCCTAATGGTAAAAGACTGATTTCTAAAATCATAATTCTATAATATTTACCAGGTTTTGTTGAACTTCATTTAAGACATGTCTGACGATAAACTGGTCTCCATTAATCTCTCCAATCTCAGCAAATATGTGATCTACAGTCCCATCTGGTACCCGGGCTTCATCTCCATTCAGTCCCACTACAGATACTTGATAATGTAATGCACATGATGAATCCAGTACCATGAAGGCATGGCCTCCAGCACCAGTTAGCTGAGGCGGATTTATTATACTACCTGAAAGCTGGACTGGCATTCCTATTAAATCAAACAAAAACAAAACACTTAAGTTATCAACCAAATACAGCTATACACTAATAATGGATTAGCTGTTATATTTTTATTGCTTGACATTTGAAACAAAAAAGTAGCATCCCCGTATAAGGTGATCCCTCTCCTGCCGTTTCCCAGGGTGTATCATAAACTTGGGTGTGATCTCTATAGTTATACAGCAGTTGAATGGCTTCTGACTGGCACCCCTGAACAAAGATATTGACAAAATAGGGAGACCGCCAACATAGCGCTAGGTAGCTCAGTTGGTAGTGCACTGGCACCTTCTGGAGGTCGCAGGTTCGAATCCTGTTCTATTTAATTCTTCTTTGTTCACCCCAAAGTTGTATACTTTTATTATAGGTTTTGCAATCCAATTAAAACAACCATGATTTCTTTATTCATCAGTTCAATGAAGTCTGCTTGTTATCACCTGGTATTTTTAAAGCAACATTATACGGATTCTCAGTTAAAACTGTTGAAATATAAATTAATAACACCTTTTCAATTTAACTTTGAATTATAAACTTATGATGATATCCATCTATTTACAAATTATGTTTGCATACATTGATTAAAAAGGGATATAGGCCAAAGCAACAAAACTACATGTGTAGTTTTTTCTTTGGTTATCAAAACAGAACTATGGACCAACCTTTGTAGTTTGCGAGAGATGCTGAATATGGAAGCAACGAGATCTTTCCACGCAGCTCTGATGTTTCGTATGCTTCAGTTGCTACATTGATGTACAAGCCATCGTGTAAGAGTTGGTGAATTTCTTTAGCTTTAGCCTTACTGTATTTCCCAACAGCCTTATAGAAAAGAAAAACAATATAATATCAACATTGATCAAGGGATAAAATTAGTTTAGATCAATCCAATCATCCTAAGAAATGTTCAAACATGAAATATTATTTCAGAAAATTGTACTTGAATTTGCATATATTTACATGCCTGGCCATTCTCACAACTTTTCACAAGTTACTTCGTTAATGTTCTTTAAAACTAGAATATTGGAATTAATGTAATCTTCAAAAAACATTATTGTGCCGTCCCTTACATACTAGTACTAGAATGAAAGTCCATTCATTTATACTCATTACTAAATTGTTTGCATTGAATCTAGTACCAATAAAATCCACCGAAGGTTGATGCTAAGGGCAGTTTAACCTTCGTTTTGTAAACAAATGCCTGTGGAATTGTTGATCTTACCTGCCCATTTCTGTAGTCCTTTAATATGTCAGCAACGATGCGACGCTTACGTCTATTCTTTGGATCACCTTCTATTGTCAAACCAACCACATTTGTCCTTAACCCAGTCAACAGAATCTGACAATAACCAAGCACATTTTAATTATCACATAATAGCTATTGACACAAACATTCAAATAAAAATTATACGTTTTGTGATTTTTGATTGATAGCAATAAATGGCTGATTTACCTTATATTTGATATTTCCTTTGTCGTCTACACTGATTATAGCTGAGCCACTTGCCCCAGTAGCTTTGGGTCTATCAAGAGCTTGACTTCCAGACAAAACAGCATGCAAAGCTACCAATATAAAAACACAATTCATGTTATAACATCACACACCAAAACAACAACAGGAGAAAAAACAATGATAGTACAAATAGATTAAAGATACGCATGTTACTCACTGTTGCATGATGTCATTGGTGTGAGAGGACCAGCCAGTTCTCCATCTTGTCCTTCTACAATGATACTGATTGTTAATTGACCTCTTGCCATACTCTTCTGCATCTTGGTTGGTATATTGTCCCATACATCAGCAATGTCCAAATCCTAAATATTATCAAATGAAAAATTTTCTGCTACATCAATTCTGCAATTGAATGCTTTAAAAACACTGTTGTCAACTTTGACTTTAAGGATCATAATGATCAAATTAATTAATTCATAACTGGTGATGTGATCTAAAACACAACTTACATCAGGAAGGACAGTTTTGCGTGTTTCTTTGATCACATCTCTCCCTTTCTTCAGTTGTAATATAAAAGTAACTTCCTGTGTACGATCAGTGTTTTCAGTGATTCCATCTACAAGTGTGGCAAAGTCCAGTTGATCTCCATTCCCTGTTACAGCAACCATCATTACACCTCCAGATCCAAGGCGATTTGTAGTCTTACGAGATCTCCCATTCCCTTTGTCTTTACGTGTCAGCAGAGCACTGAAAGACTCTATCAAAGGCAAATTATTCATTTGTTAGCTTTCCAGATATCAACATTTGTTTACTTTCAAATTCCATGGTATAATTTTGTCAGTTGAGTCAGTTTCAAGTGATAGACCAATCATTGGATGTGTTTTATGTGATAGACCAATTATTTTATGAAATAAACACTTTTTGGGTGAACAAATTAATCTGTGTTCTTGGGGTTTATTACAGATTTTTCCCAAGCCTGACAAATCACACACAGGTTTTCTCATTACTTACCATCTTCCAAAGCTCGATGTCTCATTACTCGACCACGGACTTCTCCTCCAGGATGAGATGATGTTGCTAAAGTAACAAAGAGTAATTTACTCTCAAGATACTGGATATACGTCTGAGGAATATTTTTCCACTGACCACATACCTTGGCAAAAACAAAAAGGAAAGATAACGGTTATTGCTTAGTGGCAGTTGATATAACTTCTACAGCTTTTCCATTTTTCATAACTGTAAAACTCTTCAACAAAATACTCCAGATTTATCACTTGACAATTGGGTTATCTTACCATTTCAGTGCCTTCCTCAATGTCAATGAAATGCAGCGTATTGTTCAATGCATCTGTAAACACCACACTAGTAGGGTGATCCATTCTGTAAACAAATGAGTGCAAAATTTAACAAACTAAGGTCTGTAACTTCATTATACATCACTCTGTCATAAAAATAGCTATTGCCACTCCCATGAAACAGACATTTATGTTACTATGCAAAGTCAAATTCACCCAACAAACTAATTCATTTGTGTTTTTAAAACTAAAGTGGCATTAAGAGTGTTAAATGGTTCACTAAAGTTCATCATATTGTTTAAGACGCTTTAATGAAAACAGAGGAAGCACCATGTCATTATCATACCATAGCAAAGTTCAAAAAGCTCAATTTTTTAACAGTGAAAATATTACAAAGTAGAATTAGATTAAAACATTAAACAAAGCTACTCAATAATGATGTTATGAAGTACCTTCTGGATATGATTGAGTAATAGAGTGTTTCCTCAAGTAATGAAAGTGATGCTCTTGCTACAGCATTCGTCCTTATATCAATCAGTGTGCCAGTCAGCATAGCAACATAAACTAAAAAGGACAAATTTAACAAAATGGTTATAAGAAAAGGAAAGAGTACATAGTCAATCCTCCTATCACATTGAATCTTAAGGTGATAACGATGGCAAGGTATAAAAGCAGTACTGCATTGACAAAGATACAGTATATTTGTAAGATTAGTACCTTGTAAACAATTTGCATTTTAAAGAAAAATAAAACAAAAATGATGTTTTTTAATTAATAACATTTAATGTGCAATTTTTGTGTGTGTTTTTTTAAAAAAATGCCTTTATTATTTCTTTTAATTCTTGCTGTTATATTTTTATATTGTCCTTTTTAATTTTAACATTCATATAATTTGGCTTTTTGGCCACATGTATGAATAAATAATCAATCAATCAAAACAATGTCTGAATAACTGTATAGACAAACAAAACAGTAAATAAAATTGTATGCAAAGGAAACTAAAGAGAATACACTTCAATTGTATTTGTTCATACCTTCTCCAGTAAATGGTGTACTTATGGCATCATCAGAGAAGCCAGATGGTCTATCACGACTTGGTTTACCACCTTCTTCTGATTTAGTACTGCCACTGCCACCTGTTAATATATCCAATTGAAACACTGAATTAAAAGCTAAGTCGCGAATTATCTCATACCACTTAAATAATTATGCATGGGCAAATGCAGTAAAAACAAGCAAAGGGCACTGTGACTGGACCTTTATTCCCTGTAGGTCTGCTATTGTTGAAAACAACAGTGAACACCCTGAGATAGGCCGATTATGCTTTAAAAAACATCGCACACGTTCATACTTTATAGTTCGAACTATGTTTGATTTCTCAAAGTTGAACAATGATACCATATATAGGTAAGTTAATTCTCGAAACTAATGAAGTAGTGTATGTTTACTACCAATTAAGTATTTGACTGCGCATCAAATTCGATCTTTTGAAAATAAAAAATTAAAATTGCATTTTGGACTATTTGAATGCAACTGAAATAACTGTCACATGCATAAATAGGTCAGGATAATCGCAGAGATCATTACGTGAACATTCAGGAGAACTCACTTGGGACTCAAACCTACAGCCTATTACAGACCGATAACATTCTTGAATACGACAGTGATTCATTACTTCTATCCATTTCAACCCACACTAAGTGTAATACCTTGCCATAAGGCATTCCATCATTTCTATGATCATGTTAGACCTACTTGAACTTCAATGGAACAGTGATATTTATAGTGAAATTCCTTCATAACCAAAATACGAAATAATTTGTCCGAATCATATTCTGCCGCACACCGAGGTTTTTGGTGAATGCTTGGCACACAGGACTGATGTATTGCAGCATTTTCCCGCATGCCATTGTTGCTTTGCAATCCCCCCAACACCCTTTCAAACATTGACCGACGCATCAACTGATGATGTTACGGCACGTTGTTATTTTCTACATCCAAAAATCAAATTCAAATTATGACATCAGTAGATGTACTGAGCAACTTTTCCTAGATCCTATGAACAATAGTGATGACGAACACACACACGAAACCTGCATCTGGCATACCAATCTCGGCTTGAGTCTATTACAAAAACCAAGGGTTGTCCCTCAAATGATGCACACAACAGAGTCAGTTACTAATAACTTCAATTCCAAAAACAAAACACAATTTCCCTGTTCATGTCGATGGAACCATACTGTTAACCGACAAACAATTCCCCAAGATGATTGGTTGCACGCGTGGCTCTATTTTTACACCTAAAATACGTTGCAAAAACCACTTACTTAGTGCGTGAGAACTCATAAAATGATGTTGACCTCTTAATAACAATGTTTCTCTGTCACTAGCGACTGAGCCAAAGTTCAACTGATAAAGTACAGAAGTTTAGCAACTTTTCAAAAGAAGAAATGGCAGGTGCCATCTTGTACTCGATAATAACATCGAACTCGCTTTACACTAAAAGCCTGTTATTTGGAATCTCCATCCTCACAAATCGGCCGACGCCTATACGCCCATACCAATCAGACCAACAACACCCATCTTTTTGTCTGCTTGATGTGTGTATTGTTCAAATATACACGTGACTTGGACTTGGACGTTTTCAATGTGCATTTATGAGTGATAATTTACGATGAGTTTAAGGACCTGGGAATTGTGGAATTGCATCCAAAGATCATGGACCTATTTCAAGGCCATGATTTGGTAGTTTCCGCTGTGCATGGTGCCGATACCTTACTGCGATGAGTTCGTGGACCGCATGGTATGCAGCTTCAGCCTCTCATACCCATGGCAAGTGAAGTGAAAACAAGCACAAGTTCAACTGCGACTTGAACTTTATTCCGCTGGGTATCGTTGAGAACAAAATTGAAAATCCAGAGAAGGCATGCAAATGCTTTTAACAACTTCATAAATTAACAACTTTCAGATTTTTTCTATTTAAGCTAGTACACTTGTTTTCTTCATTTCATCAAGAAAGTTGAACTGTGTCGATAAAGACATGAAGCAGATATTAAAAAGAGGAGATGTTGACGGATAGAGGCTGTCTGCAAGGGGTTTGTTTGGGGCAACCCGCTGCTGATGTACTGTACGAACAGCTTGGGTTCCTGGACTATGGAAAATCGAGTAGACCATTATAGTAAGGCCATAAAGGCCCTTCTGTATTATATTCATTATCTACACAAATACAGCTGCCGTCTTTTTCAAACTAAGCTGATGACAAAACCTGAATTTTGGCAATGTTCGCGGGTAACAAAAACAAAAAAACATGCACAAGCGAATTCAGGTTGTTTTTACAAACTTTCAGAGTATTCCGATATTTCTTCAGGCTGGTACCGCTAATACAAAGGCCCCTACACAACTTATACATATTAATTGTGAACGATGTACAAAGGCATGTAATCATTAATAGCAAGAACATGTCTCTATACGTGATTCCAGAAAGAAGCCGAATGCATCATTTGGGTTGGATGATTGGTAATACCAAATGACTTTGAAGTATTACTCAGCAATTGAGGGGTTTGATGTATAGGAGCCTAAAAATGGGGTCAAAGGATACAAAGAATCAATGACAATGCAGTCAGCTTACTGTTAGATGGGCATGACTTGCAGCATTCGCCTTCTAAGAGAACAGGTTCCACATCAACCGGACATGCAGGTTCCACGCAATCCTTCTTAATATCACGGCAATTTACTCTTCCTGTCAGCCGTCCATCTTTGGCATACTGAATAACAAAAAGACACCAGATTAGATCTTCATAGTTCTCAGCTTTTACATAGAATAGTTAAGATTAAAAATCGCAGCACTAACATTCAAACATTATCAGAACTCTAATTATTTTAATGCTGTCCGTTTGAATAATTTTACATAAAAAACCCCTTGAGGGACAACTAGATAGCGTGTTTAACAATCGGTTATAAGTAATTGTTCATTATTAATTGAGTACATGGGACCAATGTTTTAGAGTGGTATAGCCTATATAACTGGTATACTCAGGCACTGACACGTAAGTACGACTTGACAGAATGGATTAAGAGACACACCCCACGGGGCTGGACTGGACACACAGCACGATACCAGTCGGTGTCCGGCAGTCAGAGCGCCTGCTCTATTGCTCTATCCATCAATAAACGATACCGGGACAACGGGGAAATTGCATTTCCGTATCACATTGAAGCTAAAGACAAATACGACCAACTATTTGTCATCAAATGACAACTCCTCTTACAAACCCGACCGCAAAAACCATGACGTCTAACCACAAAGTTGAGTCTTCATAACATTTAAAAAACAAATTGACCAAAAATTAAACAGCAATTACTCAACTGATCGGTTCCATCTCTTCCTGCCTGAAAGACATGGCAGACTAGCTAGCAAATCTCAACGGGTTCAGTTCATGCCGTGTTAGCCAGGATTCAATTTATTAGTCTTTACAAATGCATTCGGTTAAGTAAGATGTCCCCATTATAGCATAGTGATTGGTTTTTCTGTCAATCAAATCACTGTGATCAAACTGAGGAATCATAATGTGGAGCTATGTTACCGGTATTTGTTTTTATTTCTACACTCATGGAAAAAGACAACAAAATGCAGCATGAACAAGTTATATTCGTTTTAAACCATGGTATTATAATTAGTGTAGCCAAACTAGCTTCGAGACTGTTTGCTTCAAAAGAAATGCGGTTGCTTAAAATTGCCTTATTACATTGCCGCACGATGGGTTTCGCGGTGCTTTCAAGACCTAAATACAACATTGAGGAAAACGTGATATATATAAAAACAACAACAACAACAACAACAACAACAATTCTTACTAACAGGAGCTTATTTCAGTTTCTTCACACATCATAAACCAACGCCATTTGATTAAAAAAAAGTCTAATAATTGTCTAAAATAGTTTCAAGAATCAAACAAATTTCCCAACTGGTTCACAAAATGTATCCACTCTATAAAACAGATTCAGTTGGTTCCATTCTTAAAGGGACGTGTTGCCTTGGATTGGGCACTTTGGGCTATAAAAAGCGTTTGAAAGCGTTTGTTATATGAAATGAATAGAGTTGGACAGATATTTTAAAGTAGAACATAATGATCCACACAAATTTGCCACGAAATTGTGTGGTTTTTCTTTTACTTCGTGAACTAACACGGTCCGCCATTTTGTGGAGTCAAACATTTGGTTCATAATGGCGGACCGTGTTAGTTCACGAAGTAAGAGGAAAACCACACAATTTCGAGGTATATTTGTGTGGACCCATTGCATCTGTCCAGCCATACCAGTTTCAAAACGAACGCTTTAAAATCGCCCAATCCAAGACAACGGACGTGTCCCTTTAAACATGGATAGTATACGTGAATGTACGATGACTATGAAGGACTCGGTAGTCATGGGATGAATATACCGTCTGTACAGCAGTCAACTTCGATCTCAACATGTACATTCTCTGGCCTTTAGAAATTATTTCCAATCAGCATTTGAGTACTATAGGCCTTAGTATACATTATATAAATAAATATCTGCTCAAAATATGATACCGTGGGTTCAAAAAGAAAGAAAAACACATCGACCCCCTACCAAAGAAAGCCACATTAAGCTGAAGAAAAAGATGCATTCCCGAAAATGTTGTTTTAATAGTCGGTTTTATCTGACAATTTTTGTTACACTAGAAAATGAAAGATATTCCAATACAAAATATTGATGTTTGATGGAGGTCGATACTCTGTGCACAGCACGTGATGGTAATCCGTACCATATGGAGTTATAATATCAAGACGCCACTGAGCTGTCTATAAACTCAACTTGTTGCAGACATTTCAGTTAATAATAAGACTGGCTACATGACCCAACTATTCCTACGTGATATTATTATGGCTATTTTGAAGCTTGATTGATAGAAGAACATAAAAATTGGTGGTTGGTGGATTATAACCACCAATTTCAATTAATACAGTACCGTAGGCCATGCGCTGCAACCATGCCGACAGTAAACTGCTGTCATTGGCAAGTCACCAATTTATAATTATTCATAAAAAGGCACTTTGTTTTTTTGGCAAGAGTAAATTAAGTCCATCTTTTAGTTTTCAATGAACACATCACAACCTGCAAAATTTTTATAAATTCGGTTGTCACTTTTAGTGAAAACAACCGAAAACTGAATATGTTTTATGAGTGCACGTTTACCGGTATCATGCTTACTTCGATGGCGGTAATTGCTATTACTGGTATGAAATTAAAACAATTCAGCTTTCAAATTGAAAGTAACGACTTCCCCGATAAGTTTTAACTGTACTTCTTTGTCTTTATATTATGTACTAATATCTGCACAACAATAGTAATTTTGTTATTCTTTTTTGAAAAATCTGTATTAGCTGAAGTGGCGAAGTTTGTAAATGATCGTCCGCTGTCACGCCAAGAATTGGTTGAAAATTAAAGAACGTATGGGGCACTATTTTGAATGAGTTGGTGCCACACCGAGTCGCCTGATCTTCCACACTCCGATCCACCTAAACCTAGATTGCCTCTGGGCAAAGCGAGGTGCCAAAAAAACATGATCCATAATTGACAATCTCAAATGGTCAATTTGTCGCCTGTCTTGCCCCAGTTTCTGTCAGGGTGGAAAATATTTAAAACAGGTGCTGTATCAAAAGGAAGTTATGGATAGGCCTATCTATAGAGCCTAATATAGAAGGATTTGTACATTTGGTTCAACGACTTCTGGTCAAAATCATGTTCTAATATTCCGTGTCAGTGCGGTCTACACGTTAGGTTATCCAGTACGCGTAGGCCTATGTAACAATCTGACAGGCCTGATACTCTATAGTGATAGGTAGGAACCTGTTAAAACACTTTAGAGTGACGTCCCAATACATCGTAGGCCTACTCTCGGTGGCGTCCGATCAGCAAATCTTCATATAGTTCGCAGATGAACCTTTGTATGACTTGTCTACAGCTTGTACCATTCTACTTTAATTCACCTCACTAAATGCATATGAAGTAAATATTTCGCTTTCATAGATGACTCAGGCAATAAGACAACACAGTATATCCTGCCCGATCCCCTCCCAAGACACACAGTTTAAAGGACAGACAAATTAATGTAATGGTGTAGCACAGACTCAGAGGGCCCCTGTGCAGTGTACTGCAATAATTGTTGATCAATTTATGACGCTTTAAAATAAATACATTTGATTAAATTACTTTCAGCCACCACATAGAAAATTAGTGAAATACCATATAAAAAACATTAACTCAAAAATATAGGCATGTGTAATAGGCCTACACAAAGTATGACATTAGTTACAACAAACCTAGTCTGACAATGTTTCAATAGTTGACAATGTTTTTCTTCAGTAAAAAAGGCACTGATATTAAGTAGCAGTTTGAATTTACCGGTCGTGCATGTTCAATCCGGATACAATTAAGATTACGGTTCATGCAGCTGACGGGTTACATGGCAAAAATTGCGGTTAACTGCATTGATTTGTAAATTGTAATAATTATGCGTTTTATCTTCGAAATTATTTTGTTTTTAAAGAAAGAAAAAATAAGGCGTCTTGCTTTTTAGTTTGCCTTGTAGGCTACATATATCACAGTCCATTTTGTAGCAGTTGTGAAATTATCCTTTGCATCGTTGAGTGTTTTTTAAAGCCCAGACACAACCCACATATCCCATGGGACGGTTTAGCTCCGATGAACCATGGAGGTAGGACGAATCAAGCAGAGGACCAACATACGATATAACTCATGTCCCTAATTTAGGACTGCTTGTGGCTTATGCTTAAGAAAAACAGTCGTAAACCTGTCGCTGCCTTGATTATATCTCGGGGACACACTCTCCCGTGTTTTACTGTAGCTTGCCGCCTCCATGTAATTTTTTAATAAACTTCATGCCAAAAGGTAACTCGTTAAGTGTTTGTTAAAACAATATTTGAGGCAGTGAACAACCTCATCAGCTTGGTTTATATTGAGATCAAGTAAATTAATGCCACGTGATAATTTGTTTGGCCTATTTGATTTTAAAAACAAGTACACTCGACAACTTCTCATTCATAGTGTAAATAATATCCCATAATGATTTATACCCGTGTATAACAACTTTTCACTGAGTGAGATTTCAATGCCCAGGTCCAATTTCACATGAGTTGTTATGTTGTGAGAAGCACCTTCTTCATGACGTCACACTTCACTTGGTATTCGCCTAGAAAATGAACCCGGATTAAGTCAATCCAATTTTCTACTATATGCACCCTGGAGCTTAGTCTAAGAATAGACGTTGGTAAATGAGTGTGTTAATCGCACTGGCCAGGCCGATATAAGCCTAGTTCATCACGTTCAATATAGGATCCATGGTTCAACCCATAAATTCACAGTAACACATTGATGGGCTAGTAGTATATCGTACTTTTTTTAGTTCCTGCATCGAGACAATCAACCAAGTTTAATTTGTTTTTAAAATAAGCACTTTATATCCAGTTGACACTTGATGGTTCTTATGCCACATAAAATAAAATTAAGAGTTGAGCGTCCCTTTTTTGGAAAGGGGGGGGGGGTGGGAGGGCGTGTTTTTGTTATAGGTTTTTTTGTATAGTTTTGTTGACATGGCAAAATATGAAATAAAGATTAAAGAAATTATCACAATCACTAGAAAACAGAGGGTTTGTGTGATGTTGATGTTTGTAATTGTTTTGTTATACCATTTAACTCCTAGTGAAATTTTCTGTAAACATTTCCAAAAAGTTAAAACGCAGTGTAGCCTAAGTAAATATTTGAAGAATTGTTCTTGTTTTTGCAAGATCGAAACCCGGGGTCGGGGTTGACGTAACTGTGCGTGCGGGCAGAAAGGAGCCAAATTTGACTGAAAAGATCATTGAAATGGAAGTTTTTTATGATTACAAAAAATGGGGTCGGGGGCTTTCGTAGGGTCGGACGGGGACGGTCAACAATGGTTTTTTGTGTGTGGCCTATACAATCGCTACATTATACCGCAACGGGTTCGAAACAACATTTATAGTAAATTCAAGGAAAATTATGTAATTATTCTTAAAAAATTAGGTCTTAAAACTATTTCCAATGAAGAAAGTTTATAATATATTTTTATTGAGTTAAGTATAATATTGGAACTCTGAATACGAATAGGCCTTAACTCTGACTACTCTCCATAGATAGGCCAAGTTCTCTTACCCGTGTCCATTAAAACAACTAGGCCTACTCATTGTGATGAAATGTGAGTAAAAAGCCCGTTCAAATTGTATGGGTTCTTGTTTATTTTGTTTCTGGAATAATGGCCCATTAACCATAAATCTTGCAATCAAAGCAAAGAGTTTATCAGACAGTGTCCTTCACATTCCTGTATATACACAAGGTCTGTCTAGTACTTGGTTGTTAGCCATGGCCCAGGCAGTCACACGGATAGCCTCGTATCAAACCAACTTTGCCAGTTCACATTCTCACCATTATACCCGTTACGGAATTTAAATTATAGAGCCAGTCCAGTACCTTGTGTTACTCAATGCGAGCGTGAATGTGGACGGCATAGATCCAACGTGAAAAAGACCAGTGTAAAGTTGGACACAGGTACATTTCGTGCAGGATCTACTTGGTGCCATACGCACTTTGAATAAAGGTAACATTATTCGAATATCTACAGATAATTGATTTCAGAGCGCGGATAACTTTTCTCCAATAACCCTCCACCCAATGTGACTTAGTTCTGAGAATAAAACACAAAATCAAGTCGAGACGACTCCGTTATAAGACTACTCTACGCATTGGCCAACCGTAGGCCTACTTGCTACATTCCTATTTAAAATCTCCCAAATCGGACATTCACATAATAATCTCAAATCTCAAATTTGACATTCTCATATTGCATTAAGCTACAATGACCTATACAATTTAGGCTTCCAGGAACAACTTAAATAGATTATTTGGAATGTTGTTTCAGAATGTTGTTTTGAAGATGAATTTTCAGATGAAGGAAATTTAGCTTACCGGTATACATTCACAGTCCATGCAGGCCATTTCACCAAAGCCTAGGTCTGGGTGCCAATGTGCATCAAGATCATAGAAAACCTCGTCAAATATGCAACCTGTTGATGGGTATGAGACAATCATTTAATATCAACAATCTGCTTAAACTAATAATGCTATGATTGATGTTAACACGGAAGGTTAGAACATAATACAAGTGCATATAAACAACTCAAGTCCACAAATTGTAATTAATCTTCACTGTCAACTGTAATTTGTTTTTAATAGTTCATATAAAATGAGATTTGAGCTGGGGTCTATCCCAAGATGACTTTGTTCACCTCATGCCGAAGTGGGACACTTGAACTTCCCTGGGGAGGGCAGTTTAAGGCTGTACTTCCTTCATGGAGTGCAATGTTTGTCGCTCTTGGATCGTGACGGGCCAATGATTAAGATAAATAGCTCAAAGGAAGACACATAATTCAAAACATTCCAAGTTAACCAGTCTCCCGCACGTGTGGCAAATACAGCTCAACTTATTTCAGTGTTTTAGTCCGATATTCTAAACAATGAAAAGCATTAAATTATCAAGAATGTTACCTATCGATGACAGATTGGGGAAACATAAAGGACCTTTCACCACCGCAATCAACATTACGATTAGCGATGAAAAAAATGCAAGTAAATGCAAGTGCTGAGAATTATCTCGCCGTCTGCACAATCCGTCTACCGAGAAATGGAATGGCGTCACATTAGTTTGCCCTTCATTAGCCGTGATAACCATTTACCCATACAGTTGAAGTCAGACTGGGTTGATGGGAACAAATAAACGCCCAGATGAATAGACCATAGACATTTCAGACGTGATGAAAATCATTCCCATAAATTTCAAAAATGTTCAAAAAAGGTATTGTATTTTGAAGATTTCTTATGCTAAAAAATTATACCAAATTTAACTTGTTTACATCAATAGCAGAAGTTACGGTACAATTCAAAATACATTTCAAAGTAAGTTTACATTATGAGAAAAATCGGTTTGCTGCAGACTCCAAAATTCAAACTGCAATTGTTAAAGGTTAAGTTTTGTATGTATTAGTACGGATGAGAATGCCAATGAGGCTCGTACGGCTAGAGCTGGGTTTTGGTCATTTGACGATATTTCTCTTTGACTACTGGGTCTTTTTTGATGTGATCATTTAGCAGTCTTGGCGTTTACTGTATCTTGGGCGACATCCTGTAGGAGCCATAGTTAACCGTATTACCAGTCGAATCAATCATCATTAAGCCAATAAACCAACGAGTATCCTACACTTCGCATACAAAATCATCCAACGGTCAAAAAGACCTTATTCTCCTGTACTCGAGATGCATGTGTTTTAAAAGAAACCGTGGCTCCTATAAGTTCAAACATATTCAGGTTACATTGAACGCAATAATTCATTCGGATCAAATTTATTTCACACTCCACCATTTTCCTTTGAATTACAGCAGCTTACCGTACAGTATTGTAGTTATAACTTCACTTTATACTTAACAACAAAACCAACAATTCAATATACAGACACTTCGACTTTTTTGTATCAGGAAATTCATGACTCATTAATGTTAACATTATGTTAAATACTACATTGAAATGTGTTTGATTAGGTAATCAAATCACTTCAAGCTGACAAGTTTTCCTTTTCAAGAAGTTTAAGATCATGTTGGGAGCCAAATATATCTAGATGGCACAGAATGTGACAGTGGAGAGCTTGGCTGGAACGGCGTTATTAGGCGGTTTGTCATTCATACCTTTCATACATAGCTCTGTCCCTGTGGAAGTATTTGAGCACTAGCGGCCTTTACATGACCACCAACTAATCATGGATAATATAACACATGACTTCAGTTTACGGAGATAATGCTGTTAAACTTATAACTGGATTGAACAGCAATCAAATCTTTTAAATACGTCACAGGCAAAGCAACTTTTGGGTTTCTGTGTCACGTGTCATGCATGTAGTGTGTATTGGTCCTACGGTTTTTTAATTTTTAATAAACTCTACTCATTCATCTCAATCATCTCAATGAGATTAACTTGCTTAATTTAAATACCGATTTTGCCCAAATTACACCCTTATTTCGTTTATGAATTAAATGTGCAGCGCATACAACGGTTATATGTAGCCTACACAGTGTGCGAAGTGTATTCCCCTGGACCGTATGGTCCTATTCCTGAACTGTTCACTGCATCTTATTCCATGCAGTCCTTACAACATAAAAACAGGCGTTGTGAATCTTAGATGGTATAAATGAAAAGCAAGTTCACTTGTGCAAGTTCAAGAGCTTGACATTTGACAAACATTTCTGGTCCATTATGGTTGATCGCAGCTGCATCTAATACGGCGTAAGATACGGTGGTGTTGCTCAAGACGCGCGTATGCAAGCACAGCTGCGGGTATACACCGCTGAGTCTCGCGGTAACCTCGCTGTCAAGGTTCAGTCACCGACGAAGAACTCACTGGTTGATCCTACTATAACATCATCTATATACATTATTATTTTCATGCCTACAGATCCTACAATACGCTAAAATATTTGAGTTTGTAATAAGTTGTTTGGTGCAAAAAATATCATTGTGAAATATCATTCATTGTGTGCTTCATGTAAATAGAAGGCAAAGTGCGATTTTAATCCGTATCGTTCTCATTCAAAGTCATTATAGTTGAAGCATAAACATGTAAATAAAAACTGTTCAATAATATCAGTTACAATTCATGATTGAAACCTTTGACTTGCTGTGGTATGCTCACTATGCAGTTATCGCATCACACTGTAGAATGTGAACCTACTGAGTACATAGTCCAATCTACTTATTAAGTGATTAGCTTGCAAACACATGGGTGATATTCAACTAGAAAGCAACCTCTGATTCGGTACAAATCTCCTCAACATAAATAAAAAATACAAATTAAACATTTCTCAAATTTAAACAAATAATACAACAAAAGTTTTGATTACACTGTTAAAAGAAGCAATCACGTGGTAATCCGAGAAAGTTTGCATTGCAAGGGTTTTCCGGATTGCGATTATAAATGTTTTTTCATGCTCGAGCTCGTGCACCCATTGCTTGACAGTGTGATTGCTGGTCCTGTTGCGTCTAACACACCACAATGTGAAATACTTACATTAAAAACGTCTTTTAAAATACTAATAAAATGGAAAGAAAGAGCGTGTGTAATCACACACCCAAGCTGTCAAATTGCAGCTTAAATGTATATAGGCCTGCATTACTATTTTGACAAACACGTATAATAATGTCCAAGCTTAAAACGTGCGTACATGAACCATTTTAGATCGCATATACTTTTCATTATTGCTAGAAAGTGACATACTATGGTTTGCACCGACAAAGTGCCATCCGAGTTTCAATCATATGTAATTGATAATTGGTTAACAAGTAAAGACTGGCGTATAGGACCGCAGTGATGCAAAGTAACAGCAATGCCGTGACTTATTGCACATGACTGACCTAACCACAGAAGAAACAAAATGCAGCCGTGCACAACTTCTAGTGTCTGGTTTATACTGAAGATTATCTCAGATACATTTTGAGTTGACTATTAAACAGAGTTGACTATTAAACCGAGTTGACTATTAAACAGAGTTGAGTTGACTATTAAACAGACAGTTGATGTTGAGATTTGGATTTGTGCTCTTAACTATTGATGCGAGTATAGGCAGGAATGTTCAACAGGTTTGGAAATGTTCCTGCTGCAGACTGCGTGCTGTGTCACTATAATGCATGTTTGGGTGTTCACCATTAATCATGGAAAGAAAACAAATTGTGCAGGTCTAGTAAACTTCGGTAGCCTTATGGCAAGAGGGTCAACTCAAACCATAAACAATTTGTATGTCAACTGCAAAGTGTCGAACGTTGTATGGACTCCTACATCACTCAAACAAAAATTAGACGAACATTTTGCACGTAGTGTTGCAATAATCAAATGCAGGGTTTTTTTTCTTCACAGGAACTGTTTTCACTTCAACTGTAAAAAAAACCCAACCCACAGGAATACAAGCAATATAATAATATCACGGTCTTTAGTTCTACCATACTTGTAGTTGTACAATATTGGATGCGTGTAATGTTGAAATATAATCATCATCACTGCACAACACCAATTCTACTAAACTAAGTTCTCTCTCTTCACAATATTAGACATGCAACTTGATCATAAAAAGACTGCCTTGAACATGAACATTTGTAAAGTCTTCTTTCAGTTTTCTACAGCACACAAAACCGAGAAAAAAGGACGGATCAGTTGATTTGCTGAAAAGTTACATACCTACACAGTCTATCGCTAACTATTTAGTGTGAGGCCTATATATTATTACATGAATTAAGCATTTTGTGAATGACTTTCAACGTACCTGGAATGCCCCTTGAGTGTGGTGCATCTGGCTCGGCTATGATAGGGATTTCATGTTGGCTCTTCCTTGCTGCCTGTGCTGATGGTATTACAAACGCTAACAAAAACGCAACTATCAGCATCTCCCGGACCACATGGAAAGTTCTCAAACTCATCATTTGACATGTGAGAGCAAAATTTAGAAATGACATCCCAACAGCTCTGAATAATATTAGTGATAGGCTTGTATTGTAGACTAGATTAAATAAAATGTGTGGTAGATACACAAGTCCAGATAAGCAAGAACTGGTAGATTTCTGGTGCTATGTCAGGTAGGCCACCCTTTGATGGACACACGCCGTCTCCGACCGATGCCGTAGGATGCTGCTTTACTAATGAAAGACCTCGAGGTATGTGTAATGACTCGGGAGGGCGTTACTCGGTCGGTGTAAGCACTGAGTACAGAGTAGGCCTACTCAGGAAAGTTGAAATGCCGATCACCAAATCGCATAGAGGGCCCTTGGGCGATAAGTACTGTACATATGCAGCATTGGCAGGTTCACCTAACGCGTGGGTTTCACAACACAATCATCAACTTGGTAAAGGGTCTCTCTGACACTAGCATCTCTCTGTCATTTCGTTAAGACGGTGGTTTGGTTTAAGGTAAATCGAGGATCTACGTTCCGGTCAAATGAGCTTACTGGGCGGTAGGATCTAGAAAATAAAAGCGAAGAAACCTGGCTGCCCGAGGCTGCTTGTCGTCCGTAGCCACCGTCTCCGATACGCGCTCACGATTGCTATTTATCAAGGACCCTCAACTTAACTTGGTGACACCGAAGTACACAGGCAGGCCGCTCATGAGACACTGAGAGGTCGCACAGAGTGTGTCGTAGCTATCCTCAGACCAAGCTCAGCTCTGCTATGAACAAATGTCAGTGTAGACAGAGCGTTTTATGCAGTCTAACTTCGTAAATACAGTCACGTTGGACCAGCACAACCTGTATAAGACAAAACCAAGACGTTACACATTATGATAAACAAGCTTCGTCTGCGCATGACATTCTGACATTTCTTCTATGCACATGCCAGGGAAGAATTTAGTTTGTCTGACAGATAGGTGACTAGAAGATAGGATCAGTTAATCGAAAGGCGATTAATGCCAGACGATTGAGAAGGCGCTTCTCACTTTTCTTTAAGTGCATGGACCCTATACTCACTATACTTGCACAAGTGTCAGCCTAACCATTAAACTTATTGTCCTGTATTCTTTGTTAGAAGTCTTCTTTATTATGGCGAAATCGGGGTGCCTTTGTTACAATGCAGAAAGCTGCAAATGCTGTCAACTTGTCAGACGATGAGATAGCTGATCTGATCGGGACTAAACCAGCTTAGCTTTCATTAAAAATCCTACCACATCTGTGAAAGCCAACCCACTTGCCCGTTTTGTTATTAGTTGTTGGTGTGGATGTTTGGATACTAACAAATAAGTTATATTCACTCAAGGCAGGTGATTTGTTCGAACACAGTTCACATTATAAAATTCTTTTATTAAAGCCCTTTAGTCACCTGAAGTATCATTTATTTAATGATATACAGTAATGTTGGTTTTTAATGAGGAGGTGGGTTTACGTGCATCAATCTCAACATGTCACTGTGAAGATGACCAGAGGATAATTATGTTCGTAACGTCGGTAGGCCTACCCACTGTTTTCAGAACCACCCTTCTTATGTTACGATTAACGTCAGAATATTAAGTTTCTTTTAACTTCACACCACTCAAAGCTTAAACTTCATTTACATTCTAATCACAATTGCATAAGGCTGAAGGCAATATAGTAAGATGAGATGACAGAGGCTATAAGACAATAGGCAAGGGTCCCCCTTTTTAACCCCCGTATTTAGCTATAGCCCCTTCCGTCCGGCCCAGTCTCAAACGCTTCCACTCCAGACGAAGTGCTCTTATATAGCTCCCATTGAGTGACATGTCGATGAATCTTCGCAAGAACCATTATTCATGAGAATCAAAGACATTCCAAACCAAGTCAGTACCATTTTTAGAGAAACCAAGTCAGTACATTTTTTTAGATTTGTGAAGTTTTTTAGGGAACAATAATGAAATCAAAAGCCTCATGAGCTTAATAATTAGTGTCATCGTGTTTTAACTTGAAATGACTTCCGTATCAATGAAACATTTAAAACCTTTTGTGCATTTAAACGAAAGATGAGAAACCACATCGAGTTTGCTTGTTAAGAAATTATTCATTCTATTGTGTGATGTTCACGTTTTACTGAAAAAGAGTTTAAGTTATTATAGGAATAGCTTATGATTGCATACGAGAAAACCGAAATGTTTGATTTTGTTATTTCCTTTATATTTGCTGATCTTTCAATGTTGTCGCATTGCTGTATTCATCTACCCACGCTTAAAGACAACGAACAAAATTTCTATTTATCGAAAATCAAATTGATTAGTTTCAATGTGAAAGTTCACTGATTACGAAGTTCATACAATCAACAATCCTCCAGAGAATTATTTCCGTCTGAAATACTGTCAAAGTCAACAAAATAGCATTTTAAGGACCCACAGAATCATCATAGCTTATTTCGATTGCCGCAATCTAAATAAGCCTTACACGTGTCTATTATGATAAAACATAAAACCTTTTTTGTTGTTTTCGATAAGTAGATTATCGAATTCGATCAAATTTCTCAGATTGTTTGGACGTGATATGTGTATTTATAAAAATTAGAGGACGGAAATGAGTCTCCTCTTCCCCAAACCAGAGATACAACACAAAATAATGATCATCCGAATTAAAACAACATGATTATCGGGTTTTTAGCATGACATGGAATGGTGCACCTGTTTGTTCGATGAGTCAAAGTGAATAGTCACATTTCCGATTGCAAACTTCACGGACTGCCTAGGCCCACTGTATGTCATCTTATACTGTCATGCAATAGATTTGACGTATCGGTAACTGGTCTGCATTCAGGATCCGAAGACACTGAAATAGTCCTACATTTGATCCGTATCTAGGTTTAGGGTCTCAATATTGTAGTGTTTTGTAATGAGCGTGTAATCTATAACAGCTCTTCACTTATCCAAACTCACAAAAAATAAAATACAAACTCAAATTAGGCCGATAGTAGTTTTAGAAAACCCTAACATTATAATCATTATATCGGTTAATGTAAAGCCAGGAATTTTTTGAATTTTTCCCCCGGACTCGTTGAGTATAATCGGACAATAACTAGGCCCTAATAACAATAAGACACAATAATTTTTTGTTATGAATTAATGAAATCCCTAAAAGTTCACTTTGCAACCATGGAATGTCACCATTCCAGCAATTTTGTTGGCTACAGTTTGTCAACAGGTAAACGGCTTTAACCTACATGAATGTATTATAAGTAAGTACTTGACACCTTGATTTTTTTATTGACGGCTTATGTTGACCATTGTGTTTTGCTGTGACAATATTATGGCATGCATTGTTTCTGTAGTCGCAGTTTCGCGCCGTCCAGTGGATGGGCTAGTTGACCACTGTAAGTAAAACGACAAGACCGGTAATTACTTGTCTCGCTGAAAAAGTGAAGCAAACCCTGTAACCCTAACAAATTTAATTTAAAGCAGGATGCGTTTAGGTTAGCTTTCTTCGAAATGAGCAAAGTTCAATATGACCCTTGACACCGTGTATAGGCCATATAGTTTACCCCGCTTGAGCAGCAAATGCGTTATTGGAGTATTCGTTGTATAATAATTTTACAGGAAATTCAATTAAACTTACATAAGCGACACATGTATCTGCTGTTCCATCTTTACTGTTCGAGTCATTCAACAGCAAAGAAGACAAATGTCCTTGATTTCCACGTCAAACTCAATACATGTCGACGTGCATATTCATTTTCTGGGTCAATAAATTTGACACAACCGTGAAATCCACTGGGAAATCCTGTGGTTTTGTCAAACGGATTTAGTACATCTTCAACATTGTCAGGTTAGGCCTAGGCCTACATAATATAACTGTGATTAATACACGCTTTTATTATACTTTCAAAGGAATTTTCGAAAGAAAACAATTCTTTGGTTAAATCTGAATTATCACATGGTCAGCAAGTACATTTTGAATGATTGGTGGATACCTTTATTGGTGATACATTTCAGTTCAAAAAAATGTATGATCATGTTTTGTTTGCACTTAGCAGATAACTGTAAGCGTATTCATTATATTGACACGTGTTATGGAGGATGAATAGCCGGCAACTCAACTCACTTTGTGGAACATTCTTCTACAACGTAAAACAATGATTAATCCTGTATAGCATCTTGCGACAACTCCGGTGTTCCAAACACCAAAAGCCATAAGACTTACCAGTTACTTCAATGTGATGTAGCTTGCCGTAGTTTAGAATGGGCATGTTGATCTTCGTATAATCCATGACTTAAGCCTACATGTTGATGATTTTTACGTTAGACTGGTGCACATGCGTGTAGACCCATGAGGTGAAGCAGCCTAGCAACATCTGAGCCATGGTGACATATCAGCTACGATCAGTCCCTAGCATTGTGTCAATCACACTCTTAACTGTGCAGCACGGCCTACCCTTCATACCAGAAAACAACCAACTTCCCATACTGACGAAGTATTATCAAATGATAAAGTATTATAACGTGCTACCGTACATAATCATTCACATATTATTTGAACTGCAGATAATATCCTTGAGTTGGCCTGTACACAAGAACAGAAAGACAAGAGAGCTGGAAGAACCCGATTAAGTAAATTATAGAAATTTGTACCAAGTTTTGTGTGAAAAAGCATATTCACGTGTAATCGATTTGAAATTAAGTGAACTAAAGTTGTACAAATAACAACACACAAAACAAACCAAGTTGGATAGCTAGGGGCTGTCACGTATACTTTTATTAGTCTAGGCTATTTGACATACCAACATGCAGTGATTACAAACACACAAAAGCGTTATTGTAACAATTAGATTAAAATATGATGCTATAGAATAATGTGTGTGGTCCATGGAGTGGGGTCAAATAGTGGCCAGACTAAGGAAAGATAAAGGGTATTTATTTGTCAAAATTGAACTATGAAACATAGATGGGATGATAGCAGAAGGTCAAAGGTCAGCAATGAACTAACTTGTTTAGACGTTTAAATGTCGACATTTGACACGCACTACACGTATAATACTTTGTACTTTATTCTTTCTGAACTATTGAACATGATTCGTCCTAATGTTAAATCTATACTATAGGTCTTATTTACAGTATGTCAGCTTTTTAGCGCTCACAACGTGGCAGCACACAAATGGAAATTGCAGTGAAAAATTGTGAGTTTGATTTAACGTTTGAAATACATCAAAGCCAAAATGAGACTTAGGCTAAGTCATCGGGTTGAACATAACTGTATGAGTAATATAAACTGGTTATTTATAACCTAGTTATTTATATGTGACACAGTGGATGTCAACTCAATTACTAGGGTTATCACATCATCAATCTAATTGGTTAATTAACTAGCCTGTAATTACATGATTGATTGTCTGAATAACGTTTCCGTTGATGTATTGATGATGATAATTATATAAAGAACCACCTCCATGGTATCATAGAGGAAGGAAGAGATGATGGTATATAATCGCAATGCACCGGTAACCAGTAACCACATAATCCGGTATTGGCTGTCGGTTCACACCAACTACCCAAACACGATGCCAAAACACCTGCCATACGGCTATGCTGAGATAGTTTATTTAGGCCGTCTCAACCGTCTGCTACCAAACCCTAACGTGGTACTTATTTATTGTCCGCTGTGCGTACACTTTCAAGTTCCGACAGGCAGGATAAAGAATGCTAACGAAAATGGGGACCATCCAATTTGTAAAAAAGCTGGAGGATCACTTATACAAGCCAGCTTAAGTAACTACACAAAGACCAAGCGATGACCGGCGTCTTATTTGTAGGGGTTCTGTTTGAGCACGGAGAAGAGTTGGGCGATTCGCCGCTCCAACTTGTTTAAAGCTCTGTAAAATTCCCTTGTTAGTCACTAAAGAGGGGCTTAAATGGAAACATGAGAGGAAAGGAGAATAGTCGGCATTTGCATCCCAGCTAATGATAATTCCATCTATTGTTGATGTCGCGAACCGTTTTACTTTGAACAATAAATTGTACGACCATGGTTTGAGATGCGCGGTGATGAGGTAAGAAAGTGTAAAGCCCCGCCTTTGAATGATTGTTGCAGCTTTGGTGCCTGCTTTCTAAAGCCCCCTTGAAGATCCTCACTAAATCAAATCGTACATCAGCTGCCCAGTGTTTTCTGGATTTGATTTGCTGAGTGGGACGGTGGATAAACCATCATTGAGTGTTAATTTCACAGTGCAAACTCTATCATACACAGTGCAAACTATATAATTCACAGTGCAAACTATATCATTCACAGCTAATGATAATTCCATCTATTATTGATGTCGCGAACCGTTTTACTTTGAACAATAAATTGTACGACCATGGTTTGAGATGCGCGGTGATGAGGTAAGAAAGTGTAAAGCCCCGCCTTTGAATGATTGTTGCAGCTTTGGTGCCTGCTTTCTAAAGATCCTCACCAAATCGTACATCAGCTGCCCAGTGTTTCTGAATTTAATTTTCTGAGTGGGACGGTGGATAAGCCATCATTGCATGAGTGTTAATTTCACAGTGCAAACTATATAACTCACAATGCAAACTATATCATTCACAGTGCAAACTTTATCATTCACAGTGCAAACTATATCATTCACAGTGCAAACTATATCATTCACAGTGCAAACTATATCATTCACAGTGCAAACTATATCATTCACAGTGCAAACTATATCATTCACAGTGCAAACTATATCATTCACAGTGCAAACTATATCATTCACAGTGCAAACTATATCCGCAGCCGACCGATAACATTGTTGTTTTCGGATAGAGCTTGGTTGTTACAAAGAAAGGACTTTCTCTATGGTCGTTAATGATGTAAATACGGGCTGTTTGCATATCAGATTGTCAAAATGTTATGAAGTATAAAGTATCGTACAATCCTCTAAACTGTAGACTAAAAACATTACATAGAGATCTACTGGTTGCTCTAACTGAAGCGGTTACGAGTGCACTGTAGCTGGAAATAGCAGTAGGTGGTTTGTCACATCACCTGGTAGCTGTAGATGACAGCTAGACTGTTTGGATTGTATGTGCTGTTTCATGCACTACACGATTTATTTGCAGAGGGTTAATGGGTCATCTCGCGCAGTTCACTTTCGCAATTTTATATTGAGGAGTCATCAAACAAACGTTGACCTTAAATCAAAAATGTATTGTTTTAAAAACATTAAAGAAGACACGTAACTTGGCATTGTATATACAATAATTGTATACAAAATTATCTATTGTAACAGACGATGTGTGACTGACTCGATATACCGTACCACCATTCATTGCTATTGGTGTGTACAAATAGCATTATTTAAAAAATACATTGGGTATCAAGCTAGTAGCCTTTATTTTTCATAAGTTACGTGGAAATTCCCAAAATGACTGCTTATTGTTGTACTAATCGAGTATTCAATAGATCTGTCTTAGCCGTGGAATAACACATTGAGCAGATCGTCCTTTAGGAGTCACTACGTTGGAAGACATGGCAAATCTTGAAGTTGCCGTTGAGAACCCGCAAATTAAGTTGAAGTTTGCTGCTGAGGTACCCAATTAACCACATTATGTAGCGGCAGGTCGAATACCCTTCAACAATTGCCCTTACAAACAGCCTCTAAAATGGTTGGTTTGAGTTTCCCATCTAAGAACAAAGGCATGTATAGTTTCAATAATCAATGCGATGTTCGACAATCCCAACACTCGGGTATTCGTCTTCTTTGAACGGGCGGGGAGGACGTGTGGATGCAGTGGGTGCACCATTAGGCCTAATGGCATTTACTTGAGATTGAGATGTTAGTAGCTGTATTGAATTTATTACAGAACTGGTATACCCATTACAAGACTACGATCAAGGCTTGTGTAGATTGTGAAAAGTTTAATCTCTTCAAGTACAGGGTATACACTCAGCCTATGAGGTCAGTACTCAGTCATCATCACAAAGTGCAGTTAACTTGCAAAGTTATCCATCACTTTTTCACAAGTGTCTAAGCACCTTAAAAGCTACCGCAAGTTTTATGCAAGATGGGCGGGTTTGTTTTCAAGTCAGAACTCCATACGCAGCGTAACATTTTAAAGTGATACTTAAGTAAATGTCATCAGTTTGTGTATATATATCAAACGCCTGGGAGAAGACCCGTATAAATAAACATGACGGTTGTAAAAGAGGCTTGTTGGAGCACGTATAGCCTCTTGGATAGTGCGAGTGTTCCATCACCTGCATGTAGCAGCCTGGCCACCCAGATTGCCCACAAACTTGGGCACACCTTGACACAAGTGCTGCTTACATGACATCAACTTGTCATGCTTGTTGAATATTCCAATCTCTTCTTGCGGTGAAATAATACCCATGGCAAGGATCGTAGTTTATCATCTTATCATAACAAACCATAACGAAACGGGCAACTCGCAGACAGAGACGAATTGTGACTTCATGGTAAAATGTTCACAACGTCTCTCTACCATGCCTGTTTCTTGCTCTTCAAGATAATTAAGCCGTGATTATATCATTTATGCGTAATCTTAATTAATATTGCATCACTTAGAACAAAACTAAGGCGTACAAGGTTTTTTTTATTTATTTGATTGTACATTTGTACACAAATTCATTGTCTGCCTTGTGTAACTGCACAATCCAAAAACTGGTCAAGGAAGCAAAATGTGTTAATTTTGGAATGATTGCACGATAATAAATCTAATTCTAATGGGTCACGATTACGTTCTAAAAACTAGCAAGTTCAAGGAATGTTTGGCATTAAAAACCTACAGCTTGTCCATTTGATGGGTTTGGTTTGTCTGTCTAACGATAGTTCATCATGGCCCTCTCCTCTTCTACCTACAGCTACCTTTTGTCGGTTCAAAATCTTAACAAAGGTTGAAATAATGTGAAATTCGTGGAGGTCAATAATGATGACGGCGAATAAGTGAAATTCCCACCGGTATTTCAACTTTTAAACAAGTTAAGCGTACGATCTTGTTTCCTTCACACGTTTAAGAAAATGTACATGGATCCAAAGATTTCAATTAAGCCCCCTCCAATAACAGTGTCGTACCGGTATACTCTCTATTTCCTATCAATGCGTATACAGAGATAATTTCAGTCTAAACTATCTATTTCAATGAGCTCTATGATAGAACTTATGAACTTAATGGATGTGGCTTGGGCCCTTTCGAGAACAATGACTCCAGCATGAGCTTCATAAGGCCCTTAGTCGAGGGTTGAATAGTACAAATTCTAACGGTAACATCTTGCTATTTCGATTCTACTTCCAGGTTGAGGGGTTGGGCGGGCATAGGCAACTATCGTCCGGATAGGATCTGCCATGTTTCCGCTCGTGTCCCATTTCAAAATGTGAAAGCAAACAATAACTTCAATGTTTGATTTTTAAGACAAAGGATTACAACATGGCCACCCAATTTAAAACAAAACAAAGTTAACAATAGCGGTCATCGTGCGTTGTGATGGTTTGAACAATGTTTGGTGCGCATTTAAGCCTTCTCGTTAATTTTCTGTTGCCTGCCAGATAAGTACGATGACTTTCCTCACACAGGTGCAGTGCCGGTATAATGTTATAATATAAACAACACTGATTGGTTGTTGGTAGTTTTCACACTTCTGCGATGACAGGATATTTATAACTGATCAATCAGTTGGCAAGACATTAACACCATGCAACAGCCGTCTGTACATTGGGAGAAAAGTTAACTTGCTTGCTCCTCTAGCTTTATACTTGTATTACTTGGTTCGTCAAAGATCCGCTCAAGGACATAAAACTATCCCAACAAAACTCAAACTAGCAGCAAATGATGCACATTGCTCAATAATGGGGTGAGTTAAGGTGTATAAAGAAGGAATACTGGGAAAGTTTTGCTCAACACCTTGTGTCAGTAGAAATGTCACAATGGAGATAAGCTAACCGTGCTCTCCATTCCAATCACAGGATTAATGCTATCGGTGCCGTCACGTGATTCTTTAGAAAATGAACCTTGGAGGATTTCAGAAAGACTTGTTAAATTCCAAAGTTTAGGCGAAGAGGAATGGGGTTGAAAAGTAGAATGGAGCTTGCCCGTTAGATCATTCAACCTGACATATTGCCTGAAGGAATGGTAGATGAACTGGTCATGAGAAGTAAAGATAAATACTGGCGGGACCGACACAGAATCTTCTGACACACCTCTGTATTCTGGTTGACTGATTCTGCTTCAGGGTCTCGTTCTCAAGTTGATAAGAACTACACCATTCCCAAGATTGGTTTGGTCTATAGAGTTATAAAGTGACTCGGAGTAAAAATTTAATTCTTTTTCGGAATACCATAATAAATGCTGTGCCAATAATGATGTGAAATGAAGCTTTTTTTCCAGTAACGTTTCAATACGATTTACAACTTGGTATTTTATTTTACAACATAATGAATTACCAAACTGTCTTACTTCGTGACGTTTACCAGTAAATATGAACTTGTTCTTATTCGCTAAGCTTCAGTTTCGCCCCAAATGTTTTTGTTTTGTTTCGTGATAACTGTCACTTTTCGGTTTGTTGTCTACTGTATACTCCTTGTAACGGTTACATTGTTTTTTGGTTTATATTTTTAAGATTGTTATTTCTGTGTTTCATTAGACAGTAAGGATAAACGACCCCAAGTACAGAAAACATACAGCAATGGGGGGGAGGGCCTTAGAACCCCACTTAGCCCTTCTCTTTGCTTTTCTTTTGTTTTCGGTCACCTTTCTTATGCAAAACTTAAGGATCTTAATAATAATTTACAGTTAATCTTTATTTTATCAGTGTATTACTATAGCGTGTCGTGGCCGATCGGTCTAGCGTTGACCTCGGGACATCGAACTTCAGTGGGTTCGGGTCCCGGTCGTGACACTTGTGTCCTTGAGCAAGACTCTTAACTATAATTGCTTCTCATCACCCAGCAGTAAATGGGTACCTGCGGCGGGGGTAGAGATGGTGGATGTGAATGATTAGCAACTTGTGCACCCAGTTTGGCTGTCGGTTCTGCATAATACACTCCCAAGGAGTGGAGATGGTTTCAGGAATGCTTTATAGGACCCAATGAACAGTGGTCATACTAGAAAGTGCTTTGAGAGGCATGCTTGGCTTGAAAAGGCGCATAATAAATCAACATTACTATTACTCCAACTTTATAAATAGTGATTTGATGTGGAAATAAAGGAATTTGAATTGAATATGGAAATAGATCAATAGAAACCACCACAGCATGTCAAGGTCTATGGCTCTTCATTATACCTTTTTATATTATGGTGTCACGTGATGACACTAGTCAAGGCACGAAAAGTCTATAAGACAAGATTCCTAAATAATTCTTTATTTTAATATAAGGATGAGTCGTTGTTCCCAAAACATTTGATTTTCTAGGTAAACCAAAATTAACTCCGTAAAATTGAATGTTTATATTTTCCTGTTAAATAAGGTAGGGGAAAAGATACCGTCGATCTAAAAACAACGTACCAATTATTATAGAAATGTCCACCTAAAATACTGTGAATTTTTTTTTTTTAAACTGTGTCTTATTAGTTTTGTTTGAAAACCATTGAAACAAAACAAATTATAACCCGTGGCTAAAATGCAAAGTTTTATAGGCTTGTACGCAGCGCAATTTGCTTCACTCGCTAAATGTATAGGACCACCGTCATACAGTTCCTAAATAAAACAAATGCCAGTTAAAACAATCAACAAATGCATCAATCAATTCCGCAACACCTTGAAATATTCTGGTGTTTGTTTCTACTTAATCAAATTTATTACCGAACTACTCTTCCTAACATAAGGCAGAAACTGTGAGTTAGCCTAGTTTGTATATGGAAGGATCTACCATGCATTAACTGCACCAATAAATGTGCCATCGTTTGGTAGCGACACAAGACTTACTGAGCAGAATTACTCATAACTCAAAATGTGTTTGTAAAATGTACTGTACCTTGAGCAGAGAGTTACAGGACCGTATACCTGAAGGTGGGGTTCCTAGCGTTCCTTGCCAGCATAATTTACATGTCTGACACGTACTGCCGGTAGTTTATTACCATTTTTGTCTTCATAATGCACAGTATACAAACTTTCACAGTGGCATGCATCAGTCAGTGCCTGACAATAGCAGTACATTCAAAGAAAAGAAGGAGTAGACGTGTATATAAATCACCTGACTGTCCTTACGCAATCTCTCCGATCATTACGGGGGATGAAACAAGACTTGTCAGACTGGTGATAGTCCCTTGTTGTGTTACCTTAGATTTACTCAACCATTCAGTTTAATTGGTTGATGATACCATTGAGGTAGGAATGATGATACAGCTGAACTTCAGACCTCAAGATGGCTCGTTAGACTGCTTAATGTATCAAATTAATTCAGAGTATGTAATCTAAGTGGGTGCTAAATGGTTCAAGCATGGTTTGATCAAGACATAGGATTAAGCGTTAGTTGAAACACGATTGAAAGCATACTTGCTCGTTATTAGCTACAGTATTTGTTTCATAAGGACATGCTAGTTGTTCCGTAGATAAGCTTGAAGTATACTGGGTGCTTGAAGTGAGCGTTGAGTGCACCATGCTGATCACATGATGGCCGTACAAGAGCTATAATCTACCAATACTATTTCGTGGTGCTCATAATTTCAGCGTGGGTAAAACAAAGTGAACATTTATTGCGTACAATTTAAAATTTAAGTAAATGCGCGATCACCACCCAGTGGTATAATTGTTGGGGGGTGGGGGTCCTCTGCCCCTGCCACCCTCCCCATATTAAAAATTACCAACATAAAATGTTTTATTTTACAATTTTTATGTAGTATTGCTCTATGTTTAAAACTATTTATTTCTATTTACAAACATACAATATATTTCCGCATACCTCTACGTCGGTTTTTCTTACACAATAAACAGCATAACAAGAGCGCTGTGAGATAGGGCTTACAAGACAAATGCAAACGGAAACTAAAGTTTAAAGTGACTAGAAAGCCTCCCCCCCCTGACAAAATGGTGCACCCCTTGTATCTCTCTTTTAAAATTAGCCTCGTGTTTGCCGCTCGTACCACACTGTAAACAATAATTTAAAACTCAGTGATGATTGTCAGTGGCACCATGGAGGTCTCCAAGGTGAAACAGTCCGGAAGAAACTACAATCATGGAGCTATAAAAAGCTATAGCTCCATGCTACAATCAAGTCAAATTTTCCGAACGACTGTTTGCTTTCGGTCTGACGGAACACATTTTTGTTGCTTATTTATTACTGTTTTTAATTAATTAATTACTTTTCATACATAAATCGGTGGACGCAAAGAGGATGAATGAAATGTATAGCTGGCATCGGAGCAATAATTCTCAAGTAATTAAACAGTAGGCCTGCTTCATGGACAAACTGTGCTGCTTGTCGCGTGGCTGGATGTAGTCGTCGTGTGCAAGACCGTATTTCACTCTTCATATTTTATGGGGTGTCCGTAAATTAAGCCAGCAGTACTTCTTGGGTGTGGGTTTGGGCTCGGTAATTAGGTGTCACACGAGAGAAGGTGTGTTTAGGCAGTAAGCCATTTATGACAACGAGTGCATACAGATATTTTACGTCAGAACATTACAGGTAAACCAAAGTGGTACGAAGGTGCTTCATCAAAGTCAATCAACCAGATTGAAAGATTCACCAATAACAACATGAAATTGAAGTAAGCTATATTGCTAGAAAGTTTTGAGATTTTGAAAAAAAAATAGGCCTACCAACCTCTAACATTCTTGTTCTGTTCTGTTGATTGAAATTGGTCTTAGTTTTAATTTCAGGTGCTCACATCCAACTCACTGCTTTATTGAATTCAATTCAAATGGCGTAAGTCTTTTCTTTAACACCACCCTCTGTGTTTACGTAACATAAACAAGAGGTTTCGTTCAAATGTCCTTTTCCCGATTGGCAGTTTAGCCTACTCAATGTCTTTGCAAAATGCAGGGGCTAAGTTAGCCACTTTTCGAGTTTGAAATTTGACAATGATGCATTATAACAGTCACTTTACGATGTTCCTGCCTGGTTCTGGAGCTGATCATGGGGTCAACCTGCCTTTGCTTGGTGGTACGACTGCTGACCACCACTGAACCATTGGGTCAACACGTCTGCCTCAGGGGACAAAGGTAATTGATTACAACAAGGAGATACTTCCGCCAATTACTTACAGACAAATCGCAATTAATTTATGAAAATAAAGCTGGAGCATTCACCCCAGTGACCCCACTTATGCGTAGGCCCCTACCGGTCAAACATGAACGTTAATCTGAACACGGAGGAAGGAAATCTCACGGAGCCATTCATTCAGCCAAAAATAAATCCGACTTATTTAACATTGACATTTAGTTATAACAAAGTGGGGAAACATAAATAACTAATATGCAACCACCTCGGTAAATGCGAAGAGACAACATATTTGACGTTCTATACAAATCTGTGTTTTTTTCTCTCGAGCGGTTTATAAACAAAAATGCTTTCTTTATACTTTTGTTGGCCCTTACATTTTGTGTTTTTTAAATTTTGTTTTATATTTTATTTTAAAGGTTTTTAATACAAAACAATATTGACATGAGTGGTTCTAGAATAATCGGTTATTTCCAGTCTTTGAACAACATATAGGCTATCTCAGGCAATACACTAGTGGAACTTTTGTTCATAAATGAGTTCACCATCAACTATAGTATGACCGTTAGGAACGGCAGCCAGCATTCTACTGTATCAATACTCCCCATAAATTGCACACAAAATTTTGCAGGACTCAATAGTCACAACGCTTCATCAAAAAACAATCTCACACATTACTATGAGACTAATTGTGACAATTCCTTAAATTAAAGCCAACTCAAAGTAGTGGCGTAAATTTGAATTTTCATTTGGGGGCGGGGGGGGGGCAAATGCATAACTTTTTAATTTTATATTTGTTTATATTATGTTATTATTATTAATATTATTATTTTGTGTGTGTGTGTGTGGGGGGTGGGGTCCTTTTATGTATCGAAACATTCATGTGTGCATGTTAGATCTCGTTTTAGGAGGGGGAAAGACGGGGGGGGGGGGTTCTGAGCGAGGGGCAATTGCCCTGCCACCCGCCACCCCGCCCGCTTGTTACGCCACTGACTTAAAGATAAAACCTCGAAATTGAATACATGTTTCGTAATGATACTACAAATAACAGTACGTGGCTTTATGCTTACTATATAGCCTTCCTGCAAACTGTTGATTTTATACCAGTAGAGGTTTGGCATTCTTCCGAAAAGGTATTGCTTGACCTTTGCATATTCAATCTAGAAGCAAAATGCAATTTATAAAACAATGCATCTGGTTGGAAACATTAAGTGTGCCTTCCCATTCCCATAGCTGTGTGCACTGTTAGTTCAGCTACTCTTGGAACTCAAGCTTCTTGTTTGGTTCCTCTGACTAGAACTATATAGAAGGTCCCAGTGGGATAATTGAAGAATTTAGACGTAAAATATGAATCTGACTGAAGGTGCATGCCTTATTAGATGGGATTCATGAAATCATAAAACCGTACGAGGTGAGAGAATGCCTCTACAACTAAAATAGACTGGAATTCCCGAGTGATGTCACTGGCCTAGCCTCTTACTTTCTCTCGCTATAAATACCAACTGTCTTGTAAGAACTGCATGCAAAGTGGTCGGTCAGATCTGCGAGTGTTTAGAGCGTCACGACCGTACGTCACTTGCAATGAACAGTGGTAGTTCAAAGCTAAAAATAGTGGAGACGTATTGGAAGTCGTTCCCTGATTCTAAGCATAGCCAGACACCATGCCACGCATACGTGTATTGGCTCTTGGCCTGGCAGTGATGTGCCCTGCTCGGTCTGGTCGATGTATGCATAGAATGACAAACATGCCACACTGATGTAGTGCACCTTAAAATTAACTGATATTTGCTCTAACACGTATAATATTAGGGTTTGTTGACGTTGTATAAATCACAATGATAAATTACTTTCCGCTAATTTTAAGCATGTGACTCTGAACATGACAGGGGTGTGTAGATTGCCCTGAAGTGGAATTCTGACTATGTGGCCCTTATTATTGTGATCATTTCTCATAACGTGCAGCTTAGGTGACGGAGTTGACAATAGCCCACGCCTTGGACCAAACACTCTTCAGCATGAAACAATTGCTGCAACACCTGTAGGAAACCCACGATCATTAGTTTGCGAAAGGAAACCCAAATACAAGGTTTTAAACCGCTAACATCGAAGTGGATTTAAGCTGGGGATTAGCATGAGCTCCCTACTTGTTTAAACAGAATAATAAGAAGGCAATCACCTGTTATAATTATCTTGTATTCATGACCTGACTATGAACTGTCACGTCTTAACCGGCTTAGGCAATGACTTCATGCATGCTTCGAGCCTAGTGAGAAGGATGACAAAACCCAATACACTTGACACATAATGGTGACTTGGTTACAGCTCACTGTTGAACCTTGCTGTGGTTGAACGTGCACAAATCCCCTTCTAGTTGAGGATCCATGTATAAACTAAAATGATGATGGATGCGTCTTCATCCTGGAGAGCAGCACATGGGAGTTTACAACGCGTTATATCCACCCTGAATCAATAAAAATGATTCACTAAAATAAAAATCCATGAATTAAAAGTTTCCTCTATTTCCCCCGAATCGTACATATAGGCTATAGGCCTATAACTTACAGATCACTAGCAAGGTACCGGTGGACTAGACCGTTGATATTACATGACCCTCGGTAGTTGACCCCTGAGGTAAGCTGTATTTCACCCACAGTGTTTAACCATCGATATGCTAACGACCCTTGGTAGTTGACCCCTGAGGAAGGCTCGATGACCATTGGTAAGCTGTATTTCACCCACAGTGTTTAACCATCGATATGCTATTGACCCTTGGTAGTTGACCCCTGAGGAAGGCTCGATGACCATTGGTAAGCTGCATATGACACCCACAGAGGTTAACCAACGATATGCCAATGACCCTTGGTATAGTTGACCCCTGAGGAAGACTCGATGGCAATTGGTAAGCTGCATGACAACCACAGAGGTTAACCAACGATATGCTAATGACCCTTGGTAGTTGACCCCTGAGGAAGGCTCGATGACCATTGGTAAGCTGCATGACACCCACAGAGGTTAACCATCGATATGCCAATGACCCTTGGTAGTTGATCCCTGATGAAGGCTCGATGACCATTGGTAAGCTGCATGACACCCACAGAGGTTAACCAACGATATGCTAATGACCCTTGGTAGTTGACCCCTGAGGAAGGCTCGATGACCATTGGTAAGCTGCATGACACCCACAGAGGTTAACCAATGATATGCTAATGACCCTTGGTAGTTGACCCCTGAGGAAGGCTTGATGATGGCCATTGGTAGCTGCATGGCACCCACAGAGGTTAACCATCGATATGCTATTGATAGAAACTATTGATAGATTGCCTTTAGTGTTTACCATCCGGACATCAATAGTTTACATTACACATGGTAGACTATGTGACCCCTTGTGGTAAGGCATTGGTCATAGGCTATTACCCTTATTTGTTAACCATTGCAACATGCATGGTTAACTATTGACACCACTTTTGCCAGCTACTCGTTTTGAAGGCTAGGATGTACATGTACATGCTCCATAGTGGTCGGGAACACCATTGGTAAACCCATTGCAAGTTGACTTATGTGACATGTACAGAAAACTATTTTATGCACTACATTGCCCTATACCAAACACCGGTTGTTTTAACCAAGGGTAGGCCTAGATGATCAGCGGTTGTCTTCAATATTCGATGTGGCGTGTCGTGGCCGAGCGGTTAAGAGCACCAGACTCAAGCTCTGGTGTTTCTGATCAGTAGAGTGTGGGTTCGTGTCCCAGTCATGACACGTGTATCCTTGAGCAAGATACTTTACCATAATTGCTTTGGGACATTAAGCCGTAGGTCCCGTGTACTAGGATTGGTAGTGCACGTAAAAGAACCCAGAACACTTATCGTGGAAGAGTAGGGGTTAACCCCGGTGTTTCTGGTTCACATAGCAAGCACCCTTGTTTACAGGTTTCCCCAGGCTTGCGAGCTACAGTGGTTAAGTTCACTTATGAAGCATCCTTGGTTTCATTACCAGAAATATATGATAATGATGTCTCCAATTTGTAGCTAGTAACGCATATTGTCTATCAGCTGTATACCAGTAGGCTACTTAACAATAACAAAACTGATAGATAGTAGTAAAGCCATTGACTTGAAGTTGATCCATTTACAATTTAAATACCACGCATTAATGGATGTCATTCTTGCAGACGGTGATAAAGGACAAAGTGATTTTTTTTTGTTGCAACTACAGTGATACATAGCAATGCACGCTCATTGTTTTTGGTGTAGAAATACATGCTTAGATCTTTCTTGCCACTACACTATGATGTAGAAATACATGCTGAGACCTTTACAAATAATAGCAATGCATGCTCGGAGCTTTCCAAGTGCGGAAGAAACATCACAAGCACCCCGGTCGTATGGGATTGGAACCCAGGACCTTCCTTATTTATAGCATTGGACTCAAGTCGATTACCGATAAGGTCATGACCATATATGGCGATTTGACCCAAAGTAATTAACCAATAATTAAGACCATGTTATAAACTGACCCATCTAACAAACGATAACTATCAAAATGAGCGTGGCCAAAATAATCATAGCAGGATGTAAACGCAATAGTTAGAGCTAATTTGGTGACATTATGCCCTGTGTAATTTGAAAAATGTCTGCTAAATAAGGTGTTCATGAGTAAACATGCACAGTGTGGGGCATTTTGCACTGTGACTCTGCCAGTATTATTTGGTTGACTGAATTAAGTTTTGAAAGAATTCGAAGGCATTCTCTTTAAGGAGCATCGCTGCCTCTCATTGTTGATTCGTAAGTGATTTCGATCAAACTACAACCACAATTCTATTGAAGCTCGTTGTGGTTTTTACCTACTTCTTTCACAGAACACAGCGGGTGGGCTGATCTAGAATAGTTGTTTCATCATCAATACATCTATTTACCGACTTGGTAAAGGAGGAAGCAGCATTTGTATGCGAATCAACATCCCAGGCAAGGCAGACAATACCGTGGTGAGACTTCATTAGAGTGAGTCGAGCTTCTCAATGCAGAACGGGTCCAAGATAAGCTGTCTTAAAGGAATAGCACAACGGTGTTATTGTACGCTTGGTGTTTGGATCATCCCCTCAGAAACGTCTGCATGAAAGAAGCATGGTTTACCAAATATGACAAGCACTGCTAGCCCTATAGCTAATCACAAATTGGGACACCATTTGCCTCGAGGACATGTCTTGGTTTTATTGGCTAATTGGTTGTCTTTTAGGCCGACACACGTCATTTCTCTTGGCACCTTTTCTTGATGATTACAAGAGCTTTGCCGTGGATTACGTGGATGACTGGATGGTGTGGAGCATGTAAACCGTCAAGTCTTGTTCAAAACAGGTGCATGAACTGAGAGTATCGGGCACTACCAACATTGACAAAGGAGTGAATTTCGGCAATGTAGTAAAACAATTTTTTACCCCACATCACGAAATAAAATATTGTGAAACCCTTGCCAGTTTAAATTTTTTTTTAAAATAAAGATAATAGTTATTTTCCTTTCATTCCATATAGTCCTGTACCTGTCACTCATTACCGTGAAAGCAATGTACGGAGCCGCAAGAGCCGCTCTGATTAAAGTAAGCAGCAAGTTCCGGAAAGATGTGAAGAATTCCTCGAAATATTGTGTGAGTGGATTGTGGATGGGGGTGTGTGGATATTGTGGTACTGTTTTTTCAAACTTCTCCAATCAGCCTATAGGGCTGATTCTGTAAATGAAAATCCCTCTGGTTTGCGTATGTTTGTGGGTGTACTCGTATAATGATATTCAACCAGGAACATAACAAAGGGGTAACAATAATTCAACGATTACAATCACAATCGAAAACAATGGGGACCATGTTTGTGGGGTCCACTTGCTCTCACTTTCGGTACGTTATGGAGACCAAGGACAAAACAAAAAAGGGATAGCAAAAGGTCCCCATAGGGGAATTCTAAAGACCGGTGTGCTCCTCCGAGGAAATTTATGTAAAAAGTCTATGGGAAAACAAAAGTGCAGGGACAAGGGAAAGAACAAAAGAATGCTCAAGAGGGATACAGAGAATGTGTGCGTGTATGTGGGTAGGTATACACATTCAAACAGGGGACTTAAAACAAAAGAGGACAATAAGGTCAACGGTTGTGGTGGGGTGGGGGTATTTTAAACGTTTACTTTACGAAGAGATCACACAGAACCTATACGTTTGTTTTTGATATTAAGGATTTCCTTTCCATTTATACTGAGCAAAATTTCGACTATCTGATCTTCAATATCCCAAAGCTTCTTCACTACAGTACCCAACATACACAGAAGTCATTCAATAAAGGAACGAATTATTCCATAGTGTTAGAGTGGAAATGAGGAAAGTGGCATGGTGGTTATAGGTTCTATCTGAATTCCAAAATGCCTAATTGGCGTGAGTGGAAACATCTCATCCAGCTTATATAGCCCGTCACAACCAGATGTGGCCACACACACGCATTCCTTGTTTGTCCACCTAGCTATGTTTTGAGGTTTTCCAGTCACCTAAATCTCCACTTAATTGAGTCTCCTTCCGAATTGTCAAGGCTAGAATCAGGTCGCATTCCATAATAATCCATAGCGAAACTTAATACATCAAAACTTTTCACCGTGCAAAACATAGTTCCGGTTGGCCTTAAAGGGAGTGGAGACCCAAGTCACTCATTACAAATTAGGTCAGTTTGTAATATCCATTGAGAACACACACTAACGGTCATACGTGCATTCAAACTGAGACAACATTTCACTTCAAATCACAAGTTCCGCATACAGTTGGTCGGAAAGTTATGACCTGATATCAGAATTAAATTATATTTTGACTAATTTTACCTAAAATAAAACAAAGAAACATTTCTCTCTCCCACGATGATGGACAGCTCCAAATGGTCGAAAGGTCATCACATGTAAGGGTTGTTTAGTTTTGGAAAGTCACTACAAACCATACGAAAAAGAGTCAAATAAGTATTCATTATTCTATCTTCAACCATTTTGGACCACCATCAAGAAATCCCAATAAACACAACACCTCTCGACCATTAACTCAATCAGAACTTTTTCAAAATCAAACAAAATACAATCAACAAAGATAAAACAAAATTAAATATAATAGGCCAGAATAAAAGAGCAACAGTACTTTCTAATGATATCATGCAGTTGGCCTTAATAAGGGGGTTACCCGAATGCCCGAAACGCTCTGGAAAAGTACAGTTTGAGATAATCGAAAATTTCCAATTTAGAATACTCCACGATACTCTTTCTTCGAATAAAAAAACCCCAAAAAAACCAAAACCCAAACACCAAAGTGAGAGGAAAGTTAAATAGCAAGTAATAAAACGCAAGCTAAATAGTTAGGCCTAAGTAGGTTGAGGCATCAACCTGAGGCATCATAATTTGATTATTTGAGTAAAAACAACTAAAGTCGATAATTTCGCACACACTACTAATTGTATTTCTTACTAAAAATACACAACAGCCCTATTTCATGTTACAACTTAAGTTCAAATCCTATAGTGAAAAACATAGACAGACAGGAAGATTGTACCCGATTCATTTATCTATATAACTTCTTATGAAAGAAACATGTGAACAAGAATCTGCAGGATAATTGACACTAATCAGTGACAAAGCTATTGGCAAGACAAAAAGAGTTGAAGAATTAACAATAACGAAATGAAATCTAAGCTATCATTGCAATAATATTTGCTTGACACGAGCCATTTCTATATTAATTCTGAGCATGTCAGTTATTCAAAGTCGTGGATAATTAGTATCAGACTGAAATGATAAGCAAATAAACATTGATCGGAATAGTATTATCGCGAACTTACGATCTACACCCACCGATAAATAATGAACGCTGCTGTTTTCAGGCACTCAACTCGAAAGTTGGCCGACCATTGTTCATTTTTTTTTAATCAAACATTCACAAGTAGTTGCACCAAAAGTTTTTTTAATTTCAGACTAGTAATGTTTGAGTAAAATGAAAACAATAAATTATGATTTGCAGAAGACGCCTGATGTAAATTTTTAAAAAGTTTTTGCTCATGTCCGTTAAGTTAATAATGTTGGTCCAGCTCCTAATGTTGTATCATGGAATTGCAAATCTCTTTACGCTTATACAAAGCCCACATTCAAAATAACTGTCAATGCCACTCGCTTCTTTTAGCAAAAATAAATGCACAATGGCAAAAGTAAGAAAACGCTCCACCGGGAATGATTTATAATGGTGATTGAAACGAGACCTAACACTAAATCAAGTAAGCTTTATTAGTAATTGTGAATTGAATTAATGGTAATTACACCTTCCCTTGAACGTCTGTGTACAACTTCAGTCATATGTGTTAATCTGCGAAATAAGACGCTTGAGCTGGGCTGGTTTTGAAAACAAACTTCGAAACAATTTTTAGCGATTTCCTAAATAGAAGAAAGAAAAAGCTATTTGCAGGATGTCATATTGAAACAATTCCTTCCTTGTAGATCTGTGCCATACTAACATTGTCCTGACCATTGTTTTCCATCTTGTAGATCTGTGCCATACTAACATTGTCCTGACCATTGTTTTCCATCTTGTAGATCTGTGCCATACTAACATTGTCCTGACCATTGTTTTCCATCTTGTTGATCTGTGCCGTACTAACATTACCCTGACCATTGTTTTCCATCTTGTTGATCTGTGCCATACTAACATTGTCCTGACCATTGTTTTCCCTCTTGTTGATCTGTGCCATACTAACATTGTCCTGACCATTGTTTTCCCTCTTGTAGATCTGTGCCATACTAACATTGTCCTGACCATTGTTTTCCCTCTTGTAGATCTGTGCCATACTAACATTGTCCTGACCATTGTTTTCCCTCTTGTTGATCTGTGCCATACTAACATTACCCTGACCATTGTTTTCCCTCTTGTTGATCTGTGCCATACTAACATTGTCCTGACCATTGTTTTTCTTTTTGTAGATCTGTGCCATACTAACATTGTCCTGACCATTGTTTTCCCTCTTGTAGATCTGTGCCATACTAACATTGTCCTGACCATTGTTTTCCCTCTTGTAGATCTGTGCCATACTAACATCGTCCTGACCATTGTTTTCCATCTTGTAGATCTGTGCCATACTAACATTGTCCTGACCATTGTTTTCCCTCTTGTAGATCTGTGCCATACTAACATCGTCCTGACCATTGTTTTCCCTCTTGTAGATTTGTGCCATACTAACATTGTCCTGACCATTGTTTTCCCTCTTGTAGATCTGTGCCATACTAACATCGTCCTGACCATTGTTTTCCCTCTTGTAGATCTGTGCCATACTAACATTGTCCTGACCATTGTTTTCCCTCTTGTAGATCTGTGCCATACTAACATTGTCCTGACCATTGTTTTCCCTCTTGTAGATCTGTGCCATACTAACATTGTCCTGACCATTGTTTTACATCTTGTAGATCTGTGCCATACTATAACATTGTCCTGACCATTGTTTTCCCTCTGGTAGATCTGTGCCATACTAACATTGTCCTGACCATTGTTTTACATCTTGTAGATCTGTGCCATACTATAACATTGTCCTGACCATTGTTTTCCCTCTTGTAGATCTGTGCCATACTAACATTGTCCTGACCATTGTTTTACATCTTGTAGATCTGTGCCATACTATAACATTGTCCTGACCATTGTTTTCCCTCTCGTTGATCTGTGCCATACTAACATTGTCCTGACCATTGTTTTCCATTTTGTTGATCTGTGCCATACTAACATTGTCCTGACCAATTGTTTTCCCTCTTGTAGATCTGTGCCATACGAACATTGTCCTGACCATTGTTTTCCCTCTTGTAGATCTGTGCCATACTAGTAACATTGTCCTGACCATTGTTTTCCCTCTTGTTGATCTGTGCCATACTATAACATTGTCCTGACCATTGTTTTCCCTCTTGTAGATCTGTGCCATACTAACATTGTCCTGACCATTGTTTTCCCTCTTGTAGATCTGTGCCATACTAACATTACCCTGAACATTGTTTTCCCTCTTGTAGATCTGTGCCATACTAACATTGTCCTGACCATTGTTTTCCCTCTTGTAGATCTGTGCCATACTAACATTGTCCTGACCATTGTTTTCCATCTTGTAGATCTGTGCCATACTAACATTACCCTGACCATTGTTTTCCATCTTGTAGATCATTGCCATACTAACATTACCCTGAACATTGTTTTCCCTCTTGTAGATCTGTGCCAAGCTAATATTGTCCTGACCATTGTTTTCCCTCTTGTAGATCTGTGCCATACTAACATTGTCCTGACCATTGTTTTCCCTCTTGTAGATCTGTGCCATACTAACATTGTCCTGACCATTGTTTTCCATCTTGTAGATCTGTGCCATACTAACATTGTCCTGACCATTGTTTTCCCTCTTGTAGATCTGTGCCATACTAACATTGTCCTGACCAATTGTTTTCCCTCTTGTAGATCTGTGCCATACGAACATTGTCCTGACCATTGTTTTCCCTCTTGTAGATCTGTGCCATACTAGTAACATTGTCCTGACCATTGTTTTCCATCTTGTAGATCTGTGCCATACTAACATTACCCTGACCATTGTTTTCCATCTTGTAGATCTGTGCCATACTAACATTACCCTGAACATTGTTTTCTCTCTCTTTTGTAGATCTGTGCCATACTAACATTGTCCTGACCATTGTTTTCCCTCTTGTAGATCTGTGCCATACTAGTAACATTGTCCTGACCATTTTTTTCCCTTTTGTAGATCTGTGCCATACTAACATTGTCCTGACCATTGTTTTACATCTTGTAGATCTGTGCCGTACTAACATTGTCCTGACCATTGTTTTCCCTCTCGTTGATCTGTGCCATACTAACATTGTCCTGACCATTGTTTTCCCTCTTGTAGATCTGTGCCATACTAACATTGTCCTGACCATTGTTTTCCCTCTCGTTGATCTGTGCCATACTAACATTGTCCTGACCATTGTTTTCCCTCTTGTAGATCTGTGCCGTACTAACATTACCCTGACCATTGTTTTCCATCTTGTTGATCTGTGCCGTACTAACATTGTCCTGACCATTGTTTTCCCTCTCGTTGATCTGTGCCATACTAACATTGTCCTGACCATTGTTTTCCCTCTCGTTGATCTGTGCCATACTAACATTGTCCTGACCATTGTTTTTCCTCTTGTAGATCTGTGCCGTACTAACATTACCCTGACCATTGTTTTCCATCTTGTTGATCTGTGCCGTACTAACATTGCCCTGACCATTGTTTTCCCTCTCGTTGATCTGTGCCATACTAACATTGTCCTGACCATTGTTTTCCATCTTGTAGATTTGTGCCATACTAACATTGTCCTGACCATTGTTTTCCCTCTTGTTGATCTGTGCCATACTATAACATTGTCCTGACCATTGTTTTCCCTCTCGTTGATCTGTGCCATACTAACATTGTCCTGACCATTGTTTTCCATCTTGTTGATCTGTGCCATACTAACATTGTCCAGACCATTGTTTTCCATTTTGTAGATCTGTGCCATACTAACATTGTCCTGACCATTGTTTTCCATCTTGTAGATCTGTGCCGTACTAACATTGCCCTGACCATTGTTTTCCCTCTCGTTGATCTGTGCCATACTAACATTGTCCTGACCATTGTTTTCCCTCTTGTTGATCTGTGCCATACTAACATTACCCTGACCATAGTTTTCCCTCTCGTTGATCTGTGCCATACTAACACTGTCCTGACCATTGTTTTCCCTCTTGTTGATCTGTGCCATACTAACATTGTCCTGACCATTGTTTTCCCTCTTGTTGATCTGTGCCATACTAACATTGTCCTGACCATTGTTTTCCCTCTTGTTGATCTGTGCCATACTAACATTGTCCTGACCATTGTTTTCCCTCTTGTTGATCTGTGCCATACTAACATTGTCCTGACCATTGTTTTCCCTCTTGTAGATCTGTGCCATACTAACATTGTCCTGACCATTGTTTTCCCTCTTGTAGATCTGTGCCATACTAACATTGTCCTGACCATTGTTTTCCCTCTTGTAGATCTGTGCCATACTAACATTGTCCTGACCATTGTTTTCCCTCTTGTAGATCTGTGCCATACTAACATTGTCCTGACCATTGTTTTCCCTCTTGTAGATCTGTGCCATACTAACATTGTCCTGACCATTGTTTTCCCTCTTGTAGATCTGTGCCATACTAACATTGTCCTGACCATTGTTTTCCCTCTTGTAGATCTGTGCCATACTAACATTGTCCTGACCATTGTTTTCCCTCTTGTAGATCTGTGCCATACTAACATTGTCCTGACCATTGTTTTCCATCTTGTAGATCTGTGCCATACTAACATTGTCCTGACCATTGTTTTCCCTCTTGTAGATCTGTGCCATACTAACATTGTCCTGACCATTGTTTTCCCTCTTGTTGATCTGTGCCATACTAACATTGTCCTGACCATTGTTTTCCCTCTTGTAGATCTGTGCCATACTAACATTGTCCTGACCATTGTTTTCCCTCTTGTAGATCTGTGCCATACTAACATTGTCCTGACCATTGTTTTCCCTCTTGTAGATCTGTGCCATACTAACATCGTCCTGACCATTGTTTTCCCTCTTGTTGATCTGTGCCATACTAACATTGTCCTGACCATTGTTTTCCCTCTTGTAGATCTGTGCCATACTAACATTGTCCTGACCATTGTTTTCCCTCTTGTAGATCTGTGCCATACTAACATTGTCCTGACCATTGTTTTCCCTCTTGTAGATCTGTGCCATACTAACATTGTCCTGACCATTGTTTTCCCTCTTGTAGATCTGTGCCATACTAACATTGTCCTGACCATTGTTTTCCCTCTTGTAGATCTGTGCCATACTAACATTGTCCTGACCATTGTTTTCCATCTTGTAGATCTGTGCCATACTAACATTGTCCTGACCATTGTTTTCCATCTTGTAGATCTGTGCCATACTAACATTGTCCTGACCATTGTTTTCCCTCTTGTAGATCTGTGCCATACTAACATTGTCCTGACCATTGTTTTCCATCTTGTAGATCTGTGCCATACTAACATTGTCCTGACCATTGTTTTCCCTCTTGTAGATCTGTGCCACACTATAACATTGTCCTGACCATTGTTTTCCATCTTGTTGATCTGTGCCATACTAACATTGTCCTGACCATAGTTTTCCCTCTTGTTGATCTGTGCCATACTAACATTGTCCTGACCATTGTTTTCCCTCTTGTTGATCTGTGCCATACTAACATTGTCCTGACCATTGTTTTCCCTCTTGTAGATCTGTGCCATACTAACATTGTCCTGACCATTGTTTTCCCTCTTGTAGATCTGTGCCATACTAACATTGTCCTGACCATTGTTTTCCCTCTTGTTGATCTGTGCCATACTATAACATTGTCCTGACCATTGTTTTCCCTCTTGTAGATCTGTGCCATACTAACATTGTCCTGACCATTGTTTTCCATCTTGTTGATCTGTGCCATACTAACATTGTCCTGACCATTGTTTTCCCTCTTGTAGATCTGTGCCATACTAACATTGTCCTGACCATTGTTTTCCCTCTTGTAGATCTGTGCCATACTAACATTGTCCTGACCATTGTTTTCCATCTTGTTGATCTGTGCCATACTAACATTGTCCTGACCATTGTTTTCCATCTTGTTGATCTGTGCCATACTAACATTGTCCTGACCATTGTTTTCCATCTTGTAGATCTGTGCCATACTAGCATTGTCCTACCATTGTTTTCCATCTTGTAGATCTGTGCCATACTAACATTGTCCCGACCATTGTTTTCCCTCTTGTTGATCTGTGCCATACTAACATTGTCCTAACCATTGTTTTCCCTCTTGTAGATCTGTGCCATACTAGTAACATTGTCCTGACCATTGTTTTCCATCTTGTTGATCTGTGCCATACTAACATTGTCCTGACCATTGTTTTCCATCCTGTAGATCTGTGCCATACTAACATTGTCCTGACCATTGTTTTCCATCTTGTTGATCTGTGCCATACTAACATTGTCCTGACCATTGTTTTCCATCTTGTAGATCTGTGCCATACTAACATTACCCTGAACATTGTTTTCCCTCTTGTAGATCTGTGCCAAGCTAATATTGTCCTGACCATTGTTTTCCCTCTTGTTGATCTGTGCCATACTAAATTTGTCCTGACCATTGTTTTCCATCTTGTTGATCTGTGCCATACTAACATTGTCCTGACCATTGTTTTCCCTCTTGTAGATCTGTGCCATACTAACATTGTCCTGACCATTGTTTTCCCTCTTGTAGATCTGTGCCATACTAACATTACCCTGAACATTGTTTTCTCTCTCTTTTGTAGATCTGTGCCATACTAACATTGTCCTGACCATTGTTTTCCCTCTTGTAGATCTGTGCCATACTAGTAACATTGTCCTGACCATTGTTTTCCATATTGTAGATCTGTGCCATACTAACATTACCCTGACCATTGTTTTCCCTCTTGTAGATCTGTGCCACACTATACATTGTCCTGACCATTGTTTTACATCTTGTTGATCTGTTTCATACTAACATTGTCCTGACCATTGTTTTCCATCTTGTAGATCTGTGCCATACTAACATTACCCTGACCATTGTTTTCCATCTTGTAGATCTGTGCCATACTAACATTGTCCTGAACATTGTTTTCTCTCTCTTTTGTAGATCTGTGCCATACTAACATTGTCCTGACCATTGTTTTCCCTCTTGTAGATCTGTGCCATACTAGTAACATTGTCCTGACCATTGTTTTCCATCTTGTAGATCTGTGCCATACTAACATTACCCTGACCATTGTTTTCCCTCTTGTAGATCTGTGCCACACTATACATTGTCCTGACCATTGTTTTACATCTTGTTGATCTGTTTCATACTAACATTGTCCTGACCATTGTTTTCCATCTTGTAGATCTGTGCCATACTAACATTACCCTGACCATTGTTTTCCATCTTGTAGATCATTGCCATACTAACATTACCCTGAACATTGTTTTCCCTCTTGTAGATCTGTGCCAAGCTAATATTGTCCTGACCATTGTTTTCCCTCTTGTTGATCTGTGCCATACTAAATTTGTCCTGACCATTGTTTTCCATCTTGTAGATCTGTGCCATACTAACATTACCCTGACCATTGTTTTCCATCTTGTAGATCATTGCCATACTAACATTACCCTGAACATTGTTTTCCCTCTTGTAGATCTGTGCCAAGCTAATATTGTCCTGGACATTGTTATCCTTATTCTGTGCAATACTAACAGTGAACTGACCCATTGTAGTTCGTACATCCTCCTCAGTAAAATCTTGTGTACAATTATTGTTTTATAATTGTTGGGAGTGATCTGTCGATATATAGTAACTTAGGCAGTGCGATCCAGACATTTTTTTTGGGGGGGGGGGCAAGCAGGGGTAAAGACATAATTTAGGGGATATTTAATGTATAGAGCCGTTCAAGGATTTGACACACATCCTTCAATCATGAAACGAAGGTCTGTATCCTAACATTTGCGACGTTTATGTTATTTCTGTCACTTCGTTTACCTTGAAAAGTTTCTATAAAAGCTCTATAAAACATGCACAAAATATAAACATGAAACAACTATTCATTGAATAGCAATTTTTCATTCCATTACAGACTTGCTTGATAGTTTCAAATCCTGATGGCATTGTAAAATAGTTAGGGAAAACCTCTCCGACTAATAACAAATCTAAATTTTTAGTCAAGGTATAAACTGAACATTACGACCATTCAAATTTACACCTTACATTAAATATTTCATATGACCGGATCAAAATGGAAAATTTTAGAAACTTCGTTTTTGCACATCTTATTCAATCTATTTATGTGTTTTTTTTTATGAAAGAATATTTATAAAGTTATAATTTACGGTTAAAAAACGGTTTCAATTTTTACTGATAGCCCTATAGTCTCTTGAAAACATTTGGAGGATTGGAATGAAGCTACCCCGTCATGGATCTGTGATTTCTGGGAATGTTTGCTGTCATACACAGATAGGTCAATGTGGGCTACTCTACCACCGATCGATTTTAATATGATAACCCTTTTTTTAACCCGTGACTTCATCTACAATTAGCTCGCACTGTTTGTCTATGCCTTGAACTACAGTTTGATGCATTTTAACATGACTGTGTTGAGTACTTGTAGTATATTCCATCGGAATTGATGAGACAGCTGGGGTTATTCTAACCTTTCCATCCAGACTGTCTGCAGACTTAATCTTAACAATTTAATGTTTAATTTCCTAATTCTTTTTAAAGGGTGGTGGGTGTTGAAACTGACAAAACAAAACTGTTTGTTGAAAGAAAGGTCAGAAATGTGTTTGAGTGCATCCTGACTGAGTCCCATTGGGGTAAACTGAAGCCGACATATCATGGCCGGTCACGTGTAATATTCCCATATTATGCATTCTCACCTACATTGTACACAATGATTGCCTTGGGCATGGAAAAGTAAAAGTGCGCCCTCATAATCCACCTGTTCAATGACGATAGATGTATATCAACAGGTGATGTACACATACATTATTCCTTTGATTGTTATCCTTATAGAGTGGACATGGAAGCATGCTTGTCTGACATGCAGATAACTTGAAGCAGTGAGTCGTCATATGTGAAACATGTATATAGTTTCAGTAGCTGTCCCGAGTACACCATGCATGTTTTGGGCTAAGCTATGACGCAAGCCAACACTCTGAAAAACTAGTTAACCTGTGTGTTGCAAACACAATGTGATAGTTTAACAGAGGGCTTCAACCAAAAAAAGAAGGGTGAAAGTTGTTATCAACAAACACTCAACCCAAACGGCAATGTAACCATGGGGGAAGGATCTATTCCTTCCTCCATGATGTATAGTAACAGTGATTTTACTTTACACCTTGTGTGGACCTGTGCTTTGATAAGATCCTGAACACCGTGATGTGCATTCACAAAATTCATCCGTCCTTACCAACGCGATTACCTGTTTTTCCTCGAATAATGGATTGGGTTTTCCGCCCAGCCGTAACAGCTCCATGTTGGTTTTAACAACGCTTGTGTTCAAAATCAAAGTAAATGTGAGGTATCCCTAAATTGAACTTAACCCATTTTTCTGTTGATGAAATAACCTAATCTTGGGCAAACCTTTCCCCTCATGTAGGGAGGTAGCATCTGACTCGTTATCACAGTTCACTGTACAATTTCTCCATAAAAGTAAGAAATCAGCTTCTTCTTTTCATATCGAAACTACCTACAATTTAGTCCACTAAACTAGCTCTTAAAAGATATCGCTAGGGAGGTTGAAATGGCCTTGATACTGACGGGTTCCTAAAACTAGGGTATCATAAATCCTATTCATCATACAAAACATCAAGTGAAGAGATTTTCATGGGAAGAATGTTTGACAGCGGCCTGCATCGTCTTGAGAGATTTTTGAAAGAAAACAAAAAAATACCCCCAAAACTGTGAATTGGTGACCTTTGAGTGCATGGTTGGGGTGGACAGTTTAATGACTACTTCCATGGTGTTACTCAGCTTTATAGAATTGAGTTTTTGCTACGTGTTCACAGATAACATTAAAAGGAAATGACTAAATGGGTCTCTTGGGCTCTGCCACATTGCACTCTAAAGGGACAATACTCCACCCGTGTTTGTTTCTTAACGGGCTTGAACCGATAGCTGACGTTGCACCGAGTACCTAGAGACTTGTACCTGTCATTTACTATTACACAGGCCCACTGAATCACCCCGTGTCTCACACGTCAACCCATTATTTGTTCAGCAGTAAAAGATCTAAAACAAGGGTTTTGCTAAATCTAGACCCTTCACCCCACGGTCAGTAGCTTGTTATTTCCTAAGGTATACAGGTACGTGTTAGTAAGTATGCCAACCTAGCCTTCTGCATTGCTCCTACGAGCTCCACGGATTCTCCGTGCAATAACCGACTTGATTTCTGTCTTCCAAGAAAGTCTACAGGGATTGATATATTTCTAACCTTAATTTTAAGCACTGACGATATTTTGTATTATATGACTGTAAATCATGGGTTTAGGATTTTAAAAAATTACCAGAATAAAAATGTTGGGTACCAGTAAAAATATTCAGTATTTATACTTGTCTCTTTCGTTGAGGATATTTAGAGCATCTAGGCATATAGTGACCACAAGAAGGCCTATATGAATGGAGGATAGTTGTTCGTACCGATATTATAATCACATTAACGCCTCAGAAATCATTGACTTTAATTTACTGTTTGGCTGTTTTTCAATATGTGGCAGCATAAGGAGAAATGATGACAAACCAAACGGAAAAGGCATAGTTCCTGTTTAATGCACGCCATTTAAAAATGAGGTTGAAATTGGCATTTCGTGAACCACGTAATAAAGCAAACCTGACTAGTATTAATGTAATACCGATGATGGTAAAAGCCGAATATTTTCTGAGTTGAATGAGGTGCTGAAGTGTTTTCTGTATTCGAATGATAAAGCAACCTGGATAATGTAAATAACTTTATTACCAGGTGACATGCCAGGTCTATGGAAATTATCCTAAAACTATATTAACATAGCTTTAAAGGCACTGAACACGTTTGGAAATTGTCAAAGACCAGTGTTCACACTTGGTGTATCCCAACATATGCATAAAATAACAAGCCTGTGAAAACTTGGGCTAAATTGGTCATCGAAGTTGCAAGAAAATGATAAAAGAAAAAACACCCTTGTCGTACAAATGTGTGTGCTTTCAGATAGGAATAAAAACTTCTTGCAAGACGTTTTTATTATTTTAGTGAGAAATTACCTCTTTCTCAAAAACTGCGTTACTTCAGAGGGAGTCGTTTCTATCAACAGCTCTCCGTTGCTTGTTACCAAGTAAGTTTTTATGCTAATATTTGTTTTGAGTCATTACCAAACGTGTACGATACCTTTAATCGTATTTATTGTTTGGATGGCAAGTTGGTTATAGTTTATTTACAATTGTTCAAGTCTCGAACAAGAGCTCCTACGTTCGAGGACGTTTGAGCATGTGTATACATATTCAAAACAATTAAATCTGAAAGTATTTTTAACTAACGTAGTACATGCGCTTTAAGTTAATTGTCATCGTGCATAATGACAAATTAAACGCCGAGAAGTCTGTTGAGGAAATTGATGCAAATCTGAAATAAATTGATGCAGATGTATTCGGAGAAGAGTGTTCCCCACAAATTACCGTCAATAACACGCCTCGGCCGGATCTCCATCACAATCACACAACGTTAGGTTTCGACGTCTATTGATGTCTGAGTTTGTTTGTGTTTATGGGCAGCAGAATATCGACTTAGCCAGCTGATTGTGGCAAATAAACAACACACTGTATGAGTTCAATAGTGGAGGTATGGTATCCAGATTAAGTGAGAAGTTTAAATGATTTCATCGTTCCAAAGATTGTATCGTTTTTCTATCCGTGGTAAAGAACTTGATTGGTAATTATTTATAAGCTTGAAGATTTACGACGTTTTACCTAAGTATGCCTACACTACTGAGCATGGATGTGGATTCTGAGATCAGCAACGACCGACATCTTAGCAATGAGAGAACATACTAGCCCCAACTGGATGGCAGTAATCAATGGGCAATTTCTCATCTAAAGGTGATGACCTTTTATCTATCAGGCATCATTACTTACAGCATGAACCTTGAGCCATTTACATTGGTCCGGTCACATCTTAATTATAGCTTGAAGCCACCATCCAGGGATCAGTAAATGAATTGGGTTGAAATGACTGCTGTTATTAAGGACTAGACATTGGCATAACACCTTCATACTGACCCGTGGCAAATTGAGGTAGTGATGACATTCCATTGGCGCCGATGAACTGCTGACTGCACACACCAATATGTTGTGACGGCAATTTTATTATTCGTTCCAACCCTGTCGAGACGTATAGTCCTTTACAAAAACTCTTGCTTTATATTCCATGCTCAAATGTGATTTATATAGCCTGGTTGATTATTATGATGTTGTAAAACATTGTAGGCTTATGGAAACGTTTCATTCCAATAGGGCCTACTGAAGGTCGAAATAAGTAGCTAAAACTTTGAAAGTTTCTATACCCTATAGGGATTTATTTTGTTCATATTATTAAATAACACCAATAGTGTTCAGTCTCCTATAACCAGTTAGGAAGAAATCATCTTGAAAATTGTATACCACTTTGGCTCGTTACAAGCATCAAGGATTTTAACTTCAAAGTAATAAATCGCAAGAGGGCGTTAAACGTTTGTGCGTAATGCTTGGGAAGAGTGGTTGCGTTTTTTGTGGATAGTATTTAAAAAGTATAATACAGGATTGGTAGAGCTGACGAAATAGTCGCAGACACTGTTCATGTTTTGTGTAATCAACCATGAAGGGCCTACATGAAATAACAAACCTGTGAAAACTTTGGCTTAATCTGTTGAGTAAGTTAGGAAAAAATAGTGAAAAGCCATGCACAATTTTCAGCATGTAAATACAAGGGTGGGTTGTATGAACAAAAACCAGTGTTTTCTTTTACTTGAAAACGTCAAGTGTTTACTACCACCCATATGAATAAAAGGAAGTAAAAGCTTTTACTTGAAAGTATTTACTAAATGCTAAAAGGATCTACTTTTATAGGAAAAGTATTTACTTTTCTTTTTAGCTCTTACTTGTTTCCATATGATTAAAATGGAGAAAGTACTACCACATGTAAGTAATAAGTACTATTCATTTTTCATAGCTACCTTGGACACAGAAGTAAAGACACCTGAAGAATTGCCAACGTTTATGAATGTTCCTAATGTTTATGTACCAAGGAGAGACATCACTGGAATACTGAATAGACTTTAAATGCACAGTGTATCAAGACAGATTTAATACACAAAAACTCACAAGGCTTTACACAAATTTGCTTCTATTTATGCTGAAGATAAAATAAAACCTTTTTGGTTTCGTTTCAATAAAGCAAGCTATAATTTAGATGTAACAAAGCATTGTTCCTTCTTTAGAAATGTATATGCCTCATTTAGGCCTATTTTAAGTTCATCAAATCAGAGGAAGTAATTTTTGAGATAAGTAAATGCGTTTTGTCCTTTAACTTTTAAGTTACAGTTAAATAGTTGTTTGTCAAACGATAACGATGCCACTTGCATGCTCATATTCAGCTCTCATCTTCTTTACAGCACTCTTCTTCTTCGCTCTGATTTGGGGTAGGCCTACTTGTGATTTGGTCAATAAGACACTATGATGTTTCAGCAATTTCATAAAAACGTTTTGCTTTGATTCTGGAGATCCAGATAATAACCTTCATCAAACTGATGATTGCCAGAATCAAAATCACTCATGGCCGACTGGTAGATTTCTATGTTTATGTCAATTCAAATGCTGCTTTAGGTGGGTAGGTGGCACATTCAAACCGTGGACCTATAACAAAAGGGACAATATGACCACGGTTGCTATCACAAAGAGTTGAACAAAGGAGGGTCCATGATTGCCGGTGTTTACACAGCCCTCGATTTACGGTATTTACAAACGTGCGTGTGTGTGTGTGTGTGCGTGGACCTGAATGGGTTTTACAACACAAAGGGAACTTTTTTGTGAAAAGCCATTCATCCATAGCAGACATGTCAGAAGTATTTATTCCAAAGTGTTAAAGGCATCGTACACGTTTGGTAATTACTCAAAATATATATTAGCATAAAAACTGACTTGGTAACGAGCAACAGAGAGCTGTTGATAGTATAAAACATTGTGAGAAACGACTCCCTCTGAAGTAACGTAGTTTTTGAGAAAGAGGTAATTTCTCACTAAAATAATAAAAACTTCTTGCAAGAAGTTTTTATTATTTTATCTGAAAGCACACAAATTTGTACAACAAGGGTGTTTTTGCTTTCATCATTTCCTTGCAACTTCGATGACCAATTGAGCCCAAATTTTCACAGGCTTGTTATTTTATGAATATGTTGGGATACACCAAGTGAGAACACTGGCCTTTGACAATTTCTAAACGTGTACGATGCCTTTAAGTGAGTACTTTGCAGTAAAAGAATAAGTTTATTCATAAAGAATTTAGAAGATGCTGTTACTGATTGCTTCTACTTGGAAGTTGATGCTTTTACTTTTTGCTAATACTTGTAAGAATTTACTACTTTTTTCATACGACCCATTATCCTAAATTTTGGTTGAAACAACTGAAATCATCTGTCCGGATTTTTTATTTTTAGGTTTTCAAATACAATTATTTTTTAAATATGATGACTTCATTTCAAAGGGAAATGATTCACAGAAAAGAATGGTTCTTGTGTGAACTTCATAACCAGTACGAGCTTTCAGAATAAAATTATACAATATTGATCTTTTTTTATCAAACTTGTGCTGATTCACTGCATTTCATTTAATAAAATATGTATATGAACAATGTGACATTTGTACAATTTTTGATCTGCTTTCTGCTTTCTGTTTACTTATGTGTAAATAAACTTGGCAACTATGCATAATATTCTAAATTATAAGTTTTTGGAAAAAGGTTTTATTTTCCATCCACATAGAGGATCCAACCAACCTGGAAAATTGACATCAGAATAAGTGCAGGTCTGGTTTTATGGGGGAAACATCGGAAATTGTTTGCATGCTTTGTTAACATTAATACGCTCTGGTTTCGATTGTTGCAATTGAAATAAGCAAGTATTGATTATTTGAACGTAGACGGAAAATGTTCGTACGGAGTAGGGTTATTGTTTCAGTGTGTGTGAACTAACGTTAAAAAACTTAATAATAGTTATGGCTAATTTAGAGATAAAACGGGACGATCCCCGAAATCCTAACGTCATCAACAGCTATTCCATGAAGAATGAGATTATAATTGAAGTGAAAACTAGTCACAGTAGTATACTGTGCTGCATTTGTGAACTCTATTGACCAAACAGGGAACCTCAATAATAAATCTTAACGTGGAGGTCGGATGAGGGCGCTAGATTATTTTATGATGAGTCAAAGGATGCGCCACAATAAATAAACTTCCCATAGCAACCAATGCTAAGTGCTAAATATTAAAGTCTCTCAACCTCCTGAAAACCAATCAAATATATTTTTGGACACCTAAACTTCAGGATTCTTTTCAATTTTTGGCAGGTCAGCATTCTGGAATTGTTGCTAATTAAAAGAGAAAAAATACACCCGGAAAATGTGCTTTTTGCCAAACCGACCTGCTATTTTCATAAAGCATTCCTCCACTTGCCTAAACTTAAAGGAACATTACAGAATTGGTTTTTGCTAACAAAACAGTTGCTGGCAGTGTAAGCACTTTATATAATCCACCATATACATAAACTGACAAACCTGTAGAAGTTTTAAATCGATCGGCCATCTGGGTCACGAGAAAATAGTGAAAAACCGATTACACAGCGATAAACTCCAATCGGAATTAGTTTTATTTATTTCTCATCAAATATGGCAATTCAGACAGAAATATTTATAGGGATGTTTTCTACTATCATCATCATTAGACCGTGTAAGTTTTATGTAAATCTGTGATCTTAAAGAAAATTTTAATTACCAGTTCTGTAACGTTCCTTTAATGGTTCACTTCGGACTGGACATAATGGTTCACGTCGGACTTATGCAGGCGTCAATTTGAAGCGTGGACCCACCCTCCTCAGAGGTCGCAAAATATCGACGCCGCTTCGACGCCGAAGCCTGAGGTCAATAATTTGTTGTTATATTGAAGCCATTACGTTATTTTTTAATAATTGGGTGAAGCGTTTCTACTATAAAGTTGATGTGAAAGGGTGAAGCGTTGTCGAGCCTTATTTGTGTTTGGTGATGTGACATCGAATCCACTACATCGGTCGTGCCGAAAATATGTCGAAGTCATGGCGTTTCAAACAACTGTTGTGATGCAATCTTTGAAGATGGCCTTTTTTGAAATTCAACTTGCCAACTTGGAATTTGCGTGTGCGAAATTTTTGAACTGAAGTTTGCCCACACAAATACACACAATCTAACATCGCGCGCCCCGCACCGTCTTGCAAACTGTATTCTGGGGTGCGTTCCACTTGCGCAAACGTTGCGGAGTTTGCGCACGTTTGCCACCGATCTCATTTCGAGTGGAAACAGCTGTGCGCCGCCAACGTTGGCGAACGTTAGCAACTATAGGCGAACTAGACTGGTCCCCTGTCCTTATCAGCAAGGAAAGACGTCAGATGTTCAGGCTATAGGCGATCGCGAATAGGCGATAGGCGACCACTCTATCAGCTGCCAAGTGCCAGGTATGTCGGTTCTTGATATTCAGGTTCGTGGCTTTCAGGTCTTCATTTATTCTTTTCAGCCATGTTGTTCTTTTACCGCCCCTTGGCAGCTTATGATGACGTATACACTCCATTTAGGCGCTTGCTTGGCTGGTGTTTCATCAGGTAGTCTCAGGCATTTTACGCGCACGTAACGCGGATGCGTAAAAAGCGTATACGCAACGTTCGCGACATTTGGCAAACGGTCTGGGCCCAATTTCATAGAGCTGCTCAAGCAGAAAATATTGCTTAACAATTTTCTGCTTAGCAGAAAGAGCAGGATACCAGTCAAAAATTGTACACATGATGTGGTAGTTTGGGTGGTAACCTTAGTCTGGTAAGCATAATTTGGTTGTGCTTAGCTTTGCAGACGAAGTTGGAAAAAACTCTGCAAATTTAACAAATAAAAAGGGATAAGACACTGTCTTCGAACAACTTGTATAGACTGTGTATTTTGTGTACACATTATTTAAAGGCACTGGACACGTTTGGTAATTGTCAAAGACCATTATTCTCACTTCCCAACATATGCATAAAATAACAAACCTGTGAAAATTTGGGCTCAATTGATCATCGAAGTTGCAAGAAAATAATGAAAAACACCCTTGTTGCACAAATTTGTGTGCTTCAGATGCCTGAGAAAGGCTTCAGGCCTGAAGTCTTTCTCAGATTCAAATATTTTAGTGAGAAATTACCTCTTTCTCAAAAACTACGTTACTTCAGAGGGAGTCGTTTCTCACAATGTTTTATACTATCAACAGCTCGTTACAAAGTAAGTTGTTATGCTAATATATATTTTGAGTAATTACCAAACGTGTCCACTGCCTTTAAGAGAAAAGGAAGAAATTTTCAGGCTGTAATTAGCAAATTAATTAGAAACTTGTTTGTCTTCTTTTCAATTGCTAAAATCATAGACCCTCTGAAAGCTGTTGTTGGGGCTTTGATAAAATTCAAAATAGCCTATAAATTTACCCCGGTTTATTAGGAATTTCCCCATTACTGTAACAAACAGTAGGGGCCAACAGCGAAATGCAAAACAAACGCAAGGAATGGATAAATGATGAAATTTTAAGCAATAAAATAAAAAGGCCATATTTCAAAGAACTTGTCTTAATATGTCATTTTGTGTTGATGATTTCGACAGAGACAGGTTGTTAGCTGAACTGGAAGGTAGAGAGACAGTGGTGGGTCGGCACGTAAGGACCAGCGAGAGACGATTTCGGCCCTTGAAAAACATAATAGCGTGAGACCTACAACTCAATCCCAGCTAGGCGATTTCGTTTTCTGGACGCATACCTTGTATCAGCACAAGGTGGCGGCACGGGGTTGTCGTTCAGTGATAATGCATTCTCTGCAACCACTGTCTCTATATCCTCCAAATCAGCTGATTCGAGCTTCTCATGGGCGAGTATGAAGTTGTGTGAGATACACGTGCTTGTGATGACAAATGGAATATGTTCCAAGTTGAACATATCAATGTGGTGAAGCCTTCTCCACTTGCATTTCAGCAATCCAAAGGCTCTTTCAATGTGTGCTCTGGTAGAGCTTAGAAGCTTGTTGAACTGTCTATGTTCTGCTGGTAGGTTTCCATTGTCGCGGTAGGGAGTCATCAGGTCGGTGGAGAGGGTATATGCAGTATCTAAGAGCAAGCGTTAGGGGGGATTGGATGTTGGTCGAGGTGTTCCCGCTGTAAACGCGGGCATCATGTACAGATCCCGGGTAGCCACAATTATGTCCGAAAACTGTAGCGAACTTTGGCAGACTGCTTGTAGGTGGACGCTGGCATAACCCTTGCGGTTTATGTATGAGTCTCGGATGCTCTTACTGTTCGGGCCTCTTATTGATGTGGGTGCCACCAATGCATCCTACAACACCAGGCATGCCCGTCTTCTTGCTAAAACCATCTGCCACTTCCTGTAAGTCGCCTGTAGGCCAAGTTATGTATTTCGAGCGCAGTGCCTGAATTTTATGAGCAAAGTCCATGAAGATCCGGTGTAGGGAGCTCTTGCCCATATCGAACAAGTTGCCAACGCTTCTGTAGCAGTCTGGATTGGCAAGCATCCAGAGAGAGGCATAGATTCGTTCCTCCAACGAGTGTTCTACCCGATCAGTGGTTATAGGTATTCATTTCTTCACACAGCCTGAAATCAAATAAATATAATTATTTTAATGATTAATATAGTGGGCCTAATTATTTACTTTCAATAATCTTAAATACAAATAATGACCATGCAACGAAAACAAAAACTACTTTTAAAACTTATGTAAAATTTTAAAATGGGCGCATCTTTGAATAAAAGTGTTTTGTTATTGCCAGTCTAATATATTTTGTATAATACCATTATTTACTTGACACGGATTATGACATTGTTTGGAAGGGACCAAAATAAATAATAGATTTATTGATAGTCACAATATTTTGAAGTAGGCCTAATATCGTTATTAATTAGAAATATATCTTGGATTTGAGATTTAAAAAAAACCCCTTATAATCACTCCCGACGGTAACTTGGACCAATGCTTGTCAATGTATGATTTAAAAACATTTAAATATAGAAAATATTACTAATTCTTACTTTGAAAGTCGATCTTTCCATTCTGAAGTGCTGTTTGTGAACACTTTGTCGGCCACAAAGGAATCACGTTGTTGGCAAAACCATTAATCTGTACATTGTTGCACTCTGCTACGCATTTTCTCCCGCACGACTCACAAACAGACCAATGATCTTCGATTTCAACTTGTGCAAGTTTTCCAATTATATCAGAAAATAAATCAGGAATATAATCATGGTCAATTTTCATAAACCCTTCCGAAATTCTAGCTGCACTAAGCAAGGTAACGCTGTCGGTGGCCATTCTTACAAATTGTAGCGAACGTGCGTACAACTTTTGAAAAAAGCGCGTTCCGGTCCCGGCTGTTAGCGTTACGCTCGTCACTCAGAAAACATTGACGCAAATGGTCGCGTGAGCGGAATGCACCCCTGGCGAAAACTGAAAAAGTGAAGCTTCACCCATGGAAATAATTCAAAGGTGAAGCCTGGACTAACACATTTGCTGATAGAGTGAAGTGGTGGTGAAATCCTGACCCTATACATAATTGGCTCAGGTGAAGAAAGGTGATGACGTATGAGGAGGGTGGTTCCAGGCTTCAAATTGACGCCTGCATTAATGGTTCACGTCGGACATAATGGTTCGTAACACGGTCTAATGTCGAATAATTTTGATAAACGAAGATAGTATTCAATGGGCGCTAGCAACTGATAAACGTCACCTTACACCCTGTAAATCTGATAAGCAAAAGATATCCACACGACGTTGGTATCTGGGATATTCTGTGGACTTGCACACTTCTGTACGGAACTATAGCTTTGCCGCGCACTAGATCCTTGTCATTCGATTGGTGGAACACGCGTCACGTGTCATACGGTACTTTTGCCATGTATTTACTGCCGCGACGCGTGACACTCAACAATTTAATAACAATAATGAGTCCTATATTTTGATAAATATATCATGCTTTGAGACACTTCGCAGCGATTCTTCGCAGCGTCGTTTCCAAAATAATCGTTCCCGCCCGTTCGTCCCAACGAAACAAGGTCGTGTCACGGCGGACAAGGTCGGTGTCTACTTCGCTTGGCCCCCACACCAGTCTCATCCAAGACCACTGGGATGGGATGGGCCGATGAGCTTGTACGAACTCTTTTCAGGTTGTAGTGATGCATGATGGGAACGATTGTGCTGCAGTCGATGAGGCTCCTCGTGATTATATTCTGCGACAATGCACTCCGATTATGCATCCAATATTTGTGTAATAATGTTACATGTACAAGACACTTCAAATTAATAGCTATGTCTGGCAGTGCAGGGTAAGCAGCATATAGTTTTACTCTTTCCGCACGTTTTTGTTGTTGTTGTTGTTTATTGTTTGTTTGTTTGTTGTTGTTTTTTCATTGTCGTGTTTTGAGAGCATGCGTTTTTGAACATGTTAAAGGCATCGTACACGTTTGGTAATTATTCAAAATATATATAGACTGTGCAAGTCTCGCGCATATTTGAACTTCCGGGACCATTGTGGTCCCAACCATATGGAGATTTACGTGGGCACGATTTTGTTTTGTCAATTATTTTAGTTTAACGTGGTATATGCCCGTGAAAAATACATATGTTGTTGGGAATGTAAAACTTAGTTATAAAAAAAATATGAAAGTAAAATCAATTCAGCAATATAACGAAGAAAACCCGATAATTAAACTTAACCTCAACTTCCGGTTGCTGAAAAAAATGAAGAATTTTGTGCTCACCTCCGATCACAAAACTTATGTAAACGCTTGTTTTAGATGAGCGATGATAATCGCCAGATACTGTAATCGCAACGTAAAGCCTTTTCATAGCAGTTTATGGTTGTTGAGGCGTCAGCGTCCTCTATAAACTGTGTCAAACGTTAATTTTACGCCCGTGTGACCTTCGCGAATCCACGTAAGTGGTTTCTGAAAAGTTAAGATCGAATAAGCATCCTTGTCCCAGAGTTTTAATTTTGCTTCACTAATAATTAACACATTATTTGTGTATTTATTATAAAAACTAAAACTGATTTTATTAACATGTAATGAGTATTTTTGTGTTTCAGATTTTGTCATTAGATATAATTTAAAACAAAGATTTGATTTCAGAGAAAAAAATGTTCTTCTATTGACGTGTTTTCTCGTTCCGATACGCGCGAGACTTGCACGGTCTATTAGCATAAAAACTGACTTGGTTACGAGCAACAGAGAGCTGTTGATAGTATACAATATTGTGAGAAACGACTCCCTCTGAAGTAACGTAGTTTTGAGAAAGAGGTAATTTCTCACTAAAATAGTAAAAACTTCTTTCGAGAAGTTTTTATTCCTATCTGAAAGCACACAAATTTGTACAACAAGGGTGTTTCAAGATCTGAATTCACTATCCGTGATGTCTGTAATTATCAAAATTTGGCAGAAGAACCTTTATCCAGAAGTATTTCTTGGAAGTGTTCACTTTTCCAATCTTGTAGGATTTATCATCCAGCCCATTTTTGTTTCTTGTGCTTTATTGATAAATATTAGTGTGTTAATTTGTTTCTTCGTATTGTTTTGTTTCACAGAGTTTTGAAAGCCGTTTAAAAAAAACCCGTTTATTTTATTATCTGAAACTTTTGATCTTTAACATGGTAGAAGATCAAGATCAAGGTTAGCCCTGGTAGGACGTCAGTCAGTGCCACTGCACTGACGTCCTGGGTATAAAGATCCTTTACAATGCGAACAAAATTTTGAGTAACATTTTAAAATACTTTTACCTAATTTGAGAAGCTGAAACTCCATTCACTTATTCTTGGTGCCTTTAATTACACTTTTGCTGAGTTTAAAACCTATCAAATACATCCATGAATGACATTATTTCCGAAAATAAGTCCAATTTGTGCACTGGCGCTGCGACTCCGTCGTGTTGCCGCCCGAAGAAAAAGCGTTCAGTGTTACGCAGAGCTGTGTATTGAGAGAGTTGCGACATGGAGGGACCAGCTTTCTCCGGTCACGTGGTTGCTGGACGCCATTTTGTTCCAAAATGCAGTACAACCCAATGGGCAGACTAGTCTGGCACCCTGTATTCGCCAATGCATTTTTTTGAGACAAAATGGCTTCTAATCGCCAGTTGTCGCAACTCTCTCAATATACGGCTCTGGTGTTACGCAGAGCTGTGTATTGAGAGAGTTGTGACATGGAGGGACCAGCTTTCTCCGGTAACGTGGTTGCTGGACGCCATTTTGTTCCAAAATGCAGTACAACCCAATGGGCAGACTAGTCTGGCACCCTGTATTCGCCAATGCATTTTTTTGAGACAAAATGGCTTCTAATCGCCAGTTGTCGCAACTCTCTCAATATACGGCTCTGGTGTTACGGGTTAGACAGCGCCCTCTTTTGTGGACTTGGTTCCATGTCAGTTGAGGTTGTCGCAACGAATGCGTCAATTTCCATTTTATTTTCACAATAATGTCATCCAAGGATAAAATTGGCAATTTTGAATAGAGCAGGCGTAAGGTTCAGGACACAAGGAACATGTGAGTCACGTTTCAGCTTCCTCAAAAAGGTAAAAATATGATAAAAAATGGTTATAAATTTTTTTGCAATGCCTGAGGACCTTTATACCCTGGACCCCGTCGCGTTGTATGCAACGGAGGAGTCCAACCTGGGCTAGATCAAGGTGTCCTACTGCAGCATTGATTACATCAGGGTGGAAAGTCGTTGTCAGCCATGCCCGAGTTAGCTCGATTTGGTGTTCAACGTGCGTTGGCACTGAATTTGTTGTGTAGTTTTTATTCGAAACAACTTGAAATTTAAGCGTCATCAGTCTTTGGCGTTTATTATTATTTTTGTTTAGCCAAACGTCCACTCTTGAGTCAGTGTCTTATTTCACTTCCCGCTATAGCGTGTTTTCCCGATCAATCATCAACAAGTGACTTCCCCAAAAGCTCATTATATTATTCATTCTAGTGAACCAATTTTCCTTGTTGATTTTTTCACGGTTGGAAAACTTAATTTCTTAAGAGAACGATATAATTTCCTGTACGTGGTTACATTTTCTCTAAATCAAATAGAATATAACGATTTTTGGCCGATTTGACCTGAACATTTTGATTTAAATTGTAAATAGCTACTTTAACAGATTCGAGACAACTGTGGAATTCCGCAAGGCTCTATTTTGGGACCTATCCTCTACACATTGTATACTGCATCTATATGATATCATCAAAGCTCATGGACTTCATTCCATGATATATTCAGGTGTATTTAACGTTCTCACCAGATGACAGAGAGATTGCCATACGTCGTGTTAATGGGTGCATCAAGGACATTACTTCTTGGTCGACCAGAAACAAGTTACTTGTCAATGCATCCAAGATTTTATATCAAAGTTTGCTCCACCTCCTTTGAACGCTCTTGTTATCACTGTTAACGCAGTCGACATTCCTGTAGTTAGTAAGGCACGGAACTTGGGTGTAATCATGGATAGGCACCTCACAATGTCTGATCACATCACTAAAACCTGTCAGTTGGCATTCATAGCCATTCGGAAAATAGGACAGATAAGGAAATATCTAAATAGTAGATCTATTAATATACTTGTTCATGCTTTGATAATGTCCCATGTTGATAAGTGTAATTCATTGTTGTATGGCCTTCCGAAAAGGGAATTACACCGAGTACAGAGAGTTCAAAACACAGCACGGTTAATAGTGGGTGCTCGTTCAAGAGATTCCATCACTCCCCTTCTGAACAAACTACACTGGTTGCCCATAGAAAAACGTGTTGTTTTCAAGATTCTTATCATGTGTTTTAAAGCACAGAATAATCTTGCTCCATCTTAATTGTTTGATCTAATTCGTAGCACAATCCAGTATGTACACTTCGTTCATCATCTCAACACCTCCTTGCATTACACCTTGCTAATTATGGAGACCGATCATTGTGGTTTCGGCTCCAGCTCTGTGGAATTCTCTGCCCTTGGCGATCAGGAATACATATTCCCTTTACGATTTTAAGACAGCCTTAAAGACACACCTTTTCTTACAGTAGTTTAGCAATTCTTGTTTTGATGTATCGCTGTGCATGTATAGTGGTTATTTTGTCCTCTTATACACGTTGTTGTAGATTGTAAAGCGTACTCTTTCATTGTAAAGCGCATAATAGAGAATTAAGTGTTAATTATTATGCGCTATATAAATCGAAAGTTATTATTATTATTATTAAGCTATATGATAGGTATTGCGTGAAAAAAGCGCCAATGATAAATGGTAATTAATTAAAAAACAAAAAATTAATTATTGTCGAGATCCCGATATTATCTCACGTCCGGCAACCATGCAGACAATTTTGCATGTTACATATATTTTGTGCATTGTCCGTGGTATATCTGCGAAAAGTTGTTATATGTTTTTCGTTTTGAAACAGCATCATCTGTCAAAATTCGGTTAGAGAAAAGATTATTTAAATTAAATTACTCTTTTGGTGAAAATCGGGACTTGCAACTTTATTAGATCTTAGATTTTGAAGGGTCTGTATACGGTTGGTAATGACTCGAAAAATTAATGGAAATAAAAACTTACTTGGCCTACAGCAGCTTTGAAAAGTATAATGCATTTTGAGAAACTTTTCACTTCGAAGTAATGCGGTTATGGAAAAATATATCACTTTTATCCCAATAAACAGTTGAATCTGAGAAGCGTTACTGCAGTAACGCTTCTCAAAGTGGGTATTCCAATGCAGATTATTCTTCGCGTGGACATAACCGCTCCAGATGTTCGGCAATATCTCAAAAACGCTACCACCTTTTGAAATGAAATTTTCACAGGTTAGTTTTTTGGTATATATCTACAACTATATAGGATTGAAACAAACGGTGGGTTCTAATTACCAAACGTATACAATCCCTTTAAGTATCAAATCTCAAAACAAGGAGTCGGGGACGATTGCTGGTTCACGTGCTAGTGTGAATTGAATCGTAAAACACATCAAATTTCGCTACAGATTCGCAAACAGTAGGCCTATATACTCTTTAGAACTTACGGTTAAATTAAATTCTTAACAATTTGCCCAATAATAACCCCAAGATGTATCGGCAATGTATTTTCATTATATTCTTAATTTATAACCAAACAATATACAACACGACGATCAAATTCTTCAAGGGTAAGAAAGGCATCAACACTTTTATTTCAACTGTTTCTTAATTAAACAATTACAAATGGATTTCAAATAACCTGTAGTTCAACACATTTCAGCACAAATTTCTTTTAAAAGCCTTGATCTTTAAAAAAATGTGAAAGTTGTATAAGTATAAATATTACCCGATGTTTATTTCATAATACATGTATAAATTGTTTGAGAATTTGCTCGAAATAAATGGTTCTTTAAAACAACTGATTTTGAATATTTGTACATAAATATATTACTCATGATAAAGAACGCTGCCAAATGAACAACTTTATAACAAGTCACAACATGAATGTACCATTAATTTTAAGCGACTTTGATAAACTACAAAACAGTATATAGCACCTAAAAGAGTTGCAAGTTCCTACTTTTTATTCACATTTCGTTGGTGGAGTTGCTTTTCAACAGTTAAAATATGAGCTCTTTTGTACAGAATAAATGTGACATCATGTAATTTCCTTTGAATTAGGAGAAGAGATATAGCATTTGCCTTGTTCAACCAGTTTGGACTTAAAAATAAGCGAGTTGCCTGGTAATTATGATCAATACTTAAATCCTACAATTAGCACTGGGTATAACCACTGGCCTTTTACCCTGCATCAACTAGGAACATGTGTAAATTGTAATACACATTTGCCCCGTTAAATTTATTTCTTTCAATTACGGCTGAAATAGGAAAACATTTTTCAAATGGAAAACTTCTTCAAAGCAGTTAAGTATACTTTCCGTGAAATGTCTGTGAATACAAAAACCAGTGAACAAATCCATAATTAACTGTCAAATTAACTTGTACCAATTGTCAAATTGAAGTGTCTCGATGTTAAAACACTGGTTTCACAATACGTGAAACTCTGGATGTTGCATCACACTTAGAAACTGTTACGATTCCATATCATGCATTCAAAAAATGACACTTGTTCCACATTACAATAAGAGAAATACAAAGTTTTTCACTCGGACGTACTGAGTAAGTTGAAAGTTTCATAATAGGATTGTTGATAATACTTGGTTAGTCTTCATACTTACACACCACTAATGCTGCATTTCATCTTGTTTCAATCATTTCTAACAACTATCACACTATCATATCTGCTTCATCATTGCGACCAGCACAAATTCATTTCAATCCAAATACCATTTTGTATTCCAGTTGGGAATTATTAACGATTCTCAAACCACATACTCAAATTACTTCAATCTAATAAGGTTAAATCTCAATAAGGCAGCAGCATTTATGTCAACACTTTTCGTTTTTATGAATAAGTGATTTTACTTTTTTATATACACATAAAAGGGATTTATAACTTAGAGGGGAAAATTTTGAAATAATTAATATAATTGTTCGTTTACAAATTATACAAATATATGTATTATAAAATGTAAAAACAAATGTGACTTTATCACAGAGTTTAATTTAAAATAGTATTTCCAAAAAATGCCATATATGTTAAATAAAGGGAAATATGTGTAAATGTAGGACAAAGGGTCAGTGGTTATTTTTCAAGGCATAACTTATCTGGTTAAACACAATGAGCCCGAGCGATTACTGTCAATGTAAGTGGGTGATTGTGTAGAGGTATTGAAATGTCACTGTACACAGGTTCCCAAGGCGTCCACCAGTCCAAACTTGCACAAATATTACTGAACTTATGTTTCATGCACTTCAACAGAATCTGAACTCTGCTCTAAAATTAGTGTAATGTAATAGTAAAAAAGGCATTGGAATTGTTTTTATTTAAATCTTAACAATAGGACCACAGATTAATTATCCCCAGCACTGTTTCCTATACAATTTGATAACTTAAAACCATTTTGCATACATTGTAATGTTTAATATGCACTTTCCAATTGAACGACCTCTTTTGCTTGAAATTCTGAAAAAAAAAATCTTTTTCAGGTATGTTTTTTTTATTTATCAAAAGCAATTTCTTTATAGAAAAAATATTGTCTTGAGTATGATTAAAAACACAGTCAAGTTAAAGCTTTTGAGTTTTGGCAAGCAAAGATTATTATGTGCATGATAAACATGTAAAGTTTTAACTAAAACATTATAGTTTCTTTGGATAACACAAGCCACAATAACTGAAACACAGTAACATGTAGTCCCTCTGAGTTGAGCGCAAGAGCAGAAAATATGCAGTTAAAAACTCAGCCGACCAATTCTAAAAAATACTAGAAGCTTTCTTTAATGATAACCTATAGATTACATCTACAAACAACAAACAGGAATTCCAAATACCAACAAAATATGTCTTTCTACAGATTCATCTTGATTCCTCAATAAGATGAGTTTCTAGATTAAGCATCACCTGTGGTTTCCTTCTCCACTACATCACCATTGGTCTTCTGTCTCTTCAAAAAATCCTCTCCTTCCTACAAATATATCATTCAAAAACAATAGTTTACTACCAAAACCTTGTGTCAAGTTTATGTAAACAAACAAAAATAACAAAGAACTTAACAAATTGACAATGAATCAGGTTGGTAGAAATCTTGATATTTTAGTCAATAATTTATTGCAACCATGGTGACCCAGGCCTGTTGGCCTTGGTGCACTTTCAAAAGTTTCCTATAGACTTTAAGATTTTCCAATGGAAATGCCCTTTGGGAAATGAAAATAGCCTTGCCCTCTCAAATAGGAAACTCCTGGCCTGGTGTTCTTAATACAGTTTACTATTTTACATAATAAATAATTTGCAAAAGGCTGTGTAAGTTTCACGCCTATTCGAACATACGTACATTGCGTTAATGTGAAAAGGAAACATATTGCTTTAATGGGTTCTAATATTGGACTAGGAGGTTCAAAACGAGGCTGTCAGAACTTATGACGTTGACCAGTGACATAGATCAGCAGAGAGCTTACCTCAAGTGTCTCAGCCATGGTATGAGTTCTCTTTAAGTTTGGCACATCATCTTCTTCTTCATCTCCATTGCCAACCTCATCTACCAGGTCATCTTCAACTCCATCGTCATCCTCTTCATCCTCTTCTTCTTCTTCATCATCCTCCTCTTCCTCTGTTGTCTTGACCATCTGTTGTGTCTGGGAGCGAGTTTCTCCAATTGGAGCATCCCCAAGAAAACCCTGAGCTTCCTTTTATTGGAATAACAAAAAATGTATGGTTTAACTTTACATTCTTAATCCTACTACATGAAGAATGTTGCATGGTATTGGAAAATAATTTTACTAATGCATTTCAGTCAACCAGGCTTTTGTGTCTTTAGCAGACTGTGTGAAAAGCATTCATGTGGCCGCCGCTCACCAACATATATTTTCTTTAAAAAATCAAAGTAGTTGATAGTTTTTCAATCATGTAAAATGTAACTGTATTTATTGACTGGTTTTTATACTAATTTAGTGCAATCTAGCACAATTTTCGTGTAGACATGCACTCCAGATGCACTGTCAGCAAGCGTGTCCATGTGTCTCCATGAAATGCACTGTGCAGTGTGTGCACTACCTGTGCTGTGTTAAAGAGCTTTGTAAAGTTTTGAGGAAAAATGGGTCAGTTCAGTGGACCTTGTACTAACAAGAGTTAACTGGTGACTGTATAAACACTTTTTGGTCAATATTGAAAAACAAAACTGAAACTAAACAGTAGCAGTAGCACTTCAGTACAAAACTAGCGTTTCAGTTCAATTGATCCTGACACGAATCAGCAACCTCATAAAATTATAACAATCTGGGTGAAGTTTGATGCTTTAACAGTTGTACCAGGGTTGTACATGCAATCAAAGGTAAGTTAAAATAATTCAGTATTCATCAAGTGGTATTTTTGAGTAAAAGTTGGTATCGAGCCTAGTTTACTTAATTTGGGGAAGCTGAATTAACAAATTGTGGACACCAAGCTAAACCTCAAGATCAAAGGTGTCTTTCATGCTCATTGATTATTCCAAAACAGTGGGAACAAAGTGACTATTGAATACTGAATAGCATTGGTACAAACTAACATATCCTCCATAATTCAATTGAATATACCTTGAATAGTTGAATGGTTAATAATAATAGACCTTGTCTTATTGTTCTGTTCCATGAAGCCCTCATCAAATTAGTTCCGATTGCACATCTGAAAGAGTGGTTTTCCCTCTGTGTTTCATTATCAATTGCAACCACCAGAGTTGTTGACTGAAGTCAAGCGACTTGGACTCGAGTCGGACTTAATCGCTATTTTTTTTGACTTGTGACTTGGCTTGTAACTTTCAGCATTGACTTGTGACTTGAATTGGACTTACAAAAAATTACTTGTTACTTGACTTGGGCTTGCAAAAAATTACTTGTTACCAACGCAAGTCAAAAGCTACTCGATCGACTCAATAAACTTTAACAATTTACGCATTAAGTCATCAAACTTCGTTCGCTTGCGGCTTCAACTTCCGACTTCGAGTCTGGTCTGCCCTTTCGCTTGTGAGGGTGCTGTCTGTTCCTGCTAGTAGTTCCCCCATCGAACAACATGTATTCAGTTCAGTCATGGAGGAATCATTATGAGGCCACACAGAGCAAAGCTGAGTGATAAGATTCTATCCAATCTTATATATTTGAAGTGCAACAGTTTGTACATGAAAAATATCGCAATGAAGAAGTTTCAGAAAAAGAGACCTCAGTAAATCCAGTAAAACAAAATGATTAGTAACCATCACTTTCAAGAGTTTTATAAAGGACTGTCACACCGAACTACATTTTTCAATTACCAAGTCTTTTACTTAATGTAATGATGGATATTTAAACTACAAAAGGGACGTTTCATGAATAGAAAGTAGGCCTATGTCAAATTGCATGAGCAAACTAACTAGCCACACACCAGTGACCATTTGGTATATCTTCAACTGTAGCTCAATTGGCACTTGCTGAAAAACACTGTAGTGCATTATGTGCAAATTGTGCAATAAAGTGCAAGTTTACAAATCAAGCAAGTCAAGTTCAATAGTCTAAAACTCGTAATTTGTACATCAAGTTGACGCCTGGCCCCGGCTGCTTATTACAGCTGGACAAAATAATGTGGGACTTGACTTGTGACTTGCCTTGTGTTTGGACCAAATATCTTGTGACTTGACTTGACTTGTGACCAAATGACTTGACTTGTGACTGGACCATATGACTTGTGACTTGACATGGACTGGCAAAATAATGACTTGTGACTTGACTTGGACTTGCAAAAAATAACTTGCAGTCAACTCTGGCAACCACTAAATACATATTTGATTTAGAAACTGTATTTTAAACACATACATCACTGAATAGCAAGACGTTTTACCTTTGTTGTTTCCTTGATGGTGTGGTCACGTGGCACCCTAGGGGGTTCATCCTCTTTACCTTCTTCGGTAATATCTTGAAGGCGTTGTTGTTCTCCTCTTGTCCTGACATCCTGATCAATATTTGCATCCTTCAGGATTGCTTCACTGTCCTATCAAAGCATAGAAAAACAACTTTTAGCCTTCATCATATGCCCATTCTATACAAATCGAAAAGAAAACAAAATGTTCAAATGTTTATAAATAAACAATACAAAAGCACTACACATGTTACAAAATTTCTCACATGTACAATGTGTCTAATAACAATAATGGCACACTGCCACTGTGTATCCAGTGTACGGCATTACTTCAAGTGTTTTTCAGGTAACTTGAGCATAACAAGCTACATGTATCCAAAAAGATTTGATTATTGTTGTCTATACCTTGACTGTTGCTTGAATGGTAGTGTCTCTCTGAACCTGAGGCTTATCAGGGTCTTCTGGAACAAGGTGGTCAGCTCCTTGGGACTTCAAGAACTCTACCCCCTCCTGCACAAACAAATTCAAAATAGCATCAATGAAAAAAAGAAAACAGTGAATAATAGTCACAGTGAATAATAGTCAGAGTGAAAAATATAAATTTTCAGTGATTAATAGTCACAGTGAATAATAGTTCCAGTAAATAATAAAAACAGTGAATATTAGTCACAGTGAATAATAGTAACAGTGAAAAATAGTCACAGTGAATATTATAGAAACAGTGAATATAGTCACAAAGTGACTATTAAAATTTTAGTCAGTGAAAAATAGTCACAGTGGAATTGGATAATAGTCACAGTGAATATAATAATCACAGTGAATATAATAGTCACAGTGAATGATAGTCACAGTGAATAATAGCCACAGTGAATAATAACCATAGTGAATATTTTAGAAACAGTGAATAATAGTCACAGTGAATGATAGTCACAGTGAGTGAGACAGCTCATTTGAGTTGAAATCCAGAAGTGGAAAAGGTATTGTAACCAACGCCTCAAGTTGTAATAATTAAATAAGGTCTCACTCAGTAGGCCTATAACAAAATAATAAAGCAATTGTCAAAATTCTCAATCTTCTCTCCTCTTTAAATAATGTTAAGCACTCCTTATGGTACAATTCCCGATCCCAATATATTTTAATAAACAACTAATAAATCCCCAAGGAGAGTTTAGTGTTTTTAGGCAGTTGGGGGGGGGAGGTGAAGGGGTGTCAACCTAACCTCATATATGCCAATACAAGCATATCACATCACTGCAGAACTTTCTTTTGGGTTTACACCCCCACCCATAATATCCTGGGTGCACCAGTATTTTACCCTTGTGTGCCAGCTAACAAATTCAAGATAATAATAATAATAATAATAATAATAATAATAATAATAATAATAATAATAATAATAATAATAATAATAATAATAATAATAATAATAATAATAATAATAATAATAATAATAATAATAATAATAATAATAATAATAATAATAATAATAATAATAATAATAATATTAACGAAACGTTTTTGTGGAATCATTATGTAGACATGATTTTAAACTTACTTACATTATTTTCTATCTTATCTTCGAAAGTTTGCGCCTTGAACACCCAGCAGGGTGGATATGTGCGCATTACAAGTCTTATTATTATTATTATTATTATTATTATTATACAATACTAACTTCTGACTAATTGTATCTTTTTTTGTTTAGTAGCTTAATGAATTTACAGCTACATGTATAATCTTTGGGCACTACACTAAGCTAACTGATAACTAGTCTCATTAAGGAACTGATGCTTTGGGGAATGATAGGTAAAATATTCTACACAAAATAAAGTTGACTCTTGAACTAATTTCCTGGGAAGTAGTTGAGTTGCCAGCTTGATTGATATGGCCAGCAATCCAGATTAGGCAGGCTTCCTTAATCATCTTCAGCTTCAATACCATTATGAGTCATTGTATTACACCATGACCTAAACACAGCTCCAACAAAATCAGTTCAAGCAATGTCATTTTTACAAACTGCAACACTTTTCCTTCCGAATAAGTCAACTGTTAAAAATAATATCAAGTGCACGACAAAGATGGTTGTAAGTTCAAAAATATTTCTACAAGAAAACTAAACAAAACAAAACCTTTTAAAAGAAACCAGAAAGACAACTACACAAAATAACAATTCTTGCTTTATCCAGGATTTCTAAAAAATAAATAACTAAATAAGTACTCATTATGTGCGAATTTTTTTATTTGGACAAATCTTAGTAAACTACCATCATAGTATGCTAACATTGTAATACAAATTAACATTTAAACAAAAATGCTCATATTATAAGTTTATAACCAATTATGTATGATATTTATGAATCCAACAACCTAGAAGAATGGGATTCGTTGTACAATCTCTTCTGGTGGAAAAATGTAGTAGTTTACACAATAAACTAACTAACTTCTAACTAACCCTTTTGTAATGTATTATTTTCACCATAATAATTATTCTAAACTTGGACTTTTTGTTCACAGACCCAGTTGATGTGCTTGTTAAGACATGCAACTTCACTAACTGCAAAATAGAGAAACTGACTGGAAGTACAAATTTTGTACAGTGTTTTTCAGTTTTTTAAGGCACTGAAGTAAAGGGGGAAAGAGGAAATCAGATGAACCACTGAGAAGTTGCATTCCTGACTATTTAAAGGTTTGAGAATCACTAAAGTTCAGCTGTCATATCAGGTAGCATTCACCTCAGGGTCAGGGCTACACATTCACACTTCAGAAAGTCCCCAAGGAAATAATGAATGTGGGTGACTAAAACAGGAAAAATTGGCAGTTTCCGACCTACACTTTACAAGGTTACTTGTATGTAAGATTCACCTCCTCGATTTTATTTCCCTTTTTAAGAAGATCCTATTGAGTTGGTAGTAAATACATTAATTATTGACTAATCAAACAAACAAATAAAGTAAGAATATTGACAGAGAATACGGCAAATTTGCCCCAAAACACGATCCTTTTTAATATGCATTCAAAATAGCAGCAGTCTCACAATGTCACATCAGATGACTAAACATCAGCCACAAATTTTTAAATAAAATAAAGATAAAACTCCCACCAGTAGAGGAGCTGTACTAGCACTGTGGTTTGACATAAACAATAATTTAGGTATTTGTGTATATTCCACTGGCATAGGCAACTAAAAAAACAAAACAAAATGGTGTGTCTGTGATTTAATAATAAATCAAAACACAAAGAGTAAGTTGTTAAGGTGGATACAATCATGATCAAGTCAATTTGATTGCAACGATACGGTGATGTACAGACTCAAGCAGCGGAGCTCATGGCAGTTTTACGTGAGCAGAAAATACTTTGTGACAAAACTTACAACTATGATGACTGGCAAGATCAACAAAACGGTTTCCAAACCCCTGTCATGTCACAACCACGGAGTGTCTGCACTTACCTTACTTAGACCCATACACCAAGCCTGACACTTACTTTGTATAGTTCCATTATTTTGCGCACGACGTCGCAATCAAAGTGCAAATGGAATAACACCGTTGAACAACGCTGCGCTGCTGCGGCCATACTTTTTCAATAGCACAAAGTCATGTGGAACAAAGAGAAAATACATGTATACCTTCCAAACGCTATTTCGTTGGGGAAGTGTTTTTCTTACCACGAAAACCAGTTTTTAACGCAACCAACCTTTGCTGTGACGGTCATTGTGTTGTCCCTAGTAAGCTGTGGTGCACTGTCGGCCATTTTTCGATGTGTTTTAGTGTAAAAAGGTGATGAAATTATGATAAAATGAAACGAAGACGAAGCTCAACGGAACGAACTAATGCACGCTGAATCACAAAGAAGGAAGTACAAGTGTGTGTATGATGTGTATGAAGGTAACAATGTGGCACACAGGTCACAGCTGTATGTAAATATTACTGAGACGTCAGATAATCTACGTATCCTCATTGGCCACTATCCCTTGCTGCTGAACATTCATTGGTCAATGGTGAAACTTGATTACGTATCCGTTGGCGGGCTTTAGCAGGTTGATTTTTGTAATTGATTGCTGAATTTTTACGCTGACAAGTGGCAACTTGTGGTCAACAAGCAGTGACACGTACACGTGCTACACACTGTTTTGTATACACAATATGATCCAACACGCGCAGTTTGCGCATAGATCTATATGGTTTGCGTCACCGCCAAGTTTGACTTTGAATACTTAGGGAAAACTTTAAAATCTAACTATAGGCCTACCCTGTAGGCCATACGCCTACCAATTTCAAAAACAAAGCAACAAATTCATAATTTTCAAAAAGAGCGTTTTGAAAAGATTGCTATTAGAATAAGCATGAGCGAAATTTTAAAGAAACGATTCTTAAAAAGCTGACGGACGTCTCCACAACAATTTTTGAAATGAATTTTGCAAACGATGGCAATTCACATCGTGGAATTGTGAATAAAGGTATTGTACACTTTTGGTAACAGCTCAAAATCAGTGTCCATATTTTGGGTGATTCACATAATGCATGAACAAACAAACCTGTGAAAGTTTGAGCTCATCGAGGTCACGAGAAAATAGTGAAAAGAGACCTTATGTGTTTTCTGTTTTTTCAAACATCGAGTTTTTATCGCGCGCGATAAAACCTGTTGTTTTACTCATTTCTCAGAAACGATAGCATTTTTAGGCAGAAATGATTTAAGAAACCCTTTCTACCATTACGTACTTTAAATCATGTAAGTTATGTGTGAATCTGTGAACATTTGTGTTTTTCGATCTTACCAATAGTGTACATGCAGGGCCTCTAACCATGGCGGTGAATGATTGACTCCATGATTTCAGTAATTTGGTAATAAATAAAATCGTTCGTGTGCTAACATAACAAAAATGATAGGAGCCGCATTTTTGTCACAGAGATTACGATTACCTTGTATGCGTTCTTATATTCAATTTTTCGGATTTGACCCGTGACCCCCTGTCATAAACCCAGTGTAAACAACTTTGAGATAATGCTTTGTGTGACCATGCCCTCCCTGTCCAACAAAGAAAATTAGTCAGCGCAGGCGCACCGCGTGCACGCAGATGACCACACAGACACGCACACACACACAGGTACGGTCGATGCTAGACTTGGTTCCAAGTCTGTGATCGTGGTTTTTAGTCGTCCTGATAGCCGATACATTTTTGGCTGAAACAGCGCCCTCTTGTGGATAAACCTCCGTCATTGCGAGTAGAGCGCGTGATAGCAAATCTGCGGGGGAATTCTGCGTGGCTGATGCAGAGAAATAACCGCAAGCTCAGACTTGAAATCAAGTCTAGGTCGATGCTTGAATTTTTGCAGGCCGCCGTCTAACACTGAATTTTTTTATGAAACAAAATACATCTCACACCCCTACTGACTCCACAGTTTCTGAGTCCTTTATTTTTTTACACAAAACAGGCTGTGGAAAGCGGAGCTATAGGCCTATTGCTGATCATTGCAGCAATGTTTTTTCGTAATTTGACCGAAGCCAAATCACCTTCTACCTCCATATGCGTGGACGTAGTTTTAAAAAACCAGAGAAAGCAGTACTTTTGTAGCATTACTTGCAAATCAGCACAGAACACAATATTTTCTATATTTACTACTGAGTACTGTGTATAAAACATCATCCGTCAAGAGGAATTAGTGGCGAATAAGCAATTGTGTTTAAAATAATGGCTCTGCGAACAATTGCAGTGTATTAAGGCAGCAAATTACATAGAAAAGACGTTTGTTTGAAAGTAATTATTAATACAAGCAGTAAAAAAACCCCATAATTATGTACAATTAATAGGCCCTATTTTCTCCATGAAAAACATGGAAATGTTTATAAAGACGGAGACGTTTTGCAAGTCTACCGATAGTTATAGCCATGACATCATCACTCCTACAACGTGTTTCGAATGCGATCGTCAAACGTGTGTGATAGCGCAGGCAGATTTCCGTTCTCTCCATGGTTCTGCTGATGGGCCGGGGGACATCCCCAAACGCAGTAGTAACGCACTATGACTATGCCCCCCCCCCCTTAGTGACAATAGGTACGTAGGCCTAGCCTATTAGGCTATTTAGAGCTAGTGAGACGAAGTTGAAGCTCTCTCGAGCAGTTATATGAGTGAGTGATCACCACAGAGCAAGGTTTTGTTTTAATGGCGATCGAGGTGGTGGGAATGTTAAAGGTATCGTACACGTTTGGTAATGACTCAAAACAATTAGCATAAAAACTTACTTGGTAACAAGCAACGGAGAGCTGTTGATGGTATAAAACATTGTAGGAAACGACTCCCTCTGAACATGGAGCTAATACTAAATAGCTAGCTCCATGCTCTGAAAGTAACGTAGTTTTTGAGAAAGAGGTAATATCTCACTTAAATAATAAAAACTTCTTGCAAGAAGTTTTTATTCCTATCTGAAAGCATGCTGAAAGCACACAAATTTGTACAACAAGGGTGTTTTTTCTTTCATCACTTTCTTGCAACTTCGATGACCAATTGAGCCCAAATTTTCACAGGCTTGTTATTTTATGCATATGTTGGGATACACCAAGTGAGAACACTGGTCTTGGACAATTTCCAAACTTGTTCAGTGCCTTTGAGGTGTTTTTACTAGTTTAGTTCTATGGCTACACCGCGTTGGAGCCAAACGCTTAATTAATGTAGTTCCTTCCTGATTAATCCTAAGTAACGCTCGACACTCTAGCCCCACTTCTGTGGATTCATGGATCGTTGGCCACAGAAGTGGGGCGGGGCTATTGACACTCCTCCTAGAACTATAAGGTTCGTTTCGCTATCGTCTCCATTAAAAAGCGGGAACTATGGGGTTGTTCCGCTATCATCTCCATACGAACCTCATAGTTCTAGGAGTATCGACACTCCAGCCTGTTGGTGTGACTGTCGGTGCATGTAAGCATGGAGGTAGGAATAGATGATGTAAGCAAGGAAGTGTCAGTGTCAGGCACAGCAGCGGAGACTACCTAGGGCTATTCTTCCATGAACCATGGTCACCATGGCTGAAGGTCTTTCGGCCTTTCCTTCATGGTTACAAGAGAGTCGATCTTGGAGGAAAGCAATGATCAGAACAATACATGTTTATGTTTGCAGTTGTGCACACGGCAGATGGTGTGTACCTAGTTGTGCAACGGACTGGGCTTATCATGGAGGAAGGAATGGCGTACTTTCATTTCAACTCCTGTTATAGTTTTTAGTACAATGGAGCTATAAAAAGGAAGTCTGTAGTATTGGCCTACTAGTATTTAGTAATACTATTATTAAGTAGCCTAATTTAAATCGTGCCAATCCACTTCGTATATTGGTGGATTTACACTGTCCTTTCTCTATGGTTGGTTGGGGCTACACCATGAGTATACAAATTTGTATTGATTGTATATTATTATGTTAGTCAAGTATTTTTATCAAGGATCTCTAGTCCTATTTTATGAAAACTTAATGTGCCCCAAAATTTGAATTAACTCAGCAGCTCAATGAAACTGGACTATCAGACAAAATTGTCAAAGACAGTATCAGCACTGTTTGACTCGACAAAACGTGACAACTGACAACAAATCTGTGAAAGTTGAAGCTCAATTTGTCATAGAGTCACAAGAAAATTGTGAAACCCACCTTAATATGATTTCGCTTCTCAAACATCAGGTTTTAGACTAGCGAGATCAAAACTAATTGTTTTAGTTTATTACTAATTTCTCAAAACTATAGCATTTCAAGCAGAAATATTTAATGGGAAGTTTTTCAATATGAACATGTTCACACCATGGAATGTACATGTTTTTGCAAATCTGTGAATGTTTAGACTATATTTTCAATCTCACCAATTTTGGGCTGTTATGGTTCTCTTTCATTGGTCTTATCATAATCATAGTCTTATTGGCAACTATGTGATCAGACCGATGTTAAAGGTACACACCGGTTACCTGTTTATGTAAAATTTAGTCATGTAGAATCAAAGACAATTATTTCTGTGGAACTTCGTATTTCGGGGGAAAGAAAGCATGTTAAAGGGAACGAGAACCTATTTTTCTAGAAATAATCTTTTTGTTACTTAGAAAAACACACTGCGTTCACAAAATGAAAAATAATATTTTGTGAGACAAAATTATATTTTCATCAAATTAAATAATATTTTGAGAAAACGAAATGATTCTGTTGGAATTTTGTATGTCGGGGGATGCAATAGAAATTTCGAGTGAGGTATTTTTGTCCACCTTTTAATTTTAATTTCTTTTTCACTTGTCCCTTCAGGGGCTCCATTTTTTTTTGTTTTTTTTGGGGGGGACTCGTTTTTGGAATTGTTTGTCACAAATATTGTTTAAACTAATTGCACCGTCAATATTAAAGTGGTATTCCTTTGTATTGACATAAATTTTATTTAATAACCAAGAAATTTGGTACAAATCGGGTCAAGCACCGCCAAGATACTCTGCTCGCCAGCTACATGACTGCCCCTGTGTTGCGTGTAGCTAGTCCCCACGCTGTGCACTGTAAGACACGCTTCAGTTGCTCGGACTCTCTGAAATAAAATCTTACGTTTGAATTTTTTGTATTATTTACAACTTGTATCCATAATTTGAATACGTATTTTTGTGTGTTAAATACTCATGAATTCTTGTTAAAAAACAGTTTAATTCAGTGCTGTAATTAATTTTTATACGGCTGGAAATAAAACTAACTCCGAAGATCACAAGGGTTATCCGAACCAAAAATGTGGTTTGGATAACCCATGTGACCTTCATTTTTTGAAAAATGCTTCGTTTTTTGAAAAAAAACCATTAACAATTGATCTGGTTTATTTTAGGAACCGTTCTTCTCCATTCCTGGAAGACCTTTTGAGTCATGTTTTGGTCTATTTTGTAGCCAAAATAGCCCAACGAAGCCGGTGTGTCCCTTTAAAAGAGAGCCATAACAGACAAACAAGGTGGGCTAACCAATGTTGTGCACACCCTTAAATTCAATTTGTGTTTCCCTTAATACTCAGTTACTTGGGAACTACTGCATCAGCATTTGAACCAATTCAACAATGAGTACAATGAGGTCGCAGAGTGCAGATACACAAGTTACAGTTCTTGTGATTGGAGCTGGTGAAAGGGGACAACTTTACAGTCAGTATGCGTTGGAATTACCAGAAAGGTTGAAGGTAATTAGGATAATGTTTTCTAACAACATCAATCAAGTAATAAACTAGAAAATGGAAAACTCTGGGTTTGTGTGCAGGTAGGTGCTCTACCAACTGCTGAGCTATCTAGCCCTACTAATGTTGGCAGTCTCCCTATGTTGTCAATAATCAATAATTAATTGAAAATTGACTAGAGCAGGGTTTAAACCTGCAACCTCTGGGTAGATGTGCTGGTGCTCCACCAACTGAGCTATCTAACCCTACATGTATATTGGCAGTCTGCATATTTTGTTAATATCTCTGTTTGGGATTGTCTGTCAGAAGTCATGTATTGACCCCTTGTAGATAAAAAACGCGCACCTCCACAAAATGGGTGTCTTCCTGCCATTTCTGCTATTTTGGAGGTCAATTCCTTTTTTATTTTGACTGCCAAAATGGGGGACAGGATCGGGAAAGGCATGTGTCAGTGTGCTGCACGTCGAGCAAGGGGTCATTACTACCATTATAGCCAGGGATCGCACGCAGTGTACGATACAACCTGGAAAGCTGCATTGTAGGGGATCACCTGAAGGTGATACAACTTTTTCCTTAAATATCAAGTAATAAACGTTTGACTGCAAGGCGCCCACTGAACTAAGATATATTGACAAAATAGGGAGACTGCCATCACAGGGTTTGATAGCTCAGTTGAAAGAGCATCGATACATGAACCTGGAGGTTGCACGTTCAAATCCTGCTCTATTTTTGTTTTTCACCCCAAAGTTGTTTTGTAACACCTACACATCCTTGTCCAGTTGATGACTGATAAACAGTGAACGTTTGAATGATTAATAAAAACATTATTTTGTGGGTTTCAGGTTGTAGGAGTTGCAGATCCTAAAGAGTTCTCTCGGAATCATCTGCAGAAACTTCACAATATTCCAGAAGATAAAGTGTTTGATGGTGAGACATGTTGAAGCATTGTTACTTTTATTTTGTACAGAGTTAATTAAAGTAACAATTAACTGTGGCTGTACTCCTACTCAATGCACGAAAGTAGTTACTGTTTTCTAATGACCAATTCACTATTGCTGTATCCGTTTGCGTGAATGATGTCCATATTCAGTCAACTATGATATAACATTGAACCCGATTTTTCAGAACTTTTTAGAGCTTCATGAGTAATCGTTTTCCTTTGAAAATATCGTTGCCACAATGAAACCCTGACTTTACAAAGGAAATACAACAAAGATGCTCATAATTAGTTATGGGATTTGATGTTGTCATGTGCGAAAATCGCAGAACCACTTCCGAAAATCTGCCATGGTATGTTGGAATCTCCCAACTCTCGGACTTGCCTCCCATTGAGCCGAATATAAGGATGAACAATGGTGGCAGCCTGTTCATCCTTGTTTTTTGCCACATTTGTATAGCAATAGGACAAAGGTCTAGAATCCGGGGTTACACAATAACCCCTGAAAAGGGATTTTACAAGGCAAGTTTTCCAGAACCTGTTTTCCCTCTTTATATGCGTATCTAGGAAGATGCCTGCCTCAACCCACTAAACACTGGAAAGTCCGGATGGATAGAAAAGTCAGACGTCCGCATGTCAGCAAAAAATTTAAGGAATATCCTCAGTTGTTCTGGGCATTCAAAAATTTCCGCCGTGTGTCTGTCCTAAAAAGAAATTTTTGTCTTCAGCTACAGACTTCATTCGATGTGAAGAGGTTTACATGTATTTTTTTCTTTTTGAAAAATTGTAAATTGAAATGTAGTTTGTAATGGGATATTTGCTAGTCCATGCGGCCGCCATTTTGTTGCTTACTTTCCACATGCTGATTGGATCGCAACAATTTATATGGGTGAATGACGTCACAAATACAGACAGGTCGAATGTGATTGATTCCCGCCTGTCGGGAACATGTCCCAGAAGTTTGAATTGTTCTGCTCATGCGACTGTTGAGAAATGACATGATGTACAGGCTGCGTATCCACCACACAAAGCCTCAAATTGCACTCTTAAAAAATCCTGGGATTTAAGAGATTCCGGCAATGCAGACCATGCTGTGCGCAGGCTTAATAAAAGTGTGGTTGGTAATAAACTTGTGGACAAGTCGTTAAATTTCTGTCGGAAGCATCTGATTGGTCAGTTTTGTAAAATCTACATGTATAAATATTCAAACTGTTGGCGTACATAAATATTAACAATACATTAAAATTGTACAGAGGATATGGATTCATTCATATATGGAGAAATGGAGTCGATCATCATCCACGTTAACCCACATTGATTGAAAACGTGTGAGACCCATGCAGTATATAATGCATATATACAGAAAGAATTGACTGCATTATTTTGTGACTGAAAGCTGTTCTGTAATTTCAATGAACAAGATTGCTATTATCCATACAATCATAAACATATCGGACGGACTTAGCAGACATTTACCGTAGGTATTATTTAATCATGTATATGAGGCAAGGGACACATCTTAAACAGATGTATAATAAATGTTGATATGCTAAGTACACATTATTGATAAAACTATTAAACTACTGAAGCAGTTAACAACACAAAACTCATTTACAAATGCTTTCAGTGCTAAAAATTCAGTGTATTCACAGTATTTGAAAACATTACCACCCTCAGATAAAATGGACGCATCCAGGCAGTCTCATTGGCTGCCACGTACAAACGTGCATAAATGAATACGTACAACTGTCGGGTTTCACAAGTTGTTAAGTTGGACCATAGGGTGAGAGCAGTAGTCTCGCACGAACAAACAGTCTCGCAAGATAGTTGCGAGAGAGCCGTTTCGCTATCACCACAAAATTTAACAACTTGTCCACAAGTCTAGGTTGGTAAGTGTTCTTAAACGAAATATTTCAATCATGTCACTTGTGGCAAGTTTTGGCAAAAAAATCAAACCTTATTAAGAAGGATTAAGTTCTACCAATGGTCATTGGTGAAGAGAGAGCCCTTTTGAGAAGCTAATGGTGCATGTTACTAGCTCTTGGTTCTGTTAGGTTCACACTCAATTAGCTCTTTAGATATTTCTTTACAGCAAAAATCTCCTTTGAATGTTTTGAAAGGGTGAAGTGAAGATCAGGCATGATATTATTCCTACTTTCGTCTGATTTCCGATTTTTTTGCCCTTGGAAAAATCAGAACAACTTTGACTAAATAGACTGTGCAAGTCTCGCGCTCATTCGAACTTCCGGGACCATAGTGGTCCCAACCATATGGAGTTTTACGTGGGCAAGATTTTGTTTCGTCAATTATTTTAGTTTTACGTAGTTTATGACTATGAAATTTATATATGTTGTTGGAAATGTAATACTCAGTGATAAAAAATATGAAAGTAAAATCAATTCAACATTATAACGAAGAAAACCTGAGAATTAAACCTGACCTCAGCTTCCGGTTACTGCAAAAAGTTTTTTTTGTGCTCAAAACAAAACTTATCTAAACGCTTGTTTTGGATGCGCGATGATAATTGCCATGATGCTGTAATTGCAACGCGAGGCCTTTTCATTGCAGTCTATGGTTGTTGAGGCGTCAGCGTCCTCTATAAACTGCGCCAAGCGTTAATTTTACGCCGGTGTGACCTGGGCGAATCCGCGTGAGGGGTTTCTAAAAAGTTAAGATCAAATAAGCATCCTTGTCCCAGAGTTTTAATTATGATTAATTAATAATTAACACATTATTTGTGTATTTAGTATAAAAGCTAAAACTAATTTTATAAAAATTGTACTGAGTATTTTTGTTGTTAATTTAAAACACAGATTTGATTTCAGAAAAATATATGTTCTTCGTTTGACGTGTTTTCTCGTTCCGGTACGTGCGAGACTTGCACAGTCTATAGCCTGAAAAGTCTATCGAAGCCTTGTATGTAGGTCAGCCCTTGTAATCAATACAATTTTCCTCCTTTTTTCCCAAGGACCAAATATCCTGCCTGGTGAAGATATAATGTCATTGGATCATTGTTAATAGCAGTTTTAATATAGCAGTAATTGGTTCATTTGATATTCCAGATTGGTCTAAGGTGATTTACTATGGGAAGTGTGCTGATGCTGTTATAATCACAACCCCTGATAAGTTCCACAGGGTAATGAAACTAATTCATCATATTCATGTATCAAGTCTGAGATGGATGGACCAGAAGCCTGCATACCCATAGAATCTGTACAGATGCGCTACTATGTATTCCGTAAGGTTCAAATCACACACAAGGTATTGAGCATAGACTTTTTCGCAAATACTCAGTACTCGCTCATTTGCCGTGGTATGAGGTGCATGCTGGTCTAGTTAGCGACACATTTGATCGCTAACTAGACAAGCATGCACCTCTTTCCGCGGCTAACGCATGCGCACGGAGTATTTGTGAAATTGTCTATGTAGATGGTGCCAACCTTGAGGATGATGCTGAGAATGTAAAGCAGACAATGCATATACATTGTAACACTGCACTTTGTCTTATTCACAGTTGATATGAACAGCAGTACTTTTGAGAACCACCCTGTGTAGCTTACCTGACTTGCATACAAAAAATGACCAAAAGCCTGATAGTTAAATAGCGCTGTTTCTTTCATGGCATGGAAAATAATCAGAACTGGATGCACTCCTCTAATTCAATAAAGCACATTGCTTTTTCAAAGTGAAGTCACCCAGAGTTCATCCTTCGCTGTCGCCCATTCCCCAAATGCGAGTGAAAACAGTGGTGGACGAGTCAAAACACTTTCATAGGGCTTATTTGATCCGTCAGGCCAGTAGAAAAAATGTTTACAGTCAAAATAAATGTGTGAAGGATTGTGGATTGAACGCAGAATTTCACCTATCTAAACCAGGAAGTGAAAATTTCAAAATGGTGACGGTACTTAAAAACATAGAAACAGATTTAAAATGTATTTACTTGAGACTTATTCTGCAATCTTTTTTGTGTGTGCAGGATATTGCAGTGGCTTTTGCAAATGAAGGCTACCATATCTTACTAGAGAAACCAATGGCTGTAAGTACAATTCATACGCATAAAATACCATCCAATGCCATATAATGGATACTTTATAAATAGTGAAATGTAAATTGTGTAAACTTGCGTACAGGGATATAAATTATCAGCAACATATTGGGCTACATATTTGTTGATGGGTTTCAGTGGGCACACACACACACACACGTGTGTAAACACCGGCAATCGTGGACCCTCCTTTGTTCAACTCTTTGTGTTAGCAACCGTGGACCACAATGATTTCCTTTGTGATAGCAACCGTGGACCTATTATCCCTTTTGTTATAGGTCCACGGTTTGAATGTGGATACCTACCCACACACACACATGTATGTGTAAGGTGTGAACCAAGGACTTCTCTTTGTTCTCCCATTGTTTGGACAGTTTTTTTCAGCGACGTCCCCATTGGTTTTGTACACGAAATCAACGCGAGGACGTCCTTGGTACACCTTTTCCCCGGATCCCTTTTGTTAAAGTCCTCGGTTTGAATGCGTAGACATACCCACACACACCCCCTCACAGATGGTGACTTGTGGGGTCCTGCTATTGTTGTTCTATTATTCCCTTTTCTGTTAAATTCCCCTGTGGGGTACAAGTTTAACAAAGAATCCCTTGTGGGGTCCATTATTTTTTTTAGCGACTTCCCCATTGGTTTTGTACACGAAAACGAAGCGAGGACGTCCTCGCTCTGTCAAACACCCGGTTCCTTCTTGTTAAAGTCCTCGGTTTGAATGGATAGACACGCTCACACACACACACACACAAACCTGATAGGTATTTGACATACATGTGATTAGTCCCTATCTGCATTTAACATCCTCTCAAAGTATTGCTGTGCAAGATCTTAACCCTTGTGATTGACCTTATTTATGCACATGACGTCATTTGAGTAGGGCGCCCTCACGTAGAGGTCAAAAGAAGGTTGCTCATTGGCCCATCTGTGTGCTGTGCATACATACAATTGTTTCCATTATTTTTTCATCATTAAGGTGCAATGTTTACTTTACTGCTATGGATATGTAGTAGGTACTTGAAGTTTTTAGTGCTTAAATGCGAACTTGTCAGTGTTGTTGATTTTCCAGACACTTCAGGGCATCGCTGATCAAACAGTGATGACCTATAGTGAAAGCTTACAAACTTCTCTGATTGTATCCCATCTTTGTCTAGACTACAGAGCAGGGTTGTCGTGACATTACAGAGGCCTGTCGGCATAATGGTGTCATGTTATCAGTATGTCATGTGCTACGTCATTATCCTCCAATGCGTAAGATCAAGGAAATGATTGACAGTGGAGCAGTGGGAGAGGTCATTAATATTCAGCATATTGAGCAGGTGAGTCCACTTATGATATACAATAACTAAGAACTGATTGATAGTAGAAGGTAGAATGTAATTATCATTCAGCATATTGAGCAGGTGGGTCCACTTGGGGTATGCAATAACTAAGAACGGATTGGTAGTAGAAGGTACGGAGGTCATTAATATTCAGCATATTGAGCAGGTGAGTCCACTTGGGTTATGCAATAACTAAGAACTGATTGATAGTAGACGGTGGGGAGGTCATTAATATTCAGCATATTGTTACGATCCAAAAATCTCCAAACTATCCGTGAATATAAATCACTCAAAAAGCCTGAATTTTCTCAGATGCAACAAAGAAATCAAACAAGGTGACACGGATGTAAAGAACACAGAATCAAAGTGATTTAATAATGAAACTATCAGCCACTTCAAATACCTATTGGGTTTAACAAACGTACAATGATTGAGTAAAACACGTGTACGTTAAAATAGATCGTATACAAAATAAGTAATCTCACAGGCTAATACGTCAACCGGGATGAAATACAGGCGAGGATCACGGCAACAGAAGATACAGCGAGGATCACATACACTGGCTCTAAAACGATCAACTCCAGGGGCGGTAAAACAGTTCTTTGCCGATGTGACTATGAGCTATCACGGGGCGAACTCACTCCGAAAAATGTCCAGAAGAAGACGAAGCAACAACGGGTACACAATCTGACACCCGCTAATATGGGGAAGAAGACCCCAAAATACCGAACTGTAGATTAAGTTCGAAACTGTCCTTTCCGGATTTAAATTAAGCTCTTTAACTGCACTCGGTCAAAAGCGAACTCTACCAAAAGCTCCTCCAACGAGTTGAATCACAATCACAGAAGTCGTAGCTTCCACCAGTCTTGAGTATTTGTGTCCCGTCCTAGATTTACCCCCAGCCCGTATATAAAGGATTTGTGTCGTTTTCTAGAAAGTACTACTCTAGATCATTCTATTAGCACCGCCCACTAGGGTTAACGACCTTACACACAAAGAATGATTGACAGCGTGCGTTGAACACACGTAATTACATGTACATGTTATTAGGGTCTCATAACATCTCCCCCCATAAAATAAGAAAATTTACATAAGGAAATTTTAGTTTCAAAAAGGAATGTTAACATAAATTTCAAAATTATTTAAAACTTAAGCAATTTAGTTACGTCCGACTTAGACATTTTACCATAATCTGCTAACAGCAATAATCTTACAAACACAGTTACTGGTTTAGCACATCAGAAATAATACCAATTGTGTTTAAGTACATTATTCTAAACTCTGGACAGAGCATCCACAATTACATTGCTCTTCCCAGCGATATGAACAATCTTGAGTGGATATGGTTGCAAAATCAAACTCCAGCGGAATAACCTCTGGTTCTTGGTTTTGAATTTCTCCAAAAACACAAGTGGGTTATGATCAGTATCAATGATCGTCTCCCCAGCACCATTCGTTACATACACCTCAAAGTGTTGTAGGGCAAGAACTAAACCTAACGCCTCTTTTTCGATGGTGGAGTATTTTGCCTGGTATTTGTTCAGTTTCTTTGAAAAGTAACTGATAGGTCGCTCGATTCCAGACTCATCATCTTGGAGCAAAACTGCTCCGACACCAACATCACTGGCGTCAATGGCTATTCTGAACGCCTTGTCAAAATTTGGTGCAGCCAGAACTGGTTCGTTTGTCAGAATGGCCTTTAAATTATCAAACGCCTTTTGACAAGAGTCAGACCAAACAAACTTTACATTCTTCTGTAAAAGTTGAGTCAATGGAGTCGCAATGGTGCTAAAGTTTGGAACAAACTTTCTGTAAAATCCACTCATACCCAGGAATCTCATCAATTCTCTCTTTCCTGTGGGCATGGGAAATTCTTGAATAGCTTTGATCTTTGCTACTCGGGGTAGCACGTGACCCTGACCGACCACATGACCTAAGTAGGTCACCGTTGCTTTGGCAAACTCACTCTTTTTGAGATTAGCCACCAAGTTTGCTTTAGAAAGCTTATCAAACAGGGCACGCAAGTGTTTCAGATGGTCTTTCCAGTTATCGCTGTATACCAAAATGTCATCAATATAGACAACACAATTGTCCAGCCCAGCAATGACTTGGCTCATCATTCTCTGAAACGTAGCCGGGGCGTTTTTCATCCCAAAGGGCATTGTTTTACATTGGTAGAGACCATCGGGTGTCACAAATGCGGAAATTTCTTTGGCTCGGTCAGTCAAGGGCACCTGCCAATAACCTTTCAACAGATCTATTTTACTGACAAACGCCGAATTTCCCACTCGATCAATACAATCTTCCAACCTCGGGATCGGATAAGAATCCGTCTTAGTTTCTGCATTGACTTTTCTATAATCTATACAAAATCTAAGAGTACCGTCTGGCTTTGGTACCATGACAATGGGAGAACTCCAAGAACTCTGACTAGGTTCGATAATGTCATGTTTTATCATGAATTTAACCTCCTCCCGAACCTTGGCTAACTTGTCCGGGTTAAGTCGGTAGGGAGCTTGTTTTATAGGTCTTGACTTTCCTACATCAACATCATGAACTGCTACCGACGTACGACCTGGTTTGTCAGAACAAACTTGCTTGTACCTCTGGAGTAGGTTTGATAAATCTTTCCGTTGGTCATTGTGCAAATAACCAAGGATTTCGTCCAAATTAGCAAGAATTTCAGAGTTAGAAAGCTGAACAGCTAAAAATTCAAGTTCAGACGTTTTTGTCTCCAAGTCTTCATTGCATGAGTTGTCATCGTCAGGTTTTGCCTCAATGACAGCTACCCCCACAGGCTGGCCAGAATTATCACGCTCATAATACTTCTTGAGCGTGTTAACATGACAAACTCTTTGGCTCTTTCTTCGGTCTGGGGTACTGATTACGTAATTGACATCATTGAGTTTCTTTTTGACACAGTAGGGCCCACTAAACTTTGCTTTAAGGGGGTCGCCAGGCAGAGGCAACAGCACTAGCACTTTTCGCCGGGTTTAAAGATGCGGACTTCAGATTTCCTGTCTGCTCTCGTCTTCATGACCCGTTGAGACACTTTCAGATGTTCTTGTGCCACAGAACATGCCCTAGACAACCTCTCCTTAAAGTTCGACACATAGTCGAGCAGATTGGTCTCCTCATCCTCTGACAAAAACCTCTCCTCAATGAGTTTCAAAGGCCCCCTCACCTCATGACCGTAGACCAACTCAAACGGAGTAAAACCAGTTGACTCGTTCGGCGAGTCCTTGGTTGCAAACAACAGGAAGGGAATTCCTTTGTCCCAATCTTCTGGGAAATCCTCGCAGTAAGCCCTTATCATATTCTTGAGGGTTTGGTGGTACCTCTCTAGAGCTCCTTGAGACTGCGGATGATATGCAGATGATTTTAACTGCTTGATTCCCAGCTCACGCAGAACTTCCTGAAACACACCCGACATGAAGTTAGACCCCTGATCGGACTGCACTTCTTTCGGTAAACCATATATTGTGAAAAACTGCATAAGAGCCTCAACAACAACTTTGGCTGTTATCTTCCTCAGTGGAATGGCCTCTGGAAATCTGGTTGACAAATCCATTATGGTCAACAAATACTGATGCCGGACTTCGTCCGCGGTAGAGGACCCACACAATCCACCAGGACTCTCGTAAACGGCTCATCAAATGCAGGAATCGGTATCATCGGTGCAGGCTTGATCGATGGCTGTGGCTTTCCCACCATCTGACACGTATGGCACGTCTTGCAGAATTCCACCACATCTTGATGTAGCTTAGGCCAATAAAACTGAGCCATGACTCTAGCTTGAGTCTTTCTGATACCAAGATGACCCGCAACCGGAATTTCGTGAGCGATTCTCAAGATCTCATCACGGTAACATGGAGGAACAACAATTTGATGAACAATACTCCATTCTTCATCAGCTGGTTTCTGGGTAGGTCTCCATTTCCTCATTAACACGCCAGACTTGACGTAGTAGCATTCGGAACCCCTTGAGCCTCTTCCTCAGAACACGCTGTCTGGGTGAGCTTCCTCAGATCTGGGTCCGCTTTCTGCTGCTCTATCAGCGAGGATCGGCTAAACTTAGCATCTTGAGACACTCCCTCCTTTTCTTCTAAATCACTAAAAAAGGTTTCAGCCAGCCAAACACCAGAGTCCTCCTCTATAGGCACTGACTCTGCAACCTCCTTTTCCGTTTGCTTCATCTGAGATCTCGTCACTGCACATTCGGGGAAGATTTCTGGAAACTCTTCCTCCAAAGCATGAATTTCTGGCTCATCCACAGATTCACCAGAGACAATAGGGGATGCCGACACTTTACCTCCCGCAACGTCATTACCTAGCAATAATCCGACACCTTTCATCGGTAGACTAGGAACAACTCCAACATCCACAGGGCCAGTGAACAAATCACATTTCAAATTTACCCTATGCAACGGGACAGGCATAAAATTACCCCCAATACCTTGAATCAACATGGTCGCATTTAGCGAACTGTCTGGAGACAATGACAACACATCCTCCAGCATCAGTGACTGTGACGCGCCTGTATCCCTTAGGATAACAACTGGACTGTCGGCTACATCAGACACACACGACACATCACCACAATGAACAAAATCTTTGTAGATTTCATCAACTTTGTTGATTTCATCAGATATCTTCGAAGAAGAAACACGGTTGCCATCGGCCTCACCGGACTTACTACGAAGTAGAGTGTCCTTACGGACAAAAGCGACAGGCTTTTCAGACCGCCCTCGCTCGTCAGCGATGAACTTGAAACATCTCACCTTTGTGTGACCCTTCTTATGACAGTAATCACACGGAGGAAAAGACTTCTTCTGGTCGTCCTTGGCTCCACTCGGTGATGAAGGCTTTCTATCCATGAATACGGACTTCCAGTGCTAGACTGCGTCTCTGAACCTGACTTGCCCTTAGTATTTTGGTAAAAACCCTTTGACTGGAAATTAGTTTTGCCCATACTCATTTTATGAGTTAATTCATAATCATCAGCTACCACTGCAGCTTTCCTTAATTTGGTGATCTTGTGTTCTTCCAAATGGGTTTTGATACTCAGAGGGACACTGTTTTTGAATTCTTCCATGAGGACAACTTCTTTTAACTCCTCAAAATTTTTCTCACATTTGAGAGACTGATACCATCGATCAAAAACAATTTCCTTCTGTCTAGCGAAATCAACAAAGGTCTGGCCATTCAATCTAGTCAGTTTTCTAAATTTCTGTCTATACGCCTCAGGAACCAACTCATACGCATTTAAAATGGATGCCTTAACCGTAGAATATTTACTACATTGGTCCTCTGAAAGTGTGGCATAGACTTTCTGAGCCTTACCCACAAAAGTGCTCTGCAGGAGCAAAGGCCAATATTTCTCAGGCCAACTAAGATTTTTGGCAATCTTCTCAAACGACAGAAAATATGTATCAACATCGTGTTCGTTGAATTTTGGCACCAACCTCACGTTTTTCGCTAGATCAAAATCAATTGGAGTTCTCTCCTTGCCTTTCTTTGAACCCACTTCTAATTCAAGCTTACGCAGTTCAAATTCTCGTTCCTTTTCCTTTTCTTTGAGTTCAAGCCTTCGTAGTTCAAGTTCTCTTTCTTTATCTTTTTCTCTTTCTTGACTTTCTCTTTCTTTTTCTTTAAACTCAAGCCTGAGCCTTTCCTTTTCAAGCTCAATTTTTGCAAGCTCAATTTCTCGATCAAAAGTCTGCGGAGACTGAGACAACTCTAAGTTCAGTACTCCCGCTAGAACGTTCACTAGTTTTGCCTTTTTGGCACTTCTAGAAATTTCTACATGAACGTGTTTGGCAACTCCGTGCAACTCGTCTTTTGATAACTGTTGCAACTTCTCGATTGACAAATCTTCAGAATCCTCGAAAGCTTGTGCATCAAACTCACTAGCCATTTTTATACATCACTACAGACTAGTAACAATAAAACGTGCAACCTTGTTTGACAATTGTACACAGAAATATATGGCTTATTTTTGTTTGATTTCCTGGACAGGCCCCCAATTTGTTACGATCCAAAAATCTCCAAACTATCCGTGAATATAAATCACTCAAAAAGCCTGAATTTTCTCAGATGCAACAAAGAAATCAATCAAGGTGACACGGATGTAAAGAACACAGAATCAAAGTGATTTAATAATGAAACTATCGGCCACTTCAAATACCTATTGGGTTTAACAAACGTACAATGATTGAGTAAAACAAGTGTTCATTAAAATAGATCGTATACAAAATAAGTAATCTTATACAAAATAAGTAATCTTACAGGCTAATACGTCAACCGGGATGAAATACAGGCGAGGATCACGGCAACAGAAGATACAGCGAGGATCACATACACTGGCTCTAAAACGATCAACTCCAGGGGCGGTAAAACAGTTCTTTGCCGATGTGACTATGAGCTATCACGGGGCGAACTCACTCCGAAAAATGTCCAGAAGAAGACGAAGCAACAACGGGTACACAATCTGACACCCGCCACAAAATATGGGGAAGAAGACCCCAAAATACCGAACTGTAGATTAAGTTCGAAACTGTCCTTTCCGGATTTAAATTAAGCTCTTTAACTGCACTCGGTCAAAAGCGAACTCTACCAAAAGCTCCTCCAACGAGTTGAATCACAATCACAGAAGTCGTAGCTTCCACCAGTCTTGAGTATTTGTGTCCCGTCCTAGATTTACCCCCAGCCCGTATATAAAGGATTTGTGTCGTTTTCTAGAAAGTACTACTCTAGATCATTCTATTAGCACCGCCCACTAGGGTTAACGACCTTACACACAAAGAATGATTGACAGTGTGCGTTGAACACACGTAATTACATGTACATGTTATTAGGGTCTCATAACAATAGTGAGCAGGCGAGTCCACTTGGGTTATGCAATAACTAAGAACTGATTGATAGTAGACGGTGGGGAGGTCATTAATATTTAGCATGTTGAGCAGGTGAGTCCACTTGGGTTATGTAATAACTAAGAACTGATTGATAGTAGACGGTGGGGAGGTCATTAATATTCAGCATATTGAGCAGGTGAGTCCACTTATGATATACAATAACTAAGAACTGATTGATAGTAGAAGGTGGGGAGGTCATTAATATTCAGCATATTGAGCAGGTGAGTCCACTTGGGTTATGCAATAACTAAGAACAGATTGATAGTAGAAGGTGGGGAGGTAATTAATATTCAGCATATTGAGCAGGTGAGTCCACTTGGAGTATGCAATAACTAAGAACTGATTAATCGCAGAAGGTGTGGCGGTCATTAATATTTAGCATAATGAGCAGGTGAGTCCCAATTGGTATACAATAACAAGAACTGATTGATAGTAGAAGGTTGGGAGGTCATTAATATTCAGCATAATGAGCAGGTGAGGCCACGTATGGTATACAACAGAGTTCAACCTTAGTGGTGGTCTGCTGGCCAAACGCAATTGAATCAGCAGCGGCACTGCTGAAACATCTTGCCAAGCGGTACTCACTAGCTTGTATTCCCACCATGCAAAGTTTCATATTCTACTTAACTGATTTATAAATAGTAAAGTGTGAGAAGGTCATTAATATCTTCTTCTTACGGTGTCCTTCGCTAGATGTTGTGTTTTGTGTTTCAGCCAGAACTGAGCACAGTCTTTGGCACTTTCATTGAATTCAGCTAGGTCTCCAGCCTCGCATTTCTGCTCCAGTAGGGGACATCTGAGTAGATGATCCATTGTTTGTGGTTCAGAACCGCATGTTAATATAATATACAACATATAGACTGCAAGTCTGGCATGTTAGTACCCTTTAAAGGTTGTGACTTTGTTTCCTTTACATGTTAAAGCAATGTGCTTGGGAACCTATGGGAACCCAAGATTCCCAAAACTGTTAGAATACTGGTGAGATTTGCAATGTATCTTGAATCTTCTCATAGTATAGAGTACCTATTACAACTAATTAAGGAGTGAATCAAGGAGCAAATTGTGTGTGTGAACAGCTTCTGCTGATGATTCATATTTTATGTAAATGATACATGTGTTAATTACAGTCAACACTGTGATAAAAAACCTTTCTTTTCCAACAGGTTGGGTATTGGCACTTTGCCCATTCCTTTGTTCGTGGTAATTGGTGCTGTGAAGAGAAATCCACATTTTCTCTTCTTGCTAAATGTTGTCATGATGTGGATCTTTTATCATGGTGGATGAACAAATATAGGTTAGTCAATAACTCATTAATCTGATGTCTGTATTGCCACCATGATTTGATCATGAAACTTTCCTTTGAATGTTTGCAGAACTCATGATAAAGTAAATAAACAAGTGGAATACAGAAAAATATAGTGCTTCTGCGTCCCATATCCAATGAGGCTTAAGGCTGAGTTGAATATGGGACGCAGACGCGCTATATTTTTCCTTAATTCCACGAGCGCACGTGTGATTTCCCAAGAGACAGATATAAAAAGGTCTGCATTCAGATGTTTGAAATTTCACAGCCCTGAACAAAAGTTTTTAAAAACCACCATTAACTCAAGAGAGATAATTTACAATGTGCTGTTACAACATATTTAAGGTTAAGGACTTGATGTTTTCAAATGAAGGAAATTCTGCTTAATAAACTCATTATCTAGTGCCGTAGATACTCTTTCCAAGAGCTTTTTGAAATCTATAAGTCCATAAGAGGTTACCGAAAGGTGGAAATGTCATTATTTCAACATACTTCCTGAAATTTGGATTCTAGTTCAGACCTTTTTGTCATCAATGATTCTCACCTCTGTTATTGTTGAGCTCAATAATTGTGTGCTGCATCTACTAATCACACACATCTACATGTGTGCTGCATCTACTAATCACACACATCTACATGTGTGCTGCATCTACTAATCACACACATCTATTGTGTACTGCATCTACTAATCACACACATCTACATGTGTTTTTCTATTTTATGAAATTTTCTGGCAGATGTACAAAGGTGTCATCATTTGGGTCTCTGTGCCACTTCAGAAAGGAAAACAAAGTATGTATCTAACCTTTATAACGTGTTATTGCTAAAGCTGTTTATTGCAATTAAACAAAGTATTATCAATTGTTATTTTATTTTACTGTGTGTAATCACATTTACTGTATTGCCATTCCACGCAATATTCATAATAATAAGACCGAAGGGTTGATGGAAAAGGTAAGTTGTAAGTCATGCTCTGAAGGACACAATGTCAGGTTGTTTTGTCAGGGTCATTTAGCAGACTACCCCATAGGCTTGGGGCAGCAATTAAGAAGCATCTAACACTAAAGAAGATGTACCAGGGACTGTGCAGACAAATGGGTAGAAGTCACTTCAAGTATTTGTCTTAAAGGTAAGGTATACATTTGGTAATCACTCTTAAAATTAATGGTAATAAAAATCTACTTGGTTAGAAGTACAGCAGCTTTCGATAGTATAATTTTGAGAATCATTTCACTCCAAAGTAATGTGGTTATGGAAAAAGATATCAGTTTGTGAATTCCAACACGGATTATTCTTCCTGCATGGAATTATAACCGCTCCAGATTTTCGTCGATATCTCAAAAACGTGACCATGAAATGAAATTTTCACAGGTTCAGAGATGCCAACATACACGATTTGGGCGTAGAAAATACGATTTTGAGCCGTGAATACGCCGCTACGATAATCTTCAATTAAATACGATAAACAAGCCGCCCAGTGTAAATGTAGTTACGAACAATGTATCATGATAAAAACTAATACTAAAAGTATTTATAAAATAAAAAACTATAACGAATGTTGACTGCTGCCGCGTGGTTAAAAGCGATGAGCGGCGCCGAATTCAGACGCGTTTTGGTGCTTATTTAGGAGGTACCAATCCCATAAACTATCGCACTCAGGATTTGCCTACCCGACACACGCGTAGCACAGAGCACACAGTGAGCCACAAGGCTCCTTGTACAGCATACATTCTACAGTCGCTTTTGTAGAGACTGGTTCCGCAGTTTTTTTAACGCTTTACGACTGTGGGATGCGGCGGCAAACAGACCCTGTGATAACTTTTATCTGAAATGCAATTCGCAAGTTCAGCGCGCGCCGTCGTAGAGTTTGTTTGAAACATCACGATCGCTGCAGCGATCAACTAAAATAAAGGTGACAACAAGAAAATATTTCATCGATCGCAATGGAGGCCAAGATCTGATGAAAACTGTCGATAAAAATAAGAATGCAGTGGGTGGAAATGGAATTGGTTGGACAGGCCAATTGACGAAACTGCTCTTGCTGAAGTCGTTTGAAGACTTGACTGGCCTGCTGCTGTGGTCAGGTGGTGTGACGTATTTTTTTATACTATTTTGCTGTGCAAACGTGAGCATTATTCATTTGAATGAACAATGGGACAGAAACTACAGCATTTTGTTGAATTTAGTTGGAAAGGGTTCTCTTCATGCACAAGCTAGTGCAAATTGCGGTCCGATACAACAACCAAAAAAAAAAAAAAAAATCAAATTTTTTCGTTTTTTTTTTTTTTTTTTTTTTTTTTTTTTTTAAAGACTGAGAATACAATTCATAATTGTTAGACCTCTAGAGCAGGCCGCTTTGCAATAAGTCATTTTCCCTGAAAATATTAATTTATATCATAAATGTCATAATTTTCCTCTTTTTACGACTCGGTGAGTTTTATGCCTGACTTGCAACTTAAGTTTTAAGTGCTCGGCGGTGCTACTCTTTTTGGGAATTCAATGTTGGCATCTCTGCAGGTTAGTTTTATTGTATATCTACATTTATATATAGAATTAAAACAATCAAACTGTTCCAAAAACCAAAGGTGTTCTTTCCCTTTAAGGAAGAGAAATTACACTTCACCTAAGCAGACAGCTCTGTATATGGTTTCATTATCAACATGTTGCTAATGAACTTTCAGTTAGATGCTCTTCAATCTTTAGTAGGTGGCACATATGTTTTTACCTGCCAGGAATGCCTTGGTATACCCAATATCAGTTCACAAACCATACCACAGTGATCAGATATGAAGGTAGATGCAAGGCCCTATAAGACAAGATATCTATGTCATTACTGGCCCGTTATGACTGCTGCAACATGTATGTGTGGATTGACTAACACACTGAACTAAGACCATGTATGTGTGGAATGACTAACACACTGAACGTGTGTGTGGATTGACTAACACACTGAACCAAGCCCATGTATGTGTGGATTGACTAGCTCACTGAACTAAGCCCATATATGTGTGGATTGTCTAACACACTGAACTAAGACCATGTATGTGTGGAATGACTAACACACTGAACGTGTGTGTGGATTGACTAACACACTGAACTAAGCACATGTATTTATGGATTGACTAGCACACTGAACTAAGCCCATATGGGTTTTTCCATAAAGTAGGGGGCCAAAGCAGGACATGGTGTTATTTCTCAAAATGTAATTTACTTTCTATATTCTTTGCATGTTCATATGGTGGGGACAGCTCATACGTTTAATGTATAACTTCAATTTCTCGAATCAGATTTTTTGTTTTCATATACGATCCAAAACTATCCATCACACTGTAACGGAGACACCGGTGTCCCAGTTACAGTGTGAAGTGTGACACTTGTGACTTGTTTTGCCATAAATTAGTAGGTTTCATTGAAAATTTAAATTTCAAAGGGTAATATGTAAACATCATTGGTATACTGTAATTCAGCTATTTTCAATGAAAACCTTCAAACGTTGGCCAAGCAGTAAAGGCCGACAGTTTTACGCGTAACCGTGACACTGGTGTCCTTGTTACACCGTGACTCAAAAAGTTCTCTCTCCCTCATTATGCATCATAAATGCATATGTAATACCTGCTACATGTACATGTATGTAGCATGTATTACTATGCACTTTGCTAGATTCAGACATTTATGATGCATAATGAGGGAGAGAGTACTTTTTGAGTCACGGTGTAACAAGGACACCAGTGTCACGGTTACGCGTAAAACTGTCAGCCTTTACTGCTTGGCCAACGTTTGAAGGTTTTCATTGAAAATAGCTGAATTACAGTATGGTTTACATATTACCCTTTGAAATTTAAATTTTCAATGAAAACCTACTAATTTATGGCAAAACAAGTCACAAGTTTCACACTTCACACTGTAACTGGGACACCGGTGTCTCCGTTACAGTGTGATGGATAGTTTTGGATCGTATATGAAAACAAAACATCTGATTTGAGAAATTGAAGTTATATATTAAACGTATGAGCTATCCCCACCACTTAAACATGCAAAGAATATAGAAAGTACATTATCTTTTGAGATATAACACCATGTCACGCTTTGGCCCCCTACTTTATGGAAAGACCCATATATGTGTGGATTGTCTAACACACTGAACTAAGACCATGTATGTGTGGATTGACTAACACACTGAACTAAGACCATGTGTGGATTGTCTAACACACTGAACTAAGACCATGTGTGGATTGTCTAACACACTGAACTAAGACCATGTGTGGATTGTCTAACACACTGAACTAAGACCATGTGTGGATTGACTAACACACTGAAATAAGACCATGTGTGGATTGTCTAACACACTGAACTAAGACCACGTGTGGATTGTCTAACACACTGAACTAAGACCATGTGTGGATTGTCTAACACACTGAACTAAGACCATGTGTGGATTGTCTAACACACTGAACTAAGACCATGTGTGGATTGACTAACACACTGAACTAAGCCCATATATGTGTGGATTGACTAACACACTGATCTAAGCCCCATGTACGTGTGGATTGACTAACACACTGAACTAAGACCATGTATGTGTGGATTGACTAACACACTGAACTAAGCCCATGTATGTGTGGATTGTCTAACACACTGAACTAAGCCCATGTATGTGTGGATTGACTAACACACTGAACTAATCCCATGTTGGCTGATGGCTCATCTAAATTTTTGGTGTGGTTTTTATTTACGGCCCAGGTGGAAAAGAAATCACCAATTAACTCTTGGGTTTTTTCCCCAACACCATGGAAATCAGTGATGTTATGTGAATGCGATAGAGGGCAGTGGAGTACAATTAAGTTGACTGCAGGATTGTTACCTGAGGAGATGTTGAAGATCTTTTGCTGCCCCATTTGATCATCTAGTTAATTTTTAGGTCTTATAGTATATATCCAACCTCTGATTGTGTAGTAACAATACTTGGAGTATCTCTTTGTTTGCTTCGCCATGGCAACCCTGTGCAGTTGGATGATGAATCCCTGTCCCTGCATTGCAGCCTCCTCAAGCAGCCTCCTCAATCATAAAATATCTATTGTAATTGCCACCAAGGAGCACTGTAACATAACCATTTGTAAGATAAAAGCTATTCTGCGTTTAGTTAAACATTGTTATAATTTCCAGTAGTATACCCCATCCTTAAATTCCTTTGATGAGCTGTCTGATACATGCAGTCAAATCAAGTTCCTCCAACATCTATTTTTATGTGATGTGTGCTGAATGTGTATCATATCCATAAAGTAATGACTGTATTATTTGACTTAATGTTGTAGCCCAATGGAGCATCTTCCAGGTGTCTTGACTGTAAGATTGAAGAAGAGTGCTGCTACTCTGCCAAGAAAATATACCTGGACATGTACAAAAGGGTATGATTGATGTTTGAAAATATTATTTTAATTGACTTTGCATTGAACAATTTATGAGAGCGGGATTTGAACTAAGCTGGGGCAGTTCCAGGGTTACCCGGTTCCACCCGGTTCCACAATCGGAACCGCGGTGTCAGTTCCACTTTTCTTTGGTAACGGTTACCTGCTATTTTCGGTACTAATTTTCTTGTACCGGTTCCAAACAGTACCAAGTCGGTATGCAGGATTCAGAGCCAAGATTATCAGCTCTGAAGTGAAAAGACTTTTCAAAACAGAGCTTTGTGTTGTGCTGTAACTGCAATTTGAACCTGCGACCTCTGGATTAACGTGAGGGTTGTGGCTGTGCGATCAAGGACCACGCCGAACCAAGCTGAAGGGAAAGGTCCTTTATCGCACGGCCATGACCTCGTGTTAATCTAGAGGTCGCAGGTTCACATCCTGCTCTAGTCAGGAACATCAGCATCTTTGTGGTCTATATATGCAAACTGTATAAATGCCGATTTGGCAGACATGACAAAATGACGAAGTGACAACAACAAAAGAGACAAACTTAATTTTATTTATGTCAACAGTTTCCTGAGGGTCAGCTGCGGTATTTTCCACCGTGGCTTGAAAACGAATTATACTTAGGATGGTGCCCTACTTACCAGCAATGCTTACAACACGTACAAGCGTCTAGTTACAGACGGTCACAGGGGCCCATCAAACACACAAGCCTGTGTGTGTAGCGCACTGCGGTTTGATCGATCTATTTTCCATTTCGAGTTGTGATCGTCGGTGTAATCTTCGAAGACGTGCATATTATAAACGGTGTGCCATTTTTAACGGCGCAAACTGTATTTGCTTCTGTAAATTATAAATTTGTGCATAGATTGTGCTCACATGTACAGTACATGGAGTGGTTGCGGTTTAGGATTTTGTTGTGAAAAATTTTCCGGGTACGAGACATTTTGCTTGTAATCAAAGTGCATGTTTTTATTGGTCTCGAGCTGGTCTCGAGCCAAAATAAGGTCCAAGACCAAGACATGAGGTCCAAGACCAATGACTACAACACTGACAAGAATGTAATAAAGAAGTTTTAACGAGAATGTTTAGAAATGACCTGACTTAGCAGAGATGGCATGATACATGTATTGAATGGATGATACATCAGGACTACCGAATCAATTGCTGACTGTTTTGTATGCCACACTATGCCCAAACTGTTTTACCCACTCACCTGTACCCCAATTTCTGATTAAGGGAATAAAAGAGTAAGGAACACTGCAACAAGGTCTTAAGCAACTGTTAAAACCCTCAGGGGCAGCGGTCAAATGGTAAGAAGTAGATGTGACGCCCAACAGTTGTGCATACGTGTGCGCCAATAGGTTTTGCATTGAGTACCGGTATGTATTGATTGCGCTACACGTTAATAAGTGCCCACGTAGGCTAGTGTGTGCCAACACGCGTATAACTGGCATAAATGGCTATGAATGCGGAACGCATGTTCACAGCTCCATGTCATGTCTTTATCAGCTGTTTAAAACCGGTCTTAAATGGTCATGTGACTGCCTTTCAAGCAATAGGACTGCCTAAACCATAGAGAAAGGACCACAGAAGTAGTTACAACTTGTAGCACTTCAAAGCGCCTGACGTTCGTCGCCGCGCTGTTAAGATCTGCGGTTTTACGACCGCAATTAGGCTAGTGTAAACATTGACCTGTCACTCAAAGAGTGCTGCACTCTGACCATCACTTCCACGTTAAAACTTAAAATATTCTTGGTTTTCAAGTCTTTGTTTGCAGTTGGGTAACACTGGGGAACGTGAAGGCATACATCACAAAAAAAACCATTTTATGACAAAGAACATGCACTATTTCGTTAGCATGCAGGGTCATGCATTTTCATGAAAATATCACATTTAATAACCTATCCCCTAGGAATGATTTTTTCATAAATGGACCATTATTTACTGAGAACTTGGCCGATTTTCGCCGAACAAACGTTGAAATATACTGCTTGGAATATACAGAAACTGCACATCGGTACTTCACATGTACGAGTCACCAATAAACACTGCGCATGCGTTAAAGCTTCGCTTGTTCACATTTATATTTGTTCTCTCCAGAGAGAGTGGGAAATCGCTGCAGTGAGCTGACGTCAGTGTCGAGTTTTCACCGTACAACGCATAGGAGGTTACCGATTACCAGCTAAAATGTCGGCGACGAACGTATCGCGTCAAAGGAGGCTTGCGGTCGTTAAATTAAGTGGTCCCAGCGTGCGGTCGTAGTGCTTTGGCAATGGGCATACCAGGGATGTCTGATAACAGTAATTGGATTAAATTTTATAGCCCGGGAAGTTCAAACTCCTTCTGTGGTCCTTTCTTTATGCCTTAACTAACTAACTTATCAGTTATAAATATTGACTTGCTGGTTAATAAATTCTACATACTAAAGAACAAACCGATGCCTCAAATGAAGCAGAACATTTAGATTACTGCTCTCCCAGCTCAGTCTTGACAGAACTTAAAAGAATTCCCTGATATTCCATGTGATCCAATGCATCAGTCATGTCTTCCTCATTCAAGGACATTTAACCAGAGTCATACAAAGTTACTTATCCTGATGAAATTCAGTAACATTTCCTGGGTTTCCAGCTACAGTGAGTTCTATGTAATAGCTCTGTTTTTGGCTATTTCTGGTTTGTTCATTATGAAATGGTACACAGACGCAACTTGATACAATGTGACTTTATTTATTCAGGAACGTGGACCAGACAGGTTATTTTGTAGATTTAGATTTATTTATTATTTATTTGTCTGCATCATAAAACAAATCTGAAGTGTTGCTTTCCTTGGCTAAAATGACATAAAGATGTTGAAACTATGCTTATACAATTACTTCTACCCTGTATGTTACTGTACAAATTACATCCATACAAAAAAACTCAAAAAGAAACAACAACTTACAGGTTAAAATCAAATTTGTTTTATTTTTGCTGAAACATTCGCTACAAAGAAATTCAAGGTTATTGTTCTCAAGGAAATATTTCAAGAACTTTTGAGAGACTTTCAAGGTAGAGTAAAATTTAAGAACTTTCAAGATCATTATGAACCTTTCTTACACTCTGCAAGAACCTATATGGCCTAAATGTTCCATTGGCTTTTGCCGACTGCCTCCCAAATTGTGCAGATCTCACAGAAACTCACACATGACATGCAGGGTATCGGCACTAGCATTCAGCACTAGCAAGTGAGTGTAGCTGACATGTGACCAATAAAACCCCACCAAAAACTGACTTGACATCAACCTTGTCCCCATGCACTTGAGGGGTTGCTTACAGAGGTGGACTATTGAGACAAGGTTAACTAGGGGAGCAGATTTATACTTAATGATTGTCACCAAACCCTTGGTCAAGTGGCTCCTTTGAGCAGGAACTGTTATGAGTCAAGCTGGTGCTTTCAAAGTACCATGGTCTTGTATTGTTTGCTATGAAAAGGATAGCCAAGTCTCAAAAGAAAATGGACGGATCAAAACGGAAAAAGACATGCCTGCCCATAAACTACGAGAAACGGAATTGCAAATACTAGGGCATACGTGGACTTCGTTCTAAAATTGGTGAACTTACCAACCTTTGGTGTCTCCGGAAGGCTGCTATCATGGCTACAGAACTACCTGTCTGACAGATCAAACACCGTTGTCCTATCTGGCCAAGAATCAGGCACTACATTCATCAATGCCTCCGTACCACAGGGATCTATCCTTGGCCCACCTTATTCACAGTCTTCATCGACGATCTTGTGGACATTTGTGACAATGAGCTATTCCTGTACGCTGACGTCTCGACGCTGTTCTCACCTATCAGGACTTCAGACCATTTCACTGCAGTAGCTGCTAGCCTAAACGGAGACCTAGGCTAGGTTAAAGTGTGGGCAGACAAGTAGAAGGTCACTTTCGAATCTACCAATTGCAAGACCATGGTACTTTCCAGTAAGAGAACTCCATCCAAGCTTGACCTATGCTTTGGAGACTGCACACTATCATCAGTAAATGACATTCTTGGTGTAACCGTCGACAGCAAGCTGACTTGGTCAAAGCATCTTGCAACCATTTCAACCAGAGCTGGACAGAAACTCAGTGCACTGAGGAAGATTGCTAATGTACTGGATGCTGAGGGCAGAGCTACAATTTACAAATCACAAGTCCGCAGCATAGTGGAGTATGCTTCTCTGAGCTGGATGAATGCTTCACCAACAAACTTAAGCCAACTTGACAACATCCAAAAGAAGGTACTCAAGGTCATAGGAGTTAACAAAGCTACTGCTCTCACGCAACTCAACATCACCAGCCTGCCTCACAGACGACAGGTACATGTATCTGCAGCCACAGGACTGTATAAAATGTAGATCCGCCACTGTCTAGCAGAGTTATCAGCCTTGCTTCCCCTACCATACATAAGGTGCCATGCAACCTGCTTTTAGTGGTCTTTGCCTGAACATGCTCTCTCTCTTGGACATAAGCTTCATCCACACTGCCGTCCCCCTATGGTACAGTCTTCCAGTCTCTGTTGTTGGCAACATCACTGAGGAAGGGATTCAGTCCTTCAATGCTGTGTGCATGAACACCTTCTCCTTTATACATAAATCAGTGTTTCCTTGATACCATATCATTGTTTTGTGTTATACTTGTCTAGCAACTCTGAGCTGCAGTGAACCATTTGATTAGCCAATCAGAGTTCTTCTTTTAAGAGCCTTCCGCCTGATTTTAATTTTCATTCTGTTCATTGACCTTGCACATTTGCTCCTGTATATATACCAAACAAATTACAACAGAATGGCACCAACGATTCGAAAGAGACTACCTAGGTTTTCTGTGTTTTGTTTTTGTAACTGTTTTTTTTGTAATTGAAAATTACTTTGTTTGACCCACCACTCCACACTTGTAGGTAAATTTGAATAGCCCTTTATGATAACCTTGTGGTACATATCTTGGTGACCGGTAGCTAATGATTGTTGTGTGGTTTATTTAATAGGGGAATTCTGGTTGGCCAGTATCTGTTATTTGTGATACACCATCAGTGAAGTCAATTACTGACTCTCTACAGCATGGCCCATATGGACGCTGTGTATACGATAGTGATAATGATGTATGTGATAATCAGGTATGTAGCTTATTTATATGTTTAATCTTTCTTGTAATGAAACCAAGGACCCTCAAAGTGACTAGCACTGTAACCCTTTGGCCTGAGGATAGATGATAAAGAAATTTCAGTCTTAGATGTGGGAGGAAAACCAACTTATCAGGTAGGGATTGAAACCCAACCAACCTGGATTAAAACCGAGGTCCACAGAGGTGAAAGGCAGTGCAAGATACCACTCAGCAGACTTGGCTTCACATGCGTAGTTCAATTTTACTATCCATTTATACTAGCCATTTATTTATGGATATAATTATTACTTCCATTTTACCAATTAATGAACATTGTTTTTTTTTATATTGAAGGTTGTAAATCTGAGCTTCAGTGGAGGTCAGACAGCTACACTTACAATGGTTGCCTTCACAGAGAGTTTGTGCAAGAGAATTGTGAGGGTCTTTGGAACTAAGGTACTTGAGATAGTGAATAATGCGTGATGACAGGCTTGATTGAGCCATGTCAATGTTCAATTTGTGGATCTTTGTTTGTATTTGAGTGTAACAAGTTATTTTGAGAATACTGGTCTTTGACAATTACCAAACGTGTCCAGTGCCTATAAAGAAATGAACAATATTAGCAATGTCTGGGCGTTTTGTGATGATTATACAGAAATGAATGGTCTCTAAAGAGTTAAGAGTTGTTTTCAATGATGTTATAGACCAGTAAGGGTCTGGTTTAAAAAAAATAAGACTGGTGACACCGACATTTCCCCATTGGTGGTCAAATAATATTTAATTATTATATGTATTAACAAATTTTGTGACATAATTTGCTGATATAAATGCACAAGAAATTGTTGGAATTTTCACTTGACTGATTTAAATTAACTAAGTTATAAAACCAAAAGATTTTGATTTATGATTTTTAGATTTATCTAGAATTTGAATATAAAGAATTTGTACACAAGATTGTGATGATGGTGGAAATGACTGCCATGTTTTAACATTGTTGTATTTCTGTATAGGGTGAATTGAATCTAAATGCTGATGGTCAACTGCAACTCTATGATTTCCTGAGTCAACAGTCAATGGAGGTCAAAGTGGAGACTCCAATTGTGTTGTCTGAAGTTCAGAGAAGCTTGTCAGGTCATGCCATTGCAGATTATCTGCTGATGGGTAACTTTGTTGAAGCTGTAGCGGTAGGTCAAACCCTTTAGTTTACCCTCCATCTATATATCCTACAGGGAATCTTGAACATCCAACAAAAGTTTAGTTAAAAAAAAGTTAAATACAAGCTAGATTTGGATTAAAGTCTTTTATACTCGAGTCAAAGTCTTCAAGATGTAGAAAGGACTTCTTTTTATTCTTCATTCTGATTGATTCACACAAATAGAAACACATTAAAGAAAAATAATGAAGGTTTACATTTTTGGGTATAATATGAAAGAGAAAGCTGGCAAGTCAATGTAATTTTTTCAACAAGAATCCTGTTGTGACGTTAAGGGTTAACATGTCTAAATACTGATGCTCAAAAATCAGCTGGTCCTCTCAAAAGGCATCAAAACATAAACAAACAAACTTAATTGTCACTTTTCATCAAGTTGTGATTGACATAAAAATCAATTACAAACAGAAATTAACTCCAAAGTGTGTGTATTTGAGCATTAAGCTATACTAGAATATCACAACACTGTGAATTACCCATCTTGTATTTTGTCCTCGGACATCAGGATTTTCTTGTAGATTGTGTGTTTAACTTTTACAGTGCAATGTCTATCAATGCTTAAGATCATCAAGAAAAGGATGTGTTTTTCACAGCGTGTCATGGTCAAGCAGTCTAGTGCTCCGAATTTATGCTCTGGTGGCTCAGTCATCGGGTGTGGGTTCGAATCTCAGCCATGACACTTGTGTCCTTGAGTGTTAATGCTTATCTTTACCCAGGGTTAAATGGGTACTTGGGAGGCAGAAATGGTTCTTATGATTGAATTAGTTTGATGCACTAGATACTTGATATCACAGGCTGTATACTCCCCATGGATCTGATATGTTTTCAAGAACGAAATAAATAGCCCTGAGCGTCAAAATCGGCATATACCGGCATTATATAAATGTTTATTGTTATTATTATTATTATTCTAACTGGTCTGAACATAAACAGTTTGGCAGAAGCTGACAATACTTTATGTTGATTTTGTGATGAATTCATGTAAATAATAAAAAACAAACTCTATTCATGTCATCGTGTGCCCAAACTAAACACACAAAAAATAGTTGATGTTTAGCAATTAAATTGGACTAGGATCAGTAATAGTAAGGTGATACTGCACACTGCACACAGCAAAACCTAAACTTCATTTTACATCCTTTTCTGTTTTCCAGAGGAAAGACCCTTCCATCATTTCTACCTCTCCAGAAGAAATACTGACTAGTCACCTGTTAGTCTTCCAGGCAGAGAAGGCAAGACGAGAATCTTGTGTGATCTCATTGGACGTCCACTGATCCACATAATGTCCATTATACTTACATGATCCAGATTAGCCATAGGCTTGTGGACAAGTCGTTGAATGTCTGTCGCGGTGATAACAAAACAACTCTATCACAACTATCTCGCGAGACTGCTGCTTCGCGCAAGACTACTGCTCTCAAAACTACGGTCCCATTTAACGACTTGTACAATCTGATAGTTATACGTATTCATTTATGCACATTTGTACGTAGTAAATTATTACGGTTGGCGTGGCGGCCAATGAGACTGCCTTGCCACGTCAATTTGATCTGAGGGTTGTAATAGTTTCAAATACTGTCATTAGACTGAATTTTTAGACTGAGAGCATTTGTAAATGAGTTTCGTGCTGTTAACTGCTTCGGTAATTTAATAGTTTTATCAATAATACATACTTAGCATCAACATTTATTATATATCTGTTTTAAGATGTGTCCCTTGCCTCGTAAACATGATTAAATAATACCTACGGTAAATGTCTGCTAAGTCCGTCAGATATGTTCATGATTGTACGGATAATAACAATCCTGTTCATTGAAATTATAGAACAGCGTTCAGTCACAAATTGCAGTCAATTCTTTCTGTGTATGCATACCCTGCTCTATGGGTCTCACACGTTTTCAATCACTGTGGGTTAACGTGGATGATTATCGACTCAATTTCTCCATATGGATGACTCCATATCCTCTGTACAAAATGTAAAGTTAATATTCATGTACGCCTACAGTTTGAATATTTATAGATTATACAAAACTGACCTATTGGATGCTTCCGTACGAAATCGGCTGAAGAGCCCATAGGCCGTGCACAAACCACTATCGGATTGTACAAGTCGTTAAATGGGACCGTATTCGTGAGAGCAGTAGTATCGAGCGGAGCAGCAGTCTCGCAAGATAGTTGCTAGAGAGCTGTTTCGCTGTAATCATAACAGACATTTAATGACTTGTCCACAAGTCAGGTCTAAAACATCAAAAACTTGTTTTAGTTTCCTTCACATGAAAAACAGTGAATGAAATTTGAATCTAACGACAAACCTAGCAATGACAGAACTGGTGCGTCTGCTAGTTTGGTGAATTGTGAATTTTCTGTCACCTAGTACTGCGCAGATAGACCACAGGTCTCTAGGAATCGTTGAAGCATCTCAAAGACAGCAGCAATGTGTTGTTGGGTCCTTGTGTTCCAAGATTGTTATTGTTGTCATCATCAGATTGGATTGATCATGTAACCCTCTTAGTTCGAAGTCCAGCATTACTGTCAAAGTCAACACATTACATGAATTGTCTTGCAACTCTTTCCTTTAAAGGGTCTGTATACGTTTGGTAATGAATCTGAAAATTAATGGCAATGAAAACTTACTTGGTATGAAGGAAAGCAGCTTAGGATAGTATAAAGCATTTTGAGAAACTTTTCACTTAGAAGTACTGCGTTTATGGAAAAAGGTAGCACTTTTTATCCCCCAAACTTTGAATCTGAGAAGTGTTACTGACAGTAACGTTTCTCAGATTGTGTATTCCAATTGCAGATTATTTTTTCTGTGTGGACATAACCGCTCCAGGTTTTTCGGCAATATCTCAAAAACGCTACCACTTTTTGAAATGAAATTTTCACAGGGTAGTTTTATGGTATATATCTACAACTACATAGGATTGAAATAAACAGTGTGTTCCAATTATCAAACTTATACAATCCCTCTAAGGCTTATTTTCTGTCCTAATACAATGTAACTGAGTTGTGATCTTTTAGCTTGGGACAGTGTATACAGGTTCCAGATATGACAACAAACTTTAAAACCCATCATCATCTACTATGCTTAAGGGCAGGTTTGCTTTGGCAATGAATCTAGTGGTGAGCTCTTGCTGGATTGCAGACTTCCCGTCTGAGAAAAGAACAAAGGGTTGTCTGACTGCTAGGAGCAGAAATATCCTCCACCTTTTCAGCATATTCTATTGGGTGCTTTAATTTTAATGATCATGCCAGTTGATCCTCCGATATGTTGGGGTAGCTTTGCACAATTTACACTTGACGGTGTCTCTGCCAATTTTGTGGAAATTTTTCCACACGTGACAGGACTGTGTGTGGCATGTTGTTTGGTATTCTACTTTAATAATACTGAATGACATCATTTAGACGTAGATTTAAGCAAGAGGAAAGAGCTAAAGAGTAGGCAGACATGATTTGAAGTGTAATTACAATGAATGATCTGAACGCATCTTCAACAAAAGGCTATCCATTGTTCATATTTGCTTCAAAATTTAATATTTTTCCCCCACAAACAACTCAATTAGGACAATATTGGTACAGGTACTGATTAAAGGCAGTGGACACTATTGGTAATTACTCAAAATAATTATTAGCATAAAACCTTACTTGGTAACGAGTAATGGGGAGCTGTTGACAGTATAAAACATTGTGAGAAACGGCTCCCTCTGAAGTAACGTAGTTTTCGAGAAAGAAGTAATTTTCCACGAATTTGATTTTGAGACCTCAGGTTTAGAATTTGAGGTCTCGAAATCAAGCATCTGAAAGCACACAACTTTGTGTGACAAGGGTGTTTTTTCTTTCATTATTATCTCGCAACTTCGACGACCAATTGAGTTCAAATTTTCATAGGTTTGTTATTTTGTGCATATGTTGAGATACACCAAGTGAGAATACTGGTCTTTGACAATTACCAATAGTGTCCAGTGTCTTTAAATATCAAATTATTTGTATCCAACAGTTTTTTAATTTTTAAACAGCAGCCTGGGGTTTGTCACTGACTTGAAATTAATTACTGAAAATGAAGTATTGCAAATTTTGTTTTAGCAGATAAAGGCATGTTATGATGTCATTTTTTTAAATTAGGAAATGAGGAAGGATTCAACCATTCCTTGATTATTGCAAAATTTTGTTCTGAAATGCAAGAGTTATGCTTTGTCAACAACAAGTGATTTACCATAAAACTAGAAATTGGTTTATATGTCAACTTTTTATATATTGAAATTAGATAAAGACTATATTTAAACAAAATTATAGCTATACAGTTTAAGTGTGTATAAACAAAAAGTTGTGCTATGTTCACCATGTGACTGATTCAAGTTTTATTCCATTCACATATTTGGATCTTGAAGTGACGATGTTGAAAACAGGTTACATTTTTAGATACCATATATAAATAAATCAGTGTTAATTTATGTTTTGTCTAAAGAGTGAAAATCAGAGGTACACAATTTTTAACAACAACTCCTAATTGTATTATTATAATGAGATGATACCGCTTGGAATGCTAACATTTTTTTAAAGAACAATACCAGATTTAAAGGCACTGAATACGTTTGGTAATTGTCAAAGACCAGTGTTCTCACTTGGTGTATCCCAAAATATGCATAAAATAACAAGCCTGTGAAAATTTGGGCTCAAATGGTCATCGAAGTTGCAAGAAAATGATGAAAGAAAAAACACCCTTGTTGTACAAATTTTTGTGCTTTCAGATAGGAACAAAAGGCTTCTTGCAAGAAGTCATTTATTATTTTAGTGAGAAATTACCTCTTTCTCAAAAACTATACGCTACTTCAGAGGGAGTCGTTTCTCACAATGTTTTATACTATCAACAGCTCTCTACAACAAGGGTGTTTTTTCTTTCATCATTTTCTTGCAACTTCGATGACCAACTGAGCCCAAATTTTCACAGGCTTGTTATTTTATGCATATGTTGGGATACACCAAGTGAGAACACTGGTCTTTGACAATTACCAAACGTGTACACTGCCTTTAAGCAGCTATATATGAAATTCATTCGTTCATTTATTTATTTCATTTATTTTATTGGTCACATTCATATACAAAACAACATGAAATTCTTCGTCTGTGCGAAAGTGTGCGAAAAATTACCCCAAACAAGATCAATACTAGCTAATAATAATATATAAATTGGGTCCTGTAAGCCTACTTGTCTTCTGATTCCGCTCTGGACCCCCTACCCTTCCTCGACGAGAAAGAAAACAAAATCACGAAAACAAAATACATAAAAAAAAAACCGCCCTCCCCAACAAATGTATTTTATGTATTTGCCCTGCCCCCTCCCACCCATCGATCTTACAGGGCAACTTGTAATTTGTATGGATCTTTACGAAAATCTATCTCGGGAAACACATTTTAGACATCAATCAAGACATTCGGTCGAGGGGACAGCCCATCCTGCCACATTGTAAATTGGGCCTATTACTTGGTCGTTATCACTGCAGCCAACAGTAATAATAGCCGTAAACGAAGTCGCAACCCTGGAAAGCGCCCCCTACATTTCGCGCACATTGACTCGGTGCTTGGGGATATCATAATTGAGTTCAGAATGTGGATAAATGACTTTCGTTATGCTTTTTCTAACTTTCTATGGATGCTATAATTATCCTGAGGAGATGTCGATAGTATTTATTCAATTTGGAAGAAAATATTGTTCACACTTAACTAACCATAAATACTGCATAGGGACAGCGATCCCCAAGACAGGCGCTGATGGACTAACCAGCTGGTTTTTACCTGACCCCAAGCTAAATTGGGCGGCAATATCTGCAATTCAACCTTGATGTGTTGACAGATGTCCCATTACAGGATGAACTGAAATTACAGGTCCAGTGGTTTTTTTTCCAGGGGTGGCAGGGACAGCTGTTCCGATCCCATCGTGACTTGTTCGAGAGTTTTTAAAAAGGGCGTAAGAATGCATAGTGTAACACTAACAATGGGAGGCCCATACCGCTGCCGGTGTGTGGCAGGAGATTCTGCCCCCCTCCCCCCCCCACCAATCCAATACGGCGAACTGTGTACAAACCACAAACCTCTTCTGATAGCGCCCTCTTTTGAATCATCCTCCTCCAGCCCATTCCCATTATGGGGGACAAATCTCCGGGGACAGATTTCCCTATGACACCGGCTAATCATAGAGAAAGGACCACGTGGGTAGTGAATGTCAGATCGGTATATCGGAATAAAGATCACCAATTCTCAAGTGATTTGGCAAATAGTTTCCCCGTCTTGCTAAGAATAGGTTTTCCCGGTAATTTTCGGCAAACAAGGATGGCAATTTAAATGTTGCGTTATTCTATTCGCGAAATTGAAAGCTCCTCAAAACAGTTTAATTTCACGTGTCAGCGAAATCTTGTTTTGTGTCAGGCGCGATTAAAAAGATAACTATTCAATTTAACAATCCACTCAAAAAGCATTCAAATTCGCGGCAGCTTTTCGCACAGTCGCCCCTTTTCTGCCTATATTGAATTCTGAGTGATATAGCATGGCTCAGAAAAATGCCTTCTGAGGTTTTATTTAAAATATAATGCCAATTGCCATTGCATGTGACTCAACGTCAAATTGAATGACGGTTTCATTTTTCAACCCTAACGAGTGCATGAAAGTGAAAAGGGCCAAGTTTTTCCGAAAATGGTGGGCGGGAAAAACTGAATTAAACAAGCCCGGAAAGTTACCGACTATTTGCGACTCCCGCAATGAGCAAGGCGACAGTCACCCCCTCCAATATTGAGCATCATTCTATAATCACTTCATTGCCAATTATCATTTAACAGCAAATTATTCATCGCTTTATTTCTATGTAACAACTGAAAAGCAAGATTATACAAATACAGGGGTTTTTATAAGCGGCCACCGGGTGGGAATGTAACATCTTTCAGTCGTCATTATATTTTTGAGCCTCCCTGATCAGCCTAGAACACCGTGTTTAAATAGGAAGAAGTAGTAAACCACAAACTGGGATAAATTTTGATTAATTCGGGGTTGAAAGAAAATCGAGTAGAGCGGGATAACCTCGGCGACCTCTGGACGTGCCGAGATGTTGGCTCGGTCAGGCTTGGTTTCAACATAGAGCAAGGACGTCTTCACGAAGATGGCGGATTCTACAATGTATTGGAATTCTTTTAAGAAAAAGGAAAACCTTGGAGCATACCAATTCAATAAAGTTAACAAAATTATAAAGACTAATAAGTTCCATTAATTAAAATAAAATGGCTACGCCACGAACTGTTTCTAACCGGCGTTTTCGTGTTGACAATCAGAGTAGGGAGTTTTTCATGAACTTGTTTATCAGGGTCGCCATACGCGCCCCTGATAACACTCACATGTTGAGCCCACACAGTTCATCCTAGCCTTGATCAAGGCAGTCGCATTTTTCACTCCAAAAAAGACGCCGTAAACACACCCGTATGTGTGTGCGTAAGGTGTGTATCGCATCGCACGACCTACCCGTATACACTGTGTGTGTATCACGTCGTACGACGCCCGTACACACACTGTGCGCAGGTCATCCGCACTCGTACCACTCTCCGCATGCGGAGGCCGTCAGGCCGACAGCCTTGACGGTTCTGTAACTTCCGGGTTTAATGTGTTTCTTGATATTTTCGTCCAATATTGGACGAAAATGGGGGGGGGCTCTCGGATATGCTAGTATGCAGCTCATGAATATTTAAATCTTTCGTCAGACCTATTGCAGACAACACAGGATGGGAAGCAAATGAATTATTCATTTTGACGTCCAATCACGAGCTTCTCTCACTATGACCTTTGTACCATATCAATATCATGCTTGCTGTATGTGATGCGATGTGAGTAGTTACCGACTTAATGGCGTTTGTGTGTAGCATTGTCTCAGCCATTTTTGACCGGTAATCTGTGAGGCTGGTCAGTCAGCTCAGAAGTGCTGAACCCGGGCGCGGCCCCTGGAGCTTTTTGCGCTGCACTCAAGTTCCCTTATTGGACTACCCTGCATGATCACTCGCCATTCTTTTGGTTATTAATTCTGGAGTTCATGTAGTTTCTGCATCTGTCTTTTCCTGACATGTCCTCTCGAAGTCCGACTCTGTGCAGCCACACCGTCTTCATACTTTTGAATTGTTCTCAGACAGGGTCTTATAAGAATTTACTGCCAAACAAAAATTGCCAGGATACAGCCACACATAATACACTGAAATAGATTTTTAGCTACCCTATTCTAGTGAATGTACTTGGGAAATTTGGTTAGGCAGCTCTTTTTTAGTGGGGCGGCCCAAATGATATAAAAAGTGCAATGAGCTATATGCCTTCATGATGAAACAATCAATAATGGTAGTTTATTGAGGTCTTTGTTTTGTATATTCTACCTCCAATGAATGCACCAACAATGATTAAATCACTGTTTAATGATGCAAGATGGAGACAGTAGATGGTCAATCGGGCCTTACGTCACTACGAAAAATACATCAGAACGCGTCTTCCTGCTGGAAAATGGTGTATGTAATGTATGTAACAAATCGATCCACGCAACCTCATTTGTTTAATTCCATGCCCTCATTGTCTCGCTCAGCTGAGGAGAATACGCAACATTTTCAGATAGATATTATTATAACAAATTCATAAATACCCCAGACAGTTTCGCTACTCCTATTGGTGGAGAGCGCGTCACGTGGGGGTGTTTAAACGGTTGATAAAGACACAGCTGAAGCTGTTTAAGACCGGCTGGCTTCGCGTGTTGGGCGCGCAAGCTCATGTACACCAATTTCAATTACGCAGAACGCAATTCATAGCTATTAGTAACAGCGCGTAATATGTGTGTACACGCGCGTATACACACCGACCGACGCGCACAAAACATTTTTACAAAAGTTTTGGGAAATTTGCAAACTTCGAAAAATTCGCAAAAGAAACAGTGTGACATTGTCTATGATTGTGATATTATATTGCTTTTTAACATAAGGGCATTTATGAATGGGAATAAAAGAGTAGTGACTCGTTCTTAAACGGCCGTTTAAAACCTTGCAGGGTCGTGGCCGTGCGATAAAGGCCCTCGCCTTCGGCTCGGGCCTTTATCACACGGCCACGACCCTGCCGGTTTTAAACGGCCGTTTAAGAACTCGTCGCCTACTCTTTTATTCCCTTAGTATTCCCAAATTCAAACCGGCGCGCCAGTGTAGCCACATCTGGATTCTGCATGCATATTCATAAGAATGAGTAAACAAGACTTCCGCCACTGACCAATGGGGTCTCGCCTTTCGCGCGCATTATAGTAATGAGTCATAGGCGGGGAGACAGAAACGTCAAGGCGTTGATCGGTGAGTGGCGCATACAGCTCACGCGACCACGCGCGCACGGTATACTGCACACACGGACACCATGCACACAGCTCGGGCGGGTTGGTAGCTCGGGTTGGTAGCTCGGGTGTGTAGCGCGGCGAAAATAAAATAAAAATGAAAACAATATAATAAAATTGAGAAAAAACTCCAACGCCTTGATCAAGGCTAAGTTCATCCAGAAATTGTCGCGAAGACCGCAAAATGATAAACGCCACTGTGTAGCGCGAAGTGGCGAAATTTCTTGCTGGATTTGTACACATTGCTCCATGTTGAACGACCATGAACGACACAGTGCCACGCGCTATTATAAAGGCTACCACACATTGGCCCAGGCTACCACGTGTACACCGTCATCAGCTAGCTAGCTGCGAGCTCCTTGAATTGTGTGTGTGTGCCGAGAGATAGGGATGGTCAGCAGGAGGAGGCAGAAACAATTTGATATACGCACAATAAAAGAATGATATTAATTACCATACATAGATAAAAACGGCACGATGTGGGTTTTTTAAAGATTAATTTCCAAGAAAATAAACCAAAGTATCAGCAACTGGGTTTTAATCTTTACCTATTTCAATAAATTGACATTTTTGATTCGGCCATAATATACTTTTATGTGAGTTGTGGCCAATCAGCGTAATCGTAAGATGTTGACGATGAAGCGGAGTGATATTTTTCTTGCCACGTACAGAAAAATCAGAAATTGACCTACGTGGTACTGCGCGCAGGTACACATGTGTACGTGTGGGGGTGTGCAAATTTAGACTCTTTCCGGAGTAACTGCGACAAGCGGTTAACAGAACACCATACAGACGATATTTTCACAATTTTACTCCGCCGTGGACTGTAAAAACAGACACAGTGGAGCGAAAGCGACATAAAGTTTAATTTTTGGACGGATTTTCCGGAAGACAGCATCCACTTGTGTAAGTAAACATTAAAATTCTTGTCAAATATTACCATGGCCGGAGCCCGTTTTTATTTCTCAAGTCAATTCAATAAGCACTAACTAACCAGCCATACCATGCCCTAACTTGCCTAACTAAGTTACTTTCAAATTGACCGTGATGAGCATCCGAATACAGTTTAACTTCAACAAAATGCAAGACAGAACTCGGTGTACAGTCACTCAATAGGAATGTGTAACTTGTGTTATCTGGTGTCCTTATAATGAGTGACTGAGTATGACCACTGCTCTGGTCATCACTCAATCATATTTCCTCCCGTGTCCGGTTTTCGATGTACTATGCCTTTTTCTTTGAATTGAAAAAAAAAATAATGATGCCATATATCAACTGATGCCCTAATTACCTTCCTTTGTTTATAAGAAGTATGTAAAAATATATTAAAACTTGATAGACATTGAAACTTTCACACCACGCACCGATCTTCGATGACTTCAAATAGCGTCCCCGTGTTTTGAGTTTGACCTGTTTTCGAGGCAAACAAGAAAGTATGGTGTCCTGGTGAAGCCATACGCAGAAGAAACATCTGCAGTGACTTCAAGTGTTCTGTGAGACGTTGTGTATGACTCTATAGCCAGCAGTTGGCTTCATTTTATTCAAAATATTTTTTATTTAATTTTAAAAATTACGATATGGTAATTTGCAAAAACATAAAAAAAAAAAATAAAAAAAATGTCAATAAGTCTTGGCTTTCAAATCTGATTTTTAAAAAAGTTTTGAATCTTTTTATGTTTCTTAACATTTATAATAAAGCATATCAATAAACAGTGATATTTGAATCACCAAGCCAAATTTTAAATTTTAATGTTATTAATAATAAATGATATGAGGGTTTAAAAAAAAATTCTCCAGACTGTTAGAAAATGATATAAGGCACATGGCTTCTTTAAGCCTCTGTATTTTTTCCCCAAAATGCTCAGCAGAATTTTAAGTCACATGATTTTATCATCGTGAATTGTGAATTGAAAAATTGTTCGATGAAACTTTTTCGGCGGGCAAATTTTTGTTCATGGCCCCGACAGTATGACATATTTTTGTACCTTGTAGAAATGCCTAAAATACCACAAATTTTTGCAATACAAGTGCAACTTGCCAGTGGAGCCTCACATAATTCTAAGTTTTGGTCAAAGGAGAGGAGACTCTTTGCTTGGCAAGTCAAACCACAAAAATTGTATCTAGGGACTGTTTACATCGCGCGCAGAGAGGTAAAAGATTTGCATCGATTTCAGGGACGCCCTGAAAACAGGACCTCCTACGATTCATATAGGGGTCCTACAGTCGTTTGACCAGTTCCGGATCACTTTTTGAATCCACGTTGTTTTTGTTGCAATCTCTTTGACATCTTAAACAAAAAAGAGTCAAACAGTTTACCTAAACATGTCATGAAACTCACCAAGTATCCATTGGCAAAAAAATAGAGAGAAAAGTAACGTCACCCGTTTGACCAGTTCCGGATCCGTTGATTATATTCCGGATCAGTAGCGCGCCCTCTATTGCAAGCCCATACTCGAGCCTCCCATTCCTAAAACTGTTTCACGAGCACAAACTTCAGAAGTGCGCCACCAATTGACGTAGCGAGACGTTGGGTGATCCGGAACTGGTCAAGGGTACGATGCCCCCAAAAAAACGATTTCGGTAATTTTATTTCCTCACAAAAACAAGACAACTGCTCAGTATTTACGTGAAATATTTTTTACTTATTCTTAGCGGTTTACATAAATGTTACTTGCCCTGGCGTTCCAATTTGAAAGGTGAGAAGTTTTATATAGCATTTTTCAAGCAAGATTAAAAAAAGAAAAGATCATTATTATCGCAGACAAACTTTAGAAAAAAGTTCCTAATTTATTTGTCGATGATGTTTGGTACTTTATTTTTTGTCTGTTGGTTTATTGGATGTTATACTTCACATGTATCTACAAAAATTGGTCATGTGAGCAGTAATTTAATTATGTGGTTAGTGCAAAGTTGAAGTGATCCGGAACTGGTCAATGATCCGGAACTGGTCAAACGACTGTACTACTTGCCGTCAACTCGCCGTCAACTCACTTGTGCCGTCAACTCGCCGTCAACTCCTCCATTATACATTTAAAATCCACAAAAGAAGCATAGAACTATAAAGTATTAGCTAAAAGAGAATTCTCATAAGTTTTAGGTTACATTTCGGAATAAAAATTTAGTTTTTTTCCTGTGAAAAAATTATCTCGCTTGCACAACATGGCAACTGAGGGCGCTTTTCCTGCATATGGATTAGACTTGGCCCAAGATGTCAATGATTGGTACTATTTATTTATCAACACAAAATCGTTTTTGTAAATGAAATTTTACCGAAAACCATAGGAAATATGTAGTTTAGCCCAGACTTAACACTTCCATGCCCCATTTATAAATTTTTGATGTATATTTAATGAGTTGACGGCACGAAAATGAGTTGACGGCGAGTTGACGGCAAGTCGACGAGTTGACGGCAAGTAGTAGGACCGTCATATAGACCCAGTAACTGGGGCGCTGTAGTAGTAGTGTAGAGTGTAGGCCTACTCCTTTTTCAAAATTTTGACATTATCGGTCGTAGTACTAGCGCCCCAGGTTACGGTCGTATTTTTCCCGAATGATCTTCAAATGGCCAGCTATGAAATAGCCCCCTTAATAGTGCCAAATTCTCTGGACTTCCTCCGATCCTTGGCCCTACGCCCATATGTACCTCCACTCCAGCCAGGAGGTGACATTTGTTTTCGAAAAGAAACTCACGTTTTTATGTCGAGATTTTTTCCCCAGTTGTCACTTATTGTAGCTCATTTGTGGACAGCACATTAAGTCGAAAAAGAGCTCGCTCGTTTTTGTGTAATTTATGAAGAAAATCGGCAGCGTTACCGACATGGTTTGACTGTCGGTTTGACTTCCGCGATGTTTGCTAATGCGCTATGGTCTTGGTGCAAGACGTTTCTCGTTTACCTTTCACGTACAGGGCGGCCGACGACCCCCTCATTCAACTCGCCAATAGCGCGCACCACGAACACCTTACTTTAGCCCACGAACCGCCCCCGCGCGCTATTGGCGAGTTGAATGAGGGGGTCGTCGGCTGCGCTGTACGTGAAAGGTAAACGAGAAACGTCTTGCACCAAGACCATAGCGCATTAGCAAACATCGTGGATGCCGGCAGTCAAACCGTTTCAGTAACGCCGCCGATTTTCTTCATAAATTACACCAAAACGAGCGAGCTCTTTTTCGACTTAATGTGCTGTCCACAAATGAGCTACAATAAATGGAACTGGGGAAAAAATCTCGGCATAAAATCGCGAGTTTCTTTTCGAAAACAAATGTCACCTCCTGGAGGTACATGGGCGCAGGGTCAAGGATCGGAGGAAGTCCAGAGAATTTGGCACTATTAATGGGGCTAGCTATGAAAATGCCTCAGAACGACAAAATACCCAACAAAATGCTTTATATTTGCCTACTGCCTGGCTTCTTGATATGTCAAGATGCAACATCGGGCATTTGATTAATGTACTCACGATTTTGTTTTGTGTGCTGCAAATTTACGCTTTTTGTGTAGTCGATCTGAGCATATCGATAAAACCTCCATGACGTCTAGCGCTCAGCTTTATATGGTGGCCCTGAAGGGACATGCACATCTCATATTGCAAATATGTGCGCAGACTTGTGCGCTAGTCATAGCGGTAGTTAATGACTACCGCTACATGACTAGCACACAAGTCTGTGCACAGTCTTCGCGATTAATTTAACGACATAGCACAAGTCTGCGCACGTCTTCGCTATTATTTCACGACATTGCAGTCGTTGATCCACTACCCATAATGCATCAGTAGCAGCAAACCTGACATCTGACCTCATGATCTACCACTGCACTGCGACGACAGTGTAGGGCACTCGTCTATTGCGAGTGTCCAATGAAGTCGAGATGGTTTCTCCGATTGTGATCTTAAAAATCATCAATTTGGGCTACGACAAATTATCATGATTACAAATAAATATGAATGTTGCATCTTTGACATATTTTTGACACATGATTGAGAAGCCAGTAGGCGATTTTCAAGCCATTTTGTTTGGTCTTTTTTTCATTTAAGTTTTTTTTTTGTGGTTGGATGTTAGGAAAATCATAGCAAATTTCCATCACGGCTCTGGACAGAGTTTCACTGGGGCGCTAGTACTAGTAGTACGACCGCAGATGTCAAAATTGAAAGTAGAAAAAAGGAGTACTGCGTCCCAGTTACTGGGTCAAAACTCATCCTAAAAGTTGGGCTCGTTCTGTGCGCAAAAGAATGTTCCCGTAGGCATACTGTACGCCTGCAATCTAGTGGACTGCTAGAACAATCTGCTTGCTGGACCGTGTCATTCTGCCAAACTTCAGGAAAATCCTACACAAAAGAATGCGTGCGTTAGCATTTTGAACATATTCCAATTGACCAATGTAACAAACCAGGGATCCAACGGAAATGAAAATTGACGTGTCCTTTTTACTAGTTTCTTGTACTGACTCTGTGTGTGAAGACTTGCGTGCAATATACAAAGCAACCACAAGAGAGGGCAGGGTCTCAACGAAACTTTTGATCATGTTTTAGGCACTATGCATCCAATCCTGTACATTAACGCTGAAACCAGTGAATTTGAATGGTTTGATATTGGGAGAATTTATTCCAAGTGGTATTCTGTTAAAGTTGTGTCCATAGACTTTTTCGCAAATACTCAGTACGCGGTCACTTGCCGTGGAATGAGGTGCATGCTGGTCTAGTTAGCGACACATTTTGATTGCTAACTAGACCAGCATGCACCTCATTCCACGGCTAACGCATGCGCACGGAGTATTTGCGAAGTAGTCTATGGGGCATAGCACGCAACACCACAACATGAAAACAGTGAATGACATGTAGGTGACATGATATGAACTGAATCTGATGCCTGACGTCTCCCTTTATATGCAATCAGCCATCTAAGGATGTATCCAATCAGATAGTATCTGATACAGATTTCCAAAATTTGTCTCTGCACTCCTTAACCCAACAAGCTCCAACAGCATGTTCAGGGTTTTTTGGACTGAGGACTGCAACTGCAAAATGATTATGCTTTATATGGGATCTGGCATACCATCATAATCAGAGTTTATCAGTTTGGGTGTTAAGTTAGCATGGTGTTTGATTTTGTTAGAGTGAGGTTGGATCCTGAAGTACTATGTAAATCACCTTAAAGGGAGTAATATCAGAGTTGATTTGAGAGTATCTTTACACAAAGACAAAACAAACTTAGGCTGTCAAGTGACGTTTCAAAGAAATTCAGTGTCGACTTGTTTCTTTGAATTGTGAGCCTCTTACTTAGTCCTACCTATTATAGTATTAATGATTGAATAAGCATTCGCAATGGGCCAAACTTAGGGTGCATTCCAATCTGGCAAACAATGCAAACGTTTATTAACCTAAGTGCATGTTTTCAAACCGAAATGCATTGGGCACAAAATGCGTTTGCAAGGTTTTCAAATTTGGCAAATTGTCTCCAGGAGGTAAATGCATATGTTCACCAACTTTAAAAAATGGACAAAACCAGTGACAAGTCCATACAAATTCTAAACAAATCAGATTGTTTGTAGTAAACTGCTTTAATTTGTTATGTTGAATTGAAGTTGTTTACAAATGTGTTGAAATGAACAATAAGTATTAATAAAAATAGTATATTTTAATCATTATGGATACTGTAATTTGTAAAATGATTGGTTGAACAAATTGAAGCGAACACAGCGCATTCCGGTCCAAGCTGTTGTGACTTTCATTTTATAGATGGTAGCTTAAATCATCGCATGAGTGGAATACACCTCTGTTACAGACGTTCTTTGTGTAAACAGTTCTGCGATCATGTTTACAATCTACATGTACCACTTCCAGGCCGGCCCCCCCCCCCAAGCGACATGCAATTTACATTCCATGGGAAGGGTCTTAGCAATGAACCTCTAAGATGGGGATTTTTTCTTTATTTGGTACCAAGATAAAATATTTATGAACAAAAAATTCAGCCACAAAACCTTTGGGTTGAAGTTTTTCAACATTAACCGGGTAATCAGTTGGTTAAGTTTTTAACCCTTGCAGGCTTAAGAATAATTATAAACTATCATTAGTTTTTCGCTGAGCAAAATTGTGATAATATTATTCAAGACGAAAATAATGTATGCTTGGTTTGTTCTGAAGGTAAGGATGGCTAAAATTAAACAGTCATTTCTTGTTTTCTTGTGTATTTACAGTGGATCTGTTTGACTTTATTACGGCCAAGACCATGAATACGGACACAGCAGCAGTAGCATCCACCCGTCCCCCTCCAGGATTTGGGCCAATACCTGGACCCATGGGAGATAGTAACCCCACAGTAGTCAGTCTAGATGATGAAGCTTATGAACCACCAACTTATGATGAAGTATTTCCCCCATTGGCAACAGCAGTTGGAGCTGCAAATGACCAGAGTAGCGAGGGGGTTCCTGGTGCCATGTTGCCACGGACATCCTATGCCAGAATGGCTGTCAAGTCTTCCACTATTACTCAGGTACTTAGAAGTTAAGGATATTTAATCTTCTTCTCACATTAAATTACCTCCTCCCTCCCTAAAAAACCCCCCAACAATCCACAAACAACCCCCCTCCAAAAAAAAAAAAATAATAATAATAATAATAATTTAAATTTTTAAAATGTTGTTCGTTACAATAAGGTAATAAGGCCCTCTAAAAAAAATTGGTTCTGCTATCGATTACATGCCGTTTCAAAATAGGGTCGGTAGGTCAGGAATTTTTTTAATAAAATGTTTTTATTTTATTCTGATAAGTTTGATGTCGGAGCAAAAAAAACAGCAACATGGAAACAAATTATTTTCAGAAGGTGCTATGAATCGTACATCAAAAACCAATCCAAAAGTCCTGCATAACAAACTCGCCAGAAAACAGTGCTCAGAGTTTTATGTACACGACGATCACATAATGCAATATGAAACTCATTCAAGGTTTAGTAAAGATTTGTAAAGATTGTGGATACTTTTTTCCTTACTTTGGTCAAGGCAATTTCCATTTGTTCACTGAGTGTGTACACACTACGCACTGTCCATTGAAGTGTATGGAGGCCTTTACAGTCATGAGAGAAAATTTAACATTTCAAATTGACCAAAGTCAGAATTGTTTTCACTGGAATTGGCTTCTTTTTCTTCTGTTTAGTATTTTTCTCGTTTTCTTTTTTCTTTTCTTTTTAAGCTGAAAAGTGTAGGGTCACGGCATAAAATTGGGGTCGGTCTTATTACCGGATTTTTATATTTTTTAATGCCTTAAACAAATAAACTTTGAACACAGCATTATTAAACGATGTGTGAGACATGAAGCAGCATTGTATTGTAGCTCATAGAGACATTATTTATCTTGAGGTTAAAGTCAGATATGTTGAAGAATGTGAAGGTAAAACGTCATGGTGCATTTCACACCTCATTATGTAGATCTTATGTGGAGATACAATAATGTCGAAGGTCAAAATATTCTGTAGAGTTTTGAAGGCTCTGATAAAAAACAGATAAAATCAGAATATACTTATACTAGTGTAGTTGTCCCACCACTGGGTCTTTTCAGAAGACTTCTTGGACTAGTCATCAGAATTCACTTTCTCTGGAAAAGCGCATTTCATCGTAGTTCATGTTAAAAACCTTAATATTCTTTATGTTAATGACTCTGTAGTCGTTAATCCTACAATAAACAAATCAACCTCTTTTGCTGCTTGGAATATGCAGTACATTTCTTATCTGTCATTACGGTTTGTTTGTGTTTTTACCTGGACAGGTTTTCTATGTGCCTTTGGAGGAACGTCGATACAAGGAGATGAATCAAGGCTTTGGAGAAAGTGATTCACAGTCCAGCAGAATTTGTGCTGAGATCATGAAGTCAACAGGTGAATTATAAAAACCAACTACAAATAGTTGTAGTGTTTTTGTATATAACATGGAATCATACATGAATTCAAGTAGTTTCACATAGGCCTACTTTTATTAGCAATGTTTTGAATAAATATAATCAAATTTGAATGGATATAAATCCAAAATGTAAATGAGTGACTGGAGAGAGAAAATCCAGAATCGTGTTGAATCCAGAATCGTTTTGGAGATACATGTAAGAGCTCATCAGCTGTTTCTGTTGGATTTAAGAAAAATTGTAAATTAAATGATTACTTTTTAAACATTTTTAATTTAGGAGCTTCAATTGAAATGAGTTTGGCAAAGGACCAAAGCCTGACAATTGTTGTGACTGGGAAACCATTGTCCGTCATGGCAGCACGTAGGGAAGTCCTCAATAGACTGCAAACACAGGTATGTATACCGTAATTTTCGGATTATAAACCGCGGTTTATACATTGATTTTGACCTTTTTTTGAACTCCTGCAGTTTATGCCCCGGGCGGCTTATATGCCGACATATTAATATTGTAGACAGAAAAAAAACAGCGTCTATTTTTTTAAAGAAAGATCGTTTGTAAAAAATTCTAAAAATAAATACAAAACAGACAGGAAAAATCACACACCGCCAAACTCACTCTGAAAATTCTTAAAAAAAAAACATTTTATGCACCACCAACCTTGTCCGCCGTTACAAGGCCTTGCCTCGTTTTTATTCCTAGATGAATGGGTCACAAAAAGTCCCATTTCTACTCCATAGTTTTTTAAGGAAGTCCGTCTGTTCAACAAGACCGTTTTTTTGTCCATATTTATGAACACTTTAAACATCAAAATGATGTTAGTCCAGCGGCTTTTGAAAAAAATTGTCATCCTCGGACCCATCATATAATCCGTAATGTCTCACAATATAGTGGGGCCGATCACAAGGCACGATCGTGAATACGAGGTACGAGATAGCTGCAAAAGAAATATAGTCGGGTTGCCCTTCCACACAGAGAAAAATCACACGCTAAATGTCATTGACAAATGGCTTACTTCTGGGTACCGGCTGCCATAGTAAATGCGTGTACAGACATCGTTCTGAATAATAAACGCACGCCGGAGATGGGTGCATGCTTTTTAGAGCAGACTTTGATACGACTCGTGCCGCTGCCAACTCACACAGCATTCAAGCGGCCCATGTGAGCAATAATCGCAGGTTTTGGAGATGAAAATTGTTTTGATTGTTTTAACGGAAATAAATACACACGTTAATTAGGAGTTTACAATGAGTTTTTTCTTTATTTTTCTCTTATTTCAATGAAAATTTTAATAATTATAATATATAAATTCATGCCGGTCGGAGTTTGTTAACTTTTATTCGATCCCCCGTCATTTAAAGCTGGGGCCGTCAGGGCCGACCGTGGTAGCTACAACGTCAGTTGTCACAATAATGATACCAATAAAAAAGAAATATGCCCACTTGCTGTAGACCTTCCTAATAGACCATTACAAAAACGATCAATGGAGTTAACTTTAATACATTTTGACTTTAATGCAACGCAACTCGCACTTTGTGGCGACGTACAATGACTGATGTGCCGCCCGCCAGTCACTGCACATCGCCACAAAGGACCGCAAATACGCACGGCCTCTCTCCTGTGCGCTCGCGACTGCGGTTTATATGCCGGGCGGCTTATACGCTGACACCTAAATCTTATTTTTTATTTTTTGGGGCATTGCGGTTTATACGCCGGGCGGCTTATAATCCGAAAATTACGGTACATGCATTATTGCTACAGTATTGGAAAGGTTGATTTATGGTCCGATGTGATTGTAGCGCTTATGTTTATTTTGGGTTTCTGTAGTTATGTATCTTGGGTTTCTCTTGTTTCTAATAATAAAAATCCCTAATGGTAACTGAGACTGGTTTTCTTCCAATAGATTATGCAAGTTTTGCGCGTATTTTAAATTTTTAGTACCTTGAGTTCCTGCGTATTGTACATTATTGCTTTTATGTGAATTAACACATCCAAACAATAAAAAAATGTGCAAGACTTTCGTAGTCTTTTTGGAATAGTTTATTTCTCTTGAATAAGTCTAATGATTTTTATCTTTATGTCAAGTGGCAACTATCTATACAAAAAAGGGGCCATGCTATTTTTCCTTTTCGCTGAGTTTAGACTCGTTGATTTGATTAGGAGGTTGATTGCTGAGGGTGTTTATTTAACTGATATGTATTTATGGTGCAGGCCAACATCAGTATCCCGATCCCTAAGGAGCATCATCGTTTCATCATTGGTAAAGGAGGAAGTAAGATGAAAGAGCTGGAGAATATTACTGCTACTAAGATCAACATCCCAACACCTAATGACATCTCTGATCTGATTCACATTGTTGGACCAAAGGAAGGCATAGAGAGAGCTCGTCATGAGATACAACTCATCTCTGAGGAACAGGTAACATCCTTACATTAGCAACATATTAAATGGAAGAATCTTGTCATGTCTTACGTAATGCCAGACTCTCAGACCATCTTTTTATGTGACGTCACTTGTCTCATGGTATCCTAAGTGTAATAACATTAATCCTGTCAAGTGTGATGTAATTCCACCATAAACCACACCCATTTCATGCGGTGTACTTCCACCAATCATAAGTCCATTGGAAATGCATTATTAAACATTTTTTTCTTCTAAAATTGTATGCAAGCAACTATTGAATTTTTGACTTTGCACAGACTTGAAACTTCATTTAAAACCTATTTTTGTGATAACAACCTATGAATGGCAGTATAATGGAATTGTGTGACCAGTGTGTGCTTGTATGATGTATTGGCTTACTGACAGGGTAGTGTAATCTTTAAACCCTAACCTATTCTATATCAAATAGTCAAAGTTGACAGTCTTTCAATCTAGATAAATACCCAAACAAAGGCTGAATGTGGTGTGGTGCCTTTTAGTCCTTGAATATTGGTCAAATATAATAACAGACATGCTGGAATACTGAGTACTGTTGTATAATAAGTATGATGATTATTTGTCTGATTACAGGCCAAGCTAGCCTTTGAGCGTCTTAGCATTCCTCGTGTGTACCATCCATTCATTGAAGGACCTGATAAGAATTATATCAAGGAAGTGAAAGCCAAGACGGGTGCTAAGATCCATGTACCTCCACCCAGTGCACTCACAGATGAGATTGTTGTTTCTGGAGAGAAGGAAGGTGTGAAAGATGCTATAGATTGGATCAATGCTACATATAATGAGAAGGTAATCATCTTGCTCAAGTATCCTACTGCATGCAGGGTTTTAGCAGACAGTTAGACATTGGTGTCCTTCTTATAATTTCACACATAAGTTGAGTGTCCACACTCAAATCACATCCATATGCCCCTCTGGTTAGTGTATGGTCAACGTGTTTACCTTAATTTGCCAACAATATCGCTGGCATGATACTTGATACCTACCAGTTTAGCATAATTTATTTTCCTCCTGTGTTATCTAGGGCTGGACGATATCAAAAATTTTGACTGGTGATATATCGTCGAGTAAATATCGCCGATATGACGATATATCGTGAAGATTTTTGAAAATTGAAAGAACCCTCCAGCACTAGTGTTATCTATATAGTCAAAGAGATATTGCATAACAGGTATTCAGCTTGAGTAACTGAAACAGTACTATAGTTAGTTTTAATGCAACATCATCGCGTCCAAAACGGAGAAAGCCAGCTTTATTTAACAATGTGGACTCTGTATTTAATCAGGGATGCCAGTTTTCCGGCTATTGCCGGAATTCCGGCTTTTTCAAATTTTCCCCAAATTTTTCCGGCGCATCGTGTTTCATCAGGCCGGAGAAAATATATGTTATTGAAAATAGATTTCCAGCGCTCGTTTGGAGCAACTCGTGTTTAATGATAATGTTTTGAAAGCGCCCTCAAGCGTTCGTACATGTATAAATGCCGGAAGTATTGAGCGAAGACTAGACTTTTCTGTCGAATGTGTGCATGGTGCCGTATGGTATGTATCAATGTATTTTGTGTGTACATCCATACACGATCTTTGGACAGTACATGAAATCGCTCTGAGAATTTTGTTTCGCGGACGATTGGCGTTACCATTGAGACATACCAACTGAGTTTTTGGCGTTACATTGAGTCATTATGGATGTTGAAAGAGAAGCTAATTTGAAACAAATTGATCGAGGGGTAAAGAATAGGTTTAATTGGCGGTGGCTGGAGTCGAAAGACAGTGGGGTTATTTTTTATCAGACTATACATGAGGAAGATCGACAACGCGGGTAAATTGTCTTTTTCTTTATGTTTTATATAAAAAAAATCGCTGTTATGTTTTTTTATTGTTTTTTTGGTGTGAGCGGCGAGGGGGGGGGCGGTGACCCCCATTCCTTCGCAGCAAATTTTTTTTCCGGCTCTGAAGGAAAGAGTCACTGCATCCCTGATTTAATGGTCTGTATACGTTTGGTAATGACTCTGAAAATTAATGGCAATAACAAACGCACTTGGCAAGAAGTACAGCAGCTTTAAATAGTAAAATGCATTTTGAGAAACTTTGAAGTACTGCGGTTATGGAAAAAGATATCTATTTTTGTCCCCAAAAATTTGAATCTGAGAAGCGTTACTGAGAGTAATGTTTCTCAGATTGTGTATTTCAGTTGCAGATTATTCTTCCTGAGTGGATATAATCCCTCCAGATTTGGCAATATCTCAAAAACGCTAACACCTTTTAAAATGAAATTTTCACAGGTTCGTGTTATGGTATATATCTACAGCTATATAGGACTGACACAAGCAATGGGTTCCAATCCCTTTAAGGTTATAACATTGTATGAATTTATGTGAGGTACACTCGTCTAAATGATTGCAAATTTGACTTGTTTATGTACAATATTAAATTTGAGACTGATTACAGATTTCCTTGTTGAATTTGTACAGAAGTTGAAGACTACTACTGTATCTCTTGAGGTGCGTAAGTGTCAGCATAAGTATGTGATTGGACCAAGAGGCAGTAATATAACTGAGATTCTGGAAAAGACAGGTGTATCTGTGGAAATGCCAAGCCTGGATACAGTGTCTGAGACCATTACACTGCGTGGTGAGCAAAATCAACTTGGACAGGCCATTACCATGGTGTATGACAAGGTAGGAATGCAAACGTATTGCTTTACAGCAATAATGCTGACTCCTCTATTCATATATCTCAAACTGGTCTACTAATTGAGTATGGAATAAGGAGAGTTGTTTGTGATTTGTAACAGGCTAATAGTGTGGTCATCAGTGAGGTGGGTGCCCCAGCTTGGTTGCATCGTTTCATCATAGGACGGCAAGGGAAGAACATCCGCAGCATCACCCAGAACCTGTCTAATGTAAGTCATTGCAATTGCTCATGTAATGAATCTCTCAAAATCCTGTGTTTAAAGAAATAAATGAGTGCTGACAATAACAACTGTATGTGATACTCTGACTGTTGCAATGTTTCTTATATAATCCTGGCCCAATGGCAATTAACCCTAATGCTGTCTGACCATTCAATATCATCCACTATGGTTTTTAATGATAAATGTGCAAGCCTACAATATGATATCATGTTGTGAATGCATAAACACAGTATGCACAAACACATTTGTGCCACCTTACACAACTCTTGCAGTTGAATGGTTTCAAGTGGTCCCTCAATTTGCTGGAAAATGTTACCAAAAGTGGCAGAAAGTAATAAATATGAGACAAGCAATAAAGTGTTCTGAAATTACTTTTCAAATGTGAGTGTGTTTATTTTAAGCCGTTCAATTAAAGAAACTATTTGCCATTTGACCCAGGTTCATGTGGAGTTTGAGGAAGGGCGTGATAAGATCACATTGGAAGGACCGCCACAACAGGTGGAAGAGGCACGTCGGGCTCTTGAGGAAATCTCACGCGATCTACAGAGTCGACTGGATTTTGCTGTTGTCGAGATAGATCCCAAGTTCCACAAGCACATCATTGGCAAGGGTGGTGCTAATGGTAAGGATTGTTTTACAGTTACTCAAGTGTTCAAGTACAAACTGCAAGACTGTTTGTGCTTTCTGAGAAACTTGGAAAATAATGTCAGCTACCCTTAACTTTATCATCGACTATGCATTGGGCCCAGTTGGATTGTTGTTTCACTAGTCTCTGAGGGCAGAATGGGACTAGGTGTTGCAGCTGTTTGAGGCTGCTGTGCACAGAATGGGACAAGGTGTTGCAGCTGATTGAGGCTGCAGTGGGTAGAATGGGACAAGGTGTTGCAGCTGTTTGAGGCTGCTGTGCACAGAATGGGACAAGGTGTTGCAGCTGATTGTGGCTGCAGTGGGTAGAATGGGACAAGGTGTTGCAGCTGATTGAGGCTGCAGTGGGTAGAATAGGACAAGGTGTTGCAGCTGATTGAGGCTGCAGTGGGTAGAATGGGACAAGGTGTTGCAGCTGATTGAGGCTGCAGTGGGTAGAATGGGACAAGGTGTTGCAGCTGATTGTGGCTGCAGTGGGTAGAATTGGACAAGGTGTTGCAGCTGATTGTGGCTGCAGTGGGTAGAATTGGACAAGGTGTTGCAGCTGATTGTGGCTGCAGTGGGTAGAATGGGACAAGGTGTTGCAGCTGTTCGAGGCTGCAGTGGGTAGAATGGGACAAGGTGTTGCAGCTGTTTGAGGCTGCAGTGGGTAGAATGGGACAAGGTGTTGCAGCTGTTCGAGGCTGCAGTGGGTAGAATGGGACAAGGTGTTGCAGCTGATTGTGGATGCAGTGGGTAGAATGGGACAAGGTGTTGCAGCTGTTTGAGGCTGCAGTGGGTAGAATGGGACAAGGTGTTGCAGCTGTTCGAGGCTGCAGTGGGTAGAATGGGACAAGGTGTTGCAGCTGTTCGAGGCTGCAGTGGGTAGAATGGGACAAGGTGTTGCAGCTGTTTGAGGCTGCAGTGGGTAGAATGGGACAAGGTGTTGCAGCTGTTCGAGGCTGCAGTGGGTAGAATGGGACAAGGTGTTGCAGCTGTTTGGGGCTGCTGTGGGCATATTAAAGCATTATTCTTTGTCTCAAGATGGTTAAGTTAATGGGTTGCTAAAGGTGAGTGAAACAAGTCATTTTTCTGGAAATTGATATGATGATTTTCTTATTGGATCAAGTTATATAAAGGGAATATAATAAGTAGTAGATGATATAAATGATATGTTGTTTGTTACAGTTAATCGCATCAAGAAGGAAACCGGAGTATCAATCCGTATCCCTGCCGATAATGAGAAGAGTAATGAGATACGTATTGAAGGTAGCCCTGAAGGTGTGCGTCAAGCTAAGACTGAACTCATGGAAATGGCTACTCGTATGGTATGTTGCTCATATCAATTCACACTTTGTCTTGCCAATTTACTGCAAAGTAACTACTATGGTCAGTGGTTGCTGCTAGTAATCCCTTGTACATAACATAGTTATGCTCTGCTTTGCCGTTTTGTGAACAAAGTTGATGTGTAAATATAGTGTCTGCCGTCAAGATTATTTAATTCTGAACTTTGTTTTGAGTAAACATATTGACCTTATTGACCTTGCTTCATTGTCACACGTTGCCACTGTCTGCCACACTCACCATTTTGGGAGTCAAATTTATGGCATGCTTTTAAAATGCCATGCAGCCTAAAATGAGCAATACTCTGTTGTGACACATGGGGACTCGGACTCCCAAAATGGCACAACCAAGACTATTGTGATGATGATGTCAGGTGAAATGGGTCAATAAACAGAATAAATAAGTTGACCATGAAACCCTTAATGTAATCTTTTTTAATATAATCTACATTTTCAAAAGTTTCAGATTTCAGGCTAATTGGACTGAAAATGATCATTCACTGCATAGTGTCTTATTGCTGTTTCATGATTCAATTAATAAAATGTGTAGTTCATGATAATTGTAGGAGTCATACAGTTATTGAACTCAACTGTCTGTTACAAATTGCTGAATAGTTTTGCTAGACTTTAACAATGTTGACTTGTCAATTCTTCTTAGTGATGTTTGTCGATGTACAGGTGTGTTATATTTTAATTGTTTCTCTCAATCAGGAGAATGAGAAGAGTCGAGACATCTTAATTGAGCATCGATTCCATCGTTCCATCATTGGTACTAAGGGGGAAAACATCAGGGATATCCGTGATAAATACAACCAGGTAGGAAATGTCAACACCATTGTTTTCATTGAGCTAAGATTAGATTTTATTCTGTGTGAGGAATAGCCGAGTGATTGTAGTGGTTGAGAAATAGAGCTCTTCATACTGTCTGTGATGAGTCTTGTTGACCATTGTTTACAGGCGATAGTTTGTGTGGTGAGGTGAGTTAAGTTACCAAAGGGGTCGTGTATTACAAATTGAACACGAAAGGTATAGATGCAGTGTACCTGTATGAATAACATAAATGTATTATGACTTTGACCTTTGACCCATTAGGTCCAGATTACATTCCCTGATTCTGGCATGAAGTCTGATGTAGTCACATTGAGAGGACCTAAACAAGATGTGGATAAATGCTACAAGTTTCTTCAGCAACTTGCCCAAGAGTTGGTGATCAATAACTATATGATGAGTGTGCCCATCTTCAAGAAATTCCATAAGAATATCATTGGAAAAGGTGGTTCTACCATTAATAAGGTAAGAGCAATATTCTTGATTGAAATATTGAAACCAGTTGATTGATGGCCAGATTACATGCAGGTAACACACTATATTACTGTTGATTGAACTATTGTCTATTTGATAGATCAAAGAGGATACAGAGACACGTATTGAGATACCTACAGAGAGCAGTGATAGTGATGTCATACAGATTACTGGCAAGAAGAAGAATGTAGAGAAAGCCAAGGCACAAATCATTGCCATTCAAAATGAACTGGTAAGAATTGTCATCTGTTTATTGGTGACTTTCATTTATCAAATCAGTGGATTAAAAAAATACAAATGAACTGTGTCCAAAAGGTCTGTTTGTGAAACTAAAAACAAATTAAAACAACAAGTTTATTTCCATGTACTTGAATAGTTATGTTGCAAAAAGCACCAGATGCAAAGTACAAAGGGTAATGAATATGACACATCAGAAGCAAAATGATTTAAGAAATGGCTTATTCATTAAAAACCAAGGTCTTATATTGAAATGGCTTTTGACAAAGAAAGAATGAAGATGTGAAGAAGAAGGGGTTTTCAACAATCAAATTAATCAAAACCAAATTGAAAAAAAAAACCCCAAGACCAGAGGAAAGTCCAATCCTGAGATGGACGGCAAGAAATCATGGTTTGAAGAGTTGCTTGACAAGTTGAAGATGAACAAACAAATGTTTGTTTTAATATGCTTTGATGACTACGACCTGCTTGTTATTGTTATGAACTACTAGGCCAATATCACTGAGACTGAGGTGAGCATCCCAGCCAAGTTTCATCAATCCCTTATTGGTGCTAAGGGACGTCTGGTACGTGCCATCATGGATGAATGTGGAGGTGTACACATCCATTTCCCTAGTGAGGGATCGAAGAGTGATAAAGTCACTATCAGAGGACCCAAAGAGGAAGTGGATAAAGCCAAAGAAAAACTGACTGAACTGGCCAATGAGAAGGTATGTAGTTATGTGTAGCAAATCTAAGCTAAGGAGTGTGTTTATACACTCTTACAATATTGCAATCCATTTAGTACAAAATTGATGTTTAAAAAGAAAACATTGTGCCATAAGTTGACAAGTCAATTGCTGTTTGTATATAGGAGCAAGCCAACCATTCCATTGAGGTTCATGCTAAACCAGAATATCATAAGTTCCTGATTGGACGAGGAGGAGCTAATATTCGCCAAGTACGTGAGGAAACAGGAGCTCGTGTAGTATTCCCAACCTCTAGGGATGAGGACAAAACACTCATAACTATCATAGGAACTAAGGAGAATACTGGCAAGGCTAAGGACAAGCTCCTGGAACTCATCAAAGATCTGGTAAGTATACAACACTGCCTGTTTGTTCTCACAGACCTTCCTTAATTGTCTTATTTTTGTTTCATTGAATTAAATCATGGTTTTGCAACTTGTTGATTGTATAGAGCTTTCTTAGAAAGAATTCACTCATTTTTAGTTTGAATTGTTTTTTTCTTCAGGAAAACATTACAGAATGTGAAATCACGGTTGATCCGAAGTATCATCGTCACTTTGTAGCTCGTCGTGGGCAGGTTTTGAGAGAGATTGCTGATGAGAATGGTAATGTGACCGTGAGTTTCCCTCGTAATGGTTCTAAGAGTGATAGAGTCATGGTCAAAGGAGCTAAGAACTGTGTGGAAGCAGCTACTGCTCGTATTGCTGAGATCGTTGCTGACTTGGTAAGAATAGTTAGTCTGGATTTCTAGTAATCCTTACTCTTATGGTATTTGATAGCCTTCAAAACCATTCAGCTTATTGTAATAGTCTAACTTTTGAAAGTAAACATCATAATAATGATGTTTTGTCATTTATATCCAAATGAAGCATCAACTTGCTGAATGAATTAGGATAAATGTAAGAAAATCTGTTGAAGTTGCAGAATAATTTTAACTTTTTCCTTGAGTCTCATAATACCACAGCATAGATCCAAGTATAAACATTTGAGTAGTGTGATGGGAATATAATCCTTGTTGTTAGATAATGAGGTCGGTGTATTCATGTCTACTGAAGGAGTCCTAACCGTAGATGATATTGTATTACAGGAAGCTCAAGTGACTATAGAGTGTATCATACCTCAGAAGCATCATCGTACCATCATGGGTGCTAAAGGATCTCGGGTTCAACTTGTTACAAGTCAGTATGAAGTAGGAATTAAGTTTCCTGATCGCAATCCTAATGCTGAGCAAGCTGGAGGTAAGTACTAGTTACCCTTAATAATTATTATGCATGTGATGCAATCATTTCTGCAATTATCAGTGCTCATTTGAGCTTGGTATGTTAAGTGCAAACTGCCTGGAATAATCAGATGGTAATACAAATTGAGTGAGAAAAACAAAATTAATAAAAATGAATTTTAACATAAAATCCAAACCAAAATAGGAATAGCTGGTTAACATTTTGAACTTGATAATAATGTTGTTTATTGTCTTAATATTTTTCAACGCATCAAACTAAGATTTTGTTCACAGTTTTTTCCACTTATCTGAAATTGAGACAATGTTGAATGGTGTATGTTATTATCAAGTTAAAAAGTTAATCAGCCATTCCTATTTTAGTGTGGATTTTATATTTTATGTTAAAATTAATTTATATCTTTTTCACACAGATTTGTTTGTATTATTGTAGAGGATGAGCTGGTACTGAATGGTGATTCTAATGATTTGGTTTTATTGTTTTAGAGGATGAGCTGGTACTGAATGGTGATTCTAATGATTTAGTTTTATTATTGTAGAGAGTGAGCTGGTACTGAATGGTGATTCTAATGATTTGGTTTTATTATTGTAGAGGGTGAGCTGGTACTGAGTGGTGATTCTAATGATTTGGTTTTATTATTGTAGAGGGTGAGCTGGAACTGAATGGTGATTCTAATGATTTGGTGTTATTATTGTAGAGGATGAGCTGGTACTGAATGGTGATTCTAATGATTTGGTTTTATTATTGTAGAGGGTGAGCTGGAACTGAATGGTGATTCTAATGATTTGGTTTTATTATTGTAGAGGGTGAGCTGGTACTGAGTGGTGATTCTAATGATTTGGTGTTATTATTATAGAGGGTGAGCTGGAACTGAATGGTGATTCTAATGATTTGGTTTTATTATTGTAGAGGGTGAGCTGGTACTGAATGGTGATTCTAATGATTTGGTTTTATTATTGTAGAGGGTGAGCTGGAACTGAATGGTGATTCTAATGATTTGGTTTTATTATTGTAGAGGGTGAGCTGGAACTGAATGGTGATTCTAATGATTTGGTTTTATTATTGTAGAGAGTGAGCTGGTACTGAATGGTGATTCTAATGATTTGGTTTTATTATTGTAGAGGGTGAGCTGGAACTGAATGGTGATTCTAATGATTTGGTTTTATTATTGTAGAGGATGAGCTGGTACTGAATGGTGATTCTAATGATTTGGTTTTATTATTGTAGAGGGTGAGCTGGTACTGAATGGTGATTCTAATGATTTGGTTTTATTATTGTAGAGGGTGAGCTGGAACTGAATGGTGATTCTAATGATTTGGTTTTATTATTGTAGAGGGTGAGCTGGTACTGAATGGTGATTCTAATGATTTAGTTTTATTATTGTAGAGGGTGAGCTGGTACTGAATGGTGATTCTAATGATTTGGTTTTATTGTTGTAGAGGGTGAGCTGGTACTGAATGGTGATTCTAATGATTTGGTTTTATTGTTGTAGAGGGTGAGCTGGTACTGAATGGTGATTCTAATGGAGATGCTCATGAAGAAGATAAACCCAAGAAATGTGACACTATTCTGATCACTGGAAAGAAAGAGAACTGTGAACAAGCCAAGGAAGCATTGGAGGTTAGTTTAGTATGCAAGATATGGTGCACTCACAAAGATGTGAAATAGCCACTGATTCTACCTGACATTGCTGCTTAAAAGTATTTTGTTGCTAATTTCTTGATTAAGAGATGAGCAGTGCTTTTTTTTTGGGGGGGGGAGGAATCCACAATATTGCAGGGCTTGTAGTTCCAACTTGATACTGGACCAGAAATGTTTTTTTTTACAAGACCAGAATCAAAATGTGAAAAAACTGTTTACAGTTTATAAACTGTTTAATTTGAACAAGCACTTAGAGAAGATTTACCTAATTTGTCATATCGATAAGTATTCTTTGATACTCATCAGAACTGAAATATATTTATTAGTCTCAAAGTCAAAATTTGAACATAATTTAATAAATTAAACAATCTACACAGTGATGTATTATTCATTTGAGAAACACAAACCTGCCAGACTTGTCCAATTGTGAATTTACTAGTATGATTACATTGGCCCCGGACCTGAAGTCCAGTTTCAATCTTGATCCCTGATGAGCAATGTTTGTCTCACTACAAGTGTAAGCTTTTACATAAAGTTGACTTTTATATAATCTGATGCTATAGAAACTGGTGCCAGTAACTGAGGAGGTTGATGTACCATTTGACTTTCATCGTTTTGTCATCGGTCAGAAAGGAGCAGGTATCAAACATTTGATGGATACATATGAAGTAAGACTACCCTCTCTTTTTCTATGTGCAAATAAAATACAACATTTTCAGAAATAAAATTTACTGTTTTATTTGCAGAATCTTTTTTACAAAATTTTCTTTTTTTAAGTGGTCAAATTATTGTTTTATGAATGTAATAATTCTTATCAAATAAATTTGTTGTCTTGTGTGCTTGATAGGTTATGTTTTTAAGTATACACAATGGGTTGTTAGTATTAAAACAAGCATTTGCATTTACTAAGCATTCTTGCAGCTGTATGAATAAAAACTAAGCAAATGCTTTTACTGGAAAGCATTTGCTTAAGACTGACAGTATAAACTTCTTATTTTTGTAGCTTTTGCTGGACTATTAGCAGTTGCTTTTTTTGGTGTGTATTTCTACCTCCATGGTATAACAAGGAGTAAATGTTTCAGATTAATTTTCAAGGCTGGGTCAGGGCAACTTTGAAAAGGGACAACCAAACACTAGTATGCTAAATGACAGCGTTTATGAATGTTGTTCAAACAGGAAAAGGTAGAGAAGGGAGTGTCTGAAATCAAGATACAAACAAAGAGGACCGTGTAGCAACTTGAGATATTTTTCAATGTTCAAGAATAAAGATGAAGTTATTGAAACTACTACTGTGGGACAGTACCTTGAAAGTAATTTTGTTTGTTAGATAATGGAGGTAAGATATAATTGTTATTTTGATTGTAGGTAAACATTGCCATACCACCAGCTATGCATAAATCCAACCAGGTTAAAGTGAGTGGACCAGCACCTAATGTACAGGATGCAGTACAAGCATTGAAGGCGCGGGTGGATGAATTACATAAATCTGAGGAAGATAGAGTAAGTTTATCTACACTTGGATGTGTGTTTATCATGTAAATCATTACACAATTCTCAATAATAGTCAGCAGTGCCATAGAAGTGCTCCTGGTAGTTGGTTTAGCTTCATGGAGTGGAGAGGCTTAATCAATAAATATACAAAATATATAAAATAGTTAGATGGAACAAATACGTATACCTGCATTTCTTTATCAGAAATGAAGGAAGACTGTCTGCAAGTAAAAGATAAACCCAGTATACAATATTCACAATAAGTTGAAGAAGTAAACAAACCTAGACGAACTAGTTCAATGCATTCACATAAACTTGACCAAAATGGCATCATCTGTAATGATAATTCATTCCAAATGACTTCCTTCAATAGTGATTCTAGATTGATGCATCTTTGACAATATAGATTTTGTACATACAATGTAGAATGCACAAGGCTTTGATGTCTTTAAAGGCATCGTACACGTTTGGTAATTGTCAAAGACCAGTGTTCTCACTTGGTGTATCCCAACATATGCATAAAATAACAAGCCTGTGAAAATTTGGGCTCAATTGGTCATCGAAGTTGCAAGAAAATGATGAAAGAAAAAACACCCTTGTTGTACAAATTTGTGTGCTTTCAGATATAAATACAAACTTCTTGCAAGAAGTTGTTATTATTTTAGTGAGAAATTACCTCTTTCTCAGAAACTACGGTCTTCAGAGGGAGTCGTTTCTCACAATGTTTTATACTATCAACAGCTCTCTGTTGCTCGTTACCAAGTCAGTTTTTATGCTAATATATATTTTGAGTAATTACCAAGCGTGTACAGTGCCTTTGATGATGAATTCCTAACATGTCAAATTATACCATGTCTTCAAACACAGCGTCTGCAGAACTTCAGTGAGGAAGTAGTAGTTGATACAAAGTATCATCCTAAGATCATTGGACGTAAAGGACAGATTATCACTAAGATCAAAGAGGATCATAAGGTGAAGAATATCCAGTTTGCTGATCGTAATGCTGCTAATCCTAACATCATTACTATCATTGGATATGAGAAGAATGTTCAAGCAGCCAAGGAGGCCATATTGGATATTGTTCATAACTTGGTATGTACAATCATTAAACTCTTTGTTATTTGCACATACTAAGAACACCTCAGCCCAATATCATAGAGAAACTTGGGCACAAAATATTGCTTAACAATTTTCTGAAACAATGAGCAGGATACCAGTCATGGGTAGTGTATGTGACATGGTATTTTGGTTGGTAGCCTTTCTTTAGTAAGCCTAATTTTGTTGCGCCTGGATACTTGTTCAATGAAATTGTACTCTGGTGTCATACAATCCAGAATTGGTTATCCCACAATCAAGAGTAGAAAAACCAAAACTTCATTTCACTTAGATTCCCTTAGGAATGTTTTATTGGATGAGGACAAAATGTAAGTCAAAATGTGATCTTTTCAAATGGCATTATCAAATTTAAGTCAAGTTTGACTCCCTGTTTTTATAAACATAAGCCTATTTGAAGATCTAATGTCGAATATTCACACATTTCCTTCTAGCTACTTACCATCTTTCTGATTTTCAAAAACTATTAGGTTTTGAAAAACAAATCAATGTTATGGGACACATACAACACCTCCACCTGCATTTGGTATGAGTTTCTCAGGAGCAATGTTTAATAGTGTGATTTAAATTTGTGTCGTGTCGTGCGGATAAGTAAACCATTACATGGTGCTATGCAAAGGAATAGGTCTCATACTTCAACACGTAACTCCACTTACCTTGTTGGAAAAATACTGAGCGCTTTGAGACACCCATCGGGAGTATAAAGCGCTATATAAGAACTGTGTATTATTATTATTATTATTAATGAACCAACAGGAGGATCAACACACTGTGGAGATGGAGATTGATCATCGTATCCATAGCAGACTGATAGGTGCTAAGGGGAGAGCTATCAATAAAGTGATGGAGTTATACAAAGTGGATATCCGATTCCCACGTAGTACTGATGCTAATCCTAATCTAGTAACCATTACTGGTCTAGATGAGAATATAGATGAGTGCCAGGAATATCTGCTCAATCGACAAGAGGAATATGTAAGTACATCTTCATCAATCTAATGTAATACAAAGAACAATATGGTTGATAAGATTTGTCCCTACATCAATGTTTGTGTTTATTAAGAGTTTGTATTCAGCTCATTTGGCATGATTCACTATTGTAGCTGATTGCAATGCAATGTTTCACATTGCTCTTCCCTATGAATATCAGTTAACTTGCATAAGAAGAAGCACTTACAAACTTTCACGTTTATCAAACTTGGCATTTGATTGCAAGTGTATACTGATTTGTGTTTGAATGTAGTCAAAGTCTGGTCACTTTAAAATCATTACAAAGAAAGATTTTTCACCACCCCTAACTTTAACAGACAGAAATACTCACATCAAAATGCTGATTAAAAAAGCAAATATTTGAGCTTTCCTTAATGACCGTGTATATTTTGGTGTATTTGTGTGTGTTTAGTTGCAAGAGATGGATGAGACAGTGGATTTACAGCAGTATACTAAGCCTCCTAGCCGTCATCATGAAGATCAACAACCTAAAGCTGATAACCCTGGCTTTGTAGTACGTGGTGCCCCATGGAATAAACCTCCTGATACATCTAATACTATGGACTTCCCTAGTATTGGTGTTGCTGAAAACCCAAGGCCATCAGTAGTTACTGGATCTACTTCATGGGGACCATGGTCTAAACGCTAATCACTAGATCCAGCTAATTGCTGATCATCATTTACATGGGGACCATGGTCTAAACGCTAATCACTAGATCCAGCTAATAGCTGATCATCATTTACATGGGGTCCATGGTCTAAATGCTAATCACTAGATCCAGCTAATAGCTGATCATCATTTACATGGGGACCATGGTCGAAACGCTTATCACTAGATTCTTCTAATAGCTGATCATCATTTACATGGGTACCATGGTGTAAACGCTAATCACTAGATCCAGCTAATAGCTGATCATCATTTACATGGGGACCATGGTCTAAACGCTAATCACTAGATCCAGCTAATAGCTGATCATCATCTACAAGCTAAACACTACACCAAGATAATGCTGCTGGGCTAAGACTGATTTTAAGATGTGCACCGATCATCATTATTGTTAGCAAAGTGTGATGTCACAGTACAAATCACTGTGGCATCTTAAGATGAATCCGAGTGCTTTGTGCTTTGTTTATTGATTTCATCTTCACTGTATCTTACTAGAATGAAGGAATATTCAGCATACATCAGTAGCTTTATGCTGCAACCTTTTTATTATTTGTAGATGTAACCTTCTATCTTTTCAAATCAAACAACTGATATTAAACTCTTAATGCTGAATGGAATGGATCCTATTATCTTTATTTATGCATCTTGAATACCATGTTGCCTTGTCCATGGAAAAATTTGTTTTTCATCTCTTTGCAACTGGCTTGCAAATTAGTTTCCATATTTTAACATTTGTGTTGGAATATCCGAATTAATCTGCAATTATTGAAACGATCGAAGAACAAACTTGATTTTTGTGATGCAGTAGGTTTCACATCCTCTCTCTCTCCACCATCTTAGCCTTTCAATGTACTTAACGACGCTTATCTGTAATGTTACCATGTGGGCGTAATTCTGGTTCATTCTCGACACAATGCAAAGTAGAATTTTGAGGCATGCTGCAAAGAATTCAGTCATAAAGGTTGAATTATTTCGAACTTTTTGAAAACCTTGACATGGATTTGTGTTTTTAACGTTACAAATTTTCTTTGTAGTCACTTCTTGTTCCATAAAAAATGTATTTGTTGATTATATTTTGTTTATCAAGTTCAACAAGCACTGCATTGCTATTTCTTACTTACTATTCTCTATGCACTAATGTATATATTTGACAATTAGGTACCAGAGCAGTACATGTAGTTGATGATGGTTTGCATTGTATGTCAATTAATACCTAGCAATAGCTTCAAAGCTTATCAATCACTAAGCATCGTCTTAATAGCTTTATATTAAGAAACATTCCACATACTTGGATATTAACAATTGTGTGACCAATATTTTTTTTATTTGTAGTAATATTAATATTAATATTGCCAAATTTTTCTTGATTGACCAAGATTGAAAATCTTGCTACTTTATTTAATTATTTGTCCACTTCTTTGCCCTTTGATTGATACAACTCCTTGCTATGACCAGCTTGACAACTAACAGTACATATCAAGGAGATTGAATTAGAGATCCAACATGTTGATATGTTATCATTGTGATACCATGTCAACCTCACATGTTCATCTTGGTGTAAAGTAATAACATAGTGTCATCTTGCAAACGGCACCAAAAAAAGGAGCTAAGATAGCTAGCATTGGATGTATAACTATATTGTAGATGTAAGCTGCAATACTTATGACCCAACTGGAATCAAAAGTCAATAGTTGCGTAACAACATTCCTACAAATGTGCAGCTAGTAGTGGGAGGATTTCATCATGGTATAATACATGTGATAATAAAAATGGTCATATTAAGCACCTTTGTCAAAGGTTGACATTTCTATTAGTACTAATCAATCCTCTTACTCAGTGTAGTTGGTCTTTACAATCACAAGGATACAAATCAACTAGTGAATAATCCAGCAATAGAATTGTGCTTAAATAAAGTAAAGCGCCACGTGTTACTCAACTCTATTACAAATTCATTTCATTGTAGTGGTGTAGTTAAAATATTTTACTTTTAAATTTTCTTTTGCGTTCGGTTTCATTAAATTGCTTTGTTTGTGTTTAGAGTTGTCTGTTGATTGCTATTTGTCAGGACTATTTTTGGTATTCAGAGGTCAGGATTATTTTCAGTCTGATTTTTAGATCAGTAATATATAATGAATTGAACATATATATTGTACATGTTTATTTTTCAAAAATTTCATCTTGTTTCTTTTCATTTCTTGATATTAAGCAGTAGTTTATAAGTAAACAGTTTGAAGGTGATGCGAGACTGATTGTCAAACAAATCTAGTTATGGACATATGAAACTTTATCAAATATAATATTAATAATGCAGTATTTGTTTAATACCTTTTAATTATTAACAAACTATTTTTATTTTTGGTCATCACTGGACTGCAGTTTTGGGAAAAAGTTGTAGCATTGATCACTATAATATATTATGTTGTTTATTTAATATGAAGCTGGAGTTACTCTGTCTGTGCTGTTTATTTTCAGAGAATTGTGTTTTTGTTTGAATGATTTATTATACACTGCCTGATTGGAAATCCTAGGGAGTATTAACCAGGTAATATAGAAAACTACGCAGTGTATTCACCTGAACATCTGCAGAAATTATGTTTAAAAGAGATGAAACTAAAAGCTAAAGCCAGCCAAGAAGGTGTTGGATTAATGTACTAGGTTTGTATATTGAGATTAAGATGTGCCATTTTGGGAACTTTAAAGTTCTGAATCAATAAATTGCAACAATATTGATAAATAATAAACAATTCAATATATTCTAAATAAATACAATACTGAGTTTAGCTCTTAATTTGATTACTATGTTGTTACAAACAAAACGATGATAAAGCAGCGTTGAAATTGAATTCAAGGAAAAGTACGCCGTCTCATACAACAGTGATAAAATGACAGCAGAAACAAACATTTCCTGTTAATGAACTTGAGAGACCTGTTTTATTGATTGAATACTTGCAAACGCCTAATGATAATCATCACAAGAGATGTAAAAGTACACGGTCTTATAATTATTAAGCGATCAGATTTGACCACATCTTGCCATAAACTTCCTGATACTTCGTGGTTGTAAGGGGCAGGGCAGTTTTGACTAATTAAAGGGCACCTCTATGAAGGCACCAAGTGTCTTGGAAGCAATTGACCCTGTTGCCTCTGTGAAGTATCAGCCCTGCATAGACCACTGCACAAGTCTAGTACTTGTTTTGGGTGGTCGGGTTGGTGTAGTGGTATCTTTCCTTGCCTTCCACCTCTAGGACCCCGGTTCACATTTAAAACTGAAATTTCCTTTCTTGTCTTCTCTCCATGGGGTTCTTGGTTAGTATAGTGATTGAATTCGCTTTTATGAGAGTCATTGGCTTAATTCACAACCAGAATTATTAAATGAAATATAGCAGTGTACAAGGGAGACAATGCTACAATCCTATGTATCCCTTTCATGTAATGACACAAACAACGTAAAATTATTCTGAAGCCATGTCACATCCTAACATAGCCCAGCAAACTACAGGAGGAAATTTCAGCAGGCTCGCAGTTAAGCTTTCTACTTGATTTTTTTATTTTGTATTATAATATTCATACAGGCAAGTTAACAGTTAACAATATTAAGTAATTAGTTTTCAAGTTTACCATATCCTGACAGTGTTTAAGTTTGTATTCTAGAGCTTGAATTAGATCACAAAATTGTAATTTGGGCTGTAAATTATAATTTCATGGGCTATCACAAATCAAAATATATAATTTATTTTAAATTGTTCAAACTGAACTTGAGGACATAATTTTACTGGAAGATGAAATTTGTATATATAGCAAAGTATGACGTATCAATGATAGATATACAAGTAAATTGGATCGATTATTACATGCAAAGAAACATCATCTGTACCTATCTATTTCCTACCATGGTCATACCTGTACATCTGAAGGTATAGAAGTTTTAAAAAGTGATTATTTTCAATTCAATTGAGTCTCTACCAGCTATTTTTGTAAAAAAGATAAGGAATTAGTAAAAATATGCAACCAAATTTATATCCACTACAAAAGGACCAAGAATCATCAATTCAAAGGACACTATTCTACCTGAACCATACATTGCTTTGCATGGAGTCTCAACAGGTGAGCTAAGTAGGCTAATTGAGTAACAATTCAACAGCCACACACCCCTGCAAGATGTTGTCGGTTCTTTTGTGCTTCTCATGCACAATACAGGCAGGTCTAGGCAATTCTTCACCCAAACATCAGTGTAAGTCCGACCTCTATGATGACTATATCATGCAGGATACAGGTATATTAGCACAGAGTACTGCATCACTGCCAATATGGTCTCACAATCATCCTATCGCACAGAAAAAGTCAATCCCTTACAAATGTACGAGTCAAAACAAGATATGGATGACTTTCACTTTGGTATAAATACTGCCAGGTACAGCACTAAGTCCTACACAGGCAAACGTTAAATGTTATATGTCCAAGTCTCCAACAGAATTATTGATCTAAATCAAGGAATGGGCCTAAGTAACATGTACGCTGCATGTACACTTCACATACATGTATATTCAAACCTATACCATATCATGAAGATTTCACATTTCCATCATTTTAAGTAATAATAGGGATTTGTGATAATTGAAAAATATGTAAAACCCAAAACATTATTCCAAACTTGGAACTAAGTCTCTACAATCATATGAAATGTATTGTATACATTTGGTGCTGTATGGGTCACTTTCAAATTAGGCTTACAATGGAGACACAGGTAAGTACTCAACAACATAACTTGCCTAATAACCTAGTGTTGCAATCAAAGACAATTATTTTGGTTAACTTCTAAATCCTGAAACAAACGTTTATGATGCTGTTGATTACATTAGTCAATTTAGTGAAAGGTTTGACCTTCTATATTATTTTCAAGCAAATTGAATCCTCACTTCTGATTGGTAAATCCATGGCAACAACAGTGCGATATTAAACCATATTGCACAGTCCCATATCACATCCATTTTGCGCTATTCTAACTCAACGTATTGCGCTGTTTTAAGCCACAAGTCAAGTTTGCTTGAAGATAAATTTATTATCACATGTGAGCTCGTGGAATACAGAAAAATAAAGCGCTTCTGCATCCCATATCCTTCGGCCTCGTTGGATGAGGGACGCCAGAATTACTATACTTTTCAGTATTCCACGAACGTGTGTGTGTGATAATTAATGATATATTTTTATAAAATAAATAACCCGTAAACCCTACACCTTAAGATACTTGACTGAAAAATCAAGACACCAACTCGGCTCTAAGTAATTAGTAAACATTTCTTTGAATAAACATTTGTTTATGTGACATAAGCCATTAGTAACGCCTTAAACACAAAATATACATGTATATCTCAAATAATTAGTATACCTTGATACAATTCTACTAAATAGTATACAAATATTGGATGCAATATGAGTGCATTTTCGCAGAATGTAATAGCGAGGTGAAATCTGGACTAGTTTCAGTTAACGAGGCGAAGCCAAGTGAAACGGAAAAGCCAGATTTCACTATGTGATTATATTCTGTGACAATGCTGAAATGCGTTAAACTTTTGTTTTATATAACTCACACATTTAGATCCTTGTCATTTGAAATTGTTTTCACAACAAACACAAAATAGACAAAAAAACTTGTCCACTCCACACTTTGAAAATTCTTTAACAAAACTTCTTAACAACATGGACGACTCCATGTACACACCAACCTTGTCCGCCCTAGTGACACAACCTTGCCTCGTTTAGACCTTTTGGACAAACTGGTAGGGAACAATTATTTTAGAAATGTCCTACAACTATCCATATAGGACTTCTATATTAAATCCTGGAGCATCGCGGAAGTCTAATGGCAAAATGAATGATGACACGTGATGCCTGTTCCACCAATCAAATGACAAGGATCTGTGTGTGTGGTATATAGTAATAAATAAAACATATTTTACACATATACATAAGTCAATCCCTGGACATGAAAATGCAAATTTCTTGTCAAATTTTCTAGATGTATCTTTTACCTTGTCATTAGTTAATACCGAAAATAAAATCAAAAATCAAAGATAAACTTGTCATGGTTTTGTTATTGTTAATAAACATTAGAATACACAAACAAGTTCCATTCTTTCTGGACAGTGTGTAATTGGAGTCTAGCTAATTGTAATATCAGCCTTAACAAATTATTGTTAATAATAGTATTAATTACACATTTCATTATAAGTATGTAGTATAAACAGTGGCATAACGAGTCACTTTCATTTGTGCTACAGGTGGGGGCCAAACATTAAGGGTATGTAATAAGGGCACTACATTTAGGTTGAGATGGTCGCTTTCATGCCCATACTAGACACTTATAACGATCTAACAAAGGTATAAAGCTTGCAAGTAATGATGATTTGGGGTCCCATGATGCATGGGGTTAAAGTGTGCAATTTAGTTTCTTCATAAATTTCAAAAAAGTACATGGGAACCGAAGGTTAAAAAAATATTCAAATATTGAGAAATGCACGGTCCATTATTCTTGTTGCCTTGACGCAGTGAGAAATGCGCTGTCCATTCTTCAAGTTGTTTTGAAGAAGTGAGAAATGCACAGTCCATTATTCTTGTTGCCTTGACGCAGTGAGAAATGTGCTGTCTATTCTTCACATCGTTATGCGCAGTCTATTCTTCACATTGTTTTGATGGAGTGAGAAATGCACAGTCTATGCTTCACATTGAAGACTGATTTTAACAAAACTGGGCCTTATTCTTGTTCATAGTTTTCTCATCTTAGACCCCATGCCATGGGGGGAGGAGGGTGCAAATAGTTCTGAGCCCCACCCACTGTAGTTACGCCACTGGGTAACTTTTGAGTGTTAAGTTTAAAATCAAAACGAATGAAGAGACTCAAAAATAGAGAAAAACCTGTCGGTTACAAACCTTGAAAGACCGTGTAAATTACAACATAAATAAGGAGACTACAAACAGAAAACCAACAAAAAGAAATACATAATTCTATCAGACTCCCAATAGACCGTGCAAGTCTCGCGCGTATTCGAACATTTTGGGGACCACTTTGGTCCCACGTACATTGCTTTAATGCGTGAAGGAAACAAACTCGCGCATTTTAACGGGTCACAATGTTCGGATACGCGCGAGACTTGAACAGTCTATTACAGGCAAACCACGCCTCTCTTTTTACTTAATTTCAAATGATGCTTTGAAATAAGACTTTTTTAGAATCTTGGTGGTGTGACTACAATCTACAAAAAACATTCTTGAGATCAACAATACTTAGTTACATACATGTATGTAATTTCAATTGTCAGATTACACTAAGGGTAAACTTTGCATATATTGTTCAAATTTACAAGATCTTAAATTGTGAGCATCACGAAATGAAAGATAATCTCTGACTAACTGGGTCTTTTATACCCAAACTACCCCGATCGGGATACATAAATTAATTAATTAATCCACTGGAGATACAATAAATCTACCCCAACTGTGGTATCCTTATAACCTGATTATTGAAGACATCAATGTTTCTCATGTTATGATGATTGTATGCATGCATCTGAGAAGAGTAGAGTACATTATCCATCAGTCATCCTTTGGTCCTTACAGCATTACTTGAAATGAAATCATAGTCAGGGATCAATTCAACACTGCCCTCAAGGGTTTACTTATTGGGTTAGTTGTTCACACAGTTATATAGTCAGTGTGTGTTGTCAGAGTTTATCAGCCTGGAAAACAAGAAAAGTAACCAAACACAAAACAAAGACAAAGATTAATGTTCCCATAGAACCACAGCAAGTTAAAGGTATAGCATCCACCACCAACATTAATCTTAATGTTATATATGCAACCAAATTCTCATAATTATTAAAAATCCAATTTGGAGTCTTTGTGATTAATCTGGGATGTAACCAAAGCATCCTTTACATTGATGATTTATACACCCAGTCACTATTATTATTTTTATTATTATTAACATTTAAATGCCTCACTCTTACATTGTTAAATCAGGTAAGCCAAGATACTTCACATGCAAAACATCTGCAACATGCACCAATACAAGACAAATACTATCAACCTATATCCGATTCAAAATGTACCACATGGCGTCACCGTTTTCACGAAGAGCCACTTCTGTCCAAACGCTTGATTGAGATTTACATTTTTCACTGTGCTTAGCTTTAAACTGCAAAATCTGCAATACTAAAGCCACGGTTTTCAATTTTAAGTTTCAAGTTTAACCTCTCCATTGACTAACTAATTTCTTAAAATATATTGGCTAATTGCCAGAGTAATTAGTCAAAGATACGCGACTCTTCGTGAAACCTAAAAAGTGAGTTGACCTACTTAAACACCCAACTGGTTAACATGTTTTTACATAGAAAAGGGGCGCGTATGTCACGTGATCACGCGCACAGTGACATAATTGGATCTTCGTAAAAACAGAAAAACGATTTGACCTACATTTGTTGCAATGTATTACGATGCATGTTGGCTGCTGGCTCTTCGTGAAAATGCAAAAATGCATTCATTGAGATAAAGGCCCCTTCTTGTAATAATCAATATTTGTCATTTTAAGATATGTGAATCTTCGTGAAAACGGTGATGATGTGGTACCACTGAGCAGCCGCTGAGCATCCGCTGAGCAGCCGCTGAGCATCCGCTGTGCATCTGCTGTGCATCCGCTGAGCAGCCGCTGAGCAGCCGCTGTGCATCCGCTGAGCAGCCGCTGAGCAGCCGCTGTGCATCCGCTGAGCAGCCGCTGAGCAGCCGCTGTGCATCCGCTGAGCAGCCGCTGAGCAGCCGCTGTGCATCCGCTGAGCAGCCGCTGTGCATCCGCTGTGCATCCGCTGAGCAGCCGCTGAGCAGCCGCTGTGCATCCGCTGAGCAGCCGCTGAGCAGCCGCTGTGCATCCGCTGTGCATCCGCTGAGCAGCCGCTGAGCAGCCGCTGAGCAGCCGCTGAGCAGCCGCTGAGCAGCCGCTGTGCATCCGCTGAGCAGCCGCTGAGCAGCCGCTGTGCATCCGCTGTGCATCCGCTGAGCAGCCGCTGAGCAGCCGCTGTGCAGCCGCTGAGCAGCAGCTGAGCAGCCGCTGTGCATCCGCTGAGCAGCCGCTGAGCATCCGCTGAGCAGCTGCTGAGCAGCTGCTGAGCAGCAGCTGAGCAGCCGTTGTGCATCCGCTGAGCAGCCGCTGAGCAGTTGCTGAGCAACAATTAGTTCATTCAGACACATAGACATGTAACTCACATTGTAGCCTCATCAGTGAAAAAACAAAAGAAAATAAGATGTCCCATGTAAAGAGACCATGCAGCTATATTTTGAACATCAATGTGAATATCTAATTTAATTGGATCAGTGTGCTAGATATGATGCTGTTATGCAAAGCAAACAAAAACCATGTCAATTGCCTTCATGCACAGAGAATCACTGTATACTGCACTCAGTGTTTTCCAAGTGAAACAAATAAAATAGTGAGCAGGGTTGGAACTTAGATCTTTTGGGATTATTAGATACCACATTTGATTTAAACATCTACAAGGAAATTTGTGGGTTTTGTAGACCTTGAAAACCGTAAGTATACGGTGCTATAAAACCACATCAATATAGACGATGTGACCTCTGTTTACATTCAAACCGCCCTCTGTTGACAAAACACTATACGCGGACTCTTGGTAAGATTGCGTGTACTTTCATGACGTTTTGCCCGGCGACATGCGCGCGCATCATAATATGGTTTTCAAGTGACGTCAGAGGTCACATCGTCTATAGAGCAAAGTTATTACACAAATACAGAGAAATGACAGTCAAACATACCACAAGTCAAGTATAGATCTTAGTCTGTTTCCAACTTAGTGGCTGCGGCTTAATCACCTAAACATTATGCAATGAAGCATAGGCTGCCTTAAGTAACAGCCGCAGCCGCCATTTTGGACACGACCTGACATAGGGGTATGGCTGATTGTTTTCATATACATTGTGCATGTGACATTAATGTACATTATTGTGCATGTGACATCAGTGCATGTAATAGCAATATACATTATTGTGCATGTGACATCAGTGCATGTAATAGCAATATACATTATTGTGCATGTGACATCAGTGCATGTAATAGCAATATACATTATTGTGCATGTGACATCAATATAATTTGTCAACATTAAATTAATACCAAATGCAGTTGTTAAAGGATCAAGCAACAAGCAAACATTGCAACTGATAATGAGTGATTTTGGTTCACTTGTTCGTACCAAGCCTCATTTGGGATCAAAGCCTCATTATGAAATCACTATGGGATCAAAGCCTCATTTGGATCAAATATTCGTTTTGGATCAACTCATTATTTGGATCGCTAAGCCTCATTTGTGATCAATGTCAAAGCCTCATTTGAGGTCATCATTTTGTGATCCAAGCCTCATTTGGGAGTCAGCCTATTTATGAAGTTGATTATCAAGATGTTTGAGCTGTGGTTATTTCAGTTACTCACCTGGATCTCTTGTAGAGCTTGTTTAGCCAGGTACGTTTCCCTCTTTATCTTGACTTCTAGGCTTTCAGGTACATCAGGTACAGCAAAATCAATGAATCGACCGATACCAAAAACAAAATGCTGAAACAACACACAAATATTTATAGCAATATCAAGGTTGAATTTGGATTCCCTTTAAAACAAAAACTTAGGAAGCTTGGAGTCCTAGTCCTGTTTAAACACGTCTCTCAACCTGTCACCACCACTTACACTGACCTGACACTAGACCACTTACACTGACCCGACACTAGACCACTTACACTGACCTCACACTAGACCACTTACACTGACCTGACACTAGACCACTTACACTGACTCGACACTAGACCACTTAAATTGACCTGACACTAGACCACTTACACTGATCTGACACTAGACCACTTACACTGACTCGACACTAGACCACTTACACTGACCAAACACTAGACCACTTACACTGACCTGACACTAGACCACTTACACTGACCTGACACTAGACCACTTACACTGACCTGACACTAGACCACTTACACTGACCTGACACTAGACCACTTACACTGACCTGACACTAGGCCACTTACACTGACCTGACACTAGACCACTTACACTGACCTCACACTAGACCACTTACACTGACCTGACACTAGGCCACTTACACTGACCTGTCACTAGATCACTTACACTGACCTCACACTAGACCACTTACACTGACCCGACACTAGGCCACTTACACTGACCTCACACTAGACCACTTCGGTGACCTCACACTAGACCACTTACACTGACCTCGCACTAGACCACTTACACTGACCTCACACTAGACCACTTACACTGACCCGACACTAGACCACTTACACTGACCTGACACTAGACCACTTACACTGACCTCACACTAGACCACTTACACTGACCTGACACTAGACCACTTACACTGACCTGACACTAGACCACTTACACTGACCTCACACTAGACCACTTACACTGACCCGACACTAGACCACTTACACTGACCTGTCACTAGACCACTTACACTGACCTCACACTACACCACTTACACTGACCTCACACTAGACCACTTACACTGACCCGACACTAGACCACTTACACTGACCTGACACTAGACCACTTACACTGACCTGACACTAGACCACTTACACTGACCTGACACTAGACCACTTACACTGACCTGACACTAGACCACTTACACTGACCTCACACTAGACCACTTACACTGACCCGACACTAGACCACTTACACTGACCTCACACTAGACCACTTACACTGACCTCACACTAGACCACTTACACTGACTCGACACTAGACCACTTACCCTGACCTCACACTACACCATTTACACTGCCCGTCATTGGCTAACTTGGGAGTCAAATTGCATGTCAATAAAGTTAAAATGCATGTCCTACTGCATATATGCATCGCCTAAAATGCAGACTGCACAGTAACACACATTTTTATAGGAAACCTGACTCCAAAATTGGCGAAACCAAGATTGTCGTGGGTGATGACGACAGGTGAAGTAGGCAAATAATCTTACCTCAAAAATGATGACGAAGGCTAATTTAACAGCCAGTAGTTGATAGTAGAATGTGGTATGATTCCCTTCATCATCACGGAAATCCTTGTATCTGCATTGAAACATGTAAACAATATAAGTCATGAAAACCATGTGTAATCTGAATTCAGGCCTAAAACCAAACTGGATATCCTGACCAGATGAAAGCACTCCCAAGGAAAGACATTATAGATTACATTGTCAGATATGACCTATCAATTTTACATGCATACCGCCAGGCAACTTGACTGTGTTAAAATGTCAGAAACAAATGCCTATTTTGTTTGTAAGAGTGACGTAATTCCATCATTAACTACACCAACTGTATGCAGTTAGGCTCTAACAAATGTCAATATTTTTGATAAGAATTCGCCCAAAATCCTCCAAATTTGTAAATCGGTTTCTGTACAAATTCCTCAAACATTCATTCCTGTTACATTTTTACCAAGTTTTGGAATTAGTAACGCAATAAAACATTTAAAATATGAAAAATTGTGACAGTTCTGTTTGATTAAAGACGTCAGCTTTATTTCCATTGGTAGTAAAACTTTGAGTGACACAGTCATAAGTTTCCCAAACAGCAGTTTGAATCACAGTTAAACTTTAAGTGCGATTTTCTCAAAACATGGAATATTGACTGTGGGCGGATTTGTCACTTTGAAAAAAATAATGAAAAAAATATGAAGTATGATGTTTGCACTATTTATATCACTTTCTGTGAGAAATGACACAGTTTGGTTAAATGACACAGAAACGGATGCCAGTTGTAGAATGTAAAAGCCTAGTATGTGAACATGATTGCTTCAAGTTGCATGCATAACCCTGGGATTGAACAGTACCTAGAACCAAATAGACATTGCCTTTTAACCTTCCCTTATTCTACAGATTAATACTTCAGTTAATAGACCCTCAAACGTCAGCCTTACATGGCTGAACATCACTGAATGGGAACGGTATTCACTTGGCTTTCAAAACTTATAACCAATATGCAACAGGCAGGTGAAGTCAATGACTGTATGACACCATGCAATTGACACGGACTGCATTAAATGAGAATGCAGTAAAGTTTGTGGAATGTTTTATATTTATTTCAAGGTGTGCCCAGAATTTTCTTTCATTGTAAGAACTGTGTTTATCAATGCCCTTGCTTGGAGTGAGGATAGATCCCAGACTCTTTATGTAAACAACTTACCTGCATGGTTCAGAGGTGCTGCCGTTTGGTGCATGTGACAAGGTGAAGTTTGTGTATCCGTGCAAATGGAAATCATATTTGTATTGATACATCAGACGAGACAAAAACTCAGAGGTGAATGCAATCAAAAATGCCTGAAAGAAAACAAAACAAAACATGCATAACAAAATTGATTGCAAAGAAAAAGGGTTTGTGAATATATGTTGGTATCAATTTAGTCCCGGTAGGATGGCAGTTTCCATTGCACTACAATGATGTCCTTGGTATTAAGCTTCTCCACAAAAAAAACCAAAATGTCAACTAACGTTTTTTCCTTGTTTTTTGCCTGATTTGATTTAAGAAGCTGGAATTTCGTTCATATATTCTTGGTGTCCTGAACTACACTTTTGATGGGTCCACAAATAACAAATATATCCATGGGTTACATTATTCCAGAAACTAAATCCGAGTTCTGCGCTTCCGCTGTGATCGTCATGTACCTATTGAGCGTGTGAGCATGTGCGGCATCCATAGCAACCCGACCATCTTTCTCGCATGTGCGCTAGAGTTGTGGGCGTGTATCTGTTCATTTTTATTTATTTGCATGCATAATCAGATACATGTACGTCGGTTCTCGGGCAGTTCTTAAAGACAGTGGACACTATTGGTAATTGTCAAAGACCAGTCTTCTCACTTGGTGTATCTCAACATATGCATAAAATAACAAGCCTGTGAAAACTTGAGCTCAATTGGTCATCGAGGTTGCGAGATAACAATGAAAGAAAAAACAAACTTGTCACATGGAGTTCTGTGCTTTTAGATGCAAGTTGATTTCGAGACCTCATCTAATTTTGAGGTCTCGAAATCAAATTCGTGGAAAATTACTTCTTTCTCGAAAACTACTCCACTTCAGAGGGAGCCGTTTCTCACAATGTTTTATACTATCAACCTCTCCCCAATACTTGTTACCAAGTTAGGTTTTATGCTAATAAATATTTTGAGTAATTACCAATAGTGTCCACTGCCTTTAAATCATTATTTCTGGGGCGATATGGATGATTCAATTATATAACAGAATGTGGCATGCCATATACACTAAAACCACATCAAATACAGAATATAAAACCTGTGTTGAAGGGCAACAATGTTTTTGGACTCCTACCCACCGGTTTTGGCAAAAGCAATTGCTACGCATGGTTGTCACCAACAATGGGCAGAGTAAGTGGCTGTCAAAATAAGTTGGCATCATGAATAAATGCATCTTTATTTGGGTGTGAACATAGAAATTGATTCCTATATTCCAGCAACATATTGACTTTCCAAAAAAAATTTCTGAAGGTGCCGGGGCAAGTCCAAACTTTTACCGAGTACCTATTGTAGCCCTTCTCGGTTTCGTCAAAGGCGGTGGTTATAATATAATACAAAATGAGGAAACAGAAATTGCACTGTAGGTGAAATGAAAAATGTAACCACAATAAAATTTGAATTTGCATGTGAATTTTTCATGGGAGGACATGCTGCACGAAAGAATTCCTGACTCCAAGCACACAATGAAGACACAATTTTGTGCACCAAATGCAAGTTAGACTGCGCTCTATATCGTGGTTGCTATGCATCTACATGTATGCTTATGCCTGCTCGTCTTCACAGGCAAGTCAGTGCTGGAAGTTACAACTGAGTTGTCTTTTTTTTCATCTTTTTTTCTAAAATAATGTCATCCAATGATTAAATTAACAATACTAATCCCAGCACTCTTGGAATTCCGGACATAAGACAAAAATTTTTGCAATGGCAGGGAACCTTTATACCCTAAACTCTGTTGCGTTGTATACAAGGGAGAAGTCCAACCTGGGCTAGTATCAATAAGTAATAGTAATAGGTAATACTTACATTACTCATTACGGCTAGATTAGCAATAAACTCCAGGATGTCATACCAAATGCCGATATCTTGAGCTCTATCAGCCACAGAGCGACGTACTTCACTCACATACTTAGATCCATCCAGACGTATCTCAATCCAATTATTGAGTAAAGCAAAGAGAGGAGCCAAAGGGAAAGCAGCCACAAACACTGTGATGAATCCAAACTGGATCACTGCAGTAAAATAATCATCACACCACAACACAATTCACATACAGTCAATGTATTCAGTCAGCACAACTTTAAATGACACCTAAAGTATTCAAGTAATGGTTCAGTCAAAATATACCAAAGATTGAAATAACATCAACTGGGCTTCCGTCCAAGTCTAGATAATTGGTTTGTTGTGCTTTTTGTTGTTGACTGAGTGAGTGCACTCTATGGTGGTTGTATTCTAAGCATTATGATTAAGTTTTAGTCAGACAATATGCACAAGTTGACAGTTCATAAGAACATTATCATGAAATGTGACTAAGTTGACAGTTTTAAAAATTTAAAAATATTCAACGATAGACATTCACATCCCTTTTTTTAAAACTTGTGTACAGGAGTGTCTACATGTAGTATCATATCCAAGGTAGACATTCACATAGGTTTGTACAGTGAATGTCTACCTTGCACATCATTATTGGACATTGGACATTCACATAGGTTTGTACGGCGAATGTCTACTTTGTACATCGATAATGGACATTGGACATTCACATAGGTTTGTACAGTGAATGTCTACCTTGTACATCGATATTGGATATTGGACAATCACATAGGCTTGCACAGTGAATATCTACTTTAATTGCAGGGTAGGTATCAAAACCAAAAGCAGCGGGTGTGCCAAGTGGTAAGCCGTAGTTCATGCATGGTTCACCGCAGGCAGGAGTCTGGCTTTAGAGCGAGGAAAACTTTTCTCTGACAAACCTTTCGATCCGGACATGAAACAGACAGCTTCGCACAGCAAATGTAAACTTTTTGTTGGCATAATGTATACATGTATTACCATCTGTATGGTGTCAACAATGCGTATAAAAATGTCAATTGTAATGCATTAACATTTCAAAATAATTAACAAGATGTTTTAAATTGTAAGTATTCAACCCAATACGTTACCATGATCACATCTGGTGGTCTGGTAGAACTGATCCTAGGATACTTGTGGGATGATTTTTTAAAGGCACCTGGCAGTGGTATTTTGTCAAAATAAAGCTTTTGTCGTTAATATATACATTTTGATGAGTGGAATGTGAATAAACAATTAACTAAGGTTAAAAAATTGTGTTTTTATTTGAATTCAAATTTAAAGATAGGCCCCCCGTTTACAAGGCGCTGTTCGTGACGTCAATCGAGGCGCGGGATATTGAAGAGAAAATGTGTAGTCTGGCCCTGTACATTACGTCTGGGTACCTGATCAGTATGATGCGTTTTCGTATTCGGACGTCACCCAATGCAATCCTAGGACAGTGTACAGTCGACGTTTATACGAGGTTTTCACCGGTCCCGAACTGTCCCATGCGCGTTTCTATGTCTTAAAAAACGGAAGATACGAGCACGGTCATAACGAGAACACGGATAATACGAGGTGTTTTAGCGGCCGCCGTGATGACAAATCGGATCGGCGCGCCGCGGCGCGGCATACAGCTCAAGTCGATCCGAATACCAGAAACATGTTCGCTGCAGCGCTGAAAACGATGTCGGACCGGACCACTTTGCCCTCGTTAGCCTGACTTTCGATGCCCGTAACTGCCTATATTTGGGATCTGCAGGAAACAAATGCTAACTGACCCCATGTCCGAACAATACGAAAATGTTCGTGGGAATAGCAGGCTCTATGCTTCACCCCTGCCGTGAACCACGGCATGCCGCTAGCGCACCTGCTGCGTTTTGTTTTGGACACCTTATCCGGAATGAAAGTCGACGTTCGCTGTGTACAAATGTATGTGAATGTCTACGTTGGAGATGAGCTGGGTACAAACGTATGTGATGTCTACGTTGAAGATAATACTACCTGTAGACATTCCTGTACACAATTTTAAAAACTAGGATGTGAAAGCCTACGTGGAATATTATTAATTAGTATACATCGCTGAACAAAGCAAAGTGAATATCCAAAGTCCTTGTCCGAACAGTACAAAAACGTTTTTGGGAGTAGCAGGCTCTAAGCTTGACCCCTACCGTGAACCATGCGTGAACTACGGTATGCCGCTGGAGCACCCGCTGGTTTTGATACCCAAGCTGGCATAAAATCAGGCTGGTATGGAAAGAGTGCAGTATTCCATATATAAGTATGTGTTAGGTAGACTTAGGTTGACCCAGTTCCATACTAAGTAATGATGTAAATTGAATGACATATAACACCCATTTACCCATCTCCAAGTATTCTTCAAACAGCCCATCATTGGGCACCAGCTGGTAGTCTGCTTCCCATCGTTTACTTTCTCGGTTACCAAGGGAACCTCGCATCTTCCAGCGAAGGATAAACTGCTTCAGTTTTCTATGAACAGAGAATATTGGAAGGAATTAATATAATATTACACCGTTTAAAGCATTTGAGTGATAAATGCAAATTTCAAAATGATCACAACAAAATGTATTAATTCTAAAGGAAGATGTCATAATGAGGCATAGGGGCAGGCCTTACATGTACATGTACTTATCTCATCAGGTCAAAAAGTGTTATATTAGTTACTACATGTATGATTTTAATGGCAATTGAACAATTTCAAGCCAAAATTCCTTGGATTAAGATAAAGAAAACTCAGGACTGGTCTTACAGGATCTGCCCGACTGGACTTCTCACATAAAATCTGCTTGGAACCCTGACTGGACTTCTTACATGAAATCTACTTGGAACCCTGACTGGACTTCATACATGAAGTTTACTTGGAACCCAGACTGGACTTCTTACATGAAATCTGCTTGGAACCCAGAATGGACTTCTTACATGAAATCTACTTGGAACCCAGACTGGACTTCTTACATGAAATCTACTTAAAACCTTGACTGGACTTCTTACATGAAATCTACTTGGAACCCAGACTGGACTTCTTACATGAAATCTGCTTGGAACCCAGACTGGACTTCTTACATGAAATCTACTTGGAACCCAGACTGGACTTCTTACATGAAGTTTACTTAGAACCCAGACTGGACTTCTTACATGAAATCTACTTGGAACCCTGACTGGACTTCTTACGTGAAATCTACTTGGAACCCAGACTGGACTTCTTACATGAAATCTACTTGGAACCCTGACTGGACTTCTTACATGAAGTTTACTTAGAACCCTGACTGGACTTCTTACATGAAATCTACTTGGAACCCTGACTGGACTTCTTACATGAAATCTACTTGGAACCCTGACTGGACTTCTTACATGAAATTTACTTGGAACACAGACTGGACTATTTACATGAAATCTACTGAGAACCCAGACTGGACTTCTTACATGAAATTTACTTGGAACACTGATTGGATTTGCATGAAATCTACTTGGAACCCTGACTGGACTTCTTACATTAGGTTTTCTTAAAAACCCTGACTGGACTTCTTACATGAAGTTTACTTGGAACCCTGACTGGACTTCTTACATGCAATCTACTTGGAACCCTTACTGGACGTCTTACATGAAATTTACTTGGAACCCTGACTGGACTTCTTACATGAAATCTACTTGGAACCCTGACTTGATTTACATGAAATCTACTTAAAACCCTGACTGGACTTATTACATGAAATCTACTTGGAACCCTAACTCGACTTCTTACATGAAATTTACTTGGAACCCTGACTGGACTTCTTACATGAAATCTACTTGGAACCCTGACTTGATTTACATGAAATCTACTTAAAACCCTGACTGGACTTCTTACATAAAATCTACTTAAAACCCTGACTGGACTTCTTACATGAAGTTTACTTGGAACCCTGACTGGACTTCTTACATGCAATCTACTTGGAACCCTGACTGGACTTCTTACATGAAATCTACTTGGAACCCTGACTGGACTTCATACATGCAATCTACTTGGAACCCTGACTGGACTTCATACATGAAATCTACTTGGAACCCAGACTGGACTTCTTACATGAAATCTACTTGGAACCCTGACTGGACTTCATACATGAAGTTTACTTGGAACCCTGACTGGACTTCTTACATGAAATCTGCTTGGAACCCAGACTGGACTTCTTACATGAAATCTACTTGGAACCCTGACTGGACTTCCTACATGAAATCTACATGGAGCCCTGACTGGACTTCTTACATGAAATCTACTTGGAACCCAGACTGGACTTCTTACATGAAATCTACTTGGAACCCTGACTGGACTTCCTACATGAAATCTACATGGAGCCCTGACTGGACTTCTTACATGAAATCTACTTAAAACCCTGACTGGACTTCTTACATGAAGTTTACTTGGAACCCTGACTGGACTTCTTACATGAAATCTACATGGAGCCCTGACTGGACTTCTTACATGAAATCTACTTGGAACCCAGACTGGACTTCTTACATGAAGTTTACTTGGAACCCTGACTGGACTTCTTACATGAAATCTACATGGAGCCCTGACTGGACTTCTTACATGAAATCTACTTGGAACCCAGACTGGACTTCTTACATGAAATCTACTTGGAACCCAGACTGGACTTCTTACATGAAATCTACTTGGAACCCAGACTGGACTTCTTACATGAAATCTGCTTGGAACCCAGACTGGACTTCTTACATGAAATCTACTTGGAACCCTGACTGGACTTCTTACATGCAATCTACATGGAACCCTGACTGGACTTCTTACATGAAATCTACTTGGAACCCTGACTGGACTTCTTACATGAAATCTACTTGGAACCCTGACTGGACTTCTTACATGCAATCTACATGGAACCCTGACTGGACTTCTTACATGAAATCTACATGGAACCCTGACTGGACTTCTTACATGAAATCTACATGGAGCCCTGACTGGACTTCTTAAATGAAATCTACTTGGAACCCAGACTGGACTTCTTACATGAAATTTACTTGGAACCCTGACTGGACTTCTTACATGAAATCTGCTTGGAACCCTGACTGGACTTCTTACATGAAATCTACTTGGAACCCTGACTGGACTTCTTACATGTACATGAAGTTTACTTGGAACCCTGACTGGACTTCTTACATGAAATCTACTTGGAACCCTGACTTGATTTACATGAAATCTACATGGAGCCCTGACTGGACTTCTTACATGAAATCTACTTGGAACCCAGACTGGACTTCTTACATGAAGTTTCTTTGGAACCCTGACTGGACTTCATACATGAAATCTACTTGGAACCCCGACTGAACTTCTTACATGAAATCTGCTTGGAACCCTGACTGGACCTCCTAGAATACCAACTTGGAACCCGACTGGACTTCCAGAATACCTACCTGGAGCCCTGACTGGACTTCCAGAATACCTACTTGGAACCCTGACTGGACTTCCAATATACCTACTTGGAACCCTGACTGGACTTCCAGAATACCTACTTGGTACCCTGACTGGACTTCCAGAATATCTGCTTGGAACCCTGACTGGACCTCCTAGAATACCAACTTGGAACCCGACTGGACTTCCAGAATACCTACCTGGAGCCCTGACTGGACTTACAGAATATCTATTTGGAACCCTGACTGGACTTCCAGAATACCTACTTGGAACCCTGACTGGACTTCCAGAATACCTACTTGGTACCCTGACTGGACTTCCAGAATATCTACTTGGAACCCAACTGACTTCCAGAATATCTCATTGGAACTCTAACTAGACATGATAGCTACTAGGAACCTTCAGTACAAGTACAAGAACACTGCATAGAACACAGACTTGACTTACGGGATAGCTACTTCTTGGCAGTTATTGATGATTTGTTTACCAACCATGATGACCAAAAGCTGCTGAGCTAACTCCACCAGGCAACCTCCATTGCTGCATTCCTCGCTACGCAACCCAAATATCATAGTATAGTTACCTGGGTAACCAACAAATCTACAAAGTAATAAAAATAAGCTATCTGGTTACTATCAAATATACTGTTAGAATCTTAGATCACATGGAATTGATCAAATATACCTGTGTTTTTAATAATAAACAACACAGGAATCCCAACAATTTCAGCTTTACATTGATGTCCGACTCTTGGAAATGCTAACTTACATGTAACTATAAAGACTAACAATGCACTCGTTGCCTAAAATGCGTACTGCACAGTAACATGCAGGAACTCCGACAATAAGCAACCTTCTTTGGACCTCTATCCGAGGGCGCCCTACCTAATAGACGTCATGTATATAAGGTCTATTATAACAACGTACAGGGCAACATGCTCATACACATGTATCGTTGTGTCGGTGCAACAAGGTCATATCTCCTACAATAGCTTTTTAAAAAACGGTCGTCACACAAAGTCAATGAACACTGAGATAGTTGTTGCAGAGTGTTTACATAAGATACGACTTTGTTGCAGAATTAAGTTAAGCCTGGTTCATACTTCATGCAAATGTGAAGTGAATTTGATGTCAAAAATTTGCAGCGAACAGTTCGCTTAAGTTGGAAACAATAACTGCGAATATATAGTTGTGACGTCTATTTCCCTTCGCATTCGCATTAAGTATGAACCGGGCCTTTTTACCTTTTTGCGCCGACACAACGATACACACTATGGTTAACATTGCAAGGCTTTAACAAGGTAGCAACAGGTAATGGTTGGACTGTATGGATATAAACCCAACAACAAATATACACTTTTAAAATAGGCAACATGCTGTTACACATTATAGCCTATTAAATCATGATTGCCACAATATGACAAAGACGTGATCAGGGTTCTACCAAGGTTTTTTTTCCAAAACTGTGGGGCATTCTGGACCCAAATTTTGGATGTTTGGCCGAAGCACGCTGAATTAAAACAAGATCTTCAGAATGTTAGAGTCTACTTGGTGTTTATCTTGATTTTAAGAGCCCTACTGTGAAATTTGGAGCATTCTATAGGTCCTATGGTTTTCTCTTGATGTTTTTTGTAACAAAATATATATAATATTATATTTGGTTTTACCCAAATATAATATTCTTTATCCCCGATGCAAATTTAACATCTATTAAAATATATATATACACATATTTTGTTGGCGTAATTTGGGTATCAGCCCTTACGCTAGTGCAGGGGAGCCCCCCCCCCCCCATGATGTAGCTTGATGACGTCTCATTTTAAATACTCTCCAACGCAATGCTACATATAAAGTACACTACTATAGTAACCTCCCTAGCACATATTGAGGGTAATGGTACAAAGAACAAAACATCACTGGATTACAACAATCATCAGTCATCGTTACATGTTACCACAATCACATACAGACAACTACAGAGGCTGCTGCCATCAATCACTCCAAATACACTGACAACACACACAGATATGCATGCAACAAGAAATGTACATCAGGTGTCCCTGAGATATTACAGTTAAAGTATTAGTAGAAAGAGATTTAGTAGTTGGCAAGACTCTGAATGTGTTACCTCATTATGTTTATCTTGAACAATTCTACTCCTCGATTTGTACCTTTGAGTAGCACTAGAACTTGCTTTGTACAAGTAGGATTTGAAACCTTTGACGGTGGGAGTACAATAATATTAATAATAATAATAATAATAATAATAATAATGGGTTCATATATAGCGCTTTATCTCAAGCTTAGGGAAGTATCAAACTCAAAGCGCTCAGTATTTTTTCCTGCAAGGTATGCGGAGCTACATTTTGAGTATGAGACCTTTTTCCTTTATAGCACCATGTAATGGTTTACAAGGTGCTGTGGCGCAATATGCTGCCGATCAAACCAGGAGCACCGCCCCGTACCCCTTCTCTTTACGATGAGTGCACTAGGTTCTTTTACGTGCATTACACAGCAAACGGGACCTACGGCTTTACGTCCCATCCGAAGGACGCAGCAATAATGGTTAAGTGTCTTGCTTAAGGACACAAGTGTCACGACCCGGACTCAAACCCAGGCTCCGCTTATCAGAAACATCAGAGCTTAAGTCCGGTGTTCATATCCGTTCGGCCACGACATGCCAATCAAGTGAGGTTTGTGGTGACACCATGTGCAAAAATGTCTTTTGAGAAGTGGTGGTTCTGAGAGTTGTAAAACCGCCAGTTCTTTTCAGATCCGCCACTTCTCAAAAGAGATTAATGCACTTGGTGTCACCGCAAACCTCACTTGATTGCTATGTACAGCTCTGCAAACTACTTATGTACACAGTATCACTATCATGTGTGCTTTAATCACTATGTTCACTTTAACCAAAGGTAGGGTCATTATTTGGTTTTTGTCAACTTAATTTATAGGCAAAATTATCAAGAAAGATACAATAAAAGTCACCTGTGAAAGTTTCAATTGAGTACAGTGCCTACTTGCCGTATTTAAACGGACATCCAGAAATTTCCAAAAGTCGCCTGCAGGCAATCTTTAGAGATTCACATTGTTTGACTTGACATACTTTTATTAATTCCTAATAAGCAGGCGCAATTCAGACGAAATAATTTCACAGAATGCTTACTACCAATTACCATCTTTATAACAAAAAAGCTTTTGGACACAAACGATAACATTTCTTTTCGAGGCCATTACTAAAGTAGGAACCTTCCTCTAGATGTTCCATTAATTGGTTGAAAACGTTATACTTTGAGATACAAGTATGGGATGATGCCTCTCACAGCTTGGCTTCACTCATTTGAGCTACAAGCAGGTCAAAGGTCACAATTTGATACTGTACTGTACATAATAAGATAATGCCCTTTACCATGAAGATTGTGTGTATGTTGAGTTATAAATATGATGTTTTGTTTCTGTCAAAGCATGTATGTGTTAAAGGCACTGTACACGTTTGGTAATTACTCAAAATATATATTAACATAAAAACTGACTTGGTAACAAGCAACGGAGAGCTGTTGATAGTATAAAACATTGTGAGAAACGACTCCCTCTGAAGTAACGTAGTTTTTGAGAAAGAGGTAATTTCTCACAAAATAATAAAATTCCTATCTGAAAGCACACATATTTGTACGACAAGGGTGTTTTTTCTTTCATCATTTTCTTGCAACTTCGATGACCAATTGAGCCCAAATTTTCACAGGCTTGTTATTTTATGCATATGTTGGGATACACCAAGTGAGAACACTGGTCTTGGACAATTACCAAACGTGTTCAGTGCCTTTAAATGAATGTATAATGTACATAATTCATGAATGAACAATGCTTTGTAATGGAACTATGACATAACGCAACAATGTTACCATGCAGATTGTAACCACATCTTTCTCAGAGGGGCTCAAAGTGTCTAAGGTCAATTCAGTTTTGTGCTGCAATGATTTTCCAATAGATGGAGTTCTTGTGAAAGTGGAACAAAGACTACAAGTCTCCAACCTTTACATTAAAATGGTGTAAGATGCCCTTACATTTGATACCAAACTTCCTGTTCGAAATTTGTAACATGTAAAATACATGGGTCTTTACATTTGTGTATAAAGAATTTGTTGTTCATTCTTGAATTTCTATATGACATTCAATCAAAACAGTGTTGAATTTGCAACTACCGAAAAATTCCTGCATGGAATGTACAGAACCATTTGTCGTTGATATCCAATGACGTCATCTTTCAAATTTCGCTCTGAAAGAGTATCAAATACAATGGCATTTACACCATTTTAATGCGAGGATATAGACTAAATGTTCCCAAGATTTTGGATGTTTTGACAGATTATTAGAGCATAATATGAAATGAAATATACCCTCAGGACAGCACTGATTATACAGTACTTATCACACATCGGTGATGGGTTAAAGCCAAAAACACATTGAGCAAAATGTTCATTTTTCAGGTTCAAGGAAAAAAAACTTGAAAACATGAAAACAATACTACTAAAAAAAGATAACGTATATTGGTATTTTTATAATGGTACAATTATGCCGTCATTATTACACAAATGCAGACAGAGGATCTGTAGTTTCCTTGTACATGTACAATGTATGATCACTCACAGGACCCCCCACAACAACTTTTTTTATGTGTACTTTATAACATCACACACTAAATTCACATAATCTTTGTGCTTTTAAGATGAAAAGAGTTTTGTTATGAGCTATGATTAACATTTTGACTTGTCAGATGATTGTCTTAAACAAAATACGAACCATTAAAATCTGCAAATATCAATAAGAAAATGTCTTTATATCAGTGTCCAAACAGAGTTTCATTGACAAAATATCATAATGGCAAGAAAATAACATTAAAGGTTTTTTAATCCCAAAGCGAAGTGGTTAAGATCCGTACACATTTCTCAAAGATGATGGAAATTTAAGATGTAAATGTATTGGATTATTTCATGTGACCATTGTTACTGTTACGCAAGCATAGTACCTAGATTTGAATACAAAGCTTGATGACTTATATTTCAGACAGTTTGAAATGAGCATTCCTTGTGGTTTTATCTCAGTGGAAATTGGACTAATGTATACAATTGGAAACACTTTAATTTAAAGCAATTCTGAGCAAACTTGAGACTTTTGAATTTCATTTGGATGTATGCGCTCTTCTAATGTATTTTACTCAGGTAAATGTACACATGTATTGTACACGCTCAATGCTATTACTATTTGACTTAAAACATGCATACGTTTATATTATAGACTTAATGACAGATCAACATAATGAAATAAATGTACATAAATATGAGTTCAACATAACAATCAGCATGCAGTCTATGATAGTCAACCATGCTACATGTACTCACTTCCCATAAACAGTGTGCAAGAAGTTGAAATAACCAGGCTATAAAGAGAATATAGAAAAAGAGAGTAAAGTACCAGACTATCATCTAAAGAAAAGAAATAAGGCCATTGTCTGAATCAATAGACTTCAGCTACAGCTATGGCTGTTGGCTGCTGTTAGGCCTTTACAGCGATCCAGCCATAGCCACCACCGAAGTCAGTAAATTGGACAAGGATTAACAGCACCAAAGAGAGCAAAGGTCATCTGTAGAGAGAAAGGTCACCTGTAGAGAGAAAGGTCACCTGCTAAGAGGAAGGTGAGAATGTTAGTGTGAAAATATATAGATAGTGAAACAAAACAAATCTAGACAGCCTTATTCTAGGACTTGAGAATCATTTTTATCAGTCTCCCATGACAAAGTCACCCCAGCACCTCCCCACCCCCTGAACAATCTCCCCTTACAAAGTGGCTCAATGAAACAGCCTCCCCATAAAAAAAGTCACCTCGAAATTGAAAGAGATAATATGTACAAAATAATTTACCTGAGGTTATAAATACCACAATTATTAAAAATCCTCAAAAAAAGAGTGATTGTTTTATTTGGCCGTGTGGCAGTACAGTATGAAGAAACACTCATGTACAATCTGCTGGTTGGTGAATCTTCTGTAACTATATTGAGTACTCCATTCTAACATTTACATTTTGTTTTCTTTGCCTTCAATCTACTTATCTCTGCTTCAGACTTGCATGCCTTACTGTAGCTGTATCACTGATATGAAATTATGTAAAACTAATGTCAGTCTTATTTATCTCTAATTTTTATTGTTTTTTGTTTTGCTGGTAATATAAACTTTGCCAAAAATACCACTACCAGCATATATATTAATGTTTATTTTTAACTTGTCAAATATGAAGAATTGTTTGCATTGTGTATTTAAACTGACATGCGCAAACCATGCTGGTACATCTGACATGTCTGATGCCATGCAGAGACACCAACCCCTACATTTCAAACAAAATTTTAGTGTTATTTTAAAGAGGACTTTCAAAGCAATACAAAATATCCAAAATACCTTTATTTTCAGAACACATCTCCTGGCCTATTGCAATATTTCTCATATACATATCTTAATTTGACGGGAAATATAAGATTTCTTCCAGTTGCTTTGAAAACGTTAAAAACAGCTGATGGTCCAAACCTGATTGTCAATATCAAGGTAAAACTGTTCAATGATTCAAACTTGTTGTTAACAATATCAAAATGACCTAGATACAAACATTTAACATCTAATTTTCGATCTTGATCTGCTCTCAATTTTCATGAAGTAACACACATGTGGTGTTGTAATACATTGACAAGTGTTACCTTGTGAAAGTGGCCTGTTTTGCTTTTTTGTTTCACAAAGTAACACCCATCTTTTCTTCTTTATTGCTTCCTAATTTAGTACGTAAAACAGTCCACACAGCATATTTATCAAGTTTAATGCATCAAGAGTCCAAAATGAGAAAAAGAATTGAAAACACTCTAAACTTTGTAAGGAAACTGGTGTGTTCAAAGACGTTGATTTTTTATACGCTATTTTCTTGGACTGCTAGTATCTACATGCCTGCTACTTTGTTGAGTTGCTGATGAGATGTACGTTCCAACTAATTAATGATATTGCAAATGAGACTTACTTGCCCTTGAAGAATGCAATGTAGAAGATAGAAGAGAAGAAATTCATGAACTGGAAGATAAACACCTTGAAGGTTAGGTTGTCCTCATACTCAGTCTGGGTACGATGCATTTCTGTCATAAAAAGCATGAAAATACTAATACAAGAAGTCAGGGTAACATGCTCGCCTTGCATACTAGAGTACTGCTATGACTAGATCATTAACACTTGGCCTCAGCCGCCGTGGCCTAAGCCACCGTGGCCTCAGCCACCGTGGCCACAGCCACCGTGGCCACAGCCACCCTGGCCTAAGCCACCGTGGCCTCAGCCACCATGGCCACAGCCACCGTGGCCTCAGCCACCGTGGCCTAAGCCACCGTAGCCTCAGCCACCGTGGCCTCAGCCGCCCTGGCCTAAGCCGCCCCTGCCTCAGCCACCGTGGCCTCAACAACTGGGCCTCAGCAACCGTGGCCTCAGCCGCCCTGGCCTCAGCCACCGTGGCCACAGCCACCGTGGCCTCAGCCACCGTGGCCACAGCAACCGTGGCCACAGCCACCGTGGCCACAGCCACCGTGGCCTCAGCCACCGTGGCCACAGCCACCGTGGCCACAGCCACTGTGGCCTCAGCCGCCGTGGCCACAGCCGCCGTGGCCACAGCCACCGTGGCCACAGCCGCCGTGGCCACAGCCGCCCTGGCCTAAGCCACCGTGGCCTCAGCCGCCGTAGCCACAGCCACCGTGGCCTCAGCCGCCGTGGCCTCAGCCGCCGTGGCCTCAGCCGCCGTGGCCTCAGCCACCGATGCCACAGCCACCGTGGCCTCAGCAACCGTGGCCACAGCCGCCGTGGCCTCAGCCACCGTGGCCACAGCCATCGTGGCCTCAGCCACCGTGGCACCATGGCCTCAGCCGCCGTGGCCACAGCCGCCGTGGCCACAGCCGCCGTGGCCACAGCCGCCGTGGCCACAGCCGCCGTAGCCACAGCCGCCCTGGCCTAAGCCGCCCTGGCCTAAGCCACCGTGGCCTCAGCAACTGGGCCTCAGCAACTGTGGCCTCAGCCACTGTGGCCTCAGCCGCCGTAGCCACAGCCGCCGTGGCCACAGCCGCCGTGGCCACAGCCGCCGTGGCCACAGCCGCTGTGGCCACAGCCGCGTGGCCACAGCCGCCGTGGCCACAGCCACCGTGGCCACAGCCGCCGTGGCCACAGCCGCCCTGGCCTAAGCCGCCCTGGCCTAAGCCACCGTGGCCTCAGCAACTGGGCCTCAGCAACTGTGGCCTCAGCAAACGTGGCCTCAGCAACCGTGGCCTCAGCCACCTTTACAAGCCTTGCAGTCTCATACCTTTACCACACACATTGAAAGGTGTACCCAAAACTTGTTCTAACCTATGAACCCTGTGGTCTCATGGATTATATATAAAATTTAACCAATGTATAAAAACATAACAGTGACTTTGATGTATAGTAATTGTCTTACCCCAATCATTGAGGATTCCAGCTAGCGTCTGATACACCTGACCTAATACCATGATGAGGATTAGATTGACCACAGCACTAGACATACTAGCAATAGATTGCGATTCTTTCCTCAATACTGCATTCTGTGATAATGGAATATCAATCAGTACACGGTACATGATGACACCAACCATGAAGATCAGAACCAATACAACCTGTGGATAAAAGACAATAAGGATCAATATCAAATACGCTACAATCTCAAGTAACACCTATATCAAGGTAAGCCCAGTTTACCAATAAAATATCAAATGACATGGATCTGGGTGTTATGTATGTGTGAGTAGTGAATAGAACTTCATATGTTGACAAGAGTGTTCATTCTTGATTCCTAACACATACACACACAATGTTTTGAATCCACCTTGGAGCAGATAATCTTGCCAGTACATAAACTGCATAAAGTACTACATGTACATGTACATTGCATGCGTAATGCAAATGATGTGTTACCTCAGTGTATAGATTTTTCATACAGATAACTACAAAAGCACTAATATGCAAATAGCAACAGCTGTACAAACTATGTAGCTCCTTGGTTATCAAGCCAGTATTAGGCAGTCTCCAAATTGATGGCTTTGGCAGTGGCTATAGCCAGATTGTTGAAAAGGCCTATTCTTCAACATTATTATTGTTGCAGCCTACAGCTGTAGCCATTGCTGAAATCATTAGATTCAGAATTGCCATACAGTATTTTTGTTATGGAGTGTGAAGAAAAAAACCTTTGCAAAAGGGAACAGTACAACTTTCATTTCACTAATATTTACATATTCCTCCCTCCCACTCAACCCCATGATGTAATATGAAGCCACAAGTATCTTACCATTCCACACATGATTCCTACTCCAGTCAGCCATCTTTTCTTGCGGATATCTTCAGGGAAGTAGGGTTCCATAATGCCAGTAATTGGGTTCTTCTCCATCATGGGAGCTTTAGCTGCAAACTGTGGACGTGGTCTCTCCTAATAAATAATACATCAATCAGGTACATGTACATGTATGGTCAATCTACAGATCTAGGGTGTAAACTAGCAACGCAAACAATAAAAACATGGCTGCAGCTATTATCCAATCTACCTGCCTTACACACCTTGGTATTCATGTACACGATAATCTCAAATGGGACTCACAGGTTTTAGCTATGTGCAAATCTTTCACTGAAATTTTTGGTTTTGTTAGATCAGCTTAAATGTCAGCTTAAATGCCTAGCCTTCTGTTGGGTCCTAACCAGTTTTGTTTGTTAGGTTAATAAAAAAAAAAAACAGTTTGAGAGTGTAGAAATAATGCATTGTAAAGCGTTCCGAGCCATATTGACTCATAATAATTGCAGAAATTACTCATACTCTGACATCTGCAATGAGATTCATAATGTAGGAAACACCCAAGAAATACTGACCAGCTAACAAGTGTCAAATGTAGAACCAGCAGATATAACAACAGCTGTATTCCCAAACTAACAACTTTGTTTCACCAAAAATAGTAGCCTGATCGTCTATAGTTAACCCATTAGCACTTGCGCACAACGTAAGTCATTTACTCACTGAACAGGGCAGGGAAAAAGTCATTTGATTATTACATGAAGTATAACTTTTGGATTGCATTAGTGCTGCAAACTGTACCATCGTTTCAAACCAGAACAAAATGCGAAAGCACTGCAAAAGTAAGCATAGTTGCCTTCAGTGTTTTAGCTAGGATTTGAAACGTGGGTGTGCAAATTGAAAAACAGGGTGTGCAACTTTTTTCACCGAAAATCCACACAGAGCGCACAAACTCTCTCAAATTACAATGAAAACATAACTTTGTTTATCAATTGTCTTAAGGCCCAGCGGGAAGCTTAACTTGCTGGTTGTATACGCTCTTATTCGCTGATGTATTCTGTGCCTTGAATTTGGGTTGCAATGTAGGTTCCTATAAATACTTTTTTTAAGTTGTGGAGTTCATTCTCAGAAAATAACTTGTTTGTCCTTTAGGATGAAACTTTGTTTTGACCACAAAAATTAATAACACAAGAATTACAATTAAAAAATTGTAAAGAAAGAATGTAATATATAGGCCAAAGAATCTTTAAAACTTCACAATTATTTGTTTAACCTTTTGGCAATTAATTTCAGATTACCTTATAATGATTGGCTGTCATTGTAAATTTTTTTATTTAATAGTTTTTATTATCGCCTAACCTTACTTCATGGTGTTTTTTCATCAACAACCATTTCAATAGATTTCTAATTTGAAGATATAGTACATCAGAACCTTTTTTGCAACGGCATCTTCGCAATTCAATAAGCAGTAAATGTTCATCCAAAGAGAAAGGACAGAGACTCTAAGGTTCAACATTGATGAAAAATTAACGAAGTGCCACGTCCGATGATAACGCAGGGTCTGTTCTCGTTCTCGATGTTTTAGTTAGCCTCATATCAGTACAAGGGCATGTGTAGTACAGAAATCCACAGCCTCCACTACATACACTGTGAACGTGTACCGAGTTGGAGTCTAGCCAAGCTTTCTTCATGAATATGGAAATAATCTACAGCCAATCACAGCGTGCTGATAGATGGACTTTGCACCATGTGGCTTCATGCACCATACAAACATTTGGTCATATGTATCGGTCTAGCTGTGCCATGCCGCAAGCACGGTGCATATGGCCATAGAGAAAGGACAGTGGTTGACATCGACAGTGAGCTAGCAAGTGAGCATCAACAAGGATCGCGGCCGTGATTGCAGAACAAATGTTCTGACATTTCGAACCATTTCACGAGCTTAAAATACCGGAGACTTGACCACCGGACACTTGACCGATGTAGGCCTCAAGGAAAATAATGTTTTCTCAGGACCAGAGCAGAATTGTTGGTAATAATAAAATTTTGACTCGCCCGCTGATGTTTTGAATCGCATTTGACGACTGTCTAATTACGAAAAACAGAATGAGAGAAATTTGAGTCAACCTTTACCTTCTTGACAAAATCTGTTACGGTAACTTTCGTTTCTTTTCTGTCATTTCCCTACTTTGTTTCGTCCGTTGAAACACTTGCTTGCTCTATGGTTGAAACAGCTTGCAAGTTTACAGATCCCACACAGCTAATCGCCTGGGCGTCCATAAGATATTACGAAGGGAGTGGTATGGTTCCTAGACTTTATTTCGCCTCTCGGTGTTTAGAATTACACACGAAAATGTTTACCAAAACTAAACACGGGGTATCCGACTAACACATGCTGCAACTTGCGTCTTTATTTGGGGGTATATTAATATTAATTGCATCGGAGTCAACGATGTTTTCATGTCTTTCTCCAACATTATTAAATTTTAGAAATATTTTTGTCATGTTTTTTTAAGGGAAATACATTCAATTCAGACCATATTTTATACAAAATAATGTGGTGCACGGCTTGATTTGCAGCACAAAAGCCGTGCTTGAAAAAATAGGCCGTGTTTTCAGAAAACTGGCCGTGCAAAACACGGCTGCACGGCTCGCTAGCTAAAACGCTGGTTGCCTTAGCTGCATACATTTTTGCCCATACTGTAAATTTGATTTCCGATTACTCCATTCTTTTTAATGGTGACCATGGGCTATTTTTGGATCATTTTAGTCTTCAGATCATGCTCTATCTACAGCTGTTTGATGTGACCTGCTAGCATGTGTAAAACCCGAGATGTCTCAGCGGATTTGGGCGGTTCAGTGAGTAAATGGCCGGTTGGGTTTGGGCGGTACAGTGGGTAAATGGCCGGTTGGGTTTGGGCGGTACAGTGGGTAAATGGCCGGTTGGGTTTGGGCAGTACAGTGAGTAAATGGCCGGTTGGGTTTGGGCAGTACAGTGAGTAAATGGCAGGTTGGGTTTGGGCGGTACAGTGAGTAAATGGCAGGTTGGGTTTGGGCGGTACAGTGAGTATGGCAGGTTGGGTTTGGGCGGTACAGTGAGTAAATGGCAGGTTGGGTTTGGGCGGTACAGTGAGTAAATGGCCGGTTGGGTTTGGGCGGTACAGTGAGTATGGCAGGTTGGGTTTGGGCGGTACAGTGAGTAAATGGCTGGTTGGGTTTGGGCGGTACAGTGGGTAAATGGCCGGTTGGGTTTGGGCAGTACAGTGAGTAAATGGCCGGTTGGGTTTGGGCGGTACAGTGAGTAAATGGCCGGTTGGGTTTGGGCGGTACAGTGAGTATGGCAGGTTGGGTTTGGGCGGTACAGTGAGTAAATGGCAGGTTGGGTTTGGGCGGTACAGTGAGTAAATGGCAGGTTGGGTTTGGGCGGTACAGTGAGTAAATGGCAGGTTGGGTTTGGGCGGTACAGTGAGTAAATGGCAGGTTGGGTTTGGGCGGTACAGTGAGTATGGCAGGTTGGGTTTGGGCGGTACAGTGAGTATGGCAGGTTGGGTTTGGGCGGTACAGTGAGTAAATGGCAGGTTGGGTTTGGGCGGTACAGTGAGTAAATGGCAGGTTGGGTTTGGGCGGTACAGTGAGTAAATGGCGGGTTGGGTTTGGGCGGTACAGTGAGTATGGCAGGTTGGGTTTGGGCGGTACAGTGAGTAAATGGCAGGTTGGGTTTGGGCGGTACAGTGAGTAAATGGCGGGTTGGGTTTGGGCGGTACAGTGAGTATGGCAGGTTGGGTTTGGGCGGTACAGTGAGTAAATGGCAGGTTGGGTTTGGGCGGTACAGTGAGTAAATGGCCGGTTGGGTTTGGGCGGTACAGTGAGTAAATGGCAGGTTGGGTTTGGGTGGTACAGTGAGTAAATGGCAGGTTGGGTTTGGGTGGTGCAGTGAGTAAATGGCAGGTTGTGTTTGGGCGGCACAGTGAGTAAATGGCCGATTGGGTTTGGGCGGTAAGGTGAGTGAATGGCCGGTTGGGTTTGGACGGTTCAGTGAGTAAATGGCCGGTTGGGTTTGGGCAGTACAGTAATTAAATGGCCGATTGGGTTTGGATGGTACAATGACTGAAGGGTTAAGCTGTAGTTGTTTTAACTTCTGTTTTGTGTCTAAAGGTATTGTACACTTTTGGTAACAGCTCAAAATCAGTGTCCACATTTTGTGTGATTCAACATATGCATGAACAAACAAACCTGTGAAAGTTTGAGCTCAATTGGTCATCGAGATCAAGAGAAAATAGTGAAAAGAGACCTTATGTGTTTTCTGTTTTTTCAAAATATCGCGCGTGATAAAAACTATTGATTTACTCATTTCTCAGAAATGATAGCATTTTAGGCAGAAATATTTTAAGGAACCCTTTCAACCATTACTTACTTTAAATCATGTAAGTTGTGTGTGAATCTGTGAACATTTGTGTTTTTCGATCTTACCAATACTGTACAGGGCCTTTAAATTTTTAATGTGTTTTCTTGTGTAGTATTGTGAATTTGTTATGTTTTAATTCAATACATGCATTTGCCATTTGGCCTTTTAGCAGCACTGTTTGCACTTTTAATAAACTAATAATTAGTGATGCTATTAAGACTCCAATTTGTACCCACCTCTTCTTCTTCAAAGTCCATCACATCCCAATGATGTGCAAGACTTGCTTGTTTGCGCTTCCAATACTCCAGAAAAGACACAGCTATAAAAAGGAAACAATTGTCATAGATAGAAAACAGACTACACATTTACAACTCAAGAAATGTGTTGGTAAAAACCAAATTACTTTTCTCTACAGTGTATTACATTTTCAAATGTTTATTGACTCTCATATTTTATGACAAATTTTGTGCTTAAACAAGAATGTTTTTTCTGTTGTTTATTTGGTTATCGCACAGTTCATGTCAATAGCATGGTGTCATACAGCCTTTGTCGTTAACAGCTTGTTACATATTGCATTACAGTTAGGGTAGAATCTGGCAGCCAATAAATACTGAGCTTCGTGAACCCTCCTTGACATTCAGTGATTTTGGACCATGTAATATTTTATTGCCAATAAACAAAGTGTGAGGTCATAACACAATTCATCTTAACATGAATCTTAAGCTGTGTGAAATCCAGCCCTCATTTCCATTTCACATTGATGACATTATTAATAATAATAATAATAGTCTTATATAGCGCACGCATCCACCAATAAGGTACTCAAGGCACTTGAACAGTTTTTGAATTTGTTGAATTATGAAACCAATTTATGTAGCACCTTATAAGGGTTTACAAGGTGCTGCGGCGCATTCAGCAGCCACTGCCAGAGACACCGAGGCAAACCCCTTCTCTTAGCTATAAGTGAAACTGGGTTCTTTTACGTGCAAGTCATGCTTTACACAACACAAGGGACCTCCGGCTTTACGCCCCATCCAAAGGACGAAGCAAAAAAGTTTCTTGCTTAGGAACACAAGTGCCACGACCGGAACTCGTACCCACATTCTGCTGATCAGAAACATCAGAGCTTGAATCCAGTGTTCTTAACCGCTAGGCCACAACACACCACATTCACTGTTATCAATAATTAATAAGTCAAGTAATGAGAAATTAATGAGTCAAACAGAATTTCTTTGAGTATTTGGCATCAACTGTTATCCTTGAATACTCGTATTTGATTTACGAATGATCTTTGTCAAATATTAATACCAACACATGTACAATGTATCTTCAATAACTTACCCCAAAATGACATGAATACGGCAAAGAAGAGGGTACCAGCATTGTCAAAGAGATATGCTATCTGGAAAGAGGCAAAGACAAAGTTGATAAAGAAATAGGAACTCAATCAAATTGGAATATGAGACAACAAATTGTGACGTAAACATTATACCTTTGAACAAAATATTAATTATAACAGAGAGGTTTTGTTGGAGCACGGTTAGCAGAATGACAAATTTTAGTGGCTGTGACTTTATCATTTTGCACAATTATGATGTTTTAACAATTATTCTAGGTGTAAAAGTTTCATCGGCATGAATAACACCAGCACTACACGTACATGTAAGTAAAAAATGAATAGTATAATTAGTCATTAATTTTCTCAAATATTCAAAAGGGAAAAAACACACGTAGCCAACGGACAGATTATGGTCTCACTATTCATTTGAGATTGGGCTTCTTTGGTGTTGAGTGAGCTTTGGTAGTCTATTTTGACTTTGAATGGAGGATGTGATAGCTTATTTTAAATGTAACCAGGGGTCATCAGTGAAACCTCTACCCTAACCCTTCTGAACGGCGGTTACACGTACAGTTAGCTCATTGTAGTTGTACACTCCAACCATGCGACAACGAAACTTCGCTATTACCAAAATGTTGACTACTTACTTCAGATTGCATACATGTATCTGATAGATTCCAGTAAGGACAACCAATATCAGGATCACATTGAGGACACATCTTGAACTCTCCACCACTGTTACAAATCTCTTGACTGAATTAAATACAATAATAAAGAATTACATGTATGTAATGTACTTGTATTCTCTAGCTGAGATTATTGTACTTTGAGGTCAGCCTAAAACTCAAAGTGTGATGAGAGCAAATGGGTGTATCATACATTTTATTTGTCGTGAACATTTTAACATTTGTTTTGTTCAGTCGTCGACTTAGACTTTCAAGTTTCAGAACTGCTTTAACTTGTAATTAATCACCGAAACATATTTTAAAAATGTAAATTGTGTTTCTTTTATTGTGTTGCCTCTGAACTTCACCTTTACATAAAACTGTATTTTGAGGTATTGTATTAAGACATAACTACTTTGTTTCCGAATGCTGTCTGGACTGCCACTAATTTGTTGTTACTTACGCAGGAACATTGGCTCCCATAGTAGCTATTCCATACAGGAAGACCAACAAACCAACCACTGATGCAGGTAGTAACCAACCAGTGTAGAAACCTGAAGAAGAAAAAAAGCAATCAATTAAATTAATAAATGCATAAATTCTAACTTCCAATGCAAGAATCACAAGAACTGTTTCTCTTACAAGCTCTTAAAAAAAGTTCAAGAAGCCTGAAATGCATACAAAAGGAATGTGTGATGCAGTACAAACGTACAGGATATACCACTTAGACCAAACTATGTAACCTGTCACATCACATGCTTACAAAAGAGCCCCCGAGCATGGACTTCCTGCAGGGAAAGTTTGTACACAGCTCAATGGAAAAACAAATTCTTCTCGAACACGTTGTAGCCGCGTCCTTTGCAATTCAGCTTCTAGTAAGGATGATTAGCCTCCCAAATTATAATAATAGTTTAAATCTGATATTTTATGGAGATTGCACTGTCTGTTTTTTTATCTACTTTTTTATGAAGAATGGGCACATCTCAGCAGAGTGTGGGTTCGAATCCCCAGCCGTGACACTTGTGTCCTTAAGCAAGACACTTAACCATTGCTTCGTCCTTCGGATGGGACGTAAAGCCGTTGGTCCCATGTGTTGTGTAACGCATGTAAAAGAACCCAGTGCACTTATCGAAAAGAGAAGGGGTTCGCCCCGGTGTTCCTGGTTGTGGCTGCTGAATGCGCCATAGCACCTTGTAAAAATCATTATAAGGTGCTACATAATTGGGTCTCATAATTCATAACTTCAATAACCCATCTTTCTGTTTAAAAAGTATATATTAAGCGCCTTGAGTACCTTGTTTGGTAGATACGTGCGCTATATAAGACTTCGATACTATTATTATTATTATTATTATCTCAAAACTTGTTCAGCTGTTACTTGTATAACTTTTGAATTTATGTGGTAATAGACAGTGTAAGTCTCACGACGATAAGGTCACCAATGAACTTCCGGCCGCCTCTGAGCCATCAGCTAACCGTGTTGACTGCACTAACACACCGAAGTTAGGTTATATTTTAAATCGGGATACAGGTGCTTCAATGCAAGTGCTTTCTTTTCAAAAACAACTGCCTCAATACACGCTATAGCTGCTATTCCGAGGTGCCTGGAAGTCCAGAGTGCGAAAGCTTGCACGCTCTCAAGGTCAACTTACACAGTCTATACAAAATGTACAATTTCCCATATGACCAGTGTAGTGTATTGTCTGCCAAGAAATGCCCTGGAATGTACAAGGTCACTATTTATGCCCATGGTCTATGGTAGTTCACATTTATATTATGTTCACATTTATATTATGAGACCAATATAGAAACCCTATAGACCAAGTCGAGAGAATCACACAGGACCAACTTACCAAGCCAAGCAAAGTAGATACCAATCTTCTCACCAAAGTACTCTCTGATGTGATCTAGAGGTTGATACTTGTACCAACAGCCCCAACGTGCCCAGTATTTATTCAAAATCTGACGTTTGTTCAAGTCTTCATCACTGACCAGGTTACCCCTTGGAAGCTCCTCTGTACCCTGAGCAAGAAATAAACACATTTACAAATGAAACAATTACAAAGCTTACACACGATCTAAGGTTCCCAAAAAAGCAAAACATTAAATTGTTTCTGCATCCTTCGAAACAATCTAGGTGTTAAAGAAATTATCACTGCCTTATAAACAAACTTAACTAACAAAAATGTAAATTCTTACTCCATGAACAAAAGTTTAATCCTCCCTTTAACATGAAGGGAGCAATGTCTTAAATGCACTGTACCATTTACACACAAAAGAAAAGAAGTATTTTATAAGGTTGAGAACTTGAAAATTAAGTACATGATCACAAATCAACAGGTGCAAACAGCATTGGTTCTTTTTGATGTTTTACCTCTAAAAAGACTGAAACAAACCTCACGGAAGGTTAAGATATTATTGTAAATTTGTCCCTTTAATATCTTATACATGCAAACAAGAAGACGGAAGTTTTAATTCAATCTAGGTAAATGTTAACACAACAAGCATAAATGTTGATTATTACTATAAAATGTTGACTGCATTGATTCTATGGCATGTCATGGCCAAGCAGTCTTGTGCGTCAGACTCAAGTTCTGATATTGAATCATCAGAGTGTGCGTTCGATTCTCGGTCATGAAACTTACATGTATGTCCTTGAGCAAGGCACTTTAAACCATAATTGCTTCTCTTAACCCAGATGTATAAATGGGAACCTGATAGGGCTGAGACAGCAGGCACAAACACACAGCGCTTTAGAAAATCATTCTTGCCAAATTCCAGTCATCTTTTTAATTCTAGTTGTAATGATTTTTCACTGTATCGCTCTTTTGCTCATGAGTGTTTTTTATGTAATGTATTTTTAGCCTATTTCTTGTTTCTTGTATTATGTACTTGGTGTAGTAGTGCCATTGTTTTTATTACACGGATATGAAATGTCATGTTTTTATATCATGATAAAGAATAATAAATGAATGAGTGAATGAATGAATGAATGCATGAATGAGTATTGTGTTGGATTATTTGCTTAGCACTAATATAAGCAGCTTGTAGTTGTACACTCCCCAGGGTGTTGAGAAATTTAGAGGAATGGTCTGAAAGTATGTCTGATAAACAGGGATAATAATGCTGTAAAGTGCCTTGATCTACATGTATAGCTACATGTACAAGAATATGTGTATGTGCTACAAAACCGGCAAGTAAAGGTGTGAATTACAACCATAACAATCAATCTTAAGAGCTGTGTAGGTTCTGAACAGCATTGATGGTGAACATTCACATTTTTGGACCACTCCCACTGGATGCTGTACAGTGTACATGTATGTATCATTAATTATGCAGTAGTGAGGTATCCTCATGCAATACTAATGAAAGATGCAACCAGCTGTTACCAACGTCCTATGCGAACCATATGTTTATATAATTGATGGTCACTGATGTATCAAATGATTTGTATCAAGTGCAAACTGTACCACAGGTTCAGCCTGTTGTCAAATGCCTTTCTGCATATTTTTAAAAAATATAACATGCATAACCCACACAATATTATTTATCAATGTGGCAATCAGATACAGGTTTGAGTAAATTATCAATCAATCAATCAAAATGGCCATATATTTAAACATGTGTACCATAATTCCTATTGCCTGTTGTGTTGACTAATACATATGTTTATTTTATTGATTTCATGCATCATTGATTCAATGAGTGAATAGCCTTCCTCAACCAAGGTTGGATTAATTAGAGTCCAACTTTAAAATTAAAACAGTTCAAACAATTTAATTAAAACGGTTCAAAACCCTATTACTACTGGTATACTCCCATGCCCAACTGGCCTGTGCCACAGAATTCCACACGAGACTGTGGGGACCAAGTACACAGTACTAATAATACCAGCTGTACAAACAACCCATACATCCAATGCTAGCCTTGAAGGTATGGTACTTTGTGGCAGTCTGTGGTACAGAAGTATTCATAGTGTTGGAAACCAAAGGAAGCCAGACCATGTCAAGTGGTAGAAATATTGATTTACATTTTTCTCTTATGCTACAAAAAACATTTTACGTTTTTTTAGTCTACATTTTGTTTTTTTCTTCCAGTGAAACCCCCCCCCCATAACAACATGAGTAGTCATGTGCAAAATGCAAAACACGTTTTATACAGACACAATCGTCTAACAAGATAATCAGATAAACATTGTCATGTATTTTTGACCACTTTTGTACACTTTCTGTGTACTTTTTGAGTACTTTCTGAGGCATATGTAAATAAATAAAGTGAGTACTTTATGTTACAGTGTTAAGCTTACGTCATGAAGAGGATAAGCAGCCTGGAAGATGTCTTCCTCTAGTAGTCTATCAATACCAATCTCTGCACGACGACGTTTGCCATATGTACTAGACTGTAGTATCTCATTCACAACACGAGTACGGTCCGTATTGCTGAAGAATGTGGTTTTATTCTCACTGCCAAGAAACCTATCAAACGACACCATCAAAAACTCATCAGAAAACACAGCTATCTAGATCAACATGTCAAGCCAAATATCAACCAAAGAGACAGAGACAGTTCACATGCATTTCCCTTCACTTTTGTTTCACTCGCCGGCAGACTAGTGATCCCAACTTTTGAGAAGTTCATAAGTTCTTTTAATAGTCCTCATTTGCAAGAATTATTTTTAATGTAAAAATCCCTTAAAGAGAGATGCGGAATCTGGAAAGTGCTGGTTGGTTATTATGCCTGACCATGGATTTTTACTTGGTGCTCAAAGAATACTTATATTGCTATTATTATTCTTATACTAAATGTAGATCTGTTTCAAATGGCAAGTGACAGGAAACACAATAAAGTGTACCACTTGTATCAACCGTTTTTTCCAATGGTTGTAACCTTTTTTAAGTAGCTGAAACCCCCTACCCCCACCCCCTTTCAAAAAAAAGTGTGAATGGAAATGCAGGCTTATACTGAATATATTTTGAGTTGATTAAATATAATTAGTAATTTTTTTATTAATTTTCAATTTCAATAAATAAATTGACAAATAAGGCAGGTACATTTTTCTGTACATCTTTGATGGAAATTTGAAGGTGATTTAATTTCTTTTTGTTATACATCAAATGAATCAACTCAAATTATTTTCAGTACAAGCTTGGATGTGCATTCACATATTGGACCACTTTTTTGGGTAGTGTCAGGTACAACCATTCATAAAACTGCCAATGTGACCGATGCAAAGTGGTCCGCTTTATTGTGCTTCCTGTCCAATATTGGTTATCCAATAGGCTTGAGTTGTTTACATACTTCTTGATCTTGGATCTCTTGAAGGAACACGTGAAGAAGTCCAGAGGCTTATTTGGAACAGTGTTGCTCATGATATTGGGTATTCTTAGTTTTCTTAGCACGCGAGCTGACCAGTTGGAGCTTGGATTGGTATGAGCCTGTAATGAAGACAGGAGAGTATTATTAGAATAAAACATGACAATGACAATCTAAGCTCAGTTACAATATTTAAGTACTCCATGTAAATGTAGTTTGTGGGAGAAGTGGTTGGTACAGCTAGCAGTTGCTGCTCAAGTTACATGAACACTCAAGGCCCTACATAACACAAGCAGCATCTACATGTACATGTAAACAACACTTGGAAACATCCACATTACATGATGTAATTTGGGTTCAACTGGCTTAACACACACAATGCTTCATTCAGCATTCACACATTTGCAATGCTTAACACCCAACTGCATTTAAACTTGCTCAATATGATCAACTTGGAAGGTTGTTGTTGAAGTCGGTTTTTACTGCCATTCGCCAACATCACATCACATGCATTAATAAGAATGCACCGTTATAAAAACTTAAACTAAGAACACGTTTTATTTCAAGCCCTAAATGAATGTGCAATATGATTAACAAGTGATCTGCACAATGTAACAAGTTGCCCTAATCAGTATGTGATTATGTGTATTTATATCAATACAGACAAACTGGATTAATATTGAATGTTTTGACTATTTTTAATTGCTTAGCTCGTTTTATGTTGTATTAGGCTAAGGTGCCTTTGACATGTCTTTTTCATAGCAGCAGTTGTGTCATGTGTTGATGGTGCTTCACAATGCTGCATGAACACATTCTACAAAAAGTGTAGCAGTGTAGTGCAGAAGTTTGAGCACAACTCTACAAAAAGTGTAGCAGTGTCTTGCTGCAAAAGCTTGTGTAGTAGTTCATTGGCAAGCTAGGGAATTACATTACGTGTTGCTATTTTGTTGTCATATTTAACCAATTCTGATTTGAGGTGTATTGAATATTATGAGAGATGTTTAAACTGATTATTCCATAATCAATTACAGCCCACTGGTGGTATTGTCTCCAAAAAGGACCTTGTTTGTACAGCCTTTATGTCACTTTGTGAGGTACATGTAAAACATACAATTGACCCAAATCAGCAGAGGTCAACATCACAATAATGTTGGTTGTACCATTATGGGAATTAATGTCCCAGTGTGAAAGTATAGTTTCGTGCACATTTTAGGGGACATGGTGTTTTCATGCTTACCATAATTTGTACGTGAAATTTAATTCCCAAAATGGCAAGCCCACCAGACAGTAGGCAGGTGTGACCTTGGTGCAAGGGGTCAATAGGAAGAAGTAGTGGATTCATAAACTAATTACAATCAACTCATCACTCATACTGCCACAATAGCAATAAAATGAACATTGCAGTCACTCCATACTGTTTGTGTAATAATTTTCTAGATCATTCTACAGGACATGCATCTCATTCAGTGTTCAAGCTGAGCACTCAGGTTTCATTTGATATTGCAACAAACATACCAACCAAAACACCACATTTTTCATGTCATTCAAAAAAAGGGTACACAGTCATTGGAGTTACATTACATATACATTGTATATATGACAACAATAAGGTGATTTTTGTTTTACCCTTTTATATAATTTTAACTGTTTACCCTTTTTCTATGTTTGTATCGTACACAATGGATCACAACAGTCTATGTACACAAGTACATGTACAATGTGATGTAAGTGAAGTGTGCCTTACCCAAGGGCATGGGTATTTTAATGCACATAGCATTGAAATGCAATTGAACGTTTGAATGTGTTATCATTGAGCATTATTTTTCCTAAATCATCAGATCATGTACAGTTGTAATGCTAGGTCCACGTGTTACGTGTACTGACCCATTGCACAACATGCAACGCATTTATACGCACCTACAGGTATCCTGTCCACCATTTTGGTAGTCAAAACGTACACAAGGAAATTGACTCCCAAAATGGTGGCAATGGTAGACAGTTTTATTGAGACACGCATTTCGCGTTGTAAGAGGTCAATTAAGCCTGGTTCATAGGGGAATTGCGAATGTGAAGCAAAGTTTCTTGCATGCATGAGGCAGATTGTCTGTGTCGTGAAAATTCACTTCGCATTCGCTTTTATGTGAGGTACATGTACATGTACATGAACTGGGCTTGAATCCAATATTGTAAGAATGTCTAACACCTCAATACTGAAGCAAGCTTCTATGTCATTTGCTTTGAAGTGCTGAACATTAACATAAACCATGCAATACTGTATCAAATATTGTTTGATAGGCCATGGAGGTAGAAATAGGCCAACAAGAAGCATGCATATTATTAATCATGCATTCAGGCTTGACTGTAGTAGTGAGCAATTTATATTTATCCTTTCTCAATATCAGCTTCACTAATGGAAACATACTCCCACACAGCATTAACTTGTACAAATTATGCATCAATTTTGGAGTGCCACCAATCACTTGTGTGCATTATACAATTTAATTTTGATATTCTACAATATAATGTCAATGTGGTGTCAACTTATGGAACATGTACATGTAGTTTGGAATGTAACATGTGATGGAGTGCACAAAGTATACACAGTCTAAATGCATCAAGAGAATCGTGTACATTGTGCTGATCTTTAATCAATTCACATTGACTCCACCCACTCCACCTGAAAAGGAAAAAGGATGAGACTTGACAGAAATGGACAAAGAAAAAGATGGACAAAATTGACTTTCAATACAAGAGGCTGTAGAAGGGAGAGGAGTAAGGGAAGGGACCTTATTGGGAGGGAAAGGTGGGTGATTGGAGGAGCATCTTCTTTGGTAACAGTATTAGGAACTAACTCTAAACCAAAACTGTGCAGCATGAGGCACATTAAAATAAAAAGGAAATGTGATTGGAGAGGGTGACAGGAAAAGGTTCAAGAATGACCCACAACCACACTCCTCCAAAAGTTGCCCCAGCTGAAAATCCTCCAAGAATCAGTTTGCTACAGTTAACCAGACAGCCCAGGGCAATTTCAGTCTTAAATAAAGAGGGTAAAGTTAACCAGATATCCCAGGGCATCATTCAATCTTACATCTTCTCCTGGTACATCGGCTGCTAGTCCTGTATTAAGCTGATATCAGGGAATAAAAACCAGGATTGTATGATACATTGTATCAATATAAAGCATTATCAATGAGTTATTCTCACTCTACTCTCTAGTAGAAGGCCTAGTCCAAATTAAGAGTTCCATCCGTAGCTACTACTGAAGCCATCAATTCGGAAACAGCCTTTAGTCATGTCACATAAAACAAATTAAACAAAATAAGTCATAAGAATCAACAAAATACATAAAAGTTAACATACTTTTAAAAATAAATAATCAATTGGTTTTATTGTCATTTGTTCACATCACATCAGAGTTTAGGGCCACTCCTTTTTTCTACCACATGTACGTCCATTATATAAGTATGTAATCATGGAGATGTAATATATTCATAATAAACCATGTCAATTGAATTCCTAGGCATGGACATCACCTGGATTAATCTTACTGAACCCCCCCTTTATACATGTAGTATAATTAATGAGCCCATAGAGGACACAGCTCTGTCCTTGCTCTATATGCTGAGACTAGATCTATTCAGGGCAAAGAGTTTTTGGACCATTTACACCTGGAGCTGGGGGCCTCCAGGCCTTTACATAGCAGTAAATAGGAATGTGTGTTACATTGCTGCTTCACCGCTTCTTCTGTCTGTACATTGTACATGTAGCTCTGTAGGGATTCTGAAGCAGCATATTGTGCCCAATGAAATGAAGCATCCACAAAGGTTGTCCACAAGTAAAGTATGCTCTAATCTCCATGATCTAATAGTAATACAGGTAGGGCTAGAATCCTTGCCCTGTGGTGTACATGTACATACAAATAGAATTATACAACTTGTGGATACTTTATTATGGCTGAGTATGGGTTGAACAAAATATCTTTAAGAACTTTTTAACGTGTAATGTAAACTTTCAAACGGGCAGTTGTTTATTGATTATTTTGTCCAATTTCAACGTGTTTTAATCTGTGCCTACAATCTAGTTTAAAATGTTACAAACACTGATGATCAGTTGAAGATTGGAAAGTGACGCCATCAAACTCCTAAACCAGTGTTTTTAACTGTAAGTAAAGACTGAATGTGTGCGCATTAGGTGTTAATCTGTGATGTTTAATAGTAGATTGTTATGCAAACTAAATGGAACATCAAATCTGCTTGGACAAAGCATAGAGGACAAAGGTAAACAGATTGAACAATAAACAGATTGAAAGTGTCAACATGTCCTATGTACAGAACACAAGAGTTGAAATTCAACTTGGCAACCTGTAAGTAGGTTTACTGGATTAGGTTCCATTTGACATTGCTATCCAGGTATCCATATTGACCCATTTAACGACACACAGCGCACTTACATGCAGATACATTGTATCCTGTTTGCCATGTTGAATGTCAAAATTTATGCTAAGGAATTGACTCCCGAAATGGTGGAAATGGTAGATGGGCATTGTGCAGGTGTAAGGGGTAAACTATGCTTTAATACAAGGTTAACATCAAATTGTTACACTTACTAAAAAAATGTAAGCAACAAATCTACATGTAAGTTATCTATGCTAAGTATTGTCTGCCAGGGTGCCAATTTAATACATACATGTAGCATGAGACTGGTCCACCTTAATATTTAGTCAGCCAATAAATAAGTTATTTGTGTTTACCCATACACCGATGTTGTTAAGCACTGTATACCTCAAGTCATTAATAATCGTTGTGTTACCCGCAGTTAAAATATAGAATTCGATCTGCCTCTAGATACATGTACCTGGCAAGCTCGGAGGTCTAGTGGTAAGAAATATGTTCTCGAATGGCAAGGTCGTGGCTTCGAATCCCACCTTTTTTTCACAGGACTCGGGGGAAAGCACCGAGTATACTGTGCTTTTAAAACACACATCGGTGTTTGGGTAAACACAAATAATATTATTTATCTCCGATGCAAATTTAACATCTAGGGGCCTATTAAAAATTAATGTGTAACACAAGATTTTCTGTTAAACAGCAATACAAAATGTATCCCCTGTCGGCTATATTTTTAAATGTATTAGGCATAGAATTTTCCACAACCGTCATGACGGCAAAGTGGGGATCTTCTGTTACAATATTATATGCAACACTATGAAATTGATCACACATGAAGAGGAGATACCAGATTGCCTAATGTTGATAAACACACATTAATTCATACAAAAGAAATCAACATTCTCCCTTTATACGGTAGTTTGCTGGTCAAATACTGGGTTAAAACACCTGAGGACCAGTCAAGACTCTCTAGCTCAGTGTGGAACAGCATCCCTTTTTATATGAATATCGACGGACTAGTAAAAGGTGAGTTGCTTCTGCTGGCTAGTCACTGAAAAAGGACAAACCATGATAATGCTCTTAACATCCTTACTCTATGCTTACCTGTAATGGGGCCCTGAAATTGAGTTCTTCAGCATAGAATGCCAATACAGTCCATGGTGCGTGTAATTTGTAATATGTAATGGTCTTTGTATCACCCTCAGCCACATCCTCTTCTATCTCCAAACCAGCTCTGATGAAAACCAAACATTGTATTCAGTGTATACAAATTACTTTGACACAAATGTCTCTCCTGTAATACTCAAAGTTTACTGACCCCACCTCACAACATCGGAAGGCACTAAATACTAACCTCTGTAGGCGAATGAGGCGACCTGAGAATGACATTCTGTACATGGGAACTGAGACTCTGAGAGTACCCAAACAGTTCTGAGTGCTCTCGAGAATGTCCGCTACAGGAGTTTGTATTTAGTACCCTCCCACAACATCACATGACAAATATGGGTTGTGCCATTTTGGGAGTCAGTTTCCCCATGTGTTGCTGTGCAGGAGGGAACTAGGAGACTGCGTACTACTTTAAAAGGTGAATAAAATGTTGACTTTAGTTTCATACCACCCAATCAATGGAAGACAAAATTAAATCACAAATTTTTCCCATACGAACTGACAGAATACATTCACAACACACACAAAATTGGCAGCACGAAAAAGTCGGCCCCACCTTGATTTCAATGGACTTTTCCCAGGTGGTACCATTTTTTGTGCAGCATGTATCGCAAACCATGCCACATCCTGCTAGATGCCTGAGCCCGACTGCGACATGGCTGGTTGTAGTGTGCAGGCAAAAGCTTTCAAGACTGATAGGCAGTAAATGATTGGGTTTAATAAACCTGTACAGGTATACAGTGACATGAGACAAGAATGCGAATCAACAGTTGTGACCTTTGACACTACCTCTACCCAAAAACATTCCCATAGCATTTTCATGGATGTTGTACATGTACATGCCATGCCCTAACATGCATACTAATTGTGTTTACATACAAAGGACCTTCTGTGCAACCTTGAAACAACCTTGAAAATGTTGTGGCCTCTTACTTGTATGTACTTTTAATAGCTTGTTAATGTTAGTGTTTACCAGGGCCAAATTTCATGGCACTGCTTACCATTGAACTCTGCGTTTACAGCTCATAGAAATGCATGTTTTACAGCCGTGCCATGAAACCGGCGTACTGTGTATTTGCAGCAAGTATTACAGTATTTACCTTAGCAGGTTACTGATGTATTTTTTACGCCATTCACTATGCTGAGCATCGTCATCCTCTTCTGGTGGTAAATTCTTCTCAACTCTTTCTCGTTCTTCTCTCTCTTTCTTCTGCTGTTGTTTCTCAGTGAGTTTCTCTTCCTCAGAGACTATCACAAAATCTATAAAGAGAACAAGACCAATCTCACCATGCTGTTCAGCTCTACAAATCTGCACAACTGTACATATCATAAAAACAACATGGTACCTTGCATGTTTAGTGGCTAAATGTCTGTTTCTCTATTAGTATTAGCTACATAAATTGAAGCGGATACAATTTATTTCATATTCTTAACGTACAAAACAAAACTATCAATTTGCTTTCCAGTAGGTTAATAAATATTCCAAACAAAATAGGTTAATAATAAAAATAGTAACAATATTAATAAATGGCGATAAGGAAAGGAACACTGCCTACTTGGTAGACACCGCAGGGTAAGTTTGAATATATCTAGTAACACCTTCTGGCTATTTTTGAAGTTTTCAAGTTATATAATTTGTACCCATTTCAGGGGAGACATCTTTTAGTGAATTCCCCACCTGGACACATAAATCAATGAAAAATGTCCAGTAAAAGTTTTACGATTTTGTACATTATAACTAACCACCATTAACAATTGAAATTGCTTGTAAAAACTTTACTGTATGTTTTCAGTGCTGATAGAGAAAGCATTTTAATGGTATAAATGTTTTTCTTCTTTTTTTTCTAAACAGTAATCACCTCTTTTTAAAATGGAGTTTACCCAAAATGCGAGTTCAAATGATTGCACAACACCCCTTCCGTCCCCCTGCATTTACATACGTACAATGTACATGTAGTAATTAGACAATTAGGGGTACATATCCATGTACTTTGTATTGTTTGTGACTGATTGGTTTAAATCTCACCAATCTTTCTTCTTCCATCATTGAAGTATGTGCCTGGATCATCATTGACAAGACGAGGACCAAATTCAATGGGAACACCTTCTTCATCTTCATCCTAGTCAAATCAGAGATCAAACTTAACATTAGTTGTCTACAATTTAGTAATGAAAAAACAAAATCCAAATGACACAGTAGGCCTATGGTTTTCCAAATAACCAATATGTTGTAAGCACCATCCACTAGGCCTAATAAAAAAAAACCCGTTTGTTTCCAGTAACCTGACCGTCCGTGCAAAAACCTTGCGACCGAACAAAATTTAATCAACATTTGTGAAAATAAAATTTATTTTCTACCCACCGTTCGTGAGCTTCCAGTTTAAACATACGGATCTATTGAGAGAATAACATACCATGTTTTATACAAAATTTAGACAAAAACCAGAACACATCCAGAACACATCAAGAAAAATTGACCGATATCTCCGTGATTTGATTGAGTCTCATGATTTTGTGATCCACGGCCATCGTGTGTAAACCGGTTCCTAAGGACGACCGAGCGAAAAATACCCACAATTCAATGCGTGTTGAGCGCTATCTACAGATTTGCACAATCTACAAATTGCAAAAAATAGTTAATGGCCTGATGTTTCGACCCTAGCAGTCTCTTTCTCGAAGGTTAAATGACAAGACAACACAAAGGTTACCTTTTGTCTTTGCCTTCTCCTTTTCCACACAGATATCCCCCTTTTTTAGCCTGCCTCAGTTACTAATTAATTACTTGTTCTCCCTCTTGTTGTCTTGTCATTTAGCCTGCGAGAAAGACTTATAGGTCCTTTTGGTTGGTAAGCTGTTTGCAACAGCTAATTCTATTTTATCAATCTACAGATTCTTAGAACAGGGTTTGATATGTGGTGTTTGAAGCTTTGCATGGTGTTGAAAGTAAGAAGTAACTTTAAATAGTAGTAAACTTGCAGGTACAACCATGTGTAAAATCTCTTTTGGGAGGAGTGTTGGCTCTGAAAAGAGCCGGTTTGGTCTTGACGTTTCGAACAGTAGGCCTATACTCTGCTCGTCTCTTCTCCTGAAGACGAGCAGAGTATACTGTTTGAAACGTCGAGACCAAACCAGCTCTTTTCAGAGCCAACACTCCTCCCCAAAGAGATTTAACACATGGTTGTACCTGCAAGTTTACTACTATTTATAGTTACTTCTTAGGGTTTGATATGGACCATTCAAATTAGGTGAATACATGGATCACACTTTTGTTGCCATGGATCGACCAATCAGAATCGAAGATTCCAGTTTAATGGAAGAATTTTGCAGTGACACCATGTAGTTAAATCTATCTTTTGAGTATGTGGTTCTTTTCAGAACCGGTGAACTCAATGTTTTGGACAGTATACTATGTACATCATCAGAAGAAAGGAAACTCGATTCGAGTTTGCCAAGTTACATTTAACATCCATTTGAATCACTCCAAGAAGTGTACACTGTACATGTACCTGTTTATTTGTTATTGACCCGATTCACTTGCCGTCATCATCACGATAATCATGGTTGTGCCATTTTGGGAGTCAATGTCCCCAAGTGTTAGTGTAGTGTGAATTTCGGGCAACATGGTGATTACATGTGTTGACTGCCAAAATAGTGAGCATGGTACAATCACAGGGTATGCATGGTACAGTCACAGAGTGTGATGTGCATGCCAGGTCAATAGTTACCCTAAGGTGCTACCATCCCTCTCTGGTGTTACCCTAAGGTGCTATCATCCCTCTCCAGATGGTGTTACCCTAAGGTGCTATCTGTCATCCTTCTCTTGTGTTACCTAAGGTGCTATCAACCCTCTCTGGTTTTACCTAATGTGCTATCATCCTTCTCTGGTGTTACCATCCCTCACTGGTGTTACTCCGAGGTGCTATCATCCCACTCTGGTGTTACCCTAAGTTGCTATTATCCTTCTCTTGTGTTACATGTACCTAAGGTGCTATCATCCCTCTTTAGTGTTACAATACATGCACTAAGGTGCTACCATCCCTCTCTGGTGTTACACTAAGGTGCTATCATCCCTCTCTGGTGTTACCCTAAGGTGCTATCATCCCTCTCTAGTGTTACCTAAGGTGCTATCATCCCTCTCTGGTGTTACCCTAAGGTGCTATCATCCCTCTCTAGTGTTACCTAAGGTGCTATCATCCCTCTCTGGTGTTACCCTAAGGTGCTATCATCCCACTTTGGCATTTATTGTCGCCCGCAAAGTAACAAAGACTACAAGCCTGTAAATTGGAAACGATATGAAACGTGTGTCGCACGGGATCGTGCATTGTGTACATCGTTATCGTTATGTGTTCAGCATTTCGCGGCAGAATTCGAGAGAATTTGTTTAGCTTTTTCTTGAGTATTTGTTCATTAAACTTGGGTTTTGTTAGCGAGAGCAAAATCGCTCTCCTTAATTTACTTTCTTGATTTAAGGAGAGCAATTTACAGCTCTCCTCAGATTTATTAAAATGAAGGCCTGTCTATGGTTTACCCTAAGGTGCTATCATCCCTCTTTAGTGTTACACTACATGCACTAAGGTGCTATCATCCCTCTCTGGTGTTACCCTAAGGAAGGTGCTATCATCCCTCTCTGGTGTTACCCTAAGGTGCTATCATCCCTCTCTGGTGTTACACTAAGGTGCTATCATCCCTCTCTGGTGTTACCCTAAGGTGCTACCATCCCGCTCTGGTGTTACTCTGAGGTGCTATCATCCCACTCTAGTGTTACCCTAAGGTGCCATTATCCTTCTCGTGTGTTACCTAAGGTGCTACATGTATCACCCCTCTCTGGTGTTACACTAAGGTGCTATCATCCCTCTCTGGTGTTACACTAAGGTGCTACCATCCCTCTCTGGTGTTACCCTAAGGTGCTATCATCCCTCTCTGGTGTTACCCTAAGGTGCTATCATCCCTCTCTAAGTGTTACCTAAGGTGCTATCATCCCTCTATGGTGTTACCCTAAGGTGCTATCATCCCTTGCTATCATCCCTCTCTGGTGTTACCTAAGGTGCTATCATCCCTCTCTGGTGTTACCTAAGGTGCTATCATCCCTCTCCGGTGTTACCCTAAGGAAGGTACCATCATCCCTCTCCGGTGTTACCCTAAGGTGCTATCATCCCTCTCTGGTGTTACCCTAAGGTGCTATCATCCCTCTCTGGTGTTACTTAAGGTGCTATCATCCCTCTCTGGTGTTACTTAAGGTGCTATCATCCCTCTCTGGTGTTACCCTAACGTGCTATCATCCCTCTCTGGTGTTACTTAAGGTGCTATCATCCCTCTCTAAGTGTTACCTAAGGTGCTATCATCCCTCTCTGGTGTTACCCTAAGGTGCTATCATCCCTCTCTAAGTGTTACCTAAGGTGCTATCATCCCTCTATGGTGTTACCCTAAGGTGCTATCATCCCTCTCTGGTGTTACCTAAGGTACCATCATCCCTCTCCGGCGTTACCCTAAGGTGCTATCATCCCTCTCTGGTGTTACCCTAAGGTGCTATCATCCCTCTCTGGTGTTACCCTAAGGTGCTATCATCCCTCTCTGGTGTTACTTAAGGTGCTATCACCCCTCTCTGGTGTTACCCTAAGGCGCTATCACCCCTCTCCGGTATTACCCTAAGGCGCTATCATCCCTCTCTAAGTGTTACCTAAGGTGCTATCATCCCTCTATGGTGTTACCTAAGGTACCATCATCCCTCTCCGGCGTTACCCTAAGGTGCTATCATCCCTCTCTGGTGTTACCCTAAGGTGCTATCATCCCTCTCTGGTGTTACTTAAGGTGCTATCACCCCTCTCTGGTGTTACCCTAAGGCGCTATCATCCCTCTCCGGTATTACCCTAAGGTGCTATCATCCCTCTCTGGTGTTACCTTCTAGTGTTATTAGCTATATATATGTGTATCCTCTTGGGTTCTAAAGTCACCTTCCCAACATATTCCTTTGTGCTATAGTGATATCACATGAATGGTTCTCCTCCCAGTTAATATGCTTTGATCTTGTACATTACCCTGCACATTGTACACCAAACTACACAAATGATAATTAAAGTACATTTGCCATATTTTGGATGCCTTAGATCTAAACTTTGAATTTGGAAATCGAACTTGTTCATTCATTTTACAAACAAATAATAATAATAATAAATAGTAATTGTACAGCATAGTAGTGTGTGTGTGTTTGCAAGTCAAGTGCCCAAGCAATTGGTATTACAATGCAAATTTGAAAGGCCTATTGACCATGTTTACAGGCTGATATGATGGGCTTACAATTGTCCTTCAGACAGTGCAGATCAATAGACTCCATGCAATGATCATCCTTTTTATTGATTTGTGCACTAGTTACTTTGTGCACAGAGGTCCAGTGTATGGTATGTAGACTGTAATGCCTACTGACTGTCATGGTACTATGCTATGCAGTATTGCAGATCGGATTGACAACCCAGCATTCATTGACATTCAATTCATTAACTTTAATCATCATGAGTTATAACGTACGTACCTGCAACATTGGTTAAGGTCACTCAAGCAGCATGTTTAGATCAAGATTAAACGCACACACATACGTATTTTCTTGAAATTATGCATTACCATCCCGTATCAGCAAAATAACGACAAGTTCTATAAGGTGTAGTATACACGGTACATATACTGGTACCTGTACTTTTACAACATGTACATTAAACATTCTATAATATTTTAATAATAATAATGCATTTGAACATTATATTAAGGGCATTTTTCAAATGGTTGCAATGCATTGACATGACTGGGAACAAATGGCAGGAGAGGAACAATGCAATGAGAAGGAACCTTCAGAAATATGATGAAATACACACGTGTACATTGTAGGCATATGTTGTGAGTTTACATTTGAATTGATGAACATAGTTGCAATTTTGCAAGAACATTACGAGGGAACTCGCTACCTCTCAACAGTCCTAAATTACGACTGTTGAGAGGTAGCGAGTTCCAGCAACTGGGTCCTGCTACTAAGAAAGCCTTGTCATTTGAATGTGTGAAGTTATGCGCTGCGAGCAGCAGCCACTTTGGTTGGACATAAAATGGGGCAGACCACTTTGGCCTTGTCTTTGTCAAAATTCCAGGGGGCACCAAGGCCAGGGCACCACGGCCAAAACAATAAACCTTTTTTCCCCAGAAACTATACTTCAAATTTATAAATAAAATTTAGAATGACAGTTGACACGACTGCGCACACAACTATTTACTTAATGTGATCAAAACATTGCACCTTCATCACAGCATTTTGATTGTTTTGATTGAACAGAATGCAGTATAAATTTGCAAGCCTCAAAGTTAAATTGAAACTACAGTTTTAACTGCTTTAATAGGGGGCCTACCAATGCATGAAAGTGAAATAGGCTTTTTTGGGGCCGAAAATAATAACCTTGGTTTGCATTTAAATTACAAATAATTTTGCTTCAATCTGACAAAACTCCATAGTCTACCACACAAACATAATGTCAAATTTCACAAAAATTTAATGCTGGTTGCAAACCAATATTATTCACAGTTTTGGGTCATTTTATTGGCTTTTACCCCTGTACATGCATGTACAGTGGCCTGGGAAGAAGAATCACCAGTTTCCAATAAATAAACCACAAGGTGTGAAAATGTCACAAAAACTTAGTCATAACAACTGTCACATTTTAAGGAAAACAATGAAAAACAGTACGGTTCAACTTCAAGTTACAGTTTTACAATTTAACAAGTATTTTGTGTCTAATTTGTCATGTTGGTTTTTTTTGTGCAGATGATGTCTAATACAATTTGAGGTCTTCAAATATTTCCTCTGCTTTGACAGTGTAGAAAAATGGTTCATGTGTATTTTGTGCCGTGTTTTTCTTAATGCAGTGTTCAGTTCTAAAACTGCATGATGAAGTACAATAAGGAAATGAAGACGGTCAAAAAGAGCTGGTGGAAGTGCCAAAGTTTGTCTCATTCTACTAATAGGGTTTTCTACATTTAAACACCGTCTTTCCAAACATGTGAACACCCTCTTTCCAAATTAGGACGCCTTTTTCTAAAAATTGATCCCCCTTTTCCAGATTCTGGCTCACATTTGCATCTCACAGGTTTCTATCGTTTAATTATTAATCTGAAATTACTGGTCACATTTGTCTCAATTCTTCTTATGGGAAATTCATGGTAACAGAGTGATGCCGAAACACATGTTACAATTTTCAATCATGTTTCTCACAAAGACTCTAGATTGATTTATCTTGAAAGTTTGGTAACATTGAAGCACCTACATGTAGTACATGATCAAATTTGACTAAATTCTTCTTAAAGGCACTGGACATGTTTGGTAATTGTCAAAAACAAGTATTCTCACTTGGTGTTTCCCAACATGCATAAAATAACAAGCCTGTGAAAATTTGGGCTCAATTGGTCATCAAAGTTGCAAGAAAATGATGAAAAGAAAAAACACCCTTGTTGTACAAATTTGTGTGTTTTCAGATGCCTGAAAAAGGCTTCAGGCCTGAAGTCTTTTAATATTTTAGTGAGAAATTAATGTACCTCTCTCTCAAAAACTACCTTACTTCAGAGGGAGTCGTTTCTCACAATGTTTTACACTATCAACAGCTCTCCGTTGCTCGTTACCAAGTAATTTTTTATGCTAATATGTATTTTGAGTAATTACCATATGTGTCCAGTGCCTTTAAGTACCTTTTCGCTAGAGAGAAAGTACATGTAGGTACTTAAAGAAATTGTACATTAATTAGTGGCAAAGTGGCCAATATTCAAGATCATCAAAAACCACTTGCAAATTTCTGTAGCCAATCATTCTATTGTACCAATGAACCAGAAAGGTTGTTTTTATGAGGCATTAAAATGGGTCTACAAATGCATGGATCAGTGTAAATATTATTTTAAAGGCCAACACAAATTGTTGAATACAATAATAATAAGGTGTAATGTATGTTATAAAAAAGAAAGATCTCATAACAATTGATTAAACTACCGGTAATGTTAAAGCACTATACAGGTTCCTCAGGTTGCTAATTGTGAATGTTTACACGCAGAACGGACTTCATCATAACAGAACATAGTGCTCATTTGTGTTGTCTGATGTTTTTAGAGCCACAGTACACACAAATTTAGTTTTAAAGGCTATACAAAGTTTCTCAAAAAATCAGAAGTATCTCGAGTTCGCTACAAGCAAATTCTATGGATCATGCACTTTTAGAAAGAAAATGTAATTTATTTTAATCCATAACTGTTTAAGTTATTTGTTGTTGGGGAACAAGTTGCTTTGTTTGTTTAAACAAGCCTATGCAGTTAGTGACAAAAACATACACATTTTCATAATTCCTGCAACTTGAATTACAGTAGCCTGTGTAAAGCGTAGCAAAGGTTTTTGGATCGAACGGCTTCTTGAAGCTGAATATTTTCTCTTTCCATTGGTGTAATTATAAATAATGATTGGTTAATCGTTACCAGTTACCATTTTACAGGACAGCAAATCAAATCTAATAGAAAAGACTGCTTCGTAGAATTAGAAGTCAGAATATTTGTAGTGAGGTGTGTGTTTGTGCATCACTATTTAAGCACTTCTCATGTGTGCCACTATGCTCATGCAGTAAACACACCTATCACTATCGGAGCCAAACAAACTCAATGAATTGTCCATCCAGTCAAAAAGGCTTTCATGTGATGCTTAAATACAACCCCATCAGCCCCACCTACATACTACAGTCTGCAGTTGTGTACCTGACCGACAACAATGGTTCTCTATGGTGTATAGTACATGTACACGTACAGTACTATGTTTCTGTAAAGGAGCCATCTACATGTAATCTATGCCCACTGCATACCTTGCCATTTAAAAAAACCACATCAATATTCAAATAAAGCGCTTGTTTTTACAATAAGAGCTTGTATTTTTTTAAAGTAGGCTATGAATTGATGAGATACAGATGTTGAATTGATGATTTTTCTACTTCTTGGTAACAAGATTTAAATCAAAGGTATTATCATTTCTTTTAAGTGTATTTAAAGAAAATAACAGTTAATTTGGTTTTCACCAGCAGAAAAAAGGTCTGAATTCAGCTGAAAGTCTGAAATTCCCCTTCTCTTGCTTTTCAAGAAATAATTGTACATAACTACCAGTAGTACGCAGTACAGTAGAACATAGCAAGACAAGTTCTCAAAGAACAAAAAATCTACCCAGTAAAGTAGGGGGGATACACATGGTGTACCGCAAGCCAAATATGTACATGTAGCGGTCCTACATTACTACTTGCCGTCAACTCGCCGAATTGCCGTCAACTCGCCGTCAACTCATTTTCGTGCCGTCAACTCATAATATACATCAAAAATTTATAAATGGGGCATGGAAGTGTTAAGTCTGGGCTACGACCCACATGTAGTAATACATTTAATTGAAATGAACCGGAATGAAAGTTTGAAATAAAACACAATACAATGAAAGATTCCCTAACAACATTTTGTAAAACTTAAAATGATCTCTTCCCTAGAAACTAAAATATAAAAGGAATAACAAGCAATAAGAGTATTAATGGTTTGCAACAAGAATATGGTAACTTCAGGACCGAAAAAGAATAGCAAACATTTTGTCTTCATTCATGGCCATGATAATTTGATTTGACACTGACACTGACAGCATTAAAGGCATCGTACACGTTTGGTAATTGTCAAAGACCAGTGTTCTCATTTGGTGTAGGCCTACCCATCCCAACATATGCATAACAAGTCTGTGAAAATTTGGGCTCAATTGGTCATCGAAGTTGCAAGAAAATGATAAAAGAAAAAAACACCCTTGTTGTACAAATTTGTGTGCTTTCACATAGGAATAAAAACTTCTTGCAAGAAGTTTTTATTATTTTAGTGAGAAATTACCTCTTTCTCAAAAACTACGTTACTTCAGAGGGAGTCGATTTCAGAGAAAGAAATTTGACACAATATTATCATGGCAACTTGACATAGAAGTAGTAAACTACTATTAAGTTAGATAGTATACTATAGGTCTAAGGTTTTAAACGAGACACCAAGTTGTATTTGTATTCATCTGATGGATTGGTTGTATTCTCACCAAGTAGTCGCTTGTCAGCGTGTTGGTCTCGTCCGTAGCCCCGTAGTTGTCCATGTTTATGGCTGCATTGGAGAGACCACCATTTGCTCCCTCGTCACCACTCCCCTTCTTGAATGACATTGGTTCTAACTATTATGGGGGTAAGCCAACTTCAATACCACAGCTCAATACCACAGCTAATCTCCAGATGCTGGAAATTCCTCAGAGTAACTTAGTAACAGTTTTGCGTTAATACAATGGAAACATTCCGGGAATCGTCTGTTTAATCTTCCGACGATCACCCCAGCCGGCCAGCCAGGTAGATTAGCTATGTGGTGTTACGTCGATCGTGTGTGTGCGCGCGCGTGTATGTTTTGTACATGTACGTTTGTGTGAAACGGAGGCGAGAGGGGACATGCTACGCGAGAGAGAGAGCATGTTAATGTATACGGTCACCAGATCAGACGTAACGACCCATCCTAGCCTACATCCAATGGGTTCATTGATCCATACAAATGCCAATGGTTGCGTAATCGACTAGCTCAAAAAGAAGAAAGTACAACATGGGAGCAGCTTTAGTTGATTTGGTTTGATTTGAATTTATTCGGATAAAATACAGCCAAAAACATACACAGCATTAGCATCGGGATGTCAAGCAATGAAATTAAATAAACCAAAATAGAAAACAAGAAAGAACAAAGAAAAACTGCACAAAATAATATCCAACTTCCAAGGAGAGCCCCAAAAAGCCCATTAGACTATTGGGGTCCTTCCCTTACGGAAAAAAACCGGGAAAAAAACACCCCAAACAAAAAAGAACTAGAAATACAAAAAAACCCACACAGACCTGGAGAGTAAAACGATAAATGGAAAAATAAAACAAGAGAAGAAAAAAACACCAATTAGGTAATTAATTAAGCACCGATACAAAAAGGAAACAAGAGCACCCAAACTATATGCTTCCTTTGACATGGCTTTTGTAAGTGGGGGAAATGTCTAGTTACGCCGTATATGTCCGGTGCCCTTGAGCGGGTCTGGACCTCTATAGCTCTCCTAGCAAGTTGCTTTTCGAAAATGAAAAAAATAATAACTTTGGAGATTCTCTAAAAAGTTAATTTTTGATCGCGATCGTTCGCTATACATTCGTGGGGCAGGGGGAGGGGGGGCACTGGAAATTTGTGGGGGGAACGTCCACATAGATAATCCACAAAAAATGACGTTTGAGTCCAGGCGGCTCTAGCTCTCCTAGCAAGTTGCTTTTCAAAAATGAAAACAAAAATAACTTTGGAGATTCTCTAAAAAGTTAATTTTTGATTTAAACAGATGATATAAAAAACGAGAAAATAGAAATACAAGCGGCGGAAAAATAATATATATGTATGCGTTTTTTTTTTCTCTGAACAAGCTTGACAACAAGAAATGAACCACAAAGGCAATTGAGTACCGGTATGATTGGAACAAAAGAGAAAAGGAAACCAAAACCAGACCAGAAAATGGTGAAAAGATTATAGTTTTCGAATGACACGTACATGAATAAAGAGGACAAATCTTGGAAAACGGGTGGGAAAACTGTCCATACCAACTTTTCGAAAAACAAAATGTGTAAAAGCTGTAATAATTATTGATCAGATGGTAGGCCCTAATATTATGCAACATTTTATGTGTAAAAGCTGTAAGGCTTGCCCGCCCATCTGTAAGTTTTTTAAAACCGAGTGTAATGTCCGCTCATATTTGGTCAGTATTCGCAATAATTATTGATCAGATGGTGGTATAGGGCCTAATATTATGCAACATTATTTTTATGAAGCTCATTCAAGTGAGGGTGCTATTTCATTCTAACGGTAGCCCCAAACGCTATTTCCCAGCAAACCAGTGACAGCAATATCCCACCAGCAAAGCTAGCTAGGCTAAAATACTCCAGATATTATCTTATGTTCATACAATTTATATTTCAGATTTCAGTCCTCCTTTGTTTGTCTGTTTGTAAGTCTGACTATGTTATGTCTAGTTTAGTGAATATTTTTCCTGTTTCATTTGTTTTGTTTACTTTTCTGTAAATAATAAATTATTGTGACACGCAGGTGAGAAAAATGTGAGGTTTTGTTAAGTTGTTTTTCTTGGTCGATATAACCATAGAGGTAGATCTACCTCCATGATTTTATTCTCTTATAAGTAATGACTGTTCTTTTTCATGCCATTACTCTTTCAAAGTACAGTACATTGCATTTGTGGGAAAGTTCATTAGCCAAACTTTTCATGCACCCAGATACTTCCAAGGTCATTGTTTATGGAGCAAACCAAACCAAAACCCCACCAGTAGCATTATACTCATTTACATATTCCTTTGTATTAATAGTTGTTACATGTTTAGTCATTAGCTAACTCATAGTCCAGGAATGCTGTGTTCAGCTTCCTGTGGATCTTGTTCGTTCTTGATTCAGTTGTTCACAATACATCAAACTGCATAAAAGCTAAAGTTATAAAATAAAACAAAAACAAAACAGAGATAATTTTGAACAGCGCTGGCTGCGTGCACTGGAAAAATAGAAAATAAACACACTGCTGTTTTCCGACTTGATGTTTTTGAGTTTGTTACAGTATTAAAGATATTCCCTTCATTGAGTATGTGGCTCAATTGCTATAAATTGTGCTCTTTATTTGTTATTGACTTGTTAGTGTACTGTATAGGGACATTCGTTTCTGAAACAATAATATGAACTAAGTTGAATATCTGAAAAAAATGCGAGACATTTGAGGGGACCTATAAACTATCTGTTTAGTAAGACTAACCATTTTGAAAAATACAACACCCAGAAAACATGTATTATAATTTTGATACATATCATGTGATATTTGGTTGCATAACATGGTATTGGTTTGACACACATACTCCTTCCTGTCTGTCAAAACAAAATGATGTAATGAGTCTTCTTGGAGAAAGCTACCACTAGAAATGTTTCACCTGCAATGAGGTAATTGTAAGCTTTATAAAATAGAAAGCTTTAGGCCAAGTAAAATAAATAACATGTTGCTCGTCCCCGCCCGCCTCGGTTTTGGCGGCCGCACCGATTTTTTTGTTATTTGTTATTTAAAAAAAAAAAAAAAAAAAAAAAAAAAAAAAATCAATTTACGTATTATTATAGCTATTTCTAATGTACCCTTTATTTTTATTGAGCAGTTTCATCATCTGTCTTACATGTAGGTCTACAAGAATAGCTATTGCAACGCATGATGAGAAACTCTTTACTTTGAAACGTTTTGCCCTTCAGGTTTGCATGCAACAGTTCTTTGCACAAGGACGCGATGCCACGCACACAGAATAACTTTGGAGCAAAATCAAGAATGACTCTTTAGAAATAATTACAATGTATCAAAATGGACACAGAAACACACACAGAATTTGAGGACATACAGAACATACTCATAAAACCATAAAACCATCTTCAAATACGATATGGCGGCCATCTTAGACATGGTGGCCATCTTGAAAAAAATAACAAAAAAATTGAAAATAACAAATAACAAGGACCTCCCTCACCAACTTTTTCAAAAAGTCCAGACGAGCAACATGTTATTTATTTTACTTGGCCTTATACAATAACAAGTTTCATTTTTAGGAACAAACTAAATGATGAAACAATTACATAAGTTTGTTCTGACTAATTCCTCCCCAGTCATATTTGTCATGTGGTTACTGCTGTTGTTGCAGTGTTGTATAGAGGCTGGGCAAGCTGCCTCTTCTTCTTATTTATGGCAATCTGCTCTTGATTTTGCCAAACTGGCAATTGACCAGTGTCTTTTTGGTATTAAAAACAGTTTGAGCTGTGCAAAAAGTCAATACATTATTTTGTTTATTTATTGGGGGTCATCTGAGAATAAGTATTAATATTGCCTTGCATTAACACTTATTATAGCGCCACCATTAACCAATGATACATGTACAACTGTACATCGAGAATTTCATCCATTACTTCCCCTTGTAAGTTCTACTAATATACTATCCATATTCAGTCTTTGGTAAATAATGAAATTGCATTAGGATGTGGATTGAATCAATGACATTCCTGATCTAATATCAATTATTAATTAAACAAATCAGGCTGAAAGACTAATAAGTTTCCATTAGATACTTTATTAGGTGTTCGTGCAATATGAGCACGAACACCTCTTTGTTTTTGTTCTGTTTTTTTTTCTTTCTTCTCAATCTTCTTCTTCTTCTTCTTCTTCCCTGGAACTCTTCTCTAGAACATAACTCATGATTGAAACTGAATTGAACCTTGAAACTCATCAGACAATTGAACCTCAATATGAAGACGGCACAGAGTTGATGACGTCACGATGACGTCATCAGGTGTCGAATTACAAGGGTTTTAAAGTTGAAAAATGACCATTTGCTATTGGCTGTATCTCCTTGAATTTGAAAGCTGTGATGTTCATAATTGGGCATGTGATAGATCAAGACTGGAGCTACATTTCAAAAGTTAACGTCAAAATCGTATGACCTTTTCTTCGAGGTCATGCCCCTAGGTCGAAGTTTGCCTTTGGTTTTTTTCTTGAAAAACATCATTTTCGGGCTTATTTACGGCATAACTCAAGATTGAAATTGAATTTTACATTGAAACTCATAAGACATTTGAACCTAAATATCAAGACGACACAAACTTGCTGATGTCATGATGACGTCATCAGGTATTGAATTACATCAAATCAAAGTTTAATATTCGAAATAAAATCATAACCCATGAACGACATGTTGGATTTTTACAATCTATACATCATCGGAAAGTTCGTTAAAGGTTCAACAAACGCTACACAGAAAGTGACCCCATTTGACCTTGACTTCCGGTTCAACCCGGAAATTTAAAATTTCAGAAAATTCGTATCTCAAAAACTACTTATCATTTCAGCATAAATTTTGCATCAGGTTGTAGAACATTGAGCCTGCTCAAACTTTTGCACAGAAATAACAACATTTTGACATTCACATCTTGTCTTATAACCACCGGCATTAAAGCGCACGTTTGTGTTGACCCACTTTGATAACGCGGGATAGTGTAATAGCACGTGTACAGACACATGTATATTGAACGTGTAGTTAAGTTTACATCAACTACATGTAGGAATACATTTAGCATCGCTGCATGTTACCTTGTTTATTGCGCACCACGGCATAAAGATAATCCGTCTAATACTTGAAAAATTTGTAACTCCTGAACCACATATTGGATTTTTACAATCTATACATCATCTGAAAGGTCTTTATAAAACCTAACATACGCTACACTAATTGTGACCCCGTTTGACCTTGACTTCCGGTTCAAAGCGGAAGTTTAAATTTAATGTTTCAAAATTCATTATTCCTGAACCACACATTGGATTTTTACAATCTATACGTCATTGGAAAGTTCGTTAAAAGTTCAACAAACGCTACACAAAAAGTGACCTCATTTGACCTTGACTTCCGGTTCAAACCGGAAGATGAAATTGTATATTTGAAAAATACAGAACTCCTGAACCACACATTGGATTTTTATCATCTATACATCATCAGAAAGGGCTCCAAAGATTTAAGAAACGCTACACACTGTGACCTCATTTGACCTTGACTTCCGGTTCAAACCGGAAATTGAAAGTTAATGTTTCAACAAATCGTTGGAGGTTTACAGTCCATACAATCATCTAAATCATCTTCATAAACTAAACGCGCTACACAAAATGTGACCCCTATTTGACCTTGACTTCCGGTCCAAACCGGAAGTTGATGTTAATTTTTTTGAAAAACTCCTGGACCAGGCATTGGATTGATAAGGTAGAATGTTTATTCATTCAATCACTCCCCACGAACACCTTGTTTTTGTCACATGACAAAAACTCAATGTCTAGTTATTATTGAATCCGTTTTACAACAACCATGTTTCAAAACAAGTTCCTTACTGATGAAGTGCTTAAGTATAACTGATAGATAACAAAAACTAATAGATAGTTCATATAAATCCTTGAGTGAATTTGGGGATTGATCAACCCCTTTCTTACAGGCTTCGTGCTATAGAAAACAACTGAACCAGCATATTACTATGTTAAAGTATGCACTGTTGGTGGATGTGTGAACACACAGACTACATACATCAATTTTGGGTAGCTGGTACTGTACATAAGCCCTCATTCGGTGTAGCATTAAAGACACTGGACACTATTGGTAACTGTCAAAGACCAGTCTTTTCACTTGGTGTATCTCAAAATATGCAAAAAATAACAAACCTGTGAAAATTTGAGCTCAATTGGTCGTCAAAGTTGCGAGATAATAATGAAAGAAAAAACATCCTTGTCACACGAAGTTGTGTGCTTTCAGATGCTTGATTTCGAGACCTCAAAATCTAATTCTGAGGTCTTGAAATCAAATTCGTGGAAAATTACTTCTTTCTCGAAAACTACGTTACTTCAGAGGGAGCCGTTTCTCACAATGTTTTATACTATCAACAGCTCCCCATTACTCGTTACCAAGTAATTACCAATAGTGTCCAGTGCCTTTAATGCCAAACGCCGAACACCAAACGTAGTACTTTCATATAATAAATGGGATTGTTAATTTTCACAACTCTTAGTCTGGTTCCCAAACATATTTTATAATCTTGAATCTTGTGTAGATTAGTTACCACGCAAAAATTTAATGTCCTAAAGATATGGCCCTTGAATACATTGAGTCCAAAAATATCTAGCAAAGAAATAATTGTTTTTCGAAAACGTTTTTTTTATGAATGGAAATAACTGTGGAATGAACTATGTTGGGGGCTGGCTGCTGTTAATGCCTGATCAATTAAATAGCAGCTAGAACGCTGGGAAGACCTGGTCCTCACACTGTCACTCCCTAAACATCAGATAATTTTTAAGTTGTTATTTAAAGATGCATTGCCAAATTAAAGGTTACAAATTGATTTAAATATTAGATAGCTATTTTCCTTTCGTCCAGGAAGTGATAAACTTTCATTTAAGATACTGAACTGAAAAACCTGCAAAGATTAGTAACAGTTAATTAAAACTTGCTTATAAGATACAAATGAGTTATTGTCAGAATCTGACGTTATCTCACGCCACAGTGGGCATATACAAACAATGTGCATGTTACAAGTATTTTGTGAAGTGTGAAATACATGAAAGTATTTATGTTACTTTTTTGTTTAACATCATCATTCATCATCTGTCAAAATAATTAGTTCAGAAAAAAAAAAATAATCATTTGTTTTGGCTTTTGGTGAAAAATCAGGCAATGCGACTGTAAAAACATTGGAACTACTAACCAACCATCCTGTATAATTAGTAGAAACTATCTAAACTCCTAGCAACAAGATTTTGTGTTTTTTATTGGGCAATGTTGCCTTTCACTGTTTATAGTGGGCTATTGTACAAACACAAAAACACAGACTGCTGTACCATGGTTGGATCAATAGACTGTGCAAGTCTCGCGCCTATCGGAATGAGAAAACACGTCAAACGAAGAACATATTTTTTTCTGAAATCAAATCTGTATCTTAAATTATATCTAACGACAAAATCTGAACAACAAAAATACTCATTAAATGTTTATAAAATTAGTTTAAGCTTTTAGAATAAACACACAAATAATGTGTTAATTATTATTCAAACATAATTAAAACTCGTGGACAAGGATGCTTATTTGATCTTAACTTTTTAGAAACCCCTTACGCGGATTCGCAAAGGTCACACCGGCGTAAAAATAAGGTTTGACGCAGTTTAAAGAGGACGCTGACGCCTCAACAACCACAGACTACAATGAAAAGGCCTCGCGTTGCAATTACAGCATCTGGCAATTATCATCGCGCATCCAAAACAAGCATTTACATAAGTTTTGTTATCGGAGGTGAGCACAAAATTCTTAATTTTTTGCAGTAACCGGAAGCTGAGGTCAAGTTTAATTCTCGGGTTTTCTTCGTTATATTGTTGAATTGATTTTACCTTCATATTTTGTATCACTAAGTATTACATTCCCAACAACATATATAATTTTCATAGTCATAAACTACGTTAAACTAAAATAATGGACGAAACAAAATCTCGCCCACGTAAAACTCCATATGGTTGGGACCACTATGGTCCCGGAAGTTCGAATGAGCGCGAGACTTGCACAGTCTATTATGAAATTCCTGTGCTCGAGCTTCATGCATAGTTGTAAATGGTTCTTCTTGGTTGATACCCTTCATACATAATGCCTACATTTATGAAGACACAATCCCATGTCACCAACACTGCTCTCCACGCAGTAACAATAAATTCTTGTTGACTCATAAAATAGACTCTCACATTTCATTCTATGACCGGTGTTCTACATCATGATGTAGGCTGTATCTGAATTGGCTGCTACGGCTATGACTGTTGCTAAGGGTGTTGCTAAGGACGTCCTATACTTCAACAAGTGATGACGCAGCGATCCAGCAGTAGCCGTATCCGCCAATTTGGACACGGTCTGAGTTTAGATATCAATAGCGGGTTGTCTCAGCTCAGAGTAATGTATCTTCATTTCTAAGATATTGTCCAATATCGGCTTGATGGAAGACTACTATCGTCATGGGATCTGCATGTCTACATTCCTGAGTTGATTTGGCTGTTGCTCCAAAACCCTGCAGTCAAAGAAACAAGTTAAAACACAACATTGTTTAATAGGAAAACACCATGCGAGACTCAGTCTTCATTGAATGATAATGACCAGGTTGAGGGTTGGTCACTGCTAATGGACTTAGTCGGTAGTGGTAGGGCTGTATTTACCAAAGATACCCATTCTAACCCATGGGAAAGATAAGTGAAGTTTGCACGGTGTGGATAAATTAGAAGAAGTACTAATTCTAGCCATTCTTACAGTTTGGTTTGTTCTTGACATTTCAAACATTGTTCCTCTGCTCCTGAAGACGAGCAGAGTAGACTGTTTGAAACGTCAAGAACAAACCAAAAGCTTTTCTCAGAGCCAACACTCCTTCCAAAAGAGGTTACTCACCCGCAAGAATGATTACAAATAGTTACTTCTTACATTGGAAAATGTCAACTTGTCACCAAAGCCTCTGTTGATACAAATGTATTCTTGCCCACTGCCAGCATGGTTTGTTTGACTGTGCACTACTTAATCCATGCTGGGGATTGATTCTGGAGTGGCTAGAACCTAGAATGGTCCCCTGTCTTTATCTGCAAGAATAAAGACAGGCCCTGGTCTTACAGGCTCAATGATTTCATTGGGTACAATGATTTAATTGGATAAACCTGCAGTGACGTAAGCTTTCCATATCTGTGTTATGATTAGTCCGAGGTGATGTAGTTTGTCAGCTTGCACTTTCGATCGTCTGCATGCAACGTGTGCATAATGTATGTGCAAGTACATGCATACAAGTGTAGGCTAATGTTGTTTTATTCACTATGTACTGTTGTAAGTGTGAATTGACTGCGAAATCTGTGTGTGCAATGGCTGGATCCGACCAGGCGTGCAAGGCAGGTACCTGGCGTTATTCATGAGCCTCGAAGTGTGTCGTCAGATGTTCATGCTAGCTAGAACCAAGTACCAGAACATACAGCATGTACTTCTTTTGTTATCATCTAGGTCTTTAATCTTCAAACCAGGGATGAGAGTGGAAGAAAATAAAAAATCCATGAAACACTTGCAGAGGGTTTGGAGTGGGGGGCTACTAACCCTTGCTTTTATATCATTTGCAGCAATGTGTGCTTACATGTATACAGAGATGCAAGTCACCATTGAAAAATACAAATCTGAAAACATGTAACGGTAAAGAAAATGGTTGTCCAGATTTTGGGCAACATGCCATTGTCCGGAATTTGGGCAAGGTAGAATGTGCATCTACTTCTCAAACATTTCAAAGAAAATCATGTTTCGGCTAAAAGTTGCCTCCTTGCATTGCTTTTAAATCATAGACCAACCAAACTGTAGGAAGCCAAAGTGCTGGAAGTTCTGCGACCTACAATCTTCCAAGTGATTTGCAATTTTTCAGAACACACATTGAATTTTGTACATAGTGTTGTGCTTCCTGTACAAAGAGTAATTTTCAAAGTATCTAACCACACAAAGCTTACTTCTAAAACTTTACAATTGATGTCAGGGTTATAGCTACGGCCGTCGTCGCCAGCACAGACTGCTGCCGGCTGGCTATAAGCTACATGTAAAGTTGGTGCTGCAAAGCTTATATTCCAGGTCAAGAAATATGAACATGTCTCTCCTCTGATCCGTGAACTTCATTGGCTCTGTATCTCAAAACGTATCAAATTCAAACTGCTCACATTTGTCTTCAAATGTATCTGTGACATAAACCATGTACATGTACCACTGTACCTCAAAGAACTCATCATCCCATATGTTCCAGCAAGGAGTGGACTGTGATCAGCTCAAGATAATAGGCTTCTCATTATCCCACACACTCGTACATTATCTGGTAACCGTGGTTTCTATGCGGCTGGGCCAACTATGTGGAACAAGTTACCTTATAACATTCATCATGCTCCATCACTGGCAGCCTTCAGGAAAGCTCTTAAGACCCATTTATTTGACCCATATTTTTGTTGATTCTGTTATTGTTTGTTAAGCGCTGTGATACAGCTTTTGTAAGACCGCTTTATAATTGCTTTGGTATTATTATTATGTAGGATATATTTTACCATGGAAAACCCGCAGTAAGTATTGTTTGGTTTCATGAAGTGTTTTGTTTGAAAAATTGTACTTTTCAGGAGGTTGACATGTAAGCTTTAATAAGCCATCTGCCAGTTAGATTTGAATACTTTCTGGTACACTGATTTGCTTAGTCACAAGTCACTGCTTCAATTTGAATTCTTGAGACTAAAGACAGTGTTGCTATGTTACATGGTTTGAGGCAAGCTTTTGGGTAATGACATAAGAATTTACAAACATTCATACACGATTGTGAATGAATGTGTATGGCACAATGGTACAAGGTTTTGCCGATCTGGAGGCTGCAATCAAAAACCTTACCCCAAACCATGCCTATTGTACATGTATACCTGTACGTATCCATGTGTCAAACTTATATTTTCTACTGTGTTTCACATCACTACTGTGTGTTCAATTGCTATGTGAGGCTACTTTTTATTAAGTGTGTATTCTTTCAGGAATATATTTTGTTGTATAGCTGAGCATCAAATACTGGGTTTCTTCACAAGTGTTGTGCTTCAAGGTTGTTTCTTGAGCAGTAAATAAATCAGTGCAGGAGTTTTCATAAGTATACATCTTGTCATCATAATCACTGAATGCTTGTCTGCTCTAACTAATGACCATACATGTACCTCCTCATAGCCTCAATAAAGGGTCTGTATCTGTTTGGTAATTACTCATAAAATTAATGCCAATAAAAACTTACTTGGTTAGAAGTACAGCAGCTTCTGATAGTATAAAGCATTTTGAGAAACATTTCATTTTGAAGTATTGTTGTTAAGGAAAAAGATATCAGTTTTCATCAAAAAATTTGAATCTGAGAAGCATTTCTGTCAGAAACGTTTCACACAGAAACGTTGGACATAACCGCTCCAGATTTTCGGCAATATCTCAAAAATGCTACCACTTTTTGAAATGAAATTTTCACAGGTTAGTTTTATGGTATATATGAACAACTATATAGAATTGAAACAAACAGTGGGTTCCAGTTACCAAACGTATACAATCTCTTTACTCAGCGTGGGATTGGTCCTCAGGTAGCCCTGATTTGAATCATAATAGTCAATGACCAGAGGGTAATGACCACCACAACTACTTACCAGTGGAATATCTGCCATTGAGTAGACCACAACTCCTTGATAGCGTCCTGCATTCTCTGTGATACGACCCAGGCCAGCCTTCGATACATGATTACCATACAAAAATGACTGTTCTGACCCTGGCTTCACCCACACCTTATACTATAGAAATAAAACCAAAAGAAGCATACATCAAATAAAGAGCCACCAGGAACAGTTTGTTGGAAAATGCCAAAATTGTGTTTATTTAAATGTTTACATATGTGGCGTGAGCCGGGGTCTCAGCGCAATCTTTCAGTTTAAGTCAGCCGTACTCCTAGATAAATTACTGCGTTTTTCTTCCTTTGCTATGTATAAATTATAAATACCTGTGTAAATGTTCCAATCTCATATTTTTACTCAGCTATATCCAAATTCTTTTGACATCGTGTATTAACGTTTTAACTAAATCACCAAAGTTATTTTTGACAGCGAGTTTAAACAACGTCCAACTCCATTTTGTTTGACGACGTCACTAGTTTATATCACGTGATCAACTCAATTTATTTCCACAATAATTATTCAAACACATCGTTTTGGAAGTTTTATTCTGTGTAAATTCATTAATTAATTATAGAAGTACAAAGGCAAGGATAAATAGTTAATTACAACAATATTTAGGATTTCCGACCGCAAATTATTAGTTTTAGCCGCCATCTTGGTTGCTATAAACAAATCAAGCTTAGACCAATCACTTTAGCGTTTGAAATCAGCGCGGCAGTATAAAAGCCTGAACGCGAAGTATTCTTGGTCAGTTGCTGCAATTAAGCATCAAAATTCTTATAGGTAAGTTTCTTATTAATTACAGTTTTATATACCGATTGGTCGAAGTGCATTTGATTATAGTTTACCAACACTCAATTCAATCTGTCTATTATTTGCAATTTATTTCATCTCACTCAACTCGAACTTAAACTTACGTGAATTTCTGTGCATTATTGGATTGTTTATTTTAAGATGCCTTCTCAAATAATTGACAAACTTAACGTTTTAGTACATGAATTTATAAGATGAACTCTGTTGATACTTGTGATTAATTGCTGATTATTTGGGGAATAATAAAAGTGCATTAAATAGGTCAGTTGCTGCAATTAAGCATCAAAATTCTTATAGTTTGTTTAAGGACCGGTGCGGCGGCAACTCACCCACTATCCACCCACTCAAAATACTCCGGTGACTCCGGTGGAGTCATTTCAGTTAGTTGAACCTGCGGGGTATTTCTAAGAGCAGTTAGGACCTGGCAGAGTACCAGTACGGAACTGAGAGGGGCATAGTTATAGCAATACGGCAACTCACCCACTATCCACCCACTCAAAATACTCCGGTGACTCCGGTGGAGTCATTTCAGTTAGTTGAACCTGCGGGGTATTTCTAAGAGCAGTTAGGACCTGGCAGAGTACCAGTACGGAACTGAGAGGGGCATAGTTATAGCAATACGGCAACTCACCCACTATCCACCCACTCAAAATACTCCGGTGACTCCGGTGGAGTCATTTCAGTTAGTTGAACCTGCGGGGTATTTCTAAGAGCAGTTAGGACCTGGCAGAGTACCAGTACGGAACTGAGAGGGGCATAGTTATAGCAATACGGCAACTCATATCTACCGACTCAAAACACCGTCCGGTGACTCCGGTGGCGTCATTTCAACACTAGTTGAACCTGCGGGGTAAATTACGGAGCAGTTTGGACCTGGAAGAGTACCAGTACGGAACTGAGGTAGACTGAGCAGCGCTTTGGGTATTGCCGGAGTTTCAGAGTTAATTCAGCGTTGCTGACCGAAGACGCAGTACGGGGTATTGCCGGAGTTTAATAGTTTATTCAGCGTTGCTGACCGAAGACGCAGTACGGGGTATTGCCGGAGTTTAATAGTTTATTCAGCGTTGCTGACCGAAGACGCAGTACAGGGTATTGCCGGAGTTTAATAGTTTATTCAGAGTTGCTGACCGAAGACGCAGTACGGTGTATTGCAGGAGTTTCAGAGTTAGTTCAGCGTTGCTGACCGAAGACGCAGTACGGGGTATTGCCGGAGTTTAATAGTTTATTCAGCGTTGCTGACCGAAGACGCAGTACGGGGTATTGCCGGAGTTTAATAGTTTATTCAGCGTTGCTGACCGAAGACGCAGTACAGGGTATTGCCGGAGTTTAATAGTTTATTCAGCGTTGCTGACCGAAGACGCAGTACGGGGTATTGCCGGAGTTTAATAGTTTATTCAGCGTTGCTGACCGAAGAAGCAGTACAGGGTATTGCAGGAGTAAATTCAGCGTTGCTGACCGATTGCCGGAGTAATTAATGACGCAGTTTTATTATTGATCTATTAAGATTTGGGGATGAATTAATAAGCAGTGCTATAGGTGTTAATGAGCAAAGTCAAGTCGGAGAATAAAGAAAGTTGAGACATGTTAACAGTTTTCCAGATGAGAGTTTATTCAATTTCCCTCTACCGTCCTGGTGTTAATGATAGCGTATAACTACCTGGTTGTATATCTCAACTAAACGAATCTAGGGATTCACACAAAAATTTATTGTCGTGTCTTAGCTCACCACAGCTCCATAGAGCGCCCTCTATCATCACAATCTATAGAGGCGAAGCGGCCGCGCACGCGACACATACATACAGTCGCCTTTCGTTAATACGAGGTCCGCCCGACTGGCCCATTTTCATTGTACTATCCGAACCTCGTCTTAAATGCAGAGCACTAAATATAGATCCACATGCGTCATATTGCATGCACATGACACGTGTATAGTGCTTTACAGCATATTATGCTGGCCTACCACGGAACGATTCGCTTCCTAGAAAAGATCTTACGAGCATCCTGTTCACAAAGATATCAATGATAAATGCCTTTTATTGACTAATTAATCATAGAAATTTAATATTTGGTACTGCAAAGAGCCATGCCTAGCATGCTGAATGTCCGTTTTCATTGGTAATCGTCCCAGTGTGCAAGATAAGTAGCATTTCAAGCGTGGTTTACCAGCGAAATGTTTCTGGTATTCGGATCGGACGGAACTGCATGGCCGGTCTGACAATCTGATAAATAGTCTGGCAACAAGAAAGTAATTTACAAAACAATATTTCCAGATCTCGCTACAAACGTATGAAAAACAATACATTTTGTCGTCACGGGGGCCGCAAAAATACCTTGTACTATCTGTGTTCTCGTTACTACCGTGCGAGTATCTTCTGTTTTTTAAGACATACACTGTAGAAACCGAAACACGCATGGGACAGTTCAAGACTGGTGAAAAACCTTGTATAAACCGGGGTCTCATATCTTCCGATATGTTATCTTTACAATAACATTCTTAAAAATAATGTTGCCTTTTTCATCAAAAATAAAACAGCAGGCATCAACCTGATTAAAAAGCCATCTTTTTTTGTCTAAAAAGATTAACATACCTTTGCATATGGAGCCAGGAAGTCCAGGGCTGTAATGTTCAGATGAAACTTCATTGACTTTGTGACCTTTCCAAAACATGTCCCCATACTGACCAGCTGCTTCCTACTCACACTGGCTGCACGCTTCATGATGTCTTGGCTAGTCAGAACACAAAAAAGAGACACATATCAAATTAACTTAATTGCTTCTCAAACATTTCTGCTCGATTCAAATGATTCAAATCTTTGACATAGACTGATCAATTGAACTGCACAAACCACACTTGTACTGCAGGCTTGCATTATAAAATTCTTGTACAAAGCATTATAATGATATCATTCAATAGGAAGGCTCACTGTGTCCTGCATTCATCACATGATATCACACTGCCAGCCAAAATATACATGTTTGCCTAATCTTCAAGGGGTAAGCCAGGATTTGGTAAAAGGATGTCCAAATTTGCTGAAAATTTAAAAACTGGGTGTCCAAATTTAGAACAGGGTGTCCAAAAGACACCAGACACCCCTCTGGCTAACACTATGCTAACCTTGATCATACATGTACAAATCCATTCAACATAACAATTAACAGGCATTTATTAGGCGCTTTAAGACATTGTATCCAAACGCCTTACACTATTACTACCCCTGTTCATTGGGCCTTCAGCATTCCTGAAACCATCTCAACTCCTTTGGATTCTGGACTATGCAGCACCGGCAGCCAAATTGGTGCACAGGTTTCTTATTATTCCATCAACAAATCCTCACAAGTTGGTCATTCCATGCCAAATCACCTAAAATTCTGAACAGTTTGGCAGGCACCACCTCAGATTTTGCAAATTTTGGGTTTAAACAATCCCCTATGGGTGCCATGAACACACACATAATTTTAGAATCCTACTCCTTAACATTTCTGAGATATGACCCCCTAAAAATTAAGCCCGCCCCTTCAAATTGAAATTTTGTGTTTTGGGGCATTTTTAGATTTTGACGCTCTGACATTTCCACCTGGCAACTCGACACCAAAATATTTGGACATACCAGTATAAGATTGGTATGCCTGGCCCAGTGATAAGCACCTGTTTTGGGGCGTGCAGCCCTGGATCCTCTACAATCAGAAAACTCCTGACGAATAGTATTTTGGAGGATCTGGGAGGGTTAGGAGTAATAGTTAGGAGGGTCAAGGAAACCAAAGAAGCAGAGACACATGGATGTACATGTATGTATTACAGATGATTGGAGATGATTGAGTCTTTCTTATTACTTTACTACCTTACCTGACATAGTAGACTCGTTCTCTGTGAAACCTAAAGCAATATGTTCCATCTGGTCTATCAATCAACAGCCTTACATTCTCTCCAATACTACAAAAACAGAAAATGAGAAGAAGTTTTAAATTTATATATACATCAGGAAATTGTTGCAGCTGACCTTAATCTAAGAATGTTGAATAATTCAATCGATTAAATTACTATTCCAATAATTAGGCTACCGTTAGTTAAGGATGAATTTTTGCGAGCAAATTAGTAGGCTACCAGTGTTGTAGTCGTCGAGACTGGTCTTGGTCTCGAGACCAGTCTCGAGACAACATTTCCGTGGTCTTGGTCTCGAGCCCGCTTGGTCTCGGACTTCCTGGTCTTGGTCTTGGTCTTGGACCTCACTGTCTTGGTCTTGGACCTCACTGTCTTGGTCTTGGACCTCACTGTCTTGGTCTCGGAACTCACTTTGGCTTGAGACTAATAAAAAACATGCACTTTGATGACAGGCAAAATGTTTCGGACGTGGAAAAATTGTCCAACGAAATCCTGCAAGAATGAGTGCGTCGTTTTAATCACAAAAAATCCTACACCGCAACTAACTCACGCCATGCACTGTTCATGTGAGCGCAATCTATGCACAAATTGAGAAGTTAACTTAAGAAAGCAAATCCAGTTTGCGCCCTCAAAAATGGCACACCGCGCATTTTGTTTTTAATATGCGCTCATTCAAAGATTGCGCTCAACAATACACTGTATTGCGATCACAACTTGAAATAGACCGATCCAACCGCAGTGTGCTGCACACAAGCGCATGCGTACGATGCATGCATTCACACTGGGGCCCCTGTGACCGTCTATAACTAGACGCGTGTACGTGTTGTATGCATTGTTGGTTAGTAGGGCACAATCCTTTAAGTATAACTCGTTTCCAAGCCGCGGGGAATAAATACACTGATCTCGTGAAACTTTTGACGTAAAAAATTAGTTCTGTCACTTTTGTTGTTATTTCATCATTTTGTCATGTCTGCCAATTCGGCAATTATACAGTTTGCATACATACACCACAAAGATGCTGATGTTCCTGAAGTGCATACAGCATGTGCTGCCTGCTGGACTGGACATAATTTTACTTTAACTACTGAGATTAGGGAACCTCATCTTTTGAAAACCAGGAAAGGAAAGATAATATTTTTTGGTAAAATAAATAAGGTCGAACACACAACCATACAAAATAATTGTTTTTTTCCCAAGTAGGCCTACAGTACAAAGATGGGCACATTGTGTGAGTCGGAGGGTAATGTCTTGTAATGTCACGGATGAGCAATTTGAGAACTTTAACCAAATTCAAACTTGTATACATGTCTGCCTGGTAAACAAAAATGCTGTATTTTTATATAAGTATGTTGGGTTCTTTGATCTACTTCAATCTCTAGCACTGAGGATACTGTTCCCAAATGCTTCTTTGAGTCTAAAATCCAGTGGTAATGAAAAGGTTAAAATGCCATTTTAGTACACCTTTTAAGATCTGGATCCCTGTTTCAGACTTTTGAGAAAATAAAATGCATTATGGAGGAAATACAGATTTTCTAATTGCATCCTTTATTCTAGCTACAAATGGCCTCCAGTTATGGTACATCAATGTTTGTCAAGTGCTACTTGGATGCACCGTCACTGTCCAGTGACGTTTACACCAAAAAACAACGTCACCGAAGAATCGGGAAAAAGGGATCCCCAAGTTTTAGAATATTCAAAGACGATTCATAGTTTTTTTTGCAAGCCCGGTCTTGGTCTTGGTCTCGGACTGTCGGTCTTGGTCTCGGACTGCCTGGTCTTGACTACAACAATGTAGGCTACATGATTTACTTTCATATTATTATACAATTGTTGGATGCATTTATGAGTGCATTGTTGCAGAATACACAAGGTGAAATCTGGACTATTTCATTTCAATTATATTATTTGAATTAATTTATGAATTTATGAATTATTACTTTATTCATTTTATCGCAACACTCGAAAGACAGATCACATTTTCATTTTATTGATGCTGCAGCACCCGTAACCAGTGCTTTTTTAAACAGTCGTTGATTTACATCCACTACCCATAATGCATCACCGGCAAACCCGACACGTGACCACTTGATCTACTGCTGTACCGCGACGACGCGGTAGGCAGGGCACCCGTCTATATTACCCACAGCCCAATGAAGTCGGGTGTGATGGATGGTTTCTCCGATTGTGGACTGAAACATCATCAATTTGGAGCACAAAAAATGATCGTCAGTACCCTGTCTGTGGTCTCGGTCCCTTCGGGTCTCGAATTTTTGACTGGTCTCGCTTCGAGACCAGCCTTTTTACCATGTGTAATACATGAAAGGAATTGGCGGGAGATTAAGAACATCCCAACTCCCTCCCTTGCCTGTGAAATACGATCGTGCATCCAACCAGAACACATACTGTAGGCTACTGTGTAGCATGCACATGAAAAAATGCATCATACCATACATTACATATACTGTACATAAACACATTCATGAAAATTTTGCACGCGATACTGTACATATGGGGCCTAGTGTACTGTTCTGCTGTAGTAGACCTCCTTGCCAAGTACACCCGCCATTGGCATAACAGTGGAGGTGTTGCTCCTTAAAAGGATACAAGATGGCAGCTTGTAAAATACCTACAGGAGGCAAATGAATCTGCCCCTGGGTTAAGTGCACTACAGTTCCAGGAACACATACACCTGCAAGAAACTACCAACCATTGCTACAAAATTCTGTCAGTTCCAGCATACTCTGCAGAGTCTTCAGCAGGGGTGACATTATCATGCATCCCCATCAGGCAAGACTGTCAGTGGAAATGTTGGGCATGCTTATGTTTTAAAAATGCAATGAAAATGTTCTTTAAAGGGATTGTATACGTTTGGTAATTGGAACCCACTGTTTGTTTCAATCCTATAGGCCCTATAATATTAGTTGTAGATATATACACCATAAAACTAACCTGTGAACATTTTATTTCAAAAGGTGGTAGAGTTTTTGAGATATTGCTGAAAATCTGGAGCGGTTATGTCCACGCAGGAAGAATAATCTGCAAGGAATGGGCTGTCTCAAACAAGTTACAGTTTAATGATGAGAAAACTGAAATCCTACACTTTAGCTCCCGTTTCGTTAAATCTGTGAGCCTTCCTCCAGTGCTGATTGGAGGTTTATTGGTCGACGTACAGTATGCAATGAGGCTCGCAACCTCGGAGTGATTTTCGACAGTGGGCTGCACATGAAGGCTCACATAGACAACATATGTCGGATGGGATGGGCATTCATCTACAAAATCGGAAAGATTAGGAACTATCTGGACAAACCCTCAACAGAAAAATTAGTGCACATGCATTCATCACATCGAGAATTGATGGCTGCAACAGCCTTCTCTTCGGTCTTCCTACCAAAGAGATACAACGACTACAGCGCCTTCAAAATTCCGCTGCCAGATTACTTTGTCGCTGTAAGAGAAATGAACACACAACCCCAATCCTACAATCTCTTCACTGGCTCCCCGTCTCACATCGAATTATCTTCAAAACACTAGTCCTCACTTTCAAATCAGTGTTCGGGCTAGCACCGTCATACCTCCAAGAGCTCGTTCATCGACATCAGCCTACTCGACACCTGCGGTCTTCATCCCTCAATCTTCTGCATCAACCTTCCCCTCCTCCACGGACTTGTTCGTATGGTGGTAGAGCATTCAGCGTTGTAGCTCCTTCACTTTGGAACAGCCTGCCACTGATCATCAGGGAGTCGTCGACCATCGAGTTGTTCAAGTCTCGCCTTAAAGACTCATCTTTTCAAACAGTATTTTTATAACATTGCAACTTATTGAAAGGTTTGTATCTAGTATTCATTTTCTACAACTATTTTTAACTGGTTCATCTTTTTAGCTTACTGTGTATTTTGGCAGGTCAAGACGTAATTGTTTGTAAAATTGTTTAATTAGCTGTTTCGTAGCGCAGCGCAGCGAAACAGCTCTTGTTTTCATTAAAGTTTTTGTTATTATTGGGTTTTTTATTTGTCTGTTTCAGACAAAAAGCCATTGAGATAATGCACGGTTCGTCCAAGCGGCCTTTTGCATCAGCCGCGTAGCTAGGAATTTTTCGGTGGGGGGGCACAGGGGGGGCATTGCTTCCAAGTGGGGGGGCCCAGGGAAAATGGGTGTGTCAGTGGTGGTGGGGGTCATGTACTCCTAGCCCTAGAACTATGAGGTTTGATCCGCTATCGTCTCCACGAACCTCATATAGAGGGCCATGTACAATATCCTATTAGAAACTTTTTGCCCTTCACATTTAAATGCACCTGGAGTTCCTCTTTTGAAACCGGATCTCGCGAAAATTAGTGTTTTTTGTTCTCACAGTGAGCTCGGCGCGGGTCCAGAAAATCCACTCCTCAAAAAACCGGTTAAAATCTCACTGTTTTTCAGAATCCTCGCCTTCCGGTAGCAATATGGCCGCCCGCCGTAATTTATAAATGTATGCTGTGTGCTACGCTGGTAACGACCATCGTTGCGCGTGCGCGTAGCATAACTTTTTGGTCCCTCCGGCATGTAGGGGCGCACCCCACTAATTCCACTTCCATAGCATTCAGTGCAAAAGGCTAAATATTCAAAAATACACGAAAAATACTTAAAAGTCTCACAGCTTTTTACAGTAAAGGGAAAAGTATATATTGACTCGTGAACTTTTATTCTCTGCTCAATTTAATATGGGGAGTCCCTGGTACCGGTCACGTCGAGTTATTCTCCCTCCAAATAAAAACACCCCTACACCGGTGTAATTTTCCAAACGTCCGAGCATCAATCTTGAAAAATGTCCCTACACCTCTCGGCAAATAGGACCATTTTTTCAGGGCCTATGTCATCAAAAATACCTCAAGTTGGAAGTCAACAACCCCCAGGTTACAATTGGGGAACATTTTTGCACTCTACCCCTTTTGTTGGGCTCTCAAATGTTACAAAATATTCATGAGCTCGACGCTCTGTTTTCTCCATATTTAGTGGGGTGCACCCGTAGGCCGTATATACCGGTAATCAATGGTTTGCAGCGCGCAACGCTGGTCACAATTACCAATACAACGGCTTATGTTTATACACGTGAACCGTTGGTTATCGTTTACCAGCGTAGCGTGCAGCACACCAACTGTTTTCATTACGCTGCATTGCATTGATCAACACGTGGGCGCGCGCGTTTCCGGTGATGATAGCGACAATCCCCACAGCGTAAGTTAAACAATAATTATTGGCTTTGAAAACAACTAAAGTTTGTTTTACTTTATTGTAAATGAAGGCCTACAAATAGCAGATGTATTTTGTTTCGTAATGTTTTGTTTTCATTCTTTGAACTTTCTTTTTGTGTGGGCACTATTGCAATTTTTTCATGGGGGGGCACCTGGGGGGGCACTGGAAATTTGTGGGGGCACGTGCCCCCCCAGGCCCCCCCGTGGCTACGCCGCTGTTTTGCATAGTTCCTAAAAAGCAATTGCAATGAAACTTTCAGGGATAAAAGGTATAGGTGCAAGGAAGGTCCTAAAAGAAATTTGTCATGATGACGTCATCACCTGTCACGTGACGTCATCTAAAAGGTTTCTATTTTAAATATTTGAAAATCCGTATCAAATCAGCCACAAGAGACTGTAGCTTTCTGTTTGCGGAATTGGGTAGGGATAAAATAGGTCTTCATTTTATTCAGTGTGCGTGACCTCACATGACCTCTACTTCCGGTCCAAACCGGAAGTGCCTCGTAATTCAAAAGTGGCAAAAGTTACGAAGTTGCTTTCAACGATGTTAGTGTCTGGCAAGGGTGGGCAGTTAAAAAAAAATATCAATGACGTCACAATACGCAAGAGCGCCCTCTAGCGACAGGTTGAAAACTCTTCAAAATGGACTTTTTGAAGATGTGTGTTGTGAAGTTTTGTGCAATCACTTCAAAATTTACACACATGGTGATCGTCAGGCAGCCATCATATGTGTGAAGTTTCAGATCAATGACGTCATTGGGGGTCACGTGACGCGGCATTAAAAGTGCACTTTTTGAAGTCGTATATCTCCCGAAGTATTAGTGTGATCATGTTGAAACTTGGCAAGTCGTTAGATAATGGCAAGTTTCTGTTAAACTTGTAAGGCCAAGTAAAATAAATAACATGTTGCTCGTCCGGACTTTTTTAAAAAGTTGGTGAGGGAGGTCCTTGTTATTTGTTATTTTCAATTTTTTTGTTATTTTTTTCAAGATGGCCACCATGTCTAAGATGGCCGCCATATCGTATTTGAAGATGGTTTTATGGTTTTATGAGTATGTTCTGTATGTCCTCAAATTCTGTGTGTGTTTCTGTGTCCATTTTGATACATTGTAATTATTTCTAAAGAGTCATTCTTGATTTTGCTCCAAAGTTATTCTGTGTGCGTGGCATCGCGTCCTTGTGCAAAGAACTGTGGCATGCAAACCTGAAGGGCAAAACGTTTCAAAGTAAAGAGTTTCTCATTATGCGTTGCAATAGCTATTCTTGTAGGCCTACATATAAGACAGATGATGAAACTGCTCAATAAAAATAAAGAGTACATTGGAAATAGCTATAAATAATATGTAAATTGATTTAAATTTTTTTTTTTTTTTTTTTTTTTTTAATAACAAATAACAAAAAAATTGGTGCGGCCGCCAAAACCGAGGCGGGCGGGGACGAGCAACATGTTATTTATTTTACTTGGCCTAATGACGTCATGATGACGTCATCACACGATTTGTTATGATTTTTTTCATTTTTTGCCCCCTTAAGTCAGAAATTGCTAACGGAAAATGCTTTAATCCAAATTCTTTTTTAAACAGGCTTGATATGTCATTACTGATTCTAAAAATATTTGACGTCATCATGACGTCATCATTTCTCAGGTTATATTATCTTAAAGGTACAGTTTTACAAGATATATATGTAGAGAATGAATTCGATCTCACAAGGCATTAAATATTGTATTATTAAGTTGATTATGTACACACTACAACACATTCATATTCACTTGATTAATTTGAAAAAATTATACACGAAACAGCTCTGCATTTGTGCACAAATGCAATTATGTCTAGTTATCATTGTTTTTAATTTAATTTATGTCGTTTAATCCATTTTTTGTTTGCTTGTATTTCAGCGCCTTGAGGCGGAACCGATCTGCAACTGTTTGCGCTTTATAAATCTCTCTTTATTATTATTATTAATTAGAATACACAATCTGAGAAACGTTACTGTCAGTAGCGCTTCTCAGATTAAAGAATAATCTGCAATTAGAATACACAATCTGAGAAATGTTACTGTCAGTAACGCTTCTCAGATCAAAATTTTTGGGGATAAAAAGTGATATCTTTTCCAATAACCGCAGTACTTCGAAGTGAAAAGTTTCTCAAAATGCATTATATACTATCCAAAGCAAGAGGTCAACAAGATCGTTGAGATTTTTGCAAAAGGTCACACTCGAAATCATTTGATTTTCCCCCAAAACTGGTAATGTTTTTAAAACTAAAACCAACTTGCCGGTTATTCGCAAGTACAGTAGCATCCGATTGGTAAGTTTTCATGAGGCGGGTTGTAGATCTAATAATCCACAAACATTTAATTGCAATTGCATGGTGCTGGGGCCAAGGATACGAAGTGATTGGCCCAATTTATGGGGCTAGGCAAAATAGTGTTTGGGTGATTTACCATTGCCGGTAAAATATCCACTGCCTAAACCATGGAGGTAGAAGTTAGAACAACATCCATCTTGGCCACTTCTGTGGCCAAAAGATTCAGATCTTGGCCACAGAAGTGGGGCTAATTTATGCCTAAACAAAAATACAAAATTACAATAAAATTAAAAAATAAAATGTACAAGAAAAACTCTTTCATTTACTTACTATTTTGACAATTTTTCGAAAACTAATTTGGTCTCCTCTTCAGTGAGCGGCCTCATCTTGTATTTCAGTTACATGTGTACGTAGATTGAGATAGAAAGTTTAAACGTTTTAATTATTTCTGTAAAAAACATCGATAAGATTACACAGATTGATTAGTTTACACGTTTACATCTGAGATTCCTTCTTCACGCATGCACTACACACTACATCATCATGCGATATGCATAGCGGTGCTACCCACGTGCGGTATCGATTTAATGCGCAGGCGCAAAATAAAATGATCCTTTTTCAAGCAATTTTTTAATTTGATACATAAATTAACGTGTATTTCAAATTAAAGAATGCTTATAATTGTATCAAAATAATATAAGACTATGATATTAATTTGTGTTCTTCTTACAACATATTCATTTTCAAAAATAGTGTTTCCTATAAGACAAGTTTTGTAGTTGTAAAGCATTAAAGAGACACGGTGTCTAAGCAACAGAAACGGGATTGTTTACGATCACGAGTCGAGCGCCGGCCTCTACTTCTCTTCTAAACAGTTACGCAGTCTCGGTCGGTTGGGGGATCGGAGCTAGGCTGTACTTTGTACACAACAATACAGTACGTAATGTACACCTCCCTGTATGCAAATTTCCTAAACAATTCATCCGCCTTATTTTTGCACCTGCAGCAGTCTAATTGCCCTAAGCACTGTTTGATTCAGTCTTGCGTGCCCGTCATGACCGTGTGGATTACAAGTGATAAACATGCCAAATGGAACCATGAAACTGTATACGATAATCACTTGTCTAGAACTCGAATAAGCGGTATGTACTGCCTGTACTGTCTCAGGACTTTAGTATAGTGTACGTAACTGTAATTCGTTTGGTCAAGAATTTTGTTTTTAACAAAATAAAATAAGGTGTCGCTATGTAATCATGATGTAGTGTATTGTGCCAGTGCTGAGTGGGTCCTCAAGGTCGGCATAGCTTGCTCTCTATCCTATGGCCGTACATTACACATTTCATGACATCAGTCATGTCAGTTGAGTTTAATATTTACACAATATTTTTGTATTATGGTGGAATTGGGAAGTAAGAATGAGATAGACTATTACTATAGTATTCCTAATTAGAGATTGTGTACAAAATGTACTCCATAGTCAGACAAATTTAAAGATTTGAAATTATTTAAAAAGGACCTTTTTATTAGCACCGCAAAAGTCATCATCAGTAAAGGCAGCAGTGTTCTCTGTATTTTCATTGTATTCAATGACGATACTCATGTTTCTGTTTGCTATTGCATATATGTATAGTTTGACTGATGAAGAGCTGATTTTTGTCGTTTATCTGACATTGCATAGATCCATATGTAACCATGATGTCACCATCTGCATCCTCCTCCATGTCATTAATTATAATCATCGTCAAACATGTAAACATTGCAATCTGTAGTCGTAGTGTAAGAGTCAGAAACATGCATACACTAAACATTAATCAATTGTATCAGTTTGTCAGAGCTCCTCAAAAGTTATCACTAATGATGGCTCATAAAAGTTCTAGGAATTATGCACTAGAACTTGTTAATCTTGGGTGTTCTATTTCCATCACAAAATGTGATCAGAATCCAGTGTTTCTGGAGCAAAGTGCAGTGGCCATGTATGTAAAATAGTTTTCAAATTAAACTTTTTCAACTTCATGATTGTTTCAATGACATTATTATATCCTGTATTTGTTTAATTGACAGGGTCCTTGATTACAGATCCTTTACAATGTCCCTGACATTGTATAGTCATCCTATGATGATCGAATCTGCGGCACGCTATAGCAGTGCATCAAGCAGTCATCAAGCTACTCCAACAAGGCTTATATCAGCCTCTATCTCAAGACACGATACTAATACTTCTGCATCTGTGATATACAAGAAAGTTCAGAATGAAGGCAGGAAGACGTCTCCCACCCACAGCCGCACATGCTCTTTACCCGAAATACCAATCAGTCCAAGCCAGCGATCCTTTGTGTCATCCGACACTCCTTTACTCCTGCAAACACGGAGAGTTGCAGAAAAACAAAGCGATGAGACATTTGATGGGAGCTTTCAGCATCAAACATTGAGGAATAGCATGTTTCCTAATTTTAGAGCTCTTCATAAATTATCACAAAGTGCAAAGACTAGAGCATTGGGTCTGACTCCAAGCAGTAAGATAAAAAGTCCAGCAACTTTAAGTAGTACATCATCAAGTAGTACATTGTCTTATGGTAGAGAACTAGTTACTCCATTGCACTCAGTGGAGAATGACCAACCAAGACTCTGTGGCCATCATTTAGTACATAATACAAGCTTGGAGGATACCCAGGTTCCAGCTGGTTTTAATTCCATATTGCCAGGGAATACAGTTGGTGACAGAGAAGAACAAAACCGTGCTCGTTCTGATGAAATGATACAAGTTTATGTTGCAGGTAAACCAAATTTTGTTTTTACAATCTCTGTTAAAAGCTTCTTCATACATTCCCTTTGTACATCTGTCTTTTTCCATTGTAATCTTCCATATTATTTTTAAATAATAATATATTATGTGAAAACATTGAATTCAACTATTTGCTCAATGCTCACAGTATTTTGGATATATTTCACATTAGTGTTTCCCTTGCCCATTCTAATGTGAGGTGGCCCACCTTATTTCTTTCAGTAATCACGACTGGTCCCTTTTTCACCAATATCACCACCTCGCCCTGAAAATTTGCCATAAAATAAAAATATATATGTATAAAATTGTTTAATTTTGTGTTATGTATTCATGAGCTACTTCCTTGACATCTGTGTCAATAACTAACAATTTGGATGTGTATGATGGAATCATTGCACATTTGTGTCAACGCTGCATTCTTGTCAGTTTGCAGATTGCGTAAATTTTGTTTTAATCATCAATCTAAAATTGTACCACCTGGCTCGGTTCATTAGCTTTTGGCTAAGGGATAGACTGTTGCACATACACATGTTCAGGATGGTACATTCTTTTCAATCCTCCCTGTGGTCTTGTCCAATGCTCCAGTGGCTATTCTTATCTACATTTTTTTCACACAAACTTTATTCTAGGCCTGATTTTCATGATTCAGTTTAATAAAATAAATCAAAAAAATGGTGCATACAAGTTTCTGAAGTTGGAATTTAACAGCGAAAAGGAGAACTTGCGCCTTTTCGTTAGTCAATAAATAACATTCTGTTTAATTTTTTTCTTACAAATGACAGTTACCCCAGAACAAGGTGTGTTTTTAGGTAGATTAATACCATTTTACAAGGTTATCAATCAGGTTTAAGCTTTATGTTTTACGATGCTCTACATAACTCTTTAGGTTTAATTTTAATATAAATATTATTTTGAATGAAGCTGGAATTTAATAGCAAAAAGGAAAACTTGTGCCTTTTCGTTAGTCAATAAATAACATTCTGTTTAATCATTTTATTTTATCAAAAAGTATTTGTTGATTGAAAAGACTTATTAAAAGATGAACATTTTTGGGAAACAATATGTTACATCAATATTGTTTTCAATAGCAGTGATTGTTATAAAAATAATATCACCAAAACATGTATTGTCCGTATTTTTGATCGCATGAGGGCGCTTTCATGGGCGAATTTCCTTGTATCACAATACAGTTTTCTCTTATTTTGACTGCCTGTATGTTATTTTCTTGTATCAATGGCGAAATAAATAACAATAATAACAATAATGAAAACAGTTATTTGTCTTGTTTTGCATCACGATTCGAACACGCCCTCACATGGTCAAAAATTCTTTGAATTGCTCCTTCTTTGTAACATTCATCCAGTGTATATATGGTTTAAAACATTTTTTTTTTTTAATTTACTCATCAACAGATCATCCTGTTTCTTCAAAGCTTCGTAAGAAAAAATCAACCAAGAAAAAGAAAAGGCAGTCCAGAGCCAAATCCAGGAGTCAGTCATCTCACAGACATAGTACTTACGATGCAAAGCATCTTAGTGGGTCTCAGGCTCTCAAGGATAGAAGAGGTCCTCTACAAGACAACTCAATTGGTTCCTTGCTCCTTACTGTGCCTGTAGTTGTTGAACCTAAGAAGATTGAGATTTACAGCTCCAGATATAATAAATGTGATTCAGAGAACGCAAAGACTGTCAAGCCCTATAAAGAAGAAAAGGAATACAACATGAAAGTAATAAACTCATTAAAAAAAAGCCCATCTGAGGCAATTGGATCAAACCATCTAGAAACTGTTGATAATGATCCAGTTATGTATGGCAGTAGGGTATCACCTAGAATACCAGGAGTAGGTGGGGGACTTCATGCAAGTCATCATAGAGGAAGGGACGACGTGTCAAAGGTCACTAAGGTATTCCTGTCTGAGAGGCAGTCTGGTAACCTTCGTGAGCTTGGATGTATTCTACCTTGTGCTCCTCCTGGTACACCCACCCCTCAGATGTTACATAAATATCAGTACATTCCCTCAATGACAGACCTAAGGGTAGGTACTGGGTAAAATGTAATACTTTTAGATTCACAGTCAATCTTAAGTTTTTGTATTCATAACCATTACCAATCATGTATTGTATCTTTTACAGGAGTTAACACAGTTGTTTTATCTTCCTAATATCTTATTAGGAAGGGTTTTCCTTCCATAAAGTCATTAAAGAAACAGATTGAATTTTTTTCTTACAAATGACAGTTACCCCAGAACAAGGTGTGTTTTTAGGTAGATTAATACCATTTTACAAGGTCATCAATCAGGTTTAAGCTTTATGTTTTACGATGCTCTACATAACTCTTTAGGTTTAATTTTAATATAAATATTATTTTGAATGATATTTTATTCTCAGAGTCAGCGAACTGTCCGTGAGCGGCTCTCGGGTATGGAGGAGAAATTGAAAAAGAAAGTTCAGCAACAAAGGGATGAAGCACGAAAGACAGAACAGCAACTCCAGCGAGACCAGGCAGTGGCATTGAAGCAACGACAGAGACTGGAAATATACGCCCTGAATAAAATCATGACTGAGTTTGAATGGATGAACTTTAAGGAATTTATGAAGAATGTGGATGGCAAGAGTCCTTGAAAGACTGTTGAAGTTGAGAAATGGGAGGTGGTCTCATTTTGTAAATTATGCTGAAATGTCTTGAAGAGAGTGTAATCGGCATTTATTGAAATAGTGTCAAAGTAATCATATGTCAACAAAAGATGAACCAAGTTCTTCTTGTGAGGTCAAAATCTTTTCCAAACAATTCCCAGTTTGCGGAGCTGAAAATTTGAAAACCAAGTTTTCGTAGTAGATTGTTGTGCTTGATAAAAACTTGTTTTTCCCTGCATTTTAGAACCTTGCCTAGACTTTACAAGCCATGTACTTGTTCCAGCTTTAAAAAAAAAGAAATTCTCTCCCGTTTGGTTACAAAGAATTTGTGGACCAAACAGCAAAAGAGAAAAACTGATCATAGTTTTCATCCACTCTAATGTTAAAATAGTGGCTGGTTGTTTTAAAGAAGCTAGAGAAATTCACTGTGGCCATTAATTCACGGTTTTATCGTACGTACATGTATACATGTACATGTACATGCACTGTGTTGCTTTGACATCAACTGGAACAGCATGCAGGCATGTGATTTCACAGGATTTTTCTTGATTTCAGGATTTTCTCAAAACTCTTTGAGCCTTCAAATTTTCTTGAGAACAGTAAAGCAGTCACCAAAGGGAGAAAGACATATTGCACATTGTGAACAAACCTGTAGTTTTGTATTTTCTAAGGATGCACTCTGTAAACCTCATGAATTGTAACATCTTGGAGGTTCTGGGTCTAGCATAAAGGGGGAACCCAATCCAGCAAGCCATTTTCAGGAATTCCCACATTCCTGAGTTGGTTTTTGGTTTGTTTTAGTTTTTTGCTGGGTAAGTTAAAAAGTTTGGGCAAACATGAGCAGAAAAACATGTATGTTCAAATTTCTCATCATTGTTACTTATTTTTTTAAAAACATGATGGATATAATTACAATGACCCGAAATTTTTGTTTTCAATAAAAGAAAGCGCGTTTTGCCTTAAAGTTGTGACTAGCTGTCTAGGTATAGTGTAGTTGCTTTTAATAAGATTAAATATGAATGTACACATGTATGTTTTAACAATATTTCTTTTATTAGAAGGTGTAGATCAATCATGAGACTCCAATATATTGATTGGATTTTTACTGCAGTCATAATATCTTGGACTTCATAGACACAAATAGTATATACTTATTGCAGATGCCACTTACTGTAAAAGTGCTATGGGTGATCCCAGATTTCAATGATATGTAACACTTCTGCATTATATAACAATTGTCTGACTTTGAAAAACAACTGAAATAAAGAGTATAAGTTTATATATGTACATGAATTGAGATTGTCCTTTTCGTTTTGGGGAATTCTTTAATGGTAGTGAATCGCTCTCACAGGACTAAATTGTCTCACTGATGATTTGGAGTGCCGTTACATACCCTGTGAAATCAAACCTATTCTTTTTTTCCATGTCATGAAAACGGCTGACAGCAAATTTAATGGAGAAAAAAGAAGAAAAAAAGATGAATAACAATGAGACTGAAAGTTGCAAATGGATTGAAGAGAAGATGCTCTAGATGCCAAATTATTGTCTACAAATTCCAACTTCCACCTCCCTAATTTATAGGCACAATGGATTAGCCGAAGGTTCAAATCATGGCCGCGGTACACATCATGTGGTAAATTTGTATTTATATTTTAATAGTGGTCCCAATTAAATAACGATCTGACTTTTATTATCTCACTTGATTACACATTACACAACACCATGGTGTGTCACGTTATTGTTGATCTGATCAAAGCAGTGGCATAACTAAGGGGGGGGGGGCACGTGCCCCCCATTTGAAATCTGGACTTTTGTGACTGTAGATTTCCAGATCAAAATGTATCATTTTATACGCTTTGATGAGATAATTTTGATGTTTTTAAAACTTTTTTTCCATCTACATGCAGAAAATATTTTTTTACACTCACGCCAGATTATCTTATAAAAAATAGTAAGTAGCATAAAAAAGGCGATGAAAAAGGGGCTTGTTTAGGCCCGTATCCGGGATTTTTTCCCCCCTTCTTTTTTGGGGGGCGAATAATGAAAGAAAATGTCATCGGCGCGTTAGCGCCGCCCGTCACGTAGTCTTGGGTTAAGACTCTCCTGTGATTAATATCATCCCACGATCCATCGCCACACGAGGGCGCGCTCTCACCATAGACCGCTATCACAGGAGTTCACTTCATAGCGGTTCTCGGGGTGATAGCGGTTCGTGGTGGTTGATAGCGCGCCCTCTATTGCAGAGCTTATAAATAACAGGAGAGTCTTGAACCAAGACTACCCGTCACGTAGCGACGCAGGGGGAGTGGGAGGAGGATGTGCCCCCCTTAGATGTTCGAAATTTTGTGAAAAAGAATGCCCAATTTAAGCCATTTGGTGCACAATTTTGCGCTATGATATTGGTTATAATATTTGAAAAAAACTCAATTACAGCTTTGTATCAATATTACTTCTGCATTTAATGCTAAGACGGCGTATGCCACCCATTGCGTCCTCTATTTACATCTTTGTATATTATGTTATGTTATAAATGTCATAATTTAACGATAACATGTCACAGTTACGATGTAGACTTTTTTAATTGATTACTTTTTTTTTTTTTTTTTAGTGGGGCCGTCCGACCCCCCCCCCCTCCCCCCCCCCCGATTACGAGCATGGGCTTGTGTTACAGAAAAAGGCAAACGGAAACTTTGCCAGAAGTGCCCCCCCCCCTAGAAAAAATGGTGCACCCCCTTGTGCCCCCCTGAAATTTTACCCTATACGCCGCTGGATCAAAGAGACATTTTTGCCACATTTTGAACACAGAATGATTTTCCCAAAACATTTTTCGCAGTGGCCCGCCCTTTGTTGCCACGTCAGTCAACTGTGCAGTATCTTAATGTTCATTATAACAAAATGAACATTTATTGCAATTAATGGTCCCTCGACTCCAAAAAGCAAAAGTTAGAGGGTGACGTCACGTGGGAAGAAGGGTCCAGCCCCCCAAAAATATTGGCTGTAGAACCGCGCCTGCTTTTTCTTAAGCAAGCCCCTTTTCAGCGCCTTCTTTATGTACTATTTTTTATAAGATAATCTGGCGTGAGTAATTACATTTTCTGTATGTAAATGGAAAAAATAGTTTTTAAAACATCAAAATTATCACATTAAAGCGTATAAAATGTAACATTTTACACTGAAAATTTCCAATTCCAAAAGTCCAGATTTCAAATGGGGGGGGGGGGGCACGTACATCAATTGGGCTGGGGGGCACCCCCTTAGTTACGCCACTGCTTTCAAATAGGGGTGTTTTTTGTTTTTTTAAGTATGAAAATATAGTATCATCATTTGACAGCTCAACCCATGTGGTAGGGCTCGGAGTTCATCGACCGCATAATATTGTTGGGATGAGACATTGGTCTTGTGGAAAATTACAAAATTTGCTTGGGGAAAATACTTTATTCTTTGTTGTTTTGCCGGGCATTTTCAATGTTTTATTTTGTTTTATTCACACCGGAACATAGTGCCCTTCCCCCTCCATATTTTCCAAAGTTATTGAGTTTTTTGTATGTAACTTGCCACAAATAGTAATTTCACTAAGATAAAATAAAAATAAAATCCAAAAATATGCCATTGTGCCAATTTGGGGCTTTTTCGCAACTGTTTTGCAAAAAAACACATTTTTACCTCATAATTTCAGTACTTTTCCCCAAAAATACTATAAGAGTTAGTAAACCCTGTTTATTTTGACATAATCAATAACATGACATTGTATTTTGTTGTTCCATTTCGGGGGAACATATGAATTTTTTAGTTTTTCCTCTTAAACAAAGCCTGATTGACGATTCTGCAGATAATTGCAGGTAGGTGGTGGGAACAGTCATATTTGAATTCATCGGGATCTTTTCTGTTCATGGAATTAACAAACTGGGGAAAGTCTAATATCACCCTATGTACGTCCGTGTGCGCACTTTGAAAGTGAGAACAGTCATATTAAATGCGGATTCAGCAGGTTTTGTTTGCTTTATTATAGTTCAGTTATTTCCCGATAATGTATCATAAAAGTTGTTTTCTAGCCACATTTTTAGGGGGTTGATCACAGCCTAAATTTCCCCCGCTGCATTAATGGTATAACCTTGGATATCGTTGTAACAAGCCCCTGTGTTTGGCAAAGTTTCAACCAATCATGACAGATTATAATGTGGGTTAACCAATCATAACTTTTAACCAATCGCAAGGCTTTGAATAGACACGTTTATTTCGTTGATAGCGCCTAAACTAGCTAGGCGGGAAAACCTCACTTGCAGTTTATTTTTGCCAATACCAAGATCGAATAGTGTCATCCATCGGTCCCCCCGCGAGCTAGTACAATTATAGCTTAATTAGCCGACACCGTGCACTGACGACAGTCACCACAAACAAATCAGGCTCGGTAAGTGTGATCTTCTTCCATCATCAGGATTATCTCTAGGTAAAAAGTCTAGGTTTTTACTCTAGCCTTAGATTTTGTTTTGAACATGTTGAAAGTAGTAAGTAGGCCTAGGCCTACACTAAGTAAGTAGTAGGCCTACAGTCATTTGACCAGTTCGGGATCATTGACCAGTTCCGGATCACTTCAACTTTGCAATAACCAAATAATTGAATTCCTTCTCACATTAGGGCCTACCAATTTCTGTTGATACATGTGAAGAATATCATCCAATCAATAAACCAACAAACTAAAGGTGCCAAACATAGGCCTAATCGACAAAATACATTAGGCCTAGGCCTATGGCAATTTTTCTGAAGTTTGTCTGCGATAGCCTATAGGCTATTGACTTTTTAGGTGTTCGTGCAATACAGCACGAACACCTCTTGTTTGTTCATTATTTTTTTTTAGTAAAATGTTGGTTAAAAAACGCTGTTAAAACTTCTCACCTTGAAAATTTGAATGCCAGGGCGAATAACATTTAGCCTATGTAAAATGCTCAGAATATGTAAGAAATATTTCACGTAAACACTGAGGAGTCGTCTTGCTTTTTTGAGGAGATGAAATCACCGAAATCGACTTTTGGGGGCATCGTACATTGTCGTACCTTGACCAGTTCGGGATCACTCAACATTTCATTGCGTCAATGGTGGCACACTCACTTAGCAGATTTAGGCCCCTAGTGAGGTAAAATCGTACAGCTGCTTTAGAAAGTTTAGTTAGGCTAGGCCTAGGCCCTATTGCTTTTGTACAAGCCAATGTTGTTTTTTTGTGAGAAAATGAAACTTGGTGGAGGGAGTTGCGACTGTATATATAAGCAGATAAGTTACACTGCAAGTGTAAACATGGTAAACATGGTAAAGAATTATAGAATAGACATCGGGAATAGACACGCTTCACTTTTTCATTTGCCTGTGCTGTTGTTTTGTGTTTTTTTGTTGCTGGGTTTTTGCACTGCTGTTTAAGAAACTTACATGACATTTACTGGAGGAAGGAAGTCCAAGTCCATACCAACACACTTCTGAAGTTTGTGTCCTTTTTTAGAGACAGTTTTGTGAATGGGAGTAGGCATGGTAGGCCTATGTATGGGTTTGCAATAGAGGGCATGCTACTGATTCAGAATAGAATCAACATGATCAACTGATCCTGAACTGGTCAAACAGGTGACGATACTTTTCTCGAAGCCTCTTCAAAAGTATTAATCTTTTTTTGGCAGTGGATACTTGGTGAATTTTATGACATGTTTAGGTAAACTGATCAACTTTTTTGTTGAAGATGTCAAAAAGATTGCAACAAAAAACAAGATGAATTCAAAAAGTGATCCAGATCTGGTCAAACGACTGTAGAGTAAAAGTCAATTTGCATGCTTAAAAAACTTATCATTATGCAAATGACAAGGCCTAAAACTTTATGACGGAGTGAGACACCAATTGTCCTTTGATAAAATGGACGACGAGGCATGCACCATTTACCTTTACTTACCAAATCAATTGGCACTTTTGGTCCTTTGTCATTCTCAACTTTTGACAGGTAGGAACAGGAATCTGTATCAACGTGTAGGTTATCAACACTTCCTGACAATCTGAGCTTGCAATTTCACAATCATCATGAAGTTTGTATTGGTTGCTTGCATTCTATTCGCTGCAGTTGGTAAGAACAAAACATGAGTAACTTAAATTTCATAATTTTCTCATGAGAAACTTGACTCTCTATCTACACTCAGTCTCTCTACTCAACTTCTCAAGTCTATCACCAGACGTAGTCTAGTCAGGCATGTCAGGTGGTATATATGTTAATGTTATGCACTGTGCAGGTTTTTTGGTGACAACAAATTTCAAACTCCAAAAATTTAATTGAAAGGGATACCAGCATGACAAGTGACCCGCAGTGTAAGAGCTTAAAAAGAGTACTTTAAAAATGATGTATAGATCAACATGATCAACAGAACAACGTTCTAGGGGATAATAGAGTTACATTTAAAGGGACAAGTTGCCTTGGATTGGGCGAGTTGGTCTATGAATAGCGTTTGTAACCGTTTGTTATAAAATGCATATGGTTAGAAAGATGTTTTAAAAGTAGAATACAATGATCCACAAAAATATGCCTCGAAATTGCGTGGTTTTCCTTTTACTTTGCGGTCCGCAATTTGTTATACTTTTAAAACATCTTTCTAACAATAATGCATTCTATAACAAACTCGGCAGATCCAAGACAAGTGTCCCTTTAATTTAAACTAGGGCACTGGCATGACTGGCCATGCTGGCATGACTGGTGTGGTCAGATTTCATCCTCCATTTAATAAAGACAAATGTAAGACAATTTGTGACCGTTATTCCGGGCACTAGTGTTATGATGATAAGACTACATTTACAATTGGTGCTCTGTAACTTTCTTCCTACAAAAATATACAACTCAGAATGTCATCAAATGTTTATTATAGGAAAGACAGTTTAATGGCGGGTCATGTTGAGTAGAGTTGTTAATTAAGTGTTTAATTAATGAAAGGCCTGTATTAGCATGTTTTCTAGAACTTAGAAGGGTCATTCCGTGTAAAATCAACCAATATTCTGAAATTTGGTCCGGGTCACCTCTTGGATTTGGCTGAAATTAACGTCCCTCAAAATGGGCGTGGCACCCCCTCCAAGTGCGCGCGATTCGCGCCGTTGAATATTTTTGCGTTTTGTAATACGTTTTAGAATGCCTTTGAAATAAGATACAAAGCTGTAAATTGGTACTTAGGGTGACTTTCACCCAAATAACTCAAATTTGGCCTCAAAACAACACTAAATTAATCTGCCGTAAATTTTAATTTCTATTTTCAGACCCCCCTCGTACATATTGAAAATCAGAAAAGCTTGATTTTGCATTTGTTTATTATGTGTATATGTGGTTACCCCAAGCAATGATAGAGCTCTTATTCATTTTCAAATACAATTTTTGGAAGGCCCAAAAGTTGGTTCAAGGTACAAAATATTGAAAAAAAACACCACAATTCTCCATGACCTTTGACCTTTGCAGCAGTTACCCATCATCAATAAATTTACACCATTTGTAAATACAAGTCTAATCTACACTGGACTAAATTTACTTTTTGGAGACTCATCTCCTTCATGGTGAGGCAACATTTTGAAATTAGTTTATTTTGCCAATTTTCGATCACACTCATCTTTAGAATTAGATACATTTTACATTAAGTCTTTCCAGTGGAATTTTCAAGTGCGCATAAATCATGTTTGACGTATCGCTAAAAGAAAACTTGAACATGAGGTTGAAGCCCATGATTTTCTGTCTCTCACTGATGACAAGCTTTGCCAAGGATGCCCCCTGGCTAACTGGTACCCGGCCTCATAGCTGCGAGCGCAGTCACCAACGATGCAGCCGAAATCACAGTTTTCACTGATGCCCGTTGTCACATACCTAGATAATTAAATTAGATAATTAATACCTAGAAGATTCTAAGTCTAAATACTATAGTATTACAAAAAATGGACATGTTGAGCACAATCAATTTTAATATTAAATACGCGATTCTTAAAAATTTGTTTGAAAAAAGAAGAAGAAAAAAAGATGCACATGTGATGCGCATTGTAGGTTGTCACAGATAACAACTGAGACTAAATAAAAAGAACTACAGACAGTACACAGTTTACATGAATTTCGCATCGGCATCATCAGAGACAACACGGTTTATCGATCAGGGGCCTTTGTCCTGCGCTTTGCATAGAGTTGGTGCTTTGTCAAAGACAATTTTAAAAATCTTACAGTTTTAACGATTCCAGAGTGTGGGTTCGAATCCCAGTCATGACACTTGTGCCCTTGAGCAATGCACTTAACCATAATTGCTTCGTAAAGTTGGGAAGGTAGTGCATTCTGCTCTACCAGCCAGGCTCCTAGTGGACGATACTTACAGACTGTAAAGGGGGCAACCCTGTTTCAGCCCCAGAGGAGTAGGTGGCAACAACGTGCCCCTGGTGATAATTGATTTGGGTCGACAGCCCAAATCAGTTAAGTGTAGCCCTCACCTTGATGTGGCCGTCCAGCTTTGTGAGTTGGGCAATATCTCATACCCCCCCCCTAAGTTTTGAAGAAAAAAAATCATTTCAAACAGAAGTTAAGATCCAGCAGAATGCTACTTCGAACTTGCCCTTTAAACCTTTCAAGCTAAAATCTATTCCTACACACATTTATTTCATGATGTTGGTTGGATGGTTGAAAGATGTTGGTTGGATGGTTGAAAGATTGCACGCTTTTCAAAGATTGTGCCCCAGCTCTATTGCGCAGGCCTAATGCTCCAGAGTGTCCCTGGTCATTGCCTTGGTATCGACCCTTGAATTGTTGCAATAGAAATTTACAAATTCCTCATAGAGGTGCCCTTTACAAAAGAATGAAGCATTGGGCCTGACACAAGTTTGCTTTAAAAAAAATGGCAAATCGCACAATTAACAAAAGATGCACGACTTTAAAGATTGTGCTCAAAAAACAAACCTATGTGCATTTGCTGTGAGTGTGGCATACCCAAAGCTTTTTAAATTACATACAGGGGTCATAGGAGGCCACAACAAGGCTGAGTGCTGATTATTAGGGATGTCTATGTGGTATAGCTTCATGTGATGGCAAAAAATAACTAACTAGCCCAGGTTGGCAGGTTGGACTCCTCCATTGCATACATGTACATCGTGACAAGTTAGTCCAATATAAAAATGTATAGAACAATTTCAAAGGGCACCAAGGCAATGACTAGGTGCATGGAGGCACTTGCCCCCATTGCTTCAGTGTAGCACCACAGTATCTACTGTATCTACAACAAGGAATAGTTTAGCTAAAATGCTTAGAAACTGTAGTTTAAAATGCAAATTACAACAAGAAAATCTGCCACGTGAGGATGATAAGCCATCATAATTGATTTGTTTTATCTGTTTACAGATGGATTGCTGGCTGCACAATGTTACTCTTGTGCTTATGTCTCTGGTGTAAGTGGAGATAATTGTAATGATCCTTTTGAGTCAACTGGGAACTCTACAGAAATGTGCGATGGAACTTACTGTATGGTGAGTCACTGTTCAGATGACTGCATCAAATTACAATACAACTAAAATGATTCATATTTCAAAAAGTACTTATTCAGCATTGCAATGCAAGTGTTTTATTTTGTTTGTATGGTAAAGTGTAGCATCAGTTAATACTTTATGCAGGCATGCATGTGATTTCCCAGGATTTTTCCTGATTTCAGGATTTTCAAAAACTCCTTGAGCCTTTCCTTGAAAGAAGTAAAGCAGTCACCAAATGAAAAAAACAGGGTCCAAACTTTGTCCAAACTTGTAGATTTGTATTTCTGGTGATGCACAGTCTGTAAAACTTCTGAATTTACCCTCTGGGGGTTCTTGGTCTAGAACAAGGTGGACAGCCATTTTTCGGGAATGTCCACATGCCAAATCTCATCCCTGCTTTTCTGTTTGAATCAGTGTGTTCAAAAACATGTAGCTATTGCGAACAATTCTTCTCACAAAGAGACAGGAAAACTACAAACAGCAGTTCATTCAATTGATAATTTTTCAAGGTTGACTTTTTATAATGAGGATTAAAAAAAAATGACTCATTGCAAACTTATTTTTGTACAAATATTTGAATGCCTGTCCAAAAATATCCTCATTTGAACTCTTTTGGAGATTTGTTGTGTCCTCATTGTTTTCTTCACAATCATCGTTTCAAAACAAATTTTTAATGCAAAATAATGCCATGATTCATAGTTCAAAATTTAGTTTTTTAGCATTGCAATAATGTGTGTTTACAGTTTGATAAGTAAGTATAAAGATTCACAAACTAAAAAAAAGGTGTTGAGATTCCCCAAATCAAGTTCCTCCAACCTTTTTTTTGTAAGAATATTCACAGAACCTGACAAACTGATTTCTAGATGAAGACTGTAATCTTTGTTTTTAGGATTGGGCCATAAAAGTACCTGATAATATGTCCGCTATCATTTATTTGCTTTTTTTTAATAACTCGCCCCAACATTTTTGGTCTTGCAAAACTGATGTTGTGAAACAGGCCTGTGTTTTTGTGATTGTTTTGGTAAAAAACTATTGTTGACAATGTTTCCTCCCATTACATTTGTAACATTCATTAAACTCATGCTTTCATTGAATTAAAACTTTTTATTACATTCTCCAGAAATCTACAGCAAAAATAAACGGGGAATTTGCATCTTTGACCCGCAGCTGCAGTGAGGTATGTACTGAGCTGTGTTCTGAATTGCTTGGCATTGAAGGATGTGCTTACTGTTGCCAAGGCGATAAATGCAATGGAGCAACATCACTCACTTTCAGTGTTTGCACAATTGTTTCCATGGTAACTTTTGTCAGAAAATTATCAGCTTAGAGACATATTTTCAACACTTACTATTTTGTTGATGAATTTATTTGACCAATTGAAGTTCAATTGTTCAAGCTGTTAACTAGATATAGTGGTAACTTGATTCATGAGATGATTGGCATGAACAATCTGTAAACAATCACCGTCATTAGGAAAGACCAAAGCTCTGCTGGAAAATATCAAGGACCAGCAAGGTAAAGATGGAAGCAATTACCTTGTTAATCTGATGGAAGTAAAAACATCACCAATAAGCAATGACGACAAACATTTGACAATAACAGTCTCAATAGGACAATAGTCTGCCCAGTATTACCGGTAGTCACTCTTCTTGCAGAAACTACACTGTATTTTTGCCATGGTTTTGACCTTCGGGTACCCCTTCTCAGTTTCCCAAAGACTTTGAAATTTTCCAACAGAAGTGCCCTTTTAAAAATGAAAATGGCCTTGCCCTCTCAAAGATGAAATTCCAGGTAAGCTCTTGTACCATTTTACAACTTTTGTTCATGCCTCTTAATACCATGATGATTATCAGCAAGTAAGATTCCACCTTAGTACCTTTCATGGTTAACATAGTATAAAGTTCATCAACAATTCAATCAGTTTTAAAAACTTGTATTTTGTGAATTCCCTGGTATTACTCATGTTTTGAAATTTTTATAAATGCAACATTTTTGCCATGTCAGTGTTATTTCATTTGTTATGTTAAAACAAACATGTACCAAGAACTTGTGAAAATGATTCTTCTCCAAAAGAGACAGGAAAATTACAAACATAGGAATTCATTAAATGGACACTTTTTACAGGTAGCCATTTTCAAAACAGTAATGAGGATCGTAAATAAAGAAATTTAATGAATGCAGATCTATTTTAGTAGATATTAAAAGAAAATATCCTCATCTGCACTCTTGCTAGAGTTGTCGTTATCCAAAGTCATATTGTGACATCACTATTGCCTCACAATTAAGATTGATTCAAAACAAACTTTAAATGCTTTATGAAAATAAGCTTGATTACATAAAGCACTAGGATTTGTCTTTAATATTCAGAAATTAACTTCAAGGTGTATGTTCTGCCTGAGTGATATATTCTTTAGTACATAAGGTGTGTTTGTTAATTATTTGTTAAGTTCAGTAGTTATGACAACAAAAGTCAAGATAGTCAAAAAGACTAATTTGGGATTAAACAAAGTAAAGTGTAGAGGTACTTTGTGGCATGTGATTCTGCCGAATGAAGACATAACATTGTCTGATAGGTAAAAGTCACAACATAGTATGAACGCATCAGCAAACAAACAGGTCTTCAAAATGGTCAAGGTACAGTTACATAACAAACAATCTAAATGTTTCAGCTTTTAATTCTTACTACAAATGGATATCACCAATAACTTCTTGCTGCTGTCTGTGCATGAAACAAAACAAACTTTGAAAAGAGAAACAGTCCATAATCCATTATTTTTGAAGACCTTATTCACAAAAATAAATTCTTGTTTGTATTGTTGACTAAATTGTAGAAGAATTCAATACCTGCCCATAACAGGCCTGATGCTTTGTTCTTGAATGATAGCGTAAGGGTCTGAGGTGTTTTCTTCTTTGTGAAGGGCACCTCAATGAGGAAATTGTAAATGACAACCTGGGACACCTCAATGAGGAAATTGTAAATGACAACCTGGGACACCTCAATGAGGAAATTGTAAATGACAACCTGGGACACCTCAATGAGGAAATTGTAAATGACAACCTGGGACACCTCAATGAGGAAATTGTAAATGACAACCTGGGACACCTTAATGAGGAAATTGTAAATGACAACCTGGGACACCTCCATGAAGCATCAGGTCTGCCATCATTCGTCATATCATGAAAACCCTGGGGTTATACTCAACTCACTTACTCTAATGTTTGGTGTATTGATTGTTTTTATCTTCTAATAGCTGATTTTGTACACTCACTTACTCTTATGTTTGGTGTATTGATTGTTTTTATCTTCTAATAGCTGATTTCGTACACTCTCTTACTCTAATGTTTGGTGTATTGATTGTTTTTATCTTCAAAGCTGATTTTGTACACTCACTTACTCTTATGTTTGGTGTATTGATTGTTTTTATCTTCTAATAGCTGATTTTGTACACTCACTTACTCTTATGTTTGGTGTATTGATTGTTTTTATCTTCTAATAGCTGATTTCGTACACTCTCTTACTCTAATGTTTGGTGTATTGATTGTTTTTATCTTCAAAGCTGATTTTGTACACTCACTTACTCTAATGTTTGGTGTATTGATTGTTTTTATCTTCTAAGCTGATTTTGTACACTCTCTTACTCTAATGTTTGGTGTATTGATTGTTTTTATCTTCTAATAGCTGATTTTGAACTCCAGCTTTTCGTTAAATGTGTTGACTTGTAGAAATTGTTTTATAAACACAATTTATACAAGTAAAATTTCATGTTATGTATTAGGATGTATCATTCGATAAACAAGCGTTTTACTTCCTTGTTCTTATTCCGAGTTTAGAATAAATAAAAAAAGAGGTGAAGTGAAAAAAGTACGTTGCTGAGATTATTTGTTTTGAGATTCCCTTTTTTTCAGATTATTTATTTCCACAACATTGTTGACTTAAACTTAAGATTTAACAATTGGTGTACTTCTTTGTCAAATGGTAAGAAGGAAGAAATTTGTATTTTTGAAACATTTTTTGCTTTTCAGGGCATCTTTTGTACCGAGTGATTTTTCGCAGTGGCCCTCTGTTGATTGTTAGGTGTTCGTGCAATATGAGCACGAACACCTCTTTGTTATTGTTCCGCTTTTTTTAAAGTTTTTTTTTTAGGTGTTCGTGCAATATGAGCACGAACACCTCTTTGTTATTGTTCCGTTTTTTGTTTTTTTTAGTTTTTTTTTAGGTGTTCGTGCAATATGAGCACGAACACCTCTTGTTATTGTTCCGTTTTTTAGGTGTTCGTGCAATATGAGCACGAACACCTCTTTGTTATTGTTCCGTTTTTTTTTTTTAGGTGTTCGTGCAATATGAGCACGAACACCTCTTTGTTATTGTTCCGTTTTTTTTTTTTTTAGGTGTTCGTGCAATATTAGCACGAACACCTCTTTGTTATTGTTCCGGTTTTTTTTTTGGTGTTCGTGCAATATGAGCACGAACACCTCTTTGTTATTGTTCCGTTTTTTTTTTTTTAGGTGTTCGTGCAATATGAGCACGAACACCTCTTTGTTATTGTTCCGTTTTTAGGTGTTCGTGCAATATGAGCACGAACACCTCTTTGTTATTGTTCCGGTTTTTTTAGGTGTTCGTGCAATATGAGCACGAACACCTCTTTGTTATTGTTCCGTTTTTTTTTTTGTTTTTTTTTAGGTGTTCGTGCAATATGAGCACGAACACCTCTTTGTTATTGTTCCGTTTTTGTTTTTAGGTGTTCGTGCAATATGAGCACGAACACCTCTTTGTTCCGTTTTTTTTTTTTTTTTTTTATTCTCCTTCTTCTTCCACTCAACTCATCTCTGGATCATAACTCAAGATTGAAACTGAATTGAACCTTGAAACTCATCAGATAATTGAACCTTATTAAGAAGACGGCACAGTTGTCATTACGTCATGATGACGTCATCAGGTGTTGAATTACAGGGTTTTTAAAGTTGAAAAATGACCTTTGCTTTTGCTGTATCTCAACGAATATGAAAGCTATGATGTTCAAAGTTTTTGCATCTGATAGACCAAGATGGGGGCAACATTTGAAAAGTTAACGCCGAAATTGTACGACCCTAGCTTCCGGGTCGTTACCCTGGGTCGAAGTTCACCTTCGTTTTTTTTCGTCAAAAAACAACTTTCGAGCTTATCTACGGAATAACTCAAGATTGAGATTGAATTGAATATTAAAACTCAATAGATAGTTGAACTTCAGTATCGAGACAACACATACTTAATTACGTCATGATGACGTCATCGGGCATTAAATTACAATAAATCAAAGTTTAATATTTGTAAAATTCATAACGCAAAAACTATAATTCGGATTTTGGCAATCTACACATCATCGGATAGGTCGTCAAAAGTTTGACAAACGCTTCACAAAACCCGTACAATATTTTAACTTACTTTTGGTTCAAAACGGAAGTTTAAAATTTCGTAATATCTTATCGTATTCATATCTTTAAAACTACTGATCATTTCAGCATAATTTTTGTATCAGATTGTAGAACAGCAATCCCTCTTAAACTTTTGCACAGAGATAACAACATTTTAACCTTGAACATCTTGTCAAAAGCGGACAACGATGGGCACCTTCCCACTCGTACCCCCCCTCCACTTTAATTGACAAAGCATTATGTACCCATAACGTTAAAACTCATGCAAGCTACAGTTCACGCGCTGACTGTGTGTACTGTCGCCGTCCTTGTTTGTTAGATGTGGCAGCGGCAAACAACATAATCAACAGCGCCCTCTTTCGTTGAATATTAAATAAACAGCGCTGATAATAGAATCGTTTTGGGGGCTTATCTACGAAATAACTCAAGATTGAAATTGAATTGAACATTGAAACTCATAGGATAGTTGAACCTCAGTATCAAGACAACACAAACTTAATGACGTCTTGATGACGTCATCGGGCATCGAATTATAATAAATCAAAATTTTATATTTGTAAAATTCATAATTGACAAAGCATTATGTACCCATAACGTTGAAACTCATGCAAGCTACAGTTCGTGCGCTGACTGTGTGTACTGTCGCCGTCCTTGTTTGTTAGATCTGGCAGCGGCAAACAAAATATTTCAACAGCGCCCTCTTTCGTCGAATAAACAGCGCTGATAATAGAATCGTTTTGGGGGCTTATCTACGAAATAACTCAAGATTGAAATTGAATTTAACATTGAAACTCATAGGATAGTTGAACCTTAGTATCAAGACAACACAAACTTAATGACGTCTTAATGACGTCATCGGGCATCGAATTATAATAAATCAAAATTTATCGTTGTAAAATTCATAACTCGGGAACCATTTATTTGATTTTTACTATCTACACATCATCGGATAGCTCATTTAAAGTTCGACGAACGCTACACAACACCTTACACTCTTTGACCTTGACTTCCGGTAATATCTTATCTTATTAATTATCTTTAAAACTACTGAACATTTCACGTTCCCAACAACATATATAATTTTCATGGCCAGAAACTTCTTTAAATAAAAGTACTTGACTAAAAGAAAATCCGGCCCACGTAAACTCCTTATGGTTGGGACCTCATTGGTGCCAGATGTTAGAATACGCGTGAGACTTGCACAGTCTATAAGTAACAACGTCTTGCACCAACACTACCATATCAGCTGCATTCATGATCAATGTAAAAAACCTAAACCATCTAAAAGGTAGTCAAAAACTAATCACGCGCTATAAAAATGTGACCCTATTTGACCTTGACTTCCGGTCAAAACCGGAAGTTGATGTTTAATTTTTGAAAAATTCATAACTCCTGAACCAGGAATTGGATTGATAAGGTATAATGACCTATTCATTCAATCACTCACCACGAACACCGTGTTTTTGTAGTAGACAAAAACTCAAGGACTAGTTTTTTTTTTTTTTGTTGTTAATTAGGTGTTCGTGCAATATGAGCATGAACACCTCTTTGTTTTTGTTCTGTTTTTTTTTTTTTTTTTCTTCTTCTTCTTCTTCCACTCAACTCATCTCTGGATCATAACTCAAGATTGAAACTGAATTGAACCTTGAAACTCATCAGATAATTGAACCTTAATAAGAAGACGGCACAGTTGTCATTACGTCATGATGACGTCATCAGGTGTTGAATTACAGGGTTTTTAAAGTTGAAAAATGACCTTTGCTTTTGCTGTATCTCAACGAATATGAAAGCTATGATGTTCAAAGTTTTTGCATCTGATAGACCAAGGTGGGGGCAACATTTGAAAAGTTAACGCCGAAATTGTACGACCCTAGCTTCCGGGTCGTTACCCTGGGTCGAAGTTCACCTTCGTTTTTTTCGTCAAAAACAACTTTCGAGCTTATCTACGGAATAACTCAAGATTGAGATTGAAGTGAATATTAAAACTCAATAGATAGTTGAACTTCAGTATCGAGACAACACATACTTAATTACGTCATGATGACGTCATCGGGCATTAAATTACAATAAATCAAAGTTTAATATTTGTAAAAATCATAACGCAAAAACTATAATTCGGATTTTGGCAATCTACACATCATCGGATAGGTCGTCAAAAGTTTGACAAACGCTTCACAAAACCCGTACAATATTTTAACTTACTTTTGGTTCAAAACGGAAGTTTAAAATTTCGTAATATCTTATCGTATTCATATCTTTAAAACTACTGATCATTTCAGCATAATTTTTGTATCAGATTGTAGAACAGCAATCCCTCTTAAACTTTTGCACAGAGATAACAACATTTTAACCTTGAACATCTTGTCAAAAGCGGACAACGATGGGCACCTTCCCACTCGTACCCCTCCACTTTAATTGACAAAGCATTATGTACCCATAACGTTAAAACTCATGCAAGCTACAGTTCACGCGCTGACTGTGTGTACTGTCGCCGTCCTTGTTTGTTAGATGTGGCAGCGGCAAACAACATAATCAACAGCGCCCTCTTTCGTTGAATATTAAATAAACAGCGCTGATAATAGAATCGTTTTGGGGGCTTATCTACGAAATAACTCAAGATTGAAATTGAATTGAACATTGAAACTCATAGGATAGTTGAACCTCAGTATCAAGACAACACAAACTTAATGACGTCTTGATGACGTCATCGGGCATCGAATTATAATAAATCAAAATTTTATATTTGTAAAATTCATAATTGACAAAGCATTATGTACCCATAACGTTGAAACTCATGCAAGCTACAGTTCCTGCGCTGACTGTGTGTACTGTCGCCGTCCTTGTTTGTTAGATCTGGCAGCGGCAAACAAAATATTTCAACAGCGCCCTCTTTCGTTGAATAAACAGCGCTGATAATAGAATCGTTTTTGGGGGCTTATCTACGAAATAACTCAAGATTGAAATTGAATTTAACATTGAAACTCATAGGATAGTTGAACCTTAGTATCAAGACAACACAAACTTAATGACGTCTTAATGACGTCATCGGGCATCGAATTATAATAAATCAAAATTTATCGTTGTAAAATTCATAACTCGGGAACCATTTATTTGATTTTTACTATCTACACATCATCGGATAGCTCATTTAAAGTTCGACGAACGCTACACAACACCTTACACTCTTTGACCTTGACTTCCGGTAATATCTTATCTTATTAATTATCTTTAAAACTACTGAACATTTCACGTTCCCAACAACATATATAATTTTCATGGCCAGAAACTTCTTTAAATAAAAGTACTTGACTAAAAGAAAATCCGGCCCACGTAAAACTCCTTAAGGTTGGGACCACAATGGTCCCAGATGTTCGAATACGCGTGAGACTTGCACAGTCTATAAGTAACAACGTCTTGCACCAACACTACCATATCAGCTGCATTCATGATCAATGTAAAAAAACCTAAACCATCTAAAAGGTAGTCAAAAACTAATCACGCGCTATAAAAAATGTGACCCTATTTGACCTTGACTTCCGGTCAAAACCGGAAGTTGATGTTTAATTTTTGAAAAATTCATAACTCCTGAACCAGGAATTGGATTGATAAGGTATAATGACCTATTCATTCAATCACTCACCACGAACACCGTGTTTTTGTAGTAGACAAAAACTCAAGGACTAGTTTTTTTTTTTTTTTTTTTAGGTGTTCGTGCAATATGAGCACGAACACCTCTTTGTTATTGTTCCGTTTTTTTTTTTTTTTTTTTTTTTTTCTTCTTCTTCTTCTTCCACTCAACTCATCTCTGGATCATAACTCAAGATTGAAACTGAATTGAACCTTGAAACTCATCAGATAATTGAACCTTAATAAGAAGACGGCACAGTTGTCATTACGTCATGATGACGTCATCAGGTGTTGAATTACAGGGTTTTTAAAGTTGAAAAATGACCTTTTGCTTTTTGCTGTATCTCAACGAATATGAAAGCTATGATGTTCAAAGTTTTTGCATCTGATAGACCAAGGTGGGGGCAACATTTGAAAAGTTAACGCCGAAATTGTACGACCCTAGCTTCCGGGTCGTTACCCTGGGTCGAAGTTCACCTTCGTTTTTTTTTCGTCAAAAAACAACTTTCGAGCTTATCTACGGAATAACTCAAGATTGAGATTGAAGTGAATATTAAAACTCAATAGATAGTTGAACTTCAGTATCGAGACAACACATACTTAATTACGTCATGATGACGTCATCGGGCATTAAATTACAATAAATCAAAGTTTAATATTTGTAAAATTCATAACGCAAAAACTATAATTCGGATTTTGGCAATCTACACATCATCGGATAGGTCGTCAAAAGTTTGACAAACGCTTCACAAAACCCGTACAATATTTTAACTTACTTTTGGTTCAAAACGGAAGTTTAAAATTTCGTAATATCTTATCGTATTCATATCTTTAAAACTACTGATCATTTCAGCATAATTTTTGTATCAGATTGTAGAACAGCAATCCCTCTTAAACCTTTGCACAGAGATAACAACATTTTAACCTTGAACATCTTGTCAAAAGCGGACAACGATGGGCACCTTCCCACTCGTACCCCCCTCCACTTTAATTGACAAAGCATTATGTACCCATAACGTTAAAACTCATGCAAGCTACAGTTCACGCGCTGACTGTGTGTACTGTCGCCGTCCTTGTTTGTTAGATGTGGCAGCGGCAAACAACATAATCAACAGCGCCCTCTTTCGTTGAATATTAAATAAACAGCGCTGATAATAGAATCGTTTTGGGGGCTTATCTACGAAATAACTCAAGATTGAAATTGAATTGAACATTGAAACTCATAGGATAGTTGAACCTCAGTATCAAGACAACACAAACTTAATGACGTCTTGATGACGTCATCGGGCATCGAATTATAATAAATCAAAATTTTATATTTGTAAAATTCATAATTGACAAAGCATTATGTACCCATAACGTTGAAACTCATGCAAGCTACAGTTCCTGCGCTGACTGTGTGTACTGTCGCCGTCCTTGTTTGTTAGATCTGGCAGCGGCAAACAAAATATTTCAACAGCGCCCTCTTTCGTTGAATAAACAGCGCTGATAATAGAATCGTTTTGGGGGCTTATCTACGAAATAACTCAAGATTGAAATTGAATTTAACATTGAAACTCATAGGATAGTTGAACCTTAGTATCAAGACAACACAAACTTAATGACGTCTTAATGACGTCATCGGGCATCGAATTATAATAAATCAAAATTTATCGTTGTAAAATTCATAACTCGGGAACCAGTTATTTGATGTTTACTATCTACACATCATCGGATAGCTCATTTAAAGTTCGACGAACGCTACACAACACCTTACACTCTTTGACCTTGACTTCCGGTAATATCTTATCTTATTAATTATCTTTAAAACTACTGAACATTTCACGTTCCCAACAACATATATAATTTTCATGGCCAGAAACTTCTTTAAATAAAAGTACTTGACTAAAAGAAAATCCGGCCCACGTAAAACTCCTTAAGGTTGGGACCACAATGGTCCCAGATGTTCGAATACGCGTGAGACTTGCACAGTCTATAAGTAACAACGTCTTGCACCAACACTACCATATCAGCTGCATTCATGATCAATGTAAAAACCTAAACCATCTAAAAGGTAGTCAAAAACTAATCACGCGCTATAAAAATGTGACCCTATTTGACCTTGACTTCCGGTCAAAACCGGAAGTTGATGTTTAATTTTTGAAAAATTCATAACTCCTGAACCAGGAATTGGATTGATAAGGTATAATGACCTATTCATTCAATCACTCACCACGAACACCGTGTTTTTGTAGTAGACAAAACTCAAGGACTAGTTTTTTTTTTTTTTTAGGTGTTAGTGAAATATGAGCACCAACACCACTTTGTTATTTTTTTGTTTTTTTTTTTTTTTATCTTCTTCTTCTTCTTCCACTCAACTCATCTCTGGATCATAACTCAAGATTGAAACTGAATTGAACCTTGAAACTCATCAGATAATTGAACCTTAATAAGAAGACGGCACAGTTGTCATTACGTCATGATGACGTCATCAGGTGTTGAATTACAGGGTTTTTAAAGTTGAAAAATGACCTTTTGCTTTTTGCTGTATCTCAACGAATATGAAAGCTATGATGTTCAAAGTTTTTGCATCTGATAGACCAAGGTGGGGCAACATTTGAAAAGTTAACGCCGAAATTGTACGACCCTAGCTTCCGGGTCGTTACCCTGGGTCGAAGTTCACCTTCGTTTTTTTTTCGTCAAAAAACAACTTTCGAGCTTATCTACGGAATAACTCAAGATTGAGATTGAAGTGAATATTAAAACTCAATAGATAGTTGAACTTCAGTATCGAGACAACACATACTTAATTACGTCATGATGACGTCATCGGGCATTAAATTACAATAAATCAAAGTTTAATATTTGTAAAAATCATAACGCAAAAACTATAATTCGGATTTTGGCAATCTACACATCATCGGATAGGTCGTCAAAAGTTTGACAAACGCTTCACAAAACCCGTACAATATTTTAACTTACTTTTGGTTCAAAACGGAAGTTTAAAATTTCGTAATATCTTATCGTATTCATATCTTTAAAACTACTGATCATTTCAGCATAATTTTTGTATCAGATTGTAGAACAGCAATCCCTCTTAAACTTTTGCACAGAGATAACAACATTTTAACCTTGAACATCTTGTCAAAAGCGGACAACGATGGGCACCTTCCCACTCGTACCCCCCCTCCACTTTAATTGACAAAGCATTATGTACCCATAACGTTAAAACTCATGCAAGCTACAGTTCACGCGCTGACTGTGTGTACTGTCGCCGTCCTTGTTTGTTAGATGTGGCAGCGGCAAACAACATAATCAACAGCGCCCTCTTTCGTTGAATATTAAATAAACAGCGCTGATAATAGAATCGTTTTGGGGGCTTATCTACGAAATAACTCAAGATTGAAATTGAATTGAACATTGAAACTCATAGGATAGTTGAACCTCAGTATCAAGACAACACAAACTTAATGACGTCTTGATGACGTCATCGGGCATCGAATTATAATAAATCAAAATTTTATATTTGTAAAATTCATAATTGACAAAGCATTATGTACCCATAACGTTGAAACTCATGCAAGCTACAGTTCGTGCGCTGACTGTGTGTACTGTCGCCGTCCTTGTTTGTTAGATCTGGCAGCGGCAAACAAAATATTTCAACAGCGCCCTCTTTCGTTGAATAAACAGCGCTGATAATAGAATCGTTTTGGGGGCTTATCTACGAAATAACTCAAGATTGAAATTGAATTTAACATTGAAACTCATAGGATAGTTGAACCTTAGTATCAAGACAACACAAACTTAATGACGTCTTAATGACGTCATCGGGCATCGAATTATAATAAATCAAAATTTATCGTTGTAAAATTCATAACTTGGGAACCATTTATTTGATTTTTACTATCTACACATCATCGGATAGCTCATTTAAAGTTCGACGAACGCTACACAACACCTTACACTCTTTGACCTTGACTTCCGGTAATATCTTATCTTATTAATTATCTTTAAAACTACTGAACATTTCACGTTCCCAACAACATATATAATTTTCATGGCCAGAAACTTCTTTAAATAAAAGTACTTGACTAAAAGAAAATCCGGCCCACGTAAAACTCCTTAAGGTTGGGACCACAATGGTCCCAGATGTTCGAATACGCGTGAGACTTGCACAGTCTATAAGTAACAACGTCTTGCACCAACACTACCATATCAGCTGCATTCATGATCAATGTAACAAAAACCTAAACCATCTAAAAGGTAGTCAAAAACTAATCACGCGCTATAAAAATGTGACCCTATTTGACCTTGACTTCCGGTCAAAACCGGAAGTTGATGTTTAATTTTTGAAAAATTCATAACTCCTGAACCAGGAATTGGATTGATAAGGTATAATGACCTATTCATTCAATCACTCACCACGAACACCGTGTTTTTGTAGTAGACAAAAACTCAAGGACTAGTTTTTTTTTTTAGGTGTTCGTGCAATATGAGCACGAACACCTCTTTGTTATTGTTCCGTTTTTTTTTGTTTTTTTCTTCTTCGTCTTCTTCCACTCAACTCCTCTCTGGATCATAACTCAAGATTGAAACTGAATTGAACCTTGAAACTCATCAGATAATTGAACCTTAACAAGAAGACGGCACAGTTGTCATTACGTCATGATGACGTCATCAGGTGTTGAATTACAGGGTTTTTAAAGTTGAAAAATGACCTTTTGCTTTTGCTGTATCTCAACGAATATGAAAGCTATGATGTTCAAAGTTTTTGCATCTGATAGACCAAGGTGGGGGCAACATTTGAAAAGTTAACGCCGAAATTGTACGACCCTAGCTTCCGGGTCGTTACCCTGGGTCGAAGTTCACCTTCGTTTTTTTCGTCAAAAACAACTTTCGAGCTTATCTACGGAATAACTCAAGATTGAGATTGAAGTGAATATTAAAACTCAATAGATAGTTGAACTTCAGTATCGAGACAACACATACTTAATTACGTCATGATGACGTCATCGGGCATTAAATTACAATAAATCAAAGTTTAATATTTGTAAAAATCATAACGCAAAAACTATAATTCGGATTTTGGCAATCTACACATCATCGGATAGGTCGTCAAAAGTTTGACAAACGCTTCACAAAACCCGTACAATATTTTAACTTACTTTTGGTTCAAAACGGAAGTTTAAAATTTCGTAATATCTTATCGTATTCATATCTTTAAAACTACTGATCATTTCAGCATAATTTTTGTATCAGATTGTAGAACAGCAATCCCTCTTAAACTTTTGCACAGAGATAACAACATTTTAACCTTGAACATCTTGTCAAAAGCGGACAACGATGGGCACCTTCCCACTCGTACCCCCCCTCCACTTTAATTGACAAAGCATTATGTACCCATAACGTTAAAACTCATGCAAGCTACAGTTCACGCGCTGACTGTGTGTACTGTCGCCGTCCTTGTTTGTTAGATGTGGCAGCGGCAAACAACATAATCAACAGCGCCCTCTTTCGTTGAATATTAAATAAACAGCGCTGATAATAGAATCGTTTTGGGGGGCTTATCTACGAAATAACTCAAGATTGAAATTGAATTGAACATTGAAACTCATAGGATAGTTGAACCTCAGTATCAAGACAACACAAACTTAATGACGTCTTGATGACGTCATCGGGCATCGAATTATAATAAATCAAAATTTTATATTTGTAAAATTCATAATTGACAAAGCATTATGTACCCATAACGTTGAAACTCATGCAAGCTACAGTTCCTGCGCTGACTGTGTGTACTGCCGCCGTCCTTGTTTGTTAGATCTGGCAGCGGCAAACAAAATATTTCAACAGCGCCCTCTTTCGTTGAATAAACAGCGCTGATAATAGAATCGTTTTGGGGGCTTATCTACGAAATAACTCAAGATTGAAATTGAATTTAACATTGAAACTCATAGGATAGTTGAACCTTAGTATCAAGACAACACAAACTTAATGACGTCTTAATGACGTCATCGGGCATCGAATTATAATAAATCAAAATTTATCGTTGTAAAATTCATAACTCGGGAACCATTTATTTGATTTTTACTATCTACACATCATCGGATAGCTCATTTAAAGTTCGACGAACGCTACACAACACCTTACACTCTTTGACCTTGACTTCCGGTAATATCTTATCTTATTAATTATCTTTAAAACTACTGAACATTTCACGTTCCCAACAACATATATAATTTTCATGGCCAGAAACTTCTTTAAATAAAAGTACTTGACTAAAAGAAAATCCGGCCCACGTAAAACTCCTTAAGGTTGGGACCACAATGGTCCCAGATGTTCGAATACGCGTGAGACTTGCACAGTCTATAAGTAACAACGTCTTGCACCAACACTACCATATCAGCTGCATTCATGATCAATGTAAAAAAACCTAAACCATCTAAAAGGTAGTCAAAAACTAATCACGCGCTATAAAAAATGTGACCCTATTTGACCTTGACTTCCGGTCAAAACCGGAAGTTGATGTTTAATTTTTGAAAAATTCATAACTCCTGAACCAGGAATTGGATTGATAAGGTATAATGACCTATTCATTCAATCACTCACCACGAACACCGTGTTTTTGTAGTAGACAAAAACTCAAGGACTAGTTTTTTTTTTTTTTTTTTTTTTCTTCTTCTCCTTCTTCTTCATCCACTCAACTCATCTCTGGATCATAACTCAAGATTGAAACTGAATTGAACCTTGAAACTCATCAGATAATTGAACCTTAATAAGAAGACGGCACAGTTGTCATTACGTCATGATGACGTCATCAGGTGTTGAATTACAGGGTTTTTAAAGTTGAAAAATGACCTTTTGCTTTTTGCTGTATCTCAACGAATATGAAAGCTATGATGTTCAAAGTTTTTGCATCTGATAGACCAAGGTAGGGGCAACATTTGAAAAGTTAACGCCGAAATTGTACGACCCTAGCTTCCGGGTCGTTACCCTGGGTCGAAGTTCACCTTCGTTTTTTTTTCGTCAAAAAACAACTTTCGAGCTTATCTACGGAATAACTCAAGATTGAGATTGAATTGAATATTAAAACTCAATAGATAGTTGAACTTCAGTATCGAGACAACACATACTTAATTACGTCATGATGACGTCATCGGGCATTAAATTACAATAAATCAAAGTTTAATATTTGTAAAAATCATAACGTAAAAACTATAATTCGGATTTTGGCAATCTACACATCATCGGATAGGTCGTCAAAAGTTTGACAAACGCTTCACAAAACCCGTACAATATTTTAACTTACTTTTGGTTCAAAACGGAAGTTTAAAATTTCGTAATATCTTATCGTATTCATATCTTTAAAACTACTGATCATTTCAGCATAATTTTTGTATCAGATTGTAGAACAGCAATCCCTCTTAAACTTTTGCACAGAGATAACAACATTTTAACCTTGAACATCTTGTCAAAAGCGGACAACGATGGGCACCTTCCCACTCGTACCCCCTCCACTTTAATTGACAAAGCATTATGTACCCATAACGTTAAAACTCATGCAAGCTACAGTTCACGCGCTGACTGTGTGTACTGTCGCCGTCCTTGTTTGTTAGATGTGGCAGCGGCAAACAACATAATCAACAGCGCCCTCTTTCGTTGAATATTAAATAAACAGCGCTGATAATAGAATCGTTTTGGGGGCTTATCTACGAAATAACTCAAGATTGAAATTGAATTGAACATTGAAACTCATAGGATAGTTGAACCTCAGTATCAAGACAACACAAACTTAATGACGTCTTGATGACGTCATCGGGCATCGAATTATAATAAATCAAAATTTTATATTTGTAAAATTCATAATTGACAAAGCATTATGTACCCATAACGTTGAAACTCATGCAAGCTACAGTTCCTGCGCTGACTGTGTGTACTGTCGCCGTCCTTGTTTGTTAGATCTGGCAGCGGCAAACAAAATATTTCAACAGCGCCCTCTTTCGTCGAATAAACAGCGCTGATAATAGAATCGTTTTGGGGGCTTATCTACGAAATAACTCAAGATTGAAATTGAATTTAACATTGAAACTCATAGGATAGTTGAACCTTAGTATCAAGACAACACAAACTTAATGACGTCTTAATGACGTCATCGGGCATCGAATTATAATAAATCAAAATTTATCGTTGTAAAATTCATAACTCGGGAACCATTTATTTGATTTTTACTATCTACACATCATCGGATAGCTCATTTAAAGTTCGACGAACGCTACACAACACCTTACACTCTTTGACCTTGACTTCCGGTAATATCTTATCTTATTAATTATCTTTAAAACTACTGAACATTTCACGTTCCCAACAACATATATAATTTTCATGGCCAGAAACTTCTTTAAAAAAAAGTACTTGACTAAAAGAAAATCCGGCCCACGTAAAACTCCTTAAGGTTGGGACCACAATGGTCCCAGATGTTCGAATACGCGTGAGACTTGCACAGTCTATAAGTAACAACGTCTTGCACCAACACTACCATATCAGCTGCATTCATGATCAATGTAAAAAAACCTAAACCATCTAAAAGGTAGTCAAAACTAATCACGCGCTATAAAAAATGTGACCCTATTTGACCTTGACTTCCGGTCAAAACCGGAAGTTGATGTTTAATTTTTGAAAAATTCATAACTCCTGAACCAGGAATTGGATTGATAAGGTATAATGACCTATTCATTCAATCACTCACCACGAACACCGTGTTTTTGTAGTAGACAAAAACTCAAGGACTAGTTTTTTTTTTTTTTCTTCTTCTCCTTCTTCTTCATCCACTCAACTCATCTCTGGATCATAACTCAAGATTGAAACTGAATTGAACCTTGAAACTCATCAGATAATTGAACCTTAATAAGAAGACGGCACAGTTGTCATTACGTCATGATGACGTCATCAGGTGTTGAATTACAGGGTTTTTAAAGTTGAAAAATGACCTTTTGCTTTTTGCTGTATCTCAACGAATATGAAAGCTATGATGTTCAAAATTTTTGCATCTGATAGACCAAGGTAGGGGCAACATTTGAAAAGTTAACGCCGAAATTGTACGACCCTAGCTTCCGGGTCGTTACCCTGGGTCGAAGTTCACCTTCGTTTTTTTTTCGTCAAAAACAACTTTCGAGCTTATCTACGGAATAACTCAAGATTGAGATTGAATTGAATATTAAAACTCAATAGATAGTTGAACTTCAGTATCGAGACAACACATACTTAATTACGTCATGATGACGTCATCGGGCATTAAATTACAATAAATCAAAGTTTAATATTTGTAAAAATCATAACGTAAAAACTATAATTCGGATTTTGGCAATCTACACATCATCGGATAGGTCGTCAAAAGTTTGACAAACGCTTCACAAAACCCGTACAATATTTTAACTTACTTTTGGTTCAAAACGGAAGTTTAAAATTTCGTAATATCTTATCGTATTCATATCTTTAAAACTACTGATCATTTCAGCATAATTTTTGTATCAGATTGTAGAACAGCAATCCCTCATAAACTTTTGCACAGAGATAACAACATTTTAACCTTGAACATCTTGTCAAAAGCGGACAACGATGGGCACCTTCCCACTCGTACCCCCCTCCACTTTAATTGACAAAGCATTATGTACCCATAACGTTAAAACTCATGCAAGCTACAGTTCACGCGCTGACTGTGTGTACTGTCGCCGTCCTTGTTTGTTAGATGTGGCAGCGGCAAACAACATAATCAACAGTGCCCTCTTTCGTTGAATATTAAATAAACAGCGCTGATAATAGAATCGTTTTGGGGGGCTTATCTACGAAATAACTCAAGATTGAAATTGAATTGAACATTGAAACTCATAGGATAGTTGAACCTCAGTATCAAGACAACACAAACTTAATGACGTCTTGATGACGTCATCGGGCATCGAATTATAATAAATCAAAATTTTATATTTGTAAAATTCATAATTGACAAAGCATTATGTACCCATAACGTTGAAACTCATGCAAGCTACAGTTCCTGCGCTGACTGTGTGTACTGTCGCCGTCCTTGTTTGTTAGATCTGGCAGCGGCAAACAAAATATTTCAACAGCGCCCTCTTTCGTTGAATAAACAGCGCTGATAATAGAATCGTTTTGGGGGGCTTATCTACGAAATAACTCAAGATTGAAATTGAATTTAACATTGAAACTCATAGGATAGTTGAACCTAAGTATCAAGACAACACAAACTTAATGACGTCTTAATGACGTCATCGGGCATCGAATTATAATAAATCAAAATTTATCGTTGTAAAATTCATAACTCGGGAACCATTTATTTGATTTTTACTATTTACACATCATCGGATAGCTCATTTAAAGTTCGACGAACGCTACACAACACCTTACACTCTTTGACCTTGACTTCCGGTAATATCTTATCTTACTAATTATCTTTAAAACTACTGAACATTTCACGTTCCCAACAACATATATAATTTTCATGGCCAGAAACTTCTTTAAATAAAAGTACTTGACTAAAAGAAAATCCGGCCCACGTAAAACTCCTTAAGGTTGGGACCACAATGGTCCCAGATGTTCGAATACGCGTGAGACTTGCACAGTCTATAAGTAACAACGTCTTGCACCAACACTACCATATCAGCTGCATTCATGATCAATGTAAAAAAAACCTAAACCATCTAAAAGGTAGTCAAAAACTAATCACGCGCTATAAAAAATGTGACCCTATTTGACCTTGACTTCCGGTCAAAACCGGAAGTTGATGTTTAATTTTTGAAAAATTCATAACTCCTGAACCAGGAATTGGATTGATAAGGTATAATGACCTATTCATTCAATCACTCACCACGAACACCGTGTTTTTGTAGTAGACAAAAACTCAAGGACTAGTTTTTTTTTCTTCTCCTTCTTCTTCTTCCACTCAACTCATCTCTGGATCATAACTCAAGATTGAAACTGAATTGAACCTTGAAACTCATCAGATAATTGAACCTTAATAAGAAGACGGCACAGTTGTCATTACGTCATGATGACGTCATCAGGTGTTGAATTACAGGGTTTTTAAAGTTGAAAAATGACCTTTTGCTTTTTGCTGTATCTGAACGAATATGAAAGCTATGATGTTCAAAGTTTTTGCATCTGATAGACCAAGGGTGGGGCAACATTTGAAAAGTTAACGCCGAAATTGTACGACCCTAGCTTCCGGGTCGTTACCCTGGGTCGAAGTTCACCTTCGTTTTTTTTTCGTCAAAAAACAACTTTCGAGCTTATCTACGGAATAACTCAAGATTGAGATTGAATTGAATATTAAAACTCAATAGATAGTTGAACTTCAATATCAAGACAACACATACTTAATTACGTCATGATGACGTCATCGGGCATTAAATTACAATAAATCAAAGTTTAATATTTGTAAAAATCATAACGCAAAAACTATAATTCGGATTTTGGCAATCTACACATCATCGGATAGGTCGTCAAAAGTTTGACAAACGCTTCACAAAACCCGTACAATATTTTAACTTATTTTTGGTTCAAAACGGAAGTTTAAAATTTCGTAATATCTTATCGTATTCATATCTTTAAAACTACTGATCATTTCAGCATAATTTTTGTATCAGATTGTAGAACAGCAATCCCTCTTAAACTTTTGCACAGATATAACAACATTTTAACCTTGAACATCTTGTCAAAAGCGGACAACGATGGGCACCTTCCCACTCGTACCCCCCTCCACTTTAATTGACAAAGCATTATGTACCCACAACGTTAAAACTCATGCAAGCTACAGTTCACGCGCTGACTGTGTGTACTGTCGCCGTCCTTGTTTGTTAGATGTGACAGCGGCAAACAACATAATCAACAGCGCCCTCTTTCGTTGAATATTAAATAAACAGCGCTGATAATAGAATCGTTTTGGGGGGCTTATCTACGAAATAACTCAAGATTGAAATTGAATTGAACATTGAAACTCATAGGATACTTGAACCTCAGTATCAAGACAACACAAACTTAATGACGTCTTGATGACGTCATCGGGCATCGAATTATAATAAATCAAAATTTTATATTTGTAAAATTCATAATTGACAAAGCATTATGTACCCATAACGTTGAAACTCATGCAAGCTACAGTTCCTGCGCTGACTGTGTGTACTGTCGCCGTCCTTGTTTGTTAGATCTGGCAGCGGCAAACAAAATATTTCAACAGCGCCCTCTTTCGTTGAATAAACAGCGCTGATAATAGAATCGTTTTGGGGGGCTTATCTACGAAATAACTCAAGATTGAAATTGAATTTAACATTGAAACTCATAGGATAGTTGAACCTTAGTATCAAGACAACACAAACTTAATGACGTCTTATTGACGTCATCGGGCATCGAATTATAATAAATCAAAATTTATCGTTGTAAAATTCATAACTCGGGAACCATTTATTTGATTTTTACTATCTACACATCATCGGATAGCTCATTTAAAGTTCGACGAATGCTACACAACACCTTACACTCTTTGACCTTGACTTCCGGTAATATCTTATCTTATTAATTATCTTTAAAACTACTGAACATTTCACGTTCCCAACAACATATATAATTTTCATGGCCAGAAACTTCTTTAAATAAAAGTACTTGACTAAAAGAAAATCCGGCCCACGTAAAACTCCTTAAGGTTGGGACCACAATGGTCCCAGATGTTCGAATACGCGTGAGACTTGCACAGTCTATAAGTAACAACGTCTTGCACCAACACTACCATATCAGCTGCATTCATGATCAATGTAAAAACCTAAACCATCTAAAAGGTAGTCAAAAACTAATCACGCGCTATAAAAAATGTGACCCTATTTGACCTTGACTTCCGGTCAAAACGGGAAGTTGATGTTTAATTTTTGAAAAATTCATAACTCCTGAACCAGGAATTGGATTGATAAGGTATAATGACCTATTCATTCAATCACTCACCACGAACACCGTGTTTTTGTAGTAGACAAAAACTCAAGGACTAGTTTTTTTTTCTTCTCCTTCTTCTTCTTCCACTCAACTCATCTCTGGATCATAACTCAAGATTGAAACTGAATTGAACCTTGAAACTCATCAGATAATTGAACCTTAATAAGAAGACGGCACAGTTGTCATTACGTCATGATGACGTCATCAGGTGTTGAATTACAGGGTTTTTAAAGTTGAAAAATGACCTTTTGCTTTTTGCTGTATCTGAACGAATATGAAAGCTATGATGTTCAAAGTTTTTGCATCTGATAGACCAAGGTGGGGGCAACATTTGAAAAGTTAATGCCGAAATTGTACGACCCTAGCTTCCGGGTCGTTACCCTGGGTCGAAGTTCACCTTCGTTTTTTCGTCAAAAACAACTTTCGAGCTTATCTACGGAATAACTCAAGATTGAGATTGAATTGAATATTAAAACTCAATAGATAGTTGAACTTCAGTATCGAGACAACACATACCTAATTACGTCATGATGACGTCATCGGGCATTAAATTACAATAAGTCAAAGTTTAATATTTGTAAAAATCATAACGCAAAAACTATAATTCGGATTTTGGCAATCTACACATCATCGGATAGGTCGTCAAAAGTTTGACAAACGCTTCACAAAACCCGTACAATATTTTAACTTATTTTTGGTTCAAAACGGAAGTTTAAAATTTCGTAATATCTTATCGTATTCATATCTTTAAAACTACTGATCATTTCAGCATAATTTTTGTATCAGATTGTAGAACAGCAATCCCTCTTAAACTTTTGCACAGAGATAACAACATTTTAACCTTGAACATCTTGTCAAAAGCGGACAACGATGGGCACCTTCCCACTCGTACCCCCCTCCATTTTAATTGACAAAGCATTATGTACCCATAACGTTAAAACTCATGCAAGCTGCAGTTCACCCGCTGACTGTGTGTACTGTCGCCGTCCTTGTTTGTTAGATGTGGCAGCGGCAAACAACATAATCAACAGCGCCCTCTTTCGTTGAATATTAAATAAACAGCGCTGATAATAGAATCGTTTTGGGGGGCTTATCTACGAAATAACTCAAGATTGAAATTGAATTGAACATTGAAACTCATAGGATAGTTGAACCTCAGTATCAAGACAACACAAACTTAATGACGTCTTGATGACGTCATCGGGCATCGAATTATAATAAATCAAAATTTTATATTTGTAAAATTCATAATTGACAAAGCATTATGTACCCATAACGTTGAAACTCATGCAAGCTACAGTTCCTGCGCTGACTGTGTGTACTGTCGCCGTCCTTGTTTGTTAGATCTGGCAGCGGCAAACAAAATATTTCAACAGCGCCCTCTTTCGTTGAATAAACAGCGCTGATAATAGAATCGTTTTGGGGGCTTATCTACGAAATAACTCAAGATTGAAATTGAATTTAACATTGAAACTCATAGGATAGTTGAACCTTAGTATCAAGACAACACAAACTTAATGACGTCTTAATGACGTCATCGGGCATCGAATTATAATAAATCAAAATTTATCGTTATAAAATTCATAACTCGGGAACCATTTATTTGATTTTTACTATCTACACATCATCGGATAGCTCATTTAAAGTTCGACGAACGCTACACAACACCTTACACTCTTTGACCTTGACTTCCGGTAATATCTTATCTTATTAATTATCTTTAAAACTACTGAACATTTCACGTTCCCAACAACATATATAATTTTCATGGCCAGAAACTTCTTTAAATAAAAGTACTTGACTAAAAGAAAATACGGCCCACGTAAAACTCCTTAAGGTTGGGACCACAATGGTCCCAGATGTTCGAATACGCGTGAGACTTGCACAGTATATAAGTAACAACGTCTTGCACCAACACTACCATATCAGCTGCATTCATGATCAATGTAAAAAAAACCTAAACCATCTAAAAGGTAGTCAAAAACTAACATGCGCTATAAAAAATGTGACCCTATTTGACCTTGACTTCCGGTCAAAACCGGAAGTTGATGTTTAATTTTTGAAAAATTCATGACTCCTGAACCAGGAATTGGATTGATAAGGTATAATGACCTATTCATTCAATCACTCACCACGAACACCGTGTTTTTGTAGTAGACAAAAACTCAAGGACTAGTTTTTTTTTTTTTTCTTCTTCTCCTTCTTCTTCTTCCACTCAACTCATCTCTGGATCATAACTCAAGATTGAAACTGAATTGAACCTTGAAACTCATCAGATAATTGAACCTTAATAAGAAGACGGCACAGTTGTCATTACGTCATGATGACGTCATCAGGTGTTGAATTACAGGGTTTTTAAAGTTGAAAAATGACCTTTTGCTTTTTGCTGTATCTCAACGAATATGAAAGCTATGATGTTCAAAGTTTTTGCATCTGATAGACCAAGGTTGGGGCAACATTTGAAAAGTTAACGCCGAAATTGTACGACCCTAGCTTCCGGGTCGTTACCCTGGGTCGAAGTTCACCTTCGTTTTTTTCGTCATAAAACAACTTTCGAGCTTATCTACGGAATAACTCAAGATTGAGATTGAATTGAATATTAAAACTCAATAGATAGTTGAACTTCAGTATCGAGACAACACATACTTAATTACGTCATGATGACGTCATCGGGCATTAAATTACAATAAATCAAAGTTTAATATTTGTAAAAATCATAACGCAAAACTATAATTCGGATTTTGGCAATCTACACATCATCGGATAGGTCGTCAAAAGTTTGACAAACGCTTCACAAAACCCGTACAATATTTTAACTTACTTTTGGTTCAAAACGGAAGTTTAAAATTTCGTAATATCTTATCGTATTCATATCTTTAAAACTACTGATCATTTCAGCATAATTTTTGTATCAGATTGTAGAACAGCAATCCCTCTTAAACTTTTGCACAGAGATAACAACATTTTAACCTTGAACATCTTGTCAAAAGCGGACAACGATGGGCACCTTCCCACTCGTACCCCCCCTCCACTATAATTGACAAAGCATTATGTACCCGTAACGTTAAAACTCATGCAAGCTACTGTTCACGCGCTGACTGTGTGTACTGTCGCCGTCCTTGTTTGTTAGATGTGGCAGCGGCAAACAACATAATCAACAGCGCCCTCTTTCGTTGAATATTAAATAAACAGCGCTGATAATAGAATCGTTTTGGGGGCTTATCTACGAAATAACTCAAGATTGAAATTGAATTGAACATTGAAACTCATAGGATAGTTGAACCTCAGTATCAAGACAACACAAACTTAATGACGTCTTGATGACGTCATCGGGCATCGAATTATAATAAATCAAAATTTTATATTTGTAAAATTCATAATTGACAAAGCATTATGTACCCATAACGTTGAAACTCATGCAAGCTACAGTTCCTGCGCTGACTGTGTGTACTGTCGCCGTCCTTGTTTGTTAGATCTGGCAGCGGCAAACAAAATATTTCAACAGCGCCCTCTTTCGTTGAATAAACAGCGCTGATAATAGAATCGTTTTGGGGGCTTATCTACGAAATAACTCAAGATTGAAATTGAATTTAACATTGAAACTCATAGGATAGTTGAACCTTAGTATCAAGACAACACAAACTTAATGACGTCTTAATGACGTCATCGGGCATCGAATTATAATAAATCAAAATTTATCGTTGTAAAATTCATAACTCGGGAACCATTTATTTGATTTTTACTATCTACACATCATCGGATAGCTCATTTAAAGTTCGACGAACGCTACACAACACCTTACACTCTTTGACCTTGACTTCCGGTAATATCTTATCTTATTAATTATCTTTAAAACTACTGAACATTTCACGTTCCCAACACCATATATAATTTTCATGGCCAGAAACTTCTTTAAATAAAAGTACTTGACTAAAAGAAAATCCGGCCCACGTAAAACTCCTTAAGGTTGGGACCACAATGGTCCCAGATGTTCGAATACGCGTGAGACTTGCACAGTCTATAAGTAACAACGTCTTGCACCAACACTACCATATCAGCTGCATTCATGATCAATGTAAAAAAAACCTAAACCATCTAAAAGGTAGTCAAAAACTAATCACGCGCTATAAAAAATGTGACCCTATTTGACCTTGACTTCCGGTCAAAACCGGAAGTTGATGTTTAATTTTTGAAAAATTCATAACTCCTGAACCAGGAATTGGATTGATAAGGTATAATGACCTATTCATTCAATCACTCACCACGAACACCGTGTTTTTGTAGTAGACAAAAACTCAAGGACTAGTTTTTTTTCTTTTTTCTTCTCCATCTTCTTCTTCCCTAGAACTCTTCTCTACAGCATAACTCAACATTGAAACTGAATTGAACCTTGAAACTCATCAGACAATTGAACCTCAATATGAGGACGGCACAATTGTCATGACATCATGATGACGTCATCAGGTGTCGAATTACAAGGTTTTTAAAGTTGAAAAATGACCATTTGGTATTTGCTGTATCTCATTGAATATGAAAGCTATGATGTTCATAATTGGGCATGTGATAGATCAAGACTGGGGCTACATTTGAGTAATGCCGAAATTGTACGACCCTAGCTTCCGGGTCGTTACTGGGTCGAAGTTCACCTTTTCGTTTTTTTCGTGAAAAACATCATTTTCGGGCTTATCTACGACATAACTCAAGATTGAAATTGAATTGAATATTGAAACTCATCAGACATTTGAACCTAAACATCAAGACGACACAAACTTGATGATGTCATGATGACGTCATCAGGTATTGAATTACATTCAATCAAAGTTTAATATTTGAAAAATCATAACTCATGAACGACCTGTTGGATTTTTACAAACTATAGACCCTCGGAAAGGTCGTTAACCGTCCAACCGACGCTTCACAGAAAGTGCCCCCAATTGACCTTGACTTCCGGTTCAACCCGGAAATTTAAAATTATATAAATTTCGTATCTCAAAAACTACTTATCATTTCAGCATAATTTCTGCATCAGGTTGTAGAATGTTGAGCCAGCTCAAACTTTTGCACAGAGATAACAACATTTTGACATTTACATCTTGTCTTATGACCACCGGCATTAAAGCGCACGTTTGTGTTGACCCAATTTGATAACGCAAGATGGTGTAATAACACGTGTACAGATACACGTACATTGTGCGTGTAGTTCAGTTTACATCAACTACATGTAGGATTACATTAAATAGCATCGCTGTTACCTTGTATATTGCGCACCCCGGCATGAAGATAATCCATGTAATACTTGAAAAATTCGTAACTCCTGAACCACACATTGGATTTTTACAATCTATACATCATCTGAAAGGTCTTTGTAAAACCTAACATACGCTACACTTATTGTGACCCCGTTTGACCCTGACTTCCGGTTCAAAGTGGAAGTTGAAATTTAATGTTTCAAAATTCATAATTCCTGAACCACACAATGGATTTTTACAATCTATACACCATTGGACAAGTATGTAACAACTTAACAAACGATATACAGAATGTGACCCCAAGTGACCTTTACTTCCTATTCAAACCGGAAGATGAAATTTAATATTTGAAAGATCGGAACTCCTGAACCACACATTTGATTTTTATCATCTATACATCATCAGAAAGGGCTCCAAAGATTTAAGAAACACTACACACTGTGACCTCATTTGACCTTGACTTCCGGTAATATCGAACCGGAAAGTAAAAGTTAATGTTTCAACAAATCGTTTGAGGTTTACAATCCATACATCATCTAAAACGTCTTCATAAACTAACATGCGCTACACATAATGTGACCCTATTTGAACTTGAGTTCCGGTCAAAACCGGAAGTTGATGTTAAATTTTTAGAAAAATTCATAACTCCTGGACCAGGCATTGGATTGATAAGGTAGAATGTTTATTCATTCAATCACTCCCCACGAACACCTTGTTTTTGTCACATGACAAAAACTGAAAGTCTAGTTCTTCTCCTTCTTCTTCTTGCACTTAACTCATCTCTGGATCATAACTCAAGATTGAAACTGAATTGAACCTTGAAACTCATCAGATAATTGAACCTTAATAAGAAGACGGCACAGTTGTCATTACGTCATGATGACGTCATCAGGTGTTGAATTACAGGGTTTTTAAAGTTGAAAAATGACCTTTTGCTTTTTGCTGTATCTGAACGAATATGAAAGCTATGATGTTCAAAGTTTTTGCATCTGATAGACCAAGGTTGGGGCAACATTTGAAAAGTTAACGCCGAAATTGTACGACCCTAGCTTCCGGGTCGTTTACTGGGTCGAAGTTCACCTTCGGTTTTTTTTCGTCAAAAAACAACTTTCGAGCTTATCTACGGAATAACTCAAGATTGAGATTGAATTGAATATTAAAACTCAATAGATAGTTGAACTTCAGTATCGAGACAACACATACTTAATTACGTCATGATGACGTCATCGGGCATTAAATTACAATAAGTCAAAGTTTAATATTTGTAAAAATCATAACGCAAAAACTATAATTCGGATTTTGGCAATCTACACATCATCGGATAGGTCGTCAAAAGTTTGACAAACGCTTCACAAAACCCATACAATATTTTAACTTATTTTTGGTTCAAAACGGAAGTTTAAAATTTCGTAATATCTTTTCGTATTCATATCTTTAAAACTACTGATCATTTCAGCATAATTTTTGTATCAGATTGTAGAACAGCAATCCCTCTTAAACTTTTGCACAGAGATAACAACATTTTAACCTTGAACATCTTGTCAAAAGCGGACAACGATGGGCACCTTCCCACTCGTACCCCCCTCCACTTTAATTGACAAAGCAATATGTACCCATAACGTTAAAACTCATGCAAGCTACAGTTCACGCGCTGACTGTGTGTACTGTCGCCGTCCTTGTTTGTTAGATGTGGCAGCGGCAAACAACATAATCAACAGCGCCCTCTTTCGTTGAATATTAAATAAACAGCGCTGATAATAGAATCGTTTTGGGGGCTTATCTACGAAATAACTCAAGATTGAAATTGAATTGAACATTGAAACTCATAGGATAGTTGAACCTCAGTATCAAGACAACACAAACTTAATGACGTCTTGATGACGTCATCGGGCATCGAATTATAATAAATCAAAATTTTATATTTGTAAAATTCATAATTGACAAAGCATTATGTACCCATAACGTTGAAACTCATGCAAGCTACAGTTCCTGCGCTGACTGTGTGTACTGTCGCCGTCCTTGTTTGTTAGATCTGGCAGCGGCAAACAAAATATTTCAACAGCGCCCTCTTTCGTAGAATAAACAGCGCTGATAATAGAATCGTTTTGGGGGGCTTATCTACGAAATAACTCAAGATTGAAATTGAATTTAACATTGAAACTCATAGGATAGTTGAACCTTAGTATCAAGACAACACAAACTTAATGACGTCTTAATGACGTCATCGGGCATCGAATTATAATAAATCAAAATTTATCGTTATAAAATTCATAACTCGGGAACCATTTATTTGATTTTTACTATCTACACATCATCGAATAGCTCATTTAAAGTTCGACGAACGCTACACACCTTGACTTCCGGTAATATCTTATCTTATTAATTATCTTTAAAACTACTGAACATTTCACGTTCCCAACAACATATATAATTTTCATGGCCAGAAACTTCTTTAAATAAAAGTACTTGACTAAAAGAAAATCCGGCCCACGTAAAACTCCTTAAGGTTGGGACCACAATGGTCCCAGATGTTCGAATACGCGTGAGACTTGCACAGTCTATAAGTAACAACGTCTTGCACCAACACTACCATATCAGCTGCATTCATGATCAATGTAAAAAAACCCTAAACCATCTAAAAGTTAGTCAAAAACTAATCACGCGCTATAAAAAATGTGACCCTATTTGACCTTGACTTCCGGTCAAAACCGGAAGTTGATGTTTAATTTTTGAAAAATTCATAACTCCTGAACCAGGAATTGGATTGATAAGGTATAATGACCTATTCATTCAATCACTCACCACGAACACCGTGTTTTTGTAGTAGACAAAAACTCAAGGTCTAGTTTTTATCTTCTAATAGCTGATTTTGTACACTCACTTACTCTTATGTTTGGTGTATTGATTGTTTTTATCTTCTAATAGCTGATTTTGTACACTCTCTTACTCTAATGTTTGGTGTATTGATTGTTTTTATCTTCTAATAGCTGATTTTGTACACTCACTTACTCTAATGTTTGGTGTATTGATTGTTTTTATCTTCTAAGCTGATTTTGTACACTCTCTTACTCTAATGTTTGGTGTATTGATTGTTTTTATCTTCTAATAGCTGATTTTGAACTCCAGCTTTTCGTTAAATGTGTTGACTTGTAGAAATTGTTTTATAAACACAATTTATACAAGTAAAATTTCATGTTATGTATTAGGATGTATCATTCGATAAACAAGCGTTTTACTTCCTTGTTCTTATTCCGAGTTTAGAATAAATACAAAAAAGGGTGAAGTGAAAAAAGTACGTTGCTGAGATTATTTGTTTTGAGATTCCCTTTTTTCAGATTATTTATTTCCACAACATTGTTGACTTAAACTTAAGATTTAACAATTGGTGTACTTCTTTGTCAAATGGTAAGAAGGAAGAAATTTGTATTTTTGAAACATTTTTTGCTTTTCAGGGCATCTTTTGTACCGAGTGATTTTTCGCAGTGGCCCTTTGTTGCCACGTCAGTCAACTGTGCAGTATCTTAATGTTCATTATAACAAAATGAACATTTATTGCAATTAATGGTCCCTCGACTCCAAAAAGCAAAAGTTAGAGGGTGACGTCACGTGGGAAGGGTCCAGCCCCAAAATAATATTGGCTCTAGAACCGCGCCTGCTTTTTCTTAAGCAAGCCCCTTTTCAGCGCCTTCTTTATGTACTATTTTTTATAAGATAATCTGGCGTGAGTAATTACATTTTCTGTATGTAAATGGAAAAATAGTTTTTAAAACATCAAAATTATCACATTAAAGCGTATAAAATGTAACATTTTACACTGGAAATTTCCAATTCCAAAAGTCCAGATTTCAAATGGGGGGGGGGGCACGTACATCAATTGGGCTGGGGGGGGGGCACCCCCTTAGTTACGCCACTGCTTTCAAATAGGGGTGTTTTTTGTTTTTTTAAGTATGAAAATATACCATCATCTTTTGACAGCTCAACCCATGTGGTAGGGCTCGGAGTTCAACATCGACCGCATAATATTGTTGGGATGAGACATTGGTCTTGTGGAAAATTACAAAATTTGCTTGGGGAAAATACTTCATTCTTTGTAGTTTTGCCGGGCATTTTCAATGTTTTATTTTGTTTTATTCACACCGGAACATAGTGCCCTTCCCCCTCCATATTTTCCAAAGTTCTTGAGTTTTTTTTATGTAACTTGCCACAAATTTCACCAAGATATAATCAAAATAAAATCCAAAAATATGCCATTGTGCCAATTTGGGGCTTTTTCGCAACTGTTTTGCAAAAAAACACATTTTTACCTCATAATTTCAGTATTTCCCCCCCAAAATACTATAAGAGTTAGTAAACCTTGTTTATTTTGACATAATCAATAACATGACATTGTATTTTGTTGTTCCATTTCGGGGGAACATATGAATTCTTTAGTTTTTTCCCTTAAACAAAGCCTGATTGACGATTCTGTAGTATTTCTCGACCTGTAAAGTTGAAAGTAGTTTGCTGAAATACATTGATAACACCCAGGCTGAAAACACATAATCCAAGACGGCCAGATATATGGCCGCCGGTGGCAGCTGCTCACCAGAGGTTACTTGCTAACTTTTACCCTAACTTTAGGGTCAAACTATTATATCTTGGCATTTTAGTTGATGCCATGTCAAACACTTGGTAACATTTCTTTAAAAAAAATGTAATTGATGTATATCATAATGATCAACACATTTTGTAGAACATGTCTTCTTCAGCAGAGTAAATAAGGCCTACTTTTATCTTTGGAGTGTTGCCAGACTTTTAATTTCTTTTTTAATTGCAGGTAGGTGGTGGGAACAGTCATATTTGAATTCATCGGGATCTTTTCTGTTCATGGAATTAACAAACTGGGGAAAGTCTAATATCACCCCTATGTACGTCCGTGTGCGCACTTTGAAAGTGAGAACAGTCATATTAAATGCGGATATAGCAGGTTTTGTTTGCTTTATTATAGTTCAGTTATTTCCCGATAATGTATCATAAAAGTTGTTTTCTAGCCACATTTTTAGGGGGTTGATCACAGCCTAAATTTCCCCCGCTGCATTAATGGTATAACCTTGGATCGTTGTAACAAGCCCCTGTGTTTGGCAAAGTTTCAACCAATCATGACAGATTATAATGTGGGTTAACCAATCATAACTTTTAACCAATCGCAAGGCTTTGAATAGACACGGTTAGGCCAAATAAAATAAAAAACATGTTTAGCGTCCTGCCTTTTTGAAAAAAGGAAGGAGGAGGGCCTTTTTTTTTTCTTTTTTTTTTCAAAATGGCCGCCCGACAAGTTTTTCGAGACAACCGGCTGGGCTATTTTTCAAGATGGTGGGCAGCTTTTTTTGTTGTGCTTTTTTCGCTGTGCTAAAGTCGAAAATACGATCTTATTTATTAAAAAAAAGTTTAAAAATCGCCAGGGATAATAAAAACTTATAATTTTTTTCTTTCAAAAAAAAAAAAAAGAAAAAAAAAGAAAAGGAGGCGGCCTCTAAAAAGGAAGCGGGCGGAGACGCTAAACATGTTTTTTTTTTATTTGGCCTTATTTCGTTGATAGCGCCTAGCTAGCTAGCTAGGCGGGAAAACCTCACTTGCAGTTTATTTTTGCCAATATCAAGATCGAATAGTGTCATCCATCGGTGCCCCCGCGAGCTACAATTAATAGCTTAATTAGCCGACACCGTGCACTGACGACAGTCACCACAAACAAATCAGGCTCGGTAAGTGTGATCTTCTTCCATCATCAGGATTATCTCTAGGTAAAAAGTCTAGGTTTTTACTCTAGTCTTAGATTTTGTTTTGAACATGTTGAAAGTAGTAAGTAGGCCTAGGCCTACACTAAGTAAGTAGTACAGTCATTTGACCAGTTCGGGATCATTGACCAGTTCCGGATCACTTCAACTTTGCAATAACCAAATAATTAAATTCCTTCTCACATTACCAATTTCTGTTGATACATGTGAAGAATAACATCCAATCAATAAACCAACAAACTAAAGGTGCCAAACATAATCGACAAAATACATTAGGCCTAGGCCTATGGCAATTTTTCTGAAGTTTGTCTGCGATAGCCTATAGGCTATTGACTTTTTAGGTGTTCGTGCAATACAGCACGAACACCTCTTGTTTGTTCATGATTTTTTTAAAGTAAAATGTTGGTTAAAAAAACGCTGTTAAAACTTCTCACCTTGAAAATTTGAATGCCAGGGCGAATAACATTTATGTAAAATGCTAAGAATATGTAAGAAATATTTCACGTAAACACTGAGGAGTCATCTTGCTTTTTTGAGGAGATGAAATCACCGAAATCGACTTTTGGGGGGGCATCGTACATTGTCGTACCCTTGTTGACCAGTTCGGGATCACTCAACATTTCATTGCGTCAATGGTGGCACACTCACTTAGCAGCTTTAGTGAGGTAAAATCGTACAGCTGCTTTAGAAAGTTTAGTTAGGCCCTATTGCTTTTGTACAAGCCAATGTTGTTTTTTTTGTGAGAAAATGAAACTTGGTGGAGGGAGTTGCGACTGTATAAGCAGATAAGTTACACTGCAAGTGTAAACATGGTAAAGATTTATAGAATAGACATCGGGAATAGACACGCTTCACTTTTTCATTTGCCTGTGCTGTTGTTTTGTGTTTTTTGTTGCTGGGTTTTTGCACTGCTGTTTAAGAAACTTACATGACATTTACTGGAGGAAGGAAGTCCAAGTCCATACCAACACACTTCTGAAGTTTGTGTCCTTTTTTAGAGACAGTTTTGTGAATGGGAGTAGGCATGGTAGGGCCTATGGGTTTGCAATAGAGGGCATGCTACTGATTCAGAATAGAATCAACATGATCAACTGATCCTGAACTGGTCAAACAGGTGACGATACTTTTCTCGAATCCTCTTCAAAAGTATTAATCTTTTTTTGGCAGTGGATACTTGGTGAATTTTATGACATGTTTAGGTAAACTGATCAACTTTTTTGTTGAAGATGTCAAAAAGATTGCAACAAAAAACAAGATGAATTCAAAAAGTGATCCAGATCTGGTCAAACGACTGTAGAGTAAAAGTCAATTTGCATGCTTAAAAAACTTATCATTATGCAAATGACAAGGCCTAAAACTTTATGACGGAGTGAGACACCAATTGTCCTTTGATAAAATGGACGACGAGGCATGCACCATTTACCTTTACTTACCAAATCAATTGGCACTTTTGGTCCTTTGTCATTCTCAACTTTTGACAGGTAGGAACAGGAATCTGTATCAACGTGTAGGTTATCAACACTTCCTGACAATCTGAGCTTGCAATTTCACAATCATCATGAAGTTTGTATTGGTTGCTTGCATTCTATTCGCTGCAGTTGGTAAGAACAAAACATGAGTAACTTAAATTTCATAATTTTCTCATGAGAAACTTGACTCTCTATCTACACTCAGTCTCTCTACTCAACTTCTCAAGTCTATCACCAGACGTAGTCAGGCATGTCAGGTGGTATATATGTTAATGTTATGCACTGTGCAGGTTTTTTGGTGACAACAAATTTCAAACTCCAAAAATTTAATTGAAAGGGATACCAGCATGACAAGTGACCCGCAGTGTAAGAGCTTAAAAAGAGTACTTTAAAAATGATGTATGTATTGATCAACATGATCAACAGAACAACGTTCTAGGGGATAATAGAGTTACATTTAAAGGGACAAGTTGCCTTGGATTGGGCGAGTTGGTCTATGAATAGCGTTTGTAACCGTTTGTTATAAAATGCATATGGTTAGAAAGATGTTTTAAAAGTAGAATACAATGATCCACAAAAATATGCCGTGGTTTTCCTTTTACTTTGCGGTCCACAATTTGTTATACTTTTAAAACATCTTTCTAACCATAATGCATTCTATAACAAACTCGGCAGATCCAAGACAAGTGTCCCTTTAATTTAAACTAGGGCACTGGCATGACTGGCCATGCTGGCATGACCGGTGTGGTCAGATTTCATCCTCCATTTAATAAAGACAAATGTAAGACAATTTGTGACCGTTTTTCCGGGCACTTGTGTTATGATGATAAGACTACATTTACAATTGGTGCTTTGTAACTTTCTTCCTACAAAAATATACAACTCAGAATGTCATCAAATGTTCATTATAGGAAAGACGGTTTAATGGCGGGTCATGATGAGTTGTTAATTAAGTGTTTAATTAATGAAAGGCCTGTATTAGCATGTTTTCTAGAACTTAGAAGGGTCATTCCGTGTAAAATCAACCAATATTCTGAAATTTGGTCCGGGTCACCTCTTGGATTTGGCTGAAATTAACGTCCCTCAAAATGGGCGTGGCACCCCCTCCAAGTGCGCGCGATTCGTGCCGTTGAATATTTTTGCGTTTTGTAATACGTTTTAGAATGCCTTTGAAATAAGATACAAAGCTGTAAATTGGTACTTAGGGTGACTTTCACCCAAATAACTCAAATTTGGCCTCAAAACAACACTAAATTAATCTGCCGTAAAATTTCATTTCTATTTTCAGACCCCCCTCGTACATATTGAAAATCAGAAAAGCTTGATTTTGCATTTGTTTGTTATGTGTATATGTGGTTACCCCAAGCGATGATAGAGCTCTTGTTCATTTTCAAATACAATTTTTGGAAGGCCCAAAAGTTGGTTCAAGGTACAAAATATTGAAAAAAAACACCACAATTCTCCATGACCTTTGACCTTTGCAGCAGTTACCCATCATCATTAAATTTACACCATTTGTAAATACAAGTCTAATCTACATCTGGACTAAATTTACTTTTTGGAGACTCATCTCCTTCATGGTGAGGCAACATTTTGAAATTAGTTTATTTTGCCAATTTTCGATCACACTCATCTTTAGAATTAGATACATTTTACATTAAGTCTTTCCAGTGGAATTTTCAAGTGCGCATAAATCATGTTTGACGTATCGCTAAAAGAAAACTTGAACATGAGGTTGAAGCCCATGATTTTCTGTCTCTCACTGATGACAAGCTTTGCCAAGGATGCCCCCTGGCTAACTGGTACCCGGCCTCATAGCTGCGAGCGCAGTCACCAACGATGCAGCCGAAATCACAGTTTTCACTGATGCCCGTTGTCACATACCTAGATAATTAAATTAGATAATTAATACCTAGAAGATTCTAAGTCTAAATACTATAGTATTACAAAAAATGGACATGTTGAGCACAATCAATTTTAATATTAAATACGCGATTCTTAAAAGTTTGTTTGAAAAAAGAAGAAGAAAAAAAGATGCACATGTGATGCGCATTGTAGGTTGTCACAGATAACAACTGAGACTAATTAAAAAGAACTATAGACAGTACACAGTTTACATGAATTTCGCATTGGCATCATCAGAGACAACACGGTTTATCGATCAGGGGCCTTTGTCCTGCGCTTTGCATAGAGTTGGTGCTTTGTCAAAGAAAATTTTAAAAATCTTACAGTTTTAACGATTCCAGAGTGTGGGTTCGAATCCCGGTCGTGACACTTGTGCCCTTGAGCAATGCACTTAACCATAATTGCTTCATAAAGTTGGGAAGGTAGTGCATTCTGCTCTACCAGCCAGGCTCCTAGTGGACGATACTTACAGACTGTAAAGGGGGCAACCCTGTTTCAGCCCCAGAGGAGTAGGTGGCAACAACGTGCCCCTGGTGATAGTTGATTTGGGTCGACAGCCCAAATCAGTTAAGTGTAGCCCTCACCTTGATGTGGCCGTCCAGTCTTGTGAGTTAGGCAATATCTCATAACCCCCCCCTAAGTTTTGAAGAATTTTTTTTAATTTCAAACAGAAGTTAAGATCCAGCAGAATGCTACTTCGAACTTGCCCTTTAAACCTTTCAAGCTAAAATCTATTCCTACACATTACGATGTTGATGTTGATGTTGGCTGGATGGTTGAAAGATTGCAGGCTTTTCAAAGATTGTGCCCCAGCTCTATTGCGCAGGCCTAATGCTCCAGAGTGTCCCTGGTCATTGCCTTGGTATCGACCCTTGAATTGTTGCAATAGAAATTTACAAATTCCTCATAGAGGTGCCCTTTACAAAAGAATGAAGCATTGGGCCTGACACAAAGTTTGCTTTAAAAAAAATGCTTAGAAACTGAAGTTTAAAATGCAAATTACAACAAGAAAATCTGCCACGTGAGGATGATAAGCCATCATAATTGATTTGTTTTATCCGTTTACAGATGGATTGCTGGCTGCACAATGTTACTCTTGTGCTTATGTCTCTGGTGTAAGTGGAGATAATTGTAATGATCCTTTTGAGTCAACTGGGAACTCTACAGAAATGTGCGATGGAACTTACTGTATGGTGAGTCACTGTTCAGATGACTGCATCAAATTACAATACAACTAAAATGATTCATATTTCAAAAAGTACTTATTCAGCATTGCAATGCAAGTGTTTTATTTTGTTTGTATGGTAAAGTTTAGCATCAGTTAATACTTTATGCAGGCATGCATGTGATTTCCCAGGATTTTTCCTGATTTCAGGATTTTTCAAAAACTCCTTGAGCTTTTTCTTGAAAGAAGTAAAGCAGTCACCAAATGAAAAAAAACAGGGTCCAAACTTTGTCCAAACTTGTAGATTTGTATTTCTGGTGATGCACAGTCTGTAAAACTTCTGAATTTACCCTCTGGGGGTTCTTGGTCTAGAACAAGGTGGACAGCCATTTTTTCGGGAATGTCCACATGCCAAATCTCATCCTTGCTTATCTGTTTGAATCAGTGTGTTCAAAAACATGTAGATATTGCGAACAATTCTTCTCACAAAGAGACAGGAAAACTACAAACAGCAGTTCATTCAATTGATAATTTTTCAAGGTTGACTTTTTATAATGAGGATTAAATAAAAATTGGTCTAGAACAAGGTGGACAGCCATTTTTCGGGAATGTCCACATGCCAAATCTCATCTCTGCTTATCTGTTTGAATCAGTGTGTTCAAAAACATGTAGCTATTGCGAACAATTCTTCTCACAAAGAGACAGGAAAACTACAAACAGCAGTTCATTCAATTGATAATTTTTCAAGGTTGACTTTTTATAATGAGGATTAAATAAAAATTGGTCTAGAACAAGGTGGAAAGCCATTTTTCGGGAATGTCCACATGCCAAATCTCATCCCTGCTTATCTGTTTGAATCAGTGTGTTCAAAAACATGTAGCTATTGCGAACAATTCTTCTCACAAAGAGACAGGAAAACTACAAACAGCAGTTCATTCAATTGATAATTTTTAAAGGTTGACTTTTTATAATGAGGATTAAAAAAAAAGACTCATTGCAAACTTATTTTTGTACAAATATTTGAATGCCTGTCCAAAAATATCCTCATTTGAACTCTTTTGGAGATTTGTTGTGACATCATTGTTTTCTTCACAATCATCGTTTCAAAACAAATTTTTAATGCAAAATTAATGCCATGATTCATAGTTCAAAATTTAGTTTTTTAGCATTGCAATAATGTGTGTTTACAGTTTGATAAGTAAGTATAAAGATTCACAAACTAAAAAAAAGGTGTTGAGATTCCCCAAATCAAGTTCCTCCAACCTTTTTTTTGTAAGAATATTCACAGAACCTGACAAACTGATTTCTAGATGAAGACTGTAATCTTTGTTTTTAGGATTGGGCCATAAAAGTACCTGATAATATGTCCGCTATCATTTTTTTTTTTTTTTTAATAACTCGCCCCAACATTGGTCTTGCAAAACTGATGTTGTGAAACAGGCCTGTGTTTTTGTGATTGTTTTGGTAAAAAACTATTGTTGACAATGTTTCCTCCCATTACATTTGCAACCATTCATTAAACTCATGCTTCCATTGAATTAAAACTTTTTATTACATTCTCCAGAAATCTACAGCAAAAATAAACGGGGAATTTGCATCTTTGACCCGCAGCTGCAGTGAGGTATGTACTGAGCTGTGTGCTGAATTGCTTGGCATTGAAGGATGTGCTTACTGTTGCCAAGGCGATAAATGCAATGGAGCAACATCACTCACTTTCAGTGTTTGCACAATTGTTTCCATGGTAACTTTTGTCAGAAAATTATCAGCTTAGAGACATATTTTCAACACTTACTATTTTGTTGATGAATTTATTTGACCAATTGAAGTTCAATTGTTCAAGCTGTTAACTAGATATAGTGGTAACTTGATTCATGAGATGATTGGCATGAACAATTTGTAAACAATCACCGTCATTAGTAAAGACCAAAGCTCTGCTGGAAAATATCAAGGACCAGCAAGGTAAAGATGGAAGCAATTACCTTGTTAATCTGATGGAAGTAAAAACATCACCAATAAGCAATGACGACAAACATTTGACAATAACAGTCTCAATAGGACAATAGTCTGCCCAGTATTACCGGTAGTCACTCTTCTTGCAGAAACTGCACTGTATTTTTGCCATGGTTTTGACCTTCGGGTACCCCTTCTCAGTTTCTCAAAGACTTTGAAATTTTCCAATAGAAGTGCCCTTTTAAAAATGAAAATGGCCTTGCCCTCTCAAAGATGAAATTCTAGGTAAGCTCTTGTACCATTTTACAACTTTTGTTCATGCCTCTTAATACCATGATGATATCAGCAAGTAAGATTCCACCTTAGTACCTTTCATGGTTAACATAGTATAAAGTTCATCAACAATTCAATCAGTTTTAAAAACTTGTATTTTGTGAATTCCCTGGTATTACTCATGTTTTGAAATTTTTATAAATGCAACATTTTTGCCATGTCAGTGTTATGTCATTTGTTATGTTAAAACAAACATGTACCAAGAACTTGTGAAAATGATTCTTCTCCAAAAGAGACAGGAAAATTACAAACATAGGAATTCATTAAATGGACACTTTTTACAGGTAGCCATTTTCTAAACAGTAATGAGGATCGTAAATAAAGAAATTTAATGAATGCAGATCTATTTTAGTAGATATTAAAAGAAAATATCCTCATCTGCACTCTTGCAAGAGTTGTCGTTATCCAAAGTCATATTGTGACATCCCTATTGCCTCACAATTAAGATTGATTCAAAACAAACCTTAAATGCTTTGTGAAAATAAGCTTGATTACATAAAGCACTAGGATTTGTCTTTAATATTCAGAAATTAACTTCAAGGTGTATGTTCCGCCTGAGTGATATATTCTTTAGTACATAAGGTGTGTTAGTTAATTATTTGTTAAGTTCAGTAGTTATGACAACAAAAGTCAAGATAGTCAAAAAGACTAATTTGGGATTCAACAAAGTAAAGTGTAGAGGTACTTTGTGGCATGTGATTCTGCCGAATGAAGACATAACATTGTCTGATAGGTAAAAGTCACAACATAGTATGAACGCATCAGCAAACAAACAGGTCTTCAAAATGGTCAAGGTACAGTTACATAACAAACAATCTAAATGTTTCAGCTTTTAATTCTTACTACAAATGGATATCACCAATAACTTCTTGCTGTTGTCTGTGCATGAAACAAAACAAACTTTGAAAAGAGAAACAGTCCATGATCCATTTTTGAATACCTTATTCACAAAAATAAATTCTTGTTTGTATTGTTTACTAAATTGTAGAAGAATTCAATACCTGCCCATAACAGGCCTGATGCTTTGTTCTTGAATGATAGCGTGAGGGTACTGAGGTGTTTTCTTCTTTGTAAAGGGCACCTCAATGAGGAAATTGTAAGTGACAACCTGGGACACCTCAATGAGGAAATTGTAAATGACAACCTGGGACACCTCAATGAGGAAATTGTAAATGACAACCTGGGACACCTCAATGAGGAAATTGTAAATGACAACCTGGGACACCTCAATGAGGAAATTGTAAATGACAACCTGGGACACCTTAATGAGGAAATTGTAAATGACAACCTGGGACACCTCCATGAAGCATCAGGTCTGCCATCATTCGTCATATCATGAAAACCCTGGGGTTATACTCCACTCACTTACTCTTATGTTTGGTGTATTGATTGTTTTTATCTTCTAATAGCTGATTTTGTACACTCACTTACTCTTATGTTTGGTGTATTGATTGTTTTTATCTTCTAATAGCTGATTTTGTACACTCACTTACTCTTATGTTTGGTGTATTGATTGTTTTTATCTTCTAATAGCTGATTTTGTACACTCTCTTACTCTAATGTTTGGTGTATTGATTGTTTTTATCTTCTAATAGCTGATTTTGTACACTCACTTACTCTAATGTTTGGTGTATTGATTGTTTTTATCTTCTAATAGCTGATTTTGTACACTCTCTTACTCTAATGTTTGGTGTATTGATTGTTTTTATCTTCTAATAGCTGATTTTGTACACTCACTTACTCTAATGTTTGGTGTATTGATTGTTTTTATCTTCTAAGCTGATTTTGTACACTCTCTTACTCTAATGTTTGGTGTATTGATTGTTTTTATCTTCTAATAGCTGATTTTGAACTCTAGCTTTTCGTTAAATGTGTTGACTTGTAGCAATTGTTTTATAAACACAATTTATACAAGTAAAATTTCATGTTATGTATTAGGATGTATCATTCGATAAACAAGCGTTTTACTTCCTTGTTCTTATTCCGAGTTTAGAATAAATAAAAAAAGAGGTGAAGTGAAAAAAGTACGTTGCTGAGATTATTTGTTTTGAGATTCCCTTTTTTTCAGATTATTTATTTCCACAACATTGTTGACTTAAACTTAAGATTTAACAATTGGTGTACTTCTTTGTCAAATGGTAAGAAGGAAGAAATTTGTATTTTTGAAACATGTTTTGCTTTTCAGGGCATCTTTTGTACCGAGTGATTTAAAAAATGGTACAAATAATGAAAACCATGTAAAAAACAATAATTCCAAATATGCCTACTGTCACCCAGAGTCATTGTCATATGGTAATTTATACTGTGCTTGTTTGGATTTTACAATTGATGTAACGTTCCGGTTTCTTGGCACTTTCCAACTGTCGTATCGGAATTATATATCACAGAACAATGCAATCAGTGATTTACATTCATATTATACATGTTTATTCCCTTTATGTTTGTCTATACATTTATAAGATATCTACGTAGTTTAAGCAATTAAAAAGAAACAAAAATCATTTCATAAATTATAGTCACCTTAGGTACCTTTGAAAGTCTTTCTTATTTGTGCTAAACAGAAAATCATTCCATCGATCGATTAGAAAGTAAGAATATAATGAGAGAAAACCATACTAAAAAATAAGCACATCTTTGAAATGACATAAAAGTAACATTTTTAAAAGACCTTGATTAATAAGCCTGTGATGAGAAATTTCTAACTTTAGCAATAAGCAATAGACTGCAAGTCTCGCACGTATTGGACCGAGGAAACACGTAAAACGAAGAATATTTTGTTTCTTTCTGAAATCAAATCTTTGTTTTAAATTATATCTATGAAAAAACTGAACAACAAAGTACTTATTACATTTTTAAAAAAAATGTTATTATAAAAACGCAAATAATTAGTTAATTATTATTGAAACAAAGTTAAAACTCTGGGACAACCGGACAAGGATGCTTTTTTGAACTGAACTTATATAATATAATAGAGATCAATGGGTGCAACCACTAAAAGCTGGTTTATGCGCCGATGCGCGATGGTCGCACGGGCGTAAATTAACGTGTGGCGCAGTTTGTATAGAGGACGCTGACGCCTCAGTGACCATAGTTAATTATTAGACTGCAATGAGAAGGCTTAGTGTCTGGCAATTAAAGCGTTTGGCGATTATCATCGCACGACCAAAACAAGCGTTAACATAAGTTTTGTGATCGGAGTTGTGCACAAATTCTTAATTTTTTGCAAGTAACCAGAAGCCGATGTCAAGTTTAATTCTCAGGTTTTCTTCGTTATATTGTTGAATTGGTTTTACTTTCATATTTGTTATCACTTAGTATTACATTATTCCCAACAACATATACAATTTTCATAGTCATAAACTATATTACACTAAAATAATTGACGAAACAAAATCTCGCACAAGTAAAACTCCATGGTTGGGACCACAATAGTCCCGGAAGTTTGAATACACAAGAGACTTGCACAGTCTATTGTTTACGTCTCTAATCTACTTCTCTAGTGCTGAGGATACTGTTCCTGAAACCTGAAACCAATTTGACCTTCATCTCTGCTCTTCTGTTGCAATTTAATACATGCATATTTGGGGATGTGTGGCTCTTCATGAAAATGCATTTGTTGAGATGCCCCTTCCTGAGGTCTCAGTCTCGGTCTTGGACTTTCAGGTTTTGACTCCAACACTGCAATGTTCCAGTAATGACAAAAGTATGATTGCATTTCAAATCAGTTGCCTTCCCAGCTCCTATAATTTGCTTCAAAATAATACAATCTTCCCTTTTTCCGACCCTCAGCATTGCCATGTGTGTGATTAAGGCAGATTCAAAACTTGAGATTTCATTTTTAACGATGCAAGGATAACTTTTTGAGTAATATTCCTTGAGAGGACTGGTCTTGGCCTAATTGGTGCCCCTTCAAAAGTTTCACATATAGACTTTAAGATTTTAAAATGGACGAACCCAAAATGAAAATGTAAAATAAAATGGCTCTGCTCTCTCAATGATTGAAATTCCTTGCTTGAGAGGATAATAAAATAGACACCATGATACTACATGTATATCATCCAGCATTAAACCAGCCAACGACCATTACATGTATGTATTGCATGCCATTACTATTACTTCTAAGACTATGCTGAATCAAAAATACTTTTCAAGAAAAAAAGGCCAAAAGGAAAATAATTGATGAAATTGTCAATTGGTCGTTGATTTTCACGTCCTTTTCTTTCCTGAAGTCTGTATTTCTCAAAGAATTGTTCCAGCTTGTAGCTGAAAACATTGCTTGTTTAAAAACAAACAAACACCCAATTGTAAAGAGAGACATGTAAGTGTGATGTTTTAAGATCATGTCACCTTGTTTACAATAAGAGTGACCTTTAACTTTAAGGCTATTCCTGGCAGGCAAAGATAGTATGTCGTCCCAGGCCAGATATTGCACAGAGGCAACAGAGGCATGCTCTTAATCAAGGCAATGTTATAGACAGAAAAAAACAAGCTGTATATCAGTATGAGTGAATGGAAGATAAACTGTTATTCCTATCTCCATATACAAGTTTATCATTCTGCCAACATTTGTATATATTACAATAGAAAAGTGCGCAACAATGAGCATATTTTCATACACAACTGCATGTACAGTACTGCATCCTTAATACATCAGTGTCAAAGCATGTGGGGCACGTGACTCTAGCACCACCTTGGGGGGGGGGGGGGTGGGGTGGTAGACTTGACCCAAGTCGGACTTTCATTGATTCCTTGGTCGTCTGATTAATCCACCACATGCACTCCACATAAACAAAGCAGCTTTAGTTCCTCACTTTGCTGTGCTTCTCTCTCGCCAAGAATATGCCAATCAATTCTTCGAAGGTCTCAAAATTCACTGGATTGGCAAATAAATGACACTAGAGGGCGTGCATTACAACGCTCATAGATTATAGGGGGAACCACACTAAATAAGCCAAAATTCCTGTGCCAAGCTGATTATCATAATTTGTAAACCCACAGTTACTTTTGAATTGTAACGTTTTTGGGGTCATGCAATTAATAGATTGTGTAATTATAAAAATGTATCACAACCTGGGGGTTCTGTGTTTCTACGTTTGAGAAGATTTGATAAATTTAGGCTTTACAGTTGATCCTATTAAGCTTGGGAATTGGAGGAGTGCCTCATGAAAACTGGCAGCAAGTCGGTTTGGGGGTGTTTTTTTTCTGGGGTAATTAGCGAAAATTCCAAATGGCTGACCAGCCAAAAATTGAAAAGAAATCTGAAGTTAAAGTTTAGTTGTCTGAAAATATATTTGATTGTTTTTCAAGAGGCTGAGAGACTTTGAAAGGAGCAGAGGAGGTTTCTGCTACGTGGGAGGATTTAGAAGAAAGGGCATCAGGCTGTATTTGACATATCAGGAAAGAGAAGGATTAGGTCTTATGTAGCTTGGCTTGAATGGGATTTTTATTTATTTATGAGATATCACAAGGCCGGATGGCCACTTCAAGGTGAGGGCTACACCTAACTGATTTGGGCTATCGACCCAAATCAACTGCCACCAGGGGCCATTGCCACCTACTCCTGGTGCTGAAACAGGGTTACCCCCTTCACAGTTTGTAAAGATGTAGGCATGGGTATCATCTACTACTAGGAGCCTGGCTGGTAGAGCAGAATGCACTGCTTTCCCAACTTTTTACGAAGCACTTATGGTTAAGTGCCTTGCTTAAGGGCACAAGTGTCATGACCGGGATTCGAACCCACACTCTGCTGCTGACAACACCAGAGCTTGGGTCCAGTGAACTAGACGACTCGGCCATGACACGCCACAAGGATCTAGGTTTGGGGGTCAGTGCTGGTAGGGTCACTGATAAGAACCACACATGTGAGTGTGCATACCAATGAAATTGCTGTGGCTATAGTCCTGGTATAAAAAGGTCATATATAGCATTATAAACAAACATCTTATTCCACAGGCCCAACGGCGCACCCATGGGGGGGCTCGGGGGGCTTGACCCCCCCCCCAAGAGGGTCCCCGAAAAAAAAAAATGGGGGGAGGGAGGAAAGAAAGGAGAGGGAAGAGGAGGGGAGAAAAGTCGTAGTGTGTGTGTGCAATGTGTAGTTATTGTTTTTTAAATTTCCGGTGGCAGGATTTTCTTTTCATTCTATGCCATTCGCAACTTTTTCTTTCTGCCAAAATTACTCTTTTAAATGAGAGATTCGATAACGCGAGGTGCGAGATGCAAGATGACAGATATTGAACACCATACCTTTATGATATCTATCTCACTTTTAATTGTTTAGATTTGCCACAAAAACATATCAAGCATTTTAAAACCAACGGGTCACTTTGTCCAGGATAAAATATGTCTCACGTTGGTCTCAAGTCGTTCCGGCATTCAATGTTTTCCCCCCTTAATAATTGCCTGTAGTTCTACACTTGAATTTTAGAAACACCTTTTTTTAACCCACAAAGTTTTTAATGAATATGCATTAAACCGGATATCGACCAGATCCTAAACGAACGTCATCACGCGTTGCTCCCTTTCCACATGTTTCTTCAAGTCGGCTATGTGCAGGGAATAAAAAGGGCTGAAATCCTACCCTTTCCAAATTACACATCACATTTATTCCCAGGTTAAACTTTTAATTTTCACTTTTTAACAGTAATCTGATATTAATTACAATGATCTAACACCACTTTCGCAAAATGAAGGATTATCTGTAGGATCTGGATTTGCCGCCTACGTATTCATAGAATTTGCTGCCCAGTGATGAAAAATAGGTAGCACTGCCCACATGAACGTTCTTTTCCACAACGTCCGCAGCATTATTATTTAAAACAAAAACTGTTGCCGACAATGTACAGCGTTCACAACATATCTGGGACTCCATGCTGGCATTATCTGCCTGACCCAGTTGAGTGGCAATAAGTTCTAACAAGAGGGAGGCCGAACATCACTGAAAACTTGGAATCCAGACTCCAGAGATGTCAGCACGAGATTGGCTCTCGCAAGCTTGGCGTTTATTAGACTTTTTTTTGAGCCCGTTGATGTTACAAAAAAAATATCAAAATAAAATTTAAAGACGTATATGATCAGAAGTGCTTAAAAAGTAGTCTATTTCTCAAATTTTAAGCATAAAGAGGCTTGATTTTTTCACCCCAAAAACGCCACAAGACCAGAGCTTACGGGGGGTTCGCCCCCTGGACCCCCACCGGGGCTTCGCCCCTGGACCCCACCCGTTAAATTTATTTGAGCCCCCCCCTAAGACATAATCCTGGGTGCGCCGTTGCATAGGCCCCAGCAGCACACCCAAATCAATAATTAGTTTAGCTTTTGAGTCACAAGAGGATCTACAAGGATCCAGGTCCTTTGAGCTTTTAACTCTTTACTACTGAAGGATATAGGAAGATTCAGGTTATGTGTAAACCTAGGTAGCTTGGGTTCTTAAAGAGGAAGGGAAATGACCAACTCACTTTTGTGATGGACTCATTTTCCTCATGTGAGTGGGGAAAAAATTACAAGTCTCTAACCTCATGTTAAAATGGTGTTAATTGCCATTGTCTTCAATACCCTTTCAGTGCAAAATATGTCAACATCCAAAACACCTGAAGACATCATTCTGAGAAAAATGGGTCTCTACATTTTTGTACGGGAATGTTTTGGTTCATTCCTGACTTTCAATAATATTTTAATCAAAACGGCCTTGAATTTGACCTTTTGATTGACAAACAATTCCTCCTTGGAGTGTAATTAGTTGTAGAAATCCATTGACGTCATGTTTCAAATTTTGCTCTGAAAAAGTCAGTTATGAACAAAACCATCCCTGTACACAAATGTAGAGACCAATTTTTCTCAGAATGATGCCATCAGATGTGTTAGAGACCTTTAATGTTTTCCCCACTCACATGAGGACTCTATCTATTGGAAAATGAGTACATCACAAAAATAACTTGGTCAAGTCCCTTCTTCTTTAATAAAGATTATTACTGTGGTGGAGATGTGGTGGAGATGTTATACCTTTCTTGGATTAATACTTGTTAACTCCAGGGTTAAAAATACTTTCTTATACAAACCAGCAAACAATCAATGCCCCACAATCTTACTTAGCACTCAGTGCACAAAAGTTAAGATGTTTCCTGAAATGTCATAATTAGAGTGATAACTAGCCACACTCAACAAAAGCCTGTTAGTGCTATGGAAAAACCAAGAGTGAAAATGCAATTTAAGAAAAGGTTTCTTCCCTTACATCGATGTGTGATCAGCACTGTGTGATTATCACAGTGGTGTAGTGGTAGAAAACCAAAATAATAATCTTTAATTCTTTATCCCCAATGCAATTACTACGTGTACTGAAGTTTCTGTAAATATTGTTCACTTATCCCTGATGCAAATTACAATATCTATTAAATTGTATGCAGTAATTATGGCGTGTCGTGGCCGAGCGGATAAGAACACCGGACTCAAGCTCTGGTGTTTCTGATCAGCAGAGTGTGGGTTCGAGTCCCGGTCGTGACACTTGTGTCCTTAAGCAAGACACTTAACCATTATTGCTGCATCCTTCAGATGGGACGTAAAGCCGTAGGTCCCGTGTGTTGTGTAATGCACGTAAAAGAACCCAGAGAAGGGGTTCGCCCCGGTGTTCCTGGTCTGATCAGCAGCATATTGCACCACGGCACCTTGTAAACCATTATATGGTGCTATAAATGAATAAGTCTCATACCTCAAAACGTAGCTCCTCATACCTTGCAGGAAAAAATACTGAGTGCTTTGATACGCCCATTGGGTGTGATAAAGCGCTACATAGGAACCAAGTATTATTATCAAACACTAAAAACTAAAAACAAAAAAATGGTTAAAAACTGGCCAATTGTCACCAGGTACTCTGTAATCTTGCTGTTAAGACACTGCTCTAGAATGGTGGAGGTCAATGGTTCGAATCTCACTAATGTAGAATGTCTGTGGACTTGGGAAGCACTGAGTTTACAGTGCTCATCTCATCACACATCGGTTTAAGGGTAAAACCAAAAATACTGTTATTATTAAAAAAGAAATTCATTTTTCCAACAAACAAAAAATGCACATGCACCAAAAAACCCCAACCCCTTCCATAGGCACAATTATGAAACATACTTACTAAGAAGCAAGACACCAACTATATATCTTAAACCCAATTAAACTCTAGCACAACCAGGCTTTCATACAAACTAACCTTTGTTGAGTGTATACGGACAAAAAATAGCTTTATTATAAAAAAGTGCTTGGATACTAGTCTTATAGTTCTCTAAGACGCAACTGTAGATGTACCTTCCTCTGAAATCATCTTGGAGTATGTCTTGTTGTCAAGGATCAGTAGTTTGAATAAAAAACAAGCCAAAACGCTGACAACACACATACATGTACCTATGCTACCCATCAACCCAGATTGTATGTAATTTCATAAAGCTATCATAAAATATTGTCTGTTACAAAATGTTACTCTTCGTCCGAGTAGGGAGAAACTGAGAATAAGGCGCCTCCAGAAACATTCAACCCTATGGTCTGGACATCAAAGGAGGAAATGACTACTAACCTTGTGTCTTTGCCTTCTACTTTTCCTCAGATATCTTCTTTTTAGAATGCCTCATTCACAAATTAATTACTTTTTTTCTCCCTCTTTCCACCCTTGATTTTGTCCTTTGTGTTTCCAACTTCTTGTGGTCAAACCAGCCCCTCCCCTCCAACCCCCCTCCTTTGTTTCCTTATTCATTGTTTACCATTTGCTTTTTCCATGTGCTTTCTGCCTCTCTCTCTCTCATTCATGTATTTCCACTTGACTGCTTCTGTTACACTTATACACCTGTTTCTGTGTTGTGTTGTCTATCCTTTGAGACTCTGCTAGGGTCGAAACATCAGGCCATTTTAATTTTAACTGCTATTTTTTGCCAAATTTTATAAGAGTAAAAGATAAGATGAGAACCAACCACATGCATGGTACATTAATGGTAGTTTATGACATACCAGCTACGTCTGAATCTCCATGTTGACATGCCTTGATGCATAGGCTGCCCTTAGCAACAGCCACAGCTACCAATTTGGACACGTTTATGATCAGCAAATAGTTGTACCACAGCATTTTGCCCTGACCAAGAATTCTTTTCAATAAAATGGCACCCATTGGAATATCAGGTCTATTGACCCCTAGACTTGACTCAAGTCCCAATCCCGTGCCATCGCCATAAAACTATTGTTTTGTGATGGTCTGCATTCCCCAACCTGTTCCGCACGCGGGACAGGGACTTGACGATGCCGCAGTCGCCTGATATGTAAATGTATTCACTTATGAATATGTAAACTTGCTGCGTTATACGTGTTGTCCAATCAAACGCATTCAAAAAGAAGACTCGTTCATTTGTTATTTGTCGGGGGTTAAGTACTTAGATGAGGATTAAAATACATTTTTAAATAACCAATTAATTATAAAGAGAAAGCACTGAATGTTTATTAAAATTTAAGTTAATACGTTGTAACATACATTTGGGTCGGTTTTGTTTGCAAAATTTGAACTTTGGGAAGTGCAATTCAACGACTTTGGTACCAACACCCACTTGCCTGCTGATGAGTTTGCCCGCACCCCACGTGTCACCGCGTTTAGATGCGTGCACTTACAATGTCTTGCACTGTGATGTCACAGAGTCCCAATGAATATTTTACCGGCGGGGCAGCGCTTCCAGCTCCCATTGGTTTTGTGCATCTCCCCATTTGGGGAGATTTTCCAATAACAATGTGCAGTGTAAGAAACGACCTCGTCAAGTCCCATTCTCGGGACCACATTTTGACGGCGAGTGCGCACTGTACGGCTTGTTTGCTAGTTGGCGCGATATGCTTGGAGACCTCTCGCACGAGAACGGGACTTGAATCAAGTCTAATTGACCCCTTGCCCCAATGTCACCCGCGGCTACTGTCTGTTATGCTCGCCATTTTGGCTGTCAAACTGCAGGTAAAAAATGTGTAAACCCGGCGTCGGCTAAAATGTGCACTACACTGTATAACACATACACATGGGGACACCGACTCCTAACATGGCCCAACCAAGATTGTTGTGATGATGACATTACCGGTAGGTGAATTCGCCGTATTTTTGACCGTGTGAGGGCATTATGTGAACCAAATTCATGTGATGCAAAACAAGTAAAAAACACGGGTTTTTAAATTGTTGTTAGCATTATGTTTATGTATTTTGTCATTGATGAAAGAAAACTACATACAGGCAATTAAAAATAAGATGAAACTGTAATTGTGATGCAAGACAATTCTCTGATAAAAGCCTCTCATGCGGTAAACAAATATGGTGAATTGGGTCAATTGATACGAACACCTTTCAAAGGAAAAAAGGACAAAACCAGGGACAAAAAGGCTACTCTCATTACACAGGTAATCTCTGTCAAGTTCAATGTCTGTAAGAACCAATAACTTTGACGACAAGCTTACATTCTCAGGTGTACCTATTCCTGGGTATGTGCTATGCTCTTCAGTACATACTTTACAGTATATGCAAATGCAGCAAAGCCAACAATGACAAGTACATTGGCTAGTGTGCTTCCTACAATGCCTTGTGGTCCTTGCTGACCTAGTGGTAGTTGACCATCTTGGGTGTTTGCTTGCCTTGATGACTGACCTGATATTGAGGAGGATTCTGTACTTGCTCTAATCTCCTCTTCTCTCCGCCGAATGGTTGCTCTTACTTCCTGTTGATCAATAATCATCAAAAAGTAATACAATAACAAATTTGATTTCATCCGGCATGTACATGTCACTCATACAGATCAAGCTCAACAGTTTATAGATAGTTGATAGTGTCGCGATCGAGCAGATACATGTAGGAGCACCAGACTCAAGCTCTGGTGTTTCTGTTCAACAGAGTGTGGGTTTCCAGTCCCGGTCATGACACTTGTGTCCTTAAGTAAGACACTTAACCATTATTGCTGCGACCTTTGTATGGGATGTAAAGCCGTTGGTCCCGTGTGTTGTGAAATGCACGTAAAAGAACCCAGTGCACTCATCAAAAACATGTGCAACTTCAAGCTGGAAAAATCTATATCTCCTACTTGCAATGAAACCCAGACTGAAAAATGCTTAATGGTTTACTTTTAGCGGTACAGTGTACCACTCACCTTGTGAGAGGAAGTTCAATTTCACTTCTTGTTATTTTAGTCATTAAAACTTAATCAAATCCAGATATTATTTAGATGTATTGTACACAATGCCAGGTGAGGGGAATGGGTGGTTTGTATTCCATGATAGTTAAAAGAATACTTTAGGCAAGAAAGATATGAATGTTGGTTTTGCACACACCGAGAAGACTGTAAAGACAGAACAAGAAAGTAAAGACAGAACAAGAAAATAGAATGGCTAAGTACAAATTGCAATGGAGGTCCTAAAAATGTTGAAACGATTGGTAGTTCACGTTTCTTTAGAACTGATTAATACAGTCCTCTCAGTCCTGTCTTGATTTTGTAATAATGTTGTATCTTGCAGAGATGTTCCACGTGAAAAAAACATTGTATCTCAGCGCCTATAGGTCTTGTCTGGTGTTGGACTCGAGACCGGTCTCAAGTACATTTTTTGTGGACTCGGACTCGGAGCACTGTGACACGAACTCAGACTCAAACCCTGGGACTCGGCGTGACTCGGTTCGAGACCGGGAAAAAAGGTTGAAAACACGCAACTTTAGCTATCTTCGTTGTGCCCACATAAATCATCAGTAATGAACACTTTTTGTTTTCGTTGATGTTTTGCCTATTGCATTTGCATGTCTACCACGGGATATTTTTGTTTCAACCGCGCATGTCAGAGTTATAGTTTTGTTCAAGTCTGTGATCAATGGTTGTTTTTTTGTCCCCCTGAAATAGCACCCTCTTCTTGTAAACCTTCCAAATAGCATTTTGAGCAACCAATAATGCAGGCAAAACTAAGTGCAATCTCAGACTGGAAATGGCAGGCTAGGTATAGCTGGCTCGCCGCGTTCCTTTTTCGTTGGTTTACGTTGATTGGTCCATGGAGATCTTCTACCGCCAAGATTGGTTGCATATAGTCCTTGACAGACCCGACACTCATAATGACACGTTGACACATACGGATTTCGAACGACTCGGTCAGTTTTGTGTAAGTTTGTGCTGGTTTTCTTTGCCCGTCTTTTTTTTTCATGCAAGATGTTTTAAGTGTAAAAATTGATTTATTACAGAATGGGGATCAATCCCGTGTCTTTAAAATATGTTTTTTAAATTGTACAAATTGAGCAAATCTGGTCACTAGTCTGACAGAAATGGATGGCAATGGCTGAAAATGCATGCAGAAAATGTTCCATACGAGTGTCAGCGGGAGGATTGACAGTTACAATTATCGCAACCCTGTTCTAGGTGTTTGACGTAATTCCACTTTAAGCCACATTTACTTTATAAACAATGGCTCCACTGATTACCAGAAGCCCATAGGAGGAAACTATTTTCCTCAGAGAAAGTTTCCTGTAAATGCTTTTGAACTATGAAAATAATGGGTGGATTTTTTAAAAATTACACACAAACGAGAATATCGATATGCGAGCCTTGGAGCCGGAAGTAACGAATATAGGGCGTGCGGCAGATACGCACACGTCTGTGACGCAATGACTTGCCAACAGGACTAACTCTACATAGACATGAGGCACTCAGACTCAGACCGAAGGGGACTCGGACTTGGTGGGGAGAACTCCCCCTCGGACTCGAATTTGGTTGGTCGGACTCGGACAACAGGGACTAGACTACAGCACTGTGTGTGTACAACTGGGGTATTTTAAGCGAGATCAAACTTTTTCACACCAAACCCTTGTGTAATGTAAATGATATTTTAGGAGATAGGATGTTGTTGCACTGACACGACGATACACTTCTAAACAAACAGTATCTATGTAAATGCCCTAATGTTAGGCTGGAGAAACCTTTGCCAAAAATTCTTCAGTCAGCGTACAACTATTGAGCTGCTTGTGACAAATGGCTATTTCACATGGATACGTTTACATGTAAAATTCTTCTTAACATGAAAATGTTTAAAAAATATGACATGCATACCTCAGCCATATCTGGAAACAACTCACAGAATGTTTGATTGTTCAGGTTAAATGGGCCACTCTGAACACTCAGCTGTCTCTTCTGGCATACACAAAATACACAAACAAATATTAATGCAATAACACTTAAAACATGATTGTAACATTGTAAACTATATTTTATGAAATGTTGCCTATAGAAGTTTTACAGTCACGTGATGTTATGACGTGACTATGTGTTTGAGACGCCATATTGCCTGTCAATGACCAGCAGCAAGATCCTAACCCTGACCGGCAAGAAGGCTGCCGTTGCGGTAGGCGGGGCTATAGTGACGTCAGCTGTAAAACCTCTATAAGGGTTTAAGATGAAAGAGAACTCTAGTAAAAGTATTCTCTCAGACATGTTACAATTTCATCATGACTTACTGTGCAATATGAGGTCTGTATACTGCTCAATGTGAGGTTCTTATATTATCATGACTAACTGTGTAATCTGATGTTTCTATACTGCTCAGTGTGAGGTTCTTTTAGCATCATGACTGGCGGTATAGCCTTAGGTCTCTATACTGCTCAATGTGAGGTTCTTATATCATCATGACTAACTGTGTAATCTGATGTATCTATACTGCCCAATGTGAGGTTCTTATATCATCATGACTAACTGTGTAATCTGATGTTTCTATACTGCTCAATGTGAGGTTCTTTTATCCTTGTGACTAACTGTGTAATCTGATGTATCTATACTGCCCAATGTGAGGTTCTTTTATCATGACTAACTGTGTAATCTGATGTTTCTATACTGCTCAATGTGAGGTTCTTTTATCCTTGTGACTAACTGTGTAATCTGATGTATCTATACTGCCCAATGTGAGGTTCTTTTATCCTTGTGACTAACTGTGTAATCTGATTATCTATACTGCCCAATGTGAGGTTCTTTTATCATCATGACTAACTGTGTAATCTGATGTATCTATACTGCCCAATGTGAGGTTCTTTTATTATCATGACTAACTGTGTAATCTGATGTTTCTATACTGCTCAGTGTGAGGTTCTTTTATCATCATGACTAACTGTGTAATCTGATGCTTCTATACTGCCCAATGTGATTTTCTTTTATCATGACTAACTGTGTAATCTGATGTTTCTATACTGCCCAATGTGAGGTTCTTTAATCCTTGTGACTAACTGTGTAATCTGATGTCTCTATACTGCCCAATGAGAGGTTCTTTTATCATCATGACTAACTGTGTAATCTGATGTTTCTATACTGCCCAATGTGAGGTTCTTTTATCATCATGACGGGCGGTATAGTCTTAGGTCTCTATACTGCCCAATCTGAGTTTCTTTTTATCATCATAACTTACTGTGCAATATGAGGTCTCTATACTGCTCAATGTAAGGTTCCTATATCATCATGACTAACTGTGCAATCTGAGGTCTCTATACTGCTCAATGTAAGGTTCCTATATCATCATGACTAACTGTGCAATATGAGGTCTCTATACTGCTCAATGTGAGGTTCCTATATCATCATGACTAACTGTGCAATCTGAGGTCTCTATACTGCTCAATGTGAGGTTCTTATATCATCATGACTAACTGTGCAATCTGAGGTCTCTATACTGCTCAATGTGAGGTTCTTATATCATCATGACTAACTGTGTAATCTGATGTCTCTATTCTGCTCAATATGAGGTTCTTTTTATCATCATGACTTACTGTGTAATTTGATGTTTCTATACTGCTCAATGTGAGGTTCTTTTATCATCATGACTTACTGTGTAATCTGATGTTTCTATACTGCCCAATGTGGGGTTCTTTTCTACCATGAAGCTTAGGAGCCCAGTAAGGATAGTCGACACAGACCATGCTGGGTTCCATGTATCTGGATGAAAGTCACTTATTGACAAACATAACCTGTACAGATGAAAACAAATTCAATAAAGTTACATGGAGTGTTGAAAGCAGACTAGACTTCAGAGTGTAGATTTGGTCCTGGTTGTGGCACTAATGTCCTTGAGCGAAACGCTGGTTTGGTTTGGATGTAAATTGCCCATCAGAGACATACCTAGCTGTATAATTCTATAAAACAATGATTCCTGCTTAAGAATACCTTGCATGCATGACATTTGACCCTTCAAAAAAGTAGGAAAAACTCATTGAGTAAAACAAGGTCTTATTACTACATGTATGGTATGTTTTTAAGGGTAGATATAACAGTGCCACTGATTTTTTGAGGCAAGCTCATAGAAAATCAGATTAGAATATGAAGAATATCATATATGAATTTTAGTTCTTTGAAACACCGACTGTCACTCATGTTTTTATCCTCCAATAGAATGTGTGAACAACTTTATCATTGAAGTGTCTTGTCTGCTGCTAAGTTGGTAACAATAGGTAAAAGTTATGTATGCATATGTGCAGATATTGTATGACTCGAGTCCAGGACTCGGACTCGAGTCCGTCTCGAGTCACAATTTCGGTGACTCGGACTTGACTCGAGTCACGTCTGCAAAAGACTCGGACTTGGATTCGGACTCGACTATCATGACTCGGACTTGTCCCCGAGTACTCGTGACTCGAGTCACGAATTTTCACAAACAATACCTTTTTTAAATATTAAAAACAATTCCGATGATCCGATTGTCATTCCCGGAGTGCACATGGAGGAATATTAACGTCTAGCACAAAAAAAATAAGTACACTGTCGTATGGTGTTGCAAGTAATAGTGTTTGTGATTATTGTGTAGATGGCCATGTACGTACAGCGCGTGTATGTTCGATTCATATGTTCAATACGCATAATAACACTGGGATGCACGACACCAATATTAATGCTGGCATTCTGTCAACGTTAACACCATAGCCACTGCTTGTGCTTGATGCATATTACCAGGGAAATGGCATGTCTGGTACCTGTAAAACACAGCCTGCATATTGCACTGTGATGGCTGTGTGTTGTTTGCACCAGTTTCTACACATGGTGGACACAAGTAACAGACACACACACACGACGTCAAGTTTGGTCACGTCACTAGTAAAAAGTAGTACAACATTTTTTAAATCATGGCATCTGCCGTTCCGCCCCGTATTGTTTCTTTTGGTTATACCATGGAGGTACTTCTACCTCCATGGTTATAATACCAACTTATACAAAAACTTTAACAGAACTTTGTTCAAATTAAATGTGTTTTATTTTTTACATTTCCAAATCTTATTTTACGACATTTGGTTTGCAACCAATATTTAAACAAGTGACTCGTGACTCGGACTCGGACTCGGACTCGGACTCGGACCAAGTGACTCGGACTCGGACTCGACCCAAGTGACTTGAGACTCGGACTCGACACAGGTGACTCGACTACAACACTGATTTAAGGTAGCTGGTATGCACCGAACACCAACCAAAGTATTTCCATTTATGGTGCTGTTAATGTTAAAAGCTCAAACTCTGATTCTTGAAAATATGCATAAACAGTCAATTATGTGTAAGAGATTAGGTGTCACGCAAAAGTTGACCAGACTAAGGAATGACCCTTGAACATGAGTAGAACATTTCTAAAAATAGCGGGGAAAGTAATCACAAATTCTGGTGATTTTTACCAGTTTTTTTTCGTTAAAGGTATTTATTAATGGGATCAACATTTTTACCAGTTTTTTTCGTTAAAGGTATTTATTAATGGGATCAACAGTGTGGCGACCCGGTCTTCACTGCGTGGTAATGACCTTGGTTGGTGGCTGGCCGCTGTTAACGGACCGAGCCGAGTTAACACAAAAAGCCAGGCACCAACCTGGTCATTACCACTCAGTGAAGAACAGGGTCATCACACTGTTATTCCCTAATTGTTTGTGGTAACCGGTGCTAACTACAGAATTCAAACTGGACATCAATTTCATAAAAACGTATTGCTTTGATTCTGGAGATCCAGATAATAACCTTCATCAAACTGATGATTGCCAGAATCAAAATCACTCATGGCCGACTTGTAGATTTCTATGTTTATGTCAATTCAAATGCTGCTTTAGGTGTTTGGGTGTGTGTGCGTGAATGGACGTGAATGGGTTTTACAACACAAAGGGAACTTTTTGTGAAAAGCCATTCAGCCATGGCAGACAGCTTGATATCAGAAGTATTTACTCCAAAGCGTTAAGTGAGTACTTTGCAGTAAAAGAATAAGTTTATTCATACGGAATTTAGAAATGCTTTTACTGAATGCTTCTACTTGGAAGTTGATGCTTTTACTTTTTGCCAATACTTGTCAGAATGTACTACTTTTGATTCATACAACCCAAGGTTCTCAACCATGGTCAATTTCTGCAGTGGCAATCTGTGGCACTGATCAACCATACAAATATAATAATAGGAAAGTGTGGCATGGGTTACTTCATTTTTGTGCATAGAATATTGGAGATTTTGAGGCATCTTTGAGTATGCAACTATAGGAAGGTTAATTTGGTATATGAGTTACTAACCTTGTATTACACTTGAATCTTCCATTGGGTGTTATCATGTAGATACTTGGAGGTTTAAATGGGAATTCTCTTGGGAAGACTAGTTTGCCATGATAAAGCCCTCCTTCATAAGGTGTTCCTTCTGGTCCTTTTACCACATAATGCCTGGAATATATATCAGCATCAAATATTGGACATTAAGATGTACCAATCATAAGGCCTTTTCCCACTACAAAAAATCTCTGTGTTGGGCACAGATCCGATCCGTGTAATCTGGACTGACCTTTTCACACTACAACATTTCAATACGGTGTTTATCCATGTAAAGCGCTCGATCCGTGTCGAAACCAACCCTGCTCGGGAGGTGGGTTGAGAATTCTCGATTCGTGAAGAAAATTCAAACATGTGTCGAAAGCCAGAGTGTGAACACCTTTGGGTTCATTTTCGATCAGTGTTGAGTATGCGTTTTCACTGCGTAAAAAAAGTTGCGCCATAAAATCGCACTTCAAAAATTTGGAAATGCTGTCGAATCTCTAGTATTTTTTCAGTTCTTGAGTGCGTTCTTTCGTAATGGTGCGCTTCAAAACCTCCGGAAGAGCTGCCATATAGACTGTGCAAGTCTCGCGCATATGGGAACGAGAAAATCTTTGTTTTAAATTAAATCTAATGACAAACTCTGAACAACAAAAATACTCATTACATGTTTATATAATCAGTTTTAGTCTTTATAATAAATACACAAATAATGTGTTAATTATTATTGTTAACAAAATTAAAACTCTGGGACAAGGATGCTTATTTAATCTTAACTTTTCAGAAACCCCTTACGCGGATTCGCGAAGGTCACACGGGCGTAAAATTAGTGTGTGGCGCAGTTTTTAGAGGACGCTGACGCCTCAACAACCATAGACTGCAATGAAAAGGCTTCGCGTTGGAATTACAGCATCTGGCGATTATCATCGCGCATCCAAAACAAGCGTTTACATAAGTTTTGTGATCGGAGGTGAGCACAAAATTCTTAGTTTTTTGCAGTAACCGGAAGCTGAGGTCAAGTTTAATTATCAGGTTTTCTTCGTTATATTGTTGAATTGATTTTACTTTCACATTTTTTATAACTAAGTATTACATTCTCAACAACATATTTATTTTTCATGGTCATAAACCACGTTAAACTAAAATAATTGACAAAACAAAATCTTGCCCACTTAAATCTCCATATGGTTGGGACCACAATGGTCCCGGAAGTTCAAATATGCGCGAGACTTGCACAGTCTATTGGCAATTGAGATAACCACGGAGATGACAGGACAGGGACATGAAACGTTGCACCACGTCACGATGCGTCACAACGCATCCTGCTTCAATCTGTGTAGGACCCTGGCAGTGTGAAACGATCGCACAATACAAGGATCAAAAGTTACACGTGTAACTCAAAAAGTTGATTTCGCGAGAGCTAGTGTGAAAGTGGAGCAGTTTTCATCCGTGTTAAAATTTTACCAAGTCAACACGGACCTAATCGTCGATAGTATGAAAAGGCCTATAACACCAGAAACTTGTCTTCATAAAGCACAAACTATCATTCAGAAGAATTACAATGCTTCAGTGACTGGCATTCAGCATTATCTTCAAGCAAACTTGAATCCATGATTCTGATTGGTCAATCCATAGCAACAAGAGTCTGATATAAACCTACATACACGTATTTAACAGACCATATCAAATCCTGTTCTATAATCCGCTATTTTAAGCTACGCATCAAGTTTGCTAGAAGATAAATTCGTTATCACGCGCACGATCTTGGATTACGGAAAAATATAGCCCATCTGCATCCTATATCCAACTCAGAAGCGGAATTTTTTTTCAGTAATATTTAATAATATTACATGCACATACCAATCAACGAATGTATTATGAATGTATAGATGTACATGTAGGCAGACGCACATAACCACTTACCATAACTTGTCTTTGCTCACCAGCGGGATTCAATTTTGGAATTTCCAGAATATTTGTTGTTGTGCTTATTGATGTCACATTAAATGAAACCATGACTTTTAAACAAAGTAAAGACCAAGTAAAATATTGGATTCGAACTGCCTCTAGCCACTTGGCTAGCTCAGTGGTCTAGTGGCAAGACATCTGGGCCCAAATTCATGGCTCTGCTTAGTGAGCAAAGAATCGGCGCTTACGGAAGCAGGGAATTCCGCGCTTACGTCAAGTGTATTTCACAGGTTAGTAGGGAATTTCTGCTTGTGCGCATGTGTAGTCCACGTTACTAGGCATTCTTCGCTTACACAGCTAGCGCAGAAATTCGGCGCTTGCCCTGTAAGCGAAAAGAATGGCGATAGCAAACACAGAATTCGGTGGCAAGCAGAGCCATGAAATTGGGCCCTGCTCTAGCATGGCAAAGGTTATGGGTTTGAATCCCACTCGAGTGATATGCCTGTGTTTTTTTCACGGAATTTGGGAAAGTACTGAACAGAGCAAAAACCAAATAACAAGACAACAAATGTTCTTATAAAAAGTTCTGGGATTCCATGTCTGCATGCCCCAGTGGTAATTGTGCCAGTGTCTGTCACACTGGTCATGTATCTGAACTTGATAGGAGACATGACAATGGCACTGAAAGTTAAAACGAAAATTTATGCCAAAAGTGTTTCTAGAAAACTTATTCTGCTAGCAAGATATTAGTGGAAAATCAGTCACAAATTAATATTTTTTTTGCATAATGGTTTGTCTAGTAGCCTGCATTTGCAAGCCAAATGCTTTTAGTTGTGTTTTATGAAATTTTATTTGATGATTGGAAGTCGTGGAGGAGGGCTGAATGAGAGTGCCGATTCCAAACTCCATACTTTAATTTTAATGTGTGGCATGACTTCTCTTACCATTCTAGTATATTTGATGACAGTGGTGAAGCTGTAACATAAGGCACTGGATCTTTCTTTATTCTCATGTAATCTTGCTTCAATCTGGCTGTAGCTGTTGTGCTGACTCGTTTACTCATTGTCTATGTTGGGTGTGCGAGTCACAATGATCTAAAGGCAATATTAACAAGTTTTAATCACTACATGTATACAAATTTACATTTTATGTCATCCTGTGCATATTCAGTTTGCGGTAACACCATGTGTACATGTATATCTACTTTGCTGTGCAGATTTTGTTGTTTGAGAGCTAGTTTTGCTAGTAGTTAATAAGCAGGACAGCTCTTTTCAGAACTTAGTACTCTCCCGAATTCTGAAATCCCGAATTCCCAACAGACGCAGATCGGAGGGCGAACGTCAGGAAGATGGGAGGATGCAGAGGTACTATTGTTGAAACTGGGAGTGGGGGGGGGGGGGCCCTCTTCGTTACATTCATAATTATCTTGGAAAGTGTACTGCAGTTTACACTGCTGTGGAGTATGCAAAAAATGCCTGCCTATAAACCTTCACAAAATTGTTAATAAAATTAGTGTTCTTATAATATATATTGTTAAATTTAATTACTACGCCTGTGTAATAAGGGTAGGACTTGGTTTTTATAAAATGTTGTTCCCTCGAATCAATATTTTGTTCCCCCCGGACAAAAAAATATAGTAGGCCTATTAACAGTTACTCAAAATAACAGTTCGTTCCTTGTAATTAATATTTCATTCCCTCAAATATTATTATCGTTTCATTCCATTTTTGATAAAAATTCAAGTGAACGAATACGGAAAAGCACTTCGAGGCTAGCCCCATAAATTGGGCCAATCACTTCGTATCCTTTGGCCCAATTTATGGGGCTATTCGAGGCATGATTTTAATAGCATTTTGTTCCCCAATACTAGACTTAGCTTAGTTTTAGATTAGAGCCAGAGGGAATGAAACAACAATATTTCGAGAGAACAAAACCAATAAATAAATAAATTAATACAAATAAATAAACAAAACAAAAACCCATGTCCCTTAAGTTATTACGGGCTCCATTTAAATTACCGATTAAAAAGGCGACGACAAACACAAACAATGCAATGATGAACAGATGATGATGAACGTACGACGAGACGAAAGTCGAAATTATATTTTCCTACACGGTGTCGGCCAAGACTTTGTCCATCTGCTTTACCCTATCATACAAACCTAAACGACAAACTGAAGAAATAAAACACTGATTACATCATTTTCATTTCGAGGAAGGCAATGAATTGATTGAACTTAACGAGCAATCGTCAAAGACTGCGGATTGCGTGTATATCGTACGATGCAAAATTTCCCCATTCGTCGTAATGTCGCGTTCCAATTTCAGAGTGACTAATAAGCCAAATACTTCATGCAGGACGGAATACGCTTTCAGGATGCCCATTTATGGATACCCAATTCGTGCCATGCCCTCTTCGTTATATATTCCTATCTAGGCAAGCGTACTGCAAATTATAACGTTGTGACGTATGCACGAAATACCTGGCTTATAAGCAAAGTCTCCCACACTTGGCAAAACATGGTCTGGTACTCTTTTATAGGAGAAGCCTTTAGAAACAGCACGGGGTACCAGATATTTTATCTTTTTTTTTAAAGGCATGAACACTGGTAATTGTCAAAGAGTGTTCTCACTTGGTGTATCCATAGAGGAAGGAAGATCCTTTTTCATGGTGTATCCCAACATATGCATAAAATAACAAGCCTGTGAAAATTTGGGCTCAATTGGGAATCGAAGTTGCAAGAAAATGATGAAAGAAAAAACACCCTCGTTGTACAACTTAATTTGTGTGCTTTCAGATAGGAAAAAGGCTTCTTGCAAGAAGTCTTTTATTATTTTAGTGAGAAATTACCTCCTTCTCAAAAACTGCGTTACTTCAGAGGGAGTCGTTTCTCACAATGTTTTATACTACCAACAGCTCTCTGTTGCTAGTTACCAAGTCAGTTTTTATGCTAATATATATTTTTAGCAATTACCAAACGTGTTCAGTGCCTTTAAAGGGTGTGTACAACATTGGTAAGAATGAAAATATAAATGCTCACAGATTTGCACATAACTCACATAGTATAAAGATGGTCATGGTAGAAAACTTCCCTTGAAATAGTTTTGCTTGAAATGCCATAGTTTTTACGAAATGAGTAAAATAATAGCATTTATCCTGCAGGATAAATTCCGATGTTTAAAAAAAAGTTAAAACACATAAGGGGTTTTTTCACTGTTTTCTCATGACTCCAAAGACCGATTTAGCTTAAACTTTCACAGGTTTGTTATTTCATGTATATGTTGGGTCACATCGGGTTTGGATACAGGTCTTTGGCAATTACCAATGTTGTACACACCCTTTAAAGGTATCGTACACGTTTGGTAATGACCCAAAACAAATATTAGCATAAAAACTTACTTGGTAACAAGCAACGGAGAGCTGTTGATAGTATAAAACATTGTAGGAAACGACTCCCTCTGAAGTAACGTAATTTTTGAGAAAGAGGTAATTTCTCACTAAAATAATAAAAACTTCTTGCAAGAAGTTTTTATTCCTATCCGAAAGCACACAACAAGGGTGTTTTTTCTTTCCTGCAACTTCGATGACCAATTGAGCCCAAATTTTCACGGGCTTGTTATTTTATGCATATGTTGGGATACACTAAGTGAGAACACTGGTCTTTGATAATTACCAAACGTGTTCAGTGCCTTTAAAGGTCATTGACACTAACAAATTAACGCGCTCAAAGTTAGTCTTGGTTCCAAGACGCTCCAGTTGTGTAATCGCGAATACTCAAGGAAAGATTGTTACCGCTAGAGGGCGCTATCATCAGGAGCACGAAGCACCCATCGACTGCTTGTCCGTCGACTTGTCGAGTTGTCTGACCGGTCGAGCTGTCTGACTCGAGTTGTCCGAATGTCGAGTTGTCCGACGGACGAGTTGTCTGAACTCACAGGAGCATTATGCAGCGTTGCCACAATGTTTCGTAGGCTATTTCTTTCCTCCTTGGTTTCGTGATCGCATAGATTCTGTAAATGCGGTTCATTGCTCCGATGGGAGCCGTCCGGTGTCCCAGGGAAATCTGTCCCCCAGGAGATTCTGTCCCCATATCCCCATACGGGAAATTAACATGGGCTGGAGGAGGAGGATTCAAAAGAGGGCGCTATCAAAAGAAGTTTGTACACAGTCCGCCGTATGGGGAGACAGAATCTCCGGGGGGACAGAAACCCCTGCCATACCGGCAATAATATTGACAACAAAACAACATCACCATTCGAATACTATTGTTCACCCAAATGCTGAATATTATTTTATAAAGCATTATTTGTGATGGACAATCAACAAGGTGTTGACGCCTATGTTCTGACGACTTCCTTTGGGGACGACATCTTCATAAGATTTTGTTATGGGGCTTTTTTCTGCTTTAGTGTCCCATTTACGATGAAATCCACGTGATGGTGTAGTCGATTTATTTCTTCATCTTGAAATTCTCCTAACATTTAGAGACTTTTCATAACCTCATAGCTAGGCTGCAGTAATAATGAAGTTACAAAAATACATTGTGTAGGTAGGTAGGTAGGATTTCCCCGTTGTTAGGCGTTGTGTTTGATGAGGGGTGTTGAAATAGTCGTCGGAAAATGGTTGAATAACCTATGGTGCCGAGCGTTGTTAAGGGAAGTCAACAACTTTCTAATCTAGCTGATTTGTTACCTTACTGAAAAAAGAAAAAAAGAAGAAAAAAAAGGATAACAAGAGAGAAAAAAGAGCCTTAACAAAATTCATATTTTTAGGCCTATAGGCTATGTAGGGGCATGGAGGAAAAAAATATTCCTCCATGGTAGGGGCAAGATGTCGATGTCCATACTACGGTACGGACAAGTCAACGGTACGGACGGATTACGTGAGCATCACTGGGCGAGCTGTCATTGCGCGCGCGTAGATGACGTTTCGACTATCAAAAGGAATGCTCGCAAGCGCGTTTGATGACGCAATTTCAGACAAGACCCCTTGCATTGGCCACGCATGAAAGGCTATCATTGGCCGGATGAGAGCGCTGAGAGTTGTGCGCAGCGCGTACACGCGTGCACGTTTCCAATGTTTTTCATCAAAGGTGGTGGTCAAGGACGTCATTGTGCAATCCATCTGTAATGACGTCATCTCTAGTAACGTTCTGTTCCGCGCGAGCGTTAGCATGTTTACAAACAGTAATCCATTGCAACGTGTGTTTAGCAATCATCATTGATAACCTTGAAACTACATCGGTCAGCATGCCAAACCATGTTTTTACTGGAGAAAAATACGAACGAAAATGCTTACTTGTGGATTTCGGACTGGTCCTGAGTTCAAATGTTTATTCCATTTTCTTACTGTTCTCTGGATGACGCCTCTATGATTTTAGATACCTGATCTCAGGAGCAGATGACAGCAAGTCAAAGACTGTAGCATTTCTTGTAGGAGAGTACAACAATGCAAGATGTAAGATGCAAGTCCGTACATATCACCACCACCTTCAAATATTGCCACTCTGGAACTGTGCTGTGGCACGGTAAGCTCTTTTAACTTTTCAAAATAAAAATCTAAGTTTAGCACTCGGGTTGGACACATTTTAAGAATAACGAGAATAGTATCTCCACCAAAGAAGTTTTTGTTTTACCTGACATTGTGTTTGTTGGTTTGTTTGTCTGTGTCTGTCTGTCAGCGGGATATCCCTAATGAATTCCAATGAAACTGTGGAAAGATGAATCCAAAGATGAGCACATAAGATCTCACATTCCTTGAGTCTTTAGTCTTTCAAACGTGCACCCTTATCTCCTAATGTGCATCTTAGGTTCTCCTCTGAAGTAATACGCTTCACATTCGCCTCCTGATTCCGGATACTTGTTTATTTATCATCGCTTTAAGCTTGGAAGTGTTTTTATCTCGTCGCTAATAATGAATTCATTGTATTGTCTTTGATCTATTCATTCATTCATTCATTCATTCATTTTTGTTAAAAAACCAACTGGCAGCACAAAGCTGAATTATGTGGCATTACAAGGTGAAATATATGAGTTGAGAATTGCACACACAAAAATATAAACTATCAACACCGAAATACGGGGGACATAAATACATCAGACAAGATTACAAAAATGTTGTGTTTTGTGTCAGTGTCGATATTGTCATGTCCCATGTTTGTTTGTCCTTTTGTTGGTATGTCTGTTGGCTTGTTAATGTTAGTTAGTTTTAGTTAGTGTATTTGTTTGACTGTTTTCCACATATTATTCTTTATCCTACTTATTGCGGCTTATTTCTTTAAATTGTTGCTTACTCCATTGTAGTTATAACATGTATTTGTTGTTTTCATCAAAGTAGGCCCACACTTTTAAAACACACGGGTAAGAATCGACCCATTTCGACCCATTTCTGGGTTCAATAGGGGACCTGACCGCCAGTGTGACCCGGAAGTTGTGTCAAAACGACCCCGAAATGAGTCAAACTGAAAATCTCATTTTAACCAGTTACCGCCGGGTAGTTGAACCAGGAATCCGGGTCAAGATCTGACCTGGGAGTTTATAGAATGAATGGAAATAATGCGTATCTGAACTGAATGGAACTTATCATGGGTCGAGCCGTATCAATCGACAACATTCTGGTAAATCTCCCTCCCCTTCAAAGAGGGGAGAGAGAGAGGGAGAGAGAACCCACCAAACCCAAACTAAAAAAGAAAAAGAAAAAATACCCCAACAACAAACAACAAACGAACACCCCAACAAACAAAAAACCAAACGCCCCAACAAACAAACTATCAAACAGACAAGCAAAAACATACAAACTGACGAGATGAAAAGTCAAAATTAGAGCCGGGTTTATGCAACCTAGTCCAGTAAAACACCGATTGAAGATTTCCTGGAATGGAAAAGAAAAGCCAGATGCTGACGATCTTGGCTGAGGGTGCAAGTGCTGGTAACTTCTCCCCTCTTGTTGTGAAATGAAACTAAATCAGAAGAGAATGCAGATGCAACATGGAAGTGGGTCTAAAAAGAAACTTTGAACAGACAAGCAAAAACGTAGAAACTTGCGAGGTCAAAGGTAAAAGCACACCAGAGCCCGTCCAACTCATTCCTCTGAAACACCGATTGAAGATTTCCTGGAATGGAAAAGAAAGGCCAGATGCTGAGGATCTTGACTGAGGGTGCGAGTGCTGTTAACCTCTCCTCTCTTGTTCTGAAATAAAACTAAATCAGAAGAGATTGCAGATGCTCTTCCATGTTTACAAAGAAGAAACTTTGAACGGACAAGCAAAAACATAGAAACTTGCGAGGTCAAAGGTAAAAGCACATTAGAGCCGGGTCTCTCCAACTCATTCCACTGAAACACCGATGGAAGATTTTCTGAAATCGAATAGAAAGGCCAGATGCTGAGGATCTTGGCTGAGGGTGCAAGTGCTGGTAACCTCTCCCCTCTTGTTTTGAAATAAAACTAAATCAGAAGAGAATGCAGTTGCAGACCCATTTCAAAGTTTGCAAAGAAGAAACTCCAAAAAAAGAAGAAACCTTGAACAACAGACAATCAAAAACTTCTGATAACCTCTCCCCTCTTGTTTTAAAACAAAACCAATTCAGAAGAGAATGCAGATGCAGACCCACCTCCATGTTTGCTAAGAAGAAATTTTGAACAGACAAGCAAAAACTTAGAAACTTGCGAGGTTAAAGGTAAAAGCAAATCAGAGCCTGGTCTTTCCATCTCATTCCACTGAAACACCGATGGAAGTTTCTTGGAATGGAAAAGAAAGGCCAGATGCTGCGGATCTTGGCTGAGGGTGCAAGTGATGGTAACCTCTCCCCTCTAGTTTTGAAATAAAACTAAATCAGAAGAGATTGCAGATGCGGACCCACTTCCATGTTTGCAAATAAGAAACTTTGAACGGACAAGCAAGCACTTAGAAACTTGCGAGGTCAAAGGTAAAAGCACATCAGAGCCGGGTCTCTCCAACTCTTTCAACTGAAACACCGATGGAAGATTTCCAAGAAGGGAAAAGAAAGGCCAGATGCTGAGGATCTTGGCTGAGGATGCAAGTGCTATAGTAACCTCTCCCCTCTAGTTTTGAAATAAAACTAAATTAGAAGATAATGTAGATGCGGACCCACTTCGATGTTTGCAAAGAAGAAACTTTGAACAACAGACAAGCAAAAACTTAGAAACTCAAGAGGTCAAAGGTAAAAGCACATCAAAGACGGGTCTCTCCAACTCATTCCACTGAAACACCAAGGGAAGATTTTCTGAAATAGAATAGAAAGGCCAGATGCTGAGGATTTTGGCTAAGGGTGCAAATGCTGGTAACCTCTCCCCTCTAGTTTTGAAATAAAACTAAATCAGAAGATAGTGCAGATGCGGACCCACTTCTATGTTTGCAAAGAATAAACTTTGAACAACAGACAAGCAAACACTTAGAAACTCAAGAGGTCAAAGGTAAAAGCACATCAGAGACGGGTTTCTCTAACTCATTCCACTGAAACACCGATGGAAGATTTTCTGAAATAGAATAGAAAGGCCAGATGCTGAAAATCTTGGCTGAGGGTGCAAGTGCTGGTGACCTCTCCCCTCTAGTTTTGAAACAAAACTAAATGAGAAGAGAATGCAGATGCGGACCCACTTCAATGTTTGCAAAGAATAAACTTTGAACAACAGACAAGCACAAACTTAGAAACTCAAGAGGTCAAAGGTAAAAGTACATCAGAGCCGGGTCTCTCCAACTCATTCCAATGAAACACCGATGCAAGATTTCCTGGAATGGAAAAAAAAGGCCAGATGCTGAGGATCTTGGCTGAGGGTCTTGGCTGAGGGTGCAAGTGCTGGTAACCTCTCCCCTAAATTGTTTTAAAACAAATCCAATTAAGAAGAGAATGCAGATGAGGACCCACTTTCATGTTTGTAAAGAAAAAGCTTTGAAAAGACAAGCAAATACGTAGAAACTCAAGAGGTCAAAGGTAAAAACAGAGCCGGGTTTCTCTAACTCCTTCAACTAAAACACCGATGGCAAATTTCCTGGAATGGAAAAAAAAGCCAGATGCTGAGGATCTTGGCTGAGGGTGCAAGTGCTAGTAACCTCTCCCCTCTAGTTTTGAAATAAAACTAAATTAGAAGATAATGCAGATGCGGACCCACTTCCATGTTTGCAAAGAAGAAACTTTGAACAGACAAGCAAACACTTAGAAACTTGCGAGGTCAAAGGTAAAAGCACATCAGAGCCGGGTGTCTCCAACTCTTTCAAGTGAAACACCGATGGAAGATTTCCAAGAAGGGAAAAGAAAGGCCAGATGCCGAGGATCTTGGCTAAGGGTGCAAGTGCTAGTAACCTCTCCCCTCTAGTTTTTAAATAAAACTAAATCAGAAGATAATGCAGATGCGGACCCACTTCGATGTTTTCAAGAAAGAAACTTTGAACAACAGACAAGCAAAAACTTAGAAACTCAAGAGGTCAAAGGTAAAAGGAAATCAGAGCCGGGTCTCTCCAACTCATTCCACTGAACTACCGATGGAAGATTTCTTGGAATGGAAAAGAAAGGCCAGAAGCTGAGGATCTTGGCTGAGGGTGCAAGTGCTGGTAACCTCTCCCCTCTAGTTTTGAAATAAAACTAAATCAGAAGAAAATGCAGATGCGGACCCACTTCGATGTTTGCAAGAAAGAAACTTTGAACAACAGACAAGCAAAAACTTAGAAACCCAAGAGGTCAAAGGTAAAAGTACATCAGAACCGGGTCTCTCCAACTCATTCCACTGAAACACCTATGGAAGATTTCCTGGAAGGGAAAGGCAAAGCCAGATGCTGAGGATCTTGGCAGAGGGTGCAAGTGCTGGTAACCTCTTCCCTCTAGTTTTGAAATAAAACTAAATCAGAAAAGAATGCAGATGCGGACCCACTTCGATGTTTGCAAAGAAGAAACTTTGAACAGACAAGCAAAAACTTATAAACTCAAGAGGTCAAAGGTAAAAGTACATCAGAGCCGGGTGTCTCCAACTCTTTCAACTGAAACACCGATGGAAGATTTCCAAGAAGGGAAAAGAAAGGCCAGATGCTGATGATCTTGGCTAAGGGTGCAAGTGCTAGTAACCTCTCCCCTCTAGGTTTGAAATAAAACTAAATCAGCAGATAATGTAGATGCGGACCCAATTCGATGTTTGCAAAGAAGAAACTTTGAACAACAGACAAGCAAAAACTTAGAAACTCAAGAGGTCAAAGGTAAAAGCAAATCAGAGCCGGGTCTCTCCAACTCATTCCACTGAAACACCGATGGAAGATTTTCTGAAATAGAATAGAAAGGCCAGATGCTGAGGATCTTGGCTGAGGGTGCAAGTGCTAGTAATCTCTCCCCTCTAGTTTTGAAATAAAAATAAATCAAAAGAGAATGCAGATGCGGACCCACTTCCATGTTTGCAAAGAAGAAACTTTGAACAGACAAGCAAAAACTTAGAAACTCAAGAGGTCAAAGGTAAAAGCACATCAGAGCCGGGTTTGTACAACTCATTCCACTGAAACACCGATGGAAGATTTCTTGGAATAGAAAAAAAAGCCAGAAGCTGAGGATCTTGGCTGAGGGTGCAAGTGCTGGTAACCTCTCCCCTCTAGTTTTGAAAAAAAACTAAATCAGAAGAAAATGCAGATGCGGACCCATTTCAAAGTTTGCAAAGAAGAAACTTTAAAAAAAGAAGAAACTTTGAACACCAGACAAGCAAAAACTTAGAAACTCAAGAGGTCAAGGTTAAATGCAAATCAGAGCCGGGTCTCTCCAACTCATTCAACTGAAACACCGATGGAAGATTTTCTGAAATAGAATAGAAAGGCCAGATGCTGAGGATCTTGGCTGAGGGTGCAAGTGCTGGTAACCTCTCCCCTCTATTTTGAAATAAAACTAAATCAGAAGAAAATGCAGATGCGGACCCATTTCAAAGTTTGCAAAGAAGAAACTTCAAAAAAAGAAGAAACTTTGAACAACGGACAAGCAAAAACTTAGAAACTCAAGAGGTCAAAGGTAAAAGCAAATCAGAGCCGGGTTTGTCCAACTCATTCCACTGAAACACCGATGGAAAATTTCCTGGAAGGGAAAAGAAAAGCCAGATGCTGAGGATCTTGGCTGAGGGTGCAAGTGCTAGTAACCTCTCCACTCTTGTTTTGAAATAAAACTAAATCAAAAGAGAACGCAGATGCGGACCCACTTCGATGTTTGCAAAGAAGAAACTTTTAACAGACAAGCAAAAACTTAGAAACTTGCGAGGTCAAAGGTAAAAGCACATCAGAGCCGGGTCTCTCCAACTCATTCCACTGAAACACCGATGGAAGATTTTCTGAAATAGAATAGAAAGGCCAGATGCTGAGGATCTTGGCGGAGGGTGCAAGTGCTGGTAACCTCTCCCCTCTTGTTTTGAAATACAACTAAATCAGAAGAGAATGCAGATGCAGACCCATTTCAAAGTTTGCAAAGAAGAAACTTTGAACAACGGACAAGCAAAAACTTAGAAACTCAAGAGGTCAAGGTTAAATGCAAATCAGAGCCGGGTCTCTCCAACTCATTCAACTGAAACACCGATGGAAGATTTTTTGGAATGGAAAAGAAAGGCCAGATGCTGATGATCTTGGCTGAGGGTGCAAGTGCTAGTAACCTCTCCCCTCTAGTTTTGAAATAAAACTAAATCAGAAGATAATGCAGATGCGGTCCCTATGTTTGCAAAGAAGAAACTTTAAACAACAGACAAGCAAAAACTTAGAAACTCAAGAGGTCAAAGGTAAAAGCACATCAGAGCCGGGTCTCTCCAACTCATTCCACTGAAACACCGATGGAAGATTTTCTGAAATAGAATAGAAAGGCCAGATGCTGAGGATCTTGGCTGAGGGTGAAAGTGCTGGTAACCTCTCCCCTCTAGTTTTGAAATAAAACTAAATCAGAAGAGAATGCAGATGCGGACCCACTTCATGTTTGCAGAGAAGAAACTTTGAACAGACAAGCAAAAACTTAGAAACTCAAGAGGTCAAAGGTAAAAGCACATCAGAGCCGGGTCTCTCCAACTCATTCCACTGAAACACCGATGGAAGATTTTCTGAAATAGAATAGAAAGGCCAGATGCTGAGGATCTTGGCTGAGGGTGCAAGTACTGGTAACCTCTCCCCTCTAGTTTTGAAATAAAACTAAATCAGAAGAGAATGCACATGCGGACCCACTTCCATGTTCGCAAAGAAGAAACTTTGAACAGACAAGCAAAAACTTAGAAACTCAAGAGGTCAAAGGTAAAAGCACATCAGAGCCGGGTCTCTCCAACTCTTTCAACTGAAACACCGATGGAAGATTTCCTGGAAGGGAAAAGAAAGGCCAGATGCTGAGGATCTTGGCTAAGGGTGCAAGTGCTAGTAACCTCTCCCGTCTAGTTTTGAAATAAAACTAAATCAGAAGATAATGCAGATGCGGACCCAATTCGATGTTTGCAAAGAAGAAACTTTGAACAACAGACAAGCAAAAACTTAGAAACTTGCGAGTTCAAAGGTAAAAGCACATCAGAGCCGGGTCTCTCCAACTCATTCCACTGAAACACCGATGGAAGATTTCCTGGAAGGGAAAAGAAAGGCCAGATGCTGAGGATCTTGGCTGAGGGTGCAAGTGCTGGTAACCTCTCCCCTCTTGTTTTGAAATACAACTAAATCAGAAGAGAATGCAGATGCGGACCCATTTCAAAGTTTGCAAAGAAGAAACTCCAAAAAAAAGAACAAACTTTGAACAACAGACAAGCAAAAACTTAGAGGCTCAAGAGGTCAAAGGTAAAAGCAAATCTGAGCCGGATCTCTCCAACTCATTCCACTGAAACACCGATGGAAGATTTTCTGAAATAGAATAGAAAGGCCAGATGCTGAGGATCTTGGCTGAGGGTGCAAGTGCTGGTAACCTCTCCCCTCTTGTTTTGAAATACAACTAAATCCGAAGAGAATGCAGATGCAGACCCATTTCAAAGTTTGCAAAGAAGAAACTCCAAAAAAAGAACAAACTTTGAACAACAGACAAGCAAAAACTTAGAAGCTCAAGAGGTCAAAGGTAAAAGCAAATCAGAGCCGGGTCTCTCCAACTCATTCTACTGAAACACCGATGGAAAATTTCCTGGAAGGGAAAATAAAAGCCAGATGCTGAGGATCTTGGCTAAGGGTGCAAGTGCTAGTAACCTCTCCCCTCTAGTTTTGAAATAAAACTAAATTAGAAGATAATGCAGATGCGGACCCACTTCGATGTTTGCAAAGAAGACTCTTTGAACAACAGACAAGCAAAAACTTAGAAACTCAAGAGGTCAAGGTTAAATGCAAATCAGAGCCGGGTCTCTCCAACTCATTCAACTGAAACACCGATGGAAGATTTTCTGAAATAGAATAGAAAGGCCAGATGCTGAGGATCTTGGCTGAGGGTGAAAGTGCTGGTAACCTCTCCCCTCTAATTTGAAATAAAACTAAATCAGAAGATAATGCAGATGCGGTCCCTATGTTTGCAAAGAAGAAACTTTGAACAACAGACAAGCAAAAACTTAGAAACTTGCGAGTTCAAAGGTAAAAGCACATCAGAGCCGGGTCTCTCCAACTCATTCCACTGAAACACCGATGGAAGATTTTCTGAAATAGAATAGAAAGGCCAGATGCTGAGGATCTTGGCTGAGGGTGCAAGTGCTGGTAACCTCTCCGCTCTAGTTTTGAAATAAAACTAAATCAGAAGAGAATGCAGATGCGGACCCACTTCCATGTTTGCAAAGAAGAAACTTTGAACAGACAAGCAAAAACTTAGAAACTCAAGAGGTCAAAGGTAAAAGCACATCAGAGCCGGGTCTCTCCAACTCATTCCACTGAAACACCGATGGAAGATTTCTTGATGCTGAGGATCTTGGCTGAGGGTGCAAGTGCTGGTAACCTCTCCTCTAGTTTTGAAATAAAACTAAATCAGAAGAGAATGCAGATGCGGACCCACTTCCATGTTTGCAAAGAAGAAACTTTGAACAGACAAGCAAAACTTAGAAACTCAAGAGGTCAAAGGTAAAAGCACATCAGAGCCGGGTGTCTCCAACTCTTTCAACTGAAACACCGATGGAAGATTTCCTGGAAGGGAAAGAAAGGCCAGATGCTGAGGATCATGGCTTAGGGTGCAAGTGCTAGTAACCTCTCCCGTCTAGTTTTGAAATAAAACTAAATCAGAAGATAATGCAGATGCGGACCCAATTCGATGTTTGCAAAGAAGAAACTTTGAACAACAGACAAGCAAAAACTTAGAAACTTGCGAGTTCAAAGGTAAAAGCACATCAGAGCCGGGTCTCTCCAACTCATTCCACTGAAACACCGATGGAAGATTTCCTGGAAGGGAAAAGAAAGGCCAGATGCTGAGGATCTTGGCTGAGGTGCAAGTGCTGTAAACCTCCCCTCTTGTTTTGAAATACAACTAAATCAGAAGAGAATGCAGATGCGGACCCATTTCAAAGTTTGCAAAGAAGAAACTCCAAAAAAAAGAACAAACTTTGAACAACAGACAAGCAAAAACTTAGAGGCTCAAGAGGTCAAAGGTAAAAGCAAATCAGAGCCGGATCTCTCCAACTCATTCCACTGAAACACCGATGGAAGATTTTCTGAAATAGAATAGAAAGGCCAGATGCTGAGGATCTTGGCTGAGGGTGCAAGTGCTGGTAACCTCTCCCCTCTTGTTTTGAAATACAACTAAATCCGAAGAGAATGCAGATGCAGACCCATTTCAAAGTTTGCAAAGAAGAAACTCCAAAAAAAGAACAAACTTTGAACAACAGACAAGCAAAAACTTAGAAGCTCAAGAGGTCAAAGGTAAAAGCAAATCAGAGCCGGGTCTCTCCAACTCATTCTACTGAAACACCGATGGAAAATTTCCTGGAAGGGAAAATAAAAGCCAGATGCTGAGGATCTTGGCTAAGGGTGCAAGTGCTAGTAACCTCTCCTCTAGATTTGAAATAAAACTAAATTAGAAGATAATGCAGATGCGGACCCACTTCGATGTTTGCAAAGAAGACTCTTTGAACAACAGACAAGCAAAAACTTAGAAACTCAAGAGGTCAAGGTTAAATGCAAATCAGAGCCGGGTCTCTCCAACTCATTCAACTGAAACACCGATGGAAGATTTTCTGAAATAGAATAGAAAGGCCAGATGCTGAGGATCTTGGCTGAGGGTGAAAGTGCTGGTAACCTCTCCCCTCTAATTTGAAATAAAACTAAATCAGAAGATAATGCAGATGCGGTCCCTATGTTTGCAAAGAAGAAACTTTGAACAACAGACAAGCAAAAACTTAGAAACTTGCGAGTTCAAAGGTAAAAGCACATCAGAGCCGGGTCTCTCCAACTCATTCCACTGAAACACCGATGGAAGATTTTCTGAAATAGAATAGAAAGGCCAGATGCTGAGGATCTTGGCTGAGGGTGCAAGTGCTGGTAACCTCTCCGCTCTAGTTTTGAAATAAAACTAAATCAGAAGAGAATGCAGATGCGGACCCACTTCCATGTTTGCAAAGAAGAAACTTTGAACAGACAAGCAAAAACTTAGAAACTCAAGAGGTCAAAGGTAAAAGCACATCAGAGCCGGGTCTCTCCAACTCATTCCACTGAAACACCGATGGAAGATTTCTTGGAATAGAAAAAAAAGCCAGATGCTGAGGATCTTGGCTGAGGGTGCAAGTGCTGGTAACCTCTCCCCTCTAGTTTTGAAATAAAACTAAATCAGAAGAGAATGCAGATGCGGACCCACTTCCATGTTTGCAAAGAAGAAACTTTGAACAGACAAGCAAAAACTTAGAAACTCAAGAGGTCAAAGGTAAAAGCACATCAGAGCCGGGTGTCTCCAACTCTTTCAACTGAAACACCGATGGAAGATTTCCTGGAAGGGAAAAGAAAGGCCAGATGCTGAGGATCATGGCTAAGGGTGCAAGTGCTAGTAACCTCTCCCGTCTAGTTTTGAAATAAAACTAAATCAGAAGATAATGCAGATGCGGACCCAATTCGATGTTTGCAAAGAAGAAACTTTGAACAACAGACAAGCAAAAACTTAGAAACTTGCGAGTTCAAAGGTAAAAGCACATCAGAGCCGGGTCTCTCCAACTCATTCCACTGAAACACCGATGGAAGATTTCCTGGAAGGGAAAAGAAAGGCCAGATGCTGAGGATCTTGGCTGAGGGTGCAAGTGCTGGTAACCTCTCCCCTCTTGTTTTGAAATACAACTAAATCAGAAGAGAATGCAGATGCGGACCCATTTCAAAGTTTGCAAAGAAGAAACTCCAAAAAAAAAGAACAAACTTTGAACAACAGACAAGCAAAAACTTAGAGGCTCAAGAGATCAAAGGTAAAAGCAAATCAGAGCCGGATCTCTCCAACTCATTCCACTGAAACACCGATGGAAGATTTTCTGAAATAGAATAGAAAGGCCAGATGCTGAGGATCTTGGCTGAGGGTGCAAGTGCTGGTAACCTCTCCCCTCTAGTTTTGAAATAAAACTAAATCAGAAGAGAATGCAGATGCGGACCCACTTCCATGTTCGCAAAGAAGAAACTTTGAACAGACAAGCAAAAACTTAGAAACTCAAGTGGTCAAAGGTAAAAGCACATCAGAGCCGGGTCTCTCCAACTCATTCCACTGAAACACCGATGGAAGATTTTCTGAAATAGAATAGAAAGGCCAGATGCTGAGGATCTTGGCTGAGGGTGCAAGTGCTGGTAACCTCTCCCCTCTTGTTCTGAAATACAACTAAATCAGAAGAGAATGCAGATGCAGACCCATTTCAAAGTTTGCAAAGAAGAAACTCCAAAAAAAGAACAAACTTTGAACAACAGACAAGCAAAAACTTAGAAGCTCAAGAGGTCAAAGGTAAAAGCAAATCAGAGCCGGGTCTGTCCAACTCATTCCACTGAAACACCGATGGAAAATTTCCTGGAAGGGAAAATAAAAGCCAGATGCTGAGGATCTTGGCTAAGGGTGCAAGTGCTAGTAACCTCTCCCCTCTAGTTTTGAAATAAAACTAAATTAGAAGATAATGCAGATGCGGACCCACTTCGATGTTTGCAAAGAAGACTCTTTGAACAACAGACAAGCAAAAACTTAGAAACTCAAGAGGTCAAGGTTAAATGCAAATCAGAGCCGGGTCTCTCCAACTCATTCAACTGAAACACCGATGGAAGATTTTCTGAAATAGAATAGAAAGGCCAGATGCTGAGGATCTTGGCTGAGGGTGAAAGTGCTGGTAACCTCTCCCCTCTAATTTGAAATAAAACTAAATCAGAAGATAATGCAGATGCGGTCCCTATGTTTGCAAAGAAGAAACTTTGAACAACAGACAAGCAAAAACTTAGAAACTTGCGAGTTCAAAGGTAAAAGCACATCAGAGCCGGGTCTCTCCAACTCATTCCACTGAAACACCGATGGAAGATTTTCTGAAATAGAATAGAAAGGCCAGATGCTGAGGATCTTGGCTGAGGGTGCAAGTGCTGGTAACCTCTCCCCTCTAGTTTTGAAATAAAACTAAATCAGAAGAGAATGCAGATGCGGACCCACTTCCATGTTTGCAAAGAAGAAACTTTGAACAGACAAGCAAAAACTTAGAAACTCAAGAGGTCAAAGGTAAAAGCACATCAGAGCCGGGTCTCTCCAACTCATTCCACTGAAACACCGATGGAAGATTTCTAGGAATAGAAAAAAAAGCCAGAAGCTGAGGATCTTGGCTGAGGGTGCAAGTGCTGGTAACCTCTCCCCTCTAGTTTTGAAATAAAACTAAATCAGAAGAGAATGCAGATGCGGACCCACTTCCATGTTTGCAAAGAAGAAACTTTGAACAGACAAGCAAAAACTTAGAAACTCAAGAGGTCAAAGGTAAAAGCACATCAGAGCCGGGTCTCTCCAACTCATTCCACTGAAACACCGATGGAAGATTTCTTGGAATAGAAAAAAAAGCCAGAAGCTGAGGATCTTGGCTGAGGGTGCAAGTGCTGGTAACCTCTCCCCTCTAGTTTTGAAATAAAACTAAATCAGAAGAAAATGCAGATGCGGACCCATTTCAAAGTTTGCAAAGAAGAAACTTCAAAAAAAGAAGAAACTTTGAACAACGGACAAGCAAAAACTTAGAAACTCAAGAGGTCAAAGGTAAAAGCAAATCAGAGCCGGGTCTCTCCAACTCATTCCACTGAAACACCGATGGAAAATTTCTTGGAATAGAAAAAAAAGCCAGATGCTGAGGATCTTGGCTGAGGGTGCAAGTGCTTGTAACCTCTCCACTCTTGTTTTGAAATAAAACTAAATCAAAAGAGAATGCAGATGCGGACCCACTTCCATGTTTGCAAAGAAGAAACTTTTAACAGACAAGCAAAAACTTAGAAACTTGCGAGGTCAAAGGTAAAAGCACATCAGAGCCGGGTCTCTCCAACTCATTCCACTGAAACACCGATGGAAGATTTTCTGAAATAGAATAGAAAGGCCAGATGCTGAGGATCTTGGCTGAGGGTGCAAGTGCTGGTAACCTCTCCCCTCTTGTTTTGAAAAACAACAAAGTCAGAAGAGAATACAGATGCAGACCCATTTCAAAGTTTGCAAAGAAGAAACTCCAAAAAAAGAAGAAACTTTGAACAACAGACAAGCAAAAACTTAGAAACTCAAGAGGTCAAAGGTTAAATGCAAATCAGAGCCGGGTCTCTCCAACTTATTCAACTGAAACACCGATGGAAGATTTTTTGGAATGGAAAAGAAAGGCCAGATGCTGAGGATCTTGGCTGAGGGTGCAAGTGCTTGTAACCTCTCCCCTCTAGTTTTGAAATAAAACTAAATCAGAAGATAATGCAGATGCAGACCCATTTCAAAGTTTGCAAAGAAGAAACTCCAAAAAAAGAACAAACTTTGAACAACGGACAAGCAAAAACTTAGAAGCTTAAGAGGTCAAAGGTAAAAGCAAATCAGAGCCGGGTCTGTCCAACTCTTTCCACTGAAACACCGATGGAAAATTTCCTGGAAGGGAAAATAAAAGCCAGATGCTGAGGATCTTGGCTTAGGGTGCAAGTGCTAGTAACCTCTCCCCTCTAGTTTTGAAATAAAACTAATTAAGAAGATAATGCAGATGCGGACCCACTTCGATGTTTGCAAAGAAGAAACTTTGAACAACAGACAGGCAAAAACTTAGAAACTCGAGAGGTCAAGGTTAAATGCAAATCAGAGCCGGGTCTCTCCAACTCATTCAACTGAAACACCGATGGAAGATTTTTTGGAATGGAAAAGAAAGGCCAGATGCTGATGATCTTGGCTGAGGGTGCAAGTGCTGGTAACCTCTCCCCTCTAGTTTTGAAATAAAACTAAATCAGAAGAGGAGGCAGCTGGGACCCAATTTCAAGTTTGCAAAAAAGAAACTTTGAACAACAGACAAGCAAAAACTTAGAAACTCAAGTGGTCAAAGGTAAAAGCACATCAGAGCCGGGTCTCTCCAACTCATTCCACTGAAACACCGATGGAAGATTTCTTGGAATAGAAAAAAAAGCCGGAAGCTGAGGATCTTGGCTGAGGGTGCAAGTGCTGGTAACCTCTCCCCTCTAGTTTTGAAAAAAAAACTAAATCAGAAGAAAATGCAGATGCGGACCCATTTCAAAGTTTGCAAAGAAGAAACTTTAAAAAAAGAACAAACTTTGAACAACGGACAAGCAAAAACTTAGAAACTCAAGAGGTCAAAGGTAAAAGCAAATCAAAGCCGGGTTTGTCCAACTCATTCCACTGAAACACCGATGGAAGATTTCTTGGAATAGAAAAAAAAGCCAGAAGCTGAGGATCTTGGCTGAGGGTGCAAGTGCTGGTAACCTCTCCCCTCTAGTTTTGAAAAAAAACTAAATCAGAAGAAAATGCAGATGCGGACCCATTTCAAAGTTTGCAAAGAAGAAACTTTAAAAAAAGAAGAAACTTTGAACAACAGACAAGCAAAAACTTAGAAACTCAAGAGGTCAAGGTTAAATGCAAATCAGAGCCGGGTCTCTCCAACTCATTCAACTGAAACACCGATGGAAGATTTTCTGAAATAGAATAGAAAGGCCAGATGCTGAGGATCTTGGCTGAGGGTGAAAGTGCTGGTAACCTCTCCCCTCTATTTAGAAATAAAACTAAATCAGAAGATAATGCAGATGCGGTCCCTTTGTTTGCAAAGAAGAAACTTTGAACAACAGACAAGCAAAAACTTAGAAACTTGCGAGTTCAAAGGTAAAAGCACATCAGAGCCGGGTCTCTCCAACTCATTCCACTGAAACACCGATGGAAGATTTTCTGAAATAGAATAGAAAGGCCAGATGCTGAGGATCTTGGCTGAGGGTGCAAGTGCTGGTAACCTCTCCCCTCTTGTTTTGAAATACAACTAAATCAGAAGAGAATGCAGATGCAGACCCATTTCAAAGTTTGCAAAGAAGAAACTTTGAACAACAGACAAGCAAAAACTTAGAAACTCAAGAGGTCAAGGTTAAATGCAAATCAGAGCCGGGTCTCTCCAACTCATTCAACTGAAACACCGATGGAAGATTTTTTGGAATGGAAAAGAAAGGCCAGATGCTGATGATCTTGGCTGAGGGTGCAAGTGCTAGTAACCTCTCCCCTCTAGTTTTGAAATAAAACTAAATCAGAAGATAATGCAGATGCGGTCCCTATGTTTGCAAAGAAGAAACTTTAAACAACAGACAAGCAAAAACTTAGAAACTCAAGAGGTCAAAGGTAAAAGCACATCAGAGCCGGGTCTCTCCAAGTCATTCCACTGAAACACCGATGGAAGATTTTCTGAAATAGAATAGAAAGGCCAGATGCTGAGGATCTTGGCTGAGGGTGAAAGTGCTGGTAACCTCTCCCCTCTAGTTTTGAAATAAAACTAAATCAGAAGAGAATGCAGATGCGGACCCACTTCATGTTTGCAGAGAAGAAACTTTGAACAGACAAGCAAAAACTTAGAAACTCAAGAGGTCAAAGGTAAAAGCACATCAGAGCCGGGTCTCTCCAACTCATTCCACTGAAACACCGATGGAAGATTTTCTGAAATAGAATAGAAAGGCCAGATGCTGAGGATCTTGGCTGAGGGTGCAAGTGCTGGTAACCTCTCCCCTCTAGTTTTGAAATAAAACTAAATCAGAAGAGAATGCAGATGCGGACCCACTTCCATGTTTGCAGAGAAGAAACTTTGAACAGACAAACAAAAACTGAGAAACTCAAGAGGTCAAAGGTAAAGCACATCAGAGCTGGGTCTCTCCAACTCATTCCACTGAAACACCGATGGAAGATTTCTTGGAATAGAAAAAAAGCCAGATGCTGAGGATCTTGGCTGAGGGTGCAAGTGCTGGTAACCTCTCCCCTCTAGTTTTGAAATAAAACTAAATCAGAAGAGAATGCAGATGCGGACCCACTTCCATGTTTGCAGAGAAGAAACTTTGAACAGACAAACAAAAACTTAGAAACTCAAGAGGTCAAAGGTAAAGCACATCAGAGCTGGGTCTCTCTAACTCATTCAACTGAAACACCGATGGAAGATTTCCTGGGAGGGAAAAGAAAAGCCAGATGCTGAGGATGTTGGCTGAGGGTGCAAGTGCTAGTAATCTCTCCCTTCTAGTCTTGAAATAAAACTAAATCAGAAGAGAATGCAGATGCGGACCCACTTTGATGTTTGCAAAGAAGAAACTTTGAACAACAGACAAGGAAAAACTTAGAAACTCAAGAGGTCAACGGTAAAAACACTTCAGAGCCGGGTCTCTCCAACTCATTCCACTGAAACACCGATGGAAGATTTCTTGGAATAGAAAAAAAAGCCAGATGCTTGAGGATCTTGGCTGAGGGTGCAAGTGCTAGTAATCTCTCCCCTCTAGTCTTGAAATAAAACTAAATCAGTAGAGAATGCAGATGCGGACCTACTTCGATGTTTGCAAAGAAGAAACTTTGAACAACAGACAAGCAAAAACTTAGAAACTCAAGAGGTCAAAGGTAAAAACACTTCACAGCCGGGTCTCTCCAACTCATTCCACTGAAACACCGATGGAAGTTTTCCTGGAATGAAATACAAAGGCCAGATACTGAGGATCTTGGCTGAGGGTGCAAGTGCTAGTAATCTCTCCCCTCTTGTTTTGAAATAAAACCAATTCAGAAGAGAAATGCAGACGGGGACCCACTTCCTTGTTTGCAAAGAAGAATTTCTAAATAAACAGACAAGCAAGAACATAGAAACTTAACCTCTCACCTCTGCTTTAGAAATAAAACTGAATGTTGTCCACATGTTTATCCAAAGAGTCCTGTGTCCTTTGGTGGACTTCTTTAGTGTGATGATGAAAGGTATACTAGGGATCTTATACAAAGTTGGGAGAGTGCTTTAAGAGATAAAGTTTGGAGTTGGTTATGCCAGGATCATTTGAGCATTAGGAAACATCCATGTGTAGATTGTATCCATAGTGTTTCTCTTGTATGAGTTTCCTTGTTTCACTACGTAGTTTATGATAGTTACCTTCCTTGATAATTATAGATAAAGTAAACATCTATACATCCCATTTACTTTGCACCAATCTGTTGAGAAAACACCTTTAAGAAACAAAAACCAAAACAAAACACAATTCAAGGATAAATCATGATTGTCACAATGGTTACTTTGATTGAAAACTCTTAACTCGGCTCTCACGACTGGGTCTTATCATTTTAGGTTTGATGTAGATACTAACGTCACGGGGGAAGCAATTTTAGCATTTTGTCAAGATGAATTCTACAGTGAACACTACAGAACCTGTCTCTACCGATAACCCAGGCCTTGGTGACAACTGGAGATGGTTTACTGTCATTCAGTTCATCTTGGCAATCTTCGGTATCCTTGGTAACATTCTAGTCATCATTGTGTACGTCAAGAAACTCCGTAATCGAAGCAACTCCAACAAACTGATCGTGATGTTAGCAGTTGCTGATCTGATTACATCTGTAGCTATAATCCCGTTGCCGTCTCCATCCTACGTACCGAACTCGGCAGCTGGTAGAGTCTACTGTATCTTTACATATTCTGCTGTCATAATGTGGATTTCCATCATCGCTTCAATATTTACTCTTACGCTGTTATCTCTAGAAAGATACTTTGCTATAGTACATCCCATCAAACACAAGGCGGCATTTAGTAATCGTAATGTTGTGTTTACAATTACTTTGATATGGATTGTGGCAGTTGTTATTAATAGCAATAGCTTTTACATCACCCAAGTTGATCAACATAACGAGTGTGTACTCATTTGGCCAAACAGTGCTTTTCGGGTGTTCCATGGTGTGTGTATTTTTCTGGTCGAATTCGTCATCCCAGTTGCCGTAATGATTGTGTCTCACTGTTGCGCCACCAGAGAGTTGCAAGAACAAGCTCAGAGACTTCTTAAGATGAACGAGTCGACATCCTCCCCGGCCTCCTCCTTGCTGCGATGTCGTCGTCGTGTCATCCGAATGGTCTTCATAGTCGTCATCACTTTCATTATCTGCTGGTCTCCGGATCAAGTCGCTTACATCCTAATCAATCTAAATGCACTTCCTACAGACTACTTTGGGAGCTATGTGTACCGTTCATTTGCACTTTTAGCCTTCGTCAACTCGAGCGCCAACCCAATAATTTATATTTGCTTAAACAAAAACTCTCGTATTGCCACGATTCAACTTATCCCCTTTATGCCTCGAAGAGAAACGCCGAGATAGATAGACATAAACTAACGCTGACTTGTATAATACGCCCGGAAGTTCCTGCTGATTGAACATCGACATTAAGTTTCTTTGAAATCATTCGTTATTGTAAATAATTTGGTCAATACTAATGGGGACACTAGCGGTTGATTTCACAAAACACTACAAGATTCATTTAAAAATGTCATTACTATCATAGTGATTTGTAATTTGATGTCAATGACGATTGATATACTTCTTAATACAAGGGGACATATTTATCATGAACCTGTTGTCCAACTCGGAGATGTCCAACTCTGAGTCAGGTTCGAGGGAAGATGTATATAACAAACATGACTTCATTTTAAATGGAACTAGTCATGTGGAGATACAACATAAGAGGAACCACGGATAAACCATGTATATTTAAATGCAAAGCGCATTGAGACGTTATTGTAAAATGCACTAGTTATTATTACTATTATTTAATAAAAACCTGCAAAACTTCAAAATCACTTTATTAAAATTAGTTGTAAAACAAAGGAATTAATGTTACAATTTACCATTGAAATACAAACAGCTGGACTTTAAAAAGAGTACCGGTATTTTTAATGAAATTATAAAAATATGCAATTTGTAAAGAAGGTTATCGAATATAATTTTGTGCATAAAACAAATATTGAGAAATGAAACGGCAACGATTTATTGTTTTAGGAAATGTTACAGATATTATTGGCGTGTCGTGGCTGAGTGCATCGGACTCAAGTTCTGGTTGCTAAGTCATCAGGGTGTGGGTTCGAATCCCGGCCATGACACTTGTGTCCTTGAGCAAGACACTTAACTATAATTGCTTCTCATCACGCAGGGGTAAATGGGTACCTGAGGGGGCAGAGATGGTTCTTGTGATTGGTTTAGCTCAGTGTGCTACATACTTGGCCGTATACTTCCCATGGAGCTGAGATGGTTTAAGGAATAAAATAATATGGCCCAGTGACCAGAGGTAATAATGTTTGAAGCGCAATGGAATTGCGCTATATAAGAGTCGATATTGTTATTGTTGTTATTGTTATGTAAAAATCCGTTGTATAAGAACTACTTTATGAGGTTAAAATTTGTACTTGTATCTAATTGTATCTGCACTCAACTGTAAACTGATTTGTATCGAAGGTAACATGTATATTTTTAGTTTGTAGTCATAACAAGGAAACTAAACAGGCAGAACCGAAAGAAACACAAATAATGCCATGAAACCGAATGTGTAGAAGAGTTTTACTCAATGTTGAATGTACATATCATAAACACGAACACTAAGAGAAATGCAATTAAAATAATACCGGTACACCTTCCGTAATCATTGTATCAAACAGTTTCTTTGTTAAGGTGTCTGCGGAATTTGTTGTATAAAGTCTTTAGTTTTACCCAACAAATCCACAGACACAAGTGTTCTGTTAGTGAAAAGACTCATGGTATTTCTCAACGAAGTTCTAAAAACTGCTGAAATATTTAACCATTATTCACTGGAATATATAAAATCATGTTCATCTCTGTTGTCTGTTGCGACTCTAGCTCAAGCTGCTCACTTAGCTTAAAGAGATCACATTGGTTCATTGTCCCCCCTTTTCCATGTTTTGTTCATTATTAGGCAATGTCTTTGGCCACTTTGGAAGTTCGCATGGGGCGATCCTATGTGGGCCTATCCCCTCCAAAAGTGAGGATGTATTCAAAAGGGATGGTATTAATGAAATAGTACTATTGTTTTGTAGTTTGCAAACATTTTGGGTGCATTAAAGGGCTGTGTCGGCATGATAAAAGCAGGTCTGTGGCTGTACATGGAATTATGAACTCTCACCCAGTTACTGCACGTGGGCGTTGTCCCTTCGTATACCTATGGAAGGAGCGCGCGTGTGAGCAGTAACTGCATGGGTGAGAGTGTATAATTCCATGTACAGCCACGGGCCCACTTTGATCATGACGACACAGCCCCTTAAAACTACTACCACTTTTGTTTGTACGCGCTTAAAAACGGACATTGGCAACTGGCAATAAAAACAGTGGGGGAAATCCTGTTTCCCACTAGATTAACCAAAGGTGTTGCCTTGGACAAAGGCTCTTATAAAAATGCATTGGGCCAGTGAACTTCCATAGTTTCACACGCTTACTTTGGTTGTAGTGGGCACTTTTCTTCTTAAGTCTCTGTCAAGTTCTGTGCACTTTTTTCTACAGGATATTTTGGTATCTTCATTTTTGTTGCTTGTTCCCTTGCAACCTCATATACACATAAAAAAAACCCACACACACAATTTCTAATGTTTGTGACACCCCCCCCCCACCAAGTTGACTATTGATGTACTATAGTGTACTGCCTAAGGGTTCGCAGTAAAGGCCAATGCGCTAAAAAAGTAAACTTCCTTTGAACTTTAATTGGACCGTCTGAAATTTTCTTCAAGTATTCTCTCATAATACTTTCAGTGCACCCATTGTCTGTTTACCCGTAAGTGAACGTTTCACTGTTCAGGGAGTTAGGAGGGGCCAATTAGCGATATCAACGTTTAACGCAAATAACGTTTTCCCAACCCTTACCAAACATTCCAAAATGATACATTTGATATGTGATTGAATTTGATACTAAGATATATCGATTGCATTTATTGTTAAAATCCGCCTCCTGTCTCTTTCTTTCGAGGTAAATCATCTTTAAAGAAGGTGTTCTAAATACTGTTACCGACTGAGTATTTCAGACGGATTGGTTGCCGTTTACCAAGTGATATTTTTCCACTGAATTACAAACCGGCTGATATAATTGTACATTATCTTTAACAAACCCACTGCATAGGAAATATGACGTAACATTGTTGCCTTACTATCCCGTTTCACTGATCACCTTACAGGAAAATGACCTTGATGTTTAAGGAAATGACGACTGTTGAGAAGCCACGTCCTCAGGGTAAATAGTGATAGAGAATGGGGGGGGGGGTTCTTACGCTCAGGCCAGTGTAATGGAACAATGGACCTCACAAAGTTGTTCTTTGTTCAACTTGGACCCCACAGAGGGAATTCCTTAAAAAAGGAATAATAGAACAACAGAAGGACCCCACAAACCGGATCCGTAAGGATGTGTGTGCGTGTGTGTGTGTGCTAAGTATCTACAAAAATAATACAAATTCTCTACAATTATTTTGAATTAAATTGTCCGTTGAGAAAAGTCGCTACTGGCTAGCAAGCCTGTATTTCTCAAAGTAATTTCCGTTTCCGGTTATTATCTGAGGACTCCCAGCTTTTAACCATCGGTATTTTATCTTTTGGCTTCCTTTCCTGCTTAGAATCCTTGTCGCTGCTTACACCATTACAGGTATACCTATATCACACATTCAAAAGTGTGTCTATCATAAGGTTATCATGGCTCGAGTGAGTGTTCTGATGTATCTAGTGCTTTTTGTCTGGTGCTCTTTGGATCCAAATTCAGGCTCTACAGTTAGTGCACAAACTAGTATCAGTCTATTTACCTCATTAGTTGAGCCAACTGAAGGGGAAACAGCTGTACTGCAATGTAACGCAGATCACATACAACCATTCATCATTGAATGGATGAGAGTTGTCCTGAATAGTGAAGTGACGTTGGCAAGAAATGGAACAAGCCTCGACTCAAGATTTCAAATCCAAACACTGATCAGCGACCCGACAACAAAGAGCGAGCTCTTAAACATCGCTAATATTACCAAAGATGATGCGGCGGAGTACATATGCCGAGCAACAGATCTTATGGGATCGAGGGTGATTTCGACAAGCAAGTACATATCTGTATTGTACTTCCCATCTGAACCAACTTGCGTTCCCAATGGACCTTTAACTGTTCAAGAAGGAGATACACTAACTATGAACTTCACTACTGAGAGAGGTAACCCAACAGTATCGAGTACACGAAGTGCACGAATTGGCACTAGTTACCCTTGGACTTACACAGCTTCCATGAGTGAACAGACGCAGTCGTTACAGCTGGTTATTAGCACAGGTGATGATGGAAACTATTTTTACTTTGAAATCAAATCTAATTTAGCAGCATTCCTGGGCATGTCAAGATCATGTACTATAGGTCCCATCAGTGTACTACCCATGATAACCCCATCAATGACAAAATACTCCAATGAGCCAACTACCAGCCATCAGACTCCTGACAGTAGTGGACCCACGCTGAGAGATAGAACGCCAATGGAACCAACGAGTGATCTTTCATTCTGCTATCTTTGTGAGACTGAGTGTACTGGAACGACTGAAGGTACTGTGGTGCTTTTTCATGAGGCCTTTCCTATACTGTGGATATCAGCCTTCATAGTCAGTATTGGCCTCTTGATTATCTCAGTCATAACTAACGTGATATTTGCTCTCGCGCAACGAAGGCAGAAGAACAAACAACGAAAAACTGAACCCTACATAGAGATGAAGCAAATAGGAGATGGAAATCGAAATGATATTGAAACAATTCGCGAGCAGACTAACGACACACAACACACCTACGACCACCTAACTGGACTTGACAGGAGTCCAAAATATGACTACCCCCGGAACAATCCGGACAGCAGCAATATCACTTATGAAGCAGTCGGTGAAGACCAGGGGGTCGAGAAACGTTATCAGAATGTAAAATATTAAGTAGGCCTACAAAGTTCACGTCCACTCCAACGAGTTTTCGAATTGTCATGCATATATTGTGTTACTGCAAACCCCGTTTAGAACGAGCCCCTTGTGCGAAATTCACCTCTATATTTCGCATTCAGCGCGCCTGTGTACTGTGCAAGCACGTACGTCAACATCATATGCCTTTTCGAAAACACGTTTAGGGCTTGGGCTCAGGCTTAGGCAACCGACTGTTTGAAGCCCGGTGCCGAAAGCACACGTTTTCAAAATAACCGACGGAGCATCAAAGCCAAACCGAAGCCCTCACCGCATTTTCGAAAAAGGACCCTTATAGCCATTTCAGACAACATAGGTTTATAGGGATATATACACATGGGCTAGTGCGCTAAACGCGCGTTTGCCATAATTGAGTAAAACAATGCATCATGGTGTCAGCCTTTCAACCAATGTGATTCATTTAAAACTGTCTAGGTTCAATTTCACTAAACAAGTTGTCAATATTGCCATAGTGATTTGTACTGTGACGTCACAATTTGTTTAGTAAAAAAGAATGATGCACATCTTAAGATTTGTCTTAGCTCTTTGTGAAATCGAGTGACGGAGGGAATGAAAGAATGGTGACGATGTCTTAACTGACATGGACTGAGTCGTAGTTAACTACCGTAATCCCGATGGTCTTTAGCGGTATTTTAAATTGATTTATCTCAATGTCACTACAGTACATTTGGCAATTCGAATGCGTATTCGGACTTAGTATGTTTCTTTACACGTTCCCTTCAAGGAACCCAAGACCCCATCATCGAATCAATACACATAACACTAGCACGTTGCATCCAAATGACTTCAACGTATCTTGGTTGAAAAGTTTCAAGTATTGGACATTCTTACGAGATTCTTAGATACACAAAACAAAAACATACACCCCCCCCAAAAAAAATAAATAAAAATAAAATAAAATACACATAGGCATTCATGTTTTGCTGAGAGTACTTTAATTTTTGCTTTTTATGGCAAACATAGGCATCAATAAAACATAGTTTCAATATTTTAAGATATTTCTAATTATATCAAGATTCTGTATTTTTCCAACAAATCTTTGAAATTCAGACAAGTGATATGTTTCTGGCAGGGTAATCATTTCGGGATATCTTAAACTGGATTCCGATATAATTTTTTTTACAGATTTTAAAATGTCTCGAAATACGAATATTCATTCTTAATATTCGTAGAAATAATTATGTCTAGAAGACTCTAGAGATATATAATTAGGAACAAAATATAATCTTTTGTCGAGATATAGATTGATTTCAAATTAAGAAGTGATGTTTTAGCTTAAAGGCACTGGACACGTTTGGTAATTACTCAAAATATACAGTAGCAGCAAAACTTACTTGGTAACGAGCAACGGAGAGCTGTTGATAAGTATAAAACATTGTGAGAAACGACTCCCTCTGAAGTAACGTAGTTTTTGAGAAAGAGGTAATTTCTCACTAAAATATTCGAATCTGAGAAAGACTTCAGGCCTGAAGCCTTTCTCAGGCATCTGAAAGCACACAATTTTGTGCAACAAGGGTGTTTTTTCTTTCATTATTTTCTTGCAACTTCGATGACCAATTGAGCCCAAATTTTAACAGGTTTGTTATTTTATGCATATGTTGGGATACTCCAAGTGAGAAAACTGGTCTTTGACAATTACCAAACGTGTCCAGTGCCTTTAAAGTTAATAAGCCATTGTAATATTACTATTTTGCACTGAAGAGCTATTTACAAATATTGTTTAAAAACAACATTCTTTTTAGATTAACAACTCACCGATCATAATTATTTGTATTGCGACTACATTTCAGTTTGCTTCTTACGTTAAAGGGTCTGTATGTTTGGTTATGACTCTGAAAACTAATGGCAATAAAAACTTACTCGGTAAGAAGTACAGCAGCTTCTGATAGTATGAAGCATTTTGAGAAACATTTCACTTTGAAGTAATGTGGTTATGGAAAAAGATATCAGTTTTTATCCAAAAGAATTTGAATCTGAGAAGCGTTACTGCACTAACGTTTCTCAAACTGTGTATTCCAGTTGTTCACCCGCTTTGGATAGTATAATGCATTTTGAGGAACTTTTCACTTCGAAGTACTAGAGTTATGGAAAAAATATCACTCTTTATCCACAAACATTTGAACCTTAGAAGCGTTACTGCAGTAGCGTTTCTCAGATAGTGTATTCCAATTGCAGATTATTCTTCCTGTGCAAGTCATTTTGACAAAAACAGTAAATTGACTTGAATTGATGTATTAGAGTAGGCTATCATCACCAAGGGTCTGTAAACGTTTGGTAATTACTCATAACATTAATGGCAATACAAACTTACTTGGTGAGAAGTACAGCAGCTTCTGATAGTATGAAGCATTTTGAGAAACATTTCACTTTGAAGTAATGTGGTTATGGAAAAAGATATCAGTATTTATCCAAAAGAATTTGAATCTGAGAAGCGTTACTGTAGTAACGTTTCTCAAACTGTGTATTCCAGTTGCAGATTATTCTTCCTGCGTGGACATAACTGCTCCAGATTTTCGGCAATATCTAAAAAACGCTACCACTTTTTGAAATGAAATTTTCACAGGTTAGTTTTATGGTATATATCTACAACTATATTGGATTGAAACAAACAGTGGGTTCCAATTACCAAACGTATAGAATCCCTTCAAACAACACTTTTTACGAGCAGTTATGTACGCTTATACTTATAGATTGCAGTGTTGTAGGGCTTGGTCTTACATTGCTGGGTCGCTCCTTGGTCAGGTACCGCAATGGTAACTGGTTACCTCTGTCTATGTTGGGACGCCCATTTAGTTACAGAATGCCGTGTGCGTCAATTAAACTCAAGTAAACCAATTAAGTCACCCCAATAGTATACAACAACTGGCCGCAATGTTTTCCCCAACACGATGAAGGCCAATATGTGCACATCATGCTTTCAATGGTTAAACCGCTGCATAGCTGAATAATCAGCATGTACAGAAGGTTACGAGGGATTTCTTATTGAGTGGGAATGTAGTATCGACTCATATTGAGGGCACTATAACGTATATACATGCACTTTCCATATCAGCCCAAACATCTGACGTCACACTTCGAGGCTCGTGAATAATGCCAGATACCGGCCTTTAGATGCTGGCAATTTCCTGCCGGCAGAAGTACCTTTGACCTCGCATACCATAATATTGCACTACCCTCAATCGTGTTATATCACTTTCAGTCTCAGATGCGTCATGCGGGTATCATATTATGTCTATCCAATAGAACCATTGGTTTTATATTATACCGTGCCTGTCTTTGCGGATAACGACAGGGGACCAGTCTATTTCTATACATCCCGTCTGCGTCAATTAGGTTCACATAGCATTACACAGAGGGCGCTATTATTCAAGAGAAGGAGACAAAATCCATATGAAAACAACAACACTGCAATCAGTTAACGAGTAATACTTGGATCATTAGCATTTTGATAAGTCATAGATAAATCGACTGACCCGGTCTCAGCTTTGATTTATTTTGCCATTCATGTAACAATTCTTCCTATAACAAGGAAATACTCAAGTGTACAACTACCACTTAACCATTTCCAGTGTTTAAATGGTAAAATTATTTAAAACTAATTGTTACCCTCTAAGGACCAGAAGGGTTTCCTGTTGTACGGAGAGCACTTGTTGGAATGGAATGTGTATACGGAAACTACTACACTATATAGGCCCTTACTGTTTCCGGATTATTGAAAGTTCAGTCTTGGTTCAACGTTCATATAGCGTTTTCAACAACAACGATTATACCAAATACAAATGTGAACAGTTTATGAGTGCCATGATGTTTGTTGTGTAACTTCAATGGTATAGACCCCTAACATTGGCCACCATCGTTGACGAAACGTGCACTCGTGAAAGGCTATCATTGGCTTAGAGTTGTGCGCCGCGCGTACACACGTGGACTTTTCCATTGTTTGTCATCAAAGATGGCGGTCAGTTATTATGTAACGTGCAACCCATCTATTTACTGTATTTTTGTAAATTTGAAAATACTGTCACATAGCCTATCTATAAATATAAATAGTTTTCGCTTTATGACGTCAATAATAATCAGTTTGTGAGGATCGAGGGACTTCCTCTACCACAGGGCTCGATTTCACAAAGCACCAAGAATCGTCTTAAGTTGAGTTTTCAGTATTACCATAGTGATTCGTATTGTGACATCACACTTTGCTTAGCAATTAAGATTTGATGCAACGATAAACACATGGGTTTCTGGAAGCTCATCCAGGGTACAGCACAAGCGGGGCATCGATATCACTCGCTATGTACGGAGAGTTCAAACTGGCTTATTCGTGAAAAATACTTCCTGATACAGATTGCTGTACAAGTAGTTTAGATGTCGAAACTTATGGAGGTTTTATGATTAAAGTTTAAGATTTTAAACTTTCTCGAAATACGAATATTCATTCTTATTAAGTTTAAATAATTTGAGAGATATATAAATAGGAAGCAAATATAATATTTTGTCGAGATATAGTTTTATTGCAAATTAAGAATGGATGTGTTTTAGCTTAAAGATAATAATTACTATTTTGCACTGAAAGCTATTTACGAATATTTTTAAAACAACATTCTCTCTAGATTAACAACTCAATCTACTATCTTATTTATATTGCGAGTACATTTCAGTTTGCCTCTTAATTAATTCATCACTGTATCATGTGTAACACAAGCAAAAAACCCCAACAACAACATTTTTTACGAGCAGTTATGTACGCTTATAGACTTCAGTGTTGTATGTAGGGCTTGGTCTTACATTGCTGGGTCGCTCCTTGGTCAGGTACCGGTATGGTACCTGGTTACCTTTTTTCATTTTTTGACGCGCATTAGCTACTAAACGCCGTGTGCGTGAAATAAACTCATTCAAGTAAACCAATCAGGTCACCCCAATAGTATACAACAACTGGCCGCAATGTTTTCCCCAACACGATGAAGGCCGATATGTGCACATCATGCTTTCAATGGTTAAACCGCTGCATAGCTGAATAATCAGCATGTACAAAAGGTTACGAGGGATTTATAATTGAGTGGGAATGCAGTATCAACTCATATTGAGGGCACTATAACGTATGTACATACTCAGCCTCGCTACCATGGGCAGCGCGCCGTATCGATACCTCTCGTCACTGACCCCTGGAAACACTGAAAATCAAGAGTGATTAAAGGGACACGTTGCCTTGGATCGGACGAATTGGTCTAAAAAAAAGCGTTTGTAACCGTTTGTTTTAAAATGCATATTATGGTTAGAAAGACGTTATAAAAGTAGCAATGATCCACACAAATATGCCTCGAAATTGCGTGGTTTTCTTTTTACTTTGCGAACTAACAGTCACGGTCGGCCATTTTGTGGAGTCAAAAGAATTGACAAATTGGTTAGGTTGCAAAAAAAGCTATCCGTATTATCTCCAAGGCACAATTTAGAGACCACACCACACCGTTATTTCGTAAATTTAAACTTCTTACTCTTGCTAATATCAACAGCCTCCAAAAACATATTCCCGTGTTCAAACTCTTCAATAATTTACTCTGCATAATAGTTTTCAGTGAAACAGATCTGTTCACAGTTATAATACTCGGTCTTGTTCTAAAGTTCACATTCCGCTCGTTAAAACCACTCTCTCCCAACATTTTATTAGGTTCTTAGGTCCTGTAAACTTGAACAGTCTCCCTGTATCACTTTGTGAACGTAAATCACGCGCTCTTTTTAAACACAAACTGAAATCTGCTTTAATCCACCAGCCGTTTCAGTAAACTCTTATTATCCTAGTTGACTGTTACTGGTACCCCCCCCCCCCTATTGAATTATATATCATCTTACTGCCGTTGCTAGTCGTTGTACACGTGAACACACACTGCTATTGTTACTTGTTATAGGTGTTATTTTGTTTATTCGTCTGTTGTAAAGCTGTTGTTTTGTTTCGTTTTTGTAGGCTGTTCCTTGACAAGCACCACTTTTTGGAACGTGCCTTCACATTTATTGACTGTAGGCCTACCTTTTTTTCTTGATGATAATATGTGGAAATAAACTTTGCTTTGAATTGAATTGAACTTGAATTGAATTGAATTGAATTTTCTTTTTACTTGTCGAACTAACAGTCACGGTCGGCCATTTTGTGGAGTCAAAAATTTGACTCCACAAAATGGCCGATCGTGTTTGTTCACGATGTAAAAGGGAAACCACGCAATTTCGAGACATATTTGTGTGGATCATTGTATTCTACTTTTAAAACATCTTTCTAACCATACGCATTTTAAAACAAACGGTTACAAACGTTTTTTATAGACCAACTCGCCCGATCCAAGGCTACGTGTCCCTTGAACTCACCAAAAGTTACTGCTTTGCGCACACGCTTGTTAAAATAATCGAGCGCTTGTAGGGCGCTTGTCGGGCGCTTAGTACGCGCGTGTAAAAATGCACGTATTTCGACCAAATACATTTCAAATGAATCATGTTTTTATATGGTCAACCTAAACTGCATACAGTTAGACGTATCACAAGATCGAAATAGAAAAAGAATGAATAATAATAATACAAATAATAATAATACAAATAATAATAATAATAACTATAATAATACAATCAGGGGGATGCAATGAGGACCAAAGATCTAAGTGACGAGTCGCAGACTTTCCTTAAACAACTGGGGAACAGCGATGGGTGAGATGGGTACGAGGTAGGGTAGAAGAAGGGAACAGCGATGGGTGAGATGGGTACGAGGTAGGGTAGAAGAAGGGAACAGAGATGGGTGAGATGGGTACGAGGTAGGGTAGGAAAAGGGTACAGAGACGTCAGGTAGATGGGTGAGGGGTAGGACAGGACAAATACAGGATGAATACATTTCATGCATTTTCTTTTTGAATTAAATTGAATTGAATAAAAAAAATTTAAAAAAATGTAGTTCACACTTCAAATTAAAACACGACTTGCTGGACAAAAATTATCCAGTTGGAAAATGTTACCTGTTACCCACGACAACAAGCCAACTGACCATGAGCAACAAGAACTCTATACCTTTGAGAAAGCTCTCATAGAGTTATACATAAGAACTAGATGGCTCACTGGCAATGCTGCGTGCTCAAACGCGACGGGACCGCAATGAGACGCGCGCGCCATTTTGACGAGGGCAACATTAAATACGAAGTACGCGGTGTGCATGTAATGCTGTCAAAAAAACGGGCGGCCGTTTTAAAGTTGTTTCGTGGGGCTTATCTTATTTGTTTCAATAGAGGATGAACAACATATTCAATAGCACTATGTCATGATTATTTTATTGTCCAAAGTGAAGGAATATAATTCTAAAATCTAGTTTTATTCGAGGATTATAAAATACTAAACGGTCTCCACTGGAATTCACAAAAAGTTCACATTTATGGTAAACTAATGTTCTGTAGCAACACACATTAATAAGTCTAGACACAAATAAATTCATTTGAACTTTAGATAAACATCTTCAACAGAATAAGTTTTATTTACAATCATTTTGGATCTTTAGTAAATCCTGTAAAAAATGGCAAATTGTATCAACAACCATGATCGCGACGATGTTTATTGTTTTTTGCCTACGTACAAAATGGCCGCGGCTCGCCCTTTTCGGGCCGTGTAGTTAGGCTAGTGCGCCCTCTAGTTGTTATACCTTTCTTGTGTTGATAAACAAACCGCGCCGGTTGGCATGGACGGCCGAATGTTAGCAAAACATTCAATCGTGTTAACAAATGTTGTGTCCAATTTCAACATTTCTGTAAACTTTCAATCAACCAAAAATACATACCATGATTGGTTGCTTTGTTTCCAACAAATTCAACACTATTTTTGAATATTTGTGCGACATTGCTGCAAACTATGGCTATCTGTTTTTGCTTTGCATTTATTTGCTTTCCATATTTTTCCACCCTCGGTTGGCAAAAACTCGGGCTGTGACGTGTCAAAAGAAAGGTTTGCAGCAATGTCGCACAAATATTCAAAAATAATGTTGAATTCGTTGGAAACAAATCAACCAATCATGGGAGGTATTTCAGCTCATGAATCTTTACAGAAAATGTTGAATTTGGTCACAATTTTCTTTTAACGCGATTGATTGTTTTGCTAACATTCGGCTGGCCATGCCAACCGGCGCACTTTGTTTATCAACAAAAGAAAGGTCTATAATATAACTCTATGGTTGCTCTATGACTTGATGCGTCTTTCAACAGCGCGCTCTGCGTAGTCCCTAACACAGAATGGATCAACCACAGGACTAACTAAATTATCCAATATATTTTGATATTTTAAAGTCAAACTTCCAGGTGTTATGATCGAGCAAGGCATTCTGGGAAAAAACAAAATGGCGCGGCGAGATCGTATACCACTGGGAACGAGATTGGCACTTTCTATACCAGCCCAAACATCTGACGTCACACTTCGAGGCTTTTAGATCCTGGCATACCATAATATTGCACTACCCTCAGTCGTGCTGTGTCAATTTCAGTCTCAGTTATGCGTCATGCTATCCAATAAAACCATTGGTTTTATAAAACCAGTGCCTGTCTTTATCCTTGCGGATAACGACAGGGGACCAGTCTATTTCTATACAGCCCGTCTGCGTCAATTAGGTTCACATAGCATTACACAGAGGGCGCTATTATTCAAGAGAAGGAGACAAATCCAAATGAAAACAACAACACTGCAATCAGTTAACGAGTAATACTAACCCCCTTGGATCATAGAGCAAGGACCAGCTTCGATCATTAGCATTTTGATAAATCATAGATAAATCGACTGACCCGGTCTCAGCTTTGATTGATTTTGCCATTCATGTAACAATTCTTCCAATAGTTACCACTTACCAGAGCCAGCCAACATTTTCAGTGTTTATTTGGTACAATTATTTAAAACTTGTTACCCTCTAAAGACCAGAAGGGTTTCCTGTTGTACGGAGAGCACTTGTTGGAATGGAATGTGTATACGGAAACTATTAACACTAATAGGCCCTTACTGTTTCCGGATTATTGAAAGTTCAATCTTGTTTCAACGTTCATAGCGTTTTCAACAAAAACGACTCTACCAATACAAAATGTGCACAGTTTATGAGTGCCATGATGTTTGTTGAGTAACTTCAATGGTATAGACCCCTAACATTGGCCACCATCGTTGATGAAACATGCACGCGGGAAAAGGCTATCATTGGCTGAGTCGTACGCAGCGCGTACACGCGTGGACCTTTCCACTGTTTTTCATCAAAGATGGCGGTCAATTACGTAATGTGCAACCCATCTATTTACTGTATTTGATTTATTTATCTACTGCCCTGTTATTGTATCAATTTGAAGACAATTTATTTGCTTGTCCTGGGGGGTGTTTCATAAAGCTTTACAATTAATCTTATCTCCAAATAATCAATCTTATCTACAAACAATCAATCTTAAACTCCTCAAATTTACAATTAATCTTATCTCTGTTTCATAAAGCAAGTTAAGCTTGATACCAACCTTAACTTACTCTTCAATCGATCTTAGTCTTACACTTGATCCAAATCAGTTGTAGAAGCAAATTAATCAATCTTAAGTCTGAAATGTGGTTTTCGCGAAAAATTAAAACATTTCAGTTTATTTTTTGATTCAATAAGCATGCCTCTCCAAAAGCTTTTATTAGAGAACTGTCGCACTTTACGTGGGAAGAGAATATGTAGAGATACAGAGAACCCTCTGTATCATTGAATGAGGTTTAACATTTACAATAAATACATATTAAGGGTTCTTTTTCGTCAATGACAACAACAAATTATATTTTAAATGTATAAACTTTGATTTAATTTTTTTATTTTGTGGAAAGGATTTATTCAAGCAGGTCACGGCAGAAATTGCAGTGCCACTTCCCCTTTTGTGTTCAAAATCTTTTTTCAACTTCACAAAGTTTCATATTCTTTTTCCATGGAATTTTTTACCAGTGAAGCCAAGGGGAAAATGTTCATTCAAGTGTCCCAAGACCTGCTAAGCCAGCCCAACAAGCGAAACTTAAGGGACTGAAATATTGGCATTAACCCAATTAGGAGATTTATGGACGTTTTCCGGAACAGCAACTATATTTTGAGTTTAATTAATATATTAAATGATTTCTGCATTTATGAAATTTTGAGACGACATTGTAAGACGATAATTACAAACATTACTGATGCATTGAATGTCAAATCGGAACAGGTGACAGCAAAACTTGGACATTAAAAAGCAGTTGCAGAATATAACCAAAATAGTAAAAACTGCCTTTAAAACATAACCATTCAACTCATGACAAATTATTTACGAAGTCTTAGTTTCTTCCAATTTTCATTTTATTTTATGAGGACAATTAAACTATAAAAACATTGACAAGTTTGCTTTAACATTATCATATATGTCTCCAATACATCATATCATTATATCAAATTAATTCAATTTAATTGGCAAGAATTTAAATTAACAAATAGTTAGATATGAGATTAGTTATAAAAGGAAAATAGGTCAATTTAAGTCACAGCCATTTTGTTTTCTTTGTTCAACCCAAAATTAAATTAAAATATACCCAGTAAGTTTATACCTTGTGGTCTATTACTTGAAATAAAGTAAGCATACAATTTGTAACAATTCAGCCTTAACAATAAATTAAGTGCATTTTAAAAAATTGATAAAATTAATTAAATATTTAATTTTTTCGTCATACTGATTGGCACTTACCTCACATAACATGTACGGTTTTGAAATTTGATATAATCAAGAGAGCTCGATTCAAGAACAATTTTTTTTAACAATGTAAATAAATGTTTTTGGTGGGGGACAGTAACAACATATGGGCAAAAGAGTTAGAATTTTAAACTTTAAAAAATACACAAGAAAGATGAACACGTAAAAATAACCTCAGGGTACTGAAAACACAAGTGCATAAAATTTGTTGATATAAAAAAATTGCCAAAACATTGCATTAAAAATGACTGAAGATGTTAAAGACTGGAGGCAAATTAAAATGCCTCTCTGGACATCTGGGCCTTCCCTCAAGAAGTCCATCTTGACGTTTTCAATCCTCAATAGCTCTCTTTCCACTTCCAAATGTCTGATGTTTGCTGCCCTTAGACTTGGTCATCACTGTTCTAAGAGCATGTTATTGTTGTTGCTGCATGCTGTTGACATTGTTGTTGCTGTTATTGAGATTGCCGCTGCTTTTGATGACATTGCTACTGCTGCTGCTTATCAAGTTACATGTTGTCTCATCCACCTGTGATTCTGAATCCTGTAATTTTGATTCCTGCAAGTATAAAAAAAAATGCTGAAAATATGATTAAATTCATATTTACTGAGTGCTGAGAGTGCTGGATTTGTCGGAGGTACTGATCCACCACCTGAAACAATTTAAGAAAATTATAATCATGTCATTTATTTCTTAAAAACAAAACATTATTAAGTTGACTAAAGGTAGTTGGATTATAGCTTAAAACAGGGAAATCATTCCACTAGTTTTTAAAAAAATGAACATAGATCCAGTCATGCTATTGTGTACACTTTGTACACGTTATGGGGTTGATAATCAAGCTTAAAAAGTGAGCAGCTATGTGTGGCTTTTTGTTATTAATATTTTTTATTACAAGGATAACATATTTTTATTTTTTTACCAAGTTTAAATTTAGAATGACTCAATTTAATGTTTACCTTTTTTAGCAGTGTTTCGCTTTCCCAAATAGCTTGTGAGAAGTGCTTTCAAAAAATCTGCCAGTACCTGCAGCTCAGTAGCAGCTGAAAGTTGTACATCTAGACCTGTTGCCTTTGTCAAAAAATAAAAGAAGTGGAAAGTTAAGGAAAATTTTAAGAAACAAATGTTTTAAAAATGCAGTAAAAATTGTCATTGGTTTTAATAAAATATTGACTGCCAAACATGTACAGTAAAATGGTGAAAATCAGACAATTAAGATAATTATAAAAACATTGTAAAATTTGAATGAAGATGTGTATTTAGTATTGCCTACAGTTAACAGAATTAAAAATTAAGGCCTCAACAAGACCCCCCCCAACCCACACACAAGAAAATCAACACCCCATTCCCAACAAAGAAACAAAAACAAAAAACAAAAAACACACACAACACTAACAAAACATTGATCTATAAAAAAAACTTTAGTGACTCAACTAAAATTAATGTACCATCCGGAACTAAGGAAATGCTGGGGTGCTCTGCCAATGCCGAGTTTGCAATAAAAATATTTCGCCGAATACAAATTATTTCAATTAAAAAATATATATATTTAATAAAATATTATTTTGATTTTGGTTAAAACATCTTTAAAACCAAAGGGACTTGATGTTGAAACTAATCTTTAGATTTTTCTAGTCACAATAGGCAGTGTACCTTGAATTTTATATTTTACTTTCGTATTTTTGGCCTTTTTTTTCATTGAATTGAACTGCAGGTGTAGGCCTATGTCAAATTATCAATGACTGATGCTCTATTTCTTCACAAAGAAAGCAGTTTCATGTACGAAATTTTCACATTTTGTGTAGTGTATTAGTTACTCCTTACATTAGTGAAGTATCACTTTTTTATTTGAAGGAAATTGGATAAAGCAGAAGAAACAAAATTGGTTACAAAAACGCTAACCACTGCCCTCGTGCATGCACCGTGACAGCACCACGATTTTGATGGGGAAATGGAAGCAGTTGCACCGTTGCTGTCACTCCATGATTCACGCTATGACCATAACTGTGTCTAGTGACCACAAAATTGCCACTTTATTTACACTAAATAAAAGACATGACATCTTCAATTACTGTACTGTCTAACCAAGAAAGAAAACAGTTAACACTCTTTTCCCACACAAAAATCAACAACAAAACGTATAAAATCTACTCACCACTCACGCTGAAAAACAAGATGGCCGACTTGAGAAAAGTTTTGACAGCTCAAAGTTGCTCTCTGTGTCAAAGGTCGCGCTTTAGCCTCTGTCAATAATATTGAAGTCTTAAGATACAATTAATATTAATCTTATCTTAAACTCGATCGATCTTACGCTAAGATTGATTTTATGAAACAGAATTTAAGAATTAATTGTAGACTAAGATTGATTCAGACTTAAGATTATGAGTTAAGATTAATTGTTTAATGTTCTTTATGAAACACCCCCCTGGAGTTAAAGTCAACGTCGCAATGAAAGGGGCGCCAAGAGGATGATGCTGCATTGATTAAGAAAGAAAAAAATAAGAAAAAAAAAAAAAATGACTGCATTTCAGTCATTGATAATTCTCAGAATGAATTATCAGTGTACCAAAACCATTCTAACCAAGGCCCAACAAGTACAGCTTTTAGTTTAAATGCCATTTATTGTTTTTATACAAAAAAATCCTGTCACATAGCCTGTCTATAAATATAATTAGTTTTCGCTTTATGACGTCAATACTAATCAGTTTGTGAGGGTCCAGGGACTTCCTCTCCACATAATGGAGTTTACTGTCAGCTGGATCTTTGATGCAACGATAAACACATGGGTTTCTGGAAGCTCATCCAGGGTACATCCCAACCGGGGCATCGATATCACTCGCTATGTACGGAGAGTTGATGTCAATACTCTAGGAGATCTATGCCTACATTCAATTCAATTCAATTCAATTCAAGTTCAATTCAATTCAAAGCAAAGTTTATTTCCACATATTATCATCAAGAAAAAAAGGTCGGCCTACAGTCAATAAATGTGAAGGCACGTTCCAAAAAGTGGTGCTTGTCAAGGAACAGCCTACAAAAACGAAACAAAACAAGAGCTTTACAACAGACGAATAAACAAAATAACACCTAACAAGTAACAATAGCAGTGTGTGTTAACGTGTACAACGACTAGCAACAGTAGTAAAATGAGATATAATTCAAAAGGGGGGGGGGGGGGACATCAGTAACAGTCAAGTAGGATAATAAGAGTTTACTGAAACGGCTGGTGGATTAAAGCAGATTTCAGTTTGTGTTTAAAAAGAGCGCGTGATTTACGTTCACAAAGTGATACAGGGAGACTGTTCAAGTTTACAGGGCCTAAGAACGTAATAAAATGTTGGGAGAGAGTGGTTTCAACGAGCGGAATGTGAACTTTAGAACAAGACCGAGTATTATAACTGTGAACAGATCCGTTTCACTGAAAACTATTATGCAGAGTTGAAGGGAGTAAATTATTGAAGAGTTTGAACACGGGAATATGTTTTTGGAGGTTGTTGATATTAGCAAGAGTAAGAAGTTTCTATTTACGAAATAACGGTGTGGTGTGGTCTCTAAATTGTGCCTTGGAGATAATACGGATAGCTTTTTTTGCAACCTAACCAATTTGTCAATTCTAGAGTTAAAGTTATTAGCCCAGACAATGTTGCAGTAAGATAAATGTGGTAGAATCAAAGAACAATACTGAGTGCGTAAGATATTACATGTGAGAATAATATATTTAAGCCTGCCAATGACACAAATACTTTTAAAAACTTTGTTTTCAATCTCTTTTATACGAAACTTCCAGGTAAGACTGTTACATGAAAGGGAAAAATGAATAGAAAAATATAAAGAGCTCAAACTGTCTTATTCGTGAAATATTTTTCCTGAAGAAATAATCAGTTTTCGATGTGGAAAGAGCCCCTCAATGTGCAGAACACATGCAATCATGTAGGCACTGAAAACTCATTACACATGCAAGGCTACCGTTCCACGCAGGATACGAACCGGGGTCCACAAGGTGAAAGTCAAGGCAATAAACCACTAACCAATCCGATCTACCTGTTAGTGAAGGAGTGAATTGGCGGGGAACATTAGGGATACACACGTACAAATTTGTACAAATTTGTTGACCCGCGGTACTGGTGCGGTGTGTGGGATTCCTCCACCCATCTCCGGGGTTCACAAAAAGAACAAAGAAGCATTGCTTCATTGTTCCATTGTTTAAATAGTCCTATATATGTACCCGTGCGTATAAGCATATGTCTTCATGTTGACACAACACAACATGTCCCTACCGACTCATTAAACCCAACAAACCACTGTTGTGTAGGTAGCACAATAATCAACAGTTATGGGTTTGCATCAGTGGAGGGACAATGTATAATAAAGTCTATAATTTGCTGGCAACAGCTGGAAATGGGATGACCATTTTATCGATCTTGTATCTTCCGGTTTCGAATTGTCTGTAAGTCTTCGGTTTCCCACTTAACTTGAATGAAACACAATTGGGAAACTTCAACTGTTCCAAAAGTTATGTACAAGAGTTTCTCAGTCTGTTTTATAAAATCTACCGTGAATGAGGCGGTTTTGTGTAGCAAAATGAACTACTTGACAATGCAAACCGTTGTGAAAATGTAGTAAAAATGCTGCCCGAGTGGGGGCTGCTATAGTGTGTTTTAATGATCATGGAGGTCTGTGTAAAGAAAACAAAATACATTATTGTGTGTTTGAAACAAATTGTGAAAACATTGAGAAACGGTTTATGCATGAATAGGGGTCTTATGCTCGTGATCGGGCCAATGAGCTATGATTATTTTCTGGGTTCTTAGATGCAGTTTTCCCTGGACTTTGTCAGTATTTCAGAAAAAAATATTTCTCTAGAGGATCAGTACTGGCCTGAACACCATACTCAGTGAAATTTTAGATTAAACCTGAAAATTAGTGTAGGTTTAAAGGCACTGTACACGTTTGGTAATTACTCAAAATATATATTAGCATAAAAACTTACTTGGTAACGAGCAACAGAGAGCTGTTGATAGTATAAAACATTGTGAGAAACGACTCCCTCTGACGTAACGTAGTTTTTGAGAAAGAGGTAATTTCTCACTAAAATAATAAAAACTTCTTGCAAGAAGTTTCTTAACTGAAAGCACACAAATTTGTACAACAAGGGTGTATTTTCTTTCATCATTTTCTTGCAACTTCGATGACCAATTGAGCCCAAATTTTCACAGGCTGGTTATTTTATGCATATGTTGGGATACACCAAATTAATGAGAACACTAGTCTTTGACAATTACCAAACGTGTACGATGCCTTTAACAATTCTGTAATTTGTATTTTCATACATGACGGAGGAATAGCATTCAATTAAACCATTGCACAGAGCAAGATTAACATACAGTCCCAACAAGTGGACTTGTAACAAGCTTCTTTAATTCTGACATTCAGACCTAGACCCTCATGTTGAGTCACCTCGTTGCTGGATGGACTCATTTTCTGCTCTATCTATCAAGATGCGACAAGTTTAGACTGTGGGCGGAAGTGGCCTTCAACTGTGTTGGATCTGTGCCTGGAGAGGAACATCGATCACATGATATATCGAACGATCTACCTGATGGGCTAAGCAGAAATTAAAATCACTTCAAAACAATGAAAACAAATGGGGGAGGGGGGTGTTTCGTCTGTGAACAGAACTGACAAAAGCGCCCTCTGTAGTGGAGAGGGACCCTGGAAAAAACCCCACCTCAACACTTTTATTCAAGTAGGCCTATAAGCATACATTCCTCTTGCAAATTACAATAAGAACAATTGATAAACTAAATTAGTTATTACAGAGATTAGAAAATAAGTCCCATTTCAAAAACTTGGCGAGTTTGCCATCAGTAAAACAAATGAATTTTTCTAGCTGAAAGTACAGTTTAAACTCTTTTCTGAATGATATAAAGGATGGTTTACTACCGTTCATCTTCATTCTATAGATATGGTAGCGTCCTAGCAGTAGAACTAGGTCGTGGGTGGTCATTTATTTGTTAAGGATACCGAATAAGTTTGCCTCATGGTCTCAAAATTTCGAAAACGACAGAAAGAGTATAAATTGCCCCCCCCCCTTTCCCAATTTTAACCAGAAAAGAATTAACACCCAGTAATCTATGGACCAGTTTATATTGGACCACCGTAGATTTGTGTCACACGTATAACTGTAATAGCTGGAAACGAGTTCCCAATTATTTTTCCCGCGTATCATTAAACTTGCTCACAACCCTTTTTCAGACGTTAGTTTTTGGTAAATCCGAGTGTAATCCTTTTTATCTTGTTAAAATGTTTCCAAATTAAACGGGATAAAAGTAAAAGAAATGTTCGGTGTACCACCTGTAAGTAAGTTACTAAAGGATTTCTTTACAGCCTTAATGGCACCACGGTATTCTGAAAGTTGGTCTTAATACTGTACTCTAACGTAAAGTGCTCTAGATTCAGGAAAGTGTCATTATCATCCAACAGATCACTCACAAAGTGAACCCCTTTGTTAGACCAGTGTTTGTAAACAAAATACAGTTGTTACAACAGGACATTCATACAGAGATCATGTTACTTAACTGGAACATGACATTGCACAAAGGAACTCCAAGCATTAAAAACATCCACCCATAACTGATTTAGTGACCCCTTTGAGTGAAAGAGTAATGCGTGAATAGCCACCTTGCTATGAAAAGCTCGTTTGGAAATTTAGCAAGTATACAATAAATTACACCAACCGAAAGTCGTATTCGCTTTTAATAGTCTGCGAACCCATGTACACAGAGCATTAATGTATAATCTTAAATCTACCATTTTAACACCTCCACGACTATAATCTTGATCAGGTGATTTATAGCGACTCTGTCACCACCTTTCCAGATAAATTTTATACAGCACCTGTTTAAATGTTTATAAAATGCGGCGGCGGGTAGGGAGCGACAAAATAAGGAAAATAAATTTAGCAATAATAAGCAATTTTACTACTGTGACGCGCCCGAGAAAAGTTAGACTTCTTTAGGACCATTGATCAATAAGACTTTTAGTATAGTATCTAACACTCTGGTATAGTTCATGGTCACCATTTTATCAAGGTTGGTTGAAAAATCAATACCGAGGGCTCTAAAGATGGCATGATGTAAAGACGCAAAGATGTTAAGGCTCTATCAAAGGAACGTTGTAAACCATCTAAAACAACATTGTATCGTCAGCATACTGGGATAACCTATATTCATTGCCATCGACTACAATTCCTTTTGAGCTCTTGTCCCTATAATCACCATGCAAATATTTTCTGCGCACAGTAAAAACAATTATGGGCTCAGACCAACGATCCCTTGGTCTACAACCACGGACTACTTTAAAGGATTCCGAAAAAAAATACATTTACTAAGACTGAAGCTTTCGCCCCGCTATAGAAAACCTGAAACTACTTTTTTGTATTGAAGGGACAAAATTAAACTTATCCAATACTTTCAGAATAAATTCATGGGAAACCGAATCAAAAGCTTTTTCTAAATCGAAAAAAAAACCCCATATCGTGATTACTCTCCGTGTAATTAAGCAATTCATACATGAAGCGAATATTCTAACCTATACGCCCTTTTTGATTATCATGAATAAAATTTGGGAGACATGCTTAAAGCCTCTCTGCTTTACAACAGATGCTAATTTGTAAGAAGTTTTTAAAAGTGAGATGGGCATCCAGTTCTTCAGAAATTGGCGAAATTTATCCCCTTTGGGTAATAAAGTAATAATACCTTATTGCTGAGTAACAGAAAGTTTTTTTTTATCATAACCGTAATTAAGAAAGAGAAAGTAATAAATACCAAAATAAATTTGAAAAGAAAAACTTATAAAACTCAAAATTAAAACCATCAGAGCCTGGCAACTTCCCATTTTTTGGTGTTTTAAAATAATTAAAATTTCACTATGGGTTAAGGGACGCTCAATACTGTCACGTAACACATTTGAAAGGACTGGAAAAAATAGATTGCCAATTAACCGTAGTTACTTCATCCGAGGTAGATTAAATATACGGTACTCTTACAGAAATAACTGGCCTCGTGTAAGTAATTTTAGCCTAAGTGTTGAGCGCACTGCCATCGTCGTTTGTAACACGACTGATTGTTTTGTTAAAGCAGTTGCTTTTTTGCATTTTGAGAAAGTGTTTGGATGGTTTTGTTCACCGTGTTGCATCCATCTAGTTCTAGACCTGACCATAAAACCATCCATTTTCGTTTTACGAAGCTGAACAAGGTTGGCTTGTTTAGAGTTGAGGGTATCGGCAATCTTATCCGACAAAAGTTTAATTTTGTTTTCAAGTCAAGCTTCTTCAACACGGCTAAGAAATTGATTTTGCCCTGATTTCCATCAGTGACATTTAAAAAAAGGTGATCGTTAACCTTGAAATGAACATCTCTTGGTTGAACGATGTGTAAATTTGGGCGCCGATATTGTGCACGAAGCAGCACATGTTTCAACAACCTCACTTTTTACTTTCTTATTCTACCCAACGTACACTTTTTCTGTAAGAAACGAATTATTAAATTTCAAATAACCGGGTCCTATATCGATCTGATTACAATCAAACTGAATATCGATTAGTGAATGATAAGCCGGGTAACCTGGCTTTATGTCACAAAAAAAGATTGGAACTCAGCTCTAAAAACTTAAAACGAACTCCAACCTTAATAAGACTTCAGGGTTTGCATGGTGGAAAGACAAAGAGGAAATTTGCGGTAACACCATGTAGGTTAATATCTCTTTTGAGTAATTGTAACTAAAAAACAAACCCGGTGGACCAACGTCTCTGTAGGGAAATAAAAGAAATTGTTGCAAAGTGGAACATGGTTTGGCTAATAACGAAGAGTTGTTGAAGAAAAATGAGATCACAAATGCGGTTGTTAACATACGAACCCGAGTTTTATGTGATGAAAACACCCCAACAAGAAAAAGTGCAAAAAGACACAAACAACCTTACGGACCCGGTTTGTGGGGTCCTGCTATTGTTGTTATATTATTCCCTTTTCTAAAGAATTCCCTTGTGGGGTCCAGGTTCAACAAAGAATTCCCTTGTTGGGACCATTATTCTACTGTGTAAAAGACCCCACAAGCCCCCCTTGTGTAAACACCTGCAACTGGGGGGTCGGACCTATTGTGCCTTTTTTGTTATAGGTCCCCAGTTTGAATGTGTATACCTACCCACACACTCAGGGGGAAAACCTACCCCAAAGTATCCCCCAAGAAAAACAATCTTCTACAGGTCGACAAATAATCTGCAGGTGCACGTCTTGGGAAGGAGACTTGCAAAATCACACAGGGACGCACATTACAAACATTAATAATACAGAAGTTTTCCCAATAAATATAAGTGAGTGGTGTTTGAATCTTCACATGCGTGTGAACAATATAAGTGAACAAATGAACAGAACTCAGCTTAATAGCTGATACAACCCTTTTATTAAACATCAATGTTCATCAGGGAAAGGTGAACGCCTGGCAGTTACTTGCTCTCCATCGACCGGCAAAGAATCTCAATTTAATCCCTTGATCATAAAGTACCTTTTCCTCCTGTTTCCATCTTGTTTTTCCTGCCAATCCTCGTCGGAAGATCGTCCACAATGGGCGCTGGTTATTTACATCCCCAATGTTATTTGTGACACCGATCGTTAATATACATCGTGAAAGGAACGAGAAAGCCGTTTCAATATATTTTTTTTACAACCATTTTGACGTTATAGGCCTACCAATCTTGACCGGCTGGCATCATGAATTCGGTTGTCTATTTGACTCTAATGTTTATACCGCATATTAATCAGGTGGGAGTCGAACCCACGACCTTTGCCATTCCAGAGCAGATGTCTTGCCACGAGAAAACCGACCTTGCCTGGTAGTAGAGGCAGTTCAAATCCTCTTAGCAGCGGGTAAGGCAACAATTTTAATATATGTTTTGCAATGTACAATGTTATTTGTGTTTTACCCATACACAGATCTGTGTTAAAACCAGCTAAGCCGGAGGAGTCTTCCATTTTTTCCCTTCCACCCTGACTGGACTATTTTCTCTGAATTGCCGGAATAATGTTTCATTAAGAGTACCACTGGCACAAAGAAATCATATTTTAAGAAAGCCCAAGTCTGAGTATGATAATGCTGTGTCCATATTGGGACCCATAATATGTCAATTAAATAAAGTTCTGACTAAACTAAAAGTACCGGGTAAATCGTTGTCTTTTGGAACTGATGATGTGAAAAACCCTGACAGACAGTTTATCGATTTTGTTCTTGAGCACATCCAGTGTTTTTGATTGAAACAAGCAACGATTGGGTCTTCTATTTAACAACAACGTACACACTGGTCAACTTATGCCATAAAATGAAATCCTAAGCTGGACCATGCCACACGTCCTAGAGGGGGTGTCAATTAACAGGAGTCAGTATTTTGGAAGGGGCAGGAAAACAAATCTGCCAGAATCCCTTGTGTTCAAAATCGGTATGTCAATTGTCAATAGTAGATGAAACCAAATCATACCAAATTAATTAAGCAAAGAAATAAGCCTAAATTAACCCAGGCAACACATGGACATGTAAACAACACACCTCGCCGTAGATTTCATATTGAGAAAGTTTGGTCCAGGGACTTGATAATGTTGGTGCACTCCTTGTCTACTGCTGCTCTTATGATTAAACAAGCTTAACTGTACGGAAATGGCCTCAATGATTATCTGGGGATTAATAATCTGTTTATTCAAGTTGTTCAAAAATATTTGAAAAACATTCATTCCTGTCCGGGAATGCCTTTTCGGATTTGGTTTGATTGCAACCACTTCAATACGGTCTTGACCCGCCTGTAATTATACATCGTCGGTGTTGTATGGTCCATATGGGTAAGCTATAAGGGCCTTAGCTAAACTTGTTTAAAGGGTCTGTATACGTTTGGTAATGACTCTGAAAAGTAATGACAATAAAAACTTACTTGGTAAGAAGTACAACAGCTTTGGATAGTACAATGCATTTTGAGAAACTTGTCACTTCGAAGTACTGCGGTTATGGAAAATGATATCACTTTTTGTCCCCAAAAATTTGAATCTGAGAAGCGTTACTGACGGTACCGTTTCTCAGATTGTGTATTCCAATTGCAGATTATTATTCCTGCGTGGACATAACCGCTCCAGATTATCGACAATATCTCAAAAACGCTACCACCCTTTGAAATGGAATTGTCACAGGTTACTTTTATGGTACATATACAACTATATAGGATTAAAACAAACAGTGGGTTCCAACTACCAAACGTATACAATCCCTTTGAAAATAAGACGATGTGAAATGTCTTCAATTGGGGTTAGTTTCATGTAACCTCCCAGGAAGAAAAAGAAGTAAAATTTTAAAGACACCTTTGCATAGCCAAATGGACATGTGAAACAATTACTAATAATAGCCTAAGCCCAAAACTTAGACCCGAATGAAACCATCTTTTTGGAGTTTGAGATGAAAACATGGGCACACACATCCCTAGATTGCGCTGTTCAAGCTCCGATATAGCAATCTCCCATGATTGTGCTGCTCAATCTCGAGATAGACAAAAACCCTCGATTGCGCTGCTCATGTTTCAGATCGAGCATATCTCGAGGTTGCGCTGAACATCTTTATCGTGTGAGTATACCCAATAGTGATAGAATATAATTATCTGAAAAAAGTATTAGTAAATGAGGCAGACTAAAAAGGAGGATATCTGTGGGGAAAATGAGGATATATGTTGGGAAAAGGAGAAGGCAAACACAAAAGGTTAGTGATTTCCTTCTTGGATGTTCAGACCATGGGATTCAATGGTCTGGAGACATCACAAGAGAGAATTGGACTCCTTCACCAGCCATACCGGTGGTGCCACCCATAAGACAAGGGGTCATACCACCTGCACCACCACTGATCTCATCTATCTCATATCTTGCAAAGTTTGTGGTGTTCAATATATAGTATAGGTGAAACAAGAACTACACCCAAGAGGCGTTTCTACGGCCATAGATCTATACAGTCATTACCCAAAAGCTGGATACACCTGTAGGACAACACTTCAATCTTCCTATTACTCTATTTCTGACAGATTTTACAGGGCATTGAGGCACTAGGTCTCCCTCTTCCCACCTTAGATTTTTCCTTTGTGTCTCCAACCTCTTGTGGTCTAACGAGCCCTTCCCTCTACTCCCCGTTGTCACCCTCTTCATTGTCCATCCCTTGCTTTTTCTGCTATAGAGTCGAAACGTCAGGCCACTAACTATGTTTCTGCTTTTGTATATCTTATATTGTTTTTAGTCATCGTAAGAGATAACCATGTTCATTTTAATGTATGCAATTCAGACTGGTTCGTTATGTCATTGTAATGGAAAAAACAGCACTTTGTTTTCAATTTCCAAACCAACAGGTCAATTTTGTAAATTTAACTTTGCCTTAGAAAAAACACCCAGAAGGTCTTTTCGGAAATGTTTTGAGGTTAGTTCCATATTAAATATCTGGGCAAGTTATAGTCACATAAACGATTCTGTTTCGTAATATTTACTTTATGCTTGAGAGTAAAACACTGTTGAAAGGAAACAGATTGCTGGGAAATCGGATATGTATGAAGTTTTCTGTTTTAGCTCACTGTTGCAAACATAACTGTGGGCGGAAGTCTGCCTTTTCCAGGGTATATTATTGTTGTTCACTCTGATAATGTTATCAATGTTGCAACCCAAAGTGTGTTAATTGAAAATAAAGGTCGGAATAAAGAGGAAAAATATCTATCAGCTCTCATCATTTATAACTACCGTGTACGTACAGGAACTTTAGGATCGTGTACGTACACGATTGTTATCACGTACGTACACAGAAACTATAAGGTACACGATAATTTTAAACTCACCGTGTACACAGACGATAACATGAAATATTATCGTGTACGTACACGATCTTTTTAACCCTACCTTTTATATATTTTTATACCCGTTGTCATTCACTCTTTATTTCGTCGGTTTTATCCATCTGCCTTTTGTTTATTGTAATTTGTAGTGTTTTTGTCTGTACTGTTTGAATCAAGGTCAGTTTAAATTCCCCCAGTGTGGGATAATAAAGTTTGTGTCTTATCTTATCTTATCTTACACTTATCATGTACGTATGCGATAAATAATCTATCAGGTAAGTACACGATTACTATATCACGTACGTATTTGTGAACTATTGTGTACGTACAAGATAACTACCATGTACGTACACGATAAGTCTAGTTATCGTGTACGTACATGGTAGTTATCGTATACGCAAAATAATTTTACAGTTATAATTTACGTACGCGATAAAACTATAATGTACGTACGATATTTATCGTGTACGTACACGATTGATCAAGAGTTTTCTTGTACGTACACGATCTTAAAGTTATGGACTACGTTTACGATATATATAGTCTACGTACACTATAGTTTAATCGAGGACGTACACGTTGAAGGCTGGATTTATTATTCATTTGATGGCAATACGCATCCGTTATTTGTTTGTTCATCAATCGAATGCTTTGAACAATCTGACGGCACAGGGTAACGGCACATTTCTGCGTTTACTCCCAACAAGTTCAGTGCTTGCAGGACTCAGTAAAAGAAGATTTCATGATAGTAAACAGCGCCACGAAATTGGGCCTGATGGGATAGGCTGAGGCAGAGAAATAAACAACAACCAACCTGCCTGTGAAAACAAAATTATGCATCTTTTTGCGATCTTAATGATGATTCTTCAAATGTCATTGCATTGATCGCTCTAACTTATGAGTAAATTGGGGGTAAATAGGTCATTGATAAAAAACTCTTACGTGTTATCTACACAACCCCAAGATTGCATTAAACATCTACAACGAAACACAAGACCTTAATATGTTCAATTGTTCTCAGTGACTTAAGAAAACATGTAAAGTCCATTGAATTTAACGTTTGTATCGCCATCGAGACAAACAGTCGAAATGTAATGGGTTAATATTATTGTTATCCTATTATATATCTTTGGTAATAAACCAATGATGCCTGTAGCTTGCAAGTTGAGGAAACCTATAAAAAGGGTGCTTGCTATGTGAACCAGGGGTTAACCCCTACCTTACATGATAAGTGTTCATGGTTCTTTTACGTGCGCAACCAACCTCAGTACATGGGACCTACGGCTTAATATCCCATTCGAAGGATAACATAATTATGGTCAAGTATCTTGCTTAATGACATGACCGGGACTCGAACCCACGCTTTGCTGATCAGAAACACAAAAGCTTGAGTCCGGTGCTCTCTAACCGCTCGGCCACGACACGCCACAAATGCAAATAAAGATCCAGTCTGATAACTTCGGAGATTAGCGACACCCTGACTTTTAAATATACACACGATATTCTCAATGTCGACCAATTCTCTGATTTTTAAAAAACATTATTTCTCTACCTTTGTCCCCAGTGTTATTGAATTACTTGTATTATTGTGTGAGAGAGCTTACAGTCATTGTTGAAGAGAACCAGGTCCGTTTTGATTTATGCAGTTGATTATAGTGTGATTGTTATATCGTTGGAATGGTTTCATAGAAAAGTAAAAGGTCGGAGGAAAGGGATACAAGAATTGTTTTACGGACCAGTTAGTCAATATATTTTTTACCGTTCTCATTGTTTTTTTAATTGACAAGTGGCGATGATTTGTAGAGTCTTTAATTGTTGTTTTCCCTTGGTGCTTTTAATACTTAAAACGGATTACTTCCCAGTAAGCCTAAGATTGAAACTTTACCTCTGTATATAAGAACATAAGAACGTAACCACCAGGTTGGCTCTGTGGTTTCTTCCCTGCCTTTCATCTCTATGACCCAAGTTAGAATCACAGGCCGGAGCCCTGCATGTGAATTTGTTTTGAGTCTCCACCAGTTTGCATGGGTTTTCATCTAAACTAACATGTATTCATCATCTTCTCTATACAGGTACCTTCAGGCGTACAGGTTACAGCGCTTTCAGTGTCCCTTGGTTTTAGTATCGAAATTTAATAAAACAATAACCGATGGAACTTTCTCTGGATCAACTTTTATATCAAGATTTTCCAAATTTGACATTAAGACATACATTTCAAGTTCTGAAAGTTCAGTCCAGGGACCTGGAATGTACTCAACTTATTGTCTGCTCAATCTATCACGATGTCACATGTTCTCCTGTTGACGGAAATGGCCTTCAACTGTTTTTGGATCTGTGCTTGGCACAGAGTAACATCGATCACATGATAAATCGAACGATCTGACCAGCTAAAGGGCTAGGCAAAATAAATAAACAAAATTGTAAAAACAAAGCTGTGAGCATTAGTCTGTTTATTGAGATTGTTCACAAGTCCATAAGCTTTAAGAATTCCAGATCTTAACCGTGAAAATACATTGTAAGGAACCGATTGCGGCTTTTAAATTGCCATTTTGTGTACCCTTCCACGAAAACACGAACAATTCATTTGAAAGACACCTTTGCTCAAAGACTGGGGTGGGGTAAAAACAGTAACTAATATGGCCATACGGTTGGGTGTGAGGAAGGGCCCTTATGTGGGGTCTTTTACACAATGAAACAATTAGACACCACCAAATTTGTCTTTTGTTCAACTTGGACCCCACAGAGGGGAATTCTTTAGAGCACCCACAAACCCGATTTGTATGTGAGTGGGTGTGTGTGTGTGTGGGGGGGGGGGGGTGTGAAGAGGGACATTTCTTCTTAGGGTCCATCCTCAAAGTTGAACTCAAATGGCACCATCGATGCCCGGTATTGATCGATAAAATGCATTATGAGTAACTTGTGATAGAAGCAAATAATATGGCATTTAACTCTATCAGGCTATATATCCCCAACCGCCATTTATAATGAACGTTCAAAAACAAAACAAAACTAATAATTTTGCATTGCCTTTATCTTCTGAGTGACTTCATAGAAAGCTCGTCAAGCCCGCTTGAATCGATTGTTTCACCATTAGGACAAACAGTTAAAATGTACTGGATTTCTTGGTTAGCACAACTAAGTAAAGACTCAAATATACCTTTGATAACTTCAGAGATCAGCGAAAACCTGCCTTTTAAATAATATATAACATACACTTAGAATACTCAAAATATATTCCATTTCGCGTGATTCTAAGTAAATAGAAAGACCGCCAACATAGGGTTAGTAGCTCAGTCCGTAGAGCTCATTGATTCAAATCCCGCTCTCGTCAATTTGTCTTTGCTCAACCGTAAATTAGTCAAAAATTACCAAGTCAGTTTCCCTTGTGGTTTATTATTTGATAAAAGAGTTTGCATTCGTTGTTTTAAGATCAACATATTTGTTTTGATTTATGGAGTTGTTTAGAGTGGATCAATGTAATGGTTTTATATGAGTCGAATTTTCCAACCAACGCGACAATTTGTATGAGTAAAACAATGTGAAGAAGTCATTTCGGACAGATTGTACAATTTGAGGTTTCTATTGGTTTTTATCAGAGTATATTTTAGGTGAGATTATTTGCAAGTTTCACGACTTGGTTTCGTGTTATATTTTTGTGTGAGAGTATAAACATTGTGAAAAAATCAACAAGATTGCCGAGAAATCAAATCTTCGGAAGTTGCTATAGAATGTTGCAAACAAAACCCGTGGGCGGAAGTTCGCATCTACTGGGTACAAGTATAATGATAATGCCATCCATGTTGTGACCCAATGTGTTCAATGGTCATAAAGTTCGGAATAAAGAGAAACTTTCAATTCAATTCAATGTAACATTTATTTCCGTACTCACAATAAGAAAAGACACAGTCATTTAGACACAAAATAAAGTAGTGCAAAACAAGCAAAGAGTAAACATGACCAATGAAAATGATACTGACAAAAGTAACAATATAAGTTGTGAGTAAGGAGGCTGTTCAAATAAGCCGAGGCTTTTTGGGAACAGACCTAGACAAAATATAAAAACAATAAGCAAAGTCAACATACCAGAAAAAAACAAAAACAAAAAAACGGACAGGAGAGAATGCAAAATGTACCAGTAATGAGCTAATTATACAGATAATGCCCAAGAATCAATAACGAAATGTGGACCAGCTCTAGAAGCATATACAAAAAGAGAGCTGCGACGAGCAGTGGAGTCAGGAGAGAAAGCTAAGTTACATAACGAGCGAGATAGGGCTCTTTTGAACGAGACTTTAAAATGACCCACAGAAGGCTGATCTTAACTTAATTATTTCTTTGTGGAAGCAAAATTAAAACGCTGCAAAGCAGGGGTGGGGTTGCAGATTGTCGCACCCGTGGCCGGATTTCTACAAAATTTTGGAGATTATGAATTTTGTGACATTTTCTTTTAATAGCTAGCAAAAAAAGAAAGGCTGTATTAGCTACAAAAATCCGAATTATTTTGGCAGTGAGAGTCGGCCTCTCGTTCGCCCAAAACTATGGGGTGAAGGATGGTTTGAGCGGGGGGGGGGGGATGGTTTGAGCGTGGGGGGGGGGGAGGGGCCCTCTGGATACGCCACTGGTTGAGGGTGATGCAACATTGTGCACAAGGCTGTTCGATTTGGCGTCTCCTTAAGGCCGCGACCGAAGCAGGTGCCTGCCCCCTTGTCCCTATAGCTCAGGTGCCTCACAAAACTGACAGTGTGCTATTGATTCACTTGAGCAAATACAACTAGTGTTTTAAGACAGAGATAGAAGCGAAGTAATTTTAAATTAATACACTTTGGAGAAAGATTGAGCAAAGCAAAACGTGCCAAATGAAAATTGCTCAACATTGCGTTTTTTTTACAAGATGCATAAAGTTTAGAATGAATAAAGTGCATAAAGTTTATTAATCCATGAACCCAAGAGTTTCTTTGTCTTTGCTTCCGTAATCCTTGGTAGATAACATCTTTTTCGGAAGTTCATCATTTAACGAACAGATGGTTTATGTGTTCTCTCCCGGGTCTCTCTGTAAATCCTATCTAAAAACCTTCTCTGATGTAAACAGATCTCAACAGTTTCCGCGACAATCGAAAGTTCTCTTCCTCCGAAGGAAAGACAAACAGGATCTGTGTCCTCTTTACCACCATGGATTTGAAAGCCAGCCAATTCTGCACGTAGGTAAAGACATGCGCACATGATGATAGTAAGTCCCACCTCTCAGTCCATGGTGGGTGCATGGCTCTCCCAAACAGCCAATCGTAGCAACGCAGTGACATTGCCATTGCTTCGTACGAAGAGCTTCAGCCATTCTTCTAAAGTAGGCATCGTGTTGTTTTTATTACATTTGTTTGCGTCATTCCCAAAGCTTTAAATAGGTTTGTGATAATAATGTGTTCACAGGATGTATTCAAACCTTGGGTCAAAAAACTTGGTGATCTTTTAATTGCACGCAGTTCCTCTCTAGTTTAAAGGCAAAGTACAGAGTTGGAAATAGCAGCAACAGAGTATCATACGAAAGCACAACATGCTTGCAACATCTAATGCAACATTTGTGTTATATAGATTGCTTTATTGGTTGTAAAATGTTGCCTGGAATCAATAAGGAAAATGCAACTGCAAGAACTGATATTGCGTCCTTTTCAGAAATCAGCAAAAAATGAAATAAAATAAGAGTGTGTGACGTATATAGGTCTCATAAATTAATTTCTTTCAGAAAAAAAAGTAAGCCTTCGCGAGATCTATTGGAGAGCTAACCACGGTATGATAACAAGATACTAACCCAGTTTACTAATTAAGTTGTATAAGTCAACACACTGTAATGTTTTATTTTACCATGACGACCTACTAATCCAAAGAAGTCAATGTCATAATTTGCCCAGGGGACTTTTGAAGCTGTGGGAGTTGCTGCAGTATTAAGTGTGTTAACTTGCGCCCTCATGGAACGATATTGCGCCAATCAACTCCGCTATCGAAAGACAGACTTGCTGAATCTGCATGGAGAAAATCCGACCATGAGGCAAATGCAACATGCGCAGCTACTATTGACCAATGTGATCGTGTTGATAATAAATTACGGCTTATTTAACGGAATCTAGCCCGTCTTATAAAGAACAACAATACAAAAAAGGAAAATAAAAATAAATAAGTGAATAAATAAATAAATAAATAAATAAATAAATAAATAAATAAATAAATAAATAAATAAATAAATAAATAAAATAGATATATAAAAAGCAAATACAAAATGAGCGACATCATTGAAATTAATAGGCGGTATGGGTAGTATTATAAACATTGACTGCTTCGATTGCTATGATTAAAAAACAACGACTCTTGAGATGATCCCAGAGCGTTGACCCCCCCCCCCCCGATGTGAAGCCAGGAGAAAATAGAATACTCCGGGGATCACTGTATACATATTGTGCTTAGACGTCTATGTGCTTAGACGGGTATAGTCCAGTGGTTGCCGTCGGGTATAGTATATTGGTTAGTACGGATAGCACAATTGGTTGCTACGGGTAGTGACAGTGTTTGATATGGGTACGCTAGGGCTCCGTTCGCCTGTGTAAGGTCCCGTACAGGAACTGTACCTTATCAAAATTATCGACGGATCCCAACCCGAACCCAAAGCAAAAGCCATGGTTTCGAAAAGGTGCCAGTTCAAAAATGTTATAGAGTTTGATTGATTTGCCCTTAAAGATGGCCGAATTTATACTAAGTGAAATCAAGTGAGAACTATCTTTTGGAATACAGACAAAACCCATTTGAAATTTGTAGACTAATCCATTCGAAATTGGACGCTTTATTCGGATATCTTTTTCCCTTATATTTTCGTAACAACTATTTTTTGTTAGACATGACAATAACAGCATGACACTGTGAAAGTATAATAATGGTAACAATTTTACCTGGTCTTATTAATTGATCTAATTATTGTGATCCAATAATTCTTTCAGATATAATTGTTTTGACCCTAGAACTCTACCTGGTCTAATTTTTGTGACCCTATAATTCTTTCTGACCCTATATGTCTTTCTGACATAATTTTTGTGACCCTATAATTATACCTGGTCTAATTATTGTGACACTATAACTCTTTCGGATCTAATTGTTGTGATCATTTAATTCTTTCTGATATGAGTTTTTGACCCTGGAACTCTATATAGTCTAATTATTGTGAGCCTATAATTATTTCTGAAATATCTATTGTGATCCTAAAATTCTTTCTGATATAATTATTGTGACCCTATAATTATTTCTGTTATAATTATTGTGACCCTAATATTGTTACTGATATAATTGTTAATTTGTGTGACCCTATAATTATTTCTGTTATAATTCTTTCTGTTATAACTATTGTGACCCTATAATTCTTATTGATATAATTTTTTGGGAACCTAGAATTCTCTCTGTTATAATTATTGTGACACTATAATTATTTCTGATATATTTTTTGTGATCTTAGAATTCTTTCTGATATTCTTTTGACCTTAGAATTTCTCGTTTGTTTCTTGTTTTTATATCAGCCGTGCAAAGCAGGCTGAAATGTTGTAATGCTAGAAATTTGTCTTTCTTGCTTTCTTTGGTCAAATGGTCACGTAATCAAAAGAAAAAGGCCATGGCTCCTGGACAATTTGGCCGATATCAACAAAACTCGGTCAAATTAAACCATAGCACGTGCCCTAAAGGATGGTCATAAAAGTGGCCTATGTTCAAATGGTGGTCAGTAGTGGTCATTTAACCTTGAACCGCGGCTGGAAAATTGTTGCATTTTCTAAGGAAGACCCACTGTTTTCTAAAGTACTAAGAGAATAAGCCTGGGTCAATTAATAAACCTGGGTCTATTTCCATTTTCTTTCCAAACCCAACACCTTTCAGAGAATCTAGGTATGATTTAAGCAAAAAAAAAAAACCCTACAAAAAACACAACAAATAAAAAACACAAACCCAAGTCCAATGTTTTTGTTGTGCTGATTTGTAAATTAAAGGCCCTGTACACTATTGGTAAGATCGAAAAACACAATGTTCACAGATTCACCAATAACTTACATGATTTAAAGTAAGTAATGGTAGAAAGGGTTCCTTAAAATATTTCTGCCTAAAATGCTATCGTTTCTGAGAAATGAGTAAAACAATAGTTTTTATCACGCGCGATAATTTGAAAAAACAGAAAACATATAAGGTCTCTTTTCACTATTTTCTCGTGACGTCGATGACCAATTGAGCTCAAACTTTCACAGGTTTGTTTGTTCATGCATTATGTTGAATCACACAAAATGTGGACACTGATTTTGAGCTGTTACCAAAAGTGTACAATACCTTTAAGTAGCATTTAATAATTCCTTCCAAAGCAGCAACTTTGGGTGTACACAGATTTTGGCCAATGATCACCAATCGGTCAGAAGTGGTCATTTCATGAACATTTACAAAATGCTTCTTCTCCCACATTCCGTAGCCGATTGCAGCCTAACCTGGGGTCCAATGCTTCATTGGCTCGAGCTACATTTGGGGTGTAAACCATTTTTGGCGAGTAGGCACCCATTGGTCAGAAGTGGTCATTTCATGAAAATTTCCAAAGTGCTTCTTCACCCACATTATTTAGCCGATTGCAGCCTAACCTGGTCCAATTCTTTATTGGCAAGAGCTACATTTGGGGTGTACAAAACAGATATTGGCCAGTGGGCACCTATCGTCAGCAGTGGTCATTTAATGAATATATTTACTAATGCCGCTTCTCTCGAATTCCGTAGCCGATTGCAGCCTAACCTGGGGTCCAATGCTAATTGGCTCGAGCTACATTTGGGGTGTATACAGTTTTTGGCCAGTCGGCACCTATCGGTCAGAAGTGGTCATTTCATGAATATTTACAAAATGCTTCTTCACCCACATTATTTAGCCGATTGCAGCCTAACCTGGTCCAATTCTTCATTGGCAGTTGGCACGAGATACATTTGGGTGTACAAAACAGATTTGGGCCAGTGGGCACCTATCGGTCTGCAGTGGTCATTTTATGAATATTTCCGAAGTGCTTCTTCACCCACATTATTTAGCCGATTGCAGCCTAACCTGGTCCAATTCTTTATTGGCAAGAGCTACATTTGGGGGTGTACAAAACAGATATTGGCCAGTGGGCACCTATCGTCAGCAGTGGTCATTTAATGAATATATTTACTAATGCCGCTTCTCTCGAATTCCGTAGCCGATTGCAGCCTAACCTGGTCCAATTCTTTATTGGCAAGAGCTACATTTGGGGGTGTACAAAACAGATATTGGCCAGTGGGCACCTATCGTCAGCAGTGGTCATTTAATGAATATATTTACTAATGCCGCTTCTCTCGAATTCCGTAGCCGATTGCTTCTAACCTGGGGTCCAATGCTAATTGGCTCGAGCTACATTTGGGGTGTATACAGTTTTTGGCCAGTGGGCACCTATCGGTCAGAAGTGGTCATTTCATGAATATTTATAAAATGCTTCTTCACCCACATTATTTAGCCGATTGCAGTCTAACCTGGTCCAATTCTTCATTGGCAGTTGGCACGAGATACATTTGGGTGTACAAAACAGATTTGGGCCAGTGGGCACTTATCGGTCTGCAGTGGCCATTTTATGAATATTTCCAAAGTGCTTCTTCACCCACATTATTTAGCCGATTGCAGCCTAACCTGGTCCAATTCTTCATTGGCACCAGATACATCTGGGGTGTACAAAACAGATTTTGGCCAGTGGGCACCTATCGGTCAGAAGTGGTCTTTTTATGAATATTTCCAAAATATCTTTTCTCTCACATTCTTTAGCCGATTTTAGCCTAACTTGGATCAGTGCTTTATTGGCCTGAGGAAAGATTTTGGCCAGTGGCCACCTACTAGTCAGCAGTGGTCATTTTATGACAAAATAATTACACTGTTTCTTTTTCAACCCTTGGTCACGTGTGGTTTTTAAAATTACACGCACTCTTTAGGGAGGAATGAAAATAGGCAACTCATTAGTACGTATAATATTAATTAGCAGTGGGAGTAAATTACTTCCAGAATGAAGAACACAACAGTGGCCACACTGACTTTATTGCAAGCAAGGACCTGCAATAAATTCAGTGTGGTCACTTGCCAAGTGGTAATTATTCATGAGCTGGGCATAGCAATGCTGTTATACTGGAGCCAAGACAAAACACCAAAAGAAATCCTGAGCTGCCTGGTATCAGCTGTCCCCTGAGGCAAGGTCAGATTACCCTGGTCAGTCTAACCCCATTGAATGTAAACAGACACATGGCTGGTCGATTACAAATACCTCCTTGGCCAGGAGAAATTTTCTTTAAAGGGATATGTCCTTTTTTCTATTTGGGAGGCATCCCAATGCCCATCCTCCTTTGACCAAGGGTTGTTTTTCATTTAATTAAGGATGTTCAAAAAATTGTGTAAATAGTCACCTAGCTGTCAAAAGTGGTCGTTTAACGAAATTTTACAGAATGCTTCTCTTTATGGTACCCCAACCTGGTAAAATGCTTCAATGGCCCGAGCCCCATTTCGGGTGTATACGGATTTTGGCGAGTGGTCACCTATCAGTCAGTATTGGACATTTTATGAAAAAAAAAATAACAATGTCGTTTTCACATTTTAAATTTATTTTATATGGCTAATATGTTTTGCTTTGTGAAGCACTTTGTCTCTACTTCTTTCTTTGGTTAAACGGTCACGAGATAAAAATGAAAATGGCCTCAGCTCCTAAACTTATTTGCCGATTTTAACCAAACTTGGTCAAATTAAGCCTTGCATCTGCCCTTTCTATGAATGGTCATAAATTCCGGTAAAATGCTTCAATGACGCGAGCCCCATTTCAGGTGAACTCGGGTTTTGGCCAATGGTCACCTATTGATCAGCAGTGGCCATTTTATGGACAAAAATAACATTGTCGCTTTCTCATGATCTCTCGATTAAGTCACCATGGAAACAGCTGTCCCCAACCAAATGGTTTTTAATCTGCCACCCCTGGAAAAAAACCACTGGACCTGTAATTTCAGTTAATCCTGTAATGGGACATCTGTCAACACCTCAAGGTTGAATTGCAGACATTGCCGCCCAATTTAGCTTGGGGTCAGGTAAAAACCAGCTGGTTAGTCCATCAGCGGCTGTCTTGGGGATTGCTGTCCCTATGCAGTATTTATGGTTGATTAAGTGTGAACATTATTTTATAAATAAATACTATCGAAATTATAGCATCCATAAAAGTTAGAAAAAGCATAAAGAAAGTCATTTATCCACATTCTGAACTCAATTATGATATGCAAGAACATAATAGGGACTGCAATCCCCAAGCACCGAGTCAATGTGCGCGAAATGTAGGGGGCGCTTTCCAGGGTTTTAATGATCATTGTGCTTTGTGAAGCACTCTGGCACTAGTTTTGTTTTGTCCTTGAAACTGAATTACAAGAATTCCCTCATAATGATAAACGTATTAAGTGAATCAAAAGATCCTATGCTTTGGTATTTTCACAATTTAACAATAACATATGCATTTATTAACCTTTAAAGTAAACTTTGTTCAAAATTTATAGGGGGCTTGTTTAGCAACAAATAAATACAAACTAAAGTTGAAACTCGCCCCCCTAAATGGGAGCAAATTCTGGACATAGACATACGAACATGCCGTCGATCGGTGCGCAACGATCGATGTGTGTGGATGTGATACAACATGCACCTTACGTAACTACATGCCCTTAGTTTCTTAATATTTGGCCCTTGTTATAATAAAAAGGACAATGCCGTCAAGGCGTATTGTTGCTGGTACAGCACTAAAAGATGGTGTCAGTCTGCACAGATTCACACTTCCAAAATACAGACGAATTTGAACGGCTGCAGAATAGACCTTATGCACATGACGTCATTTGAGTAGGGCGCCCTCGCCTAGAGGTCAAATGGAGGTTGTTCATTGGCCAATCCTGTGCGCTGCGCGTACAAATCTGCGCGTTTCCATTGTTTCATCATCAGTTTACCTCTAAAATGGCGGCTGGATGACGTCAATGCATAAGGTCTATAGTAATTCACAACAAACTCAACAAGTTCTATGTTTCGTTAATATCAAACTAAATTTTGAGCCCCCAAAATGTAATGTGAAAAACAGCTTTAAGTCTGTTAATTGTTTGTGTCATTACAATTTGTTTCCTAAAATATGAGAAAATCTGTTTTGATCATTTGGCAAGAAGGCTTTGGTAAGTGTGCACAATTTAAGCATCACTACCCGGGAGTAAAATTAACCGTGCTCAAAAGCTGATTTACAAACATTTCCCGATCAGACGTGTTAAAAGTCGATGTTATACACGAATTACTACAATTATATTCAATGCTAAATTTAACACAAGGCACTTTTGTCAAAATTGTATTATAAACATGCTCACAATCCGATAATTCCAATAAAAATAGTTGTGATACAAATATACATTATCAAATTAACTTTTAAAAAATTATAAAAGAAGGCATAAAGGGTCGGAGGTGCAAACTAGAAAAGGACGACGAAAAATAAGCAGTCCGATCAGGCTATTTTAGGATATTGTTTGAAAAATGATTGCATACTGAATTTGAAGGCGATATTTAGTGATGAAATCACACCACTTATCTTTTTTAGCATTACTATTACGATGTTATGGATTAAGTTACACGCAAGTGTTTCTATTTAGATTTTTTCGATAACAGTGATTGCGAATTACTATTTTGGGTATGAGATATTTATGTTTGCTTTTATTACTTATTTTAAATTGTGTGATAAATTGTTTGATCGGGATAAACATTCGGTTAACCGGGTGAACAAGGAACTTATATTTTTCGGTGGTTGGAAAATGCTCAGATAATAATTGCCAACCACTTACTTCGCCGCTAAATTCTCCAGGCCTATATCCTTTAGTTTAATGCAACAGATACCCAGTAAATGACGTATGATGATGTAAACCGCTGTGAACATAACCATCCAAGGCTAGGTAAACCAGATCTCCTCGTTGCAGGGAAACAACCGCACTGTTGCTCAATTGATGATACCCTGACGCACTGACGAGACCTGAAACAATGACTTGACTGTTCTTCCTCATCTGAACAACGGTTGTAGGTTTATTCGATTGTTTTAAGACAGAGAACATCATTATGTACATCCCAGGCACTGTACACGTAAACGTGCCATTTTCCAAGTTAAACTGTGTCCCTTCCTCCGAAGAAATTAACTCTTGAAAGGGCAGAGGGTCCCAGGCGGTTCGAGAGTTGAAACCGCTGGTCCTCACCGCTGTAAAGGCGCTTTGTCTTGTAAGACCTACAGTCACTTCACCCTTCAGTCCAGCTGGTCCAGGTTCACCTCTCTCCCCCTTCAAACCATCCATCCCAGGCAGACCTTGAGGTCCTTGTTTCCCTGGTTGACCGACTCCTTGCTCTCCCTTCAGTCCATGATTCCCTTTAGCGCCTGGCTCACCAACCAGTCCATCTGACCCCTTATCTCCTTTAACCCCGGGTTGACCCACCTCACCAGGAGAGCCTGCATCACCTCTAGGACCTACTGTCCCATGCTGGCCATGGTTCCCATTTGATCCAGGAATTCCAGGCGTTCCAGTAGGACCCTCGCAACAGGAAGGACACGTGACTTCCTGTACCGATGACGCACTCACCGTAGCCACAAATACCACATTGAAAATGAAAACAAGGGTCACATTCACAATGAATTGCATCTGCAAAATTGAAAAGAACAAACAAGGAGAACGATTAGCGAAACAACATACTTCGTTGAACCTTCCGCTGGAAAAGGCATTATACTGTGGTGAGAAACTCTCTGAATGGACGTTATGAAGTTTCACCTAAGGATTCACAGGCTTGAAACAGGATTTTAAGAGGGTTTGATGGATTATTTTGTTCAATTCAGTAATCGGGGGGGGGGGAACTACAGGTGGTTTTGTATTAAGTAAATTTGTTTTCAATCCACATTCCTTAACAATCAAGGCAATTAATTAAAACAAGTTAGCCATTATTATTAAAACAAATATCCGTACTTCATTATAGAGAGCATAACAAAAGCTGTTTTTTCTCCCTTTTCGCAAAAAAGAGAATTTTTTTTGAAACTTTCAAAGAATAGAGTGTTAAAGAGTTTTTTGAACCCAACCCTATAATAATTCAAATTTGTTCATAAGTCATTCTTGCTGCTTTGTTTTCATATACTTTGTGATCGGTGACTTTTTTGCATGGCCCATTTTTTTCTTTGAACGTTTTTTGACAGATGATGCTATTTCAAAACGAAAATACACAAATCTGTTTCATATGCCACGGGCAATGCACAAAGTAAATGATCACAAACAACAGTTTGTACATGGCTGATGGACGTAAGATATTGTAAATATCCCACAATAATTCATTTCAATTTATAATTAACTACCAATAATCATAACGGATTACTTTGTGTGATACCTCAAATGAAAGTATTTAATTTTCACGAATCAATACAACTAGTTTTTTAAAATTTAAATCGAAATTTTAGGGTGCAATCTGCCAAAAATCATTTTTATGTGACAGTTGTAATAACTTTTTTTAAATAGAAATTTAATTATCGTTCAACTGAATACACTTGGATTGCAAGTTCATCGGTGGTCGTCGTTGTATTTTTAAGAACATGAATGATAAATCTTTGCTTCGTTATTTTTGGGAGTCCGTTTCGTCATGTTTTACTTTACAGTGCACATTTTGTAGCGACGCGCGCACCATTAGAGGCGCACCAAGTAGTTTGACTCCCAAAACGTCACAACAAAGTAGCCATTCAGATGTCCAGACAAGATACCGATGGACCAAATTACATTCTCTCTGGTGCAGTCTTAAACATTTCAAAAGTGTTTTACACATTATTTGTTGACCAATTTAAAATTCGGAATTTTATTTTTGGCCGTTCATCCTTTTGTTTCCAGTCAGCATAAAGCGCCATCTTCTTCATCACCGATCGAGTGCAAACATTGTGCGCTTGCGTTATACAAGATGACAATAAAGTAAACATTTTATTTCCGTAATTTGTTGTCCTTTTGAAATTCGATGATGACAAATGCGAGGAAGACAAAGAAGAAAAAAACAAACAATGCAAGCATCAACCGGTTAATGGTGTTAACATTTTAATAGTAACGAAAAACGTTTGGAAGTTTTGTATCTTTTTCTCAAACTACGAACAAATTGTAGCTACGCCTCCGAGTGTACACTACACCGAGTCCCAGCGATGGAGCTACAACCGTAACAGGGGTCTCTATTCATATCATTCACCAAGCCTGGACCCTGCTCCTAGTATAAGGCCTAAAAAAAAAGTTTTTATTGCCCTTTTCCGACCGACCCAAAAAATCTGAAATCCACGGTCGCGGTTTTTTTTTTTTTTTTTTTTTTTTAATGGCGATTTTTTTATTTTGTTTGAAGTATTTTATACTTTGGTTCCCAGTAAACGACATTTAAGATAGAAACCTCGATGTTTTTATGTTTCTTTTGCAAAATTATATTGTTTTATGTTGCAGGCCTGTGAAATCTCCGCTTTCTCATTGACCTTGCCGATTTTTTATTTCCGCCTTTTTAAAATGTGAGATAAAAAGACGAATTTTCCCGGTCGGTCTGCTACATATACATCATACAGCACACACACGACACGAAGTCCGTAAATCTATGTCCTTGCTCCATGCTGCCATGCAGTGCGCAACGTGAATGGGCGGGTATCCATCACGCACTTGTGTTGCAACTCCTTGCCAATAGAGGGCGCTGTGTGATCGTTGGCATTGCATGTACATGTACATGTATATCCATGTTCACGCACTTTTAAGCACGACTCGGCGTGGTATTGAACGCGTCATGTTTTCGAACATCAATCAAGATGTTGGTGCAACCATTCCACCATGGGGCAACACAAGTGCGTGACGGATACCCTGGCTGAACAAAAATTATTATTTTACAGAATAATGTAAGATTTCTTTCCGTCTTGGTCCGGTTTTTTTAAAAGTTTTTTTTAAACCTTTTCCTTGCGTGGCAGTTTTCATCGCACGCGTCAATTTCTTTTCCGATTGAACGTTAGTGTTTAGAGCGGCATCTATCAAGAGTTTCGGCGTGGCGGAGCTCCACTCCCATCATTGTTACATGGATGTATTTTTCCGCTTTTTTTTAATGGTCCACTCACAGGCCTGATGTTGAGACACAACTTTATATTTAGATTATTATTTTATTTATTCATACATCAAGTTTTTAAAAGTTTATTTTTGTTTTGTATTCACCATATGAATGTATACTACTTTGAGAACATTAAAATGGTTGAAAACATAAAGTTGTGTGCATATCTACTGTGTTTTTTCCTCCTCTGACGTATTCTTAAAAAAAAAAAAAAAAAAAAGCGACCAACCGACCCTCCCGATTTTTTAGCCAAAAGGGCAATAAAACCTTTTTGTTTTTAGGCCTAATGAGTAACACTTACCTTGGTGTCGTCTTCTTGCGGACTATAAGCTTTCTTGGTTCCTCCTGTTGATAAGATGCAAAGTTCTTTTGAACATTGCAGTTGGGTACAGCTCGTTTAATATGCTGGTGAATTTCCATTGCAGTGATCAGCAAACTACATCAAGCGGCTGAGTAACAATTAATGAGCTGTCAATCAAAGACACGTGTCATGGTCACTGTTTGAAGGATTTGCTATACTCCACTGGTTGTAATGAGGCTTTAGGTTTTACTGTGTTATATATACTATACCTCAGCACTATATTCTGTCGTTAATGTTTGTATATCCACCATTACTTTGTACTTTTCTATTATTTCCTGCAAGTCCCATGAGGCTGAATTGACTTTCATTTTCTCACTTGACGTCATTTTGGTGAGGATTTAAATTCAGAAATTAAAGGGCAAGTTTTTATAATAAAACCGTGTACAAATTTTGAACAAATTTCTCGATATTTAGATGTCCAGTTATATTATTAATTCTTCCGGTTCAACTAGTCGTCGAAAGCAAGGGCGCCACCCCCAACCCTGGCTGCGTTCGAAAGATGCTCATCAATTTTGACTGTATTCTTCTGGTTCAACCAATTCGAGTAGAAACACAGCTGGGTATAAAATGGAGCTTCAAGATGTATTGCCCGTGTCTGTGCCGATTTGACGGTAAATAATAGATACGCTTCCATTTGATATCCGAATGAAAAAAATTGTCAAGGGTCAATGACAGTTATTTTAAACCAAAACTAATAAAAGGCTGGGCCATTTTTTTTAATCCTCAGACTTATGACGTATAAGGCCAGTGAGTGGCCGGTTTCGAAAGATCGCTTACATTTGCAAACGATGATTTTTATTAATTGAATTTGCATTCTCCAAAAAATGCACAAAAAGGGACATGGTTTTGTATTAGTTTTGTTCCCTCAAAAAATTATTTTGTTTTCTAAAATTAATATTGAATTCCTCAAAATAATTTTTCGTGCACTCATAATTGTGCCATCGAAAAAACATATCGTTCCTTCATTTTCTTTGAAACTGTTATTTGTTCGCTCGAAATATTATTTTGAGTCCTCAAAATAATATATTGTTTCCTCGAAATAACACTTTTTGCTCGAAATAATATTTCGTGTCCTCGAAAAAATATTGTGTGTCCTCGTGACAGTTGTTCATGTCCCTGAAATAATAATTTGAGGGAGCCGTAATATACCCCAATTTACACAAAGAACATAGCTGGGATCAAGATACAAAATGTGATGTATTATTTTTTTAACTAATTTAAAAAAAGATTCTCGGCGAATGTTTGCTTCTTTTTCCGGACATCAGCATTTTTGACCTGGCCATTTCGATGCTTATTACCAAGTTTTGGACTAATTTTCCTGATAATGTGAACATTATTTAGTGGGCCCTTCTTCTCCGTGTTGAGGATTATGAAGCGATTGTTCCTGACTTTCAAATGCCCACGTCCAAAAACAGCCTCATGTACAATCATCTACCTCCATGGTACAATGTACATGCACATTTTGAAAGGGATATTGTCATTGCCTACGGTGTCCGTCCGGACGTCCGACTTTCGTTTTCACACCATAACTTGAGTTAGAAATGACATTTTGACTTGTATCTTGGGTGGGGGTGGCTCCTAGGAACACAACAAAAATTGGGGGTGAAAAGGTCAAAGGTTAAGGCCACAGTGGTTGCAGTGGAGTTATAGCTTAATTGTTTCCGGATCATAACTCCAGTTAAACGTGAAATATGGACTTGCCACAAGGGTGGGACGTTACCCTTGGAGAAAAACAGTAGCATATTCTCTGTGACCTCAGCTCGATACCTGGACTGGAGCCTATACAAAATGTGGTTCCAGTCCCTACCTAATTGGCATTCTTTAAGCAATGCACGTAACATTAATTGTTTATCTTAACCCAGGTGTATTAAAACAGCTGACATCTTTATAGACACGTCTATCAATTCTCTTTTGATGGTCATGACCTTGGATAATATTTAGGAAAAATTACTAAATTCGACAACAATAGGCCTTCTTGTTAGGAGCAAACGTGTTGATTTCTGTTAGCTTGTTTTGCTCAAGTATTGTATTTTTGTTCTTTTATCGTTCTCTTTTGTGTATACATACTTTTTCGCACAACACAATAGGTACCATCTTAAGAAATGTAATTCTTTTTCAAGAAGTTCATTTGTAGTTCTCTACATCGACTGTTGGTGGCGCACTTTATTATGAATCCAACCTCGACGTAAAATAAAAACATTTTTAGGATAATCCATTTTAATGTTTTATGCACTGCAATACACTTCCTGTATAGCGCCCTCTGTTGTCCTACTTACATGGTGGTTACGTAACCGTGAAATTGCTTTCCCAGGGACTTACAGTATCCCCAAGGTTCGCTAGGATTGGCCGGTCGGGACCAATCAGGAACGATCATAACAATGACAACGTGGCGAGCGGACGCTGACAGTAAGTTTGAATCACTTCAATTACAGCTTTTCTTTGAACCGGATCATTCAACCCACCTCCGTCCCCAACTCCGACACGTTGCCTTGGATCGGGCGAGTTGGTCTATAAACAGCATTTGTAACCGTTTGTTATAAAATGCATACGGTTAGAAAGATGTTTTAAAAGTAGAATACAATGATCCACACAAATAAGTCTCGAAATTGCGTGGTTTTCCTTTTACATCATGAACAAACACGGTCGGCCATTTTGTGGAGTCAACATTTTGACTCCACAAAATGGCCGACCGTGTTAGTTCGCAAAGTAAAAGAAAAACCACGCAAATTCGAGGCATATTTATGTGGATCATTGTATTATACTTTTATAACGTCTTTCTAACCATATGCATTTTATAACAAATTGTTTCAAACGCTTTTTTTTAAGACCAACTCGTCCGATCCAAGGCAACGTGTCCCTTTAATGTTTGGTTCAAGTTTACCACTAATTGTTTTACTGATGGGGCTAATATTCCGACCGGTAAAGATAATTTGTAAGGGTTTGATCAGCCCGGGCCGCTCGTTGCCCGTGTTTTTTGTGGGCCGCTTATTGCCCGTGGGCCGCTCGTTGCCCGGGTACGTGTGTTTGTCGTGTTATTGTGGAAGATTGTTTAAATAAACATTCACAAACAAAACATTCTAGGAAAGGGTGCATGCCTAATGCACAACTGCTGAGACTTTGAATTGTTTTACGGTTCTATTGGAAAAAAACTTGCAATTTAAAAAATGAATTGACATCTCAATTACATGAAGTCATTTGCGGAAATGAGAGCCTGTCGAGCCTGTATTTCGGGAAGCAATAAAAATAGTACAATGTCAGTATGGCGGATAATAGGGAAAACCAATGGTTTCCAAACGACGATACTCTTCTATACATTATAAGAGTCTAGTACAATGGACCCTCGTTTAAAACGTCCACCCTTGATGTTGTTTGCTGTTTACTACAATGTCAGTATGGCGGATAATAGGCAAAACCAATGGTTTCCAAACGACGATACTCTTCTATACATTATAAAAGTCTAGTACAATGGACCCTCGTTTAAAACGTCCACCCTTGATGTTGTTTGCTGTTTACTACAATGGAAATTCAGCAGCATATAAAACGAGCTGTACCCAACTGCATGTTCAAAACAACTTTGCATCTTATATCAGCAGGAGGAACCAAGAAAGCTTATAGCCCGCAAGAAGACAACACCAAGGAAAGTGTTTCTCACTATACTAGGAGTTGCAGGGTCCAGGTTTTAAGGGTTTGGTATATAGTTGGGTTAGAGACGCCTGCAATGCATTTACAGTTGTTACTCCATTGCTTAGTCATAAGGTATTGTGTTATACAATCGTTTGTTTAAAACATTCCATGAAACCATCGGTCACTTATCAAGTTTCCGTTTTACAGTCAGTACTCTGCCAAATTGTTAAAAATCTAAACAATTCCAAGTTCCCCAATTACACCTAGCCAAATAGCGTGCCAATTGTCTTGTTACCATCGGGTTTTTTCACACAAAAAAATAAATTAATGACCAGCTTTCGCGGAATGGACGGTTTCCAGATTGCTTTTTCTGTACACTTGTACAATGGCTGTAAAACAGTGCCCTGGTTGTTTATTTTGATGAATTGAGTAGGGTGTTGTTGCAAGGTTAAGTCAGACCACAGAGCTCCATGGTATTACGCGCTAATATAAAAGCGGACTGTTGAAAACTGTCCGATACTGTAAGCGTGTGAGTTTTTTATGGTGTCAATTAAAGTTGTATAAACTCTACAAAGAGACAAATATTGGGTTATCTAAACAAAACTGTACTTGAATTTGTTTTATTTACTCAGAAGGGTCTATATCTAATGGTTTTTGCATTTGAAAGTGACTGTCTTCCCACAAAAATGTATTACACGCTAATATCAAAACGGATGCTTGAAAAGTGTCCGTTTTGTAAACGTGTGATTGTTTTTGATGGTGTCACGCAGGGTTCTACAAACAAAATATAATATAAAGTGGGACAAAAACTTAAGTTTTATTGAGTCGAAATAAAGGGTTTAACCCTGTAAGTACCCCCTACCATATGTGCACTTCTAACCTTTTAACGTTGCATCTGATTACCAACAAGTTTTTCTCAAATTACCCATTATTTTTCTAGAGTCACACTTTACAAAACATCTTTTACTTGGTTAGCTGTTACCATGGCAACTGTTTGTTGGACCTTGGGTCAAACGTTTTAGCATGTTTGGTAAAAGAAAGTCTGATTTAACAATATTTTCAGTTGTTTTTTATGTTTCCCCAAGAAAGTGGTAGTGATGTTTCACAAGGTGGTGTTTAAATGCCTTGTGGGAATTCAAAATGAATGGAAATGAATGGCCGCCATATACAGTGGCCATCTTGGAATTTGGGGCTCAAACTATATCAATTTTTTCATCAGTTGAATAATTTTAACATGCTAATTCCTAACTTGTTAGGCCGATATTTTAAAAAGAATCGTCAATCAGGACTCATCATTACTTTTTGGGCCCAAAAAGTTGGCGGAAATATACATTTTTAAGTGGCAAAACCAAAGTGTTTCCCCCAAATGGGATAAACCAATTATTTCAGCGCCCCAACGGTGACCTCGGTATTAAAATGTAAGGTCCAGCTATTTGTCAAAAGAAACACAGTTGCAAAAGTTTGTAGCGTTTCCCCCCAAATACGGATATTATATGGGGAAAAGTACGTTATTTCTTTTACCAAAAGTTGGCAAAAACTAAATACAACCGTGCAGCCGAATTGCTAAGGTCTATGAGTCATGCCGCTCTTATCACAAGGACAAAGCAATCAATCGTCCTGTGTTCAGCTCGCATGGATCAGAGCTGTCGTTGTTGGTGACCTGGTTGCGGTTTGGCCATGCAAATAGGATGTATTGGCTCCATGCAAGCTATTCACACCTACTGTACAAGACAGTACGATCATGTAACTGTGGAAATATTGCACTGCTTGCATAATATATGCATAATATATTGTAAGATTGTTTCTTAGTCATGTATAACTTAATTGTTTTGGATTGAAAGTGTATCATGGGGGTCTAGAGGGCTTCTATCCATTCTGTTTATAGACCATTTTGTGAAGGGATTGTGTTCAATAAAAACAAATATTTTACCATTTAAAACCTACTGCAACAAAGTATGACTATGTAACAATGACTGAAAATTCTGATACTGAAGCGTACGTCAATTTTTTTAGGAAACGGAAACTCTTCCAAACTTTGGAGTCAATTTATCAAGACTCTGCTTGTAGAAGGATATTAATTTGTTTTCATAATTTGTATTCCCATATTAATTCGCAATTTATTCAAAGTTAAAGTCACCTGTAACGATTGTGCTCACCAGTTTATTGTGCACTTTGTTAAGGGACAGTAAAACATAAGTAAAAAAAAATTAATGTTGGCCACGGCAAAAAAAGAAAGATTTCCTTCATACTTGGCCCCAACTAACATGGAAAATAATTCTGAGAAATAACTTTGCTGTCATGGCAACAACCGATTTATCATTTCAGGCTGGTTTCGCAGTTTGTTTCGATTGTAAAAGTCCGATGTGTAATTCAGAAGTTATGTTTTTTTAAATTATAAACTTTAATTTAATGTTAATCAATAACTTATGACGACGTCATGTGGTTACTTCAAACGGTTTGATATACTAGTAAAGATCTAACTGTGTGTGAAGTTTGAATGTTGTGTGAGCTCGGGAATTGTGCCATTGTTAGCGAAATACCAAGGGGAAGAAGAGAGGAAGTAATGTAGTCTATGTATAATTAAAAACACTAGGTGTTCGGATTGTGTGAGTAGAAAGTTAAATAGTATAATCATATAAATATGAACACAAAATCATTATATGGAGCTTTTTAATAGACATTCTTTAACTTCCGGTTTGGACAGGAAGTTAGATCAAATCAGGTCACTAACAAATAAGAAGATATTCAATAATGTACATTAAAGGTGACATCATGTAACACTTGGTGATGTCATCGTGGCGTGACCTAAGTTTTTGGATGTAACACATCCCAGCTGGAATACATGAAAAGTTTGTTTTGTACGAATAGATCTTGTGAAGCTAGAATATATGAAAAGTTTGTTCTGTACCTATATATCTTGTAAAACACTACATTGGTGGTGATATAACGTGACAATTGATGACGTCTTGAAAAAGTCACTCCATTTATTACCTATATATTATGAGCTTCCAAATGCATAAAACATTTGATTGCAGTTAGCTTTGTTCTCAAGATATGTTATAACTCGCCGAAATGGCCGGGAATATTATATGTGTACTTTAATTGGGGTTATTTCAGTGCAAATTTAATGAAGCCCCTTCTTTAGGCGTACAGATTGTCCAAATAGCTAATATCAGGAGGTATGATTTTTCAAAATGTTAAGCGTTGAATAACATTGGTGGTTATTATCTATCAGTACACAATGATGATACAGTTTGATTTTAGAAATTTTGACTGTAGAGCTGAAAGTTTGAAGGTTATAGAAGTTTGTAAAGTGCGTCTTCGTTAGCTCACATTTCGGGTTTTGCGTAATGCCAAATCAGGCTGTGTGGATTTGAACAATATAGGCCCAACAGTGGGCAGTGTGGTTCTTCTAGACACACAGGTTTTGCACTGACCTATTCATTGGACTACCGTCGAACGATGTAATTTTCCAAGCCGGTATTTGTCAGACAGCGAGCCATTATGTCACACAGCGCTGTAAGTACAAGACCATTAATTTGGTATAGCGCCACCATAAAAGTCATAGGTGTCAAATTACAAGCCATTTAAGTTCAAAAAGTGACCACATGCCAATGCCTGTATGTCTCTGAATAATAAAGCTATGGTATTCATATTTGGGCATATGATAGATCAAGATACGGGCAACATTTAAAAAGTAAACGCCAAATTCATATGACCTAACTTCCGGTCACTTCGAAAGGTCAAAGTTTGCCTTTGTGATTTTCTTTAAAAAAACATTTCCCGGCATAAATCCAACTTTTTGTATATCAGATCAACTTCAGATCAGATCAAAGTTTAACCCGGGAATAAATGTGATGTATAATTTGGAAAGGGTAGGATTGCAGGCCTTTTTATTCCCTGCACATAGCCGACTTGAAGAAACATGTGGAAAGGGAGCAACGTGTGATGACGTTCGTTTAGGATCTGGTCGATATCCAGTTAAATGCATATTCATTACAAACTTTGTGGGTTAAAACAATTACTATCAGGTGTTTCTAAAATTCAAGTGTAGTACTACAGGCAATCCCTAAAGGCATCGTACACGTTTGGTAATTGTCAAAGACCAGTGTTCTCATTTGGTGTATCCCAACATATGCATAAAACAACAAGCCTGTGAAAATTTGGGCTCAATTGGTCATCGAAGTTGCAAGAAAATGATGAAAGAAAAAACACCCTTGTTGTACAAATTTGTGTGCTTTCAGATAGGAATAAAAGGCTTCTAGCTAGAAGTCTTTTATTATTTATGTGAGAAATTACCTCTTTCTCACAAACTACGTTACTTCAGAGGGAGTCGTTTCTCACAATGTTTTATACTATCAACAGCTCTCTGTTGCTCGTTACCAAGTCAGTTTTTATGCTAATACATATTTTTAGTAAATACCAAACGTGTACGATACCTTTAAGGGGGAAAACATTGAATGCCGGAACGACTTGAGACCAACGTGAGACATATTTTATCCTGGACAAAGTCACCCATTGGTTTCAAATGCTTAATATGTTTTTGTGGCAAATCTAAAAAGTGAGATAGATATCAAAAAAATATGGTGTTCAATATCTGTCAATCTTACATCTCGCACCTCGCGTTATCGAATCTCTCATATAAAAGAGTAATTTTGGCAGAAAGAAAAAAATTGCGAATGGCATAGAATAAAAAGAAAATCCTGCCACCGGAAATAAAAAACCCCAATAACTACACATTGCACACACACACACTACGACTTTTCTCCCTCCCCCAATTCCCTCTCCTTTCTTTCCTCCCCGCCCCCCATTTTTTTTCGGGGACCCTCTTGGGGGGGGGGGGGCTCATCGGAGAGGTCTTGGAAAAATGTAGCAAATACTACCAGAGTCTTATACCGTTTGACCTTGTCTTCCTGTTCAAACCGGAAGTTGAAAACTTCACAATTCATACTTTAAGAAGAAATACTCACACTTTTTACATACACATTACTCAAAATGTTTACATTATGTTGTAGATTCTTAAGCCTTCTCAAACTTTTCCACAGAGATGTTACCTTTTTTGATATTCACTTATGGTTGAAATCGGGTATACATTGATCCGCTGTCAAACCGCGGTAAAATCTGCGATGAAAACACACACTATACGCGATCTAAACCAGTTAGATGGTGAGCGGCTGCTCGCTCCATTGAATCAACCGCAAGGTTCAAAGTACATCAAATGTGCTTGTATTCTAGTCTCTGTTCAAGGTTCGCACAACCTGATTTGACATTACGCTTTGTTAGTCTCGAAAACAGCCGTCCGTGCAAACCTCGCTAACAATCAAATGTCAGACTTTGGAAAAATTCATACCTCAAGAACTACACAATGGATTTGTACAATCTATACATCATTGGACAGGTCTTTCAAAGCCCAACAAACGCTACAGAAAGTGTGACCCAATTTAAAATTGAATTCCGGTTCAAAATATAAGCTGATCATTCCGTTTCAATTCGCACAAGCACGCAGCTGGCTGTTCCGCTCTATTGTTCCAAATGTTCAAAGTCCAAGAAGACTGTGTATATCCCATATTTTACCTGAAACGTAAAGTCCCTGTCACATCCATGGTGGCGCTATATCAAATTAGTGGTCATTCAATAAATATTGGCTCCGCGACAAATGCCGACTCGTTCGACAGTAGTCCAATAATAGCTGTGCATAACCTTCGTGTTAGCCTTTTGTTGGCTTGGCGTAAATAGAGACTAAAAGAGGGTATTTTACTGGCCTGTTTTTGTTGATCGTATGACTTTTATCAACAGCAGTTTTTACGAGAATCCAACTTTCAGATCCTTTTGAATACTTAAATAAAGTTCTGTGTGAACAACAAAATAAAGTCAAACAAAATTACACACCTTGTTTAATTAAACAATGGGTTCCTAAGACCTGAAAAACATGAAAGATGTTTAATTAATACACGTTCTATGTAGAGCTCAATGCAGTCTTAAGTAGTAACGTCAGCACTTGTTTACCGTGTGAACTAGGGTATAAACGTAAAAGACTTACATTTTACTTTCTTCGACATTTCAAAAAGTTTGTTTTAAAAAACTCTTTAAGTCTCGTTTTTAATTTTTAGGTGTTCGTGCAATACAAGCACGAACACCTCTTGTTATTGTTCTGGTTTTTTTTTTAGGTGTTCGGCTAACAGCCGAACAACTATTGTTTCTGTTAACGCCAAAATCGTACGACCTCAACTTCCGGGTGTTACCCTGGGTCAAAGTTCGCCTTCTTTTTTTTTCTTCAGAAAATAACTTTCGAGCTTATCTACGGAATAACTCAAGATTGAGATTGATTTGAACGTTGAAACTCTACAGATAGTTGAACGTTAGTATCAAGACAACACAGACCTAATTACGTCATAATGACGTCATCGGGCAATAAATTACAATGAATCAAAGTTTAAAATTTGTAACAATCATAACTTACGAACCCTAACTCGGATTTTGACAATCTACACATCATCGGATAGGTCGTTAAAAGTTTGACAAACGCTTCACAGAACACTTACAATATTTTTGCATTTTTTTTGTTTAGGTGTTCGTGCAATATGAGCACGAACACCTCTTGTTAGGTGTTCGTGCAATATGAGCACGAACACCTCTTGTTATTGTTCTGTTTTTTAGGTGTTCGTGCAATATGAGCACGAACACCTCTTGTTATTGTTCTGTTTTTTAGGTGTTCGGGCAATATGAGCACGAACACCTCTTGTTATTGTTCTGTTTTTTTTTTAGGTGTTCGTGCAATATGAGCACGAACACCTCTTGTTATTGTTCTGTTTGTTTTTAGGTGTTCGGCTAACGGCCGAAAACCTATTGTTATTGTACTGTTTTTTTTTCCGTGTCTTCTTCTTCCCACCGTACCTTCTCGGCAGGATTTCGGAAAAAGTATAACTCGTAGAGACTTGAAACTTGTCATGTACTTAGACCTTAGTGTATAGACGAAACAGGAACATTTTCGGGATGATGACGTCATCGATGACGTCATAACATCAACAATGAAAAATAACGAGAAATATTGTAAATCGTCACATCTAGAGAACCATAAATGATAAAGACAAGATCTTTGCTTCATATGAAAGTTCAGCATTCCTTTTACAACTCTTACACAAAATGTGCCCCCATGTGACCTTTCCTTCCGGTCGAAACCGGACGTTGAAGCTTTTTTTTGAGGAAACGTTATATCTTATAAACTAAAGATGCTACACATTTAATCATTAAATCATCTGAAGGCCCTTGAACAGTTCTACAAATCTTTCATTAGGTGTGACCCCGTATGACCTTTACTTCCGGTCAAAACCGGAAGTTGAATTTTCTTTCATAACGAAAACTTGTCATATCTCATGAACTATAAATGTTTGAGACTTAAAACTTACTATGTATTTAGATCTTTGTGTTTAAATATAAATGTGTGAATTTCGGTTTGATGATGTCATCGATGACGTCATAACAATAAATCAACGTTTAATATTTAAAAAAAACATATTTAAAGAACCGTAATTGCTTCATGTATGATATTTGCACCATATAAAAGCCCTTGCCGTTCTCTACAATTCACGTACAAAGTGTGACCCTATATGACCTTAACTTCCGATCGAAAACGGAAGTTCAAATTTCATAATTCAAAAGTTCATATCTCATTAACTAAGAAGGTTGCAGTCTTGAAATTTACCACGTACTTAGATCTTAGTGTGTAGATGACACCCACATTTTTTCGGGATGATGACGTCATCGATGACGTCACAACATTTAATCAACGTTTAATATTAAAAAAAAACCATATCTGAAGAATTATTATTGCTTCATACTTTTCATTTCACCAGCTATGCTAATTTCGACAGGTCTACCGAACACCCTGTTTTTGTGATGTCACAAAAACTGAATCTCTAGTCTTCTTCATCTTCTTCTTCCGGGGAACTCTTCTCCAGAACAGAACTCAAAATAGAAATTTAATTGAACCTTGAAACTTGGCATATACTTGAACCTTAACATGAGCACGGCACTTGCATAATTTCGCCATGATGACGTCATCAGGTGTCGAATTACAAGGTTTTTAAAGTTGAAAAATGATCATTTGGTATTTGCTGTATCTCATTGAATATAAAAGCTATGATGTTCATAATTGGGCATGTGATAGATCAAGACTGGGGCTACATTTTAAAAGTTAACGTCAAAATCGTATGACCTTTTCTTCAAGGTCAAGCCCTAGGTCAAAGTTTGCCTTTGTTTTTTTTCTTGAAAAACATCATTTTCGGGCTTATCTACGGCATAACTCAAGATTGAAATTGAATTTTACATTGAAACTCATCAGACATTTGAACCTAAATATCAAAACGACACAAACATGACGATGTCATGATGACGTCATCAGGTATTGAATTACATTAAATCAAAGTTTAATATTTGAAAAAAAATCATAACTCATGAACGACATGTTGGATTTTTACAATCTATACATCATCGGAAAGTTCGTTAAAGGTCCAACAGATGCTGCACAGAAAGTGACCCCATTTGACCTTGACGTCCGGTTCAGCCGGAAATTTAAAATTTCACAAAATTTGTATCTCAAAAACTATTTATCATTTCAGCATAATTTTTGCATCAGGTTGTAGAACGTTGAGCCTGCTCAAACTTTTGCACAGAAATAACAACATTTTGACATTTACATCTTGTCTTATAACCACCGGCATTAAAGCGCACGTTTGTGTTGACCCACTTTGATAACGCGAGATAGTGTAATAACACGTGTACAGATACGACTACATTGAACGTGTAGTTCGGTTTACATCAACTACATGTAGGAATACATTTAGCATCGCTGTTACCTTGTGTATTGCGCACCGCGGCATAAAGATAATCCATCTAATACTTGAAAAATTCGTAACTCCTGAACCACACATTGGATTTTTACAATCTATACATCATCTGAAAGGTCTATATAAAACCTAAAATACGCTACACTTATTGTGACCCCGTTTGACCCTGACTTCCGGTTGAAAACGGAAGTTGAAATTTAATGTTTCAAAATTCATAATTCCTGAACCACACAATGGATTTTTACAATCTATACATCATTGGACAAGTAAGTAACAACTTAACAAACGATATACAGAATGTGACCCCAATTGACCTTTACTTCCTGTTCAAACCGGAAGATGAAATTTAATATTTGAAAAAATCAGAACTCCTGAACCACACATTGGATTTTTATCATCTATACATCATCAGAAAGGGCTCCAAAGATTTAAGAAACGCTACACACTGTGACCTCATTTGACATTGACTTCCGGTGCAAAACGGAATTTGAAACTTTATAGTTGAAAAAATCACAACTTCTGAACCAAATATTGGATGTTTACAATCCATCCATCATCTAAAAGGTCTTCATAAACTAATCCCGCCTACACAAAATGTGACCCTACTTGACCTTGACCTCTGGTCCAAACTGGAAGTTGATGTATACGTTTTGTAAAATTCATAACTCTGGAACCAGGCATTGGATTGATAATGTTAAATGTCGTTACGTATTCAATCAGTCGCTCACCACGAACACCTTGTTTTTGTAGTAAACAAAAACTCAATGTCTAGTTTTACTTCGTCTTCTTCTTCTGGCCGTCGATTGTCCGGTAACAAAAGCACACTTTCCAAGCTCATAAAAACTTGAAACTTTACATGTAGTTAGATAGCCATTAGGAGATGAAACCGTTTTAGTTACGTCCTGATGACGTCATCAGGTGTTAAATTACAAGCCTTTTAAGGTAAAAAAGTGACCATATGCCAATGCCTGTATGTCTCTGAATATTACAGCTATGGTATTCATATTTGGGCATATGATAGATCAAGACAAGGGCAACATTTAAAAAGTAAACGTTAAAATCGTATGACTTTAACTTCCGGTCGTACCGGAAGGTCAAAGTTTGCCTTTGTTTTGTTTTCGTCAAACAAAATATTTTCTGGATTATTTACAGCATTGTGTAGTCGACCGTACCGCCACTGTTGTAATAACAATTGTTCGCCACTGTTCGTCTGCTTTTCTGTGCCGATTTCGTCGTAACAATCTTGGAATATGACAACAGATCGCCCCCAAAGAAGATGGGTTTTGTACACCATCAGGGGTAAATGACACCATAGGCGAAGCTCGGGAGTACACAACATCATGGATCCCATTACATTCTACAACAAGTAAACCACAAAGGATCAGGTCAAACAACGCAAATTCAGGTTTCCTTCCACTTTACCCCGAGAGTTTTTGATTTTTGTTAACATAATTTTTGAGCAGAGTAAACAACAATTTGTCGACAAATAAACTGTCCTGCACAGTCCGATGTTAATATGCTGTGATAAACTATGCTACTGATTGAACGAGACGTTGAACCGATTCTCAGCGATGAAGTTCCTAGCGTAAAATTAGCCTTGTTTAAAACTCTTTACATGAAACCACCTACAGGTATGGTGAGAAAGACCCGTAAGAGGCAACGAAGAATGGCGCGGATAGATTCACAATGCAGCTTCTTGCACATGGATGTGTACAATCTCAGTACCACCATAGTACACTAAGATGACAGAGCTATGTGGAGACATGAGGCTCTACTACCGCATGTACCGCAAGGGAACTTACCTGTATAAAGAGTGAAACAACTGCAACCGCCTTGGAATAGGCTACCGCGAAATGTACTGCCTGCATCTGGAAACCAAAGCCAGGGCATCAAGAGAAACACTTACCTTGGTGTTGTGTCCTTGTAGTCTAAGCCTTCTCGCTTCCTCTTTTCCGATAAAATGAACAATTGTTATGAACACTGCTGCTGGTGCAGCGCGTTTAAATACTGTTGCATTTCCATTGAAGTGACCAGCAATCTACTTTGGGTTTTGATTGACAATCGATAAGCAGCCAATACGTGTTAAAAACAGTAATTGAGTGACTTACTGTAACACTGGTTTGGATGAGGTTCTTATTATGAATGGAGGTCAATTGTGCCAAACTCTCTATTGGTATAGTTCATGGACATCATGTGTTTACATGTATATCCGCCTTACTGCGTTGCACTGCCACATTGCTTCCTGAAGTACCAGGCCAGTTTCCTACCATTTCCGTTCATATGACAACATTCTCTAAAGGTTGTCAATTCAAGAGTTAAAGTGCAAGTTTTTCTAATAAAACCGTGTACATGAAATGATTACGCGATAGAAATCCAGTTAAACCTGCTGTCCTTCCTGCTAACATTGTGTTTATGCAATCATATTCACCAACCTAATGTGTTAAATCGTCGAAATCGTCTCTAAGGGAGGGTTCAATGTCTGTCCAAAAATTGAGATTCAAGAAAGTTGTACTGAGTAGAGTGCGCCACCAATAGAGAGTTGATGTGGAAGATTTTCACCGGTTTTTCAATTCTATTTTTGTTTTATTGCTGTTGTTTTTTTGAGAATGAAAACTGTTAGTTAACCGTGCAAATATTATCGCATCATGGAAAAAAGTTAATGTTCAGTTGTCGCCTGCCACGGCGACCTTGGATGTATATGTTCATTCGTGTTTTGCAAAGCAGCAATGTCGTATCTCTCTACTGTGCTAACGCTACAAGACGGTAATTGTTTGAAGCTTGTGAATTTGTTTGGGTATTCACTTCAGCAATAGGTAAGGTCCCGAAACTGCCTTTGCGGCCCCAAGTTGCGAGTGTGAATCCCCCATTTTGGGACATAAATAGTTGCTCCCCACAAGTTCATGGTATTTTGTCTGTCCAAATGCTACACAACTTTGCTGATACATATTGGAAGGCTGTAAAAATGACACTACTTTAGGGTTTTTCTTTTTTAACAATTTGTTTTCACATCATCAATTGATAAGATCCCGAAACTGCCTTTGCGGCCCCGAGTTTCGAGTCTGACACCCGCCCCCCCATTTTGTGACAGAAATAAGTTCAGGTTTTTGTTTCAGTCCAAATGCTACTAACTTTGCTGTTACAAATTGGAAGGTTGTAAAACAACTATAGGATTTTTCATTTTAAAAAAGTTGTTAATCTCAGCATCATTATCACATTTGGTGTACAAATTAAGTACAAATAATTTTAAAAACAATGTTCATTATGTCATGCTTGAGTGTGGTAATTAAACTAGGGTGAAGCGTATTTATGTTAACCGGGTAGGAGGCCGGATCTATTTTTGCGTGGCCCTTTTCTGTTTTGGTCTCGTATAAGTCTGCAAATTTGGCTGGATGATGAAGGAAATACTATTTCGAACAATTATACCATAATGATCGGTTGTACGTAGGATTTTGAAATCACATTTGACTAAGATTTTGGTGTCTGATGGATTAATAGGACATGGCATAAAATGAACATGCGGGGAGCAACATTGACACGGTTAGAAATAATGCATATCGATATAAACTAAGGTGTCTGCTGTTTGGGCTATCTGTTATAATGCTTGGTATTTGACATTATAACATTTATAAAAAATATTAATAACAATTATATAGTAGTTAAACTACTATAATTAAAATATCAAAACTACAGTCAATAAACTAAATTTGGGCTGCTGGTGAGCAACCCCAACACAAGGTGTAAAGACTATAATTAAAAAAAACACTATAAATTCTGGTATAATTACGGCTGGATTTTCAAATGCTTATTTGCTGGTTGAGGTCGGGTACATCGAGTCTGATGTACGGAGTTATTCTACTTATGCTGGTACTTGTTGAAAGTTCAGCAACTTAACGAAGATTGAGGTGTGGTGCCTTAAACGGTGGACACTTGTGCAAGGTGCTCTAAACATATGTTGTGCAAGTAAAAAGCCTGTGACTTAAGGCACTGATAACTCCCTTGAACTGCTCCACTGTGGGCAGTTCAATGATGTCCTGGGGGAGCGCATCCAAATCACGTAGGGTTCTTGGGAAGAAATATTTGAATCCATGTACATATGTACATATGTACAAATATGATAAATCGTTTTTCTCCTAATATCTTTTAAATTCCAGATGAAGATTACCATAACAGTGGTCAGTGTTGTTGCTATTATGCAAGCTCATTTAATGGTGGCTACAGTTGCATTTTCACCTGATCCAGAAGTGACTTGTAACTCCTGTTGCCAGGGCCCAGCCGGTATACCTGGAATTCCAGGGCCAAATGGGAACCATGGTCAGCATGGGACGGTAGGTCCTAGAGGTGATGCAGGTTCTATTGGTGAGGTAGGTGAACCCGGGGCTAAAGGAGACATGGGGTCGGATGGACTGGTTGGTGAGCCAGGCGCTAAAGGGGATAATGGACTGAAGGGAGAGCAAGGAGTCGGTCAACCAGGGAAACAAGGACCTCAAGGTCTGCCTGGGATGAATGGTTTGAAGGGGGAGAGAGGTGAACCTGGACCAGCTGGACAGACTGGTGAAGCAGGTGAATGTAGTACGCGACGGTCCGCTTTCACTGCAGTGAGGTATTCCGCCTTCAGACCTCCATCCCCTTATGTTCCTCTGCCCTTTCAACAGTTATTGTTTTCAGATGAAGGGATTGAATTCAACTTGAATAATGGCACGTTTACGTGTACTGTGTCTGGGATATACGTCTTTATGTTCTCAGTCCAGAAAACAAGTGGGACTTACCTAGATGTTCAGCTGAGGAATAACGGTAATATCATTGTTACAGGGTTTGTACACGCTGAGGGTTCTCATCAAGTGGGCAGCAGTGCGGTTATTCCCCTGCACGACGGAGATCAAGTTCACTTAGCTGTGCAAGGTCGAGTATCTAGTAGCTCCGATAATGACACGTCTTTTACTGGATTCATGTTGCACGAAGTTTAAATGAAACAGAGATACAAACGAAAACAAATTTTTCAATTTATTAGACAACGCTTTAAAACAGCAAAACTTAACTGATCTTTAATGTGTGATGTAACTTACAAAACAATTTGTTTTACACATACTTCGGTAGTTTATTGGCAAAAGATGCATTTTTGTTCGCAGGAACTGAAGAATCAAACATTTTTGTATTAAATCGTGTAAAACAATTTTTTTTCAATAATGGCCTTTATCACAGCTGTGACTGCATGTGTTTGTATTTTATATTGGTTTCAATCTTCTTTTGATTGTGGTAAAGTTTATTGTAATTTTAATTGTTTATTTTAAAGTAATTTTTATTGCTGTTACCTTTATTCATGTTAATGTGTGTAATGGCGCGTATGGGTATATTTTTAAGTGTATTTTCTTGTATTTGTTATGATTGTTCAGCGCATTTGAACAAAATTTGCGCTATATAATTATTATTTGCATAACTTGTTAATTTTGACATAATCGATACAATGGTAATTTATTTTTTAACGGGGTCAGGTTTAATGCGCTATAATTGTTAGTTTATCCCATTGGGGCAAAAATTATATTTTAAGTTTTTCAACATAAGAACCGATATTATTGCCAGCTTTCGGGGCCCGGGAAGCAATCATGAGACCTGGTTAACGATTCCATGGAATTTCTTTCCCTGGAAATTTTGAAATTAGCACGTACAAAACATGTCATTGATTAAATAAATGCTAAACAGGTTCATATTCAACTTCGTGTTTTTCATTTTCAAATTTCATTATAGTCCAATAATTGCAATCGAGACAGAATTTTAAAGCATCACATTTTTCTTTTTACCTTATTTTTCTCCAAGTTGTTGCTCCAGATTTTACAAATCAATCTAATTTTTCTAGGCTAACATTTAAAAATTTATAAATTTCAGTTATTTGTTAGCAATATAACGCACATTTTTTCATTTTTGAGGTCCAAGGGATAAACAAATTTATCCCCTCCTTTTTTTGGCTAGGTTTGAGGAACAAGGGATAGACAATTCTATCCCTGTCACAAATTTGTTCCAGTTTCCAAATAATATGTGTGCATCTATTGTCCAATTTAGCAGTCGCGTAACACCCCCGTCTTACTCAAAATGGTTAATGGAAATAAGTTCTAGCCAATCACGCGTAGTTTAATTTGCGGGAAGTGTTGCACAACTTGTCGTACCACCTAGGCGCGGCCTGCATGACTGCGACGTCACAGCTCGTATGTTATCATTGTTAATGTAGCCATGGTCATTGTTGGTAACCCAAATTCCGAGGATTTAGGGATTGCGCTAATGTGTTTTATTGTGAGTGAGGGAATGTGAAAGTGACTGCTGATGAAATCAGTAAAAACTTAGGCAGAAGACAAATTGCTCGTCTGAGAGAGGGCAGAGTTTTGGAGAGAGAGAACTGAGGCCCGATGTGAGTGTGTGCTAGTGCAGACCAGTAGCAACTAGGCTATCCTCGGGTAAAATAACCCATGGGTTACAATATTTGGCAAATAGCAGTGCCAAATATTAGTACGGCGGTAATTCTTACCGGTCCGTGTCCAACCGTTTGCAACACTCAGCCTCCAGAGAGTTCAGATCGTCTCCAGTTAATGGCCGTAAGTTTACTATTAGTGTTATTATTAATGTTTAGAGTAAATAAATGTTTATCGAAGATTCTGGTTCCGTAAATCGAAAGTATCTAGAAATGTGGAATTTAAAATAATCGCTAAGTGCCTCATTATGGAACTCTAATATTTACCAAAGATGAGAGAAATGTTTCAAGTAAACCGATTCAACGTAATAATTCTGGGAAAAGTTAAAGTTGTATGTACACGTATATTGCATACTTTTGGTTATTATTTCATATGTTCAGATGGCCGTAGAGACCGGGTAACCGTCCCAGAGACAACCCGCTGAAGTGCACCGGGAGAACCGGGTGTGTGTGAAACAGCCTATAGGTGGCAACCCAAATGGTGGGACCGGGCAGTCTGTGTGACAACCCTGTTCCTTGGCCCCGTGCGAAGTCGGCACAAAGCAAGAAGCCCGTGAATGCCCGTGAATGTTGGGACCTCCAAAGTGTAGAGGGAAGTTTACTTAATATTGTTACCTTGATAGTATTAGCTATCATCGGATTGCGGAGTGAACTGAATGTGAAACGACATAGAAGGATAATTGAATTGTACAAACACTTAATTTAAAGCTCATGGAATAATTACTTTAACTGTATTTTCAGTGAGTGAATAATTGTTATAGAAAGGTTGAATTGAGATTCGGATTGAATTTGAAAACGACCCAAACAATAATTGGAGTGAACAAATATTTCAAGCTATAATAAAGTAATCAATGTTGATGTACTCCCAGTGATGGAATTATAGGAAAGTTGAAGTTGGTAATACCCAACTAAATCCTGTACAATTAAAGACTTTTGTAATGTAATTAATTGTTGTAAATATTAAATTGAAGATTGTTGTTGTGCTTGTCAAAATTCAACTGTGTCTCCTTTGCAAGATCATTTTGTCATGTGGAATCTTAGTCACCATATTTTAGTATATTAGCCGCAAGCAAATAGAGAAAGTGGTGACAATTTTGGGGGCTCGTCCGGGAGAGACGATAAAAGATTCCGACAAATGAATTGCAATATTGACAACTGCAGTGGAGTTTTTATATGATGTATTCCCCAGGCTTGTTGTAGACTATATTTTGCTCATATATGTTAACTCTTGTATGTTTTGTGATATTCCTGCAGGTTGAGTGTTGCAAACTTTCCCCTGGTTTCCCCCTTCATAGCTCAACTACAACAGTTAGTAAGTTGGTACTGGTCTGTGTGAAAATGGATGTAGAAAAGATTCGCACCATATCAGAAGCTTGTAATGTGAGTGGGAGTGAGTTGCTAGAGTTTTTACGAGAAGAACGTAGAGAAAAAGAGAGAAGTGATCGAGACGAAAGAGCATTCAAACTTGAGCTCCGTAGACAAGACCATGAGGCACTAGAAATGCAAATCAGATTAGAAACAATTAAGCATGAATCAACGCATGCCGATGCCGCGGCTAATTCATCGCATAACTCATCTCACAGCCACCATCGCTTGAAAGCAAAAGCGCCTAAGCTTCCCGCATTCGATGAATCAAAAGATGACTTAGATGCATACATTCAAAGGTTTGAAAGATACGCTACTACACAAGAATGGGAGGAAAGTGAATGGGCAATAAATTTAAGTGCTCTTCTAAAAGGCAAGGCGCTAGACGTTTATTCGCGGCTAGCAACTGATGATGCAAACAATTACGAATCTCTGAAAGATGCGTTATTAAAGCGATTTCATCTCACAGCAGTCGGGTTCAGACAAAAGTTTAGAGAATCGAAACCAGACATTGGCGAAACCCCGCCACAGTTCATAGCTCGTCTAAATTGCACCCTAACGAGATGGGTAGATATGGATAAGACTGAAAAAACTTACGACGGGCTTAGGACATAATCATTCGTGAGCAATTTTTGTAGAGTTGTCCCGAAGGACTTCGCCTCTTCCTGAATGAGCGCAAGCCAAAAACTGCAGCTGAAATGGCACGCTTAGCAGAACAATATTCTGACGCGCACGGCAGTTTTAAAACGCAACAAGCTATCAAGCGAAGCACGCAAAGTATCGCGCCTAAAAGGCCAGACATGAGACCAGTTTACAAAACACAAAATGTAGGCCCACCTCGGCCTCAAGGCAATCAAAATCAGCGCCCTTATGACAATCGAAATGTACGTAGATGCTACTTATGTAATAAATTAGGTCACATAGCTCGTGATTGCCGCAGCAAACCGAGAGATGTCACAACAGCCGCAAACATTTTCGCTTCAGCACTAACTGATGTCATCGCTAGTAGCACTGCACAGTCTCAAACTCGGCACGGAACCGAAAGATCACCGCAAAGCGAAGTCAACGATCAATCACCAAACGAAAGAACGCGAAAAAGCGAACCAGAATATGAAACAGTAGCCTGTATGATTAACCCTGGTACATTTCATGAATGTTGCACAAAAGATGGATACGCGAAATTTAAGTGCGGTCATTCTTTAGCCATCATGAGCGCTGCGTGCCGTGATAAAAACCCAAGTAGTTTGCCAGTAACACAAGGGGCACTTAACGGTAAAACAGTCACAGTCCTTCGAGATAGTGGATGCAGCGGAGTAGTAGTTAAGCAAAACTTTGTCAATGCCAAACAGATGACAGGTGAAACTAGACCATGCATTCTTGTAGATGGTACGATCAGAAAAGCTGCCATTGCTAAAGTGAACTTAAACACACCTTACTTCGTAGGTACATGTCACGCTCTCTGCATGCCCAATCCAGTCTACGACGTCATTATAGGTAATATCAAAAACGCTAGAGACCCAAAGGATCCAAATCTAGAGTGGCTCAATCCAGGACCGGAAAAACCACGCGTTCATATGACAACGAAATCTGAAGTACATAATATCAATGCTGTCGAGACGCGATCTCAAAAACTAAATCGTGAAAAGACAATGAAAAAGTTGATTGTACCAAAAGAAATACCTGAGATAGACAGTGAACAGATCAAAATTGAACAGCGAAACGATCCAACTCTTCAACGAATTAGAGACTTTGCATCAGAAAACCATGAAAGAAAATCTAGAACTGGAGCAACAACAAAAATCTTCTGGTGCAATGACCTACTCTATCGGGAATTCAAGTCGCCTAAATACGAATTTGGCCAACCATGCCATCAGCTAATAATACCAGCGAAATTCCGTAGTAACTAAATGAAAGTCGCTCATGAATCGATCTTAGGTGGCCATCAGGGCTCTAAGAAAACAGCAGAGAAAATTTTGAGTAATTTCCATTGGCCAGGCATGAGCGCAGACGTAACCAGATACTGCAGATCATGCGACATTTGTCAGCGAACCATTAATAAGGGTAGAGTTGTAAAAGTCCCTCTTGGACAAATGCCAGTGATCGATACTCCTTTCCAACGAGTGGCCATAGACTTGGTAGGACCCATTCACCCCATCTCAGAAAAGGGCAATCGTTATATCTTGACACTAGTAGATTACGCGACGAGATATCCAGAGGCAGTTCCATTGCGTAACATAGAAACCACCACAGTCGCCGAAGCCATGGTAAATATTTTTACTCGCGTCGGCATTCCGAAAGAAGTTTTAACTGATCAGGGCTCTCAATTCACGTCGGGCTTAATGAAAGAAATAAGTAGGCTACTTTCCATCCGTCAACTCACCACCACACCATACCATCCCGCTTGTAACGGACTTGTAGAACGTTTCAATGGTGTCTTGAAGCAAATGCTAAAGCGCTTATGTTCCGAAAGACCACGTGATTGGGACAGATATGTCGGACCGTTACTCTTTGCATATCGCGACACACCCCAAGACAGTACTGGTTTTGCTCCCTTTGAGCTTCTGTACGGTCGAGCAGTACGCGGCCCAATGTCGATCATTAAAGAACTTTGGACAGGTAATCAGGATGGAGATGATGAAATTAGAACTACTTATCAATACGTTGTTGATTTAGGTGAGCGTATAGACGAAACGTGCAGAATCGCGCAGGAAGCTCTACAGAAATCATCAGAGCGCAACAGACACTATTATAACCGCAAGACTAGAATGCGCAGTTTCCAACCAGATGATTTAGTTCTCCTCTTACTTCCCACAGATCGTAACAAGCTCCTACTTCAGTGGAAAGGTCCGTTCAAAGTAGTTGAAAAAGTAGGATCAGTAGACTACCGCATCGAATTAGCAGGCAAAACTAAAGTTTTCCACGCAAACTTGCTCAAGAAGTACATCACACGGCCGGAAACCACCAACAGTAAATGCAAACCCGAAAACAATGTCTTCGAACGCGCATGCGTTGCAGTGATAGAATGCGAGGAAGAATGTGACGCGAACGAATCACTTGAAGGCGCGCGATTGGACAATGAAGACTCAATCATGCTACCACCACTTGAAGCAAAAGAAAGTATACACGATGTTGAGTTCAGTACAGATTTAACCCCAGATCAAATTAGTGATGCAAAACGCTTGATTGGAAATTTTCGAGACGTTCTTACCGATCTACCAGGTTGCGCGAATTTAGGACTACATGACATCAAACTAAGACCACATGAACCAGTTCGAAGCAAACCTTATCCCGTTCCTTACGCACTAATTGATACGGTGAATATTGAAGTTGAAAACATGCTCAGAATGAAGATAATTGAGAAGTCAGATTCGCCATATGCCTCACCCATAGTCTTAGTGAAGAAAACAGACGGAACAAACCGGTTCTGTATAGATTACCGCAAACTGAATAAAATTACCGTATTTGACGCAGAGCCTATCCCGAATCAAGACCACATTTTTTCCAAGCTGGCCATAGATCATTTCTTCACGAAGATTGATCTAACTAAAGGATACTGGCAAATCTCCATGAAGTCCGAAGCAAAAGCGAAAACCGCGTTCATTGCTCCATGCGGTCTATACCAATTCAAACGAATGCCGTTCGGATTAGTCAATGCTCCGGCAACATTTAGCAGAGTTATGAGATCACTTACAACCGGCATGGAGAAGATCGACAATTACATCGATGACATTCTAATACACACACAGTCATGGGAAACCCACTTGCGAGTTCTAACAACACTGTTGAGTAGACTAAGAAAGGCGGGCCTTACAGCGAGACCAAGCAAATGTTCAGTCGGAATGAGTAGTATTGAGTACCTCGGACATGTTGTTGGTAAAAGTAAACTGTCGCCACAGAGTAACAAAGTTGAGAAGATCAAGAATGCGCCTAAACCAGAAACCAAGAAACAAATGCGTTCTTTCTTAGGCTTATCGGGTTATTATCGTAGATTTATACCTAACAATGCCGCCATTGCTGTTCATCTCACTGACGCAACTAAGAACAAAGAACCTAACAAAGTACAATGGAGTACAAGCAGGCAATTAGCCTTCGAAAAGCTCAAACAATGTCTCGCATCCGAACCAATTCTTATGCTGCCAGACTTTGAGAAAACGTTTACCCTACGCACTGACGCTTCAGACCTTGGTATTGGCGCGATGTTGTTGAAAGTACCACATTCCCCGTCGCTTATGCGAGCAGGAAACTGCTTAACCGCGAACGCGCATACTCCTCAATAGAGAAAGAATGTTTGGCGTTAGTTTGGGGCGTTCAGAAATACCAAACCTACCTCTACGGGAAACCATTTATCGTAGAAACGGACCACCAACCTCTCGCATATATCCAGAAAGCAAAAGTTGCAAATGCACGTATAATGCGCTGGGCACTTGCAATGCAGCCATATCGCATGCGAGTCGTTGCCATCAAAGGCACAGACAATGTAGGTGCAGACTTTCTTAGTCGGAACTTGTAAATAGTAACATGTGTAAATAGAGCGAAAGAAGCCGAAGTTAAGAGAAAAAGTGAAACATTTTCTCATAAAATGGGGGGTAATGTCACAAATTTGTTCCAGTTTCCAAATAATATGTGTGCATCTATTGTCCAATTTAGCAATCGCGTAACACCCGTCTTACTCAGAATGGTTAATGGAAATAAGTTCTAGCCAATCACGCGTAGTTTAATTTGCGGGAAGTGTTGCACAACTTGTCGTACCACCTAGGCGCGGTCTGCATGACTGCGACGTCACAGCTCTTATGTTATCATTGTTAATGTAGCCATGGTCATTGTTGGTAACCCAAATTCCGAGGATTTAGGGATTGTGCTAATGTGTTTTATTGTGAGTGAGGGAATGTGAAAGTGACTGCTGATGAAATCAGTAAAAACTTAGGCAGAAGACAAATTGCTCGTCTGAGAGAGGGCAGAGTTTTGGAGAGAGAGAACTGAGGCCCGATGTGAGTGTGTGCTAGTGCAGACCAGTAGCAACTAGGCTATCCTCGGGTAAAATAACCCATGGGTTACAATATTTGGCAAATAGCAATGCCAAATATTAGTACGGCGGTAATTCTTACCGGTCCGTGTCCAACCGTTTGCAACACTCAGCCTCCAGAGAGTTCAGATCGTCTCCAGTTAATGGCCGTAAGTTTACTATTAGTGTTATTATTAATGTTTAGAGTAAATAAATGTTTATCGAAGATTCTGGTTCCGTAAATCGAAAGTATCTAGAAATGTGGAATTTAAAATAATCGCTAAGTGCCTCATTATGGAACTCTAATATTTACCAAAGATGAGAGAAATGTTTCAAGCAAACCGATTCAACGTAATAATTCTGGGAAAAGTTAAAGTTGTATGTACACGTATATTGCATACTTTTGGTTATTATTTCATATGTTCAGATGGCCGTAGAGACCGGGTAACCGTCCCAGAGACAACCCGCTGAAGTGCACCGGGAGAACCGGTGTGTGTGAAACAGCCTATAGGTGGCAACCCAAATGGTGGGACCGGGCAGTCTGTGTGACAACCCTGTTCCTTGGCCCCGTGCGAAGTCGGCACAAAGCAAGAAGCCCGTGAATGCCCGTGAATGTTGGGACCTCCAAAGTGTAGAGGGAAGTTTACTTAATATTGTTACCTTGATAGTATTAGCTATCATCGGATTGCGGAGTGAACTGAATGTGAAACGACATAGAAGGATAATTGAATTGTACAAACACTTAATTTAAAGCTCATGGAATAATTACTTTGACTGTATTTTCAGTAAGTGAATAATTGTTATAGAAAGGTTGAATTGAGATTCGGATTGAATTTGAAAACGATCCAAACAATAATTGGAGTGAACAAATATTTCAAGCTATAATAAAGTAATCAATGTTGATGTACTCCCAGTGATGGAATTATAGGAAAGTTGAAGTTGGTAATACCCAACTAAATCCTGTACAATTAAAGACTTATGTAATGTAATTAATTGTTGTAAATATTAAATTGAAGATTGTTGTTGTGCTTGTCAAAATTCAACTGTGTCTCCTTTGCAAGATCATTTTGTCATGTGGAATCTTAGTCACCATATTTTAGTATATTAGCCGCAAGCAAATAGAGAAAGTGGTGACAATCCCCTCCTCTTTACGGCTGGGTTTTCGGAAAAAATGTATATCCCTTTACTTAAATATAACCACCCGAACCACAAATAAACTTGTATTTTGGTCAGCTTTCCCAATAATAAGTGTCATTGTAAATATGAGCGTATTTTTCTTGTGATATTATGATGCAATAATAGTTTTGAGTACAAATTGTGGCAAAGTGTCTCCTACAGAGATATGTTATGGAGTAAAACAGCATGATTTTAAAATTTTAAGAACAACTTCAAGAAAAAATGCTATCGTAGCGTCATACGTTATCGACCGTCATATGTTTTCGACCCCCAACTTTGATTCCCGTTTACCGCGAGACTGTACGAGATCCACCAGTGAAAGAAGCTCTGCTGTATACTCACGGTCCGTGCTGTCCCCCGGTGTAATCATGCTGAAATTCAAGTTTCCTGTCGTAAGTGACGTTCAAACGTTTATAAAATGATTCATTTTTGGTATAGATCACTAGTGCATTATTATACCAACAATCAAATGTGTCAAAGAAACAATATCCAACCTCGAAAGTTCCAAACAAAATTATCGTCTGCTAGATTAAGTTTCATTCTCCTTCGGTCGCTCGATAGATCACGTGATGTGGTTGCTAGTTGGGATTCTATGGCACACCAATTCGGGAAAAAATTAAAAATAATTTAAGTGAATTTGTTTTTTTTAATTTGCTGACTGTAATAAATTCTGGTAAACATAATACATATGGCATGTCAACATCAACAAAAATAAACTGATGGGTTTATTTTCTCCTCCTGAAACCAATCATGGCTGGTCTGAAATTTAAGGAGAAAACCAGAATGTCGTGAAATGTTTGTGCTGGGGGAAGAATGCTGGGGGGGATTGTACTGTTATGCCCTGTGATGTCTCAGGACACTAATTAATTAGCCATATGTCTTAGGACAACACAATTTTTAAAAAAAATTCTAAAATTAAATAATATGAGCTTTTATTTTCACATTTGATTTATTTTTCATGCCAATTATTTATTTTTCCTTACAGATTAAATTGGCCAATAAAAAAGGGACGCGTCCCGACACCTTGGAAAGAGAAAGAAGTCTGATAAGCCCCTCTCACTGCAGTGGTTTTATAGCTTCATGAAACGCTGGCCACAGCTAAAGGTACAGAAACCAAGATCTCTTGAGATAATGCGAGCTAAAGCCACCTCTCTTGAGACGATCAATAAATACTTTGATGAATTGGAGCACATTCTAGAGAAGTATAACCTACTAGATCGACCACAGGCCATCTACAATGTTGATGAAAAGGGCATCACTGAGAACCATAAACCTCCATGTATTGTATCCTCACGCCAAGAAATACCTCCAGCAGTGACCATGGGTAAATCATCCACTACAACAGTAATTGGATGTGGGAATGCTCTTGGCATGGCAATACCCCCATTTTTCATCTTCAAGGGAAAGCGTATGCGCAACGAATTCTTGACAGGTTGTTCTGCTGGTGCTGCAGGGGCAGTCAGTGACTCGGGCTGGTCCAACTCAGACATATTTAAGATATACCTAAATGACCACTTCAGCAAATACTGCACTCATGCAACACCAGAAAACCCTATCTTGGTATTGTATGACGGACATAAGTCTCACGTTTCGCTATCACTAATTCAATGGGCACAGGAGAGAAATATCATCCTGTTGTACTTCCAGCACACACTTCACATATTCTTCAGCCGATGGATGTTGGATGTTTTGGACCATTTGAAAAATCCTGAATGGTGTTAGACACAATCATATGCGGAAAAATGCAACATCTGGTGTTGACAAATACTCCCTGTGTGAATTAGCTTGCAAGGCATATACATCTGCATTGACGCCAAATAACTTGCAAGCATCATTCAGAAAGAGTGGCATCTACCCAGTTGACCGATGTTCTGTGAAACAATCAAGTTTCCTTCCAGCAACAATTTTCCACCCTCCACCAACAGCTACTTCTTCCTCGTCGGTCATGCCAGCAGAGACACCTACAGCTGAAGACGCCACTGACATATGCACCAACTTTTTCAAGAAGGCTGAAGCGGTGCTGACAGAGAACCCTAAAGAGACAAAGAAGCGTAAAGTTCTGAGTGCTGTGGTAGGAGGTAAAGCCATTACTGAAGACACAGTTGTAGATAAAATCAGGAAACATCTAGAGGAGCAGAAAAAGAAACCAAGACAATCAGTCACCAGATGTTCCCAAAAACCAAGTACTTCTGGGACAAGCCGCCAGAGCAGAACACCAAGAAATCAACCATGTGTGGATTTGGATGTCGACGACAGTGATGATGAACCTCAAACAATAGATCCAAAAGACCTGTGCTGCAAGTGCAAAAGGATGCAACCTGAAGAACTCAGAAACATTGATTTTATTTCTTTTGTGTCATGGGCACAATGCACCCACGGTGACTGCGGTCATTGGGTGCACCTAAAGTTCTGTACACCAGTGCGTGTGGTGCGCAGACATTCACCTTTTTTGTGTCCATGCCACAACCTAGAAGAGTAAAACCCTAAACATGCAAAAACAAATGTAAAAAAGAAATTATAATAAAAATTAAATAAGCTGTTGTTAACTGGCCACCGACCAAAATAATCTATGGTAAAATACAGAAACATAAATTAATGGCCTCACAGGGTAATAAACAAAATTAATTTAAAGGTATTATACAGGATTGGTAGTGCTGACAAAGTAGTCGCAGACAGTGTTTATGTTTTGTGAGATTCAACATATGCATGAACAAACAAACCTGTGAAAGTTTGAGCTCAATTGGTCATCGAGGTCACGAGAAAATAGTGAAAAGAGACCTTATGTGTTTTCTGTTTTTTCAAAATATCGCGCGTGATAAAAACTATTGTTTTACTCATTTCTCAGAAACGATAGCACTTTAGGCAGACATATTTTAAAGAACCCTTTCTACCATTACTTACTTTAAATCATGTAAGTTATGTGTGAATCTGTGAACATTGGTGTTTTTCGATCTTGCCAATAGAGTACAGGGCCTTTAAAGAAATGTAAATTATTCAAAAGGATAACAAGAGAGGCAGAAGTTTATTGAACAAAATTAATAAAATTAATTAATTTAAAGAAATGTAAATAATACAAAAGAATAAACAGAAAGACAAAAGTTTATTAATCTAAATAAATAAAATTAATTTAAAGAAATGTAAATAATACAAAAGAATAAACAGAAAGACAAAAGTTTATTAAACTAAATAAATAAAATTAATTTAAAGAAATGTAAATAATACAAAAAGAATAAACACAAAGACAAAAGTTTATTAAACAAAATAAATAAAGTTAATTTTAAGAAATGTAAATTATACAAAAGAATAAACAAACAAGCTTGTAAGTTACTTAAAGAACATTAATAAAAAACCATTTTTATGCTCAAAAATGTTTTAGAGAACTCCCATCTATTAAGTAAGTCATCTCGATTAACGGCAGTGCAGTTTGGACAATACTGCAACATTTTTATTTATTTGGCACGCCATACTAGCTTCTGAATATTAATTTAATACCAACTGATGTAAGTACCGATAACATGTGACGTCGCTCCTACGTCGTGAAAGCAGTACCACTGTAAATGGCGGACGATCTCTCGTAACGCAAGACCAACACTACTAAGATTTCCACACACGATGAAGAGCAAGGGTTTTGTAAAAAGGTTGGTGAGATGATTTAAAAAAAAACATTTAGTTTTTGATTGAGAACAATTTCCCCGTTATCCTACCGAAAACCCATGACACCAGGATATATTACTCAAAAAGAAAAGAAAAACTGTAGTTAAAAAAGAACCTGTTGATAGTTTGACCCTCTAAATACATACTGACCAAACATAATCCAAGATGGACACCGGTTTTGCCGGCCATTTATAATTCCCACATGTTTTACTTGTTTTATTTGGGGTGTTCGTTTGTTTGTTTGTTTTTTGTGCTCCCGGGGGATTTGTTGGAAACAAGACTAACAGTTACCATGACAACAGTTGAACCCTGTTGACAACCTTTGTTAACTTAGAACAAAGTAAGACAGTTTTGTGATGATTTGATACAGCGTGAAAAAGTTACGGGCAAAATATTGTGGGTGCAATGTCCCCCCCCCCGTCATATAGGGTTAAACTAGTTACTTCCTCCTCGTAATTGTGTTATATCACTTAATGTACAATTTGACAAAATATCATTTTTTAAAAAATCTTTCCAAACACTGAGGAAACCTGGGGTGTATCTTTGAGTTACCCTTTGGTCCTTTAAATGAGGGAACGGGGGTTCATTTACCGTCCCCTCTCCGGGTTTTACGCCAATGACTGTAAATTATGTATTGCTTTGTGCTATGGTTAACACTACGACTCCCGAGGTGATCCTCGGCGAGTTATATTGTTCCCGAGGCGAAGCCGATGGAAAAAATAGACCGCTACGGGGGTCACTGAGGGAGTATAGTTTTAACGTTGCACGAGTAAAATCAGTTAATATTTGTTTGATATTACCCCATACAAATATTGTGGCTAAACGTCTAGGTACCATGAAACTGCTGTAGTTATGGGTATAGTACATAGTTTTCTATGGGATAGTACATTGGTTGCCTCGGGTATAGCACTTTGCTTGTTGCGTGAATAGCGCGTCCAGTTCCCGCGGCTTTTGAGTACAAAATAGACATGAAGTGACGCGCTCTAAACAAACCGAAAGGCAGAGTTTTTGTAATGTGTGTATGATTTAAATTATGAACGCTTACAGAAGCGCTCCGAGGTCAAATTCAGTTTTGTGATCCACCCATTTTCCAATAGATAAAGTCATTATGAGAGAACATGGGAACACAAATACAAGTCACTAACCTCAGGTTCAAATGGTGTAAAATTCCACTTTGTTTGAAAGTATTTATTTAAAATTAATGTTTAGTTCGTTCGTTAATTTTGATGATATTCAATCAAAACGGCATTGAATTTGACCTATTGACTTGCGACAAAATCCATCTTTGGAATTCACAGACCCATTTGTTTTTGTTGTTCGATAAAGTAATGCATCATATTTCGCTCTGAAAGAGTATGAAATAGAGTGGCATTTTACATCATTTTAACTTGAGGTTAGGGATTTGTAATTCAGAATCAGATTTCCGATTTGTATTACAAGTAAAGTTTAGACTGATAATAATCTAAATAAAATAATTATTGATATAGTTTGTTTTTATAATGCAATGTATCTAAATAAACTTTATTCTCAAAGGAAAATAACAAAAACGTGACCAGAAATTATTCTCGTCATAAGTCGAAAAACGTAAAAATCAAACAGATATACTAAAAACAAATAAAATATGTCTAATGAAGAAAATCACACAAAAAGTATCAGTCTTGAGCCAAAGTTTGGCAAGAGATATACTTTAAGGACAATTTGTCGAAAAAACACAACAACCTCCGATTTTAGTATGTCGTTATAGTATTTGGTAGTATTTTGTTCAACGATTTTCCGACGACAAATTAAAATAGTACACACAAACAAATCAAAAGATGACGTTGTTGTGACCAAACTCCATGCTGTTTTTGTTTTGTTTAATGGTGTGTGGTCCTACTCCCTATATAGTTAATCTCTAGCAGGTGTATAATTTTGAGATATCCCCAAAAATGCTGTCACAAGTGAATTTGCCAACAAATACAAATGAAAGGTTTCACATTTAAACGTGAATAAAGCTTAACATTCGGCATAATTCCGAAATATAGTAAAGTCCTAGTCAGAGAGGCTGAATTTGGACTGGACCTACTGGTCTGGTTCCTCTTACCTGGGGGACTCTCCCCTTCAGGTAACTTCATTTCCCCAGAATGTAGTCCAGTACCACGGTTACTTCTTCTTATGTCAAGTTCATCTGGTATACCAACTGAAAAGTCTTTAAGAGAAGGACAGCATATTATGGGTAAATAAATACATTAGCTTAGGTCATAACTAGGTATGTGAGGAAAGTAATACTTTGCACGAAAAAACCCCAACTCCAATAACATCTGCATTAAATGGACACGTTGCCTTCGGACTGGGCGTTTTGGGCTGTAAAAAACGCCTATTATGAAATTAACGTTGGACGTTTTAAAAGTACGATCTACACAAAAAGAAATACCTCGAAAATGTGTGCATTTCCTTTTACTTCGTGAACTAACACGGTCCGTCATTTTCCGGAGTAAAATAATGTGGTTCTACAAAAATGCGGGCCGTGTTAATTCACGAAGTAAAAGGAAAACAACACAATTGTAAGGTATGCTTGAGTGGATTGTTACTAATTTTATAACAAACGCTTGTTTAGCCTAAAGCACCAAATCCAAATGCAACGTTTCCCAAGGCCTTCTTCTTCTTACCGTGTCCACACAAGCTAGATGCTGTGTTTCAGCCAGAACTGAGCACAGTCGTTGGCACTTTGATTGAATTCAGCCAAGTCTCCAGCCTCGCAATTCTGCTCCAGTAGGGGACATCTGAGTAGGTGATCCATTGTCTGTGGTTCTGAACCGCATATGCAGGTCACATCCTGGTCGTTCAGATAGCCCCATTTTTTTTAGCGTTACTTTGCAGCGACCGGTACATGAGTCGGTTGAATCATTTCCACACAGCCCAGCTTGAGTCAGCACCGGGTGAGAGTTCTTCCTTAGCACGTATGGACATGGATGTTACTGTTGGAAGGTTGGCAAATCTTTCTTTCAATAAGGCTACATTGGTTTTAGCAACTTCACTCGGTTCGGATTCACTTCAAATACTTCTCCTGGATTTGAGCTGTCTCTTTGCTGGTTCATGGCCAAAAAGAGGATGACGCTCATCTGTAGTTTGGCATTGCCGTTCTTTACTGCTCGCTACACTGCGTCGGATCTTAGGTGGCGCTATACCTGAGAGGATGTAGAGACTGTATTTTGTTGTTGGTCTCAGACATCGAGTGATTAGGCGACAAGTGGCATTGATGGCGGGTCAATTTTCTTGGCATGTAATGATCTCTCCCAAAATGGGCAGACATATTCAGCAGCTGAGTAGCAAAGGCAGTTGACCGAAGAGTGCTTGGGCTGGAACCCCAACTTGTTCCAGTAAGTTTGCTGATAATGTTGTTTCTTGCACAGACTCTCGTCTTCTCAATATAGGTCTTGAAAGAGAGACAGCGATCAAGGGTTACACCAAGGTATACCGGATGTTCACAATTTTCAACAGTGGTACCTGACCAGGTGACATTCAACTGTCGTTTGACAGGAGGCAGGAGGAGGCATCTGTGATTTATTGTGTCGTACACAGCTTAGAGGTCGACGAACACTACCCTGGTTACCTTCCCTTCCTCGAAACCATCTTCGATGTGTTGGGTAAGATTGAGTATTTGGCTCGTCGTAGATTTGCCGGGCAGAAACCGGCTTGCTCAGGAATGAGAAGTTCGTCAACAACAGATCCAATTTTGTTGAGTAGTAGCCGCTCAAAAAGCTTGTATGTGTGGCTCAGGGGTGAGATGGGCCTATATAGCTCTTAGGGATCGCTGGATCTTTCCCAGGTTTCAGCAGCGCAATTACTTGTGCTTTCTTCCGGCTCTCGGACTTTGTTGTACTTGAAAAATTATTGCCATTTTGACAATAGTGCACTAAGCGCCCCCATAGCGCTAGAAAGTTTTAAAGAAGCGTGCGCGAAAGCAGTGACTTTGGTTATAGTAATAATAATAATAATCGGTTTTTATGGGGCGCTTTATACCGAAGAGCGTCTCAAAAGCGCTTCCAACATTATTACCCCTGGTCACTGGGCCATTTATTTCATTCCTTAAACCATCTCAGCTCCCTGGGGAGTATACAGCCTGTGCAACAAATATGCGCCACTAAGCTAAATCAATCACAAGAACCATCTCTGCCCTCACAGGTACCTATTTTACCCCTGGGATGGAGAGAAGCAATTATAGTTAAGTGTCTTGCTCAGGGACACAAGTGTCACGACCGGGACTCGAACCCACACTCTGCTGAACAGAAACACCAGAGCTTGAGTTCGGTGTTCTTATCCGCTCGGCCACGACACGCCTATGATTGGTTATCCAATCACCGTTCTTTCCCAGCACTTCCCTTTCAGTGGTTAATGACGAGAGGTAAGTATGGCAGTGTACAAAAGAAGCATCAGGTCATAGAGCAACTGGTCCTTTCCCATTCTTCTTTGATCTTGTGACTTTATGCATAGAGTTACTGTGTAAGGACATAACCCATTTGAAATGGAGTTGCGTCAAAACAGACCCCTTGCACTGGCCATCATCTTTGATGACACACACTTGTAAACGTGCGCGTGTGTACGCTCTGCCCACGACTCTCAACCAATGATAGCTGTTCACGCGTGCACGTTTCATCAACGATGGTGGCCAATGCAAGGGGTCTATATTTGCATTTTGACTTGGCATACCAACCATCAAATAAGCTTCTTACTAGCGCTTGAAAGTTTTAAACAAGCGTGCGCCCAAAGCAGTCATGTTTGGAAACCAGTCAGCGTTGTTTTTTCAGCACATCCCTACATAAGTGGTTAGTGACGAGAGGTATCGATACAACGCGCTGCCAATGGTAGCGAGGCTGTTATATACCCCTTGCTTGAGACTAACAAATAAACTCCCATTGCATATAGTGCAAAATGCTAAATATACACAAAATACCCCTGATTAAATTGCCAAACGTTCCAGCATCAATATATACAAAATCACCATACCTCTGCGCAAACAGGACCATTTACAGGGATTATGTCATCCAAAAGACCTCAGGGTAGAAATCAACAACCCCCAGGTCACAATTATTATTATTATTATTTTGTTTTTGCACTGTACTTCTTTTATTGGGCTCTCAAATCTGTCTAATATATAATAATTTGAGGTTCTACAAAATATTAATGAGGTCGACGCTCTGTTTTCTCCATGATTAGTGGGTGCATCCTATATAAGAAGTTGTTGTTACACTTTGACTGGAGATAAAAGGAATATTTTAAAGATCATATTTCTTTAGGAAATTTATATGTTTGTTTTAATCCGTTAAGAAATGGCAGGCTCGTACAAACAAACCGCTCCAATTGTGTTTCAAATGATCATTGAGCATGCCCGATACACACAACAGGTATTTCTTCTCAATAGTTTCCTTATGTTTGAACTATCCACAGAGTCTTGGGTCTGTCTGTAAATTCCTTGACATTTTATCCTACGGGTCTGATGACCAATTTTGAGTGTGTTATTATTTTGTTATATATATTTTTTGGTTCTTAAAATTTACCTTTTCATGAGGAGGATCCCTGGTGATAGCAAAGGAGGACGCTCTTGGCAAAAGAACAGGAGAATTACTGAGAGGGGCTTCAAAACATTGTTATCATCAGTACAATAATTGTTTGAGCATCCAATTAGAAAATTAGATTTTATGTTTCTATTTATGTTTAAACATATGTATTGTTGTTTTTGTTTATTTTTGTTTTGTTTTCTGGAAAAATTTAATTATGTGCAATTTTAACTAGCTGTTTTTACTCTTAGAAAAAAAGAAAAATTTAATCAAACTGAAAATCTGTTGAAAATCTTCTACTTCTCCTCTCTATTGGTGGCGCTTCCTTTACAGTCCGTAAGGACTGTGAAAGGGTTTGAGATTATTCTTTACTAAATACATTCTGTGGAGACTATTTTGACAAAATACGTAAATAGATCGGGATGATGTATCGCACGAGAGGGCGCAGGTTGAACTGTATCTTTATCGAGTAATTTTTGTCATGTACACGGCTTTATTTAGGGGAAAAACTTTCACGACGTCATGAGCGGAAATGGAAGGAAACTGGCCTAGTATTTCAGGAAGGAATATGACAGAGCAGTGTATTAAGGCGGATATACATGTAACACATGATGTCCATAAATTACACTAACCTAGAGAGTTCGGCACTATTGACCTCCATTCGTAACATACAGCCTCATTCAAACCAGTGATAGAGTATAAAGTCACTCCCTTCAATCAGTGACTTTAACACGTATGTATGATTGGCTGCTTATAGATTGTCAATCAAAACCCGGATTAGATTGTTGGTCTCTTCAATGGAAATGCAACAGTATTTAAACGAGCTGCATCATCAGCAGTGTTCATAACAACTTTGCATCTTATTGGAAAAGAGGAATCGAGAAGGCTTGGACTACAAGAACACAACACCAAGGTAAGTGTTTCTCGTTATACTGTCGTCCCTGGCTTTGATTTTCAGATCATGCAGTGCATTTTGCGGCAACCTATTCCAAGGCGGTTGTAGTTTTTGCCCCAAATGGGGTTTCACTCTACTCAGCTGAAGTTATCATGCGGTAGTAGAGCCTCATCTCTCCACATAGCTCTGCCATCTTAGTTTACTGTGGCGGTACTGTAATTGTAATGATCCATATGCACGAAGTTGAACTTCCCATCGAATTTCCCATCGATACCACGCCATGTCAAGAGTTGTGTATGTCGGGATCTGGCAACTTTACAACTTCATAGCTCCTTTAAGTAAAGGGATACATTGTTTCCTCAAACCAAGCCGAAACGAGGAGGGGATAGAATTTGTTATCCCTTGTTCCTCAAACTTAGCGGAAATGAGAAGGGGATAGAATGTTCTATCCCTTGTTCCTCAAATCCAGCAGAAAAGACGAGGGGATAGAATGTTCTATCCCTTGTTCCTCAAACCTAGCCGAAAAGTGGAAGGGATATATTCTTGTATCCTTTGTTGCTCAAACCAACCGAAAATAGGGAAGGGGATAGATTTTGTTATCCCTTGGACCTCAAACATGAACAAAATGTGCGTTATGTTGCTAACAAAAAACTGGAATTTATCCATTTTTAAATGTTAGCCTAGAAAAATTAGATTGATTTGTAAAATCTGGAGCATGTTTTTGACAATTTGGAGGAAAATAAGGTAAAAGAAAAATTTGATGCTTTAAAATCCTGTTTCGATTGCAATTATCGGACTATAATGACAAAAAACAAACTCTGGTGTTTCTGATCAGCAGAGTGTGGGTTCGAATCCCCAGCCGTGACACTTGTGTCCTTAAGCAAGACACTTAACCATTGCTTCGTCCTTCGGATGGGACGTAAAGCCGTTGGTCCCATGTGTTGTGTAACGCATGTAAAAGAACCCAGTGCACTTATCGAAAAGAGAAGCACCTTGTAAAAAACATTATAAGGTGCTACATAATTGGGTCTCATAATTCATATCTTCAATAACCCATCTTTCTGTTTAAAGTATACTAAGCGCCTTGAGTACCTTGTTTGGTAGATACGTGCGCTATATAAGACTTCGATATTATTATTATTATTATAAAGAATATTATTTGTTTTTTACCTGTAAACCTATGTGCGTAAAGCACACATCGGTGTGTGTTAAAGCAAACATCGGTAGGGCAAAAAACAAATAATATTCATTATCCCCAATGCAAATTTAACATTTAAATTCAATATTATGGGATATGTTCTGAGTGTTTCCTTGTATCGCTTTATCTGTAGTTTTATCCTTGAACTTGCTTTTTGGCCAATATGAAACCAAATAGGCCTAACCCTGCCTAATGTTTTTTTTAATAAGATATATCGCCTAACTACAAGGCCGGACGGCCACTTCAAGGTGAGGGCTACACTTTTACTTATTTGGTCTATCAACCCAACTGTCACCAGGGGCACGTTGCTACCTATTCCTGGAACAGGACTGAAACAGGGTTACCCCCTTCACAGTCCGTAAGGATAGGCATGGGTATCTTCCACAAGGAGCCTGGCTGGTACAGAGCAGAATGCACAACTTTTTATGTTCAAAGCAATTAAGGGCACAAGTGTCATGACCGGGATTCGAACCCACACTTTGCTGCTGACAACACCAGAGCTTGGGTCCGGTGAACTAGACCGCTCGGCCACGGAAGTGTTATTAAAGAAAGAAATGTAAGTCACCATAGACTACCCAAAGTGTGTGTTGGTCCTTTAACAGTTATAGCTGTTAAACGAAAAAACGCAGTTAAATTTGAACCTGTTAATTATAGAATAATTATTGCGATCCGACGAGACAGCTTGACCAATTTCCGGGTCAGTTTGAACCGGAAAATAGTTAAACAAATTGGAGTTTAACTCAGATTTTGCGTCAGTTTGATCCATCTGTTCGGTCATTTCGACACAGATTCCGTGTCACAATGCCCAGAAAAGGGTCAAGCCCCACGGGAACCGGACCCGGGTCAATTTTGACCCGGAGGTTTTAAGAGTGTATCAAAATGAATACCAAGGAACCAATCAACATAATTTTAAGATAAGAGAAATATATCGATATTGTATTACAAACTATATTTAAACAACCTGAACACTCGTTGGGAACTTACAATGAGAGACCTTAGGACACGGTAGGTGGCAGCAGACTTACCAGGTGAAGTAATTATCGACAACTAGTTCATGCTCTGAACTCCATAAGCAATGAAAAGGTACTTGGTATGTCTGCTGGCTTGTTAAATTTATTTCTAAAATAAACAAGATAATTAAATAATACATAAAAACAACAATGTTTGGTGTTTCTGAGGCCTGCGCTAAACATCGCACTTGTGCCGTGCCGAACTCAAGTAATTAGAAAATGATGAATTAAATTCAACGTTTAGCGCAAACGTTTGATTTAAGTTTGACACTGCCGTGTAGCACGGCAAAACCTGCCGATCTACACGGTAGTTGCACGACGTGGTGGCAAACGTCGCGCTCTTGCCGTGTCGAATCGAATTGAATTCCCAGCCAGAAGATGCTCTTTGAAAATACGCATGCGCAAAGCTTTTTCAAACTTAGCTTCTAACGTTTAAATGATCACAATCCTCACAGAAACGTGTAATGTTTAATGTCTAGTGTTTAAAAATGTGAACGTTCTCCTTGTCAGTACCATAAGTGAGAATATTCTGGGATGGAGTGGTAAACAACTTCTGACTGGAATATACATTATTCTGTAAATTTCAGAACAGTAATTAAACTAATTGATTTTGTTTGACACTCTAAAACAAAAGACGATGGACGCCACTCAACAACGTTTCGAACAATAAGGGCAAAATTTAATGTGAGGAGCATTATCATTGTGATTTTGCCATTAATTTCTGAGTGTCACAGCTCGAAATGTCATCATAAAACATGACTCATTAGCTATTGTCTCCACCAATTTATTTGAACAGAAACCAGGTCATAATTCCTGGGGGCCTGTGTTACAAAACGGACCCTTGCGCCGCCTCCCAAGACTGGTAACGATGGATTAACCCCATACAAAACACAAACAGGGAGGCAGTGGCATGGACGTAACTCTCAAAGCAACCAAAATACTTTAATAATACAAAGTTTGGCAAATCAATTAAACACAACAAAGATAAAAAAACTTGGTTTTAAATGCAATCAACAAAAAATGGCAAGTTGAAATTTCCCGGTGCCTCCTGAAATTTCCGACCAATGTTGTTTCACTCTCGTCGGGATGTCAAAAAACCCGGACCATTATGCCGATTTGTACTCCATCTCATCCTTGGACGCGTGTGTAACATCAATAACATCATAACATCATAACATCATGTGGCGTGTCGTGGCCGAGCGGATAAGAACACCGAACTCAAACTCTGGTGTTTCTGATCAGCAGAGTGTGGGTTCGAATCCCAGTCGTGACACTTGTGTCCTTAAAGGTATCGTACACGTTTGGTATTTACTCAAAATATATATTAGCATAAAAACTGACTTGGTAACGAGCAACAGAGAGCTGTTGATAGTATAAAACATTGTGAGAAACGACTCTCTCTGAAGTAACGTAGTTTTTGAGAAAGAGGTAATTTCTCACTAGAATAATAAAAGACTTCTAGCTAGAAGCCTTTTATTCCTATCTGAAAGCACACAAATTTGTACAACAAGGGTGTTTTTTCTTTCATCATTTTCTTGCAACTTCGATGACCAATTGAGCCCAAATTTTCACAGGCTTGTTGTTTTATGCATATGTTGGGATACACCAAATGAGAACACTGGTCCTTGACAATTACCAAACGTGTACGATGCCTTTAAGCAAGACACTTAACCACATGCTTCGTCCTTCGGATGGGACGTTAAGCCGTAGGTCCCGTGTGTTGTGTAATGCACGTAAAAGAACCCAGTGCACTTATCGAAAAGAGAAGGGGTTCGCCCCGGTGTTCCTGGTTTGATCGGCAGCATATTGCGCCACAGCACCTTGTAAACCATTACATGGTGCTATGTAAAGGACTTGGTCTCATACTTCAAAACGTAGCTCCACAATACCTTGCAGGAAAATAATGAACGTTAAAAAGCGCCTTGAGCGTCACTGAGTGACGGATATGTGCGCTATATAAGAAGCCACCATTATCATTATAAGATCATCAACAAAAATCAGTCAAGTTGGCCATACAGAAATACTTGGAAAAATCCATAGTTACCCAAATGGGTCACTACATTGAAATGTGATATCAAAACAGTAGAGTTCTCGATCGTGGAACAAAGGTAACAACATATCCCCGGTACTGCTTTGTTACGTTCGTTAACAAAGTGGGTCAATGCAATTCCTCATTTACGGGCAAAGTCAATTTAACGATTTTTTTTCAACAAAATCCAGTACACTGCAAAAACTGGGGTTTTAAAATTGACACCTATGGTGTCGAAGAAAGAATCAAAATTAGACCGTAGGGTGTTCAAATAACACTAATTTCTGTCAAAGCAGTTATTTTGTCACCATGTGATGTTAATCTGATTCTCTCTTCGGTATACAGGTAACACCACCAATTGAATCAATTTAAACACCCCAGTTTTTGCAGTGTAACCTTTAAAAACATTAAACATCAAAATACAGCTACTTACAAGGCCCTAGCCTTTCCTCAAGCCTTTCCTCAAGCCTTTCCTCAAGGATTGCGTTGGCCCTTTGGCAGAATGCCCCATGAAGCTCACCCCCCCCCAGCGGATAACTGGGTACTGCCCAACTCCAACTGGCAAGCCCCAAGTCGCGAACCTCAGAGCTGACTGCCTCGTCCCTAGCAAACTGCCACAACCCTGCGAGACACACTCAAGATATTATTGTAAGTTTGTTTAACATCACAGATAAAATACCATTGGACCAATCAACATAATTTTAAAATAAGATAAATGTTTATATTTCCAAAGTTAACAAACAATTGACCATTCGTTGGGAACTTACAATGGGAGACGGTATGGGACGATAGGTGGCAGAAGACGTAACCAGGTAAATCACCTTTTCTAGATAATGAGCGTATGGTCAGGACTACATAAACAATAAACATTACGTGGTATGTCTGACTGCTAATTAGAATTACAATTAAAAACTAACAAATGGATTTGATTATCCGAAATCAAATAAGATCGACTTTAACTATTTTCCTAAACTTTGAAATTTAGAAGTCTTCAGCCAACAGAAAGGAGAATTTTAGAATATGTTTGTGTATTTGTTGCCAAACCTTAACCGAAATATGAGTTTTCCATTCTTCCTTTTAAGAAATACTGTTATCACTGCCCATAGCTGCCGCAAACGGCTGCAAGATTTGACCTTCTTGTTTGTGTGGAAGAAGGTCAAATAAAAGCTTTTGGACTAATTTGACATTTTCAGAAGTTTCCCATGTTAGTAGAGTGTACAAGTAAAACAAAAAAGTATTTATGTTTCTTAATAATTGTCTCGATGTTTTTCCTGTAAATAATATTAGCAATGTCTGGGCATATATGGTGATGATTATACCAAAATGAACGGTCGCTAAAGCGTTAAACACACTAATACACATTTTATAAAGTTTGGAGATAGTCCGGGGAATGTTTAAACAATAAAAGTGACATACCGCTTTCAAGTAAATCACTGGAGAGTTGGTGTCATCCAGTTACATCCATCTAGTGACGTCATACTTTGTGCCATGAGTGTACCCGTTCTTACGCGGTCTGTGATCTACGGTGACTTCATTCTCGCATTGTTGCAATCTTGTCAGTCTGGTGTTCCATTAAATATCTGTAAACTTCTGCTGCATAAAACCATGTTTCTTTAATTGTTATTTTATTGTTTTTCATTTTCTTTCTATTCCAAAATGGCCATGATACATTTCAGATAGTATGTCACGTCACTGTCTGACAATTTCAAGACCCTACCACTTTTATTTATTTTTAGATTAAATTATATCTGACTAACCCTTGCCCTCTTCCATTATTTGTTCTTATAAGGTTTTAACGCTGCATCTGATCACCACTAAATTATCTGACTTTTCCTAATTTTAATCTAGAGGCGTATTACAAAAGCTAATTGTTTTCACGGGTTTGGTGTTACCATGGCAAGATTGTGCAACCTTGAGTCAAACGTTTTTAATGTTTTTTAGTAGTTGATTATCTTTTTTTCACGAATTTCCACTCTTTATTTATTATCATGTTTTTGTTTTCAGGTGGTGTCGTGTCACGTGAAAGTATTAAATGCATTGTAAACAAATGATAAAAAATTGCCGCCATATCCAGCGGCCATATTTGATTTATTGTTTTCTACCTGTATTTAGGGGTTCAAACTATCTCCAGCCTTTATTGATATAATATGTTTAACATGCTAACTTCCGAATTTGTAAGTGATGGACTACTATAGAATCGTCAACCAGGCCTCTTCACTGCACCCGGGCCCAAAACGCAGGCGGCAATATCGAATTTGAAGATTTTTTTTTAAAGAAATGCAAAAACTAACCTTAAGAGCATCCCAAAATGCTGACACTATAGTAAATATTACGAGGTCATTTTTATGTGTTACATCATCTTGGTGAAACAAAAATAGTTAAGTTTCACGAAATTAAGTCAGCAACTTTGGAAAATGTGTTTCCTCTACGCCCCACACCTCCCCCCCTCCATCCCGTCCCACAATTGCCCCCAAATGCCCGGTCTGGATAATGTAATGCCTGAAGGAAAGTAACAAGGTAGACCTACTTCTGAAGTTGAGTATTGTTTTTTCCCTATAACCAAGCCTTTACAAATGACCGTTTTCAAACAAAATGGGCCAATTTGACATGATAATTAGTTTCATCTAAACGAAACGCAATGAGACACATTTTAAAACACATTAATTTGTTTTATCTTCATATGAGGAATGCTATTAATCGGGTTTTTTTCTTCCTTTTATATTTTTAAATTACAGATGAAGATTACCATAACAGTGACCCTTGTTTTGGCTTTTATGCAAGTTCAGTTCATGGTGGCTGCAGTTTCAGTTTCACCTAAACCGGAAGTGACGTGTAATTCCTGCTGCCAGGGCCCAGCCGGTATACCTGGAAATCCTGGGTCAAATGGGAACCATGGTCAGCATGGGACAGTAGGCCCTAGAGGTGATGCAGGTTCTCCTGGTGAGTTAGGTGAACCCGGGGCTAAAGGAGACATGGGGTCAGATGGACTGATTGGTGAGCACGGCGCTAAAGGGGATCATGGACTGAAGGGAGAGCAAGGAGTCGGTCAACCAGGGAAACAAGGACCTCAAGGTCTGCCCGGGATGAATGGTTTGAAGGGGGAGAGAGGTGAACCTGGACCAGCTGGACAGACAGTTGAAGCAGGTGAATGTAGTACACGACGGTCCGCCTTCACTGCAGTGAGGAATACCCCCTTCAGCCCTCCATCCTACCATGCCCCTTTGCCCTTTGAAGAGTTATTGTTTTCAGAGGAAGGGACTGAATTCAACTTGAATAATGGCACGTTTACGTGTACTGTGCCTGGGATATACGTCTTAATGTTCTCAGTCCATAAAACATCAAGTGGGTCTCGCCTGTGGGTTAAGCTGAGGAAGAACGGTAACACCATTGTTACAGGGGCTGTACACACTGCAGATTATCATCATGTGAGCAACAGTGCGGTTATTCCCCTGCACTATGGAGACCAAGTCTACTTAACTGTATACGGTGAAGTAGATAGTAGCTCTGAGCATCACACGTCTTTTACTGGATTCCTCTTGTACGAAATCTAAATGAAACAAAGATACAAACGAAATCAAATTTTGAAATATATTAGTCAATGCTTTAATACAACAAAACTGAACTGATAATTTTATGTGATGTAACCTTTAATTTTATTGTTTTTATTTAATTTAATAGTTTATCTAGAAAAGAGGTCATTTTTTAGCAAGAATTGAATAACAAAAACGATTTTGTATTAAATCATGTAAGACAATTATCACAATACTAACCTTTATCACATCTGTGACTACATGTGCTTGCAAACGTGTTTATTTTGACAAAAACGATAAAATGACAACTATATTGTTTTATTGGGTCACGTTCGGGGTGCTATATTTGTTAGTTTATCCCATTTTGAGTTTATCCCATTCTTCGGGATAATTAGATAGTCGGAACAGCTATTGTTTTCGTCGAGATTTTTATTATTTTTATTAGCTGTTCCGACATAGTCTGAACAGCTATTGTTTTCGTCGAGATTTATATTATTTTTATTATTAGCTGTTCCGACCTACTGTGTAAAGCGTGGTTCAAACTTCCTGCGAATGCCAATGCGAAGCAAATATTGACGTCACAAATTGGCAATGAATAATTCGCAAGAGTTGAGCCGTGCTCAATTTTTGTAACACGCGTTTCATGAACAAAAAACCCTCATTAACACAACCACTCAAACAATAAAAAACATTGGGTCTTCATTGCAACATTTTGACTTTGCGCAATCACCCTGCAAAAATAAACGATCATAGACCTTTTCACAAATACACGGTGTTTCTGAAACGGTCAGTTATATGTGTAAAGCCCGGTTCATACTTCCTGTGAATGCCAATGCGAAGCAAATATTGACGTCACAAATTCGCAATGAATATATCGCAAGAGTTGAGCCAGGCTCAATTTTTGTAACACGCGTTTCATGAACAAAAAAAACCTCACTAACACAACCACTTAAACAATAAAAAAACATTGGGTCTTCATTGCAACTTTTTGGACTTTGCGCAATCACCCTGCAAAAATAGACGCTCATAGACCTTTTCGCAAATACACGGTGTGCACAAGTTACCATAGCATGCAGGTCTAGCTAGCGATCAAAAGCAATCAATTTGATCGCTAGTGTAACGAAATGGTGCCCCGTGGGTGGCGCTCCTTAGCGTGCGATTAGGCGCATTTGGCGTGGGAGCATGCGCGTAGCAGCCGCTGGGCATTGCGTGAGGCTACCTCGTGTGCGCGGGTTTTTTAGTCAGTGGTTGGGACGGAGCGATAGCTAGCGGAAGCAACGGACGTGTTGAGCGTAGCTAGGAGCTAGGTGACGGGGTCTCGGAGCGAGATTTGTGTCCGTGGCAGCAGGGCTGTCGGAGAGTCATAGCGTCCGTGGAAGCGGCGTTGCCGTCTAGTAGTTGGTGCGGTAGCTACAGTTGCTAGCTGTTACTGTTAGTGTAAACCTTGGGGTAGGTTCTATTGCATTTCTCATTGCGTCAACTATTACAAATATTAATTAGGCCCAATATTAATTGACGTTCTCCAATCAATTCCCTTAAGGAAATCTGTTGTGCTTTGTTGAATGAATCTCTAATAAGGATACAAGGAATCCCCTTTTGGAGTCCGGGATCACCTTAGGCCCTTAAGGCATCAAATACTACCTCAAGTGACCTGCATTTACCTTAAGTGATATTTAATTACCTCCAGTGATCTGTATTTGCCTGAAGTGACCATCTTTTACCTAAAGGAACGGAAACTCATTTTACACTGTTTTGCAATCAATGAGAACTGTATTTAATCATTAATCATAAAAGGATCAGCCTTGCACCAGGAAATTGTGTCAGTCCTTAATTTACTCTTTTGAGTCAGTGAGTTCTGTTAGGGTTCTAGACCCCTCCCCACAATTGTATCACATGCGGCGATAGATGGTCTCCAAACGACCTCACCCCTAGTACCAGCCGGACTGCCGCTCGCCTGTGCTGGTGCCGACCGGACGGGATTCGCCACACTAGCAAGACCAGCATGCATTGCGGCTCTATGGGAAACTTGTTCACACTGTGTATTTGCGAAAAGGTCTATGTGCAATCGATTTGTTGTGCAACGCCCTCTGGCGTTCAATGTTTCTTGCAACTAATGCCGCAAGCAAAGTAATGAAATAACAAAGACTTCAGCCCGGTTCATACTTCCTGCGAATGCTTCGTGCAAACCGAATTTTCTTGCGTCACAATTGAAAGGGCAGCGCGTACCGATTATTGCGGCACTAAAATTCCCTTCGCATTCGCATTCGCAGGAAGTATGAACCGGGCTTTAAGCCTGTAAATTGGAAACGATATGGGTGTGTGTGGCATCGTGATCGCAATTATTATGGTCAGCATTTCGCAGCACTTTTCAAGTGAATTTGTCAACATTTATCCGAACCGTACAAGTGTGATCGTTTAACCGTATAAGCCTGCGCATTCACAGTTATTTGTTTAAAACGTGTAACCGCTTCTGAAACAGTTAGCGACCCGTGTAACAGCAGTTTCATAAACCACATTTCAAGTAAAAAAACCTGTTTACACAACCGGCATGTGATCAAAAACATTGAATCTCTTAATTCTTCATTGCAGCATTTTGACTTTGCGCAATCACCCCTCCTCTCTTACAAATATTGCTGCACGCAAAGTTGTATTGAAACAACAAAGACTACGAGAGTTACCTAAAAGAAAGAAATCTTTTTTTTAAACACGAACGCTTTCACTAAGAGTTATTCCAGACCATTAAAACTAATTAAGGTACAATCTATTTTCAAGATAAATAACGATGAACTGACAAATCGGACCCCATCGCCAGCTGGCAAATTGTGCCGTGATTGCGCAATCACGGCTAGGCGTCAAAGACTGCCGTGATATTGGAATCCTAACGAGAGAGGTTATATACGAACGTTCTAATAGGGTTTTCGTTAAAAGGCATTGGATTGGGATAAGTTATATACCATCGTGTACCTTATCAAATTGATTAGTATGAAAAACACATTTTTGCTACTGTGACGTCATCAGGTGTCAAATTACGGTAATTCAAAGCTTTAATTAGTTAATCTTTGCAGCACCATATCTCAAGAAGTACAAAGCCGATTTTCAAACCTTTTTCAGTTATAGACTCCTTGGCCATTGGAGATTAGCCTTGGGTTATCGGGAAACCTGACCTTTAGTTCCGGGTCAACCGGAAGTGGGACCATATCTCAAGAAGTACACACCCGATTTTTTGTTTATTTTCAGTTATAGAACCTTTGAGCATTGAAGATTGAACTTGGGTTACCGTCACCCCATGTTGACCTTTAGTTCTCGATCAACCGGAAGTGGGACCATATTTCAAGAAGTACACTGCCAATGCTCAATTTCTTTTAATTTATAGATTCTTTGATCTTTAAACATTGAACTTCGGTTACCATGACCCCATGTTGACCTTTACTTCCGGGTCAACTGGAAGTTGGACCATATCTCAAGAACTACACAGCCAATTTTCAAATTATTTTCAGTTTAAAACCTTTGAGCATGTAAAAAAACACGGAACAGCTTTGTGTTTGTTCACAAACACCTAATGTCTAGTTTTTATTATTGTTAGCTGTTCCGACATAGTAGTCGGAACAGCTATTGCTTTCGTCAAGATTTTTATTATTTTTATTATTATTAGCTGTTCCGACCTACTGTCGGAACAGCTATTGTTTTCGTCGAGATTTTTATTATTTTTATTATTATTATTATTCTTTCTATCCGCCTAAATCTCCATAGCATTTGTGCACAATTTTGTTTAATTCCTAAAAAAACTTAGTGAATATGAAAGACTTAAATCTTATATCATAAAGAAGCTTATGTCATGAAGTTGTTGTAAAATCTAATTAGCTTAAATTAATTAATTAATTAACTTAGTTATAATGACATGAAAATTTAATTAGCCAATCTTATTACCGCCATATCTCAAAAAATATACCCCCGATCGTCAAACTTTTTTCAGTTTTAGACTTCTCGGATAATGTAGATGAGTTTGCCGGCCTAAAATGCAGAACGACGTCATCATGACGTCATTTAATGGACGTTTTCACCCGTGTACAAACACATGGGGATTGTGAAAACAAATCCGACTTCTAGAAACATAATTTTTCAATTAAGCTCAAATTTAACGTCCTAGAGTTCACAAATGTTTTTTAAAACAAGACAGAATTTATTGAAGGTCAGTTTAAAAGCATCAAAACTTATTAAAACATAGTCAGTCGAGAAAAAACCCAAATTATCAGGCAAATTTAACGCCATGGGTACACTGCCTAGAATTTGAGTTGTGGCTATATACGAAAAGTGTCAAATTCTAAACTTTTTAAACGATTGAGGGCGCTATACGAGTTTAACGGTGCAGTTTTTTGCTTTTTTCAACTCGCGATCAATTCCTAAACCCTTTATGACCCGTGTTCAATTGCGTTTTTTGTAGAATATACATAGAGTCATCATTCCTGACGCCGACTGACACAAGTCTACGTTCGCTCACTCGAGAAGAATATTATTTTGTCTCTCTCCAGCGCAGCGTCTTGTGACCGCTCAAATCAGATCGTTATTCGGGTTTCAGTGCAGCGTGGACGTGAAAAATAGACCGCCGTGTTCTGAGACGATGTGCCGGCGTGGTAGAGTTGTTTGCGCTTGGGTCCCGTTCGCCGGAAAACGATATGTTTTAGGTTTCTTATGCAAAGGCATTACTTCAGAATACCGCCGTGTAGCAAAAAACTTACTGGTGGTTGCAGTAAAGCAATAAAAGGAATTGATTGAGGAAAGGGCTAGGTGTAGAAAAGAGAAATGAGCTTTTCCATGGCTAAACGGTCAGTGCTGGATTTGGGGGTGTGAGAAGCAAAAATTACAATACACTTTTCTCATAAATGAATGTACTGTTTTAGCCAAAACAAGAATAACATTTCAGGGTAGAAAAATTGTTACATTTACGATTTTAATACAACAGCATTTAGCTTTACATGCATTTACACTTATTTTTTAGTAAACCCGTAACCGTTTCTGAAACGGTCAGTCACATGTGTAAAGCAGGAAGTATGAACCGGGCTTAACCGTTCGCATTTATTATAGTCCAATTTTCGCGACACTTTTTGAGGTTGATTTTTTAACAAATTTCGCGACACTTTTTGAGGTTGATTTTTTAACATTATTTTATCCGAACTGTAATAACGCAGATGTTTAACTGGTTGATCGGATGGTTAAACGTGTGACCGTAGGCTTACAAAGCCTGAGCATTTACAGTTGTTTTTCGAATTGTTTAACCGTATCTGAAATGGTTGGTAACACGCGTTTCATTAACAAAAAAACCCATTAACACAACCACTCAAACAATAAAAAAGATTGGGTCTTCACTGCAACATTTTGAATTTGCGCAATCACCCGGCCTGCAAAATAAACGATTATGTGCAATCGATTTGTTGTGCAACGCCCTCTAGCGTTCAATGTTTCTTGCAACTAATTTTGCACGCAAAGTAATGAAATAACAAAGACTTAAGCCTGTAAATTGGAAACGATAAGGGTGTGTGTGGCATGGGATCGTTTGCTGTGCAAATCGTGATCGCAATTATTATGGTCAGCATTTCACAGCACTTTTCAAGTGAATTTTTCATCATTTATCCGAACCATACAATTGTGAACGTTTAACCGTAAGATCTGTCACTTAAACCGTGTATCCGTCAAAGGCTGCCTGCGCATTCACGATTATTTCGTTTAAACGTGTAGCCGTTTCTGAAACAGTTGGCGACCCGTGTAACAGCAGTTTCATAAACAACATTTCAAGTAAAAAAACCTGTTTACACAACCGGCATGTGATCAAAAACATTGAATCTCTTCATTCTTCATTGCAGCATTTTGACTTTGCGCAATCACCCATCGCAAAAGCGAGCATGCGCAATCGATTCGTGTGGAACGCCCCCTAGCGTTCAATGTTTCTTACAAATATTGCTGCACGCAAAGTTGTATTGAAATAACAAAGACTACGAGAGTTACCTAAAAGAAAGTAATTTTATTTTAAAACAGGAATGCTTTCACTAAGAGTTATTCCAGACCATTAAAACTAATCAAGGTAGAATGTATTTCCAAGATAATTAACGATGAAGTGACAAATCGGACCCGGGCCCCATGGCTAGCTGGCAAATTGTGCCGTGATTGCGCAAGCGTCAAAGACTGCATGATATTGGAATCCTAACCGAGAGAGGACGTTCTAATAGGGTTTTCGTTAAAAGGCATTGGATTGGAATAAGTTATATACCATCGTGTTCCTTATCAAATTTATTAGTAAGAAAAACACATTTTTGTTACTGTGACGTCATCAGGTGTCAAATTACGGTAATTCAAAGCTTTAATTAGTTAATCTTTGCAGCACCATATCTGAAGAAGTACACAGCCTATTCTCAAAAATTGTTCAGGTATAGATTCCTTGGGCATTGGAGATTAGCCTTGGGTTAACGTGACCCCATGTTGACCTTTAGCTCCGGGTCAACCGGAAGTGGGACCATATCTCAAGAACTACACAACCGATTTTCAATTTCTTTTCAGTTATAGATCCTTTGAGCATTAAAGATTGAACTTCGGTTACCGTGACCCCTTGATGACCTTTACTTCTGGGTCAACCGGAAGTGGGACCATATCTCAAGAAGTACACACCCGATTTTCAATTTCTTTTCAGTTATAGACCCTTTGAGCATTGAATATTGAACTTGGGTTACCGTGACCCCATGTTGACCTTTACTTTCGGGTCAACCGGAAGTGGGACCATACCTCTAGAACTACACAACCGATTTTCAATTTCTTTTCAGTTATAGATCCTTTGAGCATTAAACATTGACTTCGGTTACCATGACCCCATGTTGACCTTTACTTCCGGATCAACCGGAAGTGGGATCAGATCTCAAGAAGTACCCACCCGATTTTCAATTTCTTTTCAGTTATAGACTCTTTGAGCATTGAAGATTGAACTTGGGTTACCGTGACCCAATGTTGACCTTTACTTCCGGGTCAACGTGAAGTGGGGCCATATCTCAAGAACTACACAGCCAATTTTCGAATTTTTTTCAGTTTTAACCTTTTGAGCATGTCAAAAAACACGGAACAGCTTTGTGTTTGTTCACAAACACCTAATGTCTAGTTATTATTATTATTCTTTCTATCTGCCTAAATCCCCATAGCATTTGTACAAAATTTTGTTTAATTCCTAAAAAAAACTTAGTGAATATGAAAGACCTAAATCTTATATCTTAATGAAGCTTATGTCATGAAGTTGTTGTAAGATATAATTAGCTTAAATTAATTAATTAGTTTACTTAGTTATAATGACATAAATATTTAATTAGCCAATCTTATTACCACCATATCTCAAAAAATATACCCCCGATCGTCAAACTTTTTTTCAGTTTTAGACTTCTGGGATAATGTAGATGAGTTTGCCGGCCTGAAATGCAGAACGACGTCATCATGACGTCATTTATTGGGCGTTTTCACCCGTGTACAAACACATGGGGATATGAAAACAAATCCGACTTCTAGAAACATAATTTTTCAATTAAGCTCAAATTTAACGTCCTAGAGTACACAAAAGTTTCTTAGAACAAGAAAGATTTTATTGACGGTCAGTTTTAAAGCATCAAAACTTATTAAAACATAGTCAGTCGAGAAAAAAACCAAAATCTCTGGCAAATTTAACGCCATGGGTACTACTGCCTAGAATTTGAGTTGTGTTTATATACGAAAAGTGTCAGATTCTAAACTTTTTAAACGATTGAGGGCGCTATACGAGTTTAACGGTGCAGTTTTTTGCTTTTTGCAACTCGCGATCAAGTCCTAAACCCTTTATGACCCGTGTTCAATTGCGTTTTTTGTAGAATATACATAGAGTCATCATCCCTGACGCCGACTGACACAAGTCTACGTTCGCTCACTCGAGAATAATATTATTTTGTCTCTCTCCAGCGCAGCGTCTTGTGACCGCTCAAATCAGATCGTTATTCGGGTTTCAGTGCAGCGTGGACGTGAAAAATAGACCGCCGTGTTCTGAGACGATGTGCCGGCGTGGTAGAATTGTTTGCGCTTGGGTCCCGTTCGCCGGAAAACGATGTTTTAGGTTTCTTATGCAAAGGCATTACTTCAGAAAAAACCGCCGTGTAGCAAAAAATTTACTGGTGGTTGCAATAAAGCAATAAAAGGAATTGATTGAGGAAAGGGCTAGGTGTAGAAAAGAGAAATGAGCTTTTCCATGGCAAAACGGTCAGTGCTGGATTTGGGGGTTACGAAGAGCAAAAATTACAATACACTTATCTCATATATGAATGTACTGTTTTAGCCAAAACAAGAATAACATTTCAGGGTAGAAAAATTGTTACATTTACGATTTTAATACAAGAGCATTTAGCTTTACATGCATTTACAGTTATTTTTTAGTAAACCCGTAACCGTTTCTGAAACGGTCAGTTACATGTGTAAAGCCCAGTTCATACTTCCTGCGAATGCTAATGCAAAGTGAATATTGAAGTCACAAATTCGCAACAAATAATTCGCAAGAGTTGAGCCTAGCTCAACTTTTGCGAATATTCGCAGCGAAAACAGAGTTGTGACGTCAAATTCATGTCAAATTCGCTTCGCATTCGAATTCGCATTCGCAGGAAGTATGAACCGGGCTGAACCGTTCGCATTTATTATAGTCCAATTTTCGCGACACTTTTTGAGGTTGATTTTTTAACAAATTTCGCGACACTTTTTGAGGTTGATTTTTTAACATTATTTTATCCGAACTGTAATAACGCAGATGTTTAACCGGTTGATCGGATGGTTAAACGTGTGACCGTAAGCTTACAAAGCCTGAGCATTTACAGTTGTTTTTCTAATTGTTTAACCGTATCTTAAATGGTTGGTAGCACGCGTTTCATTAGCAAAAAACCCATTAACACAAACGTGTAGCCGTTTCTGAAACAGTTGGCGACCCATGTAACAGCAGTTTCATAAACTCATAAACAACATTTCAAGTAAAAAAACCTGTTTACACAACCGGCATGTGATCAAAAACATTGAATCTCTTCATTCTTCATTGCAGCATTTTCACTTTGCGCAATCACCCATGGCAAAAGCGAGCATGCGCAATCGATTCGTGTGGAGCGCCCCCTAGCGTTCAATGTTTCTTACAAATATTGCTGCACGCAAAGTTGTATTGAAATAACAAAGACTACGAGAGTTACCTAAAAGAAAGAAATTTTGTTTTAAAACACGAATGCTTTCACTAAGAGTTATTCCAGACCATTAAAACTAATCAAGGTACAATGTATTTCCAAGATAATTAACGATGAAGTGACAAATCGGACTCCATGGCTAGCTGGCAAATTGTGCCGTGATTGCGCAATCACGGCTAGGCGTCAAAGTATTGGAATCCTAACCGAGAGAGGATATACATACGTTCTAATAGGGTTTTCGTTAAAAGGCATTGGATTGGAATAAGTTACATACCATCGTGTACCTTATCAAATTTATTAGCATGAAAAACTTATTTTTGTTACTGTGACGTCATCAGGTGTCAAATTACGGTAATTAAAAGCTTTAATTAGTTAATCTTTGCATCACCATATCTCAAGAAGTACACAGCCGATTTTCAAACTTTTTTCAGTTATAGACTCCTAGGGCATTGAAGATTAGCCTTGGGTTATCGTGACGCCATGTTGACCTTTAGTTCCGGGTCAACCGGAAGTGGGACCATACCTCAAGAACGACACAACCGATTTTCAATTTCTTTTCAGTTGTAGATCCTTTGAGCATTAAAGATTGAACTTCAGTTACCGTGACCCCGGGTTGACCTTTACTTCCAAGTCAACTGGAAATGGGACCATATCTCAAGAACTGTACAACCGATTTTCAAACTTTTTTCAGTTATAGACTCCTTGGGCATTGGAGATTAGCCTTGGGTAACCGTGACCCCATGATGATCTTTATTTCCGGGTCAACCGGAAGTCAGGACCATATCTCAAGAACTACACAGCTAATTTTCGAAACCTTTTCAGTTTTAAACCCTTAGAGCAAGTGAAAAAACACGGAACAGCTCTGTGTTTGTTCACAAACACGTAAACCTCTAGTTATTATTCTTTCTATCCGCCTAAATCCCCATAGCATTTGTACACAATTTTGGATAATTCCTAAAAAAAACTTAGTGAATATGAAAGACCTAAATCTTATATCATAAGGAAGCTTATGTCATGAAGTTGTTGTACAATCTAATTAGCTTAAATTTATTAATTAGTTTACTTAGTTATAATGACATGAATATTTAATTAGCCAATCTTATTACCACCATATCTCAAAAAATATACCCCCGATCGTCAAACTTTTTTTCAGTTTTAGACTTCTGGGATAACGAAGATGAGTTTGCCGGCCTAAAATGCAGAACGACGTCATCATGACGTCATTTATTGGGCGTTTTCACCCGTGTACAAACATGGGGATTGTGAAAACAAATCCGACTTCTAGAAACATAATTTTTCAATTAAGCTCAAATTTAACGTCCTAGAAATGTTTCTTAAACCAAGACAGAATTTATTGAAGGTCAGTTTAAAAGCATCAAAACTTATTAAAACATAGTCAGTCGAGAAAAAAAACCCAAATTATCAGGCAAATTTAACGCCATGGGTACACTGCCTAGAATTTGATCTGTGGCTATATACGAAAATGAGTGATTTTCTAAACTTTTTAAACAACTGAGGGCGCTATACGAGTTTAACGGTGCAGTTATTTGCCTTTTTCAACCCACGATCAAGTCCTAAACCCTTTATGACCCGTGTTGTTGCGTTTTTTGTAGAATATACATAGGGTCATCATTCCTGTCGCTGACTGACACAAGTTCACTCAGAAAAATCGAGAATTATTTGTCTGGCTCTCAGCGCAGCGTCTTGTGACCGCTCAGCGTGGACGTGAAAAATAGACCGCCGTGTTCTGAGACGATGTGTCGGCGTGGTAGACTTGTCTGCGCTCGGGTCCCGTTCGCTGGAAAACGATATGTTTTAGGTTTTTTATGCAAAGGCATACTTCAGGAAACCGCCGGGTAGAAAAAAGAAAAACTTACTGGTGGTTGCAATAAAGCAATAAAAGGAACGGTCAGTGTTGGATTTGGGGGTGTGAAGAGCCAAAATTTCAATACACTCATAAATATCCCATATGAATTTATTGTTTTAGCCAAAACAAGAATTGTTACATTTACGATTTTAATACAACAGCATTTAGCTTTACATGCATTTACAGTTATTTTTTAGTAAACCCGTAACCGTTTCTGAAACGGTTAGTTACATGTGTAAAGTCCAGTTCATACTTCCTGCGAAAGCTAATGCGAAGTGAATATTGACGTCACAAATTCGCATCAAATAAATCGCAAGAGTTGAGCCAAGCTCAACTTTTGCGAATATTCGCAGCGAAAACAGAGTTGTGACGTCAAATTCATGTCAAATTCGCTTCGCATTCGCAGGAAGTATGAACCGGGCTTAATCGTTCACATTTATATAGTCCAATTTTCGAGACACTTTTTGAGGTTGATTTTTTAACAATTTTCGCGACACTTTTTGAGGTTGATTTTTTAACATTATTTTATCCGAACTGTAATAACGCAGACGTTTTACCGGTTGATCGGATGGTTAAACGTGTGACCGTAGGCTTACAAAGCCTGAGCATTTACAGTTGTTTTTCTAATTGTTCAACCGTATCTGAAATAGTTGGTAACACGCGTTTCAATAACAAAAAAACCCATTAACACAACCACTCAAACGATAACAAACATTGGGTCTTCACTGCAACATTTTGAATTTGCGCAATCACCCGGCCTGCAAAATAAACAATTATGTGCAATTGATTTGTTGTGCAACGCCCTCTAGCGACTAATGCCGCACGCAAAGTAATGAAATAACGAAGACTTTAGCCTGTAAATTGGAAACGATAAGGGTGTGTGTGCATGGGATCGTTTCCCCTGCAAATCGTGATCGCAATTATTATGGTCAGCATTTCGCAGCACTTTTCAAGTGAATTTTTCAACATTTATCCGAACCATACAATTGTGAACGTTTAACCGTAAGATCTGTCACTTAACCGTGTATCCGCCGTTTCTGAAACAGTTGGCGACCCATGTAACAGCAGTTTCATAAACAACATTTCAAGTAAAAAAACCTGTTTACACAACCGGCATGTGATCAAAAACATTGAATCTCTTCATTCTTCATTGCAGCATTTTGACTTTGCGAAATCACCCCTCGCAAAAGTGAGCATGTGCAATCGATTCGTGTGGAACGCCCCCTAGCGTTCAATGTTTCTTACAAATATTGCTGCACGCAAAGTTGTATTGAAACAACAAAGACTACAAGAGTTACCTAAAAGAAAGAAATTTTATTTTAAAACACGAATGCTTTCACTAAGAGTTATTCCAGACCATTAAAACTAATCAAGGTACAATGTATTTCCAAGATAATTAACGATGAAGTGACAAATCGGACCCCATGGCTAGCTGGCAAATTGTGCCGTGATTGCGCAATCACGGCTAGGCGTCAAAGACTGCCGTGATATTGGAATCCTAACCGAGAGAGGATATACGTACGTTCTAATAGGGTTTTCGTTAAAAGGCATTGGATTGGGATAAGTTATATACCATCGTGTTCCTTATCAAATTTATTAGTATGAAAAACACATTTTTGTTACTGTGACGTCATCAGGTGTCAAATTACGGTAATTCAAAGCTTTAATTAGTTAATCTTTGCAGCACCATATCTCAAGAAGTACACACCAGATTTGCAATTTATTTTCAGTTATAGACCATTTGAGCATTGAATATTGAACTTGGGTTACCGTGACCCATGTTGACCTTTACTTCCGGTTCAACTGGAAGTGGGACCACATCTCAAGAACTACACAGCCAATTTTCGAATTCTTTTCAATTTTAAACGTTTTGAGCATGTCAAAAAACACGGAACAGCTTTGTGTTTGTTCACAATCACCTAATGTCTAGTTTATAGTTGTATTTGTTCAATGTATAAACCGATATTGTGGTCAGCGTGTGGGGCACAGCGTGCAATGATGAGGTGACGACCCCTATGGCAATGACGACCCTATGGCATTTCTTTGCCTGAAATTTGCACGTTAAAAACTGTCCTTAATAAAACAAATAATACTAAGTCGGCCATTTTGGATTCTCACATTTTGGATTGGGGAAAAAAGTGTAAAATCTATTGAAACAAAACATACAAAGATTTTGCCAAACAACGTTAAAACTTGCGACCCAAGGGGAAACAAACGGTTGCCATGGTTGCTCCTCCCGCCGCTGGTCTCGATAGGGTGAAATGGATAATTCATTTTTGCGAGGCAGATGAAACGGGGGGGGGGGGGGTCATGCATTTCCGGTCCCCCTTTCAGGGATTTACCTCAATGACTGTAAATAATTGAACAATATGCGGGCATGATATTCGTCCTACTTGAGTCCTTTTTTCGATTTGGTTTGCCTTTAGAAAAAATCAGAGAAATTGTTTTTAATAAGTCCTGAAAGGTTTATTAGAGCCAACTTCACGTCTGCATGACATATAGGTCAGCCCTCGTACTCGATATATTGTTCAGGTCTTACTTTTGTCTAAGGATTAAATATCATGCCTGATTATGTTCATATACAAAAGGGCTCCAATGTCAAACTCTCAGTTTTGCGATCCACTCAATTTACAAAAGATATAGTCCCTATTGAAGAAAATTGGGGAAAACACAAATCTGTAACTTCGTGTTTTTTTGATAGCCTTCTAGTGCTACTTTTGACAAAATAAAAACAATAATAAAACGTTCGATGATGTCACAATCACATGTCCAATAATGGGCTGTACATTGTAGTACATAAATTTGCAGTTCATTCGTGAAATTTGATGACATTCAATTAAAATGAAATTAATCAAATTTCGCTGTGAAAAAGTATCAAATGAAATGGTATTTCACACCGTGAGGTTAAAAACATTTTCCCACTTTCATGATTACCCTTTCTATTGGAAAATTAATTCATCACAAAATTGAATTTGATCTTGCATTCCCTCTTTAAGGCATGTTTCCTTGATCGTAAACAAAAAATTGGGTCGTCAAGGGTCGTCGAGGAAACAAATTGCTTTACTAATTTTTATTTACAGTGAATAATAATCTGTTATACTATGGTGGTAGAATGCAGTGTATCCAAATAAGCTATTATTCTCAAAGTGTACTAGAAGTGTAGACATAATGCCAGAATTTTAAAAGTAGTGATGATGAAATAGTAGAGGTGTTAAATGCATTGTGGGAATTAAAAATGGACGCCATATGCAATGGCCATGTTGGATTTTGTGTTTTTAACCCGTTGGGAATCTAACTAAAGCAGTTTATTCACGAATGGAATATTTTCAACACGTCAATTTCCAAACTTTTCATGTCAAGAAATACTAAATAATCATCAATCAGGCCCCAATAGTTGACGATAACAACGATTATTTTTTAATACAAATGTTTTAAAAAACTGGGACAAACCAGTGATTATATCACTCTAACAGTAGTTCGAAATAATGTCAGGTTTTTTATTATTTAATAATTAACAAATTTGCAAAGTTTCATAGCAATTTAAAAAAACAAAAAAAAACAAACAAATTGTGGGAAAATACTTTTGGCCAAAATCGGGAAAAAAATACCCAACATGCTCCCAAAAGGTAAATTTCTGAAGTTGTTTTTAAGTCACCATGTACAGAGCTTGGTGAAAATCAATGCATTCCATTGGCTTTGTAAACGTTTATTCTCATTCTGACATCTAACTCTTGTATGTTTGGAGTTGGATTATTAACTATCGTGTTGATACTTCAATGTAAATAATGTCAGTTTTAAATACATAAAAGTACATGCTTTGGTGTCTACAAATTTATTGACCTATGAAATTTACAAACATATTCCTTCTTCCAGAATATGTAATTCAGATTCCAATATAGTTTTTTAGAAGATGAACAGATTAAATACAATGAATTGGTATTAGATAAATTGGCATTATACTAAGTTCTAAAATACATTGTAATCGTTATTTTCCCCATTTCTCTAGTACGTGAATTCCTTCCAATGATTAAAGATTAAGCTGTTTTTCAGACAACCCTTGATTTTATTTAAATCAACTGATGGATTGAGTTATTGATTGATTGACTGATTGATTTACTGGGGGTGAAACAAAGTTGTGATCGATTTACAATACAATGCGCTACCTAGCCCCTACCTTCCTCTGTGCTGTGGCTGATACTGTTGAATTAATTTATACGAAAGTGGGTGTCTTCGGGGACTTTGCGCCACCTAGAGTTCCCCCGCAGAGGTTATTTTCAAAGAAGTACAAAGCACGCGGAAATGTAATCACAAATGTAGAATTTCGTGCCTATAATGTGTGCTTATCTAAGCCCTATGGAAACACTATCGTTACTTACACATGGCGAGAGAGAAAGACAATCTGAAAAAAGATACTTTGTTTTCCCCACATGTTTTTTTCTTCAAATATTGCTAACTCTGTAAAAACACGATTTGCGGATTGCATATTGTTCACCCCGTAACTAAAAGCCACATAAATTATACTGATAACCTAGCAAAGCCACACATTTCTTTGAGCGTTTTAAAAAACATTGGCTTGTTATTACCAGAGGATTGCCAATGATCTTTACCTTAAAATTATATTAATGAAAACAGGTAAATTTCCTTCTAAGACTACCTTACCTGTAGATGCAAACGAAAACAAAACGAGTTTTCTGATGTCATCCGAGCATTGAAATAAATAATATGGATTTGCTGTCAACAGCACCGAAATATAATATAGAGATTTTCTGTAAGGGATACAGATTGGAGTCACATTGTTGGTAAAATGGCGTTTAGACCAATTAGGAGTTATATTTAAACAATGAATAGTGTTGCCGCTAGGTAGGGTCACCTTTTGAATTGTTTCGTAAAATTTATATGTCTAATACAAACAAAAACAGTACAATAAAAGTCACATGTGAAAGATTTTGCTAAATACAATGTCTACTTGCTGAGAAAACAGAAAAACAAACTGACTCAAGGTATTTTCACGAGAACGTCGTGTTCATCCAAATTTAGCGAGGTGACATCGGGTACCAACCGCATCTCTGGCCGCAGCATTCCCGAACAGACACCTACCCTCAGTAATCTGAAAAACGATTCATGCACGAATCGCTTCTCAGATCCAAATGTGTTTTTTTATTGATTTTTAATCAACGGGGCATTTCAGACGATTTTTTTCACAGAGTGCTTACTACCATTATTTACCATCGTTATAACAAGTAAGCTCTCAGATAGAAAAAACCCCCAAAACGGGCCATTCCATTCCTTTCCTTTAAATTTGAGCTCCCCAGACTACAGTTGCTATCAGCTTATAAACCACAAGGGAAACTGAGGGTAAAATTTCAAAATAATGTGGGGTTGAACAAAGGCAAAATACTAGAGCGGGATTTTAAACCAACGACCTTCGGTCCTGCTGGTGTTCTACCAACAAAGTTTCTGACTGGCACCCCGAACAAAGATGTTGACAACATGTATGGAGACCGCCAACCAAGGGCTTGATATATCAGTTTGTATAGTGCCAGCACTTTAAAGCGAAGGTCGTTGGTTCAAATCCCGCTCTAGTAAGTCTGAGAAATTCAAATTGAACTGAACTTTGTTTTAAAGACCGATACGGACCGTCATGAACTCTATGTATTATTAACTTGAAATGTCTAGTACACGCTCATCAGCCCATCCCAGCGGTCTTAGATGAGACGTGTGGGGCCGAGCGAATCGGTCCCAGTGCCTCATCAAAATGCGCCGGATGGGCTGACGTATGCACATGCGCATTGGACATTTCCCCTGAACTAATAACCCCGGTCACCTCTTAGAGTCTCCACGTTGCTTTATTGTGTATATCCATGTCAAGCAATTATTGTCATTATTTGCCTTGTACTAAAAAATAAGTCTCGAAACTGACGACTTGAAATCAAACTTGCAGACCAGTCAAAAACGGATATCAATCTCTCGTGTTTTAACTACGACAATCTTCTTTTACTTGGTGCTACGTCATGAATTGGACAGAGTTCAAAGATTAGACAATAGTGCATCTCGTTGTTGGTATTTTTCAAAACCTTTGAGAGAACAACACTCCAACACTAAGGGAACGTTATCATTCAAAAAATGTTGAGGGCCTACAAATTATGATAATCAGTTTGGCACATGAATGTTGGCCTATTTAGTGTGGTGCTGGGGGCTGGGGGTTAGGGTTTGGGTCGGGTGCTAGGGTTTGAGCTGATGGCTAGGGTTTGGGTTGGGGCTAGGGTTTGGGTCGGGGGCTAGGGTTTGAGCTGATGGCTAGGGCTTGGGTTGGGGGCTAGGGTTTGGCCATGTAATGTATCACTTTCCGGAAACTTGACATTCATGATGCCATATCTACAACCTCTCCCCATTCCTCTTCACATAGCCTGTTGATTGTTTTCTTCTACTTTTTCCCTGATCAACTAGCCACTCTGTTGACTCTTGATTTTCTTGAATGTGACTTACCGTTTTGTGGTGCACCACACTAATTAAACTCCCGTAGCAACCAATGCTAAATGCTAAATATTCGAAAATACTCAAACAATATTTAGAGTCTCTCAGCCTCTTGAAAACTAATAAAATAAATTTTCAGACAAATAAACTTCAGATTTCTTTTCAATTTTTGGCATGTTAGCCGTTTGGAATTTTCGCTAATTACCCCAGAAAAAAACAACCCCGAAAATGTGCTTTTTCCCAAACCGTCCTGCTGCCAGTTTTCATGAGGCACTCCTCCAATTCCCAGGCCAAAATATGACCAACTTTAGCGCCTGAGTTTATCAAATATCCTCAAAAGTTGAAGCAAAGAGATCCAGGTTTTGATAAATTGTTATAATTACAGTCTATTGACCCCAAAAACATTATCATTAAAAAGATGTTGAGGGCCTACAAATTATGATAATCAGTTTAGCGCAATAATTTTGCCTATTGAGTGTGGTGCACACACCACTACGGGAGAGCAGAAGTCTCGCGCGAACTCCCCATTTGCAAGAGAGCCGTTTCGCTTTCACCGCGACAGAAATTTAAAGACATGTCCACAAGTCTACCGCAGGCTAGGCATTATTGTATTAAATTTGAGCATAAATTAATCAGGCTGAGAAGAATGATTCAAAGTTACACTTCCAGGGGTTGATCGAATAAGTCAATCCGAGGGGGTGGCGCGGCGAGATCGTTCACCACAGAGAACAAGATTGTAGCGAGGCTGACGTGGTGTGTTCGGTCAAGGCATGTGGTGTGCCCATACTATTGGGATTTTCCTGTATGTCGTAATATTATACTGTTAATATTGAACGCAAACACGATAAAGGCGAACATTTTCCTTAATTGTGCGGTGTGCCATTGTTGATAACGCAGACTACCGTTTATGCTCGCGTAATGTGCAACTTGCGCAATAGAGCTAAGGCGCACATGCTGTTTGAATAGCTTTTAGCGCCAAGGGTTAAAAGGGTACCGGAATAGGTTTCTGCTGGATCTTAACTTCTCAGTTCTGTCTGAAGTGATACTTTTGCTCCAAAACTCGAGTAGAGAGCTGTGTTAACACTAACATAACACTACGAACTGTGTGTTGTCTGTGACAAATACATCGCTCAAACAAAATTTGCAAGCGCAAACTTGAACTTTCGCGCAAAATTTAAAAAGCGCGTTTTTAAAAATTGCGCTCAAATAGCAACACTATATAAAGCGCAATCATCATCAGTGTTTGTAGGCTCTGTACAATCGCTCAACATGTCGTCCGCAGAATTTGCTCTTTCTTCTCAAGTCGCCAGTCAACTGGAATGTGCAATTTGCATTGGGAAGTTGTTTGAGCCTAAACTTCTCACATGTGGGCACACCTTTTGTCGGGGATGTCTGGAAGAATTGGTGGAGCCCGAGTCATTGTACGCCCCTCCCACAGACGACAACGATCCTGGGATCGTATGCCTCTTGTGTCGTGATGTTACCCAAGTTCCATCAGAAGGAGTTGATGGGCTGACTACAAATTTACAATCCAAAAGTCTTGCACATTGTCACCCTGTAGAGAGGAACAACATAATAATTATGCTCGACACACCAAGCAATGTGCAGTACCCTATACTGTCGGGGAGGAAGAGAAAATCCAAGGCTGGCTAAAACCACATAATCACAGTGGTCCAGAAAAAGGACAGGATAGGGCAAGTCTAAAACTAAGAACGAGATGATTCAAGATAATACAATTGAAACAGTAAGTGACACTGACAGTGTAAGTGACACATATCAGGCCTCATCAGGAGGTACGCAGGAGAGATCCCAGACCCTGAGCCCCCAAGCCATATGCCCCCAAGCCCCCCAACCCCAACATGGCAGTGAAGGTCACAAAAGTGTAAATTATGTTCGTGGCTGTTATCATCATGGCAGTCTAGATCAAACCACGTTGAAATGAAGGTTATTGTAGTCATCATCATGGTAGTCAAGGCCACAGAATTGAAATGAAGCTATTCGGGGCAATCATCATGGTGGCCAAGGCCACAATATTAAACATGAAACTAAAAGTTACTTTTGTAGTTTAATTTGCTTCCGAGTTTCATTACTATCTGTACACAGGTTAACAGTAAACCAATAAATCTTAATTTTAGTTTAAGTATTTTATTTCCTTGATTTTATGTTTTTTATCGTTAGGTACATAAGCGTCATATAATTGCAATGTTATTATTATTATTATTCAGTTGATGCAGGCCCGTAACTAGGGCCCCCCCCCCTAAAAAAAAATCGGGAAAAAAAAGAAAAAAAGTCCGCCCCCACCCCAATATTTTTTTTTAAAAGTCCGCCCCCAAAAAGTTTGGATCATGTAATTATTATAAAACTACGTTACAGGACTTCAATTATTCAATGAACAGAAGTGTTATAATTTTAATAACATATATAATTTAGTTGAACTGGACATCTTGAAAAATGATGTTGTCAGTGACGCCATCACTGACATTGTGCAAAACGACTTGTCCTTGCCGCTCGATGTCGGCCTGGACAGTCTCAACTTTTCTAGACGCTTCCCCGAAAATTCGAATTCGAACGAAGCATTCGCAGGAAGTATCTAGCGGGCTTTACTGTGAACTCATATCCAGCAACCACAGGCTGAACGACCCCACGCCTGTGCAAAAGACAAACCTAGCGCAACAGGAGTAGACTTGAAATAAAGCCCTAATTTGACTGAACCGACTCCTGTTTTCCCGTATAACTGTTTCGACTTTAGACAATTTAACAGAGTGTCCGTGTATTACAATATCATGTTATTATTGTAGGTTTACAAATGCGGTTCAGAATTAGAATCATGTACCGGCTGTCTTCCCCAAAATGACCGGTGACGCTGTGTGTCCCTCAGATGATGGTGCGGTGGTGCTTGACACGTTTTTTCTGAGTTGATGCTCAGCCCCACCCCTGGAATTAATTTCAAATGGTGCATCCCCTAAAAATATATTGTTGTCGTGGTCGTCACACAGGAACTGAAGCCACTGACCTGTCTGACCATGTCCATGTTGATAATAGTCTGTTATTAGGATTTGGCGAATTATTATGAAAACACATTTATAAAATCTGTGGAAGACCGTCTTTAAAGTAAAATTGTGTGATCTTTTAAAAACTTTTTAAAACTTAAAACCCCCCAAAACATCACAGAACTTTACTAAATCACAAAGGAAATCTGCTTCTAATTTTAAAAGGATTCCATACTATATTGCGTTCACGTATAGTTGTGATCGTAGGTAAAAACACTGTAAACCTTGTAAACGGCGTTAACATTGTTCGGCTCCCCAAAAAATGTTGTCCATAAAGAGTCTTCAAAAGGTAGGGTCAGTCGGTCAATGTTGTGTATTTTTATTTTGTTTTGCGTGACGCTGGTACACGATGAGCAAAAGTGGGAGAATTAGCCCTATACAGTCTGTGCAGACTGCGCTGTTACTGAATGTAGTAGTAGCATACGAATTTACGAGAAAAAAAACCCGAAAGTCTTGAAAAAATGTGTTTAAAGATATCGTACACGTTTGGTAATGACTCAAAACAAATATTAGCATAAAAACTTACTTGGTAACAAGCAACGGAGAGCTGTTGATAGTATAAAACATTGAAGGAAACGACTCCCTCTCAAGTAACGTAGTTTTTGAGAAAGAGGTTATTTCTCATATAAAATAATAAAAACTTCTTGCAAGAAGTTTTTAGTCCTATCTGAAAGCACACAAATTTGTTTCATCATTTTCTTGCAACTTTGATGACCAATTGAGCCTAAATTTTCACAGGCTTGTTATTTTATGCATTTGTTGGGATACACCAAGTGAGAACACTGGTCTTTGACAATTTCCATGATTTTTAAGTCATTAGGAAACATATTGCTCAATAACTTAGAATATATTTTACAAAAAAATTGCATCTAGGATAAACTCAAATCTTGAAAATTAAAATGTATTATTTAGCTTATTTTAAGATCTGTTAATGTATGAACGTGAGATAAATTTATAACTAGTTGTAATACTTACTCTAAGCCTTTTTTCTTTATTTGCAGACATTCCACGTATAAAAAATGATATTGGTTTCTTTATTAAGGCTACCATGACTACAGATGAAATCATTGAACCTGTGAAAGAGATGTTTCTAGGTCAAAAGAACTCCTTGTTGACAAGTCACTTTTTTTTACACCGCCGACTGGGTATGTCCGAACCGGGAAATCATGGGAACTTCATAGCGGTGCTCCAGACAATCGCCAACCACAATGAGCCATTTAAGTCCCATTTGAAGAGCCCCAAAATGAAGAATGCCAAATACCTTTCACCAAAAGGCCAACACGAGATGGTGGACATGTAATTGGCCAACAAATCGTACAACAATTAATATTGAATGAGGTGCAGGTAGCAAGATTCTTCTCTACCATGGTGGACGAAGTCACTTCCCACTACCAAGAGCACATGCCACTCTGCATCTAAAATCAAAGAAGTACTTGTAAATCACAACCTGTATATCAACAATCTAAGCAACTTGACTGGATAGGACATCGCGCTATGCTGCGTGCATAAACACACGGCCGAACAATGGCGGCGCAATTCATTCAAACGGGTAAATGTGCCACATGTTGTGCGTGCACTTGTCTGTGTTTAAAGATGTTTTGAAAATATTAATTTTTGTATAGGAATGGGGAGAAAACATGACGATCGATAGGTATGTCTGTCATTATAACTTCACGATTATTTGATATATTGCTCGTCTATTTTGGAAGTTTCCCAATCAAATGAACTACAGCCCTACATTTTATGTATAAAGGAAAATTTCGTGATTTGCAAATAAAAATGCTGATTTCAATTAGGCCTACTCATGATCAAAGACTTTACATTTTTCATCAATCAAATTGGCCATATTATGATAATGACGCATTTATAAACCAAATACTCAGACGAGAAACTGTGATTCAGACGAAATCATTAATGTAATTTTATTTCATTCAACAATTCATTAAGAAATATTGACAAAATAAACCATCAAGATCAAAATTTTATGATTGAGACAAAAGAGTCGCTCCTACATATTTTAAAACTCGGGTACGCAACATAACAGAAAAAGAACCACTCTTTACAATAATCAACTTTTTTTTATAAAGAAAGTACCAAACTTAGGAAGTATATAGTTCAAAATACAGACGTTGTACTCCAGGGAAAATGAAGAAAAATAAAATAAAAATTGAGAGTTGGCTCAACAATGTAAACGAAGTTAGGCCCTAAACTTTCTATTGGGGCTTGTAAAAACAATCCCAGCAGCAAAATTTCCATAACACTTTAAACAGGTTTAATGACACAAAATCCATGTCCGCCGGATATGGACATATTGAACCCCAAAGTCCTAAATATTCTTCTTCTTCTTATTATTATTATTAAAAAGATTTATATAGCGCATTTCCAAAATAGACCAATGCGCTTTACAATAAAAGTTGAAATTAAATAGAATATTAGGCCTTTAAAAAATATGTAACGTTTGAAAGTGTACAAACGCTTATTGTGTGACTAACCGACTTCACCCGTTTCAAAAAATACGCGCGCGGGCGGCGTTTGGACGCGATGTCCTATCCAGTCAGTATAATGGAGATCAATGGGGCCAGACAACTCGTCGTCCGGTCTGACAACTCGTCCGGTCTGACAACTCGCCAGTCAGACAACTCGACGGAGCGCCAAGACAAGTCGACGAGTGAAGTCGACTGGTGAATGGGGTGCGTTTTCGCGGTCGTAACTAATAACTGTTTCTGCTCAACTTGCATTGTTTCACTGGCCATTGACAGAAACAGTTATTGGTTACGACCACGAAAACAGAACGCACGAATTTCCTGTATTTATAAATCCTCTATTTCTGTAATATTTGCGTTATTTGCGTGTATGACTATGAACGGCCAATGTTTGCCGGAGTTTGTGGCCGTACACGCCCGTCATCTTTGCATGTTGGGTGTGCCCCGGGCCCCCGCTCATCATAGAGTTTCGCCCCGCAAAACACTCCATGTACGCCCGCCATCTTTCCTTTTGTGTCCCCACTCCCGGGGGAGTTGTCTGATCAAAAACAAGGATCCGTCGAGTTGTCTGATCAATAGTCGACTTGTCTTGCAATTGAGCAAACCAGCCGTTGAGTTGTCAGAACGGACGAGTTGTCTGACCCGTCGAGTTGTCAGACTATCGAGTTGTCAAACGGACGAGTTGTCTGAACACCAAAACGAATATTATTATTAGCATAAAAAAACTTGGTAACAACATGAAGGAACGAAATTAGAAAACAAGCAACGGAGACCTGTTGGTAGTATAAAACATTGTAGGAAATGACTCCCTCTGACCTTACTCTATGCTCTGAACTAACGTAGTTTTTGAGAAAGAGGTAATTTCTCACTAAAATAATAAAAAAACCTTTTGCAAGAAGTTTTTATTCCTATCTGAATTTCAGACTGAAAGCACACAAATTTGTACAACAAGGGTGTTTTTTCTTTCATCATTTTCTTGCAACTTCGATGACCAATTCGTCAGCGGTCCCACGAAGTGACACAAATGTCAAACGGAAGGAAACTGACATTTTGTAGAAAAACGCCTTTGAACGACATGCACTTTTTAAAAACTGATTTTAAATTGCATTTTATAGTCGCTTCATTAAATTTTTAACACGTACTTAAAGCTTATATGTCAAAATACTTATTTATCTCATTATTAAGCTATATTTATGTGTAATTAAAGCGTTATTTGTTCATAAAGATTGATGTCACTTCGTGAAAACGCTAAATCCGGTTTCTTACATGTGCGCGCAGTTGGTGCCACTTCGTGAAAACGCTAAATCCGGTTGTGCGCGCAGTTGGTGTCACTTCGTGAAAACGCGGAAACATGCGTTACACAATGCTATGTTACGCCGAACACCGTCGTAAAAACTGGTACCCGCTACCTTAAAATTACTTTTTTTCCCAAAGTCTCTTAAAAAAGTTGATAAAAGTATAGTTTTATGATTACAACGAAAGATCTCTATAAATTATTCAATGCAGTATTTTTTGCCATGCTTTCTAAAAATATTGTGATGTCTTTATTATTCAATACAGTAATTACAACAGTCTTGGGATCCTCGACTACCAAAAAAACACATCACGGATTTCAATCGTTGGTATGATTTGAAACTCTGTGACTAATAAAAAGTGAATCAACTCAATTATAAAAAATAAAATACAATGAAAGAAACACACTTCTCAAAGTAATCTCTGTTACACAATGTTGTGTGGTTTTTTATTTTTTGATAAACACAACAAATTAACAACATAAAATTAGTATTATATTAGGATTGGGAAATTTTGTTAAATATTATATGAAGTTTATACTGGCAATAATAACAAGTTTAAGTTCATAAGTTCATCATATTTTCATTTTCTGTACAAGTTATAAATAAAAGTCCGTTAAGATGTTAGCTGTTAAAGATGTTAGCTGTTAAACCATACAAAAATATCACACTGAGTTTTGGTGGTTAAAAAAAAGAAGAAAAAAAAAGGAAATAAACAAAAACTGAGAATTTAATAATAAATATTTGTACAAAAAAACATGTACTCACACCCTTCTATTTTACGCGCTGTTTCATGAATTACAGCATTCCTTATATTATACTATATCGTGTTGCCACTATGCCCGTTTCACATCCTAATAATAATAATAATCATAACAAAAAACATTTATCTAGAGCTTCATACGAAGCGCCCCACTGGTTTTTAATAAATTAATTTGTGTCATGCACAGCTTTATATTAAATAATTTATTGTTCATATATTACTTTCAAAAACAATGGTTCAATATAATACAGATAAACAGTTTTTAAGGGAGGGAATACCTTTGGTAGTTAATCCAAAAATTAATGACCATCAAAAATTACTCGATAAAGAGCACAGGAGAGCTGTTGATAATTTCAATCTGAAGGCTTAAAAGCTTTTCTCAAGCATCTGAAAGCACACAATTCTAAGCAACAACGGTTTGTTTTTTCTTTCATTGTTTTCATGCAACTTTGATGTCCACTTAAGCCCAAATTTTCACAGGTTTGCTTTTATGCATATTTTGGGATACACCAAGTAAGGATACTGGTCTTTGATCATTACCAAAAGTATACCCTGCCTTTAAGAAAATAATATGAGATTTGGGGATTTTTGTCCCAATGCATAAAATTTGTTATGCAGGTGAAAATATACTTGGGCTCGAATTCTCAAAGCACTGAATGAGTTGTCCAGTATTACCATAGTAATTTGTATTGTGATGTCACACTTTGCTCAGCAGTTAAGATTGACTCAGACATAAGAGCTCTTAGCTCTATAAGAAATCGAGCCATACAATCTTGTTTTTGTTGCAGAATGAGGTATGCTGTGAAATATTACTCATGGTTTGAACTTATCATTGTCTATTACTAGCATGTTGCATTACCACAACAAAACCTTGATACATATACAAAATACCAACGACACATGAAAGAACCAAAACTCCATTCATTTCATTCATGCACCACCAAAACAACCTAAGTTAAATGATAAAACAAAAGATTAATTTTTACATAAAAAAGCAAATTTGTCATAATAAATTAAAAGGAATAAATCAAAAGTCATCAACATGTACATTGAAGTATGGTTTGTATTGCAAATTAACCAAGCAGAATTACACAAATCGCTATGTGGGAGCAAAAGAGTTGGCAAGCATTTCAAAGCTTTGTTCAATAGGGGTCGTAATCTCCTGAACAATGAAAGTTTGACGCTGATCTTTCTACTTGTGAATTTGGGATCATCACTAGTCTAGTGTTTGATCTTAACATACTCTTTAGAATTTGAAACAATTTATCATTCTGGGATAATATTAAATTTACTGTTTATGGGTTTGGTAACTGCAGCTAGTATTTTTTACTGTTTCTATTATAATATAATTTGTCTTGGATGTGTTCAAAATGAGTAAATTTTTCAACCCTACACTAACTCTATTTAGGTTAAGGGCTGAACATTAAACAGTTTCCATTTTATGAAGTTACAGTTGTGTCAGTCATCAATAACTGCCCTGTAGGTTGTTTGTTAAAAAACATTGAGAATGGTTGGAGACCCAGGATGGAACCAGGAAGTACCCCCTTACTCAATGGTGGCTGGTTTGGAAACGTTGTTTCCTATACATGAACATTGTAGGCTCTGTTGCAAGCTGGTTAACTTCAAATTGTTATAAATGAAATGAAAAGACAACCACAAAGCCTGTTAGGTGTAGCCGAAACATGTTGGTCTAAAAAAAGATACTTCAACATAATCAGTAATCACATTGTCTACTACTAGGGAGCAGTTACTCAGGATTAAACGACATCGCCTTTATCTTGGATCAACAGTTGGCTGGCTATCATTAGTTACAACCCAGTGAGCGAAATAATCATCTCAATGTCTACCATCCAAACCTGTAAACTTAACCATAGTACAGGTGTATGCAGAAGAAGAAGTCATTGAGCACTTCTAAGGTGAACTTAGAACTTTGGGATCACCGGCTAGTCTGCGGAAATGAAACCTGAAAAACAAAACAAATTCCAAAATCAAAAATTAAACAGGGTTCAAACTGTGTAAGTGTATCATCTCACTTGAATTAAATATAAAAGTACACCCTTGTACAACCTACAGCTATCTATGTACAAAGTTATCAAAGACCCGATACTAGTGCATTTTGGAATGCAGGAAAATCTTTTTTAAATGTATAAAGTTTGAACAATTCGGACAACAATGCCTTAACTGAATAAACAACTGACATTGCAATAAAAGACATATTCATAAAGAAGTTAAAGTATAGGCTATAGCAATAAGCATTATAAACATACCTTTTTGGGGGTTGTAAAGTAAAGCCATTGGTCCCGTGTGTAGTTATAAAAGCTATCAAAAGAAGGGGTTCACCCCGGTGTTTCTGGCACTAGTGGCAAAGCGTACATCTTATTCGAAGGCTGCACTTATATTAGGAAGAAGAAGACACTTACTTCCTTGCAGTCGGAACCTATAAACCAAAATAGTTACAAACAAAATTAAACTTTTACGCCTTATTTGTAACAACTCCAATTAAGCATATAAGTTACTTGAATTAAAAAATGAAATAAATCATCAGAAGTTACAAAAATTGATCAATGCAATTGTCAACAATGACAAATTTCTGTGTTAACAAAATTTGAACAAGCCTAGGTCAAACTAATTGGTGGTTTTTGACAGCAGACTAGTACTAATAACACTTGTTTAGATAGTACAAAAGTAGTCTACTACCACACTAGAAACTAGTTATAAACTTATTGGAAGGGGTATGGACTCATGAGTCATAGTCATGGAGGTTCAAAACCACATGCCAACATACACAGAGCAGTCATGCAACACAATTCTTCCAGTGAACAGTAAATAACACCAAAGAGAAATATCATAGAGAATTGACGAATGATAACACACACTTACACTGTCCTGCTGTAGTGTAACAAACAGTAAACCAATACAAAGTCAAGTTTATTGCCTGTTTGCAGCCTACTTTGTACATACAATACATACGCCTTATGCTTTGTTTACGATTGACGATAGGGAATACGACTACGTACGAAGGCCTACTTCAAATGCTTTATTTAATATTAAATAGGCTATTCTAATCGTACCACTAAATAAAGTACCAAAGTCTATGTATTATAAACGGTACTTGGATGTTTGTTTGAAGAGTTTTCATTCACTCGTTAACTATAAAAAGTAAAAGAAAATATCGTTCAATACTTACTAACTCCACACACGTTAACAGCCCGCCATGCATCCGTGTGATGTGTACGTTACCAAGCACACTTTGCACATGTGCGGCTCTTGTTCCCAAGAAGATAAACAAAATGCGCATATGAAACGTGAGGGGTTCGATCAACCTTTGGGTATGAGTCTACTTGGTGTCAGTTCGTGAAAACGCAAATAGCGGTTTTCAACATTCACGTCAAAAACGTAAAAGCGTTAATTACTATAGCAACGATTTTTTCGACTTTTAAACTCAGTGAGAATGAAGATTCCTTTCAAACCTAACCAAATATGTAACAAAAAAAAATCAAAAAAGGGTCAAATTTTGACATTCGTGTCACTTCGTGGGACCGGTGACGAATTGAGCCCAAATTTTCACAGGCTTGTTATTTTATGCATATTTTGGGATACACCAAGTGAGAACACTGGTCTTTGACAATTACCAAACGTGTACAGGGCCTTTAACGGTTGATTTATTTCTTTTTTTGTTGTTGCAAATACTAAGTTAAGTACTAGCCCTAAGACTAAGACTAAGAGTAAGAATAAGATGATGTATGGGGCTAATCGACTTTGTATCCTTTGCCCTGGAGAAGTCATGTGGGAAGTCATGTAAGTACTACTACCTATAGTAGTAACTGTACTACTACTAGTAATAGCACTATACTATTGCAAACCTACTTTTGTGCGCGCTATAGTTCAGAAAAATTTCCGTATCCTGCCACCACTTTTTCATTTATCTTTGTTATGAACTAAAATAGTATCTAATTTACTCAAATGAGACATTCCTTTTGGTAAAAAATTAGTGAAAAAGTGGTAGCAGGATACGGAAATGTTTCCGTTTATACGATCAACGGCTACGATCTAATTAATGGGTGTCAGACTGATTTACTTAGCGCCAAGCACAATAAACATCTCTTTGCGCAGACGGGCTTGAGATGCGCACTGCATGCATTACATGTGAAAATATTTCACAAAACCTTGAATGCGCTTTGCGCGCTGAGTAAATCAGTTGGTCCCCAATTGTAGCAGTTGATCGTATAATTGTTGTAAAGATATTGAGCATGACAAAGTATGTATTTCGCGCAAGTTGTAAATAAAAGGTGAACAAAGATTCACACTCACTCGTGTCTCTACTAAGTACAACTACAAGTACAAGCAATCAATTTTCCCCGAAAATCTCTGATGTTTTTGAAACGAAATTCAGCAGTAGGGCTATCTGCTATGGTGTACCATTATGGTGTTCCATAGAGGACACCCTCCGTCGTTGTTGTGAGTTGTCCGTCGTTGTTGTGAGTTGACCGTCGTTGTTGTGAGTTGGCCCGTCGTAGTTGTGAGTTGGTCCGTCGTAGTTGTGAGTTGTCCGTCGGAGTTGTGAGTTGGTCCGTCGTAGTTGTGTGAAGGTCCGTCGTAGTTGTGTGAAGGTCCGTCGTAGTTGTGAGTTGGTCCGTCGTAGTTGTGAGTTGGTCCGTCGGAGTTGTGAGTTGGTCCGTCGTAGTTGTGAGTTGGTCCGTCGTGGTTGTGAGTTGGTCCGTCGTAGTTGTGAGTTGGTCCGTCGTAGTTGTGAGTTGGTCCGTCGTAGTTGTGAGTTGGTCCGTCGTAGTTGTGAGTTGGTCCGTCGTAGATGTGAGTTGGTCCGTCGTAGTTGTGAGTTGGTCCGTCGTAGTTGTGAGTTGGTCCGTCGTAGTTGTGAGTTGGTCCGTCGTAGTTGTGAGTTGGTCCGTCGTAGTTGTGAGTTGGTCCGTCGTAGTTGTGAGTTGGTCCGTCGTAGTTGTGAGTTGGTCCGTCGGAGTTGTGAGTTTGTCCGGAGATGTGAATTGTCCGTCGGAGTTGTGAGTTGGTCCGTCGTAGTTGTGAGTTGGTCCCTCGTAGTTGTGGGTTGTCCGTCGTAGTTGTGAGTTGGTCCGTCGGAGTTGTGAGTTGTCCGTCGGAGTTGTGAATTGTCCGTCGGAGTTGTGAGTTTTCCGTTTTCATTGTGATTGGTTGAACTGCGGTCAATCAGGAGAATGATGTGCAACTTAATGAATATTCATGACTGCCGCGATATGCAAATTATGGACATTTACGTCATAATACAGGAAGATTAAAAGGCTGATCCAGCCCTTCACTGTTATTTTTTTAATCGTTGAAATATAAAATAAAAGCCAACAACTTTCTATATTCTTGGATATTTGCAATTTAACATATTTCGGCCCTCAAATCGTCTTAAAGTCTGGCAATGCATCTGTAAATTGCTATACTAGTTTCCCGGGGGTTCCATAAGGAGTAGTTTTTATTTGATACCTTGAACGAACAAACCCACTAGGATTAACACAATAAAACAAACTCAAGATATCGTCAGATTTATGACTATAAATAATTCGTTAGTTGGAAGCACATGCTTGCTTGCACACACACAGGTCACAGCTCGGGTATCAGGAAAACCTGCACAGTTCTCGTCGGGTGAGGGTGTTGTCTTTGGCTTATTTTATGTATGCGTTCGTATTTCCGTTTTACACCAACATGTAAGCTCTTATATAGGTTCATTCGCCCCCTCATCCCATACCAGGTCACTCCAACTTTAATAACACTTGCAAATACTAAAGATGATTTGACCGTCTTTGGACTAATTTGATGATAGGCCTACACTTTTAATTTTATTATATTTTTATTTAATGTGAAATTGCTATCGGGGTGTGAAAACATATTACCTTTCATGTTTGATGCCTTGAACGAAAATAAATCAGTGAAGGATTAATGCCAGTTTGTTAAAAACAATTTTTATTTAATAATTAAATGTTGTGCCCATCACCCTTATACAAAGGTACAAATCAGACAGTATGTCATTATTGAGCACATCACAACTTCTGGAAGATGGTAGCAGCAATATTATTTCCTCATTGTTCAAGAGTTTGTCTTCACACACGCATGACGATGGCGTGCTTACTTGCCCTGTAGGCCTATACGTTGAAATTCTACACTTTTATGCTGTTTGTGATTAGTTTTTCATATTCTAATTAGGCCCGCATCCTACCTGCAGTTATTAAAATTTATTGTTACAATTCATGAACAACATTTCGAATAGGGGCATAGATGAATACAAAATATCAGATGCCATCTGACAACATAGTGCGAACAAAACATAGGCCTAGTTTCCCAATAAAAGCTTAAATTTATTCATCAAACACATGTAGGCCTATCACTTATCAGGTAAGCGACATTTCAAAAGGGTCTTCTTGGTGAGGAATCGAGGGATTCAGCAAGGTATAATTCATCACAATCGGAGCTCCAATCACCAGTGGCGTAACTAAGGGGGGGGGGGCACGGGGGAATGTGCCCCCCAATTGATGTCCGTGTACCCCTCCCCCCCACACACACACACACCCCGGGTGCCCCCATTTGAAATCTGGACTTTTGTGATTGGAAATTTCCAGAGTAAAATGTTACATTTTACACGGCGCTTTGATGAGATACTAAATTTCGATGTTTTTAAAACTATTTTTCCATTTACATGTGAAAAATATAAAATTGTTTACACTCACGCCAGATTATCTTAAAAAAATTTGTAAGTTACATGAGAAAAGGCGATGAAAAGGGGCTTGTTCAGGCCCGTAACCAGGAATTTATTTTTTTGGAGGAGGGGGCCAGGGGCGGATCCAGGATTTTCCAAACGGGGGGGCGTGAAAATATACCAAGCAGCAAAATGATAAATGAAGTTTGTTCTCTCTCTCTCCCTCTTTCTTTCTTTTCTCACTTTTTTTTTTTTTTTTTTTTAAATATGAAAAAGGGGGGGCGTGCGCCCCCACGCCCCCCTGGATCCGCGCCTGGGGGCGAAATGAAAGAAAATGTAAATCGGCGCGTTAGCGCCGCCCGTCACGTATGCGACGCAGGAGGGAGTGGGAGGAGGATGTGTCCCCTCTCAGAAGTTCAACATTTTGTAAAAAGAATGCCCAATTCAAGCCAGTTGGTGCACCATTTTTGCACTATGATATTGGTTATTATACCTGAAAACAACTCAATTACATATTGTATCAATATTATTTCTGTATATGCTCAGACGGCGTATGCCACCCATTGTAGGGGCGGATACAGGGGGGGGCGTGGGGGGCGTACGCCCCCCCTTTTCGACAGCCAAAAAGTACTGCCTGTTTAAAAATTAGCCACAAGTGTGTGTGGTGTAGTTTTTCCCCCAGAGGCAGGATAGATTACTTTTTCATCCTATGCCACTCACATTTTTTCTTTCTGCCAAAATGAATATTTCATGTATGTCACTTGTAATTGTTTAGATTTGCAATAATAACATAGCATTTGAAACCTGATTTGCCAATTTGTCCGGGATAATACGATAGTAGGCTTGACTTTGAGAAACAATCTTACCCACTATGTTTTTAATGAATATGCATCAAACCAGATAATGCAGCGACCAGATCCAAACGTGAGATTTGTGGTATTACAATTTTCTTTGAGTAAAATTAGAAGATTGATATGGATCAAAAGTGCTTAAAAAGTGTGCTCAACAGGCCAAAATCTCAGCTTCCGGGCTTCGCCCCCTGGACCCCCATCGGGGCTTCACCCCTGGACCCCACCATTGATGTAACATTTCCTAGTAAATTTAGAAGAGTGAAATGGATCAGAAGTGCTTAAAAAAGTGTGTCTATTTCTCTGTTTTAGGCACACAGCGGGTTCATTTTTCACACCTCAAAAAGGCAAAAAAGCGCAGAGCTTCAGGGGGCTTCGCCCTCTGGACCCCCATCGGGGCTTCACCCCTGGACCCCATCATCGATGTTACAAAAAAATGTCCATTAATTTAGAAGATTAATATGGATCTGAATTAAAGTTTGTCTATTTCTCTGTTTATCGTTATCATATCGTTTGTCTCACCATGGAGGAAGGATCCTCCTCACCCACACTTGTTTGTCCCTGAATAAATATTAATTGCAGCCTGCATTTTGATTTTATAACTCAGGATGGCTGATTCAATGACTCCGAACTCGAAAATGTTGTTTAAATAATGATCTTGCTCAAACAAAATTGGTTAAAGTGGTCAGATATTGCATGAGATCGCACCACAGAGCATCTAGAATCCTAACTGTTTCGGAGCATTTAAGCGGGCCCCGGAACCAATGCCGTTAGGGCTTCGCGTTACGCGCTCTCAGGCGCCACAAATTGCATTCACCATTTGCTGCTTGGTACATTTTCACGCCCCCCCCCCCCCCGTTTGGAAAATCCTGGATTGCATTGCGTCCTCTATTTACATCTTTGTATATTTTTTTATGTTATACAAATTAATGTCACAATTTAACGATAATAAACAGACTGAACAAACTTTTTGCTTAGTGCGTTATTTATTAGTTGCACAGTTACGATGCAGACTGTTTTAATTAGTATTTTTTGCAGACTTGTTTATTCTTTATTTCTTATAGTTTATTTGTTTATTTCATGCTTATTGAGTTTTTTTTAGGGGGGCCGTTCGACCCACCCCCCATATTATGGGCATTGGCTTGTTTCAAAGAAAAAGGTTAACGGGAAAAATGGTGCACCCCCTTGTGCCCCCCTCCCCCCCTGAAATTTTACCCTTTACGCCGCTGCCAATCACATTCGGATACCAACTCACAACTGCGACGGACCAACTCACAACTACGACGGACCAACTCACAACTACGACGGACCAACTCACAACTATGACGGACGGACCAACTCACAACTACGACGGACCAACTCACAACTACGACGGACCAACTCACAACTACGACGGACCAACTCACAACTATGACGGACGGACCAACTCACAACTCCGACGGACCAACTCACAACTACGACGGACCAACTCAAAACTACGACGGACCAGGCTCACAACTACGACGGACCAACTCACAACTACGACGGGCAACTCACAACAACGACGGACCAACTCACAACTACGACGGACCAACTCACAACTACGACGGACCAACTCACAACTACGACGGGCCAACTCACAACTACGACGGACCAACTCACAACTACGACGGACCAGGCTCACAACTACGACGGACCAACTCACAACTACGACGGACCAACTCACAACTACGACGGACCAACTCACAACTACGACGGACCAACTCACAACTCCGACGGACAAACTCACAACTACGACGGACCAACTCACAACTCCGACGGACCAACTCACAACTACGACGGACCAACTCACAACTACGACGGACCAGGCTCACAACTACGACGGACCAACTCACAACTACGACGGGCAACTCACAACAACGACGGACCAACTCACAACTACGACGGACCAACTCACAACTACGACGGACCAACTCACAACTACGACGGACCAACTCACAACTACGACGGACCAACTCACAACTACGACGGACCAGGCTCACAACTACGACGGACCAACTCACAACTACGACGGACCAACTCACAACTACGACGGACCAACTCACAACTACGACGGACCAACTCACAACTACGACGGACCAACTCACAACTACGACGGACCAGGCTCACAACTACGACGGACCAACTCACAACTACGACGGGCAACTCACAACAACGACGGACCAACTCACAACTACGACGGACCAACTCACAACTACGACGGACCAACTCACAACTACGACGGACCAACTCACAACTACGACGGACCAACTCACAACTACGACGGACCAGGCTCACAACTACGACGGACCAACTCACAACTACGACGGACCAACTCACAACTACGACGGACCAACTCACAACTACGACGGACCAACTCACAACTCCGACGGACAAACTCACAACTACGACGGACCAACTCACAACAACGACGGACCAACTCACAACTACGACGGACCAACTCACAACTACGACGGACCAGGCTCACAACTACGACGGACCAACTCACAACTACGACGGGCAACTCACAACAACGACGGACCAACTCACAACTACGACGGACCAACTCACAACTACGACGGACCAACTCACAACTACGACGGACCAACTCACAACTACGACGGACCAACTCACAACTACGACGGACCAGGCTCACAACTACGACGGACCAACTCACAACTACGACGGACCAACTCACAACTACGACGGACCAACTCACAACTACGACGGACCAACTCACAACTCCGACGGACAAACTCACAACTACGACGGACCAACTCACAACTCCGACGGACCAACTCACAACTACGACGGACCAACTCACAACTACGACGGACCAACTCACAACTCCGACGGACCAACTCACAACTACGACGGACCAACTCACAACTACGACGGACCAACTCACAACTACGACGGACCAACTCACAACTACGACGGACCAACTCACAACTACGACGGACCTTCACACAACTACGACGGACCAACTCACAACTACGACGGACCTTCACATGCACACAACTACGACGGAGGGTGTCCTCTATGGAACACCATAGTCCTCTATGGTACACCATAAGTTGGGACCAGTCCCAACTATAGTTGGGACGATTGTCAAGTTGGGACGGAATAATATACTGATAATGTTGAGCGCGAACACGATAAAGGCGCACATTTCCCTTAAATTGCGCGGTGTGCCATTTTTGATGACGCCAACTACCGTTTGCTCGCGTAATGTGCAACCATGGGGCAACTTGCGCAAGCGCAGACTTGAACTTTCGCGCAAAAATAAAAAGCGCATTTTTAAAAATTGCGCTCACTAGCAACACTACATACAGTGCAGTCATCACCAAAACTTGAGTAGAGAGTTGTGCGTACATGGTAACACGAACTTTGTGTTGTTTGTGACAAATACAGCGCGCAAACAAAATTTGCAAGCGCAAACTTGAACTTTCGCGCAAAAATAAAAAGGCGCGTTTTTAAAAATTGCGCTCACTAGCAACACTACATAAAGTGCAGTCATCATCATCCATACAATCGCTCAACATGTCGTCCGCAGAATTTGCTCTTTTTTTCTCACGTCGCCAGTCAACTGGAATGTGCAATTTGTATTGGGAAGTTGTTTGAGCCTAAACTTCTCACATGTGGGCATACCTTTTGTCGGGGATGTTTCGAAGAATTGGTGGAGCCCGAGATATTTTACGCCCCTCCCACAGACGACAACGATCCTGGGATCGTATGCCCCCTGTGTCGTGATGTGACCCAAGTTCCATCAGAAGGAGTCGATGGGCTGACTACAAATTTTGCCTTACAGAGCCTTCTTGGGTCACTAAACCTGAATACCGGTAAATTGGAAGAAACAAAAAACGACGACGAGGAGAGCACTCCGAAATCAGGGGAGGTGGAGGATGGTGAGCTAACAATGTGTGAGTTGCACAAGAAAAAGATGAAATTCTACTGCTCTACTTGTGAGCTTCTGATATGCCGTGACTGCACTGTGGTCGACCACCCGAGACCAGACTACAAGTGTACTAATCTTGACGAGGCATACACTTGGAGGCAGCAGATCAATCAGAAGGAGTTACAGCTCACCAAGGGGCTGATTAAGCTCATCAAGAAGTCAAGAGGGGTCCTTCTTGCCACTGTGGAGAATCTAAATAAACGATGCGACCAGGTGATCAACGAGATAGAGGCGTATCGTCAGGAAGGGACGGAGATGCTCAACAGCAAAGATGCCAGTGTAGTCTTGAGGGGCACATTCAACACCTGCGTGACCTAACACAACATGCTAACGGTACCACTAAGCGAAAGTAGTAGTCCCGGCCGGTTTCCTACCTTCCGCCCAGGTAGTTAACAAGCAGGACAGTTCTTTTCAGAACTTAGTAGTTTCCCGAATTCCGAAATCTAATCCGCGGCAGTAGAATGGTCTCCTAAATTCTGTAATCTACTCCGCTGCAGTAAAAAATAACCAGACAAGTTCTTAAAGACAAAATCTAAACTTCAAAGTATTATACACATGGTGTTACAGCAAACCGAATATACATTGATAACTCACCATGCAATGCCTCAAATACCAATTGTTCACATACAAATTGAAAGTCCTTAGCTCCAAAATTAGCCAGTTGGGTGTGGAAACCCAACAAGGAAACCCAATAACACTCTATCGTGTTGCTGTCCCGCACTTGGATCCTTAATCCCTTTCCAGAACTCCGCACAACAGACTCAATGTACCCGGACTCAAAATATAAGGTACCGCCGATCATTATGGTATACTTGTTCTAAATTTCCTTCACCATCCACCCAAAAGTTGAATTTGCAGACTTACGTGACCAAAACAGAAAAAGGATGCGCAAAAATAGATCCGGCCTCCTACCTGGTTAATATAAATACGCTTCACCCTAATTTAATTACCAAACTCAAGCATGACATAATACACATTGTTTTTTTAATTATTTTAAATTAATTTGTATACCAAAAGTGATGATGATGCTGAGATTAACAACATTTTAAAACAGAAACACCTTAAAGGTATCGTACACGTTTGGTAATGACTCAAAACAAATATTAGCATAAAAACTTACTTGGTAACAAGCAACGAAAAGCTGTTGATAGTATACAACATTGTAGGAAACGACTCCCTCTGAAGTAACGTAGTTTTTGAGAAAGAGGTAATTTCTCACTCTTTTACTCCTGTATCTGAAAGCACACACAACAAGGGTGTTTTTTCTTTCATCATTTTCTTGCAACTTCGATGACCAATTGAGCCCAAATTTTCACAGGCTTGTTATTTTATGCATATGTTGGGATACACCAAGTGAGAACACTGGTCTTTGACAATTTCCCCAAACGTGTACATGGCCTTTAAAGTTGTGCCTTTTGTTATACAACCCTCCGAATTTGGACAGTAACAAAAACCTGAACTTGTGGGGAAAAAAACCTATTTCTTTCTTCAAAAATGGGGGGAGGTCACACTCGCAACTTGGGGTTTCGGGACCTTACCAATTGCTGATGTAAATACAAACATAACATTCACTGTAGCTTCAAACCTTTAGAGTCTAGTACCGTAAGCACAGCAGAACACGAACGAACTTATACATTCAAGGTCGCCGTGACAGGCGACAACTAACCATTTCCCCTTTTTCCGAAATAATATTTGCAAACTTAATAACTAAAAGTTTTCATTCTCAGAATTGTTTTTATACCAAGTCAAATTGCTTGAAAACTCTCAACATTTTTTTCACATCAACTCTCTATTGGTGGCGCAATCTACTCAGTACAACTTTCTTGAATCTCAATTTTGGACAGACAATGAACCCTCCCTTAGAGACGTTTTCTACAAAATACATCATAAGGTTGGTGAATATGATTGCATAAACACAATGTTAGAAAGACCGCAGGTTTAACTGGATTTCTATCGAGTAATCATTTCATGTACACAGTTTTATTATAAAAACTTGCACTTTAACTCTTGAATTGACAACCTTTATGGAATGATGTCATATGAACGGAAATGGTAGGACACTTGCCTGGTACTTCAGGAAGCAATGTGGCAGTGCAACGCAGTAAGGCGGATATACATGTAAACACATGATGTCCATGAACTATACCAATAGAGAGTTTGGCACAATGACCTCCAATATAACAAACAGTCTCATCCAAACCAGCAATAGAGTAAGCCACTTCCTTCAATCACTAATTACTGTTCAAGTCACTGAATGAAAATCAGTGACTTGAACACGTATGTATGATTGGCTGCTCATCGCTTGTCAACCAAAACCCAAAGAGATTGCTGGTTACTTCAATGTAGATGCAACAGTATTTAAACGCGCTGTACAGGCATGTGTCCATATCTTTGCATGTTATCGAAAAAGAGGAACCAAGAAGGCTTGGACTACACGGACACAACACCAAGGTAAGTGTTTCTCGTTATACTGCCGGCACTGGCTTTGATTTTCAGATCATGCAGTGCATTTTGCGGCAACCTATTCCAAGGCAGTTGTAGTTTTTGCCCCAAAGGGGGTTTCACTCTATACAGCTGAAGTTCTCATGCGGTAGTAGAACCTCATCTCTCCACATAGCTCTGCCATCTTAGTGTACTTTAGTGGTACTGTGATTGTACATATCAATGTGCAAGAAGCTGCATTGTGAATCTATCCGCGCTATTCTTCGTTGCCTCTTACGGGTCTTTCTCACCATACCTGTAGGTCGTTTCGTGTAAAGAGTTTTGGACGAGGCTAATTTTACGCTACAAATTTCATCGCTGAGAATCAGTTCAACGTCTTTTTCAATCAGTGGCATAGTTTATCACAGCATATTGACATCGGACTGTGCTGGACAGTCTGCTCGTCGAAAAAGTGTTGCTTACTCTGCCCAAAAATTATGTTTACAAAAAAAAAGTGGAAGGAAACCTGAGTTTGCGTTGTTTGACCTGATACTGGTATTATTTTGTGGTTTACTAGTTGTATAATGTTATGGGATCCATGGTGTTGTTTTTCAATCAAGTCAGTTCCGTTGTCTGAGTGGTTCCAAGTGACATCAATTAGTGGTCGCCGCGTGAAGTCTTAGGAACCAATAACTTTTCAGCCAGCAACAAGCAAACAACGTGTGTTTGTCTTTTATTTACCCTGTCGCATGGGTTGTCATTTATTTGTTTAGTGAATTCACTCTTAAACAGAAACCGGGTGAGAATTATCGGGGGCCTGTGTCACAAAACGGACCCTTGAGCCGCCTCCTAAGACTGATAACGATTGGTTAATCCTATACAACACACAACAAGGCAGGCAGTGGTCCGGACTTAACTCTCAAAACAACCAAAATACTTTAATATTACCAAGTTTCGCAAATCATTTAAACAAATCAAATACAAAATACAGCAAGGTTTTAACTACAATCAAAAGTAATCGCAAGTTGAACTTTCCTGGTGCCTCTGAAAATTCCCTCCCATAGTTGGTTCACTCACGTCGGGATGTCACAAAACTGGACCCGCTTGTGCTGATCTACGTATTCATATTTACCTTAATAAGTCACTAACTTGAAGTGTCACATCAAAACAATAGAGTTTCGGATCGTGCAACAAATTAAAGTTAACAACATTCTGCTTTGTTGAATTTTTTAATTTGCAATTGGGTCAATGCAATTCCATAATTTTCGTATAATATACCCCGCAGCCAAATTTCCATAAACAACTAAAAACTTGTTAACTATTTACACAAAATACAAAGAATTTGGGTTTAACTGAATGTGGGATAACTCTTCAACGGCTTAGTTGGGTTGGAGGGACACCCGATACACGCAGCTCCGAATAGTTTTAAAGGAAATTAAAGGCGATGTAAATGTGTCACAAACAGGGTTTTCTTGGGGTTCAACTCCATTTAACAGGTTAATTTTTAACTACAGTTTTTCATTTTCCACTTTTTTGGAGTAATATATAGCATTTTTTCTTGAAATTGTTCTTAAAATTTTAAAATCAGGCTGTTTTTTCTCCATAACATCTCTGGAGGAACAAAGTATAGAAACTAGTGCAATTTGAAAAATATTTTCAAAAATTGTATTGTTTATCCCTTTTTGTTAGCAAAACAATTTGCCACATTTTGTACTCAAAACTATTATTGCATCATAATATCAAAAGAAAAATACGCTCACCTTTTTATTCCCGATGACACTTTATTATTGGAAAAGCTGACAAAAATACAAGTTTATTTGTGGTCCGGGTGGTTATAATTTAAGTAAAGGGATACATTTTTTCCTCAAACCAAGCCGAAAAGAGGAGGGGATAGAATGTTCTCTCCCTTGTTCCTCAAACTTAACGGAAATGAGAAGGGGATAGAATGTTCTATCCCTTGTTCTTCAAATCCAGCAGAAAAGACGAGGGGATAGAATGTTCTATCCCTTGTTCCTCAAACCTAGCCGAAATGAGGAGGGGGTAGAATTTCCTATCCCTTGTTCCTCAAACCTAGCCGAAATGAGGAGGGGGTAGAATTTTCTATCCCTTGGTTCCTCAAACCTAGCCGAAAAGTGGAGAGAATATTATTATTGTATCCTTTGCTGCTCAAACCAATCGAAAATAGAAGAGGGGGATAAATGTTGTTATCCCTTGGACCTCAAACATGAAAAAATGTGCGTTATATTGCTAACAACAAAACTGGAATTTATCCATTTTTAAATGTTAGCCTAGAAAAATTAGATTGATTTGTAAAATCTGGAGCATGTTTTTGACAATTTGGAGGAAAATTAGGTAAAAGAAAAATTTGATGCTTTAAAATCCTGTTTCGATTGCAATTGTAGGACTATAATGACAATCTTAAGCTGTAAATTTGAAAACAAAAAACGTAGTTAAATTTGAACCTGTTAATTACAGAATAATTATTGACATTCCAACGGTATAGCCTGACCCATTTTCGGGTCAGTTTGACCTGGAAAATAGTTAAACAAATTGGAGTTTAATTCAGATTTTGCTTCAATTTGATCCATTTGTTCGGTCAGTTCGACACATATTCCGTGTCACATTGACCCAGTAATGGGTCAAGGCCCACGGGAACCGGACCCGGGTCAATTTTGACCTGGAGGTTTTAAGAGTGTATCAAAATGAATACCATGGAAACAATCAACATAATTTTAAGATAATAGGAATATATCGATATTGTGTTACAAACTATATTTAAACAACCTGAACATTCGTTGGGAACTTACAATGAGAGACCTTAGGACACGGTAGGTGGCAGCAGACTTACCAGGTAAAGTAATTATTGACAATTAGTGCATGCTCTGAACTCCATAAGCAATGTAAATGTACTTGGTATATCTGCTGGCTTGTTAACTTTAATTTTAAAATAAACAAGATAATTAAATAATACATAAAAACAACAACGTTTGATGTTTCTGGGCGCTAAACATCGCGCTTTTGCCGTGCCGAACTCAAGTAATTAGACAATGATGAATTAAATTCGACAAAAGAACGACGTTTAGCAGACACGTTTGATTTAAGTTTGACACTGCCGTGTAGCACCACGGCAAAACCTGCCGATCTACACGGTAGTTGCACGACGTGATGGTAAACGTCGCGCTCTTGCCGTGTCGAATCGAATTGAATTCCCAGCCGGAAGATGCTCTTTGGGAATACGCATGCGCAAAGCTTTTTCAAACTTTTTCAAAGTGGGTAAAAAAACAAACTTTTGTTTAACCTCAAGAAATGTGACCTTATCACAACAAGTGGTAAAAATTGAAATAGTCCACCTTCCAATGGTTACAAAATAGTCCACTTCAATAGTCCACTTCAACATGTTTTCAGCCAGCAAAAAGAAACAATGTGTGTTTGTCTTATATTTACCCTGTCGCATGGGTTGTCTTTTTTTGTGTGTATTAAATACACTCTTAAACAGAAACCAGGTCAGAATTCCTTGGGGGCCTGTGTCACAAAACAGACCCTTGCGCCGCCTTCATACTAACCTTGAAATGGGTCAGGCCACACGGCTTCCGGACCCAGGTCAATTCTAACTCAGATATTGTTGTCAGTTGTTTTAACATCACAGATAAAATACCATTGGACCAATCAACATTTTAAGATAAGATAAATGTTTTTTATTTCCAAAGTTACCAAACATTTGACAATTCGTTGGGAACTTACAATGGGAGACGTTATGGGACGATAGGTGCCAGCAGACGTACCAGGTAAATCACTTTTTCTCGATAATGAGCGTATGGTCAGAACTACGTAAACAATGAACATTACGTGGTATGTCTGCCTGCTAATTAAAATTACAATTAAAAACTACCAAATGGATTTTATCCATTCTGATTATCCGAAATCAAATAAGATCGACTTTAATACTATTTTCCTAAACTTTGAAATTTAGAAGTCTTCAGCTATATGAAAGGAGATTTCGAGAATATTATGTTTGTGTATTTGTTGCCAAACCTTAACCAAAATATGCGTTTTCCATTTTTCCTTTTAATAAATACTGTCATCACTGCCCATAGCTGCCACAAACGGCTGCAAGATTTGACCTACTTCCACACAAACAAAGAGGGTCAAAGAAAAAGTTTCGGCCACAATTGACATTTTCAGAAGTTTCCCATGTTAATGTACAAGTAAAACAAAAATCAACAACATGTATTTCTGTTTCTTAATAATTTTCCTGATTTTTTTCCTGTAAATAATGAGCAGAAATCAAACAATATAAGCAATGTCTGGGCATATATGGTGATGATAATACAAAAATGAACGGTCTCTAAAGGGTTAAACACACTAATACACATTTTATAAAGTTTGGAGATAGTCGGGGAATGTTTAAACAATAAAAGTGACATACCACTTTCAAGTAAATCACTGGAGAGTTGGTGTCATCCACAGTTACATCCATCTAGTGCTGTCACACTTTGTGTCATGAGTGTACCCGTTGTTACGCGGTCTGTGATCTACGGTGACTTCATTCTCGCATTGTGGCAATCGTGTCAGTCTGGTGTTCCATTTTATAAATATCTGTAAACTTTTTTTTTTTTTCAATTCCAAAATGGCCATGATAAATTTTAGGTAGTATGTCACGTCACTGTCTGACAATTTCAAGACCCTACCACTTGTATTTATTTTTTAGATTAAATAATATCTGATTAACCCTTGCCCTCTTCCATTATTTGTTCCAATAACGTTTTAACGCTGCATCTGATCACCACTAAATTATCTGACTTTTCCTAATATTAATCTAGAGGCGTATTACAAAAGCAAGTTGTTTTCACGGGTTTGGTGTTATCATGGCAAGATTTTGCAACCTTGAGTCAAACGTTGTTAATGTTTTGTTGTAGTTGATTATCTTTTTTCACGAATTTCCACTCTTTGTTTATTATCATGTTTTTGTTTTATGGTGGTGTCGTGTCACGTGAAAGTATTAAATGCATTGTAAACAAAAATAAAAAAATGCCCCCACATCGAGCGGCCATCTTTGATTTGGTGTTTTCTACCTATGGGTTCAAACTATCTCCAGCCTTTATAAATATAATACGTTTAACTTGCTAACTTCCGAATTTGTAAGTGATGGACTACTACAGAATCGTCAACCAGGCCTCTTCACTGCACCCGGGCCCAAAACGCAGGCGGTAATGTCGAATTTGAATATTTGTTTTCTGTTTCAAAAAAAGAAATGGAAAAACTAACCTTAAAGTAAATATTACAAGGTCATTTTTTTGTTTAACATCATCTTGGTGAAACAAAAATAGTTAAGTTTCACGAAATTAAGTCAACAGCTTTGGAAAATGTGTGTCCTCTACGCCCCACACCTCCGCCCCATCCGCCCCCTCCACCCCCGTCCTACAATTGCCACAAATGCCCGGTCTGGATAGTGTTATGCCTGAAGGAAAGTAACAAGGTAGGCCTGCTTCTGGAGTTGAGTATTTGTTTTTCCCAATAACCAAAGCGTTAAAAATGAGACCGTTTTCAAACAAAATGGGCAAATTTGACATGATAATTATTTTCATCTAAACACAATGAGAAACATTTTAAAACACATTAATTTGTTTTATCTACATATGAGGAATGCTATTAATCGTTTGTTTTTGCTTTTATCTTTTTTTAATTACAGATGAAGATGACCATACCAGTGACCCTTGTTTTGGCTTTTATGCAAGTTCAGTTCATGGTGGTTACAGTTTCAGTTTCACCTAATCCGGAAGTGACGTGTAATTCCTGTTGCCAGGGCCCAGCCGGTATACCTGGAAATCCTGGGTCAAATGGGAACCATGGCCAGCATGGGACAGTAGGTCCTAGAGGTGATGCCGGCTCTCCTGGTGAGGTAGGTGAAACCGGGGCTAAAGGAGATAAGGGGTCAGATGGACTGGTTGGTGAGCCAGGCGCTAAAGGGGATCATGGACTGAAGGGAGACCAAGGAGTCGGTCAACCAGGGAAACAAGGACCTCAAGGTCTGTCTGGGATGAATGGTTTGAAGGGGGAGAGAGGTGAACCTGGACCAGCTGGACAGACTGGTGAAGCAGGTGAATGTAGTACGCGACGGTCCGCCTTCACTGCAGTGAGGAATACCAATTTCAGCCCTCCATCCTCCTGGGATCCTCTGCCCTTTGAAGAGTTATTGTTTTCAGAGGAAGGGACTGATTTCAACTTGAATAATGGCACGTTTACGTGTACTGTGCCTGGTATTTACGTCTTTATGTTCTCAGTATTGAAATCAAGTGGGTCAGGGACTTACCTACGCGCTCATCTGAGGAAGAACGGTAACACCATTGTTACAGGGCATGTACGCGCTGCAGGTTATCATCATGTGAGCAACAGTGCGGTTATTCCCCTGCACTATGGAGATCAAGTTCACTTAGCTGTATCCGGTCCAGTAGATAGTGGCTCTGAGCATTACACGTCTTTTACTGGATTCCTGCTGTACGAAATCTAAATGAAACAGAGATACAAACGAAATCAAATTTTGAAATATATTAGTCAATGCTTTAATACAACAAAATTGAACTGATTATTTTATGTGATGTAACCTTTAATTGTATTGTTTTTATTTAATCAATATATTATCTGGAAAAGGGGTAAGTTTTTAGCATGAATTGAATAATAAAAACGATTTTGTATTAAATCATGTAAGACAATTATTACAATAATAACCTTTATCACATCTGTGACTGCATGTGCTTGCAAACGTGTTTATTTTGACAAAAAAAACGATAAAATTACAAATATTTTGTTTGATTTGGTCTCGTACGGGGTGCTATATTGTTAGTTGATCCCATTTTGAGTTTATCCCATTCTATGGGAAAATTTATATTTGTATTTGTTCAATGTATAAACCGATATTGTGGTCAGCGTGTGGGGCCCAGCGTGCAATCAGGAGGCCTTGGTGACAACCCTATGGCAATTCTTTGCCTGAAATTTGCACGTTAAAAACTGTCCTTAATAAAACAAATAATACTAAGTCGGCCATTTTGGATTCTCACACTTTGGATTGGGGACAAAAAGTGTAAAATCTGTTGAAACAAAACATACAAAGATTTTACCAAACAACGTTAAAACGTGCGACCCAAGGGGAAACAAACGGTTGCCATGGTTTCTCCTCCCGCCGCTGGTCTCGATAGGTTGAAATGGCTAATTCATTTTTGCGAGGCAAATGAAACGGGGGGGGGGGGTGTCATGCATTTCCGGTCCCCCTTTCAGGGATTTACCTCAATGACTGTAAATAATTGAACATTATGCGGGCATGATATTCGTCCTACTTGAGTCCTTTTTTCGATTTGGTTTGCCTTTAGAAAAATCAGAGAAATTGTTATTAATAAGTCCTGAAAGGTTTATTAGAGCCAACTTCACGTCTACATGACATGTAGGTCAGCCCTTGTACTCGATATATTGTTCAGGTTCTACTTTTGTCTAAGGACCAAATATCATGCCTGATTATGTTCATATTCAAAAGGGCTCCAATGTCAAACTCTCAGTTTTGCGATCCACCCAATTTCAAAATAAAATGACATGAATCAAATTTCGCTGTGAAAAAGTATCAAATCAAATGGTATTTTACACCGTGAGGTTAGAGACTTGAAATTTTTCCCACGTTCATGGGGACTCATTCTGTTGGAAAATGAGTTCATTGAAAAATTAAATTTGATTTTGCATTCCCTCTTTAAGGCAATTTTCCTTGATCGAAAAAAAAAAAGTTGTTACGTCAAGGGTCGTCAAGGAAGCACATTTTGTTTTACTGGTAAAGTTTAGACTAATTTTAATATACAGTGAATAATAATTGATATAGCCGTGGTAGAATGCAGTGTATCGAAATAAACTACTATTCTCAGAGTTTCCACAAGTAGCGATGTGTCAAATTGAGGTGTTAAATGCATTGTCAGAAATAAAAATGGACGCCATATCCGGCTGCCAGCTTGGATTTTATGTTTTTAGCCCGTTAGGGTTGAAACTATAGCAATTTATTCGTGAACGGAATTTGTTTTAAAATGTCAATTTTCAAAATGTCCTACCCAATAAATACTAAATAATCATCAACCAGGCCTCATCATCCTAAGCCCAAGTAGTTGACGAGAAGATCGATTTTTAAGTGGAGATTTTTAAAGTTAGAATTGGTTCAGAAGTATGAGACAAACTAATCATTATAGCACCCCAACGGTGACCCTAGTAATAACAAACAAAAGTCACGTTTTTGATTATTTAAAAAATAAATAAAATTTGCAATTTTTGAAAAAAACACTGACATTATGGGAAAATACTTTCGACCAAAATTTTTGAAAAAATACAAAAATTGCTAATAATGGTAAATTGCTTAATTTGCTTTTGAGTCATGTACAGAACTTTTTGAAAATATCCATTGGCTTTGTAAACGTTTATTCTCATTCTGACATCTATAACTCTTGTAGGTTTAAAGATGGATTATCAACTAACGTGTTGATATTTCAATGTAAATAATGTCAGTTTTAAATACAGAAAATGAATTGTCAAGTACATGCTTTGGTGTTCTTTGTGTACACTACAAACTGGTTGACTAATGAAATTTACAAAAAAAATTCCTTCTTCCAGAATTTGTCATTCCGATTCCAATATAGTTTTTTAGTTCTAAAAATACATTGTAATCGTCCCCCCCATTTCTTTAGGATTTGAATTCCTTCCAATGATTAGAGATTAAGCTTTTTTCAGACAACCATTGATTTTATTGAAATTGACTAATTGATTGATAAACTGATTGATTTACTGGGGATGAAACACAAAATGATCGATTTACAATACAGTGCGCTACCTAGCACTGGCATCACTCTTCTTCTGTGCTGTGGCTGTACACTGTTCCCCCCGGAGAGCTTATTTTATAAGAAGTACAGAGCACGCGCAAACGTTGGCACAAGTTTTGAATTTCGTACCGATAATGTGTGCTTTTCTAAGCCTTAACACTGTCGTTACTTACACTTGACGACAAAGAGAGACAATTTGAACAAAATAAATATGCTTCTTCGTCTCAACATGATTTTTGTACTTCAAAATATTGCTAACTCTGTAAAAATTTGCGGTTTGCAGATTTTCAGCCCGTAACTAAAACCCATTTCAATTATACTAATACCCAAGCAAAGCCACACGTTTCATATGCCATTTTGTTGTGTTTAATTAAAACAATTAATGCTTGGGTGCCTGCTTGCATTGAAGGCTAGTTCGAAATTGGTATCGTAAATTTTAACAGGTATATATTTCCTTCTAAGGCTGTCATACATGTAGATGCAAACACAAGCAAAGGGTGTTTTCTGATGTCATCCAAGCATTAGAATAAGTTATGTAGATTTGCTGTTAGCAGCACCGACGTATATTAGAGGGATTTTCTTTAAGGGGTACAGATTGGAGTAACATTGTTGGTAAAATTGCGTTTAAACCAATTAAGAGTTATATTTGAATAATGAATAGTGTTACCGCTAGGTAGGGTCACATTTTGAATTGTTATTAGCGTAATGCTTATTTATATGCAGAATACAACAACCTAACAATAAAAGTAACTTGTTAAAGTTTCAGCTAAATACAATGTCTACTCGCTGAGAAAACAAAAAAACAAAGTAACTGACCCAAGGAATTTTAAAAAAACACGTCGTATCCATCCAAGTGTAGCGAGGTGACATCGGGTACAAACTGCATCTCTGGCCGCAGCATTCGCGAACAAACGCCAACCCTCAGTAATCTGAGAAACGATTCATGCACGAATCGCTTCTCAGATTGAAATTGTTGTTATTGATTTTTACTCACTGGTGTATTTTAGACGAACAATTTCCACAGGGTGCTTACTACCATTAATTACCTTAAGTAAACTTTCAGATGGAAATTACCAAAATGGAGTCATTCCCAAAGAATGACCCTACCTATTAAATTTGAATTCCTCAGACTACAGTTGCTATCAAGTTATAAACAAGAAAGGAAACTGACGCGGTGAATTTTGAAATAATGTGGGGTTGAACAAAGAAAAAAATACTAGAGCGGGATTTTAAACCAACGACCTCCGGTTTAACGTGCCGGTGCTCTACCAACTGAGTTTCTGACTGGCACCCCGAAAAAGATGTGACAACATATAGGGATACCGCCAACCTATATATGGCTAGATGGATCAGTTGGTATAGTGCCAGCACTTTACTACTTGAACTTACTTACTTAAGTCAAGCCCAACCAACTTGTACTAATGCCAACTCGTAAAACCATCAATGTTTACTCCTGCCAAGTTGCCACTCCATGCCAACTCGCCCTCCTGCCAACTCGCCGCTCATGCCAACTCGCCGCTCATGCCAACTTGCCACTCCTGCCAGCTCGTACTCCAGCCAACTCGTACTCATGCCAACCCATGCTTACGCCCGAAATTGTGACCGAAAATACAGCTTGGCAAAAGCATATTCAAACATTTCCGATCTTCAGAATAGTAGGACGCTTATACGCGCGTGTAAAAATGCGAGTGTTTTGACCAGATTTAAACAAACTGAATCGTGTGTTTACGTGGTACGCCAACCTTAAACAGAACTATCTCAATCATTTGAAGATTTTGAAATATTTACTAAGTTTATACATGAAGTTGTGACCTTGATATGACCTTTGGCTTCCCATATTTGAGACTTTGTCACCTTTGTCACATTCACTTCTAAATTTATGTTCCTCTAAAATGTTCAGTTGCGACAAAGAGATTACAACCAAAAATATGTATCAACTGAACTGTATGTACTTTGTGCTTGTAAAATCCCCTGTAACTAAAACAAATAGATTACATTAGTGAAATACAAAGGTAACTTTTTCTTGTACGTTTTCATTGGATTTAAGATTTACTTGGTTTGCTTTAAATCTATATTCGATAATTATACCTGTAACTAAATTAAATAGATTACATTAGTGAAATACAAAGGTAATTTTTTCTTGTACGTTTTCATTGGATTTAAGATTTACTTGGTTTGCTTTAAATCTATATTCGATAATTATACTTTACTACACTATTTGAATTAAATTCATTGAGATGCTACACCGAAAAAATTATGCAAAGTGTTATGTTCTTCCCTGCCTGTCTAGGTGACACTAATTTTGTTCTAGCGCCCTCTCGTGTCTCCCGGGTTTTTGCTACAGTAGTTTCGTTCTCTTCCGAACCGCTGCCTGGAAAAGTGCATTCTTTCCACTTTTGGAAACGATTTTGTTAACATTACCAGATACCAGAAAAATACCGGTTGCTGAATTGACCTTTCCAGGCGAAATGAGCAGTGTTTTCTAGTTGAGGACATCTACATGTGTTGTGTACATCTATACCTTATTGTTGTTTGTGCAGTAACTTAACGAGGAAGTTAGGTTCATCCGTTTCTTTGAGTGAGTTTTGTCGGGTTGAAAATTGCAATCTAGCCCAATTTTTTTTTTCTTTTTGTGAGGGTCGGTTGGAATGCATGGGTGTGTGTAGTTTGCAGGCCAACAGAGTTAATACGGGGAAAGGGTTGTTTAGAAAATCAATCTCGTATATATGTCCATGCTTTGATAGCGCACTTTTGTGATTAGAAAGGCAACGTGAAAACAAGAGGCGGATTCGTTTCCTTCTTAAAGTTAGTTGGTGTGCTCAGCATTGAATTAGTGTGAACGTTGTGAGATTTCGTTGGGTGGGGTAATTTTTTCCGTGCTGTAGCCACTCTGTGTTGTTTTCATACAATTTGAAAATTTCAATAAATTATTAAGTCCTTTCCGGAACCTTGAAATTTAAAACAAATGGTAATTTTTTAATAATCGCAAACGTAAACGACCTTAAAAACATGAATACACTAATAACACGAAATACGAAGTATGTAGGTTGTTTTAACATGTTAATAGGCCTACCTCATCATTGTCGTTGATTGAATCATTTTGAAGCATCGAACTGCGAGCTTGTGTTTGATCGAGTGAGTCCATGTCAATTGCCGTACTAGAAGGAACATCATCCGAAACATCTATTGGTACACAAACAGGTGACTGTGCTTCAAATCGACAGGCTGCAAATCAAACAGAGGGTTCAAACATCCATTTAAAAGGCGACAGGATTTAGGTTTTTTTCTAAATGATAAAATAAATAATGACCAAGCGTTGGCTATAAAACGTGGCAAGATTGGTCATGTTTGTTCATCATTTGCCACCATGACCATTTAGTTGTTTAAACCCGACAACTTAGCCGTTTACACAGTAAAACATTATAATATGTGACCCGCTCTGCAATAATGGCCCTTATGGTGCAAAAAATAAGATAGATAAAAAGGTCTTTTTCTCAGCTTTAATTTGGTGTATGTTAGAAGTCTGTAGCATTTTGCAATCCAAAGTTATACTATAATTTGCATATAAATTATTGCCATTTTGGTCAAAATAGGTTATGAAGAAACAGCCTTGTAAACTTTGCAGTGTGTTTCAAAGTATTTTAATACCAGTTCTTATGAAAGTTCCTAGCAACGAGTATGTTCCCGGTGACCTATTCGTCTGAAATTTTCAACAAGTGTTTGTTATGACTTTATAAGTACTACGTAAGTTGTTTTATTTCTTTTAATGCACAATATCGTTATTTTAAAACTAATTTGCATATTGTGTTATTTCTTGTGTTTTTTCCCTCAAATTTTTAAAAAGCAAACACACACTTGAGCATTAGTTCAAAGATTTTAGTACAATTTAGTGAATGTTGCTATTTCTTTGTTAAACAAATGCACACTGGCTCATAGAAAACCCCATGAATTAAAGTAATGTATTTTTGGGTGCAAACAAGAGCTTTTTGGGAAAAATTAACAAAAACACCTTTCCGCCTTTTATTCATTTTAAACAAAAAGCTAATTATTTCTAAAAAGTTTTGGCTGTTTAATAAAACTCTGAAGTTGGCTTGCATTTCGTGATTAACACCTAGTTTTTGGGGGTAACAAATTCTAGTTTTGGTAAAAAAAAATACACAAGTTTTAAACCTCAATATTTTAAAAACAAATCTAGCACAAACAACATAGTTTGCCTTCTTATTGCAAATTGAAGTTGATTAATCAATTTTGAAATAATCTTTGGGTTAAAAATGCTAAAGATGGCAATGTGGAATCAGATTCCGAATCGGATTCCACATCGTTATTCACATCGGAAATTAACGAAGTAATCTTTCACGAAGCAACCATGCTCTCTCCTCCCTGACAAGATTGGCATCACGGAGATCATTCAAAGCCTCAGCCAGACACTGATCCTTTGAACCCATACTTAAGCAAATAATTCATTAAAAATATACAAAATCTGTTGGCTAAAATAGTAAATAATTAGAAAACCTTTTCGCTCAGAGCAAGACAAGTCAGTTGAGTTGAACATTAACAGTTGACAGGTATTGAGCTGTGTTTTTGCGTGGCACGACATACAGTCACATGCCAGTCACCTGTGAATAAACAACGAATCCCATTCAGAGCGCATGCGCAAGCTGTGTTTTTGCGTGGCACCCGCACTATAAACAGTCACACGACGGTCACATGACAGTGAATAAACAACGAATCCCATTCACAGCGCAAGCGCAAGCTCGACGATGCGCGCATTGACCAATCGGTGCACTACACTGCATACACGTCACAGAAAAGATTCACGCCCCTAGTAACAAGCGCTGTTTGTCTTCATGTCAGAAAATTACCGTCCTTGCTTTTGCATTTGACCTCTAACCTTTTCTATGTCTACAAATAGAAAGCCAATGTCCTCAGCTTTCAGATGATACCAAATTTGTAATAGGGGGGTTCCAATTAATGTCCTAACAGATGTGTAAAAAACCGCAACTTTCAACGGAATCCACGGACACCGGTCGTACAAACCATGAAATAAATGTACACAAAAACACGATTTTTTCCATCTAAATTGATCAAAATAAACATCCAATCTTACAAATTATGAAAGTGTGGATATGAACGATGTCAAAAATGGAATAAAAAAAATACAACACCAACAATTTTTGTTCACCCTTTCAACATTGAGGAGCCTGTTACGTGAAACGGCATCGCGCGACTTACGGGCCTTTTTTGCAGAGCGGGTCACATATGCAGTTACGAACTTATATGTCTAAGCAATATTTTCAAAACTATGTCGTTTGCTCTGACTTTGAATGTTGTGATGACATGGAGTAACTTATGGTTTCATGAAACACCATGTAACATACCTTCTTGTGGTGATGGAGAAGAGCAGGATTGTGGTTGTTTGTCACAAGTCCATTCGCTATTGTTGTAGAACTTCAGTTTATGGTAGTAGAATGCTCTTCGTGACATATCTCTAGCACAGGCTGGACAAACTCGCCGTTTTTCCTTCATTCTTATTTACAATGGAACGACGTCTGCCTGGGATAGGTGGGGGGGGGGACCACGAAACTATTATGTTGAATCATTTAGATATGAATTAATAAGTAAATTTTCTACATCGAATAGTTCACGGAGAAGACTCAAAGTTCAGTGTCATCCTCAAGCCGTGTTGCATTTGCAACATAACGAGTTATGATATTAGTCCGACTCAAGTGTTCATGCATGTTTTGGTCACTTTTGTCAAGATCCAAAATAGACCGTATATCGCATGCTGCTGTGTCATGTTCCCTATTTAATAGGGAACATAATATATACGTGTATATGTAACACCAATTCTTATGATACCGAGCGGGGACCAGACTATTACTTTTCTTCCAGCCTCGTTTTGGCTACGTGAGAAAACTATAGATGGCTTAACATTGTTAACATTTTAAGGTTGAACTCAAAACAGTGTAAAATGCAGGGTTACATTGAATCAGGGATATCTTCACCAAGAACAACAAATGTTTTACACAGTTTTTGTACCATGGTTGTACTTACTTTAAAGGTTGGACGTTGGACCGTGTTGAAACTGCCTGGAAGGTTCAATGAATAAGTTGGCGTTGCTAATGTTTAGAAAACTGGCCTTGGCTTCGGAATCACCCCCCCCCCCCGCGGTAGCAGCTTATTACTCTTGTAGGTGATGAATCACCATACTTTAATGGAAGACAGAGGAACCTATGTTACCAACAGTCTTCCCCGGACGCTCTGATCATGTGGTTACGGAATCGCCTTTTCATTGGACAGTAATTTCTGAGCCACGAACTTCAAAAACGAAAGCTACGCTCTAACTGCCCAAGCTCACATTGTGCTCTGACTCGAGTATTGGGATGCATGTTGACTAAAAACTCCATTTACTAGTCTGTTCACGCTTGCAAAAACCCGAAGAAAACCATACAATTCAGTATGGCTCGTCGCATTCTATTCACGGATGACATCTTGAATGAAATTGATCGTGAGTCTGTTACAGACGACGATATGATCATGGAGGTCACTCTCCACAATCATCCTCAGCGGTCGAGCGACGTACTAATGTTTGTCGGTCCAGCTTACCTGCTTGATCTAGTTCACCTAGGCTTTATTTATCCGAGAGTATCTTATCTGAGATTCGAAGTAACTCATCTGCAGGAAACACGTCCTCGGTAAGTCATTTGTAAGGTGTTCGGGCATACAGCCCGGAACACCTCTTGTTTTTGTTCGTTTTTTTTAGGTGTTCGGGCATTCAGCCCGGAACACCTCTTATTTTTGTTCGTTTTTTTTTTTTTTACTTCTTCTGCTTCTCTTCGTCCCTTGTCCGGTAACTAAGACACCTTTCCCAACATCACATGAACTTGAAACTTCACATATAGTTAGATATTTATTAGGAGATGAAACCGCTTTAGTTACGTCATGATGACGTCATCAGGTATCAAATTACAAGCCATTTAAGGTAAAAAAGTGACCATATGCGAAAGCCTGTATGTCCCCGAATATTACAGATACAGTATTTATATTTGGACATATGATAGATCAAGACACGGGCAACATTTAAAAAGTTAACGTCAAAATCGTATGACCTTAACTTCCGGTCGTACCGGAAGGTCAAAGTTTGCCTTGGTGTAATTCTTCAAAAAAACACTTTCCCGGCAAAAACATTAACTTCTGTGTATCAGATCAACTTCAAATTTACACCGTGTAAGGAACTTGATAAAACCTCAATCAAGTAGTTGTGACGTCATGATTACGTCATCAAGTGTTGAAATACAGTAAATCAAAGTTTAATCATTTAAAAATTCATAACGCAAGAAGTACATATGCTATTATAACAATCTATACATCATCGGAGAGGTCTTGACAAATGTAGCAAATACTACACAGAGTCTTATACCGTTTGACTTTGTCTTCCTGTTCAAACCGGAAGTTGAAAACTTCACAATTCAAACTTTAAGGAATACTCGTACTTTTTACATACACATTACTCACAATTTTTACATCATGTTGTAGATTTTTAAGCCTTCTCAAACTTTTCCACAGAAATGTTACCTTTTTGACCTTCACTTATGGTTGAAATCGGGTATACATTGACCCGCTGTCAAACCGCGGGAATAAACTGCATTGAAAACACACACAATACGGGATCTAAACCAGTTAGACGGTGAGCGGCTGCTTGCTCCATTGAAGCAACCGCAAGGTTCAAAGTCCTTCTAACACGCTTGTAGTCTAGTCTCTTTTCAAGGTTCGCGCAACCTGATTTTGACAATACGCTTTGGTAGTCTCTAAAACAGCCGTCCGTGCAAACCTCGCTAACAATCAAATGTCAGATTTTTGAAAAATTCATAATTCAAGAACTACACTACCGATTTTCAAACTTTTTTCAGTTATAAAATCCTTGGACATTTGAGATTAGCCTTGGGAAACCGTGACCCCACAGTGACCTTTACATCCGGGTCAACCGGAAGTGAGACCATATCTCAAGAACTACACAACCGATTTCAAACTTTTTTTTAAGTTATAGACTCCTTGGGCATTGGAGATTAGCCTTGGGTAACCGTGACCCCAAGTTGACCTTTACTTCCGGGTCAACCGGAACAGGGACCATATCTCAAGAACTACACACCGATTTTCAAACTGTTTTCAGTTATAGACTCCTTGGGCATTGGAGATTAGCTTTGGGTAACCGTGACCCCATGTTGACCTTTACTTCCGGGCAACCGGAAGTGACACCATATCTCAAGAACTACTCAGCCGATTTTCAAACTGTTTTCAGAACTAGACTCCTGGGGCAAATGAGATAAGCCTTGGGTCACCGAGACCCCATGTTGACCTTTACTTCCGGGTCAACCGGAAGTGACACCATATCTCAAGAACTACTCAACCGATTTTCAAACTATTTTCAGTTATAGACTCATTGGGCATTGAGATTAGCCTTGGGTACCGTGACCCCATGTTGACCTTTACTTCCGGGTCAACCGGAAGTGACACTATATCTCAAGAACTACACAACCGATTTTTAAACTTTGTTCAGTTATAAAATCCTTGGGTATTGAGTTGTTACAACTCCACAAGCGCTACACAGAGTGTAGCCCCATTTTAACTGGACTTCCGGTTCAAACCGAAAGATGAAATTTGACATTTAATTTTGTTTTCTTTTTTTTAAATACTTATTCTTCTTTTTCTCCCCGTCGCTTTTCCGCTAACAAAAGTACACTTCACAAGCACATATAAACTTGAAACTTCACAAACTTACACTTCACAAGCACATATAAACTTGAAACTTCACAAACTTCAAATATAGGTTTTCGGGATGGTGACATCATCGATGATGTTATTACATTAAATCAATGTTTAATATTAAGAAAAATCATATCTGGAGAACCATAATTGCTATACACAAGATCTTTGGACTGTGTGAAGGACCCTGGAGTACTTTTAAAATCTTACACACGACCCCCTGTGATATTACTTCCGTTTAATTGTTTTTAATTTATGTTTGTTTTTCATTTTGTTTATAAAACACTAAAAAGTACTGAGTATACAATGCTTCAAACAGGTCGGGAAAGGGTTAAAACCAAATTATAAAAACAAACCGAACACCGTTTGTTTGTAATTTACAAACAAGATAAGTCTAGTTCATTTTGTTATTCTGATACAAAATAATGAGCTTCAATTCCGGTTTTTCAATGAAGCAACCGACTTCACCACTTTTATGTTTTAACAGCCCCAAGTTGTCAATTGAACACAGTTCTAAACGAATTTAAATGCCTCAAAACGAAATTTAATGGCCGAATTCTGAATTTGAAACGCAGAAAAACTGGAGAGGCAAACTATAGCTTAAATTCGAAAGCACGAAAATGAAATTGGCTGCTCATTTGCCGAAATTGAGCGAGAAAACCTATAGTAAAAAAGGAACTGTAAAAAGTATCCCTTCACTGTTTTCAATACCTCCATATCAAAAGTTCTATCACTAATTGATAACCAAGTTTACTTCATCAATTTACGCATTTTACCCAACTCCTTACCAGCCTATTCGTTTCATTTGTCATGTTAGACTTCGCAATCGTCCCAGGATGATGTTTCTGCTCCTACCATTGCCGACCTGTTTGAGCAGAACCGACGCTTAGAAGCGAAACTTAACGAAGTTCAGCGGCGATTAGACGGAAAGGGGGCAGCTGCCCGAAAGAGTAAAGGGGTTGTGGTAACCAGTGCGTGTTCGGTAAGTAAATTGCCACAAGACAACGGTTATTATTATTATTATTTTTTACACTAATAGTCTAGCCAAACCTTCAGAAAAATTTAACAAGAAAACCATTTACGTGTACTTTGTAATGGGTCACACATTAAATCGTTCTTTTTAAATTTCTGCCAATCATCAATATTATTATTATTATATTACCTTATGCTGGATTAAATGTTCTTATACTAACAGCAAGCTGTCCGTGACGTTTATGGAAAACTGTTCAGACCCAGAGGTCCAAATGATGGGTTGAACCTTTCTTTGACGTGAGTGCAAACTACCTATCTGTATTTTTAATAAGCTGTGTAACATTGCATGCATATTTATGCTCTAAATCTGTATGATATTCCATTGAAATGTAAATTCTAATTCCGTGAGAAACAAAAATGAAACTTTAAAGTAAAAAGACAGAAATTAACAGCAAATGCACGATTTCGCAAAACCCGCTTTATCATGAGCTCTGTATGGAAACTGATAAACTTCTCCATTAACATTTTGCCAAGCAATACAAAATAATGTGATTATCAAGTGTTAAAGTTAACACACAAAATTCAAACTTCCTAACAAAGATTAAAGATCACGGAGTGTGACCTTCTTCCTAACCAACACACTGTCCAGTTTAGCCTGCAAGGCATCTAGTTTTCCTGGAGGCACCATAACTTCCTGAGATAACATATTAATTGACAAGCCCAGGAAAGTTAATGTAGTTGTCGGCCCCTCAGTTTTCTCAACCGCCAAAGGCACCCGAATTCCTTGCAAACGACTTTAAATGACTGCAGGGCATGCTCACACTCGTGAGTTGCCTGCTTACCAACGAAGAAAAAATCATCAAGATAATGCAAAATGTTGGGGGTAACAGCGACTTTGCGGGCACTGTACTCATGGAAGGTGCTAAAACGTTCAAATGTGGCACAATAAATAGAACAACCCATTGGCATACATTTGTCGAAATAGAAGTGGCCATCAAGAGTGAAACCTACCAAATTAAAATCATCAGAGTGAACCGGAAGCAAGCGAAACGCTGATTTGATATCAGATTTGGCCATAAGAGCCCCACGACCCAAAATAGTCACCATGGCAACGGCATCATTGAAACTAGCATAAGTGACTGACGTTAAAGATTGATCAATGTGATCATTAACTGAATCCCCCAGCGGCGAAGAAAGGTTAGGAATCAGGCGAAATTCTCTAGGCACTTGTTTGGTACAAGTCCAATTGGAGAACAACGGAGGGCCGGCAAAGGAGGATCTAAAAATGGGCCAGCGACCCGGCCAAGTTTAACTTCCCGGCCAACCTTCTGCCTAACCATGGAAGGATTGTCAAAAACAGAAGTCAAATTACGAGCCAGTGAACCAACCCGTTGACCAACGTTACCAAGCCTAAAGCCATAAGAAAAACCATGCAGGAGGATTTGAGAATCAAATTTGTTAGGATATGTATGCAAAAATGGAAGCAACTTATTGAGTCTAATTGGGGTTGGTGCTAGCTTTGGCTCTGCAATGCACGGCGGCATGACCGGCGGAGGAGCAGTTAGCGCATTGGTGCGCGTAACGGCAGGCTGTACGCACGCATTGGCCACGGTTGAAGCCGTGACAGGTACGAGGCATTTGGGTTGACTGCCGTTGTCCCACTCCACCATTGCGGTCGTGCTGCCGAAAGGAGCCATTGTTTCCGTAGGGACGAAAATTATGTGGCTGTACTGGCGCACCAACCAAAGTGAGCCATAATTCGGCGTCAATGGTAGCCCAGGAGCGGGATGGCATACGGGCTTGCCTCAATCTAAAATTGATGTCGTAGTCGCGCCAGCCAAAACCAGTACGCCTATTGGCAGCAGAGCGCACAATATCGGCATATTTCAGCAAATAGCGTGCTTGCCCAGGGTGCCGCTTGAGAAAAATGGAGGCAAAAATTAAAAACGCCGACGTCCATTGCTCAATGGACGTTACACGCCGTGGCTACTTATGCGGCCTAAGTTGCCAAGCGGGAGACTCTTGGGAGCCGACCATAAAAATACAATCATTGATAGAATCGCCTGGAACTGGCCTCAACAAGGAGCCAAATTCAACGAACTCCCCTTTCCAAATTTTCTCTTTCACCGAAATAGGCACTTCAGCCCCTCGTTCATCACACACGCTCAGCAATGGGGATTGAGTAACCCCTACTGTTGCCGGGTTAACCGCGGTGAAAACTGGGACTTCAAACTGAGAATTTAAAACAGCATTGAACTCACCTATCCCAGAAGAAGCCGATAATGCGGAGGCGGACACCGGAACTGGTTGTCCCATTGCAGCCGGCTCCACTTCTGCCACCGGAGTGGGGGTCGAGGATGGGGCCGTCACAGAACCCGCCGTGGTGGCCGTCGAAGAACTCCCCGATGGGCCGCGTTTCGGGCGCTTAGATCCACTCGCCCCAGTCGATTTCGGGGTGGCAGGGGTACGTTTCGTCCGCGGCATCCTCGAACCAATAAAGTGGAAGGCACAGGTAGCAAAATAACAACCAACGAAACTCCAAACAACAGCGAACAAAGATGAAGGATAACAACTAACGAAACTCCAAATAATAGCAAAACAAAGATGAAGGAAATAAAAAGTGAACGAAACTGAAATACCTAAGCACAAGAAAATTTAATAACGAAAACTGAATTTCTTAAGCACAAGAAAACAAGTTATAACAAGGAATGCTGAAACAAAAGTGACTGTCTTTGCCATGTGGACAGTGGATCCAGAGGGGGACGCTGCCCGCAAGCCGTAAAACAAATAACATACCAATGGAAAGTTAATTGTACCACGGTCAGTTAATTGCACCAACTTCCGACCGCGAAGCAAAATATGCCCCACGGCAACCCACCAGCTTGTCTAGTAGTAGTAATAAATTATTTGAGGCTCAAATAATTGGCCTAAAATTTATTATATTGATATGCATGATTTATAACCGTGCCAATGTTGCTCCACGCATGTACATTGTATACCCTGCCTATTAATCCAGCAAACACCAAAATCTTAGTCTAATGTGATTTCAAAATTCTACGTACAACCGATCATTATGGTATAATGTTCAAAATCATCCACCCAAACGTTTAGTTTGCAGACTTACGTGACCAAAACAGAAAAAGGCCACGCAAAAATAGACCCGGCCTTCTACCGGCTTATTTTCTAAATACGCTTCACCCTATAATTGAATCACCAAACTCAAGCATGACATAATGAACATTGTTTTTTTTATAATTATTTGAAATTAATTTGGATACCAAATGTGATGATGATTTATTATTATTATTTTAAATCTTTAGACATGTACACAATGATTTCAAGTTGGACAGGGGCTGTCAAGGTTATACAAAAGTATAAAAACTGTAGTCTTAAAATTAAGATGTGTTCAACCAGACCCCTGCCAACGATAACAAAATAATTTTATAATTATAAAAAAGAGATTGCACTCAAACGCTATTAAAATCACACAACGGTAAACATTAAATCAAAAGCAAATCCAAAACCTTGCAAAAACAGCACCCATAAAACACCATAAAAACAGGAGGCAGGGACAAACATTTAAAAACCCAAACAAGACAAGGTCCGAAGTGATCCCCAAAGCCCAACACGAATGGACTTAAAACCCTCTAAAGCCACAAACAAAAACTGGTAGCAAATATTAATGATGCTAAGATTTAACAACTGTTTAAAAATAAAAAATAAACTAAATTTCTGCCTTTTTGTACAACTTTCCAATTTATATCAGCAAAGTTGTGTAGCATTTGGACATAATCAAAAACTTGAACTTGTAGGGAAAAACTTGTTGTGTCACAAAATGGGGGAGGGGGGGGGGGTCACACTCACAACAACTTGGACCGCAAATGAAGTTTCTGGACCTGATCATTATTGATGATGTGAAAACAATTTGTTTGAATAGAAAAACTCTAAAGCTGTGGTTTTTTTTTCACAACCTTCCAATTTGTATCAGCAAAGTTGTTTAGCATTTTGACAGAAAAAAAACCCGCCAAGAACTTGTGGAGCAAAACTTCCCGCACTTTGAGGCCGCAAAGGCAGCTTCAGGACCTTACTAATTGCTGATGTGAATACAAAACAACATTCACAAACTTCAAACAATTAGCGTCTTGTAGCGTAAAAGCACAGCAGAGAGACACCGGTACGACCTTGATGCTTTGCAAAACACGAACAGACATAATATGGTCGCCGTGGCAGGCGACAACTAAACATTTCTTTGTTTTTTCCGCAATAATATTTGTACGGTTAACTAACAGTTTTCGTTCACAGAAAACAAAAAATACAAACAATCCAATAGAAAAACCGTAGTAAATCTTCCACATCAACTCTATATTGGTGGCGCACTCTACTCAGTACAACGTTCTTGCATTTCAATTTTGGACAGACACTGAACCCTCCCTTAGAGACGTTTCGACAAATTACCACATTAGGTTCGTGAATATGATTGCATAAACACAATGTTAGCAGAACTGTATTTATATCGAGTAATCATTCCATGTACACAGCTTTATTAGAAAAACTTGCACTTTAACTCTTGAATTGACAACCTTTAGAGAATGACGTCATATGAACGGAAATGGTAGGAAACTGGCCTGGTACTTCAGGAAGCAATGTGGCAGTGCAACGCAGTAAGGCGGATATACATGTAAACGCATGATGTCCATGAACTATACCAATAGAGAGTTTGGCACAATTGACCTACATTCGTAACATACAGCCTCATCCAAACCAGTGATAGAGTAACTCACTTCATTTTAATCAGTTCAAGTCACTGAATGACAATCAGTGACTTGAACACGTATGTATGATTGGCTGCTCATCGCTTGTCAATCAAAACCCAAAGAGATTGCTGGTTACTTCAATGTAGATGCAACAGTATTTAAACGCGCTGTACCAGCAGCAGTGTCCATAACAACGTTGCATCTTATCGGAAAAGAGGAACCGAGAAGGCTTGGACTACAAGAACACAACACCAAGGTAAGTGTTTCTCGTTATACTGCCGGCCCTGGCTTTGATTTTCAGATCATGCAGTGCATTTTGCGGCAGCCTATTCCAAGGCGGTTGTAGTTTTTGCCCCAAAGGGGGTTTCACTCAATACAGTTGAAGTTCTGATGCGGTAGTAGAGCCTCATGTCTCCACATAGCTCTGCCATCTTTAGTTTATAATACAGTGGTACTGTGATTGTACAGATTCATGTGCAAGAAGCTGCATTGTGAATCTAACCGCGCTATTCTTCGTTGCCTCTTACGGGTCTTTCTCACCATACCTGTAGGTCGTTTCGTGTAAAGAGTTTTGGACGAGGCTAATTTTATGCAAGAAACTTCATCGCTGAGAATCAGTTCAACGTCTTGTTCAATCAGTGGCATTATTTATCACAGTATATTGACATCGGACTGTTTGTGTTGTTTTTCAAATAAAATCTGTTGTCTGAGTGGTTCCAAGTGACATCAATTAGTTGTCGCCGAGTCTTAGGAACCAATAACTTTCAGCCAGCAACAAGCAAACATTTTTTTTTTTTTTTGCGCGGGGGGGGGGGGGGGCATGTGTCACAAAACGGACCCTTGAACCGCCTCCTAAGACTGATGACGATGGGTTAACCCATATATCACACAAAAGGGAGGCAGTGGTCCGGCCTTAACTCTCAAAACAACCAAAATACTTTAATAATACCAAGTTTGGCAAATCAATTAAACAAATCAAAATACAGCATGGTTTTAGCTACAATCAAAAGTAATCGCACGTTGAACTTTCATGGTGCCTCTGAAAATTGGGATAACTCTTCAACGGCTTAGTCGGGTTGGAGGGACACCCGATACACGCAGCTCCTACTAGTTTTAAAGGAAATTAAAGGCGATGTGTGTCACCAAAATTAACCTAGTTGAACCAAATGAAATAAATACCAACACAAACAGGGTTTTCTTGAAGTTCAACTCCAATTACAGAATAATTATTGACATTCCAACGGTAGAGCCTGACCCATTTTCGGGTCAGTTTGACCTGGAAAATAGTTAAACAAATTGGAGTTTAAGTCAGATTTTGCGTCAGTTTGACCCATCTGTTCGGTCATTTTGACACAGATTCCGTGTCACAATGTGACACACTAGTTTTCGTCGCGTATTGTATTAAGCATTGAAAACAAATTAAGTGGTAGTGGTGATGGCTCAAAGGTAGCCTTCCAATGGTAACACTGATGTAATAGTCCACCTTCATTATTTCATGAATTGTAATATTTGGCCAAAAAACTGCTGGGTAAAAATGTTGAGTAGCATTTGTCAATATTGGGTAAAAAAGACAATTTGTGTTGTACCCCTCTCTTGTGTAAAATATAATACACAATGAAAAGGTACTACAGTAAGACTACCCCAAAATTGGGTCAAATAGCATAACACCGAGGTTCGAAGTGGGTAAAAAAAAATGTTGTTTAACCTCAAGCAATGTGATCTTATCACAACAAGTGGTAAAAATTGAAATAGTCCACCTTCCAATGGTTACAAAATAGTCCACTTCAATAGTCCACTTCAATAAGTTTTCAGCCAGCAAAAAGAAACAAAGTGTATTTGTCTTATATTTACCATGTCGCATGGGTTGTCTTTTTTGTGGTCGTAAATACACTCCTAAACAGAAACCAGGTCAGAATTCCTTGGGGCCTGTGTCACAAAACGGACCCTTGCGCCGCCTCCTATATAAGACTGATGACGATGGGTTAACCCTATACAAAACACGAACAGGGAGGCAGTTGCACGGACTTAACTCTCAAAGCAACCAAAATACCAATTCAAGGTTTGAAAAATCAATTAAACACCTCAAATATAAAAAACAACTTGATTTCAAATAAAATCAAATGTAAATGACAAGTTGAAACTTCCCGGTGCCTTTTGAAATTCCCGCCTAATGTTGATTCACTCTCGTCGGGTTGTCAAAAAACCCGGACCCTTGTGCCGATTTGTACTCCATCTCATCCTTGGACGCGTGGTGTAACATCAATAACATCATAAGATCATCAACAAAAATCAGTCAAGTTGGCCATACAGAAATACTTGGAAAAAATCCATAGTTACCCAAATAGGTCACTACATTGAAATGTGATATCAAAACAGTAGAGTTCTCGATCGTGGAACAAAGGTAACAACATATCCCCGGTACTGCTTTGTTACGTTCGTTAACAAAGTGGGTCAATGCAATTCCTCATTTACGGGCAAGGTCAATCGTTCGTAAATTTAACGACCCCTTTTCAACAAAATCCAGTACATTGCAAAAACTGGGGTTTTAAAATTGACACCTAGGGTGTCGAAGAAATAATCAAAATTTAGACCGTAAGGTGTTAAAATAACACTATTTTTTGTCAAAACAATTACATTGGTGTTATTTTGACACCTTGTGATGTTAATCTGGTTCTCTCTTCGGTATCTACTGGTAACAACACAAATTGAATCAATTTTAACGCCTCAGTTTTTGCAGTGTAACCTTTAAAAATATTAAACATCAAAATACAGCTACTTAGAAGGCCCTAGCCTTTCCTCAAGCCTTTCCTCAAGGATTACGTTGGCCCTTTGGCCGTATGCCCCATGAACCTCGCGGCTACCCCCAGCGGATAACTGGGTACTGCCCAGCAAACTCCAACTGGCAAGCCCCAATTCGCGAACCTCAGAGCTGACTGATCGTCCCTAGCAAACCGCCCCAACCCTGCGAGACACACTCAACTGGCCGTTGCTTAAAACTCCGCGCGTTTACTTACCGGAGCCGCATTTACCTATACATTTTGTATAAAATACTATGGAGCAAGATTTCAATACACACACACAAAAAAACACGTTATTTGTACAACTGTATCTTAATTCAATGAATTTTGGTTCAACTTTAGGTAAAAATATTTAACGGCTTCGTCGGGGTGGATGGGCATCCAGTACACGCAGCTTCAAATAGTTTTAAACACAAGTAAAATAATGAGAAGGCATTACATATTTTCAAAAGTTACCTCCCCGGAACCTATTAAAACCAACTTCAATGTCTACAAACAGTGTTTTCTTGGGGGTCTACCCAAGTGTTTGGAATAGCGAAGATAGTGACAGCCTGACCCATTTCAGGCTCAGGTTAACCCGTAAGATGGTTAAATATGTGATTTGACTCCAACTTTAACGTCAGTTTGACCCAATTAGGGGTCAATTTTGACACGGATCCCGGGTCATGCTGACCTTGAAATGGGTCAGGCCACACGGCTTCCGGACCCAGGTCAATTCTAACTCAGATTTTGTTGTAAGTTTTGTTAACATCCCATATAAAACACCATTGGACCAATCAGCATAATTTTAAGATAAGATAAATGTTTATATTTTCAAAGTTACCAAACAAGTGACCATTCGTTGGGAACTTACAATGGGGACGATAGGTGGCAGCAGATGTACCAGGTAAATAACTTTTTCTCGATAATGAGCGTACGGTCAGAACTACGTAAACAATGAAGATTACGTGGTATGTCTGCCTGCTAATTATCCACTCTGATTATCCGAAATCAAATAAGATTGACGTTAACTATTTTCTTAAACTTTGAAATTTAGAAGTCTACAGCCAACAGAAAGGAGAAATCGAAAATATTATGTTTGTGTATTTGTTGCCAAACCTTAATATGAGTTTTCCATTCTTACTTTTAAGAAATACTGTCATCACTGGGTAGCTGCCGCAAACGGCTGCAAGGTTTGACCTTCTTCCACACAAACAAGAAGGTCAAAGAAAAGGTTTCGGACCTAATTTACATTTTTAGAATGTACAAGTAAAAACAAACAAACAAACATGTGTTTATGTTGCTTAACAATTTTCCTGATTTTTTTTCCTGTAAATAATGGTGCAGAAATCAAACAATATTAGCAATGCCTGGGCATATATGGTGATGATTATACAAACATGAACGGTCTCTAAAGGGTTAAACACACTAATACACAGTTCATAAAGTTTGGAGATAGTCGGGGAATGTTTAAACAATAAAAGTGACATACCGCTTTCAAGTAAACCACTGGAGAGTTTGTCATCCAGTTACATCCATCTAGTGCTGTCACACTTTGTGTCATGAGTGTACCCGTTCTTACGCGGTCTGTGATCTACGGTGACTTCATTCTCGCATTGTGGCAATCGTGTCAGTCTGGTGTTCCATTATATAAATATCTGTAAACTTCTGCAGTATAAAACCATGTTTCTTTAATTGTTATTTTAATTTTGTTTCAATTCAAAAATGGCCATGATAAATTTCAGATAGTATGTCACGTCACTGTTTGACAATTTCAAGACCCTACCACTTTTATTCATTGTTAGATTGTCTGATTAACCCTATTTGCCCTCTTCCATTATTTGTTCCAATAACGTTTTAACGCTGCATCTCATCACAAACTGCCGTTATATTCAGCGGCCACATTTGATTTAGTGTTTTCTACCTGTATTTATAGGGGTTCAAACTATCTCCAGCCTTTATAGTTAACTTGCTAACTTCCGAATTTGTTAAGTGATGGACTACTGTAGAATCGTCGACCAGGCCTCTTCACTGCACCCGGTCCCAAAATGCAGGCGGCAATATCGAATGTTAAGGGTTTTTTTTTTTCAAGAAATGGAAAAACTAAGCTTCAAAGCATCCCAAAATGCTGACACTGTAGTAAATTACAAGGTCATTTTTTATGTTTTACATCATCTTGGTTAAACAAAAATAGTTAAGTTTCACGAAATTAAGTCAACAACTTTGGAAAATGTGTTTCCTCTACGCCCCACACCTCCGCCCCACCCCCACCCCGTCCCACAATTGCCCCCAAATGCCCGGTCTGGATAGTGTTATGCCTGAAGGAAAGTAACAACTAAGGTAGGCCTACTTCTGAAATTGAGTATTGGTTTTTCCCAATAACCAAAACGTTACAAATGAGACCGTTTTTAAACAAAATGGGCCAATTTGACGTGATAATTGTTTTCATCTAAACACAATGAGAGACATTTTAAAACACATTAGTTTGTTTTATCTACTAATAAGGAATGCTATGAATCGTTTTGGGTTTTTTTCCTTTTATCTTTTAAATTACAGATGAAGATTACAATAACAGTGACCCTTGTTTTGGCTTTTATGCAAGTTCAGTTCATGGTGGTTACAGTTTCAGTTTCACCTAATCCGGAAGTGACGTGTAATTCCTGCTGCCAGGGCCCAGCTGGTATACCTGGAAATCCTGGGTCAAATGGGAACCATGGTCAGCATGGGACGGTAGGTCCTAGAGGTGATGCCGGCAATCCTGGTGAGGTAGGTGAACCCGGGGTTAAAGGAGACATGGGGTCAGATGGACTGGTTGGTGAGCCAGGCGCTAAAGGGGATCATGGACTGAAGGGAGAGCAAGGAGTCGGTCAACCAGGGAAACAAGGACCTCAAGGTCTGCCTGGGATGAATGGTTTGAAGGGGGAGATAGGTGAACCTGGACCAGCTGGACAGACTGGTGAAGCAGGTGAATGTAGTACGCGACGGTCAGCCTTCACCGCAGTGAGGAATACCGGCTTCAGCCCTCCATCCCGCTACGATCCTCTGCCCTTTGAAGAGTTATTGTTTTCAGAGGAAGGGACTGATTTCAACTTGAATAATGGCACGTTTACGTGTACTGTTCCTGGGATATACGTAGTTATGTTCTCAGTCATGCAGCCACATAATGCGTCTTACCTACGCGCTCATCTGAGGAAGAACGGTAACATCATTGTTACAGGGCATGTACGCGCTGCAGGTTATCATCATGTGAGCAACAGTGCGGTTATTCCCCTGCACTATGGAGATCAAGTTCACTTAGCTGTATACGGTCCAGTAGATAGTGGCTCTAGCCATTACACGTCTTTTACTGGATTCCTGTTGTACGAAATCTAAATGAAAAATAGATACAAACGAAATCAAATTTTGAAATATATTAGTCAACGCTTTAATACAACAAAATTGAACTGATAATTTTATGTGATGTAACCTTTAATTTTATTGTTTTTATTTAAATCAATAGTTCATCTGAAAAAGGGTTCAGTTTTTAGCATGAATTGAATAATAAAAACGATTTTGTATTAAATTATGTAAGACAATTATTACAATAATAACCTTTATCACATTTGTGACCACATGTGCTTGCAAACGTGTTCATATTGACAAAAACGATAAAATGACAATTCATTTGTTTTATTTGGTCACGTTCGGGGTGCTATAATTGTTAGTTTATCCCATTCTTTGGGAAAATTTATATTTGTATTTGTTCAATGTATAAACTGATATTGTGGTCAGCTTGTGGGGCACAGCGTGCAATCAGGAGGCCTTGGTGACAACCCTATGACAATTCTTTGCCTGAAATTTGCACGTTAAAAACTGTCCTTAATAAAACAAATAATACTAAGTCGGCCATTTTGGATTCTCACACTTAGGATTGGGGAAAAAAGTGTAAAATCTGTTGAAACAAAACATACAAAGATTTTACCAAACAACGTTAAAACTTGCGATCCAAGGGGAAACAAACGGTTGCCATGGTTGCTTCTCCCGCCGCTGGTCTCGATAGGGTGAAATGGATGATTCATCTTTTGCGAGGCTGATGAAACAGGGGGGGGGGGGTCATGCATTTCCGGTCCCCCTTACAGGGATTTACCTCAATGACTGTAAATAATTGAACATTATGCGGGCATAATATTCGTCCTACTTGAGTCCCTTTTTCCCGATTTTGTTTGCCTTTAGACAAATCAGAGAAATTGTAATTAATAAGTCCTGAAAGGTCTATTGGAGCCAACTTCACGTCTACATGACATGTAGGTCAGCCCTTGTACTCGATATATTGTTCAGGTCCTACTTTTGTCTAAGGACCAAATATCATGCTATGCTCATACACGGAAGGGCTCCGATGTCAAACTCTCAGTTTTGCGATCCACCCAATGTACAACAGATATAGTCCCTATTGAAGAAAATGGGGGAAAACACAAATCTGTAACAAATCTGTAACTTCGTGCCTTCAAGTGCTACTTGTGACAAAATAAAAACAATAATAAACATTCGATGATGTCACAATCACATGTCCAATAATGGACTGTACATTGTGGTACATTTTAAATTTGCAGTTCATTCGTGAAATTTGATGACATTCAATAAAAATCACATTAGTCAAATTTCGCTGTGAAAAAGTATCAAATGAAATGGTATTTCACACCATGAGGTTAGAAATAATGTCCCCAGTTTCATGATTAATCTTTCTATTCGAAAATGAGTTCATCACAACATTGAATTTGATCTAGCATTCCCTCTTTAAGTCATTTGTCCTTGATCGTAAACAAATATTTGTTACGTCAAAGGTCGTCGAGGAAGCACATTGCGTATTACTTGTATTAATTGTTTTACTATTTGTTATATATAGTGAATTTGTTATACTTACTAGTGGTAGAATGCATTGTATCCAAATAAGCTATTATTCTCAAAGTGTAGACATAATGCCAGAGTTTTAGAAGTAGTGATGATGAAGTATTGGAGGTGTTAAATGCATTGTGGGAATTAAAAATGGACGCCATATGCGATGGCGATGTTGGATTTTGTGTTTTTAACCCGTTGGGGTCCAAACTAAAGCAGTTGATTCACGAACAGAATATGTTTAACACGTCAATTTCCAAACTTTTGATCCCAAGAAATACTTAATAGTCGTCAATCAGGCCCCAATAGTTGACGATAGCATCGATTAAAAAAATAGAAATGTTTCAAAAAAGTGGGACAAACCAGTGATTATATCAATTTAAATAATGTCAGTTTTAAATACAGGAAATGGCTTGTCAAGTACATGCTTTGGTGTCTTTGTGTACACTACAAATTGATTGATCTATGAAATTTACTTCTTCCAGAGTATGTAATTCCGATTCCAATATAGTTTTTTAGAAGATGAACAGATTAAATACAATGAATTGGTAATGGATAACTTGGCATCATACTAATTTCTAAAATACATTGTAATCTTTTTTTTTCCCCATTTGTCTAGTACGTGAATTCCTTCCAAGGATTAAAGATTAAGCTGTTTTTCAGACAACCCTTGATTTTATTTAAATTAACTGATGAATTGAGTTATTGATTGATTGACTGATTGATTTACTGGGGGTGAAACAAAGTTGTCATCGATTTACAATACAATGCGCTACCTAGCCCCCTACCTTCCTCTGTGCTGTGGCTGATACTGTTGAATTAATTTATATGAAAGTGGGTGTCTTCGGGGACTTTGCGCCACCTAGAGTTTCCCCCGGAGAGGTTATTTTCAAAGAAGTACAAAGCACGCGGAAATGTAATCACAAATGTTGAATTTCGTTTACTTTAATAACAAACTATTTGTATTCCTCTTAATTTTAATGTAAACTGTTTTGTAATTCAGCCGGTATTCTGCAATGAGCACTCTTTTAAATAAACCATTACCAACAATATATTAATAAATAATAATAATAATACGCGCACAAAGTACAGTCGAATGTGTGGGGTAGAGCAATGCTGACTTTGTAAACCAACCTCACCAGACTGAAGAACTTTTATACGAATCACTACAAACCGACCACGGAGGATGGACTTTTTGTCAATAATCAACCAGATGTTAACTATTACCCCCTCAAATAAGTATGACATTTGCATTCATTCCCCGAAGCCCTGGCTCACGTTGCGAGTTTGGAAGTTGAATTGCCTTCAGCAGTCATCACGAGTGTATGTTGCACCGACACATATCCCGCAGTTATCTATAAAGATGTGAATCATAATCCAAGAGGAGCTCCTGGAAAAAAAATTAAGTCTAGGTGGAATTATATTATAGACAAGCATGCTTTCCCCCTTGCGCGCTCTTTGAGAACTTTGTTGTCTTCTCTTTCTTGTCAAAAAGGCTTCAGGGCATTGATATCTAAGAGTAGACACTTGGCAAGCAGAAATTATCGATTTTGGGCAAGAACTGTATACGACTTTACAATTCAAGTAAATAGGAGAAAGTGCTGGCTTATTGAAAAACGGAAGCTGGATACTTTTTAAGCAGCAATGCATTCTAAGACTTTCTTCGAGCGTTTTTTATTTATTTATTTGATTGGGTTTTTTCTTTCTTTTTTCAAGGATTCGCAACCCGAAGTTCTATTTGCAAAATATCTTGTAGCCTTTCTTAAAACTGGCACATGAGCATGATTAATAATGTTTTAACGATTGGACTAAGATTATTCAAATAAAAACCAATCGCGGGTATTATTATCAGGGATTAGAGGTTTCACCGTTAAAGGGGTACTGCCGTAATGACCAAACATATTATAACATTGACCAAATATTATATTATTGACCAAATATTATGCTATAATATGTGCTTATCTAAGCCCTATGGAAACACTATCGTTACTCACACATGGCGAGAGAGAAAGACAATCAGAAAAAAAGATACTTTATTTTCCCCACGTTTTTTCTTCAAATAATTTTCTTGCTAACTCTGTAAAAACACGATTTGCGGATTGCATATTTTCCACATCAATTATACTGATAACCTAGCAAAGCCACACATTTCTTTAGAGCGTTTAAAACAAACATTGGCTTGTTATTTCCAGAGGATTGCCAATGATCTTTACCTTAAAACTATATTTAAAAAAATGTAAATTTCCTTCTAAGACTACCTTACCTGTAGATGCAAACGAAAACAAAACGAGTTTTCTGATGTCATCCAAGCATTGAAATAAGTAATTTGGATTTGCTGTCAACAGCACCGAAATATAATATAGAGATTTTCTGTAAGGGATACAGATTGGAGTAACATTGTTGGTAAAATGGCGTTTAGACCAATTAAGAGTTATATTTGAACAATGAATAGTGTTGCCGCTAGGTAGGGTCACCTTTTGAATTGTTGCTAGCGTAAAATTTATATGTCTAATAAAACAAAAACAGTACAATAAAAGTCACATGTGAAAGTTTCAGCTAAATACAATGTCTACTTGCTGAGAAAACAGAAAAACAAACTGACTCAAGGTATTTTCACGAGAACGTCGTGTTCATCCAAGTTTAGCGAGGTGACATCGGGTACCAACCGCATCTCTGGCCGCAGCATTCCCAAACAGACACCTACCCTCAGTAATCTGAGAAACGATTCATGCACGAATCGCTTCTCAGATCGATCGTGTGTTTTTTGTGTGTTTTTGTTGTTTGTTTTTTAATCAACGGGGCATTTCAGACGATTTTTTTCACAGGGTGCTTACTACCATTATTTTACCATCGTTATAACAAGTAAGCTCTCAGATAGAAATAAAAAAAACGGGCCATTCCATTCCTTACCTTTAAATTTGAACTTCTCAGACTACAGTTGCTATAGCTTATACACCACAGGGGAAACTGAGGGGTAAATTTCAAAATAATGTGGGGTTGAACAAAGAAAGAATGACTTGAGCGGGATTTTAAACCAACTACCTCCGGTTTAACGTGCCGGTGCTCTACCAACTGAGTTTCTGACTGGCACCCCGAACAAAGATGTTGACAACATATGGATACCGTCAATAGGGCTAGATAGATCAGTTGGTAGAGTGCCAGCACTTTAAAACGAAGGTCGTTGGTTCAAATCCCGCTCTAGTAAGTCTGTGAAATTCAAATTGAACTGAACTTTGTTTAAAAGACCGATACGGACTGTCATAAACTCTATGTATTATTATCTATCTGGAATTTGTACACGCTCATCAGCCCATCCCAGCGGTCTTAGATGAGACCTGTGGGGCCGAGCGAATCGGTCCCAGTGCCTCGTCAAAATGCGCCGGATGGGCTGACGTATGAACATGCACATTGGACATTTCCCTTGAACTAATAACCCCGGTCATCTCTTGGAGTCTCCACGTAGCTCTTTTGTGTATATCCATGTCAAGCAATAATATTGTAATTGTTTTGCCTTGTACTAAAAAATAAGTCTCGAAACTGAAGACTTGAAATCAAACTTTCAGACCAGTCAAAAACGGATATCAATCTCTTGTGTTGACTACGGCAATCTTCTTTTACTTGGTGCTACGTCATGAATTGGACAGAGTTCAAAGATTAGACAATAGCGCATCTCGTTGTTGGTATTTTTCAAACCTTTGAGAGAACAACACTCCATCACTAAGGGAACGTTATCATTCAAAATATGTTGAGGGCCTACACATTATGATAATCAGTTTGGCACATGAATGTTGGCCTATTTAGTGTGGTGCACCATACAAGGGCAGTCAATTATTCTTTTTGGTCAACAAATTATGCTCAACATTTTGATAATAGGTTACTGATTTTATATCAAAACAAAAAAGATAAATGTTGATAAGCAATGTGCGAAGAAAAACCTGCATGTCACACTGTGTACATTCTAAGGACAAGTCAGAAGTTAAATCCAAATCCTCCCTCAAAAAAGTTATTTACATGTCTCTTTTTTATAATATTATTCTAAAAACCTTACAAATTATTTAATTAATCGACAAGAGGGGTTAATTAATATGGAGAACCTGTACAAAGGGAAAAGTGCTGGAAGGGGGTGGGGCTTCGGGGGGAACTTTTCTAACCATGTATTCGTATTGAGTTTAAAATGGTGAACTTTAAATCAAAAAAGAAAATACTAAAGGCCATTTTACTACATTTAATTGTTCTTCCAAGTTGTATTTTACTTAGCTGTTAAGGGGGGAGGGGTGAAGGGGTGGGCGGGGCGTGGGCGGGGCATGAAAAATGCAAAATGCAAAATGCCATTCCAGACACTTTACGGTTGTTGTGGTTATATAATGGGAAAAATTGAACTAGAGTTAAGACTGTAAGCTAGGGTTTGGAATGAGAGCTACAGGCTTTGGGCTGATGGCTAGGCTTTGGGGTGGGGGCTAGGGTTTGGGCTGATGACTAGGGTTTGGGGGTGGGGGCTAGGGTTTGGGCTGATGACTAGGGTTATGGTTAGGGGCTAGGGTTTGTGCTGATGGCTGGGGTTTGGGATGAGGGTTAGGGTTTTTTTTTTGGGGGGGGGGGGCTAGGGTTTGGGTAGTCCAGATTCTGGACGTTCATTATTAAATAGCTCTTCCGATCACACGGAAACCCTCCGCGTTGAGGGCGCTTTGCCCACCAATTCAGAGACCCGGCATCTGGACTGTGTCTTGACGTGACGTTGAGGGCGTAGTTGGAAAGCTTTCTAAAACGGTCCACACGCTGGACTAGGGTTTGGGCTGATGACTATATGGTTTGGGGGTGGGGGCTAGGGTTTGGGCTGATGACTAGGGTTATGGTTAGGGGCTAGGGTTTGGGCTGAGGGCGTGGGTTTGGGCTGAGGGTTAGGGTTTGGGTCGGGGCTAGGGTTTGAGCTGATGGCTAGGGTCTGGCATTGGGGCTAGGGTTTGAGCTAATGACTAGGGTTATGGCTAGGGGCTAGGGTTTGGGCTGAGGGCTGGGGTTTGGGCTGAGGGTTAGGGTTTGGGTCGGGGCTAGGGTTTGAGCTGATGGCTAGGGTCTGGGGTGTTGGCTAGGGTTTGAGCTGAGGGTTAGGGTTTGGGGTGGGGGCTAGGGTTATGGCTGAGGGCTAGGATTTCACACGCATCATCAGTGCATGTATCACTTTCCGGAAACTTGACATTCAAGATGACAAATCTACTACCCCCCTACTCCTCTTCACAAAGCCTGTTCATTGTTTTCCCCTACTTTTTCCCTGATCAACTAGCCACTCTGTTGACTCTTTTTCTCGAATGTGACTCACCGTTTTGTGGTGCACCACACTAAATAAACTCCCATAGTAAACAATGCTAAATGCTAAATATTCACAAATAATCAAAAAATATTTAGTCTCTCACCCTTTTGAAAACCAATCAACTACATTTTCAGACAAAAAAACTTCAGATTTCTTTTTCAATTTTTGGAAGGTTAGCCGTTTGGAATTTTCGCTAATTACCCCAGAAAAAAACACTCCGGAAATGTGACCAAATTAATATGACCAACTTTAGCTCCTAAGTTTATCAAATATCCTCAAAGGTTGAAGCAAAGAGATCCAGGTTTTGATAATTTGTTATAATTACAATCTATTGACCCCAAAAACGTTATCATTCAAAAGATGTTGAGGGCCTACAAATTATGATAATCAGTTCAGCGCATGAATTTTTAGTGTGGTGCACACACCTACGGGAGAGCAGAAGTCTCGCGCGAACAAGCAGTCTGGCAAGATATTTATATTTTGATAGAGCCGTTTCGCTTTCACCGTGACAGAAATTTAAAGACTTGTCCACAAGTCTACCGCAGGCTAGGCATTATTGTATTAAATTTGAGCATAAATTAATCAGGCTGAAAAGAATGATTCAAAGTTACACTTCCAGGGGTTGATCGAATAAGGCAATCTGAGGGGGGGGGGGTGGCGCGGCGAGATCGTTTACCACAGACAACAAGGTTGTAGCGAGGCTGAAGTGGTGTTCGGTTGAGGCAGCTGGTGTGCCCATAAAATTGGGATTTTCCTGTAAGTCGTAATACTATACTACTAATATTGAGCGCAAACACGATCAAGGCGCACATTTTCCTTAATTGTGCGGTGTGCCATTTTTGATGACGCAGACTACCGTATATGCTATAGGGCGCACATGCTGTAGGAATAGCTTTTAGCCCCAAGGGTTAAAAGGGTACCCGAGTAAGCTCGAAATAGGTTTCTGCTGGATCTTAACTTCTCAGTTCTGTCTGAAGTGATACTTTTGCTCCAAAACTTGAGTAGAGAGCTGTGGTAACACGAACTTTGTGTTGTCTGTGACAAATACATCGCGCAAACAAAATTTGCAAGCGCAAACTTGAACTTTTGCGCAAACTTGAACTTTCGCGCAAAATTTAAAAAGCGCGTTTTTAAAAATTGCGCTTAAATAGCAACACTACATGAAGTGCAATCATCATCAGTGTTTGTTGGCTCTGTCTGTACAATCGCTCAACATGTCGTCCGCAGAATTTGCTCTTTCTTCTCACGTCGCCAGTCAACTGGAATGTGCAATTTGTTTTGGGAAGTTGTTTGAGCCTAAACTTCTCACATGTGGGCACATCTTTTGTCAGGGATGTCTGGAAGAATTGGTGGAGCCCGAGTCATTTTACGCCCCTCCCACAGACGACAACGATCCTGTGATCGTATGCCCCTTGTGTCGTGATGTGACCCATGTTCCATCAGAAAGAGTCGATGGGCTGACTACAAATTTTGCCTTACAGAGCCTTCTTGGGTCACTTAACCTGAATACCGGTAAATTGGAAGAACCGGAAAACGACGAGGAGGGGGTCACTCCGAAATCAGGGGAGGTGGAGGATGGTGAGCTAACAATGTGTGAGTTGCACAAGGAAAATATGAAATTCTACTGCTCTACTTGTGAGCTTCTGATATGCCGTGACTGCACTGTGGTCGACCACCCGAGACCAGACCACAAGTGTACTAATCTTGACGAGGCATACACTTTGGATGCGCTCCACAGGCAATATATATTCACTGCTTCAACCACGTGGATAGTGTGAAGTGTGTGAGGATGGCTGATTCTTTCCTTTTTACACTGGAAAAGATGTATGTGTTCATGTCTTCCCATATACCTCAAGAGATATTCATCAAGGAACAGGAGGAGTTAGTTAGCTCCAAAGCAGCATCCGCGCAAACTACAAATACACTATTAAAGTGACACAAGATGGTCTTGTCAGTACGCTTCGTGCCAAGTCGTATTGGATACTCTACCCTCAGTCAAAGCAACACTCAAGAAAATAACAGCCACACATACTGGGAAGAGATGTAGTGACGCAAAGGCAATGTTGATGAACATAGACCTTGGGTTTCTGGTTTGGCTTGTGTTGTTCCCTCACATACTCAAGAAGACAAAGCTCCTATGATATGCTTCAATCTCCGAAGCTTGATCTCGCTGCCGGTGCTGACATGGTCCAAACCGTCCAACAAGATCTCGCCGAAGACATAAATGACACCTCCTGGCATAACCTCTGGCAACGGGTCAAGAAGCTTGCAACTGATGTTGGGATGAACACACTCAGATCTCAAAGAGGAAGCAGAGAAACCGTGCAGCCGTCTCATCTTGCTCATTCCTTTGTATAAGAGACAACGTGCCAAAGGGAGCACATGACAAATGAACTAGACAACTGCACAAGATTGTTATACCCTGTCATAGATCGCTTGCTGTCTGAACTAAATTCTCGCTTCAGTGATGCAAATAAACAACTCATGAAGTCAACAGCAGCTCTACATCCATGTCACTCCAACGTCTTGGATTTTGAACAACTCAAACCCATGGCTGAAACATATTCAAGCGATCTATCATTCCTAGATATTGAGACGCGCCAAGCAAAAAGACTTGTACAGTCTAAAACAGCAGAAGGAATTCCCATCACAAATATGGTGCAACTGGCAGAATTATTAAGCCCTTTCAAGGATGCATTCCCTGACCTGTGTAGGCTCATCAACATCGCCCTCGTCCTCCCACCCACATCAGCATCGTGTGAACGCAGCTTTTCATCAATGCGGCAGATACAAAACTATCTTCGTAATTCTATGTCTGATCATGGAGGAACTTCCTCCATGGTCTGATGGAAAGCTGACTTCAGTATCAGTTCTGGCCATTCATCCGCAAAGAGCCAAGGCAATTGATTTGGATGCGTTTGTGACCAGATTTTGACACAAGCATAACAACCGGAAAATTCAGTTGTTTTAACTGTCATTGTCGGTAAGTTACAAATGGCTTTGTTTTTCAAGTTGTTATTTTTGTATTATTTCTTTCCTGTGTATTCTTGTTAAACTTTTTTTTCATTTTAAAACCATGTCTTTAAGTCTTAAAAAGTATTTTACATCTCCCATAAACATATGTTGAAACATTATTAATAGTAAACGAAGCGCTGAAAAAGAGCATGGAAACATCATTTTGCAATTTGACCATTTGATATTCCCTTTGGTTTAATTGAAAGGCTGGCTGGAACCCGCCATTGCGTAAATTAAGATCCAGTTTTTAAAAAGTGCAAAAGAATCTATAGTTGATTTGCCAGCAGTGCCCCCTAGAAAAAATAGTGCCCCCCCCCTGTGCCCCCTAAAAATGTACCTTAGTTACGCCACTGGAGATGCTCAAGAGCAAATATGCCCTGATCAAGGAGTATCAGTGTAGTCTTGACGAGCGCACTCAACTCAACACCTACGAGACCTAACATAACATGTTAAAGGTACCACCAAGATCGACGTTCTGGGTCAATCCAAAAGTCTCTTGGGAACATTGTCATCCTGTAGAGAGGAACAACATAAGATGCTCGACACACCAAGCAATGTGCAGTACCCTATGTTTGTCGGGGAGGAAGAGGAAATCCAAGGCTGGCTAAAACCACATAATCACAGTGGTCCAGAAAAAAAGAAAGGAACGGGCAAGTCTAAAACTAAGAACGAGATGAGACAAGATAATACAGGTGAAACAGTAACTGACACTGACAGTGTAAAGCCCTTTTCACACTATAGGTATTTCCCGGGAAATTCCCGGGAACTTTTGGTCGATCTGTTCACACTACAAAAAAACTCCCTGGAATTTCCCGGGAATAAGCTTATTCCCGGGAAATAATTAACCCTGCTCAGGGGTAGGGTTAAGGGAGTTAACCCCGGGGTAAAACGTTTTTCCCGGGAAAAAGCAGCTAGTGGAACAGAAGCGGGTTTAACTTACCCCACCTTTTGCGTCCACTGTATTGAGACGTCATTAATCTCGAAAGGGCTGACCTGTTTACCACATTTCCTGGGGTTTGATCGCAAGTGTGAAACGACCGTGATATTCCTGGGAAATAGTACTCCCGGGAGTTACCAAATTGGGATAGTGAGAACGGTTCCTGGGGTGGCGGTTGGGTTAAAAACTCCCGGGATTTTCCCGGGATTTTATTTCCCGGGAAATGGCTCTGTAGTGTGAAAAGGGCTTAAGTGACACAGATCAGGCCTCATCAGGAGGTACGCAGGAGAGGTCCCAGACCCTGAGCCCCCAAGCCACATGCCCCCAAGCCACCCAACCCCAACATGGCAGTGAAGGTCACAAAAGTGTAAATTATGTTCTTTGCTGTTATCATCATGGCAGTCTAGGTCAAACCAGGTTGAAATGAAGGTTATTGTAGTCATCATCATGGTAGTCAAGGCCACATAATTGAAATTAAGTTTTTCGGGGCAATCATCATGGTGGCCAATGCCACAGAATTGAAATGAAGCTATTCGGGGCAATGATCATGGTAGTCAAAGCCACAGAATTGAAATGAAGCTATTCGGAGCAATCATCATGGTAGTCAAGGCCACATAATTGAAATGAAGCTATTCGGAGCAATCATCATGGTAGTCAAGGCCACAGAATTGAAACGAAGTTTTTCGGGGCAATCATCATGGAATAAAGGACACAATGTTGAAAATGAAACTAAAGGTTACTTTTATAGTTTAATTTGCTTCCGAGTTTCATTACAGGTTAACAGTAAACCAATAAATCAGTAAATCTTAATTTTAGTTTGAGTATTTTATTTCCTTGATTTTATGGTTTTTATTGTTAGGTGCTTTGACTATTTTGCATAAGCGTCATATAATTGCATTTTTATTATTATTATTCAGTTGATACAGGCCCGCAACTAGGGGGCAATAAAAATAAAATAAAAATTAAAATAAATAAATCGAAAAAGAAAACAAGTCCGCCTCCACCCCAATAAAACATTTTTAAAAGTCCGCCCCCCCCCAAAAAAAAGTAACCCCCCATACAAAAAAATAGTTAATAAATAGAAAGTCCGCCCCAAAAAATCCACCAAGAAAAAGGCAGTATGGCGCATCATAACCGCAACTTGGGCTATACATGGTCTACTCTGTTTTAACCCACACGAAGGAAGTTTTAGTGTATTGTATCTCGCTGCATCACCTGCACTCTCGTACACAGACACTTTAACATAATTAGAAGTCCCTTATTTATAAACCAATTGCTTGGCCTTGGCACGCTTTCACGCAGCGATTCTTGCTTAATTATTGTTGCACTTGCACCACAATGCCCCTACAGTGCCTGATCATGGCGATACCCCGGGCGTGAGCAATACAAGCGCACGTAGCCAGGAACAGGAACATTCAGAGACAGAGCTAAGCCGAACATCAGAGTCGGGTGATGATAATAATAGTAAGTTTGTTTTGTTGCTCTTTCTTTTAAGTTTGGATCGTGTAATTATTATAAAACTACGTTACAGGACTTACAGTGTTCAATTCAAATCATTCAATGAACAGAAGTGTTATAATTTTAATAAAATATATATATTTAGTTGAACTGGACATCTTGAAAATGATGATCATGTCAATGACGCCACCACTGACATTGTGCAAAACGACTTGTCGTTGCCGCTCGATGTCGGCCTGGACAGTCTCAACTTTTCTAGACGCTTCCCCGAAAATTCGAATTCGCACGAAGCATTCGCAGGAAGTATTTAGCGGGCTTAACTGTGAACTCATATCCAGCAACCACAGGCTGCACAACCCCACGCTTGGGCAAAAGACAACCCCTAGCGCAACAGGAGTAGACTTGAAATAAAGCCCTGATTTGACTGAACCGACTCCTGTTTTCCTGTATACATGTAACTGTTTCGACAATTTAACAGACGTGTAGGTGTATTACAATGTCATGTTATTATTGTAGGTTTACAAATGCGGTCTAGAATTAGAATCATGTACCGGCTGTCTTCCCCAAAATGACCGGTGACGCTGTGTGTGCCTCAGATGATGGTGTGGTGGTGCTGTACACGTTTTGTTCTAAGTTGATGCTCAGCCCCACCCCTGGAATTAATTTCAAATGGTGCATCCCCTAAAAATATTATGTTGTCGTGGTCGTCACACAGGAACTGAAGCCACTGACCTGTCTGACCATGTCCATGTTGATGTAGAGACACGGGAAGGAGGCCGGCCCTCTAATTTAAAGAGGACGAGGATTCACCAAAAGACAATACAATAAAAGCAACAAGTTCTATAGATGACGTGTAAAATATAAATTGATCTCCTGTAAGATTTAATCCAAAATTCAATGCAACACCGCACATTGACTACAAAATAGCATACAACAGTATAGCACAGTCAAAGGTCAAAAGGTCAGCACAACACGAGGCTGGCTACACACACGTACCACACACACAAGTTTACAATACACCGATTCAAATAGCCTTCTACTAATGACAATGTTTATCAAATCAAAATACAATTTAAGACAAAATGATACTCACAGAGAGTTCATGGACATTATCCCTACCCAATGAATAACGTTTGGAGCAGAGCCATGCTCCCCACAAAATGGAAAGAAATTCAGATGGAAAATATAATGCGCTCTCTCTTGCAGGTCGCGACCCCAAAGTTAACTTTTTATAATCATCAACACTGAGGGCGCACTTGGGATCCCTACATTGATAACAGTCACTTGGCTGAGTCAAGTGATGATGATGCAGAACAGATGATGATGGTGATGGTAATCTATCAGCGCAAATGCCACGCGATCATTGAGGTTTGTGATATAACAATATAATTAAGAAAAATTGTTGTCAAGCTATAATTGATAAGCGTGTTCTTAGGATTTGGAGAATTATTATGAAAACACGTCTTTAAAGTAATATTGTGTGATAGATAGATAGATAGATAAAATGGTTTATTAAAAAACTGTCCTCGCAACACAAAGGCTGAGTTACAACAATACATTAATTTACAAAGAAACAACGAATGAAATAGGAGGCAAATTGGGAATGAAAAAATAGGTGGAATAGTTAAGCCACTCCCCTAAAGTTAAAAACATTGCACATTGATCTTTTAAAAACGTTTTAAAACTTAAAAAAACAAAAAAACATCACAGAACTTTACTAAATCACAAAGGAAATCTGCTTCTAATTTTAAAAGTATTCCATTCTATATTGCGTTCACGTAGTTGTGATCGTAGGTAAAAAAAAACACTGTTAACCTTGTAAACGGCGTTAACATTGTTCAGGCTTCCAAAAAACTTGTTCGTCCTTAAAGGGTCCTCAAAAGGTAGGGTCAGTCGGTCAATGTTTGTATTTTTTTATTTTGTTTTGCGTGACGCTGGTACACGATGAGCAAAAGGGAATTAGCCATATACAGGACTCTTCCTCTGTGCAGAATGCGTTGTTACTGAAGGTAGTATAATACGAATTTTACGAGAAAAAAAACACTTACTTGGAAAATGTGTTTAAACCATGATTTTGAAGTAATTGGGAAACATATTGCTCAATAACAAATAATATATTTTACAAACAAATTGCATTTAAACTTAGAGGAGAAACTCAAATCTTGAAAATTTAAATGTATTATTTAACTTATTTTAAGATCTGTACTCTAATCCTTTTTTTCTTTATTTGCAGACATTCCACGTATAACAGATGATATTGGTTTCTTTATTAAGGCTACCATGACTACAGATGAAATGAGTGAAACTGTGAAAGAGATGTCTCTAGGTCAAAAGAACCACTTGTTGACAAGTCACTTTACACCGCCGACTGTTTTTTATTTTTTTTTTAACAAACCGTTTTGCAATTGGCGTAACATGGAGAAAAAAAAGAAAAACAAAATTCCAAAAGTCTTAACATGAGGCTGCTAAAAAGATGGCTGATGAATTTGTGAACAGTATCAATAATCCACAAGGATCACTTCCAGTGCGCTTAGACAGCAAGAAACGTGAGACCATAGAGAAAACAGACAACTGTTAAAATGCACTGCTGAGGCTTTTTTATTATGTGGAAGACAGTGCATTGGTCTGCATTGGTCTAAGGGGTGATCGAGAAGACATGTCAAAACCCAGAAATCATGGTAACTTCATAGCGGTGCTCCAGACAATCGCCAACCACAATGAGCCATTAAGGTCCCATTTGGAGAGCCCCCAAATGAAGAATGCCAAATACCTTTCACCAAAAGTCCAAAACGAGACGGTGGGCCAACAAATCATACAATAAATTGAGTGACAGGCAGGAAGCAAGATTCTTCTCTATCATGGTGGACGAAGTCACTTCCCACTACCAAGAGCACATGCCACTCTGTGTGCGATTTGTGGATGCCTTTGGAGCTATACGAGATGAGCTGCTTCAGTTTTGCAAGTTAAGTACACTCACTGCAGGTGGAATTGCATCTAAAATCAAAGAAGTACTTGTAAATCACAACCTGTATATCAACAATCTAAGGGGCCAATGATATTGTAAGGGGGCCGAGGGCACTACAATATTTAGTTGGACGCAGGTACGGATTTTAAGGCGGATGGCTCATTGAATTGTCTCTTAGCTTAAACTATTTTATTGTGAATACTGCACGAGGGACCTATATCCTGCACAAGCTGTTAAAGATTGTGCAGGAGTGGTATAAAATAACACACAAAGAAAGATGATTTAGTAAACATGTACATGTAGTTACCATGACAAATTAAGTACACAATAAATTACCTCGATCGGGGGCAATTCCTTAACTCCATGAAAATACAAACAGTTAAAGTGGCCCTAGCACATATAGATCAATACTCACTTCTAGTTAAAGTCACTGCCAATAATTAATCAAGTTAACAGTCTAGGAATGTAGGCCTCTACACTTAAAGGTGTGAACAAAATTCGATAGTTATACTTTGATTATGTTTAGTCTGTTTTCCTTACTCGAACTACCTCATTCAATTCTAAGCACTTTAAATCATAAACAGCAAATCATAACTTTGAATCCTTAAATCTCTCAATACCATTATGACAATGTCACACCGATAGAAATCCCACAACAGATAAGAAAAGGGGCACAAGCTCACTAGCATACATCGTTAGCGCTAACTACACTTACACACGTCTTGGAAACACACACACACAACTATTATTCACACTCATACCCCAATGACCAAATGTTGCCAGTAATGTCTTTCATTAATTATCTTGTACTTATTTTCTCCATACATTACTATGCATAGTCCCAACGTGCATCTCCAACAATGGCTCATCCAAATACATGTGACCACATACATGTAATACATGTGTATACTATATTAGACAATGCCTTTACATTACATGAATTACTTTCACTTTCTTAACTTTTCTTACTTAAAAATCACCCTTTTTCTAAAGAGCATAAAAATACAAATTATAATGATGGCGGTTTACAAGGGTCAGCGCGAAGCACACACCGCCGCGACCTTTCCTCCGTTTCAAACCAACGTCTTTTGTATGTCTTGTTCCTGCTAAATGTTCGTCATATTGTTTATTCCCTGGATGCTTCAGCCACTGTAGCACTTTGAGCCAACATTTACCTCGGATTGTGTGATAAACTAGCCATTTTCAAGTTTAAAATCGGTCTCCGTCGCCATGTATAGCTACACACATGTACTGTATGCCATTTTACTAACAGCAGGGGTGATCAACGACCTTACCACTGGTACCCTGCCAGGAGACGCGAATGAGCTTTTGTGCAGTAACCACGTACGGCAACCAACTGAACAAGGCCGCCAACGCCCAATTCTCGGAAATCGTCTTCAGTATAGCATAAAGGAACTCATTGCCTTGAAACCAGGTGACTTTAAACTTAATCTATCTAGTAACGAATGGAAGACATTAAAATCACTCGACCTGTGCAAGTCCAAAAAATCTAAGAAAACTAAGCGTGGATGTAGAGCGGGAAAACGCCGCTCTAGACGTATTGGCGTTGTGTTAACCCAGCGAGATCAGCAAAAGCACCATGACCGCCTCGAACCTCGAGTGATGGATCCTACAAACTTAATTATGGTAAGACCCTCTACCAATTTGAGCAACCACACTGTACCTCAAAACCCTGCCAATACACCCTGAATGATCCTGATTAATGCCCGCTCTTTAGTCCAACGTATTGATGAACTGGATTTGATGCTCCAAACTGAAAACATTTACATAGCAGCGGTCACAGAAACTTGGTTTCCTGAGAGCAACGATAGTAATTATTTTGCCATTCCAAATTATAATCTCCAGAGCAAACCCCGTCCAAACAGACGGGGTGGGGGAGTGGCACTCTATACAAGCATTGACGTCCAAATCCGGAGTTTGACTGACATTTTTGTTCCGGTTGAACTTGAGGTTTTATGGGTATGGGCCCATCCCCCGCGCCTTCCACGCCCCCTTACTGGATTGATATTATGTGTAGTGTATCACCCTCCTGCATCTCCCCATGATTTGCTCCTGATAGAGCACATATCTTCTACAGTCGATCACCTGTTGGCCAAGTACCCTGGGGCCGGTGCCGCCATCTTAGGAGATTTTAACAAGTTGGACACTGATGTAATATGTCGTCTTAGCGGTTTGAAGCAAGTTGTAAACATTCCTACCAGGTGTCAAGCCACACTTGATAAGATTCTTACAAACATTCATCATTATTATCAAGAACCTCAGTCATCATCACCACTCGGTCTGAGTGACCATAAAGCTGTGATTTGGAGGCCTCGTACTCGTGACTTTAAGAAAAACTGCGTTCATAAAAAAGTGGTTAGACCCATCAGGGAATCAGACAAAAGAGCTTTTGGTCAATGGATCTGTAACCATGATTGGTCTGACACCAAGAGAGCCACCTCGCCTAATTCCAAGGCATCAGCTTTTTACACCACGCTTTCTGTTGCCATTGACAATCACTTCCCAACAAAAACAACATCAGCTCACAGTGATGATAAGCCCTGGTTTTCGCCTCACCTCAAATCACTTATCAAGAAACGTCAATCAGCCCTCCACCGGGGTAGTCTTGCGGTCTGGAGATTTTTGCGCAACAAAGTCATCCGGATGATCAAAAGAGCTAAGGAGAGCTTCTATAAACTGAACGTCAGCCGGTTGAAGAAATCCAACCCCAAACAATGGCATCAACAAATAAAAAAAATGACTGGTCACAATACTCGTAAGCAGATGTCCATACCCGAGTTGACACCTTTTGAAGCTGCGAATGAGGTTAATCATCGTTTTATATCCGCAGCTGAAGACACTCCGAAGCTGGATATAAATCACTTACCTGCCTTCCTCCCTTCACGCAGTCCTCCCCCCACGGTATCACCTGAAGATGTGTACAAGGGACTACTCAAGCTGAACTTGAACAAAAGCGGCGGTCCTGATAACTTCCCCCCCCCCCCTCGTCTGATCAAGGAATTTGCATACGAACTTTGTACCCCCCTCGCTGAAGTGTTTAACTGCTCCCTCAGCTCGGGAATCGTACCAGATATATGAAAAAAGGCCATAGTGATTCCGGTGCCAAAGACACAACCCCCAGCTATTGATCAACTACGACCGATCTCTCTCACGTGCTTCTTCGCGAAGATATTTGAGGACTTTGTTGTTAAGTGGATAATGAATGATATTGGGAACTCATTGGACAATAATCAATTTGGGTCCTTAAAGGGATCCTCGACCACTCACTGTTTAGTTAAGTTAGTTAATGATGTAGGTAGTGAAACTGATAAATTAAATCGGTCAGGTGTTGTCATGGCAACAGATTTCTCTAAAGCTTTTGATAGAGTGAGTCACCAAATTGTTGTTGAAAAATTCATTAGTCTTGGCGTTCGACCTTCCATTATACCGTGGATCTGTGTTTTTTATCTAATCGTTCTCAGTGTGTCCGTATTGATGGTACCCTATCAGACTGGCAAACTACTAAAGCTGGAGTCCCGCAAGGAACTAAGATCGGACCAATTGCATTTCTTGCCATGATTAATGACTGCCAGCCAATCAGTGCAGAAGTTTATCAGTATAAATATGTAGATGATGCCACTCTTTTTTTACCCTTTGTGAAGTTAGATAAAAAAACTGTCATGCAAAACGAACTTGACAATCTCAAACAGTGGTCCGATAAGAATTGTATGCGTTTAAATCCAACCAAGTGTAATTTTATGACTGTTTGTTTCCAGCGGGCTCTCATTGAACCACATTTGTATATAAATGATGTGCCTATTAGCCAGAGTTCTTGCCTTAAACTCCTTGGTGTTCACATACAACAGAATCTGAAATGGGACACTCATATTGATTTTATGTGTAAATCTTTTAATCGTAAACTTTATTTTTTAAGACAGTTGAAACGTTGTAATATACCAGCCAGTGACCTGAGAATTGTGTATGTCCAATATATTAGACCTGCCATTGAATATGCATCTCCTGTCTGGTTCCCTGGACTAACCAAGAAACAACTTCAGTGTTTGGAAAGATTACAAAAGAAGGCATTTCGCATCATTCTCAACTATGATCACTGTATGAGTCACCCTTACGAGAAGATTTGTAATGAATTAAATATTATTCCCATATTACAGAGACTTGAAAAGTTGACATTAAATTTCGGCACATCACTCCTCAACTCAAACAGGTATCGGGACTGGCTCCCACCCACCAGGAACAATGGCTTAAGGAATGCGAACCACTTAACCACCATTAAATGTAGAACTAACAGGTACAGAGACAGTTGCATTCCCAATTTAACCAGATTATTGAATGTGCAATTATGATCCCTATAGGCCTTGAGGTATTTGTAATCCTTTTTTGTCTGCCCAGTTTCCAAAGTTGTTGGTGTTTTTTTTTTATTTTTTTTTTTAATTCTTTTAAATTGAACTGTATGGATTTTAATGCTGGCTTTTCTATCCACAATGTGTCCCCTTGATTTCGTTTTTGTTTGTTTAGTCTCTTTCTTGTTGGTTTTGTGCTGGTTAAATGTTTGTTGTTTTGATTGTTTTTAATACTTGCTCATTTCCTACTGTGTGTTTAAACTGTTTAACCTTTTAGCTTCTTTTTAAGTAATTTTTATATTGTACATGTTCTAGTGCAATTCAACCCTATCGGTTGTCATACTGTTCATTCCTTTTAAGTGTTTCTATGAAATAAACCAATAAATATAATATAATATAAATATAATGGCAATGATCTATAACCTTTCAAGAGTGTAACAAGTAAAGGATGGGTCTCCACTACTCTGATTGATTTATGTTATTTAGGGATAGAAATACTACTAGAAATTGGCTGAAGCTTACCTGTTAAAAATTGTGCAGGAGTGGTGACCTTTGGCATAAGTAGGTCAATAGGCCAGGAGGTCACACAAGAGTGAGTAAAAACAAAGAGCGCCACCACTCATCAATATGTGGTTAGTGACTGCATCAATATGATGCACTATAAAGAGACAATACATCTAAACTACAGCAAAACAGGCAATTATTCAAACAGGGAGGTGAGAAACATTAATAACATTGACAAATATCAAACTGGAGAATTATATCATTAAATCAACACTTGGTTCAGAAAGCACAAGTAGGGCTCCTCACAACATGATAGAGCCCAAAACATGAGTGGCTGCGAAAATGGCGTACAGGCCGAAATAAGAAAAGACGCACCTCTTGCAGTATATACGCACTGTGCCTCTCATCGCCTCAATTTGGTCATTTCACACTCGTGTGCACTCCCATTATCAGGGATGTTATAACTAGCCTCAATAACGTGTGCGCCTTCTACTCTCAAAGCCCAAAGAGAACGGGATTGTTCTGCCTTCTCATCAAGAAAGGCCTTACCATCACAACCAAGAGGAAGCCACTTATAAGTCTATGCAAGACAAGATGGGTAAAACGGCATGAAGCATATTGTCACCTTTACTCTTCTTACACATTTGTAGTGGAAATAATTAGAGCTGATAGGTCTTGCGATCCATGTGAATGAATATGATAACGCCACTGACATGACTGAGGAAGGGAAGGCGGTGATGCACCAAATACGGTCGGCAGATTCCAAGACAGAGGCAATAGCAATTCTCAAGAACATAACAAACTTCCAGCTCATCACCGCATTCCTCACAGTTTTCCAGTATCTGTCCCATTTTGAAGATCCTACAGATAAACTGCATCCAAGGACATTTTAGAAGCATTCCAGCTGGTAAGCCATCATTGATTAATTGAGGGATTTAACCTTGTTATGCGGAAGTTCAGACACAGTACTAAAGTCGGTTTAACTCATGGTTCAACCCGATCGAGTTCAACTCTGTGTGTCTGAACGGTTCTAAAGTTAGACCGAATCGGGTTTAACCCAGAAAAGTTAGACCGCCGAGCTGGAGGGTTTATCTTTAGACCGCTTCGGGTTTATCTTTTAACACTGCGTGTGGACAGAATAAAAATGACCACATCCGGTTTTACCCACAACAGATGGCCCACTGACCTCCGTACGCAGCCTCAATGAACACGTCGAAATGAGAGCGGAAAGCGTGCGTCTTTCGTTTGGGTTATATTCGTTTTCCTCACCTGTTATTTAGGTCTATTTTCATCAATATCGATATGAATACGATCGTGTATAATAACTCTACATCTTCAGCCATGTCAGTTGATTCCTGCTTGATAATCATCACGTCAATAAACGAAATGATCAGACAGTGAATTTAGGAGTATCCAGAATTTTACAGATCACGAAAAATGCATCAATCTCCCGACATCAGCCAAGTTCCACATAGCCTTGATCAAGGCGTTGGAGTTTTTTTCTCAATTTTATTTTATTGTTTTCATTTTTATTTTATTTGCGCCGCGCTACACACCCGAGCTACCAACCCGAGCTACCAACCCGCCCGAGCTGTGTGCATGGTGTCTGTGTGTGCAGTATACGGTGCGCGCGTGCTCGTGTGAGCTGTATGCGCCACTCACCGATCAACGCCTTGACGTTTCTGTCTCCCCGCCGATGACTCATTACTATAATGTGCGCGAAAGGCGAGATCCCATTGGTCAGTGGCGGAAGTCTTGTTTACTCATTGTTATGAATATGCATGCAGAATCCAGATGTGGCTACACTGGCGCGCCGGTTTGAATTTGGGAATACTTTGTTATAATAATATCTATCTGAAAATGTTGCGTATTCTCCTCAGCTGAGCGAGACAATGAGGGCATGGAATTAAACAAATGAGGTTGCGTGGATCGATTTGTTACATACATTACATACACCATTTTCCAGCAGGAAGACGCTTTCTGATGTATTTTTCGTAGTGACGTAAGGCCCGATTGACCATCTACTGTCTCCATCTTGCATCATTAAACAGTGATTTAATCATTGTTGGTGCATTCATTGGAGGTAGAATATACAAAACAAAGACCTCAATAAACTACCATTATTGATTGTTTCATCATGAAGGCATATAGCTCATTGCACTTTTTTATATCATTTGGGCCGCCCCACTAAAAAAGAGCTGCCTAACCAAATTTCCCAAGTACATTCACTAGAATAGGGTAGCTAAAAATCTATTTCACATGTATCATGTGTGGCTGTATCCTGTCAATTTTTGTTTGGTAGTAAATTCTTATAAGACCCTGTCTGAGAACAATTCAAAAGTATGAAGACGGTGTGACTGCACAGAGTCGGACTTCGAGAGGACATGTCAGGAAAAGACAGATGCAGAAACTACATCAACTCCAGAATTAATAACCAAAAGAATGGCGAGTGATCAGGGTAGTCCAATGAGGGAACTTGAGTGCAGCGCAAAAAGCTCCAGGGCCGCGCCCGGGTTCAGCACTTGTGAGCTGACTGACCTGCCTCGCAGATTACCGGTCAAAAATGGCTGAGACAATGCTACACACAAACGCCATTAAGTCGGTACCTACTCACATCGCATCACATACAGCAAGCATGATATGGTACAAAGGTCATAGTGAGAGAAGCTCGTGATTGGACGTCAAAATGAATAATTCATTTGCTTCCCATCCTGTGTTGTCTGCAATAGGTCTGACGAAAGATTTAAATATTCATGAGCTGCATACTAGCATATCCGAGAGTTTCATTTTCGTCCAATATTGGACGAAAATATCAAGAAACACATTAAACCCGGAAGTTACAGACCCGTCAAGGCTGTCGGCCTGACGGCCTCAGCATGCGGAGAGTGGTACGAGTGCGGATGACCTGCGCACAGTGTGTGTTCATGAGCTGCATACTAGCATATCCGAGAGCCCCCCCATTTTCGTCCAATATTGGACGAAAATATCAAGAAACACATTAAACCCGGAAGTTACAGACCCGTCAAGGCTGTCGGCCTGACGGCCTCCGCATGCGGAGAGTGGTACGAGTGCGGATGACCTGCGCACAGTGTGTGTACGGGCGTCGTACGACGTGATACACACACAGTGTATACGGGTGGGTCGTGCGATGCGATACACACCTTACGCACACACATACGGGTGTGTTTACGGCGTCTTTTTTGGAGTGAAAAATGCGACTGCCTTGATCAAGGCTAAGTTCCACACGTAAAAAATCTCAGCTCCCAGATTGCCATTTCCCCCTATTAAAACATGTAGCTCATAATTTGTTTTCCTATTGGCCAATAATATCCATGTCCTACTCATCAACCAATAGGAGAATTCGTTGTGTGCATGGCAGAAATACCTTCACGCACGTGCTCTGTACATGCAGCATTGTGTACATAAGTACTATAAGAAAAACTGACATCTCTCAGTTTTGTTGTAATCTTAAGACTCACCTTTTTCCATGCTAACTTGAGTTCTGTGTTTAGATGTATGATCTATGATCTATATGATCTAGATGAAATAGTGCCTTACAAATACTAATTGTAACATGTATGTTATGTTATGTCATATCAGTCAATTCCTAAGCTAACTTCAACTATAATGTTCTCTCATCTTTAACTTTTACAGAGCAAGCTTTGCATACCACAAGCCTCCTTCAACTAATTTCCAAGGTAATGCTGTCCATTGATGATGCAGGTGAAGTAGAAGGCATTGACATTCGGGATACCGTCGAACTGTACTCACATGACATGCCATCTCCAGCACGAAGTGACCAAGAAATGTTCAGATGGCGTTTCAAGTGGCAAAAAGAACGTGAGAGGAACGGTAATCAATTGCTACCCAAATCATGTGCAGACGCAATGAGGAAATGCAACAACGGAAGTTTCCCCAACATTTTACGTCTGCTACAACTCATCTGTGCAGTAAATGTGACGTCATGTGAGTGCGAGCGCGCTGCATCGGTTCTCAGAAGACTTCACGGCTTCATGCGCACAGAGGAAAGGTTGACAGGGCTGGCATTGATCCACATCAACTATGACTATCCCATCTCTTTGGACACGGTTGTTGATAAGTTTACCGAAATGCATCCACGGAGGTGGCGTTACAACACATATTCCTGTAGTAGCACTAAAAGAACATGTTAGTGACATATCACATCGAGAAAACCAATAATGTAACAGTTACCATTATAACCAAACATAAGAATGGAAGCCCCCGAAAATTGTATAACAGTCTCCAAAACACAGGTTAGAATGGAAGCAAGCAAATTAATAAATAACACATTTATCAAGTTACTGAATGCAAGCCAATTATTTAAAATCAAACATTGATTATGCACATACACCTTAGGAGGATTTCTACGTAAACGCTACAACAGCTTCACATTGTCATGTGGAATTTACCGAATAGGCCCTCAATCTAAATCCTCTCAACAATGTACTAATTTTATAGTATAACTCTATCTCACTACTGATCAATTGAAATAATTTTTCACATGCACATTAAAAGTCCGTAGGTCCAAAATTAGCCAGTCAGACCTGTAACCCCAACAAGCCAATAACACTCTATCCTATTGCTGTCCCGCACTTCGATCCTTACTCCCCCTCCAGAACTTCACACAACCCTATCGATGTACCCGACCTCAACCAAAAAAGGAGCATTTGAAACCCCGGCCGTAGTTACCATAATATGTAGTGTTTTAAATGTATTCAAACCTTGTTTTGGGGTTGCTCATCAGCAAGTTTAATAACTACATAATCATTATTATATTTCTTTTAAATGTTCATGTCAAATAACAAACATTATAACAGATTGCCCAAACAGCATCCACCTTAGTTTATTACCACATACGACAAATATAGACACATGGCGTTTGTACTGTGTGGCTTGAGCAGCCATTTTATTCTAATTGAATACGGATATAATTAGATCTTAAAACCATGAACATTTTGTTACAAATGCAATCAATTAACCAAACTGCATTTTTAAAACTGAAAGGAACTCTTAATATATTTGCAAGTGCAGTATGGGATCTCCGGCAGTAATTTAATCCGCGAGATCTTCAACATTAACAAAATTGATTTCCGGTAGTAATCCAATCCGCGAAATCTCATACAATTGTTCAAAAAATTGATTTCCGGTAGTAGTCCAACCCGCGAAATCTCATACAATTATTATCAAAACTTATTTCCGGTAGTAGTCCAACACGCGAAATCTCATACAAATGGTTATCAAAACTGATTTCCGGTAGTAGTCCAACCCGCGAAATTTCATACAAATGGTTATCAAAACTGATTTCCGGTAGTAGTCCAACCCGCGAAATCATCATTTATTAAATGCAAGGGGAAGAGTTAAATAACAACTAAAATGGCATACGCCGGGTTGCGTTAATCAAATCAAATAACAAAAACACAGTGGTAGCAGGTCAATGGCAGAATAAGTTTCAAAGCTAAATTTGCCAATAGAACAACAAAATAAGAGCAAATGCTTCAGAAAGTACTAATTGAATAAATACACCCGATGATTATGAAGGTGTACACAATGAAATTCCGCCAAACGGTCATTATGGAATAATAGCCTCGTTGTGAATTTGTAAAATAGTGGAATAGTGCGATACCAGGGCAACACAAACATTATCAAGTAAACATTTAGCCGACTTATCCGTTAGGTGTACCCCATCCTGCACGAACAGTTCGGGTTTGTCCCAGACAATTTGTGGATGGGCAATTTACCCCCCAGGAGCAGCACGAAACAGGCCATCAACTATGCGGTTAATGGCCCGCCGTGTCAGCTCCACCTTATTTTGATTGTATGCACCCATATAATAGATACGGGGCAAAATACTTGACCAAAACAACACCGCGTTAGGAAGCAATTGCCTAGTGTAGCACAGTATACGTCGTATGCTAACTAGCATGTCCTTTTTGGGCAGGCGGCCGAGGTCGTTCGACCCCACGTGCAGGATACAAACATCCGGGGTCTGGTTGGCTGTAGCCCATGTCTCATGAAGAAAGTCATTGAATTGTGACAGGCAAAGACCACGCCTTCCATAGTAGCAAACTTCAAACTCCCGAAGGCAAGCTTCATCACCGCACCTCGCCGCCGTCCGGGACATCCAGTGCACAAGTGAATCACCATTGACCCACACCGCGGGCACACCGTGATGTAAGGTCGCTCAAAAATAAACAGAAAGAAATGAAAGGGTGTTTGTTTGGCAATATCAAATGATAATGGTACATGATTCATACAATAAAGTCAGGTGCAATACGAATGTATTGTCAGTAAACATTGGATTTCCAACGTCCCATATAACTGACAAAAATGCAATAAATTGAACAAGGGATTGTAGAGACGGGGAGGTTGTATTATTGAAGCCATGATTTGAGCAAAACCACTGGAAAAAATGCCAGGCCCTTTGGTAAAGCAAGTGCGTGCGGGGGGCCAATGAATGGTGCAACAAGCCTTGTACCACTAACTGAAGTCGGCCCAAAGGTTGCTGGGTAAGGGAGTCATAACGGGGTCTGCCCCGGGAGCCAACTGGCGAAAACGTTTCATCTGAAAACGGGAAAGAGCATCGGCAATAGAATTATCAACACCAGGTACATGACGTGCCTTGAAGTGAATGTTGAATTCCAGACAATGCAATACCATTGAACGAACCAATTTCATGATCTTAGGACAATGTGACGTCTGCCGATTGATAATAGACACAACAGCCTCATTATCACACCAACAAATTACCCTGTTATTCCGCAAGGCGGGACTCCATAAACGCAGAGCAAGTGTAATAGGGAACAGCTCAAGAAATGCTATGGACAAGTTCAATGAACGAATTGCATCTGGCCAACGGCCTTGCGACCAACTGCCATCAAAAAATGCCCCATAGCCTAGTTCTGCTGAAGCATCCGTAAACAAATGAAAGTTACCATTAGACATCCAAATATCGGGTGGAAACATAACTGAACCATTAAATTGTAACAACAATTGTTGCCAAGCAAGCAGATCTTCCCTAGCCCCTGCTGTAACACGAATGCGATGATGTGGCTTAGAAAAGCGCGACCAGGCCGTACTGCCCTACACACAAAATTCAAACTTCCTAACAAAGATTGGAGATCACGGAGTGTGACCTTCTTCCTAACCAACACACTGTCCAGTTTAGCCTGCAAGGCATCTTGTTTGCCCGGAGGCACCGAACTTCCTGAGATAATGCATTAATTGACAAGCCCAGGAAAGTTAATGTAGTTGTCGGCCCCTCAGTTTTCTCAACCGCCAAAGGCACCCCGAATTCCTTGCAAACGACTTTAAATAACTGCAGGGCATGCTCACACTCGTGAGTTGCCTGCTTACCAAAGAGAAAATCATCAAGATAATGCAAAATGTTGGGGGTAACAACGACTTTGCGGGCACTGTACTCAAGGAAGGTGCTAAAACGTTCAAATGTGGCACAAGAAATAGAACAACCCATTGGCATACATTTGTCGAAATAGAAGTGGCCATCAAGAGTGAAACCTACCAAATTAAAATCATCAGGGTGAACCGGAAGCAAGCGAAACGCTGATTTGATATCAGATTTGGCCATAAGAGCCCCAGGACCCAAAATAGTCACCATGGCAACGGCATCATTGAAACTAGCATAAGTGACTGACGTTAAAGATTAATCAATGTGATCATTAACTGAATCCCCCAGCGGCGAAGAAAGGTTATGAATCAGGCGAAATTCTCCAGGCACTTGTTTTGGTACAAGACCAATTGGGGAACAGCGGAGGGCCGGCAAAGGAGGATCTAAAAATGGGCCAGCGACCCGGCCAAGTTCAACTTCCCGGCCAACCTTCTGCCTAACCATGGAAGGATTGTCAAAAACAGAAGTCAAATTACGAGCCAGTGAACCAACCCGTTGACCAACGTAACCAAGCCTAAAGCCATAAGAAAAACCATGCAAGAGGATTTGAGAATCAAATTTGTTAGGATATGTATGCAAAAATGGAAGCAACTTATTGAGTCTAATTGGGGTTGGTGCTAGCTTTGGCTCTGCAATGCACGGCGGCATGACCGGCGTAGGAGCAGTTAGCGCATTGGTGCGCGTAACGGCAGGCTGTACGCACGCATTGGCCACGGTTGAAGCCGTGACAGGTAGGGGGCATTTGGGTTGACTGCCGTTGTCCCACTCCACCATTGCGGTCGTGCTGCCGAAAGGAGCCATTGTTTCCGTAGGGACGAAAATTATGTGGCTGTAACTAAATAAATTTAATAAACTAAACCAGAATAAAACAAAATCACAGGTTTATTCTAGACAATACACACACAATAACACATCTCTAATTACACAGTATTGACATTTTCGTCACAGCTAGCAACACTTCAAGTACTGATTTGAATGTAACTACAACAATTAGACCTACAAGTAAAAGTGTCATCTGTAGTTAATGCACAAAAACAATTTGGTCAAATGAATTAAAACTCTCATGTGACGACTGCAGTTCATATGTTCACCTCAAGTGAGCAGGAGTTTCAAGAGCAGAATATTTAAAAGGGAAAAATAATCCCACACCTTGGTTTTGTTCTAATTGTTCAGCAAGAAACGTAATAACTGATCACAAATGTTTTCAATGTGACTGTTCTGAACTATGGATTCATACCAATTGTAGTGACGTGGATGATCAAACTTACGAAAAATTAATTAATTCTTCATGCTCGTGGGCTTGTTGGGATACACCAAGAGATAATACTGGTCTTTGACAATTACCCAACGTGTCCAGTGCCTTTAAGTGACACAAATCGTGCACCAACATGAACTCTAAATTGTTGTACATGGCACTGGCGCAGTACACAGGGAGGGATGCCATTTAGAAGCTGCTCTGCAAACTGTAAATAAACATAAACAACCATGTCAAAATGAAGATAAGTCTTTTAGCAGGTTCTCCAAGCTATAGCTTTTTATTTATCTCTTACGTCCTGACAAACTTTGCTGGCTAAGGGCAACAGTTTTTATTTTGTTTAATAAAACAAGATCTGACACAAGTTGTTTACCATCAGCACAAACACTCCACAGCTGTATGTATCACGCTGGTGAGAGTTGGAGTACAGCTTTATGGTCCATCTGGTGGGGGTCCCATGGATCTTTAATGCCCTGGCATTCATGTAGTTTCTGAAATATCAGAAAGATGAAAATAGTACACATATCCATGAAAAAGATATTGTTAACTAGAAGTATTGTGATTAGGAGCATGTTTTATTTGTCTTTCCTCCAAGTTATTATAATTACAAAAGAATGCCGAAGCAGAAATACCAGTATACCAGTAACCCTCACCATGGACCTCCATGCCCTCACCATGTACCCCCTGCTGGCTACTTCTCCCCTTTCCTTTTGTTCTTCTTTTCCCCTCCCCTTTCTCCTGACACTTGCTCTTCCCCTTCCCCCCTCTAAAAACATTTCTTACATAATGCCCCGATATGTATGCATTGGTAAATAACAAAATACACTTGGTAAACATACAATTTCGTTACAAGAAAATGCCTATACACTACTCTAAGTCTAAGTACTGTAGTACTACAGTGTACATGTACATGTACAGTCAGACAGTAACTAGCATAGTACACTACACTACAGTACTCTTCCTTCCTCCATGAACTAACCATGACCATGCTAACTACTCACTACACTACTAGGCAGAGCCCATATTTAGGTAAGGATAGCTAGCCTGTCTATTGTGAATTGAGTACTTACTGGTCTGATCATATGTATACGTTTTCGATTGGCAACGGACAAGCCTCTTCTTGTTCTCTGACGCTCCTTCGTCATATGTACCACTGGTTAAATAAATAATAATTTGCTTGGTCTTCAAACCTAATTCTTTCATACGATCCACGCGTTCACCGCTTGTTGTATTCGTGGACGCCGCCATGACAGTTAGCTACCGAAGAGAGTAGCAACGCAGAAGACTCAGTACGGCACTAAAATGGACTACTTTCGCTTGCTGTGCGCAGGCATCGCATGACGTAATGTTACCGTTTTTGGTCACCAGGAAAACTGAACACGTCGGAAGGCTGAAACCGCCACACCGGCGCACCAACCAAAGTGAGCCACAATTCGGCGTCAATGGTAGCCCAGGAGCGGGATGACATACCGTCTTGCCTCAATCTAAAAAAAGATGTCCATTGCTCAATGGACGTTACACGCCGTGGCTACTTATGCGGCCTAAGTTGCCAAGCGGGAGACTCTTGGGAGCCGACCATAAAAATACAATCATTGATAGAATCGCCTGGAACTGGCCTCAACAAGGAGCCAAATTCAACGAACTCCCCTTTCCAAATTTTCTCTTGCACCGAAATAGGCACTTCAGCCCCAAGTTCATCACACACGCTCAGCAATGGGGATTGAGTAACCCCTACTGTTGCCGGGTTAACCGCGGTGAAAACTGGGACTTCAACATTTGGGCCAGGAGAATTTAAAACAGCATTGAACTCACCTATCCCAGAAGAAGCCGATAATGCGGAGGCGGACACCGGAACTGGTTGTCCCACTGCAGCCGGCTCCACTTCTGCCACCGGAGTGGGGGTCGAGGATGGGGCCGTCACAGAACCCGCCGTGGTGGCCGTCGAAGAACGCCCCGATGGGCCGCGTTTCGGGCGCTTAGATCCACTCGCCCCAGTCGATTTCGGGGAGGCAGGGGTACGTTTCGTCCGCGGCATCCTCGAACCAATAAAGTGGAAGGCACAAGTAGCAAAATAACAACCAACGAAACTCCAAATAACAGCGAACAAAGATGAATGATAACAACCAACGAAACTCCAAATAACAGCGAACAAAGATGAAGGATAACAACCAACGAAACTCCAAATAACATCAAAACAAAGATGAAGGAAATAAAAAGTGAACGAAACTGAAATACCTAAGCACAAGAAAATTTGACGAAACTGAATTTCTTAAGCACAAGAAAACAAGTTATCACAAGGACTGCTCAAACAAAAGTGACTGTCTTTGCCATGTGGACAGTGGATCCAGAGGGGGACGCTGCCCGCAAGTCGTAAAACAAATAACATACCACTGGAAAGTTAATTGTACCATGGTCAGTTGATTGCACCAACTTCCGACCGCGAAGCAAAATATGCCCCACGGTAACCCACCAGCTTGTCTAGTAGTAATAAATTATTTGAGGCTCAAAGAATTGGCCTAAAATCTATTATATTGATATGCATGATTTATAACCGTGCCAATGTTGCTCCACGCATGTACATTGTATACCCTGCCTATTAATCCAGCAAACACCAAAATCTTAGTCTAATGTGATTTCAAAATCCCACGTACAACCGATCATTATGGTATAATGTTCAAAATCATCCACCCAAACGTTCAATTTGCAGACTTACGTGACCAAAACAGAAAAAGGCCACGCAAAAATAGACCCGGCCTTCTACCGGCTTATTTTCTAAATACGCTTCACCCTATAATTGAATCACCAAACTCAAGCATGACATAATGAACATTGTTTTTTATAATTATTTGAAATTAATTTGGATACCAAATGTGATGATGATTTATTATTAGGTGTTCGGGCATTCAGCCCGGAACACCTCTTATTTTTGTTCGTTTTTTTTTTTTTTTACTTCTTCTGCTTCTCTTCGTCCCTTGTCCGGTAACTAAGACACCTTTCCCAACATCACATGAACTTGAAACTTCACATATAGTTAGATATTTATTAGGAGATGAAACCGCTTTAATTACGTCATGATGACGTCATCAGGTATCAAATTACAAGCCATTTAAGGTAAAAAAGTGACCATATGCGAAAGCCTGTATGTCCCCGAATATTACAGATACAGTATTTATATTTGGACATATGATAGATCAAGACACGGGCAACATTTAAAAAGTTAACGTCAAAATCGTATGACCTTAACTTCCGTTCGTACCGGAAGGTCAAAGTTTGCCTTGGTGTAATTCTTCAAAAAACACTTTCCCGGCAAAAACATTAACTTCTGTGTATCAGATCAACTTCAAATTTACACCGTGTAAGGAACTTGATAAAACCTCAATCAAGTAGTTGTGACGTCATGATTACGTCATCAAGTGTTGAAATACAGTAAATCAAAGTTTAATCATTTAAAAATTCATAACGCAAGAAGTACATATGCTATTATAACAATCTATACATCATCGGAGAGGTCTTGACAAATGTAGCAAATACTAAACAGAGTCTTATACTGTTTGACCTTGTCTTCCTGTTCAAACCGGAAGTTGAAAACTTCACAATTCAAACTTTAAGGAATACTTGTACTTGTTACATACACATTACTCACAATTTTTACATCATGTTGTAGATTTTTAAGCCTTCTCAAACTTTTCCACAGAGATGTTACCTTTTTGACCTTCACTTATGGTTGTAATTGGGTATACATTGACCCGCTGTCAAACCGCGGGAATAAACTGCATTGAAAACACACACAATACGCGATCTAAACCAGTTAGACGGTGAGCGGCTGCTTGCTCCATTGAATCAAACCGCAAGGTTCAAAGTCCTTCAAACATGCTTGTAGTCTAGTCTCTTTTCAAGGTTCGCGCAACCTGATTTTGACATTACGCTTTGTTAGTCTCTAAAACAGCCGTCCGTGCAAACCTCGCTAACAATCAAATGTCAGATTTTTAAAAAAATTCATAATTCAAGAACTACACAAGCGATTTTCAAACTTTTTTCAGTTATAAACTCCTTGGGCATTGGAGATTAGCCTTGGGTAACCGTGATCCCATGTTGACCTTTACTTCCGGGTCAACCGGAAGTGGCACCATATCTCAAGAACTACACAACCGATTTTCAAACTGTTTTCAGTGATAGACTCCTTGGGCATTGGAGATTAGCTTTGGGTAACCGTGACCCCATGTTGACCTTTACTTCCGGGTCAACCGGAAGTAACACCATATCTCAAGAACTACTAAACCGATTTTCAAACTTGTTTCAGTTATAGACTCCTTGGGCATTGGAGATTAGCCTTGGGTAACCGTGACCCCATGTTGACCTTTACTTCCAGGTCAACCGGAAGTGAGACCATATCTCAAGAACTACACAACCGATTTTCAAACTGTTTTCAGTTATAGACTCCTTGGGCATTAGAGATTAGCTTTGGGTAGTCGTGACCCCATGTTGCCCTTTACTTCCGGGTCAACCGGAAGTGACACCATATCTCAAGAACTACTCGCCCGATTTTAAAACTTTTTTCAGTTATAAACTCCTTGGGCATTGGAGATTAGCCTTGGGTAACCGTGATCCCTTGTTGACCTTTACTTCCGGATCAACCGGAAGTGGGACCATATCTCAGGAACTACACAACCGATTTTCAAACTGTTTTCAGTGATAGACTCCTTGGGCATTGGAGATTAGCTTTGGGTAACCGTGACCCCATGTTCACCTTTACTTCCGGGTCAACCGGAAGTAACACCATATCTCAAGAACTACTAAACCGATTTTCAAACTTGTTTCAATTATAGACTCCTTGGGCATTGGAGAATAGCCTTGGGTAACCGTGACCCCATGTTGACCTTTACTTCCAGGTCAACCGGAAGTGAGACCATATCTCAAGAACTACACAACCGATTTTCAAACTGTTTTCAGTTATAGACTCCTTGGGCATTAGAGATTAGCTTTGGGTAGCCGTGACCCCATGTTGCCCTTTACTTCCGGGTCAACCGGAAGTGACACCATATCTCAAGTACTACTCAACCGATTTTCAAACTTTTTACAGTTATAGACTCCTTGGGCATTGGAGATTAGCCTTGGGTACCGTGACCCCATGTTGACCTTTACTTCCGGGTCAAACGGAAGTGACACCATATCTCAAGAACTACTCGCCCGATTTTCAGACTGTTTTCAAGTATAGACTCCTTGGGCATTGGAGATTAGCCTTGAGTAGCCGTGACCCCATGTTGACTTTTACTTCCGGGTCAAACGGAAGTGATACCATATCTCAAGAACTACTCAACCGATTTTCAAACTTTGTTCAGTTATGGACTCCTTGGGCATTGGAGATTAGCCTTGGGTACCGTGACCCCATGTTGACCTTTACTTCCGGGTCAACCGGAAGTGGGACCATATCTCACGAACTACACAACCGATTTTCAAACTGAAAATTAACTGAAATGTAATGTTTCAAAATTCATAATTCCTGAACCACACAATGGATTTTTACAATCTATACATCATTGGACAAGTATGTAACAACTTAACAAACGATTTACAGAATGTGACCCCAATTGACCTTTACTTCCTGTTCAAACCGGAAGATGAAATTTAATATTTGAAAAAATCAGAACTCCTGAACCACACATTGGATTTTTATCATCTATACATCATCAGAAAGGGCTCCAAAGATTTAAGAAACGCTACACACTGTGACCTCATTTGACCTTGACTTCCGGTTCAAACCGGAAAGTGAAAGTTAATGTTTCAACAAATTGGTGGAGGTTTACAATCCATACATCATCTAAATCATCTTCATAAACTAAACGCGCTACACAAAATGTGACCCCTATTTGACCTTGACTTCCGGTCCAAACCGGAAGTTGATGTTAATTTTTTGAAAAATTCATAACTCCTGGACCAGGCATTGGATTGATAAGGTAGAATGTTTATTCATTCAATCACTCCCCGCGAACACCTTGTTTTTGTCACATGACAAAAACTCATCTCTAGTTATTTTTATTTTTTTAACTTTAAATCTTTAGACATGTACACAATGATTACAAGTTGGACAGGGGCTGTCAAGGTTATACAAAAGTATAAAAACTGTCATCTTAAAATTAAGATGTGTACAACCAGACCCCTGCCAACGATAACAATATAATTATATAATTATAAAAAGGAGATTGCACTCAAACGCTATTCAAATCACACAACGGTAAACACTAAAACAAAAGCAAATCCAAAACCTTGCAAAACCAGCACCCACAAAACACCATAAAAACAGGAGGCAGGGACAAACATTTAAAAACCCAAACAAGACAAGGTCCGAAGTGATCCCCAAAGCCCAAAACGAATGGACTTAAAACCCTCTAAAGCCACAAACAAACACTGGTAGCAAATATTAATGATGCTCAGATTTAACAACTGTTTAAAAATAGAAAAACCTTAAAGTTCTGCCTTTTTGTACAACTTTCCAATTTATATCAGCAAAGTTGTGTAGCATTTGGACATAATCAAAAACTTGAACTTGTAGGGAAAAACTATTTCTGTCACAAAATGGGGGAGGGTGGTCACACTCACAACAACTTGAGCCGCAAATGCAGTTTCTGGACCTGATCATTATTGATGATGTGAAAACAATTTGTTTGAATAGAAAAACCCTAAAGCTGTATTTTTTTTTTCACAACCTTCCAATTTTATCAGCAAAGTTGTTTAGCATTTTGACAGAAAAAACCCCGCCAAGAACTTGTGGAGAAAAACTTCTCGCACTTTGAGGCCGCAAAGGCAGTTTCGGGACCTTACTAATTGCTGATGTGAATACAAAACAACATTCACAAACTTCAAACAATTAGCGTCTTGTAGCGTAAAAGCACAGCAGAGAGACACCGGTACGACCTTGATGCTTTGCAAAACACGAACGGACATAATATGGTCGCCGTGGCAGGAGACAACTAAACATTTCTTTGTTTTTTCCGCAATAATATTTGTACGGTTAACTAACAGTTTTCGTTCACAGAATACCAACAATCCAATAGAAAAACCGTAGTAAATCTTCCACATCAACTCTCTATTGGTGGCGCACTCTACTCAGTACAACTTTCTTGCATTTCAATTTCGGACAGACACTGAACCCCCCCCCCCTCCCCCCTTAGAGACGTTTCAACAAATTACCACATTAGGTTGGTGAATATGATTGCATAAACACAATGTTAGCAGAAAAGACCGCAGGTTTAACTGTATTTATATCGAGTAATCATTCCATGTACACAGCTTTATTAGAAAAACTTGCACTTTAACTCTTGAATTGACAACCTTTAGAGAATGTTGTCATATGAACGGAAATGGTAGGACACTTGCCTGGTACTTCAGGAAGCAATGTGGCAGTGCAACGCAGTAAGGCGGATATACATGAAAACACATGATGTCCATGAACTATACCAATAGAGAGTTTGGCACAATTGACCTACATTCGTAACATACAGCCTCATCCAAACCAGCAATAGAGTAAGCCACTTCATTTTATCACTGATTACTGTTCAAGTCACTGAATGACAATCAGTGACTTGAACACGTATGTATGATTGGCTGCTCATCGCTTGTCAATCAAAACCCAAAGAGATTGCTGGTCCCTTCGATGGAAATGCAACAGTATTTAAACGCGCTGTACCAGCAGCAGTCTTCATAACAACTTTGCATCTGATCGGAAAAGAGGAACCGAGAAGGCTTGGACTACAAGAACACAACACCAAGGTAAGTGTTTCTCGTTATACTACCGGGCCCAGGCTTTGGTTTTCAGATGAAAACAGTACATTTTACGGTAGCCTATTTCAAAGCGGTTGCAGTTTTTGCCCCAAAGGGTTTCACGCAATACAGTTGAAGTTCTCATGCGGTAGTAGAGCCTCATCTCTCCACACAGCTCTGCCATCTTAGTGTACTGTGGTGGTACTGTGATTGTACAGATCCATGTGCAAGAAGCTGCATTGTGAATCTATCCGCGCTATTCTTCGTTGCCTCTTACGGGTCTTTCTCACCATACATGTAGGTAATTTCGTGTAAAGAGTTGTTGACGAGGCTAAATTTACGCTAGGAACTTCAACGCGGAGAGTCAGTTTTACTCTTTAATTAGTGGCATAGTTTATCATAGCATATTGTCATCGGATCGTGCTGGACAGTCCGATCCTCGACACATTTGTGTTTTCTCGCCCCCCCCCCAAAAAAAAAAAAAAAAAAGAAAAAAAAAAAAAAAAACTAAATAAGAAAACAAATCAAGCACTCGGGGTAAAGTGGAAGGAAACCCGAGTCCGCGTTGTTTGACGTGATCCTGGTATTATTGTGTTGTTTACTTGTTGTATGCTGTTATGGGATCCACGGTGTTGTGTACTCCCGAAGCTTCGGGTGCCATTTTCCCCTGACGGTGTACAAAACACTTGGACTCCATCACAGAGCGTGCCAAAATTGTTATACCATGGTAATAGATTCCTCTTCTTTGGAGGCGATCTGTTATTCCAAGATTGTTGCGACGAAATTGGCACAGTATAAAAAGCAGACGAACAGTGGTGAACAATTGTTGACAACAGCGGTACGGTCGGCCGCACCAACTTCAGGGTCGTTTTATACATGATTTTACCCAGTATAAATTTGCTTTATTTTCTTTGATCAATGATCCTCTTTCTATTGTTTTCACTGTTATAATTTTTTTATCGTGGGGGGGGGGGGTGAGATAGGTCGGCTATTGTACCGCTTGCCGTTTTTGTAGACAACATTATAACCTGGATTTAATTGAATGTATAGTGTACGGCATTTTAAGATTGGAGCGAGCAAACGCGAGGCCCTTATGGCCTAGCATCTGGGTTACGGTTTGGGGGTTGAAGAGACAAAGTTGTGACCAGTCGTAATGATGTGTGTTGGTTTAAGGCGTTCCTAAGCTAAAACTAGGGTCGCTCGAAAGTGTCAACATAAATACAAAAATGTAAGTCTTAAAGAAATCTGCCAAGTCACCAGCCTAGTCATCAAACGTGTTGAAATGGTACGTTGTTGTAATCACGAGCATAACTGACTTTGGTGGCCCCAAAGAGACAAATATCCTAGGAATTTCTGGAAGTGGCCCTCAATATATATATATTTTTTTCAATTAAGTCAGCTTCGTTGTCAGAGTGGTTCCAAGTGACATCAATAGTGGTCGCCGAGTGAAGTCTTCGGAACCAAAAACTTTCCTGGGGCAGTGGCCATGTCTCAATATGAGCCTTCCACGAATGACACAAATGTATTGTTTGAAATAGTCCTACCTTCAAGGGTAACACAAATGTAATGTGTAATAAATAGTCCACCTCAATATTTTGTTCAGCCAGCAACAAGCAAAAAAGCGTGTGTTTGTCTTATATTTACCTTGTCGCATGGGCTGTCATTTATTGTTGTCGTGAATACACTCTTAAACAGAAACCGGGTCAAAATTCATGGGAGCCTGTGTCTCAAAACGGACCCTTGCGCCGCCTCCAAGGACTGATAACGATGGGTTAACCCTATACAACACACGAGAAGGGAGGCAGTGGCACGGACTCAACTCTCATAACAACTAAAATACTTTAATAATACCAAGTTTGGCAAATCAATTTTAATTGCTTAAAAGCACATAAAATACAAAGTACAGCATGGTTTTAACTAAACTCAGATTGCAAGTTGAAATGTCCTGTTGCCTCTGACAATTCCCGCCCAATGTTGGTTCACTCGCGTCGGTATGTCACAAAACCGGACCCGTTTGCGCTGATATTTACCTGGAAAGTATTCACATTTACCATAACTAGCGGGAAACCCGCGCTACGCGCGGGTCCCGCTAGATGTTCCGATTTCACAAAGCACTAAGATTGATCTTAACTTTGTATCAATCTTATTGCCGAGCAAAGTGTGTTTTCACAATACAAATTACCCAGTCCCTGTTTGTACCCCGTTTTGTTAATTTTGTTCCTGTCCCGTATCACTTTATTAGACCCTTTTATTTTTTCCTTTCCCGTATTATTTCCCCAGCCACGTTAATTTTGTCCGTCCTGTTCATTATTTTCTCGTACCGTTTTTTCCCGTTTTGTATTATTTGTCAGTCGAATTAAGTTTGCTCCCGTCCCGTTCATTGTCCCCCGTTTGCGCAACTGTACGCGTTTTTGCAAATGATGTTCTTTGTTTTGTGCAAATTAATTTCTGTACTTTGGGTCCCGCTAGACAGGTAAACTGGGCAGTTAGCACACCTGAATACCTGCTACGCATAACAATGTGCACTGTACTTTCCGAATCTTTCCAATCTTATGAAGAGCTAAGGATGAGGAGCGGCAAATGTTGTTAACAGGGGGTCACAATTAGTGTAGCGTATGTTAGGTTTTATAAAGACCTTTCAGATGATATATGGATTGTGAAAATCTAGTGTGTGGTTCAAGAGTTACGAATTTTTCAAGTATTAGATGGATTATCTTTATGCCGGGGTGCGCAATATAAGGTAACAGCGATGCTAAATGTATTTCTACATGTAGTTGATCTAACTGAACTACACGTAAAATGTACATGTATCTGTACACGTGTTATAACGCTATCTCGCGTTATCAAAGTGATCAATACAAACGTGCGCTTTAATGCCGGTGGTTAAGACAATTATGTAAATGTCAAAATGTTGTTATATCTGTGTAAAGTTTGAGCAGGCTCAACGTTCTACAATATGATGCAAAAATTATGCTGAAATGATAAGTAGTTTTTGAGATAAGAATTTTATGAAATGTTAAATTTCCGGTTTGAACCGGAAGTCAAGGTCAAATGGGGGCATGCTTTGTGTAGCGTTTTTTGAACTCTTAACGAACTTTCCGATGATGTATAGATTGTAAAAATCTAACATGTCGTTCATGAGTTATGTTTTTTTCAAATATTAAACTTTGATTTAATGTAACTCAATACCTGATGACGTCATTATGACATCATCAAGTTTGTGTTGTATTGATATTGAGGTCCAAGTATCTGATGAGTTTCAACGTAAAATTCAATTTCAATCTGGAGTTATGCTGTGGATAAGCCCGAAAATGATGTTTTTCAAGAAAGAAAACCAAGGCAAACTTTGACCTTGGGGCATGACCTTGAAGAAAAGGTCATACGATTTTGACGTTTAATATTGAAATGTAGCCCCAGTCTTGATCTATCACATGCCGAATTATTAACATCATAGCCTTCATATTTAACGAGATACAGCAGATACCAAATGGTCACTTTTCAACTTTAAAAACATTGTAATTCGACACCCGATGACGTCATAATTGAAGTTCAATTGTCTGATGAGTTTCAATCTTGAGTTACAAGTTTCAATCTTCAGTTTCAATCTTGAGTTATGCTGTAGAGAAGAGTTCCGAGGAAGAATAAGAAGAAGATGGAGACGAAAAAAACAGAACAAAAACAAGAGGTGTTCGTGCATGTATTGCACGAACGTGACCCCAATTTTAACCTTTCTTCCGGTCTAAACAGGAAGTTCAAATTAAAAAAATAAAAATAAACTCATGAACCAGGTGGGTTGAGGGTACGAATTACATTCCTATAGCACACGGTTGTGTTCGAATAAGGAAAAACTTCGGGTCAGATTCAGGGTCAGGTTGAAAATCAGTTTTAGAGTCAGTATCAGAAAGAAACTCGGGTTTAGGTTGTTAGGCACACTTAAAGTGAAAAATAATATAAGGACATGTCAAAGGTGAGGGTCTTCTATCTCGAAGTCAGGCTCACTTTGAAGGTCTTGAGTGCTTAATCAAAGTAGAACAACACGGAACAACTTTGCGTTTGTTCACAAACACCTAATGGGGTCATTCCATGACAAATCACCTAAAATTCCGAAAAGCTTGGCAGGCACCGTCTCAGATTTTGCTAAAGTTCTATAATTCACATTGTCGTATACATGGTTATTTCGCTTAACGTACTAACTTCTGAGACCTGTCCCTTGATATGAGGTGTAGTTCACTTTACGTACTAACTTGTGAGACCTGTTCCTTGATATGGGGGTTAGTTCGCTTTATACGTACTTACTTGTGAGACATGTTCGTTGATGTAAGGGGTAGTTCGCTTTACGTACTAAAAATCGCGAGACCTGTTCCTTGATATGAGGGGTAGTTCGCTTTACAGACTAACTGGTGAGTACTGTTTATTGATGTAAGGGGCAGTTCGCTTTTACGTACTAAAAATTGTGAGACCTGTTTCTTGGTAATAAGGGTAGTTCGCTTTACGTACTAACTTTTTAGACCTGTTCCTTATTATGAGGGGTAGTTCGCTTTACGTACAAAATTCTGAGACTTGTTCCTGATATCAGGGGTAGTTCACTTTACGTACACTTCACGTACTTCACATTTGATACTGTAGCTTATTTCAAAAATGCGGAGCTGTGCGGCAATCTCCGACACAATGAAGTGATTGCACAATATCGGTACAGCAAGCTATATAGCATATAGCCTTGACGTCAGATTTGTCACCTAAAATCGTTGATTTTCGTGGAAATATATTGTACTTGATTAGTTTTATTGGCCTGGAATGACTCTAGTAAAAGCATTTGTCTTTTTAAAATTGATTTGTGTATTGTAGGTAACTAAAATTGAACTTATTTCGAAAATTTCTGTTTTTTACCAACCAAATACTTACACTTTTCAAAGCCTTGAGTTTTGTGCACACATACAAAACGCGCATTAAATGACGTCATTGTGACGTCGTCCGGCATTTCAGGCCATCAAATAGTTATAAAGTATCCAACAAGCATATAATCGAAACAAGTTTGACGATCGGACGTGTACTTTTTTGAGATATGGTGGTCTCAAGATTGGCTAATTAAATTGTTAGATAGTTCGTTTATGTAATATTTTGCTAAGAACGTGTTACCACTGCATCTGATATTAACCACTAAACTATCTGACTTTTCCTAAAATTAATCTGAAGGCATATTACATGAACAAGTTGTTATCACGGGTCTGGTGTTATCATGGCAACCTTGGGTCGAACGTTTGTAACGTTTGTTAGTAGTTTATTAGCTGTTCCGAAGTAGTGGTCGGAACAGCTATTGTTTTCGTCGAGATTTATTTTATTTTTATGATTATTATTCTTTGTTTCCACCCTAAATCCCATAGAATTTGTGCACGTTTTTGTTCCAGCTTATATCCTAATGTGTAAACATGAAAGAGTCAGATCCTATATCATATTAAAGCTTGGGTCATGAAGTTATATCTAAAGGTAATAAGCTTAACTTAATTAATTAATTTACTTAGTTATAATGACATAAATATTCTAAAATTATTAACTTGATCAAGTCCTAGTCCCGTATACGAGCGATTTTGTTGCGTATTTCGTACAATATACATAGACTCATAACGATGAGAGACTTAAACATAGTTTAGTTTTCAACGTATTTCGGATCTGAATTATGCCGTTGTTGTTGCGCAACGGCACTCTCTGTGGGCAGCAAAGGGCTAGCGCTCAAGTCAGATGGTTATTCAGGTTTCAGCGTGGACGTGAAAAATAGACCGCCGTGTTCTGAGACGATGTGTCGGCGTGGCAGAGTTGTCTGCGCTTGGGTCCCGTTTGCCGGAAAACGATATGTTTTAGGTTTCTTATGCAAAGGCATATTACTTCAGGAAACCGCCATGTAGCAAACAACAAAACTTACTGGTGGTTACAATAAGGCAAAAATAAGAACTGATTGAGGAAAGGTGTAGAACAGAGAAATGAGCTTTTCCATGGCTAAACGATTAGTGTTGGATTTGGGGGTGTGAAGAGCCAAAATTACAATACACTCATATCCCATAAGAATTTACTGTTTTAGCCAAAACAAGAATTTAGCATTTAGCTGTACAGTTATTTTTTAGTAAATCCGTAACCGTTTCTGAAACGGTCAGTTATGTGTAAAGCCCGGTTCATTCTTTCTGCGAATGCGAATCGAATATGGATGTCACAAATTCGCAACAAATAATTCGCAAGAGTTGAGCCGTGCTCAACTTTTGCGAATATTCGCAACGCAAACAGAGTTGTGACGTCCAATTCAAGTCAAATTCGCTTCGCATTCGCAGGAAGTATGAACCGGGCTTAACCGTTCACATTTATTATGGTCAAAGTTTCGCGACACTTTTTGAGGTTGATTTGTTAACATTATTTTATCCGAACCGTAATAATGTAGATGTTTAACCGGTTGATCGGATGGTTAACCGTGGGACCGTCACAGGTTGGCTTACAAAGCCTTAGCTATAACGGTTGTTTTTTTAATTGTGTAACCGTTTCTGAAATGGTTGGTAACACGCGTTTCATGAACAAAAAAAACCCATTAACACAACCACTCAAACGATAAAAAACATTAGGTCTTCATTGCAACATTTTGACTTTGCGCAATCACCTTGCAAAATAAACGATCATGTGCAATCGATTTGTTGTGCAACGCCCTCTAGCGTTCAATGTTTCTTGCAACTAATGCCGCACGCAAAGTAATGAAATAACAAAGACTTAAGCCCGGTTCATACTTCCTGCGAATGCTTCGTGCGAAGCGAATTTTCTTGCGTCACAATTGAAAGGGCAGCGGCAGCGCATACCGATTATTGCGGCACCAAAATTCGCTTCGCATTTGCATTCGCAGGAAGTATGAACTGGGCTTTAAGCCTGTAAATTGGGAACGATATGGGTGTGTGTGGCATGGGATCGTTTGCTGTGCAAATCGTGATCGCAATTATTATGGTCAGCATTTCGCAGCACTTTTCAAGTGAATTTTTCAACATTTATCCGAACCGTACAAATGTGAACGTTGAACCGTAAGATCTGTCACTTAACCGTGTAACTGTCATCACAGGCTTACCTATAAGCCTGCGCATTCACGGTTATTTTTTTTAAATGTGTAACCGTTTCTGAAACAGTTCGCGACCCGTGTAACAGCAGTTTTATAAATAACATTTCAAGTAAAAATGCACAATCGAATCGTGTGGAACGACCCCTAGCATTCAATGCTTCTTACAAATATTGCTGCACGCAAAGTTGTATTGAAATAACAAAGACTACGAGAGTTACCTAAAAGAAAGAAATTTGTTTTTAAAACACGAACGCTTTCACTAACTTTAAGAGTTATTCCAGACCATTAAAACAAACTAAGGTACAATGTATTTTCAAGATAATTAACGATGAAGTGACAAATCGGACCCCATGGCTGGCAAATTGTGCCGTGATTGCGCAATCACGGCTAGGCGTTAAAGACTGCCGTGATATTGGAATCCTAACTGAGACAGGACGTACGTTCTAATAGGGTTTTCGTAAAAAGGCATTGGATTGGGATAAGTTACATACCATCGTGTACCTTATCAAATTTATTAGCATGATAAACACATTGTTGTTAATGTGATGTCGTCAGGTGTCAAATTACGGTGATTCAAAGCTTTAATTAGTTAATCTTTGCAGCACCATATCTAAAGAAGTACACAGCCGATTTTCATTTTTTTTCAGTTATAGACTCCTTGGGTTACCGTGACCCCATGTTGACCTTTAGTTCCGGGTCAACCGATAGTGGGACCATATCTCAAGAACTACACAACCGATTTTCAATTTCTTTTCAGTTATAGATCCTTTGAGCATTAAAGATTGAACTTCAGTTACTGTGACCCCAGCTTGACCTTTACTTCCGGGTCAACCGGAAGTGGGACCATATTTAGCGCTCAATTTCTTTTCAGTTATAGATCCTTTGAGCATTAAAAATTGAACTTCGGTTACCGTGACCCCTTGATGACCTTTACTTCTGGGTCAACCGGAAGTGGGACCATATCTCAAGAAGAACACACCCGATTTTTAATTTCTTTTCAGTTATAGATCCTTTGAGCATCAAACATTGAACTTTGGTTACCATGACCCCATGTTGACCCAAGTAGGACCTGATCTCAAGGAATACGCACCCGATTTGCAATTTATTGTTAGTTATCTATAGACCCTTTAAGCATTGAAGATTGAACTTGGGTTACCGTGACCTAATGTTGAACTTTAATTCAGGGTCAACTGAAAGTGGGACCATATTTCAAGAACTACACAGCCAATTTTCGAATTCTTTTCAGTTTTAATCCTTTTAAAGGCACTGTACACGTTTGGTAATTACTCAAAATATATATTAGCATAAAAACTGACTTGGTAACGAGCAACAGAGAGCTGTTGATAGTATAAAACATTGTGAGAAACGACTCCCTCTGAAGTAACGTAGTTTTTGAGAAACAGGTAATTTCTCACTAAAATAATAAAAGACTTCTTGCAAGAAGCCTTTTATTCCTATCTGAAAGCACACAAATTTGCACAACAAGGGTGTTTTTTCTTTCATCATTTTCTTGCAACTTTCGATGACCAATTGAGCCCAAATTTTCACAGGCTTGTTATTGTATGCATATGTTGGGAAACACTGGTCTTTGACAGTTACCAAATGTGTTCAGTGTTAAGCATTGAGGATTAGCCTCAGGTTACCGTGACCCCATGTTGACCTTTATTTCCGGAAAAGGGTCCAACAGCACGTGGTTCTAATATGATGTGGGTGAAAGTTAGGGTCAGATTTAGGGTTAGGTTTTTGGTTTTTGGGCACACTTAGTCAAAAAGGGCCTGTTAAAGGTGAAGGGTCTTCTATCTCAAAGTCAGACTAACTTTCAAGGTCTGGAGCGTTTAATCGAAGAAAAAACGGAACAGCTTTGTGGTTGTCCTAAGGACAAACACTTAATGTTATTGTTGTTGTTGTTGTTGTTGTTGTTGTTGTTGTTGTTGTTGTTGTTGTTGTTGTTGTTGTTGTTGTTGTTGTTGTTGTTGTTGTTGTTGTTGTTGTTGTTGTTGTTGTTGTTGTTGTTGTTGTTGTTGTTGTTGTTGTTGTTGTTGTTGTTGTTGTTGTTGTTGTTGTTGTTGTTGTTGTTGCTGTTGTTGTTGTTGTTGTTGTTGTTGTTGTTGTTGTTGTTGTTGTTGTTGTTGTTGTTGTTGTTGTTGTTGCTGTTGTTGTTGTTGTTGTTGTTGTTGTTGTTGTTGTTGTTGTTGTTGTTGTTGTTGTTGTTGTTGTTGTTGTTGTTGTTGTTGTTGTTGTTGTTGTTGTTGTTGTTGTTGTTGTTGTTGTTGTTGTTGTTGTTGTTGTTGTTGTTGTTGTTGTTGTTGTTGTTGTTGTTGTTGTTGTTGTTGTTGTTGTTGTTGTTGTTGTTGTTGTTGTTGTTGTTGTTGTTGTTGTTGTTGTTGTTGTTGTTGTTGTTGTTGTTGTTGTTGTTGTTGTTGTTGTTGTTGTTGTTGTTGTTGTTGTTGTTGTTGTTGTTGTTGTTGTTGTTGTTGTTGTTGTTGTTGTTGTTGTTGTTGTTGTTGTTGTTGTTGTTGTTGTTGTTGTTGTTGTTGTTGTTGTTGTTGTTGTTGTTGTTGTTGTTGTTGTTGTTGTTTATGTTGTTGTTGTTGTTGTTGTTGTTGTTGTTGTTGTTGTTGTTGTTGTTGTTGTTGTTGTTGTTGTTGTTGTTGTTGTTGTTGTTGTTGTTGTTGTTGTTGTTGTTGTTGTTGTTGTTGTTGTTGTTGTTGTTGTTGTTGTTGTTGTTGTTGTTGTTGTTGTTGTTGTTGTTGTTGTTGTTGTTGTTGTTGTTGTTGTTGTTGTTGTTGTTGTTGTTGTTGTTGTTGTTGTTGTTGTTGTTGTTGTTGTTGTTGTTGTTGTTGTTGTTGTTGTTGTTGTTGTTGTTGTTGTTGTTGTTGTTGTTGTTGTTGTTGTTGTTGTTGTTGTTGTTGTTGTTGTTGTTGTTGTTGCTGTTGTTGTTGTTGTTGTTGTTGTTGTTGTTGTTGTTGTTGTTGTTGTTGTTGTTGTTGTTGTTGTTGTTGTTGTTGTTGTTGTTGTTGTTGTTGCTTGTTGTTGTTGTTGCTGTTGTTGTTGTTGTTGTTGTTGTTGTTGTTGTTGTTGTTGTTGTTGTTGTTGTTGTTGTTGTTGTTGTTGTTGTTGTTGTTGTTGTTGTTGTTGTTGTTGTTGTTGTTGTTGTTGTTGTTGTTGTTGTTGTTGTTGTTGTTGCTGTTGTTGTTGTTGTTGTTGTTGTTGTTGTTGTTGTTGTTGTTGTTGTTGTTGTTGTTGTTGTTGTTGTTGTTGTTGTTGTTGTTGTTGTTGTTGTTGTTGTTGTTGTTGTTGTTGTTGTTGTTGTTGTTGTTGTTGTTGTTGTTGTTGTTGTTGTTGTTGTTGTTGTTGTTGTTGTTGTTGTTGTTGTTGTTGTTGTTGTTGTTGTTGTTGTTGTTGTTGTTGTTGTTGTTGTTGTTGTTGTTGTTGTTGTTGTTGTTGTTGTTGTTGTTGTTGTTGTTGTTGTTGTTGTTGTTGTTGTTGTTGCTGTTGTTGTTGTTGTTGTTGTTGTTGTTGTTGTTGTTGTTGTTGTTGTTGTTGTTGTTGTTGTTGTTGTTGTTGTTGTTGTTGTTGTTGTTGTTGTTGTTGTTGTTGTTGTTGTTGTTGTTGTTGTTGTTGTTGTTGTTGTTGTTGTTGTTGTTGTTGTTGTTGTTGTTGTTGTTGTTGTTGTTGTTGTTGTTGTTGTTGTTGTTGTTGTTGTTGTTGTTGTTGTTGTTGTTGTTGTTGTTGTTGTTGTTGTTGTTGTTGTTGTTGTTGTTATTTATTTGACCTCAACAAATACAAGTACTTCAAAAAGCACAGCGAAAGTGAAACGATAACACAACGAACCAATCAAAATAATAATGAACACAATAATTATTCAAGCAAAAAGCACACAATAATTTTACAAAAACAACTAACAGAACATGATCAGAAGGGCAACTAGATGAATAAATAAATGAATGAATAGAAGAGGAGCATGCAGGCATGGAGAGTAAATCAACTGAGGGGAACAACTGGACAAACCAACAAAGAACAACTTATGTGGGTCACGAATTTGCAGTTGCGTTAATTGTTTTAATTTGTTTTTATTTAATTGTTTTAATGTGGAATTGTGTCACGTGATAGTAAAAAATACAATTTCATTTCACGTTTTACATCATCCTGACGAACAAGCAAATATTTGGTAAGTTTTTAGAAAATTCAGGCAAAAGGTTTTGACAAAAAGTGTCCCCACCCCCACGCCGGTCCTACAATTGCCCCCAAATGCCTTGTCTGGATAGTGTTAGGCCTGAAGGAAAGTAACAAGGTACTTCTGGAGTTGAGTATTTGTTTTTCCGTCTAACCACAAATGGGCCAATTTGACGTGATGATTGCTTTCATCCAAACACAATGAGAAACTTTTTAAAACACATTGATTTGTTCTAGCTACATGATGAGGAATGCTATTATTCGTTTGGTTTTTCCGTTTATCTTTTAAATTACAGATGAAGATAACCATAACAGTGGCCATTGTTTTGGCCTGTATGCATGCTCATTTCATGGTGGTTACAGTTTCAGTTTCACCTAATCCGGAAGTGACGTGTAGCTCCTGCTGTCAGGGCCCAGCCGGTATACCTGGAATTCCTGGATCAAATGGAAACCATGGGCCAGTAGGTCCTAGAGGTGATGTCGGCTATCCTGGTGGGCTACCCGGCGCTAAAGGAGATCGTGGACTGAAGGGAGAGCAAGGAATCGGTCAACCAGGGAACCAAGGACCTCAAGGTCTGCCTGGGATGAATGGTTTGATGGGGGAGAGAGGTGAACCTGGACCAGCTGGACAGCCTCATGAAACAGGTGATTGTAGTAATAATAATAATAATAACTAGACATTAGGTGTTTGTGAACAAACACAAATCTGTTCCGTGTTTTTTTACATGCTCAAAAGGTTTAAAACTGAAAAGAATTCGAAAATTGGCAGTGTAGTTCTTGAGATATGGTCCCACTTCCAGTTGACTCGGAAGTACAGGTCAACAATGGGTCACGGTAACCCAAGTTCAATCTTCAATGCTCAAAGGGTCTATAACTGAAAAGAAATTGCAAATCGGGTGTGTACTTCTTGAGATCCGGTCCCACTTCCGGTTGACCCGAAAGTAAAGGTCAACATGGGGTCATGGTAACCTAAGTTCTATGTTTAATGCTCAAAAGGATCTATAATTGAAAAGAAATTGAAAATCGGTTGTGTAGTTCTTGATATGGTCCCACCTCCGGTTGACCCGGAAGTAAAGGTCAACATGGGGTCACGGTAACCCAAGTTCAATCTTCAATGCTCAAAGGGTCTATTACTGGGAAAAAATTGAAAAACGGGTATGTACTTCTTGAGATATGGTCCCACTTTCGGTTGACCCAGAAGTAAAGGTCATTAAGGGGTCACGGTAACCGAAGTTCAATCTTTAATGTTCAAAGGATCTATAACTGAAAAGAAATTGAAACTGAGAATTGGTCATCGAAGTTGCAAGAAAATGATGACAGAAAAAACACCCTTGTACAAATTTGTGTGTTTTTATTGTTTTTGTGAGAAATTACCTCTTTCTCAAAAACTACGTTACTTCAGAGGGAGTCGTTTCTCACAATGTTTTATACTATCAACAGCTCTCTGTTGCTGGTTACCAGGTCAGTTGTTATGCTAATATATATTTTGAGTAATTACCAAACGTGTACGATACCTTTAAGACAGTCCAACCCTTCGGACTGAACATCAACACTGGTGTCAAATAAATTCCCATCACCCCCATTTTATTTTACTTCTTGCTTATTTCTTGCATGTAACATAAATACAGTTACTGTCAATAACCTATTCTCTCCAATGGTTTAAGTTTACCCTTCTTTCTCTCAATATAAGTTGTTTAAAAATAAACCCGTCAATAACCTATTCCTTTTGCAGAGGATTTAATAACCCGCTCTCTCCGCAGATTCCTCTTGCCTATTTTTAATTTCTTACATATTATCCTTTACATTGATTCTGTACCTACTGTTTCACAGAATCACTTTGTTGTTTACTGAACTCCCTCCACTAGTTATGTTATCCTGCAACCTATTGTTAGTTGCATTAAGAGTGATGTAACTTAAAACAAAAAACCCAATATTTATCAGGAAAAGGGGCAGTTTTTTAGCATGAATTGAATAATAAAACTCGGTTTTTTTAATTCGTGTAAGACAATTATCACAATAATGGCCTTTATCACATCTGCAATTACATGTGTTTGCAAACGTGTTCATTTTGATAAAAACGTTTTAATGACAATGTATTTATATATTGATGTGGTCACGTTTGGGGTGCTATGATTGTTAATTTATCCCATTTTGAATGTATCCCAATTAGGGGGAAAATTTGCATTCGTATTTGTTCCACGTAAAAACCGATATTGTAGTCAGCTTTTGGGGCCCAGGGTGCAATGATGAGGCCTTGATGACGACTCTATGGTATTTCTTTGTCTGAGAAAGTGAAAACTAGCATGTGAAAAATGTCCATTAATAAAATAAAATTAAAGAAATAAAACAAATTACAATAACAACAACTTGATATACCTAGACCCCTTTATTGAAGGCTGAAGAAACATAATCCATGATGGCCGCCGGTTAAACCGGCCACTTTGAATTCCCACATTTTGAATTGGGGAAAAAAATGTACCATTATTGAAACAAAGAAATACAAATAATTCACCATACAACGTTAACAGCGTGCGACCCAAGGTAAACAAAAACTGAATAACTCATGATACAAGTCAACAAGTTTTGTGGTGATTGAACTCAGCGTTACAGTTACCGGACAAAATGGTGGAGTACATTGCACCCCCTCATTCCTTCCCGTTCCCAATAGGGTGAAATAGATAATTCCTCCTCGTAATTATACGTATGCACATTTTTGATGAAATAGCAATTGTTGGGTCACTTTTTCAAGGCAGATGAAACAGAGTTGTTCCTTTGAGACACCTCTATATAAATTAAATGAGGGGTTGGGTCATACATTTCCGGTCCCCCTTTCCGGGATTTACGTCAGTGACTGGAAATAATTAAACATTATGCGGGCGTGATTGTTTGGAAAAATCTGGATTTGTTTTATTAATAAGCCCTAAAAAGAGCCTACACCACTACATGTACATGTAGGTCAGTCCTAGTACTAATTCGATACATTTTTCAGGCCCTACTTTTTTACCAACTACCAAATATCATGCCTGATGTCGATGTCAAAGTCTTGTGATCCACCCAATTTACAAAAGATAGAGTCTTTATCAAAGAAAATGAGGACAACATAATTCTTTAACTTCAAGTTGTTTGAAACCCTTCAAGTGCTATTTTTTCAGAAAAAAATAATAATTAAACTTTCGATGATGTCTCAATCACAAGCTGCACATTTGTGTACAGACATTTTTCAGTAAATTCGTTAACTTGACGATATTCAATCAAAACGGCATGAATCAAATTTCGCTGTGAAAAAAGTATCAAAGAAAAAGGCGTTTCACACCGTTTTATCTTGAGGTAAGAGATTTTTAATTTGTCCCACTTTCATAGGTACTCTATGAATTGGAAAATGAGTTAATCACAAAATTTAATTTGATGTTTTATTCCTTCTTTAAATACTTTTTCCTTGATCTTAAAAAAAATAAAGTTTTTACGTCAAAGGTCAAGAAAGAACATTTCGTATTACTGGTAAAGTTAAGACTAATTTTAATAAACAGTGAATAACAATTGATGGGAGTTAAAAATGGACGTCATATCCGGCAGCCTTCTTGGATGCTGTGTTCTTAGCCCCTGGTGGTTCAAACTATTTCAGTTTATTCAAGATTGGAATATATTTAATATGAACATTTCCAAATTGTCCTGCCCAAGAAATATTAAAATCGTTAATCAGGCCTCTTCATCATTGGCTCCAAAAGTTGACGAGAACATCGATACTTTTAAGTCGAAAAAGTGTAAAACATAATTGTTTTCATACAAGGGTAAAAACCAATGACTATAACACCCCAACGGTGATCCTATAGTAATACCATACAATGTCACGTTTTTGATTGGAAAATAAACATATTTGCAAAGTTGTATAGCAATTTTGAAGAAAAAAAAGGGAAATTATATGAACATATTTTTGGCGAAAAGTTGGGGAAAATACCAAAAATGCTTCAAAATGGTAATTTTGTTAATGTCTTTAAGTCATCATGTATCGAACTTTTTGAAAATAAATGCATTGTATTGACTTTGTAAACCTTTATTCTCTTTCTGACATTTAACTCTTGTAGGTTTAGAGATGGATTATCAACTAACGTGTTGATATTTCAGTGTAAATAATGTCAGTTTTAAATACGGAAAATGGATTGTCAAGTACATGCTTTGGTGTTCTTTGTGTACACTAATGGTTGACTAATGAAATTTACAAAAAATATTCCTTCTTCCAGAATTTGTAATTCTGATTCCAATATAGTTTTTTAGAAGATGAATAGATTAAATACAATGACTTAATATGTGATAACTTGGCATCATACTAATTTTTAAAATACATTGTAATCGTTAATTCCCCATTTGTCTAGTACGTGAATTCTTTCCAAGGATTTTTCAGACATCCATTGATTTTATTTGATTTGACTGATGAATTACAGTGCGCCACCTAGCCCTGGCATCACTCTTCCTCTGTGATGTGGCTGTACACTGTTGAATTTATACGAAAATGGGTGTCCTCGAGAACTTTACGCCACCTAGAGTTTCCCCCGGAGAGGTTATTTTATAAGAAGTACAAAGCACGCGCAAATTTTGTCACAAATTTTGAATTTCGTGCAGATAATGTGTGCTTTTCTAAGCCTTATAGAACACTGTAATTACTTACACATAACGACAGAGAAAGACAATTTTGCTAACTCTGTCAAAATTTTCGGTATACAAATTTTCAGCCCGTAACTAAAACCCAAATCAATTATACTAGTGCCCAAGCAAAGCCACACGTTTCATATGCCATTATGTTGTGTTTAAAACAAATGCTTGGGTACCTGCTTGCAGTGAAGGCTAGTTTGAAGTCATAGTGATTGAAATTGGTATCGTAAATTTTGACAGGTATATATTTCCTTCAAAGACTGTCATACCTGTAGATGCAAACACAAGCAAAAGGTGTTTTCTGATGTCATCCAAGCATTGGAATAAGTTATGTGGATTTGCTGTCAGCAGCACCGACGTATATTAGAGGGATTTTCTGTAAGGGATACAGATTGAAGTAACATTGTTGGTAAAAGGGCCTTTACACCAATTGCTTAATAAGAGTTACAATTGAATAATGAATAATGTTACTGCTAGGTAGGGTAACCTTTTGAATGTTTGTTAGCGTAATGCTTATTTATATGCAGAATACAAGCAAAATTAAATAAAGGTAATTTGTTAAAGTTTCAGCTAAATACAATGTCTACTTGCTGAAAAAAAAACAGAAAACCAAACTGACTCAAAGGATTTTCACAATAATGTGGGTTTGAACAAAGACAAATTGACTAGAGCGGGATTTTTAACCAACGACCTCCGGTTTAACGTGCCGGTGCTATACCAACTGAGCTTCTGACTGGCACCCCGAACAAAGATAGTGACAAAAATATAGGGAGACCGCCAACCTAGGGCTAGATAGATCAGTTGGTAGAGAGCCAGCAAGTCGACCGGAAGTCGTTGGTTCAAATCCCACTCTAGTCAATTTATTGTTGTCCAACCCCAAATTACAGTTGCTATGTCACACAATTCGAGGCAAGCTTTCGTGTACCTTGAATTATTGTGTTTGGCACAACGGTACATTGATTTGCTCATCTGGTTTTTGCTATACAAAAGTTTGCCCAGCACCAGTTGGTATGTGATTATGTGTACCATTATTCTCTTTTATGGGACAAATTCAAATTGAACTGATCCTATTTGTAAAGACTGATACGGCCCGTCATAAACTGTATGTATGTATGGGAGGGGGGTGTTGGATCTAAGGAATTTTAATACATTATTATTGCGCTCAAAATGGCAACAAAGTAGTTATTTTGTATTTTGCATTGAAAAGGGTGATTCTGGTGGGCGGTGCCAGAAAAAAGGGGTGCTGGAAGGGAGGGGAGGGTAGGGGTCTGACATTACATCTGACCTGTTAGAGAATAATTTGAGATAAATGTATTGAGAAAAGCCACACAAAAATGCCAAAGTCCTGGTGTGGGCACTCAAAGATCTGAAATAGCTCATACATGTATACTTAAATCTGAGAAAAGATTGCCACGTCTGCCCAATGTATCACATGATACATTGCCTAACGTTTAATTATGAATGTGAAATATTAAATGTTGATCTTTTTTCACGTTTATTGGTTCTCCTTGAAGTCAGTTAATCATGTTTCATATTTATCATTTGAGGTTGTCTACCTCTGGGCAGTTAAGGGTTAACTATCTGGAATAGTTACCAGCCCATCCCAGCGGTCTTAAATGAGACCGGTGGGGTCTAACAAATCGGTCCCAGTGCCTCGTCCAAAAGCGCTGTGGATGGGCTGACGTATGCACATGCGCATTGGACCTTTCCCCGGTCACCTCCTGTACTAAGGATTAGACTCTCAATGTCGCTCTATTGTGTAAATCCATTGCAAGTAAGTATTGTTATTCTTCGCCTTCTACTAAAAAAAAGTCTCGAAATTGAAGACTTGAAATTAAACTTGCAGACCAGTCAAAAACAGATATCAATCTCTCGTGTTGACTACGTCAATCTTATTTTACTTGGTGCTACGTCATGAATTGGACAGAGTTTAAAGATTACAAAATAGTGAAGCTTGTTTCGGGTATTTCTAACACCTTGAAGAAAACAATACTCCATCACTATGGGAACTTCAAAGGCTACCAATTAGAGACCGGATTCATTTCAAACGTGCCCTTTTTGTGCACTGCACAAACTGGGGTGTTAAATTGAAACCAACGATTTTGTCACATATAGATACTAAAAACGAATCACAATTAACACCATAGGGTGTTAAAACAACATTAATTTCTGCAAAAACAATTACATTGGTGTTATTGCAACACGAAAAAAAGGGTTAATTTTGATTCTCTATTCTGTTTCTATAATGTGACAACACCCATGGTGTTCATTTTAACACCGCAGTTTTTGCAGTGTAAAGAAATGCCTGAACAAAACTACTCCTAGATATCTTTCCAATTTACTGTCATGTTACACTCCTCCACTTTTTCTTCGGTCCACACATGACATCACTCACTTTAATGTTCCCCGTGCACACAATGGGTCAAAAAGCGTTCAATGTAGCTGGATCAATGATTTGGAACAATCTTCCCTCCTGCAATAGACTGTGCAAGTCTCGCGCACATTCGAACTTCCGGAATCATTGTGATCCAAACCATATGGAGTTTTACGTGGGCGAGATTTTGTTTCGTCATTTAGTTTAGTTTAACGAAGTTTATGACCATGAACAATGTAGGACTAAAGGTAGTAGCTCGATGGCATGGCAACATAAAACTGGTTGGATATTTATAAATCTACGTGAATCTAGTAAATCTTCAGTGTCACTGCTGGCCGATAACACAAATAAATGTTCAATGGAATCCTGTTCTGATCTGACTGTCATTGATAGATAATTTATTTATTTCTGGTTCCTGATCCTCCGTTTCTTTCTTGTTTTGTTTGATTCCTTGGTTTGTTTATACTGTAAATAACAGTAGAGACAACATAATCAAATACTGATACATATACAGCCAAAAAACACAGGAATAGCCCCAGACACAGTAATACTGTTTAAAAGACTGACAAGGTTGTATGCAGCCGCTCTGTGAAGGACTGCGGGTATGGGGCCTAAATACTTCAACATGTACATGAATTATAACCCCATACAAACTCTGACCATGTGAATAAATCTCTAAGTTTATAATGTCGATTAAAAAAAACATACTTGATTTATCTGCCTTAAGTGCTCATAACAAGAATTAGATCAATTATTAACTGTCAACTTACCCAGTTCAGGTAACGATTGGTTTTTAATTAACAGGAAAAAATTGACTTTTTTGTACTAAAAATGGTACAACCTTTTACATTAACAAAATGGGTCAACAAAGTGAGGAGGCGCACAGCGCCACCAACCATCAAAAACTGGAAATCATGCAAATGATATAGCCCCCTCTTGTGATTTAAAGCTAGTTCCAACAATGTTGTTGGAAATGTAATACTTAGTGATACAAAATATGAAAGTAAAATCAATTCAACAATATAAAGAAGAAAACACGAGAATTAAACTTGACTTCAGCTATTGTCTAGGATTATTTGACTCATTTAGCTACCCAGTAATTGACACAAGCGCGTGGCAACACCCCAGACTGTATCCCGACGAGCAAAAGGGCCAATATTTACTACCACACCATTCAATACATATTTTGAAAAAAATAAAAATAAAAACCTCTGGGACCTGACCCCCTGTGTAAATATGTGGAATGGTCCATTCTAGGATATCAAGGAATTTGACTCCCCCAGTCATTACACTTTGGAGAAATTACTTAGTGATTATGTGGAACTAAATGATGGCCCTTTCCCCCAGGGAAGGGTTTTAACCGGTGATCGCGATTCTTGTATTGATGACCCATTGTCCTCGACCGCATTTGCTAGAAGAACATTGGAATTAAAGGAGGACCATGCTTGCGACTCGCCAGATTCTAAGCTTTGGTTTCCAGAGACTGACGGGTGATGGCTGGGACTGCCGGGCTAGCAGCCATGAGGCGTGGCACCGGAGACTTCTAAAATCTCCTGCTGACCGTACCGAGTCCTCGTACCTACTGCCGTCTGCAGTGATGACATCCCCGTTTTGATGGTCCACCTTCTCCCTCCCTCGCTGGTTCATCCGGTCTACAAACGTTGATGTCGCGCCGCAGAGTACCTCGCGGGTCTGCACACGACTGGACCAGCTACGGGACTTCAAAAACCTTCACTCCTATTAACGTTCATTCAAGTGCGATTTTACTATTTAAATTATGTTAAGTTGTTCCATTGGATTTGTGGCTTCATAACTGAAATAAATTATTTATACTTTACTACACTATTTGAATTAAATTCATTGAGATTTCACACCGGTGTATTTATGCAAAGTGTTATGTCCTTCCCTGCGCGCCTAAGTGACGCTAATTTTGGTCTAGCGCCCTCTTGTGTTTCCCGGGTTTTCGCTACAGTAGTTTTCTAAAGTTTCATTCTCGTCGAACCGCTGCCTGGAAAAGTGTCATTCTTTCCACTTTTTGAAACCGTTTGTTTACATTACCAGATACCAGAAGAATACTGGTTGCTGAATCGACCTTTCCAGACGAGATAAGCAGTGTTTTCTAGTTGAGGACATGTTGAGTTTTAGAGAGTACAGTTATTTTACCTGTTGTGGGGGTGGCCACAAACACGATGAAGAGGATAATAAAGCAGTTTATTGAGTCATGGTTATCTGGCTGGAAAGAGGGCGCCCTGGCACTCGAAGTCCTTCACACAAAGTTTTGCCAATATTTATCTCACCAGAATTACTTAGGTAGGGTTTATCTACTACCCGCCCCACGCCTACCCAGCCCAGCCCAACCCACACCCCAACAAATAACAATGTGCTAATATAAAATGAGGGCTTTGCAGGACCGTAACTTACTAGACTAAATTAGTGATGGGCCTCTCAAAATAAGTCAACATAACTAGGAAAAAACTACATGGAGGATGATGTTTTCGGGGAAAGTTATATTACCGTAGATAAAGAACAAACCTCTCCGAAGAATGATCCGAAAAACACGCCCACACCTGAAAAGAGTCCTGGCTACCCCCCCCCCCCCCCACACACACACACCCACACGCACTTGAGACATGATAAGATAATTTGATTAGTCGTTTACCAGCCAATGAAATTGGCCTGCAGATTTGTATATATCTTGTTATAAAGGTTACCCGTTTCCAACGTTACAAGATGTTACTTTTGGTATACCCTGCATTCTTCAGTCACTGCAGCAAGGAAGTGGAACAGTCTACCCCTTTGTTTAGTCCAAAATGCCAAATCAACAGACCAGTTCAAGAAGATGATTAAAACATGTGTATCTCTTTCAACATTAACCGAATTATTGCAGTAGACGTGACCATCAATTAATGAATGTATTTTCTTTACGTGTTGTTTAAGCCCTATTGTGAGCACAGTGATTTAATTTACTAAGTAGAGCGTCTTTAATTTTGAAATGCCGATTATTATTGTTATTTATTTTGAACAATTATTGCAAACAGTGGTTACCACGAGACGGTTAGGAATGAACTTGCTAGCTGGAAACACTTACTTGGGGACTGTTTACATGTCATCTGGCAAAGTAGGAACACTACTGCATGCTTAGAATTGTGGACACGTCGTTACATTTATGTATCGGTGATAACGAAACGGCTCTCGCAACTATCTCGCTGCTCTACGCGAGAGGGCTGCACTCAGGGTGCACCGCACTAAATAAACTCCCATAGCAACCGATGCTAAATGCTAAATATTCAAAAATACTCAAAAAATATTAAAAGTCTTTCAGCCTCTTGAAAATCAGTCAAAACCCGAACTTGTACTTTTTCCCAAACCGACTAGCTGCCAGTTTTCATGAGGCACTCCTCTAATTCCCAAGCCAAATAGGACCAACTTTAACGCCTTAATTTTTCAAATCTCCTCAAAAGTTGAAGCACAGAGCCCCCAGGTTGTGATATTGTTATAATTATACAATAGTGCTAATTAATTGCATGACCCCAAAACGTTATAATACAAAAAATGTTGAGGGCCTACAAAATATGATAATCAGTTTGGCGCATGAGTTTCTGCCTATTTAGTGTGGTGCACCATATAAGGGCAGTCAGTTATTCTTTTGAGAAACAAATTATGCTTACAATTTTGAAAATAGGTCACTGATTTGATATCTGAAAAAAGGGAAAATTTTGTTGCGTTTGTCTACAACAAGGTCCAACATGTTGGAGCATTTACTTGTACTTTGAGCAATGTGAGAAGAGACACCTGCAAGGCACACCGTGTACATTCTAAGGACAAGTCAGAAGTTATGTCCAATTCCTCCCTCAACAAAATTATTTACATGTCTCTTTTTTATAATATGATTCTAAAAACCTTACAAATTATTTAAACAATCGACAAGAGGGGGTTAATTAATATGGAAAAGCTTTAAAAAGAGAAAGGGGCTTGAGGGGAGGCTTGAGGGGGCAGAATTTCACTTTTCTCCAACTTTTCTAACCATTGTATTCGAATTGTGAACTTTATATCAAAATAGAAAAATACTAAGGCCATTTTACAACATTTACTTGTCCTTCCAACTTGCATTTTACCTAGTTGTTAAGGGGGAAGGGGGTGAAGGAGTGGCGGGGCGTTAGCGGGAAATGTTGCTAAATGTTATTCCACACACTTTACAGTTGTTGTGGTTATATATAATGGGAACAATTTGACTAGAGTTAAGACTGTAAGCTATGGGTTTAGGGCTGATGGTAGGCTTTGGGGTGGGGGCTGGGGTTTGGGCTGAGGGCTGGGGTTTGGGCTGATGGTTAGGATTTGGGCTGAGGTTAGGGTTTGGGGTGGGAGCTAGGGTTTGAGCTGATGACTATTATGGTTAGGGGGCTGGGGTTTGGGATGGGGCTGGGGTTTGGGCTGATGGCTTTGATTTGTGGGGGCTAGAGTTTGGGCTGATGACTAGGGTTATGGTTTGGGGGCTAGGGTTTGGGCTGAGGGCTGGGGTTTGGGCTGATGGTTAGGGTTTGGGCTGAGGTTAGGGTTTGGGGTGGGAGCTAGGGTTTGAGCTGATGACTATTATGGTTAGAGGGCTAGGGTTTGGACTGAGGGCTGGGGTTTGGGCTGAGGATTAGGGTTTGGGGTGGGGCCAAGGGTTTGAGTTGATGACTGGGATAATGGTTAGGGGGCTGGGGTTTGGGATGGGGCTGGGGTTTGGGCTGATGGCTAGTTTTTGGGGTGGGGGCTAGGGTTTGGGCTGAGGGGTAGGGTTTTGGGGTGGGGGCTGGGGTTTGGGCTGATGAATAGGGTTATGGTTAGGGGCTAGGGTTTGGGCTGAGGGCTGGGGTTTTGGGCTGAGGGTTAGAGTTTGGGTCGGGGGCTAGGGTTTGAGCCGATGGCTAGGGTTTGTGGTGGGTACTAGGGCTTGGGCTGAGGGTTAGGGTTTGGGCTGAGGGCTAGGATTTCACACGCATCATAGTGCATGTATCATTTTCCGGGCTTGATATATGATGCCATACCTACCACGTCCACCTACTCCTCTTCACATAGCCTGTTGATGGTTTTACTCTACTTTTTTCCCTGATCAACTAGCCACTGTGTTGACTCTTGTTTTTCATGAAAGTGACTTGCCGTTTTTATATATTGGGTGCACCACACTAAATACACTCTTATAGCAACCAATGCTAAAATGCTAAATATTCAAAAATACTAAAACAATATTTAGAGTCTATCAGCCTCTTGAAAACCAATAAAATATTATATTTTCAGACAACTAAACTTCAGATTGTTTTTTCAATTTTTGGCAGGTTAGCCGTTTGGAATTTTTGCTAATTACCCCAGAAAAAAACACCCCCAAACCGACTTGCTGCCAGTTTTCATGAGGCACTCCTACAATTCCCAAGCCAAATAGGACCAACTTTAACGCCTAAATGTATCAAATATCCTTAAAAGTTGAAGCACAGAGCCCCCAGGTTGTAATACATTGTTACAATTACACAATCTATTGACACCCAAAACATTATCATTCAAAAGATGTTGAGGGCCTAGAAATTATGATAATCAGTTTGGCCTATTTAGTGTGGTGCACCCCTCACCACAGCCCCCCTTGCCGTTTTCATCCTGTGGGTTATTAGCCCTTAAGTATGCACTGGCGATTGCACGCATTCTGTGGACTGAATCCTCCAACATTTGTTTTGACCGCGGATCGAGTGCGGATCACACAATACAGTGTAATACAGACTATAGAGTTTGAATAAATAAAATTTAAAGAAATATATATATATATAAATAATTATGCGTAAATTAAATGCTGTTGAATAGTGGAAACTTAAGCAGCTCATTGAAACTGAGCCATGGTCTTTGACAGGGTCCCCGCGTGCACGAACCGTCTCTGGAACTTGCAGTCAAGGATATTACTTTAATAAAGAAGGTGAACGGACTAAGCTAGGACATCTACCTTTTTTGTTTCTTTATTCTGTTTTGATTGTATGAATGATTGTAATGGACGAAGCTGTATCCATGAAAAACTGTTTTCTTTTTTCTTTTCAAGAGAATAAAAAGTTCCTAAACAAACTGAAGGGAAATACTTTAAAGGCACTGGACACGTTTTGTAATACTCAAAAAACATATTTGCATAAAGACCTACCGTACTTGGTATTACGAGCAACGGGGAGCTGTTGATAGTATAAAACATTGTGAGAAACGACTCCCTCTGAAGTAAAACGTAGTTTTTTGAGAAAGAGGTAATTTCTCACTAAAATATTTGAATCTGAAAAAGACTTCAGGCCTGAAGTCTTTCTCAGGCATCTGAAAGCACACATATTTGTATACAAGGGTGTTTTTCTTCCATTATTTTCTTGCAACTTCGATGACCAATTGTGCCCAAATTTTTACAGGTTTGTTATTTTATGCATAGTGTTGGGATACACCGAATGAGAACGCTGGTCTTTGACAATTACCAAACGTGGCCTTTAAAAACTTTGTTTTTTGGCTCATTCTTTGGCTCCATGACGACTAGTACATCTTTATTTTAAAAATTTAATGACTGGTCATCTTTATTCAAAAAGTGGCCTAAAGAGATTTTATCTTTTTCAATATTCACTCTCATCATTATGTTGCTGATAAAACGAATATGTTTTGGTTACCAGTGTTAACTACAGTAATCTCATTCTGTGGTTTCATCCAATTTTTGATCAATAACCTTGGAGACAATCATAATGAACTTTTTCTTACGGTGCTATTGCGCTAAGAATGTATTGCACCCACTCAGAAATATATATATTTTTTTGTTTGCAACGTTGAATGAAACGTTATTAGTTCATGAGTAAGCATAATTTGGTTGAACAAAATACACTTATCCACAAATGACCAGTTTCTCTGGGCAGGCTGGCATGATCGCGCGAGTTTTATTGGCCCTATGCTATCAGCGGCGTAGCCAGGATTTCTTCGGTGTGTGTGGGGGGGAGGGGGCACAGGGGGCATTGATTATGAGTTTGTGTGGAGGGGGAGGGAGGGGGAATGGGTTTGTCAGTGGTCGGGTACAGGGACATTGCTTTTGAGTGGAGGGGGCAGGGGGAATGGGTTTGTCAGTGGTGGGGGTACAGGGGCATTGCTTTTGAGGGGGAGAGAGGGGGAATGGATTTGTCAGTTGTGGGGGTAGAGGGGGCATTGCTTTTGAGTGGGTGTGGGGGAATGGGGGAACGGGTTTGTCAGTGGTTTGTCAGTTGTAGGAAACGACGCCTTCTGAAGTAACGTAGTTTTTGAGAAAGTGGTAATTTCTCACTAAAATAATAAAAACTTCTTGCAAGAAGTTTTTATTCCTATCTGAAAGCACAACATTGTACAACAAGGGTGTTTTTTCTTTCATCATTTTCTTGCAACTTGAGCCCAAATTTTCACAGGCTTGTTATTTTATGCATATGTTGGGATACACCAAGTGAGAACACTGGTCTTTGACAATTTCCCCAAACGTGTACAGGGCCTTTAAAGTTGTGCCTTTTGTTATACAACCCTCCGAATTTGGACAGACACAAAAACCTGAACTTGTGGGGAAAAAACCCTATTTCTTTCTTCAAAAATGGGGGGAGGTCACACTCGCAACTTGGGGTTTCGGGACCTTACCAATTGCTGAAGTAAATACAAACACAACATTCACTATAGCTTCAAACCTTTAGCGTCTTGTACCGTAAGCACAACAGAACACGAACGAACTTATACATCCAAGGTTGCCGTGGCAGGCGACAACTAACCATTTCCCTTTTTTCCGAAACAATATTTGCAAACTTAATAACTAAAAGTTTTCATTCTCAGAATTGTTTTTTAACCAAGTCAAATTGCTTGAAAACTCTCAACATTTTCCTTAGAGACGTTTTCTACAAAATACATCATAAGGTTGGTGAATATGACTGCATAAACACAATGTTAGAAAGACCGCAGGTTTCACTGGATTTCTATTGAGTAATCATTTCATGTACATTAGAAAAACTTGCACTTTAACTCTTGAATTGAAAACCTTATAGAATGATGTCATATGAACGGAAATGGTGGAAACTTGCCTGGTACTTCAGGAAGCAATGTGGCAGTGCAACGCAGTAAGGCGGATATACATGAAAACACATGATGTTTATAAATTATACTACAGAGTTTGGCACAATGACCTCCAATATATAACAAACAGCCTCATCCAAACCAGCAATAGAGTAAGCCACTTCCTTCAATCACTAATTACTGTTCAAGTCACTGAATGAAAATCAGTGACTTGAACACGTATGTATGATTGGCTGCTCATCGCTTGTCAATCAAAACCCAAAGAGATTGCTGGTCACTTCAATGTAGATGCAACAGTATTTAAACGCGCTGTACCAGCAGCAGTGTTCATAACAACGTTGCATCTTATCGGAAAAGAGGAACCGAGAAGGCTTGGACTACAAGAACACAACACCAAGGTAAGTGTTTCTCGTTATACTGCCGGCCCAGGCTTTGATTTTCAAATCATGCAGTGCATTTTGCGGCGCCTATTCCAAGGCGGTTGTAGTTTTTGCCCCAAAGTGGGTTTCACTCTATACAGCTGAAGTTCTCATACGGTAGTAGAACCTCATCTCTCCACATAGCTCTGCCATCTTAGTGTACTTTGGTGGTACTGTGATTGTACATATCAATGTGCAAGAAGCTGCATTGTGAATCTATCCGCGCTATTCTTCGTTGCCTCTTACGGGTCTTTCTCACCATACCTGTAGGTGGTTTCGTGTAAAGAGTTTTGAACGAGGCTAATTTTACGCTAGAAACTTCATCGCTGAGAATCAGTTCAACGTCTTGTTCAATCAGTGGCATAGTTTATTACAGCATATTGACATCGGACTGTGCTGGACAGTTTGTTCGTCAACAAATTGTTGTTTACTCTGCTCCAAATTATACAAATCAACACCTCTCGGGGTAAAGTGGAAGGAAACCTGAGTTCGCGTTGTTTGACCTGATCCTGGTATTATTTTGTGGTTTACTAGTTGTAGAATGTTATGGGATCCATGGTGTTGTTTTTCAATTAAGTCAGTTCCGTTGTCTGAGTGGTTCCAAGTGACATCAATTAATGGTCGCCGCGTGAAGTCTTAGGAACCAATAACTTTTCAGCCAGCAACAAGCAAACAACGTGTGTTTGTCTTATATTTACCCTGTCGCATTTATTTGTGTAGTGAATTCACTCTTAAACAGAAACCGGTGAGAATTCTCGGGGGCTTGTGTCACAAAACGGACCATTGAGCCGCCTCCTAAGACTGATAACGATTGGTTAATCCTATACAACACACGAACAGGGAGGCAGTGGCACGGACTTAACTCTCAAAACAACCAAAATACTTTTAATAATACCAAGTTTGGCAAATCAATTAACAAATCAAATACAAAATACAGCATGGTTTTAACTACAGTCAAAAGTAATCGCAAGTTGAACTTTCCTGTGCCTCTGAAAATTCCCTCCCATAGTTGGTTCACTCGCGTCAGGATGTCACAAAACCGGACCCGCTTGCGCTGATCTATACGGACGTATTCATAATTTACCTTAATAAGTCACTAACTTGAAGTGTTACATCAAAACAATAGAGTTTCGGATCGTGCAACAAATTAAAGTTAACAACATTCTGCTTTATTGAGTTCTTTAATTTGCAATTGGGTCAATGCAATTCCATAATTTTCGTATAGTATACCCCGCAGCCAAATTTCCATAAACAACTAAAAACTTGTTAACTATTTACAAAAATACAAAGAATTTGGGTTTAACTAAATGTGGGATAATTCTTCAACGGCTTCAGTCGGGTTTGGGGGGACACCCGATACACGCAGCTCCGAATAGTTTTAAAATAGTTTTCCAAAATTAACCTAGTTGAAGCAAATTAAATAAGTACCAACACAAACAGGGTTTTCTTGGAGTTCAACTCCAATTAACAGGTTCATTTTTAACTACAGTTTTTCATTTTCCACTTTTTTGGAGTAATGCATAGCATTTTTTCTTGAAATTGTTCTTAAAATTATAAAATAATGCTGTTTTTTCTCCATAACATCTCTGGAGGAACAAAGTAAGAAACTGGTGCAATTTTAAAAATATTTTCAACAGTTTTTGTATTTATCCCTTTTTGTTAGCAAAACAATTTGCCACATTTTGTACTAAAAACTATTATTGCATCATAATATCAAAAACAAAAATACGCTCACCTTTTTATTTACCATACACACTTCATTTTTGGGAAAGCTGACAAAAATACAAGTTTATTTGTGGTTCGGGTGGTTATAATTTAAGTAAAGGGATAAATGTTTTCCTCAAACCCAGCCGAAAAGAGGAGGGGTAGAATTTTCTATCCCTCGTTCCTCAAACTTAGCGGGAATGGGGAGGGGATAGAATGTTCTATCCCTTGTTCCTCAAATCCAGCAGAAAAGACAAGGGGATAGAATTTTCTATACCTTGTTCCTCAAACCTAGCCGAAATGAGGAGGGGGTAGAATTATCTATCCCTTGTTCCTCAAACCTAGCCGAAAAGTGGAAGGGATATATTCTTTTATCCTTTGCTGCTCAAACCAACCGAAAATAGAGGATGGGATAGTTTTTGTTTTCCCTTGGACCTCAAACATGAAAAGATGTGCGTTAAATTGCTAACAAATAACTGGAATTGATCAATTTTTAAATGTTAGCCAAGAAAAATTAGATTGATTTGTAAAATCTGGAGCATGTTTTTCACAATTTGGAGGAAAATAAGGTAAAAGAAAAATTTGATGCAATAAAATCTTGTTTTGGTTGCACTTATCGGACTATAATGACAATTTTAAGCTAGAAATTTGAAAACGAAAAAACGCAGTTAAATTTGAACCCATTTTCGGGTCAGTTTGACCCGGAAAATAGTTAAACAAATTGGAGTTTAACTTAAATTTTGCGTCAATCATTTCGACACATATTCTGTGTCACATTGACCCAGAAATGGGTCAAGCCTCACGGTAACCGGACCCGGGTTAATTTTGACCCGGAGGTTTTAAGAGTGTATCATAATGAATACCATGGAACCAATCAACATCATTATAAGATAAGAGAAATATTGCTTTACAAAATATTTTTAAACAACCTGAACACTCGTTGGGAACTTACAATGAGAGACCTTAGGACACGGTAGGTGGCAGCAGACTTACCAGGTAAAGTAATTATCGACAATTAGTGCATGCTCTGAACTCCATAAGCAATGCAAATGTACTTGGTATGTCTGCTGGCTTGATAACTTTAATGTGTGCCGAACTCAAATAATTAAACAATGATGAATTAAATTCGACAAAAGAACGACGTTTAGCAGAAACGTTTGATTTAAGTTTGACACTGTCGTGTAGTACCACGGCAAAACCTGCCGATCTACACGGTAGTTGCACGACGTGGTGGCAAACGTCGCGCTCTTGCCGTATCGAATCGAATTAAATTCCCAGCCGGAAGATGCTCTTTAAGAATACGCATGCGCAAAGCTTTTTAAAACTTTTTCGAAGTGGGTAAAAAAACAAACTGTTGTTAAACCTCAAGCAATGTGACCTTATCACAACAAGTGGTAAACATTGAAATAGTCCACCTTCCAATGGTTACAAAATAGTCACCGTCAATAGTCCACTTCAACATGTTTTCAGCCAGCAAAAAGAAACAATGTGTGTTTGTCTTATATTTACCCTGTCGCATGGGCTGTCTTTTTTTCTGGTCGTAAATACACTCTTATACAGAAACCAGGTCAGAATTCCTGGGGGCCTGTGTCACAAAACGGACCCTTGCGCCGCCTTCGTGCTAACCTTGAAATGGGTCAAGCCACACGGCTTCAGGGCCCAGGTCAATTCTAACTCAGATATTGTTGTCAGTTGTTTTAACATCACAGATAAAATATCATTGGACCAATCAACATAATTTTAAGATAATATAAATGTTTATATTTCCAAAGTTACCAAACAATTGACAATTCGTTGGGAACTTACAATGTTAGACGTTATGGGACGATAGGTGGCAGCAGACGTACCAGGTAAATCATGTTTTCTCGATAATGAGCGTATGGTCAGAACCACGTAAACAATGAACATTACGTGGTATGTCTGCCTGCTAATTAAAATTACAATTAAAAATTACCAAATGGATTTTATCCATTCTGATTATCTGAAATCAAATAAGATCGAATTTAACTATTTTCCTAAACTTTGAAATTTAGAAGTCTTCAGCCAACAGAAAGGAGAATTTTAGAATATGTTTGTGTATTTGTTGCCAAACCTTAACCGAAATATGAGTTTTCCATTCTTCCTTTTAAGAAATACTGTCATCACTGCCCATAGCTGCCGCAAACGGCTGCAAGATTTGACCTTCTTCCACACAAACAAGAGGGTCAACGAAAAGGCTTCGGACCAATTTTCGGAAGTTTCCCATGTTAATAGAATGTACAATTAATATGTTTATGTTTCTTAATAATCGTCCGAATTTGTTTCCTGTAAATATTGGGGCAGAAATCAAACAATATTAGCAATGTCTGGGCATATATGGTAAAGATTATACCAAAATGAACGGTCTCTAAAGGATTAAAAATACACTAATGCACATTTTTTTTTAAGTTTGGAGATAGTCGGGGAATGTTTAAACAATAAAAGTGACATACCGCTTTCAAGTAAATCACTGGAGAGTTGGTGTCATCCAGTTACATCCATCTAGTGCTGTCACACTTTGTGTCATGAGTGTACCCGTTCTTACGTGGTCTGTGATCTACGGTGACTTCATTCTCGCATTGTGGCAATCGTGACAGTCTGGTGTTCCATTATAAAAATATCTGTAAACTTCTTTTTTTTCAATTCCAAAATGGCCATGATAAACTTCAGAGGGTATGCCACGTCACTGTCTGACAATTTCAAGACCCTACCACTTTTATTCATTGTTAGATTATCTGATTAACCCTATTTGCTCTCTTCCATTATTTGTTCCAATAACGTTTTAACGCTTCATCTGACTTTTCCTAATATTAATCTAGAGGCGTATTACAAAAGCAAGTTGTTTTCACGGGTTTGGTGTTACCATGGCAAGATTGTGCAATCTTGAGTCAAACGTTTTTAATGTTTTTTAGTAGTTGATTATCTTTTTTCACGAATTTCCACTCTTTATTTATTATCATGTTTTTGTTTTAAGGTGGTGTCGTGTCACGTGAAAGTATTAAATGCATTGATAACAAAAAAATAAAAATTGCCGCCACATCGAGCGGCCATCTTTGATTTGGTGTTTTCTACCTATGGGTTCAAACTATCTCCAGCCTTTATAGTTAACATGCTAACTTCCGAATTTGTAAGTGGTGGGCTACTATAGAATCGTCAACCAGGCCTCTTCACTGCACCCGGGCCCAAAACGCAGGCGGTAATATCGAATTTGAATATTTGTTTTCTGTTTCAAAAAAAAGAAATGGAAAAACTAACCTTAAAGTAAACATTACAAGGTCATTTTTATGTTTAACATCATCTTGGTGAAACAAAAATAGTTAAGTTTCACGAAATTAAGTCAACAGCTTTGGAAAATGTGTGTCCTCTACGCCCCACACCTCCGCCCCCTCCGCCCCCTCCACCCCCGTCCCACAATTGCTCCCAAATGCCCGGTCTGGATAGTGTTATGCCTGAAGAAAAGTAACAAGGTAGGCCTTCTTCTGGAGTTGAGTATTTGTTTTTCCCTATAACCAAAGCGTTACAAATGAGACCGTTTTCAAACAAAATGGGCCAATTTGACATGATAATTATTTTCATCTAAACACAATGAGAAACATTTTTATAACACATTAATTTGTTTTATCTACATAATGAGGAATGCTAATAATCGTTGTTGGTTTTTTTCCCCTTTTATCTCTGTTTAATTACAGATGAAGATGACCATACCAGTGACCCTTGTTTTGGCTTTTATGCAAGTTCAGTTCATGGTGGTTACAGTTTCAGTTTCACCTAATCCGGAAGTGACGTGTAATTCCTGCTGCCAGGGCCCAGCCGGTATACCTGGAAATCCTGGGTCAAATGGGAACCATGGCCAGCATGGGACAGTAGGTCCTAGAGGTGATGCAGGTTCTATTGGTGAGGTAGGTGAACCCGGGGCTAAAGGAGACATGGGGTCAGATGGACTGATTGGTGAGCCAGGCGCTAAAGGGGATCATGGACTGAAGGGAGAGCAAGGAATCGGTCAACCAGGGAAACAAGGACCTCAAGGTCTGCCTGGGATGAATGGTTTGAAGGGGGAGAGAGGTGAACATGGACCAGATGGACAGACTAGTGAAGCAGGTGACCCCGGGATTAAAGGAGACAAGGGGTCAGATGGACTGGTTGGTGATCCGGGCGCTAAAGGGGATCATGGACTGAAGGGAGAGCAAGGAGTCGGTCAACCAGGGAAACAAGGACCTCAAGGTCTGCCTGGGATGAATGGTTTGAAGGGGGAGAGAGGTGAACCTGGACCAGCTGGACAGACTGGTGAAGCAGGTGAAAGTAGTACGCGACGGTCCGCCTTCACTGCAGTGAGGAATACCAACTGCCGCCCTCCAACCAATTACGACCCTTTGCCCTTTGAAAAATTATTGTTTTCAGAGGAAGGGACTGATTTCAACTTGAATAATGGCACGTTTACGTGTACTGTGCCTGGGATATACGTCTTTATGTTCTCAGTATTGAAATCAGGTGGGTCTTACCTATATGTTCATCTGAGGAAGAACGGTAACACCATTGTTACAGGACTTGTAAACGCTGCAGATTATCATCATGTGAGCAACAGTGCGGTTATTCCCCTGCACTATGGAGATCAAGTTCACTTAGCTGTACACGGTCAAGTACGTAGTAACTCTAACCATTACACGTCTTTTACTGGATTCCTCTTGTACGAAATCTAAATGAAACAAAGATACAAACGAAATCAAATTTTGAAATATATTAGTCAACGCTTTAATACAACAAAATTGAACTGATAATTTTATGTGATGTAACCTTTAATTTTATTGTTTTTATTTAAATCAATAGTTTATCTGGAAAAGGGGTCAGTTTTTAGCATGAATTGAATAATAAAAACGATTTTGTATTAAATCATGTAAGACAATTATTACAATAATAACCTTTATCACATTTGTGACTACATGTGCTTGCAAACGTGTTCATTTTGACAAAAACGATAAAATGACAATTCATTTGTTTTATTTGGTCACGTTCGGGGTGCTATAATTGTTAGTTTATCCCATTCTTTGGGAAAATTTATATTTGTATTTGTTCAATGTATAAACCGATATTGTGGTCAGCGTGTGGGGCCCAGCGTGCAATCAGGAGGCCTTGGTGACAACCCTATGGCAATTCTTTGCCTGAAATTTGCACGTTAAAAAATGTCCTTAATAAAACAAATAATACTAAGTCGGCCATTTTGGATTCTCACACTTAGGATTTGGGAAAAAAGGTGTAAAATCTGTTGAAACAAAACATACAAAGATTTTACAAAACAACGTTAAAACTTGCGATCCAAGGGGAAACAAACGGTTGCCATGGTTGCTCCTCCCGCCGCTGGTCTCGATAGGGTGAAATGGATGATTCATTTTTTGCGAGGCTGATGAAACAGGGGGGGGGTCATGCATTTCCGGTCCCCCTTACAGGGATTTACCTCAATGACTGTAAATAATTGAACATTATGCGGGCAAAATATTCGTCCTACTTGAGTCCTTTTTTTTTCGATTTTGTTTGCCTTTAGACAAATCAGAGAAATTGTTATTAATAAGTCCTGAAAAGTCCATTGGAGCCAACTTCACGTCTACATGACATGTAGGTCAGCCCTTGTACTCGATATATTGTTCTGGCCCTACTTTTGTCTAAGGACCAAATATCATGCCTGATTATGTTCATATACAAAAGGGCTCCAATGTCAAACTCTCAGTTTTGCGATCCACCCAATGTACAAAATATATAGTGCCTAATGAAAAAAATGGGGGGAAAACACAAATCTGTAACTTTGTGTTTTGTTTATAGCCTTCAAGTGCTACTTTTGAAGTAAAAACAATAAAAACGTTAGCTGATCAATCACATGTCCATAATGGACTGTACATTGTAGTACATAAATTTGTCAGTTCATTCAATAAAAATGACATTAATCAAATTTCGTTGTGAAAAAAGTATCAAATGAAATGGTATTTCACTGAGGTTAGAAACAAATTCCCCACTTTCATAATTATTCTTTCTATTGGAAAAAGAGTTCATCACAAAATTGAATTTGATCTTGCATTCCCTCTTTAAGTCATTTTTCCTTGATCGTAAACAAATAGTTTTTACGTTAAGGGTCGTCGAGGAAGCACATTGCGTATTACTAGTAGTTTGTTTTACTAATTTTTATATACATTGAATAATAATGTGTTATACTACTGGTAGAATGCAGTGTATCCAAATAAGCTATTATTCTCAAAGTGTACTAGAAGGGTAGACATATTGCCAGAGTTTTAGAAGTAGTGATGATGAAATAGTTGAGGTGTTAAATGTATTTTTGGAATTACAAATGGACGCCATATGTGATGGCCATGTTGGATTTTGTGTTTTTAACCCGTTGGGGTTCAAACTAAAGCAGTTTATTCACGAATGGAATATGTTTAACACGTCAATTTCCAAACTTTTCATCCCAAGAAATACTAAATAATCATCAATCAGGCCCCAATAGATTACGATAACATCGACTTTTTTGTATACAAATGTTTTCTAAAAGTGGTACAAACCAGTGATTATATCACTCTAACAGTAGTAATCAATTTTTGATTATTTAATAATAAAACAAAGTTGTAAAGTTTCATAGCAATTTTGGGGAAAAAAAAACAGAAATTATGGGAAAATACTTTTTGCCAAAATCGGGAAAAAATACCCAAAATGCTCCCAAATGGTAAATTTCTGAATTTGTTTTTTAATAGAGCTTGGTGAAAATGAATGCATTCCATTGGCTTTGTAAGCGGTTTTTTTCTCGTTCTGACATCTAACTCTTGTAGGTTTGGAGTTGGATTATCAACTAACGTGTTGATATTTCAATGTAAATAATATCAGTTTTAAACACAGAAAATGGCTTGTTATTAGTACATGCTTTGGTGTCTACAAATTGATTGACCTATGAAACTTACAATCATATTCCTTCTTCCAGAATATATAATTCAGATTCCAATATAGTTTTTTAGAAGATGAACAGATTAAATACAATGAATTGGTATTTGATAACTTGGCATCATACTAAGTTCTAAAATACATTGTAATCTTTTTTCTCTAGTACGTGAATTCCTTCCAATGATTAAAGATTAAGCTGTTTTTCAGACAACCCTTGATTTTATTTAAACTAACTGATGGATTGAGTTATTGATTGATTGAATGATTGATTTACTGGGGGTGAAACAAAATTGTGATCGATTTACAATACAATGCGCTACCTAGCCCCCTAACGTCATTTGTGCTGTGGTTGTATACTGTTGAATTAATTTATACGAAAGTGGGTGTCTTCGGGTACTTTGCGCCACCTAGAGTTTCCCCGGAGAGGTTATTTTCAAGTAAGTACAAAGCACGCGGAAATGTAATCACAATTGTTGAATTTCGTGCCTATCATGTGTGCTTATCTAAGCCCTATGGAAACACTATCATTACTTACACATGGCGAGAGAGAAAGACAATCTGAAAAAATATGCTTCATTTTTCCCATATGTTTTTTTTCTTCTTCAAATATTGCTAACTCTGTAAAAATACGATTTGCGGATTGCATATTTTCCCCGTATCTAAAACCCACATCAATTATACTAACAACCTGGCAAAGTCACACATTTCTCTAGAGTGTTTTTAAAAACATCGGCTTGTTATTTCCAGAGGATTGCCAATGATCTTTACCTTAAAACTATATTAATAAAAACAGGTAGATTTTCTTCTAAGACTACCATACCTGTAGATGCAAACGAAAACAAAATGTTTGTTTTGATGTCATCCAAGCATTGAAATAAGTAATTTTGATTTGCTGTCAACAGCACCGAAATATATTATAGGGATTTTCTGTAAGGGATACATATTGGAGTAACATTGTTGGTAAAACGGCGTTTAAACCAATTAAGAGTTATACTCGAATAATGCATAGTGTTACCGCTAGGTAGGGGCACCTTTTGAATTGTTGTTGTTAGCGTAAAATGTGTATGCATAATACAAAAAACAGTACAATAATAGTCACATGTGAAAGTTTCAGCTAAATACAATGTCTACTTGCTGAGAAAACAGAAAATAAACTGACTCAAGGTATTTTCACGAGAACGTCGTGTCCATCCAACTTTAGCGAGGTGACATCGGGTACCAACCGCATCTCTGGCCGCAGCATTCGCGAACAGACACCTACCCTCAGTAATCTGAGAAACGATTCATGCACGAATCGCTTCTCAGATCCAAATGTGTTTTTTTATTTTTTATTTTTAAACAACGGGGCATTTCAGACAATTTTTTTCACAGGGAGCTTACTACCATTATCTACCATCGTTATAACAAGTAAGCTCCCAGCTAGAAAAAAACCCAGGCCATTCCATTCATTACCTTTAAATTTGAGCTCCCCAGACTACAGTTGCTATCAGCTTATAAACTACAAGGGAAACTGAGGGGTAACTTTCAAAATAATGTGGGGTTGGAAAAAAAAACAAATTGATTAGAGCGGGATTTTAAACCAACGACCCCCGGTTTAACATGCCGGTGCTGTACCAACTGAGTTTCTGACTGGCACCCCGAACAAAGATGTGACAACATATAAGGATACCGCCAACCTCGTTGTTAGAGTGAAAGCACTTTAAACCGAAGGTCTTTGGTTCAAATCCCGCTCTAGTCAAATTGTCTTTTTCCAACCCCAAATTACAGTTGCTATGTCACACAATTCGGGGCAAGCTTTTGTTTACTTTGAATGATTTGTGTACTTTGAATTATTGTTTAGGCACAACGGTACATTGCTTTGCTTATCTGGATGTTGTTAAACAAAAGCTTGCCCGCACCATTTAATATTTGTAGCATTATTCGCTTGTAGGCCTACTATGAGAAATTCAAATTGAACTGATCCTATTTTTAGAGACCGATACGGACCGGCATTGGCTCTATGTATTGTTAACTATCTGGAATTTGTACAAGCTTATCAGGCCATCCCAGTCTTAGGTGAGACCTGTGGGGCGAGCGAATCGGTCCCAGTGCCTCATCCAAATGCGCCGGATGGGCTGACGTATGCACATGCGCATGGGACATTTCCCCTGAACTAATAACCCCGGTCACCTCTTGGAGTCTCCACGTAGCTCTTGTGTGTATATCCATGTCAAGCAATTATTGTCATTATTTGCCTTGTACTAAAAAAAATAAGGCTCGAAACTGAAGACATGAAATCAAACTTGCAGACCAGTCAAAAACGGATATCAATCTCTCGTGTTGACTACGGCAATCTTCTTTTAATTGGTGCTACGTCATGAATTGGACAGAGTTCATAAAATAGTGCATCTCGTTGTTGGTATTTGTCAAACCTTTGAGAGAACAACACTCCATCAATATAAGTGAACGTTATCATTCAAAAGATGTTGAGGGCCTACAAATTATGATAATCAGTTTGGCACATGAATGTTGGCCTATTTAGTGTGGTGCACCATACAAGGGCAGTCAATTATTCTTTTTGGTCAACAAATTATGCTCAACATTTTGAGAATACGTAGGTCACTGATTTTATATCAAAACAAAACAAGGCAAATGTTGATGAGTGTGTCTACAACAAGGTCCAACATGTTGGAGCATTTACTTGTACTTTTAGCAATGTGAGAAGAAAAACCTGCATGTCACACTGTGTACATTCTAAGGACAAGGCAGAAGCTATATCCAAATCCTCCCTCAAAAAAGTTATTTACATGTCTATTTTTTATAATAGGATTCTAAAAACCTTACAAATTATTTAAAAAATCGACGAGAAGGGTTAACTAATATGGAGAAGCTGTACAAAGGGAAAAGTACTGGAAGGGGCGGGGCTTGGGGGGCAACTTTTCTAACCATGTATTCGTATTGAGTTTAAAATGGTGAACTTTAAATCAAAAAAATAAAATACTCAAGGCCATTTTACTACATTTAATTGTCCTTCCATATTTTATTTTAATTAGCTGTTAATGGGAAGGGGTGGGCGGGGCATGGACGGGGCGTGGGCGGGGCGTGTTGCAAAGTGCCGTTCCAGACACTTTACGGTTGTTGTGGTTATATATAATGGGAACAATTGGATTATAGTTAAGACTGTAAGCTAGGGTTTGGAATGAGAGCTAGGCTTTGGGCTGATTGCTAGGCTTTGGGTTGGGGGCTAGGGTTTGGGCTGATGACTTTGGGGGTGGGGGCTAGGGTCTGGGCTGATGACTAGGGTTATGGTTAGGGGCTAGGGTTTGTGCTGATGGCTGGGGTTTGGGATGAGGGTTGGGGTTTGGGGGTGGGGGCTAGGGTTTGGGCTGATGACTAGGGTTGTCTAGGGGGCTAGGGTTTGGGCTGATGACTAGGGTTATGGTTAGGGGCTATGGTTTGGGCTGAGGGCTGGGGTTTGGGCTGAGGGTTAAGGTTTGGGTCGGGGGCTAGGGTTTGAGCTGAGGGTTAGGATTTTACACGCATCATAGTGCATGTATCACTTTCCGGAAACTTGACATGGGTTTGGGCTGGGGGCTAGGGTTTGGGTCGGAAGCTAGGGTTTTAGCTGATGGCTAGGGTTTGGGTTGGGGCTCGGGTTTGGGCATGTATGTATCACTTTCCGGAAACTTGACATTCATGATGCCATATCTACAACCTCCCCCCACTCCTCTTCACATAGCCTGTTGATTGTTTTCTTCTACCTTTTCCCTGATCAACTAGCCACTCTGTTGACTCTTGATTTTCTTGAATGTGACTTACCGTTTTGTGGTGCACCACACTAAAATAAACTCCCATAGCAACCAACGCTAAATGCTAAATGTTCAAAAATACTCAATTACAAAATATTTAGAGTCTCTCAGCCTCTTGAAAACCAACCAACTATATTTTCAGACAAATGAACTTCAGATTTCTTTTCAATTTTTGCAAGGTTAGCTGTTTGGAATTTTCGCTAACTACCCCAGAAAAAAACACATCGAAAATATGACAAAATATGACCAACTTTAGCGCCTAAGTTTATCAAATACCCTCAAAATTTGAAGCACAGAGATCCAGGTTTTGATAAATTGTTATAATTACAGTCTATTGACCCCAAAACGTTATCATTCAAAAGATGTTGAGGGCCTACAAATTATGATAATTAGTTTAGCGCATGAATTTTTAGTGTGGTGCACACACCTACGGGAGAGCAGAAGTCTCGCGCGATCAAGCAGTCTCGCAAGATATTTGCGAGCGAGCCGTTTCGCTTTCACCGCGACAGAAATTTAAAGACTTGTCCACAAGTCTACCACAGGCTAGGCATTATTGTATTAAATTTGAGGGTAAATTAATCAGGCTGAGAAGAATGATTCAAAGTTAAACTTCCAGGGATTGATCGACTAAGGCAATCTGAGAACGAGGCTGACGTGGTGTGTTCTCGAGGCAGGTGGTGTGCCCATTCAATGTCCATACAATTCCTGTATGTCGTAATAATATACTGCTAATATTGAGCGCAAACATGACAAAGGCGCACATTTTCCTTAATATATGCGGTGTGCTATTTGTGACGACGCAGACTACCGTGCTCGGTAATGTGCAACTTGCGCAATAGAGCTAGGGCGTACATGCTGTTGGAATAGTGTATCTTTACTGAAGCATTCGCAGGAAGTATTTAGCGGGCTTACCTGTGAACTCATATCCACCAACCACAGGCTGCACAACCCCAGGCCTGTGCAAAAGACAACCCCTAGCGCAACAGGAGTATACTTGAAATAAAGCCCTAATTTGACTGAACCGACTCCTGTTTTCCCGTATAACTGTTTCGACTTTAGACAATTTAACAGACGTGTACGTGTATTACAATATCATGTTATTATTGTAGGTTTACAAATGCGGTCTAGAATTAGAATCATGTACCGGCTGTCTTCCCCAAAATGACCGGTGACGCTGTGTGTGCCTCAGATGATGGTGCGGTGGTGCTGGACACGTTTTGTTCTAAGTTGATGCTCAGCCCCACCCCTGGAATTAATTTCAAATGGTGCATCCCCTAAAGATATAATGTTGTCGTGGTCGTCACACAGGAACTGAAGCCACTGACCTGTCTGACCATGTCCATGTTGATGTAGAGACACGGGAAGGAGGCCGGCCCTCTAATTTAAAGAGGACGAGGATTCACCAAAAGACAATACAATAAAAGCAACAAGTTCTATAGATGACGTGTAAAATATAAATTGATCTCCTGTAAGATTTAATCCAAAATTCAATGCAAAACCGCACATTGACTACAAAATAGCATACAACAGTATAGCACAGTCAAAGGTCAAAAGGTCAGCACAACACGAGGCCGGCTACACACACGTACCACACACACAAGTTTACAATACACCGATTCAAATAGCCTTCTACTAATGACAATGTTTATCAAATCAAAATACAATTTAAGACAAAATGATACTCACAGAGAGTTCTAGGACATTATCCCTACCCAATGAATAACATTTGGAGCATGGCCAGAGCCATGCTCCCCACAAAATGGAAAGAAATTCAGATGGAAAATATAATGTGCTCTCTCTTGCAGGTCGCGACCCCAAAGTTAACTTTTTATAATCATCAACACTGAGGGCGCACTTGGGATCCCTACATTGATAACAGTCACTTGGCTGAGTCAAGTGATGATGATGCAGAACAGATGATGATGGTGATGGTAATCTATCAGCGCAAATGCCACGCGATCATTGAGGTTTGTGATATAACAATATAATTAAGAGAAATTGTTGTCAAGCTATAATTGATAAGCGTGTTCTTAGAATTTGGCGAATTATTATGAAAACACGTCTTTAAAGTAATATTGTGTGATAGATAGATAGATAGATAAAATGGTTTATTAAAAAACTGTCCTCGCAACACAAAGGCTGAATTACAACAATACATTAATTTACAAAAAAACAACGAATGAATGAAAAAAATAGGTGGAATAGTTAAGCCACTCCCCTAAAGTTAAAAACATTGCACATTGATCTTTTAAAAACGTTTTCAAACTTAAAAAAACCAAAAAACATCACAGAACTTTACTAAATCACAAAGGAAATCTGCTTCTAATTTTAAAAGTATTCCATTCTATATTGCGTTCACGTAGTTGTGATCGTAGGTAAAAACACTGTTAACCTTGTAAACGGCGTTAACATTGTTCAGGCTTCCAAAAAACGTGTTCGTCCTTAAAGGGAGAGACTAAGACCAAACTCAGTCTTTGCTTTGCGAATCATGTCTCTTCCATAAAGACCAAGAAACCGTACCCAGTCTCTATCCACTTCAACAGCCCCAATCATAGTGTCAAGGATGTTGAACTTCTGGTGATTGAAGCTTGCAATGGTGATGACACACACCGCAAGCATAGAGCATCACACTGGATTCACCAACTCAAGACAGTCCAACCCTTTGGACTAAACATAAACACTGGTGTTAAATAACTTCCCATTACCCTCCACTTCACTCCTGCCTGATAATTCATGTGTTGTATATATTTTGTAAATAAAGTGTAAATAAACACTTTTTTTTCTGTCAATAAGTTGTTTTTTATAAATTTGTTACTATAACTATCTCATGTAGTAACCTTTTTTTCCTCAGGTCCCTCACACCTATTTTTAATATCATCCTACCTTTGATCTTGCTATTCTTTAATTGACCATTGTTAGTTGTATCATGATGCAACTTGCTCCCAAATCCTACCCTTTCATGTTCCCTGCATTGTTATCGAACAATGCATTAACCACTTTTATGGTCCAGTAATCCATCCTTTCATACTATACATCCTTTGTCCTCACCACTTTACTCCTATTGGTTCATAGCCACCAATTGTTTCTGAAAGAGAAACTTTGATTGGCTATAATTTTCCCGCTTCTTTCTGGATCCTTTCCTTAATCCCTTTCCCCTCTCTTTTTCTATAAATGGATATGTATTTGTTTGTACTTGTTTTATGCCTCTGAAGAAGGCCATATACCCTACTCATTATATATATAACTAGACTTATATTGTTTGTAAATTACAAACAAAATGTGTTCGGTTTGTTTTTATAATTTGGTTTTAACCCTTTCCCGATCTGTTTGAAGCACTGTATACTCAGTACTTTTGCGAGTTTTGTAAAAAAACCTAACAAAAAAACATAAAATAAAAACAATTAAACGGAAGTAAAGGTCACAGGGGGTCAAACTTTGTGTAAGATTTTAAAAATACTACAGGGTCTTTCACTTGATCCAAAGATCTTACGTGTAGCAATTATGGTTCTTCAGATATGAATTTGTTTCAATATTAAACATTGAACTAATGTTATGACGTCATCGGTGACGTCATCATCCCCCAAACCTTTGCGGTTTCATTGACACACTACGGTCTATTAAGTACATGGTTAGTTCAAACAGTTACTTGAGCGAGAATTTTTGAACGGGGATGCTATTTAAACTTGTTTATAATGTGTTTGTTTGTCATTTAATTGTAATTTTGATGTGTTTACACTTCTGGATTTTTCGTAATGATCCATCAAAAAATTAAGCCCCAACCTCAAGTTTTTGACATTGTGGTTTGTGGATGGGAATTTGATAGTTTACAGACAAATTTAGTTAATTAACAAAGTTTCTTGTGTGCTGGGATACTATTCCAGCATTCTCCTGTTTGCCGTTGGTGGTTGTAGGCCTACGGGGAATATATCCGAATCATAGACAAATGGAGGCAATGCTAGTTTTGGAAAATTGTTTAAATGTTTTATTCTCAACTTATACTTTAAAATCTTGACAAATTATTGGTTGTTCCGTACAGGCACCTGTAATAGTACTATAATGGTACACGAAATATACTGCAAATAGGTAAAACACCGCACTCCAACAAGTGACGACACACGGATTTACTCGAGAATTATGACGTCACGGGGCTTTTTGCAAAATTCAACGAAAAGTCAAAACCCTTTTGATTCACGAGATATGATTTTTGCACACACAGTACATGTACATATACCTCAACGGTAGTTAGCATCAGTTCAAATCCGACAGTTAGAATTCATACCATGATCAAATTAATAAACTGTTATGTAAGCTACAAAAAAACACCACTTGGCAAGTTTACGGATGAAACATATCAACATGATTGTAGACGAAATAAGGAATGCCCCTCTTTTTTAACGATGATTTTGAAATAAAGCTTACCGCAGTGTAATCACCGTGTCTGAAGGGCAAACTCAGCGGGCCTAGAACGCCTTTGGCAGGCATGGTCACGTCGATCAACGTGATATGGGTGTCGGTGTTTGATGAGAAGCGAACCAATGTCGTTCTTTTTTGGTTTAAGTTTTTGTTAGTTATTAAAAGTCATACAAATCACTAAAGCAGGTGGACATCTCAGTGAAACCTCATCTTCTACTCCTTGTTTTCCATTAAGCCATCAGACGGGCAAAACGGAAATAAATTCACACTGAACTTTGAATGAGGTTGAGATTGCATGTTCGCGACAACGTGTTGTTAATACGTACAAGAATAAACAACGCAATAATGTTCAATGGGCTTTCCAAATTTGCACACAATGTATGGCTGCCTGTTGTACAGTGGCTACGTGAGCACGTCATACGTTTTTCTACACAGGCTTTCTGGACGTTGAACCTTGTATGATCAATGGAGCGGCACAACCAGCAGTATCAAAACGTGGGCTTCAACGTCCGATTTCGACCAGAAGTTAAGGTCAAACTGGTATTATGTCTGTGCAAAAGATCGAGCAGGCTCAAGGACCTACAACCTAATGTAAAAACTTTGACTAAACTATGAGTGGATTTTGAGATATTAATTTTTGAAATTTTCAACTTCCGGTTTGAATCGGAAGTCAAGGTCAAATGGGGTCACACTCTGTGCAGCGTTTGTTGAGTATTTAAAGCACATTCCGATGACGTATAAATTGTAAAAATCTATTGAGGGGTTCAGGACTTTTTCAAATATTAAGCTTTGATTTAATGTATTTCAATACATAATGACGTCATCATGACGTGACTAAAGCGGTTTCATCTCCTAACTATATGTTGAAGTTTCAAGTTTATATGTGCTTGGGAAGTGTGCTTTTGTTATGTTAGCGGAAAAAGCGACGGGAGAAGAGGAAGAAGAAGTATTAAGAAAGAAACAAAACACGGAACAAAAACAAGAGGTGTTCCGGGCGGATTGCCCGAACACCTAAAAAGTCCGCCCCCACCCCCAATAAAACAAACGTTAAAAAGTCTGCCTCAACAAAATTAATAAATAGAAAGTCCGGCCCAAAAAGTTCACCAAGAAAAAGGCAGTATGGCGCATCATAACCGCAACTTGGCCTATACATGGTCTCCTCTGTTTTTGCCCTTTTGCCGCTCGATGTCGATGCCTGGACAGTCTCAACTTTTGTAGACGCTTCCCAGAAAATTTGCATTCGCACGAAGCATTCGCAGGAAGTATTTAGCGGGCTTTACTGTGAACTCATATCCAGCAACCACAGGCTGAACAACCCCACGCCTGTGCAAAAGACAAACCTAGCGCAACAGGAGTAGACTTGAAATAAAGCCCTGATTTGACTAAGCCAACTCCTGTTTTCCTGTATAGCTGTTTCGACTTTAGACAACGTGTAAGTGTATTACAATGTCATGTTATTATTGTAGGTTTACAAATGCGGTCTAGAATTAGAATCATGTACCGGCTATCCTCCCCAAAATGACCGGTGACTTTTGTCGTGGTCGTCACACATGAACTGAAGCCACTGAGCTGTCTGACCATGTCCATGTTGATAACAGTCACTTGGCTGAGTCAAGTGATGATGATGCAGATGATGATGATGATGATGGTGATGGTAATCTACCAGAGCAAATGCCACGCGATCATGGAGGGCAGTGATATAACAACATAATTAAGCTATAATTGATAAGCGTGTTATTAGGATTTAGCGAATTATTATGAAAACACATTTATACTTTGTAAATTGCCCACTTTAAATCATTAGTGTGTGAGTCTGACTATTCCATAGCTAAAAAGTTTGTGAAAGACCGTCTTTAAAGGCATCGTACAAGTTTGGTAATTGTCAAAGACCAGTGTTCTCACTTGGTGTATCCCAACATATGCATAAAATAACAAGCCTGTGAAAATTTGGGCTCAATTGTTTATCGAAGTTGCAAGAAAATGATGAAAGGAAAAACACCCTTGTTGTACAAATTTGTGTGCTTTCAGATTAGGAATAAAAACTTCTTGCAAGAAGTTTTTTTATTATTTTAGTTAGAAATTACCTCTTTCTCAAAAACTACGTTACTTCAGAGGGAGTCGTTTCTCACAATGTTTTATACCATCAACAGCTCTCTGTTGCTCGTTACCAAGTCAGTTTGTATGCTATTATATTATTTTGAGTAATTACCAAACGTGTACAGTGCCTTTAAAGTAATATTGTGTGATCTTTTTAAAACTTGTTCAAACTTAAAAAAACAAAAACATCACGGAACTTTACTAAATCACAAAGGAAATCTGCTTCTAATTTTAAAAGGAACCCATACTTTATTGCGTTCACGTAGTTGTGATCGTAGGTAAAAATTACTGTAAACCTTGTAAACGGCGTTAACATTGTTCAGGCTCCCAACAAACTTGTTTATCCTTAAAGGGTCCTCAAAAGGTAGGGTCAGTCGGTCTATTTTGTTTTATTTATTTTTTCTTGCGAGACGCTGGTACACGATGACCAAAAGGGTGAGAATTAGCCATATAAAGGACTCTTCCTCTGTGCAGACTGCGCTGTTACTGAAGGTAGTAGTATAATACGAATTTACGAGAAAAAAACACTTGGAAAATGTGTTTAAACCATGATTTTGATGTAATTAGGAAACATATTGCTCATTAACAAATAACATATTTTACAAACAAATTGCATTTAGACTTAGATGAGAAACTCAAATCTTGAAAATGTAAATGTATTATTTAACTTATTTTAAGATATGTTAATGTATGAACGTGAGAAAAACTTAAAACTATGTTATAATAATTACTCTAAGCCTGTTTTCTTTATTTGCAGACATTCCACGTACAACAGATGATATTGGTTTCTTTATTAAGGCTGTTCCGCCCCAACTTGACAATCGCACCAACTATAGTTGGGACTGGTCCCAACTTGAGTGTTCAAGTTGGGGCGTCCCAACTGTAGTTGGAACAGTAGTAATTGTACAGGGTACTAGGACCTTTCTCTATGCTAGGACTAAGAGCAAGCAGGGGAGAAATCTCATCTGCATTGCAGGTTGGTTGTTTGTGATAGCAGAATCCCAGAAGAAGAAAAAATTAAGGTCGATCAAAACAGTAGACTTTTTCAGGGTAAAGGTGGAATATTATTCCCACACCTCTTTTCTTTTGTTTTTTGTTTTTTGAAAAGGTTGGCACCAAAACCACAGGCACGTGACAAATTTCACACTCATCTACCATTACAAAGCCAAAACTGGGCCCAATACCCACACAATTAATGAACAAGTTGTTGTTAGGGAGATCCACGCCCGCATTTTGCAGTCCCCACAATCGATCACGGTTCCTTCCTTCCGCGGATGCTATCTGTACAGCCTGGATCGCCCATAGAACTCTACAGTATTATTATACTGTAGAGTTTCTATGGGCGATCCCAACTACAGTTGGGACGCCCCAACTTGAACACTCAAGTTGGGACCAGTTCCAACTATAGTTGGGACGATTGTCAAGTTGGGACGGAACAAGGCTACCATGACTACATATGAAATGAGTGAAACTGTGAAAGAAATGTATCTAGGTCAAAAGAACCACTTGTTGACAAGTCACTTTACACCGCCGACTGGGTATGTCTTTTTTAACAAACCATTTTGCAATTGGCGTAACATGGAGTCTTATCATGAGGCTGCTAAAAAGATGGCTGATGAATTTGTGAACAGTATCAATAATCCACAAGGATCACTTCCAGTGCGCTCAGCAAGAAACGTGAGACCATAGAGAAAACAGACAACTATTAAAATGCACTGCTGAGGCTTTTTTATTATGTGGAAGACAGTGCATTGGTCTGCATTGGTCTAAGGAGTGATCGGGAATACATGTCCAAACCCGGAAATCATGGGAACTTCATAGCGGTGCGCCAACCACAATGAGCCATTAAAGTCCCATTTGGAGATCCCCAAAAAGAAGAATGCCAAATACCTTTCACCAAAAGTCCAAAAAGAGATGGTGGACATGTAATTGGCCAACAAATCATACAACAATTGATATTGATTGAGGTGCAGGAAGCAAGATTCTTCTCTATCATGGTGGACGAAGTCACTTCCCACTACCAAGAGCACATGCCACTCTGTGTGCGATGTGTGGATGCCTTTGGAGCTATACGATATGAGCTGCTTCAGTTTTGCAAGTTAAGTACACTCACTGGAGGTGGAATTGCATCTAAAATCAAAGAAGTACTTGTAAATCACAACCTGTATATCAACAATCTAAGGGGCCAATGATATTGTAAGGGGGCCGAGGGCACTACAATATTTAGTTGGACGCAGGTACGGATTTTAAGGCGGATGGCTCATTGAATTGTCTCTTAGCTTAAACTATTTTATTGTGAATACTGCACAAGGGACCTATATCCTGCACAAGCTGTTAAAGATTGTGCAGGAGTGGTATAAAATAACACACAAAGAAAGATGATTTAGTAAACATGTACATGTAGTTACCATGACAAATTAAGTACACAATAAATTACCTCGATCGGGGGCAATTCCTTAACTCCATGAAAATACAAACAGTTAAAGTCAGATGCGCGTGGGCCTATCACATATAGATCAATACTCAGTTCTAATTAAAGTCACTGCCAATAATTAATCAAGTTAACAGTCTAGGAATTTAGGCCTCTACACTTAAAGGTGTGAACAAAATCCGATAGTTATACTTTGATTAAGTTTAGTCTGTTTTCCTTACTCGAACTACCTCATTCAATTCTAAGTACTTTAAATCATAAACAGCAAATCATAACTTTGAATCCTTACATCTCTCAATACCATTATGACAATGTCACACCGATAGAAATCCCACAACAGATGAGAAAAGGGGCACAAGCTCACTAGTATACATCGTTAGCGCTAACTACACTTACACACGTCTTGGAAACACACACACACACACCAATACATGTGTACACTGCAGATTGAGGACATACTTTTCATACTATCCAATGGAGGACACTGCCAAGAGTCGAATGGTACCTATCGATGTGAGGACATAACACATGAACCCTTTTTCTTGCGGTTCACTAATGTGAATGTGTATAATGGCCTTCTAGGAAATGTTTTGGGGGATGGTACATGTATTTTCTTCTTCTTTGGAGGGGGGGGGGGCAAGCCAAATGTGTAGACTAATCACTTTGCTGTGCCTACAGAGTAACTTTAGGTTATGACTGTACTTTGGTGGTGCATAACGCCTTAAATTTGTTGAAGTGTCATCGTATTTCTACAAAAGTCCTTAATGGTTCTCCAAGTTCGGGTCTGCAATGCCACAGGACAGGACGATTCGATGTCACGTTTTCCCGGAAGCTTCTTCAGCAAAAAGAATCTCTGCAAGCCCTCGTTTACGTCTTTCTTTTCCTGGGCAGTCCAGGGGCGACGCTTGACTTGTCGACGCTTGACTTGAGCTTTTGGAGCTTGAGCTGTTTGGGTTGGTGGCCTTCCTACAACACACAGGAAAGAAGAGGAAAATTAAGATACATAATCAAATGGGGCCTATTCATAAACAAAAAATGTACATTTTACCGAAGTGACTTTTACTCCCTGAGTAAATCAATAAGCAATTTAGCACAAAATAGTGCGATAAAGCTACATCTGCATAAAATGCCTGACAAGAGGCAGCCCAATTGATGTTCATCATGGTGCAGCCATCTTGTTTCATCTTACCAAAATGAGTTGCCGAGATGGGCTGGAAAGCAAACGCAGTCTGGCATCTTATCGCATTTTTGTCTATGGGGGTAAACAGGGAATACGACCAGCATATGCAAGCGACCTACAAGAGATATAGGCAGTCAGAAATATGACAAACTTACTGGCATCAACACTGTCCTCCAAAGCTGGGTCACACGAGTCACCGGAATCACTGCTGTCCTCATCGCTGGTGAAGCCTTCTGCAATAACAAAAAGAGCAATTTCTACATTTAGCTCAATTGCTTTTAGGCACACAAATAAAAATGTTGGCCAATCCGTTGGGTTGGGTGTGTGGGGTTGGGGGTGTACAGTGAATGATATTTGGGGGGGGGGTGTTAGGTGATGACGGCCACCGGCCGAGTTATCGGGCCCCCAAAACAAAGAGCAATTTATACATTCAGCTATGATTGCTTTTTTGCACACAACTAAAAATGTTGGCCAATCCATTGGGGTGGGTGGGGTGGGGGTGGGGTGGGGGTGGGGGTGGGGTGGATGGGGGTGTACAGTGAATGATGTTTATTGGGGGGGGGGTGTTAGTGTTAGGTGATGACGGTCACAGGCCAAGTTATCGGGCCCCCAAAAGAGTTTTTGGGCGAGTAGGGGGAGGGGTCGAGAGCCAAAAACCACACTTTGTTTTAATTTGGAAAGACAAGTTAAAAACGGGTTTGTTTACCTCCAGTAACATGCAACTCCTCCAAAGATTTGCCATGTTGCGAAACCAAGTTGCCTCTCTCCAAGCTCAGGAAAAGTCTAGACAGTTTGGTAACCCTCTGGACAGTGTCTGGCAACTGGTAGTACTCACGATGGACCCGCAAATCATGACCCATGAAGTCTGCAAGTGTTTCAAGCTGATGTTCCTTCAAGGCAAGAATTTGTGCAACAGTCGCTACATGTTTACGAAGCTTTGTAGACCGCATGCTATCAGCATTCTCAAGGCCCGCCTCATTTGCATATGCTCGTAGACAGTCGCTTCCTCGAATATGACCTGTGCCTCCGTAACAACTTCGTGCGAATAAGAACATGTTGTCTTGTGCCACTCCAGCTGCATTTCTATTTGCGACCAGAGCCTTCAACCACGCCATCACATCAGTACCAAGAAGCACAGGAACAGTTCTGCCCCTCTTACCAACTATTTCAACGACTTCGAACATTTTACAGAGGTGCCGTTCAAGATCAGTCATCACGCAATCACCATTCACAATGGCTGCACTACTGCGCTTGTGCAAATCTTCCAGTTTCATTTTAGATACTTCCCCCTGTCGTCTGCGGTTGAAGATAATGAGATGGCACAGTGTGACTTCATTCAATGTCTTCCAAGCTGGTGTAATTTGATGGCCCTTAGCAGAGTGTCAGAGCTGCACTTCCCTTTTGCCAGTTTCATGAAGGAACGATGACATTTTCACCACATCTGCATTTGTCGGGAGAACAGCACGTTTATTGCGCTTTCCTTGGTACAGTGTTCTGTGTGCGTGGGTTGACACAAGTTCTGGCCACTTAATTTCACACAGCTGCCGAAACTGTTCGGCCTGTTTCCTTTTTGCCTAAGACCAAACTCTAAAGCGTTTGCTTGCAGTATGAGTGCACATCTCTTGATGGAATGTCCAATCTTTAGTGCTAGAGATGGAACGTGATACATCTGTTTTCCTTCAGTGAAGCCGGCGACATCATGAACAGCCTTGACGATATCATTCAGATGGTGGGGATGCACGAATACTTCAAGTGATGCATTTGGTTGGTGGGTGTTTTGTCTGAGTTTTATGACAAGACGACCAAGTTCTCGTAGTTTGTTCCGAATGTAGCCATGTTGTGTAACATCGTGGCCAAGCCTAAGGTATTCACGTTTGGCAACTTCGAGAATCAAAGAATCATTCTTGACTACCAGACCAACATTGTCTCTCCTCATAGAACTAAGAACCTTGTTCAACTGGAAAGTTACACCAGCAGGGGGAGGTTTTAACAAATCACTCTTGTTGGCTACTCGCCCCTAACACGACCTATCCTACTGCTACCATCAGTCTGTGCCGGGAGCGCAGGCTTAAGTGGGCACTGATGACGCCAAAGATCAAGACGCACGTAATAGCCATAACAATGTATGCATGGTCCATATGCGTGTGGAGATGCCTCATGATTTGGTCTGTATACTATAATAAGGACACCCTTTCCCTCTCTAAGGACTTGGCAAATGTGTCTGTGACTACCAATATTGCGGATGTATAACAGAAGTTTCTTGCGGGCACTAAGGTCGGTCTCCGATGCTATCTCTACAACTTCCCTTTCATCCTTATGACACGACTGAAGATGACGGGGTAACTTGGCCTGAGGTTCATCACAGTAAAAGCAAAAGTGCTTTTTGTCCCATTTCCTTTGTCCACCGACATTATCGGTCTGCATGACTGTTACGGCACAGTTCTCAAGAGAATCATTTGTGTCACATCCTACAGCTTCGTTGCTTTTGTGAAGTTCGGCAGTTTCTGAAATAGCTGGTCGGTCATTGTCATCCCTGGAACTGGTGTTGGGGTTGACAGACCTTGAAGGATCAGACTGGAAAATAGCTTGTGGGTCATCGTCATCCCTGGAACTGGTGTTGGGGTTGACAGACCTTGAAGGATCAGACTGGAAAATAGCTTGTGGGTCATCGTCATCCCTGGAACTGGTGTTGGGGTTGACAGACCTTGAAGGATCAGACTGTAAATCTGATGTTCGATGGACCAGCTAGCAAGGAAAAGATAAATGACATAATTAACACCACTGAGATATGATTAGGATTATCACACCAACTAAATATATAGGGTTGAGTAGATCAGCGTGCCCATTAAATTGCTAGGCAAATAACACATTACCACTAAGCTAGTCAGAACTTAAACCATCCTTTCAAACACTCTATCCCATGTTGGGGGGGGGGGGTGGCGCGCATTGGTTATTATGCAGCTTTCACTATAAAGCGAGTCGTTTGCCGTAAACAGCAAGTGGTTTGGCACTCTTTTACATTAAGAGAGGACATTTGTTTGCCTCATTACATAAACCTTTGAAAAACGTCTCAATTGTACAGAACATAATATATTATGAAGGAACATAGCATTTTATGAATTTCACATCGATGGAATGAATACATGACATAATCATTTACTCACCTGGTGCTCAAATAAGCAGCGTGTCATGCCACCATCATTGTAACGCACACTGTACTTGATTACTGACTTCCCTGTAATATTAAAGGCAAACGGTTTGTCAGTATACTTCATGATACTTAAATGTGTCCGGGGATGAGGGTTGTAAATTGGCAAGAGTTCTTTTCATTTGCATCACAATGTGCTTTGTCTTATTGGGGAGGGTGCACAGGAAAGGGGCCGCTATGACTAACTAAAGAGTTTAACAGCTTTTCTCCTTCAATGATGTACTTTGACTTTGGCGGTTTTGGGTATTTTGTTCTTAGTTTATTGTTAATTTGTTTGGTGTATTTATTTTCTTTTTGTTTGGGGGGATTACATACAACTATGTGCTATCTTTAAAACGTGCTCTTCATGTGATGGAGATCACAATAAGGGTGTGAAACTGTCATTTCGTGTGTCGACAGTACACAAGTTATAAAACTTGTTTAAATACCTTTGTTTATGGAGGTGATTACAGCTGGATACCATGACGAGTCTGGAGGCCACAGTGCCATTACGCAGTCCCCTTCTTCAAACTAGAAAGAAGACATACAAATTATGTAACATATACGTTATTAATCAAACAAAAGTCAATCAGTTTACTGGAACATGTCATAACACTCACCCAAAAATATAATAAAACATTTGAAGTTGCTTCTACGAGTATCGTCACCCGTTTGAACGGTTAGGGATCGGTGGATTCTATTCCGAATCAGTAGCAAACCAATGCTTCTATTAAAAGAGCATTATTTCGAACCAATTTCTGGGGTAAATAACTTGAGAAAAAGGAAACAGGTCAACTCGTTCCCAGGTCTCGTACAGAAGTAAACTCCTACCCAAAATATTGTACCAAAGTCAACTCGTACCCAAGTCAACTCGTACCCAGGTCAAAACGTATCCAGGTTAACTGTTACCCAGGTACGAGTTCACCTGGGTACGTATTGACTCGGGTACGAGTTGACTTGGGTATGAGTTCACTCGGGTACAAATTGACTTGGGTACGAATTAACCCGGGTACGAGTTGACGGTTTATATGGTTTATTGGAGGTTATTCTAAATCACATGCATCAACAGAAATTGGTAATGTAATAATTCATTTAATTATGTGTTTGTTGAAAAGTGAGTTCACTCGGGTACAAAATGACTTGGGTACGAATTAACTCGGGTACGAGTTGACGGTTTATATGGTTTATTGGAGGTTATTCTAAATCACATACATCAACAGAAATTTGTAATGTAATAATTCATTTAATTATGTGTTTGTTGAAAAGTTTAAGTCATCGTGAACTGGTCAAACGACTGTTTAGTGATATAGTCAGTACAGTACGGATTATAATTTACATGGAAATTTATTTACACTCAGATCACTCACCATTTCTTGTATACTCTCGAGAGCTGCCATGAGTCGAATGTTGGACTCAACGGTCCTGGTGGATGCAAAACACTCAATGTTTACGATGCGTGTCCATGACAGCGCCCTAGCAGTGGCTGGGCCACGCTACCCGTCTCAAATCGAATAAACTATGTTACCGCCAACCGTCATGCATAATGACTTCAGAATTAGAAATGGCCGCTTCTTTCTTAATATCAACAGAGGGCGATGTAACCATCCAAGAGTGCTAAACGGCAACAGAATGGTGTTAACTCACACATACTCCGCTCGTAAATTACGTAAACCGAGGATTACTCCCAAAAGCTTAGATATTTCACTGGCGTCCAAACTGGCTATAATGCTCCATTTATCACAATTTTTCAAAGCGAGGACGTCCTCGCTCTGATTAAAGTCCTCGATGTGCGAGTGTGTATTCACATAGAAGAGCTCGGTTTGCAGCGTTGACATGTACACACACACAACTATTATTCACACTCATACCCCAATGACCAAATGTTGCCAGTAATAACTAAAGGTATGACAAAGTCACCTTAATTACTAATAACATCAAATGTCTTTCATTAATTATCTTGTACTTATTTTCTCCATACATTACTATGCATAGTCTCAATGGGCTCATGTGCATCTCCAACAATGGCTCATCCAAATACATGTGACCACATACATGTACAACATGTGTATACTATATTACACAATGCCTTTACATTACATGAATTACTTTCACTTTCTTAACTTTTCTTACTTAAAAATCACCCTTTTTCTAAAGAGCATAAAAATACCAATTATAATGGCAATGATCTATAACCTTTCAAGAGTGTAACAAGTGATTGATTTATGTTATTTAAGGATAGAACTCCTACTAAAAATTGGCTGAAGCTTACCTGTTAAAGATTGTGCAGGAGTGGTGACCTTTGGCACAAGTAGGTCAATAGGCCAGGAGGTCACACAAGAGTGAGTAAAAACAAAGAGCGCCACCACTCATCAATATGTGGTTAGTGACTGCATCAATATGATGCACTATAAAGAGACAATACATCTAAACTACAGCAAAACAGGCAATTATTCAAACAAGAAGGTGAGAAACATTAATAACATTGAAAAATATCAAACTGGAGAATTACATCATTAAATCAACACTTGGTTCAGAAAGCACAAGTAGGGCTCCTCACAACATGATAGAGCCAAAAACATGAGTGGCCGCGAAAATGGCGTACAGGCCGAAATAAGAAAAGACGCACCTCTTGCAGTATATACGCACTGTGCCTCTCATCGCCTCAATTTGGTCATTTCACACTCGTGTGCACTCCCATTATCAGGGATGTTATAACTAGCCGTAATAACGTGTGCGCCTTCTACTCTCAAAGCCCAAAGAGAACGGGATTGCTATGCCTTCTCATCAAGAAAGGCCTTACCATCACAACCAAGATGGGGCCACTTATAAGTCTCTGCAAGACAAGATGGGTAAAACGGCATGAAGCATATAGTCACTTTTACCCTTCTTACACATTTGTAGTGGAAACAATTAGAGCTGATAGGTCTTGCGATCCATGTGAATGAATATGATAACGCCACTGACATGCTGAGGAAGGGAAGGCGGTGATGCACCAAATATGGTCGGCAGATTCCAAGACAGAGGCAATAGCAATTCTCAAGAACATAACAAACTTCCAGTTCATCACCGCATTCCTCACAGTTTTCCAGTATCTGTCCTAGCTATTTTGAAGATCCTACAGTTAAACTGCATCCAGTGACATTTTAGAAGCATTCCAGCTGGTAAGCCATCATTGATTAATTGAGGGATTTAACCTTGTTATGCGGAAGTTCATTTTACATCACATAGTCGTTCAGACACAGTACTAAAGTCGGTTTAACTCATGGTTCAACCCGATCGAGTTCAACTCTGTGTGTCTGAACGGTTCTAAAGTTAGACCGAATCGGGTTTAACCCAGAAAAGTTAGACCGCCGAGCTGGAGGGTTTATCTTTAGACCGCTTCGGGTTTATCTTTCAACACTGCGTGTGGACAGAATTTAACCCACAACAGATGGCCCACTGACCTCCGTACGCAGCCTCAATGAACACGTCGAAATGAGAGCGGAAAGCGTGCGTCTTTCGTTTGGGTTATTTTGGTTTTCCTCAACTGTTATGTAGGTCTGTTTTTATCAAGATCGATATGAATACGATCGTGTATAATAGCTCTACATCTTCAGCCATGTCAGTTGATTCCTGCTTGATAATCATCACGTCAACAAACGAAATGATCGGACAGTGAATTGAGGAGTATCCGGAATTTTTCAGATCACAACAAATGCATCAATCTGCCGACATCAGCCAAGTTCCACACGTATAAAATCTCAGCTCCCAGATTGCCTATTAAAACATGTAGCTCATAATTTGTTTTCCTATTGGCCAATAATATCCATGTCCTACTCATCAACCAATATGAGATTTCGTTGTGTGCCTGGCAGAAATACCTTCACGCACGTGCTCTGTACATGCAGCATTGTGTACATAAGTACTATAAGAGAAACTGACACTACTCTCGGTTTTGTTGTAATCTTAAGACTCACCTTTTTCCATGCTAACTTGAGTTCTGTGTTTAGATGTATGATCTATGATCTAGATATATATGATCTAGATGAAATAGTGCCTTACAAATATTAAGTGTAACATGTATGTTATGTTATGTCATATCAGTCAATTCCTAAGCTAACTTCAACTATAATGTTCTCTCATCTTTAACATATACAGAGCAAGCTTTGCATACCACAAGCCTCCTTCAACTAGTAAATACCGTCGAACTGTACTCACATGACACGCCATCTCCAGCACGAAGTGACCAAGAAATGTTCAGATGGCGTTTCAAGTGGCAACAAGAACGTGAGAGGACCGGTAATGAATTGCTACCCAAATCATGTGCAGACGCAATGAGGAAATGCGACAACAGAAGTTTCCCCAACATTTTACGTCTGCTACCACTCATCTGTGCAGTAAATGTGACGTCATGTGAGTGCGAACGCGCTGCATCGGTTCTCAGAAGACTTCACGGCTTCATGCGCACAAAGGAAAGGTTGACAGGGCTGGCATTGATCCACATCAACTATGACTATCCCATCTCTTTGGACACGGTTGTTGATAAGTTTACCGAAATGCATCCACGAAGGTGGCGTTACAACACATATTCCTGTAGTAGCACTAACAGAACATGTTAGTGACATATCACATCGAGAAAACCAATAATGTAACAGTTACCATTATAACCAAACATAAGAATGGAAGCCCCCGAAAATTTTATAACAGTCTCCAAAACACAGGTTAGAATGGAAGCAAGCAAATTAATAAATAACACATTTATCAAGTTACTGAATGCAAGCCAATTATTTAAAATCAAAACATTGATTATGCACAAACACCTAAGGAGGATTTCTACGTAAACGCTACAACAGCTTTACATTGTCATGTGGAATTTACCGAATAGGCCCTCAATCTAAATCCTCTCAACAATGTACTAATTTTATGGTATAACTCTATCTCACTACTGATCAATTGAAATCATTTTTCACATGCACATTAAAAGTCCGTAGGTCCAAAATTAGCCAGTCAGACCTGTAACCCCAACAAGCCAATAACACTCTATCCTATTGCTGTCCCGCACTTCGATCCTTACTCCCCCTCCAGAACTTCACACAACCCTATCGATGTACCCGACCTCAACCAAAAAAGGAGCATTTGAAACCCCAGCCGTAGTTACCATAATATGTAGTGTTTTAAATGTATTCAAACCTTGTTTTGGGGTTGCTCATCAGCAAGTTTAATAACTACATAATCATTATTATATTTCTTTTAAATGTTCATGTCAAATAACCAACATTATAACAGATTGCCCAAACAGCATCCACCTTAGTTTATTACCACATACGACAAATATAGACACATGGCGTTTGTACTGTGTGGCTTGAGCAGCCATTTTATTCTAATTGAATACGGATATAATTAGATCTTAAAACCATGAACATTTTGTTACAAATGCAATCAATTAACCAAACTGCATTTTTAAAACTGAAAGGAACTCTTAATATATTTGCAAGTGCAGTATGGGATCTCCGGCAGTAATTTAATCCGCGAGATCTTCAACATTAACAAAATTGATTTCCGGTAGTAATCCAATCCGCGAAATCTCATACAATTATTCAAAAAATTGATTTCCGGTAGTAGTCCAACCCGCGAAATCTCATACAATTATTATCAAAACTTATTTCCGGTAGTAGTCCAACACGCGAAATCTCATAATTATTATCAAAACTGATTTCCGGTAGTAGTCCAACACGTGAAATCTCATACAAATGGTTATCAAAACTGATTTCCGGTAGTAGTCCAACCCGCGAAATCATCATTTATTAAATGCAAGGGGAAGAGTTAAATAACAACTAAAATGGCATACGCCGGGTTGCGTTAATCAAATCAAATAAAAAAACCACAGTGGTAGCAGGTCAATGGCAGAATAAGTTTCAAAGCTAAATTTGCCAATAGAACAAGCGTCTGACAGCAGCCACTCAAATCAGCTCTGTATTTGTTTGTTAATTTCTTAGTATATTGCTCATTTTGTGTTCTTATTCTTATACAACTGGATTTGTTACTACACCTGGAATCTACAAGACTTTTTTCTGTGTGTCCTGAAGTCATCTGAGTTGTGAAAATAGTGATTTTCTGTTGGAATTTTTCACTGTCTCATTTGAAAATTCTGGTGTACAAAGCTAACACACACTTTGGTGGCTGTATGCTGTGCAGTCAGCCACCTCGTCCATGGACATTGTTCGCCCATCTGGGGACAATGGAGGTAAGTATCCTTTTTATTCTCTCCCTGCTTGCTAGACCATTGTACTGCACTGACTCATCTGTGGTCAGCTTTGTTCCATCAGCATCAATTGGGCTTAGTGCTTGCATTCTGCCAAAGTCACAGCTAGGATTCATCCAGCATCGAAAATATTTGAAACGCCCTGTGTCATATTATGACAATTCCCCAGCCACTTTTCATCTGGAAATTGTGATCTTCGGTGACATTGCTGTAAATCCCGGCCCTGAAGCTGAAAATAACTCTAACTCAGCAGAAGCTAGTCCAAACTCTGCAAATTCCTACTCACGTAACAAGCTTCTCAGTCTCCGTTATGCCCCATCCACACGTGCCTCAACTCTGCCTTCCTGTAAATTTACATTGCAGAATCTTGGCCTTTTTGTAAATCCCAGCACTGTTTACCGACCTACACATCGTGGTAAAAAAGCTGGTCGCCGTAGAACTGTTAATAAACTCCCTATACCTGAAGTTACACCCCCATCTGTTCTAGCACCAGTGACTCCTGTCAAATCTCAACTCAGCCTTTGTGTTCTGAACACACAGTCCATCTGTAACAAGTATGACGATTTTGCTGATTTTGTTCTGCAAAAAGATCTGGACCTTGTTGCCGTTTCAGAAACATGGCTGAGACCAGATGACAACTTAACATGTCGTCAGTGTACCCCTGCTGGCTACTACTTTCAACACATCCCAAGACCTCACAAGACCGGTGGAGGAGTTGCAATACTGTAAAGATCTACTTTATCTGTCTCTGTGAAAAGTAATGACGTCCAATACACAACTTTTGAATCTCTTCATGCTGAGGTTTCCGGAAACTCTAAATCTGTTCGCCTTGTCATTGTATACAGACCTGAAAGAGATTCTAACGGCCTTGTGACTTTCTCAAGTTTTCTTAAGGAATTTGAGAATTTGATTTTAGAATATCTCCTTCATCCATCGGAAATCATCATCACCGGTGACTTTAACATTCATGTTGATGACATCCACAACACCAATGCAAACCAGTTTAAGCATCTACTTCAGGCTTTCGGTCTTACCCAGCATATCAAGGAGCCGACTCATCGTCTCGGTCATTGCCTGGACCTTGTCATAACTCGTGACATCACCCCACCTATTGTCTCAAACTTTGTTATTCTACCTGGATTCTCAGACCATTATGCAGTCATGTGTAACTTGAGTCTGTGCAAGCCCAAAGTCCCAACCGTCACTATAAAGAGCCGACAGTGGAAACATGTGAATTCTCCTGAAGTGTTCCGCGACATAGGAACTCATTTAGCAAAGCTGGAAATTGATCACGACTGCTTGGATTCCTATGTCAGCCAATATGAGAGTAATATCAGTGACATCTTGGATAAATACGCACCCTGGAAAACAAGATCAGTCAAGGTCCGAACTGAAGTTTCTTGGTTCAATGATGATATTCGTACAGCAAGAAAGATCTGTCGTCAACTTGAGCGGAAATGGCGGAAAAATGGCAAGTTGGAAATACAACGACGAGAATATCGCAACCAATGTAAAGTAGTCAGGAATTTGATCAACCAGGCAAAGATCACCCATTATTCATCCCAAGTACAAGAATCCTCAGGAGATCAAAAGAAGCTCTTCAAGATAATTGGTAAGTTGTTGCTCAAACCCAAAACCCCCGTCCTTCCATCCACTTACAATGATCAGGACTTGGCAAATGAATTCCAAAAATTCTTTGTCACCAAGATTTCAGACATCCGCTCATCTTTTTCATCAGTCCCTTACAACATGCCGCAGACATTGCCACATCTTCAACCAGAGTGCAGACTATCTGTGTTTGAGCCTGCCACTGTTGCTGAGATTCAAAGGGTTATTATGAAATCTCCTTCAAAATCCTGTGAGCTGGATCCAGTGTCAACATCCATGATGAAGCAAAACATTGATATATTTTTACCCTACATCACTAATCTTGTAAACGAATCTCTCAGTTCCGGTTGTTTTCCCGATAGCCTCAAAGTTTCCTACATGAGGCCGCTCATCAAGAAACCAAACCTGGACAAGGAGATATTCAAAAACTACAGACCGGTTGCAAACTTAAAATATCTTGGAAAAGTCATCGAACGAGTAGTTTCATCACGCATTTCTGATCACATTCATAATTTCAACCTGTCCGACGTGTTCCAGTCAGCATACAAGCCTTTCCATGGGACAGAAGCTGCACTAGTCCGTGTGAGCAACGATATTCTTTCTGCAATGGACAATGGTAACCTAACAGCACTAGTCCTGCTAGACTTGAGTGCTGCCTTTGACACTGTTGATCACAACATCCTTCTCTCTCGGCTCCAGAATCACCTTGGCATAGAGGACACAGCCCTAGCATGGTGCAAATCGTATCTCTACAATAGAACTCAGCATGTATGTATTGGCACCGCAATATCAGACCCTGTTGTTTTGAACTACTCTGTGCCACAGGGGTCGGTACTGGGCCCGCAGTGGTTTACGCTGTACACTTTACCGATTCGTGACATCATCCTGAAATTTAATCTGAATTACCATGTGTACGCAGACGACACTCAGCTATACATCACGTTTAAATCTTCTCAAGAAAACGCCAATGCATCTATTGCAAGACTTGAGAAATGCATCCAAGAGATTCGACGTTGGACACAACAAAACTTCCTGAAGTTAAATGATGATAAGACAGAGTTCCTTCTATTTGGGTCACGTCAACAGTTAACAAAGGTTTCAGTGCCATACATTTCCATCGGTGATGCTCGGATAGCTCCCTCGCTGCAAGCTCGGAACTTAGGGGTTATTTTTGATTCATCGATGACACTTCAACCACACATCAACAACATCGTTCGTCTGTCATCATATCACATCAGGAATATTGGTAAGATTCGTAAGTACTTGGACAAAAGTGCCACTGAAAAGGTCATTCATGCATTTGTTACTTCTCGTCTTGACAACGGCAATGCTCTTCTCTACAGCCTTCCTAACAACCAGATTTCCCGTCTTCAACGCCTCCAAAATACCGCTGCCCGCATTGTGACACTGTCTAGAAAATCCTGTTCTATCACCCCCATTCTGAAACAACTACATTGGCTCCCTATCTCTAAACGAATCATCTTCAAGCTGATGCTCATTGTCCACAAAGCACTTAATGGCAAGGCTCCCCACTATATTTCTGAACTACTTCAAGTTTACACTCCATCAAGGAATCTTCGATCAAGTTCCATGCTTCTCCTCATTGAACCCAAGTCTCGACACTCATGGGGTGACAGGTCTTTTTCTTCAGCTGCGCCACGCATCTGGAACTCTCTACCGCTTAATCTTAGATCTTGTCTTTGTACCACAAAATTCAAATCTCTTCTCAAAACTCATCTTATGTCACAGGTTTTCAAGGACTAATTTTGTTGTGTCTGTTTTGTCTTTGTTTTGTTTTTTGGTTTTTTTACTGCGCCTTGAACACCCAGCAGGGTGGATATGTGCGCATTACAAGTCTTATTATTATTATTATTATTATTTTTTTTTTTTTTTTGGCTGCAATGGAGACACACATCTCCTTTTATTACATTCAATCAAAACCCTTTCAACAAAAAACAACAACACTACATAACAGATCAATGATTAAAAGACCATTATATATACAAAACTAAAAAGAAAACAAAACAAAACAAGAGGACTTAGAACGAAAATACAACTTTTTCCCCAATCATGTGGCACAAAGCCTGGTTTTTACAAAACAATTCAACAAAATCATCATCATTAATCTTTGTTTTTCCAAAAGAATCATTCGTTTAAGTTTGTGCTGGAACAACTACAACAATTTTTAATCAGAAACCGGATTGATTGCAGGAGATTTCTGCATCTGGAGTTCCAGATAGTTCTGTGAAGTTTAGCTATTAGGAACAAACATATGTTGTCAATTTGTTTGCCGTATCCCAATATTTTGTTACTGTCGTTGAGATAAAAGTGTTTATTACCCCTATACTTACGAAGAACATATTCCAAAAATAACCAAGAAGTCCAAGTACATTTACAATATATAAAAACGTGTTCTATAGTCTCTTCCTCTTGTTTACATAAACCACATTGATTGTCCTTAGGTTCTATTTTTTCATTTTCTGTAAAACATCACAAGTAGGAAGAATGCGATGTCGCAACCGAAACCAGAGATCTCTATCGTCAAAATCAATACTTTGGGTGTTAGCTTTTTCCAAACCTCTTTCCAGTCAATAATGTTTTGACGAATGTTGCTTAATTGGCCAGGTCTTTTCAACAGTTGGCTGAACAAAGCGGTCTATAACCATGCTCTTATAAATAGTTTTCACAGTAGTATCTGAAACACGAACACTCTCATCATTATTTTCAAAATGCAACATACTACTGACGTGACGTGCTGGACCTTCTCTGCTTTCTGTTAACAAATCATCACTGACATGTTTCCTTAAACCTGACATAATTTTCCCTGCATTAATTGGTTTGATGTGACATTTCTTGGCCAATTCCTGAGCAGTTAGAAGATTGCCATTATTCATGACATGTTTCAGACATACCATACCATGCTGTTTCAAGATTTTAGTATCCATTTTTTTGTCTGTATTGGTAATGACAGTATTGTTCCACAAAGGTATCTCAATGGCTTCATTAATACAAGTCACGTTTGGTTTCATCACACCATTGGCCTTTTGAAAGGCCAGCACAAGCTCTCTATAAAAAGGGCAATTTAGAGCCAATCAGTTTAGCATTGTTAAAGACAAACCACCCGAGTGATTGATCGGTGTTCGCCTGTTTGATCCAAAACTCGAAAAGGAATTTCCATTTCCCAGGTCTCGAGCTGTATTTCTGAAGCCACTTTAATAACAAAGCATCAAGTTTACATGAAATGTTGATTAAACCAGTTCCACCTAATTCTGATGGACCTCTGATAGTGTCTCTTCTTATTTTGTTAGGTTTAGAAGACCAATAGAAATCAAAAATACTTCTATCCAATTCGTCTTTCAGATATTTGGGGCAAGGGACCACTGAACCATAATACGCTAAGCTGCTACCAATGAAACTATTCACAACAACAGCTTTCCCTTTCATAGTCAGTGACCTTTCTTTCCATCTATTCAGAACATTTTTCGTTTTGTTAACCCGTTCCAACCAAATGTCTTCTGGTTTGACACCATTTCCAAAATAAATGCCAAGAATTTTAATCTTTTGATTATTCCAATTGAAATTCCCTGGCTTATCTGTTCTGTTTTTCCACGCACCAAGCCACAATCCTTGAGTTTTAGAAACATTTATTATAGAGCCTGACCCTTCTCCATAACTGTAAAACAATCTTCGTAATGCATTGAACTCTGTGTTGTCAGTAATAAGAATACTGGTGTCATCAGCGTGTTGAATAATTTGATATTGAACAAGTTGCCCTGGAAGGATCACACCTTTAACTCCATTGTTACCTCTGATCAAGTTAGCTAGGCCTTCAACACATATGGCATATAAAAGAGGGAAAGCGGCACCCCTGTCTTATACCTCTGGTCGCTTGAAAGGGCTCGGTAATGAAATTATTGACATTGATGGTAACCGTGGGATTGCTGTATAAAATTTCAATCCACCTTCTCAAAACCTGAATTCCCATTTTTGCATCATGGCAAACATATATTTCCATTCAATACGGTCAAAAGCCTTTTCTTGATCAATGCTAACAATGGCTGCTTCTTTATTATGTAAATTCACATAATCAATGACATCTCTAAGAATCATCAAATTGTCTTGAATATTTCTCCCTTGAACACCACAGGTCTGATCTTCATTGATTAAATTAGGTAGAATGATTCTAAGACGTTTAGTGATGAGTTTAGAAATTATTTTATAGTCAACGTTCAGTAGGCTGATTGGCCTCCAATTCTTCAGATCACTTCTTTCACCTCTATTTTTAAAAATTAACCTAATTAAGGCTCTATTCATAGAGTCTGGTAATCGACCTTTTGAAACAGTAATTTACCAAATCAAGAAAATCACTCTTTATGAGATACCAGTTACTTAAATAGAATTCGACCGTTAGACCGTCTGAACCAGGCGCTTTGTCTTTCGCCATATCTTTGAGCGCTAAAAACAACTCTTCCTCAGTGATCGATTTCTCTATGTCTTGGACAACGTCTTCTTCAAAACAATACGTCGAGACCGTTTTTAAAATTTTCTGCAAATGGAAATTGTTAATTCCCTCTGAAGAAAAAGATTGTTATAAAACTTCCGAACAATATCCACCATTTGAGAAGGTTCATTAGTAACTTGCCCATCCGTATTTTTCAATTCTTTAATGAGATTGTTTTTCTGTTGTTGCTTTTCAGTTGAAAGAAAGTATTTGCTCGGTTTTTCCATATCACACTTATTTTTATGTGAACTTTGACCTTAACTTTTTCCCATTTAGTAGTCTCATATTCTGTAATTTTACTCTCTATTTCTTCAAGTTCACAAGAAACGTCTTCAGAGGTGTTAGTAATGATTTGCTGGTACCTTTTCTTTAACTTTTCTTCTTCTTTACGTTCTTTGTACATTTTTTCTCCATCATAATCTTTAATGATTTCCTTTAACCTATTCTTTCCTATATCCCACCATAAAGAGGACAATCATACAGAATTTTCTGGGTTTTCCAAAATTCCAAAACATATCCAGTCTTTGTTTACATTGGCTGTCTTTAAGAATTTCATTATTACAAAACCATCTTCCTTTCCCGGTGGGCACTGTTTGATTATCTAACCTGACTATAACTGTACTATGGTCTGATAACCCGGATGAATCAATGCTAATCTCTTTCAGCTGATTGCTTAGAGAGTTCGAAATGAGGACATAGTCAATTCTGCTTGGTCGTTTGATCCCTTTGTGATAGAAAGTAAAACCCGGATTGTTTTCTTTACTCAGTAATCCCCCCGTGTCAATTAAATCATTTTCCTGAATGACATTGAGAAAACACGTTCTGCTTTGATCATAAATGTCAGCATTGATATCACAGTTAAAATCACCACCGATTATACAGTTATAGTCCTCAATAATATCTGAAAGAGACCTACCAATTCTCTCATAAAAATGCTTGCGAAAAGTCGCATTATTTGGCGCATACAGTGAGATGAGACTAATCACCTCGCCTCCCATAGCAATATCACCTTTAACCCATCTGCCATTGGAATCATTTTTAAAATTGATGAGATGAAGGCCGCTCTTTTGGGAAATAAGAATGGCAACTCCGCAACTATTTGTTTTCCCGTGACTGAAGGCGATTTGCCCACCCCACTGTCTGCGCCATGTTGACTCATCCCCAACCTCACTATGAGTCTCCTGAAGGAACACAATAGCCACTTTTTTCCTTAAAAGGTATTCAAAGACAATTTCCCGTTGTGGGTTTCTAAGCCCATTGACATTGAGCGTTGCAATTGTGTATGCCATCAGAAAACAAACAGCGATGCCAAACAACAATTTATGAGAAACTTGGTACTTCAACATTTACAGTTATAAAAAGGATTATTTCTGTTTTGCTTTTCCTTTCGTGTCATGTCTGACTTGGCCGATCTGATATGGTTCTTTTCGGTGGTGGGCATTTCCACTTCCGCGTTTCTTCCTAAAACGTTGAACACCTTTTCTGACATAAGGCACCCATTTTTCTTGAGTTTGATCTTGTTCAGTTTCTTGAGTTGTTTCATGCTCGTCTCCCTGGCCCTGACTATCTTGGTTCATGTCTTCCATTTCTTCATTGTGTGTTGTTGCGTTTGCTGTTTGTTGATTCTCTACCAAGTTCTTCTTGACAGCTTGAGCCCAATCAAAATTCTTATTGATCCCTTTTTCAGGCACCATGCTGGACAGTATTTCAGTTTCTTGTGTAGTATTATGTTGCTCATCTGATTCTTCCTGACTGGCCAGGTCGGTGTTCTCTGCAGTGGTCTCCTTAGTTGTTTGTTTGAAGGTTTCTCCCTGCTGTTTCTTCTTAATCTCGCCCCCTTTCACTGCTTCATCCCAAAAACCTTTGCCAGCCTTTTGGGCGAGAGCAGTGTCTCCTTTGCCTCGTCTCCCTTGGTGTGGTTGTTTTCTTCGTCTGTTTCCCCTTCGTCATCAGTGTCATGCTCTCTACTTTCTATGTTTTCTTCGGTGCCTGTTTTCTCTTTTACAGTTGATTTTGCTTCTTCCTTTCTGTTTGGAATCTCTCTAATAAGAATTTCATCGTTGTCCCATTCTTCTTCTGTGAAATGTGGTTCATTGTCGGCAATGTCTTCTGTTTCTTCTTCAACATCTTCTGTACTAGCATCATATTCTTCTTCATTTCCACCGTCTATGATGCTTGTTTGACTCAAAACTTGGTCTACTGCAGGCATGTTTTGAAGTTGCTCTAATTTGTCATGAGTCCGATCGGTGTTCTCTAGACCCACAGACGAAGCAACGTCCTCGCTGGTTACAGTCTCTGGCCATGTGCCCTGGTTGTTGACAAATTTTGCATGTTTTCTTGTCCTCGATGTCGTACAGGTAAGTTGAAGTTTCCAACCCTGATAAAACTTGGGATTGGTTTTGACGTGTTTGATAAGCAAACTGCGGACTCCGTTTTCAATTTTCTTATCAAAATAATGATACTGTCGTCTGACGTTGACCACTGTTCCATACTGCATTAACGCATTTTGGACGATGTTGTCCTGCATTTCGAAGGAGCCTTTACATACACCACGACTGAGTTGATCAATTCAGCTCTTTCACATTCTATTATCATTCCATTTAAATGAAGTCCACTTGTTGCAATTCTTTCACATAGGTGTTCATTGGTAAGCGTCACGTTAAACCAGCTATTGTCCAGCTCTGCAATGCATACCACTGCATTTTCCGTATTCAAATCTTTCTTCACCGCATCATTGACTTGCTTTGCTGTTGGTCTATTGTGCCTGATAGAGAAGCGAACGGTGTTTGGTCTCCTCAGGGTGTTGTGAGACATGGCGCCACCCTTAAAAGATGGCGTCTTTGGGCTGCCAGCCCTGATGAAAACTAAATTTCCTCAATAGTCCTCAGAAAAACACTGAATTTGTGTCTGAAAAAGGTAGGAAGAATCCTACTACTTAGATGAAACACCCTATTTACTCACAGTTATTACAGCTGCAGTAGAAACGATGAAAACGATGATTTTGCGGGAGCGAAGTTGGCATACGTGTTGCGACCTCGAACGCATTATTATTATTATTATTATTATTATTATTATTATTATTATTAACAAAAAAAGAGCAAATGCTTCAGAAAGTACTAATTGAATAAATACACCCGATGACTATGAAGGTGTACACAATGAAATTCCGCCAAACGGTCATTATGGAATAATAGCCTCGTTGTGAATTTGTCAAATAGTGGAATAGTGCGATACCAGGGCAACACAAAAAATATCAAGTAAACATTTAGCCGACTTATCCGTCAGGTGTACCCCATCCTGCACTATGCGGTTAATGGCCCGCCGTGTCCGCTCCACCTTATTTTGATTGTATGCACCCATATAATAGATACGGGGCAAAATACTTGACCAAAACAACACCGCGTTAGGAAGCAATTGCCTAGTGTAGCACAGTATACGTCGTATGCTAACTAGCATGTCCTTTTTGGGCAGGCGGCCGAGGTCGTTCGACCCCACGTGCAGGATACAAACATCCGGGGTCTGGTTGGCTGTAGCCCATGTCTCATGAAGAAAGTCATTGAATTGTGACAGGCACAGACCACGCCTTCCATAGTAGCAAACTTCAAACTCCCGAAGGCAAGCTTCATCACCGCACCTCGCCGCCGTCCGGGACATCCAGTGCACAAGTGAATCACCAATGACCCACACCGCGGGCACACCGTGATGTAAGGTCGCTCAAAAATAAACAGAAAGAAATGAAAGGGTGTTTGTTTGGCAATATCAAATGATAATGGTACATGATTCATACAATAAAGTCAGGTGCAATACAATTCAATTCAATTCAATTCAATTTATTATAAACATCACGTTAAAAACATGAAAATTGCCTTCCAGTGTGCATCAACGATAAAAATCACAAATATTTAAAAAATATAATAGAAACAACAAGTATAACAATATAAACGGGACAACATACGCAAAGACATAGATATTTACAACCATCCAAAAAATACAAAGGATGACAAAACAAAACCACCTAAAAACCACCAAAGATGAACAATAATAAACAACATAAATACAAAGGAGGCCTACAAAAATGGTCAGTGATGCCAGCAAACCAGGAAAAACAGAAAAAGGAACAAAAGCAGGCAATACGAATGTATTGTCGGTAAACATTGGATTTCCAACGTCCCATATAACTGACAAAAATGCAATAAATTGAACAAGGGATTGTAGAGACGGGGAGGTTGTATTATTGAAGCCATGATTTGAGCAAAACCACTGGAAAAAATGCCAGGCCCTTTGGTAAAGCAAGTGCGTGCGGGGGGCCAATGAATGGTGCAACAAGCCTTGTACCACTAACTGAAGTCGGCCCAAAGGTTGCTGGGTAAGGGAGTCATAACGGGGTCTGCCCCGGGAGCCAACTGGCGAAAACGTTTCATCTGAAAACGGGAAAGAGCATCGGCAATAGAATTATCAACACCAGGTACATGACGTGCCTTGAAGTGAATGTTGAATTCCAGACAATGCAATACCATTGAACGAACCAATTTCATGATCTTAGGACAATGTGACGTCTGCCGATTGATAATAGACACAACAGCCTCATTATCACACCAACAAATTACCCTGTTATTCCGCAAGGCGGGACTCCATAAACGCAGAGCAAGTGTAATAGGGAACAGCTCAAGAAATGCTATGGACAAGTTCAATGAACGAATCGCATCTGGCCAACGGCCTTGCGACCAACTGCCATCAAAAAATGCCCCATAGCCTAGTTCTGCTGAAGCATCCGTAAACAAATGAAAGTTACCATTAGACATCCAAATATCGGGTGGAAACATAACTGAACCAATAAATTGTAACAACAATTGTTGCCAAGCAAGCAGATCTTCCCTAGCCCCTGCTGTAACACGAATGCGATGATGTGGCTTAGAAACACCCCGTGTCATATCAGATAAGCGCCTCAGAAAAGCACGACCTGGCCGTACTGCCCTACACACAAAATTCAAACTTCCTAACAAAGATTAGAGATCACGGAGTGTGACCTTCTTCCTAACCAACACACTGTCCAGTTCAGCCTGCAAGGCATCTAGTTTTCCTGGAGGCACCATAACTTCCTGAGATAATATATTAATTGACAAGCCCAGGAAAGTTAATGTAGTTGTCGGCCCCTCAGTTTTCTCAACCGCCAAAGGCACCCCGAATTCCTTGCAAACGACTTTAAATGACTGCAGGGCATGCTCACACTCGTGAGTTGCCTGCTTACCAACGAAGAGAAAATCATCAAGATAATGCAAAATGTTGGAGGTAACAGCGACTTTGCGGGCACTGTACTCAAGGAAGGTGCTAAAACGTTCAAATGTGGCACAATAAATAGAACAACCCATTGGCATACATTTGTCGAAATAGAAGTGGCCATCAAGAGTGAAACCTACCAAATTAAAATCATCAGGGTGAACCGGAAGCAAGCGAAACGCTGATTTGATATCAGATTTGGCCATAAGAGCCCCAGGACCCAAAATAGTCACCATGGCAACGGCATCATTGAAACTAGCATAAGTGACTGACGTTAAAGATTAATCAATGTGATCATTAACTGAATCCCCCAGCGGCGAAGAAAGGTTATGAATCAGGCGAAATTCTCCAGGCACTTGTTTTGGTACAAGACCAATCGGGGAACAGCGGAGGGCCGGCAAAGGAGGATCTAAAAATGGGCCAGCGACCCGGCCAAGTTCAACTTCCCGGCCAACCTTCTGCCTAACCATGGAAGGATTGTCAAAAACAGAAGTCAAATTACGAGCCAGTGAACCAACCCGTTGACCAACGTAACCAAGCCTAAAGCCATAAAAAAAAACCACGCAAGAGGATTTGAGAATCAAATTTGTTAGGATATGTATGCAAAAATGGAAGCAACTTATTGAGTCTAATTGGGGTTGGTGCTAGCTTTGGCTCTGCAATGCACGGCGGCATGACCGGCGTAGGAGCAGTTAGCGCATTGGTGCGCGTAACGGCAGGCTGTACGCACGCACTGGCCACGGTTGAAGCCGTGACAGGTAGGGGGCATTTGGGTTGACTGCCGTTGTCCCACTCCACCATTGCGGTCGTGCTGCTGAAAGGAGCCATTGTTTCCGTAGGGACGAAAATTATGTGGCTGTAACTAAATAAATTTAATAAACTAAACCAGAATAAAACAAAATCACAGGTTTATTCTAGACAATACACACACAATAACACATCTCTAATTACACAGTATTGACATTTTCGTCACAGCTAGCAACACTTCAAGTACTGATTTGAATGTAACTACAACAATTAGACCTACAAGTAAAAGTGTCCAACTGTAGTTAATGCACAAAAACAATTTGGTCAAATGAATTAAAACCCTCATGTGACGACTGCAGTTCATATGTTCACCTCAAGTGAGCAGGAGTTTCAAGAGCAGAATATTTAAAAGGGAAAAATAATCCCACACCTTGGTTTTGTTCTAATTGTTCAGCAAGAAACGTAATAACTGATCACAAATGTTTTCAATGTGACTGTTCTGAACTATGGATTCATACCAATTGTAGTGACGTGGATGATCAAACTTACGAAAAATTAATTAATTATTCATGCTCGTGGGCTTGTTGGGATACACCAAGAGATAATACTGGTCTTTGACAATTACCCAACGTGTCCAGTGCCTTTAAGTGACACAAATCGTACACCAACATGAACTCTAAATTGTTGTACATGGCACTGGCGCAGTACACAGGGAGGGATGCCATTTAGAAGCTGCTCTGCAAACTGTAAATAAACATAAACAACCATGTCAAAATGGAGATAAGTCTTTTAGCAGGTTCTCCAAGCTATAGCTTTTTATTTATCTCTTACGTCCTGACAAACTTTGCTGGCTTAGGGCAACAGTTTTTATTTTGTTTAATAAAACAAGATCTGACACAAGTTGTTTACCATCAGCACAAACACTCCACAGCTGTATGTATCACGCTGGCGAGAGTTGGAGTACAGCTTTATGGTCCATCTGGTTGGGGTCCCATGGATCTTTAATGCCCTGGCATTCATGTAGTTTCTGAAATATCAGAAAGATGAAAGTAGTACACATATCCATGAAAAAGATAATGTTAACTAGAAGTATTGTGATTAGGAGCATGTTTTATTTGTCTTTCCTCCAAGTTATCATAATTACAAAAGAATGCCGAAGCAGAAATACCAGTATACCAGTAACCCTCACCATGGACCTCCATGCCCTCACCATCTACCCCCTTCTCCCCTTTCCTTTTGTTCTTCTTTTCCCCTCCCCTTTCTCCCGACACTTGCTCTTCCCCTTCCCCCCTCTAACAACATTTCTTACATAATGCCCCGATATGTATGCATTGGTAAATAACAAAATACACTTGGTAAAAATACAATTTCGTTACAAGAAAATGCCTATACACTACTCTAAGTCTAAGTACTGTAGTACTACAGTGTACATGTACATGTACAGTCAGACAGTAACTAGCATAGTACACTACACTACAGTACTCTTCCTTCCTCCATGAACTAACCATGACCATGCTAACTACTCACTACACTACTAGGCAGAGCCCATATTTAGGTAAGGATAGCTAGCCTGTCTATTGTGAATTGAGTACTTACTGGTCTGATCATATGTATACGTTTTCGATTGGCAACGGACAAGCCTCTTCTTGTTCTCTGACGTTCCTTCGTCATATGTACCACTGGTTAAATAAAGAATAATTTGCTTGGTCTTCAAACCTAATTCTCTCATACGATCCACGCGTTCACCGCTAGTTGTATTCGTGGACGCCGCCATGACAGTTAGCTACCGAAGAGAGTAGCAACGCAGAAGACTCAGTACGGCACTAAAATGGACTACTTTCGCTTGCTGTGCGCAGGCATCGCATGACGTAATGTTACCGTTTTTGGTCACCAGGAAAACTGAACACGTCGGAAGGCTGAAACCGCCACACCGGCGCACCAACCAAAGTGAGCCATAATTCGGCGTCAATGGTAGCCCAGGAGCGGGATGGCATACCGTCTTGCCTCAATCTAAAATTGATGTCGTAGTCGCGCCAGCCAAAGCCAGTACGCCTATTGGCAGCAGAGCGCACAATATCGGCATATTTCAGCAAATAGCGTGCTTGCCCAGGGTGCCGCTTGAGAAAAATGGAGGCAAAAATTAAAAACGCCGATGTCCATTGCTCAATGGACGTTACACGCCGTGGCTGCTTATGCGGCCTAAGTTGCCAAGCGGGAGACTCTTGGGAGCCGACCATAAAAATACAATCATTAATAGAATCGCCTGGAACTGTCCTCAACAAGGAGCCAAATTCAACGAACTCCCCTTTCCAAATTTTCTCTTGCACCGAAATAGGCACTTCAGCCCCAAGTTCATCACACACGCTCAGCAATGGGGATTAAGTAACCCCTACTGTTGCCGGGTTAACCGCGGTGAAAACTGGGACCTCAAAATTTGGGCCAGGAGAATTTAAAACAGCATTGAACTCACCTATCCCAGAAGAAGCCGATAATGCGGAGGCGGACACCGGAACTGGTTGTCCCATTGCAGCCGGCTCCACGTCTGCCACCGGAGTGAGGGTCGAGGATGAGGCCGTCACAGAACCCGCCGTGGTGGCCGTCGAAGAACGCCCCGATGGGCCGCGTTTCGGGCGCTTAGATCCACTCGCCCCAGTCGATTTCGGGGTGGCAGGGGTACGTTTCGTCCGCGGCATCCTCGAACCAATAAAGTGGAAGGCCCAGGTAGCAACATAACAACCAACGAAACTCCAAACAACAGCGAACAAAGATGAATGATAACAAGCAACGAAACTCCAAATAACAGCAAAACAAAGATGAAGGAAATAAAAATTGAACGAAACTGAAATACCTAAGCACAAGAAAATTGAACGAAACTGAATTTCTTAAGCACAAGAAAACAAGTTATCACAAGGACTGCTCAAACGCAAGTGACTGTCTTTGCCATGTGGACAGTGGATCAAGAGGGGGACGCTGCCCGCAAGCCGTAAAACAAATAACATACCAATGGAAAGTTAATTGTACCATGGTCAGTTAATTGCACCAACTTCCGACCGCGAAGCAAAATATGCGGCTCAAAGAATTGGCCTAAAATCTATTTTATTGATATGCATGATTTATAACCGTGCCAATGTTGCTCCACGCATGTACATTTTATACCCTGCCTATCAATCCAGCAAACACCAAAATCTTAGTCTAATGTGATTTCAAAATCCTACGTACAACCGATCATTATGGTATAATGTTCAAAATCATCCACCCAAACGTTTAATTTGCAGACTTACGTGACCAAAACAGAAAAAGGCCACGCAAAAATAGACCCGGCCTTCTACCGGCTTATTTTCTAAATACGCTTCACCCTATAATTGAATCACCAAACTCAAGCATGACATAATGAACATTGTTTTTTATGATTATTTGAAATTAATTTGGATACCAAATGTGATGATGATTTATTATTATTATTATTTTGTTTGGTTTTACTTTAAATCTTTAGACATGTACAAAATGATTACAAGTTGGACAGGGGCTGTCAAGGTTATACAAAAGTATAAAAGCTGTCATCTTAAAATTAAGATGTGTACAACCAGACCCCTGCCAACGATAACAATATAATTATATAATTATAAAAAGGAGATTGCACTCAAACGCTATTAAAATCACACAACGGTAAACATTAAAACAAAAGCAAATCCAAAACCTTGCAAAAACAGCACCCATAAAACACCATAAAAACAGGAGGCAGGGACAAACATTTAAAAACCCAAACAAGACAAAGTCCGAAGTGATACCCAAAGCCCAACACGAATGGACTTAAAACCCTCTAAAGCCACAAACAAAAACTGGTAGCAAATATTAATGATGCTCAGATTTAACAACTGTTTAAAAATAGAAAAACCCTAAAGTTCTGCCTTTTTGTACAACTTTCCAATTTATATCAGCAAAGTTGTGTAGCATTTGGACATAATCAAAAAATTGAACTTGTAGGGAAAAACTATGTCTGTCACAAAATGGGGGAAGGGAGGGGGGTCACACTCACAACAACTTGGGCCGCAAATGCAGTTTCTGGACCTGATCAATTAATGATGTGAAAACACTTTGTTTGAATAGAAAAACCCTGTGTTTTTTTTCACAACCTTCCAATTTTATCAGCAAAGTTGTTTAGCATTTTGACAGAAAAAACCCCGCCATGAACTTGTGGAGAAAAACTTCTCGCACTTTGAGGCCGCAAAGGCAGTTTCGGGACCTTACTAATTGCTGATGTGAATACAAAACAACATTCACAAACTTCAAACAATTACCGTCTTGAAGCGTAAAAGCACAGCAGAGAGACACCGGTAACACCTTGCAAAACACGAACGAACATCTACATCCAAGATCGCCGTGGCAGGCGGCGACAACTAAACATTTCTTTGTTTTTTCCGCAATAATATTTGCACGGTAAACTAACAGTTTTCGTTCACAGAAAAAAAAACCCAAAAAACAATCCAATCGAAAAACCGTAGTAAATCTTCCACATCAACTCTCTTTTGGTGGCGCACTCTACTCAGTACAACTTTCTTGCATTTCAATTTTGGACAGACACTGAACCCTCCCTTAGAGACGTTTCGACAAATTACCATTTAGGTTGGTGAATATGATTGCATAAACACAATGTTAGCAGGAAAGACCGCAGGTTTAAATGTATTTATATCGAGTTATCATTCCATGTACACAGCTTTATTAGAAAAACTTGCACTTTAACTCTTGAATTGACAACCTTTAGAGAATGATGTCATATGAACGGAAATGGTAGGAAACTTGCCTGGTACTTCAGGAAGCAATGTGGCAGTGCAACGCAGTAAGGCGGATATACATGTAAACACATGATGTCCATGAACTATACCAATAGAGAGTTTGGCACAATTGACCTACATTCGTAACATACAGCCTCATCCAAACCAGTGATAGAGTAAGCCACTTCCTTCAATCACTGATTACTGTTTAAGTCACTGAATGACAATCAGTGACTTGAACACGTGTATGATTGGCTGTTCAACGCTTGTCAATCAAAACCCAAAGAGATTGCTGGCTACTTCAATGTAGATGCAACAGTATTTAAACGCGCCGCACCAGCAGCAGTGTCCATAACAACGTTGCATCTTATCGGAAGAGAGGAACCGAGAAGGATTAGACTACAATAACACAACACCAAGGTAAGTGTTTCTCGTTATACTGCCGGCCCTGGCTTTGATTTTCAGATCATGCAGTGCATTTTGCGGCAATCTATTCCAAGGCGGTTGTAGTTTTTGCCCCTAATAGGGTTTCACTCAAGACAGTTGAAGTTCTCATGCGGTAGTAGAGCCTCATCTCTCCACATAGCTCTGCCATCTTAGTGTACTATGGTGGTACTGTGATTGTACATCATGTGCAAGAAGCTGCATATTGTGAATCTATCCGCGCTATTCTTCGTTGCCTCTTACGGGTCTTTCTCACCATACCTGTAGGTGGTTTCGTGTAAAGAGTTTTGGACAAGGCTATTTTTATGCTAGAAACTTCATCGCTGAGAATCAGTTCAACGTCTTGTTCAATCAGTGGCATGGTATATCACAGTATATTGACATCGGACTGTTGGTGTTTTTTTTTCAATTAAATTATGTTGTCTGAGTGGTTCCAAGTGATTAGTTGTCGCCGCGTGAAGTCTTAGGAACCAATAACTTTCAGCCAGCAACAAGCAAACAACGGCTGTGTCACAAAACGGTCCCTGAGCCGCCTCCTAAGACTGATGACGATGGGTTAACCCTATACAACACACAAAAGGGAGGCAGTGGTCCGGCCTTAACTCTACAAAATACAGCATGGTTTTAACTACAATCAAAATCTACAGTCTACAATCGCACGTTGAACTTGCATGGTGCCTCTGAAAATTCCCTACCATAGTTGTTCACTCGCGTCGGGATGTCACAGAACCGGACCCGCTTGCGCTGATCTATACGAACATTTTCATTACCCTAATAAGTCACTAACTTGAAGTGTCACATCAAAACAATATATAGTTTCCGATCGTGCAACCTGTTAAAGTTAACAACATACTGCTTTGTTAAGCTCTTTAACTTGCAATTTGGTCTATGCAATTCTATAATTTTCTTAAAGTAAACCCCGCAGCCAAATTTCCATAAACAACTAAAAACTCGTTAACTATTTTAAAAATACAACATTAGGGCAAGATAGCTCAGTTAGTAGAGCGCCTGCACAATCCGCAGGTCGCAGGTTCAAATCCCACTCTAGTAAATTGTTCTTTGCTCAACACAAACTCATTGTATTTAGGTGGGAATATGAATCGGAATGTGACTGTGTAGGATTTACGTCAACTCCGTCAATTCTGAAGTTTACAGGGAACTTTGAGTTGATTCGTGTTGGACGGGACGACATACTAGAACTTTGCCAATCACCAGCCTAGTCATTAAACGTGTTGAAAGGATATGTTGTTGTAAACACGAGCATAAATGACTTTGGTGGCCCCGAAGAGACAGGTATCCAAGGACAATTGGGAAGTTGCCGAAATTATTTTCTAGTCTGAGTGGTTCCAAGTGACACACAGTTTTCGTCGCGTATTGTATTAAGAATAAATAATTTGCACGTGGTAGTAGTGATGGCTCAAAGACAGCCTTCCAAGGGTAACACTGATGTAATAGTTCACCTTCATAATCTAATGAAGTGTAATATTTGGCTAAAAAACTGCTGGGTAAAAATGTTGAGTTGCATTTTTTCAATATTGGGTAAAAAATACAATTTGTGCCGAACCCTTCTCTTGTGTAAAATATAATACACAATGAAAAGGTACTACAGTACTCCCAAATTGGGTCGAATAGCATAACACCGAGGTTCGAAGTGGGTAAAAACAAAACTGTTGTTTAACCTCAAGCAATGTAACCTTATCACAACAAGTGGTAAGAATTTAAATAGTCCACCTACCAAGGGTGACAAAATAGTCCACTTCAATAGTCCACTTCAATATGTTTTCACCCAGCAAAAAGAAACAATGTGTGTTTGTCTTATATTTACCCTGTCGCATGGGTTGTCTTTTATTTTGTCGTAAATACACTCTTAAACAGAAACCAGGTCAGAATTCCTGGGGGCCTGTGTCACAAAACGGACCCTTAATTGAGCCGCCTTACAATACTGATAACGATGAATTTACCCGATATAAAAAACACGAACAGGGAGGCAGTGGCACGGACTTAACTCTCAAAGCAACCAACATACTTTAATAATACAAAGTTTGGCAAATCAATTAAACACCTCAAATATAAAAAACAAAACTTGGTTTTCAATGCAATCAAAAGTAAATGGCAAGTTGAAATTTCCCAGTGCCTCTTGAAATTCCCGCCTAATGTTGGTTCACTCTCGTCAAGATGTCAACAAAACCGGACCCTTGTGCCGATTTGTACTCCATCTCATCCTTTGACGCGTGGTGTAACAGCAATAACATCATAAGATCATCAGCAAAAATCAGTCAAGTTGGCCATACAGAAATACTTGAAAAAAATCCATAGTTACCCAAACATGTCACTATATACATTGAAATGTGATATCAAAACAGTAGAGTTCTCGATCGTGGAACATATTAAAGGTAACAACATACTGCTTTGTTACGTTCGTTAATCCAGTACACTGCAAAAACTGGAGTTTTAAAATTGACACCTAGGGTATCGAGAAAATAATCAAAATTTAGACCGTAAGGTGTTAAAATAACACTAATTTCTGTCAAAGCAATTACATTGGTAGTATTTTGACACCATGTGATGTTACTCTGATTCTCTCTTCGGTATCTACAGGTAACAACACCAATTGAATCAATTTTAACACCCCAGTTTTTGCAGTGTAACCTTTAAAACATTAAACATCAAAATACAGCTACTTACAAGGCCCTAGCCTTTCATCAAGCCTTTCCTCAAGGATTACGTTGGCCCTTTGGCCGAATGCCCCATAACCTCGCGGCTACCCCCCCCCCCCCCAGCGGATAACTGGCTACTGCCCAGCAAACTCCAACTGGCAAGCCCCAAGTCGCGAACCTCAGAGCTGACTGCCTCGTCCCTAGCAAACTGCCCCAACCCTGCGAGACACAATCAACTGGCCGTTGCTTAAAACTCAGCGCATTTACTTACCGGAGCCGCATTTCCTACACATTTTGTATAAAATACTTCGGAGCAAGATTTCAATACACAAAATACAAATAAAAACGTTATTTGTACAACTGTATTTTAATTCAGTGAATTTTGGTTCAACTTTAGGTTTACTATTCAACGGCTTCGTCGGGGTGGATGGGCATCCAATACACGCAGCTTCGAATAGTTTTAAACACAAGTAAATGAGAAGGCACTAAATTGTTTTCAAAAGTTCACCTAGTAAAACCAACTTAAATGTTTACAAACAGTGTTTTTGGGTGGCTCTATATAGCGAAAATAGTGAAAGCCTGTACCATTTCCGGGTCAGGTTGACCCTTGAAAATTGTTAAAATATGTGATTTAAAATCAACTTTAACGTCAGTTTGACCCATTTATGGGTCATTTTGACACGGATTCCGGGTCATACTGACCTTGATATGGGTCAGGCCACACGGCTTTCGAACCCAGGTCAATTCTAACTCAGATATTGTTGTATGTCTGTTTAACATCACAGATAAAATACCATTGGACCAATCAACATAATTTTGAGATTGTGCAACCGTGAGTCAAACGTTTTTAACGTTTTTTAGTAGTCTATTAATTTTTTTCACGAATTTCCACTCTTTATTTATTATCATTTTGTTTTAAGGCGGTGTCGTGTCGCGTGAAAGTATTCAATGCACTGTAAACAAAATATAAAAAAAATGCCGCCATATCCAGCATCTTTGATTTAGTGTTTTCTACCTGTATTTAGGGGCTCTAACTATCTCCAGCCTTTATAGTTAACTTGCTAACTTCCGAATTTGTAAGTGATGGACTCGTCAACCAGGCCTCTTTACTGCACCCGGGCCAAAAAGGCAGGCGGCAATATGGAATTTGAAGATTTGTTTTTTGTTTCAAACAAAATGATAAACTAACCATAAAAGCACCCCAAAATGCCGACACTATAGTAAATATTACAAGGTCATCTTTATGTTTAACATCATCTTTGTGAAACAAAAATAGTTAGGTTTCACGAAATTAAGTCAACAACTTTGGAAAATGTGCGTCCTCTACGCCCCACACCTCCGCCCCCCTCCTATAATAACCAAAGCGTTACAGATGAGACCGTTTTAAAACAAAATGGGCCAATTTTGACATGATAATTATTTTCATCTAAACAGAATGAGTAACATTTTTAAACACATTAACTTGTTTTATCTACATTTGAGGAATGCTATTAATCGTGTGGGTGTTTTTTTCCTTTTATCTTTTTAAATTACAGATGAAGATTACCATAACAGTGACCCTTGTTTTGGCTTTTATGCAAGTTCAGTTGATGGTGGTTACAGTTTCAGTTTCACCTAATCCGGAAGTGACGTGTAATTCCTGCTGCCAGGGCCCAGCCGGTATACCTGGAAATCCTGGATCAAATGGGAACCATGGTCAGCATGGGACGGTAGGTCCTAGAGGTGATGCAGGTTCTCCTGGTGAGGTAGGTGAACCCGGGGTTAAAGGAGACATGGGGTCAGATGGACTGGTTGGTGAGCCAGGCGCTAAAGGGGATCATGGACTGAAGGGAGAGCAAGGAGTCGGTCAACCAGGGAAACAAGGACCTCAAGGTCTGCCTGGGATGAATGGTTTGAAGGGGGAGAAAGGTGAACCTGGACCAGCTGGACAGACTGGTGAAGCAGGTGAATGTAGTACGCGACGGTCCGCCTTCACTGCAGTGAGGTACTCCGCCTTCAGACCTCCATCCCCCTATGATCCTCTGCCCTTTGATGAGTTATTGTTTTCAGAGGAAGGGACTGATTTAAACTTGAATAATGGCACGTTTACGTGTACTGTACCTGGGATATACGTCTTTATGTTGACAGTCTTGAAAACAAGTGGTACATCTTTCCTATATGTTCAGCTGAGGAAGAACGGTAACACCATTGTTACAGGGTTTGTACGCGCTGCAGATTATCATCATGTGAGCAACAGTGCGGTTATTCCCCTGCACTATGGAGATCAAGTTCACTTAGCTGTACACGGTCAAGTAGATAGTGGCTCTGAGCATTACACGTCTTTTACTGGATTCCTCTTGTACGAAATCTAAATGAAACAAAGATACAAACGAAATCAAATTTTGAAATATATTAGTCAACGCTTTAATACAACAAAATTGAACTGATAATTTTATGTGATGTAACCTTTAATTTTATTGTTTTTATTTAAATCAATAGTTTATCTGGAAAAGGGGTCAGTTTTTAGCATGAATTGAATAATAAAAACGATTTTGTATTAAATCATGTAAGACAATTATTACAATAATAACCTTTATCACATTTGTGACTACATGTGCTTGCAAACGTGTTCATATTGACAAAAACGATAAAATGACAATTCATTTGTTTTATTTGGTCACGTTCGGGGTGCTATAATTGTTAGTTTATCCCATTCTTTGGGAAAATTTATATTTGTATTTGTTCAATGTATAAACCGATATTGTGGTCAGCTTGTGGGGCCCAGCGTGCAATGATGAGGTGACGACCCCTATGGCAATGACGACCCTATGGCAATTCTTTGCCTGAAATTTGCACGTTAAAAACTGTCCTTAATAAAACAAATAATACTAAGTCGGCCATTTTGGATTCTCACACTTAGGATTGGGGAAAAAAGTGTAAAATCTGTTGAAACAAAACATACACAGATTTTACAAAACAACGTTAAAACTTGCGAGCCAAGGGGAAACAAACGGTTGCCATGGTTGCTCCTCCCGCCGCTGGTCTCGATAGAGTGAAATGGATAATTCATTTTTTGCGAGGCTGATGAAACAGGGGAGGGGGGTCATGCATTTCCGGTCCCCCTTACAGGGATTTACCTCAATGACTGTAAATAATTGAACATTATGCGGGCATGATATTCGTCCTACTTGAGTCCCTTTTTTCCGATTTTGTTTGCCTTTAGACAAATCAGAGAAGTTGTTATTAATAAGTCCTGAAAGGTCTATTGGGGCCAACTTCACGTCTACATGACATGTAGGTCAGCCCTACTCGATATATTGTTCAGATCCTACTTTTGTCTAAGGACAAAATATCATTCCTGATTATGTTCATACACAGAGGGGCTCCGATGTCAAACTCCCAGTTTTGCGATCCACCCAATGTACAAAAGATATAGTCCCTATTGAAGAAAATGGGGGAAAACACAAATCTGTAACTTCGTGTTTTTTTGATAGCCTTCAAGTGCTACTTTTGACAAAATAAAAACAATAATAACAAGTTCGAAGATGTCTCAATCACATGTCCAATAATGGACTGTACAATGTGGTGCATTTAAAATTTGCAGTTCATTCGTGAAATTCGATGACATTCAATAAAAATGACATTAGTCAAATTTCGCAGTGAAAAAGTATCAAATGAAATGGTATTTCACACCGTGAGGTTAGACAAGATTTCCCCAGTTTCATGATTAATCTTTCTATTGGAAAATTGAATTTGATCTAGCATTCCCTCTTTAAGTCATTTGTCCTTGATCGTAAACAAATATTTGTTACGTCAAAGGTCGTCGAGGAAGCAAATTGCGTATTAATTGTATTAATTGTTTTACTAATTTTTATATACAGTGAATAATAATTTGTTATACTAGTGGTAGAATGTAGTGTATCCAAATAAGCTATTATTCTCAAAGTGTAGACATAATGCCAGAGTTTTAGAAGTAGTGATGATGAAGTATTGGAGGTGTTAAATGCATTGTGGGAATTAAAAATGGACGCCATATGCGATGGCGATGTTGGATTTTGTGTTTTTAACCCGTTGGGGTTCAAACTAAAGCAGTTTATTCACGAATGGAATATGTTTAACACGTCAATTTCCAAACTTTTCATCCCAAGAAATACTAAATAATCATCAATCAGGCCCCAATAGACGACGATAACATCGATTGTTTTTGTATACAAATGTTTCCCAAAAGTGGTACAAACCAGTGATTATATCACTCTAACAGTAGTTCAATATTATGTCAGTTTTCTTTTGATTATTTAATAATAATATAAATTGCAAAGTTTCATAGCAATTTTTGGAAAAAAAAACAGAAATTATGGGAAAATACTTTTTGCCAAAATCGGGAAAAAATACCCCAAATGCTCCCAAATGGTAAATTTCGGAATTTGTTTTTAATAGAGATTGGTGAAAATGAATGCATTCCATTGGCTTTGTAAACGTTTTTTTCCCATTCTGACATCTAACTCTTGTAGGTTTGGAGTTGGATTATCATCTAACGTGTTGATATTTCAATGTAAATAATGTCAGTTTTAAATACAGAAAATGGCTTGTTAAGTACACGCTTTGGTGTCTACAAATTGATTGACCTATGAAACTTACAATCATATTCCTTCTTCCAGAATATGTAATTCAGATTCCAATATAGTTTTCTAGAAGATGAAAATATTAAATACAATGAATTGGTATTTGATAACTTGGCATCATACTAAGTTCTAAAATACATTGTAATCTTTATTTCCCCCATTTCTCTAGTACGTGAATTCCTTCCAATGATTAAAGATTAAGCTGTTTTCAGACAACCCTTGATTTTATTTAAATTAACTGATGGATTGAGTTATTGATTGATTGACTGATTGATTTACTGGGGGTGAAACAAAGTTGTGATCGATTTACAATACAATGCGCTACCTAGCCCCCTACCTTCCTCTGTGCTGTGGCTGATACTGTTGAATTAATTTATACGAAAGTGGGTGTCCTCGGGGACTTTGCGCCACCTAGAGTTTCCCCCGGAGAGGTTATTTTCAAATAAGTACAAAGCACGCGGAAATGTAATCACAAATGTTGAATTTCGTGCCTATAATGTGTGCTTATCTAAGCCCTATGGAAACAATATCATTTCTTACACATGGCGAGAGAGAAAGACAATCTGAAAAAATATGCTTTATTTTTCCGATTTTTCTTTTCTTCAAATATTGCTAACTCTGTAAAAATACGATTTGCGGATTGCATATTTTCACCCGTATCTGAAACCCAACATCAATTATATTAACAACCTAGCAAAGTCACACATTTCTCTAGAGTGTTTTTAAAAACATCGGCTTGTTATTTCCAGAGGATTGCCAATGATCTTTACCTTTAAACTATATTAATAAAAACAGGTAGATTTTCTTCTAATACTACCATACCTGTAGATGCAAACGAAAACAAAATGTTTGTTTATGTCATCCAAGCATAGGAATAAGTAATTTTGATTTGCTGTCAACAGCACCGAAATATATTATATGGATTTTCTGTAAGGGATACATATTGGAGTAACATTGTTGGTAAAATGACGTTTAAACCAATTAAGAGTTATACTTGAATAATGAATAGTGTTACCGCTAGGTAGGGGCACCTTTTGAATTGTTGTTAGCGTAAAATTTGTATGCATAATACAAAAAAAACAGTAAAATAAATGTCACGTGTGAAAGTTTCAGCTAAATACAATGTCTACTTGCTGAGAAAACAGAAAATAAACTGACTCAAGGTATTTTCACGAGAACGTCGTGTTCATCCAAGTTTAGCGATATGACATCGGGTACCAACCGCATCTCTGGCCGCAGCATTCGCGAACAGACACCTACCCTCAGTAATTTGAGAAACGATTCATGCACGAATCGCTTCTCAGATCCAAATGTGGGTGTTTTTTTTATTGACTTTTAATCAACGGGGCATTTCAGACGATTTTTTTTTCACAGGGTGCTTACTACCATTATCTACCATCGTTATAACAAGTAAGCTCTCAGATAGAAAAAAAAAAACCCAGGCCATTCCATTCATTACCTTTAAATTTGAGCTCCCCAGACTACAGTTGCTATCAGCTTATAAACCACAAGGGAAACTGAGGGGTAACTTTCAAAATAATGTGGGGTTGGAAAAAGACAAATTGATTAGAGCGGGATTTTAAACCAACGACCCCCGGTTTAACATGCCGGTGCTCTACCAACTGAGTTTCTGACTGGCACCCCGAACAAAGATGTGACAACATATAGGGATACCGCCAACCTCGTTGTTAGAGTGCAAGCACTTTATACCGAAGGTCTTTGGTTCAAATCCCGCTCTAGTCAAATTGTCTTTTTCCAACCCCAAATTACAGTTGCTATGTCACACAATTCGGGGCAAGCTTTTGTTTACTTTGATTTATTTGTGTACTTTGAATAATTGTTTAGGCACAACGGTACATTGATTTGCTGATCTGGATGTTGTTATACAAAAGCTTGCCCGCACCATTTAATATTTGTAGCATTATTCGCTTATACTATGAGAAATTCAAACAGAACTGATCCTGTTTTTAGAGACCGATACGGACCGTCATGAACTCTATGTATTGTTAACTTCCTGGAATGTGTACAAGCTTATCAGGCCATCCCAGTCTTAGGTGAGACCTCTGGGGCCGAATCGGTCCCAGTGCCTGATCAAAATGCACCGGATGGGCTGACGTATGCACATGCGCATTGGACAATTCCCCTGAACTCATAACCCCCGGTCACCTCTTGGAGTCTCCACGTAGCTTTATTGTGTATATCCATGTCAAGCAATTATTGTCATTATTTGCCTGGTACTAAATAATAAGGCTCGATACTGAAGACATGAAATCAAACTTGCAGACCAGTCAAAAACGGATATCAATCTCTCGTGTTGTCTACGGCAATCTTCTTTTACTTGGTGCTACGTCATGAATTGGACAGAGTTCAAAGATTACACAATAGTGCATCTCGTTGTTGGTATTTGTCAAACCTTTGAGAGAACAACACTCCATCAATATAAGGGAACGTTATCATTCAAAACATGTTGAGGGCCTACAAATTATGATAATCAGTTTGGCACATGAATGTTGGCCTATTTAGTGTGGTGCACCATACAAGGGCAGTCAACAAATTATGCTCAACATTTTGAGAATACGTAGGTCACTGATTTTATATCAAAACAAAACAAGGCAAATGTTAATGAGATGTCTACAACAAGGTCCAACATGTTGGAGCATTTACTTGTACTTTTAGCAATGTGAGAAGAAAAACCTGCATGTCACACTGTGTACATTCTAAGGACAAGACAGAAGTTATATCCAAATCCTCCCTCAAAAAAAATTATTTACATGTCTCTTTTTTATAATAGGATTCTAAAAACCTTACAAATTATTTAAAAAATCGACAAGAAAGGTTAATTAATATGGAGAAGCGGTACAAAGGGAAAAGTGCTGGAAGGGGCGGGGCTTGGGGGCAACTTTTCTAACCATGTATTCGTATTGAGTTTAAAATGGTGAACTTTAAATCAAAAAAAGAAAATACTAAAGGCCATTTTACTACATTTAAATGTCCTTCCATATTTTATTTTAATTAGCTGTTAAGGGGAAAGGGTGGGCGGGGCATGGGCGGGGCGTGGGCGGGGCTTGTTGCAAAGTGCCGTTCCAGACACTTTACGGTTGTTGTAGTTATATATAATGGGAACAATTGAACTAGAGTTACGACTGTAAGCTATGGTTTGGAATGAGAGCTAGGCTTTGGGCTGATTGCTAGGCTTTGGGGTGGGGGCTAGGGTTTGGGCTAATGACTAGGGTTTGGGGGTGGGGGCTAGGGTTTGGGCTGATGACTAGGGTTATAGTGAGGGGGCTAGGGTTGTTTAGGGGGCTAGGGTTTGGGCTGATGGCTGGGGTTTGGGATGAGGGTTGGGGTTTGGGGGTGGGGGCTAGGGTTTGGGCTGATGACTATAGGGTTTGGGGTGAGGCTAGGGTTTGGGCTGATGACTAGGGTTGTCTAGGGGGCTAGGGTTTTGGCTGATGACTAGGGTTATGGTTAGGGGCTATGGTTTGGGTGAGGGCTGGGGTTTGGGCTGAGGGTTAGGGTTTGGGTCGGGGGCTAGGGTTTGAGCTGATGGCCAGGGTTTGGGGTGGGGGCTAGGGTTTGGGCTGAGGGTTAGGATTTCACACGCATTATAGTGCATGTATCACTTTCCGGAAACTTGACATTCATGATGCCATACCTACAACATCGTTGATTGTTTTCTTTTACTTTTTCCCCGATCAACTAGCCACTCTGTTGACTCTTGATTTTCTTGAATGTGACTTACCGTTTTGTGGTGCACCACACTAAGATAAACTCCCATAGCAACCAATGCTAAATGCTAAATATTCAAAAATACTTACAAAATATTTAGGGTCTCTCAGCCTCTTGAAAACCAACCAACTATATTTTCAGACAAATAAACAGATTTCTTTTCAATTTTTGCAAGGTTAGCCGTTTGGAATTTTCGCTAACTACCCCAGAAAAAGACACCCCGAAAATATGACCAAATATGACCAACTTTAGCGCCTAAGTTTATCAAATACCCTCAAAAGTTGAAGCACAGAGATCCAGGTTTTGATAAATTGTTATAATTACAGTCTATTGACCCCCAAAACGTTATCATTCAAAAGGGCCTACAAATTATGATAATCAGTTTAGCACATGAATTGTTAGTGTGGTGCACACACCTACGGGAGAGCAGAAGTCTCGCGCGATCAAGCAGTCTCGCAAGATATTTGCGAGCGAGCCGTTTCGCTTTCACCGCGACAGAAATTTAAACACTTGTCCACAAGTCTACCGCAGGCTAGGCATTATTGTATTAAATTTGAGGGTAAATTAATCAGGCTGAGAAGAATGATTCAAAGTTAAACTTCCAGGGGTTGATCGACTAAGGCAATCTGAGAACGAGGCTGACGTGGTGTGTTCTCGAGGCAGGTGGTGTGCCCATACAATGTCCATACAATTCCTGTATGTCGTAATAATATACTGCTAATATTGAGCGCTAACACGACAAAGGCGCACATTTTCCTTTATATTAAATGCGGTGTGCTATTTGTGAAGACGCAGACTACCGTGCTCGCGTAATGTGCAACTTGCGCAATAGAGCGAGGGCGTACATGCTGTTGGAATAGTGTATCTTAATGTTGCGCCTAACAGGCAGCCTCACAGTAAAAATTAGTGCTCTGTATATTGCCCCTTTTTCTGCTTTAATGTGCTGTTCTGTCACTCAATTTTTATACTGATATGTTCATTATGTTTTTGGTAACCACCCTGGGACATGTATTGTACATTTGGATGTGGAGTTTCACCAGGCAGACTGAAAAACTGATTTTGCATTTTCTTGGATGGTACTGAAATCTTGCAAGGCTGAATTTGTGCAGTGCATTGCAGTGTATTGTTGTGCGCTGAGGCTTGTAGCCCATACAATGCCCCCAAGCCACCCAACCCAAACATGGCAGTAAAGCTCACAAAAGTGTAAATTATGTTCGTGGCTGTTATCATCATGGCGGTCGAGGTCAAACCAGGTTGAAATGAAGGTTATTGTAGTCATCATCATGGTAGTCAAGGCTACAGAATTGAAATGAAGCTATTCGGGGCAATCATCATGGTAGTCAATGCCACAAAATTAAAAAATGAAACTAAAAGTTACTTTTATAGTTTAATTTGCTTCCGAGTTTCAATACTATATGTACACAGGTTAACAGTAAACCAACAAATCAGTAAATCTTAATTTTAGTTTAAGTATGTTTATTTCCTTGATTTTATGGTTTGTATTGCTTTGACTGTTTTGCATAAGCGTCATATAATTGCGTTGTTATTAGTATTATTCAGTTGATGCAGGCCCGTAACGGGGGGGGGGGGGGCAAAGGCCCCCTAAAACAAAAATCGAAAAAGAAGACAACAAGTCCGCCCCCACCCCAATACAACATTTTTAAAAGTCCGCCCCCAAAAAAGTCCCCCCATTGCAAAAAAAAAAAAAAAATCCGCCTCAACAAAATTAATAAATAGAAAGTCCGCCGCAAAAAGTCCACCAAGAAAAAGGCAGTATGGCGCATCATAACCGCAACTTGTATCTTTTTGCATCACCTGCGCTCTCTTACACAGACACTTTAACATAATTAGAAGTCTTTTATTTATAAACTAATTGCTTGGCCTTGGCACGCTTTCACGCAGCGATTCTTGCACCACCGTGCCCCTACAGTGCCTGATCATGGCGATACCCCGGGCGTGAGCAATACAAGCGCATGTGCGGCACCTAAATATAGCCCGAGCCCTAAGTGTCGCCCGAACTAAATGTAGCCCCAAACATAAACCTTAATGTCGCCCGGACTTAAATGTAGCCCCAAACATGTACCTAAATGTCGCCCCGACAGGGTGCAGGTTTGGGGCTACATTTAGGTCGGGGCGACATTTAGGTACAGGTTTGGGGCGACATTTAGGTACAGGTTTGGGGCGACATTTAGGTACAGGTTTGGGGCTACATTTATGCCGGGGCGACATTTAAGTACAGGTTCGGGGCTACATTTAGGTCGGGGCGACATTTAGGTACAGGTTTGGGGCTACATTTAGGTCGGGGCGACATTTAGGGCTCGGGCTACATTAAAGTGCCGCACAAGCGCACGTAGCCAGAACAGGAACATTCAGATACAGAGCTAAGCCGAACATCAGAGTCGGATGATGATAATAATAGTAAGTTTGATTTGTTGCTCTTTCTTTTAAGTTTGGTTCATGTAATTATTATAAAACTACGTTACAGGACTTACAGTGTTCAATTCAAATTATTCAATGAACAGAAGTGTTATAATTTTAATAAAATATATACATTTAGTTGTACTGGACATCTTGAAAAAAATGATCATGTCAGTGACGCCACCACTGACATTGTGCAAAACGACTTGTCCTTAGTTTGCTCGATGTCGGCCTGGACAGTCTCAACTTTTCTAGACGCTTCCCTGAAAATTCGAATTCGCACGAAGCATTCGCAGGAAGTATTTAGCGGGCTTAACAGTGAACTCCTATCCAGCAACCACATGCTGCACAACCCCAGGCCTGTGCAAAAGACAAACCCTAGCGCAACAGGAGTAGACTTGAAATAAAGCCCTAATTTGACTGAACCGACTCCTGTTTTCCCGCATAACTGTTTCGACTTTAGACAGTTTAACAGACGTGTCCGTGTATTACAATGTCATGTTATTATTGTAGGTTTACAAATGCGGTCTAGAATTAGAACCATGTACCGGCTGTCTTCCCCAAAATGACCGGTGACGCTGTGTGTGCCTCAGATGATGGTGCGGTGGTGCTGTACACGTTTTGTTCTAAGTTGCTGCTCAGCCCCACCCCTGGAATTAATTTCAAATGGTGCATCCCCTAAAAATATAGTGTTGTCGTGGTCGTCACACAGGAACTGAAGCCACTGACCTGTCTGACCATGTCCATGTTGATGTAGAGACACGGGAAGGAGGCCGGCCCTCTAATTTAAAGAGGACGAGGATTCACCAAAAGACAATACAATAGAAGCAACAAGTTCTATAGATGACGTGTAAAATATAAATTGATCTCCTGTAAGATTTAATCCAAATTCAATGCAACACCGCACATTGACTACAAAATAGCATACAACAGTATAGCACAGTCAAAGGTCAAAAGGTCAGCACAACACGAGGCTGGCTACACACACGTACCACACACACAGGTTTATAATACACCGATTCAAATAGCCTTCTACTAATGACAATTTTTATCAAATCAAAATACAATTTAAGACAAAATGATACTCACAGAGAGTTCATGGACATTATCCCCACCCAATGAAATAACATTTGGAGCATGGCCAGAGCCATGCTCCCCACAAAATGGAAAAAAATGCAGATGGGAAATATAATGTGCTCTCTCTTGCAGGTCGCGACCCCAAAGTTAACTTTTTATAATCATCAACACTGAGGGCGCACTTGGGATCCCTACATTGATAACAGTCACTTGGCTGAGTCAAGTGATGATGATGCAGATGATGATGATGATGATGGCGATGGTAATCTACCAGCGCAAATGACACGCGATCATGGAGGTCAGTGATATAACAATATAATTAAGAGAAATTTTTGTCAAGCTATAATTGATAAGCGTGTTATTAGGATTTGGCGAATTATTATGAAAACACATTTATACTCTGTAAATTGCCCACTTTAATTTGTTTAAAACATAAGTATGTAAGTCTGACTATTCCATAGCTAAAAGTCTGTGGAAGACCGTTTTTTAAGTAATATTGTGTGATAGATAGATAGATAAAATGGCTTATTAAAAAACTGTCCTCGCAGCACAAAGGCTGAATTACAACAATAAATTAATTTACAAAAACACAACAAATTGAAATTAAATAGGAGGCAAATTGGTAATGAAAAATAGGTGGAATAGTTAAGCCACTGTCCTAAAGTTAAAAACATTGCACATTGATCTTTTGCAAACGTTTTCAAACTTAAAAAAACAAAAAAAACATCACAGAACTTTACTAAATCACATAGGAAATCTGCTTCTAATTTTAAAAATATTCCATTCTATATTGCGTTCACGTAGTTGGGATCGTAGGTAAAAACACTGTAAACCTTGTAAACGGCGTTAACATTGTTCAGGCTCCCGAAAAACTTGTTTGTCCTGAAAGGGTCCTCAAATGGTAGGGTCAGTCGGTCAATTTTTGTATTTTTTTATTTTGTTTTGCGTGACGCTGGTACACGATGAGCAAAAGGGAATTAGCCATATACAGGACTCTTCCTCTGTGCAGAATGCGTTGTTACTGAAGGTAGTATAATACGAATTTTACGAGAAAAAAAACACTAACTTGGAAAATGTGTTTAAACCATGATTTTGAAGTAATTGGGAAACATATTGCTCAATAACAAATAATATATTTTACAAACAAATAGCATTTAAACTTAGAGGAGAAACTCAAATCTTTAAAATTTAAATGTATTATTTAACTTATTTTAAGATCTGTTAATAATGTATGAACGTGAGAAAAACTTAAAACTATGTTTTTATAATAATTACTCTAATCCTTTTTTCTTTATTTGCAGACATTCCACGTATAACAGATGATGTTGGTTTCTGTATTAAGGCTACCATGACTACAGATGAAATGAATGAAACTGTGAAAGAGATGTTTCTAGGTCAAAAGAACCACTTGTTGACAAGTCACTTTACACAGCCGACTGTGTTTTTTGTTTTTTTTAACAAACCATTTTGCAATTGGCGTAACATGGAGAAACAAAAAAAAAACATTTCCAAAAGTCTTATCATGAAGCTGTTAAAAAGATGGCTGTTGAATTTGTGAACAGTATCAATAATCCACAAGGATCACTTCCAGTGCGCTTAGACAGCAAGAAACGTGAGACCATAGAGAAAACAGACAACTGTTAAAATGCACTGCTGAGGCTTTTTTATTATGTGGAAGACAGTCCATTGGTCTGCATTGGTCTAAGGGGTGATCGAGAAGACATGTCAAAACCCAGAAATCATGGTAACTTCATAGCGGTGCTCCAGACAATCGCCAACCACAATGAGGCGTTAAAGTCCCATTTGGAGAGCCCCCAAATGAAGAATGCCAAATACCTTTCACCAAAAGTCCAAAACGAGATGGTGGACATGTAATTGGCCAACAAATCATACAACAATTGATATTGAGTGAGGTGCAGGAAGCAAGATTCTTCTCTATCATGGTGGACGAAGTCACTTCCCACTACCAAGAGCACATGCCACTCTGTGTGCGATTTGTGGATGCCTTTGGAGCTATACGAGATGAGCTGCTTCAGTTTTGCAAGCTAAGTACACTCACTGGAGGTGGAATTGCATCTAAAATCAAAGAAGTACTTGTAAATCACAACCTGTATATCAACAATCTAAGGGGCCAATGATAATGTAAGGGGGCCGAGGGCACTACAACATTTAGTTGGACGCAGGTACGGATTTTAAGGCGGATGGCTCGTTGAATTGTCTCTTAGCCTAAACTATTTTATTGTGAATACTGCACGAGGGACCTATATCCTGCACAAGTTGTTAAAGATTGTACAGGAGTGGTATAAAATAACACACAAAGAAAGATGATTTAGTAAACATGTACATGTAGTTACCATGACAAATTAAGTACACAATAAATTACCTCGTTCGGGGGCAATTCCTTAACTCCATGAAAATACAAACAGTTAAAGTCAGATGCGCGTGGGCCTATCACATATAGATCAATACTCAGTTCTAGTTAAAGTCACTGTCAATAATTAATCAAGTTAACAGTCTAGGAATTTAGGCCTCTACACTTAAAGGTGTGAACCAAATCCGATAGTTATACTTTGATTCTGTTTAGTCTGTTTTCCTTACTCGAACTACCTCATTCAATTCTAAGCACTTTAAATCATAAACAGCAAATCATAACTTTGAATCCTTAAATCTCTCAATACCATTATGACAATGTCACACCGATAGAAATCCCACAACAGATAAGAAAAGGGGCACAAGCTCACTAGCATACATCGTTAGCGCTAACTACACTTACACACGTCTTGGAAACACGCACACACAACTATTACTCACCCTCATACCCCAATGACCAAATGTTGCCAGTAATAACTAAAGGTATGACAAAGACACCTTAATTACTAATAACATCAAATATCTTTCATTAATTATCTTGTACTTATTTTCTCCATACATTACTATGCATAGTCCCAATGGGCTCATGGGCATCTCCAACAATGGCTCATCCAAATACATGTGACCACATACATGTACAACATGTGTATACTATATTACACAATGCCTTTACATTACATGAATTACTTTCACTTTCTTAACTTTTCTTACTTAAAAATCACCCTTTTTCTAAAGAGCATAAAAATACAAATTATAATGGCAATGGTCTATAACCTTTCAAGAGTGTAACAAGTAAAGGATGGGTCTCCACTGCTCTGATTGATTTATGTTATTTAGGGATAGAAATCTACTAAAAATTGGCTGAAGCTTACCTGTTAAAGATTGTGCAGGAGTGGTGACCTTTGGCACAAGTAGGTTAATAGGCCAGGAGGTCACACAAGAGTGAGTAAAAACAAAGAGCGCCACCACTCATCAATATGTGGTTAGTGACTGCATCAATATGATGCACTATAAAGAGTCAATACATCAAAACTACAGCAAAACAGGCAATTATTCAAACAAGAAGGTGAGAAACATTAATAACATTGAAAAATATCAAACTGGAGAATTACATCGTTAAATCAACACTTGGTTCAGAAAGCACAAGTAGGGCTCCTCACAACCTTCCCCGCCTAGGAGTCATCGTCCCTTGATGACTCGGGGTATGGTGTAAGTATTCAAAAGTGAAACATAGTTATTAAGCTAATACAATCAAATAAAATATAATGCGGCGAACGGAAATAGCAAGTGATAATTCACACCACCTACATCACTTCTTGTTGCACGGGCAAAATCAAATCAATTACTTGTTGTCGTATATGTCCAATTAGACAATTACAGGGAATGCAAGATTAAAATTACCCTGCTGCCTAGGGCATGGATTTTGTATCTTTGATGACCAAAGTACAAGCTCAGGAACAATGCTGATTGGACAGATTCATAAGATACAATTAATCTTAAAATAAATTGGTTCCCAGAATGAGCTGTACATGCAAGTTGCACTTTTTGCTTTGACTCAAAAATTTAGAAATGTGTTTTATTTGGGCTACTGGTATTATTATTATTATTTTTGTTTTTACACAAGTGATAAGCCTGTGGCAAAGGAGGTCATAATTTTAATCTCGCACCTTAGAGGGTAAGCCGCTCCGGTAGCTTACTGCGGGTAGATCTCACAGGGTAGCGATGTCCGGGTTCCTTCTCGTCTCCTCTGCAGGGGCACCATCAGCGATGTCTGGGGTGGAAATGTCTTTACACAGATCAGGAGGTGCAGGAACCTGGTGGAAAAAGTACCCCCTTGGGGGCGAAGAAGAATCGTCTCCGCTGGAAGAAGAGTCAATGCTGCTACTTGAATTGGTTGATGGAGGGAGATTTTCCGGTAACCATGGACAGAGTTTCAACTCATTTCGATGGAGAACCTTCTCTTTGCCATGACGATTCTTAACAACATAGACCAGTTGTTCCTCAAAAGGTTGCTTGATGATCATGTATGGCATATGAAGAACTAGCGTGCATCTGCTCAACGCCTTTCACGGCGACCCGTTCAACACGGGAAATTCCCTTCAAATTCACACACTCGGGAGACGTTTTCCTCAGTTTAAGAAAAGTGCTTTAGTTAAACTTACAAAGTCGCTCGGCATCGTATTGCATATACATTCCTCTTTCGAAACGATACATTTCTTATTTAATTAAGAGCCAGCAAAGAGGGGCACTTTTTGATTGAAAAGGGTGCATTTTGACTAAAATAATCAGTTTCCTATGGAGGTCACACCACATTTTGTCATTTTTTGCGGGGGTTGTCCCACTTAATTGAATGGCAAACTCGCTAGCAAGCTCGCACCACTAGAAGTCGCACGGTTTATGAAACAAGGTAAAATAAGCTTTCCATCCATCTAACATGTTTTGTGATTGGTGGACTGAAAAAAGGGGCACTTTTTGTGTCAAATCACGAAGTCCGTTTGGGAGAGCTTGACCTCCATAGTCTGGACTACGAGTCATATGGCTAATGGGTTATGTGGCCGGAAGCTAGACCTGCTCAAACCGCGCGAAGCACAAACAGCGTTCAATCGGAAGCAGAATACGTCGTTTGGCAAAGCTTTTTACTGTTTCAATTCATCATTCTTTATGCCTCAACAATAATTTTATATCTAAAAAGCATTTTGATTCAACAATGTAGCGTTTTTAATGTCCAAAAGTCTATTTGAATCGTGGAACTTTGTGTTTTTATTCGACTCGAACATCACACGACGTGGCTGGATCACTGCATTTAGTTAATATGGGTGTTTTTTGCAAAATATGTGGCGTGCATGCCAAAAATGCTAATACTTCGTTAAAAAAATTTCCAAAAAATAGGACTACATAACATTATCACTCAACACATCGGTAAAAGGGTCTCATGTCTTTTTTTGTAAAATGATGTACAGAAATATCTTGACGAATCAAGTTTCATGAATTTTCTTGTCATCATTTAAACTATGTTCAATATTTCTTTACAATGTCTGTAATCTACTCTACATTTTATGCGACTTAATTTATTTCAATGAAATTGATTTATTACTCCCAATTACTGCAAGGTTTTTGTTTTAAATAAACCTCTTGCTTCCTGCCACTTCATACGAAGAGGACTTTTGTCCCCCTACAATGTAAATGAATGATCCCATTTCTGGCTGTGCACTCAAGCCTTGCCACAGTCAGCTCACACAGAGTGAGGGATTATCTGCACAAAACGGGGCCGAAGTTCTTCATAATAATGTCCTCCTCCCAGAAATCTTGTATTTTAGCTCTGCCCTTGTGGCATCTGCAGCGGATGAGGACATACTGCCCAATGCCAAGGGGTTTCTCAAAAACCTTCCCTGCCCTTAAAGCTTTCCGGGCAGCCACAGCCTTGTCAGTGTTGAGCATTGCAATCGAAGTGTACGAGCCAACATCTTTGGATTTGGAATGAGGGGCTTCCCCGCCTGAGAGTGGACTGCGTGGGAAGCGAACGTTCCTGCCATACATGAGGAAGAATGGGTCCACCCCAGTAGTAGAATGCTCCAAGCTGTTGTACGCAAAGACTAGATATGGTAGATACTGTGTCCATCTTGTCTTCTTCTTATTAGGCAAGGCCCCAAGCATGTTGTGCAGAGTTCTGTTAAATCGTGCACACTGACCATTGCCAGATGGATAATATGGGGTTGTGTGGCTCCTTTGAATGCCGTACAAGTTGCACAGTTCCGAGACTATCTTGGATTCGAAATTCCTACCATTATCAGAGTGTAACCGCAGTGGACAGCCGTATGGGATGAAAACGTGCTTGACTAGGGCTTTTGCAACGGTGGTTGCCTTTTGATCTGTGGTCGGAATTGCCCAAGCATACTTAGAAAATACGTCAGTAACCACCAGAACATTCTCATACCCGTCACTCGATGGCTCAAGGACTGTGTAATCCATGGCAAGCGTTTCCATTGGGGCTGTCGCTGTTATTGAACCAAAGGGAGCTTGGTGCGCCTAACAGGGGGCTTGCTCAAGGCACATCGTTTGCAGCTGGTGCACCACTGCTTAACAGTATCTTTCATGCCATGCCAGTAAAATCTCGGCCAGATGAACTTGAGCGTACGCTTAGGACCAAAATGTCCAGCCTCATTATGGAATTTGGCCAGGATCTGATCACGAAGAAGAACTGGGAGTAACAACTGATGGTGTGTTTGCTTATTAGATGGAGAAATAACTCTACGATAGAGGCAGTTATCCTGAAGAAAGAGTCTTTCCCAATCTCGTAGGAGTCGCAACACTTCATGGGAACAGTCTGCTCGTTCCTGCCGTGATGGTTGTTGTTCTCTTGTAACAAACTCCATGACTCTGCCTAGCGTTGGGTTTGATTGTTGTTCCTCTTCAATCTCTTGTTTGGTGTGTCCGGGTAAGTGACAGTACCCACCTGTACGACAGGCTTCCATATGGTGACATAATGCAGGGGGGAGCTCCACACCATCTGTGAAGGTTGGGACACAGGCTTTGATAGAACTTGATAACACCACTGTGCTGGTAAGGTGTTCCACTCCTTCTTTCCGCGATAAGACATCTGCGGCTTGGTTGGACTTACCAGGTCTATATTGGAGCTCATACTCAAAGGAACTAAGCGCTGTTGGACCCACTTCATTTCTGTGCAGCCCAGGTTGGCGGTATCAATGTACTTCAATGGGTGGTGATCAGTCACGATGGTACACTTATGTCCCAGGAGGTAGTCTTTGAAGACTTCTGTCACTGCCCACTTGATTGCTAACAACTCAAGTTTGAAGGCGCTGTATCGACCTGACCGCTCAGCTGGTTTCAGTGTGCGGGAAGCATATGCGATGACATGGTGGGCACCCTCATTGTCAGACTGGAACAATACCGCACCGAGGCCAGTACCACTTGCATCTGTTTCGACTCGGAAAGGTCTGGAAAAGTCAGCATATGCCAGAACTGGTGCCTTCGTAAGACAGCCTATGAGAGTTGAAAAGGCAGTCCGATCCTCAGCATCTAGTGTTATCTTGGTCCCTGGTGGTTTACCTCCTTTTCGTTTAGTGCCTGGTTTGCATTGTAGATGTCTGAAGAGGGGGGAGGCAATGGTCGCATATCCAGGGATGAATCTTCTGAAAAATCCAGTAAAGCCAAGGAAAGCCCTCACTTCTCGAACAGTGGTAGGTTCTGGCCAACTCTGTACTACGGAAATTTTCTCTGGATTAACTGCTACACCTTGGCAAGAAGATGGCATTTTGCCGGCTTGAGTTTCAGCCCATGGGCTTGGAGTCGTGTGAATACCGCCTTCAGGTGTGACAAATGTGTATCAAAGTCGCTGGAGTATAAACAATAATGTCATCCAAGTAAATCAGAACACTCTCATAACACTTGTCCCCGAGGCATCGTTGCATCAGCCGTTGAAATGTGGCCGGTGCATTGGAGAGTCCGAATGGAAGACGTGTGTATTCGTAAAGACCAAAAGGAACAACAAAAGCCGTGTTCTCAACATCAGCCGGATCCACTGCTACTTGATAATAGCCGCTGGTCAAATCAAGCACACTGAAGTATTTTGCTCCTCCGAGTGCTTGAAGGGACTCCTCAATTCGGGGAAGGGGGAATGAGTCACGATGAGTAGTTCGGTTCAACAATCGATAATCAACACACAATCGGATGGACTTTTTTTTTCTGCACCACGACAACCGGAGAACCCCATGGGCTCCAGCTCTCCTGGATAACACCCTTCTCCAGTAGACCTGTGATGTGATCACGCACAGTTTGATACTGAGATGGTGGAAGGGGTTGGTGACGCTGTCTGATTGGGTGTGAATTGCCTGTGTCGATACGATGTGATACCGTATTCGTAAAACCAAAGTCCTGACTGTCAGATGAGAATACAGCTTCATGGGTTCGCAGGAGCGTGCAGAGCTTGTTATGACGCTCAGCGTTCATCAAAGCTGGGTCAACATCAACCGGGACAGGAAGGGGATAAGGGTCCTCGTCGAGACTGATGGAAGCGACCCCAGCAGGGACATCATTCATGGAAGCATCAAGGGTCGATTGACATAGATTAGTGTTGTGGTCCACTTTTTGGGACACCCAAGTACAGTGTGCCTAGCTCAGCACGATCTGGCACAACTATTTCTGCATCCGTCTCGTTGTAAAGTACAAGGGGGAATCGGCCATTCTTCACTGTGACAAAACATTGGGGAACAAGAACGCCCGGGGAATACCACGGTCCTTGCTCGGCTCAAGCAGGGCATCATAGGGGTCGGTATCTGGGCCACAATGTCCATTTGCTTGCACCACAACTGCCTGATGAGCTGATAGGACGATTTGTTGTTGTTTCTGGAGACGTGCCTTCCCACTCTGCCGTGGTCCCCACCAAAACGTAGCTTCTTTCCTACTGCATGTAGTGCTTTCTGCCATGCTGGTTCTGGTGAAGGCCAGTCGATCTTGGTAATAAAGGGTGCCCCAGCTTTACCTATAAGCACGTCCCAACACTCTGTTAGAACATTCATCCCAAGGATTCCGGTTACAGCAGAACTTGCCAAGGTTTTCAATGCCGAACAGTGTTCTTTTATTACCAAGACAATACGGGACTTAACACTCTGTCCGAGGGCAACGACGTCGGTCTCAAAACAACCAATGTAGGGGATAGGGGCACCACTCGCAGATACTAGGGAAAATGAAGTTGGGATGTTATTAAGCCGAAACCCTTGTGGTTGGTTCCAAACACATGTGGAAAAACTGCTCCCCAACGGTAGTGACTTGTGATTCCGGGTCGAGTAAACACCTGACTGGAACATCTGTAAATCTAACACCAACTGAAAGCATTACCCACCGTCTTCGAAATAAAATCACCTTTTCTCACATCTGATGAGCCTTCTACTTTACCTCCGCTGTACGGCTCACTACATAAGAGGGGAGAAGTTTCCCTGGCTCGAGGTGGTGGTTTGGGGCGTCTTTCTCTGTTCACTAATGGGCATCTCCTGAAATAGGTTTTTGGGGTTGCTTGGTGCTGCAGTAGAAATTTGGGGCCCATTATAATTCTGTGAATTTTGCTGGGTAAATTGCCTTGACATTAGATCGGGAGCTCCCATGTTGTACTGTGCACCGGGTGTAGCGCGTTTTGTCTGTGGCTGGCGGTAGAAATCAGTGTGCGGTTCTCTTTGAAATTGTTGGCCCCGATTGGACCGCTGGGGGGGGGGGTATTTCTGCAATTGCGTGCGATGTGCCCCAGTTCTCCGCAGCGGAAACAACCGCGGGGTCTACCTCGAGCATAAGAAGGACGGTTCATCTGTGTGACTGGGGAATGGTTTGAGGGAGATTGGACTATATCACGTACAGCACTCACCACCTGGCTTGTCGCCTCTTTGAAGGCCGACATCATTTCAACCCTGACGCGTCGATCAGGAGATTCAGTGGGGAGGATAGTTTCCGGGGTATTGAATTGCAGCATTAAGCACACCAGTTGACTTCAATCTGGCCTCCTCTCTCCCCTGACGCTTGATGGCATACTCCCGCAACTCTCTAAAGTCATCCATCGTTCCCTGTTCAAATTGGTCATGGCAGGAGTTTCGCAGGTACCTGTCCTCGATCCCTTCGATGAATTGTTCCGCCAGGGTAGAATTAGGCTTGGCATAAAGCTTGGAGTCCAAACGGATCAGACGGAGAAATCTCTTCTCAAGATCAGCTGCATAATCCCGTATTGTCTCTCCTGGCTTCTGTCGCCTCTCAAGGAACATCCGTTGTAATTCCCCCACTGCCAAGGTGTCACTGTACGACTTCAGCAGATGGGACAAGATGTCGTTTACCTTCTCATCTTCTGACAGCAGCGCTTTCACCTCTGCTCGGCTTGAAGGAGAACTAAGACTAAGAGACAAAACAATGGCCATCGATGACGTTTCCTGAATACTGCACGAGGGACCTATATCCTGCACAAGCTGTTAAAGACTGTGCAGGAGTGGTACAAAATAACACACAAAGAAAGATGATTTAGTAAACATGTACATGTAGTTACCATGACAAATTAAGTACACAATAAATTACCTCGATCGGGGGCAATTCCTTAACTCCATGAAAATACAAACAGTTAAAGTCAGATGCGCGTGGCCCTATCACATATAGATCAATACTCAGTTCTAGTTAAAGTCACTGCCAATAATTAATCAAGTTAACAGTCTAGGAATTTAGGCCTCTACACTTAAAGGTGTGAACAAAATCCGATAGTTATACTTTGATTCTGTTTAGTCTGTTTTCCTTACTCGAACTACCTCATTCAATTCTAAGCACTTTAAATCATAAACAGCAAATCATAATTTTGAATCCTTAAATCTCTCAATACCATTATGACAATGTCAAACCGATAGAAATCCCACAACAGATGAGAAAAGGGGCACAAGCTCACTAGCATACATCGTTAGCGCTAACTACACTTACACACGTCTTGGAAACACACACACACAACTATTATTCACACTCATACCCCAATGACCAAATGTTGCCAGTAATAACTAAAGGTATGACAAAGTCACCTTAATTACTAATAACATCAAATATCTTTCATTAATTATCTTGTACTTATTTTCTCCATACATTACTATGCATAGTCCCAATGGGCTCATGGGCATCTCCAACAATGGCTCATCCAAATACATGTGACCACATACATGTACAACATGTGTATACTATATTACACAATGCCTTTACATTACATGAATTACTTTCACTTTCTTAACTTTTCTTACTTAAAAATCACCCTTTTTCTAAAGAGCATAAAAATACAAATTATAATGGTAATGATATATAACCTTTCAAGAGTGTAACAAGTAAAGGATGGGTCTCCACTACTCTGATTGATTTATGTTATTTAGGGATAGAAATCCTACTAAAAATTGGCTGAAGCTTACCTGTTAAATATTGTGCAGGAGTGGTGACCTTTGGCACAAGTAGGTCAATAGGCCAGGAGGTCACACAAGAGTGAGTAAAAACAAAGAGCGCCACCACTCATCAATATGTTGTTAGTGACTGCATCAATATGATGCACTATAAAGAGACAATACATCTAAACTACAGCAAAACAGGCAATTATTCAAACAAGAAGGTGAGAAACATTAATAACATTGAAAAATATCAAACTGGAGAACTACATCATTAAATCAACACTTGGTTCAGAAAGCACATGTGTGGCTCCTCACAACATGCTAGAGCCAAAAATATGAGTGGCTGCGAAAATGGCGTACAGGCCGTTATAAGAAAAGACGCACCTCTTGCAGTATATACGCACTGTGCCTCTCATCGCCTCAATTTGGTCATTTCACACTCGTGTGCACTCCCCATTATCAGGATGTTATAACTAGCCTTAATAACGTGGGCGCCTTCTACTCTCAAAGCCCAAAGAGAACGGGATTGCTCTGCCTTCTCATCAAGAAAGGCCTTACCATCACAACCAAGAGGAAGCCACTTATAAGTCTATGCAAGACAAGATGGGTAAAACGGCATGAAGCATATAGTTACCTTTACCCTTCTTACACATTTGTAGTGGAAACAATTTTAAGAGCTGATAGGTCTTGCGATCCATGTGAATGAATATGATAACGCCACTGACATGACTGAGGAAGGGAAGGCGGTGATGCACCAAATATGGTCGGCAGATTCCACGACAGAGGCAATAGCAATTCTCAAGAACATAACAAACTTCCAGCTCATCACCGCATTCCTCCCAGTTTTCCAGTATCTGTCCCATTTTGAAGATCCTACAGTTAAACTGCATCCAAGGACAATTTAGAAGCATTCCAGCTGGTAAGCCATCATTGATTAATTGAGGGATTTAACCTGTTATGCGGGAGTTCATTTTACATCACATAGTCGTTCAGACACAGTACTAAAGTCGGTTTAACTCATGGTTCAACCCGATCGAGTTCAACTCTGTGTGTCTGAACGGTTCTAAAGTTAGACCGAATCGGGTTTAACCCAGAAAAGTTAGACCGCCGAGCTGGAGAGTTTATCTTTAGACCGCTTCGGGTTTATCTTTCAACACTGCGTGTGGACAGAATAAAAATAACCACATCCGGTTTAACCCACAACAGATGGCCCACTGACCTCCGTACGCAGCCTCAATGAACACGTCGAAATGAGAGCGGAAAGCGTGCGTCTTTCGTTTGGGTTATTTTCGTTTTCCTCACCTCTTATTTAGGTCTATTTTAATCAAGATCGATATGAATACGATCGTGTATAATAACTCTACATCTTCAGCCATGTCAGTTGATTCCTGCTTGATAATCATCACGTCAATAAACGAAATGATCGGAAAGTGAATTGAGGAGTATCCAGAATTTTACAGATCACGAAAAATGCATCAATCTCCCGACATCAGCCAAGTTCCACACGTATCAAATCTCAGCTCCCAGATTGCCATTTCCCCCTATTAAAACATGTAGCTCATAACAAATTTTCCTATTGGCCAATAATATCCATGTCCTACTCATCAACCAATATGAGAATTCGTTGTGTGCCTGGCAGAAATACCTTCACGCACGTGCTCTGTACATGCAGCATTGTGTACATAAGTACTATAAGAGAAACTGACAACATCTCTCGGTTTTGTTGTAATCTTAAGACTCACCTTTTTCCATGCTAACTTGAGTTCTGTGTTTAGATGTATGATCTATGATCTAGATATATATGATTTAGATGAAATAGTGCCTTACAAATATTAAGTGTAACATGTATCTTATGTTATGTCATATTAGTCAATTCCTAAGCTAACTTCAACTATAATGTTCTCTCATCTTTAACTTATACAGAGCAAGCTTTGCATACCACAAGCCTCCTTCAACTAGTAAATACCGTCGAACTGTACTCACATGACATGCCATCTCCAGCACGAAGTGACCAAGAAATGTTCAGATGGCGTTTCAAGTGGCAACAAGAACGTGAGAGGACCGGTAATGAATTGCTACCCAAATCATGTGCAGACGCAATGAGGAAATGCGACAACAGAAGTTTCCCCAACATTTTACGTCTGCTACAACTCATCTGTGCAGTAAATGTGACGTCGTGTGAGTGCGAACGCGCTGCATCGGTTCTCAGAAGACTTCACGGCTTCATGCGCACAGAGGAAAGGTTGACAGGGCTGGCATTGATCCACATCAACTATGACTATCCCATCTCTTTGGACACGGTTGTTGATAAGTTTACCGAAATACATCCACGAAGGTGGCGTTACAACACATATTCCTGTAGTAGCACTAACAGAACATGTGACATCACATCGAGAAAACCAATAATGTAACAGTTACCATTATAACCAAACATAAGAATGGAAGCCCCCGAAAATTTTATAACAGTCTCCAAAACACAGGTTAGAATGGAAGCAAGCACATTAATAAATAACACATTTATCAAGTTACTGAATGCAAGCCAATTATTTAAAATCAAAACATTGATTATGCACATACACCTTAGGAGGATTTCTACATAAACGCTACAACAGGGTAACACCTTCACATTGTCATGTGGAATTTACTGAATAGGCCCTCAATCTAAATCCTCTCAACAATGTACTAATTTTATAGTATAACTCTATCTCACTACTGATCAATTGAAATCATTTTTCACATGCACATTAAAAGTCCGTAGGTCCAAAATTAGCCAGTCAGACTTGTAACCCCAACAAGCCAATAACACTCTATCCTATTGCTGTCCCGCACTTCGATCCTTACTCCCCCTCCAGAACTTCACACAACCCTATCGATGTACCCGACCTCAACCTGAAAAGGAGCATTTGAAACCCCGGACGTAGTTACCAGAATATGTAGTATTTTAAATTCATTTAAACCGTGTTTTGGGGTTGCTCATCAGCAGCTCCAATTTACTTTGTAGACTGTAGTTTTGATAGTTTTATTGTATTAGTTTAATAACTACATAATCATTATTATATTTCTGATAAATGTTCATGTCAAATAACAAACATTATAACAGATTGCCCAAACAGCATCCACCTTAGTTTATATTGATATGCATTATTTATAACCGTGCCAATGTTGCTCCACGCATGTTCATTTTATACCCTGCCTATTAATCCAGCAAACACCAAAATCTTAGTCTAATGTGATTTCAAAATCCTACGTACAACCGATCATTATGGTATAATGTTCAAAATCATCCACCCAAACGTTCAATTTGCAGACTTACGTGACCAAAACAGAAAAAGGCCACGCAAAAATAGACCCGGCCTTCTACCGGCTTATTTTCTAAATACGCTTCACCCTATAATTGAATCACCAAACTCAAGCATGACAAAATGAACATTGTTTTGTATAATTATTTGAAATTAATTTGGATACCAAATGTGATGATGATTTATTATTATTATTTTTTATTTTATTTTAAATATTTAGACATGTACACAATGATTACAAGTTGGACAGGGGCTGTCAAGGTTATACAAAAGTATAAAAACTGTCATCTTAAAATTAAGATGTGTACAACCAGACCCCTGCCAACGATAACAATATAATTATATAATTATAAAAAGGAGATTGCACTCAAACGCTATTAAAATCACACAACGGTAAACATTAAAACAAAAACAAATCCAAAACCTTGCAAAAACAGCACCCATAAAAACAGGAGGCAGGGACAAACATTTAAAAACCCAAACAAGACAAGGTCCGAAGTGATCCCCAAAGCCCAACACGAATGGACTTAAAACCCTCTAAAGCCACAAACAAAAACTGGTAGCAAATATTAATGATGCTCAGATTTAACAACTGTTTAAAAATAGAAAAACCCTAAAGTTCTGCCTTTTTGTACAACTTTCCAATTTATATCAGCAAAGTTGTGTAGCAATTGGACATAATCAAAAACTTGAACTTGTAGGGAAAAACTATTTCTGTCGCAAATGAAGTTTCTGGACCTGATCAATTGATGATGTGAAAACAATTTGTTTGAATAGAAAAACCCTAAAGCTGTGGTTTTTTTCACAACCTTCCAATTCGTATCAGCAAAGTTGTTTAGCATTTTGACAGAAAAAAAACCGCCAAGAACTTGTGGAGAAAAACTTCTCGCACTTTGAGGCCGCAAAGGCAGTTTCGGGACCTTACTAATTGCTGACGTGAATACAAAACAACATTCACAAACTTCAAACAATTAGCGTCTTGTAGCGTAAAAGCACAGCAGAGAGACACCGGTACGACCTTGATGCTTTGCAAAACACGAACGGACATAATATGGTCGCCGTGGCAGGCGACAACTAAACATTCTTTGTTTTTTCCGCAATAATATTTGCACGGTAAACTAACAGTTTTCGCTCACAGAAAACAAAAAATACAAACAATCCAATAGAAAAACCGTAGTAAATCTTCCACATCAACTCTCTATTGGTGGCGCACTCTACTCAGTACAACTTTCTTGCATTTCAATTTTGGACAGACACTGAACCCTCCCTTAGAGACGTTTCGACAAATTACCACATAAGGTTGGTGAATATGATTGCATAAACACAATGTTAGCAGAAAAGACCGCAGGTTTAACAGTATTTATATCGAGTAATCATTCCATGTACACAGCTTTATTAGAAAAACTTGCACTTTAACTCTTGAATTGACAACCTTTAGAGAATGTTGTCATATGAACGGAAATGGTAGGAAACTGGCCTGGTACTTCAGGAAGCAATGTGGCAGTGCAACGCAGTAAGGCGGATATACATGACACACAATGATGTCCATGAACTATACCAACAGAGAGTTTGGCACAATTGACCTACATTCGTAACATACAGCCTCATCCAAACCAGTGATAGAGTAACTCACTTCATTTAATCAGTGGTTACTGTTCAAGTCACTGAATGACAATCAGTGACTTGAACACGTATGTATGATTGGCTGCTCATCGCTTGTCAATCAAAACCCAAAGAGATTGCTGGTTACTTCAATGTAGATGCAACAGCTAGTATTTAAACGCGCTGTACCAGCAGCAGTGTCCATAACAACGTTGCATCTTATTGGAAAAGAGGAACCGAGAAGGCTTGGACTACAATAACACAACACCAAGGTAAGTGTTTCTCGTTATACTGCCGGCCCTGGCTTTGATTTTCAAATCATGCAGTGCATTTTGCGGCAGCCTATTCCAAGGCGGTTGTAGTTTTTGCCCCAAAGGGGGTTTCACTCAATACAGTTGAAGTTCTCATGCGGTAGTAGAGCCTCATGTCTCCACATAGCTCTGCCATCTTAATGTATAATACAGTGGTACTATGATTGTACATATCCATGTGCGAGAAGCTGCATTGTGAATCTATCCGCGCTATTCTTCGTTGCCTCTTACGGGTCTTTCTCACAATACCTGTAGGTGGTTTCGTGTAAAGAGTTTTGGACGAGGCTAATTTTATGCTAGAAACTTCATCGCTGAGAATCAGTTCAACGTCTTGTTCAATCAGTGGCATAGTTTATCACAGTAAACTGACATCGGACTGGTTGTGTTGTTTTTCAAATAAAATCTGTTGTCTGAGTGGTTCCAAGTGACATCAATTAGTTGTCGCCGCGTAAAGTCTTAGGAACCAATAACCCTAGCCAGCAACAAGCAAACAACTTTTCTCTTTTTTTTTTTTTTTTTTTTTTTTTTTTGGGGGGGGGGGGGCATGTGTCACAAAACGGACCCTTAAGCCGCCTCCTAAGACTGATAACGATGGGTTAACCCATATATCACACAAAAGGGAGGCAGTGGTCCGGCCTTAACTCTCAACACAACCAAAATACTTTGATAATACCAAGTTTGGCAAATCAATTAAACAAATCAAAATACTGCATGGTTTTAACTACAATTGAACTTTGAACGTTGAACTTTCCTGGTGCCTCTGAAAATTCCCTCCCATAGCTGTTCACTCGCGTCGGGATGTCACAGAACCGGACCCGCTTGCGCTGATCTATACGAACGTATTCATATTTACCCAAATAAGTCACTAACTTGAAGTGTCACATCAAAACAATAGAGTCCAACAAATTAAAGTTAACAACATACTGCTTTGTTAAGTTCTTTAACTTGCAATTGGGTCAATGCAGTTCCATAATTTTCGTATAATTTACCCCGCAGTCAAATTTCCGTAAACAACTAAAAACTTGTTAACCATTACAAGAAATACAAAGAATTTGGGTTTAACTAAATTTGGGATAACTCTACAACGGCTTAGTCGGGTTGGAGGGACACCCGATACACGCAGCTCCTGATAGTTTTAAAGGAAATTAAAGGCGATGTGTGTCACCAAAATTAACCTAGTTGAACCAAATGAAATAAATACCAACACAAACAGGGTTTTCTTGAAGTTCAACTCCAATTACAGAATAATTATTGACATTCCAACGGTAGAGCCTGACCCATTTTTGGGTCAGTTTGACCTGGAAAATAGTTAAACAAATTGGAGTTTAACTCAGATTTTGCGTCAGTTTGATTCATCTGTTCGGTCATTTCGACACAAATTCCTTGTCACAGTGTGACACACTAGTTTTCGTCGCGTATTGTATTAAAATTTGAAAACAAATTAAGTGGTAGGCTCAAAGGTAGCCTTCCAATGGTAACACTGATGTAATAGTCCACCTTAATTTTTTAATGAATTGTAATATTTGGCTAAAAAACTGCTGGGTAAAAATGTTAAGTAGCATTTTTTTCAGTATTGGGTAAAAAAGACAATTTGTGTTGTACCCCTCTCTTGTGTAAAATATAATACACAAGGAAAAGGTACTACAGTAGGCCTACCCCAAAATCGGGTCAAATAGCATAACACCGAGGTTCGAAGTGGGTAAAAAAAAACCTGTTGTTTAACCTCAAGCAATGTGACCTTATCACAACAAGTGGAAACAATTGAAATAGTCCACCTTCCAATGGTTACAAAATAGTCCACTTCAATAGTCCACTTCAATAAGTTTTCAGCCAGCAAAAAGAAACAACGTGTATTTGTCTTATATTTACCCTGTCGCATGGGTTGTGTTTTTTTGTGGTCGTAAATACACCCTTAAACAGAAACCAGGTCAGAATTCCTTGGGGCCTGTGTCACATAACGGACCCTTGAGCCGCCTCCTATAAGACTGATGACGATGGGTTAACCTTATACAAAACACGAACAGGGAGGCAGTTGCACGGACTTAACTCTCAAAGCAACTAAAATACCAATACAAGGTTTGAAAAATCAATTAAACACCTCAACTATAAAAATAAAAAAAAACTTGAATTCAAATAAATGTAAATGGCAAGTTGAAATTTCCCGATGGCTCTTGAAATTCCCGCCCAATGTTGGTTCACTCTCGTCGGGATGTCAACAAACCCGTACCCTTGTGCCGATTTGTACTCCATCTCATCCTTGGACGCGTGGTGTAACATAAATAACATCATAAGATCATCAACAAAAATCAGTCAAGTTGGCCATACAAAAATACTTGGAAAAAATCCATAGTTACCCGAATAGGTCACTACATTGAAATGTGATATCAAAACAGTAGAGTTCTCGATCGTGGAACTAATTAAAGTTAACTACATAGGCCTACTGCTTTGTTACGTTAAGTGGGTCACTGCAAAATCCAGTACACTGCAAAAACTGGGGTTTTAAAATTGACACTTAGGGTGTCGAAGAAATAATCAAAATTTACACCGTAAGGTGTTAAAATAACACTAATTTCTGTCAAAACAATTACATTTGTGTTATTTTGACACCATTTGATGTTACTATGATTCTCTCTTCGGTATATACAGGTTACAACACCAATTAAATCAATTTTAACACCCCAGTTTTAGCAGTTTAACCTTTAACAACATTAAACATCAACATAAATAATTACTTACAAGGCCCTAGCCTTTCCTCAAGCCTTTCCTCAATGATTACGTTGGCCCCTTGGCCGAATGCCCCATGAACCTCGCGGCTACCCCCCCCCCCCCCCAGCGGATAACTGGGTACTGCCCAGCAAACTCCAACTGGCAAGCCCACGTCGCGAACCTCAGAGCTGACTGCCTCGTCCCGAGCAAACTGCCCCAACCCTGCGAGACACACTCAACTGGCCGTTGCTTAAAACTCAGCGCATTTACTTACCGGAGCCGCATTTACCTATACATTTTGTATACAATACTTCAGAGCAAGATTTCGATACACAAAATACAAATACAAACTTTATTTGTACAACTGTATTTTAATTCAGTGATTTTTGGTTCAACTTTAGGTTAACTATTCAACGGCTTCGTGGGGGTGGATGGGCATCCAATACACGCATGCTTCGAATAGTTTTAAACACAAGTAAATGAGAAGGCATTAAATGGTTGTCAAAAGTTAACCTATAGTAAAACCAACTTAAATGTCTACAAACAGTGTTTTCTTGGGGGTCTACCCAAGTGTTTGGAATAGCGAAAATAGTGAAAGCCTGACCCATTTCAGGCCCAGGTTAACCCGGAAGATGGTTAAATATGTGATTTAACTCCAACTTTAACGTAAGTTTGACCCATTTATGGGTCATTTTGACACGGATTCCGGGTCATACTGACCTTGAAATGGGTCAGGCCACACGGCTTCCGGACCAGGTCAATTCTGACTCAGATATTGTTGTAAGTTGTTTTAACATCACAGATAAAATACCATTGGACCAATCAACATTTTAAGATAAGATAAATGTTTATATTTCCAAAGTTACCAAACAAGTGACCATTCGTTGGGAACTTACAATGGGGGACGTCATGTGACGATAGGTGGCAGCAGACTTTCAGGTAAATCACTTTTTATCGATAATGAGCGTATGCTCAGAACTACGTAAACAATTAACATTACGTGGTATGTGTGCCTGCTAATTAATTACATTTCAAAACTACCAAATGGATTTTTTCAACTCTGATTATCTGAAATCAAATAAGAGCGAATTTGTTTTTTTTCCTAAACTTTGGATTTTAGAAGTCTTCAGCCAACAGAAAGGAGAATTTTAGAATATATTTGTGTATTTGTCGCCTAACTTTAACCGAAATCTGAGTTTTCGGTTCTTCCTTTAAAGAAATACTGTCATCACTGCCCATAACTGCCAAAACGGCTGCAAGATTTGACCTTCTTCCACACAAACAAGAGGGTCAAAGAAAAGGTTTCGGACCAATTTTCAAAAATGTCCCATGTTAATAGAATGTACAATTAAAAAATATATATATTTATGTTTCTTAATAATCGTCCCGATTTTTTTTTGGTGGTAAATAATGGGACAGAAATCAAACAATATTAGCAATGTCTGGGCATTATATGGTGATGATTATACCGAAATGAACGGTCTCTAAAGGGTTAAACACACTAATACACATTTTATAAAGTTTGGAGATAGTCGGGGAATGTTTAAACAATAAAAGTGACATACCGCTTTCAAGTAAATCACTGGAGAGTTGGTGTCATCCAGTTACATCCATCTAGTGCTGTCACACTTTGTGTCATTATTGTACCCGTTCTTATACGCGGACTGTAATCTACGGTGACTTCATTCTCGCATTGTGGCAATCGTGACAGTCTGGTGTTCCATTATATAAATATCTGTAAACTTATTTTTGTTTCAATTCCAAAATGGCCATGATAAATTTCAGATAGTATGTCACGTCACTGTCTGACAATTTCAAGACCCTACCATTTTTATTTATTTTTAGATGAAATAATATCTGATTAACCCTATTTGCTCTCTCCATTATTTGTTCCAAAAACGTTTTAACGCTGCATCTGACAGGCAGTTACAAATGAGACCGTCTTAAAACAAAATGGCCCAATTTTGACATGACAATTATTCTTATATAAACACAATGAGTAACATTTTAAAACACATTAATTGGTTTTATCTACATATGAGGAATGACTATTAATCGTTTGGTTTTTCTTTTAAATTACAGATGAAGATTACCATAACAGTGACCCTTGTTTTGGCTTTTATGCAAGTTCAGTTCTTGGTGGTTACAGTTTCAGTTTCACCTAATCCGGAAGTAACGTGTAATTCCTGCTGCCAGGGCCCAGCCGGTATACCTGGAAATCCTGGGTCAAATGGGAACCATGGTCAGCATGGGACGGTAGGTCCTAGAGGTGAACCCGGGGCTAAAGGAGACATGGGGTCAGATGGACTGGTTGGTGAGCCAGGCGCTAAAGGGGATCATGGACTGAAGGGAGAGCAAGGAGTCGGTCAACCAGGGAAACAAGGACCTCAAGGTCTGCCTGGGATGAATGGTTTGAAGGGGGAGAGAGGTGAATCTGGACCAGCTGGACAGACTGGTGAAGCAGGTGAATGTACTACGCGACGGTCCGCCTTCACTGCAGTGAGGAATACCGGCTTCAGGCTTCCATTCCCCTGGGATCCTCTGCCCTTTGAAGAGTTATTGTTTTCAGAGGAAGTAGTACAGTTCCATATGTATTCCAGCTGGATTTTCGTGCCAAAATGGATTTTATTGGCTAACTTTGTCAATTTTGGGGTGCTGATTTCAAAAAAGTTAGGTACCATTTTTTTCAATGGCGTCTTCAGCCGCCATTTTGAATTTCAAAATGGCCGCCATTTTTCATTATTTTTGGCCCATATCTCAACTTGTGAGCAATATAGAAGAGTAGAAATGGTGGCAATACCCATGTTTATGATACCAGGGGTTCCATTAAAACCATTGCCTTAATTGTAACTAACTTGGTTTGGCCGCCATCTTGAATTTCAAGATGGCCGCCATATTTAATACACTTTTGCGTATATCTCAAATTGTGAGCAATGTAGAAGAGTAGAAATGGTGGCCATACCCATGTTTATGATACCAGGGGTTCCATTAAAACCATTGCCTTAATTGTAACTAACTTGTTTTGGCTGCCATCTTGAATTTCAAAGTGGCCGCCATATTTAATACACTTTTGCGTATATCTCAACTTGTGAGCAAGGTAGAAGAGCACCAATGGTAGCAATACCCATGTTTAGGATACCAGGGGTTCCATTAAAACCATTGCCTTAATTGTAACTAACTTGGTTTGGCCACCATATTGAATTTCAAAATGGCCACCATGGAGTAAAAATTGTGTCAATACCCATGTTTGTGATACCAAAGATTCCATTAAGACCTTTTGTTTACTTGTAACTAATTTTGTTTGGACTATCTTGAATTTCAAAATGGCTGACATATTCAATACACTATTGCGTATATCTCAACTTGTGAGCAAGGTAGAAGAGCACAAATGGTGGCAATACCCATGTTTAGGATACCAGGTGTTCCATTTAAACCATTGCTTTAATTGTAACTAACTTGGTTTGGCCGCCATCTTGAATTTCAAAATGGCCACCATGGTTAATAAACTTTTGCAATTAATTATCTCAACTTGTGAGCAACGTAGAGGAGTAAAATTGGTGGCAATACCCATGTTTGTGATACTAAAGATTCCATTAAGACCATTTGTTTACTTGTAAGTAGTTTGGTTTGGCCGACATCATTTGACATGCTGTCTAGGTTGAAAACATCCTCATCGAAATTCTGGAAAACATCAACCACATGAGAACTTGATTCAAGGCTTAGATAATGCTTTATCCACCTACTTTTGGGCATGCCGGCAAGTTTCCTTCCAAATCGGTACCACTGAAGGCATGGGGACCTAGTAGACCTTTACTTTTCCTGCTTCAGACTGCTGCATATCTTGAGCGCATTTCAATTGTGCGCTTCGCCTTTTCTTTTTCCAGTGATAAAATGAAGCTCGTCTGGAACATTGTTGGTTGAAAACAAGTCCATTTTGGTTAATGAAGATATCTGTATCTGGTGAATAAACATCTATATCTGGGATGTCTCTGACAGTCTTCGATGCATCAAGCACATGCATTGGGATCAAGGTGTTTGCCTCTTTGTGACAGTGCTCACCAATATTGGAATCAAAGACATCTGGTTTGTTGGAATACGTTAAGGTTCCATAGACGACAACTACGCTCTTGCTGCTATCTGCATATTCATTAAGTATAGAGCTTTCCTCATAGTATTCTCTTAGTTTATACTTCATTTCATTGTGCGACAGAAGGGTATTTAGTGGTACTAGTTTGATATTAGTTGAGTCTCTGATGTCAAATTTGACCAGGTTGACACCAGCAGACCTTTTGCCACGTGTCTGAGCTTTCGGAGAGTTGTCAATAATATCTGTCAACGATAAATCGTCCTTCATCACAAGCAGATATGATCATACGGATGCTTCGAACAGAGGGATTCGCAAATTCAGAGCAATATACCATCGATGGGCCTTTCTTAATTGATTGGACAACTACCATGACACCGATAACGCACACATTGCATCGGCCTCCACTCTGCTTGATGCATCGGTTGTTAAATTTGCCTCAGATTCACCCGTAGGTTCAATGATGATGTTGCACTCTTCAATGGCATGGACAAAGGCATGGACAAAGGCACTCTATAGTCATTTGGGATAAGAAGAAGACCATCTGAGGAGAAGAGTGACCTGGGGATAACAGAAACTCATATCATCCAATTGTCTCGCTCAAAGACTGTATCCTACTAGGGCGTGACTGCTGAAGTACAAAAAATCTTGGCAATAGTTGTCGATCTTCTCTTAACTTGACCAGCTTAAATGTGTCTTATTCTTGCACATGTTGAAGGTCTTCAGCTTAATCTTCTTCATCGGATCCCAAATTGATTTCTCTGCTGTAGATGCAACCACTCTTTCAGACACAAACTCTTCAACCTCGTTTGTGCCCTTGTCATCTCTGAGAAGAATGTCTCCCTTTGCAGTTTCTGGCACCTCCATATTAGATAACAACTTCATGAGCTTGATGGCCTTACATAAGAATGGGTTTCTAACACAGTGTTTGACAATGCCCTTCTTGATCATGGTGGAATTGTTGAACATGCAAACTGCCAATGAGCCACCTAGCTGATAATGCTCCTGAGTTGCCGGTTGGCCACTGTCAGTGCAATTAAGCATATTGAAAGTCTAGAATGAGGCTGATTAGTTCAGGAGCGACCTGCGGAAAAGAGTGCATCTTCATTCTGTGTAATTCAAGTAATTCAGTTCCACTCTACACTTGACCAAGAGCACTGACCAAGACACAGGGGAAGGCTCTGAAATGTGGCGATTTTATGGTGACTAAATCCGGCATTCCTTTTACAAATCTGTTCGTGGATCAAACATTGGAACAGCTGATTAGAGAACTCAAAGTTGCAGGAGGAATTACTGGAATTACATAGAATGAAGATGCACTCGATAGATTGTTCTTGATCGCTCCTGAGGTTATCAGCCTTATTCAAGACATTCAAGGTGCTTATTGCACCAGTTGTTCAAATCCAAAAATCTTAAAGCTGAAAAATTTCCACCAACTCTTGGTGCACTGAAACCACACATTCAGAGAGCCTATTATTGTATCACTATAATCAACAAAAGTTACTAAGAGCCGCAGCCGCAAATACCACTGCTTACTATGCTGACAGTGGAAGAAAACACCAGATGGGACAATTTCTCCCAAGAAATATTTTGAACTACCTGCACCCCAGGCAGTTGTTGAACTTCTCAAATGTGGTTGCAGGGCGAATGTACCAGTCATTGCCAAAAGAATAACTTGCCATGTACATCACTTTGTAAATGTAGTGACTGTAGTAATACAACAGATTATGATGTGACAAGTCAAGAAGATGACTTAGACTAGGTACCGGGTAACCAGAGGCCAAGTAGGCCCCAGAAGTATCTGGAATAGCCCTTTCAGAGAAAATCTTGATGAACTGAACAGGTAATCCAAATAACAATTGGATTTTTTATGGATAGGCTGCAATTTTATGTAAACACGGGCCTTAACACAACTTTTAGGCTTCGTTACTCACATGCTGAGATATATGCAAAGTGTATTGAATATGGCGGCCATTTTGAAATTCAAGATAGTCCAAACAAAATTAGTTACAAGTAAATAAAAGGTCTTAATGGAATCTTTGGTATCACAAACATGGGTATTGACACCATTTTAACTCCTCTACCTTGCTCACAAGTTGAGATATACGCAATGTATTCAATATGGCGGCCATTTTGAAATTCAAGATGGCGGCCAAACCAAGTTAGTTACAATTAAGGCAATGGTTTTAATGGAACCCCTGGTATCATAAACATGGGTATGGCCACCATTTTTACTCTTCTACATTGCTCACAAGTTGAGATATACGCAAAATTGTATTAAATATGGCGGCCATCTTGAAATTCAAGATGGCGGCCAAACCAAGTTAGTTACAATTAAGGCAATGGTTTTAATGGAACCCCTGGTATCATAAACATGGGTATTGCCACCATTTTTTACTCTTCTACATTGCTCACAAGTTGAGATATACGCAAAAGTGTATTAAATATGGCGGCCATCTTGAAATTCAAGATGGCGGCCAAACCAAGTTAGTTACAATTAAGGCAATGGTTTTAATGGAACCCCTGGTACCATAAACATGGGTATTGCCACCATTTTTTACTCTTCTACATTGCTCATAAGTTGAGATATGGGCCAAAAATAATGAAAAATGGCGGTCATTTTGAAATTCAAAATGGCGGCTGAAGACGCCATTGAAAAAAATGGTACCTTACTTTTTTGAAATCAGCACCCCAAAATTGACAAAGTTAGCCAATAAAATCCATTTTGGCACGAAAATCCAGCTGGATCCAAATATCTGACATATGGAACTGTACTAAAGGGACTGATTTCAACTTGAATAATGGCATGTTTACGTGTACTGTGCCTGGTATTTACGTCTTTATGTTCTCAGTAATGAAATCAAGTGGGTCTGACCTACGTGTTCATCTGAGGAAGGACGGTAACACCATTGTTTCAGGGTATGTACGCGCTGCAGATAATCATGCAGTGGGCAGCAATGCGATTATTCCCCTGTGCTTACAAGAGCTACATTGAGGGGCTACTTGTGGGCTTTTCTCGTGTTGTGGGCTCATGCCCACAATGTTTAAAACAGAAAAGATTAAAGAAAAGGGATCATAGTCACAACCTGTGGAATGCCCACTATGTCACTCTCCTAAACATGTCTGCACTATGGAGATCAAGTTCACTTAGCTGTACGCGGTCAAGTATACATGTACAGTACCTCTAGCCATTACACGTCTTTTACTGGATTCCTGTTGTACGAAATCTAAATTTAGCAGAAATACAAACAAAAACTTATTTTGAAAGATATTGACAACGCTTAAATACAACAAAAATTAAGTGATACTTTAAAGTGTAATGTAACTTAACAAGAAATCAATAGGGGCAGTTTTTTAGCATGAATTGAATAATAAAACGTGTTTTTATTAAATCATGTAAGACAATTATTACCATAATGGCCTTTATCACATATGTGACTGCATGTGTTTGCAAACGTGTTTATTTTGATATAAACGATATAATGGCAATGTATTAATAAGTTGATGTGGTCACGTTTGGGGTGCTATGATTGTTTATTTATCCCATTTTGAATTTATCCCATTTTTGGGGAAAATTTGTATTTGTATTTGTTCCACGTAAAAACCGATATTGTAGTCAGCTTTTTGGGCCCAGGGTGCAATGACGAGGCCTTGATGACGACTCTATGGTATTTTTTTATCTGAGAAAGTGAATAGCATGTAAAACATGTCCAATATTAATACAAACATAATATAACAAAGATATACAAAATACATTAACAACAACTTAATATCCCTAGACCCCTTTATTAATTAAAGACTGAAGAAACATAATTCATGATGGCCGCCAGTTATAACTTATGATAAAAGTCAACAAGTTTTGTGGTGATTGAATTCAGCGTTACAGTTACCGGACAAAATGGTGTACAATGGAGTACATTGCACCCCCTCATTCCTTCCCGTTCCCAATAGGGTGAAATAGATAATTCCTCCTCGTAATTATACGTATGCACATTTTTGATGAAATAGCAATTGTTGGGTCACTTTTCCCAAGGCAGAGGAAACAAGGGTTGTTTCCTTGAGGCACCTCTAGATTAATTAAATGAGGGGTTGGATTATGCATTTCCGGTCCCCCTTTTCGGGATTTACGTCAATGACTGGAAATAATTGAAGTCTATTAGAGCCTACACTACGTGTACGTACATGTAGGTCAGCCCTAGTACTCGATACGTTTTTTCAGGCCCTATTTTTTACCAACGACCAAATAATCATGCCTGATTATGTTTACTGACAGAAGGGCTCCGATGTCAAACTCAGGGTTGTGATCCACTTAATTAAAAAAAAGATAGAGTCTCTATCAAATAAAATGGGGACAACATAATTCTTTAACTGCAAGTTGTTTGAAACCCTTCAAGTGCTAATTTTATGAAAACAATAATAATTAAACTTTCGATGATGTCTCAATCACAAGCCAAATAATGGACTGCACATTTGTAAAGATATTTTTCAGTAAATTCGTTAACTTTGACGATATTCAATCAAAACGGCATGAATCAAATTTTGCTGTGAAAAAGTATCAAAGAAAAAGGCGTTTCACACCGTTTTATCGTGAGGTAAGAGATTTGTAATTTGTCCCACTTTCATGGATACTCTATCTATTGGAAAATGAGTTAATCACAAAATTTAATTTGATATTGTATTCCTTCTTTAAATACTTTTTCCTTGATCTTAAAAAAAAATCAAGTTTTACGTCAAAGGTCAAAAAAGAACATTTTTGTATTACTGGTAAAGTTTTAAAAAGTTAAATTTTTATAAACAGTTAATAACAATTGATGGGAATTCAAAATGGACGTCATATCCGGCAGCCTTATTGGATGTTGTGTTCTTGGCCCCTGGTGGTTCAAACTATTTCAATTTATTCAAGATTGGAATATGTTAAATATGAACATTTCCAACTTTTCCAGCCCAAGAAATATTAAAATCATTAAGGGAGGAGCTCGAAATCTAACCCATGTTGAGCCCATGAGGCATCATGGGGCCCCATGGGGTTCTATTATTGGAAAGTAAGCAGCCCATTATCGTCTGGTCAGGAACACAGAGTGGTTTCGTCACTGGCATATTCATGAACAGAGCTAGAGCTGGGAGATCCTGCCAGCAAGACAATGAACCAATTTGTGTCAGCGTAATCCCTACTAATCCGCTCTAAGTTAACAAAGAGGTTATCAGGGCCATTGTGGTGCTATTTGTACTGGTAGGGTTTATATGAATAATTTCGTGCCTATGTTTTTCACTTCTTAAAGTACAACATCCTGGATCAAAGTCTGAAATGGCTGAGCTATAATCCATAATCCCTTATCCCATAACCGACACTCACTGGCTTTTGTGCGCTCGGTGTTTCCTATTGAAACCAATATTCTTTGTGCTGCAGCAGCCATTTTTTAGAGCAGTTAGGCCCCATGTTTGACCTCTTGATTATCGAGTATTCATGACTCTGGATGCACCCACTCATAAGCTATTGACACCAGTGAACCTTAAGGGTACCATGGGGCACTATGGGCTCAACCATGGGTTAGATTTCGAGGTCTTCCCTAATCAGGCCTCTTCATCATTGGCCCCAAAGGTTGACGAGAACATTGATATTTTTAAGTCGAAAAAATGTAAAACATAATTGTTTCATACAAGGGTAAAAACCAATGATTATAACACCCTAACGGTAATCCATAATACCATATAATGTCACGTTTTTGATTGGAAAATAAACAAATTTGCAAAGTTGTATAGCAATTTCGAAAAAAAAGGGAAATTATATGAACACTTTTTTTGGCGTAAAGTTGGGAAAAATACTCAAAATGCTTCTAAATGGTAATTTTGTTAATGCTTCTAAATGGTAATTTTGTTAATATGTCTTTAAGTCATCATGTATCGAACTTTGTGAAAATAAATGCATTGTATTGACTTTGTAAACCTTTATTCTCATTATGACATTTAACTCTTGTAGGTTTAGAGATGGATTATCAACTAACGTACTGATATTTCAATGTAAATAATGTCAGTTTTAAATACGGAAAATGGATTGTCAGGTACATGCTTTGGTGTTCTTTGTGTGTACACTACAATTTGGTTGACCAATGAAATTTACAAAAAAAATATTCCTTCTTCCAGAATTTGTAATTCTGATTCCAATATAGTTTTTTAGCAGATGAACAGATTAAATACAATGACTTAATATTTGATAACTTGGCATCATACTAAGTTCTAAAAAACATTGTAATCGTTGTTTCCCCCTTTCTCTATACGTGAATTCTTTCCAAGGATTTTTCAGACAACCATTGATTTTACTTAATTTGACTGATGGATTACAGTGCGCCACCTAGCCCTGGCATCACTCTTCCTCTGTGTTGTGGCTGTACACTGTTGTATTTATACAAAAATGGGTGTCATCGAGAACTTTGCGCCACCTAGAGTTTCCCCCGGAGAGGTTATTTTATAAGAAGTACAAAGCACGCGCAAATTTTGTCACAAATTTTGAATTTCGTGCCGATAATGTGTGTTTTTCTAAGCCTTATAGAACACTGTAATTACTTACACATAACGACAGAGAAAGACAATTGTGCTAACTCTGTTAACATTTTCGGTATGCAGATTGTCAGCCCGTAACTAAAACCCAAATCAATTATACTAATACCCAAGCAAAGCCACACGTTTCATATGCCATTATGTTGTGTTTAAAACAAATGCTTGCTTGCAGTGAAGGCTAGTTTGAAGTCGTAGTGATTGAAATTGGTATCGTAAACTTTGACAGGTATATATTTCCTTCAAAGACTGTCATACCTGTAGATGCAAACACAAGCAAAGGGTCTTTTCTGATGTCATTCAAGCATTGGAATAAGTTATGTGGATTTGCTGTCAGCAGCACCGACGTATTAGAGGGATTTTCTGTAAGGGATACAGATTGATGCAACATTGTTAGTAAAAGGGCCTTTACACCAATTGCTAAATAAGAGTAACAATTGAATAATGAATGATGTTACTGCTAGGTAGGGTCACCTATTGAATGTTTGTTAGCGTAATGCTTATTTATATGCAGAATACAAGCAAAATTAAATAAAGGTAACTTGTTAAAGTTTCAGCTAAATACAATGTCTACCTGCTGAAAAAAAACAGAAAAACAAACTGACTCAAAGAATTTTCACAAGAACGTCGTATCTATCCAAGTTTAGCGAGGTGACATTGGGTACCAACCGCATCTCTGGCCGCAGCATTCGCGAACAGACACCAACCATCAGAAATCTGAGAAACGATCCATGCACGAATCGTTTCTCAGATTGAAGTTGTTGTTATTGAATTTTAATCAACGGTGCATTTCAGACGAGCAATTCTCACAGGGTGCTTTACTACCATTAATTAGGCCTACCATCGTTTTAACAAGTAAACTCTCAGATAAAAATTACAAAAATGGGGTCATTCCCCAAAAATGACCCTACCTTATAAATTTGAATTCCTCAGACTACAGTTGCTATCACGTTAAAACCCTTGGTAGAGAGGACGCATCAGTTTGTACTCCAAGAAATTTAAAAAACTGCATACCCTATGATTTCTTCAACCAAACTATCAAGCCTATGTAATTGATCCACCACATGTCAGGCACCATTTGATGGTGTTTCCCAGACCAGGGTAATCTAGTCTGGCCTCAGGCAATACAAAACAGATGTTTTTGTATAAACAAACCCTTGATTGACAGTTGTAGGCAGTTAGCACTGCCCATGAGGTAATGGGTTCTTTATGGTCCTGGTTTGTTTTTTTACTCTGAGATAATTTGGGTTTTTTTGCATCAAGCCATTACCAGCCAGGCCTAACTGTAGTGACTGGGGTCAATTTGCATCCACTGCTAATTAACTTATTGCATGTAATGAGCCAGCAGTCAAAACTGCATGCACAGGTTTTGGTGTGACTGCAGACGACATAGCGTCAAAGGGTTAAACACCAGAATAGAAACTGACGGGAGAATTTCAAAATAATGTGGGTTTGAATAGAAGATAAATTTACTAGAGCGGGATTTTAAACCAGCGACCTCCGGTTTAACGTGCCGGTGCTCTACCAACTGAGCTTCTGACTGGCACCCCGAACAAAGATGTTGACAACATAATATAGGGAGACCGCCAACCCAGGGCTAGATTAATTAGTTGGTAGAGAGCCAGCAAGTCGACCAGAAGTCGTTGGTTCAAATCCCGCTCTAGTCAATCTATTGTTGTCCAACCCCAAATTACAGTTGCTATGTCACACAACTCGAGGCAAGCTTGTGTGTACCTTGAATTATTGTGTATGGCACAACGGTACATTGATTTGCTCATCTGGTTGTTGCTATACAAAAGTGTGCCCAGCACCAGTTGATATATGTGTAGCATTTTTATATTTTATCTGACAAATTCAAATTGAACTGATCCTATTTGTAAAGACTGACACGGACCGTCATAAACTGTATGTATGTATGGGAGGGGGGGGGTTGGATCTAAGGAATTGTAATACATTATTATTGCGCTCAAAATGGCAACAAAGTAGTTCTTTTGTATTTTGCATTGAAAAGGGTGATTCTGGTGGGCGGTGCAGGAAAAAGGGGTGCTGGAAGGGAGGGGAGGGTAGGGGGCTGAAATTACATCTGACCTGTTAGAGAATAATTTAAGATAAATGAATTGAGAAAAGCCACAAAAAACATGCCAAAGTCCTGGTGTGGGCAACAATGAAAGATCTGTAATAACTTATACATGTACTTAAATCTGAGAAATGATTGCCTCGTCTGCCCAATGTATCACATGATACATTGCCTAACTTTTAATTATGAATGTGAAATATTAAATGTTGATAATTTTTACGTTTATTGGGTCTCATTGAAGTCATTTAATCATGTGTCATAGTTTTCATTTGAGTTTGTCTACCTCTGGGCAGTTAAGGGTTTACTATCTGGAATGGTTACCAGCCCATCCCAGCGGTCTTAGATGAGACCGGTGGGGTCAAGCGAATCGGTCCCAGTGCCTCGTCCAAAAGCGCTGTGGATGGGCTGACGTATGCACATGAGCATTGGACCTTTCCCTGGTCACCTCTTCCTGTACGAAGGATTGTACTCCCAATGTAGCTCTATTGTGTAAATCCATTGCAAGTAATTATTGTCATTATTCGCCTTCTACTAAAAAGTAAGACTCGATTCGAAACTAAAGACTTGAAATCAAACTTGCAGACCAGTCAAAAACGGACATCAATCTCTCGTGTTGACTACGCCAATTTTCTTTTACTTGGTGCTACGTCATGAATTGGACAGAGTTCAAAGATTACACAATCGTGAATCTTGTTTCAGGTATTTCTCACACCTTGAAGAAAACAATACTCCATCACTATGGGAACTTCAAAGGCTACCAATTAGAGACCGGATTCATTTCAAACGTGCCCTTTTTGTGCACTGCACAAACTGGGGTGTTAAAATTGACATAGGTACTAAAAACGAATCACAATTTACACCATAGGGTGTTAAAACAACATTAATTTCTGCAAAAACAATTACATTGGTGTTATTTTAACACCCAATGTGTTAACTTGTATTCTCTATTCTGTTTCTATAATGTTACAAATCCAATGGTGTCCATTTTAACACTCCAGTTTTTGCAGTGTAAGGAAATGCCTAAACAAAACTACTCCTAGATATCTTTCCAACTTACTGTCATGTTACACTCCTCCACTTTTTATTCGGTCCACACATGACATCACTCACTTGAATGTTCCCCGTGCACACAATGGGTCAAAAAGCGTTCAATGTAGCTGGACCAATGATTTGGAACAATCTTCCCTCCTGCAATAGACTGTGCAAGTCTCGCGCGCATTCGAACTTCCGGAACCATTGTGATCCAAACCATTATGGAGTTTTACGTGGGCGAGATTTTGTTTGGTCAATTAGTTTAGTTAAACGTAGTTTATGACCATGAACATTGTAGGACTTAAGGTAGTACCTCGATGGCATGGCAACATAAAACTGGTTGGATATTTATGAATCTAAGTGAATCTAGTAAATCTTCAGTGTCACTGCTGGCCGATAACACAAATAAATATTCAATGGAATCCTGTTCTGATCTGACTGTCATTGATAGAGAATTTATTTATTTCTGGTTCCTGATCCTCCGTTTCTTTCTTGTTTTGTTTGATTCCTTGGTTTGTTTATACTGTAAATAACAGTAGAGAAAACATAATCAAATACTGATACATATACAGCCAAAAAACACAGGAATAGCCCCCGACACAGTAATACTGTTTAAAAGACTGACAAGGTTGTATGCAGCCGCTCTGTGAAGGACTGCGGGTATGGGACCTAAATACTTCAACATGTACATGAATTATAACCCCATACAAACTCTGACCATGTGAATAAATCTCTAAGTTTATAATGTCGATAAAAAAAAACATACTTGATTTATCTGCCTTAGTGCTCATAACAAAAATTAGATCAATTATTAACTGTCAACTTACCCAGTTCAGGTAACGATTGGTTTTTAATTAACAGGAAAAATGGACTTTTTGTACCAAAAATGGTACAACCTTTTACATTAACAAAATGGGTCAACAAAGTGAGGAGGCGCACAGCGCCACCAACCATCAAAAACTGGAAATCATGCAAATGATATAGCCCCCTCTTGTGATTTGAAGCTAGTTCCAACAAATGTTGTTGGAAATGTAATACTTAGTGATACAAAATACGAAAGTAAAATCAATTCAACAATGTAAAGAAGAAAACACGAGAATTAAACTTGACTTCAGCTATTGTCTAGGATTATTTGACTCATTTAGCTACCCAGTAATTGACATAATATTTCTTTAATTATCTAAGCGCGTGGCATCACCCCAGACTGTATCCCGACGAGCAAAAGGGCCAATATTTACTACCACACCATTCATCACATATTTTGAAAAAATAAAAATAAAAACCTCTGGGACCTGACCCCCTGTGTAAATATGTAGAATGGTCCATTCTAGGATATCAAGGAATTTGACTCCCCCAGTCATTACACTTAGGAGAAATTACTTAGTGATTATGTGAAACTAAATGTTGGCCCTTTCCCCCAGGGAAGGGTTTAAACCAGTGGTCGCGATTCTTGTACTGATGACCCATTGTCCTCGACCGCATTTGCTAGAAGAACATTGGAATTAAAGGAGGACCATGCTTGCGACTCGCCAGATTCTAAGCTTTGGTTTCCAGAGACTGGCGGGTGATGGCTGGGACTGCCGGGCTAGCAGCCATGAGGCGTGGCCCCGGAGACTTCTAAAATCTCCTGCTGACCGTACCGAGTCCTCGTACCTACTGCCGTCTGCAGTGATGACATCCCGTTCTTGATGGTCCACCTTCTCCCTCCCTCGCTGGTTCATCCGGTCTACAAACGTTGATGTCGCGCGGCAGAGTACCTCGCAGATCTGCCCACGACTGGACCAGCTACGGGACTCCAAAAACCCCAGCCTAGAGTCTCAACGGAGGTATAACTCCCCCTATCACGCGTTCTGTTACCACCACCTTATTTTCATTGTATTTAATTAAAGCGCTGAGTATGTATTTAAATTTCATTAAATGTCTTACAATTTTTGTTGTTCTAAAGCTTGACTCCTATTTACATTCATTCAAGTGCGGTTTTACTCTTTAAATTATGTTAAGTTGTTCCGTTGGATTTGTGGCTTCATAACATAAATAAATTATTTATACTTTACTACACTATTTGAATTAAATTCATTGAGATTTTACACCGGTCAATTTATGCAAAGTGTTATGTCCTTCCCTGCCCGCCTAAGGGTGCACCACAAATAAGCCAGAATTCATGCGCCAAGCTACTTATCATAATTTGTAAACCCACAACTTATTTTTAATTATAACGTTTTTGGGGTCACGCAATTAATAGATTGTGTAAATATAAGAATCTATCACAACCTGGGGGTTCTGTGCTTCAACTTTTGAGGGGACTTGATAAATTTAGGCGTTAAAGTTGGCCCTATTTGACCGGGGAAGTGGAGAAGTGCTTCACGAAAACTGGCAGCAAGTCGGTTTTGGAAAAAACAAAATAATCGTGTTTTTTTCTTCTGGGGTAGTTAGCAAAAATCCCAAACGGTTGACCTGCCAAAAATTGAAAAGAATTCTGAAGTTTAGTTGTCCGGAAATATGTCTGATTGGTTTTCAAGAGGCTGAGAGACTTACACGATTTTTTGAGTATTTTTGAATAATTATAATTTAGCATTGGTTCCTATGGGAGATTATTTAGAGTGGTGCGCCCCTAAAGTGACACTAATTTTGTCTTGTTTCCCGGGTTTTCGCTACAGTAGTTTTCTAGTTTTCGCTGCCTGGAAAAGTGTCATTCTTTCCACTTTTTGAAACCGTTTGTTTACATTACCAGATACCAGAAGAATACTGGTTGCTGCATCGACCTTTCCAGACGAGATAAGCAGTGTTTTCTAGTTGAGGACATCTTGAACTTTAGAGAGAACAGTTATTTTTACCTGTTGGGGGTGGCCACACCAACGATGACGAGGATAATAAAGCAGTTTATTGAGTCATGGTTATCTGGCTGGAAAGAGGGCGCCCTGGCACTCGAAGTCCTTCACACAAAGTTTTGCCAATATTTATCTAACCAGAATTACTTTGGTAGGGTTTATCTTCTTCCAACTAAAAACTTTGTTTTTAGGCTCATTCTTTGGCTCCATGACTCGTCATGGAGCCAAAGAATGAGCCTAAAAACAAAGTTTTTAAAGGCCACGTTTGGTATTGACAAAGACCAGTATTCTCACTTGGTGTATCCCAACATTATGCATAAAATAACAAACCTGTGAAAATTTGGGCTCAATTGGTCATCGAAGTTGCAAGAAATTTGTGTGCTTTCAGATGCCTGAGAAAGACTTCAGGCCCGCAGTCTTTTTCAGATTCAAATATTTTAGTGAGAAATTACCTGGTTTTTAGCCTATTTAAAAAGTGGCCGAAAGAGATTTTTATCTTTTTCAATATCCACTCTTATCATTATGTTGCTGATGAAACGAATATTTTTTGGTTACCAGTAATCTCATTGTGTGGTTTCATCAAATTTTTGATTTATATCAATAACATTGGAAACAATCATAATGAACTTTTTCTTACGGTGCTATTGCGCTAGAATGTATTGCACTCACTCAGAAATATATATATATATATTTTGCAACGTTGAATGAAACGTTATTAGTTCATGAGTAAGCATAATTTGGTTGAACAAAATACACTTATCCACAAATGATCACTTTGGTGAAATCAAGTTTTTCTGGGCTGGCTGGCATGATCGCGCGAGTTTTGTTGGCCCTATGTTATCAGCGGCGTAGCCAGGATTTCTTCGTTGGGGGGGGGGGGGCACAGGGGTCATTGCTTTTGAGTGGTTGGGGCAGGGGGAATGGGTTTGTCAGTGGTGGGGGTACAGGGGATTTGCTTTTGAGTGGGTGGGGCAAGAGGAATGGGTTTGTCACTGGTTGGGGTACAGGAGGCTTTGCTTTTGAGTGGGTGGGGCAAGAGGAATGGGTTTGTCAGTGGTGGGGGTACAGGGGGCATTGCTTTTGAGTGGAGGGAGCAGGGGGAATGGGTTTGTCAGTGATGGGGGTACAGGGGGATTGCTTTTGAGTGGAGGGGGCAAGGGGAATGGGTTTGTCAGTGGTGGGGATACAGGGGCATTGCTTTTGAGTGGAGGGAGCAGGGAAATGGGTTTGTCAGTGGTGGGGATACAGGGGGATTTGCTTTTAAGTGGGTGGGGCAAGAAGAATGGGTTTGTCATTGGTGGGGCTACAGGGGCATTGCTTTTGAGTGGAGGGGGCGGGGAATGGTGGTGGGGGTACAGGAGGTATTGCTTTTGGTTGGGGGGGGCAGTGGGAGTGGGTTTGTTAGTGGTGGGGATACAGGGGGATTTGCTTTTAAGTGGGTGGGGCAAGAAGAATGGGTTTGTCATTGGTGGGGCTGCAGGGGCATTGCTTTTGAGTGGAGGGGGCGGGGAATGGTGGTGGGGGTACAGGAGGTATTGCTTTTGGTTGGGGGGGGCAGTGGGAGTGGGTTTGTCAGTGGTGGGGATACAGGGGGATTTGCTTTTAAGTGGGTGGGGCAAGAAGAATGGGTTTGTCATTGGTGGGGCTGCAGGGGCATTGCTTTTGAGTGGAGGGGGCGGGGAATGGTGGTGGGGGTACAGGAGGTATTGCTTTTGGTTGGGGGGCAGTGGGAGTGGGTTTGTCAGTGGTGGGGATACAGGGGGATTTGCTTATAAGTGGGTGGGGCAAGAGGAATGGGTTTGTCAGTGGTGGGGCTACAGGGGCATTGCTTTTGAGTGGAGGGGGCGGGGAATGGGTTTGTCAGTGGTGGGGGTACAGGAGGTATTGCTTTTGAGTGGGTGGGGCAAGATGAATGGGTTTGTCAGTGGTGGGGGTTCAGGGGATTTGCTTTTGAGTGGGTGGGGCAAGATGAATGGGTTTGTCAGTGGTGGGGGTTCAGGGGGCATTGCTTTTGAGTGGAGGGGGCGGGGAATGGGTTTGTCAGTGGTGGGGGTACAGGGGATATTGCTTTTGGTTGGGGGGCAGTGGGAGTGGGTTTGTCAGCGGTGGGGTACAGGGGCATTGCTTTTGAGTGGGGGCGGGAAGAGGAATGGGTTTGTCAGTGGTGGGGGTACAGGGGGCATTGCTTTTGGCTGGGGGGCAGTGGGAGTGGGTTTGTCAGTGGTGGGGTACAGGGGCATTGCTTTTGAGTGGGGGGCGGGAAGAGGAATGGATTTGTCAGTGGTGGGGGTACAGGGGGCATTGCTTTTGAGGGGGGCAGTGGGAGTGAGTTTGTCATCGGTGGGGCTACAGGGGCATTGCTTTTGAGTGGAGAGGGCAGGGGAACTGGGTTTGTCAGTGTGGGGATACAGGGGCATTGCTTTTGAGTGGAGGGAGCAGGGGGAGTGGGTTTGTCAGTGGTGGGGCTACAGGGGCATTGCTTTTGGTTGGGGGGCAGTGGGAGTGGGTTTGTCAGTGGTGGGGCTACAGGGGCATTGCTTTTGAGTGGGTGGGGCAAGAAGAATGGATTTGTCAGTGGTGGGGGTACAGGGGGCATTGCTTTTGGTTGGGGGCAGTGGGAGTGGGTTTGTCAGTGGTGGGGATACAGGGGCATTGCTTTTGAGTGGGTGGGGCAAGAAGAATGGATTTGTCAGTGGGGGGGATACAGGGGCATTGTTTTTGAGTTGGTTGGGCAAGAGGAATGGGTTTGTCAGTGGTGGGGGTACAGGGGGCATTGCTTTTGGTTGGGGGGGGCAGTGGGAGTGGGTTTGTCAGTGGTGGGGGTACAGGGTCATTGCTTTTGAGTGGAGGGGGAAAGAGGAATGGGTTTGTCAGTGGTGGGGGTACAGGGGCATTGTTTTTGAGTGGGTGGGGCAAGAGAAATGGGTTTGTCAGTGGTGGGGCTACATGGGGCATTGCTTTTGAGTGGAGGGAGGGGGAATGCATTTGTCAGTTGTGGGGGTAGAGGGGGCATTGCTTTTGAGTGGGTGGGGCAAGAAGAATGGGTTTGTCAGTGGTGGGGCTACAGGGGGCATTGCTTTTGGTGGTGGGGGGGGCAGTGGGAGTGGGTTTGTCAGTGGTGGGGGTACAGGGGCATTGCTTTTGAGTGGAGGGGGAAAGAGGAATGGGTTTGTCAGTGGTTGGGGTACAGAGGCATTGCTTTTGAGTGGGGGGGGGGCAGGGGAGTGGGTTTGTTAGTGGTGGGGCTACAGGGGCATTGCTTTTGAGTGGGGGGCAAGAGGAATGGGTTCGTCAGTGGTTGGGGTACATGGGGCATTGCTTTTGAGTGGGGGCAGCGGGAGTGGGTTTGTCATCGGTGGGGCTACAGGGGCATTGCTTTTGAGTTCGTGTGGAGGGGGAAGGAGGGGGAATGGATTTGTCAGTTGTGGGGGTAGAGGGGCATTGCTTTTGAGTGGGTGGGGCAAGAGGAATGAGTTTGTCAGTGGTGGGGGTACAGTGGGCATTGCTTTTGGATGGGTGGGGCAAGAGGAATGGGTTTGTCAGTGGTGGGGGTACAGGGGCATTGCTTTTGAGTGGGGGGGGCAGGGGGAGTGGGTTTGTCAGTGGTGGGGCTACAGGGGCATTGCTTTTGAGTGGAGGGAGTAGGGGGAATGAATTTGTCAGTGGTGGGTGTACAGGGGATTTGCTTTTGAGTGGAGGGAGGGGGAATGGGTTTGTCAGTGGTGGGGATACAGGGGCATTGCTTTTGAGTGGGTGGGGCAAGAGGAATGGGTTTGTCAGTGGTGGGGGTACAGGGGGCATTGCTTTTGGTTGGGGGGCAGTGGGAGTGGGTTTGTCAGTGGTGCGGGTACGGGGGCATTGCTTTTGAGTGGAGGTGGAAAGAGGAATGGGTTTGTCAGTGGTGGTGGTAAAGGGGCATTGCTTTTGAGTGGGTGGGGCAGTGGGAGTGGGTTTGTCAGTGGTGGGGATACAGGGGCATTGCTTTTCAGTGGAGGGGGAAAGAGGAATGGGTTTGTCAGTGGTTGGGTTACAGGGGATTTGCTTTTGAGTGGGTGGGGCAGTGGGAGTGAGTTTGTCAGTGGTGGGGATACAGGGGCATTGATTTTGAGTGGGTGGGGCAAGAGGAATGGGTTTGTCAGTGGCGGGGGTACAGGGGGCATTGCTTTTGGTTGGGGGCAGTGGGAGTGGGTTTGTCAGTGGTGGGGATACAGGGGCATTGCTTTTGAGTGGGTGGGGCAAGAGGAATGGGTTTGTCAGTGGTGGGGGTACAGGGGGCATTGCTTTTGTTGGGGGGGCAGTGGGAGTGGGTTTGTCAGTGGTGCGGGTACGGGGGCATTGCTTTTGAGTGGAGGTGGAAAGAGGAATGGGTTTGTCAGTGGTGGTGGTAAAGGGGCATTGCTTTTGAGTGGGGCAGGGGGAGTGGGTTTGTCAGTGGTGGGGGTACAGGGGCATTGCTTTTGAGTGGGAGCAGGGGGAATGGGTTTGTCAGTGGTGGGGGTACAGGGGCATTGCTTTTGAGTGGGGGAATTGGAATGGGTTTGTCAGTGGCGGGGGCACAGGGGGTATTGCTTTTGAGTGGGGGAATTGGAATGGGTTTGTCAGTGGTGGGGCTACAGGGGCATTGCTTTTGAGTGGGGGAATTGGAATGGGTTTGTCAGTGGTGGGGCTACAGGGGCACTGCTTTTGAGTGGGGGGATTGGAATGGGTTTGTCAGTGGTGGGGGTACAGGGGCATTGCTTTTGAGTGGGGGAATTGGAATGGGTTTGTCAGTGGTGGGGCTACAGGGGGCATTGCTTTTGGTTGGGGGGGCAGTGGGAGTGGGTTTCTCAGTGGTGGGGGAACAGGGGGCATTGCTTTTGAGTGGGGGATCTGGAATGGGTTTGTCAGTGGTGGGGGTATTTTGGAAGGGGGAGGAAGCTGCAGGGGGCCACATCCTCTTATGTTCTTGGCATTTTGTGGCCGCGGTAGCGTCCGCGATCGCGAGCGTTCACTACAGGTACATTAGATTATATAAACACGCATTTTCCTCTTTGTTCCTTTTTTTTTAGCAGAAATCGCGGGGGGGGGGCATGCAAATTAATCGCAAATATTTGCGCAGACTTGTGCGATGTCGTGAATTTAAGCGCAAATTTGTGCGCAGACTTGTGGGATGTCTTGAAATTAATCGCGAACAATATGCGCAGACGTGTGCGAATATATTTGCGATGTCGTGAATTTGTTTGCATACCGTTGTCGCATACCTTTGAATAAAAATTATAATGATCTTGGGAGTTTCTTGCGTCCAGCCGAGATATACAGTAGTCATGGTAATGCTTACATGAGCCTGACTACTTTCCTGCTGTGTATCGTATACACGTTTGGTAATGACTCAAAACAAATGTTAGCATAAAAACTTACTTGGTAACAAGCAACGGAGAGCTGTTGATAGTATAAAATATTGTAGGAAACGACTCCCTCTAAAGTAACGTAGTTTTTGAGAAAGAGGTATGCGACAGTTAGTATGCAATAAAATTCACGACATCGCATTGCACACGTTTGCGCACACATTCGCGATTAATTTCACGACATCGCACAAGTCTGCGCACAAATTCTTTGCGATTAATTTCACGACATCGCATACGTCTGCGCACATTATTTGCGATTGTTTCACGACATCGCACAAGTCTCCGCACATTATTTGCGATATGCGTTGTCCCTTCAGGGCCACCATAGTTTCGCTATCACCGCGTCAGAAATTTAAAGACTTGTCCACAAGTCTTCCGCAGGCTAGGCATTATTGTTTTACATTTGAGCATAAATTAATCAGGCTGAGAAGAAAGATTTAGAGTTACACTTCCAGGGGTTGATCGAATAAGGCAATCTGAGGGGGGTGGCTCGGCGAGATCGTTCACCACAGAGAACGAGGTTGTAGCGAGGCTGACGTGCGTGCGGTCGAGGCAGCTGGTGTGCCCATAAAAATGTAGGGATTTTCCTGTATGTCATGTATGTCATGTATGTCGTAATGTTCAGCCCCAACTTGACAATCGCCCCAACTATAGTTGGGACTGGTCCCAACTTGAGTGTTATAGTTGGGGCTCCCCAACTATAGTTGGGATCGCAGCAGTATCGCAGTAAATACAGGCTCAAATCGGGGCCATCGGAGCCAGACTCCCCCCATCCCCACTGGCTATTGTGTCCTGTTTTCAAAGTACATTTTAGCATTGAGGTAGAAATAGATTGGAAGGATGGCCGGTGGCGTTGCCGGCTGGGGCGGGGGTAGGGTAGTTCGGTGCGTGATGGAGTCTTCTTCTTCTTCTTCTTCTTCTTCTTCTTTCGTCCATGATATAAGTACCGACCACGAGCTATGACTCAATTACATGAGCAAAATCGTCAAGTCTTTCTTGAGTTTTGCCACGAAATTAAAGCGTTTCATGACAAACCATGGCCTCCATGGACCATAGAGAAAATTATGTGGGTCCTTTCTCTAGCATGGACAAACTCATGATCAATTGCCATCGCGAGAACAACCGTTGAGAAAATCAAAAATACCCGGGGGCTAAGAAAATGAGCAAGGCAAAAGGAACATATGCTTTTGAAATGAACAACCAGTGATAAATTCTTCCATTTACGCCGATCGCAGTCCACGCATGATCGATCACGGTTATCGCTTTCGTGGGCTATCCTGTCATGCCTCAGTGTTAACTAATAGTTGGCATTGCAAAAAGTTTGTACGCCGCGAATCTCACACAGGCACGTTAGACTTTTTGTATTATTGACAATGTGCATGTACACTTTGGAGCTTGTCTATTTTGTGCGCGCATCCATCACGTGAAACCTCACATTGAAATCCGGACCGTGATTTGCTTTCAAAATGCATTTTGTTTAAGGAGTAAAGGCGGGTGTATTAGTTTGACCAAACAACAATATTAACACCTTAAAACTATCTTAAGGATCTAAAGAACCAGGAACTTGTATGATATTTTTTATATTCGGATCGTTTGTAACTTCAAAGGCACTCTATTAAAGCAGTGTCGACTTTCAGCATACCATGCCAGCTAACCGTCCGTTGGAAAAGCGTTAGAGGTCATGATACCTTGCATGACTGTATCAGATTTACAAAGGCGGGTGTTTTTTTAATAAACATTGATACAAAAGGTTTACATATAGTAAGATAAAGGTTTTCTTCTAATGTTTCTCACATGATATTTTGTATACGTCCCAGAAACAAGCAGTCAACAACAAACCGTTGACCTATGTATGCTTTATACAGTATCTCTGTGGAGCATGTGCACGTGTAATGTACGCGCTTCGTGCAAAATGAGACCAGACTATTTGTAATGGGGCGCCCCAAAACTGTAACACTCAAGGGATGCGTTTTGGCGGCGGTAACCAAAAACTGTTTCGGTTGTTGGTCGTTGGTTCTGCTGTTCAGACTGAACGATAACCGAGTTGTGAGCTCGGTTACCGTTTTGGTTATGACGTCAGAAACAATTATTGGTTACAGCCGCCAAAACGCACCCCAGTTAAGTTGGGACCAGTCCCAATTATAGTTGGGACGATTGTCAAGTTTTGGACGGAACATCGTAATAATAGGCCCTTTTCGAAACGACCGGCTTCGGCTTTGGATTCGGCTCAGGCTCCGTTCTCTCGTCTGAATCCCTGAACGCATAGCACGCGTATAGTCAAAACAACTGAGGGGCCTAGCTAGCCTGAGCCGAATCCGAAGCCGAAGCCGGTCGTTTCGAAAAGGGCCAAACTGATAATATTGAGCGCAAACACGATAAAGGCGCACATTTTCCTTAAATTGCGCGGTGTGCCATTTTGGATGACGCAGACTACCGTGTTTGCTCGCGTAATGTGAAACCATGGTGCAACTTGAGCAATAGAGCTGGGCGCACATGCTCTAGGAATAGCTTTCGAAATAGGTTTCTGCTGGATCTTAACTTCTCAGATGTGTCTGAAGTGATACTTTTGCTCCAAAACTTGAGTGGAGTAGAGAGCTGTGTTTCATGGTAACACGAACTTTGTGTTGTCTGTGACAAATAAAGCACACAAAATTTGCAAGCGCAGACTTGAACTTTCTATTCGCGCAAAAATAAAAAAACGCGTTTTTAAAAATTGCGCTCACTAGCACCACTACAGAGTGCAGTCATCATCATTCACCAGTGTTTGTTGGCTCTGTACCGTATCGGTCAACATGTCGTCCGCAGAATTTGCTCTTTCTTCTCACGTCGCCAGTCAACTGGAATGTGCAATTTGTATTGGGAAGTTGTTTGAGCCTAAACTTCTCACATGTGGGCATACCTTTTGTCGGGGATGTCTGGAAGAATTGGTGGAGCCCGAGTCATTTTACGCCCCTCCCACAGACGACAACGATCCTGGGATCGTATGCCCCTTGTGTCGTGATGTGACCCAAGTTCCATCAGAAGGAGTCGATGGGCTGACTACAAATTTTGCCTTACAGAGCCTTCTGGAGTCACTAAACCTGAATACCGGTGAATTGGGAGAACTAAAAAACGACGAGGAGGAGGAGATCACTCCAAAATCAGGGGAGGTGGAGGATGGTGAGCTAACAATGTGTGAGTTGCACAAAAGGAAAAGATGAAATTCTACTGCTCTACTTGTGAGCTTCTGATATGCCGTGACTGCACTGTGGTCGACCACCCGAGACCAGACCACGAGTGTACTAATCTTGACGAGGCATACACTTGGAGGCAGCAGATCAATCAGAAGGAGTTACAGCTCGCCAAGGGGCTGACTAAGCTCATCAAGAAGTCAAGAGGGGTCCTTCTTGCCACTGTGGAGAATCTAAATCAACGATGCGACCAGGTGATCAACGAGATAGAGGCGTGTCGTCAGGAAGGGATGGAGATGCTCAACAGCAAAGATGCCCTTATCAAAGAATATCAGTGTAGTCTTGAGGAGCACACTCAACACCTACGAGAACTAACCCAACATGCTAAAGGTACCACCAAGATCGACGTTCTGGATCAATCCAAAAGTCTCGTGGAAACATTGTCATCTTGTAGAGACAAACGACATGTGATGCTCGACACTCCAAGCAAAGTGCAGTACCCTATGTTTGTCGGGGCAGAAGAGGAAATCCAAGGCTGGCCAAGACCAAGTGGTCCCAGAGAAGGTAATGCTAAGTCTAAAAATAAGAAACAAATTAATCAAGATAAAACAAGTGGAGCAGAAACTGACATGATGATTCGCCCAAATCTCGCATCGGGTGGTGGTATGCAGGGGAACCCCCAAGCCATATACCCCCAAGCCATATACCCCCCTCTACCACAGATGCATCAATCATCGGTACTTGGTGGTGGAGTTTCTGGCAAGACACAACAAAGAGGAGGAAGGGGCCACAGAGGAGGTCAAGGTCACAGAGGTGGAAATCAAGGTCATGGGGGTCAAGGACAAAAGAGAGGAGGGGGTGGACATGGTGGAGGTTGTCGTGGGGGTCAAGGTGGTGAAAATCAAAGAGGTCGTGGGGGTCAAGGACAAAAGAGAGGAGGGGGCGGAGGTGGTCGTGGGGGTGGAGGTGGTCGTGGGGGTCAAGGCGGTGAAAATCAAAGAGGAGGTCAAGCAGGGAATCGAGGTCGTGGCATGGGGCACCAGAAGAATCAAATATTTTGAAAGTATCAAAATATATGTACATGTACATTATACACGCAGTTGATTTAAAGGCATCATATTCGTTTGGTAATTACTCAAAATATATATTAGCATAAAAACTTACTTGGTAACGAGCAACAGAGAGCTGTTGATAGTATAAAACATTGTAGGAAACGACTCCCCCTGAAGTAACGTAGTTTTTGAGAAAGGTAATTTCTCACTAAAATAATAAAAACGTCTTGCAAGAAGTTTTTATTCCTATCTGAAAGCACACAAATTTGTACAACAAGAGTGTTTTTTCTTTCATCATTTTCTTGCAACTTCGATGACCAATTGAGCCCAAATTTTTACAGGCTTGTTATTTTATGCATATGTTGGGATACACCAAATGAGAACACTGGTCTTTGACAATTACCAAACGTGTACGATGCCTTTAATGATTCAACTTTTTTTTCAATCATTGGTTTTGTGTTTCTAAGACGAGAAGTATGTTAAGAAATTAGTTTTGTCACACAAGTAACAATTTATTTTTTTGAAACTTTACAAAGTGTAACTGCGCATGGAATTGTAGACAATAAATACACACACTATGCCCTGGGAATGCATGTCATGGTAAGACCTTTGACATTAGCTGTATGCAAATTATACCGTACTAAATATTTATGAGGCTCTGAGTGTAGCCAAGTCGGCCAAAGCAAGTTATATCACACAAGCTTTTACTGACTTCTAGTGATGACCTGCATTATACCAGTTTTGTCAAATGGTAGCTTTAGCAGCCAAATTGCATTTTAAGCCTGTGTAAGCAGACATTTCCTGTGAACGTGCACACGCGCTGTCAAATCTTCTCATTTTCAGGCCTGGAATTACACGGAGGCTATGGTCGTTATTGGCCTTGGTGCCCCTTCAAAAGTTTCCCATAAACTTTAAGGTTTTCCAATTGAAGTGCCCTTTGCAAAATAACAATGGCCTTGCCCTCTCAAAGATGAAATTCTAGGCCAGCAAATTTGCTTTTCGGCATAGATAGTAAGCACAACAATTTGCTGACCGGTAAGCAGCTTTATGAAATTGGGCCCTTGGCTTAGTCATGACATGTCGACCATGCCAATGATAATAAGGCAACTTAAACTTGGGAAGCATTTAACTTTTAAAGGTAGGGTCATAGATTGGTAAATTCTCCAAAAATGAATTACCATAAAAACTTACCTGGTGAGAAGCACTACAGCTGTTGATAGTACAGATTCACTTTAAAGTAATATGGTTTGGAGATTTTTTCACCCCAAAACATTTGAATCTGAGAAACGAATAATGTATCAATCGTTCTCAGAGGTCTGAGGGTTTATGTTCGTTCGCAAATGCTACAGCCAGGAGATGCGGTTGTACCGGCTGTCACCTCGCTAAACATCAAGGATGAATTCAACGGTCTTCTGAAAATACCATGACAGTTTTTTGCTCTTTTCTCAGCAAGTAGACACTATATTCAGCTGAAACTTTTATGTGTGACTTTTATTGTATCGTTCTTTGTAAGTATTTTTGCCTATAATAAATCAGTATTACGTTGACAAAAACCAATCGATGACCCTACCTTTAAGCACTCCCTCCAAGCCTTCATGAAAACTTATTAATTATTAATTTACACCATACAAACATGTTTATTATGTTTGCTAAGCATGCACTTGTCATGATCTTATCTTTCTAATATCAGCTTTCAAGAATAGAATAAACATTATTGTTTATTTGTTACAGAAAGGTAAACGAGTGCATAATGATTACATATATAATTGAGTAAAACTCATTCATAGAAATTTTTTCCTCATGTTGATCAGTGTTACGCTGGGCAAAAGCATAAGTTTCACAAAAAAAACCTTAAAGCGCCTACATGTATGAAAAAAAATCGCTGTGACGTCACACACTCACACTATGTACTTGATCCAAACAAGACAAGGGAAAATGCGTAGCAATGAAGGTCCAATAACAACCTTCATCAGTCCGTGTTGTGACTTATTTTATATCACAGCATGGACTGGTTTTATGCTGGTTTTCTGAGGCACTGATACTTCAGTGTTGATTTCACGTTGCATTTTTTCTGGGTCTTTGCTGGTAACAAACACTTGTTCACAAATTAAAGGGGGGTGCTAGAGTGGTTTTTTTTTCCGATTTCAACAACAATATTAGGAGGAATACTTCATAAATATGCTCAAATAATAACTAAACACAAAATAATCAAAGATGAATAGTCAAATTACATGTAGTTTGAGTGATTTCGTCCAAGTTGATATTTAAAAAATATCTTTGATATTACTCCAAAAACCAAAATGTACAGTACGTGCCATCAGTGCTAGTACACTTATTAGTAACCCTCCTGCTGATACACCATTCAAAACCATTCAGGGGGTGTACACTATACACTGATAGCTCACCACTCAAAACCATTCGAGCAAATGGTTTTGGATGGTCAGTCAACTCATAACAAATTGTGTTGGCAGTAGGAGGGTTTTAAGTGTGACGTAATTAGCCAGTAGGTTTACAGTAAACATTACCTGCAATAAAGCTTTTCAGCTGGAATGAAACTTAATATCGCTTAACTTTAAGAAAGTGTTATTGTATCCAAGTTGCAAATGGGTCATGTACTGTAAATCCCCACCCCCCCAAAAAAATAATAATAATAATAATAATAATAATAAATAAATAAACTATTTAAAAAATGGAAAGGAAAGGGTTAAAAAAAAAAATTTTTTTTAAAAGTTAAAATGTTTTATAATAATAAATAAATGTTAAAAATAAATATTTTCCTTTGATTTATACATTATGTATCTTTAAAAAAGATAACTTTTCTTTGATATTTAAAACCTTTTTGAATAATTTCTGAAATTGTTTTATGCAGCTTTAAAGGAACGTTACAGAACTGGTAATTAAAATTTTCTTTAAGATCACAGATTTACATAAAACTTACACAGTCTAATGATGATGAAAGTAGAAAACATCCATGGTTGTGGCTTTTTGCATGTTGTAGTGTTACAACTATGGTTGTGGCTTCACACATGGTGTAGTATTACAACCATGGTTGTGGCTTCATACATGTTGTAGTGTTACAACCATGGTTGTGGCTTCATACATGTTGTTGTGTTACAACCACGGTTGTGGCTTTATACATGTTGTTGTGTTACAACCATGGTTGTGGCTTCCTACATGCTGTAGTTTTACATGTTTGTGGCTTCACACATGGTGTAGTATTACAACCATAGTTGTGGCTTCATACATGTTGTTGTGTTACAACCTTGGTTGTGGCTTCCTACATGTTGTAGTATTACAAGCATGGTTGTGGCTTCATACATGTTGTTGTGTTACAACCACGGTTGTGGCTTTATACATGTTGTTGTGTTACAACCATGGTTGTGGCTTCATACATGTTGTTGTGTTACAACCATGGTTGTGGCTTCCTACATGCTGTAGTTTTACAACTATGTTTGTGGCTTCACACATGGTGTAGTATTACAACCATAGTTGTGGCTTCATACATGTTGTTGTGTTACAACCTTGGTTGTGGCTTCCTACATGTTGTAGTATTACAAGCATGGTTGTGGCTTCATACATGTTGTTGTGTTACAACCATGGTTGTGGCTTTATACATGTTGTTGTGTTACAACCATGGTTGTGGCTTCATACATGCTGTAGTTTTACAACCATGGTTGTGGCTTCATACATGTTGTTGTGTTACAACCATGGTTGTGGCTTTATACATTCTGTATGGTAGTGGCTTCATACATGGTGTTGCGTTACAACCATGGTTGTGGCTTTATACATGCTGTAGTGTTACAACCATGGTAGTGGCTTCATACATGCTTTAGTGTTACAACCATGGTTGTGGCTTCATACATGTTGTTGTGTTACAACCACGGTTGTGGCTTTATACATGTTGTTGTGTTACAACCATGGTTGTGGCTTCATACATGCTGTAGTTTTACAACCATGGTTGTGGCTTCATACATGTTGTTGTGTTACAACCATGGTTGTGGCTTTATACATTCTGTATGGTAGTGGCTTCATACATGGTGTTGCGTTACAACCATGGTTGTGGCTTTATACATGCTGTAGTGTTACAACCATGGTAGTGGCTTCATACATGCTTTAGTGTTACAACCATGGTTGTGGCTTCATACATGTTGTAGTGTTACAACCATGGTTGTGGCTTTATACATTCTGTAGTGTTACAACCATGGTAGTGGCTTGGTGTAGTGTTACAACCATGGTTGTGGCTTCATACATGCTGTAGTGTTACAACCATGGTAGTGGCTTCATACATGCTGTAGTGTTACAACCGTGGTTGTGGCTTCATACATGTTGTTGTGTTACAACCATGGTACCGGTTGTGGCTTCATACATTTTGTTGTGTTACAACCATGGTTGTGGCTTCATACATGCTGTAGTGTTACAACCATGGTAGTGGCTTCATACATTTTGTTGTGTTACAACCATGGTTGTGGCTTCATACATGCTGTAGTGTTACAACCATGGTTGTGGCTTCATACATGTTGTTGCGTTACAACCATGGTTGTGGCTTTATACATTCTGTAGTGTTACAACCATGGTAGTAGCTTCATACATGGTGTTGTGTTACAACCATGGTTGTGGCTTTATACATGCTGTAGTGTTACAACCATGGTTGTGGCTTCATACATGCTGTAGTGTTACAACCATGGTTGTGGCTTCATACATGATGTAGTGTTACAACCATGGTTGTGGCTTCATACATGTTGTAGTGTTACAACCATGGTCGTGGCTTCATACATGTTGTAGTGTTACAACCATGGTTGTGGCTTCATACATGTTGTAGTGTTACAACCATGGTTGTGGCTTCATACATGATGTAGTGTTACAACCTTGGTTGTGGCTTCCTACATGTTGTTGTGTTACAACCTTGGTTGTGGCTTAATTCATGTTGTAGTGTTACAACCATGGTTGTGGCTTCGTACATGTTGTAGTGTTACAACCATGGTTGTGGCTTCTTGCATGCAGTAGTGTTACAACCATGGTTGTGGCTTCATACATGCTGTAGTGTACAACCATGGTTGTGGCTTCATACATGCTGTAGTGTTACAACCATGGTTGTGGCTTCATACATGTTGTAGTGTTACAACCATGGTTGTGGCTTCATACATAATGTAGTGTTACAACCATGGTTGTGGCTTCATACATGTTGTAGTGTTACAACCATGGTCGTGGCTTCATACATGTTGTAGTGTTACAACCATGGTTGTGGCTTCGTACATGTTGTTGTGTTACAACCTTGGTTGTTGCTTAATTCATGTTGTAGTGTTACAACCATGGTTGTGGCTTCATACATGTTGTAGTGTTACAACCATGGTTGTGGCTTCTTGCATGCAGTAGTGTTACAACCATGGTTGTGGCTTCATACATGCTGTAGTGTACAACCATGGTTGTGGCTTCATACATGCTGTAGTGTTACAACCATGGTGTTGGCTTCATACATGTTGTAGTGTTACAACCATGGTTGTGGCTTCATGTTGTAGTGTTAGAACCATGGTTGTGGCTTCATACATGCTGTAGTGTTACAACCATGGTTGTACCTTCATACATGCTGTTGTGTTACATTTACAACCATGGTTGTAGCTTCATACATCATACATGCTGTAGTGAAACATTGTAGCCCAAATGTCCAATCCAAGGCAACGTGCTTCCCTTTAAGTGTGACATTGATTGCCCGGGTCTGCAGTGAGTGTAGAAGTGTGCTTTTATAAGCTACAACAAAGATTAATGTACTTTGTTTTGGCAAAAGAATTATTGTATCCATTAAAAATATGTCATATGTACTCAAAAAATTATATTGCCAGGTTTGATTTGATTTTTTTTTGTCAATAATTTCTTAAATTATTAAGCTTAATTATACATGTAGGTAAACAACAGGTTTGTTAATAAAAAGTAACTATAAATAAATTGTAAACTTGCGGGTACAACCATGTGTAAAATCTCTTTTGTGGGAGTGTTGTCTCTGAAAAGAGCCGGTGTGGTCTCGAAGTTTCGAACAGTATACTCTGCTCGTCTGCCTGAAGACGAGCAGAGTTTACTGTACTGTACTATTTATTTACAGTTTTACATGTACTTCTTATTTTTCCACACCATGCAAAGCCTAAAACAACACTGATGATTGTTTATATTAAAAGCTCTTCTTAAAAAGAAAAAAAAGCTCACTGTTCATACCAGTACCAAAACTACTGTATGTGACTCCAGAGAAATGTTTCTGGCTGACAAATTGGCAAAACTTCCAAAACATGATCACCAAATTTTATGAATCCTCTTTGGTTGTTTGCATGGCGTGTTTATTGAAAAAATAAAGGATTGGAAATAATTAACTCTATCCTTAAGAAATGTGATTGCAAGTTTGATATTGGACACTAAAAGTGTAAATATGCTTACAAAATGAAATTATTAATGCCAAAATCTTATCCATTTCTTTAAAATCCATTGAAACTTGTTTAAACATTATCTCAACAATTTGAAGATTTTGTGATATTTTACTTAGTTGATACATGAAGTTTGACCTTTGGCCTCCCATTATTGAAACTTTGTCACCTTTGTCAAATTCACTTATGTACATTTTGATGTTCCTCTTAAATTTTAAGTCATGGCAAGTCAAAGAGAGTAGAACCAAACATTGTATACTCCTTTACTCTACTATGTACTATAATTCAAAAACAAATTGACAATATTTAAATATAGGCCTAAATCAAAACTTTCACAACATTTCTCTTTGGATTTGTTGTTTACAGTTTGCTATATTTAAATACTTACTTGGATGTGTGCACACAAATTGAATTAAATTCATTTAGATGTTACATAATTAAATGAAAAGCTGTTGTGCCTGTGTTTATGTTGTCAGAATTACGTAAAGCATGACAGAAGCAGTCCTCTATTCTTCAATGTAGGGTTTGATCTAAATTTTTCCCCCAGGGCTAGCCGTGCAACAAGTTTCCATGTCTCATTCGTCCAGTAGCTTTGACACTGTTTAATTTAACCATGGTTTAACCCTGTAAGAACTGGAGGGGGCACAATCTACCCATCCTCCAATGTGAGGTATGAAGATAAACCACTAGCTCTATGGTTGTGATTCAAGTGCGTGTGTACAGCCTGATAGTCTCAACTGCAGTCAATCCCAATTAACACTCACACACTCGTTCTGAACTCTGACACCTTATCATCCAATCCCAACCCCCCCCCTGTCGCAGTCACACTCAAAAGTCCCTATCCCAACACCCATCCACAACCCCCCTTTCAACCCCTACCTAGAAACCCCTCCCGTACCCTCACATGTCCAAAGGTTGTGACATCTTAATTTTGTCATGTTAAAACCATGGTTGTGGCTTCATTGTAGTGTTACAACCATGGTTGTGGCTTCATACATGATGTAGTGTTACAACCATGGTTGTGGCTTCATACATGTTGTAGTGTTACAACCATGGTCGTGGCTTCATACATGTTGTAGTGTTACAACCATGGTTGTGGCTTCATACATGTTGTAGTGTTACAACCATGGTTGTGGCTTCATACATGTGGTTGTGTTACAACCTTGGTTGTGGCTTCCTACATGTTGTTGTGTTACAACCTTGGTTGTGGCTTAATTCATGTTGTAGTGTTACAACCATGGTTGTGGCTTCATACATGTTGTAGTGTTACAACCATGGTTGTGGCTTCTTGCATGCAGTAGTGTTACAACCATGGTTGTGGCTTCATACATGCTGTAGTGTACAACCATGGTTGTGGCTTCATACATGCTGTAGTGTTACAACCATGGTTGTGGCTTCATACATGTTGTAGTGTTACAACCATGGTTGTGGCTTCATACATGATGTAGTGTTACAACCATGGTTGTGGCTTCATACATGTTGTAGTGTTACAACCATGGTCGTGGCTTCATACATGTTGTAGTGTTACAACCATGGTTGTGGCTTCGTACATGTTGTTGTGTTACAACCTTGGTTGTTGCTTAATTCATGTTGTAGTGTTACAACCATGGTTGTGGCTTCATACATGTTGTAGTGTTACAACCATGGTTGTGGCTTCTTGCATGCAGTAGTGTTACAACCATGGTTGTGGCTTCATACATGCTGTAGTGTACAACCATGGTTGTGGCTTCATACATGCTGTAGTGTTACAACCATGGTTTTGGCTTCATACATGTTGTAGTGTTACAACCATGGCTGTGGCTTCTTGCATGCAGTAGTGTTACAACCATGGTTGTGGCTTCATACATGCTGTAGTGTACAACCATGGTTGTGGCTTCATACATGCTGTAGTGTTACAACCATGGTCGTGGCTTCAAACATATTGTAGTGTTACAACCATGGTTGTGGCTTCGTACATGTTGTAGTGTTACAACCATGGTTGTGGCTTCATACATGCTGTAGTGTTACAACCATGGTTGTGGCTTCATACATGCTGTAGTGTTACAACCATGGTTGTGGCTTCATACATGTTGTAGTGTTACAACCATGGTTGTGGCTTCATACATGCTGTAGTGTTACAACCATGGTTGTTGGTTCATACATGCTGTAGTGTTACAACCATGGTTGTGGCTTCATACATGTTGTACTAGTGTTACAACCATGGTAGTGGCTTCATACATGTTGTACTAGTGTTACAACCATGGTTGTGGCTTCATACATGTTGTACTAGTGTTACAACCATGGCTGTGGCTTCATACATGTTGTAGTTTTACAACCATGGTTGTGGGTTCATACATGTTGTAGTGTTACAACCATGGTTGTGGCTTCATACATGGTGTACTAGTGTTACAACCTTGGTTGTGGCTTCATACATGTTGTAGTGTTACAACCATGGTTGTGGCTTCATGCATGCTGTAGTGTTACAACCATGGTTGTGGCTTCACACATGGTGTAGTATTACAACCATGGTTGTGGCTTCATGCATACTGTAGTGTTGCAACCATGGTTGTAGCTTCATACATGCTGTAGTGTTACAACCATGGTTGTGGCTTCATACATGTTGTAGTGTTACAACCATGGTTGTGGCTTCATGAATGCTGTAGTGTTACAACCATGGTTGTAGCTTCATACATGCTGTAGTGTTACAACCATGGTTGTGGCTTCATACATGTTGTTGTGTTACAACCATGGTTGTGGCTTCTTGCATGCTGTGTTACAACCATGGTTGTAGCTTCATACATGTTGTAGTGTTACAACCATGGTTGTGGCTTCATACATGTTGTAGTGTTACAACCATGGTTGTGGCTTCATGAATGCTGTAGTGTTACAACCATGGTTGTGGCTTCATACATGTTGTAGTGTTACAACCATGGTTGTGGCTTCATACATGCTGTAGTGTTACAACCGTGGTTGTGGCTTCATACATGTTGTAGTGTTACAACCATGGTTGTGGCTTCATGAATGCTGTAGTGTTACAACCATGGCTGTGGCTTCATACATGGTGTAGTGTTACAACCATGGTTGTGGCTTTATACATGTTGTAGTGTTACAACCATGGTTGTGGCTTCTTGCATGCTGTAGTGTTACAACCATGGTTGTGGCTTCATACATGCTGTAGTGTTACAACCATGGTTGTGGCTTCATACATGTTGTAGTGTTACAACAATGGTTGTGGCTTCTTGCTTGCTGTAGTGTTACAACCATGGTTGTGGCCTCATACATGTTGTAGTGTTACAACTATGGTTGCGGCTTCATACATGTTGTAGTGTTACAACTATGGTTGTGGCTTCATAGATGTTGTTTTAGTGTTACAACCATGGTTGTGGCTTGCTGTAGTGTTACAACCATGGTTGTGGCTTTATACATGTTGTAGTGACGATACAACCATGGTTTTGGCTTCATACATGTTGTAGTGTTACAACCATGGTTGTGGCTTCATACATGTTGTAGTGTTACAACCATGGTTGTGGCTTCATTCATATGCTGTAGTGTTACAACCATGGTTGTGGCTTTACATGTTGTAGTGACGATACAACCAGCTTCATACATGTTGTAGTGTTACAACCATGGTGCTTCATACATGTTGTTTAGTGTTTATATCAACCATGCTTGTCGGTTGTAGTGTTAAAGGGGCACTGTTGATTGTCGTGATCATTGTCTGCTTGTGGCTGGACATGGAAACATAAGCTCTCATTCAGTTACTACACGCGTGCGTGTTAACCGTCACATCACAAACAAAAACTTTAAAAGGCACCGTCGGTATTATCGCGCGCGCACGTGCAGTAACTGGTTGAGAGTTCAGAATATAATGTCTGGCGACAGACTCACTGTTACCACGACGACAGTGCCCTTTTAAACGGCGATAACATTGAGTGAATATCAAAACAATTTTCCTTGGCAATTATACTAGACAACTCCGACCATACCCCGGTCCATATTTGACATTGTTTTTCTCCAAATGGTTGTCATTCGAACTTGGCCGAAAGTGAAACAATCTCAGCCTCACTACCATGGGCAGCGCGCTGTTTCGATACCTCTCATCACCAACCCCTGGTAAGGATGTACTGAAAAACAACGCTGATTGGCTCCCAAAAGTGACTACTTTGCATTTTGTAGGACGCTTACTACGCGCATGTCAAATGCAAGTATCTTGACGCGATTCCCTTTCAATTGAATCATTTACACAGTACACGCCTATGTTCTGACACCCCTATGTTCGGAGTGTATTTTCCTATTCCTAACCCTAACCCTAAACCCTAGCATGTAAATCACGAGGGTTTTTTCAGAAAATAGGGTTGTTGGAATACAGTCACTGTTTACACGGTCACCCTAAACTGCATATGAGTTAGACATATCATAAGATCAAAGAAGAATAAGAGGGGACCAGTTGCTCTTTGACTTGATGCTTCTTTTGCGGGTTACCCTACTTCAGTATAGTATAGTGGATTGGCCACAGGCCTAATTTAATGAACCAATTCCAGGGGTTATGAGCGAGCAAGGCATGCTTGGAGAAATGGCGCGGCGAGATCGGTCACCCCTGGAAACGAGGTTGAAACAATCTGCTACCGCACTTTCGATAGGGCGCCCGCTGTCTGCTAACATGTAGATGAAGGCTGGAAATAATGCGCTGGCTAAGCGCTCGCTCTAAAAAGTGTGAATTCCATTTCGTAGAATATCAAAGAAGTTTTGTTGTATGTGCTTCTTTTCAACTACAGCGGTGAACAAATAAATCATGTGCATGTTTGTAAAAGCTGTCGCCGGCCAGAAAGCCCTCATCGTAAATAGCTGATTCACACTGCAGCAATGTTTCGTTCCCGACCAATTAGCTGCAAAAAAAGGTAAGGCAGTTCTGTATGCGTATTGAGAGTACACTCTCTCTTGTTGTCTCAGCAAGCCCCCCTCCAAACCCGCCCCCCTCCAAACCCTTCCCCCTTCATTGAGCCCCCAACCCTTGCTCCGGTATGATCCGAAGCTCCGTAGGATTGTTTTGCTCTCCTTTTCTTTATGTGTCTGTCATTTATTCTTAAGAATGGGTGGCATTATTTTGATTTTACCGATCTAGGTGGGGTTTTTTTGTTTGGCTTTTTCGAAGGTTATCCTAGACGGGGTTCGCGGAAACTCATTCTTGTGACTCAAAATAGTGCTTTGAAGTCTGTACAATATTAATCATTGAATAAGACATGGGGGTTTTTTTTAAATTAAAGGACCACATGCCCATGCTCCCTTCAGACCATTAATGTGGCTGGAGATTCTGTATAGCGCCCTCTGTTGACTCACCGTCCTTCAGCCCATGTTAATATTTACCGTATGGGGCAAACACACCGGGGGGGGTGGGGGACACCGGTTCCGTTACCCCAGTGTTTAGCATCCTATTACATTCCATCCCATTACATTCCAACGCGGAGACCTTTTGTTTCTACAGTGTGTTGACGAGGTGGTACAGAACAACCTTAAGATTTGTACCTGCTCACTCACCCCATATAGACACGACTATTTGCAGTACAAATCTCATTCATCGCAAAAAAAATGAATATAAAATAAAAAATTGCCTCCATATTGTAAATAGGCCTACTCTTTCTGACTTGTTTATAATTCCAAATTGTGTACTACTTTTACAATTCTGGGGGAAACAACACCCGAACACACGAACACAAGTGTGTAAACACCTGCATTTGGGGACCTCCTATTGTCCCTCTTTTGTTTGTACTTTTAACTTTTTAGCAATCAATCAATCAATCAACCTATCAGAAGACATTTTATATAGCGCCAAAATCAACAACAAAAAAATGGTTTTGTACATATGCTTTCCAACTGGGGACCTTTACCGGACCCTTTTGTCCTCTTTTGTTATAGGTCCCGGTTTAAATGTGTTTACAAACTCACCCATTCTGTTGCTTACATTGCTGTGGAGATACGTTTGTTCTTTCCTTTGTCCCCGTCGGCCTATTTAACATCCCTTATACTTTGTACACAAAATGTCCATGTGGAGCACCCCAGTTTTTAGCATTCCCCGGGTAATGGAGATATTTTCCCCCTTTTTTTGTTTGTCCCCGGTCCTAAATAAGGTAGGGAATATTAATAAACGGGAACACACGTTTTTTTATAATAATGGTTTTGACAATCCCGTGAATAAAATTGTCGGTGATGCAGCATTCAGACCCATGCAGCGCGGAAACAAGGGTACATTTTAGGGGGCACAAGGGGGTGCACCGTGGGGGTTTTTTCTAGGGGAGGGGGCACTTCCAGCCAATAAAATCTTTAGTTTATGTTTGCATTTCTCGTACAAGCCCCTTTTACAATTCTCCTGTTATGCCATTTACTATTATTTATAAGATAAGCTGACGTGTAAAAAAAAATACACTGTCTGCGTGTAAAATTAATGCCAAAATAAAAACATTGAAATTACTACATAGAAGAAGGTTGTAAATTGTAGGACCTAACATTTTACTCTGATAAATTGTAATCTTAAAAGTCCAGATTTCACACGGTGGGGCACCCTGGGGTGGGGGGGGGGCACATACATAATTTGGGGACACCCCTGCCCCTCCCCAGTTACACCTATGGTCTGATGTGTTCTGATTGTGATGCTACGGTTTTGTGGTGGATTAGAAGTGTGCACGCTCTAAGTGCATTCCCGCCATTATTATTGACATAGTTTATTCACAATAAGGATACAGACTTCACAGCGTCAGAGTTTAACAGAAACCATGTAAGTCGTCATTTCACAATATATTTTCAGAAACTTCAATTAGAAGTTTTAGTATTTCCCACATAATGACAATCGATATAAATTAAGGCTCGAAAAGAATCCACTGGGCTTCTTAATTGAGTCACGCCCACCGACACTGCGAAATGACAAAACTCACAATAGCCATTCTTCTGATGGCCTAAATTAACAGTCTCTGTGTATAGACGAGAGCACGGCGCTTAATGGCGCTTGAAATTAAACTGCAGGCGTCTATCACTGGCCTACCACATTACGGGAACTTGGGGAGCCGTTTAGCGGCGCGTTACGAGGGGGTTAACTGCCCGAAAGACGCATGGTTCGGTGCCCGTTAAAGTCCAAGCTAACCCTGGCATGATAGATTTGTCAATAAGGCCATCATTAGTTTACAGGACTTCTCTTGTCTAAACTAAAAATGCCTTGATGACAATGTAATCATCCTAAATAGATTCTTGGACAGTGGGAGTTGAAAGTGACAATAACTTACATTTACACTGAGTGTTTTCAATCAGCGATGAGACGGATGGTAGCACTATCCAAAACAAATATTTTTGAACAATTTACATGGGAGCAAAACTGTTAGAGGTGGGGTATACTTTTGGTAATTGTCAAAGACCAGTATCCTCACTTGGTGTATCCCAACATAATATGCATAAAATGACAAACCTGTGAACATTTGGGCTCAATTGGTCATCAAAGTTGCACGAAAATAATGACAGAAACAATACCCTTGATGCACAGAATTGTGCTTTCAGACATAACTTATAATTGAAGCCTTTCTCAGATTCAAATTTTGGGGTAAAAATTACCTCCTTCTCTAAAACTACATTACTTCAAAGAGAGTCGTTTCTAACAATGTTTTATAATATCAACAGCTCTCCATGCTCTTTACCAAGTATGTTTTTATGGTAATTAACCTGTGGAGTAATTACCAAAAGTGTCTCTGCCTTTAAAATGATAAACAAACACATTATAAACAAGTTCCCGTTAACAATTTTCGCCCAAGGGGCTGTTTAAGGGTTCAAGATACCAGGTCATAGTCTTTCTCCTTCTCTAAAACTATTTTACTTCAAAGGGGGTCGTTTTTTAACAATGTTTTAAAATATCAACAGCTCGCCAGTGCTCTTTACCAAGTAAGTTTTTATGGTCGTAAATTGTTGGAGTAATTGCTCCATCTGGTGGTATATTGGTGTAACAAATTGTGTAATTCTTTAGGGCAGTTCAGAGGGAAAATGACGAAAAGGAATAGACCATTCCTTTAATCTTTCTCAGCTCCCTGGGGAGTATACACCCCCGAGCTGCCGTGGCGCTCCGAAGGCTTTTCAAACACAATATCAACCTCTACCCTCGCAGGTACCCATTTATACCCCTGGGTGAAGAGAAGCAATTATAGTAAAGTATCTTGCTCAAGGATACAAGTGTCATGACCGGGATTCGAACCCACACCCCAATGACTCAACCATCGGAACTTGAATTCGATGCTCGATACCACTCGGCCACATGACACCCAATACGGTAAACTAACATGGGCTGAAGGAGGTTGAGTCCAAAAGAGGGCGCTATCACTCAGACGATCTCGAGTTGCGACAACTTGCGATTAGAAGCCATTTTGTCTCAAAAAAATGCATTGGCGAATACAGGGTGCCAGACTAGTCTGCCCATTGGGTTGTACTGCATTTTGGAACAAAATGGCGTCCAGCAACCACGTGACCGGAGAAAGCTGGTCCCTCCATGTCGCAACTCTCTCAATACACAGCTCTGGACGATCTGTCTACACATTTCGCCGTATGGGGGACAGGATAATCACCGGGGGACAAAAACCCATAACGACACCGGTTCAGTGTTCCGGTTCGTATCGACCAACGATCTGGGTCGGTAATCTGTTTTGATTCGGATTCCGGGCCGCGAGATTTTTTTTCCAACGAACTTTTTGTCCCCCCATACGGCAAACTGTATACAAACTTCTTTTGATAGCGCCCTCTTTTGAATCATCCTCCTTCAGCCCATGTTAATTTCCCTTTTTGGGACAAAAAGTTCGTAGGGAAAAAAATCCTGCTTCCGGGCCACTGTGACCCGGAAATTTGACTGGTTTCTTTCGGTCAAGTATGTCTTCTTCTTGTTTTCTTTTTCCCCCGAAAATTAAGAAAACACAAACGTAAACTTGTTGTTGGAATCCATTGGCGGATAGTGTTGAATTAGTCAAGAAGGGGTGAAAATTGATTGTTTTGTTTTGTTGTTGTTGTAGTTTGTTTTGGGTTTTTTTGGGGGGGTTGTGTTTTGGTGTGGTTTTTTTTTTTGCTGTTTTGGGGGTTTTTTATGGGGGGGGGGTTGTTTATAGTTGTTTTAACGTCACGTTTTGTTTTCTATCAAATGAGGGGGACGTTTATAAAAGATAACGAGATTTCCCGGGTAGTATTATCTCTTAATACACAGACAACGACACCTCACCGAGTCGACTCAGACCCCAGAATTACACAACTTAAATGCGGGAAGGTTCCACTAGTTTATTTGCTCACCAGTAAGCCAACAAGTTTGATCGGCGGGGGGGGGGGGGGTTGGAAACCTCAGGACCCAACACAGATTGTCAGCAAGACATCGGGAAGCCTGCTAAAAAAGAACAGGTGAATCTGAGGGTTATAGATCTGCTTAGGTCTGTTTGTCTGTAAAATTTTGTGCACGAAGAGTATGAGTGAAAATTTGTCAGCCCTAAAAAAACTACACACCTCTGGGACTTGATCTCCTTCGTATGTGTAATGGTCTAGTCTAGTAGGATATCAAGGTCTTTGACTCCACCAGCGCATCTCCCATGACTTCGTGTTGACCAGCCCTCACTCGAGGGGGATAAGTCTACTTGTCAATGTATTTGATCTTAAGACGACTTTCAATTGATCTAAGGATTCTACTCGTCTACTAATCGGTAATCTCAGCAAGTTGTTTGGGTTGGCAAGATAAATTAACATGGAATCTGAAGAAGTGGTATGGCACTCCCAGAACTCCGTAGATTCGCCGCGTAACAGCCGTGGAAGATTCGTGTGCATTCATTCAAATGCCTCGTCCCGCCTTGATTGCTTGTAAATAGGCATTACTTCACCGACCCTCCCCCGGCATCCGGTGCCAAATTGACGGCAGTCGGTCGGGGTTGTTTTTCCCGCCAAATCCCGGGACGCTCTTATTGTTTAATTGAGAGTGACAGCTGGTAAACCCTAGATATAACAATGCCTTCAATTTGAAGCATCTATTGAAATACGGCCGAGTACAATGGCTGGCTCGACTATTTAAGTAAGTCCTCTATAAGCTATTTCGGCGTTATATTACATGCAGCCCGATAAATTGACTCGCTAGCGGAAGTGCACAATACTCTCTTCAACATTTTAAATCACTGAAATTATAAATGCAAAACTAGGTTGTAGTGTTGCACCGCAGATAATGCAAAGAAATCAATAAGAAGGGTCTTCTTGTGCGAGGGCGTGAAGCTGCATCTGTTTGCCGTAATTGAAATGTAATTGCAATCGCGCAATATTGTAAAGATGAAAGTATAATATTAAAGGCAGTTTGATTCTGTTCCTCGACACATATTTTCTGGAAAACATTCCAGCTTTCTGTGACGATCTACATTAAGGGTGCCTGTTTTAAGGTTTCTGCAACAACAACAATACAAATATAAAATAAAAATACAAAGCAAATCGGGGAACTAGAACACCATAACAGAAAAAAACAAAGCAAGAAGCCCAAGAAACATGCAGAGTATAGCAAAGTACAAAAAAGATGATGACATGATGGCAACTAGACGAGCATGGAGAACAGTAGTCTGGTTCCCTGACCAAAGATTCCTTGACGTCTCTTGTTAAAAATCTTAGGTCAGGTATCACCCACGGTTAAAAATAGAGCATGACGCAACTTGTCAGGGTCGGGGGTCATCTCCAGGGAAACCATGTCTGCACCTGATCGGAAGCTGTTTTTACATTCACTTGCAGCATGGAGGTAGATTGCAGCTGCAGCAGGTGAGTTTCTTTATTTGAATCACTAGGAGACCTACATAAGTGCTTAAAACATGCAACAACAAAAAAATTGTTGAGCGTAAACTCAAAAACTCCTGCTGGATCTACGGCCAACAGGACTGACATTATGATTCCATGGATTCTGTTTACAATGCAACCATAAACACCCGGAAATGTCCGACCATCAACGATACTGTCCGAACGTTGACGACAACACGTTCGGAACATTTCGGATAACTTCGAAAAAGGAGGAATTCCTCCTTTTTGGTCACGTGATTTTGGGTGATACCGGACCCTAAATTCGACAGAGCCTAGTCGGAGATTTTTGGGTCTGGGAACCAGACTAGGAGAACAGCAGCATTTATTATCATGGGGGGAAAGAAAAATGAGTACCACTTGACGGATTAAATAATTTGGTACAGAACTTGCCAAAATTGAATAAAAACATCTATTGTAAAACATAATACAAGTTCAAAATAATATGCCCCCACCCCTTTTTTTCCTTTTTAGTTTTACCATTACTCCATCCATGCTCCAACCCTTGCTCTATAATCCGACCATGCTCAGAGACGGTAATTTGTTCTGTGGGCAACGATTTAGAAACGTCAGGTAGACACATCATGACGTCTAAACCTGTGAGTGACAAAGTGACTAAAACGTCTGCGATAACCCAAGGTTACTCCAAAAGACCCTCAGGGTACATAGTCTTTCCTCCTCTCCCCAAAAATAAAGACTTAATTGCCACTACAAAATGACCACACAAATTGAACGGTTATTAGCCAGCCTTTTAGCAGACACCTCGACCAACACCTCACGCCCGCCACCCAGCGATCAAAACAGGACGAGCCAACTTCCTTCGATTCGCGCCAATTTTCGTCACTTTGGCGCACTTTTTTTGTATATCGGTGGATCGATAGAGTGTGGGAATCTCACGTTCACTATTCATATACGGGGCTTCAAAACTCCATAGACCCTCGTCACTATAGCAACACGCGCTCTTCACGGAACGAAGATACTCAAAAATAATTTCCAGCTGCCATCATTTTAGGCAATGTTAACGTTAGCTTACTGTTGTGGTAAGTTACAACTGGCGATGATTTGAACACAGTTTGATTCAATGATTTCAAGTCACTGTAACGTCTTGTGCCCGGAAGAAGGGGGTAAGGGCTCTACGCTCTTCTCCCAGGCACACAACCTCTTTCCAGTAACAGTCAATAAAATGGCTCCTGACAAAAAAATGGCATTGCTATTACATTTTTGTTGCTAGAACTACTCCCAAAGACATGTTTTCTCCTTGTATGTATGTATACACTGTGTTCTGCCACTGTAGTAGTAGAAACATCCTACAGTTGCAATCAGTCCTTCTTCACTTTAATCTACTGCTTCTTGTCCTCGGTGAGCATCCTTAGCCCCTTCAGTTTCTTTCCAGATCTCAGTGTTCCCATTCCTGAATATTTATGAAGTATAATGATCATGAATGGCAGAAAACCGCTCAAAATTTCACGCTCAGTTTTCTCGAAACACAATTTTGCACATGAATTGCTTATGCCCTTTTGCTTGGGCACATTTTTCGTTATACGTCCTTCTTCCCGGGTACACAATGGTAACTTCAAAGGGATGAGTCAACTTGACCAGCCAAACTATCCTTGTTCACAATCAATCACATGCAAATAACTAACCTACAAGCAGAAATGTTCTCATTGGACTATATGGTGTTCCAAAGACGACAGATCGCGTCGCCGTCGCCGTCGCCGTCGCCGTCGCCCCCAAATTTAGTGCTGGCAAGAAATTTAGTGATAGACTGCTAGCACCAAATTTCAGTGGTAGCACCAAATTTCTAAAATAAACTTGTAAACGACCGTCATGACAGTGCGAACGGAATCCCGAATTATCGTGTTATTACCTCGTTTTCAGTTGCAATGTTTTCATCGTAAAAACGTGAAATCTTAATGTTTTTCTTTACATATGACTTTCTTATTCCAAACCATACTGCACAGGCGACCCCGATTAATTAGTGGACTGGTAAGCTTAGTACAACTAAATAAACAATTGCATAATCGTAGCCCGTTTGCGAATTTACTACACGAGTTGTAGGATGGTTAAACTCGCAACTACCCAATTTTCATTTGAAAAGTAGTTATCGAAAACCCATAAAATCTTTAGTTTGTTCTTAACAGATGTCTTTCTTATATCCCAAACCATAACTCATAGGCGTCCCGATTAAATTGGTTCACTAATTAGCTCAGCCCAACTAATTAAATATCTGCATAAAATGGCCCGTGTGCGAATTTACTGTACCAGTTGTAGATTAAACACGCAACTACCCAATTTTCATTTGCAAAGTAGTCATAATAACACAACGAAATCTGAAGCTTATAACCCGTATTAGGCGCCCCAATTAAATTGGTTAGTTACATAGGTCAGATCCAAGTAATTCAATAATTGCATAATATAGCCCGTGTGCGAATTTACTATACATCTACCTAATCCTTCATATATTATATGTCTTTATTGTATCCCAAACCATAATCCATAGGCGCCCAAATAAAATTATGAATTTCAAATGAAAATTAGGTATAGTTGCGAGTTACAACTCGTGTAGTAAATTCGCAAACGGGCTATGATTGCAATTGTTTAATTAGTTGTGCTGAGCTAACCAGTCGACTTATTAATTGAGGGCGCCTATTATGCAGTATGGTTTGGGATACAAGAAAGACAAGAAAAACATTACGATTTCACGTGTTTACGATGAAAAATTCGATTGGTTGTTAAGCAGTTTTCAACAGCTAATTCTATTTTCTCCCATAAAAGCAGTACAACCAGTCACATATGGTACATGTTACATTAGCTGGTAACTTTATTCTGTTAAGCACAATTGTTTGAAGCTTACAGCTACTTTTTTCAAAATGAAATTAAGGCTGTACATTTCAAAACTTACCCCATGTAGCTAATTACTCGCAGAAAGCATTTGGTGCAAATTAGTCCTTCAAACAAACAAACAAACAAAAAGTTCTGGAACCATAACAAGTGTCACATGGTAATATGCTTAGACTGTCTCATTTTGTTCACCGTTAAAACCCTTATATACGTATAACGAATGTTACGGTACAACAAAGGACAGTACACGGTTAAAACTAAATAAATATAACATTCGTATGTCCCTTACCCATGTGGTTCATCCACCGTGGATGACAGTTTTAAGCTACCGAATAACTCTGTTGTGTGGAAAGTTCGGAACATTTTTTCCCCGGCTTGTTGTTTATGAGAAAGCTTTTTAGATTGGCCGTGCCATCGGGGGGACCGTTCAGTGCGAGGCCGCTACCATTGCGCTCTCTTGACACGCATACCGCCGAGTCGAGTCCGCTGCCCGGGAACGTAAATGCGCTGCTGTTTTAGATTTCTCTGCCTTATTATCGTTACTTCCGTTTTCTTGTAATTGGTTTTAAATCATTTCTAAACGGACATTCTACATTTTTTTGACAACAGTAAATTTTAATTTGAATTGAAAATATAAGGAATACGTTGCAATGTTCTAATGTCATCTGATCATGTTATGCTAAAGTTTTTTCTGCTTAGATGTTCATTAAAAAATACATTGGCTATTTATAAAACACAATTTTAGTTATGTTTCAATGGACCTCTATCACGGTGTGGCCAAATCAATGTAACCAAACCGAGGCTGTAATGCTAAATAGTCTGGTTCCTTTCTGTTCAATAAATGTTAGAATCCATTACTGTTATTGGATACAGGAACATGACCAAGATGACGACAGCATGATTTGGTGTTGATTTGGAAGCGATAGGCCTAAATCCTGTTTGTTAAAAATGACACCCACCGGGACAACCGGGACACTGCTGAAGAAGCCTTGAATGAGCTGTGACTGTGACAGAGGATGTTTCTTCAAGTCTTCTTCGGTGGGGGACGTGATCAAGATCCCCCCTCTCCACCCTGTCACTTCAGCCATGAAATCAAAGAAGTAGAGTCCCGACGACTCTTCTGAAAAACTTGTTTCAAGTAAATTTAGCTCCCATAACTGTCACTTGTTCCAAAAGTTATTGCGTCGGAGTTTGCTCATATCAGGCAGTGGAGAGTAGATCATGTATATTGATGTATTCTCATTTTTTCTCTTCGAGTTCGTTATTCACAAATAACGCTTGTCGGAGCAATATTTTGCAATAATGAATGTTTCTGTGACATTTTCCCGTACATAAAACAGTCGTTGACTCGAGCATCCTCCCCTGTTTTGTGCTTAAACGGGGCCTATTATAAAAGGTCTCAGGAGAGCGGCATTTGGAGAGGAAAGACGATTTGAAAAATGCAAAACGTGTTTTGTAGGTTTTACCGTGCCGTGGTTTTGAAGCACGCGATTTTGATACAAGTCCACCGTAAAAGCTCTCGGGGACGTGTATAGGTTTCGAGTGTCTCCGAAGACAGAGACGTTATTCCAAAGGGTGCGATGGTCAAGACACACAAAGATTTTAATAGCCATTTATCTTCCAAATAAGTACAGCCATTTGAATAAGTCCTTACAAAATGTGGCAACAGGATGTGCAGGAATGAAAACAAACCACTTAAAGAGATCATGTTTTCTTTGGAAAACAAACAAACACCTATAAGTCAGAGTCAATATCCACGTTATTAACATAACGTGGGCTGCTGTCAATGGGTTGCACTGCTCACAGTTCACTTGTACTTGACACATCTTTAAAACACATCCCGTTTGAATCTTTCTCTTCCCATAGTTTACTTTTCAAACCCTCCTTGGTAGAAGTTAGTATAGACTTACACTAATACAGGGCCGGGTGTACCGTAGTCCACAAACCCTCTCGCGACCAAATTATTTTGACATAACCGCTGGTGCCAACATCGTTTGACCACTAACATGCATGAGTCACACGTTCTCACACAACTTAAATTTTGTGTTAAAAGGTTAGTTTTTACAAATTCAAATATCACCCTGGATATTTCCATTTTAGGGGGTAGTAAGAAGTAACAAATATATTACTTGTTGAATTTCCTTTCATTTTATCCAAAAATCATTGAGATCGATTCATGAAATGTTTAAGTTCTTGGTCTAATTCTGTAAACCAAAACACTTTTGTACGAACCATGATAATGGGTGATTGCCATTCCGGATCTTTCCACTCCGATTTAAAAGGGATTGCATAATAGCAACCGTATTTTATATTACCATGATTAGAATGATCCGATCTTTTTCTTTCCAACCATAGCTTGGGAATGGAGGGTGAACATGGGCAAAACTCGGTGGCAAAACTACAGCTTTTTAACAAATTAACCCTTTCGCTCAGGCTTGAGTGTTTTTTGTTGGTGTGCGTGTTATCTTGGTCGACAAAAGTCGCCATTGGTGCTCAAGCAGGGTATAGTGCACAGTCGACTAAAGTCGCCATTTGGGCTCAAGCGGGGAATAGTGCACAGTCGACACTAGTTACCATTGGGGCTCAAGCAGGGTATAGTGCACAGTCGACTAAAGTCGCCATTAGGGCTCAAGCGGGAATAATCTGATTTTTTTTGGTTGAAGAACAGGGGCGGGAGCCCCGCCCCCCCCCACTCAAAACCTATGCCACCCTTTTTCCTCCCCCCAAATGAAATATTGACAAAATGTACATATGAATGGTTCGATGCAAGCCCCAAGCCCCCCCCCAAAAAAGTAATATTTATAATAAATAAATTAATTCATTCATCCATTAATTCATAATTCATTCATTCATTCATTAATAAATAGATAAATAAATAAATAAATAAATAAATAAATAAATAAATAAATAAATAAATAAATAAATAAATAAATAAATAAATAAACTTTGTATATTATTATATTAATTACTTTCGTATAAAAAAAACAATAATAATAAATAAATATTTAAATATATTAATTAATAGATAAATAAATAAATAAATAAGTTTTCCATTATGCTATGGACTTGGACTGGTCTCTGATCTGGAAAAACGGTTTTAGTAATAACTTGCTCGATCCAGATGATAAGAATTTCTGGTTCAAATTAAAGCATATGATCCATCCTACTAGAGATGTTTTACACAAAATTGGCATGATTCTTGATTTGAAATGTCCCTTGTGTGAAACTGAACCAGAATCTCATCAACACTTATTCATATACTGCGTTCACACATTAAATGCCTGGGTCTTTGTAGAATACCTTATAAGAAATTACACCGGTAACAAATGTTTTCATCTTAGTGATCCAAACAGAATTCTTGTATATGACCTAAAACCGGTCCAGGTGCAAAAAGGTTTTTCAAAACTACAAAAATCCCTCAGATATCGACATTATTTTACAGTTCAAACGTACTCTCAAGCACTTTCTCACTTTAGAAAAGGAACGAATGGACGGTGATAAATTTGTGTCTGTATATGCTAGAAATAATACCCTGTGCTATATTAATAAGGATAATCAAATGGAATTCAACTATTAATTTTCGATCCAATTGTACATACTCAATCTGCATTATTTGTGTACTTCTAATAAACCTAATTAATGACTCCTCTCTAATTGTATCCGTTGTATTATAACTCTAGGCAACCTAAACTTTGTATATTATTATATTAATTACTTTCGCTCCTTTAATTTGTAAATAAGATTTGGTGTGTTTTGTTTGTGAATGATGTAATCATTTTGAGTGTGCAATAAACGGAGTCGTATAACTCCAATCAAAATAAGAAGGAAAAAAAGAAAGAAGAAAAAAAATAATAATAAATATATAAATAAATAAATAAATGTCTGTCATCAATTAATTTTGTTTATATTACCTCCCGTATAGCTCATTGTATATGTTATATGATAGCAGTATTTATTGGAGCTTGTTTTATTTGATGTATGTTGTTGCTGATGTTGTTGTTGAATAAACGGAGTAGTTTAACTCCACATCAAGAGAAAAAGAAAATAAAGAAACAAAAGAAAAAAAGCAAAAAAAAAAACACGAAAGAATGTGCCATAAAACCTTTAAGGCGTGCTACACAGCAAACAAAGCGCTGTGTTTCATTAATAATAATGATGAGTTAAGTTTTGGGTTTTAAAGAGCTTCCTTCTCCTTCAAGTATTTGGGTTTTAGTGTTGTCCCCATTTGTCATATATGTCACCTTATATTATATCATCATATTATAATTTAATTATCTATCGTTTAGGTCTTCGTTTCACGTGATTATGTCACGCTAAATTGTGTACTATTGCATCTGTTTTTATTTTATTTATTTTGTTTTCCTTGCTATCTAATAGCTATTTTTTGGACTTTATTAATGGGTAATTGATGTGTAATTGTTTGGTTGTTGTTCTGTTGAATAAATGAAGCTGTATAGCTTCAATGCAAGAAAACAAAAATAAATAAAAAATTAAAAATAAAAAACATTAAAATAAAAGAAAACAATATATAAATTAAATTATTAATTGAATAATAAATAATTAAAACAATATATATGCCAAATAAAAAATAAAAATACAATACAGTATAAAAGAATCAATCAATCAATCAATCAATTGTTATTTGTTTGTTTGTTTGTTTGTTTTTCTTTTTTTTTTAATTTTACTCTGTCATCTTTAAAATATCAGTTAACAAATCGCAGGGGTGAAGGGGGACTTTGTAATTTTACATTTTGTTTTCTCGAATACACCATCGAGTAATATTTAATAACACTTTTTACAAATAAGTGCACAGGAATGCAACTGGAATTTTGTGTGTGCCCCCCCCCTAAAAAAAAAAAAAAAAAATAGAGGAAAGTGCCAGGCACAGAAATCATTTTGAACTGTGTTTTTCAATTTTCAATGGCGAAGCTGAGAAACTCGAAAACGAATAAATCAGACGATCAGCTGAAAGTTTGCATGCTTTTGTGTAAATAAGTTAACGAGATTTATTTTCCAAATTTAAAGGTGTCGTAAACGTTTGGTAATGGCTCAAAACAAATATTAGCATAAAAACTTACTTGGTAATAAGCAACGGAGAGCTGTATAAAACATTGTAGGAAACGACTCCCTCTGAAGTAACGTAGTTTTTGAGAAAAAGGTAATTTCTCACTAAAATAATAAAAACTTCTTGCAAGAAGTTTTTATTCCTATCTGAAAGCACACAAATTTGTACAACAAGGGTGTTTTTTCTGTCATCATTTTTTGCAACTTCGATGACCAATTGAGCCCAAATTTTCACAGGTTTGTTATTTTATGCATATGTTGGGATACACCAAGTGAGAACACTGGTCTTTGACAATTTCCAAACGTGTACAGTGCCTTTAAATGGTATCATCTCTTGGGGACTTGCCTTTGTGTTTCGCGTTTGCAGGGTTGCACCAACCTTGACGGTGTCGTACCACACGCCGAATTCCAATGAGGTCATCTCTGGTAGGCCAATCAACTGGTACACTGCAGTTCAGAGTATATAGTAACTAGATAGTATACATAAGGTGTTAAAATAACACCAAGGTAACTATGTTGGCAGAAATTAGTTTAAAACCCTATGGTGTAAATTTCGATTCTTTTTTCTGTTTCTATCATGTGTGACAACACCCATGGTGTAATTTTTTAACACCTCAGTTTTTGCAGTGTACATACTATTAAGGTGTCGATAATTGAAACTCTTGAAACTTCGATGTGTAATTGTTTTTCTCTTCCAAAAACCAATGCAATCCCTACCAATCAGGGGCATCAGAGTCGTACGTTTGTATTGGTCTGGTGCGTTATTGTCTGCAGCTAATACGTGGTTATTGTTCTAACTTTGTTGTTTCGCCTCCTGTGCATTATTGCTTTATAAACGGACGGATACTTTTTGAATCATGAATCATAAAACATCATTTATTTTAGGTCTCTTAGAACCGTTTTTTAATAAAGATCTGCTCGCTCAATATCATCTGAACCGATTAATATCATTATATCGCGTGGTTCAAGTACTCGGGTGAATTCTTTGACGCCAAATGTGCCAAAAGTACATAAAGATTAAAACAATTAATTATACATCAAAGTTTCGGCACTTAAAAAGGTCTCAGTCTTAAAGAATGACTGCCCTATATGCTGCGTATGTGGTTATCTCACATATGAAATAACAATATTTGAAATAAATCCATTACTGAACTTTCAATTGTGATAAATCAGTCCGCGGGGAGTTGAGGTTAACATTTTCTGCACTGCACTCGAGTACCGGGGTGGTGTTTACCGTAAATGCACGGCCTGATCCCGCGGTGCCGACGTTAAAATCCACGGGGATATCCGCCCTCTTGCACTATCGTCACCACTTTTTGATAGAACGAGCGGTGTTTTTAAACGTTGGACTCCCGGACGTTTAAATGCAATTTATAAAAATTAATGGTTTTGTCTGCCGTCAGCAAGGGTTGGACTGGAAAGATTTTCGGGATAAATGGTTTCTTCAAAACTGTGAAATGCTCATTACTTGAAAACAATTACTCTGAGGTCGCAAAGACATTTATGGGAAGTATCTCATTCAAGTTTGACTTCGGTATTTTTGGGTAGCCTTTTTAAAATTATGACTCACCGTGAAGTGAGTATATAGAGAGTTTACATCGCCCATTGTTGGATATCTCCCCCAAACCCTTTTCCGGCTGCCTTCAAAAAGAATATGACCTGGTATCTAGAACCACAGTTCATGAGCAATTTCTTTTTAAAGGGAACGCTATTTAGACTTGTTTATAATGTGTTTGTTTATCAGTTATACTTTTGGTAATTACTCTGACCATAAAAACTTACTTGGTAAAGAACACTGGAGAGCTGTCGATATTAAAAAAACATTGATAAAAACGACCCCCTTCGAAGTAATGTATAGTTTGGGAGAAATAGGTAATTTTTCATCCTCAAATTTGAATCTGAGAAAGGCTTCAGACATGAAGCCTTTCTCAGGCATCTCAAAGCGCACAGTTCTATGAAACAAAGGTGTTGTTTTTATTCCTTATTTTCTTGCAACTTTGATGACCAATTGAGCCCAAGATTTCCCAGGTTTGTTATTGTATGCATGTTGGGATACATCAAGTTAGGACACTGGTCTCTGACAATTACAAAAAGTATACCCTACTGCCTTTAAATGTATTTTATATATTTCTAAATTTTTTGAAAACTAACTACCATTCTGCCGTTGACGGCGTGCGTCAATGACAATACTCTGACGTCATTTTGTGGGACGTTGCTTTGTTATTGCAACAAAGCGGCTAAACACAACGGAGGCTCCCACATGACATTACGTAGATGATAACGTAACAGGGCATTACGCGAATCTTTCTGAAAAGCGCCGGGGAAAGGTTTTTAAAATGATTGGGGGGTTTTTACAATTAAAATCTGTTTACTCTCATGTGAACTCAATTTCCTTTTTGATTGAACACATTTTTAATGAATTTCAGCAAAGATCACTTGTTGCTGTTTTCGTTCAAGCTTGTCTTTAAAAGTCCTTAGTAGGTTTATGATATCATGTTATATATCTTTACAACTCTCATAAATGAATTATTGGTTTCAAGACTGAAGGCCCCTTGAGAAAAAAATGTAAGTGAGGAAAAGCCTGTTTCTTTAGGGTATCGGGTTGACTTCCCTACTAGTTGTATCTTCCCTACAGTTCACCTCTGTGGACTCCCGGTTCGAATCCCACCTCAGACCGGAGCCTTGCATGTATAGTGGTTTGGGTTTTCAGTCACTACCTGATTACGTGGGTTTTCCCTAATTGGGGGTTTCCTCGCACATCTGAGTTTAAACATTTCTTTGTAGTCTACTTCAAGCCTACAGGTTTTCATTACCATAAAGAATTAAAATAAACAAGAAACTAGACAAGCACTCCGTCACTTGGTGAAAAATTGTTATAGTCAAATGGCCAAAAATGGTGCGGCAACTTTACTGTTACAGTCAAAGAGAATTATAGCAAGTTGCGTTGACACACAGCCACCATTCATTGAGACTTGTCTTGGTCAACTGGTGATGCCTGTCATTGTGTGCACGTGTATTAAGCTAACGTTGGTGGCAATAGTTAAAGAGCGGCTCTAAAACACTCTGAATTATTTAGTTTGTGTATGTTTCCAGTTGATGGAGTCCACAAGAAATAGAAAACAATTATTTATATGAGTCCCTTATACCTCACAATAAAACAGGGTACGAAATGTCTTTTCTCCAAAGCACACCCAGCCCAAAATCTGAAAAACGCGAGGTCAAACGAACCACGTGACGTCAGCGGTGGCTAGTTAGTTTGAATGTACGGAGCTAAACGCAAATTCACCCCAAAACTTCACCATTTGCAATCAACACGGCCTTAAATGTGACTTTTTAAAGGACGATCCAACAGGCAAATAAACAGCAAGCCGATTTACAACGGATTTGTGATTTGGGGATTTTATTTATTTTTGAGTAGGCAATGCGATTCTGCAGCTCGGCTTGATTTTAGTGCACCAATGTACACGTCAAGCGTTGTACATCGATCTACACGTCAAGCATTCGACCCTAATAGATAGATTCCTCATAAAAGTGGGGAAAATTACAAGTCTCTAACCTCACGTTAAAATGGTGTAAAATGTCATTTTATTTTATACTTTTTTAGAAGCGAAATTTGAAAATGACGTCATCAACAGTCTGTACATTTCAAAGATGATTGTTTGCCAGTCAAAAGGTCAAATCCAATGCCATTTTGAATGAACATCATAAAAACTCAGGAATGAATCAAACGTTCTCTGCACAAAAATGTACATACCATTATTTTAAATGTGACGTCATCAAATGCTTTTGAATTTTGACAAAAATTGCACTTATAAAACAGGGTATTAGGGTGTTAAACACAATGACATTTTACACCATTTGGACTAGAGGTTAGATTCTTGTAATTTCTTCTTCATTTTCATAAGGGCTCTATATATTGGGAAAAATGAGTGCATCAAAATACTTAATTTGACCTTGGAGCCCCTATTTAAAGGTACAAACAAAACCGATACATAATATTGATGAGTTCACTCTATATAGGTCACTTTCACCTCGTACACTTCTCGCTCTTGCCCAAATTATTGATAGTTTCAAACAATCATGAATCTCCTACACACATTATTTTTAAAGGAGACAAAATTAAAACCATGAACCATAAATTCTGAATAATAAATCACTTGAAATAAATCACTTCAAAAACGTAGAATGCCCTCCGACTGCTAGGAGTCGTGCAGCAAGAACAGGCATGGATATGTCGGATGTCTTGGAAGCCGAGCTTGGTGTATATTTATAGTTGGTAAACTGACTGATTTTGTTAACGTATATACAACCTTTATATAAATGTTTGTGCCGCAATGTGTTTGCCGTGTCGCGTCTAGTGTCCATTGACGGCCGACTAGGTGAAACACGTGAGATATAGGCACCAGTCTGTACACCCGTTTTATAAAGTGATGACAAAAATAGTCCTGGATCTACAATAATATCCTGATTCTCACCTAACGGAGAGGTCATTGACCTATGGTTAATCATTCCACAAAGTTTCGTATCATTAAGTTATAAACTTATTCAGATATCTTGCTTACAGACGGATGAACAAACAAACAAGGCCAAGAGCTTGACCTCTGGGCAGAGGTAATACAAAGTATGTAAAACTGTATAGGACTACAGCAACTGACCTTTGACCAACTGGTGGCTGAATTTATGAAAGCCAGAACTGGTGATGACCATCGCACGTCCTCCATTGTGATGTTGTTCATTATCCATGCAGCTAGTTTTATGGCGGGATCAAATAAATGTTCAAATAGACTGTGCAGCAAGTCTCGCGCGTATACTCGTCCATTTATAGAACCTTGAGTTTTCACGTGTATTGCTTTAATTAACGTGCGAAGGGAACAAAATTGCGTACTTTACCGGGGTCCAACTTTCAAGAATACGCGCGATTCTGTTGATTGACCTGATGCATTGACGTAATCACGCCGCCATCTTCGAGGTAAACGATAATGAAACAATGGAAAAGGTGCAGTTATGTAAAGCACGGCGCACACGATCGGCCAGTGAGCTATCTATCTTCTTTTGACCTCTAGCCGAGGGCGCCCTATATACCCAAATGAAATCATGTGCATAAAAAGGTTTATAGATTAAAGCAGATAACGCTTCCGGTGACTCAACACTAGGGTTTTTCGATCTTTACTCTTCAAAATCGGAAAACCCAACATACAAAAAGCAAATTAAGGCCGAGCTCTTGAAATTTCACTTCATAACTAAATCGAGTAATTGCTTTGGTTAAAGGCACTGGACACGTTTGGTAATATTGTCAAAGACCAGTATTCTCACTTGGTGTATCCCAACATATGCATAAAATAACAAACCTGTGAAAATGTGGGCTCAATTGGTCATCTAAAGTTGTAAGAAAATAATGAAAGAAAAAACACCCTTGTTGCACAAATTTGTGTGCTTTCAGATGCCTGAGAAAGGCTTCAGGCCTGAAGTCTTTCTCAGATTAAAATATTTTAGTGAGAAATTACCTCTTTCTCAAAAACTACGTTACTTCAGAGGGAGTCGTTTCTCACAATGATCAACAGCTCTCTGTTGCTCGGTTACCAAGTAAATATTTATGCTGATACATATTTCGAGTAATTACCAAACGTGTCCAGTGCCTTTATACACATGAATTTCCTCCGTTGGCGAGAATTGCGCACTTACTGTTATACTTGCTTAATTGAGATCTAGATACCGTGTTTTCAGGAAGAGTATACAACTATGTTCAGCCCATATTTTGTGAAAATCGCGTTTGAACATTTTTGAAGTCAATTATGCAAATATGTTTTTTATCATAGAACCTTTTACTAGTGAGAAGTTAATGTTCAATATTAAGATTTTTCTCTTCGTGAAAACTGACCATACCAGGGCCCCATTTCACAGAGCTGCTTAATTAAGCATAACAAGTAGCTGAGCACAACAAAAAATATGCTCACCAGAATAAGGTTACCAGCTAAAATACCATGCCAAATCACAACTTTTGATTATATTGGCACTTCGTATACGTAATGTACGAGAACCCAAAGGGTCTGTATACGTTTGGTAATGACTCTGAAAATTAATGGCAATAAAAACTTACTTGGTAAGAAGTACAGCAGCTTTGGAAAGTATAATGCATTTTGAGAAACTTTTCACTTTGAAGTGCTGCGGTTAGGGAAAAAGATATCACTTTTTATCCCCCAAAATTTGAATCTGAGAAGCGTTACTGCAGTAAAGTTTCTCAGATTGTGTATTCCAATTGGATTATCCTTCCTGCGTGGACATAACCAATCCAGACTTTCGGCAATAATATCTCAAAAACGCTACCACCTTTTGACATGAAATTTGCACAGGTTTTTTGTATGGTATATATCTACAACTAGTATGATTGAAACAAACAGTGGGTTCCATTTACCAAACGTATACAATCCCTTTAACCACCGGACAGACGGAAAACAAACAAACATAAAGAACACCGTGGTTTTCTCATATTTTGGCAAACACATATCAGTTGCGTAACAGCTATTTTTCCAATTATCTTTGGCATTCGGTTATCCGATTTTCAAAGACGAAAGTGATCGAAAGAGGGCTTTCAAAGACAGCTTATTTGGATTTTCTTCAAAAATCAATTTTCAAATCCATTATTTTAGCATACTTCGGTCAAATTAACTAGCCGTTTTATTTAAAGTAATATCATGGAGGGGAAAAACTAAAAATATACTCAGCTCGTCTCGTAAATTCCGTCCGATTTATAGAATTTACCGTTTTCAAAAGCTTTTTGAACATTATGAGTGCGTTCCGGTCGGTCCTATTATTTTTCTTTGCATGTCCATTAATAAAACCTCTCTATATATGATGCTTATATCGAATACCATCAAAATGTTTTTCCTGGCCACAATAGATCTCATCCTTTGACTTGATTGCACACGGTTACACGTATGATTTCATTCTTCCCTCTGTAAACTTTTTATTTTTGCTAATGACTGAGAAAGCAGGAAACCTGTACTGCATGAGAAACTCTCTATCTCGAAGCAAATTTGTTTGTTCTAGATCCGCACGGACAAATTTTTACCTGTCATGACGCAATATATTCCCGCGCGGTTTCGGCAGTTCAGAAAGGTTTCAATTTGATTATTGATTTGAAAATCTTTTTTAAATAATTATTTTTATTATTATTATTATAAAGGATTTTTTTCATCATTGTTTGATTTTTAGTGTGAAAGTTTTCTGATTATGAAGTTCATACTTAACCATTTTTTTTCTGTGCAATATTTCCCCCTGAAATGAAGTCATATTCGAGAAAACTGTATCTGAAAAAAAACACGCAACAGCTGTTTTCGGTTGTTGCAACCAATATTAAGGATAATGTGTTTACATGCTGAAAATTGTGCTTGGTGTTTCATTATTTACTCCTGACTCACACAACGGATTTAAGCCCAAATTTGCACCGGTTCGGTATTTCATGTAGGCCCCTATATTGTAGTTGATCACACAAAATATAAACCCCGTCTGAGTTTTAGTCAGCTCTACAATCCTGCATAATACCTTTAATGTTAAATATACTTTTTAGTTTTAGTTTTTTCCGACTTTCAAGCGATATAGGCCTAAATCTTACTTTTAAATATTTAAACGAAGCCTCAACATCCAGTGCCCAAAATTGTTTAATCCCGTCCTTTCGTTTCGAAAATACCCATGTTCAAACTTTACCGTATATTTTTACGACCGTAGAGCGTTCGTGTAATTATTACTTAGTTTTTTTCTTCGAGTCGTAACAAAGGGCTAATACCTTTGCCCAGTCATTATGTAGTAAGCTAATTGTGCGTTAGTTCAATAACGGCCATTGTTAATTATATAGGGTAAGTAATGGCCAAATCATTAGTAATACCACTCGGTAATAACGCTACCCAGTTTGAATGTAATGCGAATAGGCCTTTTACCAAATTACTGCTGGACCTAAACTTCTGCAACAGATCAAGCACAATGCACTAATATTGTGCTTCGTGTGGGCGGACTCACTACACAAGTTGTTGTTTAAAAATAAGTATTTTAAAGGGCTCACATCCACCAAAAACAAGGTGCCGAAGGCGCAGGGACAGTTGGAAATGCTTTTAATTAACCGCGGAATTCTGCTCATCCGACCCATTTAGATTCCCGCACGTACACATGAGGGTGCCGTAAGCGCGGAATTCTGCTAAGCATTTTATTTATTTATTCTGGTTGTGAAGACCAAGGACTCTCAGAAAAGCACTAGACAAAAACCCAATGTAGAAAAGACAAGGAAGGATGTTTCAGATGTGGGAGGAAAATCCCAGATAAATATTCCAGGGAAAACCCACGTAATCCGGTAGGGACTGAAAACCCAATCCACATAGTGCCCCGGAGGGATTCGAACCGGGGTCCTAGAGGTGGAAGGCGAGGAACGATGCCACTACGCCAACCCAACCGCCTAAACATGGGCCTAGAACTTAATAAGGAACATTTATGTAATTAAAGTATTTGTTTTTTAGACTTTGCGTTTCTGGAGTGGTTTATTTTGATTAATAATTGTTACCGGGGTTCGTATCTGGTGCTGCAAATGAGTCTAGCCACACAACCCCTCACCAACCATAGTGCGATTAGAGTCAAGAAGATTTACTGTCAGGTCAAAGGTTACGGGATTTTCTGATGTCGCACTTGTCTGTAATTCGAGACTTTTCGAGTCCCTGGCTCGAGTCGTCGGCCATTTTATGTACATGTACCTTTAAGATGCATGCATTCAGTTCAAGTCTGTAAATTTCTTTTAAGGTTAGGCGTTTCATTAAATTGTATGGAAATACTATGATAGTCGAGTACCAAGGTCAAGACCAGGGCAACATAGACTACATGGCTTCCGTGACCTCAGTGTAACTCCAGGTTTTCTGTTGTTTGGTGATCGGTGGTCGCCTTGTGTCTTTCGTCTTTAAAAAGTGAGTTGGATCAAAATGGGAGACTTTGGGACGCAAGGTGGCAGTATATTACTGGGTAATTTTCCATACGTAGTTCTGAGCACATTTCAGCGAACAATGGATTTACCGTACCTGATAAATCCACTGCCATCCTTAGCGTCCTCGGAGGTCTATTATCGTCCTGAGAAAATATTTAAGTGGCTATCGTTGAAAACATTGAAAGTACAAATTATAATAAAATAATAATAAAATAATTTACAATACGCTGTATATAAATGTTCTTTGGCACCTAATAAGATACTAAAAGTCCTATTACTGTAATGAACTACCGTAAACCAATTTAGAACTATCCAACACAGAAATTTGTAACATTGTGATATTGCAAATTTTCTACCAAAGATACAATCTTAATTTGTGTAATAACTGTCAAAAAACACAAATGACAAAAGCATGTTACAAATTAATTACCACCTAAAGCATGTGGTCCAGCTAAATCGAAAACAGACTGCAACCTATCATTAAATTTGAAATGTTCTGAACGCACAGATTTGATTGACTTGGGATGCTATTTCGACCTCTTTGTTTCAGGGGTTTTTTTTCCTTTTTAGTTGTTTGTTTAAACTCCCCCAGTTGTGCTTGATGTGTTCGTGCTGCCCCATATCGTTTCCTCAACCATCTGCGTCTATGTCAAACAAAATTCTCTCAAACAAAAATCATTCCTGTGTCTTCTATGTTTGCACTTCAAAAAACCAACTCCATCCTTAAAAAAAAACTCAAAACTGTATTATTATTTTTGTTCTTCTTCTTCTTAATTGCTTGAGATTATTTGTTGCATCAAATCGTGCTACAGTGAGGTGGTGTAGGTACAGGGTAGACTCTGTATAACAAAAAACGTCAAAAGGTAACTTCGATTGAGGCAGACGATCAATACAATTGGCGGGAAAATACAATCTGACGTACGCCACCCATCTCCTTTAGAGTGTATTACGCCGATTGTGATTGGTTGTCCGGTGCATGCGCCGTCGTGTCCTTACAAGGCTTAGTGATTGGTCGTCTGTAATCGACTTTCTATGGATAGGAGGAGAGGTGACGTATCAGGTTGAAACTTTACTTACGGACTGAAGATTAGCTTAGTTATTTATTCAATATCAAATGTTCACCATTTTGCGTTTATGTTTACTTTCAGTGAGTGAGTGGACCACAGTTATAACCATAGTGTAACCGTAAAGGTTCGGACTATCTAGTTTGAAACCCACTGAGACCGTTATGTGATAAAGTTCCATTGTTCTGCTTTACCGAGTCGTACAAAATGGTTTACGCGTTGGTTATTTCAACTGGACACTAAGAAGGTCTTTAAATAGCAAACAAACCATATACAATTTGCTGCTGTCTATTTCAGCCTTAATTATAGACTCTCTATTTGATATGGTATCGGGTCCACATTAGGTTGGTATGAACCCCAAGACTGAACTTTAAAGGGACACGTTGCCTTGGATAGGGCGAGTTGGTCTATGAAAAGCGTTTGTATTGCCGTTTGTTATAAAATGCATTATGGTTAGAAAGATGTTTTAAAAGTAGAATACAATGATCCACACAAATATGCCTCCAAATTGCGTGGTTTTCCTTTTACATCGTGAACTATACACGGCACGCCATTTTGTGGAGCCAAATTTTTGCTGCATGCTGCTGTTGTATTGCTGTTGCTTATGGTGCTGACGTTTTATTGCTGCTGCTGTGGTGTTATTGTTGCTGCTATTGATGATATGCTGCTGCTATTGATGCCTTACTGCTGGTGATGCTGCTGTTTCTACCGCTGTTGCTGAGTGAGGTTGCTGTTGCTGCCCGTTGCAGATGTTGGTGCTGCTTCTAGTGTTTCTGCTGCAGCTCGTTGGTGTCCTTGTAGATAGTGGTGATGGTGGTTTAGCTTTATGTTACTTCTCATTCTTCTTATGGCAAGAAACCGTACAACACAACCTGACCCGTCCATGATATCTTAATTTATTAGTAATGGTGGGTTTTTTAACAACAAATGCACAATGCAGTATCTGTAACTAGCCTGTAACCCATAGGGTTATTATGAAACCACCCGGACCCGTTCATTATGGCATGTGTGTTCTACAGCTATAAATGCAGGAAATGGTATGGCACAATCCTGTAGATAACCCTGTAGACTGAACCATGCTTAGCCATCCTTTCAATGGTTAATATTACGCACTCTCTCCTCATTGCAGAAACTTAATTACTATAGTCAAGGTTTCCTCTCTGTGCATCTCCCTCAATAACAACATTTCTAATTCCACAGCGAATTTTCCACGGTTTGGTTACAAAAGCCCATCATAATTACCTCAGTCTACATGATAAGCATGTGATCAATTTTGTTTCCATAATCTCTGGGGTTAATTTGAGGCCGGCTATTTTGTTTTCATCAAAACAGTGCCGTGGAAAGGAATGCCCAAGCTCGCTGGTCATTTTCTGGAATATTGTACTAACAATGCTCGCCTATACCCGGCTGTGTTTGCAGTTTGAAACAAGCAGGCAAAGAGTAAATTCACAGCATAATAGCAATTTGAATGCTCATACCTCTTACACTATAGTAAATAATCTCGGGAAGAATTAATAACCCAAATCCGGGTTGGGAAGCGGGTACCAGACCTATTTTATGGGTTAGTTTCTCATGAAAACAGTCATGCTGTCCTCTGTCCCCGTGATACCCTGATCCGGGACAATTCTGACCGACAACTTTTAAGTGAGTTTGGGGAGAGAGAATTGCAACGGTATACAAAAGCGTGTAAATAAAAAAGGTCAATGGGAAGAAATTGCTTTGCACTTGTGTGAGTTCTCTGGGCTATGGTTTCAAGTCACTTTATTCTAAATGGAATAGCCCTGTTGGTGTTATATATATTTTAATGGTGATTTATTGTGCATTTCTTTATAGTGGCATTGCCTCGTGGGTGTGGGCGTATAGCTGTTATGATACCTAACTAGCGTGCTTGTTTGGTTATTGCTTGCATACTTTTGTTTTGTTTGACTGGTGGATGGATGGCGGTTTACTTGTTTGTTTGCTTGCTTGCTGGGGTGCTTGTTTGCTTCTTTGCTTGCTTATTTAGTGTACGAATAAACGTGCTTAATGTTTGTTTGTTTTTATAGTTTTGTTTGTTTGTTGGGGTGTTGGGGTGTTTGTTTGTTTGTTTGTTTGTTTGTTTGCTTATTGGGGTGTTTGCTTGCTTGTTTCCTTGAATCAGAGTTAAAATCCCCATTTTTTTTACCGCTTGGGTCAGGCGCCGTAGGACCCAGAGTCCGGGTCAATTCTGATATGGTTTTTGGGGTGGTTTTTTTGTTAGTGTACTACAGGTAGCTCATAATAAGTGTTTATTCATGTCGTACTTTTGCTTAATAAAGCTATCCTTCAATCTGTTAGTGCTTCCATTATCATTCTGCTTCCGTTTCATAACACAACTTTATCAGGGGACAAATATTATAGACATGCTCAAGGGTAAAGACAAACATGTGGGCGCAAAAGGTGATCCGGGAAAAAAAAGTGCACTTTAGAGAGAGCGGCAATAATACATTGGCTTGAATTCTGCTTATTAATCCTATATGCTCCAAAACTAATCTGAACATCTTCTTATTTTGTCCCTGAATTTCACGCATAAAACCGTAATTAGCAGAGGGCCTACCTCTCCCATCTAATAACGCCATGCACACTGTGCAAGCGATTTAATCTACACAATAATTCTTCAGCCTGCAGCTTTGAGGTATAGCCTAGCGATATCGAGAGAGCTAACGGTGAGGAGGCTGGGGGTATATTAACAATCCGAGAGTGATTAGTTTCTCGTAGGTTTTTTTTTTTTTTTTTTTTTTTTTTTAAACAGCTCATGATCTGCGAAGGGGGGGGGCGGGGTGGGGTATGGAAATATAATTGGGTTCGATGGGTTTATGCAAAGTGACTACGTATCATTAGTTACACTCTAAAAACTCCAGGGTCAGAATTTACCCGGAGTCTGGGTCCAGTGGGGCCTGACTCAGTTTTGGTTCAGTTTGACCCGGAATCTGTGTCAAAATTACCCAGAAATGGCTCAAACTGTTCCAGAATCCGAGCTTAAATCCTCTTTTTTTTTCCTGTGTCCGGGTCAGCCTGACCCAGAAATGTGTTAGGCCCCTTGGAGCCCGGAAGTTTTTCATAGATATAGCTGTAATCGTTGTGATGATTTTCACCATAGGAATTAAATGTACCGATCGATCATTGAAGTTTATCTAATTAAGCAATCCTTAAACACAATGATGTTTAGCTTACCTTGGTTTATGCCTGATTTGTCTGAATCAAAAACACTTTCACAGATGTCCAGTTGTCTTCAAATTACCTTGAAATGTCTGATCTTGCAATTAAGGGATGAAATAACTATCTTGAGCCAATGTGACAATGTGATGTATTGAGCCTGCACAAAATGTAAATCTAAAATAATGGTTTTCATCATTCAAAAGAGCTCTTAGTAACCTGTCGTAGAAAGAATTGGCGCTTTGATACGCCATTGATGAAGTGTTTTGAAGTATATTAAGTCATATTAAAAAATATGACATCTTTAAAATTTGGGGTTGGGAATAATCTCCTGTATTTTGAGGACTATTTTTGTCTTCTTCTCTTTTTGTTTATTGTTGGATTCACCGCACAAGTGATAAAGAAAGATAGCATGTAAATTGAGCGGCCTGAACCGATTCAGATGCAGTGGTGTACAGAAAGGTATTTCAGTGGTGGAATTGGGCGCGAAGCGAACTTAGTCTTTCCCCTCCAATGCGTAGTGTGGTTTTTGCTACTTTCTACTCAGGGTGTCCGACCACGGTGAATCGGGCGCAAATGATACCCTTGGAGCGGACATTGCCGCGTCGCAAAGGGTCACATTCCTGCGAAATAAGTTTTAAAAACTCATGATTATTTCATTCCGAAGCTGTCTCCACAAGTACAACATATTGGCTATATTATCCATCAATACTTTAACAGCAACATATTAATATTTACAGCCTCGTTCCTCTAACACATCCCCATAAAACATCCAAGAGAAATTGTCATCACGGTTTGACGTTTTCCAACATAACTCATTAATATAAAAACAAAATCCCCATCCAAGGACGCAACGCAATATGAAGATTTATTCTCGTCTTATTTTCAGCTCCATCAGTGGAGTGGAATTGGCTCTTCTATAAAATATATTCCATTGTCCTCTGTAATGAATAGATAAAATAGATCGAAAAGGCCATTCAGCCTGTAGGCTCGCTATAATCCCAACTCCTAACAATATTGCAATGTGAAATATTGAATATTGATCCCCAAACAAACAAATTATCAAATGCAGGGGAGGGGGCTATCTTTTTGAAATTTTACAATAGTGTACTGCTGCTAGTAGTAATCGTGGAGAGTCCACTTTGTTCACTTTCATATTTTTAAGTCATCATCGGGCATTCATAAAAAGTATGAATGCATGAAATGAATGCATGAGATTATGTCTCCCTCGGGTACACCTCCACGTAAAAACAGTCGATAAAAATAGCTCAAAGGAAGAAATTCCATCAACTGATATTTAAACAGAAAGTGCACCACTATATGATAAAAATAGATAATATGAGAAAACTATAAGAGTGGGGGGAATTTACTACACCGCGTTGAAATGTTAAAACAATAACCAATCTTCAACCTTAAATGTAATTGTGTCTCCACACCAAGAGTTGGGGTTTTTTAGCCGTGTGATAAAGAGCTACTTATTAAGGGTTAGTTATTTTTAAAACATCTGTATTAATTTCATGTTTCAGTTTAGTTTTTTTCCTTGTTATAAATCTTTTGTTCTAAAAGTGTTCACATTGATCATTTTATTTTGCGTATGTTTCACAAAAATGTGAACAAATATTCACTTCAACGTCACTTTTCCCCTGCATTGGTATAGGCAAAGCTACGTGCATAAAATATTTTTATGACATGCAAGGGAAGAACAAGAGTATTTTTGGAAGGTTAATTTAAATTCTTATCCTCTGGTATTCAATAAATACACCATAAAACAAACCAGTGAATATGTTACCAAATTCGATCGGGTCAGGTTTGAGTGAAAACAGCGAAGAACGGTTCATGTTTTGTCTGGGTTTTTGTGCTCGTCCATATCGGGCTTAATTCATTTGAGGCAATCGAAATACGCAACAGTGATTGGGGGTTTTCGGATGCTATTTTCTCGACTTCGAGAGTATTTCAAATGGAACTATTTCCATGTAGAATTGGTAGTGATATATGAACTTTATTAAAAAAAAGACATTTAATATTAAAACTATATCAATAATTATCTGGTTTGCTATAACAATCCTGCACTTTGACGTGCTCAATAAGCCATTTTTGAGATATGGTGGACACATTAAAGACCTACTTGAATGAAAATGGCAACAAGTGATTTTTGCTGTAATTCATTTAAAATGTTTTCAATTATTAAGGAAATTGAGTTCACATGAGATATAAGAGATTTAAAGAGATTTAAACTGTTTAAAAAAAATCATTTTGAATACCCTTCTCCGGTGCTTTTCTTTAGTTTGGGTAAATTTGTCTGTAGACACCCAAAACCAAACAGTGTACTGACAAAGTGTCCACCATTATCTCAAAGGGACTAGGCCTAATGGGATCAGTCCAATAATGAATATGCAGATTTCAGTTAATTCCCTTTGTTTTAATTCACCTGCAGAAATCGCTTTACTATTATGTTTCTGGATTTCCCGGCCAACCTAAAGCTCCTCACTGATTCCTCCTCACACCATAGTGATTCCCTTTTCAAAAATAAAATTAACAAAATTTTCATTCGGTGAAATTCCATTAATGTTGGCATTTTTCACGATATTGTCAGACCCCTCGCTAAATGACATGACTACACACTTACATGATGTATGTAACCATACACTTTGTGCATTCTTTCGATTTCATGGTGGGGGGGTGGTAAAAAGGAGAAGGGTTACTGCAAAAACTGCGGTGTTAAAATTGACACTGTTGGTGTTGTCACATACCCAAAAAGAATCAACATGTACAACAGGGTGTTAAAATAACACTAATCTCTGCCAACACCATGACATTGGTGTTATTTTAACAACCTATGGTGTTAATTTCGATTCTCTCTTTGTGTATCTCTGTTGTGACAACATCCATGGTGTCAATTTTAACACCCCCTTTTGGGGGGTGTGTGTGGGGGGCCGGGGGGGGCTCCACCCTACCCCCGCAGGTCATACACCACTGCCCTTGCTTGCGTCATGGTAAGATTTTCTCAATAGATGGGCTTTCGCCAGAATGAATTATTAAAGTAACCAATACAAGCAAAAATAGCTGCAGATTATTTTAAACCAGCCTGACCTTTCACCAATGCCAAGTCAAGAGTGGCTACCCCAGACTGAAGACGGTCATATAGGCTCCTTTGGATTTTCCTCTCGCAAAACTTTGAAGATAGGTTAGCAATGGCTGTTGGTGGAACTAAAACTAGATATTGTTTAATGCCTAATGAAAGTCTAGAATTATTAGTAAACTGATCAATATTGCAGTGGTATGTTATGGTGTATGGTGTATTTGGATTTACTCCTTCCGGTACGGTGTCCATTTTGTTAAGATCAAGGAGCAGTGATGTTAGTTAAGTTGTATTGACAAACAAGAATAGCTTTATGTGTTTGTTAATGTTACCAGGTTCAGACATAATTAGAGACGGGAGCGTAAACACTAGCCTCACTCATTCGAAGACTGCAGTCGAGGGTTCTTAAGAATACAGAAGTATTACAAAGACACACCCACGTCAGTTTATCAAAACCCGTACGAAATAACGCCAAACTGGTCTTGTGTTTTCCCGCCGTCAGTGTCATGCGGGCCCACGCATCATTCCCCATCAGCAAAACAAAAATGACATCAAGTGCTACAAGAGGAGTAAAACGAAGAAGAAATACCCACATCACAGTCTCTCAGGGTTAAACCAATTAAAATCATAATTGCACATCATGTAAAGTTTCCATTTTCATTTTAAGCAACGGCGTCATTGGGAATTTATGAGACCTCACCTCCACCAGTTCATTAGATTTTTATCAATTTCTGCCGCGTCAATGCAACAGAGAGATAGCAAGCTGGACGTTCGATCTCCCTGTTGTGTAAAGTAAATGGGAGGGAACTCCAACACAATAAGAGCGTGGAGGAGACGAAACAACGCCACTCCGTTCCGATTGGACAACAACAAAAACCACCGCCGTGCGATGTGGCGATTATGCACGCGTGTTTGTTGTAATTGAGCGTATGTGACATTGACGTGTGTGTGACGTCACGGAACTCCCGGCCAATGGGGTGCACTGCTGCTAAATAAAGACACGCCCCCCATCCGGAGCAAGTTAAAAAGCCACGACAATGCGGGAGATGCTTCACAGATAACGCAATCAGAGGCAGAACACGGCTCTTCATAAGTGACGACGATCGCTCACAGAGACACGGAGAAAGCAGACGACATTTTAACCGAGTAGGCCAACGCAAAGCATTGCCGCCGTTCCCGCATCTTTTTATACACAAACATTCCTTTTTGTTGCAAAGATGAATGCCTCGCCGATGATGCGCCTTTTTGTGGTGACACTATGCGCCCTCCTGGTTGTCTGTCACGCAGACCTTACAGATATAGGAAACAGTGACATAATGAACGAACCTGGATCGGTAAGTCTTACCTCATTTTCGTAGACGAAAACATGTATTTTTATATTTTTTAACTTCAGATTCTCAAATAAATTGCGGTTCATTACCGTTTGAAATCCTCCCGCACACCTGTTAGAATCTGCCATGGAAAGCGCAACACCACTATCCACTGGGATACAATATTTTATCACAATACTCGATATTAATGGCGGGAACAATTATTAAAACTCTTCCCCGGAGATGTAAGAATGTGTCTGTCTTGATATTGAATAGAACAGGTGGTCTTTGCAATGTGACAGTTCAGTTAATGAGCGTCTTCAATGACATAAAAACAAACCAAGCGTGCATGGTGTTATTAACATTTTCCCAAACCAACATTATTATACAAAAATAATGCAGACTTGGAAGGATTTGTGTTCTAGTATTATAAGGGGCACTTGATTCCATATTTGGGTTATGATGCTCGTCATGCGTACTTTAAGAAACATTGAGTTCAATCTTTACGAAGGAAACCCAGCGTCTCTGGGAGAGAACGGGGGTCACTGGAAATGGATTTGAGATTGTAGGCCTATGCAGACTTCTCAATCATTTGTAACAAATCTGGAACGATCGAAGCTATTTGTCGAGACTTTCACTCGAGATTCACGTGAAGGTATTGATTTATTTCCGGGGAGTTGGAGTGAAACGTAAAAAAAAAAAACGATCGACGTGTGAAGTTGAAAATTGTCCGATTCTCAGATGAGTTAACTCTAGGGGAGTATTGCCGCACTTGTCATTTCTTGCGACTAAAGTTAACAGTCTTGAGGGAGTATGTATTTTTCAATTTCTACTCATTTTGTATCTTTTCTCAGATACCTTTTTCGAAATTTTAATGGGTTTTCTTTAATAGGCCTTTGTGTTTTTAAGTTTTTTACGGTGTTCGAAACTTTGTGTAATAAATGTGAGTTTTATTTAAACAAATTAAAAATAACTATATAAAGAAATACAAGTAAAACTTTCCCCTTTGCCGAGTTTTACAATCAACAATTCCTAAACTTTTCGTCTCGGGAAGAAAAACACAAAATACGGGTAAATTATTTTGGCACAATGTTTTAAAAGTCATTGTTGTCACTGTATGTAGAGGCCCAATGATGTTACTCTTTTATTTGGTGTATACTTACCATAACAAGCCCAACCATTAAGGGTTTGCCGTCCCTAGTAGGAGTGAGTTGATTTATAGCTGTTGCCTCCACAAGAAAGTAATTCTCGTTCCTCGTTCGCTATTGGACATGCCCCCCCCCCCCCCGAGAAGAACAAACCTCATTGCTTTATGATTGCTTTGAAAAAACTAATTGTCTCGTTCAATTTGATGTTTGCGTAATATTACGTGCGGATCTAAGCACATAATTGCCATGAAATGCACACATCGAAAGATCTGATCTTCTTCATTTGCGTTATGATTATGAGATTGCTTGTGGGTAGCGCGCAGTACAAGGTCGTTAGCCAGGCATAAGTAAAGACTGTTTCCATATGTATGGGTCTGTGTGATGCGGCCCCATGGCTAGCCCTTAAATCACTGTGTTCATTAGCCCATATCTTTCCATTGATGAGTTTGAAGCTATGCTTGAAAACGCATTTTGACAGGTTTTCGGCAAACCTAAAATGCAAGGTACATCATTTGCTTTTGGAGGAAAACATACATTCAAATCCTGTAATTTTCACCAAAGTCTCAAAAACTCTCTAGATAGATAAGTTGAAGAAATGTATTCAAGGTTCGCGGTAACACCGTGTACGTAAAATCTCTCTTTTAGAGTTGTGGTGGGTTATAAAACTTGACGTTTCGATAAGTATGTTCTGATTGTTTTCAGGAGAAAATATTGAACGAAACGTCGCGTTCTTACACACCATTGTTTCGTTGTTGTTTGTTTGTGTGTGTGTTTTTTCAGAACCACCAAAGAACTCTAAGAGAGATTTCACGTTGGGTTGTTGTTGTTGTTGTTGTTTTGTTTGTTTGTTTGTTTTGTTTTTGGGTTTTTGGGGGTTTTTTTTTTGGGGGGTGTGGGTTTTTTGGGGGGGTGGGGTGTGGGGGGACTAGGCCTACATGAGACACAGAACCATAATGTAATACAGCTATTGTGCTGATTTTTGTATCCTGTTTAAAGATTTTAAAATAAATAAATCAATAATAATAATGTTGTTACCGCGAATTACAGATTGTATCTCCACCATGCACATTTCCAATTCCTATGTCAATAATTGTATTAAATAAATAACTGAAAAGTTTGGTCGATCACTTGGGTTATTGGAAGACTTCTTCACGTCAGATCTTCAAGTTTTCTTTAAACATGCCTTGCAAACAACCTGTAAACATGTCATTTAATTGGATGAGAACTTTTCGAGAAATCGCCGAATAATTAATCGGTTAAATTCTTTTCTCAAAGATTCTTCGGAGGTTCAATGTGAACTTATTTCGATTGCGGCAATTAAAACAAAAATTGAGTTTTTATGGGACACTTATCTCACACATGACAGTGTTTTAGACTGAATTATTTCCCAAAACAATTGTATCAGAGAAAGAAAAAACTTGGTTGAAATTCCTCTTCTTTTTGTTCTTCTTTTTTTACCAGACATTTATCACTCTTTTAACCATCTTAGGTGACAATTTGAATCGTCTTATACCTACAGCGTCCACTGAAAACTAACATTTAAAAACATGTGATATTATCAATTGATTGAAAACTTTCTAAAGCACAAAATTACTGAAAGACTAAGTGAAATAATAGCTTCGATCCTAAAAGTCAGAGAAGAAAGAAAAGAAAAGAGGGGTCCGGCTAGATGATTCGACTGATTGTGTTTTTCCCCAAACCAATGTTGTACCCTCATTTATTGGACACAAACAAATTGTTTATAGAGCATGACAAAAACACCTGTCGATGACTTGTCAAACCAGAACAGGCCCCCAACTATCCTAAAATATTCATAATATTTTTATCTAGATTCGGACCAATCAATAATTGATAATACAAGCTTTTCGTGCATGCAGTCCATTATTATCACCAGGTGGTCCGCATAAAATATTTCCTCTTTGAAATATTGATACGTCGCCTATGACTTTCAGTTCAAGCTCTTGGATGCGTCAGAAAAAGTGCCAATCCATTTGTATGTGGACGTGTGTGATGGAGATGATTTGATTTCAGCCCGTGATATGTGTTTTTGTTGTGGTGGGAGATTGCCAATGAGAGTACGGTATCCGAAAAGAGGCCGTTCGTCGTTCTTATGTTGAGTTGTTAACATAATTTTCACCATTCAATTTCAAGCCACAGACATTATAGACACAGAAATGTTTTTTTTTTAATCCTCATAAAACAATGAGAAACGAACCCCTTTGAAGTAATGTAGTTTTAAAGAAAGAGGGAATTTTCACTCCAAAATTTGAATCTGAGAAAGGCTTCAGGCATGAGGCCTTTCTCGGGCATCTGAAACACAATTCTATGCAACAAGGGTGGGTTTTTTTTCTTTCTTTATTCTCTCGCAACTTCGATGACCAATTGAGCCCAAATGTTCACATTAAGTTATTTCATGCATATGCTGGGATACACCAAGTGAGGATACTGGTCTTTGGAAATTACCAAAAGTATACCGATACCCGGCCTTTAAGCGAGAACATTTCTATATATAGTGGCATGGATTGGCCCGCGTGCTTATTAAGTCAAACTTGTGAAATTCCTATCTCGCATATCACCCCACAATGGTGTCAACATTTACCACAAGGCGCCAAATTAATGAGTACATATCGTGATGGTGGATGGATGAGGGGAAAATGAAGTGTACTATCAATTTTGTTTTGTTTTTGTTTGGCATGTGGTTATTATTTTTGTAGGCCTATATACGATGAAGCATCAACGTACAGATAAACCATTTGCCTTGAGCGGTAACGAAGCAATGCGACGCGTTTGCCCTTAGCAGAATTGTACCGCGATCACGGTAGTTTTCATTTTAACAACATAAAATGAAGACCTAATTATACGACTTGCTCACCTACACAACTCTGTGAAGTAGCCTAATTATCAGATTTTTTTCCCCTCTATAACAAGGCAAATTAGCGATTACGAGAATTTCTCCCGAAACTGATTTACACCCGACAGACTTTGAACCGGTGTAGAAGTGCATTCCGAGGCCGAGGCAGTATACCGGTCCGCATAAAACGGTCCTGTCCGCTCCTGCAAAACACGATCGCTGAAATGGTACCGTGTTTCTAGCAATTTCCGGGACTCAGTTGGCATAGTGTTTCCTGCTAAAATACAGATTGATAATCACTGAGACAAATCTGCAAATACTTTTATTTCTCCCCTTTTTCTCTAATGATGCGGTTCTATAAGTGCGAAATTAAAACAAATAAATCGCTCTACTTGTTCTTCAAAAATATCGAAGGGGGGAAAAAAGGATTGGATGTCAAGCGAACCGTCTGCGCGGGAAAATCTCGCGCGTGTAACCTAACACGTGAAAACACTAGAGAGAAAAAGAGCGAATGAAGCGCAGATTCGTTTCTCTCCATTGTGTTCCTCCGTCACCATGGTAACCATCATATACTAAGATTACGTAATCCCCACTTGAGCCAAATCTTGAGGACTGTTGTATCGACGTGAAGTCATTTTACGCGCATCTGTGTCAAGCTGGGCCCAGTAATTGGGGGAAATGATAACATCCGAGTTTATTGTACGTACAAGGTCTGCTCTTTGGAAATTTATACAAAAATATTGTATTCGAGCTTATAAGTGCTACCTCCATGTAGGAAACATACATTTCTGGAAGCGCAAACCAATTTTCATCTTCTGGATTTCATTTAGCACACAATACAAACCAGTCTGCTATTTTGGTCATTTTGTAGTGAACTAAAAACGTAAAACACTTCCCGCTTTCGTAAGGGATTTTGCTCATTTTCATGAAGTTTAAACATAAAGTATTCCTTAATTTCCAACATGCTGCTCTTGATTTTGGAAGGCCCTGAGTTCAAAACCCACTAATACAGACCCCCAATTTCTGACCCTGTTTAGCTAACAACAACAAGTTAACGACCCACGACAAATCTCACAGTTTTGGAGAAGGTTTAACCCGAGGAACAAACACATGAATAAAATTAATAAATAAATAAATAAATAAATAAATAAATAAATAAGTAATAAATAAATAGTAAAAAATGAAATGTCGTCCCCTGATAATGCTTTACCTCATGTGTGCTACTTGTGGCAAATTGTAGTTTAAAATAAGCCAGTGTTATTCTATAATGTAAATGGCAACTCATCGTGATATTTTACACAATATTATGCGGTTAAAGTCAACCATTTATACTATAAAAACAGTTCCATTGAATGTGTGTAACGTCAAACAGAGCTTTCTTACAAAAATGAGGGGTGAGGGAAAAAACCTCTATAGGAGGTAACGCCCCCCCATACAAAGACCTCTGTCTTTGACCTGTTAATATAACATCAACAAACAGGGAGATCAAATTCGACTTCGCAGCTGAAAATCTGAGACAAATCTCAAGGCTTTGTGGAGATTTACCGAGGAGAAGGAAAAACAAAAAAATCGAATCTCGATTCGCTGTATCTTTGAAAAGGTTGTTGAAGATCGCACCCGGTTGAATAAAAGATTACATCAACACTTTGGCAATACCGACCGCAAGCAAATCCACCCTTAAGTATATTCAACTCTCCAATATTCATTGTTTGAAATTCAACAGTATATAGGTGTTTTTTGTAGAGATTGCATTTTGAAGGAAATTTTCCAATTCGTTGTGGTTTCATTAAAACAAAATTACAAACAAACCGGCTACTGAAAATAACACATAATGGCTGGAGAAGACAATAAGAGGGGCGCTCATAATTCGGTACCTTCGAGACCAAGGGGGAAAAAGAAAAAAGAAAGAAAAGGGTCTCCATAGGGGAATTCTAAAGACTTTGGTGCTCCACAAGGAATGTTGTGTTTAAAGTATATGGGAAGATGTTATGTACAGGGACAAAGGAAAAAACAATAGGATGCTCCACAGGAAGGCATATTTTGGGGAATGTCAGCCGTGTGCCAAGCCGTGTGCCAATACGCAAAAGACAACACATGAAAACGGCCGGCCCGCGCGTGCGTACACATGTCGGTCGTTCCGTTGGATTGGTGAAGGTTTTTCTTCGTTGGCGGGAAACTAGATATATCTATCCGAGTCACAGGAAAATACTCTTCCTGTCCGGAACAACCCCAGTGAAAAACAAACCGAAATAGGGCAAAGAAACCCAACAAGAAAATTGATAGTCTGTTCAAGAAGAGAAGAGTGCCCCGTAATCATGCAATACTTTATGTTAACATTCTAGTTACACGGATATACATTTTTGTTGTCTTTACTTTTTAAAAAGGTGGAATCATTCACGAATCTGAGAGGCAATGCGACGGCTTTTTCATAAAACTGGTGTTACCATTATTTATTTTCGTAAGAATTATTTCAATTCTAGCCAAATTCAATTTTTTGATTTTTTGCTTTGTTTTTATGTTGAAATGTTCAAATCCACTCCCCTATGACTAGTTCAAGTTAAATACGTATTAAAGTTATTTCCGCCACAGATATTGGTTTTTTGTCATTTTTATTTTGCTTCCACTCCGCTGTTGTTATTCGGAGAAAGATGATTGAATTACATTCGAGATTTATTCAAACAGCCGTCGGGTTATTCAATATATCTTCATTTTTGTTCATTGGGGTCTAGTAAGTGTTTGAAGTAGTTGGGTGTCTTTAATTGTCATTTCCTATTTTTGTTGCCAGCTTTTTTTCTTTCCCTTTTTTTCTGGTACATTGATGATGTCACAGTTTGTTTACCACTTTGCCGAAGACTGGGAAACCATTGTGTCTCTACACAACTGTCGGAGATGCAGTACCCAGTTACAGCTCTTAAAGCAATGCAGTAAACAAACTGTGACGTCATCAGTGCAGGGGGTCAATTTTTCAGGTGAATTTTGTATACAAAAAATAGGGGTTAGAATTAAAATGAATTTGAGTAAAACAACAATGTGGACATTTCGGAGTTGCATGTGAGATAACAGGGACAAGTTTACTTATTACACTGCAAAAACTTAGGTGTTAAAATTTACACCATGGGTGTTGTCACATATAGATACCAAAGAGAGAATCAAAATTAACACCATAGGGTGTTAAAATAACACTTATTTCTGCAAAAAAAACAATTTACATTGGTGTTATTTTAACACCCTATAAGATTCTTAATTTGGATTCTCTCTTCGTTATCTAAATGTGACAACACCCATGGTGTTAATTTTAACACCCCAGTTTTTGCAGTGTAAGCAGACAAAGAAGTGACCTCGAACGAGTATTACATTTCTTACCGGGCGAGTTTAATTTAAAACTGTGATCAGCCTTGTTTGTCCAAATGACCAACACCCGTACATGAGGGCTCTATAGTCTGGTGTTGTTAACTTTCGTTATCTTTGTTTTTCTCCCTCTCGATTTGAGTAATTTTCTTCTCCGGAAAATCCCCCATAGCTATACTTTTTTTTATTAATACAATAATATTTTCATATGCCCTATGCTTGTACTTTTCGTAGAGTAGCTTCATATGACGGCTGTCACATTTTACTGGCCGAGACGGCCGAATCCCCCTAGGGTAAAAACGTCACAAGTTTTCTTTAACAAAAAAATAACGTAGAGAGGGGAAAAGGTTCTGTTGGTGAGCATCAGATTTGATTAGTGTTCCACGATTCGTTTGGAAAGAGCAGCGAATTAAATCAGTTAATGCGAAGATGTCAGGACGTCAGGGTGCTATACGCTTAGTACGATGGCCGGTATTAGCAATTACTGCAAAGGACTGCACTTAAACCGTCGTAACACACGATGCCTTACTTAATTATCCCATCAAATCCTGACAGTCAGTCTGAAATTGATATAAATGGGATGCTTTTCAATCTCTCGGCCTAATTGATAGAGACATTGGTAATATTAGGCATTTAAATCATAAATCGCGTCTGTTTAATTGGGTAACCTATAAACACCTAAACCGTGAATTTCCTTTTTGTTTTCGTTCTTCTTATTCATCTCCAGAAGCTGACTGGGAGCGTTTGTAACTCAACGTTATTTGTTTTTGTCTGTGCAACGCGTCTTTTACATACTTGTATAACAATTAATGGACACAGCATAACTATAATATTATGTTCGCCTTACCGTTTTTGCTATAAATAGGTCAATTGTGACGCGTGAGTTTCGACCCCCCCCCCCTCCCAATTAGTGGGCCTTCTTAAAACCAACTTCAGTTCGGTACATTTGATCATTCTTTGCAAAGAATAAGCTCTGTGGAGTTAGTTTTGGGGGCACTAACATGTTCAGTAACCACCAACAACAACATGAGAGTTGTCTTTATATCAGAAAAAAAGAAATGTTATAAATATATTTTGTATCATTGTTTGTGATTTTCCCTACTCATTATTTATGGGTTAATATAAATTTTGGATCGGTATTTTTGAGACCTTGGTCCAATTTCGTAGAGCGCTGCTTGAGCAGCAAATAGTGCTATTCTGCTCAGCAAAAATGAGCAGGATGTGGAATGGTATTTTGCCTGGTAACCTGATTCTGATTAGCATAATTTTGTTGTGCTTTAAGCAGCTCTATGAAATTGGGCCCTGATAAAGGAGCTGTGTAGTGTATTAACCGGAGGGTCGAGATGTCTCAGCAACGGCAAAGTCGCGTCTATTAGCTCGGGTAGCTGCCCTTTTTATCGGTCGTGGCTTCAGGTGACGGGCCATTCCCAACTTCTGCATCGGGAGCGTTTGGTCCAATCGCATCTGTGCTTTTTTAGGTACGACGTGCTCGGGTATTGTCGTTTACTCACATTGCTGCTGGGTAGGCCCCTCGGCTCGACGTCAAACCGAACCGCCTCACCTGTGAAAACTTCGTCAAAACATAGTATTCGATCAATTATTGCTTGGTCACGGCCTATGTTTATGAACATCGAAATAAAGAATAACCGGTATTGAAGTATCGAGTACACTGGACACGTTCTCAGAGTCGATTACCTGTATTTGATACAGTACAAACTGTCGACTCGCGGTAGAAACTTGGTAAATCGATTGATGGTAATCGAACAATTGTTTGGTCGACGACCGTCAATGTCAATGGATGTCAATTATTATGCTCAATATCGGGACACGTTCTAAAAAAGAATCGATTGCATGTATTCGATACTCGTATTTGTTATATCGAACCCGGTAACCGATGAGGTGTATTCGAGTGACAAGCGAACTGTCGATTCGCGGTTGAAAACCTCGTCAAAAGAATAATGGCGTTTCAAGGCATCTGTCAATTTATTGAAAAAAAAGAATAACCGTCATTGAATGTGACACATTCTTAGAGTCGATTACATGATTTTGATCAGAGTGGAAACTGTCAACTGTGGGTTCAGTTCACGACCGAGTCGCCTGAGGGCGTTTTCAGCAATTCTTCAATCACTGAGAGTTAAAAACACTGCAACTACGTTATTGAAAGTTAAATTTAGAATCGGCTAATCGTAGTCCCGGTGCAATGGTTACGTCATTCAACGTCTTGCGATGTGAGTTTGTAAACACCACTCGATATTGTCTAAACTAAAAATAAACTTCTTGAGCAATATGTTGTGATTTATTTTTTAAAGTTCTGTTCATGTTTTGACGTTTTTAATGGTCCTCTAACAACTGATGAAAACAATAATGTTTCGAAAATTGCTTGAACTTCTCTGCAGTGTTCACAATCCAGCTATAAAACACTGTTGGTGGTAATGATCGTAGCTATCGACACCAGTTATTCGCTAGCGGCGATTGGCCGTACTTTTTTTAAGGGCACCAAGCAGATGACCCAAATAATGTGGATCGCAGTATTTCAAATTGATTGATAACTTTGAGCTACCAAACGACTTTTTGAGAGCGATTAAAGAAAGGAAAAACAAAGTAATTCGCAGTAATTTCGATTGACCTAGCTCCTTTATGTTACCCGACGACTCTTTCAGTTATCATTCGACAGAAGATAAATCTCTTTCATTGCCCAAGGACTGTCTCACTTGTCATTCTATTCATCTTACCCGACGACTCTTTCAGTTGTCATTCTGTATGATGAAAACTAAGCCTTTAAAGGCAAAGGTACCTTTGGGTTTTTTTAACCGTTCGATTGTTTTAATCCTATATAAATTTCATTTCTAAAGGTGGTAGCGTTTTTGAGATATCGCCGAATATCTGGAGCGTTTATGCCCATCACGCAGGAAAAATAATCCGTAATTGGAGAACACAATCTGAGAAACGTTTCGTGCAGAAACGTTTCTCAGATTGATATGTTTTTGAATCCCTCTCTCTAAAACCACATTTCTTAGAAGGGAGTTGTTTCTCAAAATGTTATACATTACAAACAGCTGCAGTGATTCTTACAAAGTAAGCTTTTATGGTCATTAATTTTGTGAGTAATTACCAACGGTATACCCTCCCTTCAAGATGTATAACTTTTCAACTTTTCCATCGAGTCCAATCTTTTAAAACATATACGTCATGTGGCAGAGTAATGACGCATATAACTGTTACGGGTGGTCTGACAACTGATTCATCATATTTCCTTTTATTTTAGAGACACTAAAATTATTAGTTCTGATTAATAGTTTGTGAGGGAAATTACTTCTAGAATCCAATATCAATCAATTTAAATTGTGGTTTGGGTTCATAAGTGATAAACTCAGAAATAATTTCATGTTTTTGATTCGGGGACACATTTTTGACTTCATGTATTTTACGAGTTTAATAGCATGATACATTAATGATGAGATGAACAAACATTAATTACATTTTTATTTAGGATTTTTTTTCTTTTCTTTTATCATGCTTATACATGAACTTAAAGGGGTCGTATATGTTTGGTAGTTGGAACTCACTGGGTTTTTTTCTTCAATCCTATAGTTGTAGATATATACCATAAAACTAACCTGTGAAAATTTCATTTCAAAAGGTGGTAGAGATATTGCCGAAAATCTGGAGCGGTTATGTCCACGCAGGAAGAATAATCTGCAATTGGAATACGCAATCTGAGAAACGTTACTGTCAGTAACACTTCTCAGATTCAACTTTTTGGGGATACAAAGTGATATCTTTTTCCATAACCGCAGTACTTCTTTGTGAAAAGTTTCTCAAAATGCATTATTATACTACCCAAAGCTGCTGTACTTCTTACCAAGTAAGTTTTTATTACCATTAATTTTCAGAGTCATTACCAAACGTATACAGACCCTTTAAAACCATCATTCATTATCCTGATATTGAAAATTGTACAGGATGTTTTTCATTGTTTATCCTTCGCTTCTTCTGACTGCATTCTACTCGAGGATTATAGAGTGCCGAAGGCAAGATGGGAACTCCGGCTGAAATGTGAAATGTGCAGCGGACTCCATTTCAGCAAGCAACTCTTTTGATGCAACAATAGATCAGTGCAGACAATGACCATTGCTCTCAATGACATAGCAAAACATTGTGCTTGCTGAAATGGCGTCCAAGCGTGTTTCACGTTCCAAGAATAGACAGGGCACCAGATCCCCATATTGTGCCTTCAGCACTCCATAATCTTTTATTCTGCCTCGCTCTTTTCGCTCCTTTCTTCTTGACTGCTTGTGTTGTCATTTTGCCTTTGAGAAAGACTCTGCTATAGGGTCGAAACATGAGGCCATTAACATTGGGGAATTATCGGTAGGCCTACATTCAAATTTTTGTTGGTTGTATTTGGCATATAGCGCCACAGCACCTTGTAAACCATTAAAAGAAATAGGTATCATACTTCAAAAACGTAGCTCCGCATACCTTGCAAGAAAAAAATACTTGGCGCTTTGATACGCCAATAGGGTGTGATAAAGTGCTAAGAACTCAGTATTATTATTATTAAATTTTGCATTGTAACATAGGTAAATGTTGTTGGTAAGCAGTTTCCAACAGATTAAAATTTCTCCGGATGAAAATTACTTTAATTTAAAAACAAACACACACAAAACACGAGTTTTTCCACTGCAAAATAGCCAGGTTGCTGCAGTGTGTTTGTTACTGCTACACAACCTCTTGTAGTCAGGGCCTAAGACATGACATGACTGATAACATATAGCATTTTGTTATTATGAAAACATTTGGAAATGCCAATACAGGAGAATACCTTTTCGTTGACCTTTTTGGATGAGCATTTGTAGCTTTCCACGGACGAGATAGAAATCAGTTCAGCACTTACAGGTGCAACATCTAACCGTCTCCTTTTTTGAAGAGATGGTGGCGATAAAAAGAGCCTGTTGGTTTAGTTTCTAACCAACAGTTATTTTTTGAGCAAACCCCCACTTTCAACGAGAGATTACTTATAATGGTATGTCATCCTTGCATAAGAAATATTCAAAAAATTATAATTTTTGTCATACACCGGGTCATAACGCGCTATGACAAACCGTGTCTGACAGAAAGTTAGTTTGATATTGGACATTGGACGTTCACATAGGTTTGCTACAGCGAATGTCTACTTTGTATTTATATATTGGACATTGGACGTTCACATAGGTTTGCTACAGCGAATGTCTACTTTGTATTTATATATTGGACATTGGACGTTCACATAGGTTTGCTACAGCGAATGTCTACTTTATTCGATATTGGACATTGGACATTCACATAGGTTTGTAAAGTGAATGTCTACTTTGCTATTTCGATATTGGACATTGGACATTCACACAGGTTTGTACTCGTTGTATACCAAACTGTTTACTGTTTACTGATCGCAAAAGACATAATTGAAACAAATATCTGCACAAACCAATATCGTGTCCTTCTTTGCGCCTCCGACTCGCCTTTGATGTAGAATCATTAAATATTGTTGCGGAAAGTTTGAGTGGAGGACAAACAGGTATAACATTCTGCCCCGAGGTAGGCTTTCCTACACCCTGATTACTCAGATCCAATACCACTGATTGTAACACTCGTTCGTTTTTCACGTTAGAACCGTCCAATTTAGCGTAGGTTTAAAGGCCAACGTCTGACCCGGGGGCGCAGTGCGGTGAGAAACATGTTCAGAATACGGTTAAAGTCTTGAGAACTGAGGTCGTCATCGCGCGGTGTTGCTCGCAGCGTGTTGCCTTTTAAATAATTCAGCCAGTCTGTCCTATTTGACGGGCCCTAACAAGTCGGCATTTGCGCTGAGTGATGGGACCGCTTATTGGCTTTCTACAACAGAGACCCCCCGAAATTAGTTCTGTTTTACTTTAAAGAACTTTGATTTAGCAAAAAGCTCCATCGTTTTGTTGTACAACTTCATAATGTAAAAGATAAACCTCTGGGCTGCGCTGGTGGATCATAGCTTCTTGATTCGTCGTAATAGGAGGAAATTAACTCAAATATCTAGCCGGAGGAGTCCATGTCGAGTTGATATAGATTGAGCAAACGTAGAAATACTCCAAGCCGACGTGGAGTTGTACTTTTTGATAGACTTGACGTTATTAACCGAAATGGTCGCCACCATGCACCGGCCCAGCCTGGCTCTGATTGTGTGTGCACATCGTATTTTAAGCCTGTTGACAGACACTCTTTTAACTTACGTGCGCGCAAACCCATCATTTGCAGCACGTGGGTTAATTCATCTTGTACCGGAGTAGGAGGACAGTTGCTCTTGTCAATTTCGCCCAGGGACCAGAGAGAGTTTATAAAGACTCCCTATTGATGTATGACTCTAGTAATTAGAAATCGCAGACGCCTCACTATAGCGCAGTGTATTTGTTTGCTTCAAATGCGTTAATCGCGTTATGTGAGACTGTACACACCATGTCAGAGTCAACGCCTCAGCCACACCGTTAACTCATAGATTTTCTTGACAAATCGATGGTCCTTTCACTCACAATTCCTTCCATTACACTTTCTCCGTCTTGGCTGATGTGGGCGTAACAACCTCTTCGGGCCATACTGCCAACATTCACTTGATACCTCTGATTATACCAATAGTTTCTGACGGTGAGACAATTAAATTAACTCGGACAAGCCAGCATCCTCTTAAAAAGCTCTTCATATATAAAGACGTTTCTTTGTTGCCTCATAAACTGTGACAGTACTCACATACAGTGCTTTCAAGCTACTTCCCCACTTTGGAGTTCCTCGTCACCGTTTTTTCATTCTGCGTTATCCACACACAAATATAAATTCAACTTTTTCTCTGTTTTCTAATTTCGTAAATTATTCTATAAAACTCTCGTGCATCCTCCATTATACTTAAAATATTTTCAATTGTCCACCCTGCCTCACTTTTGGATTTCATACTTCTCATTATTGCATCCACGGTTATCTGAAAAAAACAAATTCCCGCTTCTTTCCCACTCTGCCTCACTTTGAGATTCCTCATTTCCACCCTACAAACCCAGCCACCACTTCCACACCCACCCTGCCTTAACTAATATGTTTTCCAGATTCTTACCCACATTGCCTTACTTTGAAATGACAGCGTACTTTTGTTCCAGTAACAGAAGGCCGTAAACAATAAAATGGCTCCTGACAAAAAAAGATGGCATTACTGTTACATTTTTCTTCCTAGAATTACCCATGCAGAATTTAACCTTCCTATAATGATTTAAGTATTGCAGAAAACTGTTCAAACTTTCACGCCTCAGTTTTCTTGAAACACAATAATTTGCACATCTTACGCCCTTTTCTCTGTTATTTTTTCGTAACGTCCGTCTTCCAGCCACACAACTGGCTTTTAATTGCTCCGCATCCTCCATGATCTGCCTCGCTTTGGAACTATACCTCATTTCAACATTCAACGCTCTTAAATCCGATACATTTTTGTTTTTAATTCAGCTATTACTACGTCTTGGGTTTTTTGATAAAGTTTTTGTTTGTCTTTGCCTTTTCCTGTTTATCCCCATTGTTAGTCTGCCCCAGTCACTACTTTTTCTCCCTCTTCCCACCTTTGATTTTATCCTTTCTATTTGCAACCTCTTGTGGTCGAACAAGCCCCCTTCCCTCTTTGCCTCCTTATTCATTGTTCATCACTTGCTTTTTTGTGTGCTTTCTGCTTCTCTCTCTTTTCATCTATTTCCACTTGACTGCATCTGTTACACCAGTCTACCGTCCTGTTTATGTGTGTTGTGTTTTGTTGTGTTGTCATTTAGCCTGTGAGAGACATTGTGCTAGGGTCGAAACGTCAGGCCACTAACTAATTGTTTGCATTTATACCATTGGTTGGTAAGCAGTTTGCAACAGTTAATTATATTTTCTCAAAGTTTTGTTTAAGTGTGTCAGTGTTTCTCTTGTGCGAGCTTAACCTTTTCTGAGGCCCCTAAAGCATCCTGCACAAATTCATCTTCAGATTTCTATTGATATATAGGTCAGAATTTAATTGGGGATTTGTCAATTGATTTCATCATGGAAGGCAATTTGACGAATCACAACGTGACCCAATCACAATAGGCTTTGTCCGATAGCCCAGTGGGAACCGAATAACACTGTTTGTTTTCTGGGGGTTTTGGCGCAGACAGTCTCCCGGAACTAATTGGATCAAAACAAAACACACAATTGAAATTAGAAGAGAAGTACTTTAAGGATGCGGAAGTTTTACTTGCTACAAACTTTGCACTTAGCACCAAAAATATTCCCATCTGAAATAACTACCTTGTGCGAAGATGTTATTCCGCTCCAAACCTCTGTGTTTATTTTTGATTTCTCTACATCGGTATAGTAGAAACATACACTGGTACAGGCCCCCTGACAAAACACGACTCTGAACGTCGTTGTTCCGCTCCACAGCGATCGTAACCACCTGAGATGTTGAAATAATTGCAGAGGGTGGCTGGCTGATGTGTTTATTATAAAGTGGAATTTTGTCAATGCAGTACACTCTTCCCCAAAACTTACATACATTTTTACTCAACATACAGTTATGCAGACACTTTTTGAATGTTTGTTTGTTTGTTGTTGTTGTTGTTGTTGTTGTTGTTGTTGTTGTTATTGTTGTTGTTGTTGTTTTTAAACCACACTCCCATCACAAAGATTTGTTTTATGGTGTGCCTTCCGAATAATTGGTTTACAAAAACAAACAGAAATTCAGATTGCAAATCTTTGCCTATTCTTGTGTTGGTAATTTGTGCTCATTCAAACGATAAAGAGTATTAAACGACCTGCGTCACCTTGCGGTCATCGTTGCTTGATTCCCCGTGTGTCAGTTGATGATAACAATTTGGGAGGCTAATCATCCTTACTCGCAGCTGATGAGAAGCTGAACTGCGAAGGACGCGGCTACAACGTAGTCGAGCCGCAGGCATCATGCAACGGCGCCTTTGGCAGCCAGCCACATCGACCCATATTTATGAACACGCAGCACAGCCAGAGATCGAAAGCGTTTGATGTTCCGGAGGAAACGAGAGGGCCCGGAGAAAAACCCCTCGCGGCAAATAGGAGAGAACCAACGCACAATTTATACTCAAGCCGGGAATCGAACCATGGCTCGATTTCACAAACTCCTAGATTTCATTTCCTTCATTTCATTTATTAATTCTGGTTGTCAAGCCAAAGGACTCTCAGAAAAACCCACGCCATCAGGTATACACCAATCCTTCACCGATCTTGAACTCTTGGTGGCAGCAGACAAACTGCGGTGGTACTGCGGTGGTACGACCTTGCCACTTATGTAACTATTATTTATAAACAACCATTATTTACATATATATATTATAAATTTAAATTAACTGCCAGCCAGCCCAGCTTTCAAGGATAGGCAGCACAGCACCCACCCACCACAGTACCACCGAGGCGAATCTGCTGCACCACCAGTTCAAAGAAGATGTAAAGGATTGGTGTATAGGGACTGAAAACCCAATCCACATATACTGCCACCGGCGGGATTCGAACCGGGGTCCTAGAGGTGGAAGGCGAGGAAAGATACCACTATACGCCAATCCGACCTCACAAAAGATACATAAATACTGTTATTAATACTGTCACCGTGATATGTATTGTGACGCCACACTTTACTTAGTAATTAAGATTGATACACAAGCTAAAGATCAATCTTAGCTCTTTGTGAAATCGTGACCTGGCCACAGTAGAGAGAGGCGTGTACTTTACGCACTAGCCAACCACGGTCACCCCAACAAATTAGTTACTAAGGGGACACACACTCTTCTTTGTTTTTCAATCTCATTATAATTCATAGAATTATATAACTCTATGTTACAATCATATTAATAATAATAATAATAGTCTTATATAGCGCACGTATCTACCAATAAGGTACTCAAGGCGCTTGAACAGAAAGAAACATTCTAAGACAGGTTTTTGAAATTTTTGAAATTATGAGACCAAATTTATGTAGCACCTTATAAGGGTTGAAAAGGTGCTGCGGCGCATTCAGCAGCGACTGCCAGAAACACAGGGGCAAACCCCTTCTCTACGGCTTAGTACGTCGCATCCAAGGGACGAAGCAATATTGGTTAAGTGTCTTGCTAAGGACACAAGTGTCAAGACCGGGACTCGAACCCACATTCTGCTGATCAGAAACACCAGAGCTTGAGTCCGGTGCTCTTAACCGCTCGGCCACGACAAAACAGGCAGTGCCATTATGGATTTCTTTTTGACTTCACCCTCAACAAAATATTTTTCAAAGAATCGCTACGCACAACATCACAATCCGCCCGCTTACTGACTAAAACCATCTTATGACCCGCGTTCAAGCCCAGGAAAAGAAATTAATTGGCAATTCATTTGATTTACCTGTTATTAATACCAATCATGCGTGGAAGGAAAAATTTATTCCAATAATGCCGACCCCCCTCCCACCCTTTATTCCTTTATTTCAACCCTATTGGACATCTCTGTAATCGCCTTCAGCACAAGGGGAAATTTCAATCAGGGGTGACTTACCGAAGAAATCCTCAGATTGCTTCGGGGATTTTACTGCGATTTTATCCTGGAGGAGAGATGGTAAGGAGAAGGGAAAACGGGGGGGGGGGGTCGTTTGAGGGACCGACCTCTCAGTCACACTCTAACGGGCAAAGCGGCCTTCCGACCAGGGCCCCATCTGCAGCTTCCTCCTGCATCATTTAACCGTTCCCCCCTCTTGTAGGGAAATGAATGAGTGTCGGCCTCCCTCGCACTGCCGGTGCTGCTATCACCGTTTGCTCTCAGGTTGTCGACTTAGGTTATAGAGCAAACCTGCCGGACATGCTTCCACGACGGTAAGGCCAGGCTAGGATCCCACCTTTAAACCACATTGGGGGCTGTCAACTTGTTTTTTCTTTTATCTGCTCAATTTGTTTCACTTTTATTTTTTTATTTTTTTAATAACTAACTAACGGGAAATGCACCCTTTAAGCTGCGCTGATTTCGGTTCTGATCAAGTGTTGATACGGATAGTCTGGCACCGCGTCTGAGAGAAATGCTGCGTAGCAATTCCAACGATGAGTGACGTTGGGTGCAATACAAGACAGCGGATGGGCCTTTTTCTTTTTTGCTTAGCTGAAACACTGTGTTATTATTTTAATACTAATGACATCCTGGCTTTTCTGAACACATATTACAAACCAACACCATTCATAAACAAATATTTGTTTGGTAACACCATATCCAGGACCTTCCAAACCCCGTACACTGCAAAAACTGGTTAAAATTGACACCATGGGTGTTGTCACATAATAGATATCCCCAAAAAGAATCAAAATTTACGCCATAGGGTGTTGAAATAACACTTATTTCTGCCAAAGCAATTACATTGGTGTTTCTCCCATTTATTAGACTTGGAGGGTGTTTTTTTATAGAAACGTCCTCATTGGTTTTGTACACGAACGCGAAGTGAGGATGTCCTCACTCTGTCGGAACACCCGGATCCCTTTTGTTAAAGTCCTCGGTTTGAATGGGTAGACATCCCCACCTACACCGTATACCCCCAAACCCCTGCCCCACATTCTTACCCATACCCGTTCACATTGTTCATTGCCTTACCAACAGCCTCAAAAGACCCCCCCCCCCTCAAAAGTACCCTTTCACCCATACCCATTTACTGTTATCTCTATACACCCATTTACGACACACGTACACCGTGCCTCCAAACCCATGGTGTGTCGTGGCCGATCAGTAGGACTCAAGTTCTGATGGCATTGGAGTGTGTGTGTTTGATTCCCAGTTATGACTCTTGTGTCCTTGAGAAAGGCACTTAACCATAAATGCTTCTCTTAACCCAGGTGTATAAATGGGAACCTGAGAGGGCTGAGGCAGTATTGTTTTGGATTAAACTCCTTGGTGGTAATTTAAGCAGCTTGAGGTTGTATGCTCCCCAGTGAGTTGAGAAAGATAGAAGTTGTCTAAAAGTATGCCCGATGAACAGGGATAATAATGTTGTCAAGCACCTTTATCTCTAGCTACTAGGAAATGATTGTGCGCTATGACCCGCATTAAAACGTTCCCGAGTTCACACTCGTAATGACTAAACTATCCCAGTACCCCATGCCTCATCCCCAACCTTCAACTTCTCGTCCCCCAACTCTTTTGATTCAGCTAGGAATACCCTTACCTACGCAATCATGACGTCAATACGATATTGTTTACAACACCAGACCCCTACGTATTAATAAATCCCATATTTCTCCTACAATGATCAAACAGTAACGATCATCAAAATTGAATTAACAATCTCAACAGCAATGTAAACAATGCCTTTTCCCCATAGCTTCCACAGTAATGCAAATACAAAATAATCTGCAGTCTAAAATCCAAGCGATCTTTTGTTCGTCCTTCGTCGTCAACATTTCTTACTAATCGAAAATAGAATATTAAACACAAGGGAATTTGCCCCAGGCCGCACCGTCAAACTAAACTGTGAGTTGGGGGTTGTGGGAAGCCTGCGCCACAATGGAGACAAATTAATCGTTAGACTATGTCTGTATAGAAAGAAACTGCCAAGTTTTTTATGACAGTAAAAACAAAATTGTATAAAGCTCCGGAAAAAATTATTGACTCTTTCTTCAAATGTGATTAAGCAAAATATAATATTTTGCTTGCTTTAGACGGGACTTCTTTATAAGTTTTGAATCAATAAATACAAATTCAATCAGAGAGCATTCTACTACTTTTCTTTTGTTAAGAGTTGATTTTGTTATTTTAATGCCTGTTTGTTTTGTAGATTCTGTTTCTGTAAGTCAAATGCAAAAACTCAGAATTTGACTCCATACTACGTCTAATTAAACTTGATGAAAGTATTTTTGTTTTGTTTTTTCAGAGAGGGGGTGGGCCGGGGTGGTCCAGCCCCCCCCCTCCCCCTTGCCCAAAACTAACTGGTTGTGAATTGCCACATTGTTTCGATTTAACAAATAATGTTTTGTTTCGGGGGTTTGGGTTGGGTTTGTTTGGGGGTTGTTTTGGGATTTTTTTTTGGGGGGGGGGGTTACAGTTGATTTTACCATCGCTGTAGTGATTTGTATTGTGACATCACATTGCAGAGAACTTACTGAGATTAAATCATTGACTCGGTCATCTTAAGGTCGATAGTGGGCAAATGTGATGAGTCAGCCAGATGGTTGGCTTTGTCAAAGCAGCCCGCTCGAGGTGTCCAGTTTTAACCATTTACACATACGATAACTTCAATTCTTTGCGAGAACGTACAATAACAGTACCTAAAACGTAGGCCTTTTATGCATGCGTTCTGCGTTCAGACTGCCATCTATTCCTTGTGAGGAGTATAATCTAAATTTCCCATTTAACAAAATCTAAAACCGTATTCATTAAACAAAAGGAAATGCCCTCCGGCTTCCTTTGAGCTGCCGGAGACTTATATTTGACACCAAGTTTACTGTAAATCCCAGGTGCGTACAAGTGCAAATGTTTCCACGTGCTTTGCAAAAAAACGCACATAAATTGTACAAAAAACGTGATCTGATCAGAACATCATTATAATACTGTATGGATGGAGTACATTTCAAGTAAATAATAGAGAGACTCCAACACCCCAAATAGTGTTTGATAGATGGTAATTCATGATTTATAAGTCTGCCCTAGGGTAGAAAAAAACCCGATATCAATAGGGACGCCTTTTGCATTTTCGGTTGCAACTTATTTACTGGGGCTAAAGCCACATTAATGACAATGCTCGATCATCTGTAAACATGTTACGCAAAGTAGCTTCATCTCTCGATCTATTTGGATATTTATGTCTGCTGTAACATTGATGGATCTGTAAGGGACGTGCAATCATTTCTGAATCCGTAGGAGGGTACCTGAACTTTTCCGAATCCGTAAGAACACCACAAGTTTAAGCTACAGTTGCTGCTCCCGGATACTGCGTCCGATCCGGCCATGTCATGGGCGTATGGGGACTCTTTGGTTGAGGGGGGCAAGGGGTTGATTTGCATAACATAAACCCCCTTGCAGATGACCTCACAAGACCCGAACAGCGCCCTCACTGAGGACAATGAAGACCTATCATTGGCTGAGAGTTTTGCGCGGCACATTACACGTGTGCACGTTTCCATTGTTTGACCTCAGCGATGGCAGCCAATGCATGGGGTCTATTACATAGCATTTACAGCTTTTCGGCACATTTAGATGGAAATAAAACGTGAAGTTCATTAGGCCTGGTGATCTTCGATTCTAAAGGAATACAACAGATTTTATGAGATTTTGCAAACATCCCCTTCACTATTTGCTTTTTACGCTCCTCTTCCCAAAGCGAAAGCTGTGACATAGCTTGGGTCATGCCGTGAGCGTGTTAGGTCTAACGGTACGTATAGAAGTCCACAAAAGCCCATCAAAGATACACCATGCACCATTAGCCAAGATGTCGCAGGCGCATGCATATACTGCATGAGTGGCAACGGATTATGCATTGAAAACAAACGGAAAACGTCTCGGTTCAATGGGACTTGGTCAGGACATTTGCAAACATTCATCTTCAATTTTTAACCCTCAGGGTTAATTAGTGTCAGTATTGTTTAAAGCCAACGGATCGCCGAAGAACCAACGCATATCTCTGCTTCCTGTATCGTAATAATAATAATAATAAGTACAATCTTATATAGTGCGAAACATAAATGGGAGAAATCTCGATGCGCTTTACAAAAAAATTAAAATTACAATGGACGAGAGAAATAGGTGTGATTTGAGGTTGGATTGTGAAAGGGTAGCAGCTGTCGTAGTCCGTAGGACCATTGCGTAACTCGTATTCCGACATTGCAGCCGAAACAAAAAAGATCACCATCTAATGTGTATCCCCATTTTCCATAACGTTACCCAGTTAAACCTACGGGTTACTTCATTTCCCATAATGTAACCCAGTTAAACCTACGGGTTAGCTCATTTCCCATAACGTAACCCAGTTAAACCTACGGGTTAGATCATTTCCCGTAACGTAACCCAGTTAAACCTACGGGTTAGATCATTTCCCATAATGTAACCCAGTTAAACCTAAGGGTTAGATCATTTCCCATAATGTAACCCAGTTAAACCTACGGGTTAGATCATTTCCCGTAACGTAACCCAGTTAAACCCATAGCCCATTTCCCATAACGTAACCCAGTTAAACCCATAGCCCATTTCCCATAACGTAACCCAGTTAACCCTTAGCCCATTTCCCATAAAGATAACCCACTTAAACCTACACGCTAGCCCACTTCCCTTAACGTATCCCAGTAGGACCAATGCGTAAACTCTAAAGTCCAATAGTATAAACCTGTGAGACCAACACTCAACCAGCCTCTAACAATGTACTCCAGTTAGGACCAACATGTAACCCCTAATCCCATAACGGATCCCATTAAGACCAACACATAGCCCAATTTCCCAAACGTTACCCAGTGGGACCAGTGTATATTGAAAAGGTGAAACAATGGGCTATTCTCGCATGACTGCATTTCCTCAGAAAATTTCTCCATACTTTCCACATTTCCCTCACTTCCAAGTGCGAGAACACTTTGGTGCTCTTTTTGAGAAACACAATGGACTTTATGAACATCGATGGTACTTTTGTGAGCCTTTTTGAGTACCATGGTATTTCGGGGCCCGTCACCTCTTGGTATTTCGGAACACCGACAGTTTTTTCGTTTCTCGTGTGGTACTTTTGTCGGCCACTCTGTGCATTTACTACATGGTATTTTCGGAACACTCTGATTGGTCGGTACATTTGCTACATCTAAATATCGTAGATGCACAATCCTCACTAGCTTTGCCCAATCACTGCTCCTGTCACAGCGACACCGCAACCTACTTCCACAGAAGCACCAGGAACACACGTGCCGTAAACTTCGTAACTCACACCTCTCATACTTGCCTCCTGCTCGGACTCAAAGATAAAACAATCCTCTATCCCAAACTTTGTAGAACTCTAACCTTTAAAGGCAGGGTATACTTTTGGTAACTGGCAATAAACCAGTATCCTCACTTGGTGTGTCCCAATGCATAAAATAACAAACCTGTGGAAATTTGGGCTCAATTGGTCATCGAAGTTACAAGAAAATAATGGAAGAAAAAACACCCTTGTTGCATAGAATTGTGTGCTTTGAGATGCCCGAGAAAGGCTTCATGACTGAAACCTTTCTCAGCTTCAAATTTTGGGTGAAAAGATACCTCTTTCTTTAAAACTACATTACTTCAAAGGGGGTCGTTTCTCACAATGTTTTATAATATCAACAGCTTTCCAGTGCTCTTTACCAAGTAAGTTTTTATTGTCATTAACTTGTAGAGTAATTGCCCAAAGAACATCGTGCCTTTAAGCATCCCAGAGATTAGCGTAAAGCTCTTTACACCCATGCTGGGATACGCCAAGTGAGGATACTGGTCTTTGATAATTGTCATAAGTATATCCTGCCTTTAAGTGAAAACTAGTCATGTGTTGATGGCGTTTGAGATGTCACGGTTTCGGGTCGGTTATGAGCACAATTCATGACATTTCAACGCGAAGGCAAAACGGAGGCATGAATTCCATTACGCCAACAATGAGAAAACAGCGCCCTTTTTCGGCAACAACATTTCCCGGAGAAGTGAATAATTCTTCTGTTTTCGCCAATCTTTACGAAACGCAAAACTACCTTTTTATGTGTATTCATTAAATTCAATTAATCGGAAATTCAAGTTGACAAGTTGATCCTTATTGTAAGAATTCAGTTGTTTTAATTTAGAAAAAGGCATTTGCTTTAAATGCCAAAAACATACCCGGAGTGTATGTTGATTTCAAACAATAAGTTCCTTATAATTTCTTAAGTTGCGCATCACGCTAAAGGCTTAAAGGCGCACTCTCGTCACAGGTTTTTTTTAACAATTCCGGTTCATAACCTTCATTCGTGTAGCCGGAAATCTGCCCAAGGTCACACTCTAAAAACTCCCTGGTCATAATTGACCCGGATTCTGGGTTTCTAAGGGGCCTGACCCATTTCTGGGAATATTGCTTCAGTTTGACCCATTTCTGGGTCATTTTGACAAATCTTCCGGCTCATCCTGACCCAAAAATGGGTCAGTGCCCATACGGTACCTGGATTCCGGGTCAATTCTTACCCGGGAGTTTTTAGAGTGCAGTCACGCACAATTGATGAGGCTGGGCGTGCGCCCTTCGCCGGTTTGATATCTAACACTCTTCCAGTCATAAACAAGTCAAAGGATAGAACTCTTTATCCTTGCATTGTTGGAGACAAGAGTGGCAAATTGTAAAAGCGAGAAAGGAAAAAAAGTGGGACTTTTGTACCGGAAATCCAGGGGCTGCCTTTCATCCCAACTTAATTTAGAAAAGGGTATAAATTAATCAAGACTTATCGTTATGTAAAATGTTGGGGGAGGGGTTGAGTTTACTTTTTCTTCGTGTCTGCCTATTTGTTTTTTCAATTGAGAGTGAAGTGTGTCGATGATTAATGTGTCTTGCTCAAGAGGTTCGTAAATGGTTAAGAAATACAGGGATAATTTAATAAGAAAAAATATATAGAATAACTTCAGATGTGGATTTATCACGGGGAGATTGAGGAATTTAAATACGACAGAATGATCAAATTAATGTAAGGAATTATAAAGAAATCGATGACGAGTTTGAAGAATCAATTTGCACTGCTGATTGGAAATTGTACATGTTGTGTCATAATTTCCACATTAATTGAACAATTATTAAAATAACAGCTGAAAATGTTGCGATGTGCCCCCTTTCTTCATATCAAAAGTAATGATAACAATCATACGTTGCAATCTTTGTAAAATGTAAAGATTTGATGCGCTGTTCTGTTGGGCTGTGTACAAATCGTTCCTGCAGGAAGTCCAGGCTCTGTGGTTCTTTTGTAAAAACATGTGAAGTCACAGGTTACATTGTCTATTTAGAACTGGATGTTTCAATACTTTTGGTAAGTCGTTACGTCACATTCATATTGATATTGAACAATTTTCCCACATTCGAACCTGTGTATCTAAACCGAGGCAGTGTGCGAATTGGCGGCTATACGGCTACGGCTAGATTTCCACGTCACCATGTTTTGAAGTACAGGACGTCCTATCGCAACACCCTCAGCCTCAGCAACAGTCGTAGCCGTAGCTGTAGCCGCCAATTCGGATACGACCTGATGCTACAAGCTCAAAAATAATCAGTTTTTGAAACTTAGAATGTGTATTCACTATTGCTATATAGTATACAAGGAACGTGGTAAAGATGCTAACGTCACGATATAGGTTTATCATTCAACTGGGTTGAAATAAACTAATTGATGCAATTGAAACCATTCGAGAGTATTATTTAATAGCAACGATTCTTGACAACAAAAGAGGCCGAATCTTTTACGGTTAACCTTGAGTACAAATCGAATATCGACCATGCCTTGGAGGACATTTCAATTCAATGTAATGTAATTTAAATGTACATGTTTATTTCCACACGGAATTCCCTAGTTTTAAAAAGTAGATATTTAATGGAAATTATTTAGATTTCTTTTTCTTTGATGATTTTCATCAAAGCCTGTTCAGCATCTGGATGAGGCATAAGCGCATTGGATGCCAGACACAACGGGGCGAACCCCTTCTCTACAACACACGGGACCTACGACTTTACGTCCCATCCAAAGGACGAAGCAATAACGGTTAAGTGTCTTGCTTATCGACACAAGTGTCAAGACCGGGACTCGAACCCACACTCTGCTGATCAGAAACACCAGAGCCCGAGTCCAGTGCTCTTAACCTCTCGGCCACGACACGGCAATTCGATGTTATGCAGAGACGGCCATGGTTGAATCAAATACTATCGTGGTTTTATTCACAAAATAAACATACAATCAGTGTCTTCTTATTAGACAGACACAATTAGGAAACAAAATAAGCGTACACACGATTTAAAATAAAAATGGCAAAATTAGACATACCAACATCAGGCAAAAAACTCGGATACACGAAATCATGGAAATGATCAAGGAAATGAAATGGAGATGGGCAGGACACTTTTCAAGAAGACATGAAAACAGGTGGACCAAGAGACTAACCGAATGGCATCCTAGAAATGGACAAAGAAGAAGAAGATGAAGACAGAAGAGAAGATGGAGAGACGAAATCCAAACATACACAAACTCGACAACTTGGGCTTGAATACCAAGAAGGAGAACAGAATGGAAGTCGCATGAGGAGGGCATCATGCAACAATAGACGAACACAGCCTGATGAAGATGAAGATGATGACGATTTCATTATTTCTAGAGATCATATATAGAGATTATAGAGATTTTCTTCAATGCACTCTTTGGCACGAGGAAGTAGAATGGTATTATCGGGTAAGCTATTCGCTGTTTGCACATGGAGAGACGCAAATCAATCACGACAACAGAAAAGGTCCTTTTAACAAAACAAAACAGCAGAAGAAGACGGAATTTCCATCACCAGAACTCCTTTGTGACGTCTGCATGGGCAAACCGGGCTTCAGTCACGTTTCCCCAGCTGAAATACCAAAACAAGGTTTACTCTGGATGAATGCCCCCCCCCCCTCCCCGCTTGTCTGAAAACGTTTTACTTTCCACCCTGACGGTATATCTCCCCGTCGATCTTGTGAGAATGCTTCCGAGAGGTACAGGGAGAGCGAGAGGTAGAGTGGAAATTAAAATTTTAGTCGCGGGTAGAGCGTCAAATCGTCCATCGTGGAGTATCGGAAGTAATTTATCTTGGCGGACGTATAACAGACACCTCATATACATCAAATAAAATATTCATTTCTTTACTATATTGACCGAACCGCTTATATTAAAAGCGGGGGAAAACCTCTTCTTTTGATCAGATATAGCAAAGCTGTATGTACTCGTACTCGAGTACCTTTTTGTATACTTGTTCTTGATCGTATACGTTACAATATAGCAAAGTTGTAGTATGATGTACTCTTGCTCAAGTACCTCTTCGTACTTGTTCTTGATCAGTTGAATAATTATACAATATAGCAAAGTTGTAGTATCTGTTCTCGTACTCGGGTACCTTTTTGTATCATACTTATTCTTGATCAGATTCGTTTCAATATAGCAAAGTTGTAGTATGATGTACTCTTGCTCAAGTACCTTTTCGTACTTATTCTTGATCAGATAAGTTTTAATATAGCGAAGTTGTGGTATGATGCACTCGTGCTCAAGTAGCTTTTTGTATCATACTTGTTCTTGATCAGATACGTTACAATATAGCAACGTTGAAGTGTCTGTTCTCGTACTCGAGTACCTTTTTTGTATCATACTTGTTATTGATCACGTTTCAAATAGCAAAGTTGTAGTATGATGTAGTCGTGCTAAAGCAGCTTTTTGCATCGTATACTTGTTCTTGATCAGTTGGTTAACAAATAGCAACGTTGAAGTGTATGTTCTTGTACTCGATTACCCTTTTGTATCTTTCTTTCTCTTGATCAGTTGGTTATACAATATAGCAAAGTTGTAGGATTAGCTTCTTGTTCTTGAGTTCATTTTTGTATCGTACTTGTTCTTTGTCTTATAAAGATAAAGCCATTGTGCAATACACATTCATTCAAAATTGTGTTCACCGTCTCTTACGCAAAAGCTTGCCCCGAGTCATGTGACATAGCAACTGTCTCGATAGTCTGAGGAATTCAAATTTAAGCGGTAACTTGTTACTAAGCAAGTAATTGTACCAAACAGTATTTAAATCTAACTCGCAAATGGCTTATTGGCCAGAAGTACCCCCTATTAAAAACAAAAATTGTGCACCCCCTTGTGTCCCCCTAATGTTACCCTAATTCCGGCGCTTTGTTTAACTTTTGCTCACGACAAAAGATATCTTCCCACGGCAAGATGTTTCCTTCACAAAGTTTGAGGAGCTTTCCATGACAACAGAAACCGATTGTTTTCCCCACCAACGGTAGTTTTACAACCTCCTCCTCCCCCCCCCCACCAAAAAAAAAAAAAAAAAAAAAAAAAAACACGCCACCACCCTTCCCATACTTCCATCATTTTTCGCATCATTTAATCTCGGTCCCACATATTGCATTTTAATCTAAATTAAACTTAAAGATCGCTCGAGTTCATCAACAAGAAGTGCAATACCCCCGCCACTTGGTTGGCATTTTTTCACAAGTCATTTCATCATCGCACAATTCTCCATCCGGACTTTATAAAACACCCAGAAGATAAAAAGCATGGTAGACTTGTCCTTCCGATTGTGGAGGGAAAAAATAATAAAAACAAAATCTGGGCAGAGCTAATCATTTGGGCTCGCTTGGGTGGCGTTAATGTTTATGCGTGGGGGTATAGGACAGCTATCACAGAGGGCTTATGGACGTAATGCTACGCGAAACTCTTTCGTCAAAATATTTTCACTTTTTTTTGTTGTCTTCTTGGGAAACGTCAATGATTTTTAATTGTAAATACTGTATGGGGTATTATACAATAACAATGACTTGTTTTCTCTAATAATCGATAACTTTTAGGTGGGTATTGGCGCTAACTCTGAGTTGATTTGCGCATTCTCAGATATAGATTCTACCCCTACATACTTTTGGTAATATTGTCAAAGACCAGTTTCCTTACTTGATGTATCCCAACATATGCATAAAATCCCAAATCTGTGAATATTGTTGCTCAATTGGTCAACGAATTTGCAAGAAAATAATGAAAGAAAAAAAACACCCTTGTCGCATATTGTGTGCTTTCAGATGCCTGAGAAAGGCTTCATACCTGAAGCCTTTCTCAGATTCAAAACTTTGGGGTGAAGATTACCTCTTTCTCTAAAGCTACATTTACTTCAGTGCTCTCCAGTGCTCTTTACCAATTAAGTTTTTATGGTCATTAATTGTTGAAGTAATTACCAAAGGTATAACCTCCCTTTACATGTTTTTGATTTTTTTTTAACTATAGTAACTACTGCAGGGTGTACACAAAAACTAAACTTTTTTTCTGGAGTATCTGTGCGATATTGTAGGGTAGGGTCTTCACGTATGCACATCTGAACGTTTGCTTGATTATCGTCAACATAATTTTCCCCTTTTCATTAAAAAATAATTTCAATGATTTGCAATTGTAACACTACAGGGAAGGAAATGTACAACAACAATAAATTTAAAAAGTAAGAAGAAAATGTGGTGACTGTGCACTAATGACAAGGATTTTCGTGCCCGTCTTAACGCTTGCTTGATTTTCGTCTTAATATCTCCCTTTTTTCGTTTAATTGCAAATAATTTGTTATTGTACCGTAGGGTATATTAAGCACAATAACAAATTGATCAAGTAGAGGTTTTTCTACATTTGTCAGTAGCCACCTGCATGTCACTTAGTCCCCGATCGATAAAAGCTCACTGACGTCCAGGTACTAGTTCATAGTTCGCCGGCCATCTTATGCATTCCGTTTTGTACCTCAAAAAAGAAAATCTAGCAACAACTGCAATTTTTGTTTCGTGCATGAGTTGATGTTCTATATGTGAGTCGTTAATCTACGAGCTTGTTTCCAACATGCCTCATCGAGGTTATAATTCTTCGACCGGGCAGGGAAAGCGGCGTTTCCTGCCCGGTGCAAAAAAAACACCTCAAAACGGAAAAGAGCGCCAAGCGATTCTTAACACGAAATTCAGCGACTTTTGCTTGCACTCTTAACCAATTGAAGGCGCATTGCCGTTTGTTCGATCGATATTTCTTACCTAGAACACCTGGCAATGGACTGGTAGAACCCAGCCATCGAGTGTATGAAGAGATAGGCCTATATCACTGACTGGATTGATATTAAAGAAAAATTACTCCCGATCCCAGGAACTTCCCTAAGAAATTACTTCGGGAAACCACGCGCCACAGAAAATGGAGATACCGTGCTTTATGTGAGGGCTGATGTACCATAGCCAGCCCACGAAACGAGAGCTTTCTGTTTATTTGCCGAACCTTGTTGAATTTATCGAGAGAGCTTCACGATGCCACGAGTTGCAGTCTCATTATTAAACACGCACTCCCTTTATACAACTTAATAAGTACTTATCCGACTCTGAAATCGACCTAAATTTTGCTTTTACACGGAGTTTGGAGTTCGGTAATATGAGAAAGTGTTGAAGAGGGACAGGAGGTAAAAAAAAAAATCAATGTTGCATAATTCATGATTTTGCGTAAAATATGTCTTCAAATAGTATATAAAAGCTAAAATAACAAAATGCAGCATTTCTGACGTGGTGTTCTCGAGATGCGATCGTTAACTTTTATCACCTCGACTGATATTTTCTGTACTTTAAAATTCAACTTTATTGCTGAATATTTTGATAGAGATTTTCCACTCGGTGAATCGGGTCAGTTAGCAAGCACAGACTATATCAGTTTTATGCAAGCTTCGATAGTGCATTTATATTTCAATCTGGTATTTGTGGCAAGTTTCTTTTAAATGCAATTCATAAATCTCGGTGTCGTTTTGATGCGCGCAAGTTGTATAACTGTAAATCATACACTCTACAGACTCCCGGGTCGGAACTGACTCGGATCTCGGATCCTAAGGTTCCTGACCAATTTATGGGTCACGCTGACCCGGAAAGTGGTTGTAAAATTGGATTCTACGTCAGTTTGACTCATTTCTGAGTCATTGTGACACAGATTCCGAGTCATACTGACCCATGAATGGTTAAGGCCCACTGGACCCCGGAATCAAGGTCAATTATGACCTGGAAGTTTTTTAGAGTGTAAACCTACTTGGTTTTGTTGTCTTCAGTCTAAAATTTGTATCAAAATACTTCTTGTATTATTTGTACATAATTTGAAAAAATGGTTAAAGTGCCTAAATCAGCCATATTTAAAATGTGCACAAAATTGGTCGGAGAGAAAAGATGAATTTTCACAGATTTGCACATAAACTTATATAGGCCTATGGTATAAGATGACTATTGGTTGAAATCATCCCCTTGTATGCTCGAAATTATAGTTTTTGAGAAATGAGTAAAACAATCAGTTTTGATTTCTAAGACCTAATGGTTGAAAACAGTAAATCAAATAATAATGGGTTTTGGGAATGGTTTTTTTCACTATTTGTTCATGACTCTGACTCTTTCACAGGTTTGTTATTTCTTATGTTGGATCTAAGATCTGGTTCCTAATGTTGTCCGCGTGCTTTAATAAACCAGAATACAAACATATAAAAACAAAATAGCAATGTTTTACATGCAATGAAATGTCACATTGTGAGAATTAACCCGGGTCCAGGTCCCAGGGTGCATCGATCCATTTCCGGGTCAATAATATGACCCGGAATCTGTGTCAAAATGACCCAGAAATTGGTCAAAATGACGCAGAATCCGAGTTAAAATCCTATTAATTTAAACCACTTTCCGGGTCATGAGTCAGGGCCCCCCTGGGACCCCAGAATCCGGGTCAATTCTGACCGGGGAGTTTTGAGAGTGTGTACGGACCCGATGCATGCTTAGTTTTTCTCAAACCGATTGGCTTCACTTTTGTTTCTCCTCAATTGCAATTAGATATCTTCAAGCAAGGTAAATCTCAAAAATCAAATATCCCATGTTTAACTCCCATGGGCCTGCGGCAAAATGCATGCACGGTGTGTGTCCTCAAAAAGTAAACACCGTAGACAAGGCTTATTTGACATTGACGATGGAGAGCTATTCGGATCTGATTGCCGACCTTCCGATTCTAATTAATTAGATACTAATTAAAGATAAGTAAACGGGACATAGCCGGCAGTGCTGTTTCGGACCGCTTCATAGAATTCAACATCTCATGGACAATGAGCGGTCGATACGAGCGGGGAGAGCTTATGAGAACCAAAGCAATTTTAAAGATTCTGAACATCTCGTTTACATTTCGCAGAACTGTAAAATTTGTGTAAATGTCACCGTACAGTGATTACACGGTTTCTATACTGGTTTCGTTCGTTTGTTTTGTTCTATGTTGATTTGTTGTATTTTTTATGTTCATCTTGCCGTACACGGGCAGAAGTTACAAGATTTTCCAAAAAAAATAATTTTAATGTTGTACGGATGGGGATCATCATTGTACAATGTTATAACCAAATCTAAAGTTATTATCATTTAATTTTTTGTTAACTGTGTCGTGCTTCGTTTTGTAAGTGAACACCGATCATTTGCTAGCTTATTCAGACAAAACCTGTTCCTGGAGTTGTCGAAATTTCTGAACAATATTTTACCAAACAAAATCACTATCCAAGTGACGTGACGAGACGTCCCCGAAGCCCATCCGTTTTAAAAAAGAATAGCATTACGAAAGGAGTCAGCGCTCTCGATTCTGTTACGTTGATCGATTATGGATAAACGAAACGGGTACTCGGTTACAGTCGAGGCTGTACATGCTTACTGATTAGGTGTAGGTGATACATGGCATTCATGGTTGGTATTCCAGACCGTGTTTTATTCTCTTATCATCGGACGAGGAGTCGTTTACCAGTCCATTTCCAATCACTGAATGTGATTTATTGCTATGTTTGTGAGTAGAAGTACATGGTCTGTGAAGCATTATGTTAAACTGACGGAGACTAGCCAGAAGGAGTGTGGTGTCTCGCGCGTATTCAAACTTCCAGGACCATTGTGGTACCAACCATTATATGGAGTTTTACGTAGGCGGAATTTTGTTTTGTCAATTATTTTAGTTTAATGTAGTTTGTGGCTATGAACTTGATGTTCGTTGTTGGGAATGTAATACTAAGTGATTAACAATATGAAAGTAAAACCAATTCAACAAAATAACTTGACCTCTACTCCGTTTCCGGTTACTTGTAAACAATTAAGAATCTTGCCCAACTGACGGTCATGTTGTCATTAAACCTATGTAATAGACGCAAACATTAATCGGGCGTGATTGGTAAATGGGGTTTCCAACAATAAGCATCCTCGTCCCAAGTTTTAATTTTGTTTCAATGTAAATTTGAACAAATTATTTGTATTACACAAACATTAAACATTTATTTATAACAACTTGCTATATTTATATTTTCATGAATTTTGTATAAAAATAATTTAACAAGAAGATTTGATTTCATAAAAATTGTCTTCGTTTGATTTTTCCCCTCGTTTTTGATATGCGCGAGACTTACTTATGGTAATTGTCAAAGACAATTACCCTCACTTTGTGTATCCCAACATGCATAAAATAACAACCTGTCAAAAATATGGCTCAATTTGTCATCGAATTTTTAGAAAAATAATGAAATAAAAGGCAAGCCTTTCTCAGATTCAAAATTTGGGGTGTACCTCTTTCTCTTAAACAACACTACTTCAACGGGAGTTGTTTCTCACAATGTTTTATACTATCAACAGCTCTTCAGTGCTCATTTCCAAGTAAGGTTTTATGGTCATTAACTTGTAGATTAATTACCAAAAATGTACCCTGTCTTTTAAGGGTATGTACACGTTTGGTAATGACTCTGAAAATTAATGGCAATAGAAACTTACTTGGTAAGAAGTAGACAGCAGATTTGGATAGTAAAATGCATTTTAAGAAATGTTTTACTTAGAAGTACTGCGGTTAGGGAAACAGATATCACTTTTTATCCCCAAAAATTTGAATCTGAGAAGCGTTACTGACAGTAACGTTTCTCAGATTGTGTATTCCAATTGCGCGTGGACATAACCGCTCCAGATTTTCGGCAATCTCAAAAACGCTACCACCTTTTGAAATGAAATTTTCACAGGTTAGTTTTATGGCATATATCTACAACTACATAGGATTGAAAAAACAGTGGGTTCCAATTACCAAACGTATAAAATCCCTTTAAGTCACGGCTTCAGATAATGCCTTATGTTTGCTGATTATTTTGAAGGGATATTGACAAAGCAATAGTCCCCGTTGGGAGCTCAAGGCCACCCGTAAACGCGGGCTTTTAGCAAAATGTATTCAGTTAATATCCAGATTAAATTACCCTCAGAATTGAAGTAAACGGATTCGTCGGCGTTTGGAGACGGCGTATTCAGCATTCCTTGCATTTTGGTTGCGAGGCAAGCCTTTGTGGTTTCGTGGACGTAAAGCCAATCGACGTTTTGTTAGCGGCACTGCTAGTTTCATGGGAGTGTTCACGTGACCATAGGCTAGACGGTCCTCAGTCTAGGTCTGCTGGTTACTATACGATTTCCCATGGGGGGATGATTACGGTCAAAGTCTACCACGGATGTTCTTGTTGCACATCTGGTTTAAAGGCAAAGAGTACCATTGGTTTTTGGAACCCGTCCGATTTTTAAAATCCTATATAAATATAGATATATACAAGAAAACTACCCTGGGAAAATTTCATTTCAAATAATATTAGCGTTTTTGAGATATCGCCGAAAATCTGGAGCGGCTATGTCCACGCAGGAAGAATCTGAGAAACGTTTCTCAGATTGAAATGTTTTTGAATAACTTTCCCTAAAACCACATTCCTCAGAAGAGAATTGTGTTTCTCAAAAGGTTATACATTACCAACAGCTGCAGTGCCGAGAAAGTTGTTATGGTCATCAATTTTTTGAATAATTACCGAAGGTGTAGCCTACCCTCCCTTTAAGGTACGACGGCAAAGTTGAGACTCTACCCTAGTTATGGTCTTTGGTCACCTGGTAAAAAAATTAAGCTCCGTCTCAAGGTTTGTTTGACGATTTGAGTCCAGTCGTTTCATTTACCTGTTGTTTATTCGACCTGTTTTTATTTGTAGTTGCGTTTAGTTGATGAAAACAACGCTGAGCAGTGCTTAAATCAGTGGATTGCAAAACCTTGTCAACAACAGTCCCATGCAAAAAACAACTGTGGTTGTTTACCGCGCGAGAAAAATGTAGGGGTGTCTAAAAGCTTTTTATACGGTAAATAATAAGTTCCTGTTTTTTTAAGAACACCATACATGATAATTGTAATTTTTGACGAAAGATAGATAAACTGCCAAATCCTATAAATGGCATCAGGACACATTATAGAATGCTTCTTCAACATGAAGGTGTTGTGTAGCATTACTAATTTACATCTAATGCGATGTCCCACGTGCGTGTTCTTACAGTTCAACAAAACGCGCCCCGTCCAAATCACAGTTATTTCGGTATCGCTGAAGGGCTCGACCACGTGAGGTTCCAATGAAAGAACGTCGTCGCGTCCCCTTGTGATCCGGGAGTCAAAGGGAAAAACAAACGTGTCTAAGCCCCGGAATAAACGCGGGAAACCCCCCCCCCCCCCCCAAATCTCGAGGGGGCGAAAGTTCAATTAGCCCCGTACTCGCGAAGCGGCAAACGCGTCAGTTGTTTTCGTTATGGGGCATCACATCTCAATGTTTCTTGCACTTTTACTGTTATGTTATGCCTTTCTGAGCACCAAGTATGAATAAATTTAGGAGTAAACCTAGATAAGATTGAATTATTATTAGCTTTTCAAACTTTCGACTTTGAGGGCAAAGTTTGTTTTAATAGCTTTCCACAATATGAAACTTCAGTTGTTATTTGCACGAACTAGAAATGCTGACCATATCATTTACTGTGTCATTCTAATTTCCCCACCATTTATGTATTTGGGTTTACTGATTTTACATGAGGTCCCCGAAGCCATGTAGCAAAACAACACGTGTTATTTAAAGAAATTTGATCAAAAGCGTCGCATATAACCAGGGGGATTAGTTAGTACAACAACACTCTCTTGTAATTTAATCACAGCAAAGTGTGCGTTACTAATCCAATCCGACTTTTCCTGCCAACAAAATATTGCGCGAATTGAAACAGTTCACATTGGGTCATTTTGATGTTCAGATTGCCACATTGACGCTTCCGTGTATTGGGTATTGAGTTTCTGACACAATCTGACCTACCACGTGACCCCCACGTGGTTCAGACAAAATCCCCAGTTTATAAACTAATATAACTACATAAAAGCTGAGTGGGAAACGTGAACCATGATCTGGGCTCTTATTTGGCGCCAACAAATTTAAGCAGCCTGACAATTTGGCGCGGAAACGAGGCACGTTCACAACGGCTTACGCTCAGGCAACCGCGAAATCAGAGAATGATTTTATCCCGGGGGTGCACTGCCATATAGAAATCGTTCTCGCCAAATTGGATCCGGAATTGGAATGTGTGAGCTTTCCATCTTAACCCCTATCCGAAAATGTTCCGGGTAAAGATTCAGGGGAGGGAGGGGGGTTCAGTGAAGGGTATGAGTCTTTGTCAGTCAAGAAGGCATAATCTGCTACAGGGTTAGTGGCACTGCCGTCGATGTTCATATAGCGTTAGCGTCTAGATAAACGTAGACAACATTCTAAATATTCCCACCACGGTGCTAGCTGTGCACACGACCATGTCCAACTGGATTAAAACAGCAGCAGAACTCCCTGTCTCTCGCCAAACAGTCACCCCCCCCCCTCAAATAAAGCGTTTCTGTGGTTTTTAGCGTTAGCAAAATCAAGAAACCATGCTCCTTCCTGGGGGCATAAGTCGGCTGGACGCCAACAGAGCAAACAATTCGTCGGTGAGCCAGGGCCTTGATTTTAAGTGGCAGTGTCGCCCCCGGTTAGAAAATTTAGACAATTCTACCGGTGTATTTACCGCGTTAAAAAACATCTGATGTGATCATCACAAAAATTTGTGAAACAAGAATACCCCAACGGTTCATTTGCGTTCATATTAATAAATTAGAAGAAGAAAAATAAATACATGCCCTGGAACCATGCAATGGATTTCTTTGGTTTAATTTAATTCCGGCTGCACGTTGGAAAACGGTGTCAACTTTGTGGATATTGCGGTATTGTCCCGCAAATCACGGATCTTGTGAACTAAAGATCAGTAAATAGTGTAAACTGATCAACGGCAAACTACAAGTACTTTGAATGCATCATTCGTGTACTGGCTAGTGATATATAATGGCTGTCCCCACCCCTCTCAACACTGTTGCCTATGTTTAAAGGCTGAAAACAATTGATACCTGACGGGGAAGGTTTGCCAGGTTTGGCAACAAACAATCACTCTATAAATATAACGCGCTTTGTGCGTGACATTTTTTGAAGTTCTTGATTACATACAAAGGCCCTACTTACATACAATGAGCTTGTATGGCGCCATTTTATTATAGACCACAACGCTTTAGCAAACAGACAATAGCATTGCAAATAAAACAACACTAAGTGAACAAAAAGCAATTTAAAAGAAAGCAACTATGGAAATGGGTATTTTTAAAGTGCTTTCTTGAAAATAGGCAGTGAATTCGAGATGGTGATGGGAAGGTTGTTCCCCAGTCCTTGTACTTGTAGCGGCTAAAGAAAAGGAAATAGTTTCGCAGCACCTTGTAAACCCTTACAAGGTGTTACATATGGGTATCATTATTCAAAAGCTTCAAAAACATGTCTGAAAATAAATAATGATAAGCGCTTTGAGACGCCCGTGGATAAAGTGCTGTATACAAACTATAGTTGTTATTATTCTTGTTCCATCTTGAGCATCTTCCTTCTTCTTCCTCTTCTTGCAGGACAATGGAGGATTCCTTCATTTCCTGAGAGAGGACGTTGTTCCCAGGTACCTCCTGAGACAGGGTGGCATGAAAAAACGACCATTCAGCAACAGCAATGACTTGGACCCTATCTCAGAAGTCAAAAGGAGAGCAAAGAATGCAAGGTGTATGGCTGACTTCTGGAAGGGCAGAGGACTGGTGGACTGCTAGATGATCATGCCTCCTATCAGCCATCGTACATCATTGGATCCAGTTCAAACCAGATCTGAGCGGATCAAATCAGATGGCGCCGGACTTTTTGACAACAGTGGACTTTTTTGACGCCGATTTTGTTTGTAAAGTTGCTGTATATATTTAGATCGGAAACCCCGTTTTAAGGAAGGAAATGTGATTATTTAGTCGGATCTGATTACTTAGTGAAAACACAATGGTACAAATGACCCCGAGTAAATCTGAAATCTGAACAAAAACTGCTGGGGTCCTTTGAGATATCATTCTGATTTCACAAGGGACATCGGCGAGTTTCTTTAAAGTGTGAATCTCAGTCTAAATTTCCCCTTATACGGAACCCATTTTGTCTCTTCTAAATCTATCGGATATTGCACATAATAAAGCGATATTCCACTCACCATTTTTCAGCATAGCATTCTGACTTGTGATCACACGTCATTGTTGACGTCATCGATAAATTTTGTGTTTGTTTACTGATTCTGCACATTGCGTTCAAGGGTCGTAAAATCATTCACACACGGAGTCTTGAGCACCGTCGTCTGAATGCCAAATGGCCTAGAATTAACCATTTTAGAACAAGTTGCACAAAGTTCGATTGACAGTACTGAGTCGTGAACAAGATTCTTGAAGGTTAACACCCCCCCCCCCCTCCCCTTGTGGTGACGAAATACTTCACCTCAAGATATGCACTTCTTTCCAATTTACCCTTGCCTCCTTTAGTCACCCAAACCCCCAGATCATTGCTCCACACCCAGAAATAATTTTACAACATACTTGGTAAAGGTTCTAAGTGTATATGTAGCCTACAGAGCTTGTGATCTTGAACGAGTCTGCATGGTGTGCGTGGCTGGTCGTAGAAGGATGACCACAAATTACTTCATATTTTGCGCAGGATTGGTCAAGAAAAAGGGGGAATGCTGATTACAAACGATTGTAAATTTTGCTTGGCGAGGGTTTCTTCAAAACACGTTTGCAAAGTTTGTACAATAACCTTCTAAAGCACCGAAGTGCTTACAATGGGGGACCACAGGTATACAAAACCATGCTACACAATTTGTGTGTCAGGTTTTCCCGCTTAAATTGTGCTTAGCAAATTCAAAACGTGTAAGCAATCAACTTATAGGGGCCCTATTTCCTATAGTCAACTCGTGCTATTCCTGCCTAGCGTGTTTTTTCTCTTCTTGCTTACAATCGTCTATTCAAAATTTCCTCTTTTTAATTTTCAATTGTCATAATTTTGATCAAACCTGCTACAGTGTGGTCATCTTTACATTGACATCACCCACGGAACGTGACCAACAATCCAATGATATGAACTATGAAATGTTCTGGGTTAGTGCAAACTATTCTTTGATGAATGGCCCTTCAAGGCCAACGTACTGGGTTTAATAATAACTTAATTAAGATCGCTGTTTAAGCCTACTGCTGACAAGTATAATTTAAATTAACAATCAAAGAGATCTATTGAAACAGTTCATAGTTATTTGATTTTCTGTAAACCTTGTTTTTATCTCAACTTCTTGCTTTCAATGGGCTCTAGGCTGGTTTAGTTATACCTTGAAATCCTAGTGCCGGGTTGCCATTTTGAAAAGGTTTGATCCGGTGAGTTTTAGAAGCTGTCAGGAGACGCATGAACCGGAAGTTCGGTCAATTAATCAGCTCCTCTCGGTCTGACTCCTTCCGGGTTAACTGTATGTTTCCACTAAAGCTTATTTGTGTGTGTTTTACAACTCGTTTGATCTGTTCATACTTAAATTTTAAAAACAAATGTCTTAAATGATTTTTATGTCAATTAGAATTTTGGAAACTTGATAATTCATCCTGATTGTGTTCCACTTTTAAATTTTATTTTTATTTTTATTTTTTTACACCCCGTATAAAAACATACGCCCAGCCTTCGATTATTAATGCGGAACGACTTGAAAACTGTTAGTACTAATCGCATTGCTCTGTGAAATCGATTAGTACATTCATTGAAAAACAACACGAAGACCGTTTAAGCTTATCGACACTTTGCGATATTGGTTTTCAAGTCGGGAGTAGTCGACACCGAACATAACCAAACTCAGAACCTGTTGATACTCAGAACCTGTTGATATTTTAGAAACATCTTAATGACAATAAAATCTATCTTTAAGAGAACTCAAGGAACTTAACAATCTTACTGTAATGAATAATTAAAAATATAGCTTTATGTAATGTAATGGTGAAATAGCCATAGTAATAGGCCTTCTACTCATCACCTGAACATTAAAGTTGGACCAAAATAAACATCAACCATTACACTGGATAATTCAAAAAGTTGAAGGCCGCCATTTTGTTTATAAGAAAGTATAGCAGTTAGTTTAAGTATTTCGTTACTATAATTAACCTTACGAGAACAAGACAGCTGTAAAAAGGCATAGTTTTGTTTCCTTAAGGACAAAAAATCAAACACAAAACAACAAGGACCATAAAGAGCCAATGAAATTGTTAGAGAATAAACTCATAAGGTCATAAATTTAAGAGCTTAGCGATAAAAACTAATTACTTTTTTTTTAAAGAAATATATTAATTTAATATACAATATTCTTATATTACGAATTATACAAGGTTTAGTGTGTGTATACAGCGGAGAGTACTAGTGCGCTTGTGCACAGCAGGCCACTGCATTTAGACTCGGAGGACAGAGTGTAAAGTATAGCACAAAATGGCGACAATAAAATGGAAAAAAATCATTTCAAACTGAGTCTTCAATTGATTTCACTTACTTGTTTAAAACTTTGTAACATTGTTGTTTATTATTCGCGTTTGCAGTAAAGTCATCTTCAATGTGTCCGCAGTCCGCTTGCGTAACTCGGTCTGGACCCATATTATCGAGGTGCTGAAGCAGAAAATAATATTTAATTTGTTTTCTGCTAAGCGAACATAAGCATGGAGGATATCAGTGTATAATAATATGACAATCTTTTTCTGGTAAGCAAAACGTGTTTGTGCATAATAAGCAGCTCTAAACGAAATTATCGAGTGGCTAAGAATTTCTCCGAGTTTCTGCCTCCCAAGGGGACAGATCCTCCGGGTCAGCTTGCCTGTTTTAAGGTCACGTGGTTCAGGAATCCTTGTTATAACATACTATCTTTGACTCGGATTCTGGTGAACTCTGACCCCAAATTCGTGCCATGCTGACCCGGGAAAGATTTAGGGGCCTATAAAATGACATTCCTTCTAAAAAGTAATGTCATCCGCGCCCAGAGTTTACCCAGTGCTAAGATTGATTTGAGATGGTTGTCATTATTGCCGTACAGTGATTATTGTGACATTTTCTAATGAGCATTTAGCAATGATTCAGTGGGTCAACTCATTATTCATTAGGAGATCAATCTTTTGTGCCTGGTTGTTGCCTGATGGGCTAAGCAATCATTGTGCTAATTATAGCAGGTCAATGACTAAGTTTGCAATCTCATGGATGTTTTCGTCTCGGTAAAAGTGCCTCCACGTCCTGAAGATTTTCGACCCCCCCCCCTCCATCCCCAACTTCCCATAAAAAAAATCTACATGCACAATGGCGTAACCGGGGGTGCTACCGCCACCTACTGCCATCCGGACCCCTTGCTAGCCTGACCATCTGACGTCACTCTTCGGGGCTCGTGAATAACGCCAGATACGTGCCCTGAGGGGATGGCCGGATCCTACCTCGCCTCCATTTCACATGGATATTCGTAGTCAATTTACACGTTATACATGTACTATAGTGAATAAAACAACATACAAACATTATTCACCCGCTGAATGCAGGCGACCGAAAGTGCAAGCTTATAGCTGACAAACTACATCACCTCGGTCCAATCATAACACAGATATGGAAAGCTTACGTCACTGCACGTTATCCAATGAAATCATTGTATCCAATGAAATCATTGGGCCTGTAAGACCAGTGCCTGTCGTTATCCTTGCGGATAAAGATAGGGGACCAGTCTTACCCCCTTGCAAGCCCCCACCCCACCCCTCTTGCCTCCCTCCCCCGGATCAAACCCCATATTAAAACAAAATGCTGAAATTTTGACTAGTTCGCCGATACATGAAATAGCTCCACCAAATTATGTCTTCCCGTCCCCACCCCTCCCCCCACCCCAAATGAAAATTTCTGGTTACACCACATGCATGCAGGACTACACGTGGTTCAATGGAAACCAACTATTATATTCCACTGCAATGATATAAGAAGAAATCGCGAATTTTGTTACGAAGAGGCAAGTTTTTTCATTTGACACTCATCGGGATTTGGAGTTCACCTCTTATTATCGAGCGAGGAATGGTCTGTATAGTGTCTTCGTGGTTGGGTGATCTTTTCTGAAATTCATTGAAATTGTTTTTAATCAATTAGGAAATTGAGTTCGCATGAGATTTATTGTGTACAAAACAATCATTTTGAATACCCTTCTCCGGAGCTGTTCAGAAAGATTCGCGAAAAGCTCTGTTACGTCATCACTCATGTTACGTCATATGTGGGAGTTTCGTTTTGTGTAGCCTCTTCGTTGCAGTATGGAGGTATAACAAAGCAACATCCCACATCTGACGTCAAAGTGTTGTCATTTTAATGCACGCCGTCAACGGCAGAGGTGTTACTAGTTTTTCAAAACCTTGAGGTTTGGGCCTAATTTTGTGATCGATAATTACGAAAAAGTGTACAAATATCAAGATAACATTTAAATGATAAACAAACACATTATAAACAAGTTTTAATAGCATTCCCGTAAAAAAAATGTTCGCTAAAGTAGCTGTTTGAAGGGACCATCTGCGTTTCAATGTATCCAGCTTAAATTGTTGCAGAAAAAAGCAAAAACTTACAGTATAAGATATTGTCCGCATTTTTATACCAGAAAATATGTATTTCCGATTTGCTGTATCCGATGTCCATGATGGTGGTGGAACATGGAAACCAGAAACCGCAAATAGGGAAACCGTTTTTTAGATGGTATGAAGAGACTTTTGGAGGACAAATTAATCAAAAGTTGTTTTTCTATAACTTTTGCTCAGAAACATGGATACGCGGATGGTCGCCATCATAAGCCTCAGTAAGATTGTGATTTGGCTCATAGAAATAAAAACTCATATGGTGGACAATTCTCTAGCACGCGGCAGCATTTCATGTGGAATTTCAAAACGACTAGAACCTGAAAAGTAATGTAAGCCTGTCGGACTGAAATGCCGTTCCTACATATCAAACTTTGGTAAGAATGGAGTAACAAAATACGAGTGATTTTTTATTTGAAACTTGATTAACCGTGACAGCCTGTTAAAGGCACTGAACACGTTTGGAAATTGTCAAAGACCAGTGTTCTCATTTGGTGTATCCCAACATATGCATAAAATAACAAGCCTGTGAAAATTTGGGCTCAATTGGTCATCGAAGTTGCAAGAAAATGATGAAAGAAAAAACACCCTTGTTGTACAAATTTGTGTGCTTTCAGATAAGAATAAAAACTTCTTGCAAGAAGTTTTTATTATTTTAGTGAGAAATTACCTCTTTCTCAAAAACTATGTTACTTCAGTGGGAGTCGTTTCCTACATTTTTTTTATACTATCAACAGCTCTCCGTTGCTTGTTAACAAAGTAAGTTTTTATGCTAATATTTGTTCTGAGTCATTACCAAACGTGTACGATACCTTTAAAGCTGTTTTCGCAACAGTAAAAAAAAAACCTGTTAGGCCTACGGTATTTTTTATAAAAACTTTAAATCCATCCACGTTTAGCAAGGTGACAACGGGTAACATCCATCTCTGGCCACACAAACGCCACACCGAGGGAATTTGACTCTCTAAAAAAACTCGCCTTTTTGAAGGCGATCTTTGGAGATTCAAATTTTTCAGACGAAATAATTTCGCATGATGCTTTACTACCATTACCATATCGTCACCGACGCCACGAAGTTGCACACAGTGTACAAAACCACTTTTTTTCAATTTTCAGTTTTTTACATAATAAAAAATGTTAACCGAGGCCTACAACTTCATGAAGTTTCAACGCTTCATGAGCTTTACTTTTTTAATTACGGTAATGAGGGTTTGCAACTTTGCACCGAACCTGACATTTTTTGACGCCATGAAGTAGCACTGAGATTCAATTTACCATTGAAACACAAGGCGCGCATTTATAACAAGTTAGCTTTCGGATACAAATTATACAGGGGTTTTTCCGGGGTCATTACCAAAGTACTATGAATCGTCCTTTTTTAAGGAGTGTTTATTTTATTTATTTTTAAGGGGGATTTTGAATGAATTTACCCTTCTTTACTCTGCGAAGAAAACCAAAGACGTATTTGGACGGTGAGAATAAGCAAACTCAACATAATAAACTTCCGAAAGCCTCGCCATTTAAATACTTGTAACTGCCTGACGCTGTTTGTGATGCATCCGTCAACTTCGATGAGCTAACTAACCTTACAGTTCACCAGGAGGGGATGTTCAAAGAGTGATCTTTCCCGAAACTCTTCCATCGTCTTAGATTCATGTCACATCGAGGAAAGAGATGTGGGAAGTTCAAGAAGAGTGTTCATTAACTTTTCATTTTCTTTCGCTCTCCGATGATCATAATCAGTCACTGTTTTTAGTGAACATAGCCGCTGTAGGCTGGGGGATGGAGAAACGTGTATAAAGGACTCTACAATAATGGATAAGTACTTCTTATAGGAAGGTAGATGTCTGCATTATACAGAAACAAAACTCTTGCACTACTCCCCAGCCCCAGCCCCGCCCATCCCATCCAACACACACAGCTCTGTGTTGCAGTCACTCTGTGGATATTCCTCTTTGTTCTGCAGGTTCTACATTAACTTAAAGGGATTGTATACCAGCCTATACGTTTGGTAATTTGAACCCACTGTTTGTTTCAATCCTATTGTAGATATATATCCATAAAACTAACCTGTAAAAAATTCATTTCAAAAGGGGGTAGCGTTTTTGAGTTATTGTCGAAAATCTGGAGCGGTTATGTCCACATACCTATATAGGAAGAATAATCTGCAATTGGAATACACAATCTCAGAAACGTACTGTCATTAACGCCTCTCAGATTCAAATTTTAGGGGGAAAAGTGATATATTTTTCCATTGCCGCAGTACTTCTATAAGTGAAAAGTTTCTTAAAATACATTATACTATCCAAAGCTGCTGTACTTCTTACCAAGTAAGTTTGTATTGCCATTTATTTCCAGAGTCATCAAACGTATTTAAGGAAAATCATATTCGTCCTACACTGGCACGCGTGAGTGGTTATTTTTGTATCCAATGACAAATCCTCACTCATTGGTACCCCACCCCCATGATTCTCTCTTGTGGATGGGTATATAATGCATTGGGAAGTGGGGATGCATGTCACCAAGCAAGGGAACAACAGGTGCACGCGGGCATTTAAAAGGCATCGTACACGTTTGGTAATGACTCAAAACAAATATTAGCATAAAAACTTACTTGGTAACAAGCAACGGAGAGCTGTTGATAGTATAACACATTGTAGGAAACGACTCTCTCTGAAGTAACGTAGTTTTTGAGAAAGAGGTAATTTCTTGGTCTCATACTTCAAAAACCTAGCTCCACAATACCTTGCAGGAAAATAATGAACGTTAAAGCGCCTTGAGCGTCACTGACTGACGGATATGTGCGCTATATAAGAAGCCACTATTATTATTATTATTATTATTATTATTATTATTATTAATTTCTCACTAAAATAATAAAAACTTCTTGCAAGAAGTTTTCATTCCTATCTGAAAGCACACAAATTTGTACAACAAGGGTGTTTTTCTTGCAACTTCAACCAATTGAGCCCAAACTTTCACAGGCTTGTTATTTTATTGCATATGTTGGGATTAAGTGAGAACACTAGTCTCTGGCAATTTTCAAACGTGTTCAGTGCCTTTAACCAATTGGGCTACAAGAAACCGAAGCCGAGAGGGAGACAAAACAGAATGGAGAGATGAACTTAGTAAATAGGGGCAATGCTTGGCAACAGACAGCGCATGATATAGTGTAATGGAGAATTGGTGAAGAGGCTTTCCTCGTTGCAGTGGAGTGAAATAGGCTAGAAAGAAGAAATGAGAAGAGTTCTGGGGCGGTGGCTATGTTTGCATTTAGGACCTCTCAGGTCAACTTCACATAATGATCATTTTTGACTAAAATTACCAAACAAATTATGGGATAGGGCCTACAATATGTTTCCCTCTTAGTCCATGGCGTAAAAAAAATGCCGTTTTAGTAAAGGCTGATCAGGCGCAAAAAAGGCCACTGGAATGATGCCCATACTAATTGTCAGAAGACCGTGTTCCAGTCGACCTCCTCTCGGAGTTACTCCTGGTTTCTAATCCTCGCAATTCCCATAGGCCTAATTAATGTGAAATCGGTGAGTGAATGAATTCCCAACACTCAGATATCGTTTTTAGTGAAATTTTGTGTTTTTAATTGTTGATAGGCCTAATGTCGGTGCAAATTACTTGAAAACAAAAACGAGATAGGCCTAAGCCTCCATTTAAGAATATATTGTTCAATTTATGGTCCATTTGAAAACACTAATTCAAAAACAACCAATAAAAAAACACCACCATTGTAAATTCTTTGGATATTCTTTGTACACTGAGCAACAGAACAACGAAGAATTGAAGCAACTAGCCATAGCCGCTATACCGAAGCCGTAAATTCGGACAATGACCGCTCATTGGCTACGAAGGCAAGCCAGCAGCCGTAAGTAGTATGTGGATGGTAAGTTACTCGTGTGGCTAGCAGTGGGAGGGTTGCGGGGTACCATACGATAAATGTGCGCTGGTGACCACTCGTTATTGAGTGCTTTCAAAACGTTATTTTTATTCAAGTACCAGTGAAAATCGTCTGCTTTTTTCCGAGGTCAAAGTAACGAGATGTTGAAAGGTAGGTCCTTAAAAAACCCTTACTTTTTCGAAACCTAAATACTTTGGAAATAAATGTTTGTAAAGTGCATGACAGAAAGAGGTTGAAGGGGCTGAAATATGGTTTATTATTTCAAAAATTTCCCTTGAAATCAGGCAAATGCGTTCTCAGACGGTCTCTGCTGAACAGTGCCAAATTTCCGAGGCTGGCGAACATGTGGAGATGTGATCATATCATGTACTTGGTGTTTCGTCATTTGATGAAAGTTTGCCCCATTTCCAAGATGTGAAAGTTATTTGTGACTAAGTTCTTGTAAAATAGTATTATGAAACTGTTTTAAAAATAAATACTGCTGATGAGAATAAAAGTAGATGTGAGTGTTAGTTAGCATGAACTACACGTTCAGTTCTGTGGAGAAGAGGCATACACTATATAATTGACTAAAATGAGTCACAAAGCATCCTATGATGACTATGCATGGAACAACAATAACAAAGGGCAAGGGGTGTACAACTTGTTTCAGCTTGTCTATTCCATGCGTAGTTCCTGACGTTAAACATTGTGTAGTTTCTATGGTGGAACTGACTAATAAATGTTTGCAGTCAGCAAATTTAGACCTGACGTTATATTCTTCTACAAAGTACAATGCATGTTAAAGCATGTCTAAAAAAAGGTGGCTGCTCAAAATAGAGTAAAAATTTAACTCTCTTCATACATTTGTACAATAATTTCCAAAATATAAAAGAGGCTCCAACATCCAGTCAGTAATTATTGTGAAGTTGCAGCCTGCTGTGTTAACATTGAAAGTACACACTTTACAGATTAGCGTGAGTATGCAATGTATTTTATTATTTCTTTAAAATTATTGTATTATTTATTTGGCCTAGAGTCATTTGATAAAAATGTCATTACATACAGTAACTTTTATACACACTAAAAAATAAAAAATAATAAATAATCTATTATAAGAAGAAGGAAATAAAGCGACAAAATAAACATGCCCTGTATAAATACTTAAAGGCAAAGTATACCTTTGGTGTTTGGAACCGTTTAATTGTTTAGACATGGAGGTAGGAAAGTTCATTTAAAAAGGTGCTAGCGTTTTTGAGATAATGCCGAAAAACTGGAGCGGTTATGTTCCTTTGAAGGGAATTGTTTCTCAAAATGATATTATCAACACTGCACTGCCAGGACTGCAGTGCTTCTTACCAAAGTAAGTTTTTATGGTCATGAATTTTTGGAGTAATTATCAAAGGTTAACCCTCCCTTTAAGTTAAAATGAAGCTGGAAGGGGATAGTGTGGAATGGGAAGAAGAAGGGGGAGGGGCTGTGGTTGAGCAAATAGGCACCGGGACAAAGACAGAGATCAGTATTCAGGACCCAAGATACCCTCTGAATATTCCTAGAACTATGAGGTTCAATCTGCTAGTGTCTAGACGATAGCGGAACGAACCTCATAGTATGTAGTTCTACTTCTAGGAGTACCCACTGAACCGCTGACCAGTCTTCTTATATTTTATTACTGTACCAATAATCGCACAACTGAACTGCAGTCTAGGTTTTTTTGAATACAGAAGATTGATTAAATAGGCTACAACATTGGTTTGATTGAAAAAATTACACATGAATGAACATATGAAAAATTAGTGGTTTCTTGAAAATAGTTTGAAAAGACTTGTAAGCGTAGATTTGTGAATTCCACATTACCAGTGTACATGTAGTGTACTCGCCCGACTTGGCACTTGTGTTGTAAGCAAGAATCTTCACTTTCTTGTCCATTCTTACGATTAACGTAATTAAGAGAGAATTTCAATCTTCTATAAAGACTATTAAACAGACAGACATTCCATTTTAAAACACTCCAAACGTGTGTTTTTTTTCTCTTGATCAAATGTAACAGTCTTTAAAAGCCTTTGATTGAACTCTGCAAATTGTTCATTAAAAACATTGAAAACATTTGTTCACAGATTTGCATACATGTATAAGTAACTTACATTGTACATAGCAGAATTCTCCCTTAACAGTGGTCTGCTAGCCAAACGCCACTTAAAACACCTGCAAGGACCAGTCAAAATTGTCTCAAAGTGGTCCGGCTGGCTAGTTAAGTTTTGAAAAGCATTGAAGTACATACTATGGACTAGTAGTGAAAAGCTGGGGGACTAGTGACATAATAAGCCTAGTGTTAGCCAGAAGGGTGTCTGGGTGTCTTTTGGACACCCTGTTTTAAATTTGGACACCCTGTTTTATCTGTCATGTATGTAAATGTATTGTAAGTGAACAATTTGGACACCCAGTTTTTAAATTTCCAGCAAATTTTGACACCAAATCCTGGCTAAAACCTTAACAGCAAGGTAACTGGTCCCACTGGCTAGTCACTGACAAAGTTAATGGCAAACCCTGCAAGGATGGTGTGGTGGATAACTTCCCTTGAAATTATATTTGCCTGCAAAGCTATAGTTTTTGAGAAATTAGTTAAACAATTAGTTTGATCTTGCTAGGTTGAAAACAGGGAAAACATTACGGGTTTTTTTCTTCTAAACTATTTTCTTGTGACTCCATTGACCGATTGAGCTTTTTTCACAGGTTTGTTGTTTCATGTACATGTTGGTGTTACATCTAGTATGGATACTGGTATTTGACATTATTAACAATTTCAATTTCAAAGTTCATCAAAATATAATTTTAACAAAAAAATAATTAAATTTAGAAGAAAAACAATTGTAGCAAAATATTGTTGGTGTCAGTGAGAGTTGTGTATTACAAGACCTGTGGCTATCTAACCCTAATGTTGGTAGTCATGGTTTCCCTATTTTGTTGATATCTTTGTTTGGGTTGCCAGTCAGAAGCCGTTCAACCTGTATTAACTGCCAGGTAGCCAGGGATCACACCCGAGTTTAAGTACAACCTGGGAAGCGGCAGCAGAGGGATCACCTTAAGGGGACATAATTTTTTATTCAAATCAAGTAATAAACCACTGACTGGGTAAATTTTATATAATTTTGGGTTGAATAAAGACAAATTAACTGGAGCGGGATTTGAACCTTTCATTTCCCTTGTTGGTTATTACTTAGTTTTTTTCTTCTCTTTTTACTTTTCAGATTTTCGATCACTTTTGCTAAATTTATCCAAATGAACCTCCTTTTTAAGTTCAGCTAATGTGCAAAGAAAACAAATACATGAAAAGTGAAAGTGCTCATCAAAGCTGTGAAGTTTACATGTAGAGATATTTTCTCAAAATTGGAAACCTGATTCTGAGTTGTTTAGATTGAGTTAATGCCCCTAGATTAAGTGTGTAAAGTAAAAATTTGTTCAAATTTGGTTTAAAAATCCGCGATTCGTGTTGGGGATTGCCATTAGGTACATGTACATGTAGTTTAAACCACTGTGCCAATCAATCCGGTGTGTTTTTACCTTTAATTAAGCTGATGCTACAATTTCAATCTCGGCTTAATTTAGGTACAAACATGCCGTTAATATGGCTAGAGTAGTTAATGCATCGATATTATGCCCCTAACATGAAGGGGGTGGACTAGAACTTGCACTCCCAAGCTTTGCTTCTAGAAGCTTGCTTTAATTATAGTTCATCGGCTCGGATTGAAAATACTGTTAAGTAGGGAAACCATTACCTGGTTTACCATGCTTCATGCTATGCATGCAAATACTACAACCTGTTTGGACACATAGCCGGACAAGTTGTAGGCTAATACAGGCACGTCCACTTTGTATTTTTGGAATCTGGGTGTGTGTGCGTATGTACATTCAGATAAGACCTGATGTGTATGGATGGCACAGATCTGTTGGTGCATGTACAGGCCTGGATTTTAACCTTTGAGGGGGCAAGGCCATTCTAATTTTGCAAAGGGCACTTGAAGTCTATGGGAAACTTTTGAAGGGGCACCAAGGCCAAGAGCAGGGGCAACAGGGGCCATTGCCCTCATGGCCTCTGTGTAATTCCAGCTAGTTTATTTATTTATTTCATTTTCCGGGATATTACAAACAGTGAATCATAGACAAAACAATGACTTGTACAAATAACACTGAGTAGTAAACATCACCAAAAAAAAATAACAGAAAACAACACCCAAAAAGCTCCCGCGGGATTACCCAAAAGAAACAAGTTTCTGTCGAGGGGCTCTCCAAACTAATTGGATAACAATGATTAATACATTTAGGATAAAATTCATTAAATAAAATATTTATAAAATTAAGCAGTTATGCAAAATATAATACATTAAAAAAAAAAAAAAAAGACCTGCAATTACAAATTAAAATGTGTTTTATGAACATTATGAGACTCATCATTAACCCTTTCACTTCAAAGTCTTTTTTTTTCTTTGGGGGGGGGGGGGGGCGCCGAATGAGAAAAACAAAATCTATCATTAAGTTATTATTTACTGGACTAGAGTAAACAACAGTGTTCCATCTCTCCCCTCCTCTTCAAAGAAACAACAACATTGTACTTTCATTGATTTCATTTTGCTAAGGTCACTTCCATTGGAAACATTTTTGGATAACTTTTGATGGGGCAAATATGGGCAAGACCAGGGCAAAATTTCATGAAGTTGTTTGAAGCAGAACAATCTGCTGAGTAAACTTCTTTGCCACTTGCAAGAAATGAGTAGGGCACCAGTCGCAGCAATGTAAACTGTGTGGTATTTTGATTGGTAACCTTTTCCTGATTTATAAACAATATTTTTCTGTGCTTTATAGCAAGCTCGCAGGCCTTATGAAATTTGGCCCAGCGCCACATAATTCTAGGCCTGCTTAAATTTGGAAATTTGTTTGTTTATTTTTTTTTTCATTTTATGTAAAAAGAGTTTTTGTTTGATTGCTGTAAGCCCCCCCCCCCATAAATTTTTCTTCATTTTCGGTGGGGGCTTATATTTGTTGTTGCTGCTGTTTTGTTGTTGTTGTTGTTGTGTTTTTTGGGGGGGCTCCACAAAAGAAAATTTACAGTAGTGACATAGAAAAGCAATGAAACTTCATTAATGTTTGTAAAAAATTACATGTACTCAGTTTTTACAGTCTAGTCGATCTACATTTTTTTTTTTTTTTTGGTAATGCTCAGTGTCATAAACGAAACCTTGGAATAACAAGTAACAGTATCTTTCCCACCCAATATTACATGCTGATAATGACTGTCAAAACAGCAATTAAACAGTGATAATGGCCAACATGCACAGCCTTAAGTGCGTGAAATTACAATTTGAACAAAGTTATTATACACTCCATGGTTATTGTGACACCATATGATTACTTGATAATAAAGAGCTGTCACGTAACTCCACCTTTTAACAGTTTAATTACACATGTACGCATTGTATATTTTGCATTAAAACTGTCTAGTTTAAGATTACAAGAGGGTTACAAGTAGTACAATAAGATCAAAGTTCAGATCTCGGTTTGAATCCAGTGTAGAGCCAGACTGGAACGGACCTAAATGGATGAAGTCATCCAACCATCACACCACCATCTTGGCAAAACACGCAAAACCTAGTGGCTATTGATCGGCACCATCTTTAAAGTTACATGATTTTTAACATTGTTTGTTCCCCGGAGTCAAGGGGTAGATGCATTCAGGGTCATGGCGGGCCTGGCTTGATCGCATTTCTCCATGGATAGGGGGCCTAAGTTTTGAGTCAAGGCACCTGAGGAGGACCTGGATGCTTCCCATCAAGCACTCTCTTGGGCGACCACTAAAACTAAAACACTACTAAATATCCTAGTCATTTTTTCAAGTCTCAAAGCACTTATTTTTTTTCATGACAGGATGCTAAAAAAATGTGAATTTTGAGACCCGTCTTTTTCGCTCGGTGCCAGTGCCTGAACCAAAGGTGCTGGGTTGGGCTGACATACATGTACATGTACATGTACTGTATACTCACGTGCTCATTGGACCATTTCCCCTGACCTTATCAACCCCAGGTAACCTCTTCCTGTTTTATTGGAAGATTCGACCTCTATCAATAATAATGTAGCTCTAGGGTGTAAATCCATTGGAAATAATTGATGTCATTCTTTGCCCTGTACTCAAAATAGGGCTCACTGATAATTTACCTGAATAGTTTAATTCTTATCAACGTGTGTGTGAGTGGTTGCGCTGTGGTTGTGCGCATTGCGCCGATCAGCAGTACAATCAGTCCCATCATGCGTCACTACATCCTGAACAAGAACTTGTACAAGCCTTTGAGTTACAAATAATATAGCTAGGGGGCGTACAAAACCATGTGACCGACCCGACAAGAGGCATTTTTGCCAGATTTTTGGCAATTTCTCAAAAACACTGCCACCTTCTGAAATGAAATTTTTACAGTTTAGTTTTATTGTATCTACAATAATATATAGGATTGAAACAAACAGTGAGTTCCAATTACCAAATATATGCAATCCCTTTAAAGTTTTAAGTTTATTTTCCCCGGGGGAAATTTTGTATTTTATTCACAGTAGAAAAAGAACTACCTACCCTGCGATCCAGTACATGCATTGTTTCGTCAGAGTTACTTGTGCTTTTTAAAACTAAACATTCCACATATTTTTAGATTTTATAAAATTGTGTTTTAATTTCACTTTTAAGACTTATGTTTGAAGTTGGTCCTGAGGAGTGCAAAGACCTTCCCGCAACAAGTTAACAAGAGCAGTTTGTAGCTCTCCTCATACTTCTTAAAATGAAGTCCTGATGTTGTACACGCGGTACACAGGATGCATAGTGTTAGCCAGAGGGGTGTCTGGGTGTCTTTTGGACACCCTGTTTTAAATTTGGACACTCTGTTTTATCATGGCATTTACATATATTGTAAATGTACATGATAAGTGAACAGTTTGGACACCCAGTTTTTAAATTTTCAGCAAATTTTGACACTCTTTTACCGAATCCTGGCTAAAACCTTGAAAGGATGGGCTAATGAACAACCTCTTACATGTGTACTCCTACATGTACATGTACGTATGACAATCACCAGTTTGTATTTTAGTCAAATGTACTGTTGTTTTTATGTGCAGTCTTTATTAGACTGCATACATAGACGATGTTACCTTTGTTTACCAAAAGAGTTACCTTTTACCGGTACTTTTCTAATGCATTTCCTGGCAGGAAAGATACTGCACTGGTCATATGGGAAAATTTACATTTTGTGTCTTAATTTTCACATAAATTCAAGAGTTTACAAAAGCTACAGCTGTACAACTTTTGAGATGGGGGCCCCTTCCTCATATCAAAAGTTGATAAAAATCAGACAGTGCAATCTCCATTTAAAATATCAGATTGAATGTTTTGTTGCCATTGAGCTGGGTAGAAATCATGCCTGCAGGAAGTCCAGACTCTGTGGCTCTTTTGTGACATTACTGGTCACATGGTATAATAACTGCAGACAATGTACTGTACATCAAATGCATTAAATGCTTGATTTGATACGTACATTGTTCATGTAAGGCAGTGTCCGATTCAAACGACTTTGGCTATGGGTATTGGCTGTATGATCCAGCCATAGCCACTGCCGAAGGTGTCATTTCGGAAACTACCTACTGTGTTGCAGACAATGTATTCACGTGTATTGTACAGTATGGACAATGCATACGTGCAGGTAAAATTTGTATCTCTCTTGCAGTATAATTTCAGGAGATAAATTGTTTGGAAATCCAATGTTAACATACGTGTACATAACCACAGCAATTTTTTCTTCAAAAATTATGCAAGCAAACAGCATGATGAGATATTTGTACAATGTGGCTATACAAGGTGCTGGTCTTAAAGGGAGGGTATGACATTGGTAATTAATACAAAAAATTAATGACCATAAAAACTTTGGTAAAAAGCACTGGCATGACTGGAGAGCTGTTGATATTTTATCAAGCATTGTTAGAAACGACCCCCTTTGATGTAATGTAGTTTTAGAGACAGAAGTAACTTTTCACTCACGAAATTCGAATCTGAATCTTGGCATTTGATATCTTGATATAAAAACATCAGAATTCCCAACCGTAAACAATAAAAAAATGCCACAAACAATGAATTGAAAAAATGAATTCCATTGCTATCGATCTGATGTGCCCTCCTTTCCCAATTTCATTTTTTTCTCGCCCCCATCCCAGCCCCTCCCGATAAAGCCGAAATTGAATTTGAGCAGAAATTGCGACGCCATATCTGCGAGTCAAAACAGTATCCAAACTATCAAATTAAAGATGATTCAGTTACAGAGATCACACACAAAAAAAGTCAAACTTGTCCCTCCAGGTGTTTTGATATTTTACAGGATGTCCAAAAAGTGTTGGCAGCTGTAGGAAAATTTGAAATTAGCCACCAGTTATCGAGCAAGTGTCATTCATTTACTGACACCCGACGTCTCGCATGTGCTGCTTGCTTGTCTGGCGAACAAGTAGCAGTTTTGTTTTCAGTTGTTCTGTCTTGGATGTCCCCATTGTCGTTTCCCCAGAATCTTCTCTGGTTGTCTCTGTTTCCCCACAATCTTCTCTGGTTGTCTCTCTTTCGCTGCGGGGTTTTCCTGACAGAGTTGTCGGCCAAGCTGCCGCAGTGCTTTTTATAGTAACAACGGCAGGTGAAGCACTGGCGTTGCAAGGTGGAAACTTGTGGGTATTCACCTGTGCTTGGTTGGCCCTAGGGGGGGTGAACCTTTCAGCATGTTTCTAGGGTTACATTTTGAAATTCCAGGTGGGCACCTGTTTTGTTTTGAGTAATACTTCCCTCCCCCCTTTTTCGTTTTTGAGGGGAGTTGCTAAATTATGAGTTTCGATATTTTATGCTTGTTATAGACAATGGCTGTACATTTGACAATGAAGTGATCAGTGGTAACTCTTTCATTGTCTTTGATTTAAAATGCTTCATCCACCTCCAGTGTGTTCACAGTTGTGTGGTGTCACACAATCACATTCTGACCAAATTATCATTGCATACATTTATTACCAGGCATGATATTCTTCCGACTTAAGTCTGCTTTCCGATTTTGTTGCCCTTGGAATAATCCGGGAAAAAATTGGGATTAAACAGCCTGAAAAGTCCATTAAAGCCTACACCATGTGCACATTATATTGGTCAGCCCTTGTACTCGATAAAATATTTATATTTTTTTTCCCCAAGGACCAAATATCATGCCTGTTATACACATGGCCCAATTTGCTTACTGTGCGAGTTTCCATTTCATAGCGCACGAAAAGGCATGCTAACCTTCCGGAGCTTACTGTATGAAAACGAATGACTGTAACAATGGAAATTCCATAGTGAACGCACAAGCTGGCCGCCTATTAATCTGTCTTAGAATTTGTTTCTTTCTGTTCAAACATATGTGCGCATTACAAGTCTTATTATTATTATTATTATTATTAAACGCCTTGAGTATCTTATTGGTAGATAAGTGCTAAAAAAGACTATATTATTATTATTATAATTTTCTTGCCAACCTGTGAAATACTCTTACGCACAAGCAAATTTTTCTGCTATAGTTAGCACAAAAATTTGCTTACTGTTAAGCAGCGCTATGAAATTGGCCCTGTAGACATGTAGCAAGAATTGTTTCTAACTTTTGTCCACATTGGCAGTAAATTGGAAAATACAAAAAGTTTTTCATAATTTCCCCCATACAACACTTGCACACATAAATGAAAAAAAACCTAAACTTTTATTAATCCACATTTTAAACATTGTTCAGGTGACACCCAAAGGCCCCTCTAGGCTAGCACCAGACTGTATGTTTTGTTATTGCGCCATTTTTATTATTTGACTTAGGCCTATTGGACTGTTTCGATATTAATGTTATTGTAACCTTTTATCAGTGTCTATTACACATTGAGTTACATTTTAAGTATAAATGTGTCTTTCTAAGGAAAAACAATGAATGGTGTCGCACATGTTACAGAAAATGCTGATCCATCTTCGTTATCACAATGCAGCCCTGCCCAAGAGTCAGTTTCATTTCAAGACAGGGGGGGGGGGGGTCACACTGTTTGCACAGTCCGAAGGCGGTACCTTTTGTAATTTTATTAGCCCTAAAAAATTTGCGTGGCAGAGAACCCCAGCCTCATTCATTAAGATTTTTCCTGGGCCCCGGGGGGGTAGGCTACAAAGCTAGCGTTCGGATGCTCAATTTACCTGGATTAAACTCGAACTCACTGACAGAAGACTTGGATTGGATGCGACGGCCCAGAAGGGACCCAACGACAACCGAGCCAATTGGCGTCGGCCGGTAAATTGCAGGCTTATTAAATTCTAACACTTGTGATATTGCACGTTGGACTATCGAACACAAAAAGAGGAACAACAGTTGCCTGCTTCCCCCCCCCCTCCCCTGACATCTGGACGGTCTCGGTGTGGCATAATTAGGAGAAATTCTCACTTGAGATATGAAATCGGAGAGACAAATTTGTTCACCTGGTGACGGGAGATGGGGATGGAAAAAGTGCACATGTGTGAGATACACTGTACATGTTTTATAAATAGACACTCATTGTTCCCTGTGGGGAAACAAAATACTTCCAGTGCTTAACCTCAAGTTTGTATTATTTGTTGGTTGACAGGGTTGAATTTCATTACCTACCTGACACCAGATGACCTCCAACCTCTATTGAAATGCCCACCCACCTCACTACCGACCTGACCATTTGTAAATCACTCCCTTTATCAATTTTTTAAGGGCTAAAAGGTATTTTCAAAAATAAATTTAACAATTTAATACTATTGAGCAAATCCACAAAAGTTTAGAATCAGTGCATTTTTATGACTCGACAGAGACGAGTTGTTTAGTTGTTTTTGTATTCAAATGTTGATCGAATTATTCCGATCAAACTTTTGAGGTACAACTGAGATTCAAAGGTGATACTACCCTCACTTGTGATAATCCAACTTCACCAAACCATTGTTCCCAACAGATTGAAACTTCATCAGTTTGACAAGCACAAAGCACACCATGGCTGAAAACCGGTACTCCATCGACTATGCTCGTATGGGGACCTCCAAGTGTAAGAAATGCAAACAGGGCATCGCTAAGAAGGACCCTCGCATCGCTAAGTTGGTCGCCAACCCGTTTTCTGAGGATGGAGGAGACATGAAGCAGTACCACCACGTCAAGTGTATGTTTGAGGCGCTGCAGCGGGCAAGGCCAACGACGAAGAAGATAGAAGAGCCCGACGATCTTGAAGGGTTCAACGTGATGGAAGACGACGTCAAGAAAATGATCAAGGAATTGATTGCAGGTAAATGTGAAGAAATGGATATACTCTGTGCTTTGTCATGTTCATTTAAATGACAAACTGACTAGCTTCCGTTGTAATTATTAGACAAAGTTAAATATATTTCATAAGAAGTAACTACAAATAAATATTAAACTTGCTGGTACAACCATGTGTAAAATCTCTTTTGTGGGAGTGTTGGCTCTGAAAAGAGCTGCTGTGGTTTTGACGTTTCAAACAGTATACTCTGCTCTTTTCAGAGCCAACACTCCCTCAAAAGAGATTTTACACATGTTGTACCGGCAAGTTTACTTTTTATTTATTTTTCCACACCATGCAAAGCTTCAAACAACACTTAAATATATTTCGTTTTGGGTGATTTTTTTATCACCTTTTACTTACTTAAAATAATTGCATTAATTCTTCAGCATAATAATAATGAAAACGATATAATATTTTTGGGTCGAACAAAGACAAAAATTGCTAGAACAGGATTTGAACCTGCGACCTCTTGTGCTTTTTTACTTGATAATAATATAAGACATTTAAAAAGCAGCTCCCAAGAATTAGTTAAAACTAAGAAAAATGAGTAAAATTGCTTTGAATAGTTAAAAAAAATAAAAATTCTGCAACACATGGCAAAAAGGGAAAGTTGCAAACTAGAAAATTCAAAGTTATTTGGCGGAAAAAAAGAAAAGAAAAACAAAAAAAATTGGATCAAGGAATTACCAAGGGAATGACATTGGTTGAGCCTTCGAGGGCCTTCTGAAGAATCTGTATCAAGTTTAGTGTGTCAGGTTTGCTTGAAGGCAATTTTTTTGACCACAAAGGCTCATAAACCCTTACTCTCGAGGCCTTTTTGCCTACAGGTGGCCAGGCCTCAATCCTCCAATATCCTTCTCTCCTATAGATGTCACTCCACACCAAATTGTTTGAACTTGGATAAGATAGGAATGCCTGACCCTGTGATAAGCACTTGTTGTATGGGCCTACTGGCCCCAGTCCTTCTGAATCCTTCATTTCTGCGAAGAGGATACAGAAGTCCCCAGCAAACTGCAGTATGCATATCGGTGCATTTACACATTAGAAAATGCACATTATGTCATTTGAGAGCGGCGCTTTCGGCTAGAGGTCAAAAGATGGTTTCTCATTGGCCTATCATGTGCGCCATGCCGCATGTCAGATACATACACGTACAAGTATGTGCATTTTCCATTGTTTCATCAGTGTTTTACCACTAATATGGCGACAAGATGACATAAATGCTAAAGGGCCATAGCAGGGTATATCCTCCATGATGTAACTGGGTATTATACCAGGCATAAACCAGTTCAAGCAAGCTAACAATACAACAGGTTCCTCTGTTTGCATTTTGCTGCATCAAGCAGAGTTTTCGTTTCCACTGTGTTGCATTTGGATGCATACATACAGTAGCAGGGTGCCTAAAAACAGACTGACAATGGTTTGGGTTGAGGTATCTTAAAGTGTGGGGTTGGGGAAAAATATACCGGAGCTCGGCTCGATATCACAAAGAGAGCTCTAAGACTGATCCTCAGACGTGCATCATTCTTAACTGCTAAGCAAAGTGTGATGTCACTTTACGATGGTAATCTTGTACTTTGTGAAATGGAGCCCCGGGACTTACATTGTATTGGGTTGTGAGGATACTGTCTCACTGTGGAATTTACTCGACTTGGGCCTGCGGTCCATTTCCACACCTACATGTATGTAAAAATAGCAACATAATTTGTCCCCTTAAAGGGATTGTAAAGACCTTTCTGTTGTTGATAAACAAACTGCACTGGTTGGCATGGCCGGCCGAATGTTGGCAAACACTCAATCGTGTTATTGTTACAGATGTTGTGACCAAATTCAACATTTTCTGCAAACTTTCAATTAAATAAAATACCTCACAATCACATGCTTGGAAACTGCGGCCATTTGTTTTTGTTTTGCATTTATTGCTTTGATAGTTTTCCAACCTCGGTTGGCAAAAACTCGGGCTGTGACAAGTTTCTCAAAATGCATTACACTATCCAAAGCTGCTGTACTTCTTACCAAGTAAGTTTTTATGGACATTCATTGTAAGAGTCATTACCAAACGTGTACAGATCGTAATCTAAATGCATGATAGTGTTTGGTGTACATGTAGGTATTATCTGCCACCTGGTATACTGTGTGAGCAATAAGTCATGGCAATCTCCACAAAGGAGTCTTGCTTATCCTATCAAGAAAATGTATTGACAAGCTTGCTAGGGGAGGCGTCACATACATGTACATATGTAGAGACAACATCAAAGTCCTTTCGCTTCTTTGTTGTCAAAGTGCACCGTAGGACACAAACATCAAGTAGATAGATCTCTCAGCAACAAAAAGCAAAAAAAAAAAAAAAAATCAGTTCTGAGCTGTGCAATGTGTTAATATCAACAGAGCGTCCCCCTCCCTGCCTACCCAGAATGCTGGAGATCTTACTCGTGCAAATAAATGATCTATTGATACAGAGTTACTGCATCTTCATCACCAGGGGACTCTAACTTCCCATTGTCCCCCCTAGGCTAACGAGGCCGGAAATTACACTGTATCTCACTCCATTCTCGGACCCCTTGCCCTACGACCCCCCTGCTAGGGGGAGAACATTAAGTGTTGTGGCCAGGCGATTGCCGATCACACGACAAACCGCCTCCTCAAGAGAAGATGTGAAGACATCAGTCGACACTGTATCCCATGTCCTCTTTGCTCTGCACTCCAACTTGTCAAGGCTCGTCTCACTTAATCCCCCTGGCCAATGATGTCGTCTTTTTTCTTCTCATCCTGTCGTGATTGTTCCCCAGTCCAGGCCTCAGTTCAACTTTTTCAATTGGTTTTGGCCCCCAGGGCGGAGCTGTTAGCTCTTGTAGTGTAGAGACTTGGACTCCCGTTTGTTTTACCGAATGTGGTCCTACACCGCTGTGGTGCTAATTGCCTGATTTGCATTCAGGTAGGGACGTCGGCCTAAAACCAGGGGTGTACTTTGCGTGCTGTTGAACATTAACAGCTTCTTCTAATCATTTAGCTTGTTGATATTCTGACAGGGAAATCTTGCCTGAAGACAAACCAAGTCTCAAGTAGATCTGTTTTTAGATTGTTATAGGCTGACAGCTCGGAACAAAATTCTAACGAGTGGTCGCGATGCTGGAATGTCAAAGCGGGAAAAACCTGTACTTATGCACGGGGATCGGAAACTTGGCATGATGGGCAGCCCATCCGTGATGTTTCTCAACTCCTCAAAATGAGAAAGGAGAGGACGCACATTCTGCCCTCGTTTGTTTCCTCTTCCAGTCTCTATTCGGTAACAATGATGCGAGTGAATCAACTTCGTCACTATTATTATGTAACGGTCATATTGACAAACTACGTGTTTTTTTAAACGCATGGACTGGACACGTTAGGCAAGTTGACTGTATTTTTGACCGCATGAGGGCGCTTTCAACAGCAAATTGCCTTGCATCTTATTTTGACTGTTTTTTATCTTGTGTCAATGAATAATAATAATAGCACCAACAATGAAAAACCTATTTCCGATTTACTTGTTAAAGTGCATCACGTAAATTTGGTTCACACATGCCCTCACGTGATCAAAAATACTGCGAAATGTCGACTCATAATGCTTTCACCCTGTCATTCTGAACAGTTTGGGGGGGGGGGCCAGATCACACAAAAGGTTTCATGGTTGTTAGAAGTGATTACAGCTGCTTTGGCCCTACCAGAAATGGGATCAATTCATGAAGCTCCGCCCCCTTAATGCATGGACGGATCATAACCGCAACCGAGCAAGCTTGGATAGAAGAATAGCATTACAGCATGTGAATAAACTGTAGCTGTTTATGTTGTTGCTGTTAAGTACACTATGCCACAGCACGGTTACCTACTCGATGATCAAGGGGCGGAGACTCGGGTGTCGTTACCCACGTGAGTGCTATTTCTATGCATATGGAGATGCTCAATGGATCAGTGTATTTAAACCCCCCCCAAAAAAAAATAAATAAATAAATAAATAAATAAATAAAAATAAAGATAAATAAATAAATAAATAAATAAATAAATAAATAAATAAATAAATAAAAATGTGCAGCAATACTTGATCTTGTCATTTGCAATCCTACAATGCACAAGGAAAAAACACGAATTGAGGTACATGTTAGAAAATACAGGGATGTTTTCTGTCATGTATGTCATGTCTGTGATTATTTACGTAACCCTATATGTACAACAGGGTTCTCCCCAGGTTTTTTCAAAACTGTGGGGCATTTTGCAAAAATGTGTGCGTATCGGCCTGATATGCTAGCTTGTGCATGGGAAGAACCCTGCACAGGTCTGGAACTATATCGAGGACAAGTAGGCCATGGCCTCTTTTGCCCTGGTCTTGGCTTTGGTGCCCCTTCAAAGGTTTCCCACAGACTTTAATATTTGTTTCCAATGGAAGTGCCCTCTGTAAAATGAAAACCCCTTTGCCCGCTGAAACATTAAAGTCCAACCCTGCATGGAAAAAAAAATCAAACACTTTCGATCTCTGGCCGTGCTCCGTGGTCATAATGGGTTGATGTGGCTGGCGGCCAAAGGCGCCCTTGCATGCCTGCTTCTCGAACACGTTGTAGCCGCGTCCTTCGCAATTCAGCTCTTAGCTGCCAGTAAGGATGATTAGCCTCCAAATTATTATTATTATTATTATTATTATTATTATATATACACTAACTCTCTTATTCCACAAAATTCCACAAAACTGCCTACCCCTTAGGCCTACAATGTACATCTGTGCAACATTTACTTGCTTTCCATAAACTTTTGCATTTTATTCACCAGTGCACAAGTGCCATGAAGTTCCACTGTAAAATAAGCGAAGTCCCATACACTGAAGTGTTGCATAGAAAACTTTAGGGCTTCCCCTTTAAGTTGGAAAGGTAGTGCATTCTGCCCTACCAGCCAGGCTCCTAGTGGATGATACCCATGCCTACATCCTTACGGACTGTAAAGGGGGTAACCCTGTTTCAGCCCCAGGAGTACGTGCCCCTGGTGACATTTGATTTGGGTGGATAGCCCAAATCAGTTAAGTGTAGCCCTCATCTTGAAGTGGCCGCCCAGCCTTATGATGTTAGGCGATCTCTCATAAAAAAAATTTTTTATATAAATAAATAAATACATTTTTTAAAAAGGACTAACGTATGTGGAATTGACCTGCTACGCTTTCCCAGTGTCTTGTTTGTTTTCCAGAGGCCATGGTACTACATGGTTTAGGTCTCTGGATGACACTTTGTTTTTTTCTGAGGCCATACATGTAACTATATATAAGTTGAACCATGTTCTTCAAAGTTCCACAGTCTGCTGTAGTACTTGGTGGAAATGGAACTTTTAGTTTTCTCACTCACACACAATGTTCTTTAAAATTTCACAATCTGCTGTGGAATTGTGTAGAAGTGCATTTCATTGATACAGTAATATTCTTCTAAAATCAAGAAAATTACAACTTTCTGTAATTCCGTAGAATAAATCAGTTTGAATAAAGTGAGCTGATTTTAGAGGTACAAGCATTTCCCTTACATGATAAGTTCATCTTGTGTTACATAGCACACGAACAGGAGAAAACAACTAACTTTTGGTGTATTTTTTATTATGGGTCCTGAAAGTGCTGTCTGCAATTTAACCCAAATTGAAAACAAATAACGATCGATTTTTATTGGTTTGAACTGAGACGTGGAGCTGTTTGTTTAGCACATTGTACCCTGTGAAAGTAACCTGTGGTAGAATCCACATGGAGCAGTCAGGACACCCTGCAGGTGTGACTCCTCTGGATCGAGCAAGAAGCGGGAATTGTTTGCGAGATACAGTTTACAATCCCCACAGGAAGGCCTTCAAAAGGGGTAACTCAACTGGCATAAACAATTTTCAAGCCAACTTTGTTGTCACTTCTTTCACTGTACAGTATGCAATCAACAGTATTGGATGCTGATGTTCTTAATATGCAAAGAAGAGACCAGACTATGTTCTCTTCAGGCACAAGCATATAGGGACGTTATGCGCGAATTGTGGGACAATAGGTCCCCTCCCCCCAACAAAAATAATAATAATAACAATAATAATGTAATAATAATAATAAATACAAAATATTTAAAAATTAATAATAATATTATTAATAATTTGTTTTTTTACCCTTACGCTGATGTGTATTAAGCACTGTATACTCAGTACTTTCCCGAGTTCTGTTAAAAAAAAATCTGGAGGCAAATCACTCGGTGGGATTCGAACCCATGACCTTTACAATGCCAGAGCCAATGTCTTTCCACTAGACCACAGAGTTAGCCCGGTGGCTAGAGGCAATTTGAATCCTAGGTTTTAGCAGCGGGTACCGCAACGATTCAATAGATGTTAATTTTTGCATCGGGATAAAGAATATAATTTGGTTTTTACCCTTACACCGATGTGTATGAAGCACTGTATACTCAGTACTTTCCCGAGTTCTGTGAAAAAAAAATCCACAGGCAAATCACTTGGGTAATAATAATAAAAATAAGAATAACAAAATAACGAAGAAACAAAACTAATTTTAAAAACTGTATTTTATATTTATATTTTTTTTGAAAGGGGCTTTGTCATCATGTTCAAAGCAGGCAAAGGCATGTGGCTGTACATGGAAATATGAACTCCCAAACCAATTATTGCATGTGTGCCCCCCCCCCCTACATATCAAATCTATGGAGGGCGCATACAGTAACTTGGTGAGAGTTCATCATTCCAAAGGCCTGCTTTGATAATGACGACACAGCCTCTTGAAGACGAAATTCACAAAAATCATAAAATAAAACCATTTAAAATGCTCCAGATTGCACAGTAGAGCTTTAAAAAACCAAACAAAAACAGCAAGTAATAATAATACTGTAATTAATAATACCAACATTTATAAAGCGCACTAATCATGCACCCATGCTCTAACGAAAAAATGGCTCTAGTCAAAAGATAAACAGGTACAATTGTATGGACAAATTAAAATAAAAAATATTCCGAGGACCTCGTTTCAATGTACCGTGTCTTGACTAAACATTTCAACATTTGGGTCCAGAATGGCACACAGTCCGGGAAAAAACCTGGGGGAAAGCCCTGCTGGACTATTTGTATTCTTTCACTCTCATCAATGTGGTTCTTAAAATATGACTGGAAATGTAACACAAGACCATGGCAGTGTAATAAAGATAAATCCCTGTTAGGCACAGCGATATTTATCTTACTTTTGTGTCACCAAACCCAACCGACGCTGGAATGACAAATACAAACTTGGCTCTCAATGTTTCGTAAGTATGCTCTGATTATCCTCGGAAGGAATCCTAAAGCTAGGATCATAGGCCTACTTTAGTAACGACCCCCACGAGAGATTGTGTACATTTTTATCGGAAAGCCAACATGTATTTGTTATAAAGATGGTAATGGTAGTAAGCATTCAGCAAAATTATTTTGTCTGAAGTGCCTCCATCGATTAAAGATAAATAAAAGACTGTCAACAAAACTTGAATCTCCAAAGATCGCCTGCAGGCGACTTTTTGAAATTTCCATGGTGTTCGTTTGATTACTGCCCTCAATAGGGCCAGAGATGTGGTTGGTACATGCGCTGTCACCTCGCTAAACGTGGATGGATTCGACATTCTTGATGACAATACCATGACTGTTTTTGCTGTGGGTTTTTTTTGCAATGCGTAGTCACTGTATTCAGCTGCACCTTTCACTGGTGACTTTTTGTCTCTTTCTGTATCAATTTGCCTTTAAATCAGCATTACGTTGACCTAAACTAATCGATGACCCTACACGTACCTTTAAACTAATGTTGCTTTGCCTTGGTTACTCATTTTCAGTAGCTCAACATTTTTACTGTACCAGAAATTTGTGTACAAGACCAGAATCAAAATGAGAAAAAAACTTCCTGAGTCCTGACAACATGCATTTAAATGTTTTTATTTGAACAATTAAGCACTTAGGGCCCATTCAGAATAGTTAATGTTAAACAATTTCTTTCTTTTTTTTGTCGAAATTGTTTTGACCCACCCACCCCAAATTTCGACTTTTAAATATTGAATGGCTTCATAATATGATCTACATGTACATGTATACACTGGAGAACAAAGTAATGCCTCAAATCCATGCTCAAATGAACCAGATATTTTAGATCAAAGGTGTCCAACATCAGTAGTTTTTCAATATCTTTTCCTGGCTTAAACAAACAACTTTGTAGTTTAATCAGGAATGAAATTGACAATCTTGGCCTGCTGGGAATTGTTTCTTCTTCTTTTTCATTTGTTAATATTGTGTAATTTGTTTAAACAAAAACTGAATTTTGATTTTCAGTTATTTTGAATTGTTCAACTTTTTTAAACATTTGTAATCTGAATAGCCCCCCGATGTACGTGCATGTAAGAGAAGATTTATCTCATTTATCTCTTTTGGTATCAAGTATACTTTATTACTTTAAAGAATTGAAAGGTGTTTTCCAGACTCAAGGTCAACATTTGAACATACATGTAATTTGTTTCTGTTCAAGTTATTACACAGTGAGGTATTGTTATTCAATTGTAAAACACAACACTGCCGGACTTGTCTCGGTCTTGTGGTCCAGTGTAAACTTCTAGCCCTGATTCTTAGACGTAATAATCAGAGACAATGTTTAAATTCTTAAACAGCTCCTCTACGTTCTCCATGTACTTTCTATAGACACTGCAAGTTTTGCGCATATCGAAAACACAAACCAAACTCGAACGAACACTATATTTTGCTATGAAATCAAATCTTCTTTTATACAAACTTCTTGAAAATAAAAATACCCATATCAAATTGTTATAAATAATTTTTTGTATACAAATAATTTGTTTAAATTAACATTCATGACATTGGAACAAAATTAAAACTTGGGACGAGGATGCTTATTGTTGAAAACCCCATTTGCCAATTACGCCCGAATGTGTGCATCTATTACATAGGTTTAATGACAACATGACTGTCAGTTGGGCAAAGTTCTTAATTTTTTACAAGTAACCGGAAACGGAGGTCAAGTGTTATTCTCAGGTTTTCTTCGGTATTTTGTTGAATTGATTTTACTTTCATATTGCTAATCACTTAGTATAGACTGTGCAAGTCTCACGCATATTTGAACTTGTGGGACCATTGTGGTCCCAACCATATGGAGATTTACGTGGGCAAGATTTTGTTTTGTCAATTATTTTAGTTTAACGTGGTTTATGACCATGAAAAATGTACATGATGTTGGGAATGTAATACTTAGTGATAAAAAATGTGAAAGTAAAATCAATTCAACAATATGACGAAGAAAACCCGAAAATTAAAGTTGACCTCAGCTTCCGGTTGCTGCAAACAAATTTAGAATTTTGTGCTCACCTCTGATAACAAAACTTATGTAAACACTTGTTTTGGATGCGCGATGATAATCGCATGACGCTGTAATTGCAACGTAAAGCCTTTTCACTGCAGTCTATGGTTGTTGAGGCGTCAGCGTCCTATATAAACTGCGTCAAGCGTTAATTTTACACCCGTGTGACCTTCGCGAATCCACGGAAGTGGTTTCTGAAAAGTTAAGATCAAATAAGCATCCTTGTCCCAGAGTTTTAATTTTGCTTCATTAATAACTTAAACTTAATAAACTTCGTTTGACATGTTTTCTCGTTCCGGTACGCGCGAGACTTGCACAGTCTATTACACTCACAACAACATTAATAATTTATAGCCATAAACAACGTTAAACAAAAATAACTGAAAAAACAAAATCCCGCCCACGTAAAACTCCATATGGTTGGGACCACAATGGTTCCGAAAGTTCAAATATGCGCGAGACTAACACAGTCTATTACCATGACTAACAATTCAGTTTTTTAATATCACACACTGCTCCAAACCAACTTCATTTTGTAGATAGTGACGGCAATAAAGTCATGCTGGTGTGAACTTTTTTCCCTGTTTGTTTATTTTTTGTATTTCTTATCCCGTATTTGCCCTTTCGTTTTGACGCTATCTCCGAATACTGTCTCCTTTCCATATTAAAATAAAATGTTCCTGGGGCCATGACCCTGACAAAATTTAATTTTCTATTTATTTAAAAGTGAGATGCGTGCAACTTTTTTCCAATTGAAGAAGCTGTACTTTAATATGTGTACATTGTATGCGGGTCAAACCATCCTTGTAATTTTACATGTGTTGCATCAATCTGTATTAATGGAGTGTACTGTAATGGATGAATCTTACAAGCTAAACTCAAGGTCAGGTTGCAGAGTCATGCAAGCATTGGATCTCTAATCCCGGATAAATCAGATGAAGTGCATTTCATTGTTAAGCTAGGACATGGTTAGACCCATGACGTGCTTCGCTGCACCCAGGTGTACACATGGACATGAACTGTGTAAAGTAGGGGCTCTGCAATAGTACAAGGGGCTGTGATGATATTTAACATAGGTGTCAATCAATCAATCAATCAATCAATCAATCAAATCAAGTGAGCTCGCGCATTGCTGACATCGACCCTCTCCACTGGTTTCTAGTAGTATGCTTCAAGCTTGTGCTAGTACATTAAAGTCAGGGCCATTACTGCCAGAGTGGAACTCCAGGGTGTCAGCGAATGTTACTGTAGGATGCCTCGTGATTTTCTTTCATGATGGGGATTCAAGGATTGAATTGAGGGATAATTCAAGGTTGCGGATACTTGTACATGTACCTGGTTGCTACTCAGGGCTCGAATTTGGGGGGAAATCCACAAGACCACAGGGCTTGTGGTTCAAAATGTTTACTGGACCAGAATTATTTTTACAAGACCAGAATCAAAATAAGAGAAAGCTTCTTAACCCAGTTTAACATGCATTTAAAGGCATCGTACACGTTTGGTAATTGTCAAAGACCAGTGTTCTCATTTGGTGTATCCCAACATATGCATAAAATAACAAGCCTGTGAAAGTTTGGGCTCAATTGGTCATCGAAGTTGCAAGAAAATGATGAAAGAAAAAACACCCTTGTCGTACAAATTTGTGTGTTTTCAGATAGGAATAAAAACTTCTTGCAAGAAGTTTTTAATTATTTTAGTGAGAAATTACCTCTTTCTCAAAAACTACGTTACTTCAGAGGGAGTCGTTTCTCACAATGTTGTATACCATCAACAGCTCTCTGTTGCTCGTTACCAAGTCAGTTTTTATGCTAATATATATTTTGAGTAATTACCAAACAGGTACAGTGCCTTTAAGTTAACTGTTTTTATTTGAACAAAGCGCTAAGACATGTAAGAGAAGATTGATTTCTTTTGTCTTTATGGGTATCAAGTAATTCTGTCATTACTCAGTAGAATTGAATAGTATTTGATCAGATCAAAGTCAACATTTAAACATATTTATTTTAGAGAAAGATTTAATTTTTCACCCATAAATTTAAATCTGGGAAGGCTTCAGGCATGAAGCCTTTCTCAGGCATCTGAAAACACAAGTCTATGCAACAAGGGTATTTTTTTCTGTCATTATTTTCTTGCAACTTCGATGACCAATGAGCCCAAATTTTCTTTGACAATTACCAAAAGTGGGTGGCGGGGGGGAGGGGAGGGGGGAACAGTTCACTTGTGGTGGCTGTATTCTGAGTTTGGAACACTCTCCCAAGGTCTCCAAACATCTGCATCCCTACAGTGTTTCAAGTACAATCAAAAGACTTCTCTGTTCAGTCAATCTTTTTTTGAAAGTTATACTAAAATATATTGATTAACCCAACATTGTCCAGATACCAATTCTACAGACCCTTCCATCCAAAATTAAGAAAGCCCCATTCCCTGGAATTATAAATGTGATTTTGGGTTTATTTTTTTACATTCAAACAGTGGACGGAATTTTGTCACAGAAGTGTCTGTCCAATGTTCGTACTTGACTTATTTTCCATCTTTATTTTCTTAATACCCACAGCAACATCCCAGTTTTACTGCTTTCAAGATGTTAGGATTATTACTGGCACAATATTTTGAAAGTTTTCATTATTATTATTACTCTTTCTGAACTTTCCAGGCCATGTCTATCTTTGTTACATACATGTTTATGTAAGTAACACTTTTTTCAAATGGTCTTTTAGAGTTAAGGTCACAGATTGTTTTGATTTTGTTTTGCTATGAACAATCATGAATAGCTTTGAGTGTACTGGAAAAGACTGCCACAAAATAGTTACTTTTGTCTCACTCTCCCATGCCGGTTTTACAAAATTATCTTTTGGCCCATTGGGGTGGAATAGACCGTGTAAGTCTCGCAACGATAAGGGCATCATTGAGCATCCAGGCACCTCTGAGCCATCAGCTATGGGAGATTAACGTGGGTGCAAGTTTGTGTGATTTTTGTTTCTGTCACATCACTTTTTTCAACCCCAAAAACATATTGGTTGAATGATTGCATTTAAAACTAACAATGTAATAAATAAAAATAAAATAAAATCTGGAAACTTAACAGAAAATGAAGAAATAGTGCTCAACCTCCAACATCCAGCTTGAAGTGTAAAATTGTGAATTTATGCCGACTGTGTTGCGAAAACCATGTCAACTGTACTAACAAACCGAAGTTGGGTTATATTTTAAATTGGGATATTTGTAAGTGCTTCCTTACTAGCCCCAAAACAGACCTTGTGGCGCATGGATTTTACGTGATGTTGCATGGCAGTCGCCGGATTAACGATGTCCTAGTTACACGCGGTTTGGGTGTAGGTCAAGGATCACGACGATCACCTTTTTATTGCATGTTCTTTATGGTCAAACGTGAAGCAGAAATTAAGGTCACCTTTAAAAAATCCAAAACAAAATCCGAGATTTGCGAAATTGTTTATTATTTACAATTTCTATTTTAAGCTTTTTTTTATTCAAACCATATTCATTGGGTGAAATTTATTAAAACATCATAGTACAAGTTTTTTTCAAACACAACTGCCACAATACACACTGTAGAGCTGCTATTTGTGGAAGTGTCGTGGCCGAGCGGTTAAGAGCACCGAATTCAAACTCTGGTGTTTCTGATCAGCAGAGTGTGGGTTCGTATCCCCAGCCGTGACACTTGTGTCCTTAAGCAAGACACATAACCATTGCTTCGTCCTTCGGATGGGACGTAAAGCCGTTGGTCCCATGTGTTGTGTAACGCATGTAAAAGAACCCAGTGCACTTATCGAAAAGAGAAGGGGTTCGCCCCGGTGTTCCTGGTTGTGGCTGCTGAATGCGCCATAGCACCTTGTAAAAAACATTATAAGGTGCTACATAATTGGGTCTCATAATTCATAACTTCAATAACCCATCTTTCTGTTTAAAAAGTATATACTAAGCGCCTTGAGTACCTTGTTTGGTAGATACGTGCGCTATATAAGACTTCGATATTATTATTATATTATTATATTATTTGAGGTGCCCGGAAGTCCAGATTCTCGCGAAAGCTCGTACGCTCTCGAGGTCAACTTACACAGTCTATTGCCCAACTTGTGAACAAGTACAGGTCTTGTTTATTCACAAAGAAGTGGGCATTCACTTTGTTGTACCTTATTGAATGAAGTAAGTCCAGAAGTGTTGTTTCAGTTTCTCTTTGGAGAGCCATCCCAGTTCTTTGATCATGACCGGGACCAGTGGTTGATTTATTGCGGGTGTAGTGAGAGAGTTGCGACATAGAGTTACCACTTTTCTTTGGTCACGTGGTTGCTGGATGCCATTTCCGGTCCAAATGCAGCACAACCCAATGTGCAGCCTAGTCTGGCACCCTGTGTGCACACATGCAGGGTTTTTTTTGACCGAAAATGGCTTTTAATCGCAAGTTGTCGCAACTCTCTTAATAAACGGCTCTAGTGATTCCCAATGAAGTGCGCCCTCTATAGTTTGCCCTAGAGAGGCCATTTTTGCAGTACATCATGGGAAAAGGTCAAACATGTTTTTACATGTAGTCGCCTCACGGCGCTTGCCGCATGATCTCAATTATTTAAGTTTGTCGTGGTTTGCAAAGCGGCAAGATGTTATTTTTTTCTGTGTTTACGTAAAGGCGGTATGTTTTGTGAGGCTGGTGAGTGTTTTCCAATTCAAGACAGCCATTTAAAGAAAACACAAACGCTAAAGTCCACACCCTAAGAAACACCGCTCTCTTATAATCTTCATCAAGCGACAAAAAGATGCACTTTTTGTTTTTGTAGTGCATATATTTTTGTATGTACACTTAAAGACATGCAGAAGAAAGTGTCTGCCATTTCCCAAGCCTATCAGTGCAATTAAGTGAACACACAAGTCGGGTGTGAAGCCTAGTCGTGCTGCATTAAACGTACAGTACATTTCTTATTTGTCTTGTTACAGTGCCACAGAGCCGCCCTCTTGTCTTTGCCCGTTGTACATTGTAAGAGTAAATTAAGCACCAATGGAATGCAAAAAGTGTCAAATATTCCAACCTTAACCCCTTTTTTCACGTCGGGAAACCAAGTCAACTGTGACTGCTTCAGACTCAACAATCTTGGTGGTTAACTGACCGGCTTGAACAAGATTTAACGGAGATGATACAAGAAGGATAAAAAGGGTGGGGGTTTATCATTGTACTGTGAAGCTGATTGGCGTTTAGAATGCTCCAACCACCCGGCAATGACATTGAGTATCATCAAACTTCAAAGAGATTTACGGAAAAGCCTCCAAAGCGTAGACCCACTCCTCCTAGGATCAACGTGTGGTCTTCAGACAGCTTGTCAGAAAGAAGAGAAAAAGAACTTCTCTGATGCTGATGAAAGGTGTACATCAGCTCTGCAAGTCCTCACGGATGTGTGAATTCCTAAATCTTGTCTTTCAAACATCCAAAGCGTCAGGTAACCGCGGTGAACAAAGAAATTCCTCTATAAGACAAGCAATAGAATTCCCCACCCCCTCCCCCCACACATGGGGCTAAATGAATTACTGTGGTCTACAGAGATTAAAAGTAGAAGGGTCGAAGAGTAAGTCCCGACTTGACCAAAGTGTTAACAAGATTATGGTGAGAAGCTAGTATCATCCAGAGGAATAAGCTTCTTGTATCACATGTCACTTCTATGTTGAATAACTCCCTTCAAGATCAAGTACACAGTATAAATTCCTTACGACAGACGGGTCAGCAGTGACAGGCTGACGAACTTGACGCTGGTGCAATGCCCACTTCAAAGATACTTCTGCTATAGAATAAAAGTTAATCAACTCAAGACAAGTCACAGACCCCTAGGTTTTAAACTAGCGTCTTGAAACTCGAGGTGCAGTTACGTGCTATAGATTCCTTTTTTTATTTATAGTGTACCTAAAGGAAGTACAAATTTGTTAATTCCATCAGTAAGGCTCAAATTTTGGGTTGCAGGAATTCACAAGGTGACAGGGCGTGTAGCTCAAAAGTTTTACTAGACCAGGATTTTCTTTTACAAGACCAGAAACAAAATGAAAAAAATGAAATTATACAGTTTAACATATAAACTGCAGGCGTGTAATTTCTCAGGATTTTTCCTGATGTCAGGATTTTTTTCCAAATCTCCTTGAGCCTTCCTTCAAATTTTGTTGAAAAAAAGTAAAGCAGTCACCACAGGGAAAAAGAAATAGTCCACGATGTGTCTGAACCTGTAGTTTTGTATTTCTGGTGATGCACAGAGTCTGTAAACCTCCTGAATGGTAACATCTGGGAGGTTCTTACAAATCTCCTCCCTGAAACTAGAATTTTCTGTTTCGGACCACCCACCACACCTTTTCCATTTTTTTAATTAAACTTGCAATTTCCTTTCAAAGGTTTCCAACGAAATGTAAAATTGCGTATTTATCAGTATACAAAAAATTGTATCCAAATGCATAAATTTCGTGTACTTCTTTGGTTTGAGTCTATTTTTATGATTTACCGTATAACTGATCCATCTTGCAATGGTTTCCAGTTTGGCATAACATGATACCAGTTTCATACATGTCACACAAGGGTTGGACAATTTAAACAACAGACTGAAGACCATGCCATGCTGTAAAATTTTCTTTCCCCATGGTGGTAAAGGCCTCCTTTTAATTCAATGCACAGCACCCATGTGTGTGTTACACTCTGTGGAAAAAGGAAATTGCCTTCACCACACTAGGGAAAAACATTTTTCCACCTCTAAAGAAATCCTGTGCAGAACCCTGGGTATAATTAAGATGGTCATGGTGGTGGACAACTTCCCTTGAACTATTTTTGCCTGAAGTGCCTGAGTCCAAAAACAGATGTTTGAAAACAGTGAAAACCTATAATAGGGTTCTCTCCAATTTTCTTGTGACTCCGATGACCGATTGAGTTTATAGTTTTTGAGAAATAAGTAAAACAGTGTTGATCTTATTAGATGTTAATTTTGCATCAGGGATAAGAATATAATTTGTTTTTACCCTTCCACCCATTTGTATTAAACATTGTATACTCGGAACTTTCCCGATTTCTGTGAAATAAAATCCACAGGCAAATCACTCTGGTGGGATTCGAACCCACGACCTTTGCATTGCTAGAACAGATGTCTTACCACTAGACCACAAGCTAGCACAGTGGCTAGAGCTAGTTTGAATCCTAGGTTTTAGCAGCGGGTACCGCAACGATTTAATAGTGTTGATCTTGTGAGTCCAAACTGCGATGTCGGAAAATAAAGAAAAAAAATAAAGGGGTTTTTCACTATTTTCTTGTGACTCCGATGACCGATTGAGCTTAAACTTTCAAAGGTTTGTTATTATAATGCAATGTTTGGTCACACAGAGTGCAGATTTTTGACTTTGCCTTCTTGTAGTTTGTCAACCTTTCCTTTTTCTGTCTCCTTGATTCACAGACCTGGCGACCAAGTCTCAAAACAAAGCCAAAACTCCAGCCAAGAAGAAGGTAGTACAAAGCACTCTCTCGCCAACCGGCAAGGTCACTTCGCCTTCAAAAAGCCCCGCTGCTACTGCACCTTCAGGTAAGGAAACTTTTTAAAAACAGCAAATCCGTTTGTGCGTCAGTTTACCCTAACGCTTTTACAACATGAGGGAATCTTAAGAAGGATTGTGGCTATCATCAAGAAGCAAATCTCTGATGAGAAACGGAGGAGCAGTTAATTTGTTGTACTTTTCACAATTTTATCCTAACAGCAGTTTTAATTGCCTTCAATTTATGCCTCTTTGTATCAGATAATGTCAACCTAACTGCCACCCCCCCCCCCTAGTAACACCTGACCTTGGGCTTGGGTAATGTACATGTAAATGTACATCTGATGATCGAGCAGGGATTAAAGAATAGTAAAGGGGCGTCAATATTTTCTTTCGATTGAAAGCGTACGGCGTGTAAATTACTCACTTAAAACACTTTTACGTGTAAATGAATGAAAGATTTAAAGGGAGGATGTACCTTTGGTAATTACTTGAAAAATTAGTTACCATACAAATTTACTTGGTAAAGAGAACTGGAGAGCTGTTGGTTAGAAATGACCCCCTTTGAAGTGATGTAGTTTTAGAGAAGGAGGTAATTTTTCACCCCAAAGTTTGAATCTGAGAAAGACTTTCGGTCTGAAGCTTTTCTCAGGCATCTGAAAGCACACATTTCTATGCAACATGGGTGTGTTTCCTTTCATTATTTTCTTGCAACTTCGATGACCAAAATTGTTACTTTATGCATGTTGGGATACACCAAGTGAGGATACTGGTCTTTGACAATTACCAAAAGTATATCCTGCCATTAAATCCGGGTGTCTAAATTTGAAAGAGGTCATCTGGACTTACAAATCTTTCGTCTAAATTTCAAATCGGTCGTCTAAATTTCAAATCAGGTAGGGCGTATAGACATCCAAAAGACAACTTCTGACTCATTCACACCTTGGTCTGAAGTATTAATTTGCTTGCAGGTGACAGACCAATTTAGCCTGTTTAACTCTATCCCTGCCAAATACAACAGAATGTGCCAACCCATACTCTGTTGTACTGTGCTGCATTTTAGCAGGGTTATACATGGCCTTGGAAATGGCATGGCCATGTGCAATCCCAGTTGCAAGCAAACTTTGAGGCATATTGGTGCATTTAGCAGGGTAGATCCCTTAGTGCCAAGGCTGGCATAATCCTTTGTTATTGCATTTTGCTGTGATCTAGTGGGATATTTAATTCCACTGTGTTGCATTTTGATTCATTAATAGCAGGGTGACTGAAAACACCTGGTGGCAGTTGATATTGAAAAATAATTGTCGGCACACATTGTTCTAAGCCTCCGAATTGTAACCCTAACCAAAATCTGGATCCCTTGACTTCATTAAGATATTATGCCAATTCTACATGTACATGTGTAAGTAACTTCCCTTAAAGGCATCGTACACGTTTGGTAATTGCTCAAAACAAATATTAGCATAAAAAATTAATTGGTAACAAGCAACGGAGAGCTGTTGATAGTACAAAACATTGTAGGAAACGACTCCCTCTGAAGTAACGTCGTTTTTGAGAAAGAGGTAATTTCTCACTAAAATAATAAAAACTTCTTGCAAGAAGTTTTTATTCCTATCTGAAAGCACACAAATTTGTACAACAAGGGTGTTTTTTCTTTCATCATTTTCTTGCAACTTGGATGACTAATTGAGCCCAATTTTTCACAGGCTTGTTATTTAATGCATATGTTGGGATACACCAAGTGAGAACACTGGTCTTTGACAATTACCAAACAAGGTCAGTGCCTTTAAAAGCCCTACTGTGTAATCTTGGGCATTCTAAAATGGTCTTTATCTTTATGATTTTTGTGAAATTGATCTGAAGTAAAAAAATAAAATAAAAAGTATTTATTTATTTTATTTTTATTTATTTATTTATTTATTTATTAATTTACTTTGGGGGAGGGAGGTTATTAGCGGTAAACTACGCATATCGGCCCACAATTTGTGCATATCGACGCGTATTGGCCCACAATTTGTGCGTATCGACCCACAATTTACACGTATCGGCCCACAATTTGTGCGTACCGGCCCAATACGCTATGTAACTTGTGCGAGGAGAGAACCCTGCACTGATAAGCAATCGTTATTTAGGCTTGCAGTCGTCATTCCTCCACAAATCAAACAACTTCCTGAAGAGGATATTTGGGACTAATAACTACCAGAATGGTATCGCCACAAATAAGCGTTGACCACTTTGGGTCGGTATTCTGACAAATTTTCTGTACTTGTGCGTGGTGTTTTTTTTGGGTGGGGAACTTTTGGAGTTTCCGTAGTAATAATTTTCCTTTGAAAATATCATTGTTACAATGAAACCCTGACTTGACAAATGAAAGACAACAAAGGTTCTCATAATGAGCTCTGGGATTTGTTGTTCTTGTGTGAGAAAGTAATGACTATAGATGCGTTCACTGTGAATCACAAACCACGGCAAACCCTGGAATGTTTAGACTTAAAGGCACTGAACACGTTTGGAAATTGTCAAAGACCAGTGTTCTCACTTGGTGTATCCCAACATATGCATAAAATAAAAAGCCTGTGAAAATTTGGGCTCAATTGGTCATCGAAGTTGCAAGAAAATGATGAAAGAAAAAACACCCTTGTTTTAGTTAGAAATTACCTCTTTCTCAAAAACTACGTTACTTCAGAGGGAGTCGTTTCCTACAATGTTTTATGTCAACAGCTCTCCATTGCTTGTTACCAAGTAAGTTTTTATGCTAATATTTGTTTTGAGTTATTACCAAACACGTACGATGCCTTTAACCTCAAATTGAGCTGAATACATTGATGAACATTGAAGACAGCCTGTTCATTCAAGTGTAAACCCATGTATACAAAAAAGGACAAAGGTCTGGCATTGGGAATTACACAATAACCCACGGAAAAAGAGAAATGGCAAGCATGAATTCCAGTACCTTCTGTCCCCTTTGTACGGGTGGAAAGAACCGCACATGTAGGTGCATTCCTGTGCTAGCTACACAATGTAATCTCCAGGTGGATTATTCATGAAAGCCGTCCTGCTGACTAAACAAAATGGAGGGCGCTTCAAAGTTGTTCCGGCGACTAAAAAATGTCTGCCGTAAACCAATTTAGACAAATTTTGCAGAGATTATGTCATTCGACGTGAAGTGGTTTTAACAGGTCGGACACAGAGCTTGAAATACCCACTGGACCACTGGCCAATGTCTTGTGATTTAAGCACTGGGTCAGTAAAATCACAATCGAACAAGTCCAGCAGTCTAATGTCTTTCAAACCACATACTAATTTTGATTTACTTCAATGCATACATATGTACTTTACCTTTTCAATACCGAGTCTCAACTGAATGTTACAATGAGAAAGAATTACCTTTGGTCTAATTTCTGAGCTACATGTTACACTGCACAAGACCTGAAGTCTAGTGGGAATTTTTACTTGAGTCGTATAGTACATCACGTAGTACAAAAGGGATTGGACGCCCTTCGTTTAGCTATATGTAGCAACTGAAAGATGCATTACAAATTATGTATTACTTGCATTTATTGTATAAAATTATGTGTTTTCAAGGTGAATGAACACTTGGTTCAGGAGTGTCATGGCCGAGCGCTCTAGTGCACCCGACTTAATTTCTGGTGTTGTCAGAGTGTGGTGTTCAGGTCCTGGTCCTGGCACTTGTGTCCTTGAGCAAAGGACTTCAAACCATAATTGCTCGGTCCTTGGGATGGGACGTTAAGTTGTACAGTTGTTGGCTTTGTATTATGTGCATGTAATGCAGGGTTTGCCTTTAACTTTTTCATTGACTGGCCAGCAGGACCATGTTAGCTTGTTCCAATTTCATAAAGCATGTGAGCACAAAAACTTGCTAAGCACAGAAAACTCTTGCTAAGGAAAAAATGGGTTACAGCCAAAATACCATACAGTTACCACTGCTGTGACTGGTCCCCCACTCATTTCTTGCTTAGCAAAGAAATTTGCTTAGCAGAATTTTCTGAAATTGGGCCCTTTTCATTTCGCTAGTCCGTCAGCTTTTCAAATGAAATAGGGATCACTTTTCAACACTGAACTAGACAGCCGGACCACTTGAAGTGAATTTTGACAGGTCCTAAGGTGTTTTAACCCTATCATGCACCATTTATTTTAGTGATAAATTGATCATATGGACACATTAAATATTACTCGGTTTGCAAATGGTAACCGACTCACGTTGAAAGGATCTCATCATTTAAAAACATAGCTCTGCATACCTAGCAGAAAAATTAGTGCAAGTGTAACACTGAAGTCATTGATGTTTTGTGGTCCCTCAATCCTCAAAAGCACAAAGAGGAATGCCAAAGCATAATTGTCTTTCCTTTTTGTTCTTCTTCATACTTTCAGCCAGCACTTCAGCGGCACCATCAAAGAGCTCTGCAGACTTGACCGACACTGACACAAGTCATCCCGACAACTCATTCAGAGAGTTCCGTAAACTCTGTGCCCGGATCTCCGATCAGTCGGCTTACCTTTCCAAAACCAGGGAGGTTGCGACGTTCATCAAGAAAGGATCATCTGGCGGTGAGTAGTGTGATCAGTCATGAGATCGCTTTGTTGTCTGGGCCCAGTAACATGTATGTAGCATGTTTTACTATGCACTTTGCTAGATTCAGACATTTATGATGCATAATAAGGGAGAGAAGAATTTTTGAGTCACAGTGTAACAAAGACACCAGTGTCTCGGTTACGCGTGAAACTTTCGGCTTTTACTTCTTGGCCTACGTTTGAAGGTTTTCATTGAAAATAGCTGAATTACAGTATACCAATGATGTTTACATATTAACCTTTGAAATTTAAATTTTCACTGAAAACCTACTAAGTTATGGTAAAACAAGTCACAAGTTTCACACTGTAACAGGAAACTGAGACTCCGGTGTCTCCGTTACAGTGTGATGGATAGTTTTGGATCGTATATGAAAAGAAAAAATCTGATTCGAGAAATTGAAGTTGTACATTAAACGTATGAGCTATCCCCACCACTTAAACATGTAAAGAATATAGAAAGTACATTATTTTTTGAGATATAGCACCATGTCACGCTTTGGCCCCCTTATTTAAAGAAAGACCCACATGTACATCATGTACATGTACACTGCAGGTCTGACTTACATACATGTAGTATACGTGTTGCTATGATTGGATTGAGATCGGTAAGATGCATGTTTTACCGTGTTTGGTCGTGTAAGAAGTAAATGAAAAAGAATGGTTCATATTCAATTAAATCATGCAATATTTAGGATATGGTCGGCATTACCGAGTGATGGTCGGTGCCGACCAGCGTAGCTACAACCCTGATAATAATACAAAGCTGCTAAAGATGCTAGGTCGGATTTGATGCTGATTTGACCCCAAAATTTTGATTCATTTTTTAAATAGCTATTTTTATAAATTTGAGAAAGTTAGAAGCTTTTGTTTGAGGTATTGTACAAAGAAAATCTGCCAATGATTGAAAACGGTTTTAAAAAAAAGAATTAAGGCTTTCTCCTGAAGACGACCAGAGCACACTGATTGAAAAATTTAGAACCACCTCAACACATAGTGAGAAATTGTTTCATATGGTGTTGACACGAACCTTCCTACATCATACATGTATGTAGTATTCGTGGCGTGTCATGGCCGAGCGGTCTGGTTCACCGGACTCAAACTCTGGTGTTGTCAGCAGCAGAGTGTGGGTTCGAATCCCGGTCATGACACTTGTGCCCTTGAGCAAGGCACTTATAACCATAATTGCTTCGTAAAAAAGTTGGGAAGGTAGTGTATTCTGCTCTACCAGCAAGGCTCCTAGTGGATACCCATGCCTACATCCTTACAGACTGTGAATGGGGTAACCCTGTTTCAGCCTCAGGAGTAGGTGGCAACGTGCCCCTGGTGGCATTTGATTTGGGTCTACAGCCAAAATCAGTTCATTGTAGCCCTCACCTTGAAGTGGCCGTCCGGCCTTGTGATGTAAGGCGATTTCTCATAAAAAAATAAAACAGAAAGCAGCTGACTTCATTAAAGTAACAAAGACGCTTATTTGTTTTCTCTATAGATGGTTTCAAAGGAGACACATATCTGCTGCTGAAGCTGCTGTTGCCGGGTGTGGTCAAAAGAGTTTACAACATCAACAGTAAACAACTTGTTAAGGTCTTCAGCCAGGTGAGGTTCAGAATGGATGATGAACATTGTTTTAAATGGTGCACTTTGAATAAAGGTCTACTGATTAATCTGGGACATGCGATGGACGTGCATCATGTAGGATGCAATCTCTCTAACAAATCTCAGTTTCAACACCTTTTCTTTAAAACCCGAAGAACGACAATCGCAAAACTGCTGTGAAAAGCAATTATAGAGAAGCATCTTTATCAAGGACACAAGAATCATGACCGGGACTTGAACCCACACCCTGGTGGCTTAACCACCAGATCTTGAATTTGATGCGCTAAACCGCTCTGCCATGACACGCTTTGAATCTCTGGGATCTCAGCGTTGAACTTGCGTATGCCTCGACTGCAGGTGTTGTGTCTAGAATTTGTATGTATGCAATGTTTAACATTTGCAGCATAAAATGCTTGGTATTGCACATATTTAACCCTTTTAGGGAGCGTTCATATCTGTATAATTTAATTATCACCATACACCCAGACATGGCTAATCTTGTTGTTTTTTTGGCCCGTTATTTTCAGGAAAAATGTAAGAAAAATTATTAAGAAACAGAAATAATTGGTCTTTAGAATAGTAGATTCTATGTTAACATGGGAAATGTTGAAAAATGTCAATTCGTGCGATTCCTTTTCTTTGACCCTCCTGTTTGAGTGGAAGTACGTCAAATCTTGTGGCCGTTTGTGGCCGCTATGGGCATTTTGGCTCAAGCTGCTTGCGGCCGCTAGGGTCTCTTATGGGTTAATATAGGGCACTGCTAGAATGAAGACAATAACTGCCTGTACATTATAAACTGATTTGCAGGACTGTCTGCTTGTTTTACTGCTGTATATAAATCAAGCTGCCCTCCCCCTCTTCATTGGGCAAACATGCCGGTAATAAACAAGCTTTGAAGCTTTGCATGGTGTTTGATTGTGAGAATTACTAGTTCACGGGAGACAACCAGTTGATAAATCTCTTCTCGTGAAAGAAGTAGTGGTTCTGAGAAGAACCAGAGGTGAGGCAAATCTTGACGTTTTAAAGGCAGGGTATACCTTTGGTTATTACTCCAAAAATTAATGACCATAAAAACTTACTTGGTAAGAAGCTCTGCAGCTGTTGATAATATATGACATTTGGAGAAACAATTCCATTCTAATGAATGTGGTTTTAGAGAAAGGGTTCAAAAACATTTCAATCTGAGATTTGTTTATTAGGTTGTGTATTCCAATTACGGATTATTCTTCCTGCGTGGACATACAGTACATGACATAACTGCTCCTGATTTAAAATGAAATTTTCACAGGTTAGTTTTATTGTATATATCTACATTTGGATTAAAACAACCAAATGGTTCCAAAAATTACAAAGAAATATTTCGCCTGAACACATTTGGTAATTGTCAAAGACCAGTGTTCTCACTTGGTGTATCCCAACATATGCATAAAATAACAAGCCTGTGAAGATTTGGGCTCAATTAATCATCGAAGTTGCAAGAAAATGATGAAAGAAAAAACACCCTTGTTGTACAAATTTATGTGCTTTCAGATAGGAATAAAAACTTTTTGCAAGAAGTTTTTATTATTTTGGTGAGAAATTACCTCTTTCTCAAAAACTAGGTTACTTCAGAGGGAGTCGTTTCTCACAATGTTTTATACTATCAACAGCTCTCTGTTGCTTGTTACCAAGTCATTTTTTTATGCTAATATTTATTTTGAGTAATTACCAAGCGTTTACGATGCCTTTAAACAATGTTCATCGAGGCCTTCACTTTCATGAAGCTTCAACGCTTCAGGAGCTTTACTTGTTTAATTACGATAATTAAGCATTGCAACTTATGAACCGAAAGTGACAATTTTCGTTTCCACGAACTGACACCTAGGTTTAATTAACCATTGTAACACACGGCGCAAACCAACCTCAAATAAGAACAAAAACTTGTTCACGAACTGACACCAACCTTGTGTGTAGCACGCGCGCCAACCTACAACTCCACAAACTGACACACATGCAGTGGATGGTGTCAGTATGTGAAAACGGAAAATGTATGTTTTGCGTTAAATTTTGAAGTCACAAACTGCCCCAAACCTTTTTTACGTTATTGCTGTATATTTTAGGGCGAAAAGCAGTAAATAACACCATATGAAGTTCAAATCATCAAGTCTCCACTGTAACAAAACTTGTTGAAAATACCCTGAAATTGTGTAGGAAAGCTTGACTTTAAAAAGCGTTCAACTTTAAACGCCAGTTTTCTCTGATTGCTACTTTTGACTGGTATCTACATGTACGTGTGTGTCAGTTTGTGGCGTCCATGACGATCTGTAATCCTGAAAGCAATTAGTGTTGAGTTTGTGTTTCATCCATCCAGGGCCCAATTGTATAGAGCTGCTTAAGCTGAGAAATACTGCTTGAAAACCTTTTGCTGAGCAAAACTTAGCAGGATACCAGCCACAGATGGTACATGTGACATGGTAATTTGGCTAGTAATCTTATTCTCATGCGCATAATCTTGTTGTGCTTAGCAACTTTTGGTGCTTTTAAAAGCAGCTCTATGACATTGGGCCCAGAAGGCCTTCTGGAATTAGGGAGTGGAAAGTACCAAATGAACAGTGGCGTGGCATGGCCGAACGGTCAAAGCGCACTGGACTCAAGCTCTGGTGTTTCTGATCAGCAAAGTGTGGTTTCGAGTCCCGGTGTTGACACTTAAGCAAAGCACTTAACCATTACTGCTTGTCCTTCAGATGGGAGGTAAAGTTGTGCACCCAGTGCAAGAACCCAGTGCACTTAAAGGGATTCGCCCTGGTGTTTTCTGGTATGGTTGGCTGCAGATAGGGCCACAGCACCTTGTAAACCATTACATGGTGCTATGTTAATAAATGGGTCTTACATTTTGAACACGGCTCCGCATACCTAATAGAACAAAATATTGAGTGCTTTGAGACACCCGCGGGTGTGATAAAGTGCTATATAAGAATTGCGTATTATTACTACTTAGAGTACATTAAGGGAAGGGAAAAAGATGAAATCGTCCCGTCAGTGCAAAACTTTGTATCTCGATTTTACAAAAACATTGTATCTTGCACGAAAATGCTCTATGGAAAAAAACGTTGTTTCTTGGCACGTACTTGTTTTGTGTGTACATCTGGGTTATTTTAAGCGAGATACAATGTTTTGACAATTTCAAACTCGCGTGTAAAACGTAAGTGCTATTTTAGGAAACACAACGTTTTTGCACTGAAATCAAGCTTCAAGTCATCACTGTGTTTCTTTTCCGTTCTTCAGGTCTTTGGAACCAATTTGGAGGAGATGGTGGAAGATCTTGACCAAGGGGATGTCGCTGAAACGGTTCAGAAGTTCTTCGATCAAAGTGAGGATTGCCCTCCCTCCAAGAAGAGTAGTCTTTCCATTCACGAGGTGGGTGACATCATTTCCCTTTTTTCCTTAGAACTTCAGTAGGAAGAGGCATCAATGATTATTATTGTAAAGGCACTAAACACGTTTGAAAATTGTCAAAGACCAGTGTTATTACTTGGTGTATCCCAACATATGCATAAAATAACAAGCCTGTGAAAATTTGGGCTCAATTGGTCATCGAAGTTGCAAGAAAATGATGAAAGAAAAAACACCCTTGTTGTACAAATTTGTGTGCTTTCAGAAAGGAATAAAAACTTCTTGCAAGAAGTTTTTATTATTTTAGTGAGAAATTACCTCTTTCTGAAAAACTATGTTACTTCAGAGGGAGTCGTTTCCTACAATGTTTTATACTATCAACAGCTCTCCGAATTGCTTGTTACCAAGAAAGTTTTTATGCTAATATTTGTTTTGAGTCATTACCAAACGTGTACGATGCCTTAAACAGTGACACCTTGTCGCACTCTCTTTAAAGGTAGGATCATAGATTGTTTTTTGTCAAAATTATAACGAAAGATACAATAAAAGTCACATGTGAAAGTTCTGCTGAATACAGTGTCTACTTGCTGAGAAAAAAAACTGCCACGGTATTCTCACAAGAGGTGACAGTGGGTACCAACCACACCTCTGGCCGCAGCATTCGCGAACGAACACCAACCCACAAAGACGAATCATGCCTGAATCGTTTCTCAGGTTCAAATATATTTTCGGGTGAAAAATTATCCAAACCAGATAACTTTGAAGGAAATCCTTTTTCAAAATAGTTCGTACTATCAACAGCTGCAGTGCTTCTCACCAAGTAAGTTTTTATGGCCATTAATTTTTGGAGTATTTATCAATCGATGACCCAACCTTTAAAAGAGTCTTTATTATTAATATTAATTTCTGGCGATGAAACCAACTGCAACTTGGAAGCCTGAGGAAGCCTGTGCCTGGCCCGATACTTTGTTCGTATAAGGGCAGTGTACTTTTTCTTAGTCAAGGGCACTTCTATTAGGGAAATAAAATATTGTATTGGAACATGTCAAGGCAATGACTAGGGACATAATTAGGCATTTGCTTTCGTTGCCTCGGTGAAGCAGTAGGCCTGTATGAAGACAAGGCCAAAGGGTACTTACAACAACAAGAAACACCAAAGCAAACCCCCTACTCTTCCACGATAAATGTTCTTGAGTTCTTTTACGTGCACTACATATACCTATCCTTGTACACGAGACCTACGTCTCATCCGAAGGACAAAGCAATTATTGGTACTTAAAGTAAGTATCTTTGCTCAACGGCCGGGATTCGAACCCACACTCGGTGGACAACAGAAGTTGAGTACAGTGCACTAGATTTCTCGGCCACGACATTCCATCCTATTTCTGTACTGTTTCTTGGACCCACTCTAGAGCTAGCTGCATAAATAATTAGCTTTTGCTAATTGATCACCTGTGTACATTAGGAAGCACTTGCCAGCTGTGGCCTCAATAATTTAAGCTGAGAACTTAATGCAGTATGTTTGTTTAGAAAATGCAGTGACGTAATATCTTCAACCATTTAACATCAGTTACAAAAAATGTTCAGTGCCAATGCCTTATAAAATTTTTCGGAGCTTCTGGAGTTATATTTTCCTTTATTATTGTTGCCACAATGAAACCCTGACTTGACAATTAAGAAAAGATAACAAAGGTTCTCATGATAAGGGCATTTGATGTTGTCTTGTGAGAAAATTATAATAATAATAATAATAATATTTAATTCTTATATAGCACATTACATCAACAAATAATCTCAATGCACTTTACATAGTTATTACAAATACTGGTAATCAATTAAAACAATGATAGATTAAAATACATAAAAAGCACATAAATACATTGGTACTACTATAATAATTATCCCTATACAACGATAAATTACACAAAAAGATGCATTAAGACTCAGTTGAATTAGAGAATTCAAGAATCACAAAACAAAACAATATTACCTAAAGACTTGACGAAAATAATACGTTTTTAGAGCGGACTTAAAGGACAACAAAGAGGTTGAATTATGAGTAGGCACTCACCGGGAATTGCAGAACCTCGGCTGTAAGCCACGGCTGATAATTTGCCATGGTATGCTGGAATCTCGTAACGCTCGGACTTACCTCCCCATTGAGCCAAATACAATGATTGGTGGCAGCCTGTCCATTCTTGTATGCCACATTTGTATAACAAAAGGACAATGGTCTGGAATAGGGGATAACACAATCCCTCCAGAAAAAGGGATATTACAAGCATTATTTCCAGTACCTTCTGTCCTTCGTTGTACAGTGAAATAAAATTTAGAATGGTAGGTGCATGCACCTAGCGTACACAGTGTGCACACTACATAATAGAATGTCTGGGTGGATGCTCACCCTAGCCGTCCGATTGACCGGAAAATAAGAAGTTGTTCTGGGCTTTAAAAAACGTCCGCTGTAGGCCAGTCCAGAACAATTTGGTGTGTATATGCACGCCATGCGACGTGAAGTGTTTAAGTTCCTTATTCATTTAGTAATGCATTGTCTTCTTCAAAGTGGTGCTGGGTCTGACAAGCAGAGCTTCAAATTCTGAAATAATTTGGACTTCAATTTTTATATAAAAATCTATTTTGATGAATTCACAAATAAAATGTGCATCTTCAATTTTGTTTACTTGAAGCAATTTAATACGGGTGATTCACAATATAGTGCGCCCTCTACAGTTTACTCTGGAGACTGGGAGAGGACATTTCCCCCAAAAGTGACCAGAGCTTGATGGTACACAGGAAGTTTCAGACCTTTAAACAGCTGTCATGAATGTAAACAACAATCACGAGCCTCACAAAAAATACCTTGCTATGCCCAAAACACACAAATAATACCACTTTGCAAACTACAAAGGAACTTAAACAATCGGTGTCATGTGGCAAGCGCTGCGAGAAGACTGAAAAACTTGTCAACCGTTTCCCATGATGCACTCCAAAAAGGGCCTCTCCTTGGCAAACTGTAGAGGGCGCACTGTATTGCCAATTGTGAAAGAAATGTGTATGAAAAGCCAGGTACATGTTGCTGATGTATCATTCTTTATAATAATGCAATTTTTATATAGCGCTTTATCTACACCTGCAGGGGTGTCTCGGGGCACTCATTATTTTATGACAGGTATGCAGAGCTGTGAATTATGAGACCCATTTATGTAACATTTTGTAAGGGTTTGCAAGGTGATGCAGCCATGCGGAAAAACGGGGGCAAACCCCTTCTCTTTAGGATAATTGTACTGGGTTCATTTATGTGCAGTACACGGCCTTACAAGTCCCGTCTGAATGATGAGGCAATTATGGTTTTAAAAGCGTCTTGCTGAAGGATACTAGTGCCACGACCAAGACTCGAACCCGCATTCTGGCATTACTAGACCTTCAGTCCGGTACACTAGTTTGAAGTAAGCAATAGTGTATTTACATGTAGACAATGCAAGCCACCATGAGGTACCCCATTATACACCTGTGTGAAGAGAAACAATTTATGGTTGTGAGTATTTTGGAAGGTGTGGAAGAAAAAGCCACAGGCATTTGGGTAAGACATTCAAATCATGAATATTTTATAGCCCTGGGAGCGTTTTTTCTACGTCAGAGAGTGTAACACCACAGCATGCACCAATAATTTGTTCATCACATTCGATTATTTGCTTCTCACCCGGTAACACATCCTGCCCTTAAAAACTTGCCTACTGCGGAAATCAACATGAAAATAACATTCGTGTGGGATTTGTTACAAGACTTGTTAAAAAAGCGGTAGCTATTATACAGTGTTACCGATGAGCCATCTACCTTTTGTCACAGACAGTATTTCGAAAGTCCCTGGTGTAAAGGACTTTCAAGTTGTAAATTTCTGAATGTAATTAAGGGATAATGATTAGGAACTGAATTATTTTCCATTTTTTCTGGGATCTCAGGAACATCATGACTCAGGGGAAAAACAAATCAGGCATGTTTGGTGGAGGGGGGCTCTTGAATTCACAGAGGAGTTTTTTAAACTCTTTTGAAAGTAAACAATTCTGATTTCTACATGTATAAATATTTGTAGAAATAGTCATTACAATAATTGGCCGTGAGATTAAGGAGTGCATTCGACTGGCTTTGTGTCAGATTGGGTTTGTATATTTATTATTCAGCTCTCTGTCTTGCCTTACAGAGATCTTTGAGAACAATTGTCAGGATGCAAAAGATACTTGACATTCTGAAACCGAGAAAGGCACATAAATTACTTATGTAAGACTGACTTTATATGTATAGGTTTTTGTTTTGATTTATAATTTGGAGTTGAACCAAAAAGAAATTGACTAGAGCCGGATTTGAACCAACAAATCCCAGATTAACTTGCCGGCACTCTACATGTACCAACTGAGCTATCTAGCGCTATGTTGGCGATCTCCCTATTTTATTTATTGTTTATCTCTGACTGCAAAGCATTTTGTCCTGGCACCTTAGCATGTTCAATCAGAGTCCTTGATACTGTAGTACCTTGACCTTTGGCCTCTTTTATCATACATGCATGACCCCTTGACCTCCCATAAAACAAAATGGTTGTTCTCCTTCTATGGGTTGAACTTCACTTTGATAAAGAGATCCCCACAGCAGCCAATGGTAAATGCTGATAATTCAAAATCTACTACAAAAGTATTTCAAAAGTCTCTCAAGCTCTCGATAAATCAAATCAAAAAAATATATTTGATGACAACTAAACTTGTTTTATCTTTTTCAATTTTTGGGCAGCTAGGCGTTCAAATTTTGAGCTTTGAAATGAAAACAACTCTGAATGAGTGAACTGGCCAGACTCCATCTTCGAAAATGGCCCCTGTGCTTGTGAGCAAAAATAAATGTTAGAATATTTCCATGAGAGAATCAGAAAAGGTGATAGTTTAAGGGGCACTAAGGCCAAGACCAGGGCGTCGTTGGCAATTAAACTCAAGTGGTGAGGCTGCAGGACTTGCAATCACAAGGTTGTGGGGTCGAAGCCTACCAGGCTAACCGCTGATTCCACAATGACTAGAATAGAGTATTGTCGTCTAGTTACTGAATCACAATTTCTTGATTTGTGCAATTCATAATCATAGATGTTGAACCAATGTTTGTATTTGAGAGAGATTGGCTGTAGCCAGCTTGGTGTTTATATCCCCTTGTGGGAGCTTTGCCGAGTTCCCTTGACAGGAAGATCATCTAAACAAACAACAAACAAACGACTCTCAGCCTGATGGATGGAAGACACAGAGTACAACAAAATACTGACAAGTTTTTTCCATAATCACACCCGGCGTTGTAGAAGAACCTGCCCCCCCCCCTTAGAAGCCCCATCCTCTCACTCCCCGAATTATGAGACCCATTTATGTGGGGGGCATAGCAAGGCCATTTTCTTGAGGAGGGTGTAAGCATGGTATGGAATCCAATTTGCAAACTGGCATTTCTGGTTGTTGACTCTCCGTCTACAGAATGTTCGCCACCGTTTTAAGGAAGACCCCACTGTATTCATATAAAGTCAAAGCCACAAACAACAGCAGTTTTTTAGTCGGCAAAATTACTGAATGTTACTCTAGATGCCCTAGTTCTACTTGATTTGTTGCTTCATTTTCCAACTCAGGTTCAAAATGCCGGCTGAGAATGATTATGGGGGAGGGATGTCATACTCCCCTACACCCCCCTGGTCACTCTACCCCCCCCCCCAACTTCAAACATAATGAACTGCATGGATAAACAGTATGTACCAGAACCCGTACAACAATGTAGTCTTCCACCATCCACCATAAAACATGCAAAGCCCAAAATCTGTCAGTGTACATTACATTGCTTTTCAGGCTTTGCGCTTAAGCTTTTTGTTAAGTACCCCACCGTGCTAGTAAACTTTGGATTTTACTTTCCCCCAGATTTTAAACTTGTATTGTCGTAAATGTGTCTTTCTGATGTATTAATGGTAGCGATCACAACCAGTTTATTGGTCAAATATAATTACATTCACACGCTCAAAAATAAATGGTTACTATACAATGTAGGTTGCCAGTTTTTTGTATCCCACAGGGCAGGTGGAGAAGTTGCGCTTACTAGCCCATAGCGGTTTTAACTAGACAAAGTACCAGTTTTAACTAGACAAAGTACCAGTTTTAACTAGACAAAGTACCAGTTTTAACTAGACAAAGTACCAGTTTTAACTAGACAAAGTACCAGTTTTAACTAGACAAAGTACCAGTTTTAACTAGACAAAGTACCAGTTTTAACTAGACAAAGTACCAGTTTTAACTAGACAAAGTACCAGTTTTAACTAGACAAAGTACCAGTTTTAACTAGACAAAGTACCAGTTTTAACTAGACAAAGTACCAGTTTTAACTAGACAAAGTACCAGTTTTAACTAGACAAAGTACCAGTTTTAACTAGACAAAGTACCAGTTTTAACTAGACAAAGTACCAGTTTTAACTAGACAATACGCTGGGTTAGTGCTGAGGTCCCTGCTTTTCATAATATTCAATAACGCTTTAACGTTTTTAATTTGGTATTGGTTAACAGAATTCAAGAAAACCTGTCATTGACCTTTGAAATGGATTCCTGCGCAAAAAAATAGAAATAAAAATCAATTAGACAGTTCAAGTCTGTTATTTATTTTGACAACAAAACCATTCCGGGGAAGGACTATGGCGGAGGGCATTCCAGACTCTCGTTGTCGTGTATTTTCTCATCACGGTTTATTTCATTAAACTCCATCCACCTAGGTAATTGAAACAATAATTTCATTTCGGCGAATTGTGTGCCCCATCACGCCGACGTAAGTCGCTGCCGTAAATAGGATTAGTATGAATGTTTGACGCCAGCCCAGCGCAACCACGAGCATAGAACCCTGCGAGGGGTAACCTACGCTCTTCGTTTAGAGCCACAAAAATGGCCTGTCCTCTGCATTTTAAAACCGCCCTCATTTAATAAGAGGGTTACCGTGGTTTCTGGCATTCAGAATTTAATACGCGGTTGCGTCCTGAAGGGCTAAGCTTCTAAATGAAAAAAATATCCTGTGGAGGAGGGAACGAAAACAAGCGAGACTCTCATATTATCTCATTGGTGGATATTAAGAAGAAAAGGCTGATGGCTTGTTAAGATTTCTCTTCTACATCCCCCCCCCCATCAAACAGAGAAATTAGATCAGAAGAGTTTCAGTAATCTTAGTGTTGGACAGGGAATGGATTTAACTTAAAGAGGGGGCTCCAAGGTCAGGTTCAGTGTTGTGATCCACGCATTTTCTAATAGATAGAGTCCTTTGAAAATGGAAATGTGGGGGGGGGGGGAGGAATTAAAAGTCTCTAACAGCAAGATGAAATGTCACTGTGTTTGATATCATTCAAGTGCAATTTTTATGTCAAAATCCCCCAAAGTTCGATGATGTCACATTTCAAATATGTGGTCTGCACATTTTTGTACAGAGAATTTTTAGTTCATTCATAAATTTTGATAATATTCAATCAAAACGGCATTGAATTTGACCTTATGACTGGCGCAAAAATTCCTCCTTGGAATGTACAGACCCATTTGTTTTTGATGTTCGATGACGTCATGTTTCAAATTGGCTCTGAAAGAGTATCAAATAAAATGACATTTTACACCATTTTAATGTGAGGTTAGAGATTTACAATTATTTTCCTACTTTCATGAGGAGTCTATCTATTGGAAAATGAGCGCATCACAAAACTTACTTTGACCTGGAGCCCCTCTTTAAAGTTAGGGCTTGTATTTATCTAACAAAAATAAATTGATTCATTTTAAAATGGATGCTCACGGATTATCAAGTTCATACCAGGACCAATTCTCCAAAGAAAAACGTTTGAAGAGTCTGCTAATCACCTTTGCTTAATTCAATTGCCGCAATCATAATACTATTATAATAATACGCAGTACTTATTATATGGCGCTTTATCACACCCGAGAGTGTCTCAAAGCACTCACAGTTTTTGCTACAGGTATGCAGAGCTATGTTTGAGTTATAAGACCCATTTATTTACATAGCACCATGTAAAGGTTTACAAGGTGCTGTCCTTCAATCTGCAGCCAACCATACCAGAAAACACCAGGGCGAACCCCTTATCTAATTGACAATTGCACTGGGTTCTTTTACATGCATTACACAACACACGGCTTTACGTCCCATCCGAATGACAAGCAATAATGGTTAAGCGCCTTGCTTAAGGACACAAGTGTCAAGACCGGGACTCGAACCCACACTCTGCTGATCAGAAACACCAGAGCCTGAGTCCAGTGCACTTGACTGCTCGGCCACGACACGCCATAAGCCTGATATGAGTATGTACAAGATTCCAGTCAAAACATAAACCATTTTTGTCCTTGATATTTGTCTTCACTTTTTATAATCAGGGGCGGATCCAGGATTTTCCAAACGGGGGGGCGTGAAAATATACCAAGCAGCAAAATCTTCCCTTCCCCATTTCTCCCCCCTTCTCTCTCTCTCCCTCTTTTTTTCTTTTCTCCCTCATTTTCTATTTTTTTTATATGAAAACGGGGGGGGGGGCGTGCGCCCCCCACGCCCCCCCCCTGGATCCGCGCCTGATAATGCAACTTTTAATGCAACAGGAAATCTTGGTGGTTGACCAGAAATGTGTTCAGGAATTCAGCGCTGACTTGTGTGCACTTGTTCAATCTCCAAGCCCCCCCCCCCCCCCGCCCACCCCCCTCTCCAAATTAAGCTTATTAGATGTAGAAGATAAGGGTAAAATCTCTACAAGGCACATAATATACCATGATCATCTGCGTCATGTTTCCTGTATACAAAATACGATGAGGGTTGTTTTGCTATCTCTTAAAGGGAAGGTATATATGTTTGGTAATCACTCTTAAAAATTAATGGCAATAAAAACCTACTCGGTTAGAAGTACACTCAGCTTTCGATAGTACATGTATAATGCATTTTGACAATCATTTCACTTCGAAGTAATGTGGTTATGGAAAAAGATGTCAGTTTTTATCCCCCATAATTTGAATCTTAGATTGTGTATTCCAATTACGGATTATTCTTCCTGCGTGGACATAACCGCTCCAGATTTTCGCCTATATCTCAAAGACGCGACCACCTTTTGAAATAAAATTTTCACAGGTTAGTTTTAATGTATATGTACATTTATATAGGATTAAAACAATCAAAAGGTTCCAAAAACCAAAGGTATAGTTTCCCTTTAAAAAAGAGACTATTGTATCCGTCAAGCTCAAGCCTTGTTTTGGGAATACATAGATAAGTTGAATAAAAAACAAGATGGCCTCATGATAAATACCGCTGGTCGTTTTCAGAGCCAACCAAAAATCTTTAGTCCCATGGTGCGACAGCATGCTCCCTAAAATCTAAAATGTAGTATTATCACATCTATCACGTACACGAAGTTGATGAAGTTGTAGTTCCCGTTCGTTAATCATTAAGAAAAAAGCTTGGCATCTTTAATTACGAAGATTTCTTTAATCCAGTTTGGGCGTTGATCGATACTTGAAAACTAGCAGGTGATCTCCCGACCGCCGCTTCCAAGATCTTGCCACAATAACCCGGGGTACCGTCCCCGGCTAAACCGGCTCCCTGTACGGGTTAAAAAATGTATTGTGACTTTGTGCCTTGCAGATCCAAGATGTGTTTATCGACAGTAAATGAAGATGGCCAATTATAGGCCATCGGTACGGTTGATACCCACTGTGGTGTGTATGTCACTCCTAAACAAAATAAAATTGTTGTTTCGTGATAGAGCTCAGATTTTAACAGATAACTTGTGCTGGAAATACGCCCCCCCCCCACACTTTTAGTCTCAGATAATAAGAATAATAATAATAACAGGCATTTATAGAGCACTCTTCTTAAACTGGGTACCACAGCGCTTTACAAGAAAACTACACAATAAGCAAATAAATAAAGGCACTAATAATGGGAATTAAACACAGTTCGTAGTCTATTCAGTTTATAAAATGGGTTTTTTTATGAATTCTATTATCACTGAAGGTTTTTAGGGAAAAGTGATTTATATTGTTCATGTATTATACCACAAGCAGGGATGTTGTGGCCAGAGGGTGTAGTGACCAGGGTGTAGCGCCCACCAGGGCCCAATTTCATAGAGCTGCTTAAGCAGACAATTTTCCTTACAAATGTTGTGCTTAGCAAAAATGAGCATGATACCACAGTCAGAAATTGTGCATTTGAAATGGTATTTTAGCTGGTAACCTTATTCTGGTAAGCATAATTTTGTTGTTCTTAGCTACTTTTTTGTGCTTAAGCTGCTCTATGAAATTGGACCCAGGTGTAGCGACCACCGGGTGTAGTGCCCACCGGGTGTAGCGCCCACCGAGTGTAGCGAGCACCGGGTGTAGCGACCACCGGGTGTAGTGCCCACCGGGTGTAGCGCCCACCGAGTGTAGCGACCACCGGGTGTAGCGAACACCGGGTGTAGCGAGCACCGGGTGTAGCGACCACCGGGTGTAGCGACCACCGGGTGTAGCGACCACCGGGTGTAGCGCCCACTGGGTGTAGTGCCCACCGGGTGTAGCGACCACCGGGTGTAGCGACCACCGGGTGTAGCGCCCACCGGGTGTAGCGACCACCGGGTGTAGCGCCCACCGGGTGTAGTGCCCACCGGGTGTAGCGCCCACCGAGTGTAGCGAGCACCGGGTGTAGCGACAAAGGGTTTAAATGCAGGGATGTGACGCCCCCTCCTCCCTCAATACTTTTTCTTTCAGTCAGACTTTTGAGCCTCAGTTTGCAAATGAAGCACTAAATTGAGTAGTAAAAGAGCATTCAGACTCTAATTCAAACATGTTTATGACCTTTAATCATTTTTTTCCTTTAATCAGCATTCTCCCTTAACAGTGGTCCGCTGGTCCCTTAACAGTGGTCCGCTGGCCAAATAAAGTAAAACATTTCTCCAAGTGGTCCTGCTGGCTAGTTCAGTGTTGGAAAGCATCCCTACATGTATTTCAATTAAAATATTGACTCGTGAAAAAGCTGATGGACCAGTGAAATGACAAGCTTATTGGTCCTGCTGGCCATTCACTGAAAAAGTTCTGGGCAAACCCTGTTAAAGGGAGGCGCATCGTTTGGCTTTTGTCAACGTAATGCTTATTTACATGTATTAGACCAAATTATCAAGTGGAAGTCTCAGTTGAATACAGTGACTACTTATTGAGAAAACAGTAAAAACCTGTCAAAGTATTTTCATTAAGATTGTCAAATCCGCAATATTTTATGCCTAAGCAGCTGTATGAAATTTGGCCATGGTTGGTAGCTTTTCTTAAAATTGTGTTCGTCTCCATGGGTGGAGTTTTTAACAGGTTAGTATTGTAGGTTTTTTGTTTTTTGGTTTTTTTCCCCCCCAACAAAAATAAACTGTTTTCCAAACAAAAATACCATTTACCCTTCAGATACAACCCTCGAATTCAAGAAACTTATCTCTTAATTGAAATATAAGTGAATAAGCCGCTCCTTGTTTGCCAACTTGTTTCTTTTTCTAACAAATGATCCGTGGATGTTGACTGTTAAACCCCCCGTGATTTAAACCTTCCCGCCTCCTGTTTAATTGCTAAAAAAAACAAAAACAACAACTTGAAATCAGAGCGAGCTTTACATCTGTCGTCGCGGTCCGAGACTTACAAAGTATACGCCATCTGGTGTAGTGCCAAAATGAAGCAATTATTGAGGCCAAGAGAAAAAGGCAGCCTGTCCCATTGCCGATCTGGTTACTTCTAAGTGATTCTTTAGCCTCATGGCTTCGTGAGTGAGAGCTCTCGGGTTTCACACACACCAAGAAATCGGATCCCTGCCCGAACTGTCGCATGGTCCCTTGTCTTTTGGGGGGTGTTGTGTTAGTGCTCTGGCCATTTGCAGGGTATTTTCGTTAACAGATTAAATCATCTATCTCCGGGTTTTTTTCTTGTGTTGGTGTACTGCCTCATTCCGTTATCCTGATACCATCATAGCCAGAGGGGTGTCTGGGTGTCTTTTGGACATCCTGTTTTAAATGTGGACACCCTGTTTATCTGTCATTTACATGTAAAAGTTTTGTAAGTGAACAATTTAGAGTCCCAGTTTTAAAATTTCCAGCAAATTTTGAAACCCTTTTACCAAATCCTGGCTAAAACCTTGGATACCATCAATGGTGCAGATTTTGTTGGTGAATAATCCCTGTACTGAAGGACAGGTATATAGTTTTTACACATGGTTGTACCCGCAAGATTTCCCAGTAATAGTTACTTCAATACCTTGACAAAGGCGATTTTGAAGATTCAAATTTCTGTGGTGTCCATTTTTGTAATGCTGCGGCCAGTGATGCGGTCAGTACCTGCTGTCACCTCGCTAAACATATATGGATTCAACATTCCTGATGAAAATACATTGATAGTTTTTTGCTGTTTTCTTAAAGGGTCTGTATTCGTTTGGTATTTGGAACCAATTGTTTGTTTCAATCCTATATAGTTGTAGATATATACCGTAAAACTAACCTGTGAACATTTCATTTCAAAAGGTGCTAGCGTTTTTGAGATATTGCCGAAAATCTGGAGCGGTTATGTCCACGCAGGAAGAATAATCTGCAATTGGAATCAACAATCTGAGAAACGTTACTGCAGTAATGCTTCTCAGATTCAAATTTTTGGGGATAAAAAGGGATATTTTTTTCCATAACCGCAGTACTTCTAAGTGAAAAGTTTCTCAAAATGCATTATGCTATCCAAAGCTGCTGTACTTCTTACCAAGTAACTTTTTATTGCCAATAATTTTCAGAGTCATTACCAAACGTATACAGACTCTTTAACAAGTAGACACTGTATTCAGCTGAATATTTCACATGTGACTTTTATTGTTTTTTTATTGATAATTTGGCCTATAAATCAGCATTGCGTTGGAAAAAAACCAATCTACATGTATGACCCTACGGTACCTTAGACAATGAAATAGTACATTAGCAGTTTTGCCGTCATTCTTATTTGAAATTTGTTTCTCCCTCAGTTTTGACTGACAGACAAGCACTTACAGAGTTGCGGCTGATATGAAAGGGTTTTTGTCCTTTTTGTTTTTCTTATCTCCATATTACTGGTGTGTCGTGGCGGAGCGGTCAAGCGCACCGGACTCAAGATCTGGTGTTTCTAATCACAGGAGTGTGGGTTCGAGTCCCGGTCTTGACACTTGTGTCCTTAAGCAAGACTCTTAACCATTATTGCTTCGTCCTTTGAAAGGGACATAAAGCTGTAGGTCCTGTGTGTTGTGTAATGCGCTTAAAAGAACCCAGTTACACTTATCGCGGAGAGAAGGGGTGCTAAGTAAATGGGTCTCATAATTCAAAACATAGCTCTGCTGATCCTGTTGGAAAACAATGAACCCTTTGATATGCCCCTAGGGGTGTGATTAAGCTCTATAATATAAGAACTATTTTATTCTATTTCTTTATTTTTTGAATGAGAAATCGAATGTCACCAGGGACATGTTGCCACCTACTCCTGGCGCTGAAACAGGGTTACACCCCTCACAGTCCGTAAGGATGTAGGCATGGGTATCAGCCACTATTATTATTATTATTACTGTTGCGAATAAAACTTCAGATTCCGAGATTGATGGTGAGTCTTTTCTATCTGTTAAACACAGGTGGATGATTTTCTGGAGCGTATGGCCAAGTTAACCAAAGAGACTGAACAACGTGTTCATCTGACGAAAATAGCTAAACGCTGCACTGGCAACGACTTGAAGATGGTTGTACGACTCTTAAAACATGATTTACGTATCAACTCTGGTGCGAAACACATGTGAGTATTGAGTAGAAGATCAAATTGATATTATAAACCTTTACAAGCCACAGCAGCCGCAAGTGGCTTGTACCAAAATGCCAACAGTGGCCGCTTAAGCAGCATCTATCAAAATGCCCATAATAGCCGCAAGAGGCTCGTACCAAAATGCCTATAGCAGCCACAATCTGCTTGTACCAAAAAGCCCATAGCAGCCACAATCAGCTTGCACCAAAATGCCCATAGTGGCTGCAAGAGGCTTGTACCAAAATGCCTATAACAGCCACAATCAGCTTGCACCAAAATGCCCATAGTGGCTGCAAGAGGCTTGTACCAAAATGCCTATAACAGCCACAATCAGCTTGCACCAAAATGCCCTTAGCAGCCACAAATGATTGTACCAAAATGCCTATAGAAGCCACAAGTGGCTTGCACCAAAATGCCTATAGTAGCCACAAGTGGCTTGCACCAAAATTCCTATAGCAGCCACAAGTGGCTTGCACCAAAATTCCTATAGCAGCCATAATCAGCTTGCACCAAAATGCCCATAGCAGCCACAATCGGTATGCACCAAAATTCCTATAGCAGCCACAATCGGCTTGTACCAAAAAGCCCATACAGTGTAGCAGCCACAATCGGCTTGTACCGAAATGCCCATAGCGGCTGCAAGAGGCTTGTACTGAAATGCCTATAGCAGCCACAATCAGCTTGCACCAAAATGCCCATAGCAGCCACAAGTGGCTTGTACCAAAATGCCTATAGCAGCCACAAGTGGCTTGCATCAAAATGCCTATAGTAGCCACAAGTGGCTTGTACCAAAATGCCTATAGCAGCCACAATCGGCTTGTACCAAAATGTCCATAGCAGCCACAATCAGCTTGCACCAAAATGCCCATAGCAGCCACAAGTGGCTTGTACCAAAATGCCTATAGCAGCCACAATCGGCTTGTACCAAAATGTCCATAGCAGCCACAAGTGGCTTGTACCAAAATGCTTATAGCAGCCACAATCAGCTTGCACCAAAATGCCCATAGCAGCCACAAGTGGCTTGCACCAAAATTCCTATAGCAGCCACAATTGGCTTGTACCAAAAAGCCCATAGCAGCCACAAGTGGCTTGTACCAAATGCCCATAGCTGCTGCAAGAGGCTTGTACGGCTTGTACCAAAATGCCAATAGCAGCCACAATCAGCTCGCACCAAAATGCCCATAGCAGCTACAAGAGGCTTGTAAAAAATGCCTTTAGCAGCCACAATCAGCTTGCACCAAAATGCCTATAACAGCCACAAGTGGCTTGCACCAAAATGCCCATAGCAGCCACAAGTGGCTTGTACTTAAATGCCCGTAGCAGTCGCAAGAGGCCTGTACCAAAATGCCCATAGCAGCCTCAATCGGCTTGTACCAGAATGCCTATAGCAAGAACAACAACAAAATGCAAGATTTGACCTAATTCCACTCAACCAAAAAGGTCAAAGTATCCTGAAGCGTGTTTTGGCAACCCCGACCAGAAAACAGTTTCTGACGTAAATTTCATTGACCGAAACAATTTCCAAGAGCTACAGAAACGATTGGTGACATTAAAACAGCTGTTCCATTTTTTGATTTAATAACTTTTTTGTTTGTTTGTAAATTCCGCCATGATGAAACTAAATCGTAACTTAGACAACAGCTTCATTACCATGGTCACCGTCTGGTCAGAACAGCTACATCACTATCTCAATACCGATGCCTTTTTACAAATTATTATCCTCGGCAGTGGATAATTTATAAAAGAAGAGCAAAGTGAAAGAGTATTGCCCCTTGTGGACTGTTGACCAACTCAGCACATACAAAATTTAAGAGATCTGTCGTTTTGTAATATGGTAATCCAATAATGGGGTGAAAAATGCAACAGAATGAAAAATGCAACAGATTGTGCTGAATTTTTGTAGTGGGGCTCTTAGGTCATGTTCAGTTTTGTGGTGCACTCATCTGCCAATCGATAGAGACCTTAAAGGGATTGTATATGTTTGGTAATTGGAACCCACTGTTTGTTTCAATCCTATATAGTTGTAGATATATACCATAAAACTAACCTGTGAAAATTTCATTTCAAAAGGTGGTAGCGCTTTTGAGATATTGCCGAAAGTCTGGAGTGGTTATGTCCACGCGGGAAGAATAACCTGCAATTGGAATACACAATTTGAGAAACGTTACTGTCAGTAACGCTTCTCAGATTCAAATTTGTGGGGGGGGGGGACAAAAGGTGATATCTTTTTCCATAACCGCAATACTTCTAAGTGAAAGTCTCTCAAAATGCATTATACTTACCAAAGCTGCTGTACTTCCTACCAAGTAAGTTTTTATTGCCATTCATTTTCTGAGTCATTACCAAACGTATACAGACCCTTAAAGCACAAGGAGAACATTGGTAATGGTCAAAGACCAGTATCCACACTTGATGTGACCCAACATACATGAAATGACAAACCTGTAAAAGTTTTAGCCCAATCAGTCATTGGAGTAAAAAAAAAATAGTGAAAACCTCAATTATATGTTTTCACTGTTTTCAAACATCTGGTTTTGGACTAATTGTTTGACTCATTTATCAAGAACTGTAGCATTCCAAGCAAAAATATTTCAAGGGATGGTTTTCCATCACCATCTTTATACCATGTAACTTGTGAGCAAATCTGTGAACTGTAATATTTTCACTCTTACCAATGTTGTACACACCCTTTAAATGAAGATGGCGGGGAAAATTACAAGTCCCTAACTTCCGGTTAAAACGGTGTAAAATGCCACGGTGGTTGATAACCCTTGAAGTGCAATCTTTGTCAAAATCCAAATACGTCTGGTGACGTCAAATTTCAAGTAATCGTCTGTACATTTTGTTGCAGAGAATTTTTTATTTTAGGCCTGAATTGTGATGATATTCAATCAAAAAGGCATTGAAGTTGAGCTATGTCTGGTGCAATAATTCCTCTTTGAATTGTACAGACCCATTTGTTTTTGACGTCCGATGACGTCATGTTTTTATTACCTGTAGACCTAACAATGCGTTATGCACAGCAGTACAAAACACCCTGGTAGTGGATGCCAGAATGCAATCTTGTACAGTTTGTTGACTCATATAATTTTATCCTCCAACCAATCAAGTGACAAAGATCTACTTGGATGTTATATAAAACAAATAGTGACTGTTTTTGCATTTGTGCAACGGAGAAAATTAAATCATTCATTGAAAGATCTATTCAAGGAGGTGAACCCCAGTTCATGCAAGCATATTTTAACTCCTTGAAATATTCTCACCATTGCATTCATGAACATTTACCCTTTGCAAAATGAAAAAGGACTGTTCACCTCCAAAGATGAAATTAACGAGCCTGAAATGTCAGCAGAAAACTCCACTGTATCGCCATCGACACGAAAAAGAAGAACAAGGTCTAGAGAGTGTTATAATCTTCCCATAGACACGGCCTTCTAATCAGTCAGCGTTAATATTTGATGATGATTTAATAGTTTAGGCTTCCCATTATTTTGAGCACTTTAAGACTAAGCGGAATTTTCCTAATTGGGCGTCCAAGTTCTGAATTTTTAATAATCGGAATAAATTTTGCTAAGCCGAGTTTACACACATGAAATAGTACCAGCATATCATCACTAACACCACGAACTTACACCTTTTGTACAAACCCACTCAGTTTTCAGTTTTTTACAAAATTCGTCGAGGCCTACAATTTTAAAGTCAAAGTCAGTTTATTTCAACAGTATAAATATCAAAGACAATGAAAAGTTGACGTTAAGAGATAAATTGTTCATAGGTTTTGAGGCATTGCATGGTGGGGTATCAATGTCTATTTGGCTTGCTGTAACACCATGTGTATATCTACTTTGCTGTGTAGATTTCTGTTCTTTGAGAACTTGTCTTGCTATGTATTCTACTGTCGCAGAGTAGATTTCGAAAAATAGTTGTTTGATACGGCTTATTTAATTAAGGAAAGTTAAAGAAACTGTGGAGGGACCCATAAAGAAGCAAGGCTCGTAAGGTTACGGGTCCCTGAGCATGCCTGTGCGTTGAGCCGAGAATGATTTCTGAAAGTTTTGTGGAAGACACCAGGTAGAAGAAAAAAAATGTCCCTAAAAGCACACATGACCAAGAAGGCTCAACGCACAAGCTGCTAACAATGAAAGTTGTTACCTATTACAAAACAGTCACAACAAACGAACAATTGACAAGAATGTACAAAGACAGGTCAGCATTCAGCAATGTAAGAAAGTAAATGAAACATCTATCAACAATAGGAATTCAACAAAGTAGCCTTAAATATACGCTTAAATACAGAGAGATTTTTAGAGGCTTTAGATGCTTTCTCCCATGCATTTTATTTTTTACACAAAATGGCTTCTAATCGCAAGTTATCGCAAGTTGTCGCAACTCTCTCAATATACGGCTCTGCCCTGGATCCCAATGTAGCTCCCTCTATTGGTAATCTTGTTTGCCTTTAAGACTGGAAGCCCTGGATCCCAATGTATGTAGCTCCCTCTATTGGTTATCTTGTTTGCCTTTTAGACTGGAAGCCCTGGATCCCAATGTAGCTCCCTCTATTGGTTATCTTGTTTGCCTTTTAGACTGGAAGCCCTGGATCCCACTGTGGCTCCCTCTATTGGTTATCTTGTTTGCCTTTAAGACTGGAAGCCCTGGATCCCAATGTAGCTCTCTCTATTGGTTATCTTGTTTGCCTTTTAGACTGGAAGCCCTAGATCCCAATGTAGCTCCCTCTATTGGTTATCTTGTTTGCCTTTTAGACTGGAAGCCCTAGATCCCAATGTAGCTCCCTCTATTGGTTATCTTGTTTGCCTTTAAGACTGGAAGCCCTGGATCCCAATGTAGCTCCCTCTATTGGTTATCTTGTTTGCCTTTTAGACTGGAAGCCCTAGATCCCAATGTAGCTCCCTATATTGGTTATCTTGTTTGCCTTTTAGACTAGAAGCCCTGGATCCCAATGTAGCTCCCTCTATTGGTTATCTTGTTTGCCTTTAAGACTGGAAGCCCTGGATCCCAATGTAGCTCCCTCTATTGGTTATCTTGTTTGCCCTGAAGACTGGAAGCCCTGGATCCCAATGTAGCTCCCTCTGTTGGTTATCTTGTTTGCCTTTTAGACTGGAAGCCCTAGATCCCAATGTAGCTCCCTTTATTGGTTATCTTGTTTGCCCTTAAGACTGGAAGCCCTGGATCCCAATGTAGCTCCCTCTATTGGTTATCTTGTTTGCCTTTTAGACTGGAAGCCCTAGATCCCAATGTAGCTCCCTCTATTGGTTATCTTGTTTGCCTTTTAGACTGGAAGCCCTGGATCCCAATGTAGCTCCCTCTATTGGTTATCTTGTTTGCCTTTTAGACTGGAAGCCCTGGATCCCAATGTAGCTCCCTCTATTGGTTATCTTGTTTGCCCTTAAGACTGGAAGCCCTGGATCCCAATGTAGCTCCCTCTATTGGTTATCTTGTTTGCCTTTAAGACTGGAAGCCCTGGATCCCAATGTAGCTCCCTCTATTGGTTATCTTGTTTGCCTTTTAGACTGGAAGCCCTGGATCCCAATGTAGCTCCCTCTGTTGGTTATCTTGTTTGCCTTTTAGACAGGAAGCCCTGGATTCCACTGTGGCTCCCTCTATTGGTTATCTTGTTTGCCTTTTAGACTGGAAGCCCTGGATCCCAATGTAGCTCCCTCTATTGGTTATCTTGTTTGCCTTTTAGACTGGAAGCCCTGGATCCCACTGTGGCTCCCTCTATTGGTTATCTTGTTTGCCTTTTAGACTGGAAGCCCTGGATCCCAATGTAGCTCCCTCTATTGGTTATCTTGTTTGCCTTTTAGACTGGAAGCCCTGGATCCCACTGTGGCTCCCTCTATTGGTTATCTTGTTTGCCTTTTAGACTGGAAGCCCTGGATCCCACTGTGGCTCCCTCTATTGGTTATCTTGTTTGCCCTTAAGACTGGAAGCCCTGGATCCCAATGTAGCTCCCTCTATTGGTTATCTTGTTTGCCTTTAAGACTGGAAGCCCTGGATCCCAATGTAGCTCCCTCTATTGGTTATCTTGTTTGCCTTTTAGACTGGAAGCCCTGGATCCCAATGTAGCTCCCTCTGTTGGTTATCTTGTTTGCCTTTTAGACTGGAAGCCCTGGATTCCACTGTGGCTCCCTCTATTGGTTATCTTGTTTGCCTTTTAGACTGGAAGCCCTGGATCCCAATGTAGCTCCCTCTATTGGTTATCTTGTTTGCCTTTTAGACTGGAAGCCCTGGATCCCACTGTGGCTCCCTCTATTGGTTATCTTGTTTGCCTTTTAGACTGGAAGCCCTGGATCCCACTGTGGCTCCCTCTATTGGTTATCTTGTTTGCCTTTTAGACTGGAAGCCCTGGATCCCAATGTAGCTCCCTCTCTTGGTAATCTTGTTTGCCTTTAAGACTGGAAGCCCTGGATCCCAATGTATGTAGCTCCCTCTATTGGTTATCTTGTTTGCCTTTTAGACTGGAAGCCCTGGATCCCACTGTGGCTCCCTCTATTGGTTATCTTGTTTGCCTTTAAGACTGGAAGCCCTGGATCCCAATGTAGCTCCCTCTATTGGTTATCTTGTTTGCCTTTTAGACTGGAAGCCCTGGATCCCACTGTGGCTCCCTCTATTGGTTATCTTGTTTGCCTTTTAGACTGGAAGCCCTGGATCCCACTGTGGCTCCCTATTTCGGTTATCTTGTTTGCCTTTTAGAGTGGAAGAGCTGGATCCCAATGTTGCTCCCTCTATTGGTTATCTTGTTTGCCTTTTAGACTGGAAGCCCTGGATCCCAATGTAGCTCCCTCTATTGGTTATCTTTTTGCCTTTTAGACTGGAAGCCCTGGATCCCACTGTGGCTCCCTCTATTGGTTATCTTGTTTGCCTTTTAGACTGGAAGCCCTGGATCCCAATGTAGCTCCCTCTATTGGTTATCTTGTTTGCCTTTTAGACTGGAAGCCCTGGATCCCACTGTGGCTCCCTCTATTGGTTATCTTGTTTGCCTTTTAGACTGGAAGCCCTAGATCCCAATGTAGCTCCCTCTATTGGTTATCTTGTTTGCCTTTAAGACTGGAAGCCCTGAATCCCAATGTAGCTCCCTCTGTTGGTTATCTTGTTTGCCTTTTAGACTGGAAGCCCTGGATCCCAATGTAGCTCCCTCTATTGGTTATCTTGTTTGCCCTTAAGACTGGAAGCCCTGGATCCCAATGTAGCTCCCTCTATTGGTTATCTTGTTTGCCTTAAGACTGGAAGCCCTGGATTCCAATGTAGCTCCCTCTATTGGTTATCTTGTTTGCCTTTAAGACTGGAAGCCCTGGATCCCAATGTAGCTCCCTCTGTTGGTTATCTTGTTTGCCTTTTAGACTGGAAGCCCTGGATCCATATGTAGCTCCCTCTAATGGTTATCTTGTTTGCCTTTTAGACTGGAAGCCCTGGATCCCAATGTAGCTCCCTCTGTTGGTTATCTTGTTTGCCTTTTAGACTGGAAGCCCTGGATTCCACTGTGGCTCCCTCTATTGGTTATCTTGTTTGCCTTTTAGACTGGAAGCCCTGGATCCCAATGTAGCTCCCTCTATTGGTTATCTTGTTTGCCTTTTAGACTGGAAGCCCTGGATCCCACTGTGGCTCCCTCTATTGGTTATCTTGTTTGCCTTTTAGACTGGAAGCCCTGGATCCCAATGTAGCTCCCTCTATTGGTTATCTTGTTTGCCTTTTAGACTGGAAGCCCTGGATCCCACTGTGGCTCCCTCTATTGGTTATCTTGTTTGCCTTTTAGACTGGAAGCCCTGGATCCCACTGTGGCTCCCTCTATTGGTTATCTTGTTTGCCCTTAAGACTGGAAGCCCTGGATCCCAATGTAGCTCCCTCTATTGGTTATCTTGTTTGCCTTTAAGACTGGAAGCCCTGGATCCCAATGTAGCTCCCTCTATTGGTTATCTTGTTTGCCTTTTAGACTGGAAGCCCTGGATCCCAATGTAGCTCCCTCTGTTGGTTATCTTGTTTGCCTTTTAGACTGGAAGCCCTGGATTCCACTGTGGCTCCCTCTATTGGTTATCTTGTTTGCCTTTTAGACTGGAAGCCCTGGATCCCAATGTAGCTCCCTCTATTGGTTATCTTGTTTGCCTTTTAGACTGGAAGCCCTGGATCCCACTGTGGCTCCCTCTATTGGTTATCTTGTTTGCCTTTTAGACTGGAAGCCCTGGATCCCACTGTGGCTCCCTCTATTGGTTATCTTGTTTGCCTTTTAGACTGGAAGCCCTGGATCCCAATGTAGCTCCCTCTCTTGGTAATCTTGTTTGCCTTTAAGACTGGAAGCCCTGGATCCCAATGTATGTGGCTCCCTCTATTGGTTATCTTGTTTGCCTTTTAGACTGGAAGCCCTGGATCCCACTGTGGCTCCCTCTATTGGTTATCTTGTTTGCCTTTAAGACTGGAAGCCCTGGATCCCAATGTAGCTCCCTCTATTGGTTATCTTGTTTGCCTTTTAGACTGGAAGCCCTGGATCCCACTGTGGCTCCCTCTATTGGTTATCTTGTTTGCCTTTTAGACTGGAAGCCCTGGATCCCACTGTGGCTCCCTCTATTGGTTATCTTGTTTGCCTTTTAGACTGGAAGCCCTGGATCCCAATGTAGCTCCCTCTATTGGTTATCTTGTTTGCCTTTTAGACTGGAAGCCCTGGATCCCAATGTAGCTCCCTCTATTGGTTATCTTTTTTGCCTTTTAGACTGGAAGCCCTGGATCCCACTGTGGCTCCCTCTATTGGTTATCTTGTTTGCCTTTTAGACTGGAAGCCCTGGATCCCAATGTAGCTCCCTCTATTGGTTATCTTGTTTGCCTTTTAGACTGGAAGCCCTGGATCCCACTGTGGCTCCCTCTATTGGTTATCTTGTTTGCCTTTTAGACTGGAAGCCCTAGATCCCAATGTAGCTCCCTCTATTGGTTATCTTGTTTGCCTTTAAGACTGGAAGCCCTGAATCCCAATGTAGCTCCCTCTGTTGGTTATCTTGTTTGCCTTTTAGACTGGAAGCCCTGGATCCCAATGTAGCTCCCTCTATTGGTTATCTTGTTTGCCCTTAAGACTGGAAGCCCTGGATCCCAATGTAGCTCCCTCTATTGGTTATCTTGTTTGCCTTAAGACTGGAAGCCCTGGATCCCAATGTAGCTCCCTCTATTGGTTATCTTGTTTGCCTTTAAGACTGGAAGCCCTGGATCCCAATGTAGCTCCCTCTGTTGGTTATCTTGTTTGCCTTTTAGACTGGAAGCCCTGGATCCATATGTAGCTCCCTCTAATGGTTATCTTGTTTGCCTTTTAGACTGGAAGCCCTGAATCCCAATGTAGCTCCCTCTGTTGGTTATCTTGTTTGCCTTTTAGACTGGAAGCCCTGGATCCCAATGTAGCTCCCTGTATTGGTTATCTTGTTTGCCTTTTAGACTGGAAGCCCTGGATCCCAATGTAGCTCCCTCTGTTGGTTATCTTGTTTGCCTTTAAGACTGGAAGCCCTGGATCCCAATGTAGCTCCCTCTATTGGTTATCTTGTTTGCCTTGTAGACTAGAAGCCCTGGATCCCAATGTAGCTCTCTCTATTGGTTATCTTGTTTGCCTTTTAGACTGGAAGCCCTAGATCCCAATGTAGCTCCCTCTATTGGTAATCTTGTTTGCATTTTAGACTGGAAGCCCTGGATCCCAATGTAGCTCCCTCTATTGGTTATCTTGTTTGCCTTTTAGACTGGAAGCCCTGGATTCCAATGTAGCTCCCTCTATTGGTTATCTTGTTTGCCTTGTAGACTTGAAGCCCTGGATCCCAATGTAGCTCCCTCTATTGGTTATCTTGTTTGCCTTTTAGACTGGAAGCCCTGGATCCCAAAGTAGCTCCCTCTATTGGTTATCTTGTTTGCCTTTTAGACTGGAAGCCCTGGATCCCAATGTAGCTCCCTCTATTGGTTATCTTGTTTGCCTTGTAGACTAGAAGCCCTGGATCCCAATGTAGCTCCCTCTATTGGTTATCTTGTTTGCCTTGTAGACTAGAAGCCCTGGATCCCAATGTACCTCCCTCTATTGGTTATCTTGTTTGCCTTTTAGACTGGAAGCCCTGGATCCCAATGTAGCTCCCTATATTGGTTATCTTGTTTGCCTATAAGACTGGAAGCCCTGGATCCCAATGTAGCTCCCTCTATTGGTTATCTTGTTTGCCTTTTAGACTGGAAGCCCTGGATCCCAATGTAGCTCCCTCTATTGGTAATCTTGTTTGCCTTTTAGACTAGAAGCCCTGGATCCCAATGTAGCTCCCTTTATTGGTTATCTTGTTTGCCTTTAAGACTGGAAGCCCTGGATCCCAATGTAGCTCCCTCTATTGGTTATCTTGTTTGCCTTTAAGACTGGAAGCCCTGGATCCCAATGTAGCTCCCTCTATTGGTTATCTTGTTTGCCTTTTAGACTGGAAGCCCTAGATCCCAATGTAGCTCCCTATATTGGTTATCTTGTTTGCCTTTTAGACTAGAAGCCCTGGATCCCAATGTAGCTCCCTCTATTGGTTATCTTGTTTGCCTTTTAGACTGGAAGCCCTGGATCCCAATGTAGCTCCCTCTATTGGTTATCTTGTTTGCCTTTTAGACTGGAAGCCCTGGATCCCAATGCCTACGAAGCATTTCAAGCCTCTCGTAATCTGCGAGATGTTGTGGACCGCGTCAACAAGAACAAGGAGGGCTCTACCGGGCGTCCAGGGATGAGCAAGAAGCTTAGCGTCAGGGCTTCGCTGATGACACCAGTGCTCCCTATGTTGGTAAGGAAAATGGAAGCTTAGACGTAACCTTCCCTCACAAACTCTGGTCAAAGTCCTCTAATAATAATAATAACAATAATACGCAGTTCTTATATAGCGCTTTATCACACCTGATGGCAACTCAAAGTGCTCAATTTTGTTTTCTACAAGGTACATGTATGTGGGGATATATTTGAAATATAAGACTCATTTATTTACATGGCACCATGTAACGGTTAACAAGGTGCTGTGGAGCAATCTACAGCCAACCACACCAGAAAACACCAGGGTGAACCCCTTCTCTGAGCGATAAATGTACTGGTTCTTTTCGAGTCATACACAACACATGAGACCTACTGCTTTTACGTCACTTCTGAAGAACTAAGCAATAATAGTTAAGTGTCTTGCTTTAAGTGTCGTGACTGGGACTCGAACCAAGATTCCAGTTTAAAGGGGTTTGACATTGAGCATTAGACAAGGGAACATGGATGAAGGAATTGTAAAAATTTCTTTTAAAGAATTAGTTCTGGTGTCTTTCGTTTGGGATAATCCTTTTCATGTGGATTATTGGGATAATCCCCTCTATGGAGATTAGGAAGAGTGACTTTCAAATTTCACCAAACTAAAAGTTATTAGTTGCTTTTTGCCCTTACACCGTTTGTATTTTTAAAGGTATTGTACACGTTTGGTAATGACTCAAAACAAATATTAGCATAAAAACTTACTTGGTAACAAGCAACGGAGAGCTGTTGATAGTATAAAACATTGTAAGAAACGACTCCCTCTGAAGTAACGTAGTTTTTGAGAAAGAGGTAATTTCTCACTAAAATAATAAAAACTTCTTGCAAGAAGTTTTTATTCCTAATCTGAAAGCACACAAATTTGTACAACAAGGGTGTTTTTTCTTTCATCATTTTCTTGCAACTTCGATGACCAATTGTGCCCAAATTTTCACAGGCTTGTTATTTTATGCATTTGTTGAGATACACCAAGTGAGAACACTGGTCTTTGACAATTTCCAAACGTGTACGATGCCTTTAAGCACTGTAATGTTTTTATCTAGATGGCTAGAGGCGGTTCACATCCTGTATTTTAGCAGCGGGTACCGCAACGATTTAAAAGATGTTAATTTTGCACTTATTAAGTGAAATCATTGTGGTACCCACTGCTAAAATACAGGATTCGAACTGCCTCTAGCTACCAGGCTAGCGCGGTGGTCTAGTGGTAAAACATCTGCTCTAGCATGGCAAAGGTCTCAGTTCGAATCCCATCCGAGTGAAGTGCATGTGGGGGGTTTTTTCACAGAGCTTGGGAAAGTACTGAGTGTACAGTGCTTAAATTACACATCGGTGTAAGGGCAAAAAAACAAACGAAAATCGTTATCCCCGAAGCAAACTTAACATCTATTTCAACTGAAAGTGTTATACATGTACATTTTATCAGTCACATTATTACACATTATCCTAATTTTGAAAGAAAAAGGAAAGTCGGGGGGGGAAAAAAAGACAATTTTTTCAAAAAAATTAAAACAAATTATGTTTCTCCCTGACTTTGGAAAATTTGAATTCAAGAAACTCGTGTTTAGAGTGGAAAACTGAACAAGCTGTGTTTTCAAATAATTGTTTTGCTTTGTCACTTTTTTTCAAGGCTGAGGCTTGCAAATCGGTTGAGACGGCCATGAGCAAGTGTCCCAATGGTATGTTTGCAGAGATCAAGTACGACGGTGAACGGGTACAAATACACAAGCAAGGTGACACGTTCCAGTACTTCAGTCGCAGTCTGAAGCCGGTCTTACCCCACAAAGTGACCCACATCAAGGATTACCTGCCCAAGGCTTGCCCTCATGGGAACAGTATCATATTAGACAGTGAGGTGAGTAAAGGGAACCTAGTTAGGTACCTATGGGGCACAGGTACCCTGAAGTACCCACAAAGTGACCCACATCAAGGATTACCTGCCCAAGGCTTGCCCTCATGGGAACAGTATCATATTAGACAGTGAGGTGAGTAAAGGGAACCTAGTTAGGTACCTATGGGGCACAGGTTCCCTGAAATACCAACAAAGTGATCCATATCAAGGATTACCTGCCCAAGGCTTGCCCTCATGGGAATAGTATCATACTAGACAGTGAGGTGAGTAAAGGGAATCTAGTTGGGTACCTATGTGGCACATGTACCCTGAAATACCCACAAAGTTGCCCATATCACAAGGTTTACTTGCCCAAGGCTTGCCCTCACTGGAACAGTATCATATTAGGCAGTGAGGTGAGTAAAGGGAACCTAGTTGCACCAAGTCATGAGAGTTTTCTATCCTGTTTTGTTTACATTTTCGGGACTGGTAAATTATTGAATGTACTATATACAACAAATCTTTGATCAAATGTCTTTGCCACACCCCTTGCCCCGCCCACCTGTTAACCCAGGAGGAGGATTATTTAAACCACGCCCATCCTATTCCGTCAACAGATTCTGATGGTTGACAAAAGTGGTAAGATCTTGCCGTTTGGCTCACTCGGCAAACACAAGAGGAACGCCTTCAGTGATGCCAACGTCTGTCTCTTTGTTTTTGACTGTCTTCACTTCAACGGGGAAGACCTCATGGACAAGTGAGCAAGTCTGATTTTTATTGAGTATGGGAGACTCTTTAGAGCATAGTGGGCGTCTCGCTCACTGGTCCTTTTCTATCGTTCTCATCGCTGAAAACAATAGGAAGAGGAGCGGTGAGTGAGAGGCCCTCTACCATCTCAAGTCTTCCATTATTATAACCTGAGGGCCCCACCAATAGACTGTGCAAGTCTTGCGCATATCGAAAACGAGAAAACAAACTCGAACGAAGACTACATTTTTCTATGAAATTAAATCTTCTTTTTAAATTATATTTATACAAAATTCTTGAAAATAAAAAATACCCATAGCAAGTTGTTATAAATAAACTTTCAATTTTTGTATAATACAAATCATTTGTTCAAATTAGCGTTGAAACAAAATTAAAACTTGGGACAAGGATGCTTATTGTTAGAAACCCCATTTGCCAATCACGTCGAATGTGTGCATCTATTACATAGGTTTAATGACAACATGCCCGTCAGTTGGGCAGCATTCTTAATTTCTTACAAGTAACCAGAAATAGAGGTCAAGTCTTTTTCTCAGATTTCTCCGTTATTTTGTTGAATTGATTTTACTTTCGTATTGTCTATCACTTAGTATTACATTCTCAACATCATATATAATTTTCATGACCATAAACTACGTTAAACTAAAATAAATGACGAAACAAAATCCGCCCCTGTAAAACTCCATATGGTTGGGACCACAATGATCCCGGAAGTTCAAATATGCGCGAGACTTGCACAGTCTATACCAAAGTTCAAAATAATGAAGTACATATAAGTACTCTGAAGTTCACATAATCTAAACCTATATCACGTACCAAATCGTCCAGGTTAATTTTATGTCTGCTTGAAATTTGTTTGTCTTTGAGGGAAGGATAACTGAATTTTAATTGATTTAACAATTGTATCGGGAATGGAGGATAGTACATGTAGTTTGGTTTCTACTGGGGTTCTCCCCAATCACAAGCTAGAGTATCGGGGCCGGTATGATCTGGGCCAACAACCAGTTATATCATTTTCAGAAAGAGAATGCCCTCATTACATGAATTTCCCATTGGCCAAAATGTCTGAATTCTACTCACCTGTTTCACTGCGACTCTTATCAGCTGTTATCAGTAAAGTAACTGTTTTTATAACCATTCACCCTGGAACCCACTTCCACTAGGCTAGTGATCCTGACCCACAAGCCCGTGCTGGTGTCAAATAACAGAAATGCTGAAGAGCAGAGAGAAAGGCCTTCTGTTTCTTATTCAATTTCTCAAGATATTTTTTGGTAGATTTTTATGATTGAAAGTTGCTTTCATAATATCATTATTTTTTAACACTTTTTCCCAATGCTTCACACATTATAAACAAGAACCTGTGAGATTTTGTAGATATTTTTGTCAGTAAACTCACAGGCAGTGGCACCCTAAACCACCTGTTCACGCCTCATTAACTTTTGATCAGATTTGTGTTGAAAACTGCTCATTCCTGAACCAGTGTCTACCGACCCGAGTTTGTCATAGGCAAACTCGGGTCTGTTCCTAAAGTGATTCACGTAATGCTGATTGCTTCTTCTGTTGTCATTGATGCGTTGCCAATTTGTCTTGGAGCAGAAAGTCCCTTGGGAAGAAATACCAAAGGGTCAAAAACAGAAATATATTTATCATTCCCCCCTCACTTTCAAAAATACCCCACACAGAAATCAACTTGCCTTCAAGCAAGTTCAAGGCGAAAGTTGCTAATTTCGCGTGCAAAGAGTTTCATGCTCAAGGGGGTTAAGGGAAAAAAGTGTCATTGCAGACCCAATTTCATTTTTGTTCAATAATACACACAAAAAATTATAAAACACAAATAACTTGGGGGTAGCCATCGTAGAGGTTAATTTTTTGAGATGGGCATTTTTTATTTACTTCATTAATTTACAGGCCAATGAAAGAGAGGAGAAAAATCATGGAGCAGAATTTGACCCCGATCAAGAACCGAATAATGTTCTCCGAGTCCAAAGATGTCTCGGTAAGCTCTCGATCTGCAAGTGATGAGTGGTTTTTTCCTTTATATTTTATAAAATGGTTACTTGATATTCGAACTTTAGACTTGATTGCTTGTTTGATATTCAAAACGTTGCCGCTCAAAATCGATGAAGTGACGTTCAATAAGGGAGTAAAAGAGTGGGTGACGAGGTCTTAAACGGCTAGTTAAAAACCGGCAGGGTTGTGGCCGTGCGATAAAGGACCGAGCCAAGGCGAGGTCCTTTATCGCTTGGCCACGACTCTGCAAGGTTTTAAAACAGCCGTTTAAGATTGATTTGCCACTCATTTATTCCCATTCAATACCTTTCTGTTAAAAACATTTTGGAGAACAAATCTGACTCTTTAGCCTCATCTCATCTTGACTCTGCATTGAATTTCTATCCATGTTGAACGCTGCAAGTTTTGAATTTGCGCACTTCAGTTTCAAATTGTCGAACGCAAGTTTCAAACTTGCGCAAGCCAAATATGCTACCTACCAACTTAAATTGGGTCGTGAAACTTACGCACTCCCCGCAATCTTTTGATAGCACCAACTTTTGACTCAATTTCCTCAGGCCGTGTTTAAACAGTCCTCACTGTGCCTATATCGCACGTGTAAACATGGTCATGTGATCTCTTCTCGACCAGTCAGAAAGAATCAACTGAATGAATCAATTTTATGAATGTTTAATGTCCCATCTGAAGGACAAAGCAATTATGGTAAAGCATCTTTCTCAAGGATACAAGTGTCATGACCGGCACCCTCACTCTGCTGATCAGAAACACCAGAGCTTGAATCCAGTGCTCTTAACCACTCGACCATGACACGCGCTGAAGTATAGGACATCCATAGCAACTCCCTTAGCTACAGTCTTAGCTGTAGCCGAAGCCGCAAATTCGCATACGGCCCATCATGAACAGTTGTTTTTCAAAGTGATTGATATTATTTTCAGAAATCCAGTGAGTTATCCAGTTTAATAATGAGCGTCATCCGAGAGGGTCTGGAAGGACTCGTTCTCAAAGACAAGATGGTGAGTTGCAAATCATGTTCAATGACTCTTCCCTTTGACAATAGACTGTGCAAGTCTTGTGCGAATTCAAACATTGGGACCCGTTAAAGCGCGTGAGTTTGTTTCCTTCACGCGTTAAAGCATCGTACGTGGGACCAAAGTGGTCCCGAAAACGTTCAAATACGCGCGAGACTTGCACGGTCTATTCAAACTATGACCATTTATTTTTGTTGATGCCTTCTGATGTACATGTATTTAGTTATGAAAAAAAGTGTCTTCATCGCTGACTTATGGTTTGTGGCAATTTCATTCTCATTTTGGCCAGGGCCTAATTTCATAGAGCTGCTTATGCAGAAAATACTGCTTAAAAAAAAATTCTGCTTAGCAAACATCCACAGATAGAGATGGTATTTTGGTTGGTAACCTTATTCTGGTAAGCATAAGTATTTTGTGCTTAGCTACTTTTTGTGCTTAAGCAGCTTTATGAAATCGGGCCATGGCAGGTGAAATGGTTGATAATGATAATAATTATATGCAGTTCTTATATAGCTTTATCACATTCCGAGGGCATCTCCGAAAGCATATCATATTGTCTGGAAAGTAAAATTAAGCCATAAAATATAAGAAAATAAAACAAATTTAACAAATCAACAAAGAATACCCAAGAGTAAGACTTGACCTCTGTTTCCCGTAACTTGTAAACATTTAAGAATTTTGCTTCAACTGATGTTCATGTTATCATTTAAGCCTATGTAATGGTCGCACAAATTTGGGCGTGAATGGCAAACGGGGTTTCTGAAGAAAAAACCATCCTCGTCCCATGGTTTAATTTTGTTTCAATGTTAATTTGAACAAATTATTTGTTATAGATAAAAATATATATATTCGCAGGGAGCCAGTCACAAACAAACATGCATTACTTGGTATTTTGGCTGGTAACCTGTTTCTGCAAAGCAAGATTTTCTGGGCTTAGCAATTCTATGAAATATAAAGTATTCATCGCCGAGGTACGATGTTAGATTTTATTTTTATTTTTTTATATGTAAGGAGCAAATGTGAACAATAGCCCAACAGACATTAACAAGGTCAATGAACAGAATGAAAAATAGAATCTCTGATTAGAATCTCTTAAAAAAGAACTCTGATGGGCTGATCAAATGGTTCACTGCAGCTCAGAGTTGCTAGACAAGTATAACAGAAAACATTGATATATGGTGGCAAGGAAACACTGATTTATGTAAGAAGAAGGCGTTCATGCACACGGCATCTGAAGGACTGAATCCCTTCCTCAGTAGTGTTGCCAACAACAGAGACTGGAAGACTGTTCCATAGGGAGGAGGGGCAGCAGATTGAATGAAGCTTATGTCCAAGCAGCGAGTTCTTGCAGCTGGCAAATAGAGAGCATAATCAGGCAAAGACACATTAAAGCGGGTTGAACGACGCCTTAAAGGGATTGTATACGTTTGGTAATTGGAACCCACTGTTTGTTTCAATCATATATAGTTGTAGATATACCATAAAACTAACCTGTGAAAATTTCATTTCAAAAGGTGGTAGCGTTTTTGAGATATTGGCAAAAATCTGGAGCGGTTATATAATGTCCATGCAGGAAGAACAATCTGCAATTGGAATGCACAATCTGAGAAACAATTTTTGTCAGTAACGCTTCTCAGATTCAAATTTTTTGGGATCAAAAGTGATATCTTTTTCCATAACTGCAGTACGTCGAAGTGAAAGGTTTCTCAAAATGCATTATACTATCCAAAGCTGCTGTACTTCTTACCAAGTAAGTTTTTATTGCCATTAATTTTCAGAGACATTACCAAACGTATACAGACCCTTTAAGTATGGTGGGGTAAGCAAGGCTGATAACTCTGCTGGGCCAGTGGCTGGTATGCATTTTATAAAGAATAAGCAACTATCTGTCCAGTGCTCAAGCTTCATTTATTTGATGAGTTGAATTATTTTTTTTTGAGGGTGTGTATGAGCCTGGTAAGAGACACTGGCTGAAGGTAAAGAAGGATTACCTGGCTGAAGGTGCAATGGCAGACACTGCTGATCTCATTGTCTTAGGGGGATACTTCGGCACTGGCAGCAAAGGTAAAGAAATGGATGAATGGTTATAAATAAAATAATAATAAACAACATTTTATATAGCGCTTCAATGGCGTGTCGAGGCCGAGCAGTTAAGAGCACCGGACTCAAGCTCTGGTGTTTCTGATCAGCAGAGTGTAGGTTTGAGTCCCGGTCATGACACGTGTGTCCTTGAGCAAGGCACTGTATCATAATTGATTCTCTCCACCCATGAGTATAGATGGGCACCGGTGAGAGCTGGGGAGTAAGCTGGGATGGAGTGGCATCCTGTCCAGGGGGAATAGAAATATTCTCAGTTGTTTAATGCCAGTGAAAATGGGGAATAAACACCGGCCTGATGAGCCATATTGGCGCTTTTATAGCACTTCATGTGAAGTGAAAGTGCTTTACAAAAAAGTAACCAAAAAGTAACAATAGCAATAAACATCGAAGAAAGAGCATTGAAGTTGAATTAAATGGGTAAGTTTTCAATGTAGTCTTGAAAGTGTTCAGAGTCGGGGAATCACGTATGATGGTGGGGGGATTATTCAAAACGGAGAAGGCTCGTTCACTGTAGCGAGTATGGGTACGGGGACCAGGAGCTAGTTGCAGGTGTGCTGTGGATGATGGGGGGAGACGTATGGAGGAAGTTTGCAGTTTGGGTGTAATGAGTTCTTTGATGTAGGATGGAGCTAGTCCATTATTATTATTATTATTATTATTTATTTGTCATCAAACAAAAACATTTATAAAACAAGAAACTTACAATACAAGAAAAACAAACTGATGACAGGAACTAAACAAGTGAATTAAATCACTGTTGCCCTCAGGCATTTAGCTCCAGAAATACAAGGTGATGAAATCCAATTAAGTATTTAAAAATGAAATTCAAGACAAACAAAAAGACAAACTTAAAGTGACGTGCATTAAAAATGACTTACGAGCCTTGTAAGTGAAAAGGAGGAACTTGAAGTGGATTGGTTGTGGTATGAGCAGCCAATGTAGTGCTCGAATGATTGGGGTTATGTGTCAAATACTAATCTATAACATGCTCTCAAAATGAAAATAAAGTTACCTTGATCATGATAGCCTTGATCAAGGCAGTCGCATTTTTCACTCCAAAAAAGACGCTGTAAACACACCCGTATGTGTGTGCGTAAGGTGTGTATCGCATCGCACGACCCACCCGTATACACTGTGTGTGTATCACGTCGTACGACGCCCGTACACACACTGTGCGCAGGTCATCCGCACTCGTACCACTCTCCGCATGCGGAGGCCGTCAGGCCGACAGCCTTGACGGGTCTGTAACTTCCGGGTTTAATGTGTTTCTTGATATTTTCGTCCAATATTGGACGAAAATGGGGGGGCTCTCGGATATGCTAGTATGCAGCTCATGAATATTTAAATCTTTCGTCAGACCTATTGCAGACAACACAGGATGGGAAGCAAATGAATTATTCATTTTGACGTCCAATCACGAGCTTCTCTCACTATGACCTTTGTACCATATCAATATCATGCTTGCTGTATGTGATGCGATGTGAGTAGTTACCGACTTAATGGCGTTTGTGTGTAACATTGTCTCAGCCATTTTTGACCGGTAATCTGCGAGGCTGGTCAGTCAGCTCACAAGTGCTGAACCCGGGCGCGGCCCCTGGAGCTTTTTGCGCTGCACTCAAGTTCCCTCATTGGACTACCCTGATCACTCGCCATTCTTTTGGTTATTAATTCTGGAGTTGATGTAGTTTCTGCATCTGTCTTTTCCTGACATGTCCTCTCAAAGTCCGACTCTGTGCAGCCACACCGTCTTCATCTTTTGAATTGTTCTCAGACAGGGTCTTATAAGAATTTACTGCCAAACAAAAATGACAGGATACAGCCACACATGATACATGTGAAATAGATTTTTAGCTACCCTATTCTAGTGAATGTACTTGGGAAATTTGGTTAGGCAGCTCTTTTTTAGTGGGGCGGCCCAAATGATATAAAAAGTGCAATGAGCTATATGCCTTCATGATGAAACAATCAATAATGGTAGTTTATTGAGGTCTTTGTTTTGTATTATTCTACCTCCAATGAATGCACCAACAATGATTAAATCACTGTTTAATGATGCAAGATGGAGACAGTAGGTGGTCAATCGGGCCTTACGTCACTACGAAAAATACATCAGAAAGCGTCTTCCTGCTGGAAAATGGTGTATGTAATGTATGTAACAAATCGATCCACGCAACCTCATTTGTTTAATTCCATGCCCTCATTGTCTCGCTCAGCTGAGGAGAATACGCAACATTTTCAGATAGATATTATTATAACAAAGTATTCCCAAATTCAAACCGGTGCGCCAGTGTAGCCACATCTGGATTCTGCATGCATATTCATAAGAATGAGTAAACAAGACTTCCGCCACTGACCAATGGGGTCTCGCCTTTCGCGCGCATTATAGTTATGAGTCATCGGCGGGGAGACAGAAACATCAAGGCGTTGATCGGTGAGTGGCGCATACAGCTCACACGACCACGCGCGCACCGTATACTGCACACACAGACACCATGCACACAGCTCGGGCGGGTTGGTAGCTCGGGTTGGTAGCTCGGGTGTGTAGCGCGGCGCAAATAAAATAAAAATGAAAACAATATAATAAAATTGAGAAAAAACTCCAACGCCTTGATCAAGGCTATGATCATGATAAATATTATTTGGTTTTACCCATACACCGATGTGTGTAAAGCACTGTATGCTCAGTGCTTTCCAAAATTCCTGGAAACAAAATCCACAGGCATATTACTCGGGTGGGATTCGCACCCAACACCTTTGCCAATTGGACCACTGAGACCACTGAGATTGCCTGGTAGCTAGATGCAGTTTGAATCTGATATTTTTAGTAGCGAGTACCGCAACATTTTAATACATGTAGGTGTTAAATTTTCATCAGCTATAAAGAATAAATTATTTGGCAAAGGTCATGGGTTCGAATTCCACCTGAGTAATGTGCCTGTGAATTATGTCCACAGGAGGAAAGTACTGAGTATACAGTGCTTTATACTCATCGATGTATATGGGTGAAGCCAAATAATATTCTTCATCCCTGATGCAAGTTTAACATCTGTTAAATTGAATTAAATTAATGATCATTTAGATGCAGTTACTTACATGTAGTCTTACTTAGTCAAACTTCATCTTAGTCAGAAGTCATGTAACCTAATACTGCTATATAGCCAGGGGTCATAATAACTGAGTTCTTATATAGCGCTTTATCACACCCGATGGGTGTATCAAAGCACTCAGTATTTTTTTCTTGCAAGGTATGCAGAGCTATGTTTTTGAAGTGTGAGACCTACATGTATTCCTTTACATAGCACCATGTAGTGGTTTACAAGGTGCTGTGATGCAATATGCTGCTGATCAAACCAGGAACACCGGGGCAAACCCCTTCTCTTTACGATAAGTGCACTGGGTTCGTTTACGTGCATTACACAACACACGGGATTTATGGCTTTACGCAGAAATAATGGTCAAGTGTCTTGCTCAAGGACACAAGTGTCACGACTTGGACTCGAACCCACACTCTGCTGATCAGAAACACAAGAGTTTGAGTCCCTTGTTCTTATCCGCTCGGCCTTGACACACCATCTCCAAGGTTAACACTAGAACCTGGGAAAGGGCTCTAAAGGAATGCAAATTTTTTCTTTTAAATATCAAGTCATAAACCACAAGGGAAACTGACTGGTCAAATTGAATCCAATTTGGGGTCAACATAAAAAATTTGACTATTTATTTGTTATTATTATTCTTACATTCTCATGTCCAATTTTCACGTCCCAGGTGGCATCATGTCTACATTCCTTCTGGGTGTCCACGACCCGGCTACGGACAAATTCCTGACGGTCACTAAGTGCACGGGACTGGACGATCAGACCATGAACCAAGTCAACCGTGACCTGGCCGTCAATAAGATCAGCAAAGACGCATCCAAGGTACCCGACTGGCTAAGCGTCAGCAGGACTCTGGTGCCGGACTTTGTGGTGAAAGATCCAAAGGTAAAACTGGGGACCTCCCCCCCCCCCCCTGTAGACCTTTATCAACTCATTCATGTGCCCTGTGTTCACTAACAGTAATGAGTATCAGACTTTGTGATGAAAGATCCGATGGTAAAACTGGGGACCTACCTCCCCCCTCTTGCCTGTAGATATTTATCAACTCATTCATGTAACCTGTGCTCACTAACTGTAATGAGTATCGGACTTTGTGGTGAAAGATCCAAAGGTAAAACTGGGGACCTACCTCCCCCCCCCCACCCCCTGTAGACCTTTATCAACTCATTCATGTACCCTGTGCTCACTAACATTAATGAGTATCGGACTTTGTGGTGAAAGATCCAAAGGTAAAACTGGGGACCTACCCCCCCCCTTCCCTGTAGACCTTTATCAACTCATTCATGTACCCTTTGCTCACTAACATTAATGAGTATCGGACTTTGTGGTGAAAGATCCAAAGGTAAAACTGGGGACCTCCCCCCCCCCCTTCCCTGAAGACATTTATCAACTCATTCATGTACCCTGTGCTCACTAACATTAATGAGTATCGGACTTTGTGGTGAAAGATCCAAAGGTAAAACTGGGGACCTACCTCCCCCCTTCCCTGTAGACCTTTATCAACTCATTCATGTACCCTGTGTTCACTAACAGTAATGAGTATCGGACTTTGTGGTGAAAGATCCAAAGGTAAAACTGGGGACCTACCTCCCCCCCTCCCCTGTAGACCTTTATCAACTCATTCATGTACCCTGTGCTCACTAACATTAATGAGTATCGGACTTTGTGGTGAAAGATCCAAAGGTAAAACTGGGGACCTACCTCCCCCCTCCCCTGTAGACCTTTATCAACTCATTCATGTACCGTGTGCTCACTAACATTAATGAGTATCGGACTTTGTGGTGAAAGATCCGATGGTAAAACTGGGGACCTCCCCCCCTCCCCTGTAGACATTTATCAACTCATTCATGTACCCTGTGCTCACTAACAGTAATGAATACTGATTCATTTCTGACGGTCAACACACAGTAGTTTTACTCTCTTCAATCAAAACTGATTTCTAATAGACTGAAAGTCCAGCGCATATCGAAAACGAGAAAACAACTCCCACAAAGACTATATTTTTCTATGAAATCAAACTCTTCCCTTTAAAATTATATTGATAACAATTCTTAAAAATAAAAATACCCATAGCAATTTGTAACAAATACAATTTCAAGTTTTATGTAATACAAATACATTTTTTTAATTTACATTGAAACCAAATAATAACTTGGGACGAGGATGCTTATTATATAGAAACCCCATTTGCCAATCGCGCCTGAATTTGTGTGACCATTACATGGGTTAAATGATGTTATGAACGTCAGTTGGGCAAAATTCTTAATTGTTTGCAAGTAACCGGAGGTCAAGTCTTATTCTCGGGTTTTCTTTTTTGATTTGTTAAATTTATTTTACTTTCATATAGTTCATGGCTAAATTTTCTTTCCCAACAATATGATACAATTTCTAAAGCCACAAACCATGTTTAACTAATGGATTTGAAGAAACAGAATCGTGCACACAACTTAATATGGTTGGGACCAACTTGGTAACGTTTGTATACGCGCAAGACTATCATAAAGTTTAGAATCCTTTGCAAACTCATGATCCTGATATACACATGTACCGCTCAAAGCGTGGTATTTCATCACCATACTTATTAGAACTCATCACTTCCTAACACCCCAGTCAAGCTGGTCTTCTATCTGCTAATCAACACCTTCTGACCGAGCCGAGATCATATCGGCCCTTGGGGGGAGTTAGATCAGTCTGGATTGCAGCCCCCTGACTGTAGAACAATCTTCCCATCAGTATTCGCTCTAGTTCATCCGTCAACCACATCAAAACTTGCCTCAAGACCCACATTATGCAAATTGCTTCATAGACAGAGAGTTATTTATGGGTGGCTTGTGGTTAAAGCACTCGCCTCTCACCAATGTGGCCCTGGTTCAATTCCCGGCAAAGGCCATATGTGAGTAGAGTTGTGTGTTGGTTCTGTCCTATGCCACCAGGGTTTTTCTCCGGACCCTCCGGTTTTCCTCCCTCAGGAAAAATCAAACACTTTACATCTGGGGCTGTGCTCCGTGGTCATAATGGGTTGATGTGGCTGGCTGCCAAAGGCGCCCTTGCATGCCTGCTTCTCGAACACATTGTAGCCGCGTCCTTTGCAATTCAGCTTCTCAGCTACGAGTAAGGATGATTAGCCTCCCAAGTTATTATTATTATATTATTTGAATCCTTTTCTTTGCTTTCTGGTTGATATGTTTGCTATAGAGTATTCTTATTAATCTCATTATTTCAAATTGGGAGCTCTCTATACTGTCTCTCTTTCATTTGATGCTCTATTTGTGGCATGTCGAACCCCCCCTAATGTGTCTTCATTGTGTGCTTGGAATCTCAGGAATTCTTTAGATGATTTTAGAGGGGGTACTTCTGGACAAGAGGAAAAGTGTGTGTTAAAGTATGGGAACATTTGGGGGGACACCCTCTGCCACATATCAATCATGGTATACTCTCTTTTCAACTCCAAGACATTTTTTAAAACTTCAGCTGTGGCTAACGCTCCGTCAGTAATTTTGAAATTGTACTCTTTTGGTATAAACGCCTGCAAACTTAGCTCTTTGTGGAATCGAGCCCTGGTTGTAGTTCTGTCAAGAATGTGTGTGTGAAAGGATGCAAGCATTTGTTTCTGCTCTCTAATGTGGTTCCCCCTTTTCTTTTCTTTACAGAAATCTCCAGTGTGGGAGATCATGGGGGCGGAGTTTACCCAATCCGAGAGCCACACAGCGGGGGGGATATCCATCCGGTTCCCAAGGGTCAGTCGATTCAGAGACGACAAAGACTGGCAGGCGGCAAACAACCTGGACAGACTCAAGGTAAAGTTCAAAACGTTTTGTCATAGTTATATGAAATTTTTGGTTTCGATGATTTGTAATCAGAAAATCGAACGAGAGCAGGCCGTAATTTCTGATTTTCCGAGACTGTCTCTTCTCTAGTGTGGCTACCAGTCGCACCCATACTCAGAGTCACTTGAGTAGTGGCACCATTCCCTGCCTTCCATGTCTGCTAACCCTGGTTCCAATCTCACCTCGTGCCAGAGCCTTACATAGGGATCGGGTTTTCAATCCCTACCTGTCTATATGGGTTTTAAACCACTTCACGGTATTCTGAAACCAATTCTGTGCGTATGGGGATTCTTTGATTAAGGGGAGCGAGGGGTGGATTTGCCTGAAATTTTACATAGATAAAAGCATAAGTACCCATTTCTAATAAAAAAGTCTTGTTTGCTTTCTCTGTCCAACTTTTTTTCTTCTTGCTGTGCCCATTTTTTCCCCAATGTTTTGCCCGAATTTGGGAGGGCAGTTGCCCACCTGTCCCCCTGGGCCGTACACCTATGGTTGAGGTACATATACCATAAGATATACCATCACTCCAGGGAGTATGGGATAATAATGTATTTCTTGAAAGTGTGTGCACTACATTGGTTAGATTGGAAATAAAAATGTTAACAGATTTGGCACATTATCATGGTGGAAAACTTCCCTTGAAATATTTTTGCTTGAAATGCTATAGTTTTTTAGTAAAACATTTAGTTTTGACTTCACGAGTCCGTTACCCGATGGTTGAAAACAGTGAATCATATAATGTTTTGTTTTGGGGGTTTTTACTATTTTTTCATGACTCTGATGACCAATTGAGCTTTAAAACTTTCACAGGTTTGCTATTTCATGTATGTTGGGTCATACAAAGTGCAGATACTGGTCTTTGTCAATAGATAAGTCCCGATAGACACCATGTCTACGGGTAACTTGGTCTTTGGCTTTGAGCTGCATCAAGCATTCTTATTTTGCTACATGGCCAAATGGTTCATCGAGCAATTGTGCAAGGAATTTGGTAAAAGTCCCACTTGCCACACTCGGTATTTATGCAAATCACATTGTGCGTTAAAAATATGATTATTATTGCCCCTAAAGATGGCCGACTTTACACTGTGTGACGTCAAGTGGGAGTTGTCTATTACTAATGTTGCCCACAGGCCTGTAATGGAAGAAACACAAGAGAGGAGAGTTGTTGAACGTGTTTTTGTCATCTTCTGTTTTTGTCTCTTGAGTGCAGGCTCTGTACAAGAAGTCCAAAGAGACAAGCGACATACCGGATCTGATCTCCAGGAAAAGCACAACCCCGACCACAATCAAAGCCAGGATGCACAAGAAGAGAGGCGGGGCCTTAGAGGAGGAGGAGGAGGAGGAGATAGAGGATTCTGAGGAGGATGAAGAGGATTCTGAGGAGGATGAAGACACAAGACCAAGCCCGGCTAAGAAAATGAAGTTAGACACTAACGGCAGTGGTACCTCCTCCCAGGTTTGACATTTTTTTTCTTTCAAATTTACCCTCCACAGCTTGATTTTTTATAGTGCTATCTATTGCCGAGCAAATACATATTTGTTTTACCAGTTGATGCCGGATCTTATGTTGATCTGCCAGTTTTTCCCGGATGTACATGTATGCCGATAGATGTGACTTTTGTAATTTTGTGTCACAATGGGAGTCCTTAATAAAGGTCGCCTGAACGTACCACTTAAGGAGCAAACACAGAGCCTGCACTCACCTTCCAACACTTTGTTTCACCCACACAAAGTGGACAGTTCGCGGTCGGGAATAATGCTAAGTTAAACCTTCATGCATTGGTTATCGTGTAATCCCGATTTGTCCTTTTGTTGCAAGAAGAGGAGTACATGGCATTGAGAGGCTTGCACTGTTGTATTTCATTGTATTTCATTGTATTTCGGTCCAATTGAGGTAAGTCCGAGTTGACCGAGATTCCAGCCTTGGTTCCAGCTATGGACCCAATTGGCGACCGTGTCTCACGGCCGAGGTTTTCCGATTCACTGTGCGTGAATATGGTAATTTCTCAAAACAGAAAGAAAACAGTCCCAGTACATCAAACAGAATCTTTGTTCTCTTGGCTTGGTTATGTCATGGTTTCTTTGTGTCAGCGGTACTCTGAAAGAAAAATTATTCTGGCAATTCCAAGAAAATAATGCTGTGAGGGTGGAGGAGAACAAAATGGAAGATCCCCGGCATTAACTGGTTAACCAGTTAATTGGTTAACTGAACTGGTTAAACCTTAATTGGTTAAGCATTTTCTAGTTTAATAGGGATATGAAATTTGACCCAGTGTTTTAACTCACCTCCCGCAAAATATGTGATGCGATCTAGGGAAAACCTTCCATGTGGTGAAATTGTTCATTTTGTGAAACTGACTGTTTCAAATGCATCAGACTAGTTTGCTCAGCACAATATCTTCAGACTTCCTCCAAGAGATATTCATAGACCCAACAGAAACATGAAAACAAAAAACTAAGTATTGTTTGTTTTGGCTTTTTTTTTAAGGCAGGGTATACTTTTGGTAATTGTCAAAGACCAGTATCCTCACTTGGTGTATCCCAACATAAGCATAAAATAACAAACCTGTGCAAATTTCAGCTCAATTGGTCATCGTAGTTGCAAGAAAATAATGAAAGAACAAACACCCTTGTTGCATAGAATTATGTGCTTTCTGATGCATGAGAAAGGCCGGATTCAAATTTGTGGGTGAAAAATTACCTCTTACTTTAAAACTACATTACTTCAAAGGGGGTAGTTTCTAACAATGTTTTATAATATCAACAGCTCTCCAGTGAGTAAGTTTTTTATGGTCATTAACTTGTGGAGTAGTTACCAAAAGTACACACTGCCTTTAAGCAGAAAAAAAGTAGCTATGCACAATAAAAATGTACTTACAAGAATAAGAGACCAGCCAAAATACATCCATATGTGTACCGTTTGTGACTGGTAACCTGCATAATTTTGCAAAGATGTGAAGCAATGTTTGGTGTTAAACAGCTCTATGAAATTAGGCCCTGATCGAGGAAAATGAAACCATTGCAATTGTACATGCATCACAGAACTATCTCCAAAGACAGTAGTTTTAGTGTTGGGCCAGGAAACTTTTGACCGGACAAATCCGGCGGTCTTGTGTATTTTTAATTGAATATTAATGAAGAATAATACCTCACTGTGTAACATCGTGAACAAAAAATATGATGTTCAAATGTAGACTTAAAATCTGATGAAATGCTAATTCAATTTTACTGAGTAATGACATAATGAAGTATACTTAAATCATTAACAATAATTGTACTTGCTATTGTTGTCATCAGTATTTTCTTTTATTATAGCCAAATAACAAGTGTTTCTTTTGCTAATCTTTGACATTTTTATCATGTGTGTTTTAGATAATCCAACTTTTTAACCTTTTTTCTTTGTTAAAGATGCACATAATTATAGTTGTAGTTTTTTCTAAATATCATGTGGTTTAATTGGTAAATGTGCAGTTCATGATAACTGCATGGTGTCATACACTCATTGACTTCAACTGTTTGTTACATATTACATGAGAGTTTTTGGTAGAACTTGGTAGCCAATCAGATACCAAGCTTCCGGACCTGGTGATCATGTTCTGAAAAGTTGTCGTTGCTTTTGAATCGTTTCTACACAGAGCAAGCCGGCTTGTAAATACGGCGCCCAGTGCTATCAAACCAACCCGCAGCACATAGCAAAATTTAGCCACCCAGGTGACACTGATAGCTCCCCCAGTAAGAAGATCGCCCCGAGCCCCAGTAAGGTGACTCCAACCAAACCCAGCGCAGCCATCTCAACAAGTGCCTCTAAACCAAACACGTCTAGCACCCACAGTCCTAGCAAGGTAAGTGTTTATTTGATCCACTTTTTGTTGTATGGCTCCGTGCCAAAAGCAGGCACTTCCTGCCAAAAACTCAAACTGGCTTCATTTGCTCATCGAATAGATGAAACAAGAGCTTTCAAAGAGCAAGGGAAATGTCAAATTCAATTTTGTAATGTACTTAAGCTTGGGCGATATCGCTTTTTTTCATCCACGATGTATCGTCAAGAATATATCGCGATATTCGATAATATCGCGATTAACTTTTGATGACGTCAATCTTCTACATGAAACTCACTGAGTAAGTTCAGTTGTAGAAGAAGCAGCCGTTTTAACTGGCCTTTTTTTCCAATGAACTATTCTTCGAGTTGTACTCTAAACCTATGGGGTGAAAACCTGGGCCTATTACTTGCGCGCATTTAATGTGTCTACTGCGCATGACAGACTGTTCTATATGTGTGCATAACTAATTAGATCACCAACCTCGTCCCCAAGGTGTGTCGAGCAGTACGAGGTACTATTGTAAATATGGTTGGAAATAAAGTAAACCATGGGGACGAGGTTGATACAACACGTGATAACACCCGGAAGCTCGATGTCGTAGTTTTTCGGTAGTCTGTGTAAGACCGCCTGATCGTCGCTATAATAAGGCTTTGATGTTGGTTTTTTCGAAGAAACCCGGTCGGGTCGGATCTGTTGGGGAATCTTGCGGTTGCGGTCTGTGACTTGCAGCCATTTGTTGTTGCAAGATCGTCTCCACTAGGAGATTTTTTTTCATCTCGGTTAGGAAATGCATCGCGATACTTAGACGATATCACGATTTACCGATATCACGATCAAAACAAAATCTACCCGATATCGTAATCGTTTCAGAACTAGTATCGCGATATTCGATAATATCGTGATATCACCCAAGCTTACTTAAATGTACTCATTTTCCAATAGATAGAGTCCTCATGTGAGTTACAAGTCGCTAACCTCATGTTAAAATGGTGTCAATTGCCATTGCCTTCAATACCCTTCCGAGGCATAATTTGTCAACATCCAAAACATCCGATGACATCATTCTGAGAAAAATGGGTCTGAACATTTTTGTACGGGGATGTTCTGGTTCATTCCTGTTTTTTTTGGAGTGAAATTTGAAACATGACGTCATTGGATCTCAACAACTAATGGGTCTTTACATTCCAAGGGGGACTATTTCATCAGTCAAAATGTCAAATTTAAGGCTGGTTTGATTGATTATCAATGAAAGTCAGGAATGAACCAAAACATCCCCGTACAAAAGTATACGACCCATTTTTCTCAGAATGATGTCATCAGATGTTTTGGATGTTGACAAATATTGCCCCGGAAGGGTATCGAATACGGCAATTTACACAATTTTAACATGAGGTTAGAGACTTGTAATTTACATGAGGACTCTTTCTATTGGAAAATGAGTACATTACAAAATTGAATTTGACATTTCTCTTCCTCTTTAATCATCTATGAACAAGTTCAGGTACCAGTCAATTTGCAATTTATATTACCCTTGGGTGATCACTTGATTGCGTCTAGTCGATTCACTCGTCAAATCTAGTTAGCCCATGGCAACGAGGCGACGACATGATGGGCAAGACAAGATATTGACAAAATAGGGAGACCACCAACATAGGGCTAGATAGCTCAGTTGGTAGAGCGCCAGCATGTTCATTCGGAGGTCATTGGTTCAAATCCCACTCTAGTAAATTGGTCTTTGTTCATCCCCAAATTGACTCCCAAAATGGCGCAACCAAGATTATTGTAAGAAGTAACTATAAATAGTAGTAAACTTGCGGGTACAACCATGTGTAAAATCTCTTTTGGAAGGAGTGTTGGCTCTGAAAAGAACCGGTTGGGTCTCGACGTTTCGAGCAGTATACTCTGCTCGTCTTCAGGAGAATGCTGGAGTGCTGGTGGTGTTGCAGCTTATGTAGAGCTTGTGGGATGCACTTTTGGGTGGGAAGATTATTGTGATGATGACATCAGTTGAATTGGGTCGATAAGAATTGATTGTTGAGATTGATTCATTATTAGACATTACTGATGACTTTACTAATGATCCACCCCCAGGCTCTGCCCAACATTTTCTCCAACGTTTCCGTCTACATGCCGGAGAAGGCAGCAAATTTTTACAAAGTGAAGCGTTACGTGATTGCCTACGATGGGGAAATGGTGAAGGAGTTCAACCAGGCCAATGCAACTCATGTTATTCACAACCCACAAGCAGAGGTAAGAACAAAAGTTGTCGTCGTAGGTCAACTTCTCTCACAAAAAATAAAGATTCCAAAATTAGGTAATTGCCTGACATTTGTCCCTAGCAGAGTCTTTCTTGAAGACCTTCGAGAAAGACTCTGCTAGCTTCGAAACGTCAGGACATTGGATAAAAAGTCAGGAAAATCATTAAGAAACAGAATTATATGGGTTTGTTTTTAGAATTGTAAAATTTTTTTGGAGACCTCTTGCTGTTGTTAGAGCATAAGTAGGTCAAATGTTGTGGCCATGTTGCGGCCGCTGTGGGCATTTCGGTACAAGCCACTTGCGGTCGCTATGGTCTCTAAAAGGTTAATGATAGTGTCAGTGCAATAAGACGTCTGTGCACAAATATCCATGTGTTTTGGATAAAAGTTTTAGTTGGACTGGCACAGTGTTATGTTAGTTTATTATATTGTAAAACATTTCAAACTGTGGTTTTGATGTTTGTTTTTTATTTCAATAGGAGCCAACCTCCTTGGCTGGGAAGACCGTTGTCACAGCAGACTGGATCTGGCAGTGTGTCAAACACAAGAAGTTACTGCCTACTTCAAAATTTGCACCCAAATAACAAGTTGGCTCATAGAAGGGGTACAACTTGGATGATATACTTTATTCTTATTGGAATCTTTTGCTCACAGTAATCCAAATCATGAACAATAAATTGGAGGATAAACATTTTAAATTATCCTATTCAGTGATACGTAATACTTTAAACTGATTGGAAGATGGAATATATTGATGGTAGACTAGCCTTAGCTGCATGGAGTGTTCCAGGATGTCACTGGACAGAATAATGTAGACCTCTATTATGGCAAACTTTCTAAGAGACGACAGCGCGTACTGATGGTAGACTATTGCTGCATGGAGTGTTTCCAAGAAGTCACAGGACAGAAACACAAAGACCTCCACATGTATTATGGCAAACTTTCTAAGAGACGACGGCATGAACTGATGGTAGACTAGCCTTAGCTGCATGGAGTGTTTCCTGGAAGTCACAGGACAGAAACACAAAGACCTCTATTATGGCAAACTTTCTAAGAGACGACGGCACGTACTGATGGTAGACTAGCCTTAGCTGCATGCAGTGTTCCAGGACATGGGTGTATGGGAACTCTTTGGTTAAAGGGGGGTGGCAGAGGGGTTTATTTGCCCGAAATTTCACACAGATAAAAGCACCAAAGTACCAATTTTTAATACCGGATAAAAAGTATTTTTTGCTTTCTCTGTTTTTTTTTTTTTTTCTTCTTGCTGTGCCTGAACTTACCTTCATGTTTTGCCTGACTTTGGGAGGGCAGTTGACCATGCGGGCCGCCTGGGGGGCTCCTTTGTTCCAGGATGTTGCTGACGACAGAAACTGATCATGCAAGCCAGAGCTCGCCTGATAAAAAATGTCAAAGGTTGAAACTATCCCTAAAGCAAAATAATGCACTTCACTTAACAATTTTTATCAATTTTGATATTCAAGTAAATTTAATTTAGAATTGTCAGTTTTCTCAATTGTATTTTTTTTAAATTTTGAATATTTGTTTTCATACCAAAACAAAATAGTATTTGATATGAAGTTGTAGATTATGCCAAATCAAGGAGATATTTGCAGCTTTAGTTCTTAATGTAGACTGTAGTGGCGTCATTGTAAAAGGTGGTCATGACTTAAATTTTCGTTAAGCACAAAAAACGGCTAAGCACAAACCAGTTTGCTAACCATGTGTAATAATTGTATTAACTGATTCTCAGATTTTCAGGGTAGAGAAATTTCAGACTTTTATCTTAATTCAAACTCTTTTACTGTCTGACTGGTGGAAAAAAGGTAGCTGTTATTTTTCTGATCTGAAAAACTCCATCTCTTTAAAGGCGAGGTATACCTTTGGTAATTTTTCTAAAAAATAATGACCCTAAAAACTTACTTGGTAAAGAGCACAGCAACTGTTGATAATGTATAACATGTTGAAAAACGATTCCATTCTCAGGAATGTGGTTATAGAGAATGGGATTCAAAACAATTTCAATCTGAGAAACGATTCTGCATGAAATGTTGTTTCTCAGATTGTGTATTCCAATTACAGAATATTCTTCCTGCGTGGACATAATGGCTCCATGTTTTTGGTGATATCTCAAAACGCTACCACCTTTTGAAATGAAATTCTCCCAGGTTAGTTTTATTGTATAAATATCTACATTTAAATAGGGATAAAAAAATCGACGGTTCCAAAAACTAAAGGTGTACTTTGACTTTAATCCACTTCTCTAGTAATTGAGACATTGTTCCCAAAAGCTCCTTGATCCTTGTTTCAGACCTTTTTGTCAGCAATGACTCTCAACACTGGATTTTAATTAGCCAAAAATTATTAAGCATTCATAAATACCCTGGACAGTTTATCCATTCTGATTGGTCGAGAGGAGATCACGTGGCCATGTTTAAACGTGCGATATAAACACGGTGAGAAGTGTTTAAACAAATGCATGGCGCGCAAGCTTACACTTGGCGCTAATTTACGCGTAACGCAATCAATACAAACCGGTACTCAATGTAAAATCTCGCGCGTCTGCACAACCGATGAGCGTCGCATGCATTTTGACCCTTTGTGACTAGAATTGAAAATTTACAGAAAAGTTTTACAGATTTTCTAACATTTTTATCATTATTTACAAAAAGGGGCATTTATGCATGTGAATAAAAAAGAGTGGTGACTGAGTCTTGAGTGTTTGTTTAAAACCTTGCAGGGTCGTGGCCAGGTGCGTTAAAGGACCGAGCCGATTGGCCATGACCCTGCAAGTTTTAAATGAACTTTCAAGACCTCGTCCCACTCTTTTATTCCCTTAGTAATCCCTGCGGTAACAGCTCAAAAAATTGTCCTAATGTACAAGGCCCAGAGCTGCCAACATTTGCATCTTGCTATCACAGAGATTTTGTACAACAATCAGGAAGATATTTAGAATGACATTCAACATAACAGGGACAAATTTTCCATAATCAGTTCATCGGAACATGGAAAGATCGATATATTTTCAGGGAAGTTCTGCAGAATCGGGGAGAGTTGGCAGCTCTGCAAGGCTTGCATAAGAAATTTAAAATCTTTGCCAATAAACTGTGCATACATTCTAAGGTATAAAAGAGAACTCAAGACACGTGGCGTTTTGTTTTATATTCTTTAATATAACAAAAAGTTCACATCCCATATTTTGTATACGTGTATATTTTATAACAAAATCTGCCAAAAATGTCATTAATTTTTCCTTGGTAAGTTCTTGCTTCTTTTTAAAAAGTTTTTTTTTTTTACATTCATCATAATTATCACATAACCTAGAAAGATATAAGCATTCTCAAAACAAAACAAAACAAAAGTTTGGATCATCTTTAATAGTGGCACAGATCCTTATTAGGATTTTATGTATAGATCTCTTCATACAGCTGGGTCATGTATGTCCGCCATCTTAGGCCCAAGTCACTCAACAGCTGAATATTCGCTTTTTGCACGGATCAGCCATGTGCGTGTAGAGCCTCGACGTATTTATGTATATGTTTGGATGAAAGTGTCATTACATTACCGTGACAATACAGAGTTATATAATGCTTCTATTCACTGCTGTCCCCTAGTCGAGGCTTGAACACAAATGGCTGACTGTGCAAAGTGTGAATAGCTGGTTTAAACAGTGCATAGTCCTTGCTTGAAATGTACACGAAGGACACAATGATAGCAATTTTCAGCCCAAAAATGTCAAAACAAGAAGCTTTTTCGTTCAAAACTTTTTGCTTAGGCTCTGGTTTCTGTTTGATGTTGGAAACACCGTGTAAAATGCCAAGGCTCCAAAATTGACGACTGAGCCCAAGCAGGAGCCAGCATTTGTCAATGGCCCCAGAAGGGTTTGTATGCAAATAGTTGAGCAAAAGCAAACATTGTGTCAATACCATCTTGAGAAAATCCTGCCTCAAAAATGGACTCATATCCTTCACATATTAACCCACATCAACGTGATCAGTGCAATGTGGAAAGTCGAACTGGAAGCATAAGCGGTCTGGACCCTTTCACACTTAAGTGCTGTTCTGATCATCACTGCACACTAGGAACCATACAGACTTGGCTGTGTCATGATCTCGTAACAAGGCACACTAAAAGCATCTGAATAATATATTTTAACAGACGAAAGCGCAACAGCAATAATACATCAAGATGCTTTTTTTCTTTTCCCCATGGAATGTTGCCAGATTGAGAGTGCACATAAAAACCATCGAAGAGGGTTGCGATTATCAGCAATATGTCGCAATGATTTTTTTTTTTAATTAACTGAGAATAAATATTTTATTATCAATTTCTAAATGGGTTTTTCTCTTACGACGGAAAATTAATGGCTAGATTGTTGTAAAATTGCATCAATGGATTGGTTTCTCATCTCTAACCTGGATTTATGTGAAGGATCCCAAGTAAAAAATGACTAAAAATATTTGCATCAAGTCTTTCAACCAATCCAACATTTAAAGGGAGGGTATACCTTTGGTAATTGCTCCAGAAATTTAACACCATAAAAACCTACTTTGTAAGAAGCTCTGCAGCTGTTGATAGTGTATAACATTTTGAGAAACGATTCCCTTCTAAGGAATGTTGTTTCTTAGAGAGAAGAATTCAAAAACATTTTTCAGATTGTGTATTCCAATTACTGATTTTTGGCGATATCTCAAAAACGCTACCACCTTTTGAAATGAAATTTTCACTGGTTAGTTTTATTGTATATAATTATCTACATTTATCTAGGATTAAAACAACCGAACAGTTCAAAAAAACCAAAGGTATACATTGCCTTTAATATCTGCTGATGTCTTACTCTAACCTTCCATTTTTTGCATCACTTCTCACCTACCCCAGAAGATTTTATTTAATAGATACGAAGGGAATATTAACTGGACTACAACAGTGATGACGTCACTCTAAAAGATAGTTTTCTATCAACTTATTTAAATAAACAAATAAACTTATTTTTGCTCTGTGATTATTTCTACATTTTAACGGTAAATTCAAACGCAAAAGCCTGAGGTTAGTAATGATATAAGGTGATGATGAAAAGCATTTAACAAATTGGGGAAGTATTCGATTTTTTAAGAAACCCATGGCAATTTCGATTGACTGAACTACTTTTTTGGTGTCTACTTTACCATAACAACAAAGATACCACCAAAAAACGGGGGCGGAATCGACCAGGGCTTGACTTCACAAGAGCTAAGATTGATCTTAAGTTATGTATCGATCTTAAGTGCTAAGTGAAACATCACAAAACAAATCACTCTGCAAATTTTGACAACTCGTCTTTTATGAATCTTAAACTTCTTGTGAGAATCGAGCCCAGAGTCCTTGAATGGTAATTTTGTTTTAATCAGCCCTGATTAAATGATGAAAGTGTTAACAACAGTAAAACAATTAAAATTGTGTATTTTCTTACTGAGATATAATAGATAAGATGCTCAAATCAATTTTTAAATTATTACCAAGTTATCTAGAGGGGGTATTGAAGTTGATTATCAAAAGTGTATTTTGGTGACGGTTTGCCAGGTTCCAAAATTCCAATCCATAGACCTTTCTATTGCAACGTCACAGCCTAATGTTGGAAAACTATCGGAAGCCATAAATGCAATGCAAAAACACAGTTTGTAACAATGTTACACAAATATTCAAAAATAGTGTTGAATTTGTTGGAAACAAAGCAACCAATCATGGGATGTATTTTTTTAATTGTTTGTATTGAAAGTTTGCAGAAATGTTGAATTTTGTCACAACATCTGTTAACACGATTGAATGTTTTGCTAACATTCAGCCGTCCATGCCAACAATAGAAAGGTCTATATAAACTCTCCTACCAAGCATCATATTTGGCCCTTGAAAAAAGTAGGAAAACTTTATGGAGTACAAGGGCTGACCAATAAGTACACAAGGTGTAGGTTCTGATAGACTTTTCAGGCTATAAGAATAAAAAAATTGCTAATTTTTCTGAGGGCCCAATATGATCAGAAATTAGATTTGCGAAGGACGAATATCAAACGCGTCATACACAATCAAGGAAAGTAAATTTCTGTGATTATTCTACAGCCTTGGAATTCGTCAAAATGTTTGTTCAATAAAATTGTTAGGGACCTGAAGCTGGAAATATTACTATTTCAAGGCAACATGAACAAAATAAAATAGTAAGGAGTATTTTACTAATAATCTTGGTAGAATATCAAATGTACATTTTTCGGGAAAATTTGGGGAACTTGTAAACGATTATGAATGGAAAGTGAATAAATGTTAGTAAAACGACTGTAAGAATCCTCTGGTAACCTCAGTACAAAAAGTGGGAATGAACGAAATATCAACCTTGGCTCAACTTAATATAGCTACCAAGAAGAAAAATATTGCTTGATACTTTTTTTAAAGATAAGATGTAACCCCCCACCCCTCCCCCGAGTTAGAAAAACAAAAAGCGGTAGCGGATAGTTTACAATGCATGGAGTAGTGGCTGGGCTAACCCAATCTTTTCAGTGTGCTCAGAAGTTTTGTGATCAGCAGCAAAAGATTACAGAGTGCCGAAGGCGCACGACGGGGAACTGGCGCTCTATCTATTGTTGGAACATGAAATACTCATGGACGCCATTTCAGTAAGCAACTGTTTTGTTATTCATTTAGAGCATTAGTCATTGTCTGCACTTATCTAGTGTTGCATCAAAAGAGTTGCTCGCTGAAATGGCGTCCAGTGCACATTTCACATTTCAGCCCAAGTTCCCCATCTTGTGCCTTCGATTCAGCAGCTGTTTGAAATTGATTTCTACCTCATTCTGCCTTCCCTGTACTGGTAGCTTAAGAATTAGCCCAGCAGCCATCAACTGAGAGCCCCCCCCCCCTTTCCCCATATAAGCCAATATGACAAATCAAGAAGGGAGATATAGTGAGTGGTATGACCCCATTCGTTAAATCAGGCAAGAGGATTTACAAAATATGTCCACACTATTAAAATGTACCCCGTAATATGGCGAGCCAATCCTTGACTTTCCTAAAAAAACCAATGTTGGAAGTGATTCATACTTGCACTGGCAATCAAAGTACATAGACTGAAAAAAATTGTGCAAATATGCCCCTTTATATCAATTTGTGTTGACTTCCTAAACGCACTGACCCACAGGCCGCAGCCCTGGAACGGAATACAGCCAACCCATGTTGTTAATCAAGTGTTTTCCCATCTGTGCTGCTGGAAATGAAAAGAGCCCTATGTAGAGTTAATCTGCTGAGATGGGGGCCATGCTTATTTGCGACCCTGAAAGTTTTGAAGTAATTCCTTTGCTAGCTGCTGTTGCTGGTCCTTTCCACTCAAGTTGGAGACACACCTGTTTGTATAAGAAAGAGAGCAATGACTTGGAGTTTAATACTTTCTTGATGTAATGCGTGTATGTGAACCCCTCTTTGTACCACCAAATGTTTCTATATGCTAACACACTCTTCCCCCTTGTAACATACACGTAACAAAACAATTGCAATTTAAAAGGCGCTATTCCATCAAGATCATAGCGCACGTGATAGAACTTAACATGGATAGAGGTGAGTCTTAAAAGATAAACTGATTCCCTAATGACAGGAGGAAGATTGTTCCAAATCATTGGTCCAGCTACACTGGATGCTTTTTGACCCACAACATTGTTTGCACGGGGAGCATTCAAGTGTGTGATGTCAAGTGTGGACCGAAGAAAAGATGGAAGAGTGTAATATGACAGTAAACTGGAAAGATATCTAGTAGTTTTGTTCAAGCATTTATAAACAAAAAGAGCAAGTTTAAAATGAATCCGTTCTCTAATCGGTAGCCAATGAAGTTCCCTGGGGTAATATGTTCCCTCAAGGGTGTGGAACATACCAAACGAGCTGCACTTTTTTGTTATCTTTGAACTCTGTCCAATTCATATATGACGTAGCACCAAATAAAAGAAGATTGCCATCGTCAATATGAGGAAAGCTCTGACAACATGATGAAGGTTCTCAAGGTACCTTTTGATTCTCCTTATGTTTCAGATTTGAAAATAGGTTGATAGGCAGAAGCTACCCCAACCCCTTAAAAAAATCCTCTAAAGAATTCCTGAGATTCCTAGAACACAATGAAAACCCAAATGCCACAAATTCATTAATTGGGAAGCAGCAGTATTGCTGTACTTCCGCTTCCCAGATTGTATCATAAACTTGGGTGTGATCCTTGGCTATAAGACACTTACAGGTTGAATGGCTTCTGACTGGCACCCCCGAACAAAGATATTGACAAATAGGGAGACTGCCAACATAGGGCTAGAAGATAGCTCAGTTGGTAGAGCGCAAGCACATTAATTTGGAGGTTCAAATACTGTTTCAGTCAATTTCTCTTTGTTCAACATTTCATTAAAATATAACAAAAAATCATTTACGAAGGCTTAGTGTAAATTGTGCGCACTTCATCTTTACAAACATTTGTACGGCATATTCAAACTTCCGGGACCATTCTGGTCCCAACCATATGGAGTTATACGTGGGCGGGACTTTGTTTCGTCAATTATTTTAGTTTAACGTAGTTTATGGCAATGAAAATTATATATGATGTTGGGAATGTAATACTAAGTGATAAACAATATGAAAGTAAAATCAATTCAACAAAATAACGAAGAAAACCAGAGAATATTAATAAGACTTGACCTCCGTTTCCAGTTACTTGTAAAAAATTAAGAATGCTGGTCAACAGACAGTTATGTTGTCATTAAACCTATGTGATAGACGCACACATTCAGGAGTGATTGGCAAATGGGGTTTCTAACAATGAGCATCCTCATCCCAAGTTTTAATTTTGTTTCAATATTTATTTGAACAAATTATTTGTATTACACACAAATTGCAAATTTATTTATACCAACTTGCTATAGGTATTTTTAGTTTCAAGAACTTTGTATAAATGTAAGTTTAAAAGAAAATTTGATTTCATAGAAAAATATAGTCTCCGTTCGAGTTTTTTTCTCGACTTGGATATGTGCGAAACTTGCACAGTCTATTCAGGGCTTACAGCTCATAAAATTGTGAACCTTACAGGGTACTGCAAGCGTAAAATTCCGCGGTTAGCAAAAGAGCTGCTTAAGCAGAAAATGTTGCTAAACAATTTTCTGCTAAGCAGAAATTAGCAGGATACCAGTCACAAACTGTGCATGTGACATGGTAGTTTGGCTGGTAACCTTATTCTGGTAAGCAAAATTTTATTGTGCTGAGCTACTTTTTGTGCTTAAGCAGCTCTATGAAATTGGGCCCTGGTGTGATCAACTTTACCTTAAATCATTGATGATGTCTCTTGTCTTTCCAAAGTAGATTTCATTAAGTGTAGTTCTCATTTTGTTCTCCATTGACTAAAGGAATCAAACCACAGGAAAGAAGCTATGTGTTAACAGCTGAAACGAACATATCTTAAAAAACATATTTTAATCCGGTATTATACAGGATTGGTAGAGCTGACAACATATCAGTTGCAGATGGTGTTCATGTATTGTGTGATCAGTCACCCATATACATGAATTAACAAACCTGTGGAAATTTGGGCTTAATCCGTTGTGTGAGTCAGGAGAAAATAGTGAAAAACTATGCACAATTTTCAGCGTGTGAACACGTTGTCCTTAATTTTGGTTGTAACAACCGAAATCAGCTGTTGTGGTTTTTTGTGGTATTTTGGGGGGTTTTCAGACAGTTTTCTCGGATATGACTTAACTTCAGAGGGAAATATTTCACAGAGAAAATGGTTCTAGTATGAACTTCATAATCAGTAAGCTTTCAGACTACATTTAAACAATGATGTTTTTTATCCTTACCAATCCTGTATAGTACCTTGAATGTATGTTCTCTTTAGCATCACGAGTTGAAAGAAAATGACTGATCAGACCATGCAAAGCCCAATTCACTCGGAGCCAAGCTTGTAATTTCAATCAACAGGTGATTTTAATAAACAGGGGATCAGGTTGGCTCAGCCAATTCTTTTCTCGCCTTTCACCTTTTTGGACCTCAGTTCGAATCTCACCTCAGACCGGAGCCTTGCATGTGGATTGGGTTTTCAGTCCCTATCTGATTGCATGGGTTTTTTCCCATTGGGGTTTTCCTCCCACATCTAAAACTAAACATTTTTTCTCGTTTCCTATTCATCCTGTTATTGGCGCAATCTGTGCTGTTTGGGTGTGTGATAAACAAATTAATTAATTACTTAATAAACACCACGTACCTGAACAATCAACCTGTGAAATTTAATCAAATTTGGTGGTCGCATATTTAAGAGAACAAACCAACAATAGTTTACGCTTTGTCAGGGATTTTTGTACACATTCATATCAGGCTTATTTTGATTGCGGCAATCAAAATAAGAACCAGTGACTTGCAGGCTCTTCAGGTGCTATTTCTTTGACATTGATAATATCGGCATCGACGCAACAAACTGACACACACCTGCCATACCAGTCAAAACTGGTCATCACGCTTTTTAAAACACCAGTCAAAAGGTCAAATTTCAATGCCAATTTTATTGAAAATCATCAAAATTCAGAAGTGAACTAAAAAATGTCGGACCATTATTATTTGAAATGTGACATCATTGAACGTTTTTGGATTTGGACAAAAAATTGCACTTGACAATATCAAACCCAGTGTTATTTTACACCATTTTAACGTGAGGTTAGATTCTTGTAATTTCTTTCCCACTTTCATAAGGACTCTATCTATTGAAAAATGGGTGGATCACAAAACTTAATTTGACCTTGGAGCTCCTCTTTAACGCTTTAGAGAACTTTCATATCTATATAATCATCACCATACGACCAGAAATGGAAGTGTCTGAAAAAATAATATGAAACACACATTCAATTTTGTTTCAGAAACATAGATACTATGTTAACATGAGAAACATTGGAAAATGTCAATTCAGGATGTGACCTTTGCTGTGACCTTCTTGTGTGAGTGGAAGTAGGTCAGATCTTGCAGCTGTTTGCGGCCGCTATGGGCATTTTGGTACAAGCCGTTTATGGCCGCTATGGTCTCTAAAGGGTTAAAGAACTTGGGACATACCTCGACCATCTTGCCGATGTTGACGATGTGGGGAGTCGCCTCACTGACTTGACAGTCCGTCTCAGACTGCCGTGTCAGACTGCCACCGAGGTTCATCGTGCCTGAGCCGCTTTTGTTGGTCTGCATTGAAACAAACGTGAGGATTGTGAAGAAAGAATTAGGAAATAAAAGGAAGCAGTTTTTGCAGGATCTTGACAGAAATAGAAGGGAATGTTAAAACACTGTATACGGCATGTCGTGTCCCAGCGGTCTTTTGCACCGCATTCAAGCTCTAGTGTTTCTGATCAGCAGAGTCTGGATTCGAGCCCGGGTCATGACACTTGTCAGGGCTTAAAATTAACACTGGACCTCATATTCATAACTCTGCATACCTGTCAAAAAAACAATGAGTGAATATCAATCAGGTGAGGTTTGCGGTGACACCATTTGTAAAATCTCTTTTGTGAAGTGGTGGTTCTGAGAAACCACCGGTTCTTCTCAGAACCACCACTACTCAAAAGAGATTTTACACATGTACAGATATCGGCGCTTTGTAAGTGTTTTCAACATTGCGTGGCGTGTCGTGGCCGAGTGGTCTAGTTCACCGGACCCAAGCTCTGGTCAGCAACAGAGTGTGGGTTCGAATCCCGGTGTGCCCTTGAGCAAGGCACTTAACCATAATTGCTTCGTAAAAGTTGAGAAGGTAGTGCATTCTGCTCTACCTGCCAGGCTCCTAGTGGATGATACCCATGCCTACATCCTTACGGACTGTAAAGGGGGCAACCCTGTTTCAGCCCCAGTAGTAGGTGGCAACGTGCCCCTGGTGACAGTTGATTTGGGTCAACAACCCAAATCAGTTAAGTGTAGCCCTCACCTTGAATTGGCCGTCCGGCCTTGTGAGTTGGGCGATATCTCATTAAAAAAAAAATTAAAAATTGCAGTATGCACCTTCTCTTACAAAGTGAAGGTAAAACATTTTCAGGGATAACTAACCTGTAGCCAGAGCATGACAGTTGATGTCAACTTGTAGTGTGCATTGCGTCCACTTGATTTATCCTGGGGGAGAAACATACCCAATCTCATAAATGCTCAAGAATTTGCTTTCGTTTGCAACCGATTTGTCAGGAGAGTTGCAGTGGATCCAGATAAACAAGCCTAACAGACGTCTTTGTAACACAGAGACAAATTAAACTCTTGGAGTTGGAAAGAATAGGTTTAGCTTCCAGTCACTACTCGATTCCTTGCAAAAGATACAACAAATGAGGGGATGTGAAGTGGATTGGGAAAGTTACTGAAGGAAAATGAGCTGGCGTTTGTTTCAACCAGTGGGGTAACTATCCGTAAAGGGGTTTGGGGGGGGGCACTTGCCCCCAAAATTGATAGGTACCTATGACGGCAGAGATGGTTCTTGTGATTCAGGGCTCAAAATTCACGGCGGCCATGCGGCCATGGCCGTCGATGCCCTTGTTACTGGCCGTGATGCCCCTCCAAAAATCACCTTCTTCAGAGCCATAATTGCCATGCCCTTAATCCCCGTTGGCCGTCGTGCCCTTTTTAATAGAAGTTACATAAATTATGAGTGTTGTTTCAGAAGCACCAGCTGCCGCGATTTTACAGAAACTTTTTACCCAGTTGTCGATGATTATGAAAAAACTAACTTTTCTACACAGACGAGGCCGAAAGTTGGAGATCCTTTTTTTAATTTAATGTTGGCCCCAGACACTATCCAGGCCTCACCTGGGAGAATGATTGACACTCCTATTGAGACCCAATTACTCTTATCTTAATCTTCTGCAGTTTGTTATACAATTGTTTTAGTTTGTAAAACTCTTGCTTCACTCAAAAGACAAGCCGCCTGTGTGTGGTGTCTTTGTGGTTAATCCTCTACAGTTTGTTATACAATTGTTTTAGTTTGTAACACTTTTGCTTCACTCCAAAGACTAGCTGGTGCAGGCGATATCTCTGTGGTTTTGTGACCTGGTTTTTTGACTCATAGGAGTGGATGTTGTGGTCTTTTTTACCTAGAAAGTGTGTTGACATCTGGTGGCTTACAGTTTTACGGTTTGTTTATGAATAAGATGTCATTTATCAATATTTTATTCATGCAAATTGTTTCATCGGGTTAACCACCCATAGGGGAAACCCTGGCCAATTTTCAAATAGGCCTATATATTTTTTTTATTTTGTGTAAAAAACTTTTAGGGTAACTAATTCATACAGTGTTTTTTTTTATTTACAACTAATTATTTATTAATGGCCTTCATGCCTTTTTTAAATTGCATTTTTGGCCTTGGTGCCAAATCTACTGGCCTTGGTGCCCTCCAACATTTGGCTTGCTCCAAGGCCAAAGTGGCCTTGCCCTAAAAATGGTGAAATTTGAGGCCTGGTGATTGATTTAGCTTAGTGCGCTACATACTTGGCCGCACAGGCTGTATACTCCCAAGTAAGCTGAGATGGTTTACGGAATGAAATAAATGGCCCAGTGATCAGGGGTAATAATGTTGGAGCGCAATGAGCGTCACTGAGTGACGGATTTGATCGCTATATAAGAAATCACTATCATTATTATTATTATTAGCCAAAGTGGCTTGATTTGAACGCAGCCTTAGTCACATTGGGGGAGAGCAGTGGATTCACCAAGAATGAGTTTAGGCTGTTCCTCTTTCAACATGTGGATGGAATCAATGAATGGTAATACTGGATGGCAGAGCTGCAATCAGGGAGATTTAGTACAACAATCAGGGAGATATTTAGAATTACATTCAACATAACAGGGAAAAAGTTTCCATAATCAGGGAGATTTTCAAAGTTGTTCATCGGAACATGGAAAGATTGGTTTATTTTCAGGGAACTCTCTGCAGAATCAGGGAGATTTTGTACGATATTCAGGGAGATATTTAGAATTTTGCATTCAACGCAACAGGGAAAACTTTTCCATAATCAGGGAGATTTTCAAATTCGTTCATAAGAACATGGAAAGATTGAGGGGGTTTTCAGGGAACTTTCTGCAGAATCAGGGAGTGTTGGCAGCTCTGGGACGGTACAGTAGTCTCCAGTGGAGAGGGGTAAAGGGACTTACTTGTACTTCAACGACGTGGATGGAATCCCAGCATCCCTGGATGGTCTTGGATCCATCTCCAGCCTTCTTGATGAGGATGACCCCAGCGAAGCCATGGTCAAGATCCCAGAGATACACTGAAGATACACCTCCTTCAAAGTATCTAAAAGAAACCATTGACAAAAAAAAATGACCACATGATAGAAATATCTTCAATGGCCAAGTGAATGCAGCACCAAGTTCGAACCCTTTCCTTGCCAAAAGCAGACTTTTGTCGACGCAGAGCTGCCAACATTTGCATCTTGCAATAAGGGAGATTTTGCAAAACAATCGGGGAGATGCTTAGAGTTACATTCAACATAATAGAGAAAAGGTTTCCATAATCAGGGAGGTTTTCAAATTTGTTCATCAGAACATGGAAAGATTGGTTTATTTTTAGGGAACTATCTGCAGAATCAGGGAGAGTTGGCAGCTCTGCTGCAGTTATAGCCTTTCTTTACCATTGGCGGCTTTATCACCCAAGCTTACACACAAAAAGCACCCAAGCCTGCTGAGCACGAAGGCAAGTTTGTCATAAAGCTGTCGTTTTGTCCATGTTTACCCTCCATACCCAAGTTTACAATGGTTTGAAAGAGAAAGATCAGATCTTCCCAATGATTGTAAATTAAAATAAGGTCGTTATTATGCAATCCTTTCAAAATGGAGTGAAAAGATTTGAAATGCAAGACCTACAGAGCACCATATAGTTGTGTACAAAAAAGTGTTTGGGTTTACAGAGCACACTGAGGAACTTGGACATTTATTGGCAGATCTCAATAATTTGTGGATTATATGAAAAGGAATTCAATAAGTAAGACATTTTTCACCACTTGTTTTGCTGTAAACAATATCTTCAAAATTGGCATTTGAACAAAAGCTTTCTGTTGTGTAAGAATACGTGCTTCACGCTTGAGTGGTCAAACAATGCGGTCACCAGCGGTTGTTTATGTCAAAACAATTTGGTAACAAGAGGGTTAACACTACTGAATCCGAGTTGTAATTCTTACTCAGGTTTGAGGTTAAAATACAGAAACTTTTTCTTCAAAGTGTTGGACTGAAGTTTCCCAGCTTCAATCGGAAAACCTCTCACAAACTAAACATAACAAAAACACTAACTGAGCTAAACACTAACAGAATGCCAGGTTCTTACAGGTCTCTGTAGGTGTCAAAGGCAATATTAGCCTCGACCTCAAGCTTGCGGAGTTTGGCGGAAGGTACTGCTCCGTCTTCAAGAGGTGGGTCGTACTTGTTATTCCAGGGTGACCTACATGGAAAAATAGGAAGATGATAGGGTTTTATTTTAAAGGAATGAGCTGTTGGCAAACTGCTTACCGAGCTAACTTAACATTCCTGAAGTGTTTAAAGGCAGGGTATACTTTTAGTAATAGTCAAAGACCAGTATCCTCACTTGGTGTATCCCAACATATGCATAAAATAACAAACCTGTGAAAATTTGGGCTCAATTGGTCATTGAAGTTGCTCGTGGCCGAGCGGATAAGAACACCGAACTCAAGCTCTGTTGTTTCTGATCAGCAGAGTGTGAGTTCGAATCCCAGTCGTGACACTTGTGTCCTTAAGCAAGACACTTAACCACATGCTTTGTCCTTCGGATGGGATGTTAAGTCGTAGGTCCTGTGTGTTGTGTAATGCACGTAAAAGAACCCAGTGCACCTATCGTAAAGCATATTGCACCACAGCACCTTGTAGACCATAACATGGTGCTATGCAAAGGAATAGGTCTCATACTTCAACACGTAACTCCACTTACCTTGTGGGAAAAATACTGAGCGCTTGGAGACACCCATAGGGAGTATAAAGCGCTATATAAGAACTGCGTATTATTATTATTATTATTATTATTATTAACAACTCTCCATTGCTCTTTACTAAGTAAGTTTTTATGGTCATTAACTTGTTGTAGTAATTACAAAAAGTACACCCTGCCTTTAAGCGCAAAAGAGTACACTTAGAACATGGCAGGTTCTTCCCTAAAAGAAACAACTTTTCCTACTTGAATCATCTCACAGGTTCGTTCAGACTTGCACACATTGTCATAACATCCTAACACAGATGCCAATGTGCACAGCCACAACAATGGGTACACATTTTTTTCGTGTCCATTTTTTGAACAACAGTTTGAAAACAACTGATGTAGCATTTATCTCAATGTTATTTATATATCAATTAACAATCGCTGTGTCAATGATGAATAAAATGTGCTTGAGTTTGTCGACTACAAGATCTACAAAGAGTTACTCAATATTTATCTGTTGTTCATTTGGTGTCTTTGTAAAAAAAAAGTGTACCCATGAATGTGGCTGTGCACCTAGTAAAATTACATTAACCATTACTCCCTAGGCCCACTGGCCCTCAGGTGACCTCCGTCCTCCAATATCCTCCTCTATACATCGTCACTCCACACCAACATGTTTGAACTTAGACCAGACTGGAATGTCTGACCCAGTGATAACAATTAGTAATTTGGACCTACAGCCCTCGGTCCTTCTGAGAAACTATAACCTTAGAGTAAATTTAGCAATACATATGTGGCGTGTCATGGCCGAGCGGTTTAGTGCACGGAGTCAAGTTTTAGTTGCCCAGTTCATCAGGGTGTGGGTTCGAATCCCGGTCATGACACTTGTGCCCTTGAGCAAGACTTAACTATAATTGCTTCACATCACCCAGGGATAAATGGGTACATGTACCTGTGAGGGCATAGATGGTTCTTGTGATTGATTTAGCTCAGTGCGCTACATACTTGGCAGCACAGGTTGTATACTCCCCAGGGAGCTGAGATGGTATTAAGGAATGAATTATATGGCCCAGTGACCAGGGGTGATAATGTTTGAAGCGCAATGATCATTTTTTTTAATTGCGCTATATAAGAGTTAATATTATTACTATTATTATCATATTTGTCTTTTGTTTACCACTGTTAAAAAAGGAAGCCATTTTATTGCTGGTAGCTCTCTGCTGTGATGAATGTGAAGGGTACCCTGCAGAAGGGAATATTGGTCTGATGCCCTTCTACTGGGCACCGATGAAGTTGTAACACTTGCATGACTGAAAATGTATTACACATAAATGTAAGCTAGTGTTCCTTTATGACTCCATGAGAGAGTGGAACTTTGAGAAGCCTTTTCTCAACCAAAATCTCAGTAAGTGCACTTCGTGAAAATTTAGTGAGAAGGAAAGTCCGCAGCACTGGGAGCAGTACCAGCTCCGTCCAAGCCCTCACACCCACCTGTAGGAATCGCCGTCTCTGTTATAATCACACAGCAGATAGTCTTTCCCAGCTGAGCTGTCCCGAGCAATCTTAAGTGGCTGATCAACCGATGACAGGAGGTCCTCACAGAGCTCTGGAACCTGCATTTTTTGTAGATGAGTGGGGGGAAAAAACAGGTGTAAGGGTGGGGAGACCATGTGAAGACCAATACTAACCAGGCCTTGAACGGATCACTAAGGGAGCTTCTCAAAAGTCGGACATGTTCTAAGCATAAAAGAACGTTCCTAGGGCACACGACCACACTCAATTGCCAGAACGTTCCGCTGGACCGCATCATTATGTTGAAGTACGGGAGCAATCCTACATGAGTGAATACTCGCATCAGTATTTTGAACATTCCAATGGATTGTTCCGGCAGTCAAATGGAACGGTCCACGAGCACGCGCTGAATACTTATCCGATCCAATTAGAACGTTCCTGCCATACTGACTTTTGAGTCGCTCCCTAAGCCCCGCCCACCACAGATACTGTCAATAATAACGACGCCTACATGGGTAGCATACACATCACATGTGTCTTGCTCCGCCTGGCTGCACACAAATAAACACGACACAGCAATCTAAATGGCAGAAACTTCAGGGTTCTCCCCATAAACAAGCTAGCGTATCGGGCCGATACGCAGAAATTTGCATGCCGATAGGCGCACATTTTTGCCCATACGCCTTTTTTCTTTTTCTTTTTTTCACAAAAAACATCAAGAGAAAACCATATAGAATGCTCCAGATTGCACAGTAGGGCTTTTAAAACCAAATATAAACACCAAGTAGAAAAAAGTCGGAAGACCTTGTTTCAATTCAGCGTGCTTCGGCCAAACTTCCCTAATTTGGGTCCAGAATGCCCCACAGTTTAAAAAAAACATGGGGAGAACCCTGGACTTGTTGACATTTTTGTAACAGAGGCACCTACATACATGCGCCTATCCTAGCATTCATTTTGGGAGTCAAAATGTACGCAAAGGAACTTACTCCCAAAATGGCGAAAATGGTAGACGCAGTGCAGAGTACGTTCTGTGTCGTGCAACAGGCCTTGAACTTCGCTCTTGAAGGGGCACGGCCATTTTCCGCTGGTAAGGGGCACTTCCATAAGAAAATGTACAGTTGTATTGAATTTTTTGCAAAGGGCACCACAGCAAAAGCACAGGGCACCGCGGCAAACGCAGTGGGTGCCGTGTAAGCTTGGGCGATACCACGATATTATCGAATATCGCGATACTAGTTCTGAAAGGATTACGATATTGGGTAAATTGTTTTTTAATCGTGATACCGGTAAATCACGATATCCATTAAGCATCGCGATGCATTTCTTTACTGAGACGATCTTGCAACAATAAATCTCCTAGTGGAGACGATCTTGCAACAACAAAGAGCTGCAAGTCACAGACCGCAATCGCAAGATTCCCCAACAGATCCGACCCAACTGCGGTCGAAAAACATCAAAGCCTTAGCGATCAGGCGGTCTCGCACAGACTACCGAAAAACTATGACATCGTTTTGGGTGTTATCACATGCGAGTAGCGTGATCTAATTAGTTATGCATACATATAGAACAGTCTGTCATGCGCAGTAGTTAACACATTAAATGTGTGTAAGTTTTTCACCCCATAGGTTTAGAGTAAAACCCAAAGAATAGGTCATTGGAGCAAAGTGAAATTAGGACAGCTGCTTCTGCAACTTGCTCTATGAGATTTGTGGAAGATTGACGTCACCAAAAATTAATCGCGATATTATCGAATATCGCGATATATTCTTGACGATACATCGTGGATGAAAAAAAGCGATATCGCCCAAGCTTAGTGCCGTGGATTAATTCCAGGCCTTGTCCAAGAGTCTCTTACCAAGTCTATAAGGTCACTGAGGTTCTTTTCTATCTCTTGTGGTGGGAGTCTTCTCATTAAGTCCAAGGCGCAATCCAACTGTGTGTCTAGATCAACCTGCTGTGCCTATCAGGGTGGAAACATAATCACCAATATAGCGTTAACTGGTAAGAAAAAGCAACGGATTTATTCGAGTTCAATCACAAACAAGGACGTCAAACCACACAGTTTTACAATATAACCAAGAAGAATTGTTTGTCCAAACCATCTTCCTCATTACCATGAGGGGAGGTTGGTGGGCCTTAAAAATGCACTTGGCCACTGGACTAAGTCCTGCCGTCGATTTCACCAAACTCTTCCTTACTTAGGATTAATCTTAGGCAATGCTAAGAGATAGGACTAGTCTTAAGTACTGGTGTTAACTTAAGACTAGTCCGCCTAGGATTAATCCTAAGTTAGGAAGAGTTTGGTGAAATCGACGGCAGTAGTCTCTGGGTTGCTTAATTACATTACCTTACACCCAAACTGTCAACCCTGCTGCAGGCCTTGAATTTCATCTTGGAGAGGGCAAGGCTATTTTCATTTTGGAAAGGGCACTTCCATTGGAAAATCTTAATGCATGGGAAAGGCACCAAGGCCAAGACCAGGAGCAACAGAGGCCATGGCCTCCATGTAATTCCAAGCCTGCAGCTGTCCAGTGTTTTTCAAAACAAATTTCCTCATTTCAACAACAGATATTTGAACCATTTTAAGTAGATCTATTTGGAAACAAAAGAAATCATTGTGGTCTTGTAACAAATAATTCTGGTCCAATGACAGATTTCTAAACTGCAAGACCTTTTGCAGATAGAGGCTTGATACTTCACTCCTGTGAGGGCAACGCAGTTTTCTCCCTTAGTAAAGGGGCACCAAGGCCATGGGCATGGAAGCAATTGCCCCCATTGCCTCCGTGAAGTATCAGGCCTAGCCTATGTATACATGTACAGTACGTATGCACTAGCAACCAAATTATGCCGGACAAAATAGGGCAAACTGGGGTAAAAACGCTTGATTTTTAAGCTTAAATTTGTTAAATATCTCAGTTCTACTTGGAGACACTAAGAAATAAATGTGTGGTTTTATGCAATTCTATATCTCCTCTATTATGTGCAAACTAAAGATAAGGGAAAAATTTTCAAACTTTTGGGGAAGAAGTTTTGTGATCCTTTTTATCCGGGTCTCGTGGGGGGGGGGGGACCGGAACGCCCGCCCACATGTATTTTACAAAAATTATGGCTATACCACAGGTTTCCAAGTTAGTATTCAATTTTTTTTTATTAGCTGTTTCGCGCAGCGTAGCGCGCTGCGAAACAGCTCTTGTTTTTGTTAAAGTTTTTTTTATTATTAGCTGTTTCGCGCAGTGTAGCGCGCTGCGAAACAGCTCTTGTTTTTGTTAAAGTTTTTTTTATTATTTTTTTAGCTGTTTCGCTAGCGAAGCGAAACAGCTCTTGTTTTTGTTAGAATTTTTTGTATTATTTTTTTTATTTGTATGTTTCAGTCAAAGCCTTTTTTACATAGTTCGTAAAGAGCAATTGCAATGAAACTTTCAGTGATGAAAGGTATTGGTGGGCGATAGGTCCTAAAAGAAATCCGTCATGATGACGTCATCACCTGCCATGTGACGTCATCTTAAAGTTAATTAATTTTAAATATTTGAAAATCTATATCAAATCAGCCACAAGAGACCGTAGGTTTCTGTTTGCGGGATTGGGTAGGCATAAATCAGGTCTTCATTTTGTTTTCTGTGCGTGACCTCACATGACCTCTACTTCCGGTCGAAACAGGAAGTGCCCTCGTAATTCAAAAGTGGCAAAAGTTATGAACTTGCTTTTAACGATGTTAGTGTCTGGCAAGGGTGGGCAGTTAAAAAAAAATAGTGATGACGTCACAAAATGCAACAGCGCCCTCTAGCGACAGGTTGAAAACTCTTCAAAATGGACTTTTTGAAGATGTGTGGTGAAGTTTTGTGCAATCACTTCAAATTTTACACACATGTTGATCGTCAGGCAGCAATCATATGTGTGAAGTTTCAGATCAATGACGTCATCGGGGGTCACGTGACGCGGCATTAAAGGTGCACTTTTTGAAGTCGTATATCTCCCGAAGTATTAGTGCGATCATGTTGAAACTTGGTAGGTTGTTAGATATTGGTAAGTTCTTGCAAATTGTGAAGTGACGTCATGATGACGTCATCACACAGTTTGTTATGATTTTTTCATTTGTTGCCCCTTTAAGTCAGAAATTGCTAACGGAACATGCTTAAATCAAAATTCTTTCTTAATTATATGTTGATCGTCAGACAGCCATCATATGTGTGAAGTTTCAGATCAATGACGTCATCGGGGGTCACGTGACATGGCATTAAAGGTGCACTTTTTGAAGTCGTATATCTCTTGAAGTATTAGCGCGATCATGTTGAAACTTGGTAGGTTGTTAGATATTGGCACGTTCTTGCAAATTGTGAAGTGACGTCATGATGACGTCATCACACAGTTTGTTATGATTTTTTCATTTTTTGCCCCTTTAAGTAAGAAATTGCTAACGGAACATACTTTAATCCTAATTCTTTTTTAAACAGGCTTGATATGTCATGACTGCTTCAAAAAAAATTGTGGTCATCATGACGTCATAATTTGTCAGGTTATATTGTCTTAAAGGTACAGTTTTACAAGATATAAAGACAATGAATTCGATCGTACTAGGCATTAAATATTGTATTATTAACTTGATTATGTACACACTACAAGACTTTCATATTCACTTGAGTAATTTGAAAAAAATATAAGCGAAACAGCTCTGCATTTGTGCACAAATGCAATTATGTCTAATTTATTTTTATTTTCCTGTTTCAGTAAAAAAAGCCATTGAGATAACACACAATCGTTCTAAGCGGCGTTTTGCATAGTTCCTAAAGAGCAATTGCAATGAAACTTTCAGTGATGAATGGCATTGGTGGATTAATGATCCTAAAACAAGGATGTCATGATGACGTCACGTGACAGGTGATGACGTCATCATAAAGGTTTTTTATTTAATTATTTGAAAATCTATATCAAATCAGCCACAAGAGACCGTAGGTTTCTGTTTGCGGGATTAGGTAGGGATATATTAGGTCTTTATTTTATTTCGTGTGCGTGACCTCACTTGACCTCTACTTCCGGTCGAAACGGGTCAAAATCGGAAGTGCCATGCAATTCAAAAGTGGCAAAAGATATGAAGTTGCTTTCAACGATGTTAGTGTCAGGCAAGGGTGGGCAGTTAAAAAAAATATTGATGACGTCACGATATACAAGAGCGCCCTCTAGCGGCAGGTTGAAAACTCTTCAAAATGGACTTTTTGAATATGTGTGTGGTGAAGTTTTTTGTAATCACTTCAAAATTGACACATATGTTGATCGTCAGGCAGCCATTGTATGTGTGAAGTTTCAGATCAATGACGTCATCGGGGGTCACGTGACGCGGCGTTAAAGGTGCCTTTTTTGAAGTCGAATATCTCCCGAAGTATTAAGGCGATCATTTTGAAACTTGATATGCTGTTAGATATTGGGAAGTTGCTGTAAATTATGAAATGACAGCATGATGACGTCATCACATGATTTTGTATGATTTGTTTAATTTTTTGCACCTTTAAGTCATAAATAGCTAACTGATTTGAAAATGTTATTGGCGAAACAGCTCGGCATTTGTGCACAAATGCAATGAAGCTCTCGTTTTTTTTAAATATTGAGGGATAGGGCCTACATTGTATACTAACGTGCAGCAGGCCCAGACATTATTACTGCATCAAAGATAATTAACAAAAAGTGTTAGTTTTCCCATTATGTACATGTATACAGTCACTGTACATACTCTGTAATGTATTTACTGGTTAAAAACCACAACAATTTTATATTGTACACACAGTACCGGTACATATAACGTGTGCATTATGTAATTTAAACATACTGTACATGTACACTACATGAATTTAAACTTTTGTACAAACTGTGAACACTGAACAGGGCCCAATTTCATAAAGCATGTACATACGTATGTAATTGTAAGCACAAAAACTTGCCGAGCACAAGTACATGTAGGAAAAATAGGTTACCAGCTAAAATACCATACAGTTACCATTGATGTGACGGGTACCCCACTCATTTCTTGCTTAGCAAAGAACTTTCTGCTTAACAGCTATTATGAAATTGGGCCCAGGTCTCTGTACAATTTAATCGAGGATGTACATGTACATCACAATGAAGGGATACTTGGTGTGGCATCCTGTATTCTGGTAAAGATTACCAGTACAGTTTAATTGCTATAACTATAAGGAAGAGCCCGGCCATTTTACCAGGAAATGATTTGACAGTCTATACAAGGTATTAGCCAGGATTTGGTAAAAGGGTGTCCAAATTTGCTTGAAATTTAAAAAATGGGTGTCCAAATTGTTCACTTACAATACATTATTAACATGTAAATGACAGATAAAACAGGGTGTCCAATTTTTAAAAAGGGTGTCCAAAAGACACCCAGACATCCCTCTGGCTAACACCATGAGTCTATATATTGCAACAACAATACAAGATTTGTTCATATAAGAATAGTGTACTTGTGTACGTGCATCCAGTTGCATCAAGTATCAAATAGCCTCCAGTACATTCCACTGTTATTAGTCAACTTAAACTTGCAGATTATGTACACATTTTTAGAAGGGAAGTCACTGAAAGAAGCTTTAAAATATGTGACACTTAAACACCTGCTCCAAGATAATAAATTTGAATGCATTGGTGCAGATCCTATAACAATCATACTCTTACATCGTGGAGTAAAAGAAAAATTCCAGCAAGTTGACCAACCATTTGAAACCGTTGACAAGTTCAATAGGTTGTACATCTACATAGTAAAATTGTGTATTGTACCATGTGTACTGTGAACCATTCACAACATAATATCATATTGCAGGCTGGCATCATTTTACGCCGTTCAAAAACACAGTACACGTACTGTAGGCATGGTAGGTGTTATTGAATGGTCAGACAGTAGGAGGGTTGACTGTGTACTGTGTAGGTGCATTAACCGCATGATACATGTATTGCAGGCTGGCATAGTTTCTATCAATCAAAACCACGGATGATATAGACGATGTGACCTGTGACATCACATGTTTACAAAAGAGCCACAGACTTCCTGCAGGCACGATTTGTACACAGACTAATGGAATAATTATACAATCTTATATTTTATGGAGATTGCACTGTCTAATTCCTATCAACTTTTGATATGATGAAAGGGGGCACATCTCAAATCTTGTCCAGCTTTTACTTTCATAATTCTTGGATTTATGTGGAAATTATGACACAAAATGTCAACTTTCCTATAGGACCTGTGTAGTATCTTGCCTGCCAGAATACCCAAAGAATGCACAAGGTCACACTTATTGTAAACAAAGTTCACATGGTCTAGAATAGTCAGATAGTAGGAGGGTTTACTGTCTGTACACTACATAGGCCTAATATTGCAGGCCGGCAAACATGTGTAATATTAATTCAAAACCACAGTAGATAATATTGAATTGTTAGATAGTAGAAGGGTTGACTGTGTACTGCGTACATGTAGTATGCGTTCACCACCTGAATCATATTTTAGGCAAGCATCGTACTGTACATACTTGTAGTTTATCGATCATTCAAAACCACAGTGGATGATCAGACAGCAGGAGGGTTGACTGTGTACAGGTGTACTGCATGATATTACATTGCAGGCTGGCATAGTTTATCAATCATTCAAAACCACAGTAGATGATATTGAATGGTCAGACAGTAGGAGGGATGACAGTGTACTGCCTGCATTCACCGTCAATTCATATTGCAGACCGCTGGCATTATACATCAATCATTCAAAACCACAAGTGGATGATATTGAGTAGTCAAACAGTAGGAGGGTTGACAGTGTACTGCGCATGTTTCACCCTCAAATCATATTGCAGACTGGCATTATAGTTTATCGATCATTCGAAACCACAGTAGATAATATTGAATGGTCAGACAGTAGGAGGGATGACAGTGTACTGCCTGCATTCACCGTCAATTCATATTGCAGACCGCTGGCATTATACATCAATCATTCAAAACCACAAGTGGATGATATTGAGTGGTCAGACAGTAGGAGGGTTGACAGTGTACAGCATCCCCATCAAATCATATTGCAGACTTACAATTACATAGTTTATCGATCATTCAAAACCACACAGTAGGTAATACTGAATGGTCAGACAGAGCCCTTTCATGCTACCGAGCCCATTCCCAGACCGGGAATTATACAACCCACGAGGTAATTCCTCTAGAGGGAATTTTAATCCTACCACCACCCAATGTTCATTCAACTCTTGATACAATTTTTGGGGGAGAAAATGAACACTCTGTGTCAACCCCAGGGTTGCTCTCGCTTAACCCTGCTCCCAGGTAAGCAGCGTTCTCCCTTAACAGTGGTCTGATGGCCAAATGCTAGTTAAAACACTAGAGGGACCAGACAAAATTCTCTCCAAGTGGTCCAGCTGGCTAGTTCAGTGTTGAAAAACATCCCTTTTCAATAATGGACTTAGTGAAAACGTTGGCAGACCAGTGAAATGACTCGCTACTTGGTCCTTCTGGCTGGTCACTGAAATAGTTAGAGGGCAAACCCTGGTAGAGATAAATGGTATTTACCCAGGAATTTGCCAGGGTTAGGTTTACATTTACAATGTCAAAAGGTCAACCAAATTTTTCCAGGATTTTCCCAGGACATTTGTCTGGAAGTGTGAAAGAGGTTTAAGAAAGATACATGTAAATTGCTTTAAAAAATACATTTCTTGCTGTTAACATGGTTAGTGTTGTCAATATGTAACTTGAGGTTCTCTTTCTTCACCTATCCAAACTTTTTAAAGTCAAATTGTTGTGAAGTACAATATATGCACACAACCTATTGGCAAATGGTAAAAAATAATACACTCAAACACATGTACATCTAGGGGTGTTCTTTACTTCCTGTTTTGCATACGTTCAGTACACATCCATACACGTACACATTACAAAATAGCACGTACATGTGTTAAACACAAAAGTACAGAGTGACGGTACCTGAATTGTGCCTGGCAAACACTTAATGCAAATTCAGTGCACACTTATTATGCTAATCTTGAGTAGAAAATTTGATATTTTGGAAGTAGCCATGGCCCATGAATGCATTTTGTGTAGCATGGCCACACATTTTTCAACAAGGAAAAATAGTCCGCTTGACTGCACCTTTGTCTGATTAAACGGTTTGCACTGAATGTCTAATGTCACACAAAATGTGAATGTCTAATGTATTCAATGTAAGGCAGTGATTCACCACATTTTATGGCAATGAACAAACACAATCTTGTTTGCTATCTTGTAACAAATCCACCCATGCCTGGCATTATTTTAATCACTCATCATGATTGTTGATGTAATATTTGGAAGCCAAAGGTGTCATATTTTGTACAATATTAATCAAATAATTAAACTGGAAAATTGAGAAGGGGGGACTAATGCACACGATGAAGAAAAGGGAAGGTTGAGATTGGAAAAAAGACAAACATGGCATGAAGCCAAGCCCAAGTTGTCCCATATACAACAGGCCATGCCAGAACTCAACAGAGGAAATAATTGAGGCCCACCCACTTTTTTAACCAAATTAAAATAATTTCCATAAAAATGCCACTGATTTACAAAACTGTCACATAGATAAACGTTTGCTTTATCTTGATAAAGAGTGTGCATAATTTAAAATTAATAAAACAAACAGCATTTTTTGTGAAACTATTTAGCAGTATCAAGGTTAAAATTTTACCGGACACTTGACAGTGTTTTACTTTTTTAGGGCCATTTTTGCTGACGCCCTCTAGCGTCTAGTCTTCACGATAACAACGGGCGGAGCCCATCACACGAAATGGAGACATTTACTGCTGATTAATGCGTCGATTTGCTCTATCTTTTGTTTTACAAACAACCGAAGAATTACATAAGCGTTCGTAACTTACCATCGTAAAAAATTGTGGTGGTGCCCCTGAATTTCAGCGTGCAGACGGCAACTCTAACTTCGGGAATAACCACTCTACACACGATATTCCTCCCAAGATGGCGAACATCCGGGCATTTGTGACGTTTCTTTATGGGCCAAAAGTCTAACCAATCAAATGGCACGGTTGTGAATAAATCTGCCCAAATAAGGGCAAAAACGATGATCGGTTTTAATAATAGGTGAAGTTTCAGCAGATTGCTTCCTTGTTATTTTTTTTTAAAGCTGCTCAAGGAAGGTGTTGGCAGATTCTTATTCGTAATAGTTTTTCTAAAGGTTAATTATATTTTGTGAAATTCACGTGAAATGAGCTCCTATAATAAGTATAATACATATTATGGAGGTAGAATTAGACTAACACTTCTAGCAAAATAAAAACTTTTTTATTGATGTTTTTAATGACTTTCCAATCATTAATGACTTCAATTTGTGTTGTCTCTTATTTGCTTGTCTTGGAAGCCCTAGTTTATTACCTTTTCGTTCGGCCTATCACCAGTACCGAATCTCCTCGTCAGGCTAAAAAAAATGGATGGCTACGAGCGAACAGTACTTAATACTATAGAGGGCGCCACTTAAATTTTGCACGGGATCAGGTCTGAAATTATTATTGTTCGAAATAAGTTGAGGGCATACAAATAAAGTAGTCAGTTTGGCGCACGAATTTTGGCCTGTATAGTGTTGTGCACACTCTCTTGGGATGGGGTAGGGTAACAATAAACAACAACTTGTTGCAGAATCGTAAATTTTAAACCATAATATTTCTGAGTAAACTTTGTTTATGAACTGGGCCCAATTTCATAAAGCTGTTTAAGCAGAAAATTGTGCTTAGCAAAATGTTTTTTGCTAAGCAAAAAATAGCAGAGAACCCGTCACAAACTGTAGCCTATACCTTACATGGTACATTATTGGCTGGTAAACTTTTTTTTGCTAAGCAAGCTTTGTCTTTGCTAAGCACGATTATCTGCTAAACAGCTTTATGCAAGGCCCAATTTCATAGATCTGCTAAGCACAACAATTTGCTTCGCATGACATTTCTTCCTTGATAAAAACAGGATTACCAACCAAATTTCCATGTGTTGCATATTGCTTGTTAATGGTATTCAGCTGTTGTTTGCTTATCCTGAAAATCACGTGGACATTTGGTTGGTAATCCTGTTTTTATCAAGGAAGAAATTTCATGCTAAGCAAATTGTTGTGCTTAGCAGCTCTATGAAATTGGGCACTGGACTCATCATTGAGCAGAATCTAAGCTGATTTCGATAAAAGGGTTAGAAGATCAGGCCTTGAATTTCAACTTTGAGAGGGCAAGGCCATTTTCATCTTAAAGTATAATTATGGGAAAGTTCTGATGGGGCACCGTGAGGCCAAGACCAGGGGCACCAAGGCCATACCAGGGGCACCAAGGCCAATACCAGGGGCACCAAGGCCAATACCAGGAGCAACAAAGGTCATGGCCTCCGTTGCCTCCGTGTAATTCCAGGCCTCTAGAAGATAATGCATCCGCATCATCCAAACCGGCTTCTCAATTATCAACAATAAATGACCTAGAAGTCATCCACACAGGATTATAATGATTATGTGTAACGTGTATCTGCCATCAGTTACAGGCAGCAGGCATAGGGATACTGCAAACCTCAATAATTAATGGGGAAAGTATGAAATACTTTTCGGACATCACCACCGTGCCCCAAAAATTTGGTTTTAAACATTCGGATGATGAGAGTTAATAGACCGTGTTGACCATTCGGTTCAAGTCAGGTGTCCCTCTGAAAAATCGCCAGAAAATACGCCCATGCTCTCTTTCAATAGAGACTAGAGCCAAGCCATTATTATACAGTGTTGCCGGCCATGTTGATGACGATTTTAAAAAAGGGGGGGGGGGGTCTCCTCACATCCAGTTGCAGTTTAACTATTTCGACAGGGTTAACTTTTTGAATGAATAACTAATAGGCCTACATACTAAGTTTGTTTTCTAAATTTGAAGGTTATTACCATAAAAACACCCAAGAATAATGGTCTCCAGCAGTGGCGTATCGTAAGAATGGGGTGCCACGGGGCACGGGACACGCCCCCCTAAAATCTGGACTTAAAAATAATTACCTAAATAAAAAGTTACATTTTATTAGCTTTTCTGTAGCATTTTCAGTGTGTTTAAAACTATTTTTTTTAGTTACACGCAGACAATTTTGTTTGTTTTTACCTCCAGGGCACTCTGACAAAAAGTTGTAGGCCCTAAAGAGAGCGCTTGTGTGGGCTTGCGTGGGTACGGGGGGGGGGCGGACAAAGTATGCCCTGGACATAGACTTGGACTTTTACGGACGATGGAGGGTCACAACTAAGGTTTTGTTATTGAGTAACGTTCCGTCATGTTGACAGAATGACCGTTCCGTTTTTGGAAATACATTATTTTGAACACTGGACCATCAAATTCGGCCTTTTTTATGAAAACATATCTTTTTCAAAACGACCGGCCAGGATAAGTCTTGCGCGCCACAAACTTTAGACCTAACAAGTTGTGTGTATTTATATTTTTCTTGGATAGTTGCCTAAACTGTAACATAAGTCAAACTATTGAACGTTGGCCTACTCAAAATCCGAGAAAGACACAAGTTGGGATTGGGTAAATTAATTTTCAATCAAGTTGAGACTGAGAGAGAGAGGGGCGTTCCTCAAAATCCCCGTCTCAGAAAATTCAGCAGGGCGCCCCCTATTGGGCATTGTTACTCATCTGCTCTGCTGAGACATTAGCAGTTTTAACTTTAACAGTCTCAATTCGCCACAAAAATACGTCTACAAAAGTCTTCATATGGAGCAAGTGCAGTGAGCAAACAACGGAGCTGATGCACTGATAGACGAGGAAGAAGATACAGCTTTATTTTAGCAAAAACAGCTGTGCGAGGTAAGTAATAACTGTTAAAAGTCACGTCGTGGAAACTTGAGTTATCAGTTTATGTATGAAAAAATACGCGTTAACTTTGCTGTAGTCTTTCAGTGAACGTGTGAAATGTGGAGCACTGACTGTCTGTGATTGTGGGGGTGCCATTTGTCAACAAACCATTTTGGACCATCCTTTTCTTTCATGATGAATCAGCGTCACATGACTTTTTTCTGAACATTGTGTTCGGGATAGTGGTTGTCCGTTGTTTTCTTCAATATTGTTATCTTTACTTGTCTTGAAATAAATGATATGAATTGTTGTAAACATTTCAATAAAATTGCTGACATGGGATGGAGTGGACATTTGACGGACAGACTTCATTCATTGATTTATTATGTAGTGTTGTACAATGAATGTAGACTGTATTACCATCTAGAGCTATGGTATTACTAGCTGGGATTTCTTCCACATAATTGTGTTGCTTTGCTTGTTTTTTTTTTTAAATCTTGGCATTGTTCTTTATTCTTAATTATGTACAAACTACAAAATGTGCTACTGCTTGAACCCCTGCATGGGAGATTGGCCACTAGCACTCATTAATTTTAAATGACCAAACAGTCTTCTTATCTTAGTCCGCTCTTAGTCTTAACATTAATTTTGTCTTATTTTCACCAGATAAGATTACAAAAGAAAAAAAGAAAACAGATAGAAAGTTGCACATTCATAAACAAATGAAATTTAAAGTAAAATCTTAGGGAAGTGTGAGATACAGCATTTTTTCTGATTATGTTTTTGTTAGATTCAGCACTATTCCATTGTTTGTCAGATTGTTTACATTACTGGATGTTGTACTAAGGTCCGTTCATGATACTTTGGCTGGTAACCAGTGCAAGTACATGTAGCAGATCTCTTTGAATTTAGACCTGGTAAAATTAAAAAAGATCCTAGTAGCTCTACTTTTTCAGCATTAAAACACTTACAGTCTCAAATCCATCTACCCAAATGCCAAAGTGAAGGATTCAGAAGGAATGGGCCCGGTATGCCCATACCAACAATGAGCTTAACACAGGGTCAGGCATAGGCCCTACCAATCTTGTATCTAAGTCCAAACAATTTGGTGTGGAGTGACATGCATAGGAAAAGATGATATCGGAGTAGTTAGGCCACACACTAGCCTCTAATGGCACTGATGCTTTAACGTGTCAAACTTCACCATAAGTTATACGCGCGCGTACATGTCCAAGTTGTATGTTTACTCGCATGTACTGACTTTATACTAATATTACTAGTGTAGTTTGACGCGTCGAGGAGATGATGCCGTGATTGCGTTAGTGGTGGAATGTTTGTCTGACAGCCGGGTATTTTGTACAAAAGTGACATCATTAGTGCAGAGTGAGTTGCTACATTAAATATTATGATTTCCACGAAGTAATACAATGAGATCTCTAATAGAGGGTTTGTTGTACTGCATGTGCAGCACCTTGTAGACCCTTTTAAGCTGCTAGTAATTGCTAATAATTGGTTTCATAACTCAAAAATTTCAACAACAACAAAACCTGTCCATAAAATGTTTCTCTTTGTTCCAGCACCTACAGTACAGTACATAGTTTCTTATAGACTGGGTAATGTTTATGTTATTCGAACATTGGGACCAGTTTAAGAGCGCGAGTTTGTTTCCTTCACGGGTTAAAGGAATGTACTTGGGACCAAATACCAAAGTGGTCCCAAAAATGTTTGAATACATGTACTTGTAAGCAGACTTGCACGGTATTGGTAGCTAAGATTTGTGCGCTATTTATTTGTAAGACTCCTGTATTGGTACAGTCAATTATTACAGAAAAATACTGTGAACAAAAATATACTTTTAATTTGATAAGGTTTTTTTAAAAGTCTGTTAGTGTAAATCTAAAAACCAACAGAAGAAGAAGAAGAAGAAAACCCACAAGACAACAACAAAACATAAAAACAAACACTAAAAACTAAAAACCCATGTAGAATAAAAAACCTATAGATTACACTTTCAAATTGATGGATTTGGGACTGTAAAAATCAAATTAAAAATGTTGTGCATTGTGCTGCTCATTTCCATTGTGAATTGTTTCATAATCCAACATTTGGGGAAAGTTGCATGATTATTGTACAATTGTTGTGATCTGCAAACTGTAAACAAACGCAAAAAAAACCCCAAAAGGAGTTCGTGCACATATTGAAAGAAAATAATTGTACAAAACTGTTATAATACCCTTGAGCAAAACCTATTTCCTTCGTTAAAAAATTTAAATTATCAGTGACCTATGTCTTTACAAAAGCATTTGGAGAGGGAAGCTGTTTATAGAAGTCTAAATTTGATTTATCTCATGGCTATCCCATGGCCCGGTTCTTCCATCTTTGATTAAGTAATATCACACAAAAACACAATTCCCTTTAACACAAATCAACCACATTTGTCGTTTATAGTGGGCATCCTCTACAGAACCACCCAAGCCATCAATCCCGTGCTTTGAATAAAATGTCTTGATTGCTCACGCACAACTCATTGTTGTGACCAGTTCTCCTATTCAGCGTGCACAAAAGGAGGGTCTGCATTCTTGCTGCCCAATTATAAACTGCTCTTCTCGCAGGGCCAGTCGTAGTAGTCTTGGAACTGTATTGCACTCTGGATTAGAGCACGTACAGGGTTGGCCCCAGGTTTTTCAAAACTTGGGCACTCTGGGCAAATTTTTTGGGATGTTTGGCCGAAGCATGCTGAATTTTAAAGCCCTATCTGTGCAATTTGGAGCATGGTTTCCTTTTCATGTTTTTTGTAAAACTACCATAATAGAAAAAAAAAAAACCACACAATTTTTTAAAATTGTTTTTGGGGGGCATATCGGCCGAATTTTTTGCGTATCGGCCGAAAATATTGCGTATCAGCACACAATTCTTGCGTATCGGCCCGATACGCTAGCTTGTGCATGGGGAGAACCCTGACAAACATGTTTTCCATCCGAAGCAACCTTTTACAGACTTGACTTCACCCTTTTTAACCTTTCGTCATGAATAGCCACTAAACTGCACCGTGTACAGGAATTATATTGACAGAACTGCCGTAGAACATAGAAAATTAATTTTGTTTAGACACTAGTATTCTCGTTCAATCTCAGCCGATCATAATGACCCAACACAAAAAATTCAATTATACTCTGAACTAATTATGCATCCTGTTTAAAAAAATTATTTAGTACTTAGCGCTTTAATTGGATACTCAGGCCTGACACAGAGGCAACAAAGTCGATTGCCTTATAATACACATGGTCACTGCCTTGGTGCCCTGTGAAATGTTCCAGTCGAAATTGTCCTTTTACAGAGGTGCCCTTGGCTTTATCAATAAAAAACTGCCTTGCCCTTACAAGAAGAAATTATCAGGCCTGACGAGAAATTTCAAATAATTTTCATAATTTTAACAAAATAAAGACCAATAAATACAATATAATTTATAGGCTGATCAAGAAAGACTATAGATACAGTTGTACATGTAGATCACACTTTTCTGATTCCCATTGCGGCAACGGAGCTAATAGACCCTTGCTTTCCCGTATGCTAATTACATTTTCGCATGCGTACATTCTTGGTTGGCAAACGCCATAGAGTTGTGCACTATGCAGACGCACAAACGCGTGCGCGTCACGCCACCATCTGTCCAATACAAAAAGGCGCGATGTGTCCTCATTTTGCCAACCAGTAGTGTTCATGGGCATTAACATATTTCATGGAAAGGGTCTAGTGCCTGCCCCCTTGAAGATTTCACGTAGAATTTCACAATTACCCGTTAAGTCATGAAGGGATGCCCTTTAGAAATGAAAAACTGCTTCCCACAACACGAACAACACATTAGGCCTGACAATGTGTACACACGTGTGTTGTTTCAATATGTTCAAAGAGGTTTGTATTGTGCATACGTACAGTGCACATGGAGTATAATACAACCTTTGAGAGACATGCATCGAGCCAATATGAATTGCAAGTCGATATGCGTGAATTGCGGCAGATATGCAAAAGAATTTATAAATAAATAAAATTATTTTTATTTTTATTTTTTAATACATGTAGTATAAATTATGATTATTATTATTATTATAATTATTATTTTTTTCTTGGGGGGGGGGGACTTCAGATCAAATTCACAAAAATCCTAAAGATAAACCATTTAGAATGCCCCATATTGCACAGTAGGGCTTTTAAAACCATAAGATAAACACAGAGTTAAAAACATTCCGAGTACCTCATTTCAATTCAGCATTTAAATAGGCCAAGCTTTCGAATTTGGGTCAACATTACCCTGTCATCCATAATAATTTTTGGAAAACATTACAAACCCTTTTTTTGGGGGGGGGGGGCGGGGGGAGGGGCGAGGTGGCCATTCAGGGCTTTTGATGGAAGATGCTGTTTACCGATTAACCAGTGTCTGATTTTTTTGTTTAATTTACAAAAAGTAGGGCCTATTCCATATTAGTTTTCAATTAAATAGGCCTAACTCCCCTAAAAAGGAAAGAACAACACAGATGAATTACGCGTAGCAATTGTAAGTTTCATTATTATTTCTTTTTCAAAAAAAAAAAAAAAAGAAGAAGTTTCTTACTGATTTATGTGTGTTTTATCTTCAGTATACAAATGTACTGATTACTGTATACTAGTGTCATAGAAAAACTGATTGAGTTACATTCTGAATTTCTCATCAACATTTTGATGACTATAGAACTGACCTGATTTTCAACATTTCTTTCTCAGTGATTCTCGGAAGTATGAAAACAAGAAAACAGAAGAATGTCAACGAAGTAGGGGAATGACCTAAATGTTTTCCCTTGAATGACCTAATAATACGTCAATGTTCCCTTCATTTTCTTCCTTGAAAATATTTTTTAAAATTGGGGAGTCCATTTGTTCCCTCAAAATTTTGTTCATTGCATATTTTTTGTGTGATTCAAATTTGATTGTTAAAGTGACCCATACTTATATAAATCCTCAGCGAACCGTTATCAATGCCCTCTGGCAACCCTTTCCTCAAGGAAGCCCCCGTCGTCCGACTTGACACTTCCACCGCACACGCTGTCCGGCAAGCAGGATATTAAATTCATCTTTACCTCATTTCTTAAATTGGCTCTTAATTGGAAGAGGAAACAATATACGAAGGCTGCGCTTACGATCGTAGGGTAAGCGTTTTATTTTGTATGCTTGTCTTTTATTTTTATTTGTCTGGTCTGGGTGATGCTGATTGGAAGACACTGGCGTCTTAATATTTATGCAGTTCTTGAAATGTATTCTTTATCTGGAAATTATATTTTGTGGCTGTTTTTTTATTTGTTCATCTCGATTGCACTTTTTGTAAGGGTTCCTGTACTTTCATTGTTCAGCATCCCAAGGTCATCAAGGGTAATTTCAATCAGAAGTTAATATTTTTCCTTAGGAGTCGTTGCACTTTCAAAGTACTCTACTCTTGTATTGAGATGGTGAACAATTTGTTGCTTAGATTGAGTGTACGTGTTCTATCATCCAATTGATTAGCCAAAACAAAACACTGGCAAGTAAGTAGGAGTTGAAACTTTGCATTGTGGGAATACATGTACAGTCAAGTTTGGTTTGCGGAGACCCCGAACTCTCTCTATCTGTGGTGGTTCTGAGAAGAACTGGTGGTTGACAACAACTTGACGTTTCGATCAGTGTGCTCTGATCGTCTTCAGGTGTCAAGAGAATGAAGACGATCAGACATTGTCTGCCCATGTCTCTGGTGTTTGTATTTGTATCAGTGCAATATCAACTGAGAAATTTAGGCTTTATTCATAAATATTTAACTTGTTCAGCTACAGAGAAACTTGTTCATGATTGTGTCTCCTCTTGTTGAGATTTTTGTAATTCTTTGTTATATCAGCTCCCTGACACACAACTCGCCCGTCTCCAGAAACTTCAAAATACTGCTGCTCGTATTGTCACTTTTTCATCCCGTAGAACTCATATCACTCCCATATTGAAATCTCTTCACTGGCTCCCGGTATGTGACCGTATTATTTTTAAGGTTAGGTGTTGTTGATGGTGTTTCATTCCTTGCAAGGTTCTGCCCCCTACTACAATAGAAGCCTAATTGTTGAATATTAAGCCCATTAGACGTCTCCGTTCATCCGATTCTTCATTATTAGTCGTCCCCCTGACACGCAGTTCTTGGGGGGATAGATCCTTTGCCCATGCTGGCCCTTACTTTTGGAATCAGCTCCCACTCAGAATACGTAGCCTGCCCTTAGTGATTTCAAAGTCGCTCTCAAAACCCATCTCATCCAGAATACATAGTGCCATTTAAATACAATTCTTTCTGCTGGTAGTTAGCTTACGTCAGATATTGTTTTTGTATTGTTTATTGTTAAATGTATGCTGTTTTGGTATGTTGCTATATTATTATGTGTTTGGTACCGCGCCATAAGCGTCAAGACTTGATGGATACCGGCGCGTTATAAGTGTTCTTATTATTATATTGTTATTATTAACCACCGATTCTTCTCACAACCACCACAGTTCATAGAGAGAGTTAATACTGTGGTGTCCCCGCAAGCCTCACTTGAAAGTGCCAATAAGAGTTTTAAAAGCCCTACACAATGTAACTCCCTTTGAGCATCTTGAGTGATTTAACTATAATCCATCCTCTCTCCAACAAAATCCAACAACATATAAAAACTCTTAGTAGACGTACATGTACACCCAAGCTGTTGGACTGTGATTATGGTGGTACCGTGTCCAATCCCATGTAAAGCATAGCCTAATCAGTTTACTAACTAGCAGACTGGTCGCAGGGTTTGCTCTTAACTTTTTCAGTGACTAGCCAGCAGGACCACTTAGCTTGTCATTTCACTGGTCTGTCAGCTTTTTCACTAGTCCATGCGTTACACTAAAGGTATCGTACAAGTTTGGTAATGACTCAAAACAAATATTAGCATTAAAACTTACTTGGTAACAAGCAAGGTAGAGCTGTTGGTAGTATAAAACATTGTAGGAAACGACTCCCTCTGAAGTAACGTAGTTTGTGAGAAAGAGGTAATTTCTCACTAAAATAATAAAAACTTCTTGCAAGAAGTTTTTATTCCTATCTGAAAGCACACAAATTTGTACAGAGGGTGTTTTTTCTTTTATCATTTTCTTGCAGCTTCGATGACCAATTGAGCCCAAATTTTCACCTGGCTTGTTATTTTATGCGTATGGTGGGATACACCAAGTGAGAACACTGGTCTTTGACAATTTCCAAACGTGTTCAGTGCCTTTAAATATCGATGCTTTTCAACACTGAACTAGCCAGCAGGACCACTTGGAACTAATTGTGACTGGTCCTCTGGTGTTTTAACTGGCATTTGGCCAGCGGACCAGTGTTAAGGGAGAATGCTGTAATGCAGTCCTCGGTCCAACAGAATCAAACAAAATTTGCTGTTTGATGTTGATGGGTTGGGCTGGTTCTAAGGGTTGAAAGGGGGTGTGCCGTCATGATCACAGCACTGTGGCTGTACATGGCATTATGAACTCTCACCCAGTTACTGTTCACTCGGTCGTCCCTCCGTATCAATCTACGGAGAGCGGGCGCGCTTGCAGTAACTGGGTGAGAGTTCATGGACAGCCACAGGCCCTGCTTTGATCATGACGACGCAGCCCCTTTAAGAGGATTGAATTCTCAAAAAGGCAACTTAACCAGTGCATCTTAATTCATTATATTAATAATAAACACCATGAAAATATTTACCCAATTAAAATAGACAAAAAGAAGTCATTTCTTGTTACATACTGTACACATACGTACCACTCATATCTCAACTAAGTACAATTTATTTTCCTGGAAACGGTAATCAACATGTTCAATTGATTTATACAATGTATAGTTCCTGTTCAAGGTCTGATCTACACTGTGACCAATGCAAATTTAATATCCCAGGTCCCAGTAACTTGATCAGTGACAAGGCATCCAATACATTACATTATGTGTATAACAACAGGCTGATACTTCATGGAGGCAACAGAGGCAATTGCCTCCATGATGCCCCTGGCCTTGGTGCCCCTTGGAATGTTTCAGTACAATCTTTCACTTCTCATAAGAGGTACCTTTACTACTTGGATAAAACGCCTTGCCCTTTACTTTAGTACAAGAAGAAAGTAACAGGCCCGGTCCATGTACATACATTGAGTGTCAGTGGCCGAGCGGTCTGCAAGTTCTGGTGTTGTCACTGTCAGAGTGTGGGTTCGGGTCCCGGTCGCGACACTTGTATCCTTGAGCAAGACACTTTAATTGCTACATGACCAGGTCTTTCGAATGCGACATTAAGCCATGATGTCCCTGTAATTCATGTTCATCATTCATGTTGACGTCCGTGCGCATGCAGCGCACAGACGTTGCTCAGTGGCTACATATTATTTGTTTGTTTCCATTGTTCGGCATTTTTAGTGGCTTGGTGAAGCTGGTTCAATCCAATACCAACCATCCTTAGCAGGGCTCAAATTTGACACTGGACTACAGGCCCGAGGCCAGTGGTTTCAGTTTCGGGCCAGTAGACTCATGACCTGACAAATCCAGTGGTCTTGTGTTTTTCAATTGCACTGGACCACCGGCCCGAGGCCAGTGGTTTCAGTGTCGGGCCAGTAGACTCATGACCGGACAAGTCCAGTGGTCTTGTGTTTTTCAATTGCACTGGACCACCGGCCCGAGGCCAGTGGTTTCAGTGTCGGGCCAGTAGAATCATGACCTGACAAATCCAGTGGTCTTGTGTTTTTCAATTGCACTGGACCACCGGCCCGAGGCCAGTGGTTTCAGTGTCGGGCCAGTAGACTCATGACCGGACAAGTCCAGTGGTCTAGTGTTTTTCAATTGAATAACAATACATGTACCTCACTGTGTAATATCTTGAACAGAAACAAATGTTCAAATGTTGACTTTGAGTCTGAAAAATACCTTTTAATTCTATTGAGTAATACTTAATACCTCAAAAGACAGATGAGATAAAAGTGTGTAAGGCAGTTTATTCTCATTTAATTACTGTTCTTGTAAAACAAATTCTGCTCCAGTAATAATTTTAGCTACAAGCCCTATGGTCTTATGGATTTTCCTCCCAAATTCGAACCCTGTTACATGACTTTCAAGATCTACATTTATTCTACATCATTTAGAATGCACCACATTTCTGGTCCAGTCAACATTTTGAGCCACAAGCCCTGCGGTCTTGTGGATTTTTCTTCCAAATGCAAGCCCTGCTTAGGTCATCAGAAAGTTGCTATTGGTACATACCGTTCTGTAGGTTGGTTGTTCTTGTCCAGGAGTATTGAGAGAGGAGTGTCACGTCTAGTTGCATGTCCAAGAACCCAGTACACTTATTGTTCAGAGAAGGGGTTTGCCCCAGTGGTGTTTCTGCGATGATTGACTGTAGATAACACCGCTTCACCTTACAAAACCTTTCAAGGTGCTACGTGTAGCTATCGGTTTCATAATTCAAACTTAGCTCTGCATACCTGACATAAAATATAATGAAGGATTGGAGTCGACCAATTAATAAGTTATTATTTAATTAGAAATTAAAGTTCCTTTCGTAGAGGTGCCTTTTATCAAGGAAAATTAGCCCTGTCTTTGCAATTGGCCTTTGAATGTTTAACAGATAAAGTGTGCCCTACAAATGCTGTGTTATTCTTCTTATTATTATTATCAGGCCAGCTACTGCACATACCTGTGTACATGTACGTGTATGTGTACATGTAGTAAGAAGACTTTTGAAGCAACACTTCTCTGCTAGACTTTTAATGTACATGAAATGTACAATCATGAGCATCCTTTCTTATGCTACATGTTCGTACATGTAGATTAGGTTCCTATTTCCAATTTATTCTCGGAGTGTTGTCATTGTTGAAGCTCTTCTCATAAGATTTACATACATATAGTGAACTGGCAACGCAGCCGGTACTGTAATATCCTTGTCATTAAATTGTAACCCTCAAGCGAAACTGAAGAGCAAGGCTTGCCGGGAACTCCTCTCTGACGTGCTGGTAAAGTAAACAGTATTCTCGGGACGGCTGGTTTGAAATAAAGGCTTTTTTCTTGTGTTTGAGTTTAAATGTGAATGCGCTGAAAGGCAGATGTGCTGGACCCCCCCCCCCCCATCCCCCTTAGACTAACAGAAGATTAAGTGTCATACATTTCTTCAACGCTTACATGCTTTCAGCGTTAGAATGACATTTTTCTTTTCGTAATAAACCCTTCGCCATTGGCCAGTCCAGAGAAATTTGGTAGATCGGATTAAATACATGTCATACGACGTAAAGTGGTTTTAGAGCTGAAAGGTTGGTGCCAAGTACTGAGTGGTTCTAAAGACATTCAGATTGTACTTCCTTCTGCAAGAAATATGGTCATTTGTGTAATTTGGGGAAATGTTGTTTGAGGAAATTGAGTCCATCCACAACCAACACAAACAAGGCTTGAAGTATGCACTGGATCACTGGATCACTGGATCACTGGATCACTGGACCTCTGGACCTCTGGCCAGAGTCCAGTAATTTTTAGCACTGGGCAAGTAACAAGTCCTGCAATCTAGTGTTTTCCAAACATAAATCTGAGGACATTTTGGGTTGAACAAAGACAAATTGAAAACGGCTTCTGACTGGCACCCCTGAACAAAGATAGAACAAAGATAGAAAAAAAAAAAGGGAGACCGCCAACATTAGGGTAAATTTACATTTGGTAGCTCAGTTGGTAGATCACAATCAAGTTTACGATACAATCTGGGAAGCGGCAGGACAGGGATCACATTAAAAATCTATTTCTGTACACGAACCCAACCCCGCAAACAAAAAGAGATTAGAAGGGACGACAACATCTGGAACTACGCCAAAGCATCAGTTTTTCTTCCTGGCTTACCAGTCGTTTAATACACCCCAGCAGCCATTCGGAAGAGAATATTACCAAGCCCTACACCCCAAGCATTCTTAGCTCTCCTAGATGTGTGAGTTTGCGCTGGCCGAACAGATTCTGAAATTGAAGAAAATTACATTTGGGTTTTGACTAACCAGTATTTGACCTTTACAGCGAGCTACGTACAGTGTGTCGTTGGATGTCGATACATGTATGTAACCTAGGGGTCAGCTCCTTACGCTCTCTGATTTTTATCTCAAAATATATATGCGATCCATTGTGACACAGAGTGTGCAAATCGTCTTATGCATAATTCTGATCTCAAAATGGGCAGTTTTTATACAGAGATCAAGTGTCCAAAAAATAGATCGAGGATGCTTATTCTCAGATGTGCTGTTAAAAAGAGAAAACCAGAACCCAAATTCCTATTTTGTACATTTCTTAAATATTGTACATTGTGGAATTGGCTTTCTGTCCTCACTGTATACATTGTGTCCCCGGCCTAAGAAAATTGTGTAGCATTTTTTTATGGTGTGTTCTACATACATATGTAGAATAAATGTAGATCTTGAAAGTCAAGTAACAGGGTTCGAATTTGGCAGGAAAATCAATATGACCCTAGGGTTTGTAGCTTAAAATTTTTACTGGAGCAGAATTTGTCTTACTCTTGTAGACAAATTCTGCTCCAGTAGAAAAAAAAACCCCAAAACCCCTGCCTACACAGTTAACATTTAAACTGATTTTGTTTGAACTACATGTAGCACAAGGGAAGATTCCCTCATTGTATTGTATTGGGTAAGAAGTTCATTATACTAACTTTCAATAGACTGTGCAAGTCTCGCGCATATTTGAACTTCCGGGACCATTGTGGTCCCAACCATATGGAGATTTACGTGGGCAAGATTTTGTTTTGTCAATTATTTGAGTTTAACGTGGTTTATGACCATGACAAATATATATGTTGTTGTGAATGTATTTACTTAGTGATAAAAAACATGAAAGTAAAATCAATTCAACAATATAACGAAGAAAACCCGAGAATTAAACTTGACCTCAGCTTCCGGTTGCTGCTCACCTCTGATCACAAAACTTATGTAAACGCTTGATTTTGATGCAGGATGATAATCGCCAGATGTTGTAATTGCAATGCGAAGCCTTTTCATTGCAATCTATGGTTGTTGAGGTGTCAGTGTCCTCTATAAACTGCGTCAAGCGTTAATTTTACGCCCGTGGGACCATCGCGAATCAACGTAAGTGGTTTCTGAAAAGTTACGATCAAATAAGCATCCTTGTCCCAGAGTTTCAACTTTGCTTCGATAATAATTAACACATTGTTTACAAGTGTATTTATTATAAAAACTAAAACTGATTTTATAAACATGTACATGTATTGAGTATTTTTGTTGTTCAGATTTTGCCATTAGATATAGTTTAGAACAAAATTTGATTTCAGAGAAAAAAGTGTTCTTTGCTTGACGTGTTTTCTCGTTCCGATACACGCGAGACTTGCACAGTCTATATTCAACAGCATTGTATATTTATCAGACTCAAAGGCAATGTTTGAACATCATTTTTGTTTATAAAGATGTTTATTAAATTAAAAAGCACAAGACCTCCGGACTTGTCCAGTCATGAGTTTACCGGCCCAACACTAAACTCACTGGCCACGGGCCTGCGGTCCAGTGTAAATCTCATGTGTTCTTAATTGCATTGTGCATTATGTAGGAACAGCATATTATTTTGTGTTCTGAGGGTCTGCAGATATCAAATATTAAAACAAAATATTTTTTTGGAAAAAATTATATTTCATCTCGGGAGGCTAGCTGTTTTTAGGTTGTTTTTTTACAGTATATGCCCCCAGGGATTTGTAAACAAATGCGTTGGGGTCAAGTATTCACACAGCTGAACAGGATGAACAGTTAACAAGTTTCTCAGACAAGTGAATTTTTTTCTCGTTTGTTTGCATTGATATGAGGATAGACTATACACAAAATAAAAGGAATTGATTAACAAATGTTAACCAGTTATTAACTAATTTTGTGATTTTGTGGGGTCAGCTACAGCAAGGGTACTGACCTGCAGCATTAGAGTATTTCCATCAGTGTTTGCAGTCGCCGTACAGTCCTTGAATTTCATCTTTGAGAGGGCAAGGCCATTTCCATTTTCCAAAGGGCACCTCCCGTTGGAAAATCTTAAAAACTATGGGACACCAAGGCCAAGACTATGGGCAACACAGGCAATAAGACCAGGGGTCAATTTCATTGAGCTGCTTAAGCAGAGAATTATGCTTAGCAATTTTCTGCTAAGCAAAAGTAAGCAGGATACCAGTCACAGATTGTACATGTGACATGGTACTTTGGCTGGTAACCTTATTCTGGCAAGCATAATTTTGATGTGCTTAGCTACTTTTTGTGCTTAAGCAGCTCTATGAAATTGGGCCCAGGTCAATAGAGGTCTTGGCCTCGGCATTAGTTTGAAACATGCGGACTGACACAATTTTAACAAGAAAAAATGCTAACAACCATGCAATAAGCCAAGTCAAGGCAATAAACATACGAAATATCCTCAAACTAAATAAATATTTATTTTCACCATTATTCATCTATTCTCAACCATATAAAAAAGGCTTGCCTAACACAATGTTCTAGTCGTTCTAATTTCAAATTTCTATCGATTTCTTTACCTAAGAATTTGTTTCCAACATAAAATTGATTTCATACTCTCACAGTTTGCCACAGTACGAGTACATCAATTTAAACTATTGATATCGCTGATAGCTGATCCACACAGCGAGGAGTCGGCGGCGTCATTCTATTCCAGGCATTCACGTCACGATCCCCGGTCAGGGCTGATTGGCCTTAAACGTAGATTGGCATCACCGCTAATCTGGTAAAATGACAAATTAACAACATTCATTGGAACGTTGCTCATCGTGTTCAATCCAGTAATGAGGTTTGGAAAATCGATTGGCGGAGGGACTTGATGAAAGAACCAAGGCTGCTTTATAAAGAAATTATGGGACGCCACAGTAAATGATTTGCTTGCTGCTGGAGTAGTAGTTCAGTAAATCTGTGAAGCTATTGTAAACTATTCAAATGTGTTGGCATTATGACTGTTTGCTTGCTGCCATGATGTGTTCCAGTGAATCAGGGAATCTATCGTAAAATATTCGCCGGAGCTTCTGCCTGTCATTTATCTTTACTAGATAGAGTGCAGAAGCGTATTGTTAATTTTATTGGTGAAGGGCTGGTTTACATCTTCTTTCCCACCGTAGGTCTGTAGCCAGCCTCTGTCTTTTCTACTGATATTTTCATATTTTCATGGTAAATGCAAATATAAAGTGTATCCGACCTGGTTCCTCCTATCAGGATGTTTGAGCGTGAACCCAGGCTTTCTGCTTCTTCTCACCCATACACTCTTGCTTAGCTGCGATGTAGAACAAAGAGCCACTCCAACAGCTTTATTCTACGTACTGCATCTCTTTGGAACTCTTTGCGTGGTGCATGTTTCCCTCTATCCTACAATCTAGACTGTTTTAAGAGGAATATCAATTCCCACCATCTGCTCCCCTGAGTTATTTTCATCTTTAATATTTTTCTTCTTGTAGCCCCTTACCAAGAGTGGCTTTTAGTCTTGTTTGGGGCAAACTTGCATAAAGAAATTAAAGTGCATGATCTACATAATTGAAATCAAGTCATGTTTTTATGTTAAAAAAAATCACAGACCGTTTTATTGATAACTCTGTTAATAGTTCTAGATAGTTTGATGACTGATTTCTTTGCCCAATATTTATTTCAATGTTAAAAATCCCAACTCCCATGAGTGATTCATTGGGATCCTTCCTCATTCTATCAAAATCCAACACCGTGGTAATTCAACACCCCAAACTGTTGGACTCTGATTATGGCGGTGTGCCTGATCCCATGTAAAGCACCGAGCAGTTTATTAGCTCAGTGCAGTCCTCGGTCCAACAGAATCAAACACCAACATGCAGTTGGTTTTTGAAGGGTTGGGATGCTCTCTAGGAATTGGTGGCGTAGGATTGAGGACTGGGGGCCCAAATAACATGGGCCAGGCATATACATGTACCATGGAGGTCCTTCATGGGCATACCATCTAAATACGGTCTTTGTTTGTTGGGGTGTTTGTTTGTTTGTTTGTTTGTTTGTTTAAATGATCTTCCCAACAAGAGAGCTCAGCAAAGCTCCCACAAGGGGATATAAACACCAAGCTGGCAACAGCCAATCTCTTTCATACAAACATTGGGTCATTGTCTATGATTATGAATTGCACAAATCGATAAAATGTGATTCAGTAATAGATGGCAACTGTATTCTAGTCATTGTGAAATCAGCGGTTTTGCTTGGCCGGATTCGAACCCACAACCTTGGGCTTGCAAGTCCTGCAGTCTAACCACTTGACCATGGTGTTGAGTGACCGTAGAGTGGAGGATAGTGGAGGATTGAGTTTGCCTGTGGGCAAGTGGACCAAGGGAGTGTTGGGTTATCCACTTGTGTACGTTCTCCTCAGAGTATGTAATGCACTGTGGACATGTCATGTCAGTTCTCACAAGAAGTGAAACTTCAAGATGAAACAAACCATTCAAGTGAGCAAAAAGCCAAAATAACAGAAATTTCTTAAATGCACCGCTGCACTCTTTAGATTGCTGAACAATAGTAAGCGCAGAGCTGCCAACTCGAGTTCCCTGCAGCTAGAGTTCCCTGAAAATAAACCAATCTTTCCATGTTCTGATAAGCAATTTTGAAAATCTCCCTGATTATGGATCAGACATGATTTTCTTCCTACTTTTTCCAATTTTTTTTTGCCCAGAGAAAAATCAGGGAAATTGTTATTATAAAGCCTGAAAACCTATACGATGTGTATGTAGGTCAGCCCTTGTTCTTGTAAAATGTTGCTATCCATGTTTTTTTTCAAGGGCCAAATATCATGCCTGTATTATGTTGAATGCAAAATTCTAATCTCCCTGATTGTCGTACACAATCTCCCTGATTCTGCAGAGAGTTCCTTGAAAATAAACCAATCTTTCCATGTTCTGATGAACAGATTTGAAAATCTCCCTGATTATGGAAACTTTGTCCCTATTTATGTTGAATGTAAAATTCTAAATATCTCCCTGATTGTCGTACAAAATTTCCCTGATTGCAAGAAGCAAATGTCGGGAGCTCCTGTTAGCATTTTGTAATCCAATATCAGACAGACGACTTTTAGACTGGACTCCTACTGTTTGTTTACACACATGGATTAGCCAGCATTGTCTGCTAGTTTGTTATTTCTACACTGAACCTCACGACCCAAAATGACTGTTTACATGATGTTGTCTGTGGACATGCTGTGCACTGACATGACATTCAGGTAATATCCTTGTCATTATAAAGTAAGTTGCATGGCCAATTTTCGCTGAAGGAATTTGTGTTAAAGAGGGGCTCCAAGGTCAAATTGAGTTTTGTGATGACACTCAAAATTACAAGTCTCTAGCCTCACGTTAAAATGGTGTTAAATGTCATTAGGTGTTCGGGCCAACGAGACCGAACACCTTCTGTTTTTGTTAATAATTGTTTTCTGTTCTTTTTTCTTTTCATTTATCCGACGAACTGTTCGTCGCAAAGTAATTCAAATGCGAAGCGTGCTGGAACATTTAAACTTACGACATTACTAGATATTAATATGTAGATGGCACCAAGGCTCTGACATTATGATAACGTAATCACATCAAAGTACACTAAATCAAATTAAGTAAGTAGAAAAATCATATCTCCTAAACTACAGCAGATAAATTTCGATCTTGGCGTCATTTGAAAGAGCTTGACGTATTATGAAACTTTATCACCGAGTTTAAGAATTTTACCTTTCCTTCTAGTCGCAACCAGAAGTTGAAGTGAAAAACCTTAAAAAGCACTACAATGGGGTATGGCCTCAAAATAAAAGGAATTTAAAGATAGTTTCAGTGGATGATATCTTCTTTGACATCTAAGCTTTCAAAATAATGCATTATTACGTCATAGTGACATCACAGTGTCAATGTACATTAGGTCCAAAATATAATTATTTTATCTCTGAAACTCTATCCAAGGTAATTCGTCTAAGTAAATACCATTGATTAACAACTTTAAGCACAATATAACTGGAAAGTTTGATTGCGATGGCGTAACCACATATCAAATTACACTAAATCAAAGTTTAATATTTTGAAACACCATATCTTCTGAAAATCTACAACAGATAAGTTCACAATCTTTGTGTCACCTAAAAGAGCTTGAACTATTTTTACATCATTTGAAAGTTTAAACAGAATAGTATGATTCAAACAAAAGTTACACTGCAAAGCGCAATTTACATCCCTGCTGTCACGTAATCCCACACACATTTAAAGGGAATTAATAAGCATTCCCGTTATGTGTGCACAGCACTGGTCGCAGTGTCAAGAAAACAAACTGTTATTCTGCCAAGATTCATCGCCAAGATTCATCGCTTGAAGGCTTGTTAATGACTTAACCATCTCACATACACACAGTACACACATGTACCAGTGATCAAAAGATACCTTTGACCTTTAACTTGGTGTTGGTGTCTTCAATGGGCATTTGGTGGTTTATCATGAATACCATGTTCTCCAAAATGGTACATTTTCAAGTGCGTGCGTGCATGCACACAAACTTGCATGCTATTGTATGTGTAGTAACCCACCAATGAAACCAGTGAATTTTAGAACCGATACCTGGCTCTTTCCTGATCAGTGTTCTCTCTCAACAGTGGTCCACTGACCAAATGTTATATTTTAAACAACTAAGAACCAGTCAAAATTCTCTCCAACTGGTCCGGCTGGCTAGTTCAGTGTTGAAAAGCATCCCTGTTAAATGTGAAATGTGGACTAGTGAAAAAGCTAGCGGACAAGTGAACTGACAAGTTATCTGGTCCCACTGGCTAGTCACTAGTTAATGGTATTAAACCCTGCTGCAATAGACAGGGGACCAGTCTATGACTTGGCCTGCAGTGAAAGACAAAGTCTGTACCGTTTTGTACAGCAAACATGGACTAAAATCTGTGTCTTTTCTTTTATCCAGCATGTCCATGATGAAACTCCTCTGGAATTAGCTTTCCCATAATGCTAAGTTACACGTACATATTTACGAATGTGTACAGACACTTGGTGGTCAAGAGCCTTGTAAGAGTTGTGCACTAGACAGATGCATAAACGTGTGTGCAACTCGCCAGCATTAGCCCTTGATATAAAAATGTGCGATGTCCCCTCATTTTGTGCTCCATGGTTAGAGTGTACGCACAATGAGTAATTTGCATCATGGGTAGGGTCCATTCAAACTTGGTATTATGACTCGTCTCACACTGTGCATAAATCCAATGCACAACTAAAGCTCTTTTCACAAGACGGCCATTTAGCAGGGGTCCCTTGCTTAATTTTAGCAAGGTTGTAAAATGTTGCTTAATTTCACTTCATGTGAAAGGACAACAATGTTTAGAGTGTCTAGGGTCCCAAGTAAAATCTTCTTAAACATTGTTAAATTTTGTTGGAGGTCCAGACCAGGACCCAATTTCATAGAGCTGCTTAAGCACAAACAGTAGCTAAGCACAAATTATGCTTACCAGAACAGGGTTACCAGCCAAAATACCATGTCAAATGTACAATTTGTGACTGGTATCCTGCTCATCTCTGCTAAGCAGAACATTTTTAAGTAATATTTTCTGTGGGCCCAGCACAAAATCTTCCGCTTTATCAATAGCTGCGTGAAAGCTTGCCAAATCTGTCATGCATGATGACAACAACAAAAAACAATCAGTGCTCATAAAATTTGTAGCAAGGGACATTGGTTAATTTGTCTTCGTGTGAAAAGGGCTTATTGCACTGTAGTACATGCCTGTACAATATGACTTTAAAAAAACATTTTACTCAAGAGTAAAATGTCTGACCAACTTACAAATTGCTGAATTCGTAAACTTTAATCATTAATGAAAACAAGAAACTCATCTCGGAAAAGCCACAGGGATTTAATGTTCAAAGTGTCTGCAATCACCACCAAGGACCACAGTCTTCGTAAACAATTTTACTTAAGTGTGCTGCTCTTGAGGTGTCTTTTTCTTTTGTATCGGGGTAAGGAAAGGGGGGGGGGGGTTGGGTGGAAGGATGTTCCTCTGCTGGGCTGGAACCCAACACTGTTTCATGATAAGTGTTGTATGTTCGTCATGTTCAATCTGAGCGCGGTGCTTTGATTGGTTATCCAGTGCACACCTGATACGAACCTGCCAAGAACCATTAACTAAATTGTCTTGGCATGGAGGTGTTGAGTTGCATCACAAAGCCTGCAAGGTCTTCCTCTACGTGTGTATTTGAAACTTGATTAATAAAGGCCGCAACTGGAACACACACACACAAAAAAGAGGCTCAAACTTGAGCTACATTCATGTCTGTTAACTCTTTAAAGGGGTGTTGCTGGCTTGATACTTCATGGAGGCGATTTGGGCAATTGCCCCCACGGGCATTGTCTTGCTGCCCCTTGAAATGCTCCAATACAACTTTTTATTTCTCTCATACAATAGACCTATCCTTTGCCAAGGCAAAACTTCACTGCCCTTACCAGAGCAATATGTACAATCAGCCCTAATGTTGGTAAAAGTTTGCAGTTTGTAGACAGTAAACACATTTTAGTTAAAGGTTTGGTCATACTTTGGTAATGACTCTGAATTGTTTTTGTGTGTAATTTCTATCAGAAAGCCTCCTTGTTATAATGATGGTAAGCATCCTGCGAATGTATTTCGTCTGAAATTTTTATTCTCGTTTTTGAGACTCAAATTTTCCTGGTGTCCGTTTTTGAATACTGTGGCCAGAGATGCAGTTAGTACCCACTGTCGCCTCACTGAACGTAGACGAAATTGACGTTCTTAATGAAAATACTGGAACATTTTTTTGCTGTTTTCTCAACAAGTAGACACTGTATTCAGCTGAAACCTTCACATGTGACTTTTATTGTATCTTTCTTTATAATCTTGCCAATAAATCAACATTATGTTGACAAAAACCAATCATTGACCCTACTTTTAATTACTTGTCAAAAATACTTTCCTCACCAAAACAGGTCAACCCTCTTAAGTTCTATCCTCAGACAGGCTCAATTATTGACCTGATTACTGGTCCATTCAGAAACTGAGCTCTATAGGCCGTGCGTTAAAATCTTGCTCCATTGCTATTGTACACAACGTGTGATGCACAATAAAAGCTAATATCAAAAAATATAAAAACCCCAAAATAATAATAATTCAGGATATAACACTTTAGTAATTTAGTAAGGTTGTGCATGTGTACAGATAGTACACATGCACAACCTCTGGGCCCAATTTTATGGAGCTGCTTAAGCACAAAAAGTAGCTGAGCACAACAAACTTATGCTTACCAAAATTAAGATTACCAGCTAAGCTACCATGTCACATGTACAATTTGTGACTTGTATCCTGCTCATTTCTGCTAAGCAGAAAATTGGGCCCTGGTTATTACCTTTGAAAAAAACGTATAACATCCACATTTTAAAGTCCTTGGGGTACATGTACAAGTGTTCCCAGTGTACATGTGTACAGCAAACTGCAGTTCCCATGGGCATGAATAATAATAATAATAATCCAAGCAGATGTAGTGTTCTTACTCAAAAAAAGGTACAACAACGCTTTACAACAATACAACAATTCAACAATACAAAAGGAATGAGAATGAAATAAATAGCCTAAGCAAAATAAATCTGGAAAAGGTGAGTTTTAAGCGATTTTTTGAATTTAGTAAGTGAAATGGCATGATGTATTTGATAAGGAAGATTGTTCCAAAGGTTTGGGGCAGCTGCATAAAAACCTTTGGCAGATGAAGAGTATCTGGTTTGAGGTTTTGTGAGAATCCTGAGCTGGAACGGAGTGTGCGATTAGCTTGTGATGGAGTGAAGTTCAGTGAGGTAAGGAGGAGCACATTGTATTTCGGTTTTCGGTGACATCATGTGTATCTACTTTGCTGTGTAGATTTTGTTCTTTGAGAACTTGTCTTGCTATTTATTCTACTGCCGCGGAGTAGATTTCGGAATTCGGGAGTACATTCTACTGCCGCAGAGTAGATTTCGGAATTCAGGAGACTATTCATTCCAACATTTACATACATACGTGAGCAATTATTATAAAACTTATGGTCACCAAGGGTTTTAATGATGAAATCATCAACCTTACAAATTGCGTGTGACTTACAAAACTGAAAGCTTTCTTTTATTGATTTCTTGTTTTGAATGAAGTGTTTTGAGTAAAGCTGTTCTCTTCTGAGCACATGGAGAAAATTGTTGCACATATTTTCCTCTGCAATCTTGAACCTTCCCCCTTAAGTTAGAGCGATGCACGCACGCGGTCACTATGGTGTAATGTTCCCTTCGTCTTTCACTTCAGGCCCTGGGACATTTCTGATATTAAAGACTCTTTTTTTTTTCTTCTTTTTCTTCGAAGCTTTGCAGGAATTGATTTTAATCTTTCAATGAGTAGATCACGATCGTTCTACAACCCCCCCCCTTATACGTCAGTACAACTCATTGGGCGATTGTTTTACATACATCTTAAGAATCTGACGTAGTATATACTCGGGAATGTTCCTGAGGTATTCTGACGGGTGGGCAGGCACATCTCTTGAGAGTGTCAAGATAGGGAATTGAAGACAGTGAAGTTTGCCGTCACGCTTGCTAAAAATACTTATATTTTAAGTGCGAACCATCAATTGGTGGCTAACTAAGAAAACAAAACAAAACTTCATCAACTCAGGCATACTATGATTTGCCAGGATATTTTTACAAGTCTCAGACAGCCTCCAAACATTCTTCTAAGATAAACCTCGGCGGGCGTGTCGATAACCCCTAGTTTCCATTCATGAAAATACAACCTGTAAATTGTAAACTGGATATATTTGGTCCCTCAGTCATTCACCCTCTGCCAGTCATCCTGGTTCATGATCATCTAGAATCTTTTTGCTCCCTCAAAATAAGAGGGCATTAAAGGCACTGAACACGCTTGGTAATTGTCAAAGACCACTGTTCTCACTTGGTGTATCCCAACATATGCATAAAAATAACAAGCCTGTTAAAAATTTAGGCCCAATTGGTCTTCGAAGTTGCAAGAAAATGATGAAAGAAAAAACTCCCTTGTTGTACAAATTTGTGTGCTTTCAGATAGGAATAAAAACTTCTTGCAAGAAGTTTTTATTTTTTGAGTGAGAAATTACCCCTTTCACAAAAACTACGTTACTTCAGAGGGAGTCGTTTCCTACAATGTTTTATACTATCAACAGCTCTCCGCTGCTTGTTACCAAGTAAGTTTTTACGCTAATATTTGTTTTGAGTCATTACCAAACGTGTATGAAAGCCTTCGAGAAAGAATCCGCTAGGGTCGAAACATCAGGTCATTAACTTTTTTTTTGAAAAAATGAGAGGAGCTAGGGGAATTCTAAAGACTGCCCCTCGATTGTGGCAAAATTCAAACTCTGCACATTCGAGCATACTAGAACTTTCCCTTCACTTTAAAAATAAATTTTCTGCCTTGAAATTCTACTGCATTGTCATTTCTTGTGTTTAATTATACTTTTGTAAGAATTGTTTTTTTGTTATTGTTCCTGTACATGTAGGTGCCCTGGTCACTCTCAGGGTGTGAGGTGGATACATACATGTATGTCATGTACTGTATGTGCACATCAGTTTTGTTAATTCAAACGTAACTCCACATACCTGTTGTAAAAATAATGAGCACTTTGCGGTACAAACTGAATACATAGTACTGCCTAAAAAATGTGATATTTGGAACAGAAAGTCACATCCCCTTAAGGTGATCCCTCTACTGCTGCTTCCCAGATTGTATCGTAAACTTGGGTGTGATCCCTGGCTATATGGCAGTTACAGGTTGAATGGCATCTGACTGGCAACCCTGAACAAAGATATTTACAAAATGGGGAGACTGCAAACATTAGGGCAAGATAGCTCAGCTGCAAGACCGCCGTCACATTAATCCAGACGTCACAGGTTCAAGTCCCGCTCTTGTAAATTTTTCTTTGTTCAACCCTAAATTATTGTTTGGTTTCGTTTTAGTATAATTTACAAGTTTACAAACTTGTTCGTAAAACCTCAGTTTGTTTGTAAACAGCAATGAAAAACCCTTCGTCCACCCTTCCCTGTGTTTTGTTACCAAGTGATCTGCTGCCCCCCCCCACACCCGCCCCGCCCCACCTACACATGCCCCCGTCTTAGCATCTCATCCCAGAAGATGCACTGAGAAGTCTGCTTCCCATTTTTCTTTAAGAAAACTTCCCGGTCTTGAGCCATAAGTACATGTACACACGCACTGCAGTCTCCACAAGCTAAGTCTAAGTGTCGTATGCAAATTTATCTGTTGGCGATTACTCCGCCGTAGGCACTTTATTTTTAAAATGAATTCCCTGACACCCGTAACGTTACCCCCGAGTGTTTAATGTGTATTTTATTTTGGGTGCGGGTGCTCTCAAGGCGCCACTTGATATTTGTCTTGAGCACGTTCAATCAAAAGCGGTTGTGATATGAATGGCGCTCATTAACGTTTGCCGACAGCCGCGGTGTATGCAGAGTCAATGCAATGTGCAAATTCGCAAGTTTAAGATGAGATGACATTGGCGGCTGTCATGCGTGGGATCTTATATGACAATTGAGCGGTAATTTTTATCATCAACTGGGCAAACTTCCCTGAAGAAGTGTTTTTCAATTGCTTATTTTTGATTGTTTACATGTATTTTCAATTGCTTATTTTCAATTGCTTGAAATCAATGAGTCGGGTGTTTTTTTTACGGGATTAAAATTGTGTATAGTTTAGGCCGTTCTCGGATTAGCGGCTGTGGTTGGATCAACCCATTAAAGGGTGGGTCTTAGAATTGATTTTGTCAACGAAAAATACAATAAAAGTAACATGTGAAAGTTTCAGTTGAATACGGTGTTTAGGCCTACTTGTTGAGAAAACAGCTAATAACTGTCTGGGTATTTTCACAAGAATGTCAAATTCATCCATTTTTAACGAGCTGACAGCGGGTACCAAGTGCATCTCTGGCCGCAGCATTCGCGAACGGTCACCCTGGATTGAGAAATCTGAGAAACGTTTGAATGCACAAATCGTTTTTCAGATTCAAATGTTTTGGGGTGAAAATTATCCAAATCATAATTACTTCGAAGGGAATCCTTTCTCAAACTAGTTTATACTATCAACAGCTGTGCAGTGCCCCTCACCAATTAAGTTTTGATGGTCATTCATTTTTGGGGTTTTCTATGACCCTACCTTTAACACGCGTTGTAGCATTAGGCTGCCCTTAGCCACACCCTTAGCCACACCCTTAGCTACACCCTTAGCCACACCCTTAGCCACACCCTTAGCCACACCCTTAGCCACACCCTTAGCCACACCCTTAGCAACAGCCGTAGACAGGTCAGACACAGGCCTCAGTTTCTGATTTATTTCCAACTTTAAAGGTTAAGGCCTTGGGGGATAGAGCTCCACTCTACCTCAATTCAGAAGAAAAAGGGGGAGGGGAGAGAAGAAAGGAAATTCTCACACAAAAAAAAAATCTTTGGACTTTTTGGCAAGAAAGGGTCCTAGGATCCTTCCCTCAGTCCTTGGTCTAAAGTTCTCAGGAATGAGAAATTTCAGACTTTTATCTAAATTTAGGAATGTTTATGTCTGCCTTCTGTAAAAAGGTTGCTGTTATTTTCTCTAGATATGAAGAAATCCTGCTCTTTTTCTCTACTTTTCTAGTGCTGATGAAACTGTTCCCAAAAGCTCCTTGAAATCTATAACTTCAGGGGGTTATCAAAAGGTGGAAATCATTATTTCACTGTACCTCCTTAAATTCAGACATTTGAGTCAGTGATGGCTCTCATCCCCTGATTTATACACATTTGGACTCTGAGTAGATGCATAGTATGTTATAATGCCACAGCGGGTGTACATAGATTGCTTTAGGCAGCTTCAGGACAAAATATTTTGCATTTCCCTTCCATAAAAACATGTCTGGCCGGCAAGTGACTTGGGACACAAGTGGGATGAGCAATTCATGTAAATATATAAGCGCCAATGTTGGCATTCCTCCAAGCTCCCGGACTCTATGTCGAGACCATGTGACATGTGACATCACATGTTTTTGGCCAATCGTCCCTAAGGTCACACTAAAAAGCTGTGATCAAAGTATAAACAAAAAAAGCTGTTTTGATTTTTTTTTTACAAAGTGTGAACTTGTGAGGAAGATTTTACTTTGCCTTACAGTCTAACGTTCGGAGCTATCATTTAATAAAGTTCCTTTACCTAAGGGGCCTTTGGTCATTACACCTTGAAATGTGAGCCAGTGTCCCTAGTATACTGCCTCCCTCTGGCCCAGAGATATGTTTAGCTTCCATTAAAAACCTTTTAGGCGTTTCATATTTGATCCGCCGCGTTCGTTTTCGTATCGGGGCAGCTTCAGGACCGGAGACGGTTTCCATTGATTTACAGAACCTTGTAGGAGACTTTGACAACTTGGCTTACCAAAACAACAGAGCAACTGTCAAGCTGTACATGTACTTGTAAAAGAATTGTGAAATACACGTGTTCTGCTAATTAGTTTCTTAAATTATATACCATATGTGCAATGTACAGTAAAGGTACCAGACAAATTGCGTTGGTCCAAGCAGGGTAAATTTACAAATTGCTAAATTGCAGCGCCACAAACTGATAATTGGGGATATCACATTACAGTTTCTTACATCCACGTGGCAGTTTGCAATTGTTGGTTGGATACGTTTATCTAATAATATGTCAAATTGTCATGAAAGTAAACAGTAATTGGAGAGTAAAATATGTTATGACTTGTTTATTTAAGAGCGCGGCTACTGTGCAAAATGATTGCTGTCATTACTGCGTCCTTGATGGAATTGACTGTTATCTAAAGAATGGACGTTGACTGAAACGTGATATGTTTTTCAATTTTAAACTAATCTTATTTACTCCAAGGGCAGATGGAAATATTAGGAATAAAAAAACAAGAAGCATTTTTAATCGGTAGCAATCTTAACTTTTTAAAGCTTTTTTATTGACAAAGTAATTACTGTCAGCTCTGCATTGCTACGTGTACTTGATGCCAGTGTGAATTGCATTTGGAATCATGACCCTAACCACTGCCAACCCTGTCAAAATCAAACAGCATGTTTTGGTTGATTTTGATTGGACTGAGGACTGCACTTGGTAAACTGATTATGCTTTACATGAGATCAGGCATATCACTATAATCAGAGTCCAAGTGTTGAGTTACCAATCATATGGTGTTGAATTTTGTTAGAGTGAGGAAGGATCCTTGTAAATCACTCAATCATGGATGAGGTATTTTTATTTGATTCAGACTTTTGAAAGTCTGCCTGGAACATTGCAATTTAAAAAAAATGCAGTATTTGATTTACCAAATTGAACATGTCATGCTCTTTTATCTACTTCTCTAGCGCTGGGGATACTGTTCACAAAAGCTCCTTGGAATCCATAACTCTAGGGGTTATCAATAGGTTGAAATGCCATCATTTCAATTCACCTCCTAAGATATGGATTCCAGTTTCAGTTTTTTTTTGGCAGCAGTGACCCTCACTCCTGCTCAATGAAATTAGGGTTATTCTGTCAATAATATTAAAATGCCGATTGTTTTGTGTCAAACCCCCAAAACAGAATTGTTAATTGTCTTGAAAATGAACATAACAAACCTAAAATTACAATGCTGACATTTCTTCTGTTGCCCCTGGTCTTGGCCTTGGTTCCCCTTTCAAATGTTTCCCATAGACTTTCAGATTTTCCAATGGAAGTGCCCTTTGCAAAAAGACGATGCCCTTGCCATCTTATAAAGATGAAATTCCAAGCCTGCATACATTGTCTGTCGTCTTGGACTTGCACCGTGTAATAACTAATTGTGTGTGTTCATCTGATATCTTACTCAAAGACAAAGAACAGGAGTGGTATTTAAAATAAATAAATAAATTTAAATAAACAAATAAATAAATATGAAATAAATAAGAATTAGTTTTCATCTGAAAGCTCACTGAGAGTGAAGTTCATTTTGACTCAATTCACCTGATGACATCATCATAAGATCGCAATAATCTTAGTTGCGCCATTTTGTTTGGGGGGGGGTCAATGTTCCTGTGTTTTATACTCTGTAGTGCCCAATTTAGCCGATGCAGTGTTTACATGTTTACAAAATTGACTCCCTCAATGGCAAGCATGGCAGCACTTGCCCGTGTTACGTTGGTGCTAGGGGTTTATACATAGTGTTCAAAGTACCCATGCCAATCCTCGACGGAATATATTTCCCCTGGAAATACATGCACTGTCAAAAGTCAAAATAATTATGAATTCCCCAAATCACCATTGCTTTCAAACATTGATTGCTCGATCATAAAAAACATGAAGCATGTGAATGTGCACAAAACCCCAAACAAGCTACAATGTATAGAAAACAAATTAAATATATTTTCAGTAAATCATGACCACCAAATAGATTGCATTTATTGGAAAATGTAGATTAATTTACACTTCCAAGAAGCCTTGGTGCAATAAGGTTCTCTTTTTTCTTTTGAGTTACCATAAATTTTATGTCCATTTCTACATGTACACGAGACACAGACGCATGAATGAATAAGAGAGGCTGAGTCATTGATGCATTTATGAATAATTCATGAGGCTAGGCGCCTCATGAATTCGCTCATTTGCATTTTGAAAGTGCGCATCTGCTCAAGATCTGTGCAGACACAGCATAATCCCAAGAAATTAAAATAGTTAATGAATGGTGCTTCCGCAACATTTTTGACATAACATCTAAAATTTGTTGCAGATTATAAGTGAATTTTGCTCAAGGATTTGTTTACAAATTGTACTATCTAATACTACTCGAATCCTGGAGCAAAATTTGCAACTTCCAAGATCCAGTTTTCACAATACTTTGTCATTTACTTACTACATGAAACAAAATACTTTTGACCAAATTTATAATAATTCAACTTGAAATTAGAGTAATTGTTTAAGTTCTTTTTAAAAATGTTCTACATGTACTGCCGGGCTTGATTTTAGGGAAATCCACAAGACTGCAGTTATGGCTGGGGTTTGCAGCTCAAATATTTTGCTGAACCAGAATTGAGAAACAAAATATCTACAAAGTTTAACAAATTATTATTATTTTTTTTTTAAAGCAAGATAAAAAGAGAAGATTTATCTCTATTGTCTTATGGGTATGGATACTCAACAAAATTAGAAGATATTTATCAGATTCAAAGTTGTGGCCTAGCGGATAAGAGCACTGGACTCAAGCTCTGGTGTTTCTGATCAGCAGAGTATGGGTTCGAGTCCCGGTCGTGACACTTGTGTCCTTAAGCAAGACACTTAAATTATTGCTTCGTCCATCGGATGGGACGTAAAGCCGTAGGTCCTGTGTGTTGTGTGATGCATGTAAATGAACCCAGTGCACTTATCGTAAAGAGAAGGGGTTCGCCCCGTTCTTGGTTTGATTGGCTGCATATTGCGCCACAGCAACCAATACATGGTGCTATGTAAAGAAAAAAGGTCTCATACTTCAAAAAACGTAGCTCCACATACCTTGCAGGAAAAATACTGAATGTTGGAGTGTCACTGAGTGGCTGGATTTGAGCGCTATATAAGAAGGCACTATTACTATTCAAATTTTTGTGTTTGAGATGTTATTATTCAATTGAAAGATCACTGGACTTGTGCAGTCGTTAGTTTAACAGCCACACACTAAAAACACTTTTGTTTAAATTGTATTGATTTATTTGTCTTTTTCATTTATTTACTACATTTCTTTAATTTTTTTTATTTTATACATTTAGGGCATCAGGTTGGCTCAGTGGTTTCTTTCCCTGCCTTTCACCTCTTTGGACCACGGTTCGAATCCCACTCCAGACCAAGAGCCTTGCATGTGGTTTGGGTTTTCAGTCCTCACCTAGTGCATGGGTTTTCCCCCCATTTGGGGGTTTTCCTCCCACATCTAAAACTGAACATTTCTTCTCGTTTCCTATTCACCATCCTGTCATCGGCGCTTGCGCTGTTGGATGTGTAATGAAATTTTAAAATAAATTGATTACCCTTATTTAACCAGGGTAGTCCCATCAGTTTTCAATGAACTGTTCTCACTGGGGGCCCAGGATACATCAGAAGCTTGAATTTGGGGGAAATATCCACAAGACCGCGGGGATTGTTGCTAAAAATGTTTACTGGACCAGAAGTCTTTTTCACAAGACCGGAATCCAAATGAGAAGGAACTTCCCGACTCAGTTTAACATAAATTCAACTGATTTGATTTGAACAAGCATGAAGAGTAAAAGCGAAGATTGATCTCATTTGTCTTTATGAGTATTAAGTATACTTCATTAATCATACTCAATAGAATTGAAAGGGTTTTTTTCTGTCCCAAAATCAACATTTAAACATGATTTGTTTTTGTTCAAGATATCACACAGTGAGGTATTGTTATTCATTTATATTAAATTAAAGGCATCGTACTTGTTTGGTAATTGTCAAAGACCAGTGTTCTCATTTGGTGTATCCCAACATATCCTTAAAACAACAAGCCTGTGAAAATTTGGGCTCAATTGGTCATCGAAGTTGCAAGAAAATGATGAAAGAAAAAACACCCTTGTTGTACAAATTTGTGTGCTTTCAGATAGGAATAAAAGGCTTCTAGCTAGAAGTCTTTTATTATTTTAGTGAGAAATTACCTCTTTCTCAAAAACTACGTTACTTCAGAGGGAGTCGTTTCTCACAATGTTTTATACTATCAACAGCTCTCTGTTGCTCATTACCAAGTCAGTTTTCATGCTAATATATATTTTGAGTAAATACCAAATGTGTACGATACCTTTAATATTCAATTAAAAAACACAAGACCGCCGGACTTGTCCATTCACAAATTCACTGGCCTGACACTAAAACTACTGGCCTCAGGCCTGCGGTCCAGTGTAAAAGTCGAGCCCTGTACATACAATAAAAATACACAAGAATAAAAGACAAAAACAGCTTCAAACAATCCCTGCATAGAATTCTAAGAAGTACATATTGGAGCCTAAAGCCCGGTTCATACTTCCTGCGAATGCGAATGCGAAGCGAATATTGGCGTCACAAATTCGCAACAAATAATTCGCAAGGGCTGCCCGTGCTCAACTTTTGCGAATATTCGCAACGAAAACAGTTGTGACGTCAAATTCGGTTCGCATTCGCATTCGCAGGAAGTATGAACCGGGCTTAAGAATAAAAAAAAAACCCCAAAACATCCAACCACAAAAACAAGAGGTGTGCGGAGAGAAAAGAAGCATTGAAAACAAAACCAAAAGAATTTCATGCTATAAGCACATGTGGGCTTAGACACAAACAAAACAAAAGTATAGAAAATAGATGTTCAGAGGGCATGATAATTAAATGGCTTAAAGGCACTGTACACGTTTGGTAATTACTCAAAATATATATTAGCATTAAAACTTACTTGGTAACGAGCAACGGAGAGCTGTTGATAGTATAAAACATTGTGAGAAACGACTCCCTCTGAAGTTAAGTAGTTTTTGAGAAAGAGGTAATTTCTCACTAAAATAATAAAAGACTTCTTGCAAGAAGCCTTTTATTCCTATCTGAAAGCACACAAATTTGTACAACTAGGGTGTTTTTTCTTTCATAATTTTCTTGCAACTTCGAATGACCAATTGAGCCCAAATTTTCACAGGCTTGTTATTTTATGCAGATGTTGGGATACACCAAGTGAGAATAATGGTCTTTGACCTTTACCAAACGTGTTCAGTGCCTTTAAAGGTATACGAGATTGGTAAGGATATACAAAACAAATTGTTTAATTTTAGTCTGAAACTGAAAGCTTACTGATTAAGAAGTTCATACTAGAACCATTTTTTCTAGGAAATAGTTTCTTCTGAAATAAAGTCAAATTCAAGATAACTGTGTCTAAAAACCAGAACAAAACACAAAAAACGCAACAGATGATTTCGGTTGTTAAAACCAAAATGAAGGACGTGTTTACACACTGAAAATTGTGCATGGTTTTTCACTATTTTCTCTTGACTCACACAATGGATTAAGCCCAATTTTTCATAGGTTTGTTATTTCATGTATATGGATGATCCCCCCCCCCCCAAAAAAAAAAACTGCGACTATTTTGTCAGCTCTACCAATCCTGTATTATACCTTAAAAATGCATCACTAGCATAAATTTTGAGCTCTGTGCTGCATGTTTGTTTTTCTACATGTGAATTCAAAATTTATCTACACGACTACATGCAGTTAAGGCTCAAAATCTTGTTTTCCCTTAAATTATATGGTCCGATTCCCAAATGGAGAAAAATCTGCTGATGGAACATTTGTCCTTTAAAATGACTGACTGTTAAGGCAATTTCTATCCAAGTGTGTATAGAAACTGGAACTATAAGTGTGCAATCTGCTGATTAGGTTTTCATGGTTTTTGTTTTGTGCCAAATTCTTTTTACGTATCCAGGGTCATGTGGCGGGCGCTGCGAGATGACTAAAACCTTGTCGACCTTTTCCCATGGCGCACTGTGAAAACAGCCTCTCCTGGGCTAACTGTAGAGGGCGCACTGTATCGCGAATTGCCCGTACTGTCGGGTTGTCTTTTATTCCACTTGCTCATTGTGATAAAAAAATTAATTTGTTTTCTGATACGTAATGACTCGACATGGTAAAGGCTTCAAGCTGTTCATTGTACATTAATTAAATGAGAGAAAATACATGACATTGGAAATAGTAATTTTATTAGCTCGTTATTGAGGGGCAGTTGATGTTTTTTGATGAGTTATTATTTTTATGTGTACTTTGAATAGGCTGTTATTACATGTGAATGACAATAAATGCACACAAATGGTATTGAAGCCTGTGATGCCTTTTGAACAAGGATTGCGTTAATAAATATGCTGCCATCATGTCATTCATTGAATTTTTACTCCTACTTGTTATAATTCATTTTCTGAATTTATTTTAATTTGTCCATACAATTGTACCTGCTTAGCTTTTGACTAGTGTCATTTGTTCAGCGCCTTAGAGCATGCCTGCATGATTAAGTATTGGTATTATTATTATATTATTATTCTAACTTTGCAGCAGCTTCAGGTGTTACAGGGACTAGAGGGTTTTATCAGGCCTAGAATTACACGCAGGCCGTGCCTACTGTTGCCCCAGTCTTAATTGGCCATGGTGCCCCTTTAAAAAGTTTCCCATAGACTTTAAGATATCCCCTATTGCAAAATGAAAATGGCCTTGCCCTCTCAAAGATGAAATTCCAGGCCTGACTTTTTCATTGCCAAGACGCCCCTTGAAATGTTCCAGTAGGAATTGAGATTTTCCTCTCGAGGTAGCCTTTAAAAAGGAAATACTGCCTTGCCCTTCTTAAAAGAATCAAGTGTTCATTCTTGAACACTATGAATACTGTTAAGCCCGGTTCATACTTCCTGCGAATGCGAAATTGAATTTGACTTGAATTTGACATCACAACTCTGTTTTCGCTGCGAATATTCACAAAAGTTGAGCACGGGGCAACTCTTGCGAATTATTCGTTGCGAATTCGCATTCGCAGGAAGTATGAACCGGGCTTAATTTTGCAGTCAGTGAAATTATTACAGCAAACATATTTCTGATACTGCTCTGAGATTTTTCAAACTCTTCATGAAAAACAAGAATTTTTTGGGGGATGAAAAGATTGCAATGCATACACCCTGTACATGTAAATTACCGAGTCAATTTTGATGAATTGTTTCCTTGTTCGAGCAAAACCATTCATAATACAAAAGTACTCAGTAATAAGTTTGCTTTATTGTAACAAATTAATTAGGATGTGACAGGAAATACAATAAAGTGTGCCACTTTGCATTCGTCACATTAGCAGTCTTTCCAATCGTGGTATTGTTTTAATAATAAGTACCTGAAACCACAAAATGTGTTTCAAAATGTGAATGTATGCCTGTAATGCAGGATTAGGCCTATTACTTATAATAATCTGAATTGATTCACTGGATGTTTGAATTTTTTAATTTTTTAAATAACCCCCAAAGTTCCACACACAAAATGGATGGAAAACGTTAACAGCCTTTTTCGTCTATTGTTTGTATATTGAAGTTTGAGAGTAATTGAACAAATTAGTAAATTGCCAATCAACTCATGTTTTTTTCAGTAATAAGCTTGCATGTCCAATCACATGTTGAAACACTCTTGGGTGGTTTCAAGTACCTTATGGGACACATTGCCGTTAGATCGCCCGATCTGACCGCAATGAGCTAAATAAAAAGCATTTGTTATGAAGAGAATATGGTTGGAAAGATATATTTCAAAAGTAGGATATTATGATTTACACAAATATCCCTTGAAAGTCTGAGGTTTTGGTTTAATTTCATGATAGAACACGGTGTACCATTTTGTAGGACCGTATGTTCCGCTGATTGTAATTTCCAGAGGCAAATTTATGATTTTTTAATCACTACTCACTAATTAAAACACACTGTAGGTTTTCCATTGCATGAACAATTTTTAAAGAAGGATAAGAAGCAATTCCAAACAGCAACATTTTTACTAGATTTTTAGGCAATGTACCCCTTTAAGAAAAAAGTTACAACCATTGGGAAAATCTGCTAACGTGACGGTAGAAAAGTGGTAGACTTTATTGCGTTCCTATCGTATCTCCCTGGTCCTATGACTTGACGTCAGTCAAAAAGCAGTCACTGCCTGCCTAGAAATATGCAGCGTTGCAGTTTTCAGGTACAGAATATAGAATGAAAATAGAAAGTGTGCAAATGGTGCAGTGCTGAATTTACTCTTTCACGCACCGAAAAAATAGTTGTAAAACGAAAAATAAAGATCGCACAGCCAAACAGTTTTCAGAATGGGAAAGAGAACTATTGAGGGTGCTATTGTGACCTGTTTTTTGTGGGGTCGCCATTTGCAAAAATTTAATGAGTAAACAATTAATGTGTTCTTATGATCAATTTATCACTAAAATAAATGGTGCACGAAATCCAGACCTGGAATTTCATCTATGAGAGGGCAAGGACATTTTAATTTTTTGTTAAGGGCTCGAGGATCTTTAATCCTATGGGGAACTTTTGTAGGGGCGCAAAGGCCAAGATTAGGGCAACAGAGGCCATGGCCTTCATGTAATTCCAGACCCGAAATGCTTTCAAGTGGGTTTGTACCATATTATTTACAAATAAATGGTGCATGAAAGGGTTAAGTATGAAATACAGACCTGGAATTGTATCTTTGAGAGGGCAAGGATGTTTTCATTGTTGCCAAAGGCACTTCCTTTCCAAGATCTTTAAGCCTATGGGGAACTTTTGAAGGGGCGCGAAGGCCAAGATTATGGCAACAGGGGCCATGGCCTTTGTGTAATTTCAGGCCTGAAATGCTTTCAAGTGGGTTTGTACCATATTATTTACAAGCTCTCTAGTGATTTAACATAACATAAACAATTAGAATTTATAAGGCACTATTCCATCAAGATTGTAGCGCACATAATAGAAATTAACATGGATAGAGGTGAGTCTTAAATGAATAGTTGTGAAGTATACACTGTACATCTACCGTCTCAGAGCTGCCAACTCTCCCTGGTTCTGCAGAAAGTTCCCTGAAAATCAACCAATCTTTCCATGTTCTGATGAACAAATTAAAAAATCTCCCTGATTGTGGAAACTTTGTCCCTATTATGTTGAATGTAATTCTACATATCTCCCTGATTGTTGTATAAAATCTCCCTGATTGCAAGATGCAAATTTTGGCAGCTCTGCGTGTACCAAGAAGGTGTACAGATGTACCAAAAGCTAGAGCTGCAAAGATCATAATTGGTTATTGTCTATCAAATATTGTTCATTTTACTTCTTGCCCTATGATTGAATGATCATCACCTTTCATGTTTTGTACTTTGATGAGCTTTGACTTGATTCAAAACCTACAGGGGATGTATATTTCAGGGGTAGACACTATTCATACTTTTCATGGACGATCATTAATCCATGGGTTTGTTTTGTAACCAGAAGACTGGCTTGAATTCTCTTAGACGTTGTGGTAAATGTAACTATTGCGACTAAACATTCTGACGAGTCGGTAAAATGGTTGCCCTCCAGGGAAAAACCACCACTAGACTAACCAATGCTCCAAATTCGCCGGACTTGATACCCTGCCCATAGTCCCATTATACAGCTGTGTGTATAGTCCATACATTAACATCTGTGGCAATAAGACTAGACAGCCAGATGGTCGACCTGGGCCAGCAGCGCTGTCTAAGTGCGCGCCAACGCCATGGTACTTGAAAATGCGGCCGATCATGTCATGCCAACCAATCGACACACAGGGAAGCTGCCTGGCCAAGAGAATAACATACATGTGACCTGTGATTACGGCAAGGCAGCGCTCTGATGCCATTCACTGAATATTCATGAAGGTTGTCTGTCCAGGAAATGGTGTTGAGTAGGGGATGGAGCACTAAAGATTGGGGGTGCTCTTTGGGTGTATGTGTAAATAACCCACTTGAGAGCTTGAGACGTGGGGAAATGGGACATGTACATTGTGTACCATAGAGTAAGTTGTCTTTCACTTCTGTTGATTGTAAAGTCTTTTGGAGAGAGGGGTTCAGTTGGGGATAGCCAAAGTAGGGGGGGGGTGCCATTGACATGCAACCTCATGAATATTCAGTGAATGACATCATGTAGCTCAAACTAATCCCCAGTGTATATGTGTATACTTGAAATGTAGGTTAAGGACACACTGTCTACTCAGTAACTGAATATTCATGACCTAGTCTACATGTAGCAGTCATGCCTTTAGGGGCGGGACTGAAAGGGGGGAGGAGGGTGAAGTCCTTTCTGTAGTGTGCAGCTGTACAGTCTAAAGTACTGTGTTTGTTTTGTAAACTTGAAATGTGGATGATAAGTATACTGTATATTGTACTTCCATGGTTTAGAGCCTTTGTATCAGCTGCTCTATCTGAGCATGGAGGTAGGAATAGACCTCCATGATCTGAGCTAATGTACCTTTGGCTGGCTAATGGAGATATAAATGTCGGTACCGGTACAAAGTTTGTATGCATATTGGGTTTTTAATACAAAGCATGTACCACTCAGCAGGTATGATATAATTCTTGGAGGCAACAGAGGTCTCCATGCCTGACCAAAGCAGGCCCGATACTTCATGGAGGCAACAGAGACAATTGCCTCCATGCCCCTGACCAATGCAGTCCCGATACTTCATGGAGGCAACAGAGACAATTGCCTCCATGCCCCTGACCAATGCAGTCCCGATACTTCATGGAGGCAATAGAGGCAATTGCCTCCATACCTCAGGTCATTGCCTTGGTGCCCCTTGAAATGTTCCTATAGAATTAAAGTTCCCTTCATAGAGCTGCCCTTTACATACTGTGTACTTTGGCAGGCCTGATACTTCATGGAGGCAACATAGGCAATTGCTTCTGCCTCAGGTCATTGCCTTGGTGCCCCTTGAAATGTTCCAATAGAAATTTACAATTTCCTGATAGAGGTGCTCTTTACCAGAAGAAAACGCATTGGTGCCGTTGCCCTTTTAAAAATGAATCATCAGGCCTGCACTTGTCTCCATACCTCTAGTTGTTGCCTTGGTGCCCCTTGAAATAAAGCAGGGCTCGACTCCGATTTCACAAAACTTTACGCAACTGCATAAGTCCACTTGCGCAACAGGTATTGCCTAAGTTGTGCACCACTAACACAAGAATTCTTGCTCAAAGTTTCGTGAAATCAGCTGAAGGCAGAGGCCAGTGATTTTTTTTAGCATCGGGCCAGTAAACTCATGAACAGACAAGCCCGTCGGTCTTAGTGTTTTTCAATTCTTCCTTATGCAAGTGTACGTACATGTACATGACTAGTGGAGGATCAGGTTGGTTCAGTGGTTTTTTTCCCCTGTATTTCCCCTGTGAGCCCCTGCTCGAATCCCACTTCAGACCCGCGGAGCCTTGCATGTGGATTCGGTTCAGTCTCTACCTGATTGCGTGGGTTTTGCCCATTTGGGGGCTTTCCTAGGTGCTGGTCACAAGGTAAAATTCAAACCCTTTCATTTACAAGTCCAGAGCTTTGCTTAGTAAGCACTATTTTGCTAGTCAGGGAAAGTTAACCAATTATGTACAACTGCTCATGGGTGGTGCACTACACTCCCTTCACCTCACAAGTATTTTGTTCACTGCAAGGTTTCCTACACAGCAGCTGTGTGAAACATTGCCCGGGTTCCTATCGTGTTCGTCTCATGGCGAGTATTTTAGACCCGTGGACACTCAATTCCAAGGGATTGTGATCGTCAGTCTGGAGGATATTTTAAGCACTGCTATCCGTATAATTGGGTCAGACCAGAAATCCTATACACACCATCAGTCTTGTACATGCTGTCCTGTATAGATCTGATGGATCCACGGTTTGCTCTTGAGGTGATTGTAAGCGTGACGTTAAGTTTGATGTGCCAAGTACGTCCCTTACTCACACAAGGCCACAGCCACATTAAAAAAAAAAAAAATTGTTGAGCGCCTTTAGGTTTTTTTTTTTTGGGGGGGGAGGGGTGTTTGGAGCGATTTTTTAGGTGTTCGTTTAATATGAGCACGAACACCTCTTCTTATTGTTCTGTTTTTTGTTTTGTTTCTTCTCCTTCTTCTTCCACGGAACTCTGCTCTGGAACATAACTCATGATTGAAACTGAATTGAACCTTGAAACTCATCAGATAATTGAACCTTAATAAGAAGACGGCACAGTTGTCATTACGTCATGATGACGTCATTAGGTGTCGAATTACAAGGTTTTTTAAGTTGAAAAATGACCATTTGCTTTTTGCTGTATCTCAACGAATATGAAAGCTATGATGTTCATAGTTGGGCATCTGATAGAGCAAGACTGGGGCAACATTTGAAAAGTTAACGCAAAATCGTACAATCTTAACTTCCGGGTCGTTACTCTACATGTAGGTCGAAGTTCGCCTTTGTTGTTTTCCTTCAAAAAAACAACTTTCGAGCTTTTCAACAAAATAACTCAAGATTGAGATTGAATTTAATAATGAAACTCAAGAGATAGTTGAACGCAAGGATCAAGACGACACAAACTTAATGACGTAGTGATGACGTCATCGGGCATTGAATTACAATAAATCAAAGTTTAATATTTGTAAAAAATAACTCAAGAACCATTCATTAGATTTTTACAATCTACACATCATCGGATAGGTCATTAAAAGTTTGACAAACGCTTCACAGAGCCCGTACAACATTTGACCTTACTTTTGGTTTAAATCGGAAGTTGAAACTTTCGCAATATCTTATCGTATTCATGTCATTAAAACTCCTAATTTTTTCAGCATAAATTTTGTATCAGATAGTAGAACAGCAATCCTGCTCAAACTTTTGCACAGAAATAACAACATTTTGACCTTACTATCTCGCCGAAAAAGGATGTAAAAAGCACACCTGTTGACCCACACATTTTCCTCCATTTTGATTGACAACGCAATGTACACATAACGCTGACATTGAGTTTTCCTAACAGCGCCCTCTTTCGTTGGAAATTTAGTAAACAGCGATGAGGTGCAGCAGAGCGGATAATGCACCAAAACTATACGTTGGCATTGACGTTACAAGTTGCCCAACCACAGATAATACCACCGCTAAGTGTGAATAGCGCCCCCAAGCATGGAATTGAAACAACCACATGCAGCATGTATCCACATGCAGCATGCATTATTGAAGAGAAAACTTTAAAAGTACAGTAGTCTATCACAGAGCAACCATTTCGTAAGGGAGTTTCAACCTTTCAGAAAGACCAAATAATAACTTCCAGTTAAACCTCAACAAACTGTTATTATGTGATAAAACAAAACCCTGTTAGTTCAGAGAGACGGCTTATAATGAAAACATCTTTGTGTATATTGCTTTCCGTAACTGAAAGTTATTTCTATCAATGAAGTTTATTTAGTTAAAATGTATCAACAGGACGCACACACATACAAATGACAATAGTTTTAAAATGGTTGATTGATTCTTTAGTATAGAAGATGAACCTTTAACACGACCCAATCACGTTAAAACGTTCTTAAGCTCCGCCCGCCCCGGCCCTTAACTTTTATATTTATTATATGCAAATTACAAAGTTAGACAAACATTGAGGTCGCACTTCGGGTTTCCTCATAGAAATGGAACTGGCTATGGGTTTCCATACGGGTGTACCACACTAAATAGGCCAAGATTCATGCGAGACACAGTGTCAATGTAACTGTGAAGCTATCAAATGTACAATGTACTGGTTAAATGTACACAATAGTGTCTAGACTCCGAAGTTTATTCAGTGCTTACATTGTGTCCGACAATAAACCATTGCAAGCAGCAATGCGATACACCCCCTAAGTCATGAATGTTTTTATTTTTGAGACACATTTGTCAAGGGAACTGTGAAGCTATCAAATCGTCACCCACCGAGTCCACGAACTGACACACACATAGACAGTAAAAAATAACAAATGTAGAAAACAGCATTTAATGTTGAAAGCTTTTATAAAATCCCGCTTTCCTTCGAAACGTCACTAGTCTTCTTTCAGTGGAGACTTGTTACTTTGTGAACTTTAATGCATGGTGCTTATGACTGCTTTTCGTCCTAAATAAATAAGCAATAAAGTTAAACGTTTTGTGTTAGTACGTGAAATCAAGAATTGATGCTAAATGTTTTTGAGCTTGAAACATTAGTACCATAGCTCACAGTATTCCAGGATGGGATGGGGAACAACTTCTGACTCGATCAAGCATATTCTGTAGATTTCAAAATTAAACTAATTTTTGTTGATAATCTTGAAAAATAGCTTCACAAAACGGAAATCATATTTTGTTTTACAGTGTCATCATGATGTCATCAAGCATCACGTGCCGTCAACTTGTGCACTTTACACAGATTTATATTTACAGCAAAAATGCGTGATTAAAGCTAAAACCTTGCATGTATATCAAGCCGGGATTTGTAACATCCAAAATTTAAGATCCTGTTCAAGTGACGTCATCAACTATCATATAATTATGAAGTCACCTTAAAGGTGCAGTTTAACTTGATCTATCTAAAGTTTATTATTTTGAAAAATCATATCTTGAGAAATATATCTATTATGATTTTAAGCTTGCATTTTTTGTGAATGTTTTAAGTGTTAAAGTTCTGTATAATTGATAATGACATGATTTGACCTGGCTTCCTGTCCAACCGGAAGCAAAAGAAATAAATATTAAGAGGCTCTTTTTTGAATTGTCAGTAAAAGTCTTGTATACAGTACAGTTTATGAATATTTACATGAAAATTGAAACAGATGTTCAATTAATACACGTTCTAGAGCTCAATGCAGTCTTAAGTAGGATTGTTAGCATTTATTTCCCGTGTAAACTAAATGTATACACATAATTGATTTACACGTTGAAATTTCAAAAGCTATCAACAATTTTTTCATCGACTCAATAAAATATTTCACCCATTGACACAACACTGACCCCAATGAAATCCGAACACCTACATGTAGTGTTTGTTCCAAGTTATTATTTTATTTATGGTAATGAAACCAAGGATGCCTCATAAGTGAACTTAATCACTGTAGCTCGCAAGCCTGAGGAAATCTAAGACTATATTTTGTTATCATTTAATGTATACAGTGTAGTGTATGAAACCTCAAATACACGGACTGCCTCGCAAGATAAAGATTGGCTTTGAAATGAAAAGGAAAAGTACAGAGACCAGCTGCGTAGACATCAGCCCAATACCTAGCTTGAAAATACAGTGGCACTTGTCTCCTACAATGCGTCATTATCGGTTTTAAGGAGGATGCCATTTCTAATAGCTAATGGATTGCGCCGGGTAGTAGGGTTGCTACATCAAGACAGATGAGCTCCTCAAAGGCTCTGCCTTAGTCTCGTTTCTTCCAGTCCAGGAATATTACTGGAAAGTGTAGCTCAGAGTTCATAGGGGGTGATTGGTACTTATGTAAATGAGCATGAACTGAAGGTTGTACTTGTAATTGAGCGAGTGGCCAAGACAAGTTGCCAAGACGTTAGTCAGTGTAATGTGTACCAAGTGATTGATCATGGTGTGGGTGAGTTGTACAAGATGTTTAAATGTACTTGTCATGGTGGTGGGCAAACTTCTCAATGAAGACCACTGATAAGATTTGTGAAAGTTACTAAATATATTGCATCAGGAATAAAGAATCTTATTTTGGTTTTATTCTCACACCTACAGTACATGTATGATTGTTTACTCAATACTTTCTGAGTTGGTAAGCACTGACTGTACAATGCTGAAAGGGTCCATCAAATGTAATGTTTGTTGAATGCAATCGTGGAGATGCACCTTTGTGTCCCATTTCACCTTATTTTCAACTTTCGTTATGCCATTGTAAAGGGTATTTTGGTGCCTTTTTGTAGTTTATGCTGATGCAGATTTCCTTGTGATGTCATGTCAGGCAGTAATATCAATGTTGCCATTTCCTTTATGCACAAAAAGGCTACATGTACATGTACATGTAGCTCAAAATATATTCCTAAGAAATCTTTACTTCAGGGGCCCTTTAAACTTGTGTAAGGGGAAAACTAAAACTATACCAGAGCTCACCTTTAATAGGGTATATATACCTTTGGTAATTACTCAAAACATTAATGGTCATAAAAACTTACTTGGTAAGAAGCACTGCAGCTGTTGTTAATGTATAACATTTTGAGAAAAGATTCCCTTCAAAGGAATGTGGTTTTAGAGAAAGGGATTAAAAATAAATGTCAATCTGAGAAAAAAATTCTGCATGAAACATTTCTCAGATTGTGTATTCCAAATATTCGTCCTGCCTGGACATAACCGCACCAGATTTTCGGCGATATCCCAGAAATGCTACCACCTTTTGAAATGCAATATATATACTTTGTGTAAATCTACATTTATATAGGATTAAAAGAATCGCACGGTTCCAAAAACCAAAGGTATACTTTGCTTTTAACACAAGGCCTGAATATTTTGAAACCTTTCACTGTGGAAGAATATTGTCAAAATGCGAAGTGACTTCTCATTTGGCTGGCAAGTGTAATGATAAATGTGACGTCCAAACCCAGCAGCAAACCATTTATCACAACTTAAAAAGAAAGCCCCGTGTGTGTGTGGGAGGACGCACGCCTCTCAGTCGTAACGGACGTGGAACAAACCGTACGGCCCTGCGTGCATACTTTAAAAGCGTGCTGACCCATGCCAATAAGGTTTCACAGTTTGCATGTTATGCATTTTGTGAAAGCTACCGTAGAGGATTGGAGTGAATGCACTTTTCCCTTCCTCCCCCCTCCCGCCCACTGCCCCCATTAAATAAAAAAAACTTTCCCAAGAGAGTGAAATGTTCGCACATGTATTCCAGCGCATTCATGGACTGGATAGCTTGGTACGTACTGTGCATTACATGTGTACTTGTATGCATTTTAGTACATTTATGTTTTGCGGCGTGTTGCCAACTGGGCACGTCCACATTAGCCATATTGATTTTCAGATTGACTGGAGGAGCCAGAGGCCCCAGGTGCTATTACCCCTTCAGCGTTTCCATGTCCGTACATGTACAATGTACACCTTAAGCCGCCGTATATTGCTCAGTGTAATCAGACTTGGAAGCAGCAACCTCTGGCTGGAGCAGTCTGACATAGTTAGAATGATGGTTATTTTAAAATGTAGTATTCAGATCGTTGTCAAGCTTTACATGGGGCATACATGTATCCCTCCCCCAACCTCATCCCCATGGTTTACTTTGTTTCCGACCCTGATTGGACAACGACTAGTGTACAAAAGTCTACCGTGATGTTAAGTTGTACTCATTCAGTATTCAACATGTTCACAGCCAGACTATTCTAATTTGCATACGTATCCAAAATTTTTGGATATATGCAAATGATCCAAAACCAGGGTGAGAGAGCGGTCAACCTCGTACTGCTCGACACACCATGGGGACGAGGTTGTCCCTCCCCCTATTCCTTTTTGTTGTGCTCATAACATGTTTCCGACTAGTCTTTGTGCAAGATGTTCTTACATACGTTATTCTAAGCGATCAACACTGCATACACAGCGCAACTATTACGATAGAGGGCTTTTGCAGGAAGCCACGAACCATTATTTGCGATGGTGATGGAAGAATTCAAGTTTTCTTAACGGCGCCCACTATTGTTAGTGTATTTAGAGTGTGCATGGTGCGGATACCGGGGAAATCGTGACAGTCAAGTGATAAGGAACAAAAACATCTTGCACCAAGACTAGCTTCTGACGTACAGTGTAATAGTTACTTTTTATACTGAAAAAGTGTTTCCAGAGTTCCACAATACATGCCCCAAGAAACTGTTTCTCACATTTGTCGGCCATTTCAAGGTTTCACAGTTTGCTTGTGGTAAATGGATTTTTTGAAAGCTACCGTAGAGGATCAGAGTGAATGCACTTTTCCTTTCTTCCCCGCCCCCATTAAACAAATTTAAGATGCTGAGTTGCGAGTGCGATTTGTTCAGTTGAACGCTTTTAGAAAAAATGGCCGCTCCTGGGTGAACTGTTGAGGGCGCACTATAACACTATATTGTGAATCACCCGTATGTTCATGATCAGGACCAGTCACAAATAAATGCATTGCACCTGATATTTTGGCTGTTAACCATCTGTACAATTATTTGTTAGAGCTGTCCTTTTGCAAAATTATACCTAAAAATCCAATAACATAGGCCCCTCAACAGCACCTGGATACATTTGCACAAAGGTTACATCTTTAAGTAGAAATACAATGTAGCTTGCACTTCCAAGGCAGTCTAAATTTGTTGGAGTGATCAAACATCCCGAATCGGCTGGATTTCAATCGCGTTGCCACCTGCCGCCGTGCCCGCCGTAGACAAAGACGCCACCTGGACGATATGGAAACCACCTTTAGGCTATCCCAACATTGACACAGGATGTCATTTAGGCATTTCCACATTTAGCTGGCAATTTCATTGTGTTGGTACATGTATGTTATGGTTAAGCGTCATGTGTATTGATCAACCTTCAAGCCAGTGGAACTGGGTTCGAATGCCCCCACAAGGTGCCAATAAGAGGCAGGGCTCGAATTTGGGGAAACAATTCCACAGGACCACTGGACTTGTATCTCAAAATGTTTACTGGACCCAATTTTTTTTTACAAGAATCAAAATGAGAAAATAACTTCCTGACACAGTTTAACATGCATTTGACTGTTTTTATTTGTACTTTTAAGCACTAAGACATGTAAGAGACAAGTGATCTCATTTGTCTGTATGAGCATTAAGTATTTTTAATTACTCAGTATTAGACTCAAAGTCAACATTTGATCATAATTCATGTTCTGTTCAAGATATTACACAGCGAGGTGCTGTTATTGAATTGCAAAACACGAGACTGCCGGACTAGTTCAGTCCTGAGTTTACTGGCCCAGAAGCTAAAATCACTGGCCTCGGGCCTGTGGTCCAGTGTAAAATTGGAGCCCTGTTAGCATGTCAATGATTGGCAGGAATAACTGTTATAATCATCTGTACTTGTGGGATAAGTAATAATAATAATAATTGAGACTTGTTATATGCGCCATGTCTGTCACATACATGTAGTGACATTCCTGGGGCAGAAGAACCCTTAATCCTTATACAAATAAACAGAAGGTGAAAACATCTTGTTGAAAGAGATGGGTACCCTCACCCCCCTTGGAATCTCAACCTTTGAGATTAAAGGCACTGAACACGTTTGAAATTGTCAAAGACCAGTGTTCTCACTTGGTGTATCCCAACATATGCATAAAATAACAAGCCTGTGAAAATTTGGGCTCAATTGGTCATGGAAGTTGCAAGAAAATGATGAAAGAAAATACATCCTTGTTGTACAAATTTGTGTGCTTTCAGTTAGGAATAAAAACTTCTTGCAAGAAGTTTTTATTATTTTAGTGAGAAATTGCCTCTTTCTCAAAAACTACGTTATTTCAGAGTGAGTCATTTCTCACAATGTTTATACTATCAACAGCTCTCTGTTGCTCGTTACCAAGTCGGTTTTTATGCTAATATATATTTTGAGTAATTACCAAACGTGTACAGTGCCTTTAACAGTTTTTATGTAGTAACTTCAATGTTAAAAAAAAAATTCTACAGTCATGCAGACAATCATTTATGTTTACCTCGATGTCAATTTGTCTTAAAAAAATACAAAACAGTTAACCAGAGCACCGAAAAGGGGCTTTTTTAAGAAGAAAAAACATTGTGCACTCACATATGCATCCCCTCCCCTTAACATTTACCATCAGGCTAAATCTCGCCACTGCTTGACATGTACATGTAATATGTAGTCTGTTTTGGCTATGGATTTGGTAGTAGCATGTTTTTGTAAGACACTTCATTGACCAACAGTATCACCTCGGATTGAAAAATGAGGATGCAGTTTATTTTTGAATTAAACTCTTCAAAAAGTCAATGATGTAATATTGTATGCCATTCACATAGAGTGGAGCTTTGTGGACAAGTCAATGATGTAATATTGTATGCCATTCACTTAGAGTGGAGCTTTGTGGACAAGTCGTTAAATGTTTGTCGCGATAATGTCGTTTCGAGTCTCTCCGCGATTCTTGTGACACAGGCGATGTTCTCGCGAGACTGCTGGCACCTGCGAGACTATGGGGAGTAGTCGGAAGCCAGCAGTGATCTCGCGAGAGCAGTCTTCGATCACAGAGAGCTGAGTGTAGCGTATCGACTATCACCGCGACAATCATTAACGACTTGTCCACAAGTCTACTTAGAGTGTGAAAATACTGTATTAATACACTAAAGTACTGGTACTGCAAAAAGCCAGTGAAAAATTTCCTGTTACATGTACATTGAATAAGATGAAAGTAAAATGTAGCACTTCAATGACTAACTAGTAATAAATAAATATCTGCATTCAAGCTTTCGTAGCAACAACTACTTCATCAGTTGCAATGAAGAAAAACAACTTCAACCAAGGTTTATAAATATACAGTTCAGCACCTGGTCTAAACACAGGATGGTAATGAGTCAGTGGTTACATAGTGGGAACAATTACATTACAATGTATCCTCCAGTCGCCGGTTTTCGGGGTACCATAGCTTTTGCTTTGAATTGAAAAAAACAAAATGATGCCATATATCAACTGATGCCCTAATTGGCTTCCTTTGTTTATAAGAAGTATGCAAACATATACGCACCGATCTTCGAGGACTTCAATAGCATCCCATTTGTTTTGAGTTTGACCTGTTTTCAAGGCAAACAAGAAAGTATGGTGTCCCGGTGAAGCCATACGTGGAAGAAACATCGGCAGTGACTACAAGTGTTCTGTGAGACTTTGTGTATGACTCTATAGCCAGCAATTGTCTTCATTTTATTCAAAATATTTTTTATTTAATTTTAAAAATTACCATGGTAATTTGAAAAAAACTATTTAAAAAAATGATTTATAACAGCATATAAATAAACAGTGATAATTGAATCACCAAGCCGATAAATTTTGATATTAATAATAATAATGACATGAGGGTTACAACAAAATTCTCCAGACTATCAGAAAATGATATAAGGCACATGGCTTCTTGTACCTGTATTTTTTCCCCCGAATGCTCAGCAAAATGTTCAGTCACATGATTTGATCATCGTGAATTGTGAATTGAAAAAGTGTTTGATGAAACTTTTTCGGTGGGCAATTTTTATGTTATGGCCCCGACAGTATGACATATTTTTGTACCTTGTAGAAATGCCTAAAATACCACAACTTTTTGCATTTACAAGTGCAACCAACTAACCAGTGGAGCCTTACATGTTTCTAAGTTTTGGTCGAAGGAGAGGAGACTCTTTGCTTGGCAAGTCAAACCACAAAAATTGTATCTAGGGACTGTTTACATCACGCGCAGTGACGTGAAACTTATGGGCAATTCCATGAAAAGTTGACATGGCCCAAAAATTTCAAATCCATAATTATAAGCCAGCATCCATAAAATATTGTAGCATATAGTTCAAAGTTTATGAAACAACTTTACTTTATCATATTGTCTTCGAAACACTTGAAGAAAATGTCCTATGAAGTGGACAAATGGTTCTGAACTAAAAAGGTCTGTTAAGATTGTACTTTTGCTTTTTGTCTATTTTATTGACTTTTAAGTGATAATCTGGTTTATTATTTATTTCCTATAGTTCATCCTGGCACTAATATTCAGATTTGAAAGAAAAAATGGTTTCGCAATTTTCATGAGGAATTTATAAATGAATATGAAAAGCACTTGTGGGTAGTGTAACGTGAGTAACCAAAATATGGTATTTTTTTCCTAGTGAATGTTTTTTCTTAGTTTTAAAACTTGCCACTTGTAATAATAATTCTATTGGTAATCTCAAATGTAAAAATAGGGTTCTTACTGATGTATCCACTAACAGTACTATTGGGTGAGGTGATGAAAAGTGTAACGCGAGTAACTATGTAACGTGAGTAACCACAAATGTAACGTGAGTAACCATGATAAACTAGTTAATGAAGAGACTGTTGGCTCTGGTATTATGTATGAGTGCACAAATATGCCTTATTTACAAAAGAGTATGCAAATAACCCCTTTTAAACAATGATGAGGGCAACATATTATTACCCATGATGCATTGCACCACGTTTGAAGAGCAACACATGAAAAATCACAAGCGCATGCAAACTGTTGTCAAACTTTGGAGGCTTGTGTGATCTATTCGACCTGGCAGAAGTTGTGAGTATTAAATGTTTTTATTTACAAATACTGTAGGTTTTATTTGTAAGATTGTTTTGTTCATTTCTCAATAAGAAATAGAGCAATTTTTAAGTCATTTATAGGACCTACCATTTGATTTTTCACTATACATGAACATGTACATGAACATACGGTACATTTGTTTGGAGTCTGCATTTCACACTCCGATGTACATCTAGACTACAAGGCATTAAAACCTTAAGACAGCCAGTAATGACTGTTCCATAATATTATTAGCTGAACTGAAATTCCACTGCGTAATTAAATAATTTATATTTAACGAAATATTGTTATTGTTTTCAGAGAAATGCCACTCTCAAATGCTGAGAAACAAAGGTGCTTTAATAAAGCTAAACTGAGAGAAACTGGGAGACAGGTGGACTACAAGGAAAGACACATGGAACATACAATATGAAGCAAAAGGATCTGCGAGAAAATGCGACCGGCTGGAAATTGTTCTACAAGTGGCCAATCCCACAAAATAAGATCTTCTATTTTCAATAAAAGCTAGTTGCGAAACTGGATGTGCCTGCAGTTGCAAATAACAGAGGCCACTTCAAGTTTTCAGTAAAGCTGTAGGTTTGCCATGTACAGTACCTTTAATTTATTATTAACTGCAACATTTTTAATGATGTGTCACTGTGTGTACCCAATCTTATAGAAGAACTTTTGGATTTGTTGTAGAGTTCAATAAAAAAATTGCATTGGCATAGCATGCTCGAAAGTTCCATTTTGTGAGAAAAGTAAAGAAAGAATAAATTAAGAAGTAGGGATCTTGTTATTGTTAGCAGAACTAATTATCTATTCAATTGTAAACACAAGCCTGTCAAAATTTGGTGAGATTACTTTGCTGGTTCTTGCCCTTACAGTGTTTTTATGCTGTGTAGCGTGAGTAACCGTAACGTGAGTAACCGTGTTTTTCATGGATTCCTAAAAAATTAAAGATTCTAGGAGATTTGTTTTACACTTATTATTTGTGCCTCATGGCAAGGTCTTTTATCAAGTTAAAAGAAATTTCCACACATTGTTTGTATGAGGAGACTTTTTGATTAAAGCACGTTTATTTTTTATGCATGTCAGGAAATGTAACGTGAGTAACCGATTTTGTGTGTCTTTTATATCATACATAACAACATTTTCTGGAAGTCATCTTTGGTTCTTAAGTAGGTCTAGGTATACTCTAACTATCAAAGGGATAACACTTAATAAACATTTTCAGTAAAGCAATTACAGCACAAGGAAACTCAAAAGTACATCAAAATCGTAACGTGAGTAACCGTGGAATTGCCCTTATGTCTTGATTATGATGGGCACCCCGAATACAGGACCTCCTACGATACAATGCAAGAATCATTCAAAACTTACAGCAATTTTGTCTCCTTGCAGATTGTAAAAAAAAGAGTTGGCATTAACATGTACAACCCTAAAGTCAATATTTTGAGTAATAAATAACACTGTGAACCCCAGGGACCATTAAATCCTAGCTAAATTCAGATCAATGTCAAAAGTGAAATGAAAATATAACAACACTGTAAATAAAACAGATTTGCCTTAACTGTGGAATTCCATCAGGTCAAATCGGCTGCCATTGCTTTGTTTGCTTACTTGCTACATGCTTAACGTACGCAAATTATTTTTGTTCGCACTTGTTTTGTTTTTTTCCACGGTCTGCGAGCACTGCAGTTGATTAAATATTACACGATTTGTCATCTCTGAAAAAGTAAGCAACGGGTGAGTGGGATGTCGAGGGGGGGGGGGAGGAGTAGGGATGTTTTCTTCACTCCGTTATTCAACTGATGCGTGGGGTCCCGGCTCTGGGTGATCAAAGGCGGCAATTGAAGGGCCAAGGTCACCCTTAACACTTCAGTTACTCCTTACAAATAGCCAGCTGACGTGAGGGCTTGACTTATATGAGAGTTTTCTTCCTTACCTCATCTCCTGTCCCCCCCCCCATCCCGTTTCCCGTGAGAACAATCACTGTCATTGCGGTTTAAGCCTCCTCAAAGACAATTTACACGCTCTGTAGATTTCTCGGAGATTGTTAAATAATTTTCTTTCTGTTTTTTTCAGTGCGACCTTTCCAAACCATTAGCCGTTGTACACATTGTTAAGTTCGAGTAGTTAAAAATCCACAGTCATACAACACTACAGTGTATTATTGTCATTAAGATGTTCTTGCTACTGGAACGAGATTGGCTTGGATAAACTGAGGAAGTTGTAAAAACCCAAACTGCAGAAAATGCAGGGATTGATTTGGAAGAAAATCTTATTGAGACCATAGGCTTCAATGTCATAGAGCTGTTTTTATCAGAAAATATTGCTTAACAATTTTCTGCTCGGCTAAAATGCGCAGGATAAGACAGTCATAGATGGCACAGGTGATCAATTTCATCGAGCTGTACACCAAATGTTGCTGAACAATTTTCTGCTAAGCAAAAATATGCACGAATGCTGCATGTGGATTGGTATTTTGGCTAGTAACCTTCTTGTAAGCATAATCAGGGCTTGGTTTGGGGGTTGGGGAATCCACACGACCACAGGGCTTGTACATGTAGCTCAAAATTACCAGAATTAAATACAAGACCAGAATTGAAATGAGTTTAACATGCATTTAAAGGTATCATACACATTTAGTAATGACTCAAAACAAATAATTAGCATAAAAACTTACTTGATAACAAGCAACGGAGAGCTGTTGATAGTATAAAACATTGTAGGAAACGACTCCCTCTGAAGTAACATAGTTTTTGAGAAAGAGGTAATTTCTCACTAAAATAATAAAAACTTCTTGCGAGAAGTTGTTATTCCTATTTGAAAGCACACAAATTTGTACAACAAGGGTGTTTTTTCTTTCATCATTCTCTTGCAACTTCGATGACCAATTGAGCCCAAATTTTCACAGGCTTGTTATTTTATGCATATGTTGGCATACACCAAATGAGAACACTGGTCTTTGACAATTACCAAACGTGTTCAGTGCCTTTAACTGTATTAATTTGAACAAGCACTAAGACATTTAAAGACACTGGACACTTTGGTAATTGTCAAAGACCAGTCTTCTCACTTGGTGTATCTCAACATATGCATAAAATAACAAACCTGTGAAAATTTGAGCTCAATTGGTTGTCGAAGTTGCGAGATAATTTAATGCAAGAAAAAACATCCTTGTCACACGAAGTTGTGTGCTTTCAGATGCTTGATTTCGAGACCTCAAAATCTAATTCCGAGGTCTCGAAATCAAATTCGTGGAAAATTACTTCTTTCTCGAAAACTACGTTACTTCAAAGGGAGCCGTTTCTCACAATGTTTTATACTATCAACAGCTCCCAATAACTTGTTACCAAGTAAGGTTTTATGCCAATAATTATTTTGAGTAATTACCAATAGTGTCCACTGCCTTTAAGAGAAGAGTGATCTCATTTGCCTTTATTGGTACATGTAATATACTTCATTACTCAATAGAATTAAAAGGTATTTTGTCAGACTCAAAGTCAACATTTTAACACAATTTGTTTTTGTTGAAGATATTTAACAGAGGTTTTTTTTTTAAAATCTCTATATAAGAACGCATTATTATTATTATTATTATTATAAAAGCAGTCTGTAAGCAGTTGGTGACAACGATGTGTATTAAGCACTGTATACTCGTACTTTCCCAAGTCCTGTGATTCTAAGCAAAGATATGTAAGTAGTTAGGTACATGTACATGAAGACTTAGTACCTCGTCATATCATAGAGAAAGGCGAAGTGTAACTAGACACTGCACCATGTTGTTGGATTTCATTAAGAGTGAGAAAGGTTCTATTTGTAAATCACTCAAGTGGATTTACACAGTAGGTTACAACAGGGTAGAATTAATTTGTTGAAAAACACCTGCCTGCAGGAATTATTTAGTGTCTAGGTTGCAATAATGTTGTGCTGTATTTTGTGCACATTCAGGTCATCTAGGCTTTATAAAATTTGGTACACATGGACACCAAAATAACCTGAGTTTTAAATTTCAAGTAATAAACCACAAGGGAAACTGACTGGGTAAATTTAAACAATTTGGGTTGAACAAAGACAACTCGACTTGGGTGGGATTCGAACCTTGACTAGAGTGGGGTTCAAATCTGCGACCTCCAGGTTAATGTGCCGGCGCTCTACCAAAACTTTCTAGCCTTAACGTTAGCGGTCTCCCTATTGTGTCAATATCTTTGTTCTGGGGTGCCAGTCAAAAGCCATTCAAACCTGTAACTGTCGTATAGCCAGGGATTACTTTTTAAATTTAAATTTAATGTTATTTTTGTGCACAGGTATGGTAGTATTTCAGATGTGTACTTATTATGCCTGTTTCAAGTTTATAGAAAGTAAGATTAGAGATTGAATATTCTTTTGATAATACTTTTTGTTCATCATTACCTCCATGCCCCTGCATATAATTGATGATCTTCTCAACCCGTACGATCCTCCTCGCAAACTCTGGTCTTACAATTCTAATCTCCTTATTTAGCCCATATCCAATCATTTCATGGGGAGACCGATGAAACACATGCCAATGGAACAAATTGCCATCACAAGTAAAATCATCTGTTTCTTTAACCCAATTTGAAAAAACCCTCATCTTTTCAATCAAGTATTTGAGTAGTGTTATGCTTTTTCCTGTTTTTTTTTAATTAATTTTTTTTACTATTTTCCGGATCGAGCTTAAGTTTCCATTTTAATTATTGTATACTTGTTATTGTTTGTATAAGCGCCAAGAGCACTTTTGTGGATTTGTGTGCTTTATAAATTTGCATTATTATTATAATATTATATTATTATTATTAATATTATTACTATTAATATTATTATTAATGTTGCATTGATACAAAAATTTACTTTTAAGGGGATTGTATACGTTTGGTAATTGGAGCCCACTGTTTGTTTCAATTCTATACAGTTGTAGATATATACCATTCCTTCCTCTATGATACAACTAACCTGTGAAAATTTCATTTCAAAAGGTGGTAGCGTTTTTGAGATATTGCTGTAAATCTAGAGCGGTTGTCCATGCAGGAAGAATAATCTGCAATTGGAAAATCTGTAAAACGTTACTGTCAGTAACGCTTCTCGGATTCAAATTTTTTGGGATAAAACTGATTTGTCCATAACCGCAGTACTTCGAAGTGAAAAGTTTCTCAAAGTGCATTACCCTAGATCCAAAGCTGCTGTACTTCTTACCAAGTAAGTTTTTATCACCATTAATTTTCAGAGTCATTACCAAACGTATACAGACCCTTTAACAGTAACATCAGTATTACATGTGACTTTGTCTACATCAAGGTCACTCTCTACACTGAGTCACATCAGAGACATCAATGTAATGACAATTCCCCTCCTCCCTGCTCAATGGGAGACCATAAACACTCTAATGTTTGTTGCCACAATTCTAAATTAAAGCCATACACTTAATGCTTTCATTTTCACATTGCTGGTTGTGTGTCCGCAGACAACAAAGCGCCAATTTACTCCGCTGTCGTTCACAAGACATCCACTTTATTAGATTTATTTACTTTAGAAAAAAATTGTTCCACTGCCTTAAACACGGCGACATTGGCACAGCAGTCGCAAACCTTAAACATCGTCTGTCTCCTTCGGTCCTGGAAGGATTGCATTGCCCCTCCACGATGTTTGGAGATTTTCTTATTGGTTTTGCTCTCACGGTCGCGTCATCAGTCCATCACTTTCTTATTTTGGCTGCCCATTGTGGCTTAGGCCTTCGTCATTAGGGTCATCCACTTAAGAGGCAGGTGGGGAGCGCCTTGAACGTGTGTTTTTTTCTTCTTCTCGCGTCGTCGTAATTTTCTCATCTTTTTTTCCTTCTCTCTCTCTCTCGTCTCTTTCCTGCGTCTCCCACTCACTTGCGACTTCATCATCTTATTTTCAGATTGGACAAGGTTAAACATTTTTAGAAGCCAGAGTGATCAACTGATCTGACATGCCACAGTCCTCAGGTGCTTCCGGGTGAGAAGGCCTTGCGGGTCTCCCTACCCACCCCCCCTAACATCCTCACCGGCAGCGGCCAATTGTTGACTGTTTACTGCTGCAGTCCTCATGCCTCTAGTTTCTACGCGAAGCCTTCCATGGTGGTTGCAGTGAGTAAGCCCAGGGCTCAACAAGACCACACTCGGCAGGGAAGTGGACACATCCTCCAGGGACTTCCACTCCTAGGGATTGAGGAGAAGCTATGGATGTTATGGGCGATCCGGTTTATGGCTCCGTGTGTGACGACAGAAATACAAAGGTGAGGTGACAATGTACACATATATATATGTACAATAGGTCTTTATCATGAAGTATAGACCATTATTATGCTGCCACCATATTGGTAATGTTCCTTGTATCCGACACAGTAATGAATGCTAGTAATCATTGTACAGATTCAGACTATTTCTCCTTCCAGCCTAGGTTTGGTTACATGGCCGCACCACGATAAAGGTCTATTTAGCCACTGTTTTTCCCACCTTCAAATCAATACTCATTTTAACTAATCACCAAAGTGAGCGGGGTCCAGTTTCATGGAGTTACTTAAAGATCAACTTGAACAAAATCACTCAAACTAATTTGACTATTGATCCTTCAAGTTTATTTTGTGTTTATAGTTATTAGTTGATCATAAGTGTGAAGTTTTCCTCCCTGTAATTTTGATGAAATGTGATCGGAAAAACTAGCCCCCCCCCCTCTTCGATTTTTGAACTAGTGTTTTTGCCCGCCGTTGGCTGCATAATTCTCAGCAGAGACCCATAAACAAGGGATGTGAAATCAACACTGAAGAAACTTGCCTCAGAAAACCAGCATGAAACCAGTCCATGAAGGTTGTTGATCCCCGTTTCTATGCATTTTCCATTGTCTTGTTTAGATTGAGTCTGTAGTGTGACGTCACAGTGCTGTTTTGATTCCTAGGTACTCAGGGGCTTTTTCGCTTTTTGCCCAATATGACAATTAACAAAGTGGGTTTTTTTGACTGTATGAAACAATTGTTTTTGAGTTTTTTCCAGTTATATGTAATCATTAGGCACTCGTTTAAACTTTTAATGTTAATAAACAATCATGTTTATTTCGTTCAAATTGATCTTTAAGGGTATGCACAACATTGGTAACATTGAAAATATAAATTTTTATGTAAATAATGGGGGGAGTTACTGTGTACAAATAAATGCTTTGTTTGTATCAGCTAGAATGTTCCTTCTCTTTTTTGGTTGAGTAACCTGATTTGGAAAGACCCTGACCCTGACCCTGAACCTGACCCTGACCCTGAACCTGACCCTGACCCTGACCCTGAACCTGACCCTGACCCAAACCCTGACCCTGACTCAAACCCTAACCCTGATCCTGATCCTGACCCTGACCCTAACCTTGACTCTGACCCTTACCCTTGCCCTGACCCTGAACCGGACCCTAGCCTTGACTCTGACCCTGACCCTTACCCCTGCCCCGACCCTGACCCTGAACCTGACCCTGACCCTGACCCTGACTCAAACCCCGACCCTAACCCTGATCCTGACCTGACCCTGACCCTAACCTTGACCCTAACCTTGACTCTGACCTTGACCCTTACCCTTACCCTGACCCTGACCCTAACCATGACCCTAACCCCTACCCTAACCCTGACCCTGACCCTAACCCTGACCCTAACCCTGACCCTGACCCTGACCCTATTTCTAACCCTAACCACCCATCTTTGGCTGGAGACCCTACCTATATTCTCCAAAAGACTCCACTCTTTGGTAACTCAACACCCAAATGTTTGGACTTTGATAAATTCTGTATCTCCAAGGTTAGCAATGTGTAGTTAAATCCTTCAAAGTCAGACATCTTCATGAATAGGATTTTGGATGATTTGTAAACATGTGCTGAGGTCATGAGTCACACCATTAGCTTCTGTGGTTTTGAATGCACGGTACATAACGTACATGTGTGCACACGTCCATGCACCGTTCGTGAAATGTGTTTGGAATGGTAAAGCCAGGATGAGCAAGCTTGATTGCGGAGGAAAAACACATTCTTGGCCGAAGTTTTTATGCCCCGTGGCAAACTCAGTTACTAGAACTAATTAGTTGTATCTATTGCAAGACCACGCTTGGCGGATATTGGAAACGATGTTATTGAATTTGAGCTGCATGAGTCCAGCTCATGCACTGCATTGTGTTGGGAAATGCTTTGGCCGTACGTGCTTGAAAATTTCATTTGGTGCTCGATACAGTACTTGGCATGGTGGTCCCCCCCCACCCTCCCATTGTGTCTTCATATTGCCCTGGGAATTCATTGTGTTCTGGGAATTCATTGTGTTCTGGGGAGTTTACACAGTAACTTGACATACAATGTTCTGAAAGTTTAACCCTCTGTAAAGCAACTAAGTTGGGCGTCTGCCAGAAAAATACATACAAAATAAATTGATATGTTATTGGTCCTTGGGATGATTAATAGTAATAAAAACAGGTGAAAATTCAAGGTTCTCAACATTTTTTGATGTGGAACATCCGCAAGTGTATGTAGGTATGTATTTTGCTCTAATCACATTTCAGTTGTTTCTTGAAAATGTCCTCCCAAATGATGATCTGGGTGCATTTGCATGGCTCTGCTTGCCGGAAAATTCTGTGCTTGTGGCCCGTAGAATTATGTGCTTTACAGGGTTCAATAAGCGCAGGATTCCAGTGAGCAGATCCATGAAATTTGACTCTGTTTATAGAGCGGCATACATGTACTATAGACATGTAGATGGAAATTGTGCAGAAATTACAACACCAAATCTCCACTAACACTATAGCAGTCATGTAATGTGTCAGTAATCAGATGCGTATAGATGTAACTTGTACCTGTACTTGATCATAACGTACGTGTTTGTGTTACTCAGGTAGTTGTGTGAGTGTGAGTGTGTGAATGTTACCTGTATATTTGGATGTTTGAGATTGTCGTCTTACACTTTATTTGTACAACTTTCTGCACGTTGTGCAGTGTCTACACTGACCGTTTAGAAATTATCAGTGCAATCAATCTTGCAAACGTGTATCGGGTATCGTGCAGGATACCGGTATTGATTGCCCAAGCCCATTAGCACTATTGGACACCGTGGGGGACTGGCCACAGCTCTTGCATCACAACTCGCCGTGTGTGTGTCGTACACCTTACCAGAACAATGTTTCTGTTCGGGGGTTCAGGGTGAAAGCACGACTCCGACTGACTGACACGTTTGTTCTTGTGAGAGTCTTGGTGGAAGACTGATTTCGAGTCCAAATATTGACTGTCTGTTGGAGAGGGGAAGGAAAAAACTCTGCCTAAACAATTTTTCCGGAGTGTGGGAAAATTTACCAGAGATATTAGTGCTTTGTTGGTTCAGGCACTAAAGCCCAGAGCTCAATTTCATAGAGCTGTTTCAGCAGCAAATATTGCTTTAAAACAACTTTCTGCTTAGCATAAATGAGCAGGATACCAGTCACAAATCATACAGGTCAAATGGTAACTTGGCTGGTTTCCTTATTCTGGTAAGCAAAATGACTGTTGTTTTGCTTAGCTACTTTGTGTGCTTAAGCGGCTCTATGAAATACATGTAGGACCCAGAGGGATACGGCCACTTTACTGCTTACTGTCCGATTTCTATTTTCATAACGGTTCTAACCGTAACCGCAGTAAATAGGCATGCTAACCTTCTGGCGCTTGGGGTAAGTAAGTAAATGCATTGACATAAAAATGCAGACAGGGTGAACGTGCAAGTCTTATTTTCTTGCTTAAGTTTGAGATACGCTTTCGCTTAAGCAAGCTAAAGTAACTAAAGCTGGGCCCAATTTCATGGCTATGCTTACCATGGCATTCTGCCTATACGGCCCATAGAATTATGTGCTTTACAGGTGAATATGGCACTAAGCAGAGCCATGAAATTGAACCCTGGTAAATTTGTTTACCATTAGGGCAGCTCTGTGAAACTGAATAATAATACCTCACTGTGTAATATCTAAGCTTTGAATAAATAAAAAAAATTATGTTCCAATGTTGACTTTCAGTCTGATAAATATGTTTTAATTATGTTAAGCATCGAAGCATAATTGTCCATAATGAGATAAATATTTTCTTACATGTAGTGCTTGATGGAAAATACCCAACCAAAACCCAGTTTATATCTTTTTATAAACTGTATACGTATAATTTGTTTTTACCCTTACATTGATGTGTACTAAGCACTGTATACCCTGTACTTTCCTGAGTTCTGTGAACAAAAATCCACAGGCAAATCACTCAGGTGGGATTCGAGCCAACGAACTTGGCATTGCTAGAGCAGATGTCTTACCACTAGACCACCGAGCTAGCCCGGTGGCTAGAGGCAGTTCGAATCCTATGTGTTAGCAGCAGGTACCGCAACGATGTATGTTAACTTTGCATCGGGGATAAAGAATATAATTTGTTTTTCCCCTTGATGTGTATTTTCTCATAATATTGATTCTGATCTTTGTGAAGCAATTTCTGGCCCAGTAAAACTTTAGAGTGACAAGGCCTGTGGTCTTGTTAATCCCCCTTCCCCCCGAAAATATATATATATACAAAAATAAAATAATAAATAAATAAATAAATAAATAAAGTGAGCCCTATATTGTATCATGCAAGTGCTTCAGGCTTCCTATGTTCTAATTTGCAGTAAATATCAATGATCTATTTTGAAATGTGGGCTAAACCCCAGTTTCATTGTGAAGGAGACGGCTAGTTGCAATGAAACTTGTTCATGTTGTTCGATCGGTCTATTTGCCGTAGAGCTATTGATGAGAACGCTACATGTAGATTGCCCTGCATTTTAAAGGCCCCTGTGAGTTTGTACAAAATGTAAACCTATTGTACAGCTGGTTTTGCAAAGCAGTGCTTCTTTTCTGTACAACATAGTCTATAAATTGAACATATTCTTCAGTACATGATGTGCATTTATGCACTCAAATGCATCTATTGTACGTCAGTTTCAACACACACGTAGGCCTATGTGTTTGCCCTTAACCTTTTCACTGACTAGCCAGTGAGACTAGTTAGCTTGTCATTTTACTAAGTCCCCTAAGCTTTTCACTCATCCATATTTCATATTAAATAGGGATGCTTTTCAACACTGAACTAGCCAGCTGGACCACTTAGAGAGAACTTTGACTGGTCCTCGGGTGTTTTGACTAGCATTTGACCAACAGATCATTGTGAAGGGAGAATGCTGTCGTACAATGAAAGGAAAGTTTGTTCCACAGTCAACCAAAAGCCTTGAACATTCTCCACCCTGGGCCCAATGTCATACTTAAGCACAAAAAAGTTTCTCAGCACAACAACTTTATGCTTACCAGAATAAGGTTACCAGCAAAAATACCCTGTCACCCGTACCATTTGTGACTGGTATCCCTGCCCATGTTTTGCTTAGCCTCAAATTGTTAAGCACTATTTTCCACTTTAAAGCAGCTCTCTGAAATTGGGCCCCGGAGGCTTGAAAACATTTGTGCATGTGGAGTTTGCGCTCAGTCGATATGTGCTGTAGCTGTATACAGGGAATATGTACCTTCAATTCCCATCCAGTAAATTTCGTTCCGCTTGATGAATTGGCTAAAGGGATTGTTTCATTATTCAGCTTCGTTATTCTGAAAAACACATCTATTGTCAAGAAGAACCTGAAGAAGAAAAACACGTCAAACTCTTTTCAGAACCAATATTGGTCAAAAGAGTAGCTCTATTCAGGGAGTATACCTTTAATTCCCATCAAGTAAATTTCCTCTCACATCTCCCCGCACACTCTACTAGACACGCTGGAGGGATATCATTCTCGCCCATGAAGGATATTTCTTCCGCATTTTTAGGGACACACATACACTCGTTGCAAAGCAACACCCGAGGAACGCTGGGGACACACACCGCGCAATGGAAAACCACCCGTTAATATCACCTGTCATGCCTAAGTGACTTCCCCTGCAAGCCATGTCAGTTGTAGTCGCACATCCCAGAATGCCTTGCTGCTTCGTTGGAGTCAAGCTCACGATGAACTTCCCACCTTAGGGAACGATCGGGAGTATTCAGTCTTCTAGTGTGCCGACAGTCCGGTAATTTATTTGCCGTTTGTGCGCCGAGTCATGCCAGTAAACAAAATTTTTCTTTTGGACCAAGTCCAATGTAAATCTGCTGTGCTGATTATTTTTTGCATCTTGTGGAAAACTGTGTGATTTATCAGTGGGTGTTGTCGAGTGTCTGTTACAGTACCTTAGATTGGATAAAATGCATAATTGAACTTTATGCACATGATGTCATTTGAGGGCACCCTCGGCTAGAGGTCAAAAGAAGATTGCTCATTGGCTCATCCTGTGCGCTGCGCATGCATAGATTTGCGTTTTCCATTGTTTCATCATCGTTTTACCTCTAAGATTGCAGTGTGATGTATACTTCAAGAGGTCTGTTGGTTCGGTTGTTAGAGCGATGAATCCATAAAAATAAAATAAAAAGTGGGTGTTGGAGAAGTTTGGGGTGCCAAGGTTGGGCATGAGAAGCAATTTATGAATAGACTGTGCAAGTCTCTCGCATATTCAAACTTCCGGGACCATTGTGGTTCCAACCATATGGAGTTTTTCATGGGCGGGATTTTGTTTCATCAATTATTTTAGTTTAACATAGTTGATGGCCATGAAAATTATATATGATGTTGGGAATGTAATACTAAGTGATAAACAATATGAAAGTAAGACCAATTCAATAAAATAACGAAGAAAACCCGAGAATAAGACTTGACCTCCATTTCCGGTTACTTGTAAACAATTAGGAATGCTGCCCAACTGACGGTCAGGTTGTCATTAAACCTAGATGTGATAGACGAACACATTAGGGCGTGATTGGCAAATGGGGTTTCTAACAATAAGCATCCTCGTCCCAAGTTTTAATTTTGTTTCAATTTTTCTTAACAGACACAACAAACATAACATTTTAACAACAAAATTAACAAGTGAGATTGACAGGGTTTCTGCAGATCCTTAAAAAGTATTAAAAAGTCTTAAATTTTGTTATTTGAGGTAATAAAAAATGGATGCAGCATTTAATGAATTTTTCTATCAGCTCGTAAAGAACCAATTTACGCTTTGTGTAACAAAGTAACAAAGTGTGAGAGGGTATAGCTGTTTCTACCATGCTTTATTCACTTGTTTTTGGTCTTAAATTGTGTTAAGTTTTTGTTTAAGTCAGGGCTCGAATTTAACACTGGACCGCAGGCCCGAGGCCAGTGATTTTAGCCTCTGGCCAGTAAACTCAGGACTGGACAAGTCCAGTGGTCTTGTGTTTGTCAATTTCTAAAAGTACCTCACTGTGTAAAAAAGAAATAGAAAATTATGTTCAATGTTGACTTTGAGTCTGGTAAATATCTTTCAATTATAATGTAGGTATTAAAGCATACTTAAACAAAAAGATTATGAGATATTCTCTCAGTGCTTGTTCAACTAAAAATATTTACACTTTAAATTGCTAGAAAGTTCTCTCTCATTACATTCTGGTCTTGTAAAATAAATGCTGGTCCAGTAAATATTGTAACATACAAGCTCTGTGGTCTTGTGTATTTTTCCTCTAAATTCGAGCCCTGTAAGTGTGCAGATACCCTGATTGAAAATGGATACACAATAAGATTTTGAAGGATGCTGCTATTCAATTTGTCAATTGATTTTGTAAGTTTTTGTACCTTTAAGAATTCTCAGTAAATGTTCTGCCCCAGATCCTGAGGGTGTTCAAATTATACAATACATTCAATCTCCCTCCCCCTCCCCCTAATCATTTAATTCTGTCGCAGTTTCTTTCCAAAATTGTCCCAGAGCAGAATCACTCTCAGTGCTTGGGCAGATGAAACCCTTCCGCGCGAGATGTTTAAGACTGATAAACGACACGGGGTTCCTGGCGTTGGGGGGGGGGGTAATGTTGTTTACGAGACACACAACCTTTCATAGCAGTTAGAAGAAGCATTCAGGCTTTCTGGAATAGCGATTTACGGAGAGACATTTAACCAAATTAACAAAAAAAGCCCGGTGATGGATGAATGTGTGTGTATGTAATGAGAATAGACACCGGGTAGTTTGGAGAACGGTAGCTAATGTGCCAGTCATTAGCCCCGCGAGGACATGAAGGAGTATAGATTAGAATGTTAGACTCCTGATAGTTGTAGACTTGTTAATGGGACTAGATGTACTGCAAGGGATGTAGGGATAATGGGTGTTTAACTTAAAGGGAGGGTATACCGGTACCTTAGGTAATTACTCCAAAAATAACTTACTTGGTGAGAAGCACTGCAGCTGTTGATAATGTGTTACATTTTGAGGAATGACTCCCTTCTAAGGAATGTGGTTTTAGATAAAGGGATTCAAAAACCTTTCAATCTGAGAAACGTTTCATGCATGAAACGCTTCTCAGAATGTGTATTCCAATTATGGATTATTCTTCCTGCGGAGACATAACTGCTCCAGATTTTTGGTGATATCTTAAAAAGGCTACCACCTTATGACATGAAATTTTCACAGGTTAGTTTTATTGTGTATATCTACATATCTATAGGATTAAAACAATCAAACGGTTCCAAAAACCAAAGATGTACTGTACCACTGGAACATGCATACATGTAATGCACGTATTGTGTACGACTATACCAGGCTGGAGCCCATGGTTCTTGTGGGGTACTTAAAACAAAAGTATGGTTCCCCATCAAGGTTTTCTTGGTTCAACTAAAAATGCTTTATACTGTACTATCGAAAGCTGCTGTTCTTCTAACGAAGTGAGTTTGTATTGCCATTAATTTTAAGAGTGATTACCAAACGTATACCTTCCCTTTAATTAGATCCAATTATGTTTTGATTAGTACTTCATGATAAAAGTCATCAATTTATATATTTGTTTTCTTGAGTGATCAATTACTGTACTGTAACTGGTACTGTGTACAGCCCGAGTGGGTACTGAGTCTCCAATGTATCTGAATCAAATACATGTAATCAAGTTTACAAATTGACTGGCCCCAAAAATTCCAAACACAATCAACTTTTTCTTTTTTGTGGTTTATATCCAAGTCCAAACTTCAGTCCCTCGGAACAGGTGATGAAATACACAGTGGGAAACGACGTGTCATGCAAACAAGGTCCACAATTAACTTGCCGCCTCGACGCGGGAAAGTCTGCAAGTCTCCTACCGGAATTGACTTCAAGTGAACGAACACGCGATTTGCCTTCAGGGGATTGCTTACCGATTACGAAATACTGCCTATATTTGTGTGAACATTTGTGAGTTTTGCCGGGAGTTATGTGATATGAATTATCAGAAATAATCCTGGTAATTTGTTATGACTTGCAGGTAACGCCCGGTACTGCTGACTGTAGTTTTTAGGCATGCTAAACTTGCCTTAAAAACATGAGCACCAACAGTACATGTATAAGTTTTTTAATGACAGATTTTTGGGGAGTTTTCTTTGAAAACTACATTTAGATTTTTGGAATGTTATGAAAGTATTTGTATTGCTTTTCAGGCCTGAGGCTTTGTTCTTGTACATGTAAGGGAAGGTAATTTTTCCTTAGTAAAGGGCACCTCTAAAAGGAAAATAAAAACTTGGAACTTCGAGGGGCACCAAAGTACTGGGGGCATGGAGGCAACTGCCTCTGTTGCCTACAATAATTATCAGGCCTGCATTGGTCACGGGCATGGAGGCAATTGCCTCTGTTGCCTCCATGAAGTATCAGGCCTGCATTGGTCAGGGGCACGGAGGCATTGCCTCCATGTAGTATTGGGCCTGCAATGGTGAGGGGCATGGAGGCAATTGCCTCTGTTGTCTCCATGAAGTAAAGAGCACCTCAATGAGGTAAATTGAATTTTCTACTGGAGCATTTCAAAGCACACCAAGGCAATCGCCAGGGGCATGGATGCAGTTGCCACCATTGCGTCTGTGTCGTAGCACTCCTGCTTTCATAAGTGAAGTGAAATGATCTTAACTCCACACAAAAATGAAAGATCCCGAGGCAAGAGAGAATCCATGATAATCATCATTAGGAATTGTCCATGAATCCCACTTAACAATAGCCTCTAAGAAAGAGTCTGCTTGGGTTCAAACATGAGGCCATTGAAAAGCTTCTCATGAAATAACATTAAAATTACACACTTTTGTTTTTTATCCAAAACGGCCCTGGCAGATGGCAGGATTGGTTCGGAGCCCCGATACTGATCATCAGTAATGATTAGAAACCTCCCTGTCATTTACACTTCATTACTCCACCTCACTCCCTCCCTTTCCCCCATTCCCATCCTTATTGCCCCGGCTCAACAGCCTTCATCACATCACTCAAGTTCAAGGCGACTTCAGGGGAGAAGAAGTAGGTCGGATCAGACAAGGCAAAAAAACGGGGGTGCACATAGTCACACGATCACAGGTGTCGGTAGTCAGGAAACGACACGGCAGCGATCGGGAAGTTAATTAGAGCATGTACATTGACCTTACCCATTTAGAGAAGGGGGGGGATGAAGAGGTTGAAGCTGTATCTAATACTAGTCTGGAATATCAAATGCATATTACTACATGATTAAACTGTAAATCTCCCTTGAACGTTGTTTCTACCTGTAGGACAAGGTGTTTTTTTCCTGAAGAGGGCACTAACCAATGCTCAGGGTGTACAGTCGACTCTCATAGCATACCAGTGGGACCAGTCATGATGTCTTCATAGTTTTTTAATGATAGATCTGTCTCCTGAATTCCTTGTGTTTCCGATTTGAAGACAAAATTGTATTTGTGAAGATGACTTTTATACAGTGTAAATCAACTCTTAGCATGTATGATACTATAGTATGACGAAAGAAAAGAAGTTTGGGTTAGGGTAAGGGTAAGGGTTTTATAGTTATGGTTAGGGTATAAGTGTTTTTAGTTAGGGTTTGGGTATAAGTGTGTTTAGTTAGGGTTAGGGTTAGGGTATAAGTGTTTTTAGTTAGGGTTAGGGTTAGGGTATAAGTGTTTTTAGTTAGGGTTAGGGTTAGGGTATAAGTGTTTTTAGTTAGGGTTAGGGTTAGGGTATAAGTGTTTTTAGTTAGGGTTAGGGTTAGGGTATAAGTGTTTTTAGTTAGGGTTTGGGTATAAGTGTTTTTAGTTAGGGTTTGGGTATAAGTGTTTTTAGTTAGGGTTAGGGTTAGGGTATAAGTGTTTTTAGTTAGGGTTTGGGTATAAGTGTTTTTAGTTAGGGTTAGGGTTAGGGTATAAGTGTTTTTAGTTAGGGTTAGGGTTAGGGTATAAGTGTTTTTAGTTAGGGTTAGGGTTAGGGTATAAGTGTTTTTAGTTAGGGTTAGGGTTAGGGTATAAGTGTTTTTAGTTAGGGTTAGGGTTAGGGTATAAGTGTTTTTAGTTAGGGTTAGGGTTAGGGTATAAGTGTTTTTAGTTAGGGTTAGGGTTAGGGTATAAGTGTTTTTAGTTAGGGTTTGGGTATAAGTGTGTTTAGTTAGGGTTAGGGTTTGGGTATAAGTGTTTTTAGTTAGGGTTTGGGTTAGGGTATAAGTGTTTTTAGTTAGGGTTTGGGTATAAGTGTGTTTAGTTAGGGTTAGGGTTAGGGTATAAGTGTTTTTAGTTAGGGTTAGGGTTAGGGTATAAGTGTGTTTAGTTAGGGTTAGGATTAGGGTATAAGTGTTTTTAGTTAGGGTTAGGGTTAGGGTATAAGTGTTTTTAGTTAGGGTTTGGGTATAAGTGTTTTTAGTTAGGGTTAGGGTTAGGGTATAAGTGTTTTTAGTTAGGGTTAGGGTTAGGGTATAAGTGTTTTTAGTTAGGGTTTGGGTATAAGTGTGTTTAGTTAGGGTTAGGGTTAGGGTATAAGTGTTTTTAGTTAGGGTTAGGGTATAAGTGTTTTTAGTTAGGGTTAGGGTTTGGGTATAAGTGTTTTTAGTTAGGGTTTGGGTATAAGTGTTTTTAGTTAGGGTTAGGGTTAGGGTATAAGTGTTTTTAGTTAGGGTTAGGGTTAGGGTATAAGTGTTTTTAGTTAGGGTTAGGGTTAGGGTATAAGTGTTTTTAGTTAGGGTTAGGGTTAGGGTATAAGTGTTTTTAGTTAGGGTTTGGGTATAAGTGTGTTTAGTTAGGGTTAGGGTTAGGGTATAAGTGTTTTTAGTTAGGGTTAGGGTTAGGGTATAAGTGTTTTTAGTTAGGGTTAGGGTTAGGGTATAAGTGTTTTTAGTTAGGGTTAGGGTTAGGGTATAAGTGTTTTTAGTTAGGGTTTGGGTATAAGTGTTTTTAGTTAGGGTTAGGGTTAGGGTATAAGTGTTTTTAGTTAGGGTTAGGGTTAGGGTATAAGTGTTTTTAGTTAGGGTTTGGGTATAAGTGTTTTTAGTTAGGGTTAGGGTTAGGGTATAAGTGTTTTTAGTTAGGGTTAGGGTTAGGGTATAAGTGTTTTTAGTTAGGGTTAGGGTTAGGGTATAAGTGTTTTTAGTTAGGGTTAGGGTTAGGGTATAAGTGTTTTTAGTTAGGGTTAGGGTTAGGGTATAAGTGTTTTTAGTTAGGGTTAGGGTTAGGGTATAAGTGTTTTTAGTTAGGGTTAGGGTTAGGGTATAAGTGTTTTTAGTTAGGGTTAGGGTATAAGTGTTTTTAGTTAGGGTTAGGGTATAAGTGTTTTTAGTTAGGGTTAGGGTTTGGGTTTAAGTGTTTTTAGTTAGGGTTAGGGTTAGGGTATAAGTGTTTTTAGTTAGGATTAGGGTATAAGTGTTTTTAGTTAGGGTTAGGGTTTGGGTTTAAGTGTTTTTAGTTAGGGTTTGGGTATAAGTGTTTTTAGTTAGGGTTAGGATTAGGGTATAAGTGTTTTTAGTTAGGGTTAGGGTTTGGGTTTAAGTGTTTTTAGTTAGGGTTTGGGTATAAGTGTTTTTAGTTAGGGTTTGGGTATAAGTGTTTTTAGTTAGGGTTAGGGTTTGGGTTTAAGTGTTTTTAGTTAGGGTTTGGGTATAAGTGTTTTTAGTTAGGGTTTGGGTATAAGTGTTTTTAGTTAGGGTTAGGGTAAGTGTTTTTAGTTAGGGTTAGGGTAAGGGAAGGGTTTTTAATTATGGTTAGGGTTAGGGTATAAGTGTTTTTCGTTAGGGTTAGGGTTTTTAGTTATGGTTGGGATCAGGGCTAGATTTGGGGTATGTTTGGGTTAGGGTTGAGTTATGGGTTTAAGGTTAAGGTTTGAAGTTTGGGTTTTGGGTTAGGGCCAGGTTTAGGTATAGGGTTCAGGTAAGGGTTTGTAGTTTGGGTGGTAGTAAAGGTTAGGGTTAGGATTAGAGTTACATGCGAGGTTCAGAATGTTTTCCCCAAGGTCCCATTCTTGGTTATTATTAAAACACTAACTTATCACTGCATCAGAGAAAAATTCAAAACACTGTCCAGTGAAGAAGTTAACATTTCCCTATATGTAGTTATTGCAGTCATTAATCTTAAAAATCCTTGGGACATTTTCTTAGATCATCATAGTTTGAGATCAATCGAATCGTTAACATGCCAAGTGAAATGTCTACTTGCATGAAATGTACACACATGGGCCTATCTATAAATATATGCGATTCAATCGCTATGCAAATCCCCAATCATGGTTCAGCAAGCTCATCTTACACTGTGTGTATGGTTCGTACAAGGACTTCATGATTCTCTGCTATATTTGTACTCTGTCAATCATTGATTTTGTTCTTGTGAAATCTTGAGACTCCGAGAATGGGGGGTGAGGGTATTCTCCAGTAGATTTTCCAGGCATAAAATACTGCGACCAAGGAGGTCACTGTATATATTTCAGTTTGAGAATAAGTGTTGACGCGTTTTTTGTTTGTTTTGTTGGTACACCAGGTTCCTTGGGCGAGCTCATCTCGTGATGTGGAGATGATCCTGTTTATAGGTTACCATGGTTATGGGATAGCGCATTTGATAATTCCCCGTACAAATGTCAGAGGCTTTGCGCGTATTTGAATTCACGTTGTGATAAGACACACATTGGATCTATTGATCCAACACGCAATCCTCTGCATGGTGCATTCTACACACATCATAAGCATAGAGACATTATGTGGCTTAGGTTTACGGTCTGATTTATATTCTGCCAAATCTACGGTCTTAATTAAGAATGTTCCGATGAAGATGTTGATGACGTCTTCACAGGTTCCCTCAAGATTGAATGTGATTTGATTTTTGAGAACTACCGATTGCATTACCCCCCCTTACTGCTCGTAAGTAGATCATTTTACCTACATCCAAGCACATTCCAATGTGAGGTCGCCTACCTCGCCACTTTCAGTAACCACCTCACTCTTTTGTTGCCAATCGACTGTGCAAGTCTCGCGCATATCAAAAACGAGAAGAAACAATTCGAACAAAGACTATATTTTTCTTTGAAATCAAATATTCTTTTAAAATTATATTTATACAAAATTCTTGAAAATAAAAATACCCATAGCAAGTTGTTATAAATAAGTTTAAATTTTTTGTATTGAACAAATAATTTGTTCAAATTAACATTGAAACAAAATTAAAATTTGGGACGAGGATGCTTATTGTTAGAAAACCCCATTTGCCAATTACACCCAACTGTGGGCGCCTATCACACAGGTCAATGACAACCTGACCGTCAGTTGGGCAGCATTTTTAATTTGTTTACCGGAAACGAAGGTCAAGTCTTATTCTCAGGTTTTCTTTGTTATTTTGTTGAATTGGTTTCAATTTTCATATTGTTTATCATCATATATATTTTTCATGGCCATAAAATATGTTAAACTTAAATAGTTGACGAAACAAAATCCCACCCATGTAAAACTCCATATGGTTGGGACCACAATGGTCCTGGAAGTTTGAATATGTGCGAGACTTGCACAGTCTGTAGTGCACATATATTATTTTTGGCGAGTAGTTTCATGGAGGTTGCAGATTTCAATGTCTTATTGAAGTGTTGGTCTAAGTGGTCCATCAAGATAATCTCAAACGTTCTTAGTGTCCTTTGATCAATGAAAATGGGCAATTTCTTGGCCGGTTACTAGTTGTTTCTTTGACCATGGATTTGAACAGTTGGTTGGTCGCATAGCTTGTGTGACTTAGTGTGTTGATTTTGTTTTGTTATAAGACTTCCAAGTGTTTTTCAGACTAACAGGACTTCCCAGTGTTTGAAACACGGGCGGGACTTCCCAGTGTTTTACAGACTGACAGGACTTCCAAGTATTTAACAGACTGGCAGGACTTCCCAGCATTTGACAGACTAGCAGGACTTCCCAGTGTTTGACAGACTAGCAGGACTTCCCAGTGTTTGACAGACTAGCAGGACTTCCCAGTGTTTGACAGACTGACAGGACTTCCCAGTGTTTGACAGGCTAGCAGGACTTCCCAGTGTTTTAAACACTGGCAGGACTTCCCAGTGTTTGACAGACTGACAGGACTTCCCAGTGTTTGACAGGCTATCAGGACTTCCCAGTGTTTGAAACACTGGCAGGACTTCCCAGTGTTTGACAGACTGACAGGACTTCTCAGTGTTTGACAGACTGACAGGACTTCCCAGTGTTTGACAGGCTATCAGGACTTCCCAGTGTTTGACAGACTAGCAGGACTTCCCAGTGTTTGACAGACTAGCAGGACTTCCCAGTGTTTGACAGACTAGCAGGACTTCCCAGTGTTTGACAGATTGACTTCCCAGTGTTTGATAGACTAGCAGGACTTCCCAGTGTTTGACAGATTGACTTCCCAGTGTTTGATAGACTAGCAGGACTTCCCAGTGTTTGACAGATTGACTTCCCAGTGTTTGACAGACTGACAGGACTTCCCAGTGTTTGACAGACTAGCAGGACTTCCCAGTGTTTGACAGATTGACTTCCCAGTGTTTGACAGACTGTCAGGACTTCTAGTGTTTGACAGACTGGCAGGACTTCCCAGTGTTTGACAGACTGGCAGGACTTCCCAGTGTTTGACAGACTGACAGGACTTCCCAGTGTTTGACAGATTGACAGGACTTCCCAGTGTTGGTGACTTACATTTAGGTCACCAAGCTGGACTTGAGTCACATTTTGAGTCACATCATTTTTATATGTTGAATATTAATTAGAGATGATCTGGAGTGCTAACAATAAATTGTTCACAAACCCAGACCAACCATTAAATTGCCAACCATTGACGATTGTGTTCTTTTTTCCTTCTTTTTTTTGGACAGATATCCGATCCAAGTGGAGGCGAACTAACGCAAAACCTTGATCCCTCTGAGGCAAAAAATGACCAATCGGAAAGCAATATTGAAGAGATCAGGCTACATGCCTTGTCAGAGTTACTAACAATCGAAGAAGAGGACATTTACGATGATGTCATCCCTAGCAACCCACCAGTAGAAAGCCCTCAATTAAACTATTCAAACAACAGGTCAGAGGTCAAGGAAGAGGATATTTACGACGATATCATTCCAGCCAACATGGCGTCTGTGGGCATACTTCGACCACACACCAATGGCGATGAAAAGCTTCCAGCCAAACCCAAAGCTAAGGCAGACACAAACGGTGAAACAAAGGTGAAGAAGAATCGTCCAACAAACTTGGACATGCCGACACAGTACGTAGAGACAAAAGGCAACACCGTCAAAGTCGCAGCGATCATAGAAAAATTCTCAAACCCTCCACCGGAATCTCGGTTATCGTACGCCAGTGACAATAAAGCGAAGCCTAACAGACCTAACTACACATCGTCGCCGATACCAAGGCATGATGGGAGTTCCAGTGCGGAGCCGACAATCTATGAGGTCGATTCTCCACACTGGAAGGACAAATACCAAGACCAAAATGGAGGTGAGGATCTCAAAGATGCTGGTTGGCATGACAATGAGATATATCAAGGTAGGGTGTTTGTGGTACAAGTACATGTTAAAAACTTCTCTGAGCCGTCAAGAGGAGTGCTTCATCTTCGTCTTACACGCTCATCCATCTTCTCTCTGTCATGTCTCCAGTCTCTGTATGTATAAACTGTATGTCATTCTATCTGAACTCTTTGGTACCATACCATATCTTGGTTTTCTTGCTCCATGCCTCTGTTTGCCATATCGGTGCCAATTGCAGCATAAACAGCACACTCTCTCTAAATCATATAAATAGCTGATAGAGTGGAGCTAGAGTCAAGGCAGGTTTAGACAAGGCTATTATTTAGACAAGGCTATGTACTGTACATGTAAACAATGCTTTGTGTAGATCATTGCATGGTAGAAAGGGTGTGGTTTTTCCCATACAGATTTTGGTTGCCACTTTCTACAGATACAGGAAGGTTTCTAAGTCAAAATATGTTAGTGGAAGGAAGGATTATACATTGGACCTTACATTTACATGTGTGTACATGTATGCACAGTACTAGCAAGAATTTACTTGAGAGTCTAAATTTTGAGCTAATGTAAACAATGCGGTTTCCAAGCATTTGCCCAATGGCTTGGGGACAGTGCCTGAAATAAAGCATCTTTTTACATGTACATTATCCCTGTACTCATTACTGGCTGATAGAGAGGTTTTGCAAGTCTAAGGATACATACAGATACGGATACGTCAACACTTTGTGTGTTCGCGTGACGCATAACCGCGACGTCCATGTTTTGCATGGACCTTTGGTGGCAGTTCATACACGCACGTTAAAAAACAGATACCATTTTGCAGATTTTAGTTTTGTTTTTGCCCTAGATTAAAAAACATTTCCTATGCTTTTAATGGTGTCGTCCATGATGTAGATAGAAACAAGTTAGTCATTTGTGAGCAAAGAAAAAATGAGAAAAATGCAGTCTAAACAGGGTCTCTAATTCGCCATGCTTGTTGGAAACTTTCTTTACACGTGTTGAACATTAGGCCTATACCCATTCCATGTGGTTCAAAAAACGTCCAATCAAGCAAATTCTTTAATGTTACAAGAACACACAAACAATTTTGGATTTGTTTTGCTCGCTAAAGTTATGCCAACGTGTATCTATACTTTGGCCTAGGCCTGACAACTCTATGATTGCGAAACAAAATCTGACGCGTATCCAACGTGAACGGATACGGTTATCGTGTCTGTATCTTTATCTGTATTCGTACGCTTGCAAATTTCTCTGAGTATCTTGCACGCTAAAAATGTGCTTTAGTTTAATGGAAAAACTGATTTGATCAATAAGTCAGTGTTCAACAGAGCTTAAAATGACCATGCATTTCCATGATTCCAAGATTAAGTATCGTAGGAAGGCGTAAAACTTAGAATAAGAAGATATCATTCCAAGTTCTCATACCAGAAAAGTATGTCTTTCTGAGTAGCTCTACATGTACATGGATAATAATAATAGTACATGTACTTGGTTATTATAAAAGTGTAGCGCACATAAAAACTAGTAGCTAGATCAAGGCGTTTTACAACATTATTATCCCTGTTCATCGGGCATACTTTTAGACCATTCCTCTAATTTTTTTTAATTCCCTGGGGAGCATACAAACCCAAGGTTCTTATTATTAGCGCTAAGGGGTTAATCAAACACAATACTGTCTCAGCCCTCTCAGGTTCCCATTTATACACCTGGGATAAGAGAAGCAATTATGGTTAAATTCCTTGCTCAAGGACACAAATGCCATGAATTGAACTAACACTCCGATGATTGAGCCGTATGACCTTGAGTCCGATGTAGTAGACCAGAATCTGGGCCCAATTTCATAGAGCTGCTTAGAAGCCGATTTTGTGCTTATTGTGGGATTTCCATTTTATATCGCTGCTAATCGTAAGCACTGGAAAAGGCATGCAAACCTTCTGGCGCTTACTGTAGGCAAGCGAATCGTGTAACATGGCAAATCCATGGTGAACGCACAAGCTGGGCACCTATTTTTCTTGCTAACCTCTTGCTAAAATTTAATAGTGATAATAATAATAATGATGACAATTTATATAGCGTCCATCCATGAAATATGCTCCTGGTCGCTTAACAATTAAAAAAAACAATAACAATCCATACAGTTTTGAAACCTTACAGTTTTTAGACAGTACTGGTACACTAAGAAAAAATCAAATCAGGAACAACAGTTAGGAAAAACACTAATTTAAGCAAATTTTTCTACTGTAGTTACATGCACGAAAATGTCCTCATGAAGCAGCGCTGTGAAATTGGCCCCTAGTGTCTGCCCTGTTTAGAGAAATTGTGTAAATCATTGAGGAAGAAACTTAAAGGTATCGTACACGTTTGGTAATGACTCAAAACAAATATTAGCATAAAAACTTACTTGGTAACAAGCAACGGAGAGCTGTTGATAGTATAAAACATACATGTAGTAGGAAACGACTCCCTCTGAAGTAACGTAGTTTTCTGAGAAAGAGGTAATTTCTCACTAAAATAGTAAAAACTTCTTGCAAGAAGTTTTTATTCCTATCTGAAAGCACACAAATTTGTACAACAAGGGTGTTTTTTCTTTCATCATTTTCTTGCAACTTCGATGACCAATTGAGCCCAAATTTTCACAGGCTTGTTATTTTATGCATATAATGTTGGGATACACCAAGTGAGAACACTGGTCTTTGACAATTACCAAACACGTTCAGTGCCTTTAATTCGCATAAAAAGTAAAACAGACAACGGATTTTCCATGTCTTTGTGTACAAAACCTTGCGCTTCCAGCGTCCCAGCAATGGCGGCGTGGCCAGCAGCACTTGCAAAAATCAAATTGATCCCAGCTCTTCTCACTGTTGTTGTACTTGATTTTGTTGTAAAACATGTCCTTACTTGTCTCTGTTATTTTTTTTTTCTTCCCTTGCGGATGTGCTGTTACGTGTTTTTGTAACAGGGAACTGAGATTATTGAAGGAATTTTTCGATGAATTTCAACTCCCGACATACTTTTCCTGAAATTTTGGCAATTGACAGAAATCATCAATAATGTGGATTTTTTTTTAAGGGAGATGAGTTCTGTGTGTATTTAATATCTATCCATCAATAAAGAGACACTTTTTCTTGTCACTTCACCTTTTGCAAAGCAAACATTTTTTCAGTGATTCAAAATTGGACGGGACCTCGTACATGTGTACGTATTGGTTGGATTAATTCCAAAGACTGTTGACATTACTCCTGCGCCACTCTGACCTTCCCCCTTCGCATAAGAGGTGTCACTGGCTCTGATGATGTTAACGCTCATGCTGCTCCGGATTGCGTCTGGCCGGGGTGTCAAACCTGTAAGCACTTGTGGCCTTCTCAGCCGTGTGCTGCTGCAGTCCCGGATTATCAAGTTGCGGGTCACTACCAAAAACCGAGCTGCTCCCAATTTTTGTTGTTACTTGTCTTCATTCGCTTTTAATGTCACAGCGTGTCAAAAAGAGTCATGGGTAATTCCCAGACCTTGTGAGATTAAATGTGGCCAAGTCATGATTGTGAAGCTTCAGTTTGCAATGTTGTGCGGGGGGGGGGGGGGGGGATGTTGTCATCCTCTGACTCATTGATGATAGCCGTGCATCATTACTACATGAACATGTCTGTTTGTTTGTACATCATTACCACGTGTATGTGAGTGTGTTTTAACGCTACACGAAGTGTGGACCTGAGAACAAAAGAGGTCCACATAATGTAGGGACTTGAAACACTGTGCCAGTGGACTTACACACGTCTACACACACATTGGGTTGGAGACACAGCTCTGTGTTGCAGTCACTATGTGGACATTCCTTTGTTCTGCACACTTAAGAAAAATGCTATCCTTCAACACTGTAAAAAGCACTGTGTGGACATATGTAAGTCCACATAGTGTTTCAAGTCCCTACATTATGAGGACCTCTTTTGTTCTCAGGTCCACACTTAATATGTAAAAACAGGTTTTTTTTACAGTGTTGAAGAATAGGATTTTCCTTCAAGTGTACAGAACAAAGAAATGTCCACAGAGTGACTGCAACACAGAGCTGTGTGTGTATTTATGTTACCATGCGTTGTGTAGAAATAGCCACTCAAAGCTGTTTAAGCAAGACATGCATCATTCTCTTGCTGTAACCTGCAATCCACTATCATGCAAAGTGTACAATGTATGGGTGGTGGGGGGGGGGGTCTTCATACATACATACATCTGTACATGTTTTCTCATCTCATAGAATCCTTAAAGGCAAAGTATACCTTTGGTTTTTGGAACTGTTTGATTGTTTTAATCCTATCATTATCAGAGGTATACCCTGCCTTTAACCCTAGCAGTCCCTTGTATAAAAAAAATACAGTACGCGAAATACCTTCCATTTAAGCTGTTAAAACTTCTTCTTTTTCTCTTCAGAAATTGCAAATAAAAATTCCAGAAACTATGGCTGCAGTCAAGGCAAACAAATGTTCAAAGCTGATTTTCTGAATGCTACTTTGGTCATATGAGTTGAACTTTTACAATAAAATGTCATTTAAAGGTCATGTGGTTTGTTGTAACCAATAGAAGTAAGTTACAAACAGAGCTGATCTAATCGGCCCTGCAAATACCCAGGCCAGAAATTATGCCTATTTAATTGGCCTGAGACACTGCTAGAGTTAATGCACTTGTATTCTACGTACATTGTTTGTGGATCTTTTTGTCGTCTGTTGTCATCTTTTGTGGTAGGGACTTGGGGAGTGGCGGGATGGGATGATGTCTTCAAAGAAGACTGGATGTGGGTTCTCTTTTTTTGTCATCAGTTGTTTTGGCTAGTTAGTTTTCTTGATTTTATATTTGAATTGGTTGTACTTTTTTGGAACAAGTACTTAACTTTTTTTTGTAAAGCGCCTGGGAGCATTTTGACAAATGGATTTTTTGTAATTATCATTAACTAGAAAAAAAATCCATTTAAAGTTTACCCAGTCAGTTTCCCTTGTGGTTTACATACTGTACATGTATTACTTGATATTTGAAAATAAAAAGTTGCGTCCCCTGAAGGTGATCCCTCTGCTGCCTCTTCCCAGGTTGTATCGTAAACTTGGTTGTGATCCCTGGCTATATGGCAGTTACAGGTTGAATGGCTTCTGACTGGCACCCCCAAACAAAGATATTGACAAAATAGGGAGACGGCTAACACTAGGGCTAGATAGCTCTGTTGACAGAGCGTCGGCACGTTAATCCGGAGGTCGAAGGTCCACGTCCCGCTCTAGTCAATTTTTTCTTTGTTCGTGGGGATGCGACTTTTTATTTCAAAAATCAAGTAATAAACCACAAGGGAAACTGACTAAGTTCAAGCCTTAACACTTGATTCTTTTAAGAAGGGAAAGGCAGTACTTCCTTTTTAAAGGCTACCTCGAGAGGAAAATCTCAATTCCTACTGGAACATTTCAAGGGGCGTCTTTGCAATGAACAAGTCAGGCATGAAATTTCTTCTTTGAGAGGGCGAGGCCATTTTCAGTTTGCAAAGGGCACTTCCAATGGAACATCTTAAAGTCTATGAGAAACTTTTGAGGAGGCACCAAGGCCAAAACCAGAGGCAACAGAGGCCATTGCCTCCGTGGCCCTCTTTGTAATTCCAGGCCTGACAAGTGGCATGAAGGCCATTGCCTCCGTTACCTTCGTGAGGTACATGTACATGTGTATCAGGCCTGTACATGTAGGTTTGATGATGGTTGTAGGGTGTTGGGGAGGGGGGAGGGGAGGGGGATGGAGACCTGGTTCTTCTACCTACAGGGTCTTTGCCTCACACAGGTCATTTGATTAAACTGTTTCCATTTCCTAACGTATGCCCCAGGCTATAACAGCGAGGGAGTTGGCCAGTCACCGAGCCATCATGTGACCCACTTTGATGCCCTGGAGTGCGGAGGTGATGACAACGGACCCTACGAGGATCTCCACTTTGACGAGGGGGAGCAAGGTTTGTAAAAAACGTTGATTGATCAGTCCATTAAACTTGTGTTGGGATTTTCAGTCAAGTAAACTCTGACTACCCCAAACCTTCCAAAAACTTCCACATCTCGGATTTGCTTGATTTTTATGGATTCCTACTTCTTAATGAGGTTTTCAGTAGAAAACAAGATCAATAATGATGTAAGGGTTTGCACCGTGGAGGTACAGTAAGATAGAGATTAGCGGTGACACCATCTATTAAGCTCTCCCTGATTCTGCAGAAAGTTCCCTGAAAATAAACCAATCTTTCCATGTAAACAAATTTGAAAATCTCCCTGATTATAAAACTTCTTCCCTATTATGTTGAATGTATTAACTCTAAATATCTCCCTGATTGTTGTACAAAGTCTCCCTGGTTGCAAGATGCATGTGTTGGCAGCTCTGATTAAGTCTTGTTATTACCACAGAAGACAAAGAGACAAAATGTGTCGTGTGAGAGGCTTGAGCTGCCCCTTCTACATGTAATTGCCCTCACATTATTTACAATACCACAGATTTTTGCTAAAGAAGATCTCCGGCCGTTGCATAAAAGCCAAGAGATTGGCACAAGTTAATCCAAAGGCCAACACACCAAAAGCACATTACACAGAACGCCCCAAATTGACAGTTTTATTACACCAAGTAACCGGCCAGCTCAGCGCCGGTCCATCTAGTGGTATTCAACTATTTGAAGCTTAAGGAAGTGATGTCTGAAGCTTTGGCATGGTGTGGAAAATTAGAAGTAACTATAAATAGTAAACTTGCGGGTACAACCAGGTGTAATAATCACTTTTAGGAGGAGTGTTGGCTCCGAAAAGAGACGGTGTGGTTTTGACTTTCTCCTGAAGATGAGCAGAGTATACTGTTCGAAACGTCAAGACCACACCGGCTCTTTTCAGAGCCAACACTCCTCCCAAAAGAGATTTTACACATGGTTGTACCCGCAAGTTTACTATTCATAGTTACTTCTTATTTGAAGCTCAACAAGTTTGCCTAAAAAATGTTTGTGAGTGTGTGGTTTCGAACGGAGGTTTACTCGATGTTTCGCACAGTATGTTCTGCTCTCCCCTGATGACGAACAGAGCACACTGTTGGAAATGTCAAGGAAAACACAATTTTGCTGTTGTTTTGCATCCAGCGATGTTTGTTTAATTTCCATTGAACCTCCGGGCAACAGTTCCCGCAAGATGTGACGTCAGTCAATTACGTGGGAGTGATTTGTCATTATTACATTCAAATTCTGGATCAAATCAATTTGGCTGTGACTCCCTCAAGCTTCTTGAAATGAGGGCTTGAAATAGTTACTCTGGTGCGTTGATCCAAGTTAAGGCATTTAAAGGGTCTGTATACGTTTGGTAATGACTCTGAAAATTAATGGCAATAAAAACTTACTTGGTAAGAAGTACAGCAGCTTTGGATAATATAATACATTTTGAGAAACTTTTCACTTCGAAGTACTGCGGTTATGGAAAAAGATATCACTTTTTATCCCCCAAAATTTGAATCTGATGAGAAGCGTTTCTGCAGTAACGTTCCTCAGATTGTGTATTCCAATTGTAGATTATTCTTCCTGCGTGGACATAACCCCTCCATATTTTTGGCAATATTTTAAAAATGCTACGACCTTTTGAAATTAAATTTTCACAGGTTAGTTTTATATATCTACAACTATGTAGAATTGAAACACACAGTGGGTTCCAATTACCAAACCAGACAATCCCTTTAAGCATTGTGCCGTAACCTAAACCATTGTGGCGGAAACCTAAAGCTTTCAATCTAACAACTCTAGTTTTCCCCCCAGCCAGTGCAAATACACCATACTTACTGTTCTGACTATAATTTCAAAGTCTAAGCCAGCACAACAAAAGCTCCCAAAACTTGTTTAAATTAAAAAACAGTTTTGGGAAATTCCACAATTCCTCACATTACATTGAGCTCAGTAACTTAGTGCTCTGAATACCAGGACGAGTTTTGTTTTTATCAAAAGAAAGTCTCCAACTTGAGTCATAGGAATCGTGAAACTGAAATACATTAAAAAAATTAATATTATTTGGTGTTACCCACACACCGATGTGTGTAAAGCACTGTATACTCTGTACTTTCCTGAGTCCTGTAAAAACAATTTAAAAATCCACTGGCATATTACATATGGGACACAGAATCGCAAAATATTCCGTATATCACGAGCACGCGTGTGATAAAGAATTTATCTTCAAGCAAACTTGACGTGCAGATTAAGGCAATATGCGGTGTTGGAACAGCTGTCTGTTTTGCGTACACTTAAACATAAAATAGCGCAATATGCGGAGTTATAGAACAGAGAGCCATTCCGACGGCTTTATTCCACTGACTGCATCTCTTTGGAACTCCTTGCCTGGTGCATATCAATTCCTACCTTCAGCTCCCCCGAGTTATTTTCATCTCAAATGTTTTCTTCTTGTAGCTCCCTACCAAGAGTGGCTTTTAGCCTTGTTTGGGGCGAACTTGTATAAAACATTTAAAAATTAAAACCACATGAAAAACACTAGGAGCGGTGGAAACAACGAGAACCACAACAATAACAACAACGACAATCATAAGAACAACATTTACCATTTCAATCCAGACATAAAAAAAAGTGTACTTAAATGTTTGGCCCGAATGTCTGTCTATCCAAGCTTAAATGACGGCAGAAAAGAAATGTTTACAATAACAATAATAACAATAATAATAACAACAACTAGTTCTTATACGCGCATTTTTACAAAAACGTATCAATGCGCTTTACATTAGCACCCTTGTCATTGAGCCAATAACATTCCTGTAATTGTTCTCAGCTCCCTGGGGAGTATACAGCCTTATGAATTGCCTTGGCGTTCCCAATATCAACCTCTACCCTCGCAGGTACAGTGTACCCATTTATACCTCTGGGTGGAATTTAGACAAGCAGGTACAAGTAGTACCACAGAATCAAATAATAAAATCAATTATTTGAAAAATTAATGAACCATGAAACTAAATAAATTAGTACATGCCATACAATATCAAGATATTAATTTGATCACATCTGGGCTTGAATTAATATTATTATTATTATTTTTTTTTGGTGGGGGGGAGGGAATCCACAAGCCTTTTTTTTTTTATAAGACCAGAATTGAAATAAAATATCGAGAACCCCCCCCCCAAAAAAAAACCCCACCCAAAACACAAACAAACAAACAATCACCCATCAAACAAACAAACAAACAAACAAACAAACAAACAAACAAACAACCTACACAGTTTAACATTTGAACTTTTCATTTTGAACAAGCACAAAGAGAAGATTTATCTCATTTGTTGTATGGGTGAGTACATGTATATCTGAACAAGTTCACAAGACTGTAGGACTACCGGACTTGTCGTGGCCCGATGCTAAAAACAAAAACACTGGCCTCGGCTTGCGGTCCAGTGTAAATTTTGAGCCCAGCACGGATACAAGCGCTTTAAGACTTCACTGTAATTTTGCGCTACATAAAAACTGTTTATTATTGTTGTTATTATTATACATGTTACTAGTAAAAAGATGATAACTTTAGTGATGTATTGCTGTTTTGAGACTTAAAACTGCCATAGATAACAAGCTTTTTCCCAAGCCTACTAAATATCTAATGAAGCTCGTCACACAAAACACTTCATAGCCGCCTATCCTAATAGAAATTGAAGGTCAGAATGAAATGCCCAGTGGGGCTGGTGCATGCCATGGGCCAATCTGAAATCTACATCTCTCTTGACACGTCTAATCTGGTTATCTTACGCAAGGACCCCCTCGGATAGTGAGAGAGAGAGGAGAGAGGGAGCTACCCTTCCACCATGTCTACCGAGAGAACGACTTGAACTCAAGCTTGAAGGCTTTAAAGGATTACAGCGGTAATCTTTGCAAAATTTTCTTTTTTTTCTTTCTCTTTTCCATCGGCCGTCGGGATCATTAGCTGTGAGTGAGTGAATAACGCTTTTAAGTAAGGTCCCCCACGTACAATTATGTTGTTTTCCTTCTCCATTTTCTTGGAGCGTAAATAAAATAAACGGGCGGTCTATGATGTCATCTAGGTCAAAAAGCTGCAACGCTAAGAAACTTTTCCAGTATCGGAGTTGTTGTTGTTTTGGGGTTTTTTTTTTGGTTTTTTTTTGGGGGGGGGGAAACTGTTTTCCTATTTTGAAGGATCTTGTTTTAGAGTTGAATGAAAACAATCACTTATGACTGACACCTCCCCCAGGCCTGCTATTACACAAAGGTCATGGCCTCTGTTGCCCTGGTCTGGGCCTTTGTTCCCCTACAAAAGTTTCCCATAAACTGAAAACCTTTTGATTGAAGTGCCCTTTGCACATTGAAAATGGCTTGCCCTTCCAACGATTAAATTCTAGCTACGCCTGCCCCATCCCCCCCCCCCAAAAAAAAACCCCAACAACAACAAAAAAACAGTTAAAAGTAAAACAGTAAAAAAAAAAAAAAAATAGGCAAAAATATATAAATAATAATAAAAAAATAAAATAAACAAATAAACAAAGAAAAAAGAAAAAGAAAAATTTGCTAAAGAATTCCTGAGATTCCCAGAACACAATCAGAGTTTGCCCTTAACTTCTTCAGTGACTAGCCAGCTGGACCATTTAGCTTTGCATTTCACTAGTCCCCCAGCTTTTTCACTAGTCCATAATTAGCTGTTTCATAGCGCAGCGCAGCGAAACAGCTCTTGTTTTCGTTAAAGTTTTTGTTATTATTGTTTTTTTTTATTTGTCTGTTTCAGACAAAAAGCCATTGAGATAATGCACGGTTCGTCCAAGCGGCCTTTTGCATAGTTCCTAAAAAGCAATTGAATGAAACTTTCAGGGATAAAAGGTATAGGTGCAAGGAAGGTCCTAAAAGAAATTCGTCATGATGACGCCATCACCTGTCACGTGACGTCATCTAAAAGGTTTCTATTTTAAATATTTGAAAATCCGTATCAAATCAGCCACAAGAGACCGTAGCCTTTCTGTTTGCGGGATTGGGTAGGGATAAAATAGGTCTTCATTTTATTCAGTGTGCGTGACCTCACATGACCTCTACTTCCGGTCGAAACCGGAAGTGCCTCGTAATTCAAAAGTGGCAAAAGTTACGAAGTTGCTTTCAACAATGTTAGTGTCTGGCAAGGGTGGGCAGTTCAAAAAAAATATCAATGACGTCACAATACGCAAGAGCGCCCTCTAGCGACAGGTTGAAAACTCTTCAAAATGGACTTTTTGAAGATGTGTGTTGTGAAGTTTTGTGCAATCACTTCAAAATTTACACACATGGTGATCGTCAGGCAGCCATCATATGTGTGAAGTTTCAGATCAATGACGTCATCGGGGGTCACGTGACGCGGCATTAAAAGTGCACTTTTTGAAGTCGTATATCTCCCGAAGTATTAGTGCGATCATGTTGAAACTTGGCAAGTCGTTAGATAATGGCAAGTTTCCGTTAAACTTGTAATGACGTCATGATGACGTCATCACAAGATTTGTTATGATTTTTTTCATTTTTTGCCCCTTTAAGTCAGAAATTGCTAACGGAAAATGCTTTAACCCTTTCAGCCCCAAGTTCTTTTGACCATGACATAAACAACCGCTGTGGCCCAAGTTGTTTGACCACTCAAGCGTGAAGCACACATTCTCACACAACAGGAAGCTTGTGTTCAAAGTTCGATTTTACAAACTCTATTATTACCTTGAAGATTTCATTTTAGAGCATCAGAAGTAAAAAAAGTTGTCTTACTCATTAAATTTACTTTCATATAATTTAAAAATCATTGAAATCAGCCAATAATTGCCCAAGTTCTTGGTCTTTGTTTCCCAAGTGTGTTCTGTAAACCCAGACACTTTTTTGCACACAACCATATGGCGCTCCGTAGGTGTTTGTCATTTCGGATCTTTCCACTCCAATTTGAAGTGATTGCATAATAGCAACCCCATTATATTTAACCACCATTGGAAAGATCCGATCTTTCTCTTTCCAATGATGGTAAGCTTGGGTATGGAAGGTGAACATGGACAAAACTACAGCTTTTTAACAAATGGCCTTTGTGCTCAGGCTTGAGTGCTTTTTTGTGTGTTATCTTGGGCGACTATAGTTGCCATTGGGGCTCAAGCAGGGTATAGTGCACAGTCGACTAAAGTCGCCATTGGGGCTGAAAGGGATAATCCAAATTCTTTTTTAAACAGGCTTGATATGTCATTACTGATTCTAAAAATATTTGACGTCATCATGACGTCATCATTTCTCAGGTTATATTATCTTAAAGGTACAGTTTTACAAGATTTATATGTAGAGAATGAATTCGATCTCACAAGGCATTAAATATTGTATTATTAAGTTGATTATGTACACACTACAACACTTTCATATTCACTTGATTAATTTGAAAAAAATTATACACGAAACAGCTCTGCATTTGTGCACAAATGCAATTATGTCTAGTTCATATTGAACATGTTCAAATAAGGATGTTTGTCAACACTGAACTTTGAGTGAATTTTGAATGGTCCTCAGGTGTTTTAACTGGCAATTGGCCAGCAATGAAGAATGAAGACACAATAGGGGGGGGGGGGGGTTGAGCAGCAAATGCAACAGCTGTTCCCCTGGTCATTACCACATTAATCCCTAGACCAAGGAGTTTACAACACACAGGATCAGTAACCACTGGAGCAGAAAGACAAAGGCCTGTGGGTGGTCAAGTAGTGGCTGGATTATGTAATCAATGATTGTTGTTAGGCTTTGTGGGCCTAGGTCTCTCCATCCAAGCAAGGAGGTATACCTCCATGCTCCAAGGATGCATGACTGTAGTATAATTAGGCACACATGTTCAACCAGTACAGCATTGCTTGACATAATAGGAATAACCATCTACATCTCCAGCTTCATCATTGTCTTCCAGCAGGACGACCTAAACCGCATCCTGCTAGAGTTGGAGGACAGGAAATAAGTAGCAGTTGTGTGATTTCTCAGGATTTTCCCGATTTCAGTATTTTCACAAAATCGCATTGAAAAAAGAGAAGGAGTCACCAAAGGGAGAACAAAATAGTCCACATTGAGTGTAAACTTGTGTGTTTAGGTGATGCACTGAGTCTGCAAGCCGCCTGAAAGTAACATCTTGGAGGTTCTGGGTCAAGAATAAGGGGGAACCCAGGCCCCAGACCATTTTTTTTTTCATTTCGGAAATTTCACACTCGTCAAAACTTATCCCTGAAGTAGTGTGAGGTGTGACTGAATTCTACAGGTACATGTAACTGTTTGTGGACAAGGTGGTGGCGTTGGAAAAGATCCAACTGCTTTTACTTCCTCTCCTCAGAGTCTGTGAATGTTTGACTTTTGTCTGCTGCACTTCTTATAGGAGACTGAGAGCTTTACAGCTGAAGCTGATGAGATGTACATTATACTGTATGTACCTGTATGATCACTGCATGTGTCTTGAACTGGTTACATAATACTCTTGGGCACCAGGAGTAAACTGTATTTACAACCGTGGGTCCTCTTACTCTATGATTAAACTACGCCGAGTGCAATAACTGTGAAGATTAAACTGACTAAAGCGTGTCACAGCTTTTATGATTAACGACTGGTGAGTTAATTAAGCCCATACATGTAAGACAAAGGATTCTGAACTACTCCCGGATGTGTGTACATCGGCGTCAGTAATAAAGCTTCTAGAAAAGCACATTTTAACGAAGAACCAGTTGGTGGAACGACGTCACATCGTCTCCTCTCTTGCAGTGCTACCTTCTGATTTCCATCTCACTGTCTTGCTGAGCGCTGTAACGAAATCTCCACAACATTCATGCTGTCGTATTTTGTACAGACTTCAAGAATAGACACTAACAGTTTATTGGCGCATGTAAATCAAGACGGCATCTATGCATGGAGGATCAGCCGACTTGATGCCGATTTTGGAGTAACTGTGACAAGCGTTCCTCTGATCCTTTCATCCATGCCCCTGTAGTCTCGGATTCGGCTGTCTGGCAATCGGCTCTCACTCGTAAAGATTCTTATAGACTGTTGCCAATTTTTGGCGTCTATTCTAGAGGATCTCCTCCCCCCTAGAGAGGATTCTGTCGCCCGTGCATAAAGAGGAAAATCCAGCCCTTGTCTAGAAAACTACGAGGTTATAAGGAAGTAGGGCATCTTGATTGAACTTCTTGCATGTCATAAATGATCCTCTTAATTTATCTCAAGAACACTTCACTGTGATGCAATTTTGGTTAGGATTTTTGAGGCTCTCGACTTCAAATAGTGGATGATGGCAGCTTTTTGAGAACTTTTCTCTGGAATAGGAAAGCATACAACTTGTTTTGAGCAGCTACGCGGAGAAATGCCCTAAAAATATCAAGAGGACTTAAAGTTAATTTGAGCATAGAGCAAGGAACAGAGCACTTCATTTGTTTCTCATTCATGTTGTGTCGTTAACTTGTAAAATTCAAATGATTTCTTGTTTTGATTATAATTTAACACGAAGTGGAATCTATGAATGATTGATTGTGAGATTTATTCAAATTATACCTCCCTGGGGCTCTCTCTGCGGGATTTGCCATAATGATGGATGCAGAGTCATATGGGGCACGGTCCACCTGCGACGATCTCGACAATAGGCAGAATTCATGGTGCTCAGGAGAGCGCCTGTGCCTAAGACGATGCAGTTCTCCTCCTCGGTCTCTGGTGTGGGGCGATTCATCATCTCTGGGACAGCAGGTACAGTCGGTCGGATACATGAACCCACGTGTGCTGGAGGAGTTTGACAGTCTTCTGTCGGAGTGGGATATCATACAGCCTTTCACACTGTTCTCATCAATGAGTTATTGTTCACGCTGGGATTCTTATTTAGACATGACAGGTACAACTTTCACCATTTATCCCTTTAGAGACCATAGTGTCTTGTATCAAAGCGTCCTTTCACTGTCGTAGTTTGACATCACTTCCTGTGGAGGTCATGCCCAATTTCTTACAATGGCTCAAGTACTTTGAGACCAGTGACTACATTTCCAATGCAGCTAATAATAATAATAATAATAATAATAATAACATACATTTATACAGCGCCAAATCCATTAATGACGCATTAAATATCTATGTCAAATTTCCTCGCCCTTTTACTGTCGTAGTTTGACATCACTTCCTGTGGAAGTCATGCCCAATTTCTTACAATGGCTCAATTACTTTGAGACTAGTGACTACATTTCCAATGCAGCTAATAATAATAATAATAATAATAATAACATACATTTATACAGCGCCAAATCCATTAATGACGCATCAAATATCTATGTCAAATTTCCTCGCCCTTTTACTGTCGTAGTTTGACATCACTTCCTGTGGAGGTCATGCCCAATTTCTTACAATGGCTCAATTACTTTGAGACTAGTGACTACATTTCCAATGCAGCTAATAATAATAATAATAATAATAACATACATTTATACAGCGCCAAATCCATTAATGACGCATCAAATATCTATGTCAAATTTCCTCGCCCTTTCACTGTCGTAGTTTGACATCACTTCCTGTGGAGGTCACGCCCAATTTCTTACTTAATGGCTCAAGCGCTTTGAGACTAATGACAACATACCATTGCAGCTAATAATAATAATAATGATAATAACATACATTTATATTGTGCCAAATCCATGAATAACACATCAAATTTCTACGTCAAATTTCCTTGCAAAGTTAATAATTGATAGGTTTCTTTTTTTCCTTTTTTTTTTTTTTTTTTAAATATAATTCTTTCATATAATTTATTATTCTTATTATTTTGTATCTCTCTGATGGCCTCGGTTTTTCTCAGTGCGCCATTTGAGTGATCGTGCCTGAGTGTGACTGCAGTGGCTTACAATAACGGCCACAAGATGTTCGCATCTATATATAGATGCACTTGTATTGTGTGACCAATTCTCCATTTAACTGAAAAATCATATCCTGAAATGACATTTTCCCATGTAAACCTATTGGGATGTATAAGTACATCTCTAATAGATGTTAAAATTTGCATCAGGGATAAAGTGGGAAGACATCTCTCTAGAAAGGCAAAGGTCTTGGGTTCAAATCCCGACCAAGTAATATGCCTGTGGATTGATTTATTTATTTTTTCACAGGACTCAGTAAAGTACTAAGTGTACAGTGCTTTACACACATCGGTATCGGCAAGAGAAAGTGTGGCCGTGTCCTAGTTGGTGGCTACTGGCTACGGCTGTGGCTGTTGCTAAGAGTGTTGCTATGTGGTCATCCTATGCTTCAATGCTTGTTCACCTGACGATCCAGCCACAGCCACTATTCAGACACGGCCTACATGTACGTTCCTGAAAAAAACTCTAACAAAGACTTTATTTTTCGATGAAATTAAATCTTCTTTTTAAATTATATTTATACTAAATTCTTGAAAAAAAAAAAAATATCCATAGCAAGTTGTTATAAAGAAATTTTAAATTTTTGTATAATACAAATAATTTGTTCAAATTAACATTAAAACAAAATTAAATTTTGGGACGATGATGCTTATAGACTGTGCAAGTCTTGTGCGTATTCGAACATTGGGACCCGTTAAAGCGCGTGAGTTTGTTTCCTTCACGCGTTAAAGCATCGTACGTGGGACCAAAGTGGTCTCAAAAATGTTCGATTACGCGCGAGACTTGCACGGTCTATTGTTAGAAACCCTATTGGCTAATCACGCCCGAATGTGTGCGTCTATCACATAGGTTTAAGGACAACATGACCTTCAGTTGTGCAAAATTCTTAACTGTTTACAAGTAACTGGAAACGGAGGTCAAGTCTTATTCTCAGGTTTCCTTCTATATTTTGTTGAATTGATTTTACTTTCTATCACTTAGTATTACATTCCCAACAACATATATAATTTTTATAGCCATAAACTAAGTTAAACTAAACTAATAGACAAAACAAAATCCTGCCCATGTAAAACCCCATAGGTTGGGACCACAGAGTGGTCCCGGAAGTTCAAATATGCGAGAGACTTGCACAGTATAATTGCCAGGCTTTGTTGTGAGGCTCGACGATGAAAAAGAAACAAAAATTGCTTGTCAATTTTTTTCTGGCTGTTAATATAAAAAAAAATAATAATGTGGGAACATGAGTCCGTAGGGCATTGTGAGAGGTAATGTTGCAGGAAATTAAAGCCAGCTGACCCCACCCCCCCATGCTTGCTGGGAATGGAATAGTTGATTATAAGGAGGGAATGAAGAAGCCCTATAAATGCGGGGACATTAATCCTGGTTGCTCATCTACACAATTAAGGCCCAGCGTTACTGCGCTGACGTTGAACCCAGATATATATAATGGATATTGAGTTTCAGACCGTTGTACTTGAATACATGACGGTCGAGACATTGATGATGGTCTGTCTGGAAGGCCCTCTCTCTCTTTCTTGTGGTATGAATGAACAGTCGTCATTGTGTGAACTTTTTTTGTCCCATATTGGGTGGCGAGTAGATAATAATAATAATAATAGTGGCTTCTTATATAGCGCTCATATCCGTCACTCAGTGACGCTCAAGGCGCTTCAACATTCATTATTTTCCTGCAAGGTATTGTGGAGCTACGTTTTTGAAGTAACAAGACCAATTCCTTTACATAGCACCATGTAATGGTTTACAAGGTGCTGTGGTGCAATATGCTGTCGATCAAACCAGGAACACCAGGGTGAACCCCTTCTCTTTTTGATAAGAGCACTGGGTTCTTTTACGTGCAATACACAACATATGGGACCCACGGCTTTACAGGTCTGTCCCATCCGAAGGACGCAGCAACAACGGGGAAGTGTCTTGCTTAAGAACACAAGTGTCACGACAAGGACTCGAACCCACACTCTGTTGAACAGAAACACCAGAGCTTGAGTCCGATGCTCTTATCCGCTCTGCCACGACACGCCAATCATCAGAAATGCACATTCAGAGGCACCTGTGGGCCCGATTTCATGGCTCAGCATACTGCCATCATCATTCTTCACCATTCTCCGCTTACTGTGCGAGCGCCAAATTTCTGCACTACAGCTGTGTAAGCGAACAGTTAATCCAGCTTTTGAGGAGGGTTGAACCCTGCAATTGGTGGATCAGATTCGGCAAAGTGGGTTCCAGAAACAAGTGTAAACGCAAAGGTGGATCAGACACCGCAATAAAATGTGATCATTTCCGGTTTTGCTAGGAATGGCGTTTATCTTTGTTGCATGGTATCTTTCAAATCTTTCAAATCCTACTTGCATGGTATCTTGTTTATTTTTTAGATCAAAAGTGGGATCAGAGCCGGATCAGGCACTGGGTGTAAACGTGACCTCAGATTTGATCTGTGGTCATGATAAAAATTCTGGATCTCAATCCACCTTTCTGGATTGAGTGTAAACATGGTACCATCTGAAGGATGAAGCACTTATGGTTTTAGAGTCTTGATCAAGGACACAAGTGTCAAGACCCTGACTGGAACCCTAGAGTTTTTTTGTTCCGAGCTTGTCCCTGGTCTTGTGCATTCATCATGGCCCTTGATCATAATTACTTTGTTCTTTGTTCAACAAGTTGTGCACAAAATATACCCAGGATAATTATTGTTGAAGAATACCCATTCTTCTTCTATAGACCTTTCTCAGGTAACGTCAATTTTTTTGCTCACCTCGCACACACGTCACGCACACATGCTACTAGAACTGCACAAACATGTTCTATGACGAAACGCAACTCTGGATGTCCCTACGCGTACGTATTGTATGTAAGCTTGGGCGATATCGCTTTTTTTCATCCACGATGTATCGTCAAGAATATATCGTGATATTCGATATTATCGCGATTAATTTTTGATGACGTCAATCTTTTAAACGAAACTCACTGTGCAAGTTTCAGTTGTAGAAGAAGCATCCGTTTTATTTCTACTTTTTTCCAATGAACTATTCTTTGGATTTTACTCTAAACCTTTGGGGTGAAAACCTGGGCCTATTACTTAACGCATTTAATGTGTCTACTGCGCATGACAGACTGTTCTACATGTATATGTGTGCAAAACTAATTAGATCACCAACCTCGTCCCCAAGGTGTGTCGAGCAGTATGAGGTACTATTGTAAACATGGTTGGAAATAAAGTAAACCATGGGGACGAGGTTGATACAACACGTGATAACACCCGGAAGCGCGATGTCGTAGTTTTTCGGTAGTCTGTGTGAGACCGCCTGATCGCTAATAAGGCTTTGATGTTGGTTTTTTCGAAGAAACCCAGTCGGGTCGGATCCGTTGGGGAATCTTGCGGTTGCGGTCTGTGACTTGCAGCTCTTTGTTGTTGCAAGATCGTCTCCACTAGGAGATTTTTTGTTGCAAGATCGTCTCTGCTAGGAAATGCATCGCGATACTTAGACGATATCGCGATTTACCGATATCACGATCAAAAATAAATCTACCCAATATCGTAATCGTTTCAGAACTAGTATCGCGATATTCGATAATATCGTGGTATCGCCCAAGCTTATTGTATGTATTGCTACAAAGAAATATGACGTCACTGAAAAAGGTCTATGGTTTATCCCAGTATTTTGGTTAAAAAGCGCAATGTACATGTACATACATGAAGTAGTACATGTACATATTCATACTGCAATCTGATTTCCGAAAATCAGCAAAATTGTCTTTAAAAAGCCTGAATAGTCTATAACATAATAGCATACATGTACACCTAACATGTACAGTAGGTCAGCTCTTGTACTTTATACAATTGTCCTACTTTTTTCCCAAGGTCCAAATATCGTGCCTGATTATGTTATGAACAATAGCTAAATATGAAAATACACAGCACGTGGTCATGCATATAATTGCTTTGTACTTTGTCGAGCTGATACTGGCAGAGGCAACAGAGCCATTTACCTCTATGCTCATCCCCAAGTCATTGCCAGCCACAGTACCCTCTGAAATTCTCCAGTAGAACATTTCCCTCAGGCTGTGCAAGTCTCGCGCATATAGAATACAAGAAAAAAACTCCAACAAAGACTATATTTTTCTATGAAATCAAATCTTCTTTTTAAATTAAATTTATACAAAATTCTTAAAAAAATAAAAATACTCATAGCAATTTGTTATAAATAAATTTTCAATTTTTGTATAATACAAATAATTTTGTTCAAAGTAACAATGAAAACAAATTAAAACTTGGGATGAGGATGCTTATTGTTAGAAACCCCATTTACCAATCACGCCCGAATGTGTGCTTCTATCACATAGGTTTAATGACAATGGGCAGCTTTCTTAATTTTTAAAAGTAACCGGAAACAGAGGTCAAGTCTTATTCTCAGGTTTTATTTTTTTGAATTGGTTTTACCTTCATATTGTTTATCACTTAGTATTACATTCCCAACATCATATATAATTTTCATGGCCATAAACTACGTTAAACTAAAATAATTGACGAAACAAAATCCCGCCCACGTAAAACTCCATATTGTTGGAACCACAATGGTCGCGGAAGTTCGAATATGCGCGTCGCTTCAACAGTCTATTGGGAAAAACTACCTTTTCCTTACAAGTTCAAAGGTATCACGCCAGAAAACCAAACCCTTCAGTTTTTGATAAGAGTGCCTCTTAACATCTATTAATGTCTTTAAGATTTGCATCTTGTGGTTGGTTTGTCATCTATAGGGTGTCATGGCCGAGTGGTTTAGAGCATCGAATTCAAGCTCCGGTGGTTAAGTCATCAGGGTGTGGGTTTGAATCCCGATCATGGCACTTGTGTTCTTGAACAAGATACTTTACTAAAATTGTTTATCTTCACCCAGGGGTATAAATGGGTACCTGCAAGGATAGAGGTTGATATTGTGTTTGAAAAAGCCTTCGCAGCGCCACGGCAGCCCGGGGCCGTATACTCCCCTGAGAGCTAAGAAAGATTACAGGAATGTTATTGGCCCAATGACCAGGGCACTAATGTAAAGCGTATCGATACAGTATTGTAAAATGCGCTATATAGGAACTTATTAAAATGAATTGTTTTGGTCCATTTCTCATGATGTACAAGTTATGAGGCTTTGTCATGGCCAAGTAGTCAAGTGCACTGAACTCAAACTCTGGTGTTTCTAATCAGCAGAGTGTGGCGGGTTCGAGTCCCGGTCTTGACACTTGTGTCCTTAGGCAAGACACTCGCCTATTATTGCTTCTTCTTCGGATGGGACGTAAAACTGTTGATCCCGTGTATTGTGTAACGCAGTTTTAAAAGAACCCTGTACACTTATCGTTAAGAGAAGGGGTTCGCCGCGGTGTTTTCTGGTGGTCGGCTGTAGATTGCACCATAGCACCCTTTAAACCATTACATGGTGCTATGTAAATAAATGGGTCTTATATTTCAAACATAGCTCCGCATACCTTGTAGAAAAGTAATGAGCACTTTGAGACACCCTCGGGTGTGAGAAAGCGCTATATAAGAATTGCGTATTCATTATAAAAATGATTTCGGGAAATGTATTATTATATTGTCACATTTACATTGTACATGTATTCCAAATGTCATCTGTGATGATGGTTACCTCGGAAGATGACTTTGATTTCATTACACCCGTTGCCGCCTGGAGAGAAAAATAAAAAGAATCCACTGCAATAGCGAACGACCCTGAATGCGCATTTTGCATTGATGAGAAGATTTCATCAACAGTAATACACAAATCATATTCTTCTGTGTCCCCGAAGGAATAATAACATTGGCGAAGTAATAAAGTAATGCATAATGACTGGAGAGTTGTCCACTTTATACGTACATGTATATTCGTTTGCGGTAACACCATGTGTATCTACTTTGCTGTGTAGATTTTTGTTCTTTAAAAACGTGTTCTTTGAGAACTCATCGTCTCCTGACGGTGACGAGAGCAAGCTAGTCTAAACGTCGAGACCAATTAAGAACTCAATGCTTTTGCATTAGATTTAGTTGACAGTAGTGCTAAAACGCCTGGACTCTGGCTATACTGGTCCTATGGGTATTACAAGGACTCAAATGGTTATTTCCGGGGAGATTTCCCAGGCTTCTTCATTGGTACTTCTTTGGAAATTCCTCTCTTGTCTGCTTGTTGTGAAAGAAGCTTTAGATGAATGTAAATTCAGTTCCGTGTTGAGGTGAGGGTTAATAATTCAGTCAGGGACGGAGTACAAAGCTACAAAAAAAAAAAACCCAGATGACAGAAAATACTTCCTGTAGATATGTAAAGTGCAGTTAATGCAAACATACTCGGGTTGTTACCATAGTGATAATCAAACAATGGCAACACCTTTTAAAAGGAACTGTTGTTGGTCTGCAAGGAAGAGATCAATGCAACTATTAGGGACTGCCAGTACAAAATACACAAGCTTTGTGTCAAGTACAGACAGTTGCTTCAGACTTTTTTGAGAGCAAAAATAAACGGATCAATAAGTGTAAATCTTTTGACGTGAAAAGTATACAAAAACCAATGCACATACCTATTGTACATATTTGTACACGCTCATACAATACAAAGTGTAATGTACATTGTACGACTGTGTATCGACACTGCTTTCACCATGTTTTGGGGTTATAATGAGTGAACAAAATAGCAGTAAGATTCTTCCTCTTTTCCCAAGGTTGTATTGCTATAGAATTCCCAAATTGCTGAATAATATGCAGAATTGGAACGCCTGGTTTTCATTCATTATGAATTATTGGAATATATGCTTGGTTAAATAATGAGTGAAAACTGTGGCAGTCGGACACAGCATCTTAAGAAGAAGAAGAACACTTACTACGCGCTGGTATCCGTATTTTTTAAGGCACTGAACACGTTTGGAAATTGTCAAAGACCAGTGTTCTCACTTGGTGTATCCCAACATATGCATAAAATAACAAGCCTGTGAAAATTTGGGCTCAATTGGTCATCGAAGTTGCAAGAAAATGATGAAAGAAAAAACACCCTTGTTTTACAAATTTGTGTGCTTTCAGATAGGAATACAAATTTCTTGCAAGAAGTTTTTCTATTTTAGTGAGAAATTACCTCTTTCTCAAAAACTACGTTACTTCAGAGGGAGTTGTTTCCTACAATGTTTTATACTATCAACAGCTCTCCGTTGCTTGTTACCAAGTAAGTTTGTGTGCTAATATTTGTTTGAGTCATTACCAAACATGTACGATACCTATAAGTCTTATAAAACACCAACAAATAATACAATAACATTCCAAAGCAACATACATGTATCAAATATATAATACAAAAATCAATATCTTAAACTAAGCAAGCTACCAGTAATGAACCCCTAATTTTTGGAATAAAAAATAATAAGAAATGTAGGAAACTTTATCAAATTGTAACTGATTTTTTAAAATATGGTATCATACATGTACAATGTATGAGAGATGATTCGAAAGAATCAAAACATCCTACAAAAAAAAAAAAATTGTAACTTTTAATTTTTTTTAAATTTATTTGTTAAAATAAATTTTGCAAACCTGGGTCAAAGTTTTGGATTTAAATAAGTTTATCTTACAGAGGGGTGGCCTACATCTAGGTGATTAAAGCCTCCCAGCATCTGGGCCCAATTTCATAGAGCTGCAAGCACAAAAAGTAGCTACAGTTAGCATAACAGAATTATGCTTACTGGAATAAGGTTTCCAGCCAAAAAGTCATGTCACAGCATCTGTGACTTGTATCCTGCTTATTTTTTTGCTCAGCACTGCAGGAAATTGAGAAGCAATATTTTCTGCTCAAAGGGAGGTTACACCTTTGGTAATTACTCTTAAAATGAATGACTTGGTAAAGAGCACTGGAGAGCTGTTGATATTAGATAAAACACTGCTAGAAACGACACCCTTTGAAGTAATGTAGTTTTAGAGAAAGAGGTATTTTTTCATCACAAAATTTGAATCTGAGGAAGGCTTCATCTCAGGCATCTGAAAGCACACAATTCTATGCAATAAGGGTGGGTTTTTCATTCAAATTTTCACAGGTTTGTTATTTTATGCATATGTTTGGATACACCAAGTGAGGATGCTGGTCTTTGACAAACCAAAAGTATACCATGCCATTAAGCAGATGTGTGACATTGGGCCCAAGAGAATTAATGTAAGTCTCTAGAACAAAATCTAATGCGTCATGAATGTGATTTATCATCTTGACTTCATTGGAGTCATGGAATTACACACCAGCAACAATCAGGGTAGAAACTTAACTTGGAAGTCTTCTGAAGTGAAAGTACAATTTGAAGTCACTTGGGGTGTGGATTTTTAACAGTGAGGCATGTGCATAAATTGTGTAAATATGATTTGTATCAGATTTGTTTGAAACCAGAAAGTTCTCATTTCTTATCACCACCCAGGCTTCTTCATTGATGATGACCTCCTGTACGAAGACCTCCTGGACTGCAATGAAGAGGATGAGGAACTGATCATGGACGATTCAGACTCCAGCTGGGGATCGGATGAGTGGGAGGGCTACTCCGACGAGAGCGATTGCGAGATGGTCCACAGTTACGGCATTGAGCCCAACTCACCACTCCCCAAGGGCTCCTCCGTCGTCGATAACAGGTCCTTCACAAGAAACCGGTCTCTGGTAACATCGTACGGGATGGACAGGCGAGAAGAGGAGAAGCCCCAGGTAGGGATTTTTAATCTTTGACCTTTGACCACTGATCTGTTTACCGCACAATCTAGGGTTATTTGCCATGTCATTTTAAAGGTCTATTTGTAACCTGTGTGAAGGGAAATCCAACTAAATAATAATAATAATAATAATAAACGGCTTTTATATAGCGCCCTTAACCCAAAACAGGGTCCCGAGGCGCTTTACAGAGGTTAAAAATAATGGAACAATTTAGGAAATAGGCCTACAGAACAATTTAAGAAAACCATGCAGGCTAAGAAATACTTATGAAAAAATAAAACACACAATTACAATGAATCAAAGTGTCAGTCTTAAAAAAGACAAAAGCACAATTAAGAAAGTTGGATTATAAAAAAGGAAGGAAATTTGCCCCTCATATTGTACAACACGTTACAGGGGTTGCTGGCCTTTAACCTTTGATTTGACATTGGACCTGAGAATCAGATTATTTGATCTGGAGCAGTAGCTGATTCATCAGCAAACGGTTAGGAATTGGTGACCTTTGACCTAGATGTGTGACCTTTTGTCCTGACAGTCAGATAATTGGCTGAGTTGAGTATTGAGACTGAGATGTATTTATTTCATGGGAATGCAAAGTGAAGTTAATTATAATCTGATGACCTTTGACCTACAGGTATAACCTTTGACGGGTGCGTCAGTAATTGTCAATGTAATTTATTTTTTAGCATTTTTTTATTTTTTTGTAAATCAAACTGCTTTAGTCCTTGGATTTTTTGTTTGGTGACGGAATTCAGTAAAACCGAAAGAGTATTAAAATGTATGTGAAATACATGTACTGGCAAAGTCAAGAAAATAACCTTCAATAACCCACAATTCACTGTTGTTTATTTTGATTGCCGCAATCAAAATAATCTTGATATAAAACGTGCACAAAATCTTGGAAACAACACAAATAATTTGTGTTTTGTTTATATTCACGTAATCAAACATTGATTGGAAACCATTGGAAATAGTTTACTCTTTTAAAAATATACTTACTTTTCCTTTCAGTGGGGATTTTCTATCTATAAACAGAACTTGCATCAGCATGTACTTGAATGTATTTGTTTTAGAAAGTGAAAGAAAAAAACCCCATTCATCTACATCTAATTATCAGAAGAATCACAAACTCGGAGCATTTTTTTTTTGTAGCAAAGTAATTTTTTTCCGATGGGTCCAAATTATAATTTGCTAAGCAAATTTCTTTGCTAAGCAAGAAATGAGTGGGGTACCAGTCACAGCAATGGTAACTGTATTGTATTTTGACTTGTAACCTTATTTTCCTAAGCAAGAGTTTTCTGTGCTTGGGTAGTTTTTGTGCTTTATATGCTTTATGAAATTGGGCCCAGTGGCTAGACACTGAAAAATTTAAGGGGAAACCCTGTAACGATCATCTCAAGTGGCAGAAAAGGATCAGATGAAAATTCTTGATGGGTGTTTAAAGGCAGTGGACACTATTGGTAATTACTCAAAATGATTATTGGCATAAAACCTTACTTGGTAACGAGTAATGGGGAGCTGTTGATAGTATAAAACATTGTGAGAAACGGCTCCCTCTGAAGTAACGTAGTTTTCGAGAAAGAAGTAATTTTCCACGACTTTGATTTCGAGACCTCGGAATTAGATTTTGAGGTCCCAAAATCAAGCATCTGAAAGCACACAACTTCGTGTGACAAGGTTGTTTTTTCTTGCATTATTATCTCGCAACTTCGACAACCAATTGAGCTCAAATTTTCACAGGTTTGTTATTTTATGCATATGTTGAGATACACCAAGTGAGAAGACTGGTCTTTGACAATTACCAATAGTGTCCAGTGTCTTTAACTGTAACTCCTGAAATTATTGTTTGGATGATTTAAGAGAAGTTGTTGTTAACGTACAGTAGTGTGCATTTAATGATTTTCTTGATTATGAATAGGATACTGAATCAACCAACTTGGAATTGTCCGAGACAGAGCAAAAAAGCCCCAAGGTATTAAGCAAGCCATCATTGTGTCCGCATCCAAAGATCATCAAACAATAAATCCAGTCAATTCTCAAGAGCGCTTACAAATTCTTATCCCCCCCCTCCCCCGGGATTTTGTCAATCAAACAGAAAAAATTACAGCCATCAGAAAAATATTGAGAAGAAGTCCTTTAAGTAATTTTGTATTGTTATCAGTGGGCAGTCCATTCACTGGTCACGTTCGTTGTTATACGGTCTCTCTTCAGAGTCTTTCAGTGTTTGCTTCGGGTGGGGAGGTGGGGGGGGGGGGAAAACAGAATTAGAAAAAGCAAACTTTATACATATACAGCATCTGTGTTTTGTAATCGTTTCATTCAGTGCCAAATCAGCAACATTAATTTTGCAGCCCGAGAGGGGTTAAAGGTCAAAGTTAAGTTAATTCTTCGCATGATTTCATGTAGAAATTTCAATTTTGTTTACATTATGCAAAGTAATGCTTTAATTTAAAAAGCACAAATCATGTTTGTTCGACATTCCAAACCAGAGGGTAAAGAATTTAAAAGTTGTGAAAAAACTCAAGGTCAAAAGTTCAACGATCTGTAATTCACAAACCACATGACCCCAAACACTCGAACTTGGGTAAAATTTTAGCACTATTAAAGAATATCTTTAATATTGACGCTGAAATTTTGTTTGAACTTCCAAACCAGAGGGTAAAGAAAATCAAAGTTGTTGTGAACAAAACTCAAGGTCCAAAGTTCAATGACCTGTTCCTCACAAACTACATGACCCCAAACACTCAAACTTGGGTAACAATTTTAGCAAATTTAAAGAAAATCTTTAATATTGACCCTGAAACGGGTTTTGATTTGGTACAGAATTATGACCCTATCTAGCATTTTGGAGACTGAAATGTGGAAATGAACGACAACGCTTATCACAGATTCAGAGTGTTTGAAAAAATCTTTTGAAATAAAATTTTCATTTTTGTCTCTCCATTCTCTCAAAATACAGGGGTTTTTTTTCAGAACTAATCCAACCTCAAATTGCGAAAGATGTTGCATGATTATTCGCACAAAGCAAAAACTATCAAGTCAAAGGCATGTAACGCTCAATCAGAACACAATGGACTGTGCAAAGCTGTGCGCATATCGAAAACGAGAAAAATACTCGAACGAAGATTAAATTTTTCTATGAAATCAAATCTTCTTTTAAATTATATTTATACAAAATTCTTGAAAATAAAAATACCCATGTCCCAGCAAGTTGATATAAATACATTTTTTAATTTTTGTGTAATACAAATAATTTGTTCAAATTAACATTGAAACAAAATTAAAACTTGGTACGAGGATGCTTATTGTTAGAGACCTTATTGCCAATCACGCCTGAATGTGTGCGTCTATCACATAGGTTTAATGACAACATGAACGTCATTTGGGCAGCATTCTTAATTTTTTACAAATAACTGGAATTGGAGGTCAAGTCTTATTCTCGATTTTCTTCATTATTTTGTTGAATTAGTTTTAATTTCATATTGTTTATCCCTTAGTACTACATTCCAAACATCATATTTAATTTTTATGGCCATAAACTACGTTAAAGTAAAATAATTGGCAAAACAAAATCCCACCCACATAAATCTCAATATGGTCCCGGAAGTTTGATTATGCGCGAGACTTGCACAGTCTATTGCCGAGTGATTGGTCCTCAAATCCATGGAATAATTCCACTGAAGACAAGCAGAGTATACTGTTCGAAACGTCTAGACCACACCGGCTCTTTTCAGAGCCAACACTCCCACAAAAGAGATTTTACACATAGTTGTACCCGCAAGTTTACTATTTATTTTTAGTTACTTCTTATTCCAAGATAAGTCATACATTATTAAGCCAATTTCATTTCGCTGATGCTGCCATTTGTTGCAAATGGCACATTGGGTTTGATTTGACAATTCCCGGGAGAGTCGGCTAAAATCATTTGGGGATTCTTGCCTTTTTCTAATTGCTCCGAGTCCTCTTGGCTTTCATCTCTCTATGGTTCATGTGGTGCTTTTGGGGGAGCTATATCCATTGTGACATTAGGTGCTTCCTTCACCAGTCGGTATTTAACGTACTTTGTAATGACATTTGCTTTATTTTTTGTGCTGGAAACCTTAAAGGAATAAGCGAAAAGACAAGAAAGCTTGAAAACGAAAACAACAAGACAACAATTGTACATGTGCCATCTTTAGTCTTTGCATCGGACGAGTACAGATTTCAGAATTGTAGATTATATAGGAATGGACCTATTAATGTATTTAAGGCATATGAAGTGGTGGGGCGGTGGTGAGGGGTGGGGGTGCTTAAGCTCCCCCTCTGTTGCCCCTGGTCTTGGCCTTGGTGCCCCTTCAAAGGTTTTCCATAAACCTTAAGATTTTCCAATGGAAATCTGTGCCCTTTGCAAATTGAAAATGGCCTTGCCCTCTCAAAAAGGTTCTGCGTCTAGAATAAGGGGTGAATCCTGGTTCACAAGTCATTTACAGGAATTTGGGGAAAATGTCATCCCAGAAAGAAAATGCTCTTTGATCTTCTTCTGTAGCAGTGAGGATACTGTTCCCAAAAGCTTCTTGAAATCTGTAACTCCAGGGTCTACCAAAACGTGGAAATGCCGTCATTTCAACATACCTCTTGAAATTAGGATCCTAGTTTTAGGATTTTGTGTTGATTTATAATTTAACAATTAATTCATTATTTTGCATAAGTCGTTATCAACGAAAATGCAACTTTAAAAAAAAAAAAAATTGTGTCTGAATTTGCAAGAACTTTTCAGATGAACTTTAAAAGTCCATTTCTAAAAGGTTTCTCTGCAGTGTAGACATACAAAAGAAAAATAGAGAGACATTCCAGGGTGTATGAAACCGATAATTGTTTATTACGCTTTCCAGCAAATGGACTTTTGCTTTCACTTCAGTACCCATGCTTTGCACTATCAACAAAGTTGAACACACCATATTAAAAGTACATGCACCATGCCTAAGCCAGTTTGCTTTCAAATTCAACTCTTTATTAATGCATTAGGCCTACATTAACTGTCAGCCAGGCTGCCATCGTAGATCTTTCAGTCTGCGTTCAGCTTTGCAGTCGATCATGCTGCTGTTGGCAGCGGAGAGGTTACATGCAATACACCTGTGAATAATCCATTTTTGTAGTTCCCGGGGTTGCGGAAAAATGCTTCCATATTAATCTTTTAGCTAACTTTTCTAGGTTCTCCTGACAATGTGTGTTACAAAGTACATGTAGAAAAAGGGTAGTATAATAATAATAATAATAATAATAATAATAATAATAATAAAGAGGTGTTTATAAAGCACAAACAGTTGCAGATCGGTTCCGCCTCAAGGCGTTGAATACAAGCAAATGGATAAAACAAAATAAATTAAAAACAATGACAATTAAACATTTTTACAAAAATTACATCTGGACCAGTCAAATACACAGTAGTTAAAAATAGTTGTAGAAATTGAATAATAGATAAAAACTTTCAAGTGGTTTCATTTCTAAAGCAACTTCATTTTCTCCCTGTTTTTCCTTCCCTTCATTCTCACAACCCATCTATCACTCCGTCCGTCACACTGTCTGTCACCCCCTTCTGTCAACCTGCACCTCTGTCTGTAGTCTTATCTCGAGTGGGTGAGTAGCGGTTCTAATAATTAACACGATAAAAGGTGGATAGATAATAGTCATGGTCCAAGACCTCGGTGATCGATAATAGTGGATTGTGTATGTACCTTGTAGTAACTCAAAATAGTGCGCCCTCGTATGGCATGATTTAACCAACTTGACTAGCTCTCACTAACGTCTATGGAACCCTGCAGCACTGGGTTAACTTTGTCTTTGAATTTTCTCCCCAGCCCTTTGATTCAATCATCGCACGATAGCAGAAATAAATTTACATAAGTTATTTGTGATCCAGGGTCATGTTTGTTCATAATGATGTTAATTTATATCTGCATTTATGCCCGGATTAGTTCCCTACAAGGTAAGGTTGGGGAGAAAACAACAAAGTTTAATCTAATGATGCAGGATTCCCAAGACTTAAGTGAGAGCTCAGCGTTCTCCCTATTCACAGTGGTCTGCTGGCCAAATGCCAGTTATAACTTCTAAAGAACTGGTAAAATTCATGTCCAAGTGGTTCGGCTGGCTAGTTCATTGCTTCCAAAAGCTACATGTACACCACTGACTGCACTGGTTCCAAACTGAGGCACCATATAAGATGACAGTGTTGAAAGCAAATCGTTAAAGCTGTGGACCAGTGAGAAGGCTGGTGGACTATTGAAATGACAAGCTAACTGCAGCCGATTTTCACGAAACGCTAGGATTAATCCTACGAGTAACTCGTCCTAACTTAGGATTAATCTTAAGGTTTACATGTTACAGTGCAAGGCTGGGACTCGTCCTAAGCCCTAAGATTAATCCTAAGTTAGGAAGAGTTTGGCGAAATCGACGGCTGGTTCCGCTGGCCAATTACTGAAAAGTTAAGGGCAAACCCTGGAGCTGGTCAAGTTGGTTAAATCTTGCCATAAGAGGGCGCACGATTAGGAATTACTACAAGCGGACAATCCGCTATCGATTACTGATGTCTAAGCCAAGACTATATCAAATTCACTGACAGCATTTCCCTACAGTTATGCTTTTGGGTTGCATTTTTTAATATTTTGTATTTTAATAAATATTTGTTTTCTTCTTCTGTTTTGGTATATCATGGTATTTTTCAATGTGCAATTCTTGTTACCAACAAGCATGCAAAAAAATAAGTAAATAAATAAAATACACTGCCACAATGCCAGTATTTCCCTGCGGTTATGTTTGCAAAACTAACCCTTTGATTTTCGGTTGTTTTTCTTTTCCGAGAAAATTGTTTTGTTAGAAGAAAGATCTCAGATACGCTGTGGATGTTTGTGTTCTGTTTCAGTTTGTTGTATTCTTTATTGTTTTTGTTTCCTCAAGATGTGAAAGTCTAATTAATGTTTGTTTTGTTTTCCTTTTTCGTTTCTTGAATTCACGGTTTGTAATATTTGTGTTCGAATGTCCTATTTTAAACCAAGACAACATTTAAACAGGACTGTCTTTTTTACTGACGGAAGACGGGTTGGGAACACCCCGAGCAAAGCAGATGTGAGTAGCATGGGCGAAAATATGAATATTTTAAAAAGAAGACGCTGGACAGGGTTGTTGGTTTTTACGGAGCTGTTTTCATTAGCCATGCAATAGCTACTCACTGCTTATCACATCAGTGTCAATAAAAGCCTTCAAACTAAGCACGCATGTTACATATCTCATTCGCGGTTCACGTTGTGATGCAAGATGCTTCTTTGCATTATCCCTGCATGGCGGTTAGTAACGAAGGGCACGGTTACATGTAAGGGCGGGGATGAGAGGGCTTAGAGATTGATCACCGAACACTGCTCTCGGAACATAAGACATTTGCGTAAGGAAGAGAGGGGTGGGTGGGGGGGGGGGGGATCTGTCCACATCCCTGAGGGTAGCTGATCAGGTTGTCTGGCCTATTGTTTATTCTAGCCTGATGTGTTCGGGTAATAGTAATGCGGATATTTTTAACCTGGATAGGGTTGGGTTGGAAAGGGCCACTACAGCATGGCGGGTTTTGAAAAGGTTACGTTATTTTTTCAAACCATGACATTTTCAAGAGTAAATTTTCATTTAAAGGGAGGGTATGAGGGTTTACCTTTGGTAATTACTCTACAAGTTAATGACCATTAAAAAGTTAATTGGTAAAGAGCATTGGAGAGCTGTTGATATTATAAAACATTGTGAGAAACGACACCCTTCGAAGTAATGTAGTTATAGAGAAAGAGGTAATTTTTCACACAAAAATTTGAATCTGAGAATTCAGGCATCTGAAAACACACAATTCTATGCAATAAGGGTGGGTTTTTTTCTTTCATTATTTTCTTGGAACTTCAATGACCAATTGAGCCCAAATTTTCTCAGATTTTTTATTTTATGCATATGTTAGGATACACCAAGTGAGGATACTGGTCTTTGACAATTACCAAAAGTATAACCCTGCCTTTAAACTGTGCTAACTTTGTGAAGAATTTTTTTTTTTTAACCATTGTGCTGGAGTAGTCCTCTATTGCATCATGGTTGTAAGTTCACAGTTGTATAAATACTTATGTTTTTTGCCTGTCCAGAAAGAGAAAAAATATCATCTCATTTGTTCTAAAGGAAAACAAAATTCAAAGCTGAAACCAGGAGCATGAAGAATTTGCCTGTAATGCCACTGAGAAGTTTAAGGATGTGTGCCGTAGTACCTTGCCATGTCTAATTGTTTATAAATAATGAATCAACTGAAAATATACCTGTTACTACATGTATCCCCTTCGTAAAATTTATTTTATTTAAAATAATGCTCTCTGCAAACACCCACAAAAACTGTTACTGGTACTGTTGTGGTAGCACGTTGCTAGCATACAGGCTGGTACTGTTGTGGTAGCATTTTGCTAGCATACGGGCTGGTACTGTTGTGGTAGCATGTTGCTAGCATACAGGCTGGTACTGTTGTGGTAGCATGTTGCTAGCATACGGGCTGGTACTGTTGTGGTAGCATGTTGCTAGCATACAGGCTGGTACTGTTGTGGTAGCATGTTGCTAGCATACAGGCTGGTGCTGTTGTGGTAGCATGTTGCTAGCATACAGGCTGGTGCTGTTGTGGTAGCATTTTGCCAGCATACAGGCTGGTGCTGTTGTGGTAGCGTGTTGCTAGCATACAGGCTGGTACTGTTGTGGTAGCATGTTGCTAGCATACAGGCTGGTGCTGTTGTGGTAGCATGTTGCTAGCATACAGGCTGGTGCTGTTGTGGTAGCATTTTGCCAGCATACAGGCTGGTGCTGTTGTGGTAGCATGTTGCTAGCATACAGGCTGGTACTGTTGTGGTTGCATGTTGCTAGCATACAGGCTGGTACTGTTGTGGTAGCATGTTGCTAGCATACAGGCTGGTACTGTTGTGGTAGCATGTTGCTAGCATACAGGCTAGTACTGTTGTGGTAGCATGTTGCTAGCATACAGGCTGGTACTGTTGTGGTAGCATGTTGCTAGCATACAGGCTGGTACTGTTGTGGTAGCATGTTGCTAGAATACAGACTCGTACTGTTGTGGTAGCATGTTGCTAGCATACAGGCTCGTACTGTTGTGGTAGCATGTAAGCGTTTCTTAACATTTTTCTCGTTCGGTCATACTAATTACCGGCAGCTCAACTTCTCAAGACAACACATCAAAAATAATAGCATGTAGAGTACAGTGTACATCAAAAATACTCCAAGTTAACATGAATTCTACCTGTATGTACTTTGGAATGACACTATAATGAATGCAACTCCAAACTTTGAAATTTATAAGCAAAACAAAATAAGTTAAAAAACAATGGTAATTATTAATGAGTTACCAACGTTTTTCGTCCGTGGTTATCTGACACAAGTTCATTGCACATGCGCAATTGGTCAAGGCAGTTTGGCACACACCCTTTGAAGACCCACAGTCAAATTTCTTAAAACCGTTGCTCTTTGAGTTTCCTAGTAGTTCACTGTATTTGTTGTAGGGTTCAAATCCTGACCTGGTTGGTTAGACCGTTACTCATGGAGTTTCATGGCCTAACATCCGGTTTGCCAGACTCAAATCATTGTACAATGTAGTTGTGGGTTCGAATCCTGATCCGGTAGGTCAGGCCACTAGACCAAGATAATCATACAATAACAAATGTGGACTTTCCTCAAGCCAAGTTTCTCTCTCAAAGCCCCTTACACTTACCCCTGTTCATCAGGCCCTATAAGGCACTACTGTAACCATCTCAACTCCTTAGGAGTATGCAGCACCGGCAGCCAAATTTGGGCGCACAGCTTGCGAATCATTCACATCAACTATTCCACCCTCGCAAGACACTTCATTTGTCCCTCGCACCTGATACATAAAGCTCTTCATGTGTTGGTCCTGTGTGTTAAAGAACCCAACAGACTAAAATGAAAAAGAAGTTGGATTGCTCGGATGTTTTTTTTAGAATGGGTGTCAACAAAATGTGTCAAAGTGCTTCATGGCACCCTGGTAAGATCCTACATGAATGATTCATGCTAACGGTTCACACCTGTGTTCCACACACCCTCAACACCTGCTTCTAATTGAAATAACCTGAACAATAAGTATCCTGACACGATTATATTATCATTCTCTGTTTCCAGCTGAAAGAGTACAGGGGGAGAAGCAACCTGGACAAAGTAAGGAACTTCCTGTTTGGACGAAACGCTGGACCTAAGGAAGAGGAGAAGGAGGATATGGATGAAGGTATGGCTTCAGGGATGTTGGAGGAATCCCAGTGATGCTGGAGGAACTCAAGCATGGTTGATGTTGGTTGTCTGCTCCATCTCAAAGTTTGCATGGCCCAATTTTTCGCCAATTTTTGTTATACTTTTGGGTTGTAACAATTTTGTTTTACTAGAGCGGGATTTGAACTGCAGACTTTCAGATTAACGTGCCGGCTCTCTACAAACTGAGCTACATGTATCTAGCCCTATTGTTGGCGGTCTCCCTATTTTGTCAATATCTTTGTTCGGGGGTGCCAGTCAGAAGCCATTCAACCTGTAACTGCCAGGTAGCCAGGTATCACCCAAGTTTACGATACCACCTGGGAAGCGGCAGCAGAGGGATCACAACTTTTTTTATTCCAAATATCAAGTAATAAACCACAAGGGAAATTGACTGGGTAAATTTAAAGTAATTTAGGGTTGAACAAAGGAAAGTTGGCAGAGCGGAATTTGAACCTGCGACCTCTGGATTAATGCGCTGGCGTTCTACCAACTGAGCTATCTAGCCTTCATGTTGGCGGTCTCCCTATTTTGTTAATATGTTTTTTTGGGGTTGCCAGTCAGAAGCCAATCAACTGTTCAATTTATTTTTCTCTAAACTAATTGTTGACATATGAAGCTGTTCCAAAACGAAAACACATGTATACAAAAACTTTCGCATTTGCCACGGACAATGCACAAAATACATGTAACGTTGTTTGTACATGGCTGAATGGAGATGAGATAATGTCGGAATGGCGACAACAAATCTTTTTTGTAGTTTTTAAGTTTTTAAAAACACCATTTATCACTGAGGGATTTTCTTTCGTGCAATGCCTTAAATGCCTTTAAAGATCTTAAATGAAGGCTTATAACTATCTAAATTTCAACGCCGAATCAGCCAAAAATTTGACCTAAGCTGTAGCATCTGTAATAAGTTTATAAGATTTATGGTTTATGAACTCAGCAGAGTCATGTCAGTGCAAGCCTGAATGTAATAGAGACCATTCATTTCTGTATAATCATCACCTTACACCTACATATGGTTTTATTAAGGGAATAAAAGAGTGGCGACAAGTTCTTAAACGGCCGTTTAAAACCGGCACGGCCACGACCCTGCAAGGTTTTAAACGGCCGTTTAAGAACGAGTCCCTACTCTTTTATTCCCATTCATAAATGCTCTTTTGTTAAAAAACGAAAATAAATTACAAGTAGGACAATCTGTGACAATCTGTTTGTTTAGCAAAGTTTCGAAGTTTGTACATTTTCAAAAACTTTTGTAAAATTCTGTCTTGTGTGCGTTAAGTTGTGTGTACCCGCGTGTACAAAAATATTACGCGTGGGTACTAATAGCTATATATTGCGTTCTGCGTAAGTAAATTGGCGTAAATGAGCTTGCGCGCCCAACACGCTTAGCCAGCCGGTCTTAAACAGAAGTCTTTATCAGCCGTTGAAACACCCCCATGTGACGTGCTCTCCACCAATAGGAATAGCGAAACTGTCTGGGGTATTTATGAATGTTGATTTTTTATATATTTATTTCAATTATAGTAATTAATCACAAGGGAAACTGACTGGGTAATTTTTTTTAACATTTTGGGTCGAACAAAGAAAAATTGACTAGAGTGGGATTTGAACCAATGACATCTGGATTAACGTGCCGGCACTCTACCAACTGAGCTATATATCCAGCCCTATATGTTGGCAGTCTCCCAATTTTGTCGATATATTTGTTCGGGGGTGCCAGTCAGAAGCCATACAACCTATTTAATTCAAATAGGCAGACGCAGCCCAAGCTATGGTGCCCAAGCCCTAGCCCAAGCTATGGTTTCGAAAAAGAGCCTATGACCGTCCAAAATTTGGTGTGTAACTGTGCACAATAAAACAACATCAGTTGCCTATTGGTGTAGCCCTAAACCAACAATAGAGGGCCGAGTAATCAATTTCACTGGAGCAGTATTGGTTTTTATTCTCAGACGGCTGTGTTTTCTCAAAAGTGTTTGCATTGAGCCAGTACACACTGATGATTGCCTATAAAGGAAAAAAAACCCACATCCAGCAGTAGCCCATGGGTGCAAATAGTGAGCTGTCAAACTTGACTGAGTTGAACACTGCCTTTGCATCTCGGCATCTGTCATTACTGCCAACATTTACGGGCAACCACTTATCACAACAACTCTGGGGAATGTTGAGTGGGCATGGAACCGTCTCAAAACAGTTTCAAAACTCCTGAACAAAACAGTATTTTTGTCACATTTCATGTGTAGTAGAAATTGTTTTCAAAAATCGCAACTTATCGTGGGTAACAGCCCCATCTTGTGACATCGATTATCTAGAATAAGGGGCATATTTTTTGGAAGGAATATTCTCATTGGTCAGAATCCCATCCCCGCTTTTTCTTGCCAATCTTCTTTGCAGACAAAGACGATATTCACTACATCGATGTTAAGTTGTCGCAGGTCAAGCACCCACCACCTGCCTTGCCTCCCCAGCCCAAGGGATTGACGACCGAGGAGGTGGTTCGGAGACATGTTGTCCAATCGATCATCGACAGTGAACGATCTTACATGCTCTCTCTCCAGAGACTCATCCAGGTTAGTTTAACCTTTTCCCAACAATTTGTAAAAAAAGATGTTATTCTTTGAAGCCTTTTTTTTCTTGTTGTGAAATGCTGGGGATTATGGCAAGATTCATGGGCCTCTTTTTGTTTTTGAAAACAAAAGGATACTGAAGGAAAAAACATGTCCAATAATGATTAAAGGCAGGGTATACTTTTGGTAATTGTCAAAAACTAGTATCCTCACTTGGTGTATCCCAACATATGCATAAAATAACAAACCTGTGAAAATTTTGGCTCAATTGATCATCGAAGTTGCAAGAAAATAAGGAAAGAAAACACACCCTTGTTGCATCAAATTGTGTGCTTTCAGATTCAGATTCAAATGTTCGGTTGAAAAATTTCCTCTTTCTTTAAATCTACATTACTTCAAAGGGGGTTGTTTCTAACAATGTTTTATAATATCAACAACTCTCCATTGCTCTTTACCAAGTAAGTTTTCATGGTCAATCATTTTTAGAGTAATTACCAAAACATTTTTTGTAGGTCAATTTAAAATAAAGATCTATATACTCAGCACTTTTTGGTTTCATTTTATTAATTCTGGTTGTGAAGCCAAGGACTCTCAGTGTGTAATGCAGTAAACAAAAGTATATATTTGTGTCGCGTCGTGGCCGAGCGGTAAACAGCACCAGACTCAAGCTCTGCTGTTTCTGATCAGCAGAGTGTGGGTTCGAGTCCTGGTCTTGACACTTGTGTCCTTAAGCATGATAATGTATCATAATTGCTGTGTCCTTAAGATTTGTCCTTAGGATGGGATATTAAGCCGTAGGTCCCGTGTACTAGGATTGGTAGTGCATGTAGAAGGATCCTGAAATCTTATCGTGGAAGAGTAAGGGTTAACCCCAGTGTTTCTCATTCACATAGCAAGCACCCTTGTTTACAGGTTTCCTCAGGCTTGTGAGCTACAGTAGGTTCACTTATGAGGCATCCTTGGTTTCATTACCAGTAATATATAATAATAATTGTTCTTTGTCCATAATGCAAAGAGTGCATCATTTTCAATGCCCTGAGTTATTTCCCCCCCGTAGGCGTATGAGAAACCTCTCTTGGACAGCAACCCACCTCTGCTTGAGAAGGAGAAGGTTCGACTGATCTTCTACCGAGTCCGAGGGATCTACCAGTGTCATCTCATGTTCCAGATCGCTCTATCGAGTCGAGTCAAGAACTGGGACTCGTCAGATCAGATTGGAGACGTCTTCGTTGCATCGGTAACGGAAATCTTATCTCCCAACTCATTTTTCCTTAGTGTCCCTTACCAAAAATTCCAATTCAATTTTCCAATTGGAACCAATTGGAATTTTTCCAATGTTGTGTTTTGGCACAAAACCAATTGGACTCAATTGGATTCAGTTTGAATTTTTTTTTCCAACTGAACCCAATTGGACTTTTTCCAACTGGACCCAATTGGTCTCAATTGGGAAACTAAGTTTCCAATTGGTAGAAACGAATTCCAACTAATTCCAAATCAATGTAATCAAGCCAACTGGGTCCAATTTGATTTCCCATTGGACTAAGTTGGGCTAAAATTTTATTCCAATTAGAAATTCAGTATTCCAATATACATTTTGTAAACCAAATCACACCAACTCAATACCAACTTAATCCAATTCTTTACAACTGGGTATCCAATTAGCATGAATTGGTAATTTTGGTAAGGGGTTAGGTTCTTGTCGTTTTCACAACTAAGTATTGTAAGGTTGTATCCAAATTGGCGGCTTCGACTACGGCTATGGCTGGATCACCATGTCATCATGCGTTGAACTATAAGACGTCCTTAGCAACACCCTTACCAACAGTCGTAGCCGTAGCTGCCAATTTGGATACGGCCAAACATTGCAGTTTCCAATAGATCAATAGATTATCAATGCATAGATTATGTATCCAGACAGCCCTGAAAGAGAATTTGAATTACAATAGCAAGGACGTCATAAACATTAACTTCCACTTGATCCAATTTTTTCCTTGCAGTTTTCCAAAGCAATGGTATTAGATGTGTACAGTGCCTACGTTAACAACTTCACCAATGCAATGGAAGTGGCCAAAAGAGCAGCCAATCAGAAGCCAGCATTCAGGGACTTTATTGAGGTGAGCACCCATGTCTGGTACCCTGTCACCCTTCAGCAGCAATTTTATTTTTTAGATGTTATCAAAATTTAAAAATAATGCCATTTTAAAATAGGGTAGTTTTTTTATTGTATTCTGATAAGTTTGACGAGTGTGTTAAAATGCCCTACTTTCGTGATTTAATTTTAAAAATAAAAATAAGCAAGTACACATTGGTTTAAGACCCAGACGTTTCTTTCAATTTTTTGTCCCCAGTTTTTGTTAATGCTTTTACCAGACATGTCTAAAGAAATGGTTAAAATAAAAAATAAAATATTTTTAGGTCTTACTCACATCGAAATTGACATTTCATAACCAAGCCTCTTTAATCAACAAGGCAAATCTTAATTTGACGACATGATATAAAAATAGTTGCTGTGTCTAAAGCCTTGACTTTGTATTTCTAATAATCTATTTCCCTTGAAGCCACTTTATTACTCTTTCATTTGATGTACAATTTATTTTGAAAACTATGGTGAAAGGTCAGTTAAACCAGCGTATAAATTAATTTTCTTTATCGCAAAATTAAGGAAAATAAACAAAATCAAAACATTGCACATTTTGTCAATCGGCCACCAACAGCCAAGATATTTTGTGAATTTTTCTCCTTAACATGATAGAGTGTCTACTTGGCAACGAAAATAAAATAGCGCAAAAATCCCGCAAGATCACCTTTCTGAAAATTCGATCATTTTCGCCGGCATTGTCATCAGAAAACATCAGCTGAGAGTGCAAAAAAGAGCGCCCTCTGTTGAAAGTCCATGAATAAGGGAATTCCCTTATAGTTAACGTCCGTATATCGTAAACGTACTACACGTGTACAAGCAGTTGCTTTTTACAGAATTGGTTTATAAAAATAAAGTGACATTTCACAAAGGTATTTATCTTAAGTTTTAGATGTTCACGTTACACAGCTAGGGGCTGAAATTTTCTCATAAAATTGAAGAAGAAAATAACTTGTTCGTAAACAAATTATATGGGGCTAGACATTAATTTTTATTCAAAATGTCATGTGATTAACTATGAATTGTCACATAGCAAACTTTTACTTTTGGAAAAGCTTATTCTTCTTTCATATAATGGTTTGGGTACATAATATAATACCTTTTCGATGAGGGTATGGAATGCCTGTCCATTCATTAAAAGGGCTGGCTGTTCCAATTTCATGAGGTCTTTCCTTTTATTATTTATTCATATTTTTTTTCTGTAAATACAAGATGGCTGAAGCAAAACACAAAGTCCCACCAAAACATGAAGTCTTTAATATCTAAATGTAAAGCGCGGACACTAGGCTGCAAGCTTCACAAATACTGTCTGAGAGATTATAAACATGTGTGATCACCGATACTATCTCACATAAAAGCCAAGGGAAATGTCCAAGACGAACCATGACATTTTTATGAAAAAATTGCTCTCAAGAGATGAAATGGCATCAAGAGGACCCCTTTGTACAAAAAGGATCTGAAGCAGAACTATTTGACTTATTTGCCCGAAAATAATTCTGCCAGACGAAGTGGGCCCATTCCAGCAGTTCAGACGAAATAATTATTGATGAAAGTAAAACCTGATATTAGAAAATTGGAGTGTCCAAACCTCAGTTGATGAATTTTTCATAAAACAACGTTGTTCACTCGGGAAAAAACTACTATTAAAATGTTTCTCAAGGTAAACAAAACTAACTAATGTAACTTTTGTCCTCTCCCTCAGACTCGGCAAGTCAGCAGCATTGATCGTCTGAGCCTCTATGCACTCATGCTGAAACCTATTCAACGCTTCCCTCAATTCATCTGTCTTCTCCAGGTATGAGCTATCTAAACAAATAGTTAACATTAATATTGTGTGCTGCCCTCTATTGATGGAGATCTAACAATGACCGCCATCTTGGAATTCACTCGTCTCTTGAATCTGTATTTTGGTGGTGCAGGTGCAAACCGAAGAACTTCTCAGCGACGAAAGAAAAAAGAATCACTGAAAAGATCCAAAATGCCAAACACCTACGGAGTGTTTTGGGTTTACAGAACACACTGAGGAAACAAATACCAAGAACTTGAACCTTGTTCCTCATCCCCCCCCCCCCCACCAACTTAAGAGTCTGGTGCAGGTTCTGGTTACACTATAAAAAAATGGTTAGAGATGAACTTTAGGTGCTGCACTGTATTGTTTATTACCAGTATTTCGTCATTGTAGGTCAGCCAGTACCTTCAAATGAGAATTTACCAGATGAGCATTTTGACTCCTTTATTCTCCAGGATCTTTTAAAGCGCACTCCTCTAGGCCATGCAGACCGCATGCCTCTGCAGCTGGCGCTTACCAAACTAGAGACGTTAGCAAGCGTCTTGAACGAGAGGAAACGTCAGAGCGAGCAACGATACGCCGTCAAGCAACTCATGAAATGCCTCAACGTCAAATTCTCCAGCAAGGTCAGTTTTAAGCCTGGGCGATTAGTGAAATACACTACTCGAGTAGTCACGCCTCAATTGACACTATCAGCGACTGGAGTCAGGTGACTCATAGTGGGTATACAATGTAAACAAACCAAGCAGCCACGCCCAGTGTGCGTGGAAAAGCGTGGCTTCTTCCGCACCTTCGGCAGAAGCACTCGGAAGCAGCCATGCTTGTCCACGCACACTGTTGCGTTGCGCACACTGTTGCGTCACACAACAGCCTCCAAACCAAATATCACGTATCTTCGCAGGCGCAAGATTGGGAGCTCGGGCTGAAATGTGAAGTATGTACTGAATGCCTTTTTAGTAAGCAACTCTTTTGATGCAACAATAGATCAGTGCAGACAATGACCATTGCTGTCAATGATAAAACAAAACATTGCTTATCGAAATGGTGCTTTACCTTGTGGTGCTATACGATCTCTGCTCCAAATAAACAGCAACATTGATGCGACACAACGAGTTAGCTTGCTGTTCAATGTCTTTGTCAAAAGATTCCCCTCCCATCTCCTGATGTTTTTACTCTCAACATTTTAACGGTGATGCCGATTACCACCCGAAAATTTGTGACCTTTTTAAAATATTCTTTAATGTCATAACACCAATAATTAAATCTGAAATTGAAGTATACTGTTACTCTGGCAACCATTGTAACTGTTTTAATAATGTAGTATTTGAGGTTTTACATTAGAGTTAACACAAATTCAAGTATTTTTGTAGCAAGCCATCTGGGATACCGGTTCAATTCCGAGAAGAATGAGGCAATTTGTTTCTAGAAAAAGCTTTGAAAAACCTATTGGAGTAAGAACTGTGGAGTACTAACTCTGGTTCTAATACAACTCTTGTTTCACTATGACTCTGGTTCCAATATAACTCTAGATTCCAATATATCTCTGGTTCTAATACAACTCTTGTTTCACTATAACTCTGGTTCCAATATAACTCTAGATTCCAATATTACTCTAGATTCCAATATAACTCTGGTTCCAATTTAACTCTGGTTCCAATATAACTCTGGTTCCAATATAACTCTGGTTCCAATATAACTCTAGACTCCAATATAACTCTGGTTCCAATATGATTCTGGTTCCAATATAACTCTGTTTCCAATATAACTCTGGTTCCAATATAACTCTGGTTCCAATATAACTCTGGTTCCAATATAACTCTGGTTCCAATATAACTCTGGTTCCATATATACATGTATGGTTCCAGTAAGAAGACAGTGGCTACATGTGACCTCAGTGCAAGGGTTTCAATAGAGTCATCTCAGGAACCATGGTCATGGATCAAAGTTAGCCTAAAACCTGTTCAGAGGATTACAATTTGACGATGGTACGTTTTTTTTTCTCCACTCCTAAACAGTTCAAACATGACAGAAGCCGATGGCTGATCAGACAAGACGATATGCTTCAAACTGTAAGTCATTTGACACATTTCTACATTTTCACTGAGTTTGGTTTCATTGTGGTTGCAGAAAATTTCTCAAAATTCAGAAATGAATATGAACAAACACTCTTTTTAAAAGTTATTACTTTTTCCAAAGACCTCGTTCAGTAGTTTTGTGTACTAACTTTTTACCTTTCACGAGCTTGTGGGTCAAATTACAGAAGCTACAACAGATATGAAACAGGCAAGTTTTACACACATCTGAATTGGACACCCGTGTTTGTTTTAAGAGCCTTCAACTCTTTCCTGATAGCATACACATCTTTTGACGACAGAGTACACACAAAAAGCACTCAGGTCTGAGCACAAAGGCCAATTGTTATAAAGCTGTAGTTTTGTGCATGTTCACCCTCCATACCAAAGCTTACAATGGTTGGAAATAGAAAGATCCAACCTTTTCAAAGGAGGTATAATTTATTTACTCTAATTTGTTTTTCTTGCTGGTAGCATTCTTAAATTGATGTAATTTACTTATTTGATATATATATGTATATATATAACTGAACTTTGACCTTTCCATTTAATAATCTGACCCTTGACCCCTTTCTTCTCATCCCTCCGGCTGTTGACGTTTTTATCATAGAGTGAAGTGAGTACCAGCAGATGACGAGTGTTGAACTGTAAAACAGAGTCATTGAGTTTTGAGTTGACTCATTGTGTGGAACTATTGAACTGAGTTGTTGAGTTTTGAGTAAACTTTGTCAGCGGAACAAGGGTTGTTTGGTTAGCCCTTTGCTGTAAACATTTTCACTAACATTGTAAACTAGATGTAGCAAAACCAAAGACTCAAAACTCAAAGATTCAAAACTCAATGGCCTCCCCTAGTCCAGAATTTCACATTGTACAGTCAGTGATTTTCCCACGCTAACAGAGAATAGGCAGAATCCACAGGGGTGAAAAAATCACCCATCATACCAAAACAAATCGCCAAAATATGCAAACTAAAAACCATACAGTACATGTATGTCATCATTTGCACTTCCCTGGCAGAGTTGAAATTGTAGATTCATCGGACAAGAAAAAGAAATTATAAATATGAATACAAATAGATTTTGCTTTTGAGTTATCATTCATGTACAAATCACTATCAGCATAGCCTTTATAAGCATGGCTGTCTCGCAGTCCTTGCTGTCTAGAACACTTAGAGGTAGGGTCATAGATTAGCAAGTACTCCAAAAATTAATGACCATAAAAACTTACTTGGTGAGAAGCACTGCAGCTGTTGATAGTATAAACCATTTTGAGGGAGGATTCCCTTTGAAGTAATATGGTTTGGATAATTTTTCACCACAAAACACTTGAACCTGTAAAACGATTCATGCATGAATCGTTTCTCAGATTTCTGAGGGTTGGTGTCTGTTCGCGAATGCTGCGGCCAGAGTTGCAGTTGGTATCCGCTGTCACCTCCCTAAACGTGGATGGATTCAACATTCTTGTGAAAATACCATGACAGTTTTTGCTGATTTCTTCAGCAAGTAGATACTGTTTTCAGCTGAAACTTTCTCACACGACTTTTATTGTTTCTTTCTTTATAATTTTGCCTATAAAGCAGCATTACGATGACAAAAACCAATCTATGACCCTACCTTTAATAATGAGCGTAACATATTTTGGAACAAAAGGCTCTGATAATCCAGTCTTTTATGGCTTTTTCTTCGCTGAAAACGATAAAGTGGAATTCTTCAGTCTGATTTCAGGATAAAAAACAAATAAATAATTAGATGTTCTCTTTTCTGGAAAAAGTGGAAAATCATTGGCCTAGATAAGTTTGCATGCTCCAATCCCCAACTATGGATATTGTCATGTTGTGATTGTAAACTAAAAACGCTAAAAACTTAGCGGTATCAATGTTTTAAGAGTAACACTCTCTGTGTCTTTACAATAGAGCTACATAATATTGACTACAGCGCCAACTTGCCCTGCTCTTTAAAGCAGAGGGAGCATCCATGTTTGTCTACAAACCTATGTAAAACCTTGAAATTTTGTCGGGCTGTTGAACGACTACTTGCATACCTTGCATATCAATGATAATACTCGGTTCTTATACATAAATGGCACTTTTCAAACCCAAGGGCGTCCCAAAGCGCTCATTGTTTTTTCAAACAGGTATGCAGAGCTACGTTTGGAATTATAACACCGATTTTACATGTACATGTACATGTAGCACCTTATGGTTTGCAAGGTGCTGTGGTGCTAACTTAATGCAGCCAACCATGCCAGAAACACCGGGGAAAATCCCCTTCTCTTTACGATAAGTGCACTTGGTTCTTTTACGTGCATTGCACAACACATGGGACCTACGGCTTAACGTCCCGTCCGAAGGACGCAGCAATAATGGTTAAGTGTCTTGCTTAAGGACACAAGTGTCATGACCGGGACTCGAACCCACTCTCTGCTGACCAGAAACCAGTGCTGGAGTCCAGTTCGCTTTTACCGGTCAGCCACGACACGCCATAAATGCTGTTATTCTATATGTATGTTACAGAATCTATAAATTGAATGCATGATCAGTAAATGTGCCTACTTTTGCGCACATAACGCACATCAAAATATGCAGTTTTAACACGAACATAAATTCTATGAGAAAGGAATTCAGTCGGCAGTCAAGCACATGCCTTACACAATGTCTGCGTCCAGGGTGCTTTCTGCATGTGGAATCAAGTGGTAGCACTCCAGTCAATTTATGTTGCACTATGGTCTGTACTCAAAATGAATGCTTTGTTTGTGTGTTCCATTTGATGTTGTTAATCATGGTGTAATTGTAGTAACTTTGTGTCGTGTGCGATACTAAAAAATTATACCTTGGCATGGTTGGCTTGTGCGTAAAGCACTCGCCTCTCACCACTGTGGCCCTGGTTCGATTCCTAGCTAAGACTATGTATGTGAATAGAGTTGTGCTCTGGTTCTCTCCTATGCCATGAGGGTTTTTCTCTGGGCCCTCCGGTTTTCCTCCCTCTGGAATAATCAAACACTTTCAATCTAAGGCTTTGCTTCGTGTTACACAGGTCGATGTGGCTGGCTGCCAAAGGCAGCCTTGCATGCCTGCGGCTCAACCACGTTACAATTCAGCTTCTCAGCTGTGAGTAAGGATAATTAGCCTCCCAAAATATTATTTATTATACCTTCATAGGGTGGTTCCCAGGGAGGCTATATTTGTGCTTACATGCTTTATGAAGTTGGGCCCGGAGTATTGACAACCCACACCCTGTGTCTCAAGCTAACACGGGGCCGGCTACTACCCCCCCTCCCCCTTCTATTTAACCCTGACCCTAAATCTTTCACCAGGCATGGTTGTAATGTAACCCCCCCTTTACCTGTTTACAGCTATAAACACCATGTGGGCGTCTGTCAACTTTGTGGTCAGGTGATGTCAATAATAACGCCCGTACTAAAAGCATGCAGCACTTTGCAGAATGAAAAAAAAAAAAACTAAGATTATCTTACCAGATACAGCTATTAAGTTAAAGATCTCGGCATGATGGGGGGGGGAATGCCTTGTTTACTAAGTAGCGGGTACTCTTAACTATTCTGTCGCCAAAAGAAAACCCTTGTGACAGCTGTAAATAATGCCATCAGTGCGCTGGTACCAAGCTCAAGCGTTTGTTGTGCGTAGTAAACATTATTGGTCGTACTAGCTTACATGTTCCTTGGGGTTTGAGAAAACTGAAAATGCATGTTTGGTGCGACACCAAAGTAATACACACACATAGTTTGAATAGCAGAAGAATCTTCATTTTATTTGAAGTCTCATTAGCATCATGGAGTAATAAAATAAGAAAATGCCAATAAAATTAGACAGCAAATATTGTCATAGTTGTCTCCAGCTATTTGAATGATTGCATCCTATGATCTGAGCATGTTATTATATAAATGCATCATACAAATATAGACTTCTACATGTTTTTCAGTCAAATTAGGCTCTTGAAGTCATCCATGGAGCGTAGTGAAAACTTGGGGAAGCTGAAAGTAGGAATCGATATTCCTCTTAAAACAGGCTTGGTCTTGGAGTTTGATCATGGAGATGGGAGTCTTATATCCTGAACATCTGACGTCACACTTTGAGGCTCGTGAATAACGCCAGATACCTGCCTTGTGCGCCTGGCCGGATCCTGCCAGATGTACCTTTGACCTCACATCCATTTCACACGGAGATTCGCAGTCAATTTACCTATACATGTACACATAGTGAATAAAACAACATTAAATGCATACAATGTACAAACATTATGAAAACGCTGTATGAAGATGATCAAAAGTGCAAGCTGACAAACTACATCACCTCGGACCAATCATAACACAGATATGGAAAGCTTACGTCACTGCACGTTTATCCAATGAAATCATTGTATCCAATGAAATCATTGGGTCTGTAAGACCAGTGCCTGTCTTTATCCGCAAGGATAAAGACAGGGGACCAGTCTAGGGGTTTTACTGCTTTGTGTTCGAGACAAATCAGTCGTTTGTTTTCACCACACTTGATTGGCCTTTGGTGAATTGGGTCAGTATGCTACAAAATGCAGCAAGATTTGACTCAGTCCCATTCACCAATCTTAGTCTTGGTAAAGGGCATGTCCTGTTTGGTCAATTTGACCAATTCCATTGTGCAAATACTATCTACCCTTTCTGAAATTTAAACTAAATTGCTATTTCATTGTTGTTGTTTGGTGTTCTTTATCAGAGATGCTACTTTTCCTGATTTACCCGGATTTTTAAATAAACCTCAACTTCTGTTTATTCAAAAAAAGAAAAAAAGAATAAGGCTATAATTGTTTGGCCTCTAAAGCAAGTCCGCTTTGCAATAAGCGATTTTTGCTGAAAATATTAGTTTATATCGTAAATGTCGTAATTTTCCTCTTTTTACGGCTCGGTGAGTTGTATGCCTGACTTGAACTTAAGTGCTCGACGGTGCTACTCTTTTTGGGAATTCAACGTTGGCATCTCTGCGATGATTGCTCTGCGATAATTTGTCACAATGGTTACCACTCGCGACATTCATTCAGTAGTGGCTTTCTGCTTTTGTCTAAGGAAAAATAATTTTCAGGGTTGTTTTCGTTACCACAGTGGCATCTCTGCTTTATTGGTTTTATTTGCTGATACATTTTCTCAATAGGAATAATGGTTTGAAAATAATTGTGGAATCATTCCTGGTATATTTACGACAGAAGTATACAGAAAGAAGTCTGTAGGGGATTTAACACTAGAACTATTTAAATCTAACCCAAATCTCTATTTAACCCCCCCCCTTTCCATACTTACCCGTGAGAAAGCGCAACAGTGATTTGAAATTAAAAATGTTAAACTCAATTCAATTCAACATGTATTTCCATGTTGATGAAAAAAAATGAACAAATTTAAAACAATTATTAAGATCAAAGAACTGATTGAAAAAAAAACTCCTAAATAAGTAAATGTTCAGCTTTCCCTACCCCTCCTCTACCCCTCTGTCCCTCTTTCACCTGAATGAGTAATTTGCACATTTTGTCTCGTCTGTTGTTGTCGTTCCCCTGATTCATTAGCATAATTTATGCACGAGTAAACAAATAGACTTGTTAGCATGTTTCGAAAAAGAATGGTTGTGGTTTAATTGGCATGGTGTACGGATTATGGGCATGATAATCAGGGGATTAGAAACTGACTTAATCCTCACTCCCTCTCTCCTTTTGCCCTTATCCCTCTTTACAACCCTACCCCCCCCCCCAGCCCCTTTCACACTAGTCTATTTTCCAGTGGCATCCACTGGGAATAACGGCCGTCCCTTTCACATTTTTATCGTTTACCCCGGGTCTACCCCGGCAAATGGGCATACCCGGTGAAATAGCCACCCCTGCTCCGGAGTAGGGGTGAGTGGTAAAACTCTGGGGTTTGTTTAATCCCAAGGGAATAACTGCTCACTGGGAAATGGAAGCAGGTTTTACCTTCCAGTTTTCGTGGATAGCTAAGAAACACAGCGTAGTTTGATCTTAGGATGAAACGTGCAACTGGAAGCCTGTGGATTAAAATGAATGGCAATAAAAACCTACTTGGTTAGAAGTACAGCAGCTTTCGATAGTATGAAGCAATTTGAGAATCATTTCACTTCAAAGTAATGTGGTTATGGAAAAAGATTTAACTTTTTATCCCCCAAAATTTGAATCTGAGATACGTTTCTCAGAGTGTGTATACCAATTACGGATTATTCTTCCTGCGTGGACATAACCACTCCGGATTTTCGGCGATATCTCAAAAACACGACCACCTTTTGAAATGAAATTTTCATAGGTTAGTTTTGTTGTATGTCTACATTTACATATGTGACCCGCTCTGCAAAAAAGGCCCGTAAGTCGCGCGATGCCGTTTCACGTAACAGGCTCGTCAATGTTGAAAGGGTGAAAACAAATTGTTGGTGTTGTATTTTTTTTTATTCCATTTTTGACATCGTTCATATCCACATTTTCATAATTTGTAAGATTGGATGTTTATTTTGATCAATAAAGATGGAAAAAATCGTGTTTTGTGTACATGTATTTCATGGTTTGTACGACCGGTGTCAGTGGATTCCGTTGAAAGTTGCGTTTTTTTACACATCTGTTAGGACATTAATTGGAACCCCCCTATTACAAATTTGGTATCATCTGAAAGCTGAGGACGTTGGCTTTCTGTTTGTAGACATAGAAAAGGTTAGAGGTCAAATGCAAAAGCAAGGACGGTAATTTTCTGACATGAAGACAAACAGCGCTTGTTACTAGGGGCGTGAATCTTTTCTGTGACGTGTACGCAGTGTAGTGCACCGATTGGTCAATGCACGCATCGTCGAGCTTGCGCTTGCGCTGTGAATGGGATTCGTTGTTTATTCACTGTCATGTGACCGTCATGTGACTGTTTATAGTGCGCGTGCCACGCAAAAACACAGCTTGCGCATGCGCTCTGAATGGAATTCGTTGTTTATTCACAGGTGACTGGCATGTGACTGTATGTCGTGCCACGCAAAAACACAGCGCAATACCTGTCAACTGTTAATGTTCAACTCAACTAACTTGTCTTGCTCTGAGCGAAAAGGTTTTCTACTTTTATTTACTATTTTAGCCAACAGATTTTGTAAATTTTTAGTGAATTATTTGCTTAAGTATGGGTTCAAAGGATCAGTGTCTGGCTGAGGCTTTGAATGATCTCCGTGATGCCAATCTTGTCAGGGAGGAGAGAGCATGGTTGGCTTCGTGAAAGATTACTTCGTTAATTTCCGATGTGAATGACGATGTGGAATCAGAATCCGATTCGAAATCTGATTCCACATTGCCATCTTTAGCATTTTTAACCCAAAGATGGTTTCAAAATTGATTAATCAACTTCAATTTGCAATAAGAAGGCAAACTATGTTGGTTGTGCTAGATTTTCTTTTTAAATATTGAGGTTTAAAACTTGTGTATTTTTTTTTTACCAAAACTAGAATTTGTTACCCCAAAAAACTAGGTGTTAATCACGAAATGCAAGCCAACTTCAGAGTTTTATTAAACAGCCTAAACTTTGTAGAAATAATCAGCTTTTTGTTTAAAATGAATAAAAGGCGGAAAGGTGTTTTTGTTAATTTTTCCCAAAAAGCTCTTGTTTGCACCCAAAAATACATTCATTCATGGGTTTTTTTATGACCCAGTGTGCATTTGTTTAACAAAGAAATAGCAACATTCCCTAAATTGTACTAAAATCTTCGAACTAATGCTCAAGTGTGTGTTTGCTTTTAAAAAATTTGAGGGAAAAAACACAAGAAATAACACAATATGCAAATTAGTTTTAAAATAACGATATTGTGCATTAAAAGAAATAAAACAACTTACGTAGTACTTATAAAGTCATAACAAACACTTGTTGAAAATTTCAGACGAATAGGTCACCGGGAACATACTCGTTGCTAGGAACTTTCATAAGAACTGGTATTAAAATACTTTGAAACACACTGCAAAGTTTACAAGGCTGTTTCTTCATAACCTATTTTGACCAAAATGGCAATAATTTATATGCAAATTATGGTATAACTTTGGATTGCAAAATGCCACAGACTTCTAACATACACCAAATTAAAGCTGAGAAAAAGACCTTTCTATCCATGTATCGAACTCCAAAATAATTTTTTGCACCATAAGGGCCATTATTGCAGAGCGGGTCACATATAGGATTAAAACAATCGAACAGTTCCAAAAACCAAAGGTATACTTTCCCTTTAAGGACCCAGGGATATGCATGCGAGGACAGTGTGAAAGTGCGCCGGGGTAACCGTGGGTTAAAAAGTTCTCAGCACCTCCCGAGGTTGTATTCCATGGGGATAAGAAGTACAGTGTGAAAGGGGCTCTGTAGTTAGAGACCAGCCCATAAACTTCAAGACCTCCACTCCTTGGTATCTCAACACCTAAATGATTGGACTCTGATAAGATTGGTATCAGCCATTTTGAGATATTGCGGACACATTACTGTAACACTGTTTGGTTTGGGTAAATTTGTCTGTATACACCCAAATCCTACAGTGCACTCCTATAGTGTCCACCATATCTCAAAAAGGCAAATGCCAGGCCCAATGATCAGCTGTTGTTATTGGGCCTACAGTACCAAATCCTATCAAGTCAGACGACTTCCTGAAGAGGGTTTCGCATGATAGACTTAGTAATTTGTTATCCCTGTTTTGTTTTGACTAGACTTACGACAGCCAAGGGGAGTTGATTAAATGCAAAGAGAGGCGCCTCTTCATGCTGAACGATCTTCTTGTTTGTACAACTGTTCTATCAAAGTGAGTAACCCCATCCTGTGTTGTGTCGTGGCCGAGCGGTCAAGCGCTCTGGACTCAAGCTCTGGTGTTTTTTGATCAGCAGAGTTTGGGTTTGAGTCCTGGTCTTGACTCTTGTGTCCTTGACACTTACATGTAGCCGTACGTATTATGTGTTGTGTAATGTACGTAAAAGAACCCAGTACACTTTAAGAGAAGGGGTTCGCCCGGTGTTTACTGGTATGTTTGGCTGCAGATTGCGCCACAACCCTTTGTAAACCGTTACAAGGTGCTATGTAAATAAATGGGTCTTATACTTCAAACATAGCTCCACATACCTTGTAGACCAAGTAACCCTCGGCTGTGATAAAGCGCTATATAAGAATTATGTATTGTCATTATCATTATCCTGGCATTTTCAATATGAGCAACTCACAATACAGTGCTCCCTCTACATTTTACTCTGGAGAGACCTGTCCAAAAAGTGGTCGACTGAAAAAATCACTCTCGCAACTCTGCGTCGCCTTGGCAGTTTGGGTCTTTGAAAATGGCCGACATGAATGTGCAAAACATTCATTAGCCTCCCCCAAAAAATGCAGTTTTAGGGAACATCACTCGTGTAATTTTCGGTACGTCTTGCTGCTGACTGCATGCAAATCACGAACGAACATAAACGACCGAGGTTTGTGCTGTGGGCCATGCGCAATTAATAAAAGCTTGTCAACCTTTCTCTTTTGATATGCTGCGAAAATGGCCTCTCCTGGGCCAACTGTGGGGGCGCACTGTATTGTAATATGCCCGTATTTAATGCACTTGTGTTAGTTGGTTGTCAATGAAAAGGCAGTTAGAGGAAAGTTTAGCAATTCATTAACACCCCCTTTTTTAAATGGTTTATCCCCAACAGAACCTCCTCCCCAGGTCTCTCACCTGGTTCTGATATGCCGAGGTGTAAGCACAAATGGAGCGTACCACTCGGTGAAGTGGAGATTATCGAGCCATCGGGCGATTCGGGGGCAGAAGTAGAGGTTTCCCAAGAGCCTGGGAAGATGACGATCACAACGCAGCAAGCCGAAGAACACGGTGAGAAAAGCAGTCAAGGTGGTTACTTTTTAACGTTAATTTTTTTGCAGTGGATTATCTCACTTGGTAATGGCCGTACCCAGCAGTACCTTTGCAGAATTGGTGCAGCTACTTCTGATCTGTGTGTGTGCGGAACCAACCAGACTATGAACCACCTAATCCAGGAATGCACAATCTTCGGACCCCCAGACGGTGCTGCTGGCCTGATGACCCTTAATGATGACACTATTAACTGGCTCTCCTCGGACCTGCCAGTCTATACATGATCTATAGTAACCACACAAACGAACAAATGATCTCATTTGGTTAAAGAAAGGGGAAGAACTGAATGTGATTTGAAGTAAACCCGATTTTAGAAATAAAACAGTTTTGAGTTTAGGCAGGATGTACCTGGTTTTGGCATGGAAAGCGTCACATGTAACAGACTTAGTACTGACCCAATTCACCTGACGTCATCATCACAATAATCTTGGTTGGGCCATTTTGGGAGTCACTGTCCCTAGTATGGGGTTTGAGGCATTGCATGGTGAGGTATCAATGTATGATGACATGGTGACTAGAGCAGGCTAGTTGAAACGTTGAGTCGAATTAAGAACTTATCCGTGGCAGTGAAGTTTAAACGAGAAGTCCCCTTGATCCACTAAGCGAAAGTAGTAGTCCCGGCCCAATTCCTACCTCCCCCCGGTAGTAGTTAATAAGCAGGACAGTTCTTTTAAGAACTAAGTAGTCTCCCGAATTCCGAAATCTACTCCGCAGCAGAAGAATAAATAGCAAGACAAGTTCTCAAAGAACAAATCTACACAGCAAAGTAGATATATACACCTGGTGTTACTGCAAACCGAATATACAATGTCCCTGTGTGTTAAACAGTGTAGTTGGCATTTTAGGCAAGGCGGCGTTTTTCAGGCTTACCATAATTTGTACGTGCAAATTGACTCCCACAATTGCAAGTCTGGTTGCCGTTGTTGCAAGGAGTCGATAGACATTTGTCGCAGTCCCCGCTGCTAAAATATAGGATTCGAACTGCCTCTAGCTACCGGGCAACCTCGGTGGTCTAGTTGGTAAGACATCTGCTCTAGATTGGCAAAGGTCGTGGGTTCGAATCCCACCCGAGTAATATGCCTGTGATTTTTTTCACAGGACTCGGGAAAGTACTGAGTATACAGTGCTTTACACACATCGGTGTACGGGTAAAACCAAATAACAATATTCTTTATCCTCGATGCAAATTTAACATCTATTAAATTAGACATTTTATTATCAGTTCCCAATTTGGCAAACCTCTGACTCTTTGTGGTGATATCTTTTTTTTCCTTCCCTTTTTTTCTCCAGATTATACCTATGCAGGGTCAGCCCGTCAGATGTACCAGGAACGTAACGACCTAATGCACGACATGGCAGTGGTCAGACAGATTGGTGCTCTGCTTACAACACTCAAGGTCAGTAGAGAACAAAATTGGACTTGGTCGCATCCAGGCTTTGCATTTGTTTTTCTTGACCAGACCGCCGAGCTAGCCAGCTGTATGCTTAACTAATGCGCACTAATTTTCACAAGCTCACTTACATGTATGTATACTCTAACGTGCCTTTAATCGAATCATGAAAATCACACTAGCCCTGCTAAGCTACCTTAGAAGCAGGTCTGACCAGCCCACAAGACTCTTGACTTGTGTTTGCTCTTGACTAGTGTTTCTTTTTCTTGATCAGACCGCCGGACTAGCCAAAATGCCAGTTAAAACACCTGACCATACCTGAGGACCAGGCAAACCTCCCTCAAATTTGTCCGGCTGACTCCTGTTTTTTCTCGAAGAGACCGCCGTGCTAGCCAGCTGTATGCTTAACTATTCCGCACTAATTTTTGCTAGCTCACCAAGTAAAAATACTTAATCACATCATGAAAATCAAATAGAATATCAGTGGGTACAATTTCACTAGCCCTGCTGGGCTACCTAAGAAGCAGGTCTGACCAGCCAACAACGGTCTTGACTAGTGTTTGCACGCCAGACTAGTGTCTAAATTGAGCCAAGCCATCAGTAACTCAGAAAACATGTTGTTGAAAGGACCCCCACAAGGGTGCTTGCGTCAACACACAAGCTCTGGTGTTTCTGATCAGCAGAGTGTGGGTTCGAATCCCAGTCGTGACACTTGTGCCCTTAAGCAAGACACTTAACCACATGCTTCGTCTTTCGGATGGGACGTTAAGCCGTAGGTCCCGTGTGTTGTGTAATGCACGTAAAAGTACCCAGTGCACTTATCGTAAAGAGAAGGGGTTCGCCCCGGTGTTTCTGGTTTGATTGGCTGCATATTGCGCCACAGCACCTTGTAAACCATTACATGGTGCTATGCAAAGGAATAGGTCTCATACTTCAATACGTAACTCCACTTACCTTGTAGGAAAAATACTGAGCGCTTTGAGACACCCATCGGGAGTATAAAGCGCTATATAAGAACTGCAATATTATTATTATTATTATACATGTATACAGTTAGTTCCGTGGCGTTTCGTGGCTTAGCGGTTAAGAGTACCGGATTTAAGCTCTGCATGTTTCTGATCAGCAGAGTCTGTACTGGGTTCGAGTTCCGGTTGTGGCTTTTGTGTCCTTGTGTCCTTGAGCAAGATACGTTACCATAATTGCTTTGTCCTTCGAATTAAGCCATAGGTCACGTGTACGAGGATTGGTAGTGCACATGAAATAAACCAGAACACTTACCGTGGAAGAGTAGGGGTTAACCCTGGTGTTTCTGGTTTAGCAAGCACCCTTGTTTACAGGTTTACTCAGGTTTGCAAGATACAGTGATTAGATAAACTTATGAGGCATCCTTGGTTTCATTATCAGAAATATATAATAATAATAGTAATAATAATAATAATAACATTTGTGCCACCTTGTTGCAAGAAGTTGCTTTTTTACAAGTAATGGGAAAAGGGTATTTAATTTTGAAGCGAACTGGTTAACTTGCCATTAATTTAATTTATTCTGATACAATTTTTTCATCATTGTTTGTTCAGGGTTCGTATGGCATGCTGACAAAGGACGACATCGCAGACTGGTCCGAGATCATCCAGAAGCTTATACATAAGAAGAGTCAGGACATCAGACAAGCTGATGTCAGTAAAATACAGCTCTCGCTACCAGCTGTTGCAATGTATGTCCTATGTCATATTTCAAACATTTTTAAAGAGGTCAAATTTAGTTTTTGTATGCACCCATTTTCCAATAGACTGTGCAAGTCTCGCACATATTTGAACTTCCGGGACCATTGTGGTCCCAACCATATGGAGATTTACGTGGGCAAGATTTTGTTTTGTCAATTATTTTAGTTTAACGTGGTTTATGACCATGAAAAATATATATGTTGTTGGGAATGTAATACTTAGTGATAAAAAGTAGGAAAGTAAAATCAATTCAACATCATAACGAAGAAAACCCGAGAATTAAACTTGACCTCAACTTCCGGTTGCTGCAAAAAATTAAGAATTTTGTGCTCATCTCCGATCACAAAACTTATGTAAACGCTTGTTTTGGATGCGCGATGATATTCGCCAGATGCTGTAATTGCAACGCGAAGCCTTTTCATAGCAGTCTATGGTTGTTGAGGCGTCAGCGTCCTCTATAAACTGCGTCAAGCGTTAATTTTACGCCCGTGTGACCATCGCAAATCCATGTAAGTGGTTTCTGAAAAGTTAAAATTGAATAAGCATCCTTGTCCCAGAGTTTTAATTTTGCCTCAATAATAATTAACACATTATTTGTGTATTTATTATAAAAACTAAAACTGATTTTATAAACATGTAATGAGTATTTTTGTTGTTCAGATTTTATCATTGAATATAATTTAAAACAAAGATTTGATTTCAGAGAAAAAAAATGTTCTTAGTTTGACGTGTTTTCTCGTTCCGATACGCGCGAGACTTGCACAGTCTATAGGTAGAATCCCTTTGAAAGTGGACAATATATTTTGTTATACCATGGTAATAGATTGTGAATTTTTATTGGTCGAGAACCAATCATGTGATGTGAAACAAAGACGCATGTACATGGCTCCGGGGAGCATGAGTGATGTAACCCCAGGGGATATATTTCCTTGATCGTGCCCACCGTTGGTCATTTCCAGCCTCTTGTACAATATTACAAATAGCCCTGGGTTCGAGGTTGTAATTACACTGGTACTAGGTAAATTGATATATACGTTCCTTGTGCGCTGTGCCATGGGAACCGTGAAGCAATACTTTTGTCAACGACCTGTTCGTCTGCTTTTTTAACTGTGCCAATATTGTCGTGACAATGTTGGAAGATGACAACAGATCGCCTCCAAAGAAGAGGAATTTATTACCATGGTATAAAAAAACAAGTGTTGCACGCTCTGTGATGGTGTCTTTTGGTTTTGTACACCATGGTCCCCATCACAGTGTGCAACAAATGTCTCTTATCTCACATCACAATGTAAAAATGCCATTGTATTTGATACCCTTCTAGCGCAAAAATTTGTAAACATAAAAAGACATCCAATGACGTCACATTTCAAAATTCATCTGTATTTTTTATTTTTTATTTATTATTATTTTTTTTTAGTTCATTCCCAAATGTACATGGTACTCTATCAAAATGGTGTTGAATTTGACCTTTTGACTGATGACAGTTTCCTGTGTTTAGAATGTACAGACCCATTTAATGTTGACAATCACTGACATCGTGTTTCAAATTTTGCTCTGAAAGCTTATAGAATAAAACGCCATTTTACATGAGGTTAGAGACTTGTAATATTTGCTCCTTTTTTATAAGGACTCTTTCTATATAAAACTAGATTGTAAGTGCATCAAAACAAATAGATTAGACCTTGGAGCACCTTCTTTAATTGCCTAAAGTTTTTACCCTACTTGGGTCGTTCTTAGAGACTCTACTACTGGGGTCGTTCTTAGAGACTCTACTACTGGGGTCGTTCTTAGAGACTCTACTACTGGGGTCGTTCTTAGAGACTCTACTACTGGGGTCGTTCTTAGAGACTCTACTACTGGGGTCGTTCTTAGAGACTTTACTACTGGGGTCGTTCTTAGAGACTCTACTACTGGGGTCGTTCTTAGAGACTTTACTACTGGGGTGGTTCTTAAAGACTCTACTACTGGGGTCGTTCTTAGAGACTATAGTACTGGGGTCGTTCTTAGAGACTCTTCCAGGGTGGAAACGTAAGGCCATTAACATTGTTTGCATTTACACCGTAGGTCAGTTTGGTTGGTAGGTAGTTTGCAATCATTTGATCACTTCTTAGTTGACAGTGGAATGACGTCGCTGCTTTGTCTATGAATGGGGTTGGGGTCGCCGCTATCTTTAGCAAATTCACTTTTGCTTTAAATGTTGTCATTTTATCGATGTCTGGATCAAATAGTAACCAAATTGTTATCAATTTTTCCTAACTGAACAGGGAGAAGCGAGTAACATTGGTGTTTGATGCAGTCAGCTCTAAGACCAAACTGGACTGGATAACGGCATTGGAAACAGCCAAACTTGCCTTGAGTACGTATTTTAAGCATTGATTTTAGACTTAAATGCTCTTTGAACTGTTACTGCAGTGCAGCCCTGATTGTCTGTTCCCTCAGAAATTTGGTTTTGTTTTAGAAACATAGATACTATGCTAACATGGGAACATTGGAAAATGTGAATTTAGGTCATGACCTTTACTTTGACCTTTTTTAGTGGAGTGGAAATAGGTCAGATCTAGCAGCCGTTTGCGGCCACTAAGGGCATTTTAGTGCAAACATTTTCCGGCTTAAGATCAATCTTGGAATGAATACAAGTGAGCAAAAAGTTTGGGGGGGGGGGTGCCCAAATTGTCATCTTGCAAAACCTGGACCCTATTCCATAGAGCTGCTTATAAAAGCAGTAAACTTTTGCTTAACAATTTTCTGCAAAGCAGAAATGAGCAGGATACCAGTCACAAATTGCACACGTGACATGGTAGTTTGGCTGGTAACCTTATTCTCGGAAGCAACATTTTGTTGTGCTACTTTTTGTACTTCAGCAGCTCTATGAAATTTGGCCCAGATCATAAATGCACTGTTGACCCATCATTCAGGAGACTGGAATAGAGTTATGGTAGGGTTAAGCAATGTACCATATTTATTTATTTATTTGTGTACAGAACCTCACAACAACCCTGGGTGGTACGCTCCGGAGGACAGCGATAGCGCCCATGCTGAGATGAACTACGGCGTACCACTTCTTATGACGGCCTTACCAGTATTCACTACCAGGCATTCAGCCAAGGTAACTGCCCCAGTCCCAGCTAAGAGGGAGGGGGGGGGGACACCTGTATCCATCAAAGATGGCTATATTTGGGCTGGCACCGGGTGGAACTAGGGTACCCAGACTTAAAACATCTAATTTTACCTGCTAGAGATTATTTATTTAGGGCCAGCTTAACCTACTGTTTGACCATTCAATGTGATATCATGTGGTGATTGCATCGTACACAGTACACAGTCAACCCTCTTACTGTCTGACCATTCAGTATCATCCACTGTGGTTTTGAATGATAGATAAACTATGCTAGTCTACATGTACAATATGACATCATGTGATGATTGCATATTACACAGTACACAGTCAACCCTCTTACTGTCTGACCATTCCATAACATCCACTGTGGTTTTGAATGATAGATAAACTATGCTAGTCTACAATATGACATCATGTGATGATACAGTACACAGTCAACCCTCTTACTGTCTGACCATTCATTATCATCCACTTTGGTTTTAAATGATAAATAAACAATGCTGACCTGCAAACTCACAAGGCACAAATCAAATTGAAAAACTTGAAATAAGAGGTGAACACAGAATTGATGTGATTTATTGGAGATATCCAAATTGGAGCGTGGAACCATTATTATGTCACAGCGCCCTCTATCAATATTTCTTTTGATCACCCCAACAGGTGCAGTGTGCTGCACTCTGCCCATTAGAGCCCTCCTTCTCCAGAAGCAAGCGGAAACGAACGATCGAGAGCGAGGCGACCAAAAACTGTCTCTGGGTCGTCAGCTCCGACAACAAGAAATCCTACGTCAGCATTGTGGGCTTCCAACCTCCTTCCCCGAAGATACTGGAGACGTTCGAGCTCGGGGAGCTGAGGATACTTTGCTCCGAGTGTGTGCCGGGGGTCAGGAGATCCCTTGGGGTGAATGGAACTACGGGGAAGAGTTTCAAGGACACCGTTAGACGGAGCGAGTTTTGTTTCATGAAGACGACAGTGTGGCTCGGCACGGAGAGTGGGAGGTGAGTCCATGAGAATCTGGGACCTGATGTCACGATATTGCTAAACCTTTTATATTCAAGTGGTGAGGCTGTGGTACAGATGTAAGGCACCAGACTAGAGCTTTCTGGATCAGCAGATTGTCTCGGTCGTGACACTTGGGTCTTCAAGCAAGACAGCTTTTGCGTAGTTACGTAAGAGACAGCAAACACCCATACACAATTCTTAATTAATTTGTATGGCACAATGGTACCAGGGTTTGCCATCTGGAGGTTGCTAAACAAAAACTTCCCCATAACCATGGGTGACATAGCAACTTTTAAAGTCGGAGGAATTCAAATTAAAGCGGTAACTTGTGACTATTAAGCAAGTCATTGCAGCAGACATCATTCCCAAGTCCAATTCCCAATTGGCTTAATAAAGGCAAAAATTACATTTGGTTTTTGGAACCGTTGGACTGTTTTAATCCTATATAAATGTAGATATGTACAATAAAACTAACCTGTGGAAATTGCATTTCAAAAGGTAGTAGCGTTTAGAGATATGTACTATAAAACTAACCTGTGGAAATTTAATTTCAAAAGGTCTTAGCGTTTAGAGATATCGCCTAAGATCTGGAGCGGTAATGTCCACTCAGGAAAAATTATCCATAATTGGAATACGCAATTTGAGAAACGTTTCTTGTAGAAACGTTTCTCAGATTGAAATTTTGTTGATTCCCTCTCTCTAAAACCAAATTCCTTTGAAGGAATCTTTTCTGAAAATGTTATACTTTATCAACAGCTTCAGTGCTTCTTACCAAGTAAGTTTTTATGATCATTCATTGTTTTGGAGTAATAACCAAAAGGTATACCCTTTTAATGCAATCTGTGCTCCACTGTATCTCTTTTTCCTGTTTGAATCTCTTTTTAGGATCTGTATTTATGAAGCTAATCAGATGGACAAAACCCAGTGTCTTGTCAGCTTCAAAGTCCCGAAAGCCGTCACCTCCATGAAATATCTGAACAATCGAATGTTCCTGGCTCAGAAAGACGGCACAGTCCTTATCTATGTCAGGACTGAAGGTGAATAGGAATCTTCTCATTTGAAAATCTGATAAAGGTTTCTTTTTATATAATAATAATGAAAGTAGTCCCTGTGCTGGTTGGGGCACTTGGCACCATTCTGAAAGCATTGGGGAAATATCTTGATCAAAATAGGCACAACCGTCAGGGTAGATCTGTTACAGAAGGTGGCACTTTTGGGAACAGCGAGGATCCTGTGAATGACCCTTGAGGTCTTAGGGCCTTGTCACCTGAGACAAGTTTTACAGGCAACTTGGAGGCGACCAACTGCAGTGCAAGCTACAGGACCACTTTGGTAGCACATGAGGCATTTTACAAATAATGTCTTACGATCCCCAAAGAATAATATGTGAATATTCATATGTGAATGGATTCTCTTCTTGGAGATTGCCTGGAACTGGTTGCCTGTAAATTGCCTCTAGTGACATGATCCCTAAGGCTACAGGACAGAACCCGACTCAAGGAAAGTGTCTCAGATCTTGTCTCCTTTTGTTATACAAATGTGGCTTTGTGAAATCACCCCCCCCCCCTCTCCTTTTAGGATCTGTAACTGTACATTTACATCATTTGAGGAAAATCTATTTTTTTGTAAGGATTCAAACAATTTCATTTCAAATTGTTGTCCCTCAGAGGGAGAGTGGAAGGTGAAAGAGCCACGCATATCAGAGTTGGGTTCGAATCCAGTCACGTCCCTCCTGCCAGTCAAGCAGAACATGTGGTGTGGATGTGGAAACCAGATACACGTCGTCGACACGGAGAGTGAAATCACACAGGTAGGAAAGACCCCCCCCCCCTCAAAAATAAAAAAAATCAATCAATCAATAAGTCAATAAATCAGTCAATCATTAAATCAATCAATCAATCAACAAATAAAAAATTTAAAAAGTAGTGTAGAGGGTGTCGTTTACTTGAATAGCAAGAAAGACATTATAAGACATTATGCTAATAAAAATAAGTAGTTATTGTATGCGCATTTTTACAATCGAGTATCAATGTGCTTTACAAATAGTGCCCTGGTCATTTGGCCAGTAACATTCTTTCTCAGCTCCCTGGGGAGTATACACCCCCGAGCTGCCTTGGCACTTTGAAGGGTTTTCCAAACACAATAAAATTCTCTGCCCTCACAGGTACCCATTTATACTCCTGGGTGAAGAGAAGCATTTATAGTAAACCATCTTGCTCAAGGACACAAGTGTCATGACCGCAATGCGAACCCACACCCTGATGACTGAACTAGAACATTTGCTTGATATGGGGTGTGGTGTCACCGCCCCCCCCCCCTCTATTGTGTCTTCATTGTGTGCTTGGAATCTCAGGAATTCTTTAGGAGGTTTTTTTTGGGGGGGGGTACTTCTGTACAAGAGGAAAATAGTGTGTTACAGTATGGGGACATTAGGGGATAAGATACGCGATAGGTCTACGTTTTCGGTAAAAAATAGTTTCAAGGGATACATTGTGTTTCAAAAGTGCTTGTATTGCTGAAACACATCAGAAAGTTTTAGTAAAAAATTACTTCTGACAGATAATTTAGCTTTCAAAACTATTATTTTAGATGCATTGGAAACCCTTTTCACTAACATTGTAAAAGGTTGGGTGGGGTGAGGTTACGTTTACGAAAAAAGAAGAAGTATCTAAGAGGCATATGTTCTGATATTTGTTTTTGGTATCGCCAGGGAAGCGCTGCCCTATATTGGGCATGGTATAAACCAGAACTGAACAATATCTTGAGACTGGTGCACTAGACCCCTTGGGGCTTAACACACTTAAAGGCACTGTACACTGTAATTACTCAAAATATATATTAGCAAAAAAACTGACTTGGTAACGAGCAACAGAGAGTTGTTGAGAGTATAAAACATTGTAGGAAACGACTCCCTCTGAAGTAACGTAGTTTTTGAGAAAGAAAAAAAGAAAAAAAGAAAAAAAATTCTTGCGAGAAGTTTTTATTCCTATCTGAAAGCACACAAATTTGTACAATAAGGGTGTTTTTTCTTTCATCATTTTCTTGCAACTTCGATGACCAATTGAGCCCAAATTTTCACAGGCTTGTTATTTTATGCATATGTTGGGATACACCAAATGAGATCACTGGTCTTTGACAATTACCAAATGTGTTCAGTGCCTTCAAACCCTTGTTATGACCAAACCTCTAGATTTCTATTTGTAGTTGCGGAGATTGTCTGTTAATTTCCTAAACGTAACTTCCTTTAGTTCCAGAGGCTTCTTCTTCAGACCAAGTGGTGACCACATCACCATTTTTCAGGATCTTTCCCTTGTGTACAATCACATCCCTGACTGACACCAACTACATGTTATTATCAGAATAAATAGGAACATGCAAAAATGTGGAACATACTGTTTGTTACTTGTAACTATAGACCCCAAACCTTGTGGTTAAGCTTTTTTTTTTAAAGTAGCCCACTGGCTAGTTAACTGCATTTCATTTGCCCCCTGGGAAGTTTTAGTAGCCCAGATTTGAAACATGTATTGTCGTAAATGTATCTTTGTGATGTATTAATGCTAGCGATCACAACCAGTTTAATGGTCAGATGAGGTTACATTCACTCACTCAAAAATGAATTACCACATTTTTTAGAGTTACTACTCACATCTGAAAATTAAGAAATATGAGCATTTTAAACAAGTAGCTTGCACAGTTTTTATAAGTGAGAGTTTTATAAGTGATTGGCACCTGAAATTCTTGTTTCCTCCTTTAGACCGAGTTTGAGGTCCATCAGGACCCAGCCCACAGTGTCCAGAGTATGGTGGTGGCCGGCGTGGGTGTGTGGGTTTCCTTCCAGACGTCGGATATTATCAGGTTATTCCATACAGAGACATTACAAAACCTGCAGGATATCAGCTTGGCTAGCCCCATCGGGAGGATGGTTGCAGGTAGGTGAGGAGGTGGAGGAAGGGGAAGGGGGAAGTGGGGTAGGGGTTATATTATGCTACAGGTAGATGTTTATTCCATATGGAGACGTTACAAAACCTGCAGGATATCAGCTTGGCTAGCCCCATCAGGAGGATGGTTGCAGGTAGGTGAGGAGGTGGAGGAAGGGGAAGGGGGAAGTGGGGTAGGGGTTATATTATGCTACAGGTAGATGTTTATTCCATATGGAGACGTTACAAAACCTGCAGGATATCAGCTTGTCCAGCCCCATCAGGAGGATGGTTGCAGGTAGGTGAGGAGGTGGAGGAAGTAGAAGGGTGAAGGTGGAAGTGGGGTAGGGGTTATATTAAGCTACAGGTAGATGTTTATTCCATACGGAGACGTTACAAAACCTGCAGGATATCAGCTTGGCTAGCCCCATCAGGAGGATGGTTGCAGGTAGGTGAGGAGGTGGAGGAAGTAGAAGGGTGAAGGTGGAAGTGGGGTAGGGGTTATATTAAGCTACAGGTAGATGTTTATTCCATACGGAGACGTTACAAAACCTGCAGGATATCAGCTTGTCCAGCCCCATCAGGAGGATGGTTGCAGGTAGGTGAGGAGGTGGAGGAAGTAGAAGGGTGAAGGTGGAAGTGGGGTAGGGGTTATATTAAGCTACAGGTAGATGTTTATTCCATACGGAGACGTTACAAAACCTGCAGGATATCAGCTTGGCTAGCCCCATCAGGAGGATGGTTGCAGGTAGGTGAGGAGGTGGAGGAAGGGGGAAGGGTGAAGGTGGAAGTGGGGTAGGGGTTATATTAAGCTACAGGTAGATGTTTATTCCATACGGAGATGTTACAAACCCTGCAGGATATCAGCTTGGCCAGCCCCATCAGGAGGATGGTTGCAGGTTTGGGCAAATGAGGGGTTGGGGGAAGGGGTGAGGCTGTAATTGAACTGGAAAGAGGGACTTTATAGATTCTGTTTTGTGGGTTATTTGTTAAAAATGCTAGGTGTGTCTGCGATGAGATAGAGGAGGGGAAGGGGTATGAAGGTTGCAGGGATGGTACAGAGCTCTAGTTTGTTATTATACAATCTATAGATCATATAACCACAAGGGAAACTGACTGGGTAAATTTTAAATAATTTTGGGGTTGGAAAAAGAGAAATTGACTAGAGTGGGATTTGAAACTGCGACCTCTGGCAGGTTAATCTGGAGGTCGTAGGTTCAAGTCCCGCTGTGGTCAATTATTCTTTGTAGGACCCAAAATTACAATCTAAGGTCATGACAGGATGACTACAACACTAGCTCTATCAGGAGGAAGGCAGAAATAAATTGTTTGAAAAGGCGATGGTGGTAACAAAGGGGAGTGACACTTTGTCAAGACACAAGAAGCTCAAATATCATACTTGTTTAGGAAGTGACCATAAAAGATAGAGCTCTAAAACTCTTGCACTTCTTTGCCTTGTTGTTCGCAGTCACCAACTACTAGCATCTACATGTGTTGGAATTAAACTGTAGTCTGGCTGCTCTCCTCTGCTTCACACCTGAGTAAATCCTACACGGTGTATTGTAAACACTAACGACATTGGGAACCAGATTATCACAAAATATTATTTTTTGGAGCAAAACGCTGTAACATTAAAAGAAAACATCAGTGTACATTTTTTGGGGTCTTAAGCTACCCCTTTCATGTCATTAACTACCCCTTTAGGTTTTGAACTACTCCCTTCAGGTGATTAACCACCCCCATCTGGTCAATAAATACCCCCTTCATGTTATTAACTACCTCCTTCATGTCATTAACTACCCCCTTTAGGTCATTAAAAGAACCTTTGGAGTGATAAGATTGCCACATCCGAAGCCTGACTGCCATACCTGAAGCAGTCTTCAAAGTTCAAAATGTCCAACTGATTAATACATTTGTGTGTTTTGTTTTCCTCCTTTCAGGCCTGGGCGCCAAATCTCAAGCGATCTTCCATAACATTCACTCCGTCCACGTGACCAACCTCCTGGCTTGCTACGGCTCCCTGTGGGTGGGTACCAACCTCGGCATATTAGTCAACTTCCCGCTGCCCCGGCTGGAGGGAGTTCCCCTGGTGAACGGGCCAGCCATGGTGGCGTACCATACCCACGGGGGACCGGTGCGATTCATGCTGGCCCTTGAGATCAACCGGCAGAGCGATCGGATTCATTACTCATCCAAGGAGGACAGCAACGATGGTAAATGTTTCTCTTTGCAGTAATGGCTTCGGCAGTGGCTAGGGCTGCAGCCAATGGCCACAGCTGTAGCCAAACAAACTCACTTGATTCTTTAGTCTTGATTCATAGACATTAGTTTGTGCTGTTCATACTGTACATAAAATAATCCTTGCCGCAATTCACCGGTAGAGGGCGCTACATACACAGTTTTCAAAACTAATATCTTGACACTTCAGGCAACAGATCCAGACAATTATGCGCATACCAAAGCCATGCAAATATGCATAGTTAATAGGTTTGCTATTTCTAATATTGTACAAGGTGGTAGAAACGACCAACGGTGGGCACGATCAAGGAAATATATCCCCTGGGGTTACATCACTCATGCTCCCCTGAGCCATGTACATGCGTCTTTGTTTCACATCACGTGATTGGTTCTCGACCAATAAAAATTCACAATCTATTACTGTGGTATAACAATGATAAATGGATCACTTGATTTACTTTAAGTCAAGGTGGCCCATTTAGGAGAAACTCGTAAAATGAATTTCCCATGAAGATCAGCCTCTGGTAATATGAATACATTCCCTTTTTATTTTTGACCCAGCGTCTACACCAACACCGACCCCAACGCCACATTCCACACCGGACGACGCCCCGCGCACACCACCCCGTACCAAAGCAAGCACCCACACTGCAAACCTTGTGACCTCCGCCATGTCCCCCATGACGGAGTATTTCTCACTGGCCTTTGACGAAGCCGAAGACGACAAACCCAGCACGGCGGACAGCGGCGCCGGCAGCAGCAACCTCTCCGAGGACAGCGGGAGGGGCGACATCGTGTCAAAGGTTAAAGGTCAGATGGATCAAGTGTCGGCGAGTATTACAAGCACAACCAGCCTAGTGCTGTGTGGAGGCGAGGGGCATGATTACCTCATGCAGGAGGAGGGGTCAGAGGGTAAAGCTCGTGAGGCGGAGCTCCTGATCTGGCAAGTGTCAATGTAGACGAAGCATCGTGGATACATGTGAATCTAAGCATCTTTGTGGAAACAGCATCGTGGATCACTGATGAGAAGGCATTGTGAAAAAGAAGCATTATTGATAGATGTGAAAATAGAGCATCACGGTAAAGACAGTACTGGCAGCTTGGAAACATTTTAATAAGGAATGAAAAACTTATAAATTGCAATGTGTAATAATGTAATTATGTTTACTTTGAAGAAAAAAACAACAGCTGATTTTTAGGTGAATTTTATCAAGTTTGTAGTATAAATCTCCTCACCCAAGCTTGCCCTCTGTATAAATGGATTTCTTCCGACATCTTTTCAGCATAAAATTTTGAAAAAAATATAAATGGCTGTAAATGTTAACTGAAAGATGTCTGTTTTTTAAAGGTTATTTTAACTGATGATTGTACTATACCGGGGATATGTTTGTCTGTGACACTTTTTAACGTTTAAAGCCAAGGCTTAAGGTTTTTAGTAAAGACAACGAACTCTGGCAAAATGTAGAGTTGTTTTACCGCCATTGTAGTTAAACACTGCCCTCTAGGGGTTGAAATTGTCTATGGTGGCTATTAAAACCCTCCTACTATCGGCGTGTTTCTTGAGGCAACCAACCCGAGCCTCACTATGCCACAACAGTAGCATTTTGAGGCACACACAAGCTTAGCTAGAGAGTAGAGTCATAGCCCCCCAAAGTGCTTCAATGAGAGTGGTAAACTGGAGAAGCCACCAGCTGTGCTCAATTGTAATGGAATTTGGGCCACTGTTGGAAGAGATAGGGTTCTCAACCTTGGTCAATTTCTGCAGTGGCAATCTGTGGTACTGATCGAAAACACATACAAATACAATGACAGGAATGTATGGCATGGGTTACCTCACCCTTGTGTGCTTCGCACATGGGAGATTTTGAGGTATCTTGGACTATGCACCTATCTTTTTTTTCTTTTAACGTCCTATTTTTTTTGGTGCTTTGCATCAAACTATACAATGGTGTCTAAACTTGGAAACAAACCAGAATGTTCTGCAGTACTTTTGTAGTTTTTATTACAGTATTATTGGATACTTGCTTGTAGAAAGAAAACGTCAAGAAACTTGACTATGGTAGGTTACACTTGTATTCATCGGTAACCTACCATCGGACGCGTTTTTGAGATTTTCCGATTCTGTCTGATGGTCATCGTCATCAAGACTTATGTAGACTTTATTTTTCAGAAACTGAACATGATAGCCCAAAGAAATATAATGTAAACGTCAACAAACTTGACTATTGTAGACTAGATTTGTCTTCATCTTACAACTGCAACTTACGATCGGACCATCAAGATTTCTGATTCTTCTTTAGGTTCAAAATTGACGATAATTTTATTTTCCACAAACTGAGCATTTTCTTTGGGCCTTGAGGCAATGTAGACAACTTAAAAAAACTTGACTTAGGTAAGCTAGATTTGTCTTTGATTGGCAAACTTACCATCGGATTCCTCTTGCCTATGAGATTACCGAATCTTCCTGATGCTCACCATCATAATGATTTAAGATAAATTTTCTATAGGCCTTTAGGCAAAATATAGCTCAGGGCTCTTTGGTTCTTTGGTTCTTTGGTTTCTTTTTTGTATTACACAGACCCACTGAGTTATTAAATCATTTAATGGACTGCTGGACTTCCAGACGTACCTTGTCTAACAACAATTTAAAGGCACTGGACACGTTTGGTAATTGTCAAAGACCAGTATTCTCACTTGGTGTATCCCAACATAATGCATAAAATAACTTGTGAAAATTTGGGCTCAATTGGTCATCGAAGTTGCAAGAAAATAATAACAGAAAAAACACCCTTGTTGTACAAATGGTGTGCTTTCAGATGCCTGAAAAAGGCTTCGGGCCTGAAGTCTTTTTCAGATTCAAATATTTTAGTGAGAAATTACCTCTTTCTCAAAAACTACGTTACTTCAGAGGGAGTCGTTTCTCACAATGTTTTATACTATCAACAGCTTTCCGTTGCTTATTGCCAAGTAGGTTTTTATGCTAATATATATTTTGAGTAATTACCAAACGTGTCCAGTGGCCTAAAATGGATCCCACCTGACAAGTGCAAAAAAATCTGATTAACACTGTAATTGCTTTATTTTTAAAAATAGTAGTGCTGATAAAACCTATTAACTGATAAATATTCCAAGCATACGAGTGATAAAATATGTGACAAGAAAATTCAATATTTCATAAAAGAAGTGCTGATAAAACCAAATTCGTTTAAAAATGTTATACATAAAACAAAAGCCAAACCAACTTAACTTGTCTCTTGTAAACTAGTTTACATGTAGTGTATTCTTTGTTATCAGAACATATGGGGCTGTTTTGATATTCTGATGGCCTATTTGTTGAAAATCTGACAAATGGGACGTCGGACTAAAGAGCTGTTGGAGTAACAGTTTTTAATTTGCTTTTTTGTTCGATAATTCTCGTCCCATTCGTCCGACCGCGGAACCTGAGTCTTCAGAGTAACGAATCATCGTACTAATGAGGCTATGTTGATTTGCTTGGTTGTGTCGGCTTGATCGTTCGTCTGTTCTCTTGGATGATGCTTGGGGGAGTAGTTATATTTACTTGGCCATGTAGAATTTTTCGGAGGAGTTCAACCTGATGAAGGAGACGTCTGTCATGCAGGGTGTCCCATCCCAGTAATGTCAGCATTACAGTGGTAGTCCTTCATGACAAAATGTGCCACTTGGCGTTGGATGCTCTCAACAATTCCGATGTTGCGGTTTGTGTTTGGGAATATTGAGAATATTATTTGTTTTTGCCCTTAGGCAAAGGTCGTGGGTTCGAATCCAACACAAGTGATAGGCCCTATGCCTGTGGGTTTTTGTTCACAGAACTCGGGAAAGGATTAAGCATACAGTCCAAAAGGTCAAAAACCAAATAATATAACAAACTTTTACATGGAATGTGGACAAGGCAGTATGGCACACATCCTGTTAAAAAAAAATGTGGCAGTTGAGTATTGAACTCATTTTGTGCTGGGAGGAACATCTGACACTTTTAGCCTTACTCTCATTGAGTCATACTTCCTTTAGATAGATCACTTCTTCGGAAACTTGTGTTATCTTCTACCCATGCATGCCTTCTATATGTGTTTTGCTGCACAAACATGTAGACAGAGAAAGCAAGATGAAACAGTTTGGGGGATTGGAGCGACATATTTGGAATCGGGTTAATCACAAAGAGGATCAAAAAACCATGTATTCCTTCTTCTGTTTTTTCTCTCTCTTAAAAAAACTCCCCCAATTAAATGGCTGTGTATAAAAGATGAATGTGGTAGTCTTTCCCCATTGCCCATGTACACTTCCTCTATTGTTTAGAATAACCACAGGACCATTAGGTTCTATTGAAGTGAAAAAATCTAGTTGCTGCAGCGTGTTTCAGAGCTGTCAACTTTCCCTGATTCTGCAGAAAGTTCCCTGGAAATAAACCAATCTTTCCATGTGCTGATAAACAAATTGGAAGAAAAAAAAACTGATTATGGAAACCTTTTCCCAATTATGTTGAATCTAATTTTAAATATCTTCCCGATTGTTGTACTAATGATTGCAAGATGCAAATGTTTCCAGCTCTGGTGATGTTTCTAGATGGTCAAGGTTGTTCGCAAAGTACGATAGTATTTATTTGTTGACTGAAATCATATTAGTGCTTCAATGTTTTTTATTATTTATTTTTATTTGTTTGGGACTGATTATTTGTCAAAACTTTTATGAGAACGGGTGATAGTAACAACAATAATATTGGCTCATATATAAATTGCAATTCCAAAAACATTATCATTGTGCTTTGAAAATTATTATTCCTGGTCACTGGGCCATTTATTTCATTCCTTAAACCATCTCAGCTCCCTGGGGAGTATACAACCTGTGCTGCCAAGTATGTAGCGCACCAAGCTAAATCAATCACAAGAACCATCTCTGCCCTCACAGGTACCCATTTACCCCTGGGTGCAGAGAAGCAATTATAGTTAAGTGTCTTGCTAAAGGACACAAGTGTCATTACCAGGATTCGAACCTACACCCTGATGATCTAGCTGCCAGAACTTGAACCTATACCTTGCACTATACTACTTGACCACAATATGCTACATAAAAAAACCAAGTTGAGGTGAAACAAGAAATCATTAGAGCATAATACTTTTAGCACGAAACTAAAGAAACCAGAGACAGGAGGAAACCCTTGCTCCCCCGTTGCCCCCCCCCCTCCCCGATCTAACCCAAATCAGATCAAGGAAAGGTAACTAAGATAACCTATGTTTTTGCATATTTATGCATAATTTGTAAATTAATAAAAAATAGTCAATGACCTGACGTTTTGACCCTAGCAGAGTCTTTCTCGAAGGCTAAATGACAAGACAACACACCTAGACAACTATGGTGTAACAGAAACAGTCCCTTCTGTTAACACCAGTATACTTGTATGTGTGTTGTGTTGTCATTTTAGGCTTTGAGAAAGACTCTGCTAGGGTCGAAACGTCAGGCCATTAACTATTTTTTGCATTCATACTATAGGTCCTTTTGGTTGGTAAGCAGTTTGCAACAGCTAATTGTATTTTCTAACTTTATAATTAATTAAGACTGTTTTGAATCTCCATGATATAAAGTAACAGATATGCAGGCCTATGGTTCCCCTGGTAAGGTAAAGAACCCCCTCAAATTATTTCTCCCCCCCCCCCCATTAGGGTGTCTAGTTATACCACTGTAAAGCAACGTTGAGTGTTTACGTAAAATATGTATGAGGACTAGGACAGTGTTTGTTAAAAACATCTCAATAAGATCAGTATTTTTCCATTTCAGTCGTTCAGAGGAAAACGTTGTTGTTTTAGGTCGTTGTTTTCTCGTTGTGTTGCGGTTAGAGTTATGGCTATGTTTTCCTCAATACAATGAAAACAACCGTTTTCTCCAAAGGAATAATTATACTGAGTAGTTTCTAACTTATGATTTGGATTGAATAATATTTGTTTTTCTGTAAATATTCTTTTCGACTTTTAATCAGCAGCAACGGCTCTGTTGATTCTACGAAGTGACAATCTGTTCATAAACACCACTTTAGTCCAATGTTTTTTCTGGTATTTTTGAGGAATAACTTCCAACCTATTTGATCCGCAATTAAAGACTTTGTTTGCGTTTCTTTTCAGGACAAGTGCTCTGGGGATATTATTGGATTTATTATTTTTTTATCTAAGTGGAGAACGAATAAATTAACAAACGCATTATTTGCTGAAAAGTGGGCTTTTTTTTTATTTGGAAAGTCATGTCTCGAGCCCGGTTTTACAAAGCCGTCAGAAAAATATTTTTTAACAATTTCATCTGCTTAGCAAGCATTTGCGGGGAACCATTCATCAAACCAGTGTATAATGCATGAAATTCTGACTGGTAACTCTTGTTCCACTAAAGCAGCATATTATTTACAGAAATCGAATGTTGTGAAAATTTTCATTAGAAATTAACTTGTGTTTTTTTTATACATAAACAGTAAAGTTTTGATAAAGAAATTATCTCAATTTCTTCAGACGATTTTGCAAAAAATAATTGAAACTTTTTATGACGGTTGAGCTTGGTATTTTTACTTTTGAATTAAACACAATGTCGTTTTCGAAAAGGAATATGTTTCCTCATTGAATTATTACACATGATAATGCTAAAATTAAAAAAATAAACTGCTAAATTCATGCAGTTCAATTTTTGTAGAAATCACTCAGATTTATTTTGTTGTAATATAATTAATTAAATTTCCTCTGTATTTTTTTGGTTTGGTTTTCTTTATATTCAGACCATTAATTTCTGCGGTGCAAATAAACAAGTAAACAGAGAACAATGAGAGATTTGTGTAAATGACCAAAAACAAAACTGTCATAAAATATTTTGTACAACGAGTGTATTAACGATTTTATGAGAACAGCATTGTAACTTTCCTTTGTATAGATACTATCTGTAGTCACACAGATGTCATAATATCAAAGATTAATAAATAAATTGCAAGTAATCGTGTGTTTATGGGTAATGTCAGGCCATGTCACAAAGGGCAATTCTTACAGGCAACTTGGAGGCAACCAATTGCACCGCATTCACAAGGAACGCTTCTGCCAGACAAGAGACATTCTTCTACCCATAACTCACTATCCCCGGAAAATAAGGAACAAAACTGAAACGTGAATGAATTTTCTTATTGGAGATTGCCCAGAACTGGTTGCCTGTAAATTGCCTCGTTTGACATGTCCTTTGAGGGTACCAACCAAGCCTATAGTTTAAAACAAAATCAAAATTAATAAAAATGCGCACTTTATTCAGAGAAGAGTATTTGTTTTTTTGTATTTTTTTGTGGTCATTCGCGGAGGTGCTTTTATTATTTGTAAACAAATCTCCTTTACTGTCAGTCGATGTGTTTGAACTTTCAGAAGTCAGTTGTAGAAAGTTGTAGCAGTAAGCCATTTGCGAGTTAGATTTGAATAATGTCTGATTTTTGGGTGTTTTAACTAGCAAATGGCGAGCAGACCACTGTTAAGAGAGAACAATGACTCTCTGCAGATTCTGTATTGAAAACAAATTAAGCACGTTTTATTATTTTGTCGACAATAGAGTATTATTGATTTGTCGTAATGTGTTTTTTACATCATTGGTTCCCTCTGCACTTCGTAATATGATGCCACTTTATAAATTTTCAACCTTGATTAAAGCCATTCTCTTTTGACATGAGCTACATGGTTTGATTGAGATACAACTGAGCATGCTCCTTTAATATTGTGACAGTAATGTGACAGTGTTACCTTCCAGCCATGATAGATATGACTCACAAGTGACACTCCATGTAATCACAACAATCCATAAGAAAGATCACTCCACTTGTTCCTGTACATAAACCAATTATCATTGATGGTCATTACATTAAGTTGAAGAAAAAAAACCCCAAAACATTAGACTCGATCATGTAGTTGGATCATGGTTGGATGGCTAAATGACATGAAATAGGATCCTCCATTGATACATGTTAGTTTTAAAGGCATCGTACACGTGTGGTAATGACTCTGATAATTAATTGCAATAAAAACTTACTTGGTAAGAAGTAGAGCAGCTTTGGATAGAATAATGCACTTTGAGAAACTTTTCACTTTGAAGTACTGCGGTTATGGAAAAATATATCACTTTTTATTCTCAAAAACGTTTGAATCCGTAGGTCCCGTGTGTTGTAATGCAAGTAAAAAAAACCAGTGCACTTATCATAAAGAGAAGGGGTTCACCACGGTGTTCCTGGTTTGATTGGCTGCATATTGCACAACAGCACCTTGTAAATCATTACATGGTGCTATGTAAAGGAATAGGTCTCATACTTCAAAACGTAGCTCCGCATATCTTGCAGGAAAAAAATACTGAGCGCTTTGATTCACCCATCAGGTGTGATAAAGCGCTATATAAGAACTCAATATTATTGATATTCACTTACAGATGCTATCCCTTCATGCTTCCCCTTAAGTGAGTGCTTGAGTGCATCGATCCCATAGAGTTATATAATAGAACTAGAGGGAGCACTCTAATTACACACACGTAACCGCACTATGGGTTCGAATCCCTACGGGTTAATTACATACAAATTTCCCCTGACAAAATGTTGGCTGTGTGAACCCGTTGTATAACACAGGTCACGCACCTGTGTTATACGATGGGCCAGCACCATTTTCTCAGTGGCCAAAAATGCTTCTTGTTGGGCCGTGTCACATGGTTTTGTGCGCCCTAGTTCGGTTATATAACTCTATGGTCAATCCTTACCTTTGAGTATTTGCTTGTGTTATTGAGTTATATGTGTTATTTAGATTTGAGTATGCACTTGTGTTATTGAGTTGAGTATGTGCTTGTGTTATTATTATTATTATTATTATTATTATTATTATTATTATTATTTATTCAGCCAAGATTTCAACAAACAGTACAAGATACAATATTACCGAAAAATATAACAGTACAAGAAACAACAAATGTAAACTTAAAAATCATTTGACACCTAGAACAATTGTAATCCAATGATGAAATGGAAACAGAACACTGACAGTCAAAGCAAGACAACTATAAAATCAGACAGGACAAGCCCATTCTAAGATTGCCAGGATTAATAAAAGTAAACTTAACCACTGTGACTCTTAAGCCTATCAATCCAATCTTAAAATGGGAATAGAATCATGTGCTTGGTTATGAGTATGTTCTTGTGTTATTGAGTTATGAGTATGTACTTGTGTTATTGAGTTATGAGTAGGCCTATGAGCTTGTGTTATTGAGTTATGAGTATGTGCTTGTGTTCTTGAATTATGAGTATGTGCTTGTGTTCTTGAATTATGAGTATGTACTTGTGTTATTGAGTTATGAATAGGCCTATGAGCTTGTGTTATTGAGTTATGAGTATGTGCTGGTGTTATTGAGTTATGAGTATATACTTGTGTTATTGAGTTATGAGTAGGCCTATGAGCTTGTGTTATTGAGTTATGAGTATGTGCTGGTGTTATTGAGTTATGAGTATGGGCTTGTGTTATTGAGTTATGAGTATGCACTTGTGTTATTGAGTTATGAGTATGCACTTGTGTTATTGAATTGTGAGTATGCACTGGTGTTATTAAGTTTTGAGTATGAACTTGTGTTACTGAGTTTATGAGTATGCGCTTGTGTTATTGATGTATGAGTATGTGGTTGTGTTGTTGAGGTATTAATATTCGCTTGTGTTATCGAGTTATGGGCATGCTCATGGGCTCTCATACATTGATATATTCTAATACAAGTCAACCCTTGATCTTCCTCATTGAAAGCAGACAATATGTCTCTGCCTCATTGTATGACAACGGTGTCATGGGTCACTATTGTTCACCACTGAACTTGTTTGCGCTATAAATTAAACCCAACTAAACCATGTTTATGAATGACACATAATAAGCATGCTTTCTCAATATTGATGTCCACATTTGATTTGTCTAGGGTCCCCACCACGCCACAGACTCCTAGTGTATATATACCAAATCTATAACAGCCTTGCATGGGTTAATTTTCTTTGGTTTTGGCTACGGCTAGACAAAAACAAATGCCTATTCTTCATGTTAACAGCTGAAGCCATAAGCCACAGCCATAAGTACTCAATTAAGGTGGCCTTTGAGCTAAGACAAATAAATCATAGATCGACTAACTAAACAGAGAATGTAGGCTTAGAGCATTCCCTAGAAGGTGTCCACAACATCGGTAAGATTGAAAATAAGTGTGCTTTTGTATTGTTTTACCTTTTTACTGTTGTTAGCCTTGCTGCGGCCGTGAGGTCCATTCAATTCTGTTCTTTGCTTACCTGAATTGTGTCTCATTAGTCATCAGCAACTTTTTTTGAACGATGTTTTTTGTCCTATCTAGTATCTAGTTCCACTGTTTTTGATCTCCTTTTTTTCTTTTTTAGGTTTTATCGCTTTACAGGGTTTTTTCTTTTTTAATTTTACAAACTTTTGGCGTTTTTAAAATAATAAGTAAAATGAGTTGAATAATAAACCTAAGCGAAATGAACTGAAAACAAAAATAAAAATAGAAATGTTCATAGATTTACACATTACTTACATGGTTTAAAGATTGTCATTGTGGAAAACTTCTCTTAAAGTTGCCTGAAAAGCTTTAGTTGTTAAAAAAAAGAATGAAACAAATAGTTTGATATCGTAAGATCAAAACAAGTGAAAACATACTGTATAATGTTTAATTCGCTATTTTCTTGTGACTCTGATGACCGATTTGAAACTTTAACTTTCCTTACTAACTGGTAACCATCACAATTGATGCAGTATTACATGTCATGTTTGCTGGTAATGTGTTTCTGCTAGAAATTCTGTGGTAAGCAGAACCAAGAAAATTGTCCCAGTGCTGTGCTTTGGTTTTAAATTTTGCTGCAATTTCTCACAGGATTTTTTCACCAGTATAATTCTCTTAATTCCTGTTGTGGTGTGTTGTGGCTAAGCGGTTTAGAGCCCTGGTGTTTCTGATCAACAGAGTGTGGGTTTGAGTCCTGGTTGTGGCTTTTATGTCCTTGAGCAGATACTTTACCATAATTGCTTTGTCCTTCGGATGGTATATTAAGGCCTGAGGTCCCTTGTACTAAGATTGGTAGTGCACGTAAAAGAACCCAGAAGACTTTTCGAGGAAGAGTAGGGGTTAACCCTGGTGTTTCTGGTTCACAAGGCAAGCACCCTTGTTAACAGGTTTCCAGGCTTGCAAGCTACAGTGATTAAAATTACTTATGAGACATCCTTGGTTTTATTACCAGAAATACATAATAATAATAGTAATAATAGTGATTCGTTGTAATTATGTACCATCTATGTTAAAGAATGAGCAGAACATGGTTCATACTCCACTCGAAATGCGAAAGTAAGGTAAAAAATAATGTTTTTGAGTCACAATTAAAAAAGAATTTGCAGCACATTCACTGGAAGCATAGAGTAAGCTGGAGGGAAGCCGAGCTGTAGATTCTGAGGTACATGCTGTTCACAATGAACTTTCTTTACAGAAGAGAAATGATGCAACAATGGTGAATGCCACAATGGAGCTAGTTACCATAGAGACAGTCAGGCTAAAATTCTGTCGCCATCCAATGTTGAGAAGAAGAAAAATTTCTGTCAAATGAAGAATGGCGTTTATGATCAATAATCGTGGAATAAAAGTGGTGACGAGGTCTTAAACGGCTGTTTAAAACTGGCAGGGTCGTGGCCGTGCGACAAAGAACAAGCCAAAGGCGAGGACCTTTCATCGCACGGCCATATGACCCTGCAAGGTTTTAAACGACCGTTTAAGACATTGTCTATACTCTTTTTATTCCCATTCATAAATGCCTTTTTCGTTAAAAATGTAGGAAAATCTGTCAAACTTTTCTGTTTTGTGAATTTTCAATTCCTTTCACCTCCTCAGGCTCCATTTCCAAGGGGTCAAATTGCATGCAACATTCAACAGTTGGTGCATATTCGCACATACGAATAGATTTTATGTTGATTACCGGTATTTATGGGAACGTTCTTTTGCGCCTAGAACATACCCAACTTTTGAGATGCTCCCTTACTTGGTGCAAAGTGGTCCCCTTTGTTGTGTTTCCTATCGAATATCAGCAAAGTTTCAGAAGCTTCTGTGGTTGAAGAAGTTTTTAATATTTTGCATGTTGCTTAATAACCTTTGTAATTAGTGCTTCACACCACAAAATCTCAAATGTCAAGATACTGAACTTTCAACTTTCTGTTATCAACTTAAATTTCATTCCCAAAAGTTTCTCGGTGCTGCATACTCTTAATGAGTTGACAGCATTAAGGTATGCTGTAGATCCGACGAGCGGGAGGAATGATAATGAAGGCACTTTAAAGGGCCTTCCTGCCTTGAAAAAGTGCTCGCATAATAGCAAATAAAATCGCAGAATAGTAGCATCTCCGGGCCCTCCGGTTTTCCTCCTGGGAAAAATCAAACACTTTTGATCTCTGGCTGTGCTCCATGGTCATAGGCCTACATGGCTTGCTGCCAAAGTCGCCCTTGCATGCCTGCGGCTCGAACATGCTGCAGCCGCGTCCTTCACAATTCACCTTCTCAGCTGCGAGTAAGGATGATTAGCTTCCCAAATTATTGTTATTACATTTTGTGAAAATTTAAGCAAAGGCTGTCAGTGTGACTGTTGGCAGAGAAATTTACAAGAATTACAGTTGCCGTCAATGTAGTGCATATTTCTTATGATGAGATGAACACCACTATGAGAATATTTCAAGCATGGTGGTTATCTCTGAGGTTGTTGCACTTGGGTCTGTTGATTATTTGCATTCTGACGATGGTCAGTCACAGAGTGTGTGGTTCAGAGATAAACAATTCATTGAGTTTACTAGACATTTCTATCATTCGTTCTCTCGTTGCCTTCAGAGGGAGTGAGTGGGTGATGGTACTTCAGAAAAACATCTTTATCTAAAGTTAAATTTCAAAGTTCAAAGTAGCAGTAATTAATGAAGAATGATTTCCCTCATACAGCATAGCAAAATACTCCACAAAGTTCACCACTTGCTACTCAAAACATGTCCAGTCTAAATGTTTTGTTATGCAAAATTGCTGGACATTCATTTCTTTTACAAATTCTGGTTGTAAAGCCAAGGATTCTCAGAAAAGTGAACTTAATCACTATACTAGCCTCCATGGAGAGAAGACAAAGAAGGAGGGTTCAGTTTTAGATATGGGAGGAAAACAATGAGAATTTTTTCCAGGGAAAACCCCTGCCATAAGGTAGGGCCCTGAAAACCCAGTCCACATAGAGCCCCCGGCGGGATTTGAACCGGGGTCCTGAAGGTGGAAGGCAAGGAAAGATACCACTACGCCAACCCGACAGCCCCTAAGTAAGTAGCCAGAGACTAAGGACACTATTGAAGGATGAAGACAGGGGATCACTGGACATGCCCTGAAATTCCAGCGATTAAAAAAGAGTCAAGTACATAGAAACAACAGTCAAGAATTACCAACATTTTGTACAATATGTGGATTGTCTCAGAGCAAATGTCATGTCTATTGTAATAATTATTATTACAATAGACATGATATTTGCTGATATAAGAACTAGTTATTATTATTATAATAATAACTAGTTCTTATATAGCGCATTTTACAATAACGTATCAATGCACTTTTACATTAGTGCCCTGGTCATTGGGCCAATAACATTCCTTTTTAATCTTTCTCAGCTCCCTGGGAGTATACAGCCCCGAGCTGCCGCGGCGCTCCGAAGGCTTTTTTCAAACACAATATCAACCTCTACCCTTGCAGGTACCCATTTGTACCCTTGGGTGAATAGAAGCAATTGTAGTAAAGTATCTTGCTCAAGGATACAAGTGTCATGACCGGGATTCAAACCCACACACCGATGACTTAAACACCAGAACTTGAATTTGATGCTCTAAACCGCAGTGGAGGGTGGCAGAACATCATAAGGCACCACTCAACCCGTTGGAGTTGGAGTGAGTGACACTTATGCAGATACACAGGTGCATCTATGAAAGTAAGAAAGTTAAAGTATCATCGTATTCATGCCTGCAAGAAACCTCTGTTCAGCAAACAAAGACACCCTTGTTATTCCAGCTATTGCCACCAAAACATATGGTGAAGGTAGTTTTCGGTTTCCTGGACCTCATTTGTGGAACAATCTCCCTCTTCACATAAAAAAACTACCACAGTCTCACATTTCAAGACTCTTTTTAAAACATTTCTGTTCAATTCATCATACATGTAGTTTTTTCTTCTTTGTTGTTCTTCTGAGCGCTTAGAGACTTTCTTCTGAAGGTGTTAGGCCCTATATATTATTAAGTTATTCCCCAAAATACCACTGCTGTACCTTATCTTGATTCAAAGACAGTAAGCATACCAGTAGCAGCAATCCGTCAGAACATGGAACATTACGAAGGATAAAGACAGGATGAAGACTTTCCAGTGATTCAAAAAAGGGTAAGTACATGTAACAGTTTTTAAAAGGTCCTTCAACCATTCGTACCTTCTTTACTCTTGTGACAGGTTCTAATTAATCTCAAAGGTAATGCAATCCATTCCTATGTCTTTATGAAGGACAATGTCTTCATTACTGAAACCAAAGCCAATTTTCTGCTGCCCCCGGACTCAAATTAACTTGATGTTTGTTTTCTTCATTGTTCAAGGTTTAGAAATGATTTGTTTTTTATATTATTTTGTATTAATGAATTTTAATGGAGAATAACGAACAAGCCTGTGAAGAGACCTGGTAATTTTCTCTTGAAGGGAAATAATGTTGGTTTTGGCTCAAATCCAAATATAAAAATAGTGACGCATGTAACTACAGCGCCATTGCCTCTAAAGGTTGAAGGACCTGTCTTTATTACCGGTATGCCCAGGGCTAGTCTTTCTTCATTACTGAAAACGGTTTTGTGGGGGTGTTAGGGGGGTGGTGGAGCATTATTTTATGGAAATGGTTTTTTTAACAGAGAAGCCTTTCTCGAGTTAGCCTTTCGTCAAGGCCTTCGTAGCTTAAACAAAGCTTTGTTGCCGCAAAGCTTCTGGAAGGGGAGACCACACCGCGCGAGTAGCGAAGCCAGAAGGCCTTTTTTCCAACTTGATTTTGCATTTTGTTTGGTTGTTGAACTATTCATAAAAACATAAATTATTCATAATTTTTATGCAAATTAGTAAAGTGCTGAAAGGTTAACCAATCATAATGCATAATTAGGTTAGTGTATTCCCACCATGCAAAGTTTCAAATCTTACTTAGGTTAGTGTAGGTATAATATAGGTTAATATAGGTAATATAGGTTAATGTAAGCTGATCCCATCGATTATGATTGGTTTGGAATTAGGCTACCCTGTGAGGGTAGCTACAATCAAGAAATCAAGAAAACAAAATCAAAATTACTGACATGTTGGAAAAGGCTCTCGTGGCTTCGCCACTCGAGCGTGTGGTCTCCGGTTCCAGTCGCTTTGCGGCTACACAGCTGTCTAAGCAATGGCCTTGAGGAAAGGCTATTCTCAAGTCAAAAGTTACTTCTTGTTGAACTTGTGCTAGGAATTTAGACCCCTGTGTTATTGTTATGGTTTTGGGGGGTGAGAGTTTAGGGTTTATGTTAGGATTTGAAACTTCATGGTGGAGATTGCAGGTTTGAGAATATAGGCTGAGAGTTATGGAAGGGCTGTAATTAGGGCTTGGTGTTAGAATGGAGGGGCATCTTGGTGTCGTTATGACACCCAGCGTATTTGCAGTGTTCTTGGACTTGAACACTAGAACACTGACGACTTGGACTGGAACTTGAGGGTTTAAGACTAGAATACAAGACTTTTAACTTGGACATCCTATAGGATAGACATTAGTTAGAGTTTCCATCATTCTGTAAAATTCTCTTATACTTAGACAAAATTATTGAGTTTCAGGTTATTGTCATCTGAATTTAGTATCGAGAAACTGTACTATTATCGACAGATTTCTATATCACAGTGGGCATATTTTTGCAACTGCAAATTATTATTGCCTGATATCATTTCTGGGAATCCTGCAAATTAAAGACCCCGCTTCCAAGGTTACAAGTTGATTGGGTAGATGCAGTGGCCAGTGCCCATTGCTGTCAGCAAGAAACTTAGGTTTCAATCATCTCTTTTGCTCTCAAAATATGAGTCATGATCAGACCTTGTAAAACATTTTGTTTTCCTGTATAATAATTGTTTTCCCCCTCAAAATCAAGGTTCCTTTTTGACAATTCTTCAGCTGTCCAAAATCAACTGTTAAATCCACTAAGACACTTCCTGTACATGGTTCTAAAAATGAATTTCTAATTTGTTTTGAAAGCTACTGTACTTCCTCTTTTTATTATATTTTTGATGTAAAGTAATTAATTTTTTTAATGAACCGCAGTTTCCCTTGTGGCTTAATTATTGATTATAAAAAAAACCTTCTTCCCCTTTGGGACTTGTGCTTGGCGTGATCCCTGCATGGCTCTACGGCAGTGTACTGTTGTATGACTTCTGAGTGGCACCCTCGCCCCACCCCCAACAAAGACATTGACAATATTAGGGCTTGATATCTCAGTTGGTAGGGCATAGGCTTGTAATGATAAGAATAATAATAATAATACGCAGTTCTTATATTGCGCTTTATCACACCCGATAGGTGTCTCAAAGCGCTCAGTATTTTTCCTGCAAGGTAAGTGGAGCTACGTTTTGAAGTATGAGACCTCTTCCTTTACATAGCACCACGTAACGGTTTACAAGGTGCTGTGGCACAATATATATGCAGCCAATCAAACCAGGAACACCGGGGCGATTCCCTACCCTTCCACGATAAGAATTTTGGGTTCTTTTACGTGCAGCTATCCTAGTACACGATACCTATGGCTTAACGCCCCATCCGAAGGGCAAAGCAATAATGGTTCAGTGTCTTGCTCAATGACACAAGCGTCACGACCGGGACTCAAACCCACACTCTGCTGATCAGAAGCACCAGAGCTTGAGTCCGGTGCTCTTAACCGCTCGGCCACGACACGCCACCATCAGTTGTTAATTTATTTATTGGTCATTCTGTTTGTTCATTTTACATCAACAGAATTACTGGTTTTATGAATTGAATTGCAAAAGAAAATGATAGAAATAACTATATGCTGAGGTCATTGGGTTTTTCTCTGATATTAGGTGCTTTTAAACCATGTATCAAAGTGCCTGGTGTTTATTATTACCCCTGTTTATTGGGCCTTAAGCTTTCCTCTGAAACATACTAAACTCCTTTGGAGTATGCAGCACCGGCAGCCAATTTGGCACACAAGTTGCTAATAATTCACACCAACAATCTCTACCAACAATCTCTACCCTCGCTGGTACCTTTTTACTCCTGGGTGACGAGAAGCAATCATAGCCAAGTGTCTTGCCCAGGGACACGAGTGTTATGACTGTGATTCGAACCTCAATGACTCCGCCATCCAAACTTGAGTCCACCACATTAGACTGCTCAGCCATGACATGCCACAAGTAAGAGGACAAATATGGGGAAATAAAACACACCAAAATTAAATCCATATGGCTCATGTCAGGAAGTGACACATTTATTATATATTTTTTGGGTTCCATCGCAAAACACCTCATCAAGTTCAGTGCTGTAAAAAATGTTGTGTAAAAATCGGTAAAGGTCTGTTCCCTGTGGGGTAAATGAAAAGCTTGGTTTATGTCACGTTTAATATCCATCTGAAGGCAAACGTTTTTGTTTGGGGAAATGTATCAAACCCTGGGATGTATCTAACCTTTTGTGCAGTGGCAGGACATGACATACATTTTTCATTTTGGGAGGTGGGGGGGGGGCAAAGAAGTAATTTGGGAGTGGGAGGGGGTGGGGGTTTAGACTTTACCAAGAGAGACAATTAGCAAGAAATGCAGGACATCATAGTTGAAAAGGTTGAATAAGTTTATAAGTTAGGTACAAAAGATGTTTAAAAGCACATGTGTAATATTAGGAACTGTCAAAGACCAGTATCCACACGTGATGTGACCCAACATATACATAAAATTACAAACCTGTGAAAGTTTAAGCTCAATCTGTCATTGGAGTCATGAGAAAAAAAGTGGGAAAAAACCTTAAATGTTTTCACTGTTTTCATACTTTGAGTTTTGGACTTGCAAGATCAAAACCAATTGTTTTACTCATTTCTCAAAAACTATTGCATTTCAAGCAGAAAATATTTCAAAAGGAGTTTCCCATCATGACCATCTTTATACCATGTAAGTTGTGTGTAAATCTGTGAACATTTATATTTGTACTCTCACTCACCAATGTTGCACAAACCCTTTAGTTAATTTGTTATTCAATCTCATTTGGAGGGGGTGGGGGCAAGGGAGCTGGGGTGCTGAAGTCCCTATACACCCCCCCCAGTACGTACCTATCTTTGTGAAATGCCCAATTCACTTATCACTTCACCATTATTTCTTCGTCCTTCGGATGGGACGTAAAGCCGTAGTTCCTGCGTGTTGTGTTGTTGGCTTAACAAAGCACTGACTAAACATTCATAAACAGGGCCAGCCTATTTCCCTTTTAGTCACAGTGTGGAGGGAAGAAATTTAAGTCCCAACCTAACTCTGTCAAACCATAGAGCAAGGTCCTTGCTCTATGGTCAAACCCATCAACAACCCATCTAACTTCTAACCTTTTCTCGTCACGTTATCAACATCGGAAGCGTCTTTCATCTCATCAAACAGGAATTTATTGTCACTTTTAGATAAAATCATGATGTGTTGGACAGGGGGGGGGGGGTGGCTCAGAACTGACCCACCAGCCCTGTGTATTCCCCCTTTCTTTTCTAGTATGTGGTGGAATCCGGGCCTGTCTTTCCTGTAAGGAAACACTGGCCAAGGCCTGGGAAATGTGATATTGGATATTTTAATCGTGTCTATCAGCACAATTGAAAAACTGCTTTCCTGAAACAATCAAATGTCATCTTTCAATGGTTTTACAAGCTTACTTTCCACCAGTGACAAAAAAAACCAAGAACCCCACAGGGGGTTATTCTCTCTCCACTCTGTTTCAGAGAGGGAAGGAAGAGGGATTAAAATGCCCAGCTATCTTGACACTTTTGTACAGATACAGTTGTTTTTCTTTGTGACATTTGTTTCAATTCATGGGGAATAATATTTTCTTTTCAATTTTGGTTGATCGGTATCAGCATGCAATATCAGTTTGTGCTATTACTGCTGTAAATCAGGGAGATCTACACATAAAGGGGTGAATCTAAGACTTACAAAAAGGGAGGGATTTGGTACAAATCTCTTGTCGTGGCCGGGCTCTTGTCGTGACCGGACTCAAGCTCTGGTGTTTCTGATCAGCTGAGTGTGGGTTCGAGTCCGGGTCGTGGCACTTGTGTCCTTGAACAAGGTACTTTACCATTATTGCTTTGTCCTTTGGATGGGACATTATGCCATAGGTCCCCTGTACTAGGATTGGTAGTGTGCGTAAAAGAACCAAGGGGCCGAATACACAAAGAGATAAGACTAGTCTTATCTGAAGTTAGGACCAGTAACTGGTCTTAACTTAAGACTAGTCCTATCTCTTAGCATTGCCTAGGACTATGTCCTAAGTTAGGAAGAGTTTTGTGAAATCGACCCCAGAACACTTATCGTGTAAGAATAGGGGTTAACCGCGATGTTTCTAGTTCACATAGCAAGCACCCTTGTTTACAGGTTTCCTCAGGATTGCGAGCTACAGTGATTAAGTTCATTACTGAGGCATCCTTGGTTTCATTACCAGAATTGTATAATAATAATGATACTACTAATGATAAAATCTCAAATTGTTCTCCCCTGGGAACTCTCATGCTACAAATAGTGAATTGAAGTAATTCCCAATTCACCTGATATCATCATCATGATAAAATCTTTGTGTTACCATTTTGGGAATCAGGGTGTCCAGATTTGCAGGGTTGCTGCTGGTAATAGTATAGTTTATTTGACTATTGCAACCCAGACCCACATAACTGTTGTTGTTCATGGTTGTTCTTTGTTTTCTTTCATGGATTTTTTTTTTTTTTGGTGATGGCCCTCTTTACAGTTTCCTTTCTTGTATTAACTTGTTTTAAGTAGTTATTTGTATCAAGTAATAAACCATATGGGAAACTGACTGGGTAAATTTTAAATAATTTCAGGTTGAACAAAAGAGAAATTTACTAGAGCGGGATTTGAACCTGCAATCTCTGGATTAACTGCCAGCGCTTTACCAACTGAGCTTTGTAGCCATAATGTTGGCGGTCTCCCTATTTTGTTAAGGGGTGCCAGTCAGAAGCCATATAACAACCTAGTTATTTATGTATGACTTCATGTAGGCCTTAATGTAGATATTTTTAGTTGCTTACTTTTTCTTTACTATGTTTTTTCTTTACTGTAATAAGCTGTATTTTTACCTCTTTCACTTTGTATTTTCACACACTTGTGTTGTTTTGGTCAAATTAATAATAATAACAATAATAATTCCCAAATTCAAACATTGTAAAAGTAGGTTGAACTGTTCTTCCTTGGACTGCATTGTCTCAGAATTACTTTTATTTTCTAGATTAAGAAAGCTATGTACACAAGGGATAGATAATAATAACAATAATATTATGAGTGATAATAATAATAACCAGGGAACATCGTAAGAATTGGCAGGTGAAAGTGAAAGTAATCCCTGTGGTGGTTGGAGTACTTGGCACCATTCCCAAAGCACTGGGAAACATTTTATACCATGCTCGATATGGGCAGATGGTACCCCCCCACCAGTGTTACTTTAACACACTATTTTCCTCTTGTACAGAAATACCGCCCCAAAATCCTCTAAAGAAATCCTGAGATTCCAAGCACACGATGAAGACATAATAGGGGGGTGGGGGAGGGGGGGTGGGGGTACCATGCCCAATACCGAGCACCAAATAAAACATCTAGATCAATAAGGCACTTGAGGAGTTATACTGTCACAAATGAAAAATCTGATCTTCTGTTTGCATGCTGTGATAAAATTAAATATTCTTAATAATAATGTTAATAATATAATATTTAAAAACGGTACTGTGTCCGCACCAACTGCTAGTTTGTGCTAAAACAAGCTGTGTTTGAGGGTTTGTAAAACTGGCTTGGATTAGCTCCTCACTTGTTTTTTACGTGGGCACTCATACATCTCAACTATTATGTCGTCAAATTTTTATGGGGTTCTTCCTCAGAAGGGAAAACCTTGTTTCATAGTTTGACTTTGTTAAGGAGGGAACAATTAATGGACTTCCCATGTGTGGATGTATATAACTCTCTGTTGAAACAAGGGGAAGGCTTACCAGCCACAAGACCTATCTGGCACACAGAACTAGCCAGTGGGTTTAAAGTGTTTATTCCAAATGGTGGGAACAACTTTTAAAAACATCAGATGAAAGTGAACAAAGTTGGATATTGTTAAAGTTTGGGCGGTTGGGTTGGTGTAGTGGTATCTTTCCTCGCCTTCCACCTTGAGGACCCCGGTTCGAATCCCATCAGGGGCACTATGTGGATTGGGTTTTCAGTCCCTACCGGACTGCGTGGGTTTTCCCTGGAGTATTTCTCTGGGGTTTTCCTCCCACATCTAAAACTGAAATTTCCTTCTTTGTCTTCTCTCCATTGGATTCTTGGCTAGTATAGTGATTAAGTTCGCTTTCTGAGAGTCCTTGGCTTCACAACCAGAATAAATGAAATGAAATGAAATGAAATGAACCTTGCACTTAAGCTTTTTCAAAAGTAGCCCACCCGGCTAGTAAACTGTGCGTTTTACCCGCCCCCAGACCCCCCCCCCCTCCCGGAAGTTTTAGTAACCCAGATGTTAAACATGTATTGTCATAAATGTTTCTTTCTGATGTATTAATGGTGGTGATCACAAACAGTTTAATGATCAAACGAAATTACATGCACTCATTCAAAAGTATATTCAAACATTTTAAACATTTTTTATTCACATTTAAAAAAGGAAGAAAATGTGACCATCAGGTTACACAGATTTTAGTAGGCCACAGGGCAAGTTGAGAAGTGGTGTTTACTGCCTCGTAGCAGTTTTTACGAGACAATGTACGCCAGGCTAGTGGTAAAGGAGCCCTGCAAGAAAAATTTTCACTTTTTCATTTGGTAAGTCCTTATGAAAATGGGAAAGAATTTGCAAGTCTCTACCCTTACGTTAAAACGGTTTGAAATGCCACTGCATGTGTTTGATATCCTTCAAGTGCAATTGTTGTCAAAATCCAAAAACATTCATTGACGTCACAATTCAAATATATGGCCGGTACATTTTTGTACAGAGAATGTTTTGTTCATTCCTGAATGTTGGTGATTTTCAATCAAAACAGCATGGAATTTGACCTTATGAGTGGCTCAAAAATTTCTCTTTGGAATGTACAGATCAAATTGTTTTTGATGTCAGATGACGTCGTGTTTCAAATTTCGCTTTAAAATGGCATTTTAAATCGTTTTAATGTTAGGTTAGAGACTTGTAATTTGTTCTCAACTTTCATGAGGACTCTGCTAATTGGAAGATGAGTGCATCACAAAACTAAGTTTGACCTTGGAGCCCCTCTTTAAATTGTAGCACAAAAAGCCAAATGTTATTAATTCTTCAACCTTTTGTTGAAATTTCCAATAATGAGTTATGGTAAATCTGAAAAGAATTTTGTGGTTTTCTAACTGGACGTTTCAATCAATTTGATCTGATTGTTTCAGGAGGAAAAAAATGAGATGATGAAGACTATCAGAGCAAGCTGATTGAAACTTCAACTTCTACCACCGGTTGATTTCAGAACCACTGTCACTGGTTAGAGCAACTTTAATTTCAGTTCAGTTCAGTTCAGTTCAGTTTATTTCCACTCAATCAGTTTGCTCACACAATAACACACATACGGTACTTTAGATACAATGCAATGATTAAGTGGTGGGAGTTTCCTTAAAGCAAGCTTGTGGGTGGAGACCCCCGATATATTATGTAACTGGGTTATGGAAGTACTGAGTAAGGAACCTACAAAAGTATAATGTAACATCAAATGATTACATAAACACATACGGGGGACATGGGACAAACACTAACAGAACAACAATTAGCTGGAGAGGCTCACTCACTGCACGGCGGCTTTCTAATAATTAATTGAGTTGGAGACAATAGTAATAATTCTACATCATTGTTATAATAATGATAATAATAATAATGGGCATTTATTAGGCGCTTTTCAACATTGTATCAAAGCACCTTACACTATTACTACCCCTGTTAAATGTGCCTGAAACATTCCTGAAACCATGTCAACTCCTTCGGAGTATGCAGCACCGGCAGCCAAATTGGCGCACTGGTTGCTAATCATTCACATCAACAATCTCTACCCTCGCAGGTAGGGCCTACACATTTCCTCCTGGGTGGTGAGAAGCAATTTCAGCGTCTTAGCAAGTGTCACAACCGGGATTCGAACCCACACTCTGATGACTCAGCCACCAGAACTTGAGTTTGAGTCTCGAGACCACTCGGCTATTACATGATACTTTTAATATCTCTGTTTTCTTTTTAAAAATAATCCCCCATTCTTCTTGTCCCTGTTCTATAGGTTGCCACTGCTGTCTCGCTTGGGTCCTTCTCAGTATAGACACCACCCCTAGCGTTCAACAAATGTTAACCTGACAAAGACAAATATACGCCTCTTCTGAGCACAGAATGGATATACTCTCTGACTCTATCAGATCATCTACAAAGGCCGTCATCGTTTCATGACACATTACGTTCTCCATCGCTCTGAGATATGAACAGACTTCAGCAGCAGTTGCCTAACATGAGCTTGATAACGCTTCTAGCCAGCCAGTTTCCGGAGAGCTCGACTCTCTGCCTTTATCAAAGTCTTGGCACTGAGTCCCCGATTCATATTAGCTGAAGCCTCGGCAACGCCTAGTGATGCACAAAGTTGTACTGCGGTTGCTAAGCGACGGCTCACAGTACCACATTCTCTCTGGAGGACATTTGGAAATAGTATGGCTATGTTTTAATCTTTGGTTTGATTGAGGTGAGATCCATTCCTTCCTCTGCTCTTTCTCCCCCTGGAGATAGAAAACCACACCCGACTGGCTTCCTGACAAACAGTCTAGCTTTTTTCCATTTTGTCTTAGTGAAACCACAACCTTTGTTGTCATGTTTCTAAATAGTTTAGCTACTCCTGGGGCACAACATGTCTGCAGAACTGCCAACTCTCCCTGAAAATAAACCAATCTTTTTATGTTCTGATGAACAAATTTGAAAATCTCCCTGATTATGGAAACTTTGTCCCTGTTATGTTGAATGTAATTCTAAATATCTCCCTGATTGTTGAACAAAATCTCCCTGATTCTGCAGAGAGTTCCATGAAAAAAACCAATCTTTCCATGTTCTGATGAACAAATTTGAAAATCTCCCTGATTATGGAAACTTTGTCCATATTATTGTTGATCAAAATCTCCTTGATTCTGCAGAGAGTTCCCTGAAAATAAAACCAATCTTTCCATGTTCTGATGAACAAATTTGAAAATCTCCCTGATTATGGAAACTTTGTCCCTATTATGTTGAATGTAATTCTAAATATCTCCCTGATTGTTGTACTAAATCTCATTGATTGCAAGATGCAAATGTTGGCAGCTCTGTGGCTGACATATCTTCTCATTTAATACAGCAAAGGATCCAAGTCTGTATAACACTGGAAACAAATTAAACTCAAATTTCGAACAGCTGCTTTAAAGCACAGGGACACCATTGGTAATTGTCAAAGACCAGTATCCACACTGTAAAAGTTTGAAGCTCAATATGTTTGCACTGTTCAAACATTGGGTTTCGGACTAACTTACAAGATCAAAACTAATTATTTTATTCCATTTCTCAAAAAGTATAGCATTTCAAGCAGAAGAACTTCAATAGAACCTTTCCACCATGACCATCTTTTACACCATTTAAGTTATGTGCAAATCTGTAAACATTTAGATTTTCAATCTTACTAATGTTGTGCACACTCTTTAACTGAAAATACTGTTTGCTATTCCTGAGTGAAGTATATGGAATCATTGTTTAACTTTCATTAGCAAATTTGTAGAATTGTGTCTCATGGCCTAATAGGTTACAACCCAGAAACTGTTATACCTTGAAAAATCAAAACAAATTACAGTTTTCCAGTCTCTGTTGTTGGCAACATCATTTAGGGATTCACTACTTCAAATGCTACGTGCATGAACACTTTCTTCGTAGACATAAATCAGTGTTGCCAAGGTACCATTGTATCTAGTTTGTCTAGACATTCTTGGTTGCAGTGAAACATTTGATCAGCCAATCAGAGCTCTTCTTTCAAGAACCTTCAGTTTGATTCTAATTTTCATTCTGTTAATTGACCTTGTTAATGTATGTTGGGCTATTGTTCACATTTTCTTGTTTACTGGTACATTTAATTTCTGCACCTTGGCTTTATATTATTGTTTGCTTAAATCTCTTTCATATATCATCACCTGCTCTTTGCTAAGAGCCAATTACTTAAAATGACAAGTTATTGCATAATACAGGAAGGGGCCTTTAGCTTAATAATTTTATTTTGCGTTTTCACGAAGAGCCACACATCCCCAAAGACGCATGTAATATATTGCAACAGAAAAGTGGAGATAGGTCAAAATCTTTTTTCGGGTTTCACAAGGAGCCACTTACGTCAGCGTGCACGTGATCACGTGACATATGTGCGACCCTTCCCCATGTAAAAACATGTTATTCAGTTGGGCATATAGGTAGGTCATCTCACTTTTGAGGTTTACGAAGAGCCACTTATCTTTGACTAATTACTATATGGCAATTATAGCCAATATTTTTAAAGTTAGTTAATGGAGTGGTTAAACTTTAAAGGCAGGGATTACTTTTGGTAATTGTCAAAGACCAGTATTCTCACTTGGTGTGCCTCAACATATGCATAAAAATAAAATAACAAACCTGTGGAAATTTGGGCTCAATTGGTCATCGAAGTTGCAAGAAAATAATGAAAGAAACAACACACCATCATTGCATAAAATTGTATGCTTTTAGATGCCTGCGAAAGGCTTCATGCCTAAAGCCTTTTTCAGATTCAAATGTTTTGGTGAAAAATTACCTCTTTCTCTAAAACTGCATTACTTCAAAGGGTGTCGTTTCTAACAATGTTTTATAATATCCACAACTCTCCAGTGCTCTTTACCAAATAAGTTTTTGTGGTCATTAATTTGTTTAGCAATTACCAAAGGTAGGCCTATACCCTGCCTTTAAAGTGGTTAAACAGAATCATATGAAAAGTTTTAAACTGCAAACCGTGACTATAGTTTTGAAGTTTTTAGCTTAAGCACGGTGAGATAAATCGTAAACTTTGGCTATATGGCAGTTACACATGTATGGCTTCTGAATGGCACCCCTGAACAAAGATATACTGACAAAATAGGGAGACTGCCAACATAGGGCTAGATAGCTTAATTGGTAGATTGCTGGCACGTTAATCCGGAGGCCGCAGGTTGAAGTACAGCTCTAGTAAATTTTTCTTTGTTTAACCCAAAACTAAATGATAACTTGTTACATTTTTACCCAGCGAAGGCCACCGCTACTGTTGCCAACCACTGGATGGCTAAACTCGCTCCGATGCTGTCCCAAAAGAAAGTTCTATAAAAAGTAAGAAATCAGGATTTTCTTCCAAAAATGTTAATCAAATTTCTTTTAAAAAGATTGTACAGAAGAACTGATCCAACTCGATGACATCACCAGGTCACGACTCCAATCCCATGGCCACTCTAATTAAGACACAGATGCCAGTCATTCTGCCTACAATTTTGCAGGAACCAGTCTAATTTTGCGGTCATTTCAGTAAATATCCTGTTGTAATTAAGGCATAAGGCACTTGGTCCGGTAATAGTCGCCTTACACCAAAAGCACTATGATCTATAATACAAATGAAAGCACAATGTGTGAGATATCCTAAACTTAACCACATGTAAACTTGTGTATCATTCATGCCCATGGATTTTCCTTTGAAGGAGCTATGATCACAACATCTTCTGAAGTGTCAATGCACTTTTGCACTTATCTTGTGAATGTAAAGAGCAATTAGTTTGAAGAAGCTCACATGTCAGCACTAACCTCAAGTTCTTGACACCACAGTTGGCATGTTGTGTGTTTATTTGAACATAATTCCTTCACAACAAGTTTTTTAATCATCACATCAGTGCCAAAGAATTTTACTCCCGGGGTTCAACAGACAAGATTGGTAATAATTATCAAGAAACAAACAAATAGATTAGTTAGCCAGACAGCTCACTCATTATACAGTTCCTACCAGTACCAATCCTCCAGAGAAATATTTTCATCTGAAAGTTCACTAATTATACAGTTCCTACCAGTATCAATCCTCCTGAGAAATGTTCATCTCTCACTTATTAGGCCTATACATTTTATACCAGTACCAATACTCCAGTGAAATATTTCTGTCTGATAGCTCACTCATTATACAGTTCCTACCAGTACCAATCCTCCAGAGAAATATTTCAATCTGAAAGTTCACTAATTATACAGTTCCTACCAGTATCAATCCTCCTGAGAAATGTTTCCATCTCTCACTTATTAGGCCTATACATTTTATACCAGTACCAATACTCCAGTGAAATATTTCTGTCTGATAGCTCACTCATTATACAGTTCCTACCAGTACCAATCCTCCAGAGAAATATTTCAATCTGAGAAAATATTTCTGTCTGATAGCTCACTCATTATACAGTTCCTACCAGTACCAATCCTCCAGAGAAATATTTCAATCTGAGAGTTCACTAATTATACAGTTCATACCAGTACTAATCCTCCAGAGAAATATTTCCATCTGAAAGCTCACTTATTAGGCCTATAAATTTTATACCAGTACCAATACTCCAGCGAAATATTTCTGTCTGGTAGCTCAATCATTATACAGTTCCTACCAGTACCAATCCTCCAGAGAAATATTTCCGTCAAACTCAAGAAAATAGCATTTGAAGACCTTTGGTTGTTTTGATTTGATTTGTTGTTGTTTTCAATCAAACATACCCCCTCCCCTCTAGAAATTGATGAAACTTGCAACCAATTAATCTGTTTGTGGGTGTGTTTATTGAAAGCTGATGTAGTGAATTTGCTCTTCGTCACAAACAAACAAAAAAAGAAAAAACAGAAGCCCAATAATGTAGTTTTTCTTTAAACAGTTCATTCTTATTTTGTTCAATCTTTTCAACTCCCAAACTAGTGAAATATGGACCCGGTACCGATTGTTGATTGGTATTATTCAACTTAGAGACTTGCAGTGACTCACTTCCTCTGAGGCAAACAAGTACTAAGTGCCATCACACAGTCCAAACCATACACCCAGTCAGGCTAACTTTTTAAAATACACACAGTTTTCACTTGCTACACTGAATTTATGTTTCAGAAAAGACATGTAACACACACACAGAATGCTTTGGTGGTATTGTGAAAAGGTTAAAGGGTCTGTATACGTTTGGTAATGACTCTGAAAATTAATGGCGATAACAACTTACCTGTTGAGAAGTACAGCAGCTTTGGATAGTATAATGCATTTTGAGAAACTTTTCACTTCGAAGTACTGCGGTTATGGAAAAATATATCACTTTTTATCCCCCAAAATTTGAATCTGAGAAGCATTACTGACAGTACGTTTCTCAGATAGTGTATTCCAATTGCAGATTATTATTCCTGCGTGGACATAACCGCCCCAGATTTTCGGCAATATCTCAAAAATGCTACCACCTTTTGAAATGAAATTTTCACAGGTTAGTTTTATGGTATATATCTACAACTATAGGATTGAAACAAACAGTGGGTTCCAATTACTAAACGTATACAATCCCTTAAAGAAACACAACTAGAAAGCCATTATCTATGGGTAAAGGACCTGCCCACCAAAATAAAAAACAAGTGTCATTAGTTGTTATACTGCCATCATGTAGGCAAGTATTTCTCTTTAAAACCAAGGCTATATTTTGTGTCAGATAAATTGTTCCCAGGTTGTATCGTAAACTTGGGTGTGATCCCTGGCACATACGGCAGTTACAGGTTGAATGGCTTCGGACTGGTACCCCCGTATAAAGATTATTGACAAAATAGGGAGACCGCCAAAATAGGGCTAGATAGCTCAGTTGGTAGAGCGCCAGCATCTTAATCCGAAGGTTGTAGGTTCAAATCCCGCTCTAGTCAATTTGTCTTTGTTCAACCTAAATTTAAATAAATTGTTTGTGTATACATGGTGTAAACAAACATGTGTCTAAAAATTAACAGTAGACTTTTCTTTATTATACCAGGTACCCTTTAGCTTTTTAGTCAGCATGGTGGTAGGTGGCCTTTTGGCAGAGTATTTTACAAAAAGGCACTGTTCACTTCAGCACTTGATTGGGGACTGAGTGTATGGAAAATTGAACCCTTGGCACAGGTTATGTGAGTAACGTTTATTCCGATCAAGAAATGGGATAATCAGTCCCAAGAGAGACTTCAAAAGACATCCTGACGCTTGGCAAGTATAAATCAATTTAGTTCCAACTTCATACCCAACATGGTTGTAAAGTTTACTCTGTTCAAAGCTGAACTCTAAAGAGTGGTGGAATGATGATCGCGTTATTGATTGATGGGTTATAAAACATTGGAAATGGGAAATAGTGCACAAACTTCCCCTTTTTTTTACAATCAAATCTTTCACAAATAAATACAAAATTGCTGCAGTTCATTGGAAAACACATGCCACATTTCTGACTGACCACCATCATATGTCACAAAAGCACATCTTTTATACAACAAACATCAGAAGCTCTTTCCAGTTTGAAACAAATTGACTCTTCAACTTTGGAGAGACATGCTTTCCTTGGGGACAGTTTCTCACACTCTTTGCATTGTCTGGGAAAGAAGTGATGGGGGGGGGGACGCATGAGAGGCGGGAGGGATGACTGTCTTTATAAACCAGAGTATATATGAGTAATTCCGAGAGTCGTAAACAAACGTAACCCACAGCAGGATATCACTGAGTGTGGCTTCCTGGAGAATTTGATTTGTTGGACTCGACAACTTTCCATCCCAGCCCATATTTGACACCTGAAAACCCCGGTCAAAGTCAGTTTGAGATTCACTAGCCCCCCTTCCTCAAGAACTTTGGGGTACTCTAAAGCCCTCCCATGTCACATGTCTGATTCAGAGGTATTTAAAGTTTAGTCTAGATTGCTTTAACGCAAGGTCAGTCTAATTCCTAACAAGCTACATGGCAACTTCCGGGTAAGACGGTAGACCCCTAACTTATTAGAGTTGACAAAGTTGGTTTGCCCAGCAGTTATGAACTGAGACTGCTTGGCACGGAATGAATTAAGAGCTAAATCTGATTGCGGTCACCCAGCCGTTCAGCCTACTGTTTCCATGATGGTGGTTTATAATTAGAGATTAAGTGTGGATTTTCCAACATCCAGTATAAAGAGCATGACGGCTGTTAACTGGTCATCTCCTCCGATATGGCCACCATAATTTTTTGTTTAAAGGCCATGGCCTGAGTTTCCAGAGCTGATAAGAATATAAATAATGTTTTAAAAAGAAATTGTTGGAAACCAGTTTGAAGCTCTTCTCATCACATGATTTTGATTGGTAACTTGTTTTAGGCATGGCACAACCATTACACATGTGTTGTTCTTTAATAAGAAGGCTTTTTCAAACACAATATCAGCCTCTACACGCGCAGGTACCCATTTATACCCCTTGGTGAAGAGAAGAAATTATAGTAAAGCATCTTGCTCAAGGACACAAATGTCTTGCCAGGAATTGAACCCACACACCGATGACTTAACCACCAGAACTTGAATTTGTTTGATGCTCTAAGCCGCTCAGCCATGACACCCTTTACAACGGCCCAAAGAAAACAGTCATCAAATAGGATGATGACTTTGACGCTGGCTAACCAATTCTTCTATCTATACTTCAGACATATTTGACAACCATACACAAACCAGTGCCAAATTTCATAGGGCTGCTTAAGCTGCAAATAGTGCATAACAATTTTCTGCTGAGCAAAAAGGAGCAGTATACCAGTCAAAAATGTTAACATGTGTAATGGCATTTTGGCTGGTAACCTCATTCTGGGAGCATAATTTTGTTGTGCTTAGCTACATTTTGGGCTTAAGCAGCTCTATGGTAACCAACCCTGGGCCCAATGCCATAGAGCTGCTTAAGCCAACAAGTAGCTAAGCACAACAAAATAATGCTTACCAGAATGAGGTTACCAGCCAAAATGCCATTCCACATGTTACATCAGTGACTGGTATCCCGCTCCTTTTTGCTCAGCAGAAACATTTTAAGCACTATTTGCTGCTCAAGCAGCTCAATGAAATTGGGCCCAGGGTTATGGTTGCCAGTTGTTAACAGTGCTGACACATGGGCATGAAAGGTGTATGACTGAACAATACATTGCAATGCAGTTCAGATATTCAGGTGAGATTTTGCACTAGCTACAAATACATTAAATAGTTTGTGCAATAGCCCAGAGAAGATGGCTATCCATGTAGGATGATGACTTTGATGCTGGCTAATTGATTCTTCCGTCTATACTCCAGCCGTGACTGACAGCCAAACACCAACCTATTGCAACCTAATAATCTTGATAAAAATTCCAACATTTCCCCCTTGGATTGTTAACCATCATACACACGAATGATGCCTCATGTATGTTGTAGATTCATAGTGACCTAAAATGTGTATGCTTGAACCTACATCATGTATACTTGTAGATTCATGGTGACTTGAAATGTGTATGCTTGACCCTACATCATGTATACTTGTAGATTCATGGTGACTTGAAATGTGTATGCTTGACCCTACATCATGTATACTTGTAGATTCATGGTGACTTGAAATGTGTATCCTTGAACCTACATCATGTATGCTTGTAGATTCATGGTGAATTGAAATGTGTATGCTTGACCCTACATCATGTAAGCTTGTAGATTCATGGTGACTTGAAGTGTGTATGGTTGACCCTACATCATGTATTCTTGTAGATTCATGGTGACTTGAAATGTATATACATGTATGCTTGAACCTACATCATGTAAGCTTGTAGATTCATGGTGACTTAAAATGTGTATGCTTGACCCTACATCATGTAAGCTTGTAGATTCATGGTGACTTGAAATGTGTATGCTTGACCCTACATCATGTAAGCTTGTAGATTCATGGTGACTTGAAATGTGTATGCTTGACCCTACATCATGTAAGCTTGTAGATTCATGGTGACTTGAAATGTGTATGCTTGACCCTACATCATGTAAGCTTGTAGATTCATGGTGACTTGAAATGTGTATGCTTGACCCTACATCATGTAAGCTTGTAGATTCATTGTGACTTGAAGTGTGTATGCTTGACCCTACATCATGTATTCTTGTAGATTCATGGTGACTTGAAATGTGTATGCTTGACCCTACATCATGCATGCTTGTAGATTCATGGTGACTTGAAGTGTATGCTTGACCTTACATCATGTATGCTTGTAGATTCATAGTGAGTTAAAACGTGTATGCTTGACCCTACATCATGTATGCTTGTAGATTCACAGTGACTTAAAATAAGTACGCTTGACCATACTTATGATTCCTCGTGTATGCTTGTAGATTCATGGTTATTTATTAGTGACTTAAGATGTGAATAGTCGACCATACACTAAGATGCCTTGAAAAATATCAATATTTCCCCCAAAACAACAATTATAAGGGGCGGATCCAGGTTTTTAAGATGGGGGTGGGCAAACTTTGAGGTACAACATTTTTAGAAATGTAAACGATTTTTCAGTAAACTTGTGATTTTCTGGACCTACCCCTTGAGTTTTTGCCAAATGTCATAGAAAATACTGGACTTGCCCCTTGTGATTTTTGAAAGATTTGATAAAAATGCTGGACTTTCCCCTCGTTATTTTTTGCCAAATTTGATAAAAATGCTGGACTTACCCCTTGTGTTTTTTGCCAAATGTCATAGAAATTGCTGGACTTACCCCTTGCAAATGCTGGACTTATCCCTTTGTTTTTGTTGCAAAAATTCATTAAAAAGCTGGACTTACCCCTTGTGTTTTTTTGCCAAATTTCATAAAAATACTGGACTTACTTACCCCTTTTTTTTGTTGCAAAATTTCATAAAAATACTGGACTTACTTACCCCTTTTTTTTGTTGCAAAATTTCATAAAAATACTGGACTTACAACCCTTGTGATTTTTTAGGAGGCACGTCCAACATTTTGATCAACTATTAAGGTGCGATTTATGATCTAAAATGATGCAGCATATGTCTTTTAAAAACTTTATCCAGCCAATTGTTGTGTACAATACATACTAGCTACTTATTTAGAACTCGTGTGCGTGGATGTAATGAAAAGTTACCGGAGCAAGGGCGTAACCAATTAATGTGCAAAATTGTATTTCAAGACAACTGAGTGTGAAGTTTGATCATTTTTATGCTATTTATTAGTCATCATTAGTCTGCATGGGAATGGGAAAACATCTTTTAGGGTAAATGCCACATTTGTTGTTTATCAGAAGCCATTTTATTGCTTACAGCCTATTGTTATTGGAAAAAGAACTTTTTGTGCGTGGAAGAAGGGCGTTGAGCCTTATGCACTTCTTCCGGGACACACGGCGAATTGTGTGTGTAAAAAGTGCGCTCTACTACGCAATGTAACAACCAATAAAAAGTCACACAAAGTGTTCCGCATCACCTTGTAACTTACTTGAGGATAAGACACATGCGAATGGGAGACCGGGTTCATATTTTCCCTGAGGTAGCGTGACATACGTTTTTATTGGTTGACTTATCATCAGACAGACCTGCGCTTCCAATGCTGTTCGCAGACAGCATTGGTTTTCATACATGTTTAAGTGCAGCATTACCCACACCATTATATAAATTCACCATACTCTAATAGCAAAAAATGTTTTCCATGTGATATGATATGTCATTTGTCCCTTTTGGCTTTTAATTTCAGTTAATTTCTTCAGTTGAGGTTTTTAAGACCAAGTCCATTATCATAAAAGGTGAAGTGAACAGTTAATAGTCCTACATACAAATTTGCCCAGTACAAAATGGGTGCAATGTATAATCAGAGGTTACCAGCCAAAAATCCCATGCTATTCATATTGTTATGACTGGTGCCCTGATGTAACATTGGTTAGCATAACAAAAACTTGCTGAACAGTTTTAAATAAAATCAAGCCCAGCTCTATTCTGATTAGCCAGAACTCCTGAGATAATCTGATGGGATGTTACTTCTTGCTTGAGTTTCTGCTTCGCATCTAAAAGAGCAATTTGACTGTTCGGAAATTCGGAATCAACTTTAACTTAACCCATACAACGGACTTATCAATGATTTTAGGTCTCAAATGGTTCATGGTAAATAATACAAGCACATTATGCGTTTGAAGATATCCGTTATCTTTTACTCGTTATAATATTAATATAATAATTAATATATACAAATGAAATCTTAATTTGCTTTTAATATAACATATTTCTGTAAGAATAAGCCAAGTAAGTATACACAAGTTTTACACAAAAAAAGCAGAAATTCAAATAAGACAAACAAAATCAAAAATCAGTCCGTCTCGACAATTTGTAGAGAGATTAAATTCGAAAAGAGAGAAACAGCATGACACAGGAAATCGACATTTGTTTGGATATGCTGTATCGCATCGCACCCCCCCCCAAAAAAAAATGATTGTACAAAAATGAAACGACCATTCCTAAAACCAAAATTCACATTTGGATTATTTTCAGTGTGTTGTTTTGTTATAATACAATTCATTTTTGATTGTACCCAACTTTACAAAAAAAACAAAAAAAACAACAACCCAAAACAGGCATGCATATTATAATAAAATTGAAGCTATACAAAGTATACACAGGCTGTACAAACATTGTTTTCAATGGTAAGCAACCAAGTTAGAAAAATGCATACACCCTCTATTCAGAATGTCATACTTTCAATACTAAGATTTGTCCTTTAAAAAAACCATGCTCTTCAGGTAAAACGCTTTTTTCTTTCTTTCACCCCTACAGAAATGATCTTTTAGAGGTGTCTCGAGAGAAGAACTGTAACCATGTTTTTGGTTATTGGTTAGTGATTAACTAATGGCCAATTCAACCGCAAAAATGCACCCCAGATCTGATCAGTGCGCAAAGGATTCTGGGTGAAACCCCGATCCAACCAACACCGGCAACCATCACGGTGCACTGATTTTGCAGCAATCAATACACAACTATAAAACCTGGCAAAGTTACACGTTATTAAACTACACCAACAGCGTCCATCTTGGCAACTTGGCCTTGTTAACTGCACATGATATTTTCAAGATGGCACTTGTGCATATGGGCTATTCATCCAGGCTAAAAGCTCATGGACAACACTTATTGATGTAGATTTAGTCCAGTTTTTACATGCTTACATAAAATAAACTTCAACTGAAAATGAAAATTGATGTAGTTTATCATTAGAAACAGCTTAGAGTCCTTCTGATTCAAGCTCATCGAAATAATTTCATTCAAATTTGAATCTCAGTTTTATTTTTATACATGGTATTCACATTCATAACCGTAGGGTCAGTATCGTCGGTCCAGTGCAACCTAGTAGATGCGTGAACATGATTATTGTGGAGCAAATCTAAGAAAATGGTTGCTAGGGAGTTGCTAAGCAAACACGGACCCAGTGGATTTTGTCATCATATTCACGGGCATGTTTTTATGATATTATCATATAAAGCATTATTTGCCAATATATGTATCATCATCTGGCAATACTTTGACTGACAGATCACAACACAAAATAGATGGAATAATCAAAAAAGAACACAGCAACTACGCCATCATTTTATGATATACATCTTTTACCCAATTTAACAACGAAACATAAATTGAATTTGTTATTTCTAAACACAAATTTCACATGAAGAAAAAAAACAAAAATTATATATAATTATATATATATGTATATGTAAAAGCTGCTAAGGTGTGTGTTTTTCACTTGAATGAATGGATTTGTTTGATTCATTGCATATTGTGAAAAGAAGAGAATAAGGTAGGGAGAAGAATGGACTCTGCAAGTCTTACGCGTAATCGAACGTTGGCACCCTGCTAAAGTGCACGAGTTTGTTTCCTTCACAATGTAACATGGTTCCAAAAATGGTTGAATTTGCGTGAGACTTGCACTGTCTATGACAGGGTAAATACACATCACACTTCAAATTAGGGTCGCAATGCATACAATTTCACTTCCTGCAGAATATAATTGTGTAGAGTAAATCCCGAAGCCCAGAGCTCTGCTTACCACAAGAGGAAAAACAACCTCTCAAGTTGTGTACAAATCCAACCTCACTAAATCATAGTTAGCAAAGGTTTTTAGATTTATTTTGGTTTGCTTTTACGCATGCACACTTTGTTACTATGCACTCTTTGCTTAAACAGCTAGGGTAGACATTTGGTACTAGCCCCGTAGAAGAAGAATTGTGAACGTAAGCGAAGAATTCTGTGGTAAGCAGAGCCAGGACAATTGGGCCAGGAACACCATTGTAGACAGTTCAACAATAACTCATAACTACACATATCAGAATCACAGGGTCCAATGTCATACAGCTGCTTAAGCACAAAATTTAGCTGAGCAAAAACAAAATAAAAATGGGCTTACTGGAAATTGATTACCAGCCAAAATGCATGTTCATGTGCACCATTTTTGACTGACTTGAATTTATGCTTAGCAGAAATTTGTTTAAGCAATGTTTTGTGCTAAAGCAGCTGTATGAAATTGGGCCCTGGTTGCCTGCGTGTTCTTCAAGATTTAGTTGCAAGTTGTTCCCATTAATTGATACTTGCAACCAAGGAACACTCACAAAGCCTTAAGAAATCTGTCAAGAAAAGACATTGAAGAAATCTCACTTTCCAATGTGGCAGGAAAAACCTGGACTAGAGAAAACCCCACGCAATTAGGTAAGGACTGAAAACCCAAATCCACATCCGGTCCGAGGTGGGATTCGAACTGGGGTCCACAGAGGTAAAAGGCAGGGCAAGATACCACTATTCAGCCGACATGAATGATTATCAAGAACAAATATCTAAGTATCCATCCACACAAGGTTTCATCTAACCTGGTCAATGGCAAATGAGTCATCAATAAAGAGTTGCTCTTTATGGCGAATAGCAATTTTGACTGATTTCTTGCTAAACTTGCACTTCAAGACCATAACCAGCTCAAGGAACAGGGGAACCTGGTTTTGTTTGGCTGCATATTGCGCCACAACACATGGTGCTATGTAAAGGAAAAAGGTTTCATACTTCAAAACGTAGCTCCACATACCTTGCAGGATAAATTAGAAATATATTCGAGCGCCATGAGCGTCACTGAGTGAAGGATTTGAGCGCTCTATAAGAAGCCACTATTATTATTATTTTACTAGATGTTTGTCAAGTAGGGCCTAATTCTTTCCAGACGTTCGATTTATCAGTATTATCAATAGTGTGCATTGGCTTTCCTTGAAAGGGAGGGGGCTGAGACCTGCCACACAGAAAAGACTTGAATTTTAACTAATATTCTCTACACGATATCGGACAGTTGTCCGTCATGAATATATTACAAAAAAAGAAGATTAAAATCAATTGATTTATAATTGATCGTTATGACTTTCACATTGATAACCAGTGCAGCATATGATTAGGGGCTCTTTCTGTTTTCGTCTTCAAATGTAACTTGGCAACCTCGCATTTGTAAAAACAGATCTATGCAAAATACATGCTAGTCACTTTTTGGATACTCTTTCATATTCAAATTTGATGCTAAATATATGCAAATTACATGCAAATGTTGCCATTTTGTTGTCTACACTTACAATCCTCCATGTAAAACGAAAACAAGCAGAACTTTAAATGTTTGCTTTAATATTCAAAGGAAATACAGATATTTCAAGATTTGAGGATATACATGATTTCGGAATTAAATTAGTCCCGGATTTCCAACTCTTAATTCAGCTCCGTATGATAAATGCAAATAATTTTAATACAATATTTAGCCATTACTGTTACATTAAAAAATAATAATACTACTAATACAGGAACTTTGATTTGTTGGTGGCTTGGTGGGGTTTATTTCAGTAAATTTGCGCCAATAATAACCCGCAGCCTTGCAAGAAATAAAAGCTACATTACCGATCAATATTCGTTTATATTTGATAATTACCAGTATACTGAGATAAACGAATAAGGCAAGGTAGCAACTCTACAGTGTTAGCATTGAATATAATCTCTCATAAACATATAAATCAGTGTGCAGATTCCTGCTAAATTATTTATACATGTTGGATACCCGTGCTTTAAAAAAAGAAAGAAGAAAAAAAACAAATGTTGAGTTTTTTTTGTTTTGTCTCAGTTTCCTTAAAACTGATGTTGGCCAGGATCCAAGAGTAAAAGCATGGTTGCCACAGCAACGGAGTATTATCTAATCTGAAAGGCGAGTCTATTGTGCAAGTTTACGCCAATTAGGTTCTTAAGATCGCATCAACTGCAGTCGAATTTAGCAAACATTGGAAATTACGTCTGCCAGAATTAGCATATTTTTGTGGGTTTTTTTCTTCAAATATGATCAAACGATCAAACGAATTAAAAACACAACTCTACGTTCTTCAAATTTGTAATCTGTGTCGTCTCCTCACACCAAATTATTCGTTTTTTAAATCTTGTCCGTTAATTAATACTAAAACGGGCGGATGAGTTTGTTTGTTATTTTTTTTAGAAGGAAAAAAAACCTCTTGGACCCTGAACAACGTCATCATCTCATAAAACAAGAACCTGAAATGCATTTATAAAAAACACAAAAACATGTAAAAAAGAAAATCAAAATGCAATTCACTTACTCTAAAAAATAAAATTACATAAAATTTGTTAAATGATAATAAATTTCTGCTTGTAAAAAACAGCAGGGCACTGGATTAAGCTCAAGGGCGAGTTTCGGTCGTATATTGTAATTTCTCTATATTATTTTATTCACAAATTAAACACCCCTGAAAACAGAATACACTGCCCTACTGTTTGCATGTCATTTAAGATAAACTGGAACATACCATTATGTTCAGAAGGTAATTAAAGCTGTACAAAGAAAGTCAAAAGTTATTATTAGTAAGCAAATATACATGTTAATGCTTCATAAAAAAAGTAAGCATCGTAAGTTTTGCCAAATGCAGCATCTTTTTTTCCATTCCAATCCCTAATACACAGTGAAGGCACCACACTATTTGAATATACACGCTGTTTTGTCAATAGCGAAACTTTCAAATTAAAAACTAGCCACCAGCCAGGTCAAAGGTCACAACCTGTATGTTGACCTGCAGTCTTCAGAGCGTCAACTAAAGGGTAATTTACACATGTACACTTACATTAAAATACGTTTTTTGTTATCTTATATCGACAATTAGCAATACGCAACCATCTCTTGTACGAACAATACTTACTGGCCAATTTACAACTTTAAGGAGACATCATCTACATACATCTTTACTGACAAAGGGGTCTGTCTAATTTAAAGCAACACATCACTTAGGAACGTGTAGTTCAGACTATACACAAGCATCATATCACCACGTCTGCCTTTTCTGTGGCTTTTTTTCACCACCCATCTTTAGTGTGGGCAACTTCGCAATCGATCACAAGAAAGGAAAAAATCCACAGACACAAAAAACCAACAGAACAGTTTTCACCCTTGTACAAAGTAAAACCCAACAACGCTTTTGCTTCCGCCGAACAAAAAAATATATCCACTTTCTTCACACCAGTTTTTATTACAATACACAATAGCAGCACTCTTTAATGGCAGAAATGCAATCTCAACCGTGGTATAACAATATAAAGCATTTCTTCATTTCAAACAAGCATCTTCTTTTTTTTTCAATATGCAAAATGAGGTAGTTATAATTCTTCGGAAGTTAGCAATCGGTTGACAAAAAATTTACACTATGTCCGTAAGGCTAAGAAATTTGCTACAGGCTACGAAACGTTTGCTTCAATAATTGTGCACACAGCATCTTTGACTGGGCACACAATGATAGTAGTATTACTTCTTTTTTTTACGATTCCAATTTTTATTTTTATTTGTTTGAATCCACGACACAGATGCGTCCGTTACTTTGCACATTTTCACCCCTCAGAGCACATTTCTGTCTTTTGCCTTTGATCATTTTTTATTTTCCACAACAGTCATCTTTCTGCATATTTACAAATAAACACTGCAGGTAAATTTGTGTTACTTTTGGTTTGATTTTAATATCTATATCCGATCCCGAACCCAACTTCTGCTGAAGTTTCCATCCCAGGTAGCAGAACAGCCATTGAAATCGCCACAATGGCCCTTGATCATATGTGTGTTGTCAAACAAATATTCTTAGCCTTTGCCAATGTATTTTTGTCATTAAATTTGTATTCATTTTAATTTTTTTTAAGCATGGACAGGTGTTTTAGGACTGCCCTGACCATTTCCTGGTTCGGGACCACCCTCTGAAGAATCTTTCTCTACCGTCTCTGGTACCTTGACTTTTCCATTCGTTTTGGTATCCTGGACCCTTTGTTGTCCACCCTCTCCGGTGTTCCTTTCGGCCAGACGCTTCATCAGTTGTTCCTTCTCCCCTTCCACGGCATCCAGCCTCTCCCTCATGTAGTCATTCTCCGCCCTGAGCCGCGCTCGCTCCTTGCCGGCGTCCTGGGGGCATTTGCGATTCCGGAGCATCTCCACCTCGTTCCTGAGGTGCTGCTTGGAGTCGTTGAGCTCTCGCAGTTTACGCTCATACTCTGTGCGCAGACGCTCGTTCTCTTTCCTCAGGTTGCGTTTGGTCTCAGCTGCCTCTCGCAACTTCTCCTTCTTGGTGGCTCGGACAAACTCCAATTCCTGTTGATGAGGTCAGAAAGGAAATAATTATGTCAATCTTTGATTATCATTACTCTCGGGGTCTCATAACAATCATGTTAGCTTCTAAAAAATGGAAAACTGCTCTTGATATTTCTAAAGAATACCACGCAGGCCAGCAATACTTCAAACAGAGACAAATTGCAACAATCTTTCGGAGGGGTTTCTCTTTTTCAGAGGGTTTCTCTCTGAGCGGGGGTGGTAGGGGTTTGTGAAGAGGTACATGAAAACATTAAGCAGGTATGTAGTAGTGGGTGGTGTGGTAATCAAATTACATAAGCATGGGGAAACAGCCAATAAGCACTTGACCTTTGCCTTGAAAGGAAACACTTCAATTGGCAAAAAAGCTTGATTTTTCATCTAACCAAGTTGTTAATTGAACGCTGCATTGATGCACATATAAACTTTGTACCATCAAAATTATTCTTCCAACAGATAAAAATTAACTGCTACGTGATTGTCAGACAGAAGAGATTTTATTTGATAAAAAGCTGTCCGACATTTAAAGGTAGGGTCAAAGATTGGTTTTTGTCAAAGTAATGCTGATTTAATGGCAAAGTTATAAAGAAAGATACAATAAAAGTCCTGTGTGAAAGCATCAGCTGAATACAGAATCTACTTCCTGAGAAAACACCAAAAAGCTGTCATTTGTTCACAAGAACGTCGAATCCATCCACTTTTAGTGAGGGGACAGCGGGTACCAACTGCATCTCTGGCCACAGCATTCGCGAGCGGACACCAACCCTCAGAAATCTGAGAAAAGATCTATGCATGAATCGTGCCTCAGATTCAAATGTTTTTGGGTAAAAACAATTATCCAAACCATATTACTTCGAAGGGAATCCTTTCTCAGAATAGTTTTAATACTATCAACAGCTGCAGTGCTTCTTTGCCAAGTAAGTTTTTATGGTCATTAATGTGTGGAGTGTTTACCAATCTATGACACTACCTTTCAAATATAATTTTCCATCTACAACTGTTAACCAATGCGGTGCCTCTTTTCTTCCCTCAGGAGCTCACGAGTCCAAGAAAGAATCCCAACAGTACATTAAGCTCTACCTACATACCTGCTGCAAGTCTTTCTTGGCAGCCAGCGCATTCTGGAGTCTCTCCTCCTGTCTCATGCGGATCCTGGCCAGCTCGTGGAGGAGCTTCTCGCGACCGGCTCTCGTCTCCACAACGTCACCCTCTAGCATCGAGCGCACCAACTCGATCTCTTGCTCTATTGAGGTGTCCATGGTCACGTCGTCATCTCGCCGTCTCTTACACGTTGGACTGTCTGCCGATTCTTTACACACACAAACACAAATAAAAGATCCGGTAAACATTTGATACTTTGCATGGTGGAGATTTGATATCAGTTTCAGGTTTCTGAGACGCCATGTGGGTATAGTCATCTAGCATGATTTATGGGAAAAGACAACATCGATTCTGCTACACTTCAACTTCATGTATCCTGCTCCTGTAAATTCAGCAGGTTTAGAGTTGCAAACCAAAACCAATTATAACAATTATAAAAATTACAAATTTGAATAAGTCTTCCTTTTTATGAGGGTTAGATACATTGCTCAATATTCCATTACTAGGATTATTTGTAATGATTATTTGAGGTTTGTGTGTCAGTGTCACAATAACAAACCAGTTGAGGAAAGGGATGTAAACAAATGTTTCCGAGACGGGTTTACAATGCCTGATAATAATGAAGGTATGGAGGCAATTGCCTCCGTGAAGTATCAGGCCTAGAGCTAACGGGGGGTGGCTAATTATTGGACAATGTTGTTAAAGTTTTTGGATTCAAAATGGGGCCATGTCTAAATTTTCTCAAAGGGAATTCTCAATGAGAAGTCAGGGCTCAAGGACAGGCCTGGAATTACATGGAGGCCACAAAGGCCATGACCTCTGTTGCCCCTGGTCTTGGCCTTGGTGCCCCTTCAAAAGTTCCCCCGTAGACTTTAAGATTTTCCAATGGAAGTTGCCCTTTGCAAAACGAAAGCAGCCTTGCCCTCTCAAAGATGAAATTCCAGGCCTACAAGGAAGAGGCGGGACTAAACAGTGGAATTCTCTAGTAATGTTTTGAAGAAGGAGATGTTGGGGTTAGACTTAGTGCTTACCTGGTGACCTGTCTCTGGACTCCGAGCTTGAATCTTTGGAATCGGTGCCGTCGCTCTTCAGTGGCGTCTCCGGCTTGCTTGGAGGTGCCAATGTGACATTGGGGGCGTAGTGACTGTCGAAACTACGACACAAATCAACAAATAGGTTTGTGTCATATTGGACGTAAAATATGGGAACCACTTCTTGAGACAGGTGGAGCTTTGCTAAAATTGCACGGGAAACACTTCGCCTTGAATCATGAGGAAAAAGTGAACAAGCTTTTGGTAATTTCGCAGTGCCCGCTGCACAGCCCTTGTTGTTTAAGTTGGTTTGTGGCTTGCAAAGAAGTTACATGTAGGTCACATTTTACTGTGTTTCTGTCATAAGATGGCATTTCTTTGCGAGACTGGTGACGGTTTTTCACACTTGCAAACATTTCAATGGGATCTCAAACATCAAGTGTTGCGCCGAACTGCGAGTGTAATTTGTTTTAGTCGACCCCTTTTTTGGGGGAAAAAATGACCTCTCCAGTGTAAGCTGTAGAGGGCACACCGTATTGCGACCAAAAAAGCACAAAAAAAGCATGCAATAACTGATTATAAGGTTACTATAGCAACCACAGAAACCAACACAGAAATATCTGATCAGTCTATGAATTTGTCTTTTTGTTGTCTGTTTGTGTGTGTGTGTGGGGGGGGGCAGAGGTACAAATGAAGAAAGGGTCTTTTTGACTATACAGTAAGTGGATAATGTCACCGGTGCTAACTGGTTTAAATTCTGAATATCACCGAGTCAGATTTGGATTTTAAAAAAGAGTGGGAGGCGTGTGGTTTGACTTACTTTGAGGCGGCAGTGTGAGGCACAACCCTCTCTGGGTTCAACAGGACGGGTGGACCCATACTGAGGTAGGTCGGGATCCCACGACTACGGAAAAACAACAACAAGAAAATCATTTCAATTATTATTTTGAATTCATTAGAATTTAGTCAAGCACTTAGAGGGTGTGCATAACATTAGTATAAGTAAAAATATGTTCACAGGTTTGCACGCAGCGTACATGGTAAAAAGATGGTCATGTGGGAAATGGAACAGTTTTTGAGAAATGAGTCAAGCAATTGGTTTTGATCTTGCAAGACTAAAACTCAATGTTTGAAAACAGTGAAAACAAGGTTTTTTCCATATTTTTTTATCGTGACTCTAATGACCGATTGAGCTTCAACTTTCACAGGATTGTTATTTCATGTATATGTTGGGTCACATCAAGTGTGGATACTGGTCTTTGACCATTACCAATGTGACACATGTGCTTTAAGCACTGCTCTCTATCTGCCAAATGCAGTTAAAACCTAGCTCAAAGCTTGCACTAAGTTGGACATGTTGTAATGGCAGCTGACCTCATTGGGAAACTGTTCTTTTCTGTATTTATTTACCCGCTGCAACAGGAAGAAATCTACACGCGCTTGTTTCAGGGGTTTCTTAATTCTTAGGTACTTAAATCCTTCATTTGACTCTTTGTGATACAATAAATGTAACCTTTTACACATGTTTACTAATTCACACAGAGACTTTGAACAAAGATACTGACAAAATAGGAAGACCACCAACAGCATGCTTGGATGGTAGCGCCTGCTGTTATTTGTATACCGTACACTTAACCTATATAAATCCAAATTGCATATATTTGTTGAATATGTTGTATACATACTTAACCTTTCTAATTCAAATTGCATACATCTATATTATATTTGTTGAACATGTTCCACTCATGTACATAATTTCCTTAAACCATGCAGGCAAGCATAGTCAGTTATCCGTGTGGGAAAAAACCACAACGGCTGGCCCTACAACAGCCCCCCCCCCCCAACAAAAAGGTATTGACATAAGCGGATGGAAGAGGACATTTGCATGACAACAGCCCAGCCAACCATTGGGTTGAATTAAGGTGTTGGATTAGTCTGGTCAACGGTGATGTACGTCAATGGTTAAAGCCTGTTGAACAGATGGTCTGGGTCACGATCAAGGCCACGAGTGCCAGACAAGTGGTACGGTCATCCATGAGGAGCCCAGAGTAAATAGCTAGTTATGTAAACAAGGCGTCCCCTCCGTTTGTTGTAAAAGGGCAGAGCGGTGTTCCCTGGACACCACTATCAGAGACAAATTGAAATTTCTGCTAGAACATTTCAAAGAGCATCAGAGTAAGGCAGGCCCAATACTTCATAATTCATTGTGAAGCAGGGCAGTTTTTCCATTTCGTAAAGACACTTCAATCAGGGACAAATTGAAATCCTGCTAGAACATTTCAAGGGGCACGAAGGCAAAACATGCCCAATACTTCATTGTTAGGGCAAGACAGATCCTTTCGTAAAAGACACCTCAGCGAGAGAAATTGGATATTCTACTACTACTAGAACATTTCAAGGGGCACCAAGGCAATTTCTACGTTGGTATCATCGGTTATTTTCTGTACTTTCTGTCTCACGTTATTAAGTAAGTCGGCAGTTAACATACCTCTTGTTTGACCTCTTGACAGGCTTCGACAGCATTTTTTGTTAACTCCCCGGTACCCTACTATTGTAATAGGTAAATGTTCTTGACTGTGTAATGATTTTGTGCTGTTGTTCATGCATGGTATTTGGTCCTTGGAAAAACAATATCGAGTACAAGGGCTGACCTACTCGTACACATAGTGTAGGCTTTAATAGACATTTCAGGCTACTTAATCACAATTTTTCAGATTTTTCCAAGGGCAACAAACTTGGAAAAGACTAAAGTAGGAGGAGTATCATGCCTGTGATGTTGCAATGTGGTGAAATAAATTCACTCATTCAGGGGTTGCCTCTATAAGAGTACCATGTCTGCAGTACTCCGAAAAACCTGAACAATACTGCTTATAAATCTCTAACCATGTGCCATGTCTTTAAACTTTGGTACTTTAGCTCTGTCTTTGGTCTCCAACTGGCAATCAGACCTTATTCGACCAATACCACCTCCCATCTCTCAACCCTAGAGGGGGGTCATATACATTATAGAAATATACCTCTGTGCCCAACCAATTAGTCCATTGGACGCAAGCAGACTACAGGGACCCACAACAAATTATTTGACCTTAGACATTGGAAGCAAATATTTGAGGAGTCCAGTTTGTCTAGCCCAGTACAAATTCACCTTTGGTTCCAGTCATAAGCCTGTGGATGCAGTGTAAATAAACTATACCTTGGCATGGGGCCATGAATTCTGATTGAAAATGGCAGGACTTCAAAAGGCGAGTTGCTAGTTAGATCTGAATCACAGCTTCATTGGCAAAAGCGCAGTTTCTCTGATACGTATGAAGTGTTTTGCGGCTGGAGATAAATTTACGCATTGACCTATCACCCGGGAGAAACTTTGAGACGATGTGTGTAAAGTATAGTAGGACGAACGTGTGTGGAGAATCGGACAAGTTACCACAAATATTTGAATTCCTCTGACTTTAAAGTTGCTGTCAAATGGTTCATGGCCAGGTTTTTCTGAGTTACATAAAAGACAACGAACACCCATATGAAATTCTAAATAAATGTGCATGGCACAACGGTACCAGGCTTTGCTCATCTGGAGGTTGCTACGCAAAAAAATTGCCATGAACCATTTGGCATAGCAACTGTCTCTATAGTCCGAGGACTTCAAATCTTAAGTGGTAACTTGTGAAGTACATGTATGCAAGTCATTTTTAGTACCAGAACGTTCCTATCAATAGTATCATTCTGACTTTTTAGATGCTCCCGTAGAGGAAAGGAACAGTTACAACATTCACTAGGCAGACATAAGAACAAGTCAGGATTCAGATAAAAAACTCAGAAATTTCCTGAAATTGAAGTCCTAAATTAATGAGTGTCAAATGATATGATATGTTTCCTTCCTCCAGTCAAACAGTAATTGAAACCAACGATGCAAAACAAAAATCCAGAAATAATTCTCATACAAAATTCCCTCTGTGGGCGACAGAACAGCAATTTACTTTCATTTAGCGTGAGAACTTCCCTATTATCATTTCCAGAAAAGCTATTCGGTAACATTTGATACAGATAAAACAATAAAATGAAAGCAACCAAAGACAAATGATTATTATTTTTTTCATCCCATAACCAAAACAGGAAAACCACAGATGGCCTCCTGGGTTAACATGATATCATGTGGAGACAAAAAAAAAAAGTGGGGGGGGGGGGTGAAAAGCGTTGTGGTCACATATTTGTAGAGGTCAGATGTCTGTGGGACCAATTATCTATGATCTCTCTCAGTCTGGATAACTGAACCAGGGTTAGGATCCCCCACTACTTGGCCAACAACAATAAACCTCTTGGTTTCCTCTGTCAATAATAGGTGCAGTAGTGTGAGCTTCTCTTTTTGAACTCTGGGGCCAACCATGGGGTAATTCCTTCGGTTCAGTATTTGAAATATTTAACAGGCCTTGCACTATTTTCGTTTTCCTAACTAGCTTCCAGGGAGAATCAGTTGTATGTACACAGGGCTCAAATTTTTGGGGGTGTCCACAAGACCACATGGGGACGATTTCACAAAGAGATAAGACTAGTCTTATCTGAAGTTAGGACGAATTTTGTGAAATCTACCCCATGGCTTGTAACTTAGAATGTTTACCAGACCAGATGAATTTTTATTTTTGTTAAGACCGGAACTGAAATGACACAAAACCTATGGGTGCACAGTTTAAGATGTAAACTGTTTTAATTTGAACAAAGCACTAAGAGAAGATTTATCTCATTTTTATTATGGGTAAGTATGCTTCAATTCTTAATAGAATTGAAAGATATTATCAGACTGAAGGTCAATTTTTGACAAAAAAAATCACAAGACCACCAGACTTGTCCAGTCCTGAGTTTACTGGCCCAACGCTAAAATCACTGGCCTCGGGCCTCCGGTTCAGTGTAAATTTTGAAACCTGGTACATCCAAAGAGCCTGACTAAATTTGGACTAGATTTTGTTGGTTATATTTTTATGTTAAATAACCATAGTTTTACACAGGACCCCGATTCTTCATCCTTGTTAAGGGCAAGGCAATTTGTCATTCGCAAAGGGCACCTCTATGAGGCAAAGGGCAATGACCAGGGCATGGAGGCAATTGCCTCCAGGTAGAATCACACCTGCAGGCAGGTTGGTAGTTTTTGAGTAGCCCTGCTGGGCTCACCCGAGAGGCAGGTCTGACCAGGTTTTGCCTTAAAACTAGTGACTGGCCAGCAGGACCAGTTACATGTAGCTTGCAGAGCTGCCAACAATCGCATCTTGAAATCAGGGAGATTTTGTACAACAATCAGGGAGACATTTAGAATTGCATTCAACATAACAGGGGAAAAAGTTTCCATTATCAGGGAGATTTTCAAATTTGCTCATCAGAACATGGAAAGATTGGTTTATTTTCAGGGAACTTTCAGCAGAATCAGGGAGAGTTGGCAGCTCTAAGCTTGTCATATCACTAGTCCATCAGCTTTTTCACTTGTCAATGCTTCAAATGAAATATGGATGCTTTTCAACACTGAACTAATCAGCCGGACCACTTGGAGAACATTTTGACAGGTCCTCCTTAACTGATATTTGGCCAGCTGACCTCTAACGCACCTGGCATGTTAAATCCTTGTTTTAAACAAACGTTTTTAAACAAATGTTCAAGACCTCGTCCCACTCTTTCATTCCCTTAGTAAAAAACCAGGGCCCAGTTTGTAGTTTCTTTGTGAAGATCAAAAAGTAATATCCCATTATTTTTTTACAGATCGAGTCAATAATGCAAACTGCTGCGGCCTGACTAAACAAAGACACATTTTTCCGTGAACGTTCAGAATGGACAACAGTACCATACAGACGACTCTTTCTTATCCCTTCTCCAATTTGCATCATCAACAGTTTTTAAAAAAAAAAAAAAATTAAAGGGGGAAGCGAATCTAGATGCAAGATGGGATTACGCGGTATGATGTTGTTATGATCCTTTCTTATTGAATGCCAAGAGACAACAACTATGAAATTCCCCAAGGAGTATTCTGGCCTTTAGCACTTTAGTACTTGGTCAAATAAAAAACAGCTCTTAGTGATAGGTGCCCTGGAGCAAAAGTCTACGTGAAGTGTGTACATGTAAAAGGTGTGCCATTGAACCCTGCAACCCAATTACTGTTGAAGAGAACGCTCAAATCAACAAAATAGTAAGGGGCAATTCAGATTACTTAATGTTTAAAACATTTCCTCTTTTTTTTCTCGAAAATGTGGGTGGGTCAAAAGAAATAACTTGGAATAGAAATTCAGTTTTCAATTCAAATAATAGAAGCAGAAAAACTTTTTTTTTTTAAATACAAATATACTGAGGCCCGCCTACAGATTGTCTGTCGTGTCTGTGCAGTTCCATCGTTATCAGTCAACCTTGTTTCGATGGCTGACCTCTGCACAAGTTGGAGAGATGGCGTGGATTTTCTCTTTTTCTTACAAAGTTGCATACTGGGAAGCCAGGAAAAGCCACCGACAACTTTCTGAGCAGGGAGAGCATTAAAATATGTGCTTCATTTGAGGCGTTACTTTGTTTTGTTTTTTTTTCAGGGGAAAAGGTTACATGAACCAGTCAATATTTAACCATCAAAATTTTAGGTGGGTGGGTGGTTCAAAAATCAATTTCGAAAAAAGATTGAATTTTGTAAACATTGATTACTCTGCATGGCCCCTAACAATACATTTCTCATGACAGGAGCTTCATCAGTTATGGGAAAAATGCAAACAGCATTTTGAGGGGGCACCGAGGCCAGGAACTGGGTAGGAGCAATTGAGGCCATAGCCTACATGTAACAGGCCTGGAACTACACAAAGGCCAAGGAGGCAATGGCCTCTGCTGCCCCAGGTCTAGTCCTCGGTGCCCCTTCAAAATTTCTCATGGACTTTAAAAGAAGTTCCAATGGAAGTGTCCTTTGCAAAATAAAAATGGCCTTGCCCTCTCAAAGATGAAATTTAAGGCCTGATGTACAGTACATGTAAGTGGCCGCCTTTTAATTCCATGCAATAGACTCTGTTGTTTGGTGTCACAAGCTCAAACAGCGCCCTCGCTGAGGTCAACGCAAGACCTCTCAGTCACTGGCTGCTAGTTGTGCATGGCGAATACACACGTGTGCATACACATTGTTTGTCCTAAACTAAAAAAAGCTACTTCAACATAAATATATGTGTTGAAACTTTAACAAATACTGTAAAAAGGCGGAGTTTTCCTCAAAATATTGTGTGATTTTAAAGGGATTGTATACGTTTGGTAATTGGAACCCACTGTTTGTTTTAATTCTATTATAGTTGTAGATATATACCATAAAACTAACCATTCATTTCAAAAGGTGGTTGCGTTTTTTTGATATTGCCGAAAATCTGGAGCGGTTATGTCCCCGCAGGAAGAATAATCTGCAATTGGAATACAGAATCTGAGAAACGTTACTGTCAGTAATGCTTCTCAGATTCAAATTTTGGGGGATAAAAAGGGATATCTTTTTCCATAACCGCAGTACTTCTAAGAGAAAAGTTTCTCAAAATGCATTACACTATCCAAAGCTGCTGTACTGCTTACCAGGTAAGTTTTTATCTCCATTAATTTTCAGAGTCATTACCAAACGTATACAGGCCCTTTGAAGCACTGTTCATGTACAATAATGTACTACATGGTGTATTTTACATCATGTGTGTGGGGGAGGGGGACCTTGACCTTCAACAGCCTCAGCAGATGTCATGAATTGGTACACTGCTGAGCAACATGTACACCCAACCTCACATAACATTATTATCAAAAGCAGTCTTCAATTGGGGTCACATGAGTGCCCCACTTCAAGTCATCTGCTTTTGACATTATCAGTGCCCGGCAAACGTGACAATAACCAATGTTCCTTATTATTCACCATCAATTCTGGCACCGGTCCAAGATTCTCGGTAAATTAGATGTAACATTTATGATGTCCTTGATCAATCCAGAAAGAAAAAAACATTCCCTGAACTAGTTTGTTGGCCTGCATCTACTGTATGTACAGTGTCCGCTCCTGACACTCTCCATGCCTAATTATTCCCCAGCATGATGGGAAAGGACTCTTCCTTAAAGGTGCATATCGCCTTTTTAAAGACGTAAATTTAAAAAAACTGAGGAGTGGCATACCGAGTTTGTTTAAAGGAAGGAAAATGTCAAATACAATTTTGTGATGTACTCGCTTTCCAATAGATAGAGTCCTCATGTGAGTGGGGGAAAAATTACAAGTCTCTAACCTCATATTAAAACGGTGTAAATTGCCATTGCATTCAATACCCTTCCAGTGCAAAATTTGGCAACATGCAAAACATCCAATGACAGCATTCTGAGAAAAAAGGGTCTGTACATTTTTGTACGGGAATGTTTTGGTTCATTTCTGACTTTTTCTGAGCGAAATTTGAAACATGACGTCATTGGGTTTTAACAACTAATGGGTTTTTACATTCCAAGGAATAATATTTCGTCAGACAAAATTGTCAAAATCAAGGCTGTTTTGATTGAATATCATTGAAAGTCAGGACAATGGTTTTTGTCAACATACAGTCGACTCCCATTATAACGAGGTCCGCCGGACTGGCCCATTTTCCTCGTATTATCCGAACATCGTCTTAAACGCAGCGCGCTAAATATAGATACACACGTCATCATTGTGCATGCACATGTAACGTGTACGTGCATATACACTTGTGGTAGCCTGCACGTAGCTGTTTGCTTACCAGAACAGCTATTACGAGCATCCTGTACACAAGAATATCATTACTAAATGTCTTTTATTGAGTGATTAATCACGGAAATTTAATATTTTGTACAATTTATGATAACAATATAGCAAAGAGATGTCAACTTGCCGTTCAGCGACAGCGGATTCTGTACCGTAGCGCATGGTATGAACATGATGCATGCGCTGAACGTTCATTTTCGTTGGTGATCGACATGAAGTATATGATAACAGCATGTCAAGCGTGGGACACCAGCGAGATGTTTCTGGAGTTCCGTTGCACATGGACTTGCTTCAGTTACTTTGCAGTTTCCTTTTTTAATATTGTTTCATTTTTCAATAAAGATAATGTGTTGTGATTTCTCTTTTTAAATGTTATTATTGAATTAATAAAATCTGTGCGTATCCGTGTCTTTTAAAATAATTTCTTTTTAATTGTTATTCTTGAATTAATAAAATCTTTTAATTGAAAAAAAGGCTCCACTAAAAAAAAACCTAGAACAGCGGTTATGCTTTTGAAGTTTTGCATGGATGATACGAGCAAGGATTAATAATTAAAACCCCCCAAATACTGCCGAGTGCGTTCGCCGACATGATTAAATAAGCGGCATGTGTTTGAAATTGAGAAGGATTGTCAGGGACTAACCTTTGGTGGTTTTGAGCCACGCGCGTGATTTAAGCCCTCTATTGTCTGCTTGGGTAAACCAGTCCGTTGAATAGACTGGTGGCACTCTACGAGCACCATGCAATTATCACCTCTATTGTATTCGGGGTTTAAGGGCTTCATGTCATTTCTCAACCTTGACGAAGGTAAGCGTTTCCTACACAATTATTCCGGGTCTCGCTACAAACGTCTGAAAACAATACATTTTGTCCCAGGGGACCGCAAAATTACCTCGTATTATCCGTATTCTCGCTACTACCGTGCTCGTATAATCCATTTTTAAATGCATTGAAACACGCACGGGGCAGTTCGGGACCGGCAAAAAACCTCGTATTAACCGGAACCTCGTAACATGCGAGCTCGTATTAACGGGAGTCGACTGTACTGCTTATTTATAGGCAAATTATAAAGAAAGTTACAATAAAAGTCAACTGTGAAAGTTTCAGCTGAATACAGTGTCTATTTGCTGAGAAAACAGCAAAAAACTGTCCTGGTATTTTCACATGAACGTCAAATCCATCCGCGTTTAGCGAGGTGACAGCGGGTTACTAACCGCATCTCTGATCGCAGCATTCGCGAACAGACACCAACCCTCAGAAATCCGAGAAACAATTCATGCACGAATCGTTTCTCAGATTCAAAAGTTTTTATTAATTTCTAATCAAGAGGGGCATTTCAGACGAAATAATTTCCCAGGATGCTTACAACCAATACCATCTTCATAACAAGTAAGCTTTCGGATAGAAATAAAACTTCTTCTTTTTTCGGGATCATTACCAAAGAATGACCCTACCTAAACAGGGCTGAGTTTATAATTAAACATGACAGATCCAGTCACAAGAGGGAGCTGTTTAAAGCGCGCAGGTGCAGGGGTGTGCGCAATACCCACCTATCTCTGACCAGAACCGTTCCATGCTCAGGTAGCCCTTTGTTGTCTTTGCCCAGCGCCGATGGCGACCACGGCCGGAATGCAGACGGCCGTTGCAGGGACAGCCCATCCGCTGACCACGCCGACGTGACGATGGCATCTTTGGAGATGTTGTCATCTTCCAGTTTGATCTTCTTCGTGTTGCTGTTTTCATCGATAGCCTGGAATGAATGAATGAAGAAGAAAATAATAATACAAAATGAATCTCTCAATGTCTGTTTGCTGGACAACTAAGGCAGAATCCTGTACATGGCTGGATCCTTCCTGTAAATACTCTCCCTCTTCTGCCAAACTCATTTCATAACCATCACTAAAATCATCTTGTCAAGGCCAGCGCCAATTTCCCTCTACTATTTGACAAATTTCTCTTCACCATTTCCACCATCTATTGTACTCTACTTATCTCAAGGCCCTTTCCCTATGGGTTAAATAGATTTGAAAGGGGGGGGCACTGAGAACACCAGGAATACTCATTGTACAACCTAAGCTTCCCTGGATGGCCTAGATATGTAATAGTTATTACGGACATGCCAGACCTAAATTGAAAAAAAGACAGCAGCACAGCCTACTGTGGTAAACACATTCCAGTGGAAATTTTCAAGAGCTGGTTATATATTTGTTAGGCTTCCCAACATGCAGCATGTTATTGCTTGCCTTTATCCAATGTTTATTTCCCATCTCAGTTCGCAACGATTTATCAAAGTGAACAAAATAAACACTGAAGACCTTCGTCACACAGCTGCCATGTTTGTCCGGTTCCCTCAACCCACACTAACAAAATACAGTTTGGATTCTCATGTTATAAACAAGGGACCATGCTATTTCCCTCCAGGCCTCGATCTGGTTGACAAGAAATGTTGGAGGAACCAAAGCAAAATAATTTCAAAATTGGAAATAAAAATACATATTGGACTAATTCTTGTGATCAAATCAGAACAACTGGGGGTTTTTTTTTCAATTCATTCCAAGATCAACTCTTAATCACCATCGTGAGAAGCGATGTCATCCCCGAGATGAAAACTGAATCTCTTTTCTCAAACAAACAAAACAAACGCAAACATTTTAAGCAAGACACAAAAAAGAGCTGTTTCAGGTATGATGCTCCGTTCTTGAAAGGGCAAGAGCACCAAGGCGTTTTCTCCATTGTAAAGGGCACCTCTATGAGGAAACTGTAACTTTCTATAAGACTGTTTCAAGGGGCATAAAGGCAATGACTAGGGGCATCAAGGTAATTGCCTCGGTGAAGCATCAGGCATGCTGTTTTCTAAAGTAGGCCTACATGCGCACCTTGATAAATTTCTCTGAAATGTACAAAGGCTATGTAAATTTAAACTAAGAGCATGCTTCTAAAAACCTGGAGGACTAGACTGGTACAAATACATACTGTACTCTAAATTCCAACGACCAACAATTTTCCTTTGACTTCAGATGCAGCATCTGGTCTAAACAGCAACCAGCTCAATCCCATCCCTTATGTCATTCAACTATAATTACTGGTGCCTGGATTCGCGGAATTACAGCTAGTCAAGTAAATAATATACAAGTAGGCGGATTTTATAAAAACCTACGCACAAAAACTTGGCAATATGACAAAACAGAATCACCACAATCCTTTTGATGTGGGTTACTCACACAGCGCTGCGGCCTCAACCTCTTTCATATTTATCTCCAAAACTCGGTCGATAGGTGAAACAGTCAACATTACCTCAAAGGCAGACCATAATATTTACTATTTATGCAATATTTCTAGGTCAACGTCACTGTCAGCATTTTCTTGACTTAACACATTAACACTGGCCCTATTTCCTTTTCTTCTTGAAGGGGGGGGGGGTATTTAAAGCAATCAAATTGCCAACTACCATCTGTTTTCAATTTATCTTTTTTTTTTTTTTTTCAGGTTTAGCAAGATTTTCTCCCACAGGATTTTCTACCACATACCAAACAAGCAGTAGTAGTGTTGATGTCTGGGGCTGTTGCGCCAACACCTAAATATTTTCCAGCAGGATTTAGAAGAGCCAAGGGCAGACCTTACTGAGGTCTCTGACCTCCCAGTCTTAGCCGGTACCCTGCATAGGGCCAATTAAAGTGATAGCACTTAAGGCAAAAATGCCACGCTCAGTCAACTTTTTGACTCCACAAAATGGCCGACCTGTGTTAGTTCGCAAAGTAAAAGGAAAACCACGCAAATTTGAGGCATATTTGTGTGGATCATTGTATTCTACTTTTATAACGTCTTTCTAGCCACATGCATTTTATAACAAACGGTTACAAACGTTTTTTTTTAGACCAACTCGTCCGATCCAAGGCAACGTGTCCCTTTAACTTTGTATGAGGTGGTTCTGAAAAGAGGGTTGGCTCCAAGCCAAGGTATAATTTGGCTCCAAGCCAAGGTATAATTTGCTGCCGCCACAAAAGAACCAGAACCCATGCTGCAAGTAAACAAAACCCTAGCTTCCCCCCCTTTCTTTTCCTCTTTTCCATTCTTCAGATGATTGATTTGGGTAAATCTGGGATCAGAAAATGGCCCTCAAAACAAACAACAACCTACACTTCTTTTTCACATTAAACAGGTCTCTGTGATTAGGTTTTAGAAACTATGTGCCACACTTGAACAAAATCAGTAAATAGTGCAATTTTTGTTTGCTTTACTTATTTATATTTTTCATTTCATTTGTTTGCATTTATCTTTGTTAACTGTACATTGAACCTGAAACCTGGGTACGCAATGTATACTATTCCATTTCTTTCAGCCCACAATGCTCTGTGCTTTGAATGTACGCATGCAATTGCAGCAGCGCAGTTAAAATTAGCTACTTATAATGATATTAACTCTTTCGCTCCAGAATTTAATTTTCGAATTTTGCGCGTTTGTATGTAACTAATTTCTGGAAATTCAGCAAAAACACGGAATTGAAGGCAAAGCAGTGCACAATAAGTTCCATATCATCTGCTGAATCGCTGGCATTACCTGCACTATCGCTGTCATCGAGGGTATCATCGGCAGTACCACTATCCCACTGTGCAAGCCTCTAACGTGCCTGTAATGCAGTAACATTCTTCGTGGTTGACGCACGGTTCGTTGATGTGGACCCCGCCATCTTTAAATGCCGCTGTGTACAACGACCTGTGTCAATAATACCCTGCATACACCCCTTTGCGCAAAGGAAAGCCAATGGCAGCGACTCAAAGCCGCTGAAACTAGGGTCAGAGGTCATCCAGATGGCAATACGGCATAAATTATGTAAAAAAGGCCCACGCCATGGGGATGCCCCAAATTATCTACAGTGACGTCAACGAGCCGCTGTGAGCGGCTTTCCGTAGGGAACGGGACATTTCTGTGAGCCGCTGTGAGCGGCTCGCCATAGCGAAAGAGTTAAGGAGCAAGAGGCTACAAATTGTCATGACACATTTTACTGAACCCTCTACTCGCTGGCCACCTTGGCATTACATGTACATTTGGCCCTTAGAAAGAAGAAGACAAAGTTATTGAATACAAAGGCTGACCTACGTATGGCATAGGCATGTGTAAACTTTTCAAGGCTATTTAAACATCAATTTTGCTGATTTTTCTGAGGGCCAAAAGATCAGAATTATTAGGAAAAAGCCCACCTCCTCTTTGCCAAAGTAAAGGAATTAGGAGGACTTGGGCTACCAGGGCATTGCATCAAAGGAGGATCCAGAAGGATTTGGGCCATAATGGGTTTCTGCTGTGAGAGGAGGTAGAAGGAATTGAGTCATTAGGTTATATTTTGACACAAGAGGAAGTACAAGGAATTGGGCTGTATGCAGCTTGGCCAAAATGGGATTCTGAAGGAAATGGGCTCTTGGTAAATAATAAGTAAAAATTCCTTTAAAAAACGTTATGCTGGTATGGGTCCTCCTCCCCCTTCTTATTTTAGACCCAGAACCTCCCAGATGTTACAATTCAGGAGGTTAATAAACTTTGTGCATCACCAGAAATACAAAATTACTTTTGGTGGCTGCTTTCCTTCATTCAAGACATTTCAAAGTCTAAAGGGAGTTTTGAGAAAATCCTGACATCAGGAAAAAATCCTGAGAAATCAGACGCCTGGTTAAACTCCCAAGATTACTTGAGCAACTCTTCCCCAACAACTCTGAGCAGAAATGTGCATAACTAACCATTCCATAAAACTGCCGACTAAAAAAAATAAAAATAATGCAAGCGAACGATCAAAATTAGAAACGCCTTCCACCATCACACTGAATTAAGCGCCCACTATAGTCCATTGTCAAACAGTGAAAAGAGCGCTCGCGAGTGAGTAATTCTCAGATCTGTTACCGAGAAAAGAAGAGAAAGGAAGCATTGCAGAATGGCAGCCCACTCGGAATGAAAAAGGTTTTTTTGTTCCCTTGTTGGTTCGTGTACTATAGCCCCGGCTACTAGCACAACACCGGTGAATAAAAAGCCTCTCGTTGAATTCAAATTGTACTGAATAACAACACGAGGCAGGATAGAGGGTTAACTGCACGCTTGCCTGCTCATTCCACGCACAATCACATGCTGTACACACTTTGAAAAAGCCTGATCAACGACATGGCATGCTGTACACACTTTGAAAAAGCATTATCAACGACAAAGCAGCTCAACATTCCGCTTTTTTTTGTGGTGATGGGGGCAGACATCATAGTGATACTTCCTCAGTAATAAGCATTTACAATAAAAAAAAAACCAAAACAAAAAACCATTGTATATAACATACAGGCCTGCAAGATTAAAAAAAGAAGAAAAAAGAAGAAGGCATTTTTAGGCGATGACAGGGCAATGCCATCTATGAGATAATCACAACTCCTGGATGGTATTCTTGGACCAGAGATTACAAATTATGCCAGTCTAATGTCTATAACAGACGTATGGGTTTACGGTGATAGCTGTTGCTGTGAACATGTGATCCGATTTGTCCAATCACCCACTGTTTTCCTCCTGCCCATTCAAACATGAGGCGGCCCACCTCGCTCATTTTTCGGCAGTAACAACAAACCAGCTGAGATGTTTTGCCATTATAAAGAAACTATCAACCAAAAATGTATAATATTTTGTCCACTACAAAGCTTGTCCCTTGACCTCTACTTATGAAGAGCTTGCATTTTGAATGGTGTAGATGGAATCAACGCATAGTTTTTTGTGAGGGCGGTATTTTTGTTAGTTTGCAGGCCACGCAGACTTCGCTTCATTCATCAATTTAAATGTGCACCACTTGGCTCGGTTCAATAGTCAGAAGAAACGTTGGGGCAACCTCTATTTAATCAAAGCACTCTGGTTGCAGTCTTCCACTCGGAAGTGCGGATGATCAGACCCAATGGAATAGAGAACTCCCACACTTCAGTCCCTCACTTCACAAGAGTTTCAAATAAACAACAGGAATAATTTATTCATCGAAAAAAACAGGGCACTGGAGAAAAACAAGCTACTAGTGGGCCAAGGTTGTAGGAAATCGTTCTACTTGATTCCATACTTCTTCCCTCCACCCCCACTCCAATCATAAACTTTAAAAAACAGGGTTCATCTACTGGTTGAAAAATGTCATGCCTTCTACTTCAAACTCCAAGTACATTGGTTTGGGTTTTAAAAAAATGATAAAAAAAATCGCCCAAAACAAGGCCAAAGGGCTACTTCAGGTGCCAGCCACAAAGAAAACATAGAAAATACATTTCCATTGTTTACGTACTTCTGAGAATGCCTGTCAGAGAACAATGGAATTTACCCACTAAGTCTGCCACCTTCTTGCATTCACTCAAGTCTCCCATTCCATTGTCATTTGTATTTACCGTTATATTCACATTGTCAACGTATTTGTTTTCCCCCAGAGGAATAACTACCAAGAAATGAAAGGGGAAGGGGTGAGATTTGTACGGCTCTGTTTTGTAAATTATTCCTTTAGCATTACTTGTACATGCTGCTTTAAATAAACCTTTACAATGCCTAGTTTCGTGGGACTTCAAAATAAAATGTATAACTCTGAGAAACTCAACTGTGGTGTGTCGTGGCCGAGCGGATAAGAACACTGAACTCAAGCTCTGGTGTTTCTGATCAGCAGAGTGTGGGTTCGAATCCCAGTCGTGACACTTGTGTCCTTAAGCAAGACACTTAACCACATGCTTCGTCCTTTGGATGGGACGTTAAGCCGTAGGTCCTGTGTGTTGTGTAATGCACGTAAAAGAACCCAGTGCACTTATCGTAAAGAGAAGGGGTTCGCCCCGGTGTTCCTGGTTTGATTGGCTGCATATTGCGCCACAGCACCTTGTGAACCATTACATGGTGCTATGTAAAGGAATAGGTCTCATACTTCAAAAACATAGCTTCACAATACCTTGCAGGAAAATAATGAAAATTAAAGGGCCTTGAGCGTCACTGAGTGATGGATATGTATGTATATAAGAAGCCACTATATAAAACAAGATGATGTAACTAGAACAACTCATAGATTAACACCTCCCAAGTTAACACCAAGTTAACACCTCTGTTACTCAAAACCTGAACAGGCAATCCAATTTTTCTCCCCACTTGACACAGAAACATCACATCTCATTTTTACAAAACGATAAGGTTTATCTTCTCGCGCCAGTTTGAACTTTGCTCTCTATCATTTCCTCTCAGCGATAAGAGGGGGGGGGGGAAAAATGAGACCATGCTGAGTGTCACGAGGCGATGACAATTACCACTATCTGCAGAGTTCATTAGCTGACTTGTCAATACCACGACCTTGGTAATATCCATGGCAATAATATATCTACAAGTACATGCACAAGCACCTTAAGGGCAAGGTTTGTAACTGCTTTTTCACAAAAGCCCCTTGCTAACCCTAGCAAACTCCCGGGGAATTAGCTACCCCTGCTTCGGAGTGGGGTTAAGAAAAATTTGAATCCCGGTCATGACACTTGTGCCCATGAGCAAGGCACTTTTACCATAATTGCTTCGTATAAAGTTGGGAAGGTAGAGCATTCTGCTCTACCAGCCAGGCTGCTAGTGGATGATACCCATGCCTACATCCTTATGGGCTGTGAAGGGTAACCCTATTTCAGCCCCAAGAGTAGGTGGTAACGTGCCTCTGGTTGCAGTTGATTTGAATCGATTAGCCCAAATTGGTTAAGTGTAGCCCTCACCTTGAAGTTGCCTTACGGCCTTGTGATGTTTAATAGGTGATCTCTCATAAAAAAATATGTATATAAAAAAAAGAATAGCAGAATGAAGTGAACCTAACATCATAAACATCTGGAGTTTTGTCTCATTAAGTAAATGACATTTCAACATCCCACCCTGCCAGTCTGTGTCTTTGCTTCAATCTTGTTGTCTACTCCCTGATGACTTGTCTCTGCTCAGTGCTTCAAATAGGCCCATCCCAATCAAGGGGTCTGAGCTATGTCTGGACTGGCTAATTGGCAGACAAACACTGGCCAGGATTAGCTAGTTATGGGTCTCCCAACCATTGAACATTGGAATCCAAAGGGGCTCAAAGGGGGGAAAAGGGGGGGGGGGGGGAGTGGGTGTTTACTAATTACCACCAGTCAGCTTCTGGGTTTTGTTATTTAAAGTGTATTGTGTTTGGTTTTAAGTCGCTTGGAAGGGAGAAGGGGGGGGGGGGTTGGAGAGGAAGTTATGGAATAAGGATTATGATGTGTAGTTTGTGGTTAATTATATTGAAGGTTATTAAAGAAAGGAATCTGTCAATGGAGGTCAGGGCACAATACATGTAACAGAGGCAATATGTGGTGGGTTTGGACAAGTTCAACAAATCAGTATATTGGGATATATTGAAGGGGGGGGGGCATTCTGAATGCCATGAAAATACACTTGTTGCAGACTCAGCCTGTAGTAGTACCATGGCGGAAGTCTCCCTGCCTGTACAAGTCTGCACCCAAGCCTGCACCTAAAGAACCCAAGAGGAGGGTGGGGGCGCAAATAGTGGATGTGGCAATGACTGGCGCCGTTCCAGTATGCACCGCGTCTCCCTCCGAATTTGATTTTACTGTTGGTCTCTATGATCAGCATATAATATGTAACTGCTTGGCTATTTGTGACTGGTCTGTTTGCTTCCAGATTTACCAAAGTGGCCAGATTCCTTTAACAAACGTGTCAATGGCATTACATTAACATTTAACTGGTTCCATCTGATTAGTGCCATACAACCAATAGACCCCCTTGAATGGCCACCATCGCTGATGACATGCAGGCCTGAAAGGCTATCATTGGCTGAGTCGTGCGCAGCACGTACACGTGTGCACTTTTGAGTCTGGCGCCCTGTTGATCTTTGCCAGTCCCACTGTCATCATACAGGAAGCAGTAGATTAAATACCAACTGAAAAGGTCCCCAAACCTTTTTGTTTCTCCTCAAAACTCAAGACAGAGTAACCTTTCTGCCTGAGCAGTCGCTTTGTATCCACACTGTCAAATGGAAGACTTTATAAACAATCTGATTCAACTTTGGACAACACACAAACTGTATTTTACCGGAGAGTGGAACTACAAATCTTGGGACATTGGCAATAGGAGTAAGAAGAAAGGCTTACACATTTGGATCATGACCTATACATGCTATACTTAGCAGACGTTTGATCCAGATGTCTGAAATGCTTCTTAAGACTTCTTAAGAGACCCCCCCCCCAGGTCCCCTTCATCAACCCTACCCCAAAAACAGTGGGGGTTCAATCATGGAGGAAGGTTCAATAAACAACAGTGCAAGGTTCTTTTCATAAACCCTTCTTTGATTCACCCCACTAAATAAACTCCCATAGCATACAGTGCAAAGTACTAATCAAAAATAAAATAAAAAACTTAGAAGTCTCACAGTTTTTTTACAGTAAAGGGAAAATTATCCATTGACTCTTGAACTTTTATCCTCTGTTCAATTTGATATGGGGGGTCCCAAGGCCCGGCGAGTTATTCTCCCTCAAAATAAAAACACCCCTACCCCTGTGTAAATTTCCAAACCTCCGAGCATCAATCTTGCAAAAATTGTCCCTACACCTCTGGGCAAATAGGACCATTTTTGTTCAAAGCTACGTCCGTCAAAATACCTCATGTTAGAAGTCAACAACCCCCAGGTCACAATTGGGCTTTTTTTTTTACACTGTACCCCTTTTATTTGGTTCTCAAATCTGTCTAATATAGAATATTTTGAAAGCCTGCAAACTATTAACGAGGCCGAAGCTCTGTTTCCTCCTTATTTAGAAGGGTGCATCCATGCGATCAGCAGCACAAAAAGCTTGGCTATCTCAGTATGAATGTACAGGCGATCAATGCTTGATGTGACAAGGGGTAGATTATCAGCAATAGGGAGTGGGAGGCTGCATCAATTGATGTTGTCTTTTGAGCTTACTGGTAAGGATTAGTTTGTCTGGGGGCATGATTATAGGGCTCTAGTCCAATCTTGTTGGTGGGGGGGGGGGGTGGTTGTGTGTGTGCCTTGGCAAAGAGCCAATTTAATAGTCTAGTCTACATTCTCTGGAAGCCAGAGCAGATTGGATTGTGGTTCTCTTGTTCTGGGTAAGTATTATGTAATATCTATTTGCACTAGTTGTATGGGGTAGAACCAGTCAATGAGCCTGTTCATGTGGAATTACAACGGAGCAGGCCAACCTCTAAGTATGACCCTTTTTCACTAGATCCAGAAAGGTGGATCAGACCTGGATCTGATCCTGCAATGTGGATTAACAGCTAGTATAAACGCAAAAAAGCAGGATTAGACCTGCAATTTTAATCCACCTTTTGAGGAGGGTTGAACCCTGCAATTGGTGGATCAGATCCGTCAAAGTGGATTCCAGAAACAAGTGTTTCTTGTTTTAAAAAAAACACATAATTTTTTTTTTTTTAACTTGGTTTTTTTTTTTTTTTTTTTTGGGGGGGGGGGGGGGCATATCGGCCAAAATTTGTGCGTATCGGCATGCAAATCGTGCATGCAAATCGTGCATGCTGTGACTATTACGTAAGCTGAAAATGTGGGTAAAAAAACTGCAACTGAAAGTAACTATTTCTAGGTTTGGTTTTAAGTTCTAGTCAGAGTGTCACCTAGGTTTTAGGCATCTGAATGTGTGCCATAATAGATACAAAGTACCTGATACCATTGAACATTAATTGCTTCTCTGTTACCAGGAGTGAAGTGGGTGCTGGGTGCGAAATGAAATTGGGTCCAGGTAAGCAGGGGACCATACATGTAGCAACGTATAAAATAAAATAAAACAGTGAAATACGTGTAGTTGGTGCGTAAAGGACTGTTTATTCTCGTGAAGGTGTTCCCATGGAGGACTTCATCACCAAGTACGGGTCAACTACCAAAGGATGGGTGGGTGTCATTTACCAAAGGCAGTTTGTAAACAAGTTTTGTGCATACTGGAGTAAACAGAATAAACATTCACAGTGGCCATGTGAAGACCCTGATGTTTTTGCCAAAGTCCATTTTGTGTTGACACACACGGGGAGTTTTTATCAGTAATCAGGTCTGTTTTATAAGTCCACCTGTACTTAAAACACCATGAGCATGCAGAGATGAACTAGTTGGTATTTGCATGTGTGATTTAAATGTTGCCATGGGTCTGCCGTTTTATCCGACTTTAATTTCTTTTGGGTTGAGCAGAGAACAATTCACTAGAGCAGGATTTAAGCCTGCTCTCTCCGGACTTAACGTGAAGTAGGTAACGTGAAGGCACTCTACCAACTGAGCCATCTAGCCCTATATTGGTGGTCTCTCTATTTTGTCATCTTTGTTCGGGGGTGCGGGTCAACCTGTAACTGCCGTATAACCAGGGATCACACCCAAGTTTATGATACAACCTGAGAAAAGGCAGGAATGGCTTCTGACTGGCACCCACCCCCCCCCTCCCCCGACAAAAGATATTGACAAAATATAAAGACTGCCAACATTAGGGCTCAGTTTGTAGAGCACCGGCACGTTAATCTGTAGGTCGCAGGTTTGAATCCCGTTTTTCACCCCAAAATTAAATTCAGTTTACCAAGTCAGTTTCCCTTGTGGCTTATTACTTGATGTTATTTATCAGAGCATGTTTGTATTGGGGTAACCTTACAAACCTAATGAGGACCAAAGTCAAAACACTGAGAAGACTGTAAGGGAATGCTGTCATTAATCACATTTATATATAAAGAAAGATAACCTACACGATAGCCTCAATCTTTGAAGAAAAAAAAACATTATGCAGAAACATTTGTCACAACACCAGACCGTCAGAAATATCCGATAAAGTGGCATTGACTTGCCACTGCAAATACGCACTTTGTAACCTGTGAGTGTAATTGCATGAGGTGCTACAAACCCCGACTGTTGACTTTGCAACATTAAAGGTTGGCGAACACCGTTTCTTGTCTTTCAACTTGGAAGATTAATAAATCGCAAACTCCCTTGAGCGATTCACCTTCCTCGCACCAACAAAATCCAACGCCGTGTAATTGGTAACTCAGCACCCCAAAACCATTGGACTCTGATAATGGTGGTATGCCTGATCACATGTACCGCTTAAATCAGTTTACCAATGCAGTCCTCAGTCCAACAGAATCAAACAAATCATGCAGTTGGAGTTCGACCGGTTGGGGATGGTTCGGGATTTGTTGGAACTCTTGTTTTTTCGGGAGCTAATAGCAGGGCCACAGTGTTTTTGTGCATTTCATTCATTGAGGTTTTCAATGTAGACAAGAACTAAGTGTGGCTGTCTGTAACTGGATTTTGATATAGAGCACTGACAAAAAATGTTTGTGTCGCAAAGAAACCTGTTGCATATTGATGGCCATTTGACCTTAAACTCATCCAAGACACTCCAAATAGCAACTTTACATAATATGTCCTGTGTCCAGAAGAAGGGCGTAAGGCTCAACGCCCTTCTTCCAGACACACAAAGTGCTTTTGTTCCAGTAACAGAAGCAATAAAATGGCTCCTGCCAAAAAAAAAGACACGCAAAAAAGGCATATTCTGGTACATATTTGTAGCTAGAACTACCCAAAAGACATGGTTTACCATTCCCATGCAGAATTTAACCCGTCTGTAATGATTTATGAATGGCACAAAACCGTTCAAACTTTCACGCTCAGTTTTCTTTCAACACAATTTTGCACATTAATTGCTTTAAATACCCTTTCCTCAAGGAACTTTTCGATACGTCCTTCGGCCAGGCTCAAGACGATATGGGTGTATGTACATGTAACTTAGTGAAGAAAGAAAAAACAAAAAACAAAAAAACTTTGAAATAAATTCAAAAAAACTCAAACTCCTGAATGGCACTCATCCCTGGGATACCAGTCTTTCCTGTTTCAATTCCGACCTTCCTTCATCATGTAAATAACAAAACTAGGGCTTTCCTGCAGACGAGGAGTCGAACATAAATCACAACCATTGTCATCGCAAGCCCACAAGCCTGCAAGCCCATCGCCTTTCATAAAATTTATTACAGTTCTACAGGAAAATAAAAATAAAGGCTTACTGGCCAGATTTCACACCACATTATAATCTAACCTTCATTTGGGCCCTACCATGAATCATACAAGACCATCTCAGTAACTGGCTAGGGGACACAGGGAGCATCCAGCGCCAGTACAGGAAATACTCTTCATCATTCTGATCACGCAAGGAATCGAAACCAAATTCCCAAAAGGCCATCGACTTAACAATTTCGAAAGGCATCCTTCCAACCCCCAACCCCCCAACACAACATCAGGACCAACAATTAACAGCACTTAAGGTTCATAGGTGTTTGTTTTTTGGTAAAGTACAGATCACGCAAAACTAACTAGTCTGGCAACTGCCCTACTCATCTGGTGTCCAAAGCAATTACAGCTTATTAAAGTAGAGGCTGGACAGCTCCTTGAAGAAAAATAAACGGCTATTTCGGCCAAGAAATCCCCAACACAAGGACACATCGAGCAACTAGCACGCTAAAATATGCAGCATCATTAACTAGTGATGCCTGTGGCAAGTTGTTTGAAAAAACTTCACATAAACTACCCACGTATGACACTTTTCTTCTTCTTCAGAATAAAAGCTCCTTTCAAAAAACAACTTTCCGTTTTGCAAGACGGAGCACCTTAAAACAGATCCAGAAAAAGTACTTTGAAATGAATCTTCCCAAACCCGGGTCTTGCACGTTAAACCTTATGCCGACCGTCTGAAAACTGGACAAGCTTCCGTTTGTCTAGGACCATGACGCACTTTTTTACAGTATTGTGCTGGCCCAATAATGTTGCTCCTTCTCCCGTCAAACTTAACATTATCTGGGTTGTGATCATTCAACGTCAAAATGACATGGCTTTCACTTTTATTGTCGACATACACTTTGTTAGATTAACCACGGCCTATAAGATGAACCAGAGGAGATGCTACTATGAATGCCTCATTCCCTTCCACACCCCCCCCCCCCTCCCTCCCCCATTGCAACCATTATCAAGCAAGCCCCTTGGGGTATGCACATGCACATACTGACCATATTAGGGAATAAAGTTGACACCCGTTTCCGCTACAGGTCAGAAATGAAAGAAGGAAATCAAAAGGGACGCCTTAAAATAAGCTTTCCTCCTTCAACGGACTCCTCAGCGTCTACCAAAAAACAACTACAGAAATGAGTTTCCTCTTTCGAACTGTGCCAGGATGTTTCCTTCAGTCATCTGGGACAGTTTTCTTCAATTGCCTCAGTTCCTTCCCTCTTTTAAAATTACAAACTTCATTTCCGTTTGTTAACAGTATCCCCAACAAATTATATTTTCTTCAAAACACAAACCTTAGTTAACACTAACCACCCGCAACTGAACAAAATCCAACAGCCTGTTTAGTTTGATTCTGTTTGAGTGAGGACTGCACTTAATAGTAAACTGATCATGCTTTTTACATGGGATCAGGCACACCACCATAATCAGAGTCCAACTGTTTGGGTGTTGGGTTACCAGTATTATAAGTCTTGGATCTTGTTAGAGCGGGGAAGGATTCTTTGACATCACTAAAGGGAGTTAGTATTTATAAGCATGTAAGCAATGAGCAGACGTGAAACTTTACGCTGTAAAAAAAAAACACACACAATTTTTTAATTAAGCTGTACAGTGATTTCTGGGTTTTCCCATGGCACTAAAAAGGGGGGGGGGGGAAGAAAGAAGAAATCACCCCTAAAAATTGCATATATTTGAATGAATGTGTTTTAATGCTTCAGTCAGCGAAGGAATGGATTTTTTCCATTGACACCAAAAACAAGCAATCAGTTAAGGAGAAAAATTAAAATCACTTTTTTTTCAGTTGTAGGCCTTACTTAACTTTTTGGGTCGATGTGGCTGGCTGCCAAAGGCGCCTTTTCAAGCCTGAGGCTCGATCACGTTGTAGCCGCGTCCCTCGCAAATCTACTTCTCAGCAGCTGCGATTTAAGGATGATTTAGCCTCCCAAATTATTATTCTAATTAGCAGTAACAATTATTATCATCTTAAAATAAATATTTGGCAGGATTCGCTGACTTACTGGATCCTGTATTTCCTCCTTTTACGGCAATCCATCAAGCCAACAAAATAACAATGTATGACATTAACATGTCCCCAAACAAAGCACTTCTAAGTTTAAAGTGCAATAACCGCATTTGTATACCCAAGTTATTAAAGTTAGCCAAACAGCATCGCCAATTTGTATAATGTTATTTTTCACTGTTTATTGTTCTTTTTTTAGTTTGTTGTTCTAATTTTTCCGTTTTTCAGAATTGGAAGGTTGTTTCGCACTTACAGAAGTCAAAGGATGAGGTGTTTGTTTCTACATCTAAGTGGTCAACAGTTGTAGTGGAAACACATCGTGTCGCTCAGGGAATACGGGGGTGGCTGGTCTTTCTAGCTTATTTTCATCGGAAAATGAATCTGGCTTTCGGGTACAACAACTACGCGGTACAGTTTCCTCTGCGGTCCTCCCCCCTGACAATTTAGGCACAATTTACTTATTTGTAAGATTATCTAAATAATAGAAAATAAACACTTCCAAAAATCTTGATGGCTTGGAAGGGGCTTTCCAACTTGCAAACTGATTTAAAGAAGCATTTTGATCGCAACTTTGGTAACCAACAATGAAGCTTGTACATTTAGCACACATTGTACTGTACCATTAAAAAAAAAGCAATTATGCATCATAAGGCCTTTTTATACTCAATGCATGTTTATAGTATTTCTTTTTGCCTGAAGAGCGTCTCAAAGCACTCATTATTTTTTCTACAGGTATGCAGAACTATGTAGAATTTGACATTATAGAAAAATACACTTGTGTAGACGTAGTACAAATATCTACACAGTACGTATAGTACATGTGCATAGGTTCAAGTCTTATACTTATAAATACTTGTTTAAAACAAACTCTGTACTTCCGTTCTGACTTTCTTACTGTGATGATGAGATCATGATGGAATCCATACACAAGAAATCAACTCTCCTGCAGCCTTTCTTGGAGACACCTTTATGACCCTCCGTTTCAGACTCCCACCATACAGGACGCATCCAGAGACACCAGGTCTGGGGTGATCCACTCAACCCGCGTCAACCAGGAGGCAAAATCTAGGGCTTTCCGTTCTTGAAAAACCTGCTACAGATACATCCTGATTACTTAACAACAGGTGGGGGGGGGGGTTGTAAAAGATGCAATCTGTCCACCCCCCCCCACCTCACAAAAAAAGAAAGAAACAAAAAAGGCAGTGACGTACAGTACATGTATGTCAAATTATTTTAAAAGTGGACTCCGAGTCCACCAAGGGTTAGCCCATAACGTTTTCAGTGCCTAGCCAGAGAACCAATTGGCTTGTCATTTCACCAGTGAGCCACCTTTTTCATGGGTCCATCGACAGGTACTAAAACGTTTTCTCTCAAAATCGTTGAGATTTGTGTTAGGCTTGAGTTTGAAACCATTTGCCCAATCTGTGCGAGCAGAGGTTTCAATCAGTCACACGACTGCAGTTTGTCCAAAAAAAAAAAAGGAAAGTGCTAACGTCCGTCGATATATCGTTATTACTCAAATGCTTGATACTATTTTGACATCGATATCGCCGATGTCACTTTTTTAATCATATCGAAATATCGAAATTTTCAATATATCGAGTATACTCGATATTGAATTTTTAATATATCGATTATTATAAAAAACTGACATCGATGGACGTTAGAAAGTGCCAAGCACGGCAAAACTTTGTACTGTGTTTTTCAAATTTCAATGTCACAGGTGACAAAAAGAGACCTCCAAAACATGAAATCAGCTGAACTGTTGCACGCCTGTTAGAAGTAACTTCAGGAAGCAACGAATCTGCCCACTGTTACTGGACCACTTCGACAGGATTTCAACTGGACCTCAAAAGTGTTACATGAAACTGGCAGTTGGCCACAAGGGAGAACAATGCCTCACAGGCTCTTCCCTCCGATAACAATGGAGAGAGATATTTTGTCTTTAAATGTTATCTCTACTTCCACCACTACCCGCAAACCCCTTGGCAAAAACTCAACCACTACAACAAAACGGGGCAAAAGGTTGAGCCGACGTCAATGCTCATCAATTGATGACTGGTTCCTTAGATGTAGTTTACTCAGTTATTAGAGGCATGCACCTAGGGCATGTAACTGTTTTTGTGGCAAACTTCCCTTTGACTTAAACCACTGAGAATAAGTCCTATTTAACTAAACAATTTATCAATTAAATGAAGAAATCCCATACAAATAATAATGTCAATTATGCCAAAATGAGAGCAACAACTCTGCACAAATGAGAGTAAGCAGACTCGTACAGAAACAGTGACAGTCCAACACGAATAACATGGCAATCTGGCGCAGTAAAAGTACAATCCAACTCGGTGAAAGTGACAGCAGCAGTCACAAATGACTAGGACAGTGACAACCCTACACAGATTACCTTGACAATCCTGCATAAATGACAGAGGCTAACAGCTAAGACTAACAGCAATAAAAACCCAACCCAACCTACAGGATAATCCGGCAAAATAACGGTACGATCCAACTCTTAGATCCAACACAACTGACACTGTGACCAACTGCGCTGAAGTGACAGCATATAAGCATGTATAACAATGTTACAAAGACAACACTTACAATTCTGCTCAAGTGACAGCAGCAATCACAAATGACTGTGACAGTGACAGTGACAGTAACAACCATACACAGATAACATTGACAATTCTGCTCAAGTGACAGCAGCAATCACAACTGACTGTGACATTGACACAGATAACACTGGCAATCCTTGATAACGAATCCAACAACGCACATTCAAGAGCGAACAAATCCGAAGGCCATCATTTCTTTGAACTCTAATTCACCGCGACACCGGCTCGGTCACACACACAGATATTAATGGATCCTGGAGAGATGCTATAACCAAGTCAATGCCTGAAAGAGGATTCTTTCCCACACTCTGAAATTTAATTTGTCAGACTGCGAACGAAAGGGCCGTGCATTTCCTCTTTCACTTTTTGTTCTGTCCTAGACCTCTTATCATACCAACAATCAGGTTACAATTAAAAGAATATCCGAGACGGGACAAATCTGGCCTTAAGTCGAAAGGACTCTTTTTGAACAGTATTCAAACTACAGAAAAGTTCAATACTTTGGGGCAAATTGTACAGTTCATTTATTCACAAAACGTGCGGATATCTTCTAGAGGGGGAAATTCTCTCGGCGCTATTATTGCACAAACTCATTTGTTGGAAATTAGGTTTCTATCAGATTGAACATACACAGGCACTCACCAACCAAACGCAGTCTTTGCAGTTGATTAAGTTGAGTGGCATTGAAGTGTGGGATTTGTATTAAATTAAAACACTAAGAAACGAGAGATGTTGAACATCTCCTAAAAAACTTCTTCCACTGTAAACAGAAGCATTCCAATAAAAGCACTCAGTGTTCATAAATAATGTTATCTGTTACAGACTAGATACTTAAAAACACATGCACTTCACCCTCCGCTAAATTTCAACGTGGCTTGTTAAATCGGATCGCGGCGTTTCCAGACCTTCCGAATTCAGGAATGACCAGCTTTTTTAATCAGCCTCTTAGCATCCCGTCACAGCGAATTGGCTCAGGTCTGCGGCGTGTGTAATAAAAATCCAGCCATCTGACTGACCCGTCCGACGCCAGATCAACACGGCGGCAAGGGGGGATGCACGTCCGTTTGACAGGGAAGATAAACACGCCTGGCTGGTTCCCGGCATGTTTGCGGGAGGTGTCTGCGGCCAATGCTTTCACAGACACGGCCGCGGTGCATGTCAACGGCAGAGCGTGCCGGCAATCTAATCTGGCCATCCTGCACTGGACAGGTTTAACACTTATCCTGCCCACAGAGTTAATCATTGAAAAAGAAGAGACCCCCTTCATAAAAATTGGAAAAACATCTAAATTTCATCAGTACATTGTAATTAAGTTTTCCCAGCTTGTCTTGTAAACACCGAGCAATGCGACCCTAATATTTGCCCTTTTAATGCTTTACAAAGGCTTTTAATTAAAACTACAAAGGAATACGTACACACTGCCCTGAATTTTACTAATTATTTTGTTTCTGTGGTAAATAAATATGTGTACAAAAAGTAGCAAGATACAATTTTCGCTGATAGACTTTATTTCATTTACTTATTTGTTTTTCTCTGAACAAATTTCGAGAGATGGTGCTAAAATGATGCACAAAATACAATACAAAATTGTTTGTACATGGCTGATGGACATGACAAAATGTTGGGATCTCAACAATACTTCATTTTTAGTTTTTAATTAACTACTGATCATTGGTGGATTTGTTTCTCTTCTCCTCGTGCAATGAAAGCTTGTAACTCTCTCGAACCTACACAAATAGCTATTTAAAATTTAAATCTAAATTTTCGTGTTAATTTGGCTAAATCTGTAGCATCTTTACAGGACATGCTTAAATCTGGAAGTTGACTCTCGCACATAAACCTGCATACCAAACTGAACCCCCCCACCCCCTCCCCCCCACCCCCTCCCCCAAGACTAAGAATACAGACATATGTTTTTTTCTATGTTTGACTTGGAATGTCCCAAAGATTAATGAGGTTCTTGGGTCTGGATGGCAATGGTGATTTGTGGGTCAGTTCCACTGCTCAGAGCCCCATCAGATATTGAAGTGATTTTCACGAAATGCTCGAAGCTAATAGAATTCAAATAATAAACAACAAGGGAAACTGACTACGGTAAATTTTAAATCATTTGGGGTTGATAGAATTCAATCATAATTTGTGTAATTGGATTTGTTTCATCTGGAAAAATAATGAAAGTGATAATATCAAGTTTACAAAAATGGAAGAAACGCGGATAAAATAGAAGATTGGTGAGGATTAAAAAAACCATCAATGTTTAATTTTAGTCTGAAGGCTCACTGGTTATGAAGTTCACACTACAACCGTGTTTTTTTTCTGTGAAATATTTCCCACTGAAATGAAGTCATATTCAAGAAAACTGTATCTGAAAACCTAAAAAAAAATCACAACAGCTGATTTCAGTTGTTACAACCAAAATTAAGGACAGTGTGTGTAGCCTACATGCAAAAATTGTTTAATGTTTTTTTCTTCTACTTTCTCCTGACTCAAACAACGAATTAAGCCTAAATTTTCAGAGGTTTGCTATTTTATGTGGTTGATCACACAAAGCTGTACCAATCCTGTACAAAACATTTAATCTATATTACTCTATACATAAAACAATTTTTTTTCCTTGATAAAAAAATCTTCTGTGATAAAAAAAAATCACAAATTTGACCTTTTACAGCGAAAACAAATCTTCACAATCTTTCACAGCACTGCTCTAGATCCTCCTTTATATTTACCCTCGGACACTTTGATTTTGACAAACTGAACAAAACTGTTTAACACTAAGGTTTTTTTTGGGGTAAACTTATTCAAACAGCCATGCACAGCTACTTCTCGCAATCCAAAAAGAAACATTGCATGTTGGATTAGGGACAGGTTAAAAAAAAAATCAACCGAGGGAAAAAAAAAATTAAAATGTTGCGGGGCATTGCAGTACATTGGATAGAGCGAGCGAGAGAGGCCGGGAGAACGGGACAAACTTGTTACCGGGCACCTGTGAGTGATGACTCATGTTCAATAAATGGAGCAGGCAACCTCAAGAAGTAGGACAATTTATTTCAAATGTTCATCATTTATTCTGAAGGGAGAGAACTGGGACATGAACTGTAATGCGGCCATGTCTTGCTCATATTTTTTTTTTCTTTCTTGGCTGATTTCTGTCGGTTTTTTTCTTTTCGGCTTTTCAATGACTCGCAGCAGGAAAGCAAAGTCAGTCTTGGTTTACAATCAATGGATGCCTTACCAAGATCCAAACAGGGCAGGCAATCAAAGACTTCATTGACTTGAACGTTCAACCCGCCCCCCCCCCCCCTTCCTCACTTATTTTGAATTCCATTTGAGATGAAGAATAAGCCATTCAGCATTTCCAATTACTGAATAAAGACTTAAGGGCAGGGGGGGGGGGTAACAATTTCACTAGAATCTCTCTAATCGCCGAGGATTTTTGCAGAATTAGGAATACAACAGTTCTCAGTTCCCCAATTATTTCTCTTCTTCTGACGTCTATACTACAAAGTAATAATGAGGTTCACATCCAAATGCCAAGATGTTTGCTGTAACCATGACGATACATCAGCAACTGAACAACAAGGTGGAGTTGGAGAAGTTAAAGAGGACTTGCAAAGGAAGAGTGAACAGATTTCTAGGGTACAAAATTCTTTCCTGTGAAAAAACATGAAATCAGAATCCTAATTGTAGGAGGCACAGTATGTTAAAATGACGGCATTCCCACCTTCTGATAACCCCCTACAGTTACGGATTTCAAGGAGCTTCTCGGAAACAGTTTCCTCAGCGACAAAGTAAACCAAGCAGCATGATTTCTTTATATCTGAAGAAAATAACAGCTGATTTTCTTCACCAGGCAGACACAAGAAGTCTGAATTCAGATAAAAAGTCCAAATTTTCTCATCCCTGGATTTCTCGGGGGGAAGCTGTCCGAGCGGCAGAAGGAAAACTTTCCTTAGACAGAGCCGCGTACACTGTTTCTCAAACACACACACACATAAGCTGTTTAGGTTTTTAGAACAGCCGTTACAAGATGCAACCCCTCTAATTTGACTGTATGCTCGGAAATAGAACTTTGCAGTCGTACACGGAAGGTCATCAATTTTCATCAGCAGAGAGGTTCTTACGGAGAGTGTGGGGAAGAGGCGTTTTGATTCACCAAGCTAAACAAAAAACAGCGGGGACACAGCACCTCCAAATAACATTGTTTGCAACAACATTACAGCCGGTGATGAAGTAGGTGGGGTTTTTTCCCACGCCGGTGAAAATGTTGGTTTCCTGTTATCAAGGATCATAGCGACCGCAGGATCCTACGAGCGTGGACAAATATTTTTCAGCAAAAACAATCATTCAGGTATTAAAGGCAGGGTATACTTTTGGTAATTGTCAAAAGACCAACATTCCAACATTGTATTCCAACATATGCATAAAATAACAAACCTGTACAAATTTCGGCTTGATTGGTCATCGAAGTTGCACGAAAATAATGAAAGAAAAAACACCCTTGTTGCATTGAATTGTGTGCTTTCAGATGCCTGATGCTTGAAGGCCTTCTCAGATTCAAAATTCTTTGGAGAAAAATTACCTACTGCTCTTAAACTACATTACTTCAAAGGGGGTCATTTTTAACAATGTTTTATAATATCAACAACTCTCCTGTGCTCTTTAACAAGTACAGGTTTTTATGGTCATTAACTTATGGAGTAATTACCAAAAGTATACCCTGCTTTTAAAGCACAATGGCCTATGAGACCAGGATATGAAGTATTTGCGGTGGTCTGGATTTCCCTTTCTGGTATTATTTGTTCAGTGGATGAAAACAATGAAGTGAAATGCTATCATCAAAACTAAATTTCCTTCAGTCAAACTTGACAAATTTTTCCCAGATATTCATGACTAAAGGTTTGTGGTCTTGTAATAGTGTCCACATTATTTCTGCAGTGGGTAAAAAAACACAGGATTGTAGATTTTGTTGTTACACTTTTGATTTATAAAACAGTTTTTAACTATTTCACGCGCCGACCAGTCGCTAGTGACCGGTTTAAATCCCTTCAGAAAAATAGTTATAAAACGAAAAATAAAGATCGCACAGCCACACAGTTTTCAGAATAGGAAAGAGGACTATATTGTGACTGGTTTTTGTTTTATGGGGGTGTCGCGATTTGCAAAAAATCTAGTAAACATTTAATGTGTCCATATGATCAATTTATCACTAAAATAAATGTTGCATGAAATGGTTAACTCAAACTCCTTTGAAAACTCACATTATTTGTGCAGCAAGTAAAACATTGAAATTTTGTGTGTGTTTTTTTACACTTTTCATTTATTATACTGTATAGGCCTACAGGCAAATTTTTACAATTTTTCATTCTGTGTTTTGTCCAAAAATAGGTACAACCTGTAAATGCCTCCTGATATTTGAATAACAGCACTCGTCCAGTTGGCCCCTAATTGCCCATTTCAACCGTTGGCCAGTTTTGGGAAACCCCTCCACTCTCCAAATGGTCTCTCCCAATCAGCAGACTCAATAACGCTGGACAGACTGCCCAAGCAGCCTCTGTGGCATGCCATCAAGGGCCCCCCCCACCAAAACCGCCGCTATTGATTTTCGTCAATGCCCTATTATAACCGCGCTATAAACTAGCCAGTCTCTTCACACAGAACTGCTCCAGCCACCAGGCTGGCTGTACCAGTTAACAGATGCTACCATGCATACATAATGATCATCCACACTCTTGCTGACTGACTGTTAGTGTTAACCTCATCTCACCCTCCCACCCCCCCCCCCTGCACATCTCGCCCAAACCAAACCAAGTTGAATCTCTCCCGCCCATGCTATGCTAATAGGGGTCAATGGTTCAAACACCTCCCTGAACCTGTCCAGCTCATTGCACAGCATTCTGATCTGTACAACATAATAGACACATAGTCACATGACTGACTCTTTTATCCACCCCCATGGGCCATCATAAAAGCTAGCCCTACCAGCCATTGTCCAGGAAGATGCCATTGTCCACTACTGTATATTATTAAACTCACTCCCCCCCCCCCCCACCCACACTCCCCCTCATCAACAGAAGTGCTGATGTATACACATGCTGTGAGCTGGGCCCCCACTAAGGCTGTACAAATCCTGGGAATGATTTGCATGACAAGAGCAAGGGGGCTAGGGTTGGTTAGACCATAGAGAAAGGATGGTTAGACAGTGTGGGTCAGGCAGCACTGTAAACAGTTGTTTATAATCAAAGTAACCTTGGGTCTGGATGACAGTGGCCCTGCGTGAATAAATTACTCCCCTGTGGCCTTTAAAAATGAATATCTGGTAACAAGATGGAATTCATTCAACTGGCTTGATCAAGGTGATTAACAGTTATCATGTACATGTAATAATATAAGATACCAAAAACTCTTCAGTTGGGCTTATGATGTAATCATCTTATATGAGCTTAATTCCATCAGACCAGATTAGGACAAATTTATAACAACAATCGTTCTTATCACACAATCGTCCTCAAATGTACACATAGCTAGATCAAGGCCCCTTGCAACACAAGGCTTTTCTTATTTAATTGTAGTTGATTAAATAATTATCAAAGATCAGGGAGACCCTCAACATGATGATTTTGGAGTAGCCAATGGTGCATTTTATGCAGCTTTTTACTGGCTATACACAGGAAAACGCTCACTGAATTACCACATGTCGTCTAAAATATGCACTGCACAGTAAACCTTGAAGAATCTGACTCCAGCAAAGGCGCAACCAATGTTTATCGTGTGATGACGTCAGGTGATAGGGCTAATAAATATGGAACAAATGTAAACCCTGAAAAAGATCCAAACAAATTAATAATCTGAACTCATGTTTCAACCTTCCTCCAAATGACAACATTCATCATCTTAGAAAACATAGTCCAGCATTTTCCCTCAACACTGGTCCGCTGGCTAAAGAAATGCTAGTTAAAACGCGCGAGGACCAGTCAAAATTCACTCCAAGTGGTCCGGCTGGCTAGTTCAGTGTCCAAAAGCATCCATATTTCTTGAACTACAACTGGTCCTGCTGGCCAGTCACTAAAAAAGTTGAGGGCAAACCCTGATGTAGCATAGAAAAACCTCAAAGATCAAATGCTACTTTTTTCCCAAGACCCCCCCCCCCCCAATAATTTCAAACCAACTGAACATCGCAATCATCGCAATTCCAGTATATCATATCTATCGTCCTTGCCCTAACCGTGGCCTGCCGCGCACCAATAGTATTTACAATTCTTTGATCATTGGATTCATTCACCTGGAACCTTGTTGAATTTCGAAGACTGTAAACATTTCAGATTGTTCTCTTCAATGCTTCTGATAAATTCAGTTGCAGTGACAACGATGGCTCAAAGTGCAGGTTTTTGTATTTTAAAGTTACATGTAGTTTTTGACTAAGGACATGCACGCAATCATCGCGTCAAGAGAACCCTTGTTTATTAAACGACGTCCTATGAGAAATCTCCCCAACTACGCATGCCTGGCGACCGTTTTGTGTGACCTTTCGCACCGCAACGTAAATGATTAACAATCATAGCTGTTGACTGAAAGCTGTACCCATGCACACTGGCACTGCTCTTTCTAACTGCAATTTCTTAAATCTATTTGTCATCGCAAATCGAGTGAAGCAACTGAAAATCAACCACAGCGGGATTCAGGGCCTGAGAATTCATCTTTGAGAGGGCAAGGCCATTTCGAAATTTGAAGAGAGCACTTCCATCTTTGGGAATGTTTTGAAGGGGCACCAAGGCCAAGACCAGGGGCAACAGAGGATACTGCCTCTCTGGCCTCCATGTCATTCCAGGCCTGGGATTGCCAATTTGTCTTTTGTGAGAAGTTGCATCCTAATTAAACAGTGCCACCACTACCACTGTTTTATCTACCAGACCACCAAGGCTATCTCTATCCTAGTAATACTGTCACTGTGCAATGCTTCATATAAAAAAATAAAAAATTATAACAAGGCTTATTTGTACAGTGTCCACTAGCTGAAAGTAAACAAAAGAGAACCACTCCAGGTCTTGGGGGTGGGCCTTTTGTCTGATTGGGAGCCCTTGCTGTATGGCTGGAGCATGGAGGTAGAGAAAAAAAGCTTTTGTGTGTGTGTAAAGCAAACAAACTGCTCTGCTTGCAGCACATTGTACAGCAGGGACTGTTTGCTCTGGTGCCAAGGCTGGCTAGCCGGGTTAATTGACTTGGGATAGCCAGGACAGCAATCCGCCCCTATATCCAATGGGCAGTTCAGTTCATGGCAATGTGTGCACAGTTGGTTGTACAGAGTTGATGAATGATGACGGGTGTACCAGTTTGTATACCAACCCCTGGTAAATTTTTGCCCAGTTTGAAAATACTAATGAGTTTTGAATTAATCATTCTTGACATTAGGGGGGGGGGGGTGGGTGAAGTGCTGATCAATCACAAATCTGAGACACGTTTCATAACACAATCGCTTTACAAATTACTGTACTTGAAATATCCGCCAGTCCGACTGTCCTCAGTACTGGGCACCTCTGTGAGGGACATATATATATCTACTCTTGGAGCAACTCAAAGGGCACCAGGGCAATTGACCATATTTTTCACCACATGAGGGCGCTTTCATCAGCGAATTATTTCAAGTTATAAACCACCCCCAATTAAAGATATTGACAAAATAGGGAGACCGCCAACATAGGGCTTAGATAGATCAGTTGGTGGAATGCCGGAGGTCGTTGGTTCAAATCACGCTCTAGTCAATTTGTCTTTGTCCAACCCCCAAATAAAAATATTAATTTTGTAAAAATGAGTAAAGAACTGATGTCAGTGAACAAACAAATGTAAACAAAATAAAAATATAATAAAATATCAAAACATAGCTTTTCTTTATATATATGCATTTAAAGAATTAAAACGTTAACCTAGTTTGATAATAATATTTCCTTGGATTTAGACAAATGTAATGATTGTAGGCATCCCTAAAAAAAATTATTCCTTCCATTCTAACACTAGATCTGACGTTATTAATACGTGCAGCATGAGACTGTACATCTCTAAGCACACACACATCTGCACATTGCCGGCACGCAATCTCTCCACACCACACCTACAATATGATTGACCTGGCTCGAGCAATCCTGCCGTATTCACAGCAGAATCCCCTCGCTGTCGCTGTCTGCAGACCGCTGGCTGCAGAGAGTTGAATACCGACAACTATCCCCCCCCCCCCCCCGACCGACAGCCACGGTCGCATAAAGAGAAGTGCGGGCCACGGGGGAAATAAATAATATTAAAATAAAAAGGTGTATATACCACAGTGCAGAGCAGACTAGCTACGCAAATAAAGCATAGAAAGAGCCCCCCGGGCCATAGAAGCATATCATTCAGCCGTTAGGGTCACGTCGAGCTGGCTGGTTATTCCGTCAATGCTTGGGGTTTTCTTATAAGTTTCTTCATTTTTTTCTCCCCCTATTTTTTTTTAATGCGTGTGTCCGTCAGTGTCGGGGGATGGGACGAGACTCTTTGGTCTTACGCATCAGTAGGGATTACCCGACTGCAGAACGGACTGCACTGTAATTTATTTAGTCTGATGGGGGGGGGGGGGGTTTGAGAGCTCCTCCCCCAGGGGTTTTAAAAAGCTGCCAATTAAAAAAAGCGGCCGCATTAACAATACTTGCAGACTTGGTAATGGTGTAGAGAGCACTTTCTTGCTTTGATAATCACCAAACGATGTCCGACAAAACAAGTATCAAATGGCTTGCTAATAATATCACTGTACTTTGTGTTGGCAAGACAATCAATAATATTGTTTATTACACTGCACTGTTTATAATAATTGTTCTCCCCAGGGGAACTTTGACAGGATGTTGCCAGATCATTAAATATCTCACCTTCAAATGATTCACTTATTGGCATAGGGGAATAAAATTGAACAGCTTTTATCCATTAAAGTAAAACATAGGTCTCTTTAAGGTTCAGAATAAGTACGTAAATTTATCCATTATTAGCCACTGAAAGCAAAACATAGCCATTTATAACAGAAACATTTCTGCCACATTTGTTTTTCTTTCAACTTGAGGCCTCTATCTCGAAACTTGTTCCCCCTATTCGAATTAACACTAAACAAAACAGGGATTCTGTCACGCAATACCAAGTTGAAAGTAATTTTTTTTTCATTGAACGACGAAAGTGTCGTGTACTTCCAATTGCTCTCACAAAAAGAAACAAGGAAATCAGAGAAACTTCTCACAGTATTAAAACCAGACTTGTCTGATTCTTAAATTCAATTAGGTTTTTTTTTTCTTTTTAATTGCAAGTTCGCCCTTAACAAACTGAAAGCAACTCTTGGCAAGAGGCTATAGATGACAAATTACCCTTGTATAGCCCAGCAAAATGCTGTACAAATTGTATCGGTTGCTACTCAAAAAGATCTTCATCTGCTCACCCAATATTATTATTATTATCATAATTGGTTTATTAAAAATGCAAACATGGCGCCAAAAAGCCGAATTGCGGATGCATACAGGGAATAAGACATTACAAGTTCAAACATTTTTTTTAAAGGGAAACAGGTATAACAAATACAAACACGAAACCAAAAAGGTTTAGTGATAAACGAACTAAAAGATTAAAAAACTAAAAACTAAAAAACAAATAGAAAAACCACAGATAAAAAGGCTAACATGGTGGTTTTAAAAGCAGACTTGGCAATTTGGGAATACATCTTTTGTTATTCTGCTGTCAGTATATATTGCTATTAGCAATCAGTGTGCACAAAGCATTTCCAGTCTAATTTTTTTCTACGCAAAACTGCTGGACGAAATCATTCCCTGGACTATAAAGAAGAACAAACCCGACGTCAAACAAAATCAGGTAAGCTGAATGTAGAATGGAGGGACAAAAACACTCGCAAGGCGGCAGGGAGTTCCAAAGAGATCCAGTACCCAGGGAAAAGGGTCATTTTTCCCTTCATTTTTCATTTTGTTAGAGCCCTATAAGGCAACATGGCTCAATAATGGTACAACTTCCAACTTGAATGCAGAATGGAATTGTATTTTGAGGTGTTTTTGAACCCCCCCCCCCCCCCAAATAAGAAAAAAATATAAAAAATAAAACAATAAATAAAAAAAAATAAAAAAATAAACAAATTACACATGATTTTATAAAAAAAATCATGAGGATTTCTTTCACAAATTTTTGCAACGATTTGTTTTACACGGTAAATTTGGGACACACAAAAGGTTTGTACTATCCTCTTAAATCTAAGGTCGCATTTGAATTAAAGGCTACGGCTACGGCTACAGCTGTTGCTAAGGGTGTTGTTCCTAAGGACATCCTATACTTCAACGCATGATGACAAGGCGATCAAGCCGTAGCTATAGCCTCCAATTCAGACATGGCCTACTTATCCAAAGGAAGAGTTTGGTTTATTCAATCACACAGCAAAAAATTTAAACCTCATAAAATAAAATGCCTGCACCTGAATTCACAATTGGGTTTTTTCTTCTTATTATAATAAAACTAATGCCACTGGTCACACCCAAATATCACTCCACATAAATACTTTCTTCCTGCGGCAGCATTCAATGACCACCACGCGTTTCGTCTGCAGTGCGGTCGGTCAGTTCTTTGGTTGCCCAGGCAACGGTCAAAGACAGGCCAACCTTTCAGAATAGAATATGTACATTGCCGATGTCAAGCTCAGGGGCAGAGCACAGTGTGGCTGGCCGGCTGTTCACTCTAAGCAGTGAGAGGAATGGAAAGTGTGTTGGGGGGGGGGTGGCATAACTCGTCTGCTATAACGACGAGATTGAAGTGTGCATCATTTGCTTGGGCGATGCTAAATAAACAGACAGATTGGACAAATAAATAGAGCCGAGCTGAAGAAAAAGAAAAACCATAATGAGGCAAAAGGCGTCTTGAATAAAGGCAATCAAATCCAAAACTTATCCAGAAAAAAATTACCGTTAGAATATTCGTTACAACTGAAAAACCTCTTTAAGCAATCAAAATATTTAACAAACATTTATGTCCATGATACGTCCAAATCCATAAAACATTTTTTTGCATAAGTATTTTTAAAAACCACAGCCAATTATTTAGATCCTTCACTACAAAACTCCAATAGTTAACAAACATTTACACCATACGTCCAAATCAATGAAACATTTTTCGCATAAATATTTGTAAAAACCACAGCCAGTTATTTCAATCCTTCACAACAAAACGCCATTACAATAAATCTTAATTATATGCTGACATCGTGTCTTCTGTGGGCACCCTGCTAAATGCATCAAAATGAAACACAGTTGAAAAGAGCACCCTGCTAAAACGCCTGCTTTGGCACTGGGCATTTACCCTGCTAATTTTCAACAATATGCCTTGAAGTTTTCTGGCAACTGGGATTGCGCATGGACATGCCATGGCTATGTAGTAGATGCCACAGTATACTGAATGTGTCACAGAACATTTTGGTATTCGAGTTGACTGCTATTATTGCGAAAAAATACAACAACTTTTACCATTTTCGTATTTACTTGTTGTATCAGGCATGGTATTTGGTCCTTGGAAAAAAGGAGGAGAATTTATTGAGTACAAGGGCTGACATACATCCATGTGTAGGCTTTAATAGACTTTTCAGGCAATTTAATCACAGTTTTTTTCAAGGGCCAAAAAAAATCAGAAAACAGACTTGGAAAAAAAATCATGTCTATTGTATTTGGCAAGGAAAGGGACCAAAGGGTTCAACTGTATTAAAAAAATAATAATAAATAAATAAAAGGTTACAGCAATTATAGTTCCCTTCTATAGTCCGAATCAAAAAGGAAAAACGTCACCTTGTATAAGCCCCGACATGAAGCGTTTAATATTAAAGCGTCATGATTCATTCACGGATGGACGGGTCATCCACAGCCTCTAACTCTCACCTAGATCAATTTCAAATTCAGTCTTTACTGGAATATTATCAACGCTCTGCACTTGGTCCATCTAGAGTTTCAGCCGGGCTGGCTGGATTTATATCTGCTGCGGCCAGACTCTCTCGTCGCCCCGCAATTCCCAGCCACTGTGGTCAGGGGTATTGGGTGACCATCAATCCTGGACAGCCAAAACCGAAAAAGGTAGGCTTGGAATCTAGGCCACGGTGTCTGGTATGTCAGCAATTCAGGGTGGATACCCCTTTTTATCTCCTCTGGTTTTACAGTCTAGCCCAGTTGGTTTTTCTTGAATTGGTCTGGTGGTTTTTACTTGAGTGATATCGATTGCAATTCAGAGCCCCCCCCCCCCAATGAATGCGGAAAGGTATACCTTTTCAAAGAGAAAGATAACATGACTAATTTGAGATTCATTTCAGATTATGATTTACCACTTAAAAAATCTCCTTAAGATGGACTGATATCCCCCCACTCTCTTCAAAGAAAGGGAAGGCAAAAAGCAGAACATATAAAAATAGCAGTCTACATAAGTCAAGCAACATGTCCGTATTTTTTTCTATTGTTTGCTTGTTGTTGTGATTAGATTTGTTTTTTTGTTTACAGGTTTTGATGTGTGAACGAGGGCTCCCATTTAGTGCAGGCCTGCATGTCTGTTCAGGGTTTCACTTTTGCACCACATGTCATATTTTTTGGTGTTCTGTGCAATAAAGTTAATAAACTTCTAAACTACATTAAACTAAACATCATACATAAATATATCATTTGATGATTTTAAAAAGAACGTGTACAAACTAATCGTGGGAAAATTCTGTATTGCATGTAGTACGTGCACAATCATGTTACCACCGATTAAGTTTTATAAAGGTTCTTCGAAGACTGATAAACGCTTTCAGTTTCAACTCCAATGTCAACACCATTATGTTATGGCTGCCTTCGGGATTGTTTGTCTTGTAATTTTGTTGCAAGTTTTACATTATACAACATAGCCTATTACATACATGTAGCTGGACTAAACAATGAGTACTAAGAACAAAGTTAAATGTACACATGGAATTCAATAATACAGCCCATTACATGTGATCTACGAACAGAAAAAAGTAAAGTGGAAATTAACAGCGACTCTTTAATCATTTCCTACAAGGTGCTAGCTTTGTTTTTTAATTCAGTACTTATAATGCAGTCTCCGTGGCCATTTTAAGACATCTGGTAACAAAGCTTAGATGTGTTTTTAAAATTACTAAAGCATCGACAAGTTTAGTCAAGGAGAAACAAGTTTTTAAAAAATCGCATGTGAAAAAAATTGTTTGCCTCTTCCACACAAATCCAATGTCAAAAGGGTAAACCCAACACTTAAATTAAAATCTATGGACACCGATTATGGTGGTATGTTGTCCCAAACCGAGCATGAAGAGCTGGGGTTAGGGTTGGGGTTAGGGTTGGGGTTAGGGTTAGGGTTAGTGCTAGGGTTCGGGTTAGTGCTAGGGTTGGGGTTAGGGTTGGGGTTAGGGTTAGGATTGGGGTTAGTGCTAGGGTTCGGGTTAGGGTTCGTGCTAGGGTTTGGGTTCCAACAGAATAAAACAAAATCCTGCCGCTTGATTTTGCTGGGTTTAGGATGACCGGGATTAAAGGGACACACCGGCTGAATTGGGCTATTTGGGCTACAAAATAGACTAAAATATGACTTCAACGGTCTTCCAGGAATGAAGAAGAACAGTCCATAAAAATATTCATCAAATTTAGCCGTTTTTGAGCATGTTTAAACAAAAACGAAGGTCACGTGATAGTTCGAACCACAAACTGGTTCAAATAATCACGTGACCTTCCGAGTTAGTTTTACTTCCAGCCGTTTAAAAGTAACTTACCAAACCAAATTTAAATCTTTTTTTTACTCAATTATTAACGAGTAATTGACGAAAAAGATCATGTATTCAAATTATCGCTACAAGTTGTAAATAATGGTGAAAAATCCAACGTAAGATTCGCATTCAAAGAGTCCGTGTAACGGAGGCGTGCTGCATGGCCCAAAGGCGTGGAGCAATCACAACGTAAGCCTTGGGGGCATATCCCGTCAGCCGGTGCTACATCCCGTGGGGCCAGAGAGCGTTGAAACCTAGGGGCATGAAGTCCTCAGCTTGCCAATAGCCGTGGCTTCGGAGCCTGTCTGGGGGGTTGGGAGCCAGACCATAATCACGTTTGGTTCCAAGGGGGTTTTAGGCAGGGCCCGTGTTGGATTGACTGCGCTGCACACACTCGGCTGGAAAAGCGTACACGCTGACCTTTGACCGCGTTTCGTTTTTTTCACTATTTTTCGTTAATTGCGTGCTAATTTTATGATTTTTATTTTTTTTTACATCAAATTATTTATTGCTTGTGACTCTACTTCACTAAATTATGTAAATGGTGAGCTGGTGTGCCCCTTTAAATGGCAAGCCTTGTTTTCTGCTCTAATCCAATCAGCCTCAATTTCTACTAGGCACCCTGCCATTAAATGCAACACAGTTGAAATGAAAACCCTGCTGAATGCCGCAAAATGAAACGGAGGCATGGATTCTGTTGTACTTTGAAGTGAACTGGTTTTTCATTCATTTATTCATTCATTCATTAATGGTTTATTCTTTATAAAAAAAAATTCTCATAGCGACCAAAGATCGAATTACAGGAAATTATACAGGGAATACAAAATGTAAAAAGGAGATCGAATTACACCATTACAAAGATGAAAACAATATCAACAAATTTTAAAGGGAAAATTTTAAAGGGAATTTTTTTTACAAATTAAAACAACGGTAAAGTAGATAAAAACATTAGATGCAGCCCGGCGAAACCTTGAGGATATCTTAAAGGGTGTGTACAACATTGGTAAGAGTGAAAATATAAATGCTCACAGATTTGCACATACAGTACACAAAAAACTTACATGGTATTTAGAGATGGTCATGGTGGAAAACATCCCTTAAAATATTATTTGCTTGGAATGCTGTAGTTTTTGAGAAATGAGTAAAACAATGAGATTTGATCTCGCGAGTCCAAAACCCGATGTTTGAAAACAGTGAAAAAATATAATTGGGATTTTTACTGTTTTCACAGGTTCTCTATTTCAATGTTATATGTTGGGTCACATCAAGTGCGGATACTGGTCTTGGCTGCTAATTGCCACAAAATACAGCACAACTTTTACCATATTGGTGTATTTTGCTGTATGTGGCAGGGTAAGGGTTAGGCTACACAAAAAGTAAAATTTTAAAAAAACTAAACGAAACTGGGCTAGATTTCTAAACGTGTAAACGATATTGGCTCAGCTCCATGAAATACTAGTTGCAGAGGGGCCCCCCTACATCCCCATAAAATGTGCTGTCCATTAACGTTTAGGACTGATGCTAAACACTTCTATTATCTGACCTACAAGACCTTTGAAATTAACAGAGCTAAGGGAAGGTACGTGACTCAAGCTCGGAAGCCACCTTTGCCTTCATTATTTAACTGGCGTCAGGTTGATCTGCCTACCCCCCCCCCCACCCGCCATACTTGAGTCACATGGTAAGAGGAAGAGAGATGTTAGGTATCGTCAAGTAGACCCTCCCCACCCCCCCCCCCAGGGGCATAGAGGGAGACGAAGGGATCTTTACTGTTTGTAAATCAATAGGAAAGGATGAAGAAACCAACGTCAAATCTGACTTAGAATGTGGAAGTTTGAGTCATTGCTTTTTAAAAAAAATGTTTAAACTTCAAAATCATCACTGACTGTTTCTGGATGATAAATGTACATGTAGTAAAGACAAAGTATGACAATATCCGTAATTAGCGAATAATAAATTACTGTTTAATCAGCTGGTATTGATTTACCTTGTACAAAGTAACTGCTGAGTGTCCCCTGTAGGCCTACACATATCAACCATCTAAAATGAAGTCAAGCTTGAAATTGTTTTTTTTTTTAGAATTCGGTTTTATTTGTCGCGCAAAGCCAGTCAACTTTAACAAGTTCACACCTGGTTCTACCTCTTTCAATATAAAACATGTACAAAAAAGGAAAGCATTCTTCAGACCAATTTCCAAACAATTTCTTGTTAATAAAAAAGGGCGAGTACTCACAGTATGGGCATGGATTGGTGGTGGAGGTGCAGTGTTGGTAATGGTAATGTGGGAAAATATTCCCAACCACAATTTGGAAAAAACGCCATGTTTGATGAAGTGGGTGCTGATTTATTCTGTGTGTAAACATGACCCAGACCTAGCCCCGAAAATGTGGTAAGCGAAAGCTGTGGTATAGCTCTTTGTGCTGGCCTACCAGACATTTCGACCGCAATGACCCCCAGACCTTGCACTCTTATCACCAGCCAAGCATGTAAGTCTAGTCCGCCCATCAACCTTCATCATCATCCACCGTGCATATTTTATTAAGCAAGAATGCCCCGTGCAGAAGAAGCAGCATGCCATGGGATGTTTATTTCTCCCCATCCACCACAGTCCTCGCCTGCCAACAATGCCCGCCACTGGATCCAGACCCATAACACAGTACTTGCCTACTGGCCTATAGACACGACTGCAACCGCCCTACTTCAGTATAGACACTATGGCACCATGCAAATAAGGCATAGTCTGAGGCTAGCTGGACCAAGGTCAAAGGTAATATTTGCAGGGAAGATTGTTGTGTGTCAACTACACACACTGCATCCAATATCCACTTGGCACAGTGTGGCGCAGGCTGTGATTGAACAAAGAGCAAAAACATGTCTCTGCCTAGCTATTAAAACATGGGGAAAAAATATACACACTTTGATCTTCTGATAGCTGAACCATTAAATGTAAATGGCAGATACATACCTACAGAAATAACGCTGATAGTGATAACAAAAAATTACCACAACACTGGGCACTGATAAACTCTGACGGTACACCAAGTCCCCGGTACATGTAATCTATCAATCATTGTCAAAAGAAGAGGCGAAATGTGTTGAGCAGTATCAACAAACACAGCCTACATGTATAATATAAAAGCATTTCCATTGTACTTTTTTTTTAGAGGAAACCTCTCTTAGAAAGCAGTTAATAATGAATCAACTTTCACATTATTGGTTCTGCCAGTGTTCTCCCTCAACACAGGTGCGCTGGCCAAATGCTAGTTAAAACACACGAGGATCAGTCAAAATTCTCTCCAAGTGGTCCTGCTGGCTAGTTCAGTGTTCAGGTGTTGGCAAATGTCCGTATTTCGTATGAATTATGGACTAATGAAAAAGCTGGGGGACTAGCTGGAAATTACAAGCTAACTGTCCCACTGGCTAGACACTGTAAATGTTTAGGGCAAACCCTGTTCTCTCAAGGCTCTTGGATAGAACCTTTTTAAAACCTGAGAACTTGGGATGCAGATATGAAAGCAAAAATGCTAAAACCTGTCTGACCTACAATGTATAAAACTACAACTTAATACTTGTAGGTAATCACACCCTACCTACACTCAAGATTGCATGCTTAAAGTTTCTTGAACTGTCCTGTCCAAACAGAAAGTTCTTCCAAAACAAACAATCCTTCCAAAAATCCTTCCCGAACAATGCGATACAACCCAAACATGTTGGGTCACATTTTCACCCAATCCAGTTGAGAATGTTGTTTACATGGCCTTCAAGCGGGGAGCATGGACCCAGTCCCTGGGCCCCCAAAGTTATTTATTAAGAGATCCAGGCTGCCTGGCAGATGACATTCTTGGCAAATCTCCAGATGTGGAAATGCTGTCAGAAGTCCCTCCCACCACAGTGGCCAGGTTCCCCAAGCTGCAGTTAGAGTCAAAATTGCGCACCATCCATGATTTTTACAAAATAATACAATTTGAAATCTGCAGGCCTAACTGCATCCATGCCTAAGCCTTGCTGCCCCTTAAATTGCCCCAAGTAAATTTCTCTTTGCCCTTTACCATGTGAGAACTCAGAACAAACATCGAGTCTACGTGTTATTTTTTAATCCAAATTTTCCAGAATAGTCACAAATTTCCCCCCCCAGAGGAAAGCAAAATGAGTTCTTCCTAAACATAACACTTTTTCTCAGTAAGAGAAATGCAGTTTGGCGATTCATGTCTACGTACATGACGCAGCCACATTGTACTTCTGAGTTTTGCATACTACAGTATTCATTTGATGGCAGCCATTTTACCATCCCTGTGTTCTAAATTAAACATGTCTGAAGCCCCATCAGCATTAATAGATCATGATACTGAAGCAACTAAAGTACATTTTCAAAACCTTTTAAGACCAGGCAGTTTGGCTAGTGTGTGGCCTAATTCCTCTAATATCGTTTTGTGCCCGGGAGAATGGCAAAAGACTCTCCTTCTTTCCAGGCACACAAAGTACTTTTTTCCCAGTAACATTAAGGCCCTACGCAATAAAATGGCTCCCGACAAAGGAAAAATGTGGAAAAACATATTTGTTTCTAGAATTACCCCAACGAGATGCTTTGCCATTCCCGTGCAGAATTTAACATTCCTATGATGACTAATGAATGGCAGAAAACAGATAAAATTTTCACAACAGTTGTCTTGAAACACAATTTTGCGCATTAATTGCGTAATTGCCCTTTCTCCGGTAACTTTTCACTACATCCTGGCCTGCCTTCCACTCACACGACAATATCCTCTAATCATACCAAAGCGTTTAGACATAGATGGGTATGCCTGATCCTAAAATGAGAAGTTGTTGTTTGAGCCTAATGGCCTCAGTCCTTCTGAATCCTCACTTCGACATGGATAGAAGGATTTGGGACTGTCAAGGATTTTATGTTAAACTGTCTTCCAGTGTCAGAAATGTCATTTCTTTCATTCTGTATCTGGTAAACTTTCAACTTCATTGCTGTCCTCTTTTTTTTTCTTCATAAATCCAGGCTTTGATGATTGTTACTCAACCAAAAGCACAGTGCTGTCCCACACACAAAAATCTGAATCAACATGTACCTAGGCCTACAGATGTTTATAACAACGAATTTACACATAATTTTATGTGTGCTTACTGTACCTAGACCATGAAAATTTGTTTAGTACTTACTACACTGTGCCTGACCAATGTAGTACAATTGGTAGAGCACAGGGTCAGGGCTGGCCAAAGGGTGTACATAGCGGTCAAACCTTTTTACACAGGTCACTTTATACTTGTTGCGGTCATTGTGGATTGTGGATTTTCAGTATGTGGCCAGGTTAATGGCCAGACTGATCCCATGGGTTATCTCAGACCATAGACCTGTAGGCCTAGATGTAGGCCTACATGTTAATGGTTTTATGGCTCTTCAAAGTCTCTGCTGGGACCATGCCCCTGGTCAGTAGATGATGAAATACTTTCATAACTGTTGTTTGCATTTATACCATCGGTCCTTCTAGTTGGTGAGCAGTTTGCATTATCTTTTCTATTTTTTCATAATCATTATGATAAAAAATAATATTTAAGGCCAAGTGAACAAAAAACACCAGTTGATTGCCCGGTTTTGGGTTTATTTTTTTCAAAAAGCTTGCTGTGGGATATCCAGATTGTTTCAACCAATGTTTAAAAACCTGAACAAAAATCCCTCATTAAATTTCCTGGGGAGAAGTGGTAGGTGTTTAAACAGTAGAAAGTCTGTAGTGTGGGAGAGGAGGGGGGGGGGGGTGCTGAGACTCCTTTGAAAAATTTATTCCAGGAAAACCCTGTATGACTCATAGGTAATACATTAAACTGCTGGATTTTAATTCCATTGAGTTTCCTAGTTCCCTTTTATTACCCCCACCATAACCTTTTTATGGTAGCATCCACCTTCTGTACTTGAAGCCTTTTTTTATTTTGGGGTACATGTGATTTGACCAAGTAAGGCCTAATAAAAATAATTGTTTGTTTCCGGTAACATGCTCTGAAAAATTTGGGACGGTAGGTAGGGGAAATATTTTATTTTACCAAAAAAGAAAATTCTGGAAAAATAAAATATTCAGTTTTAAAATGTATCATAAAATCATAAATGTTTACCCTTTTGCTCAGTTCATCGGCCAGGGAAAAACTCCCAAATCACCTGATCGAAAAAGACCATCCGGATCACACACCTACGTACATGTTTTCGGGACAAACTCAGTCAACTTGGCCTTTTGTCTTTTCTCTTCCATACTAGGAAGTGTGGTGTACACAACGTCCTGGGGTCACCCTAGGTCAACCAGGCAGGTGTTTTAGTCAAGGATAAAGGAAAGGGAAGAGAGTGGCTGTAGAATGGTCTAGACGTCTCTTCATATTTCTGGGAAAGAGTACCAACACAATGATACAAAAACCCTGTAAGGGAATAGCGGCGCAACGGCAATTGCCTCCGTTGTCCCCGTGCAATAGGCTTGCAGTTAAGGGCACAGTGCCAGTGGTGCTTTAATTTTTAAAAGAGGGCAAAAAGGTTTTAACCCAAGTTTTTTGATACTGTGTAGTTGCTCTGCAGGCCTATCATTTAGCACTACTTTTGCCATGTAAAAAGACTTAATGGGCATGATGCCAACAGGGATTTTAACACGCACGCAATTGTACTGCCTCAAAGGGGACTGTGTTATTTGATATGAGATCCTTGCAGGGCAAACACAAAGGCATGTTCGGACGTGCCTCCAAATGAGAATGTGAATAATTAACATACAATCTCGATTTATGGTTATTTTTTTTCATATTACAAAACCACTCAGTATGCCAAGCCATCACATGTTGAATCCTTCACACTAGTTTTGGAATTTTGGAATTAACTCAAAAACATAACTCCTTAATTTGATTTTTGATCTTCTAAATACCGACTAGAAGTTGGATTTTAATTTTTCTTTGATGAGATGGATTGGGAAGAAGTTAAAGAGATGCAGGGATGAGATTTGATAAATGAAAAAAAAAACTCCTGGAAAACAGCTTGCAGGTCAAAATTTCCCCTCATTCTAGGCCCGGAACCTCCCCGATGTAAATGTTACAATTCGAGAGGTTTACAGACTCTGAGCATTTTACCATAAATAAAATAAGCTACAGGTTTGGACTTAATCTGGACTATTTCTTTCTTCCTTTGGTGATTGCTTTAAGGCTCAAGAGGATTTGAGAAAAGTCCTGAAATCAGGACAACTCCTGAATGTGACTTCTTTTCAGTTATTTTTGTCTTCTTAGTAGCTTTTCTGAAAAAAAAGGGGTTATCGTTGCCAGAGGAATAGAAGATAATGATTTGAAGAGCTGTTTCTTTTATTTGTCACATATTCTGTTCCATCGTTTACTTTTCCAATAATGGACTTCCTGTCAGTTTAGCAACGTAATGCCACAAGGAGCATCAGGATTCATGAACCAGATCACAGGACTAGAGAGAGAGTCAAGAGACAAGCGAAGACCGTCTCGCAATCGCAAACCGACTTCAGAAAATGCCCTCATCCCCCACGTGTCCTCCAGGGAACACCCAGCGAAGATGAATCAACCCTTTTAAGATAAACAAACTTCAAAGAAACGCAGGAAGAAGACAATTTGAATGGCGTAGGATTAATAGAGGGTGCTTTTAGCAATTTGTTTTCTTCTTCTGCATTGTTTTGTAAAAGAGAAATGGGCAGACTTATAACAGTGTGTTGTCAAGAAGTAGACCCTAGTAACCCCTCCTCCACCCGCCAGCCATGATAAAACAACACTTCCTGGATAGATCTTTCATGAGTAATCTTCCTGCCGGAGGACTTCCACCGCTGATTAACGTTGCCATTTTAAAACATTTTCATATTGATTTTGCAACATCTTTCACCAACACCGTACCCTCAGATTCATTCGCGCTGTTTGACAGAACCGACCGACACTTCTCACGAGAGACAATTTAAAAAGATCGAGTTGGAATCGCGAGTTGGAATCGCAAGTTGTGAGGCAGCTTTTTATTCTAGTTTCTAAACAAGAGCCCAAATATCTAACTGAATTGGGAATGAAGCAGGTGCAGAACTGGCCCATCTAAAAATATTGGCTTAAATAGTGTTCCATAATGCAGTCCAGAGCCAACTGACTGTCATTTCCTATTACATTGAAACTAAACGACATGCAGAACAGAATTATCTAGAAATCCACTTTCACAGACTTACATGTACATTTAACTTAATTGTGTTTTATGTAAATTGGGTTTCCTGTACTATGTACTTTCAACATGTAGTACATGATCATTATAAAGGTTAGAACATGTGCTGACATGTACTATTAGTTACAAATTAAAACTCGTTTGGCAGATTACGATGAAACTGGGGATGTTCTGTTGTCACGCAAACGTCGTTGTGGGCGAAAACTGCCACTGATACTTCATAATTAGGGATTTTGTTTGCACCCTTAACTGCCACTTGGCCACTAGGTCAAAGTTATCAGTCAAAAATAGGGCTGATAAAGAAAGCAAATATTGGGCATTGTTTTCAGAACGGTGGGAAAAAAAGTTTTCATGTTTGCGTGCCAGGAATTGTTGATGTTAGGATGTACGATCACTCTGACATTTAGACGGAAGTTGATCATTTTCTCCTTGCTCTTGAAAATTTTAAAGGGCTAGAGTAGTCATTAATACTGTCGGTATGTCTGTTATAAAAAATATGTGGCCAACATTTGTGTAAAAGCCCTGTGTACCCACTTAAAGGTACAGGCCTGTTGTAGGGTCAATGATAGGTTTTTGTCACATAATGCTGATTTATAGGCAAAATTGATGAAAGATACAATAAAAGTCACCTGTGAAAGTTTCAGGTGATTAAAGTGTCTACTTGCTGAGTAAAACAGCAACAGAATGTCACAGTGTTTTCTTCAAGAACATCAAATCCATACACGCTAAACGAGGTGACAATACATGTGGGTACCAACCGCCTCACTTGACGTATTGAGGGCAGCATTCAAACAGACACCATGGAAATTTCCTAAAGTCACCTGCGGGTGATCTTTGGAGATTCAACTTTTTGGACATTCTTTTATAGATTTGCTCATCAACGGGGGCATTTCAGACGAAACAATTGTAGGATGCTTATTACCACCACCATCTTTATAACACGTACGCTTTCGGAAAAAATTACACACTTTACTTTTCAGGGTCATTACCAATATACGGGTTTGATCACACCTTTAATAACCTTTAATATGACCCATACACTATATAGTAAGTCACAAGAAAATGGTTTTAAAAAAATCACAGATTAGATACTCCAAATCTGTTGTAACTCATTTCTCAAAAACTAGTCCTACATGTGTATACAGGCACAAAGTATTTCAAGGGAACTTTTCCTCCATGACTATCTTTCATTATGGTGTTAATCTGTGAGCACTGTACCAATGTTAAATGCACGTACGTGCTTTATTGCTCTTTCTCAGGGTTTATTAGGTTAAAGGTGTTGGGTTGGTCAAAGCATAGTCAGAGAAGCGGTTGTATGGCATCATTTAACACACAATGCCAGTTATTGTGTAATATCATTATTTTGTTACTCTTATCTAGAAAGAGTTTTAGGCGGACAGTTTTTTTAATAGGGAAGTGGTTTTGACAATTTGATATGGATTGATACAATATCATGTGAGAGCGACTTGCTATGAAGATTAGATGTTGAAACAAAAACATAGTCAGCATTCAGCAGTCATACAATACTACAATATTGTTATTACTATAAAAGTGTTCAATTATTTGCACAGAAAAAAAACTTGAACTTCAAAACAAACAAACCCTGAGCAAGATTGGTTACAGATACGGGAAAACCTACGGCAGGCCTTTGAACTAAAATCTATAATTAGCACATTATCTCCAAAAAACAAAAAAGGTTTCTCACATAGTGCAATATATTTACCGCTTTTTATCAAACATTGCGCTTTATCTTCATTCAGCTCTTTTTCGGTCATTTATTTCGGATTCCCTGGAGTAAAATGTCATAAATTTCTTGTTTTATTTTTAATGGGGTCCCCGCCCCCACTTCCCTGATTGGTGTCTTAACAATAGCGTCCTTACAGCATTTATCTTTCGGCTGAAGCAAGTCCATCATTTCACTCGACATAAAAAAAGGATCAAGTTTCACAAAATCGGAGAAAGTGGAACCACTGTAATGCTTACACTGCATATTCCTGGATTTTTTTTTCAATTTTTGGCAGAAGTAGAGTAAATTGTAGATTATAAGGCGACGTCCACAGTTTTCAACATTTCCATGGTCTTACAAAGAGCATTACAGGGGGAGAGGGGTCAGAAACAAAGTACAACTTTAGAAGGTAAATCATGAGCATCAATTTGTTTAAACGACAAATGTTTTTAACTGATTTTAGTCTACTCTAGTGGGGGTAGGAAGAGGGTCTTCAAAAGTAGCACTCTCTGTTTGTACGACCTGAAGAATGTTAAAAACTCCCTGGGCATTCCCTGAGCACATGGAGAAATGATAGGAAATAATTCCACAACAATACAAAATTGGGAATCATTGTAACCACCAAAACATTTGCACCTGGGTATAAGATACATACCATTTTAATTGGTCATAATGAATAAAGAAGTGGCAGTTGGATAATTTGGAATTTTTTTCAGCAAATTGGGAATTCTACCGCAATACAAAATTGGGAAAAGATGCAAAATCTGACCGTCACTTGTTCAACTTTTTTAACGCCTTTGAGAAAGACTCTGTTCTAGAGTCGAAACATCAGGCCACTAACTATTTTTGCGCTTTTTAAACTGGTCCTTTCTCTATATGTTATGACTCTTAAATGGGTAAATAAGATACTATTTTTGGTCATAATGAATGAAAAGTGGCACTCGGAATCGGCATCTTTTCCCCAAATTGTGAATGCGGGTTCCAGCACCAATCACAGGATAAATAAAACAAATCATTTGCAGACAGAACCTCAATCAAAGTCAAGAGGTTTTTAATTTTCGCCTTGTTGACCTTGTAATGTAATGACATCTGGAATAAAAAATTGGTTATTGTGCTTGCTACTTACATGCTTTCTCTTGAAACGACTCATAAAGTCAAACTTTGCCTTCATGTCTGCCAGCGCCGATTGGTACTTCTCGTCGGTCTCTTGCTCTCTGGACAGGAGGACGTAACTTCTCCAATTAGCCGAATCGAAACCCCAATGACAAGTGCGATTCTCTTTCCCCTTGTGGGAGTGCATCACAAACTTCTGCGGGGAGAAGACGCATTTGCATTCTGAACACTCGATGCAGGGGGAGTGGGGACTGATGTAAAGTTCCGAGATGACGGTGCCTCGGCATTTACCGAAACACTCATGATAGACGGTGATTGAGTTTTCACGGAGCATATTTCCGTGTTTGCCGTGCGATCGTGTTGACGTAAGCAAATACTGCTTGGTGTCCACCATGCCGTATAACAGCGCGTTACAAAGTCTCTCTGCGTCGGTTTTCGTGATCAGGCCGCACGATGGAGCACTTGCCGGCAGGATTCCTGTAATTTTCAGAATCTCCAATTGGTCAGGACTGCATCGCGAGCAGTAAATATGCAAGTCCTCGCAGATAGCGTTTATCTGCTGCAGGCTAAAGTCGCGAAGGACACTGTTGAGAATCTGGGGGAGGCACAGCCGCTTTTCCCCGCCCACAATAAAGCAAGAGATAGTCTCGTTCTCAAGAACTGTTTCACACTTCTCTCCAGACGACTGGTCAATCGGTGTGAACACGGGCATTTGCTGGATGGGGAATGGCGGTGGGTGCAGCAAAGGGTCGAAATCGAGGTATTTGGCGGCTGATTTCTTGGTTGGTTGTGCCTGTGGCGGGGCTGCCATGATATTTTCGGATGGCTTGATGAGCGCCACATTAAGTCCAGTCATGTGGACGTCAGTGGTGGTTGCTGCTCCTGGCACGGCCGTCATGGGAGACGATGATTCCAATCCAACGAGCTTGCGTGCAATCGCCATGGCTTCGGAGCTCGCTGCCCAACGGGCGTTGAAACTGCTGGGTCCCCCTAAACTAGACATCGCTACTGTCTGGTAACTCTTCAATACCTTGTCCAGATTATGGTTAAACGGCTGAGGCTGTATTTGCTCCATTTTGTCCGTAGAAAGTGTCCAAATGAAGTTGATAATTATTCACTGTAGTTCCCATTCAGATTTTCGCGTGTGTACTTTCCAATAACATTGTTGAGTCTGGTTCGGTGTGTCTGCTGCTGCTGCGCTGTGTGTGCGTCTCTCCCCAATCCGTCAGTCATAACACACGTGTAGCCCAATCACATTGAGCAGCACCCGACAAAAGGCTGGGGAGAAGCGCCCAACGAACAATGTCTTAACGCGTTGGCCACGGCTATAGAAATAGCAGCACTTGGCGAATAACCCGCAGGCAGCCGGCATGGCGCTGTTGACAATTATGCAAATTTGATAAAAAAAAAAGTCCCCTCGTCTGTCGACTGCATGCTGCATGCATAACGGCTGTTTACAGACCTCATACTGGGACGGCCTCACAAAACGGAAATGATGTTACTCCTTCCTCAATGACATCAAAATTGCCTGAAATCGTAAACAATATTTTGTCATAGGAAACCATTTATTTTACAGTGTACAATGAGTAAAAGGATATTTTTAACGTCGTTTACCTTGAATGTTACTATTGAATCAATGATAAATAGAGTCAATTGCCAAACAATTGAAACATAACAACTATAAAAAATAAATGTAGATAAACAAATGTTGTTATGGGTGTTTCTTAGTACTTTTCTCTTCTCAGAAAAACCCGATTAAAAAACTTTCGAAATTATTGTAAACACAACCCAAACATATTTTAAGGACTTGAACAATCAAAATATTGTTCCGGTTAAAATTAGGCATAGACCTTTTTTAGTGATTTTATTTAAGATAAAAGGTGATACATTTAGACGGAACATATGTTCAGAACTGCCATTGTGACTGAAAACGTTTTATTGATAAGATTGAAAATAAAAATGTTCGCAATTATTTCGGTTAAAAATAACCTTGAAACCAAAGTTGTCTACGCAAACTGTATTTTCGGCGTATCAACGACCCCCCCAATGAAATCGCTATGTCCGTGCCGCCACGCAAAAACACATGCGAAGGTTCAACTAATTTACATAATGACGGAGAGAGCACTTTTAGAAAAGGGGGTGTTCACCATCGCAATGCGGCGTAAACAAACGCCCCATCCGTGCCTGTGTTACTGGGAAAAAAAGCAAAAAGAGCAATGGTTTTGACTGCTGTGAATTAGAAATTAGAATAAAACGTTCTTACGGAGAGCAATTACACCGATGACTAGCAAAGATAATTTCTATATGTCGCCCATATATTTAAACAAAAATACAATTTTAATAAATTATGAACTAAATAGCAATTGAAATTTAAAGTAGGCCCTAGTTGGACGATTTGACCCGAACATTTCGAGATTTAAATTTTTAATCGGTTTTTTGGGAGATTCGAGAAAGTTTTCATTAAAAGGTAGGCCTATTGCACGTGAAAAAAAGACCCGCCAATAACAAGTGGTAGTTAATTGAATAACTTAAATTGAATTATTGTCAGGATTCCAACATTATCTCACATTTATTAGTCATTTACAAACAATTTGGCATATTTTGGGAATTGTCCGTTGCATAGGGTCTATGCGAAAATGTGTGTATGTTTTTCGTGTTCAGAAAGCATTGGGCCCAAACTCGTTCAGAGAAAAATAATAACAATAATAATAATCCTCCAGCAAAAATCGGTCAATTCAACTTTAAATAGAATGGAAATTTAAATAGAATGATGTATTAGAACATATACGTAAAGAGTAACCTTGTACCACAGCCTTTATGGCCGGCAAGTTACTACACTGTTCATATGGGATGGGAAATTGTACATGTTGTGTCCTAACTTCCACACGAATAAAATAGTTGTAAATTTAGCAGCTTTACCTGCAGTTTTGAGATGTCCCCCTTCTTGTCTTCATATTAAAGGTTGATAAAATACAGACAGTGCAATCTCAATAGTATATATAAAATGTTATGTTTTATTCCATTGAGCTGTGTACAAATTGTGCCTGCAGGAAGTCCAGGCTCAGGGGCTCTTTTGTAAACATGGTCTATAAGGTATATTGCATCGGGGGAAAAGAATATTATATTTTAAAAAAAATAACACTACTTATAATGAATGAATGTAATTTAATCATTCAAGTTGGAGTACAATTTACCCCGCAATGTTGGAGGATGATTTAGGGACATTTTCTGGTCATCTACACGTAGATGCATGCACTTTTGAATTGTTATATAATTTGCAAACCACGGTTCACAATGATTTTCCCATGAGACGAGTTCATAGCAACAAAAAGTGCATTCTGAGGAGAGTGGCGACGAAGTGAAAAGGCCCATTCAAATTCCATATCCTTCCCCCCTCAGAAACATTCCCGTATATACAATAAAAAACTCAGTTTTTCTCCGTGAAATTGGTGATCATGTTGCCAATACTCGACGTAGGCCTACACGTACAACGGTCACTCTTATGCAAGTGCGAGGCAAAATCGAACTAAAATCAATGACTATATGAAACATTTTAGAACAATATTTCCCAAAATCAATCCTCAATTGCAATTAAGCTCCAACCAGAATCTACGAAAGTGTCGACAAAGTGAGATAGAACCCTAGTTTGAGCGTTAACTTCAAAAAACGACATGATTATGATTGTTGGGGTGACGGTTGTTTGTCTATTATTTTTTTTTTTTTTTTTTTTTTTTTTTTTTTCACGGGTCAGTTTAACACAAAATCCGGGTTATACTGACCCAGAAATGGGTCAGGCTCCAAAGTACCCGGATCGGGTCACCCCGGAAGTTTTTAGAGTGTGTACACTTTTAAGGCCGTATCCGAATTGGCGGCTACAGCTGCGGCTACGGCTGTTGCTAAGGGTGTTGCTAAGGACGTCCTATACTTCAATGCACGATGATGCGGAAATCTAGCCGTAGCCGTTGCTGTAGCTACCAATCGGACACGGCATAAGTCACGATTTCGAAAGCAGTGGCAGACGGTGATACAAGTATACTGTTATAGTGGTTTTATGCGATTTTGTATAATTATTTACTTATTCATAATATTTGTACTTTGTTGCTCATTCAATATACGAATTGTGTTTGAGTGACACTTTCTCATGATATTGACATAATTATGTTTTAGATTTATATATTTAATAATTTAACCGCAATTAGAATCCCTGTCATTTGATTGGTGGAACACGCGTCACGTGTCATGTATAGACCCCTTGCATTGGCTGCCATCGTTAATGAAACGTGCACGCGTGGAAGCTATCATTGGCTGAGAGTCGAGCTAATCGCTTAAACGCGTGCACTTTTGCATTGATTTCCATCAAAGATGGCGGTCAATGACGTCACGTGCAATCCATACAATATACTGTTCCGACACTCTAAAATTTAATATAGGAGTCCGTATAATAGAGTTTACATTGAGTACCGTATGTATTGATTGCGTGTTATGCGTTTATTAAATACTAGCGCGTGATTATAATCTGCTTTAATATTGTACTCATCAAATGCATCCAAAATTTGTGTACTATTTAAAAAATACAAATCGTTATTCTGTTCTTTCAGTTATTACCAAAAATTGTAGACTCATGCCTCTCAATATCCGTTTAATTATTTTGCAATTTGATTTTTTTAGCTCTATACATACACAAAGCGTTCTACAAAATTATAATAGGCCTAGTATACGTGGATGCTTTTAATTTCAGTTTCTCCTTGAACTCTTTATTAATGACATGAAGACAGTTTTCCAGCCAGCGCGATAAATCGAATCGGTTGTCTGTAACACTAAAGCCACGTTTGTCTACTGTCGCCAACGATGACGTCACCACCGCGTTAATGAGCTTACATGGTACGCCAATATTGGTCGTCGCTATGAAGGAGTCGAACTGGCTGTGGAGTATTATTAATTTATCGTAGAGTTTGAATTACATCTCATTGTCTCTTCATCATTGACGATGTTTGCTAGTTGGTGTCGTGTGGGTTTAAAGGGTGTGTACAACATTGGTAATTGCCAAAGACCTGTATCCAAACTCGATGTGACCCAACATATACATGAAATAACAAACCTGTGAAAGTTTAAGCTAAATCGGTCTTCGTAGTCATGAGAAAACAGTGTTTTAACTTTTTTTCAAACATCGGAATTTATCCTGCAGGATAAATACTATTATTTTACTCATTTCGTATAAACTTTGGCATTTCAAGCAAAACTATTTCAAGGGAGGTTTTCTACCGTGGCCATCATTATACCATGTGAGTTATGTGCAAATCTGTGAGCATTTATATTTTCATTCTTATACCAATGTTGTACACACCCTTTAAATGATATCAAAAAGGCAACGTATACCTTTGAATTTTAAAAACCATTTGGTTAATCCTATAGTATATTAAATGTAGATAAATACAATCAAAATAACCTGTAAACCTTTCATTTCAAAAGGTGGTAGCGTTTTTGAGATATCGCCGAAAATACGGAGCGGTTATGTCCACGCAGGAAGAATAATCCGTAATTGGATTACACAATCTGAGAAACGTTTCATGCAGAAACGTTTCTCAGATTGAATTTTTTGGGGGAATCCCTTTCTCTAAAACCACATTCCTTAAGGGAAATGATATACGGTACATTAATAATATTATCAACAGCTGTAGTGCTTCTTACCAAGTAAGTTGTTATGGCCATTAAGTTTTGGAGTAAATACCAAAGGTGTACCCTCCCTTAAAACGGACACATTGCCTTCGGATTTGGTGCTTTGGGCTATAAAAAGCGTTTGTAATGAAATTAATATGGCTGGAAAGATGTTTTTAATGTAGAATATCATGATTTTCACACAAATATCCCTTGAAGTTGTATGGGCTTCCTTTTACTTCGTGAACTAAACAGCCCTTAATTTTGTGGAGTCACTAAGAATTTGGTTGAACAACATGGCACATATCATAAGGTGTCTTGGACCGGTACGTAAAGGACGAATGGCCTTCATCAAGGGAAAAGAGATTATTTTCCTTTCACAGCATGAATATATTTCCTTCCTCTTACCACCGGTCTAAACGACATTCCTGATGGCGTGGGTCCCCAGTCAACAAACTAAAGGTAAAACAAGGATTTCCCAGATGTGGCGTTGGACTATCTAGATTGGGGAATATACTCTGTGTGTGTGCATGTGTAGACTTTGACGAAGGTTACCAATAATATCCCCATTTGGAACGCTGGGTCGTGAAGCAATCTTGTGGGTTATGCATGGTCGGTAAAGCATGAAGTTCACCTTTTGACAGTGGTGGACTTTTTAATCGACAACAAAACCACAAGTATGCGATCCTTGATGCCATTTACACCACGCAGACAACCAACGCAGACAACCAACGCAGACAACCACCACTAAAACAGTTACACCATTATAGTTACACCTAAACAATACTACTAAAGAAGTTACAGAAAAAGGTTGATGACAGTAAAACACAAATTCTCAGAAACGAACCTCCGCGAAAGTTTAGTCAACCGTGGAGCGATTTGTCCTTGAGATATTCGTCATCCGGAATGCCACAGGGAAGTTCACCGTCCTACCAAACAAAAATGACACCCAATGTTTGCTCGCCGAGAAGAGCCACATGTGGTCTCGACGTTTCGAACAGTATACTCTGCTCGTCTTCAGGAGAAACCCAACAAGTTTACCCCCTTTCCACGGATGGTTACCAAGTGCTTGCGTAATGCAACGTTTGAAATTTCAATTTGCGGAAAGCTCCTGTACTATTACTTTCCCATAAATAATCCGATTTTCTCATATGGAATAGTTTGTGCATGGTGCACAGAGTTTTCAATATCAAGTATTCCCAACAGTCCCAATGGAGTCACTCAGCACCAGACTTTTCACAATTTCTTTGACATTACTGAAATTCAAGCGAAAGGAGCAACCAAACCTCTTAGAGAGTGTTAAAGGCACTGAACACGTTTGGTAATTGTCAAAGACCAGTGTTCTCACTTGGTGTATCCCAACATATGCATAAAATAACAAGCCTGTGAAAATTTGGGCTCAATTGGTCATCGAAGTTGCAAGAAAATGATGAAAGAAAAAAACACCCTTGTTGTACAAATGTGTGTGCTTTCAGATAGAAATAAAAACTTCTTGCAAGAAGTTTTTATTATTTTAGTGAGAAATTACCTCTTTCTCAAAAACCTTGTTACTTCAGAGGGAGTCGTTTCTCACAATGTTTTTATACTATCAACAGCTCTCTGTTGCTCGTTACCAAGTCAGTTTTTTATGCTAATATATATTTTGAGTAACTACCAAACGTGTATAGTGCCTTTAAAGGTATTATACAGGATTGGTATGGATAACTTGATGAAAAATATCTTGTTTAATTTTAGTCTGAGTTCAAACTAGAACCTTTTTCTCCGTGAAATATTTCCCTCTGAAATGAAGTCATATTCGAAACAAAATGTATCTGAAAATCTCAGAAGGTGCAAATGGCTGATTTCGGTTGTTAGAAACAAGGACAATGTGTTTACATATTAACATTTTTGCATGGTTTTACACTATTTCCTGACTCACACAACGGACCATAAGCCAGAATTGTCACAGGCTTGTTATTTCATGGTTGATCACACAAAGCATGCACAGTGTCTGTGACTATTTTGTCAACTCTACCAGTCCTGAATACCTAAATATACTACAATTCGACCGGACAGCATGTTTCTGTAGTCATTTACAGACCCGCCTTTTTGTTGCATGTTGAAATTAACGGTCTCATCGATCATCAAGGCCACGGATCCATTTAATAAAATCGTGTCACTAATCTGTCAACACAAACAATTCTTCAATGGGAGTCCATTTTCTAACCATTAATTTGCGAAACATCTTTCGAACAAAAGAGCAAACGATCCTCGCTACTAGGCTGTCAAAATTATAAATTCTTGTCTTATTCTCTAATTTACAGTTTTTCATAAACACTAAACAGCCGTTAAACCATGGAGTCTCCTTGTTAACCGACAGGCACACTTTTTTTAATTAACAGGGCTGGGACTTTTAAGGTAAACATTTTGAGAAAACGGTTTATAATTCATGTTATTTTATTATTATTATTATTATTATTATTATTATTATTATTATTATTATTATTATTATTAATATAATAATTTATTCGGCCATAAATTAGTCTCATTGCACAGGGCAAAAACATCAATATAATCAAAAAAAAAATATATATATATATACATCAAATAAAGGGGGTGGGCGGGGATATAAACAAATAGGGATGCCCCATATCAAGCTGACAGTTACAAAAGTGTACCCAAAAACTGTGACTCGAAAGTCGGTCAATCCAAACTTGAAAATGGGAACATTAACATTTAATGGAAAATGTATTCATTTATAAGTTATTAAACAATTAAAAAAATAGATAAAGAAATTATACGAAATTTTTTCGGGGAAATAAAAAAAAAATTACAAAAAAATAAATAAACAGAACTGATGTATATTTTAAAAAAACCTACAAAAACCCCAATACTGCACAGACAGTAAGGTAATGAGAAAAAAAACGTGCAACTAGATAAATAACTAAACAAGTTGCTAAACATATAAATTAAACAAACAAGCAATCAAATAAATAAATACAAATTAAACAAACAAATACATTTACAGATCAATAAGGTCTTAATTTCGATGTATCAAATCATTAGGGGCATGCGATTTTCTTGTACTATATCAGGCCTGGAATTTCATCTTTGAGAGGGCAAGGCCATTTTCAATTTTGAGGTATAGCCTATATAGGGCACTTCCATTGGACAAACTTATGTGAAACTTTGAAAGGGCACCAAGGCCAAGACCAGTGGCAACAGAGGCCATTGCCTCCGTGGCCTGATGCAGTATTTCAGATGGAAATATTTCTGGCTTATAAGCGCACATTGATAAAACCTCTTACATTCATTTGCTATAGACGATGTGACCTGTGACATCACAATGTTTACAAAAGAGCCACCAAGCCTGGACTTCCTGCTGGGAAGAAACCATAAAAACTTTAATTTTATGGAGATTGCACTGTCTAATTTTTATCAACTTTTGATATGATGAAAGGGGGCACATCTCAAAACTTGTTCAGCTGTTACTTGTATAACTCTTGGATTGATGTGGAAATTATGACACAAAATGCAAACTTTCCCATATGACTAGTGCAGTATCTTGCCTGCCAGATTGGCCCAAGAATGTACAAGGTCACACTTATTGTAAACAAAGGTCACAAGGTCTATACGCTACTTGCCAATCACGCAGCTATGGTGGCACCGAAGGGACATTAAACATATATTTACGTGAATATTAAAAGTAAATATTCACGTTGTTTGCCTTATTTCGCAAATATTCACGTATTCACGTAAATATTTGCGATTGTGGCACAAATCGTGAATATTCACGTAAATATTTACGTGAATATTCAAGATTGTGCCCCAAATCGCAAATATTTACGTGAATTTGTACGTAAATATTCACGATTTGTACCCCAAAACCGTAAATATTCACGTAAATATTCACGATTTGTGCCACAATCGCAAATATTTACGTCAATATTTACGTGAATATTTGCGAAGTGGGGCAAAAAACGTGAATATTTACGTAAAAATTCACGTAAATATATATGTTTGATGTCCCTTCAGGGCCACCATACGCAGCAACCCGGCCTTTATTTTACTCACAAGCTTCAACCATGACGGAAGGAAATACATACTTCAAAACGACGCTTCAATTCGTTTCAAGCTCGTACAATATTCAACCGTATTCAAGCGGCCGGCTTAAAGACATTACGTAATATTGATTTGTGTTGGTTTCATTTTCTTGGAAATGCATCACCATGATCATCACAGCATTGTATTTCCAGCGGGTAAACACCAAATCATTGTAATTTCATTATCCATGATCATCACAGCATTGTATTTCCAGCGGGTAAACGCCAAATCATTGTAATTTCATTATTGGTTTATAGGGATGTTCTTGACATTGGTGTGGAGCTAATCACGGTCTTTATTGGTAATTATTTTCGAAGTAAAGTAGGTAAGCGGTGGAAAGAGAAAGGAAACTGTTGACAACTCCCACGAATGAGTCTTTTTATTGATGTCTGTTTTAAATATTGATATAAAGGAGGATCTTGGGTTTATGATTATAATGCGCTATATCCCCGGTGTTCCTGGTTTGATCGGCAGCATATTGCGCCACAGTTGAACCATTACATGGTGCTATGTAAAGGAGTAGGTCTCATACTTCAGAAACGTAGCTCAACAATATCTTGCAGGAAAAATACTGAATGTTGAAGCGCCTTGAGCGTCACTGAGTGACGGATATGTGCGCTATTATTATTATTAATTGGCAAAGACCAGTATACTCACTTGGTGTATACCAACATATGCATAAAATAACAAACCTGTGAATTGGTCATCGAAGTTGCAAGAATATAATGTTATAAGAATTGTGTTCTTCCAAATGCCCGAGAAAGGCTTCATGCTCTTTCTCTAAACCTACATTATTTCAAAGGGTGTCGTTTCTAACAATGTTTTATAATAGAAACAGCTCTCCAGTGCTCTGTACCAAGTAAGTTTTTATGGTCATACATTTTTGGAGTATAATTACCATAAGTACACCCTGCCTTTGAAGGGAATATGTAAACTAAATGTAAATATTTGCCATTACTTGGTCTTGAGCGTTTATGGGGTGTCTCTTTCATCGGGAATTGTCAGCAAGAAGTCAATTACGAAACAAATCAACACCGCTGACCTCATCCCCCTATGCTTTCCTGCCTGCATTGAAGCGAGGTAGCCGAGGGGACCAACTGCCGTCTAATCATCGCGATTCACCGGGGACAAGGTGGCGACAGCGCGCTGGTCAACCCTCCCGGTTAACCGCCGTGTGTTACAATATAAAGCCGGAGTATATAAAAAAGAGATAATTTCATGACAGAACAGCCCTCGTCGGATATGAGTCAGTTAGACAACCGGTGAAAATGTGGTCTTTATTACTTGCGAAGTCTGCAAACGGGACGACAGCAAGTGCGTGTGTGGAGACGTGCTGAGCTAGACCGTGTGGCTTCTATCATTGCTTCACCGCTCAGGCAGAATTAATCAAAATGAAGATCGGGTCTTCGCAAGTATAGGTTCCGTCCACTCACCAAGCATTTTTTTTCATCTTCAAAAGATACATTTCAGTCACCATACCGTCCTCGTATCTTTCCTATACACAAACTGATGCCCCCCCCCCTCCATAATTGCCATTGCCCTGCAAATAGTACAAGCCGCAGTGCGACCTAACCATCGTAACTACAAATCCATTAATTCTGTAATAATTCATAATAGGGCAAGGACGAGTTCCAGACCTGGTTGACGAAGATTGATCGAACCTCTCCTAATACTGTGAGGGAATATTTCCATGCCGCAATTTTCAGATCATGAAGAACGGAAATTATGAAAGTCAAGACTGATATATTTCCCCCGCCCCCTTCCTATTATCTATTTTTGATACGTTACGTCACGACTGAAAAAAACACCACCTCGCAGTTATTAAAGGCATCGTACACGTTTGGTAATTGTCAAAGACCAGTGTTCTCATTTGGTGTATCCCAGCATATGCATAAAACAACAAGCCTGTGAAAATTTGGGCTCAATTGGTCATCGAAGTTGCAAGAAAATGATGAAAGAAAAAACACCCTTGTTGTACAAATTTGTGTGCTTTCAGATAGGAATAAAAGGCTTCTAGCTAGAAGTCTTTTTCTATTTTAGTGAGAAATTACCTCTTTCTCAAAAACTACGTTACTTCAGAGGGAGTCGTTTCCTACAATGTTTTATACTATCAACAGCTCTCTGTTGCTCGTTACCAAGTCAGTTTTTATGCTAATATATATTTTGAGTAAATGACAAACGTGTACGATACCTTTAAGCTTATTGTTTCGTTACAGAAACTGCCCGTCAAGTCAACAGAGGGCAGTCTAACTTGACGTCACGGGCCCGCTATAAATCTGATGTCCTTGAAGGAAAATGTAGATAATGGCCTTTTACAAATCACAGGAGAACATTGAGTCCCCTGAACATTAAATGTATCGTACACGTTTGGTAATGACCCAGAACAAATATTAGCATAAAAACTTACTTGGTAACAAGCAACGGAGAGCTGTTGATAGTATAAAACATTGTAGGAAACGACTCCCTCTGAAGTAACGTAGTTTTTGAGAAAGAGGTAATTTCTCACTAAAATAACAACAAGTTCTTGCAAGAAGTTTTTATTTCTATCTGAAAGCACACAAATTTGTACAACAATGGTGTTTTTTCTTTCATCATTTTCTGGCAACTTCGATGACCAATTGAGCCCAAATTTTCACAGGCTTGTTATTTTATGCGTATGTTGGGATACACCAAGTGAGAACACTGGTCTTTGACAATTTCCAAACATGTTCAGTGCCTTTAAAGCATACCTCCATGATTAAAGGGGCACAATACCTTCGGCGCTTTTGGGCTATACAAAAACCCGTTTGTTTTGATGATTGGAAAGATATTTTAAAAGTAGAATATAATAAATTCACATAAATATCCCTTGAGATTGTGTGTTTTTTGTGTAATTTTATGACAGAACACAGTCCGCTATTACGTAGAACCAAATTGTTTACTCCACAAAATGGCGGACCGTATGTTCCGCCGGGTTTACTTCAAGAGGCAAATTTATGTTTTTTAATCACGTTCACTAATTACAAAACAAGTTGTGCATGAACAACTATAGAAAAGGATAAGAAGCACTTCCAAACAGTACAATTTTTGAGAGATTATTGAGGGCAATGTGACCCTTAAAGGCATCGTACACGTTTGGTAATTGTCAAAGACCAGTGTTCTCATTTGGTGTATCCCAACATATGCATAAAATAACAAGCCTGTGAAAATTTGGGCTCAATTGGTCGTCGAAGTTGCAAGAAAATGATGAAAGAAAAACACCCTTATCACATGAAGTTGTGTGCTTTCAGATGCTAGATTTCGAGACCTCAAAATCTAATCCTGAGGTCTCGAAAAATTCGTGGAAAATTACTTCTTTCTCGAAAACTACGTCACTTCAGATGGAGCCGTTTCTCACAATGTTTTATACTATCAACCTCTCCCCCTTATTCGTTACCAAGTAAGGTTTTATGCTAATAATTATTTTGAGTAATTACCAATAGTGTCCACTGCCTTTAAATAATTGTAAGATTGTGCTGTTTTTGTGTGCCGTGTCGTTTTTGTTTTGTTGCTAGTTTCGAGAATCTATGTGAAGACGAATTCTGTCCCGCATGTATGAATGAATTACGTCTTCCATGGTCCAAATTTGTTTTTCTTTCCCCCCGAAATGTCGTGAAAACACCCAATAATAATCACAAATTCTAGCCAATTTTTTTTTCACTCAGGAAAATCGCCAAGAATGGTCTGCACTCCAATCGATTATGGAAGTAGGTAGTAGCTGAATGAAGGTCAGGTCAACTCGAGCACACGAGGTCACATGACTATAATTGGCCTGCACTCTACGTCATGACGTGCGTGACTAAAGTTCCTTTCTCGTTGTCATGATTACATGATGATTTCGAAATAGCAACAAGAATTTAGAAGACTCTTCAATTTCGATCACCTTGGTATTGAAATGGTAAGGACGCTTGTGAATTTTGTAGTCAGTGAAATGGACGAAACATATAGGCCCTATAGATTTATCTTTTTTTTCCTTTACATTTGTTTATAAAAAACCGTTTAGTAAAGAACTAGAACTAATCATTGGGGTTTGACAAAGAACTATATACATGCAGATACCCCAGAGAGAATCAAAATCAACACCATGGGGTGTTAAAATAACACCAATGTAACCGTGTTGGCAGAAATTAGTGTTATTTTAACACCCTATGATGTAAATTTTGATTCTTTTTTGGTATCTATAATGTAGCACCAATGGTGTCATTTTTAAAACACCGCCTTTTCAGTGTGGAACTAATTACCTTTTTTTCTCGCAGAACTGCCTCGAATTAAAAAACAAAATCGGTGCATCGATAAAGGAAAAACATTGTATGATACTATGATAATTGTTACTCTTCATTCCCAATGCAATAATTACGTCGGAAGAATTGTCATTCTAGGTATTGACATTTTGATTTTGCCAACTCTAATTATTTTTTTGTTTATATCTTTATTGCACTTATAGATTACACATAGGGTTTTTTCATAAAGTAGATGGTAAGTAACTGTTTTCAGACCTTTGTGTTTCATTTCATTTTTGTTCTCCAGATTTTTAAAAAGCACAATCAAGGATCTACATGAAACATACACATGTGTTAGTTTTGGGTTTGATTTCATTTTGTTCGCCAGCAAACATTAAAAGAAGAAGGAAAAATAGCACAATCAAAGGATCTACATGAAACAACCCATACAAATAATAAGACGAAGCGTTCACTTTAAAGACACAAAACGTTACCACCATAAAACGAGTTTTGCAAAAAAGTTTTTGGATTATTCTTATTTTCTTCGGAGAAAATGCTTTTCACACAAAATCAAGTTTCACGAAATGGGCTCGATTTTTCTTCCTTCGTCTTCATTACAGCGGGGGAGTATGCAAAACGATTTACGGCGGCAAAGAAGAAGACAAACATCTTCCCTTTCGCGGTGGTTCTCAAAATAACCGTATCCCCCAAGATCTATTCTAGGAAGAAAATAACTGCGCGACAAGGAGAAGGGGAAAAAGGAATTTTAAAGATGGAATCACAAAGGGGAGGACTGTTCCATTGATTCGGCGAAAGGCATCGACCGGTCTCGGAATTATCTGTATGAAAAGTCGAAGAAAAAGATGAACGAAAAGAAATATGATGGAGAGGGGGGGAAAAAAGAAAAACGTTTTTATCAATCTGTAGTTCCGGGAGCGAGTGAAGTGAAATATGAATTCCGAAGCACAACGGCACCGGGTAATTCGACCCGCGGGCACGGCAGGACGAGATCGCGTCTAGACCCATTGGTTCGTCTAGACCGGAACATCGGATATATTGCGCAGAGGGGGTTTCTCGGAAGAGCTGACTGAGGAATCCGCCGGCCATTGGCCACCGACCTTCCGTCGGGGTCTGTAGTGCCACTGTAAACCTATTATGAATATCATTATATTGATTGTATTATTGGAGGCTACGGTCTGCTGGCTAGGCATGGCGGCGAGATGTTGACACACACAACGACTGTTTTATGAACCAGTTTGCATTAATATTATAACTCGTGTATATTTATGATTTTTAACCTTTTCACTACACCAAGCATTGCCGGAAAGGATGGAAATCGTGGGCAACATATAACAAAAAACTCATAATTATTCTATTTTTTAATGAGTTAATTTCAAGTTATTGTTGGGGTATTTCAAAATTGAAAACGGTTGACGATGTGAATACGCATCTCATCTTTATGAGCAAATAGTATTGTACTAAAAAACCGCCAATAACGAAACACTATTATAAGTAAAACATGTCCGTACAGACAACACAATATAACTGTGTTTTCCTTTGAAGTTTATTATCGAATACAATCCTGACATGTATGGACCACGGCGACCACAGTCCCATACAGACGCTTTAATTAAAGTAAGTGACTACCCCACTGTCATCAGTCCATTAAATAATTACCGTGCACACGAAATCTCGAGGCGGGGATTTGAGTGTCTGGTAATCTGGTTGCGGCCCCGTCTCGCTATCCCCGTGACCATCGGCATTGACCGAGTTCCCGCGTGCTTTCAGCCTTCATCGGCTGGTGACGTCACGAACCCTTAGCCCCTGTGGTGTAGGGAATGGGGGTAGGTCATTGCCCTGACTGCAGAGGCCGGGCGACACTGTGGACGATAGTGTTTCCCTTTTTTCTTCCTGCGGATTGGATAGCCTAAGAAAATAGGTCCTGTAATGGATTCCGCGATCTTATGGCGTAGCTTTTGTGGTGCAAATGATTCATCAATAAAAGTACTCAATGTGATTGGTTAATGTTTAATTATGCACATATTATATTAAAACACAGCCCTGACTGGCGTAGATTCGGGTGTCCATAGTCTGGCACAAACACCAGAGGCCACCGTTGATGATGGCGGTCGACCTGGGTCCCCTCCTTCGCATTTAAATAAGATGAAATTTCAACCAGTGTCGACAATACAACATTGAACCTTGTGTATAAACAGTTGCTCATACCCAGATTGACATCTGTGTGGTAGATTACCGAATGGAATTACCGGTTTGGACGAGGTTGTCTGCTGATGTGAATTAAGCTTTAAAATGAGCGGCACCGAAGGATCGCCGGCTGCATGCGCTGTTTGGCAAACTTGCTCGCGATGGGGAAAGATTGTCAAAGTGTGAAGTGTGAGAGGGAGAATAATTGTGAGGAACGACGATTGTTATCTAATTTGTAGTGGAAACGGTAATAGAAATAATCTGGTTATCGACTGGTTTAAACGAAGAAGGGGTGGGAATTCCCTTGGGGAACGACTCTGATTTGAATTGAAAGAAAGCGATTTGACAGGTGAGGAATAATGGTGTGGGAGGGCGTCGAAGTTATTAAAGCACAAGTTGGGGATTGCAAACGGAAACGTGTATAGACCAAACTTTTGTTTACAAAAAGAGTTACTTTGTATACATTCCAGGGTATTTCCTGGCTGGCGAGATACTATACACTGCTCACATGGGAAATTTCCACATGAACTCAAGAGTTGTGGACAATAACAGTTGTACAAGATTTGAGATGTGCCCCCTTCCTATAATCAAAAGTTGATAACAATCAGACAACGCAATCTCCATTGAAATGAAAGATTTAATGTTTTCTTCCATTGAGCTGTGTACAAATCATGCCTGCAGGAAGTTCCGCGTCCAGGCTCTGTGGCTCTATTGTAACGATGTGATGTCAGATGTCACAGGTCACAAGGTCTATAGGCTGGCTATTTGGTGAATCTTGAAAGATGTTGTGTGCATGAAGGAGAAGTATAGGGAAGGATCGGGGGAAAGGAGGAAAGTTGATTGTGGGGGAGCAAAAGGTAGGGGAAGTTCAAGGAAGGGTCTATAGGCGAAACCATTACCCCCAATTGAACACGAGGAGTATTTTGGGATAACTTTTCTTGAAAAGAGCATGGCGAAAGGGTCAGTTGGATGGTTTGCTTTAAGTTTCCCTGTGATTATCCGAGTATTTATGTATCGATCTGGGAATCTTGGTACACTTTTAAGATAACTTTGTGAGTCATCTCAAAATCAAAGACAAAGTGCAGGATTGGCAAATATTGCAAATGGTTAGTCCAATCTGCAAGCTCACTGATTATAAAGTATATTATTATTATTATTATTATTATTATTATTATTATTATTATTATTATATATATTTCTGGTAATGAAACCAAGGATGCCTCAAAAGTGAACTTAATCACAGCAGCTCGCAAGTTGAGGAGACCTGTAAACAATTAAGGATCTTGCTATGTGAACCAGAAACACCGGGATTAACCCCTATACTCTTCCACGAAAGTGTTCTGGGTGTTTACGCGCACTACAATCCGTACATACGGGACAGACGGCTAAGGATAAAGTAATTATGGTATAGAAGTGCCGGTATCTGGCTCAAGGACACAAGTGCCACGACCGGGACTCAAATCCACACTGCCGTTCACAGAAAGACCGGAGCTCGAGTCCAGGGCTCTTAACCGCTCGGCCACGACACGCCACACCACACCATCAGCACTAATCACCCAGAGAGCCTTCATGGCATGAGCCTCGCTGGCATTCCATACAAACATGCCTTCCTTCAAAGTCGAGGACAGTGTACTCGAAGACCACCAATTCGCAATTTTGTATCATGTTTTGGAGACGTTAAGTGGAAACAAGAAATGAAAAACAGGAGCAAAGAAGACATGAGAAGGAAGGAATTAAAGGAGGGGGTGTGTGGATATGAACGAAAGGATATTGAAGGGGTCGAGGGAGCACTTCGTCGATGAGTAAGAGGAAAACATTGTAAAAGGATTTAATGATTTTAATGATAAGCTCCCCCCCAAAATGTAGTCTATAATACAAGGATAGACATATACGATTCGCATTGGTCGTCATCGGTAATTACCAATCTTAAGTTGATCTGAAAATGTTATCTAACTGCTTGAGTGAAGGCTAATGTTTCTGAGATTGAGAACATTTCCCGCCTACTCCTTGTAACTTTCAAGGGGCAAAGACAAATATTACGTAGGAGTATACATTCACGTAATTCAAAACTGTCAGTGTTGCATGGCACAACATGGTCCAAGTTGACATTACTCTAGATTAAAGAAGGGCTCCCAGGTCAAATTCAGTTTTGTGGTCCACTCATTTTTCCCAATAGATATATTGTCCCTATGAAGATGAAAACAAAATTACAAGTCCCTAACTTTAACGTCAGGCCACTTTGCAAGTCTCTAACTGTACGTTAAAACGGTGTAAAGCGCCACTGTGTTTGGTACCCTTTAAAGGTAACAAGCAACGGAGAGCTGTTGATAGTATAAAACATTGTAGGAAATGACTCCCTCTGAAGTAACGTAGTTTTTGAGAAAGAGGTAATTTCTCACTAAAATAATAAAAACTTCTTGCAAGAAGTTTTTATTCCTATCTGAAAGCACACAAATTTGTACAACAAAGGTGTTTTTTCTTTCATCATTTTCTTGCAACTTCGATGACCAAATTGAGCCCAAATTTTCACAGGCTTGTTATTTTATGCATATGTTGGGATACACCAAGTGAAAACACTAGTCTTTGACAATTACCAAACTTGTTCAGTGCCTTTAAAGGGAGTATATACTTTTGGTAAATTTCAAAGACCAGTATCCTCACTTGGTGTATCCCAACATTAACATGAAACAACAAACCTGTGAAAGTTTAAGCTCAATCAGTCATTGCAATCACCAGAAAAAAAGTGGGGGAAAGTTTAAGCGTTTTCACTGTTTTCAAACATCGAGTTTTCGACTCATGAGATCAAAACTAATTGTTTTACCCATTTCTCAAAAACTACAGCACCTCAGCCAGTAATTTCAAGGGAATCTTTCTATCATCATAATCTTTAAACCATGTAAGTTTAATGTAAATCTGTGAGATTTTCTGTTTTGTGTTTTACCAGAAGTAAAGAGACCCTTTAAGTGCAATTTGTGTTAAAATCCCCAAAAGTTCGATGACGTCATATTTCAAGAAGTATCATGATGGTCTGCACGTTCTTGTAAAGAGAACTTTAGCTCATTCCTTAATTTTGATGATATTCAATCAAAACGAGTTGAATTTGACCTTTTCACTGGCGCAAACATTTCTGGAATGTACAAGCCCTTTTGTTTATGAAGTTCGATGACGTCACGGTTCAAATTTCGCCATGAAAGAGTACCAACTAAAAATTGCATTTTACACCGTTTTGACGTGAGATTAGAGACTTGAAATTTATCTCACTTTCATGAGGACTCTAGATAATATTGGAAATGAGCGCATCACAAAACTCAATTTGACCTCGGAACAACTCTTTAAAAAAAAGATTGACTGCCGTAATCTTCAGCAGTTTTTGGTGATGTTTGTATTTATGCTTGGTACATTGGGAAGTTTCTTTTCAGGTTGAACCAGAAATGCTGCATGGCAACAGTTACGTTGTTGGCACATACAATATCATACGATAAGGATACGAATGTACACACGATTGACGATGGTGGCCTTATGTCCTCACTCGGATGTTAGGAGGGTTTACAAACATGTTCTTGCAAGTTTAACTCCAAAGAAATTTCATCCCTCCCTTTTTCTGTGGCCCCCACTTTCAGTGTCCATGTCCTTGTAGTTTCTGACCCTATTAAATAATACTTAACTTGTTCAATGTTTTCCGCGGAATTCATTGAGATGTGGCTGTCTGTGGCGACACCAAACTAGTCTTGATTGGCAACATTCGTTGTGTTGACGTAGTCACCGATATCGCAACACGAATTACTGGAGAAGAGATATCTGTATCAAACAAGCATCTGGATCAAAAAGTTTTGATCCAGAATCATAGACTTGCCCAGTCCCTCCGAGTCACTCGATGTTGCGCCCTCTACCGGTAACTAATACGCAAACTAGCGTCGCCAAGACTAACGGCAAACCTAAACGGCGGGCACGTGTTTCCCCAACATGTGCTTATCGTTTTTTTGAATCATCAAACACATCGCGCCATCACGACTTGATAATAAGGAAGGTTTCCGTATAATTTAAAGTGAGATCCCAATCCGGAATCGTCATGAACTATCTTGATTTTATTATCATGTTTTACCGCAGACATGTCACGACTTCTAGTTGATCGCACCTGGCACGGAGGAAATGAACGTGACTAAAAGCAATTGCAGAACACAAAGCCCGCTCTCTCTTGTTCAAAGGAAGTGGTCTTTTTGTGGGTGTGGTTGGGGTTGGTGATGATGAAATTGAACTACTGAAGATGTTGACATCCGGGAGAGTTTAAGAGTAGTGGTGGGAGGTCACGTGTGGCCACGTTGAAATCAAATCTTACATGATGGGAAGTAACTATTAATAATAAAGTTGATGTACAAGCATGTGTAAATCTCTTTTGGGAGGAATGTTGGCTCTGAAAAGAGCCGGTTTGGTCTCGACGTTTCAAACAGTATATATAAAAGAAAATGGTACATTATTTTAAACATTATATCATGCTTTCATTGATGGCGAATATTAACAACTTAAAAAAGTTTGTTTTATAGCAGGAGTATTCTACCACTAGTGTTTTGAAAGAAAAGAGTGTCCGTTCAAACCAACCCTCTGTAATACATTGTCAAAAACATAACCGTATAACCTTACTTTAAACTTCAGTTTCAAGGGAGAAACAAAAAATCAAATAATGTTTTTCTTGAATTTAAATTGATTGTACATCGTTGGTTATTGGAAGAACAAACACACACCATGCAACCATCCAGTGAACACTACGGATTCGTTGGTTGCGGTTTCAGTGAAAACACCCAATTGAACGGTTTTAGTACACTCCCGTTTTAAAATGACCTGCATCATGCTTCACTTTCCTCTAAATTGAAGGCACTTCCAGGGGAAAAATTTCTCATATCTGGTTGGTTCTGTGTTGTAGTACCGTACTCGTACTTGGTACTCGTACTCGAGTACTACTAGAGTACCGTTTTGATGGTACTCGTACTTGGTACTCGTACTCGAGTAAAACTAGAGTACCATTTTGATGGTACTCGTACTTGGTACTCGTACTCGGTATTCATAGTACTTGGTACTCGTAGGGGAGTACTACTCAAGTACCGTTTTGATGGTACTCGTACTTGGTACTTGTACTCGGTACTCGTACTTGGTACTCGTACTCGATACTCGTACTTGGTACTCGTACTCGAGTACTACTAGAGTACCGTTTTGATGACACTCGTACTCGGCACTCGTACTCGGTATTCGTACTTGGTACTCGTAGGGAGTACTACTCAAGTACCGTTTTGATGGTACTCGAACTCGTACTCGGCTAGCAAAATACTCGTTCTCGAAGTCCATACTCGTAATTCAACTGAAAAATATCTTGTAGCCTTGTCATGTACTCGATACTCGACTGAATATGTACTTGGACTCCGATTTTAAGTACTCGTGGTCAAAATACCCGCTTTCCTATACGTGCGTTAACGCAAGGAATAGAGGAATAAAGCTCTGGAAAAAGTAAAATTAAAGTTGTCTTTGATAATGTTCAAAAGATAATTATCACTATACGAATACATTGCCGTCTAGAAATTAGTCAAAAAAAACAATTATGTATCATTTTGCAGTATTTTTGTTGAAGTGATCGTACACATTCTGGGAGATCCAGTATCCAGTTGGTACTCGGCGGTTGGACTCGGTACTCGGGTATCAGAATACACTCGGTCACTTGGACTCCCCATTCGATGGCCCAAAGTACTCGTACTCGAGTACTTCTGGGCCACACTAGTACTCAGCAGAACTTGATACTCGACTTAAGCATGACTTCAACATAGTTGGTGGTGCGGGAAGTTAGGGGGGGGGGGGTTCGGGAACGGAAAGATAACTTACTCAACTTTAAGTCGACGTAAGTCTACCAATAGGACCAGCCCTCCCAAGGTCGAGTTGGCCTGTGGAGCCTATTTAGTTTTAACTTCACCAAAAAGGCCTCCCACTAATGTCACATTAATACCGTTCATTGAGGTAAAAGTTTGTTTCCGTATCTCATCACTCAAACACCTTGCGGGCGAATCAGGAGAAACTCAGTCAGCAAACCGCACATGCTGTTTTTGTCAAAACCGTCACTCTTTTGGTGTTTCACTAGATACTGGCTTAGTCGCACGCACTCTCAATTAACGATACTTCCCCCACCGTTTCATTCTACGCAATGACAATTTGCACTTGATCATAATTGGAATGAAATTAATGAGGGTAGTTATCTTTGCTTGTTACATGCGACAAAAGATTTCTCTTAATTAAACAGTCACATTCTAGTTGTTCTACGAGCTAAGAGATAACGAGGCTCACGGTGAAAGTGCTTTGCGAGGATGTTTTACAACAACAGCTATACGTGGCCAGAAAGAAAAAAAAGCTGGTTGGTAAAAAGGTCTCATGCACCCATGGAAAAGATGCACAGAATTATGGTGAAAATGTGAAGACATGTGTAGACGCGTATATCAATACTGAAAAACGGCTTGATTTTGAACTATGTTAAACTCTGACTCCATAAAGGGATGTATACGTTTGGTAATTGGAACCAACTGTTTGTTTCAATCCTATATAGTTGTAGATAACTAACCTGTGCAAATTTAATTTCAAAAGGTGACAGCGTTTTTGAGATATTGCCGAAAATCTGGAGCGGTTATGTCCACGCAGGAAAAGTAATCTGCAATTGGAATACACAATATGAGAAATGTTACTGCCAGTAACGTTTCTCAAATTAAAATTTTGGGGGATAAAAATTGATATCTTTTTTCCATAACCGCAGTACTTCGAAGTGAAAAGTTTCTCAAAATGCATTATACTATCTAAAGCTGCTGTACTTCTTACCAAGTAAGTTTGTATTGCCATTAATTTTCAGAGTCATTACCAAACGTATACAGACCCTATAACCATGGACAAAGCTCAATTGACAATACGGCTTGAAATACAACTATTAATTTGTAATGGGTTCAAGACGTGGAAGATTTCAAACTTAGTCGCAAGTCTTAAACTGTGGACGGGTGATTGAAACAATGGGGCACACCCCCTCCCCAATTGGCAACACAATTAAAGGTTATTACCTCCATCGGGATATACACCAAGTATCCCGATCGGAACCTTCTTTGTTGAATGGGGGGGATACGAATTAGACGCCATCGGTTACTGTCTACTTTAGTTTACGTGGTTGATAACAAACAAAACTTGCAGTGACAACTGTGGATTTCCTTCCAATTAGCAAGCCAGTCTTTTGAGCTGAATAACACGTTGTCATCAGCATTCTTCTTAATTAATGTCAGGCAATGTCAAAGTGGGTGGTTAGAGTGTGTGTGGATCAGCGTTCTCAACATTAGTACATTCCTGTGAGCCTATATATTGATTAACGAAGGTGTGCCGCATTGGGTTATTTGTGAGTATGGGGCGCACCCAACTTGGAGAGGGGTTGAGGGGGGGGGCAATTCACCGAAGAAGTGAGTCCATGGGGTGTAGGGAATGGCGTTGGGGGGGGGGGTGATCCATTGCTAATGACTGGATCAAGTGGGTGGGTCTCGTCGGTCTGAATGGGCTGCTAAAACTAAGTCTAACATAACAAGCTCAACAGACAACGGCTCCTTCAGTCAAACACAACTACCTGTTAATAATATTATACCATGCCCGATATGGGGCAGAGGGTATCCACCACCCCCACCCCCAATTTTCCCATACATTGACACACTATTTTACTCTTGTACAGAAGTAAAAAAAATCCTCTAAAGAATTCCTGAGATTTCAAGCACACAATAAATACACAATAGGCAACAGACCATGCCCCACATCGAGCACCAAATTAATAATTTCAATACATTCTCAAATACGCCACTCAAAACTTGAGCAACCACACTACATCAATTGAGATATACTTTCTGAATTGGGACCATCTTCAAACCGATTATGGTCTCATATCCCAATCAGGAAACTGACGAGTTGATTTCAGCAACCGAACAGTTCTGAATTGGGATATTATGTTTGACCCATTTAGGAACTCTTTTCCCAAAGGCGGACAGCAAAAAAATCTCAAATCAAGAAACCATTGGGTGATTAGAGCGACCGCTCTGCACCAATCGGGGTATACGTATTTCCCCATTGGGACCATTTCCTCCCGATTGGAATATCAAACTCTCCATTCGGAAACCGACTATGGCAACCCGAAAGTTCCAAATTGGGATATACCTTGTTTGTTCGTTTGTTTAGATGATCTTCCCGTCAAGGGAACTACTTTAAATTGTTTGTGAATGAGCTTTTGTATGTTTCTGAGATCTCAAGTGGATTGGTGGCCTGTGACCCATTCCAAATTCTACATCCAGGAAAACCACTTCTACATGTTTGGAGCATCAATAGGTGGCATCTTCCATATTTAGCTGATATTCCAGCGATGTTCTTTTGGGTATACCAAAGCACCGTTCTGACTGCTGACAGTATTTAACGGTATCGTACACGTTTGGTAATGACTAAAAACAAATGTTAGCATAAAAACTTACTTGGTAACAAGCAACGGAGAGCAGTTGATAGTATAAAACATTGTAGGAAACGACTCCCTCTGAAGTAACGTAGTTTTTGAGAAAGAGGAAATTTCTCACTAAAATAATAAAAACTTTTTGCAAGAAGTTCATTCCTCTGAAAGCACACAAATTTGTACAACAAGGGTGTTTTTCTTTCATCATTTTCTTGCAACTTCGATGACCAATTGAGCCCAAATTTTCACAGGCTTGTTATGTTATGCATATGTTGGGATACACCAAGTGAGAACACTGGGCTTTGACAATTTCCAAACGTGTTCAGTGCCTTTAAATCATGACGGCCGATGGAAATATAGACTGAAATCCTGTCCAATGCAAAAAACCCAATGTTTTTGTCTGAAAGCCATGATTGGTTGCAGTTCTAAATGTAATTTGTTCTGAGTTAAGTACACAACATGTTTCCTGTTTTTCAGCATTTGACATCGTTTTACAGTTTGGAGGGAATCAATTCCACTTTGGAGCAACTGGGCTCGGCGCGACGCAAATACTGCATACATCAATGTCCGTTAACGCCTCAATGATATTAAACATAATTGCTTCTCTCCGCCCATAAATAAACAGAGCTCAGAGATCTATTATAAAGTGAATGAGAAAATTAGACATAATCTTTCAAAGAAATCTTCATTACTAGTAAATCGTTTACTTGTGATAAATTCACAGACACACGCTTTGAATTTGTTCTCATGAAGACGATCGGGTTTTTACACTAAACCACCACAACTCATAATATATGAATAGATTCGTGTACACGGTGTTACCACAAACCTTGCCAGATTGTATAACAATCATATACTTTGTTTATTTTGATTGATTTAAATTATGGCGACCGTTATAAATCCGCTGAAAGGGATTTTTCTGTACCGTTTTGCAAGCCGTATGGGCAAACCCATCTGACTTTCCCTCGTAATGGATTAGATAACACAGTTTTTACTTATCTTTTTCGATTGGCCTATCATAAAAGTAAAGACCAGCACTTTCCATGATTACAACTTCCTCATTTAGCATTAATTCCAACCTCACTACCTAACAAAATAAATAAATAAATAAATAAATATGTATATATATAAATAAATAAATAAGTAAAAAAAAAAAGAAAAAAAAAGTAAATAAATAAATAAATAAATGAACAAACGAACAAATAAATAAATAAATATATTAACAAATAAATAAATAAGTAAATAAATAAAATAAATAAATAATAAATAAATAAATGTATGAAATAACTAACTAAGGAACGAACTATACTAACGAACTAACTAGCTAACTAACTAACTAACTAACTAACTAACTAACTAACTAACGAACTAACTAACTAACTAACTTATTAACTAAGAACAAAACTCAAAAGAAAGAAAGACTTTGACTTCTCAACGGGAACTTTATTGCCTGAAACATTCTCAAAACAGTATACAACCTAAAAGGGCGGTTCCAACTGACAATATAAAACTACGAAACAGAAGCAGCAACAACAAAAGAAAGAAAGAAAGAAAGAAAGGAAGAAGGAGAAAACAGTCAAGTCCCGAATCTCAAACATAACAAACCAACAAATAAAGAAATTGCATTTTAAACGTCAATCCAAAAATAATAAGAATTGTTTAATGGTCTAGGCCTATCTACAATTTGATGTCTATCACGTTTCTTAATTTGCAACAATGTAATTCTCCCATGGAATTGCACCTCATCGTAAACAAGACAAACAAGAAAGAAGAAAACCCCCCAAACCAGACAACAAATCAGAAGAAGCCTTGTCTAGAGAACGAAACCAAAAGAGTCTCACAGAGAGAGAGGTGGCAAGAAATCCCCGTGACCTTGATACGTCACTAGGGTCAGACCTCTGGGGATAAGTGACAACGTCCTGGATTAACACGTCTCCTCCCGTTCAAGATGATGCTCCATCACTTTACCCTACGGTGTTATTATCTCCTGGGATGAGGGACTGAGAAGGATGGGACCGCTTGGCACCACTCATGTCCCCTGTAAATTGAAAAAGGGGGTCTAATTTTGGAGATGTTGAAACGATAAGGGGGGGGGGGTCGACTTCTTGGGCTGTACGCCGAGAAGGTGAGTGAGAGCTGTGATTAAATTTGACTCTGTCTGTCGTGTTCAGATATTCGATGTGCCAAACGAAATCTGGTATAGGCGCTTCGGGAGTGTTTTCTTTGACACTTGCCCGGTAAGATGTGTACACGATAGACCCAAGGACTTGCACGAGTCTATGCTTGAAAGTTTTACGAGGGGAAACAACAAGGGTAGATACGAAATTATCAATTTTATGGGAGGGTATAGGTTTAAAGCAGGATATAAATGGTTGACCGTCGATGCGAGTACGCATGGCTGCGAGTCTGAACTCTGAAGAATAACTCAACAACTTGAACGAGTCTATGAGTGATGGGAACAAGGATTGGAACAGTTTTACAGATGGGAAAAGATGGGGGCGCGTGTTTGGGGCTCAAAATGGAGGGACACGCGGGGATTAAACCCATAGAGGGGGTAAGGTTCATTCAGTATCACATTTGATTCTGGATGGGTACATCTTGAAGACCTGGGCCCAATTTCATAGAGCTTCTTAAGCACTGAATATTGAGTATAGGCCTACCAGTCACAGTTGGTACATGTGAAATGGTATTTTGGCTGGTAACCTGATTCTGATAAGCATATTTTTTGTTGTGCTGGGCTACTTTGTGTGCTTAGGCAGTTCTATGAAATTGGGCCCTGCTCTGAAATGGCCCTGAGATTGAGCGGAAACAACATCCACACAATAAAGAAGACAAACCTGAAGACGAGAAAGATTGGGGGGGGGGGGAGGGGGTGGAGGGGGAGGCGGGGGAAGGTGGTTGAGAAAGGACAAATACACCATGAGTATTATATTTCAACTTGAAGAGCCGATCGAGTCCCGGATAACACTGGGGACTGGATCATCATAACGGAACCCTCTCATTACATCTGGCGCTTGGGAGACTGTGAACATCATATTATAAGACAGGAAATGATAATGTGTCCTGTCGAGTTAACTGTCGCTGGGGGGGGGATCCAGTTTTGTAGAGCCATCTCACCTCCTGGCACATGCTGTATACAGAGGGCTGGGGGAAATGATGGTAGACGTATCTTCTTGTTCTGAGAGTTCCGTTCCGTACGTTCACACAGTTCAAGTTATATTCAGGACACATTTAGAACCATGTTTGTGCCAAGTTTTCTTTCTTATGCAAATCAACAAGTTACCATGAGTTTCAATGAAACACACATGAATTTTAAGCCCAGTGTACCTTGTCAGTGGACCCCCTCCCCCCTCCGACTTCATCCCATCCGACAAGGATGAAGGAATGATTGTTTTGGTTGGAAGAGTACTTTCATTCGGGTACTCTAGTCTAGTTTCAAACGAGTACATCATACAACGAACATAACAACCGGTAAAATCTCGGGTAGTGGAGAAAACAGAGATAATCATTTATTTTTGACAGAATAATTTGCACCGATGTTTATTTTGTTCACATTCAATTTGGCGACGGTGGTTTGTACATGGGTGCAGGGCAGAGATGAAAACAAAAATTACTTTTTAAGGGGGTGCACTATTTTGTATTTATATGTTGTTGTTGTTGTTGGTTTTTTTGGGGGGGATGGCACTTCTGGCCAACTAAAACTGTAGTTTGCGTTCGCATTTATCGTAAAACAGAGCTCTTGTTATGGGCTCACATTTCCTGCTGTTAACAGAAAACTAGTTTTAAACATGACTTACAAAAAGGAAAATTTTATTCGGGTAATGTTTAATCTCAAAGGTCCAGATTTCAAATGGGGGGGGGGGCGGGGAGGGGCAAGTAGACACATAAAAAAAAACCAAGTAAGGTTCATAAATTCAATATTTTGAACCTTGCCAGTCATTCAACTTTTAAGTAAACCGTTCTTTTACAGTGGCGTAATTAAACATTTATATAAGGGGCTGGCGAGGACAATAGATAATTTTGTGGGGTTTAAAGGTATCGTACACGTTTGGTAATGACTCAAAACAAATACTAGCAGAAAAATTACTTTGTAACAAGCAACGGAGAGCTGTTGATAGTATAACACATTGTAGGAAACGACTCCTTCTGAAGTAACTTAGTTTTTGAGAAAGAGGTAATTTCTCACTAAAATAATAAAACCTTCTTGCAAGAAGTTTTTATTCCTATCTGAAAGCACATAAATTTGTACAACAAGGGTGTTTTTTCTTTCATCATTTTCTTGCAACTTCGATGACCAATTGAGCCAAACTTTTCACAGGCTTGTTATTTTATGCATATGTTGGGATACACCAAGTGAGAACACTGGTCTTTGACAATTTCCAAACGTATTCAGTGCCTTTAACAGAAACCATTAGGCCTAAATAATGCAAGAAATGCAAGACACGCATTACTGCCAAATATACTACATAACCAAACATTTATAATTAGTCATTTGATAATTAGATTACAGGTTACGCACGAAAGATCTTTTTTAGTTGCAAAAACAAAAACAAGTTCCATCTTTAAATACTCTTGATCTCATTTGGGGGTTGGGGGCAAGGGGTTCTGAGTGGGGAGGATAAGCGGCTCAAGCACCCTGTGGAATACAAGATCTGAAAGTCAAGCGTCCGCTAAGACTTTTACCCAAAACTCCAGTAATATTCCCAAATTTTCGAATCGCTGAATTCTGTTTTGACCCAAATGTGTTGGCCTCTTCGACGCATAGAAAGGATCAATCGTCTTTGTCTTTTGAGCTAAAACCTTTTTTTCTTCTCACTATTCGCGTCGAGCAAATTAGCGAGATGGGGTGTCTGTTCAGCAACAAATCCAGGCCCATCATGACTAGTTCACTACGATGTAATGAATAGCTTCCACGCTAGGTCAGTCATCGCATTAACTTCAGCACCATAAGTAGTAATCATGGACTCCCATCAAATTAAGACCAAGTTGCTTTGGACTTGGTGAGGACCCGTCTCAAGGGACATCGCGTGTGCTCGTCGCAGCCGCACTGTGGGGGACAGGTGGTGGATGGACCCAAAAGCTGTCCGGGTTCTTTTTATTTCTTACTCGTTGCAATACCTGAACAGGTGGGGGAATGAGACGAGTAAATATATATATGCTGAAAGGGATTTCAAATTGAGATTGCCAGGGCGTAAATCCGGTGAATGTTTCCGTTTGATCATGGGGATAGAAAATAGTCTTTTAATAGCTCCGTGGTTGAAGAGTGTCTGAGAAGTTGGGGGGGGGGTGGCTTTGGGTCACCCCATTATCTTTATGTATGCCGACAACATCATATGTACCACCATAGGTCCTTGCTTGTGGCACAGAGTATTGGTCACTACTTTGGTATCCTTATCGGGAGAAGAGGGTTTCATTCAGGGTACTATAAACTCACCCAATCGGCATAGTTTGATTGACACAGACATAGTGACATCTTTAGAGTGCCTGTTTCATCTCACTGAGCAGGAAGGTGTTGCAGTACTCGTACTTGGTACTCGTACTCGAGTACTACTCTAGAACCGTTCTGATGGTACTCGTACTCGTACTCGAGTACCATTTTAATGGTACTCATATTCATACTCAGCTAGCCAAATACTCATACACAAAGTCCATACTCGATACTCGACTGAAAACTAATCTGTACTTGAAGTCATGTCCTCGATACTTGACTGATAATGTACTCAGACTCCAATTTTGTGGTCAAAATAATTATGTTGCGTTGATGTATGTCATTGCTATTCAATGAATAGAGGAACAAAGCACTGGAAACCAAGTACAATTTAAAGTGATGTTTGAAGCTTTACACGGTGTGGATCAATATATCAAATGTATTACTCGGCCCCCCTAGTACTCCTACTTGAATACTACTCAGCCACCCTAGTACTTGTACTGGAATACTACTCGGCCACACTAGTACTCCTACTTGAATACTACTCAGCCACCCTAGTACTTGTACTGGAATACTACTCGGCCACACTAGTACTCCTACGTGAATACTACTCAGCCACACTAGTACTCCTACTTGAATACTACTCGGCCACACTAGTACTTGTACTGGAATACTACTCGGCCACACTAGTACTCCTACTTGAATACTACTCAGCCACCCTAGTACTTGTACTGGAATACTACTCGACCACACTAGTACTCCTACTTGAATACTACTTGGCCACCCTATAGTACTTGTACTAAAATACTACTCGTCCACACTAGTACTCCTACTTGAATACTACTCGGCCACCCTAGTACTTGTACTGGAATACTACTCGGCCACACTAGTACTCCTACTTGAATACTACTCAGCCACCCTAGTACTTGTACTGGAATACTACTCGGCCACACTAGTACTCCTACTTGAATACTACTCAGCCACCCTAGTACTTGTACTGGAATACTACTCGGCCACACTAGTACTCCTACTTGAAAACTACTCTTCCACCCTAGTACTTGTTCGCGAATACTACTTGGCCACCCTAGTACTCGTACTAAAATATTAGTCAGCCACCCTAGTACTCGTACTTGAATACTACTCAGCCACCCTAGTACTTGTTCTCAAATACTACTTGTCCACTCTAGTACTCGTACTGAAATACTACTTGGCAACCCTAGTACTCATACTACACGAGTACTACCCTAGTACTCGGTAGTTCTTGGTACTCGACTGAAAAGTACCTGACTATAAAACACTGGAGCAGGACACTATTTGCCCAGAACATGGTCCTTGTGGTACCACTGTCACCAGTTCTCCCGACTGATGATTGCTATCCTGACTGGGAGATAATTGTTTCAATCAGGGTACTACAAACTACCCTGATTGGGGTAATTTGATTGAAAACCATTGTGACAGCTTTAGTGTGCCAGTTGCTTTTTCCCATTGAGCACGAAAATGCATAAATTTCCACATTATCAACATTTACAAACATTTGGTGTCAGAGAGTCAGCAACGCAATGATAGAGTAGGTTCAAAATCGAGAACAAATCCAAAAATGAGGGCGCACCCTTCTACGAGTTTGTCATAGCCCCCCCATGACCTCCCAATAATGAAGCTGCTTTAATGCCAGTCACAAAAGCTACCCCGATCGATGATAACCACTATCCTGTTCGGGTACTGTGTAGAGCAACTGGAATATCAACCCCCCCTTCCCCCGCCCACCTCAGGCTTAGACAACAGACCACTTCATTCACAAAAGCCCTATTTACACTGATGCCATTTGAAAGACCAGACTGTTTTCGTCAGCTTGGAGATCAACACATTATTTTGGACACATAACACTATGAGTCCTTCCATTTATGGTTAAAAAGTCAAAGTACTTTTTTCTCAGCGGGAAATATTTTCAGCAAGTAGTTGCGTAATTGACAGACTGACAGTGCGGAAATAGACAGATCTAAGAATCACCTCTGGTGATACTAGGGGTGGGCTAGATGAAAGTGCAGCCCCATCCCCCCCATGCCGAAGGGAAACCACTAATTCACTACTTGCACGAGAGCCTCCATGTTTATTTATGTATGTTTCCTCTTTGCGTTGCCAGCTGTGAATGTTACTACAGAGGGAATGGTCACATGGTAAGCGTACTGCAGGCTCGCAAAGGTAATGCTTCTAATTGGGAGGTGAAGACCAACAAATTCCTCCAATAACATTTCCGGTCAGAATCTGTCTGCGTGCAGGACGACCTTGTGCGCCAGAGGGAGAGAGAGACGAAGGGTTTTGACACCAAGATATTAACGATGGCCAATAAACACACCGGCCAATGGAGAGGATATGTCGTGTGAATCTTCATTTCACGGGGGATCTCTTTCATTGTGATCAGAGGAAGCTCAATTATCAGCGTACAAGATCGATCACAGTGCACTAGTCGTTTGGTGTCTTTATTTTGACCAACTATTAATTCATAACGCTACATCATTGGTGGATGCATTCACTTAATTACCCAGGCTAATTGTTTTGAAAAAATTACTTAATTGAAAGTCCTCGTTACCGGCAAGTGACTGATTTCACACAAACATATTTTGAACCGCTAGACTTTGTAGGGCGACTGCTCTTGTGGCTTACAAAACACGTGTCGTTACCTTGTAAGGGATTAAGATTTTATCTTGAACCTTTTCTGTTGTGAAGGGTTAGCCACATTTACGTTAATTAACCAAACTAAATTAGTCGCATCAAACTACCAGACCTTTGAAGTACTTGCAGTTTCTAACCTTGTCGATACTTTGAAGGCATTCAGAATTTATTTTTAGTTTTTTATATTGTCGACAGGACAGTGAGTGACAGCCGTGTCAACATTTCATCACAAAACAGAGTTTGTTGCTTAAAGGCATCGTACACGTTTGGTAATTAATCAAAATATCTTTTAGCATAAAAACTTACTTGGTAATGAGCAACAGAGAGCTGTTGATAGTATAAAACATTGTGAGAAACGACTCCCTCTAAAGTAACGTAGTTTTTGAGAAAGAGGTAATTTTTCACTAAAATAATAAAAGACTTCTAGCTAGAAGTCTTTTATTCCTAACTGAAAGCACACAAATTTGTACAACAAGGGTGTTTTTTCTTTCGTCATTTTCTTGCAACTTCGATGACCAATTAAGCCCAAATTTTCACAGGCTTGTTATTTTATGCATATGTTGGGATACACCAAGTGAAAACACTGGTCTTTGACAATTACCAAACGTGTACGATGCCTTTAAAGTAGACTGGTGGCTTCTATGTTTTTCTGAAAGGAGCTACTTCATACCTATAAGCAGTCAGGGAACCATGAAAAACAAAATGGTTGCGAGACTAACTGGTTTTAATCTTTTGATAAAACTTCAAAAAAGTGATTTCCTTCGTTTTTAAAAAAATGTCTTTCCTGAAACCACTCCCGGTTTACTATTTACCTCTTCACAATGTGCATCCCACTTTTACTCATTATGGCTCCACCCTCTTAGTTTCTCACTAAGTTCACCCAATACCAATCTGAGTAAAAGGTGGGGTCATAGACTGGTAAATCCTCTGAAATTAATGACCATAAAAACTTACTGGGTGACAAGCACCACAGCTGTTGATAGTATGAACTATTTTGAGAAAGGATTCCCTATGAAGTAGTATGGTTTGTATAACTTTTCACCCCAAAACATTTGAATCTGAGAAACGATTCATGCATGAATTGTTTCTATAATTTCTGAGGGTTGGTGTCCGATTGCGAATGCTGCGACCAGAGATGCAGTTGGTACCCGCTGTCACCTCCCTAAAAGTGGATGGATTCAACGTTTTTGTGAAAATAACATGACAGTTTTTTGCTGTTTTCTCAGCAACTAGACCCTGTATTCAGCTGAAACTTTCACATGCACATGTGACTTTTATTATATATTTCTTTATAGTTTTGCCTATATCAGCATAGTGTTGATAAAACCCAATCTATGACCCTACCTTTAACAGTACCATATCTAAAAATAGAAACTTATCTTTCACACACGTCTTTTGATAATCGTCATATTCCAGACCATAACATTAATACAAAATAATATTTCAGCATAACTTTACCAAAGAGTGCATGAGTTGGTTGCAACAGTGGCATTCAAAGAGAAGTTGCATTCCACCACAAGAGGGCAGTATAACCGATTAAGAGGAAATGTTTGGCTGACTAAGGCAGTGTCCGAATAGGCAGCTACAGCTACGGCTATGGCTAGATTTCCGCGTCATCATGCGTTGAAGAATAGGACGTCCTTAGCAACACCCTTAGCAACAGTCGTAGCCGTAGCTGTAGTCGCCAATTCGGATATGGCCTATGTGCACAGTGAGCGGCTTGGTCTTATGCAGGGTCTGCCCTTAACTTCTTCAGTGACTTGCCAGCAGGACTAGTTAGCTTGTCATTTCACTAGTCCACAATCTTTTTCACAAGTCCATACTTAATATTAAATATGAATGTTTTTCAACACTGAACTAGCCAGCCGGACCACTTATAGTGTAGTTTGACTGGTCCTCTGGTGTTTTAACTGGCGTTTGGCCAGCGGACCACTGTTAAGGGAGAACGCTGCTGTGTACTGTGTACTCAAGCTCTGGCATGATTGGCTGCAGAGTTAATACAACGCAATGTAATAAAATAAACTGACAACAAAATTTGAGGGCAGGAAAGTTTGTGATTCACCACTGAAGGCTGTCATCTAAAAACATTTATACAAATTAAAACTATGCAGTTCATGACGATTAAAAATAAAAAAAGATAAAAAAACAACTTTGAATTGTAATTTCGTCGTTGACTTCATATTAAGAATCAAAAATACATTAAATAAAAAATTTCCAAAACGAAAGTGGCATCACGAAACATAGCATAATATACATAAAATAAAAAACACTAAAATGATGATAAAAAAACCTCCACCCCAAAACGTTGCTATTAAATATAAAAAAAGAAAATAATAATATAAATAAACATGTACATACAATCCATATCACTAAATAAAAGCAACAAAGTGACTTTGTTTCCATCAAAAAAACATCTCTGAGTTATATAAATTATGAAACATCCCTATGTTTCTCTCTGTATTAAAGAATACATTAAAATCTACCTCTTAAAAATTTCTTATAAGCTTAAAATCTCAGTAAAATCCACAACAAGCATGAGAGATCCGGGCCCAATTTCATAGAGCTGCTTAAGCACAAACATTGACTAAGCAACAAACGATTTTGGTTACTGGAAAAAGGTTACCAGGCAAAGAACCAGGTTTTGTGCACAATTTGTGAATGTGCTTATTTTTGCTGAGCAGAAATTTTCAAAGCAGTATTTTCTGCTTAAGCAGCTCTATGAAATTGGGCACAGCAGGGCCCAGTTTTATAGTGCTGCTTAAGCACACAAAATAGCTAAGCACAACAAAATTATGCTTACCAGAATAAGGTTACCAGCCAAACTACCATGTCGTGAGTACAATTTGTGACCACAAAGTACCACTGGACGTCTCTCGTTGAAAGAGGCCTTTTTACGGTACCGCATTGCGCTTTTTTCTTGAATAACTTGAGGGCAGCAAATTCTTCTCTTCATAAGCAAAGACTGTAGGCAACCACTGCATATATTAAATCTATTTCCTTACTGTACATATCTGACTATATACAAGACAATGTTTTGTGCATTTATACCACAGCACTGACCCACAGCACCAAGCTCTAACTCGTTATGTTGACATTAGTGATATTTAAAAAATAACTTTTTCCTTCTGCTGCTGAACGCCAAATTGGTAGGGTAAAAACCAAACAATAACGTTTTAATAGTAACTAATCCTAGAACCAGGGCCAAACTTCATAAAGCTGTTTACCGGTAAGCAAATTTGTGTGCTTCCTATAACAGAAAACATCCCTAAGCAAAAGTGTGCTTTTTATAAGCAATCAAGGTGATTCAACAGCGTGTGTGTATGTGTTCACAATGGATTCGCATTGTTGCATCACTAATCTTCTTACAAGAACCGCTGGCAAGCCAGTGTGCCTTTTGCTTTGTTACTGTAAGCAGTAATTATGAAATAGAAGCTATGCTAAGGGTTGCTAAGTGGAAAATGTCCATTTTTTAATGTATTTTTTTTATGAGATATCGCCGAACATCACAAGGCCAGACAGCCACTTCAAGGTGAGGGCTACACTGAACTGAATTTGGGCTGTTGACCCAAATCAACTGCCACCAGGGGCATGATGCCACCTTCTCCTTGGGCTGAAACAGGGTTACCCCCTTCACAGTCTGTAAGGATGTAGGCATAGGTATCATCCACTGGGAGCTTGGCTGGTAGAGCAGAATACACTACCTTCCCAACTTTCTTCAGAAGCAATTATGGTTAAGTGCCTCGTTTAAGGGCACGAGTGTCATGACCGGGATTCGAACCCACACTCTCCTGCCGACAACACCGGAGCTTGGGTCCGGTGAACTAGACTGCTCGGCCACGACACGCCACTTAATACAGGCTTCACAAAATTGGGTCCTGATGAGACTGTTCAGAAGTTAAATTTAAGTGTTTCTCATCTGCTTACAAAAACCACCGGCAAGCTAGCATGCCTTTTGCTTTGCTTACAGTGATCGCAGTTATTATGAAATAGAAACTATGCTTATGGGTTGCTCTATAAGTTGAAAACGTCTTCTTACAAGCTTTACGAAATTGGGCCCTGATAAGATGGTTCAAAAGTTAAGAAGAGGAAAATAAAACTTATTTTAGATAACATTTTTTTTTAGAACAGAGGACTACCCGAGGGTCCAGGAATGGAAACCCCTGAGGTGTGGAGCACAAACAACGCAGCGACGACAGCCCCGATGAGCACGCAGAGTACCAACGTGCTGAACACAAACCACTTGAGGTTCCATTGATACCTAGCCGGTCCCGCGATGCTAAGGAATGCCGTGCAGGCCGTCAGCGTGTAGAAGATGGAGACGAATGTGTTCATGGCGACGATCTTGCCGAACTTGGCGAAGATCTGGATGGTGGTGAAGCATAGAGGGATGGACGCGATGATGGTAGTGACGGCGCTGCTCAGGATCGACACACCGATTGTGCTGACGGAGTGACGGATTCGCCAGTTCCGCATCTCTGCTGCTGTCTGTTTCAAGTAAAAAATCACAACAACAAAATATAAAAATGTGATAATGACAATAATAATAATAATAATAATAATAATAATACTAATAATATTTTTAAAAGAAAAAAATTGTTTCAAAAAAAAATCTAAAACAAAACCATGTCTGGGCAGATGGTGATGATTATACAAAAATAAAGGGTTAACTCATAATTACTCTACCTTTCCGGAGCTGTCTGGTACCCTGTCTCCTGCCACTAAGTATCCCTCGATGAGATGGATACAGTAATCTACCGAGGATCCGACTAGGATAGAAAGAGAGACAGCTTCGACAGCACCCATCTCCCATCCAAGAAGATAAAACATGCTGATGACGACTAAGATTACACCTGTGGAAGAGAAGAACAACATCACTTAACTCTTTCACCTGCTGACCGGTCGCTAGCGACCGGTTTTAAACCCTTCAAACAAATATTTGTTAAACAAAAAATAAAGATCGCAAAGCCACACAGTTTTCTGACCTGTTTTTTTGAGGGCGCGCAATTTGCAAAGAACAAGTTAACAAATAATGTGGCCATATGATTAATTCATTCTATTAAGCATAATCTGGTTGTGCTTAGCAAATTTGTGCCCAGAAAGTTCTTTTGACGCTGTGAGGTTCGAATACCAAGTGTCTGCTAGAAATTATGTCGATATTCTTTTGTGCTTGTTCTAAAATAAAAAGGTTGAAGTACATGCTAAGTTTAAAACACTTCCCTAGCCTGAACTTACCTCCAATGGTTAAGAAAGCAATGAGTAGAATGCCAATATGAGCTGTGAAGATAACAACGGCTACCACGCATACCAGCAGTGAGAAGGCAACACCGTATATTGCACTGCTAACACCTGTGTAAGGGACACACAGACACGTCCATGGTATTAATTCGGGTAGAGTGGATGTGGCCTTGCTACCATAGGCAGCGCGCCGTATCGATACCTCTTGTCACTAACCCCTGGAAGGGTAGCACTGAAAAGCAACTCTAATTGGCTCACCAAAAGTGACCGCTCTGCGCGCACGCTCGTTAAAAACTTTCAATAGCTTGTAGGGCGCTTGTCGGGCGCTTAGTACGCTCTTGTCAAAATGCACGTATTTTAAAGAAAAATACTTCAAATGAATCAAGTTTTTACGTGGTCAACCTAAACACTTAAACGTATCACAAGATCAAAAAAGAATGAGAGGGGACCAGTTGCTGTATGATTTAATGCGTCTTTTGACAGCGCACTATGCATAGTCTACACAGAATGGATCAACCACAGGACTAATTAAAATATGTAAATATTTGGATATTTTAAAGTCACACTCCCAGGGGTTCCGATCGAGCAAGGCATTCTGGGAAAGTAAAAAAAATTCCGCGGGGTCGACAGGAATCGTTTCCCATTTCCAGTAAGTGAAGTACAAGGTACCAACAGTCTCCATGAAGATCTGCTTTATTGAACTTAAGAGAAAATTTATAAATTTGTTCTACGTTATAAAAGAATCGTTCCCCTTTTTTAGTAAGTGGAATACCTTATACCAACAATCTCCATGAAGATCTGCTTTGACCCTAAGAGACAATTTATAAATTTGTTCGTCGTTATACAGGAATCGTTTCCCATTTCCAGTCAGTGAAATACAACGTACCAACAATCTCCATAAAGATCTGCTTTGACCCTAAGAGACAATTTATAAATTTGTTCGTCGTTATACAGGAATCGTTTCCCATTTCCAGTAAGTGAAATACAACATACCAACAATCTCTATAAAAGATCTGCTTCGACCCTAAGAGACAATTTATAAATTTGTTCGTCGTTAGACAGGATTCGTTTCCCTATTTTCAGTGAGTGAAATACAATGTACAACAATCTCTATAAAGATCTGCTTTAACCCTAAGAGACAATTTTGAAATTTGTTTGTCGTTTAAAGGATTAAAACAACACTTATAAAGGATTCAATTCCCGTTAGCAGCAAGTCAAAGTTCTGCTTCAACCCTATAAGACAATTTATACATTTGCTCGTTATAGAGGAATCATTTACTGTTTTTAGTAAGTGAAATACAACGTACCACTCCATGAAGATCTGCCTTATTGACCCTAAGAGTCAGATTCAAATTATAAATTTCTTTGTTATAAAGGATTTGTATTTCAGTAAGTGAAATACAACCTTCAGACATTCTCCATGAAGATCTGCTTCAACCCTAAGAGCAATTTATACATTTGTTTGTTGTTCATAGCGGAATAGTTTTCCTTTTTCCAGTAAGTGAAATACAACGTACCACCTCCATGAAGATCTGCTAATAGTTTGTTTGTCGCTGTAAAGGAATTGTTTCCCATTTTTATTAAGTGAAATACAACCTACCCACAAATCTCCATGAAGATCTGCTTTTACCCTAAGAGACCATTTACAAATTTGTTGGCATTATAAATAATTTGTTTCCCGATTTTAGTATGTGAAATACAACATATCAACACAATCTCTATGAAGATCTACTTTGACACTAAGAGGCAAATTTGTTCGTTGTTATAATGGAATTGATTCCTATTTTCAGTAAAGTGAAATACAACGTACCAACAATCTCCATGAAGATCTACTTTGACACTAAGAGGCAAATTTGTTCATTGTTATAATGGAATTGATTCCTATTTTCAGTAAGTGAAAAACAACGTACCAACAATCTCCATGAAGATCTACGTTGACACTAAGAGGCAAATTTGTTCTTCGTTATAATTGAATCGATTCTCGTGTTCAGTAAGTGAAATACAACGTACCAACAATCTCCATGAAGATCTACTTTGACTAAGAGGCAAATTTGTTTTTTGTTATAATGGAATCGTTTCTCGTGTTCAGTAAAGTGAAATACAACGTACCAACAACCTCCATGAAGATCTACTTTAACTCTTTCATGCGCCGACCGGTCGCTAGCGACCGGTTTAAATCCCTTCAGAAAAATATTTGTAAAACAAAAAATACAGATCGCACGGCCACACAGTTTTCAGAATGGGAAAGAGGACTCTTGAGGGTGCTATTGTGACCTGTTTTTTTGGGGGCCGCCATTTCGGGAACAAAAGAGTAAACAATTAATGTGTCCATATGATCAATTTATCACTAAAATAAATGGTGCATGAAAGGGTTAACACTAAGAACCAAATTTGTTTTTCGTTACAATAGAATCGTTTCCCGTGTTCAGTAACGTGAAATACAACGTACCAACAATCTCCATGAAGATCTGCTTCCAGTAGGAGCTAGTTTGGAACATCGTCTCAAGTCCGACTTTCTCCTCGTTGGACAAACCATCAATCTCTTCCTTCATCACTTTGTCCCAATTGTTATAATCCTTGTAGGAGTCAAAGGACGACTGACCCATAAAGGTTTTCTGAACGAGTACAAGAGAAAAACAATAATAACAAATATAAGATGTAAACATAACTTGGCCAATTTTTTGTTTGCAATGGTTTAAAAACAAAATGTTCTTATGAAATTGGTTATTTCTTTTTGTACCCCTCCTATTGTAAAGAGATGTAATGTTTAATAGTATCGTACACATTTGGTAATGACTCAAAACAAATATTAGCATAAAAACTTACTTGGTAACAAGCATCAGAGAGCTAATGATAGTAGGCCTATAAAACATTGTAATGTAGGAAACGACTCCCTCTGAAGTTACGTAGTTTTTGAGAAAGAGGTAATTTCTCACTAAAATAATAAAAACTTCTTGCAAGAAGTTTTTACCAAACGTGTTCAGTGCCTTTAAAGGTGGGGTCACACTATGACCCAAAAAAGCAGTTTGTGCAATTTCTATCCGAAAGCCTACTGGTTTTAAAGATGGTAACGGTAGTAAAGTATGCTGCAAAATTATTTTGTCTGAGGTGCCTCTGTTGATTAGAAATCAGAAGTATGTCGAAAAATTTGAATCTCCAAAACTCTCCTCAAGGCGAGTTATGGAGATTCAAATTTCTGGGGTGTCTATTTGTGAAATGCTGCAGCAAGAGATGCAGTTGGTACTCGCTGTCACCACGCTAATTGTGGATGGATTTGATTTTCTTGATGAAAATACTGTGACAGTTTTTTTGTCAATTTCTCAACAAGTAGACACTGTATTAAGCTGAATCTTTCACATGTGACTTTTATTGTATCTTTCTTGATAATTTTGCCTGTGAATTAGCATTATGGTGACAACAACCAATCGTGGCCTACCTTAGCTATTTTTAATTGTTGTTTTGTAGCTTTCTATATTTCAATTTAGTTGGCAGATAAGATTAATCTCATGAAATACTTTCGCGAATGCCAAGCACAACACATACCTTGTAGAAAAAATAATGAGCACTTTGAGACGCCCTCGGGTGTGATAAAGCACTGTATAAGAACTGCGTAATATTATACAAAAATTGTGTGATGCATCTTTAGTCTCAGGAATGTGTAACTTTCAACATACCGATTGGAAAGCCATTGCAAACCAGACGACCCTGCTGCCACTCTTGTACAATAGGCTCTTGGAACGGGTACCAGCCAGAAGGTTTGGGACCGGCAGATCTCTACACTCTATGAACTTGAGCTTGATTGCGTTGATGTAACTGGCGAAAGCTGGAGAGGAAATGGGGGGAAAGGATTAGAGCTGCTGTTGTCATTGTTGTTGTTGTTATTTACTGCTGTTGTTCTTGCGGCTGTTTTTTTTTTATCATTGTAGATCTTTAAAAGGGAAGCAGTTGAACAATAGATCATCAAGAATCTGAACCGCATAGATCAAGGATTTTGTAGCGTACCCTGTTAATTAATTTGGGATTGAACAAAGAAAAATTGACTAGATCAGGATTTGAACCTTTGACCTCTGAATTAACGTGCCGGTGCTCTACCAACTGAGCTATCTATCTAGCCCTAATGTTGGAGGTCTTCCTATTTTGTAAATATCTTTGTTCGGGGGTGCCAGTCTGAGGCCATTTGACCATTTGACTGTAACTGCCGTATAACCAGGGCCCAATTTCATAGAGCTGCTAAGCACAAAAATTTGCTTAGCATGAAATTTCTTCCTTGATAAAAACAGGATTACCAACGAAATTTCCATGTGTTGCGTATTGCTTGTTACTGGTATTCAGCTGTTGTTTGCTTATCCTGAAAATCACATGGAAATTTGGTTGGTAATCCTGTTTTTATCAAAGAAGAAATTTCATGCTAAGCAAATTTTTGTGCTTAGCAGCTCTATGAAATTGGGCCCAGGGATCAATACCCAAGAGCAAGATCACAAAATCACACTAGAGCATGATTTCTTTATATCTGAAAAAAACAACCTTTTATTTTCTCCACGAGGCAGGCACAAAAAGTATGAATTCAGATAATAGTCTAAAATCTGTCATCCCTGCTTTACAACGTTTGTTGGTGTTACCATGGTGGTTGTTATTGTTGTTGCTATTGTTATTGTTGTTTACCATTAGGGAAGCAATGGGCTCCACCCTCTTCCACCAGCTCCGTTCTGGCGGCTACATTCTTGCAGATCTTACACAAAGCTCGTAGGGTGTCCTCACTCAGAATATTGAAGTTGTTATCGTAAATGACGTGACCCTGAAATATAAGGACAAAATGTACGCATTTTCAATAGATAGATGGAGTTCCTTAAAGGGATTGTATACGTTTGGTAATTGGAACCCACTGTTTGTTTCAATCCTATATAGTAAAAAATTTCATTTCAAAAGGTGGCAGCGTTTTTGAGATATTGCAAAAAATCTGGAGCAGTTATGTCCACGCAGGAAGAATATTCTGCAATTGGAATACACAATCTCAGAAACGTTACTGCAGTGATGCTTCTCAGATTAAAATTTTTTGGGGATAAAAAGTGATATATTTTTCCATAACCGCAGTACCGCAGTGAAAAGTTTCTCAAAATGCATTATACTATCCAAAGCTGCTGTACTTCTTACCAAGTAAGTTTTTATTGCCATTAATTTTCAGAGTCATTACCAAACGTAAACAGACCCTTTAAAGAACTCCACTGGCTCCCGGTACCGAAGAAAAATTGCTACAAGGTCCTCACGCTTGTCTTTAAAGCACTCCAAAACTCTGCACCTGGCTACATATCATTTTTCATTCATTCATTTTGGTTGTGAAGCCACGGACTCTTAAGAAAAGCAAACTTAATCACTGTACTAGCCAAGAACCCCATGGAGAGAAGACAAGGAAAGAAGTTTCAGTTTTCGGTGTGGGAGGAAAACCCCACAGAATTATTCCACTGAAAACCCACCTAATCAGGTAGACGGAAAACCCAATCCATATAGTGCCCCCGATGGGATTCTGGGGTCCCAGAGGTGGAAGGCGAGGAAAGATACCACTATACGCCAACCCGGCCGCCTAAGATCTTCTACATCAAACACTTCTTGAAATAAGGCACTGTCATTATCCTCTCCGTTTTGCTGCCTCAACCCGACTCGTTGTACCTATATCTCGAACTGAGATCAAGCTTTCTCTCACATTGCACCAGTTTTGTCAAACATTCTGCACAGTGACATCTAGAAATATTCACTCTCACACGCTACAAATCATCACTATAAAACTGAGGGTTTCAGGTTCGATTGCCCAAGGTTCGAAACTCACCTCGTCCTCCGCTACAACATGCTCCTTTGACACCGCACTCAAGTCGATGTGGTCAATTCCGAACACCACATACACCAACGCGAGGTTGTCCAGCGCCGGACGGACCGCCGGCGTCCCACACGAGCCCCCCGCACAAGGGTTGAAACCAGAGTCTGGGGAGCTTGCATGTTCCTCACCACCACCTGCTTGTGAATTATCCTCACCCTGGGGGGAGCTTGCCCCTCCATGGCTGCTGGGTCTGGTGGTTTGGCCGTGTGTGTCAGGATGGCCGCTGTCCGGTGAATGCGGATCTAAAATTAAAACCATTTAAACCACGATTTGGATGGATTTTACGGAAAGTTTTAGGTAAAGAAGTTATCTGTTTGTAATAGAGGCATTGGTTTTTACTTACAAAGGTATTTTGTGAATATTTTCAATCAATAGTTTTACAATATTGTTTTATAAAGACGGTCACAGTTGAGCAAACTTCTGTGCACAACTTTCCAAGTACCAAACGTTTACTCCATGATACACAGACAATGTTTCCCAATTTTACTCTTCTGTTTTCAACTTCAAAGCTTCAATGTGGCAAAAGAAAACAAAACAACTGTGCAAAATCAATTGAGAAACCAAACATGTAACACATAGAAATAATCACAACGAAAGTTATCAAAGGATTTCTAGGTGCAGTAGAGAATCTTTGTGAGTTTCCATGCCGCGTTCAAGGAGTAAATGCTCAAGGGTTACAAGATGCGTAGTGCTTAATAATAATGGAGTCTTACTCAGTGCACATACCTACCAATAAGGTACTCAAGGTGTTTGAACAAAGAGAATAATTTAAGATAGGTTTTGAGATGTTTGTGTTACGAGACCAATTTATGTAGCACCTTATAAGGGTTTACAAGGTGCTGTGGCGCATTCAGCAGCCACTGCCAGAAACACCGGGGTGAACCCCTTCTCTTAGCGATAAGTGTAGCTGGGTTCTTTTACATGCATTACACAAAACACGAGACCAACGACTTTACATCCCATCTGAAGGACGAAGCAATAATGATTAAGTGTCTTGCTTAAGGACACAAGTGTCAAGACCAGGACTCGAACCCATAGTCTACTGATCAGAAACACCAGAGCTTGAGTCCGGTGTGCTTGACCACTCGGCCACGACACACCACAGTGCTTGTCCATATGCCATGTAAAATGCCACAGGATTACCCCGACCAGAAACAATCAAAAGTAACATAAAAAATAAATTAAAAAACCAGGAAGGAAACTTACTGTAGCAGACTCCTGAGTGAGCTTTGTCAATGATCAGCTTTTTGGAACAGCCATATGCCTGTAGATCACAGAGGTTTGTGTATGTCTGTCCGTTGCTGCCACACACCGGATCACTGACGGAGCTGCAGTGGAAGATACATCGACAGACCGGTTCCGACGTAGCGTCACCCTCATGACAGGTACTCCGGAATTCACAGGTTGGGCCCACTTCGGCACATGTTTGATCTTTAACAAGAGTTTCAATGATTGGAATTTACAACGTGCACCGGAAAGAGAGTGAACAATAGATGTTTTTTATGCTGTTAGCAATTTTCATCAGGTTCCCTGTCTTCAATAGCATTAATGACTACTGGTTATAACTATAACAATGGCACCACACTATTTCACCCTTTCATGTTCCCTGTCTTCAATAGCATTAATGACTACTGTTTATAACTGTAACAATGGCACCACACTATTTCGTCCTTTCATGTTCCCTGTCTTTAATAGCATTAATGACTACTGTTTATAATCATAACAATGGCACCACACTATTTCGCCCTTTCATGTTCCCTGTCTTCAATAGCATTAATGACTACTGTTTATAATCATAACAATGGCACCACACTATTTCACCCTTTCTCGTTCCCTGTCTTCAAATAGCATTAATGACTACTGTTTATAATTATAACAATGGCACCACACTATTTCACCCTTTCTCGTTCCCTGTCTTCAATAGCATTAATGACTACTGGTTATAACTATAACAATGGCACCACACTATTTCACCCTTTCATGTTCCCTGTCTTCAATAGCATTAATGACTACTGTTTATAACTATAACAATGGCACCACACTATTTCGCCCTTTCATGTTCCCTGTCTTTAATAGCATTAATGACTACTGTTTATAATCATAACAATGGCACCACACTATTTCGCCCTTTCATGTTCCCTGTCTTTAATAGCATTAATTACTACTGTTTATAATCATAACAATGGCACCACACTATTTCACCCTTTCTCGTTCCCTGTCTTCAAATAGCATTAATGACTACTGTTTATAATTATAACAATGGCACCACACTATTTCACCCTTTCTCGTTCCCTGTCTTCAATAGCATTAATGACTACTGGTTATAACTATAACAATGGCACCACACTATTTCACCCTTTCTCGTTCCCTGTCTTCAAATAGCATTAATGACTACTGTTTATAATTATAACAATGGCACCACACTATTTCACCCTTTCTCGTTCCCTGTCTTCAATAGCATTAATGACTACTGGTTATAACTAAAACAATGGCACCACACTATTTCACCCTTTCATGTTCCCTGTCTTCAATAGCATTAATGACTACTGTTTATAACTATAACAATGGCACCACACTATTTCGCCCTTTCATGTTCCCTGTCTTTAATAGCATTAATGACTACTGTTTATAATCATAACAATGGCACCACACTATTTCGCCCTTTCATGTTCCCTGTCTTTAATAGCATTAATTACTACTGTTTATAATCATAACAATGGCAACAGAATATTTTGCCATTTCATGTTCTCTGTCTCCAATAGCATTAATGATTACTGACTCAAATTATAACAATATGGCACCAGACTATTTCGCCCTTTAGGCTTGGTCTGTCTTTACACCGATTTGAATGGAAGAATAAAAACAAAATGGCTGCTCCATAAAAAAACAATACCACAGCCTTCCGCCTATTAACCTAATTCATCTGATGTTGTCACCATACAATAATTCTTGGTTGCGCCATATTTTTGGGAGCCAGTTTCCCCCCATGTTATTCTCTATAGCCATCGATAGTGAAATGAAATTAATAGTGAAGACAACTGAAACATCAGCCATGATATCGATGTGAAGTGATATCTTAGGCAACATCCAAATTGGCGGACTACGGCTACGGCTGTTGCTAAGGGTGTTGCTAGAGATGTCCTATACTTCAACAAGTGATGACCTGTCGATCCAGCCGTAGCTGTAGCCGTAGCCGCCAACTTGGAACTTTGGAACAGCCTGCCACCGATCATCAGGGAGTCGTCGACCATCGAGTTGTTCAAGTCTCGCCTTAAGACTCATCTTTTCAAACAGTATTTTTGTAACATTGCAACTTATTGAAAGGTTTGTATCTAGTATTCATTTTCTACAACTATTTTTAACTAGTTCATCTTTTTAGCTAACTGTGTATTTTTGGCTGGTCAAGACGTAATTGTAAAATTGTTTTATTATCATTGTTTTTAATTTAATTTATGTTGATTAATCCATTTTTGTTTGCTTGTATTTCAGCGCCTTGAGGCGGAACCGATCTGCAACCGTTTGCGCTTTATAAATCTCTCTTTATTATTATGGCCGTAAACACTCTGTTGAGGAATACTGGCCTTGTAGGCCATAATTACGGGTTACTGAAAGCTCTCCTACTCAGCTATTTGTTTTGAGTTTTGGCAGAAAGTGCCTGGCTTACATTAGAATGTTACATATACTACTTTAAAAAGTAAACTAACAGATAATGAACAGATTGTATTTTTTAGTGTTAGTGTTCTCCGAGAAATCCCAAGGTATAGGTGATGCGCCCTCTTCTGACATCACGGTGAAACCAAAACATGAAGTTTCTGCCTGCTGGTGTGTTTGGATTAGGGAGCGGCGTCAAGGGTCAGATTGCCTTTGTGTTATGTGACCCTGTCAACAGTGGGTTTTTGCACCACCCTTTATACATTGACAACTTACGGATGGCGTCTGTGGGCGCAGCAGTAACAACCCCTCCGTGCTCGGTGGTCGGCTTGTATGAAACTCCAGGAGGGTTGGAGATAATAGGAGATAGGGTGTCAACTGGGGGACGTGGGGTTACCTGAAGTGAAAATCAGTGGATTAGGGTTGAGCTAGTATTGGTTAAAGGCACTGAACATGTTTGGAAATTGTCAAAGACCAGTGTTCTCACTTGGTGTATCCAAACATATGCATAAAATAACAAGCCTGTGAAAATTTGGGCTCAATTGGTCATCGAAGTTGCAAGAAAATGATGAAAGAAAAAACACCCTTGTTGTACAAATTTGTGTGCTTTCAGATAGGAATAAAAACTTCTTGCAAGAAGTTTTTATTATTTTAGTAAAAAAATTACCTATTTCTCAAAAACTATGTTACTTCAGAGGGAGTCGTTTCCTACAAGGTTTTATACTATCAACAGCTCTCCGTTGCTTGTTACCAAGTAAGTTTTTATGCTAATATTTGTTTTGAGTCATTACCAAACGTGTAAGATACCTTTAAAGGTAGGGTCATAGACTGGTTGTTGTCAACGTAATGCTGATATATAGGCTAAATTATCAAGAAATATACAAATAAAGTCACTTGTGAAAAGTTTCAGCTGAATACAGTGCCTACTGGCTGAGAAAACAGCAAATAACTGTCGCTATATTTTCCATGTTTAGCAAGATGACAGAGGGTACCAACCGCATCTCTGGCTGCAGCATTCGCGAGCGGACACCAAGGAAATTTCACTTTTCATTCAACCCTCAGAAATCTGAGAAACAATTCATGCATGAATCGTTTCTCTCAGATTGAAATGTTTTGGGCTGAAAACTTATCCAAACCATATTACTTCAAAGGGAATCCTTTCTCAAAATAGTTTATACTACCAACAGCTGCAGTGCTTTCAAGTAAGTTTTTATGGCCATTGATGTTTAGAGTATTTACCAATCTATGACCCTACCTTTAAATAAAGTCAACGTTAGTTGATCAAAGTGAAATCAGTTGAGTGAATAGCAAGATAAGGAAGTTATTGTAAATCTACTAGAACAAAATTAGTTGACACCATAATTAGTTGATATCATAATTAATCGACATAGTAAAGGATGTGGATCAACAATATCAGCGTGTGGTAGATATATTCAAAGTGAGGTTTTCCGTTTTTATGGAGTTTTAATTCAGTATTGTCTACAAAAACTACAAACTACACATACAACGGACTTATCGATAAAAGTTCAACTGTAAACTGAAAAATCAAAATTGAAATAATCAACTTGACAACTTGTTGAAGATAATGCATATTTAATAGATGTTAACTTTGCATCGGGAATAAAGAATATAATTTGTTTTTCCCTAACACCGATGTGTATTAAGCACTATATGTTTAGTACTTCCCCCGAGTTCTGTGAAAAAAATCCACAGGCAAATCACTCGGGTGGGATTCGAACCCACAATTTTCGCTAGAGCATTGCATATTGTTGTATTTTGTTGATCATTGGTTTTGAGGACGTTGACTGGGAAAAATGAAGCACCAAAAAGAAAACAAAACTGTAAGAATTTAACTAAACGTTTGCATATAACGTGGACTTTTTTTTCAGTCCTCAGATGAATGCTAGTTGAGTGATTAAATATCAATTTATAAGTGAGTGGAAATGTGAAAATTAGTTGAACTTGTTGAACAGAAAAGGTGAAAATTAGTGGACTGAAAAAAAAAAACGGTTGGAAATCTGCTGTTATCATTACCTTTGTTGTGATCATGCCGCCTTGTTGGGGTGCTGATGTAGACGTGGGGCGCCTGGTTGGGATGGGAATCACCGCTGGCAATGTCACCGGGCTGTTGTCATTGGAACTGGGCACTCCGTCAGACGAGAACCCGGAGCATGACCGACAGGCGACGTCCGAACCGCTGAAGTTATACGCCAAGTCCAGGAGCTGCTGGAGGTTAGTGTCCTGGTTGTAGAGGGCGGGAGGTCTGTTGGCTGGGTTGATGTGGACGACCAGACCCAGGGAGATGGCAAAGATGACCAGGTAACAAACTACAAAGATCAGACAAAATTAAACTCGAGATGAAAAATCAAAATTCATGAAAAAAAGCAAGATACATGCAGATGATGTCACACTGTTTTAGGGACATTATTTTTTCAAATGGTAAAGGTTTTTTTGACGAAGAAAAAGGAAATTTTCAATTACGCTTTTAACATGAACTGCTTAGTATTAACAACTTCGCGGTTTCTAAATTGGCTTACAGCTGATGGTTTTTGTAACCCAGAACAACTTCGGAGCACTCTTAATTGTTTGCAGTCAGTCACACGGCTGACGTATACATCCCCCGGACGTTCCATTGAGTGGCATGCCAGGCATGCCATGCATCTACCTTACTCCACTTTGTTTCCCCCGTACAAAGAGGGACAGAAGGTACTGGAATTTATGCTCATAAGACCACATAAAAAAAAAATTGTTCATCGTCCCCGCCCGACCCCAATATTTTTAATAAAAAAAAAAAAAATTAAATCATAAAAAAACGGTATTTTTAATAATCTTTTCTTTGTTTATAGTAAAACATGTTTAGAGAGCTCGAGGTGCACAACAATTTCCGATGTTATGGTTTTTAACTGTTTATACATTGGCTGAATAAACTATTATCTTATCTTATCTTAGTCAAATTTGGCTCCCAGATTTTTCAGCAGATATTTTTTTCAAAATCCATAGGCCGGAAATAGATGATTGAAGAAAGGTTATTCATGTTGGCAAAACAAGAACAATTGTTCAAATATTTACTTATGCTGCGTTTTAGTTTTTTGAAAATGTTTACAGAAAATGTCATCTAGGAGTTGAAAGGGTTTAACAAAACAATTAAAAACATCAAAATCACACAAACCCTTTGTTTTTAGTGATTATGATGATATCTGTATTCTTTATTTCATATTTTTCCATGTCAAAAAAACCCCCAAAACCACAAAAAAAACCGCCCTCCCTCCCCCACTTCCCATCAAAAAAGGACGATCAACAATTTTGTATTTTTATGTGGCCTAATAGCCCCTTATCCGGGGATTTTTCTGTAATCCCCAATTCCAGACCTTTGTCCCTTATTTGTACAAATAATATGGTTAATAAAAATGGACAGGCTGCCACCATTGTTTATGGCTCAATGGGAGGTGAGTAAGAGCGTTTTAAGATTCCAGTATACCTTGGCAGATTATCGACTGAGGCTTACGGCCCAGGTTCTGCAATTCACTGTGAACGCATGAACTCATAATGTCTCACAAGAGAACGCAAATTACGGTACTTGTTATGAGAACCTTTGTTGTCTTTCCTTTGTCAAGGCACGGTTTCATTATGACGACGACATTTTCAAAGGAAAAATGATTAATCAAGAAGCTCCAAAAAGATCAGAAAAAATTAACGAGGCACAGAATTTTTTTCAGAATACCGACCCAAAGTGGTTCAGTTATAAATGCTGTTTCATAAACAAGCTCTACGGCCTTCGTCTGATACTTACCGACCACAACCCAGCGTCCTTTAATGACAGGTGTAGCCACAAAGTTATAGAGGATGCTTTGGAGTGTCTTTGTGATGCTACGAGTCTGCTTGGTAGGAGTGGATGCGGGAGGAATGGATGAGACGAACTCATCGTCGTTGGTTAGAATAAGAGGTTCGTCGTCTTCAATCAAAAGGTCTGTCAAAACAAAATGTAAATTTCAGTTTATTTAACGCTCTCATTTGGGAATCGTTTCGACACCTCAAGCATGAAGCATACATTCTTACTAGACAGAAAGCTTTTGTTCAAAGGCTGATTTTATAAACTCTTTTATCACCTTGAATATATCGTTTTACAGCAAATTAAGTAACAACAAATGTCTTACTTATTGAAGTTCCTTTCATATAATCCAAAAATTATTGAGATCGGCCAAGTTCTTGGTCTTTGGTTCCTCAGTGGGATCTGAAAACTCCACCACTTTTTTGTCCACAATGATATAGCGCTCCATAGGTGTTTGGCATTTTGGATCTTTCCACTCCAATTTGAAGGGACTTCAAAATAGCAACCTTATTGTATTTTACCATCATTGGAAAGATCTGATCTTTCTCTTTCCAACTATCGTGAATGTGGACACAGAGGGTGAACATGTGCAAAACTACAGCTTTGTCTTTGGTCTTTGTGCCTAGGCTTCAGTGCTTTTTTGTGTTTAAGCTTGGGCAACAAAATTAACAACGGTAAAGAAGAGGGGGTATGAGTGCAGTCGACCAAAGTCACCTATGGTATAAGAAAAGCGAGAATGTTTGGGTGAGAACAAGCAGAAAGCCTGGTTTCACGCTCAAACACCCTGAAAGGAGGAACCAGGTCGGACACACTGGTGGCACATTTACAATAAAAAATATCTGTAGAAAAGACAGAGGCTGGCTACAGACCTCTGGTTGGAAAGAGGTTGTAACGTTGACCCCAACCCTTTACCAACAAGATAAACAATATGCTTCCGCACTCTATCTAATAAAGATAAATGACAGACAGGGAGTTGCACAGAGATGGAGTACGTCATGTCAACTGAGTCATTTTTTAATTTTGTTTAGTTCTGTCCTTTGTAACAGTGTTCCTTCTAGTATCTTACTCTGAGTGTTGTTAAATTCCTCCAGGTCCAGCAGGGGTATATCGTTGTCATCTCGAGTCTCTCTCGGACTGCTTCCCTCCTCACCACCTTCCTCCTGGCTGCTCTGTAGATCCTCACCCTCTGGCGGTGCTTGTTGCTGGGTGGCTTGCCTCTCGTGGCGTGCAAGAACGCGGGACAGGTTTGCCATCGCGGCCGCAGGGTCGTTTTTACCTCGTGAACAACGGCCAAATCTGAAATACAGATAGTTGGATGTTTTGAGACAGCTGCTAAAGTCACAATTTCCTGGCATCACAAGAAGTCACATGGTTCGGGGCAAACTTTTTGCATAGCAACCTTCTGATCAGCAAAGACTGGTATCCTTGTGTCATACATTTCATTGAGAATTGTGTCTGGGTGTTTGTCGTCTCTTATGTAACAAAGAAAAAGCTTGCTCCTAACCATGTGACATAGCAACACTGGATGTAGTCTGAGGAATTCTACTTGAGCATTCACTTGTGACTGAACAAGGCAATGTACCAGACATCATTCAAATCTTTCCACAAACTGCTTATAATGGAAAACAGCATGATGATGTTTTGAGTCACAAAAACTCGCTTCAGATCCGCTTCCGCATAAATCTGCTGCCAGCTAGTGCAGTGTTCTCGTTCTCCCATGCATAAGCTAGCGTATCGGGCTGATACGCACGAATTGTGTGCCGTTACGTGCGAATTGCAGATACATAAAAATATTATTATTATTATTATTTTTTTTTTAGGGGGGACTTAAGATCAAATTCACAAAAAAACAAAAAGATAAAACTATTTAGAATGCCCCAGATTGCACAGTATGGCTTTTAAAACCAAAGATAAACACCAAGTACAAAACATTTTGATGAACTCATTTCAAATCAGCGTGCTTATAAGCCAAACTTCAAAAACTCAGTTCAAGAATGCCCCAGCAGTTTTGACAAAATCCTTGGGAGAATCCTGTAGTGTCCCTGAGAGTCTAGCGTAGCACTTACATGAAGACTTCACAATGGAAGCAGCGATGCCACAGAGTGAGTGCACATGGCATGATGAGGACCACAAGGAGCCAACAGAAGCTGACGATCAAACACATGAACAGGCCAAAGTCATTGATGGCTGGAATCTGTAAAGAGAGGAAAGTCGATAATGAGGTAGTGTCACGGCCGAGCGGTGTAGCATACTGGACTCAAGTTAACATGGCAGTGTCACGGCCGAGCTGTGTAGCACACTGGACCCAATTTCACAAAGTTGCTTATAAAAGCAGACAAAAATGCTTAACAGTTTTCTGCTAAGCGAAAATAAACAGGAAACAGATGGTACATGTGAGTTGAGTCCTAGTCTGAGTCATCCATGGGTTGTGTCTCATGGGAAAGACTGAGCTACGCAAAGGGACTCACCTGAGAGGCGATGTTGGCAGCAAAGGCTCCGGCAGTCGTGAAGGAAGTGAAGAAGGTAGCTATGCCCGCCGTTTTGATGGTGTGTGCCATCCGCTGAACGGGATCGCTGTAGTGGTCTGCTTGGAGGAAGGTGTTGACAAAGACAAATACGTCATCTACACCTGGAGGCGGGGACGGCGGGAGAAAGAAGATAGGGTTGGAGCGGGAACTAAGAATTTATTTACTGAAATGGGAATACCATTACAAAAGTAAAAATACAATAATAATAATAACAATAAACAGATGTATCCGGCCAGTATCTGCCAACCATGTTGCTCATGGAGAATAAAGACAAAGAGAAACATTAATTACAGAAACGATGGAAAAATAGATGGACAAATTGAGGGAGAATTTCAGGCCTGTTGGACATGGCCTCTGTTGCTCTGGTCTTGATGCCCCTTCAAAAGTTTTCCATGCTTTAAGATTTTCCAATGGAAGTGCCCTTTGCAAATTGAAAGGGGCCTTGCCCTCTCAAAGATGAAATTCCAGGCCTAAAATTTGAATAAAGACAGGGATTGTTAAAGTAGTAATTCAAAGGGGAGGTTGTTCCAGAGTTCCAAGCCAGTATGGGAAAAGGACTGTTGACCCCAAGAGTGACTGGCGTGGGGGACAATCAAATGAAGATGAGCGGCACAAACTGTTTGAAATGTCGGAACTTTACTACATAACCCTAGTCCTTCTCAGAACCAAAACTTCTCTCAAAAGTCACATCCCCTTAAGGTGATCCCTCTACTGCCGCTTCCCAGGTTGTATCGTAAACTTGAGTGTGATCCCTGGCTACACGGCAGTTACAGGTTGAATGGCTTCTGACTGGCACCCCCGAACAAAGATATTGACATAATAGGGAGACATTGGGGCTAGATAGCTCAGTTGGTGGAGCGTCGGCAAGTAAATCAGGAGGTCGAAGGTTCAAGTCCGGCTCTAGTAAATTTTTCTTTGTTCAACCCGAATTGTTTTAAAATGATAAATTAATCACATGGTTGTTACCCCTAAACCTACACAGTTTTAGTGGCTATGGCTACGGCTAGATCACCACATTGACATAGGACGTAAAGTTCGCCCATATCAACACCCTTAGCCGCAGCTCTAGCCGCTAATTCGGACATGGCCTCTGATTCTATATCTGTGTATCCAACCATTAACTTTGGCTTACCAATTCCGATGATGACAAATGCCGAGACCAGATTCAGCAGGCCGAGGGCAGCTTTCCCGAAGGCTACGTGATAAACGAAGTACGCCCAAGCGAAGCTGAGGAGGATGCTGGCAAAACCCCAAATGGTGAGCCAGACTGAGAAGGAGGTCAGGATGAAGAGCAGGATGAAAATGGCCGCGCCTAGAAAACAAAAGAAGATGGGAATCGAAGGGTGAATTACTGCATCCACTTCTTCTCTATCACATGGCTTCAATTGTACACTGGACCACAGGCCCGAGGCCAGTGATTTTACCGTCGGGCCAGTAAACTCATGACTGGACAAGTCTGGCAATTGTGTTTTTCAGTTGAATTACAATACCTCACTGTGTAATACCTTTAACAAAAACGAATTAATATGTTCAAATGTTGACATTGAGTCTGATAAATACCATTAAATTCTATTGAGTAATGAAGTATACTTAAAGGCACTGAACACGTTTGGAAATTGTCAAAGACCAGTGTTCTCACTTTGTGTATCCCAACATATGCATAAAATAACAAGCCTGTGAAAATTTGGGCTCAATTGGTCATCGAAGTTGCAAGAAAATGATGATAGAAAAAACACCCTTGTTGTACAAATGTGTGCTTTCAGATAGGAATAAAAACGTCTTGCAAGAAGTTTTTATTATTTTAGTGAGAAATTACCTCTTTCTCAAAAACTACTTTACGACAGAGGGAGTCGTTTCCTACATTGTTTTATACTATCAACAGCTCTCCGTTGCTTGTTACCAAGTAAGCTAATATTTGTTTTGAGTCATATCCAAACGTGTACGATACCTTTAAACAAAAAACAAGTTATGTTCAAATGTTGACATTGAGTCTGATAAATACCATTCAATTCTATTGAGTAATGAAGTAATATACTTAATATACCCATAAGACAAATGAGATAAATATTCTCTTACATGTCTTAGTGCTTTTTCAAATAAAAACAGTTAAATGCATGTTGAACTGTGTCAGGAAGTTTGCTTTTTGTCATTTTGATTCTAGTCTTGTACAAACACTTGTAGTCCAGTGATGGTTTGGAGCCCTGTATCAGGCGACTGATTATTGATTTTACACTGTGTCGGTGCAACAAGGTTGTCAGTTGATTCTGCAAGAAAGTCGTATCTTGCGCAAAAACACTCCGTACAACAACGTTGTATCTCAGCATCTGTTAACTTTGTGTGTATATCCGGATTATTTTAAGTGAGATACAACCTTTTGACATTCTACAAACTATTTGTATTGGTTACACCCCTATGTTCCGACACCCCTATGTTCCGAAAACCCTGGTGTATTTTCCTTTTCCTATTCCTAACCCTAACCCTAACCCTAACCCTATGTAAATCATGAGGGGGGTGTCGGAACATAGGGGTGTCGGAATATAGAGCAGTCACCATTTGTATTATATGAAAATTGAAATTATATTTATTACAAAATGCTATGGGTATTTGCATTTTCAAGAATGTTGTCTAAAATTCATTATAAAATATCGTCTTCGTTCAAGTTGTTTTCTTGCGCAAAAACTCTCCGTACAACAACGTCGTACCTCAGCATCCATTGACTTTGTGTGTATATCCGGGTTATTTTATGCGAGATACAAACTTTTGAAATTCTACAATTTAATTTGTATTATATGAAAGTTTAAATTATATTTATTACAAAATGCTATGGGTATTTGCATTTTCAAGAATGTTGTCTAAAATTCATACAATAAATATCGTCTTCGTTCAAGTTGTTTTCTTGCGCAAAAACTCTCCGTACAACAACTTCGTATCTCAGCATCCATTGACTTTGTGTGTATATCAGGGTCATTTTAAGCGAGAACCAACCTTTTGACATTCTACAAACATATTTGTTTTATATGAAAATTGAAATTATATTTATTACAAAATGCTATGGGTATTTGCATTTTCAAGATTTTCGTCTCCATTCCAGAATTGGTTTTCTTGTTTTCGATACATGTGAAACTTGCACAGTCTATTCCTATACCTTCATCGCTGAAACCAATCCGCTAGTGATATGATGCAAATGAACAAACTATTGCCCCAAGAGGAAATGTTGGGAAGATGATCCCATCGGGAAATCCTGGTGTTTTAGGTTTCTACAAGTGCCATACAAGTTCTCGAAAGTTTTTAAAAACTGATGACAAAAGGTATTGATATGAAGCGCTGCCCATGGTAGCGAGGTTCATGCATTTGTGTCTATGAGCAAGACACTTGAAACCACGGTTACTTTGTCCTTATACTTGCATGAGGATTGGGTTTTTCCGTCCCTACCTAGGTCCAATTTCATAGAGCTTCTCACCAGAATAAGGTTACCAGCATGTACCATTGCACATGCATTGTGTGACTGGTATCCTACTCATTTTTGCTTAGAAGAAAATTGTTCAGCCACCTTCAGCGCTTAAAGGCACTGAACACGTTTGGAAATTGTCAAAGACCAGTGTTCTCAATTGGTGTATCCATGGTGTATCCCAACATATGCATAAAATAACAAGCCTGTGAAAATTTGGGCTCAAATGGTCGAAGTTGCAAGAAAATGATAAAAGAAAAAACACCCTTGTTGTACAAATTTGTGTGCTTTCAGATAGGAATAAAAAATTCTTGCAAGAAGTTTTTATTTTATTTTAGTGAGAAATTACCTCTTTCTCAAAAACTATGTTACCTCAGAGGGAGTCGTTTCCTACAATGTTTTATACTATCAACAGCTCTCTGTTGCTTGTTACCAAGTAAGTTTTTATGCTAATATTTGTTTTGAGTCATTACCAAACATGTACGATACCTTTAAGCAGCTCTATGAAATTAAGCCTGATTATTACAGGGTTTCCCCGATTTGGAAAAATCTAAAACTGAAAAATTGATTCAAAGCAAGATTCTATTCACCCTGAATGAGGAACGACATACAGTTTTAAAATAAGAAGAAAAAAGTTTAAGTTTGCGGTGACACCATGTTGTAAGATATCTTTTGAGTGATTGGTGGTTCTGAGAAGAACCGATGGACTCAACGTTTCGAACAATATACTCTGTCCGTCATCAGGAGACAGCTGGATTCCAACTGGGTCTGGGGATTATAATGGAGAGTGCGGTGAGCCGTACATGCTGGATGCGTTGGGCTGTGAAGGCGGGAAACCGGTGGTGTGGAACAGAAGTGGATCCCATGAAAGTGTGGAGTGAAGTGGCTGTTCACTCAGGTGTGTCAGTCTGGCTAGGGTGCTTGAGTAGGGAGGGTCAGGAAGGGGGGGGGTGGTGAAGAGATTGGGGTCCTAATTTAATCCTACCTGTAGGTATTGAAAGGCTGAGGTCATGGGTGATGGTCTGTGAAACCTCGTAGTCAAAGAGCTGAGTTCCACCATAGAGAACACGTACTTTGCTGTGTATTAAAAGAAAAGAAAAAAGGAGATAAATATATATACTAACTTGCACGATATTTGGAACAAGTAGGAACATTTTATCAAGTACGAGGGCTGACCTACATGTACACATGGTGTTGGCTTTAATGGACTTTTCATCAGGCTGTTTAATCACAAAATCAACAAAATCAGAAAACAGACTGAAGTAGGAAGAATATCATGCCTGTAATGTAATCAACCACAGGGAAACTAACCGGGTAAATTTTAATTCAATTTTGGGATAAACATGCAAAGAGAAATCATTTAATACAACTGCCTGGGCTCAATTTCCATAGAGCTGCTTAAGCAAAAAAGTATTGCTTAACAACTTTCTGATAAGCAGAAATGAGCAGGATACCAGTCCCAAATGGTAGATGTGACACGGTAGTTTGGCTGGTAACCTTATTCTGGTAAGCATAATTTTATTGTGCTTAGCGTCTTTTTGTGCTTTTAAGCAGATCTATGACATCCGGCCCTGCTGAGGATCTGATAAGAGAAAACTCTTACTCAGTCGATGCAGTGTTCAGTAGGTCGATGTATGTGACTACAAAATCCTTGTACACCTGTGAGACCTCATCTTTTGTCAGACTGTTTCGGACTTCGCCAATTGGTGTTCCAAACCACACCTGGGAAAAACAAATAAACAAGCAGTGATCATAAACTACATGTATATGAATGGGATTTCACCAAATGGTCCTAAAAACGATACTAATAATAATAACTGGCGTGGCGTGTCGTGTCGTGGCCAAGAGGTCAAGTGCACCGGACTCAAGCTCTGGTGTTTCTGATGGGTTTGAGTCCCGGTCTTGACACTTATAAATGTCCTTAAAGGCACTGTACACGTTTGGTAATTACTCAAAATATATAATTAGCATAAAAAGTGACTTGGTAACGAGCAACAGAGAGCTGGTGATAGTATAAAACATTGTGAGAAACAACTCCCTCTGAAGTAACGTAGTTTTTGAGAAAGAGGTAATTTCTCACTAAAATAATAAAAACTTCTTGCAAGAAGCCTTTTATTCCTATCTGAAAGCACACAAATTTGTACAACAAGGGTGGTTTTTTCTTGCAACTTCGATGACCAATTGAGCCCAAATTTTCACGGGCTTGTTATTTTATGCATATGTTGGGATACACCAAGTGAGAACACTGGTCTTTGACAATTTCCAAACGCGTTCAGTGCCTTTAAGAAAGGCACTTGACCATTATTGCTTCGTCCTGCGGATGGGACGTAAAGCCGTAGATCTTGTGTGTTGTGTAATGCACATCAAAGAACCCAGCTGCACTTATCGTTAAGAGAAGGGGCCCAGGTGCTTATGGCACAGTCTGGAAGCAATATGCGCCAACTCACCTTGTCTACATTTCAAGGTGTTGTATTATGGTCGCTTTGTCTTCTAAACTCATTCTTAACAATCTCCACCAAATTTGATATTTCGGCGCCACAAGTTAAATTACATACAGGAAAGACAAAATTGCATGAGACCCTCAATGGTTGTGCACATGCGTGCTGATAGATTTTACATGGTGCACCAGTATGTATTGATTGCATTATGCGTAAATTAGCACCCGTGTATAAAGTTTGCGTGCCAACACAAGTATGTTTAAACACTTTTTACCATGTCTACACTACACATCACCACTAGACTATATGACTGCAAGGTGATCTTCTCTCGAATCAGAATGGATAAACTGTCCCAGGTATTTATGAATGTCCCATCCAAAGGACAAAGCAAATTTGGTTTAAAGGCAGGGTATGATTGTGGTAATTGTCTAAGACCAGTATCCTCACTTGGTGTCTCCCAACATATGCATGAAATAACAAACCTGTGAAAATTTGGGCTCAATTGGTCATTAAAGTTGCAATAAAATAATAAAAGAAAAAAACACCCTTGTTGCACAGAATTGTGTGCTTTCAGATGCCTGAGAAAGGCTTCATGCCTGAAGCCTTTCTTAGATTCAAATGTTTGTGGTAAAAAAACACCTCTTTCTCAAAAACTACATTACTTCAAAGGGGGTCGTTTCTAACAATGTTTTAATGTATCAACAGCTCTCCAGTGCTCTTTACCAAGTAAGTTTTTATGGTCATTATTTTTTGGAGTAATTACCAAAGGTATACCCCTCCCTTTAAAAGTGTCTAACTAAAACACAAAAGTGTCTCAACCAGAATGATCGCCACCAGACCTTGAGTCTGGTGTGTTAGATTGCTCAGCCAGGACACACCACGACCCCCCCCCCTCGCTTACCTCACTGCGAATGAACTTGCTTCGTCTGTTTTTGGTGTTCATACTGGTATCGACGTACCAGTAGAAGGTGGCCTCTGTCATGGCGTGAGCTAGAGTGCCGTTAATATCTGCCAGCTTAGACCCTACACCATCGTAGATGATCTGTTATTAATATAAGAATAATAATAATATATGGATTTATAAAGAGCACATTCTAAACTACATTACTCATGGCGCTACAGCAAAAGATGAAAATAGATGTAAGTAAAGTAAAGTCTGTCTCGAACCAATATGGCTCATCAGGTCGGTGTTTATATCCAGTTTCCTTGGCATTAAACAACTGAGAATATTTCTATTCCCCTTGGACAGGCTGCCAGTCCATCGCAGGTTACTCCCCAGCTCTCGCCGGTACCCATTTGTACTCCTGGGTGAAGAGAAGCAATAATGGTTAAGCGTCTTGCTTAAGGACACAAGTGTCACGACCGGGACTCAAACCAACACTCTGCTGATCAGAAACACCAGAGCTTGAGTCCGGTGCTCTTATGCGCTCGGCCACGACACGCCACTAGATGTACAATGATTAAACATTGCAAAAACTCAAACAATTCTAAGAAACTAGACACAGTTTGCTTGTTTAAAGAGCAGTGACTTCAGTTCTATTTTGAAAGTTTCCAGAGAAATAATGTTCCGGCTGGAATTGGGTAGTTTATTCCAGAGAACAGGTCCATTGAGAGAGAAGGCCCGGTCACCTTAACGTACTGTCCTTGACCTGGGAACAACTAGGGACTGCTGAGGAGCCAGAACGAAGCGAGTAGTTGCCCTGCTTATATGTTAAGGAAATAGTGTGGTTAAAATGTTTTTCTAGTGAACAAAATGTCGCTCGTACCCTGTAGTGACATATCTTGTCCACAGCAAAAGAATCTGTGTTTGGAGAAAATCGCGATTGAAGTTGCACTTTTTTTCAAACTGCTGTTTCGGAGTCTGCTTACTACTATTATTATTTTGTTTAAGACAAATATAAAGCTGACAACTTTAATCGTACAGATCTGTCAATATATTTTCATTCCTGCAACTATTTTAATGAGTAATTAATTTCTAAACACATACACCACTTCGTGAACATGAAAAAAAAGAGTTTTACCCGCAGAGCGCTATCTACAAACCAATGCAAATTGAGACAGTATTGAGACAGTAATGCAATAAATCACTTTCAGAATTACTTTGCTTCAATAGGTCCAACAGATAGGCGCTTTTAGGTCATTTTGTGTAATGCAAAAGTCTTACACCCGTGCCTGAACTGCACGCACTGTAGCGCTTTGTATAACATTGGTAAAGTGGCGTAATGTGATACATGTACATGTAGGTCATTTTATGAAAATACAAAATGGCAAATCTTGTAATGACGTTCATACAAATTAGTGTAATTATGAAACCTTTAGGTACTGAAACTTGCTGAAAATGTTAACAGCAATGAGTATGTTAATAATTTGTTGAAAACCTATTTGCAAAAATGTGTGATTTTTGACAGTTAGGTCACTTCATGGTAAGAGCGTCGAAATATCAAATGCTTCTCGGATATAGCAAAATGGGGTTAAAAGTGAGGAAAATCGAAACACCAGCCATGAAGAACGATAAGACCAAAGAAATTCAAAGATGACTCACCTTTGAATCGACCTCCGATGGGTAGAAGTAAGTCATCAAGGAATTCGGTGGGACACAGTGTTTGTACGGAGCTAGGGCTGGGTCCTTGAAGGACCGTGTGTTGCGCGAACAGAAGAAAGTAAAGTTAGGATGATTCATGATCGACATCTCAATGTTGTGTATCGTCTCAAGTCGTTCCTTAGTGAAGATGTTTTTATCCTCTCCCTCGGCGATGTAGACGAGTTGGATGCGCCACCTCATAGAGCGATATCGGGGCGCAGATCGCCGCTGTCGAGCGTGAGACGTCTTGCCTTCGTCCAACCCTCTCTTGGATCTTGGTGCATTGTTTGCTTGTTCTTCATTATCGTTAATAAATAAATCATCTGATTTTTGTTTGGCATAATATGAATTACTGTTTAGTACGGGGATTCCCTCTATTTCAGAATTGGTCTTGCGTAGCAGTGAGTTGAAAATGTCATTACCGTCGTCCGAATCCCAATATTTCAGGAAGTCATGAGCGCCGATTTGGTCATCGGCGCTTCTTTTGGGCAAGTTTTTGAAGTCGTCTTTCTTGGCCTTGTCGAATGCCATCTGACGTTGAGTTGAAACATGGTTCGGGATCTGGAAAGCGTTGAGGGATTTGTCAAAGTACGGGGTGGGGCCGACCACAAAGACACTGATCCCAGCAAGAGCCAGCGACACCCCGGTCATCAGGAACAAGATGACGACACTGACGATGGTTCTACTGAAGAACCAGCCCAGAGCTCGCCAGGGTTGACCAAGGGGAACTATCTCTGGAATGGATTCCTGACTGCCAAAACTCTCGTCGGAACTGCTGCTGCGGTCTTTATTGACGTGGGACTGAAAAGCGATGGTGGCGCCATTTCTTGTTGTCCCGTTGGTGCCGAAACTCTGGTCTCCAATCAGTTGATCCGATTCGAAAGCTAGGTTGTCCACACCCTGAAGATCACTGCCTTGATTTTCGGCTGACAATTGGAACGTGACTTCATCATCCAATCTTTCGCTGAATGGACCGTAACGCGAGGTGAAGCACAGCTGACCCGACATGGTGGTCAGTGCTAGGGTGGTGTCGTCTAAGTTGGTAGGTAGGGTGCCGGTTTGGGTGTGGAACTGGGCGTGACACGTCTCCTGACTCAGCAGCTTTGCACGGATAGATTCAGGAATCAAATATCTGGAAGAGGAGCAGAGAGAAACAAAAGTGTTATTTAAAATCTCATGAAGCTCATAGACAAATCTGTACTACTTAGATATCGTTTTTTCCAACTTGTTCTACCAGTCACTCAGTTAACACTGAACATACGCTGTGCACTACACAGCTATCAAAGGAAATCAAATCATCTAATGTCTAGAAAACATAGCCTGCCCAATATAGGGCAGAGGTTGGTCCCCCCCCCCAATGTCCCCATACTATAACACACTATTTTCCTCTTGTATAGAACTCCCCCCCCCTAAAATCCTCAAAAGAATTCCTGAGATTCCGAGCACACAATGAAGACACAATAGGCGGGGGGGGTACACCATGCCCCATATCGAGCACCAATTGCTAGAAAAACAACGACAATTGTGTTGGTTAGAAAAAGAAAACAGACGCTAAAAATAAGAAGTGAAATCAGTTGACCACATAATCCTGGAATGTGAGGCCTATTCTTAATTTTTGTTTTTTTTAATCTGACATTTATTGTATTTTTTTAAAAAGCTTTTACGCTTTGATGCTAAGTATTTTTGATTGAAATGACAGAAAGCTGGTTGCAAAACACACAAGTACAGAATATAATTGGATTTGATTTGACTTTGTGTTCAGTCGGCTTTCAATTAGGCAATGGAAATCTCCTGTCACAGCCTGCAAGCCTCATAATGTAGGAATAGATACCGTGCATAAGTAATCAGAACAAAGATTCCATTATGGGGGTGCCTTCAACATGTACACAATACGTTGTGCAAAGAGCAATTGACAAGGTAATAGCTAGGTGACTGATTAAAAGGGAAAAGCATGTTCCAGTGTTGACTTTCAGTCTGATCAAAATTTAGTTCAATTATGTTAACCATCGAAGCATAATTGTCTATAATGAGAAATATCCTCTTACATGTAGTGATACAAAAAACAACCCAGTTTTTTAAACTGTGTAGATATTTTTTTCTCATTATTGATTCTGGTCTAGTAAAACAATTTCTGGTCCAGTAAGTGAGTGGCAAGTCCTGCCTTGTGGGTTTCAGCCCTGTGTGTTTATTTATTAAAAAAACTCTATGTCTTTGAGTGGGATTTCCAACTTTGCATGATGGAGACACAATCTAGTAAGGTTTGTGGTGACACCATGTACATGAGTAGGATTTGAAACTTTGCATGGTGGAGATACAATCTAGTAAGGTTTGCAGTGACACCATGTACATGAGTAGGATTTGAAACTTTGCATGGTGGAGATACAATCTAGGGAGGTTTGCAGTAACACCATGTACATGAGTAGGATTTCAAACTTTGCATGGTGGAGATACAATCTAGTAAGGTTTGCAGTAACACCATGTACATGAGTAGGATTTCAAACTTTGCATGGTGGAGATACAATCTAGGAAGGTTTGCAGTAACACCATGTACATGAGTAGGATTTGAAACTTTGCATGGTGGAGATACAATCTAGTAGGTTTGTGGTAACACCATGTACATGAGTAGGATTTCAAACTTTGCATGGTGGAGATACAATCTAGGAAGGTTTGCAGTAACACCATGTACATGAGTAGGATTAGAAACTTTGCATGGTGGAGATACAATCTAGGAAGGTTTGCAGTAACACCATGTACATGAGTAGGATTTGAAACTTTGCATGGTGGAGACAATCTTGTAAGGTTTGTGGTAACGCCATGTACTAGGACTTGAAACTTTGCATGGTGGAGACACAATCTAGGAAGGTTTGCAGTAACACCATGTACATGAGTAGGATTTGAAACTTTGCATGGTGGAGACAATCTTGTAAGGTTTGTGGTAACACCATGTACTAGGACTTGAAACTTTGCATGATGGAGATACAATCTAGTAAGGTTTGCAGTGACACCATGTACATGATTAGGATTTGAAACTTTGCATGGTGGAGATACAATCTAGTAAGGTTTGCAGTAACACCATGTACATGAGTAGGATTTGAAACTTTGCATAGTGGAGATACTATCTAGTAAGGTTTGTGGTAACACCATGTACATATGAGTAAGATTTGAAACTTTGCATGATGGAGATACAATCTAGTAAGGTTTGCAGTAACACCATGTACATGAGTAGGATTTGAAACTTTGCATAGTGGAGATACAATCTAGTAAGGTTTGTGGTAACACCATGTACATGAGTAGGATTTGAAACTTTGCATAGTGGAGATACAATCTAGTAGGTTTGTGGTGACACCATGTACATGAGTAGGATTTGAAACTTTGCATGGTGGAGATACAATCTAGTAAGGTTTGTGGTAACACCATGTACATGAGTAGGATTTGAAACTTTGCATGGTGGAGATACAATCTAGTAAGGTTTGCAGTAACACCATGTACATGAGTAGGATTTGAAACTTTGCATGGTGGAGATACAATCTAGTAAGGTTTGCAGTAACACCATGTACATGAGTAGGATTTGAAACTTTGCATGGTGGAGATACAATCTAGTAAGGTTTGCAGTAACACCATGTACATGAGTAGGATTTGAAACTTTGCATAGTGGAGATACAATCTAGTAAGGTTTGCGGTAACACCATGTACATGAGTAGGATTTGAAACTTTGCATGGTGGAGATACAATCCAGTGAGGTTTGTGGTAACACCATGTACATGAGTAGGATTTGAAACTTTGCATGGTGGAGATACAATCTAGTAAGGTTTGTGGTAGCACCATGTACATGAGTAGGATTTGAACCTTTGCATGGTGGAGATACAATCTAGTAAGGTTTAATAATAATAATAATAATAATAATAAGACTTGTAATGCGCACATATCCACCCTGCTGGGTGTTCAAGGCGCAGTAAAAAACAAAAAAACAAAACAAAACAAAACAAAGACAAAACAGACACAACAAAATTAGTCCTTGAAAACCTGTGACATAAGATAAGTTTTGAGAAGAGATTTGAATTTTGTGGTACAAAGACAAGATCTAAGATTAAGCGGTAGAGAGTTCCAGATGCGAGCTGAAGAAAAAGACCTGTCACCCCATGAGTGTCGAGACTTGGGTTCAACGAGGAGAAGCATGGAACTTGATCGAAGATTCCTTGATGGAGTGTAAACTTGAAGTAGTTCAGAAATATAGTGGGGAGCCTTGCCATTAAGTGCTTTGTGGACAATGAGCATCAGCTTGAAGATGATTCGTTGAGAGATAGGAGCCAATGTAGTTGTTTCAGAATGGGGGTGATAGAACAGGATTTTCTAGACAGTGTCACAATGCGGGCAGCGGTATTTTGGAGGCGTTGAAGACGGAAATCTGGTTGTTCGGAAGACTGTAGAGAAGAGCATTGCCGTTGTCAAGACAGTAACAAATGCATGAATGACCTTTTCAGTGGCACTTTTGTCCAAGTACTTGCGAATCTTACCAATATTCCTGATGTGATATGATGACACGATGTTGTTGATGTGTGGTTGAAGTGTCATCGATGAATCAAAAATAACCCCTAAGTTCCGAGCTTGCAGCGAGGGAGCTATCCGAGCATCACCGATGGAAATGTATGGCACTGAAACCTTTGTTAACTGTTGACGTGACCCAAATAGAAGGAACTCTGTCTTATCATCATTTAACTTCAGGAAGTTTTGTTGTGTCCAACGTCTAATCTCTTGGATGCATTTCTCAAGTCTTGTGGTATATCTATGTAACACAAACGTTGAATCCATCCATGTTTAGCGAGGTGACAGCATTCGTGAACGGACACCAATCCTCAGAAATCTGAGAAACGATTCATTCATGAATCCTTTAATTCATGCATGAATCCTTTATGAAATGATTCATGCATGAATCCTTTCTTAGATTCAAATGTTTTTATTGATTTCTGATTAACGGGGGCATTTCAGACAAAAAAACCCACATTTTATCGCATTGCAATAAAATGCTTTATACTCTGGTAAAATCCGCATTCCCCATCATGTCTGCGCGCTCGTAGTTTGGGGATAAATGTTTTATAACCTAAGTGGCGTGCAACAAATACCACAAAGCTAGGTAATCGTTGCGCGGGAAGTTTTTCATTGCTAGATAATTAGTTCTACCACTTGGGTGATAAAACAAAACTCATTATTCGCCACAGGGGGGCCACCTGTCCAGCCGGTAACAAGCATGGGCGCCTTATTGTAAACAAAGAGGGTTCCTTCCTTGGAACGTTACCAATTATTAGCTTGCCAATAATGTGCGGGGTTAGGAATTTTTAACAAATTGTTTTACATCTCTTGTGTGGCTCGGGACAACACTTGTGCCCCAAGCGTGCTGTTTATGTATGTGTGCATACATTATGAATATCAATAGGTAGGCCTATATCGGTAGATCTTAACTTTGGGCATGTTGTTGGCCCAATAATAGGGGGAAGGTGCCCCAAAATTGTGTATGTGTGGGCGTGTGTTGCCTAATAATGATAGGGGTCAGGGGTGCCCCAAGTACTAATGTTTGTGTAACTGGCATCCGAAACAAAAGATTTGTTATGATGTTGTTGACAGTAAAAACAGCTTTCAAGACTGTGGCGTTCCATCACAAGAATTGGTCTGAGTATAACATCTTTATAAGTAAGTTTTCGATTAGAAATTACAAAACATTTTTTGGGGGTTCATTACCAAACGATTACCATTTACCTTTAATCTATTCCATCTATTCCCTGCACCTTGTACATCCAATTAAGGCGCATTAGAAACAATTTGTATTATTTTGTATTAATATTTAGATTTATAAGGCCTACTGGATCTCAAGGGGCTGGGAGGCTGAAGGTTTCAAAGTGCAGATTGCAGTGAAAGAGAGGTCGACGTTCAAGCAAGGGAGCATTTCTACCTCCATGGAGCATTTCTACCTCCATGGAGCATTTCTACCTCCATTGGGCACCGTACATTTGAATAATTGTCCTCCACTGTGCGTAGATATCCCGTAGTCATAGCAACCCTACATGAACAGAGACAGCCTTTACAAACGGACCGCGGATAAATCAAGAGTGATTAACAGTCATAGAAATATACCACAGATTACATATACTTCATAAATTGTTTAACAATTCATCATTGATGATATGTTTTGGACATGTTGGAAGGAAACAATGGGGTGAGGAGCCACTGTACTACTGTGCATGAGTGAAGTACTTTTTTTTTTACTGCGTGACATTTATAGACCCCTTGCACAACAAGCATTGTTCGGAGGTGCGTTCCACATTGTGTAAGGGGGCTATAGAAATCAGTAGGTCCCCCTTGCATAACGCGAAACGCTACAAGTACGCTGAGGTCACGCACACATTTTTACGCACAGAGAACAGCTATCGTCCAATGATCTGCCTCCTTTTTGAGAGTGTGACGTCATAAGCAATGGGTCTATAGATAAAACAAACCAAGAGAGTCTGGGCCCAATTTCATAAAGCTGCTTTTAAAAGCATAAAAAGTTGCTAAACACAACAAAATTATGCTTAACAAATAAGGTTATCAGCTAATTTATACCATTTCACACCAAATGTAATCCTGCTTAGTTTTGCTTAGCAGAAAAATTGTAAGCAATATTTTTCTGCTTAAGCAGCTCTATAAAATTTGGCCCTGTTCTACATCGGGACTGGAATTTTACACTGGACCAGAGGCTAAGTGATTTTACCCCCCGTCAGGTCGGTAAACTCACGACCAGACAAAATCCATCAGTCTTGTATTTTTCAATTGACCATATTTTTGACCGCATGAGGGCGCTTTCATCAGGGAATTGTCTTGGATCACAATAATACAGTTTCATCTCATTTGAATTCATGTATGTAGTTTTCTTGCATCAATGACGAAACACATAAACATAATAACAACAACAATGGAAAAGCCCAGCTTGGTTACTTGTTTTGCTTCATTTGAATTTGGTTCACATATATATACGCCCTCACGCGGTCAAAAAGTACGGCGAATTGAATTACAATTACCTCACTGTGTAATATCTAAAACCAAAAACAAATTATGTTCAAATGTTAACTTTATCAACTGAGTTATCTAGCCCTATTTTGGCAAGGGAAAAATAATAAGGTCTCTTTTCATGGTAAGAGACTTTGTACAAGCAATGTTGTTGTGTAAAGAAACAAAGCAAAAAACAAAAACAAAAACAAAACATTACTGCTTTATGCTTAAGGTTTGTTTATTTCTGAAAAAAAACAAAACCCCAAACCAAAAGTCCGTGTTTTGCGTTCGTCTTCGGAGATTATCATTTTCAGCCAGACATGTGGAAATCTTGAAAACCTACTTACGGTCAGGGAGTGATAATATTACCCGAAATATAAGCGCATTGTTTGCCCGCAGCGCTGGCTTCAGACTTCGGCGCAGTCTAAAATTTCATACAATTTCATTTGGTGCACATTCAATATTGCATGCACAGTGACATTTAATCTACATGTACATCTAGTGTTGTCGTGTAAGGATTCCTTGTCTTTCACTTGGCACGTATGAATTTAGCAACCTCAGCAAATTACGGCGATAAATTTGATATTACTTGCTGTACTTCGATAATAAAATAAGAGATGACGACAGTTTGGGGAGAAATGAGTATGGACAATTTGATAACTTCATGGTCTAGAGTTGGGTTTAGATAGTTATATTCAGCAATTTCTTTTAATAAAGGAAGGACTTTGTTCCAGATTTTCTTTTTTGACTACTTTTTCAAAGTCTTGCAAAATTTATTTCTTTTAGAAGATCACGACCAGCTTTAAACAAAATTAAAACCCCCATTAAAAGAGCATAATAATGTGCATGTTAATGGAACTGTACATCATGTAACCTTTGTTTACTAAAATGAGTGACCTTGTACATTCCAGGGCCTTTCTGGCAGGCAAGATACTACACTGGTCATATGGGAAATTTTACATTTTGTGTCATAATTTCCACATAAATCAAGAGTTATAAAAACAACAGTTGAACATGTTTTGAAATGTGCCCCCTTTCATCACATCAAAAGCTGATAAAAATCAGACAGTGCAATGTCCATGAAATGCAAGATTTTGTGTTCTTCCATTTGGGCCGTGTACAAATTGTGCCTGCAGGAAGTCCAGGATCTGTGGCTCTTTTGTAAACAAGTGATGTCACAGGTCACATGGTTTATACACCTTAGGCTACATACATAAAGCAGTTTTGAATTTTAGTACAAAATGTAGTTTTCAGTCTCCAGAATCAAGTTTTAAACCTTAGGAAACTGGAAGACAGGTTTTTTGTTCACTTATGACTTAAAAACAAAATTGCACAACTTCTCGTTGGGTCAGGGGTGAAACTTTGTACCTTATTGGTCTGAGTACCGTTAAGAACATTGAAACAACTGGTAGCAGATGAAACTGGCGCCCTACAACCCGTTCTGTGATGGTCATAGCCCTTGATGTTAGATTTCTGGGTTTGGGAGGAAGTTCTGCGTGATGACTACACTGTGCAGGGAAGGAGCCTGTTAAGTAAGGCCTCACAGCTGAATGGGTTAAGGTGCGCTTGCCTATTGCATTGGAGCAGTTTGTTCGGGTGCTACTGGGTGGACTACATGAGGGCACTTGATTGGAATGGGTGCAACCGGGCTCACTGTATGATGAATCAATATGTGAGTGGGTGCCAGTGGGCTCAGCACGCAATATGGCAGCATCCAAATGCAGATTTTTGGGTTCATCGTCCACGACGTACAATCCTGCATGTTCACAATCTAAATCCTCTTTAAAACAACAATCTTTTTCTCTACTCTCAGAGGGCGTGATCACCAGAGTCAAGTCCTTGTCTATGGGCGCGTCCCCTCCTCTGGAAGGCGTGGCTTCCTCTACTTGAAGCTCTGAGCCGAGGGTTTTCCGAGAGCTTGAGGAGGAACATGATTCTGTGGTTTCCACAGCAACCTCTTGTAGGAACTCGTTCGGTTCTGAAGAGGTTGGCATGATGGTTTAATAATCGATGAAAAGACCTGGTGGGAAAAAAATTCCGAAGAAGACAACATGAGTTTAATTGGCACTGAATATCAGACATGATTCAAATAAACTGTTTCGGTTCTGTTCAGTATACCACGCCCAATAGATGGCGTAATGTTTCTATACTTCGACACACTCTACCCCTCTGGTACAAGTACCCCTCCCCTCGTCCCCCCCCCCCAACTGAAAATCCCCTATAGAGTTAAATAATTTCATCTGGAAGGCTACTTAAAGGGAATTCCCTATGCCTAGACGAGAAGTTAGAAATGAGTAAACAATCTGCGAGCTGTAAAATGTGGTCATGATAAATCCAGATCTTTCCTGATTGTTTAACTCCATAGAATATCACAACAGTATAATTTCAGAACCAAAGTTCTAAAGATAAAGAACTAAAGTTCCCAGTTTAAATGCTTCCCTGACTTCTGATCTCTCACATCACCTACATTTTGATACAGCGTTCTCCCTTAAACGGTGGTCCGCTAGCCAGATACCAGTTAAAACACCTGAGGACCAGTCAAAGTTTACTCTAAGTGGTCCAGCTAGCTAGTTCAGTGTTGGAAAAACATCCATATTTTTGTACATGTAATTTAAAGTATGGACAAGTGAAAAATCTGATGAACTAACAAGCTAACTGGTACTGCTAGCCAGTCACTGAAAAGTTAAGGGCAAACCCTGTTGTTCTCCCCCGACCCCCGACCCCCCATTGTTGATCATCATACCCTTTGAATTTGGCGCCAGGTAGCCCTCTTCTAATCATAAACCCATTATCAATAAACGGGTTACCAATAATCAATACCCTATTCAAAGCTATTGATAAAGCTCTCTGAAATCAATAGATCTGCAAGTACAGAAGCTGTCAACATCCAAAGAGGGGCTCTAAGGTCAAATTCAGTTTTGTAATGCACTCATTTTCTAATAAATGTTGATAGAAGTTGATGTATGAAGCTTTGCATGGTGTGGAGAACAAGAAGTAACTGTAAATTGTAAACTTGCGGGTACAACCAGGTGTAAAATCTCTTTTGGACGGTCAGTGTTAGCTCTTAAAAGAGCCGTTGTGGTCGCGACGTTTCGAACAGTATACTCTTCTCGTATTCAGGAGAAGATTCAGGAGAAGACGTCATGAGTGTCACTAAGTGACGGATTTGAGTGCTGTGTAAGAAGCCACTAGTATTATTATTTAAGTCTTCAAGTCTTCTTCTGAAGACGGGCAGTGTATACTGTTCAAAACGTTGAGACTATGCCGGGAGAGATTCAAAGCTAAAAGGGCTATTTTCAGAGACAACACTCCTCCCAAAAGAGATTTTACACATGGTTGTACCTGCAAGTTTACAATTTTACTTACTTACATCTTACGTGTACATGTTAAGAAGTAATTATAAATAGTAAACTTGTGGGTACAACCATGTGTAAAATCTCTTTTGGAGGAGTGTTGGCTCTGAAAATAGCCGGTGTGGTCTCGACGTTTCGAACAGTATACTCTGCTCGTCTTCTTACATGTTGATAAAGTTCTTGTGAAAGTGGACAAAATGTTACAAGTCTTATGTGAAGTTGTGCAAGTCATCACGCACTTAGTCACTGTTACTCCGTAAACGCTCTACCGTACTTTGCTGCAATGTGAATATAGGGTCGAATGAGACAACATCAAGGAATTTTGTATGCTCTTATTGGCACAGTGTCAAGAAAACAACATGTGGAAATTTCTTAAAGCACAATAAATTCCCTCCTGGGAGGATTTTAATAAATGTCTGACTCTGTTTATGGTAACTGTTATGTTACAGTTCAAAGAAAAGAAAAAAGAAAATGCAACAACCATCAACACAACGATCACAGCGACTGCAGTTAACTACATTGAGAGTAGTGTGGTACGGTGCAATGTAGACGCCCCTAAACACTGCCAAAAACTCCAGCTATTCTGAAAACAACTTATCTAATCCCAAAGTTGTTTTTTCCTTTCATAGAAATAACAAATGTATGGCGACATGTACAGAGCTGTGTATTGAGAGAGTTACGAAAGTTAAAAATGTTATCCTATAAAAGCACATTTAATTTTAAAGGTATTATACAGGATTGGTAGAGCTGACAAACTAGTCGCAGACGGTGTTCATGTATTGTATGATCAACCATACATGAAATAACAAACATGTGAAAATTCAGACTTAATCCGTTGTGTAAGTCAGGATAAAATAGTGAAAAAACATGCACAAGTTTCAGCATGTAAACACATTGTCCTTAATCTTGGTTGTAACAAATGAAATCAGCTGTTTTTTTTAAGGTTTTCAGACAGTTTTCTTGATAATGACTTCATTTCAAATGGAAATATTTCACAGGAAAAATGGTTCTAGTATGAACTTCATAATCAATAAGCTTCAGACTAAGATTAAAAAATGATATTTGTATCCTTACCAATCCTGTATAATATCTTCAATATTTGGTACAACATGTACATGTACATTTATGTAGCCAATTTAGTTTGGACAGCTGTTACACATTGGAGCACAGAATCAACATACACCTGGTCCATACCCCCACCAACGTACCCACTCTGTATGCAGGAACAAATGCAGGTATTTTCCACAACACACAATTATCGTGCGCATACATTTAACTGTCAGTAAATGTATAGTTCACTCTGTTAAAAATACAAACTCCATTAGGCCTATGTAAGATTTGAAGATTGATCCTGAAGGACCGTACAAGCTTTGCGCGTATTCGAACATCGGGACCACAACTCATGAAGGACACAAACCCGCGCACTATAACAGGTCACTATGTGCGAATACGCGCGAGACTAGCACAGTCTATTTCCTGTGTCTGAAAATAACTAATGAGTTACATCCTATGCTATGATGTCAATCCAAATTAATGTTTAAATTATTATGACGTTATTCTATTGAGGGAAGTACGGATCTACGTGTACCAGTAGATTCGTTACACACCTACAGTTGCTGTGATTCAGTTAATGATGTTGAAAGTGAAACGGTATTCCACTAACACGAGAGAGTTTTGGGGACGCTGGGTGGCAGCAAACTTACCAGGTAAATCCGTTGTTAATGGAACTGTGCGCATGCATATGCACGATGGAAATTTACCTGGTACCTCTGCCGCCACCTAGAGTTCCGAAAGGTTCAATTAAGACCAACCTTAACAAAAATCAGCAGGTCTTGCCACTAGTCTGTCTTCCGAGTCTTACAACAATTTCAATATAAAATGTTCTCCACACAACTGAACACATTTCGTTCACAGGCTGGACACCTTTACAGAATGACATTATTTATGGACCCAAACTGCCAACCTAACTAACTGTCAAAGCTCTTTGAATCACAAGAAACACCTTCTATTCAACAGACCTCTACAGCTTCTGTGCAGACCAATCAGAATTCCTTACAGACTCAATTTCATGAATATTCATTGAGACCAATATCAATCAGACCAATTAGCTGTCACTTAGAAAATTAAAACCCCGAGTAAAAAACCCTGGACTGGTTCTTCCCATACATTCCAGATTAAATGCCAGTTTGATAAATATTCACCAGTTAGCTAAACGCACAACCAATCATTTCCTCTAAAAGATTACAACCAGTTGAATATTCAATGGCATGATCATGGTCAGAGCAAATTACCTTCATGTTACTGCTAAGACTGAAAGTTATGAATATTCAGTAGGGCCTTGACTTTAAGAACCAATCAGACTTCAATCTATGTACTGACCACAGATCTTTTTGAGGAACTGCAGCAGATGGTCATGTCCACACAGGCTAGAGGGTTTCCCTTTGTTATTGGTCAAGTGGTCAATAGTCCATTGATCTTAAGAGATGAGGATTATCTGAAGCTGTTGGAGGGCTAATCCAGATTAAGTCACGGTTGAACGTAACTAGATAACATTAACTGTGAACAGTTATAGGACTATACCTACACACATGATACTGTGATTCGGCACTTTGGAAAAACTCTCTCATAATAATAATAATATAGTCTTATATAGCACACGTATCTACCAAGAAGGTACTCAAGGCGCTTGAACAGACAAACAGTAAGTTTTTCCCGCAAGGTATGCGGGGCTACATTTTTGAAGTATGAGACCTATTCCTTTACATAGCACCATGTAATGGTTCACAAGGTGCTGTGGCGCAATATGCAGCCAATCAAACCAGGAACACCGGGGCGAACCCCTTCTCTTTACGATAAGTGCACTGGGTTCTTTTACGTGCATGACACAACACACAGGACCTACGGCTTAACGTCCCATCCGAAGGACGAAGCATGTGGTTAAGTGTCTTGCTTAAGGACACAAGTGTCACGACTGGGATTCGAACCCACACTCTGCTGATCAGAAACACCAGAGCTTGAGTTTGGTGTTCTTATCAGCTTGGCCACGACACTCCACAAATGTTGTGAAGTTGTGGTGGTTCTAAAAAATATTTTAAAAAGCTCCGGCAGATGATCAGAGCATCTTTCAATTCAATTCAATTCAATAAACATTTACTTTCACGTTGGTCGTTACAAAGACACAGGTTGAATAATATATGTCACATAACAAACAAAACAAGAACTACATATAGAAAATACAGCAATATACCACATGTTAGGAAAAAGTAAAAAAAAGTGAAGTTATGTGCTTTTATGCCTTTCCCTTTAGACATGACATTGATTGGGCAAAACAAGGACAACAACAAAACATTAACACAGACCAGAGGGCTAGATGATATATAGATTAAAATTAAAAAAACATTATTATTTTATTGTAAATTAACTTCAAAATACATGCACATTTTCTTTTTTTTTTACACATTCAACAAAGTATAAGTTTGTTTTTGTTGGTAAAACTAAAGTAGAGACTTCTTCTTGAGAGATCCAAGATTAGTGTTGTTAAAAAAACACACAGACACAATGCTTTTTTTGAGAATGAATGATGGTTGAAAATTGTGTAAAAATCACCTTTCGATCGATGACAGTACCAGTACTATATCTGAATTGACACAAAGTAAAAAGACAATTGAATTCGCTGGGAAATAGGCCCCTTTTATACCTGTACATAAATTTACCAAGATTAAGATTGTACAAATCATTGAATATAAGGACCCTTAGCTCTTGAAACAATGGCCCCGTGTGATCAAGGTATCCAGAATTACTTATTATACGGATAGCTTTCTTTTGCAAGAGAAAAAGTTTGTTATGGTGTTTAACTGTAGCGTTACCCCAAGTAAGTATAGCATAGCTGAGATAAGACAGTATGAGAGAATTATAAATTGTTAAAAGGTAGGTAAGATAAACTTCAATCTTCTCATAATACCAATATTTTTAGAAACCTTATCAGCCAAGACTTTTAAATGCTTGTTCCACGAAAGGTTTTCATCAATATATATTCCTAAGAATTTGGTGCTACTAACTTGGTTAAGAACTATGCCATTTAGAAGAATATCGGCATGTCGAATGTATTTATGTTGTCTTTGAACACGGTATCGCCAGAGCTGTGTATTGACAGAGTTGCGACAACTTGCAATTAGAAGCCATTTTGTGTCAAAAAATGCATGGGCGAACACAGGGTGCCCATTGAGATGCGCTGACCAAAGAAAAGCGGTCCCTTTATGTCAGCACTCTCTCAATACACAGCTCTGTGTGTCGCCATACATTTGTTCTTTCTATGAAAGGAAAAACAACTTTTGGGCAGAACGATAAGTTGTTTTCACAATAGCTGGAGTTTTTGGCAGTGTTTAGGGGTGTCTACATAGCACCGTACAGGGTTTGTGCCACTACTCTTAATGTAGTTAACTGCAGTCACTGTGATCATTGTGTTGATGGTTGTTGCATTTTCTCTTTCTTTTCTTTGAAGATGGATTTTGTAGTCTATGAACTCGTCTTCAAATGCATAATTTATCCTTAATTCATGTAAATCAAACTTAGTATTGTAATTTTTAATTTCTTTCTTGTGCTTTTAAGTTATTGCAAAAGGAACAACCCTACACTAAAATGGACAGGTTCCAACATTAACAGCTATTGAGGTTGCGCAATATCGCATCCCCCACCCCCCCTCAGGGATAAACTATTGCCTGATCGAGATCTGGATTTTCTTTTTGAAGAAGGCTATGACCGATTTTTGGCCGACTTGACCCCAAACATTTAGATTTTAGGTATTGCACGAAACATTTATCTGCCAATGGTAAGTAGTAAATTAAAACTAAAAATGAATTATTTTCGGGATCCCGACATTATCTCTCATCCATCATTCATGTACAAAATTGTTTGCATGTTGCATGGAATTTGTGCATTGTCTGTTGCAGTCAGTTCAGCTTGACATCTGGATTCAACCAGCTTGAAAAACAAAATAAAGATCGCAACTCGCGACACCCTTTTCTTTTCTACCAATGCGTTACACAGGCACATGATTAATATGCAAATTAGGTCTGTAGGCCTATGTCGAGCATTGTGTGTGCAATGGACCATTTCACCTTAAACGTCACAGTCTTTTAAGGACACGATTAAGTAGATAAAGGTCTAAAGATAAAGACACTTCCTGTTGGCAGATAAAAAGCCAAACTTTTCCCAAAGTTAACTTCCCATTTTCACACATCCTTAAAGAAGCAGTTGTTTTAAATACTCAGTTTTATCATAATCCTTGACCAGTTAAGGACACAGGATAGCTCCAGTTGACTTTTCAAAGCTCTGATTAAAACGTGATTCACGATCGTTCGTTGACAAGGTTTGATCAGACAATGACTTTTGTTGTACATCACCAAAGGATGTTTACCACGGCAGTCCTTGTTCAAATAAAGTCAAATTCGGTCAGGGTGTCTACACACAATCCTTGAGCTGAACTGAAAGATTTGCAAACCTACGTTCAAATAAATTTCCTCTGAAAACCCTTCATGAGTTCTTGTAACACAAAAGGATACATCACTTTTTGGTCACAGGAATACTACTCAGAGCCTGCCGAGTAAAATAAAATCTAAGGTGGGTCACAAACATTTCTTCTAACCACTAAAACATGAACTATACAAACAAACTTGAAACGCTAATCTCGCAAACCAACAAACTACAGAGATTGCTCTTAACTTTTTCAGTGACTGGCCAGAAAAAAAGTGAAAATTAAAATAAAACCAACAAAAAAAAATTAAATAAAAACATGTAGGCCTAAATAAATTTTAAACAAATAAATAAATACAAAGAACAAAGCCACATTATAATTTTCCCTTTTGATTTCATGGTTGTTTTCCAACAAAACGTCAATTATTTACATTGTAATTTAAACGTAGACGTTAAAAAGGGAGTCAATTTCGCTCTCGTTGTTTTCCACGCTCCAAGTTGCAAATGTTTTATATTTCCACATAGTTATTTCAAGTTATGAATTTGTAAATTTAATCGTCGTTTGTTTTCATTCATTGTTTTACTTATTAATTTCTCTTTGATTATTTTATTCTTGTACTTCACTGTGAGTGTGTTTATTTGATGAGTATGTTGAATTAACGAAGCTGTATAGCTTCAACGCAATAGAAAAAATATAGTAAATAAATAAAAACAAATAAGTAAGTGAATAATATAAATTGCTCCTTTAAAAAAGGTGCATGTAATTTGTTGGTGTGTTTTTTCTTCACTGTTCAGTGTATGTGTATGTTGAATGGTATTGAAGTTATCAAAATAAATGGAGTTGTATAACTTGAATGGAGAGAAAATAAATTACATAAAATAAACACATAAAATGATTTATATTTACAAACAAATAAATATAATTAAATAAATAAACAAATTGGAAAAAAAAAATCTGATAGAAAAAAAGGAGAAAAAGAAAGAAAAAAGATAAACTATAAATAAATACATAAAAATATAATCAAATAAATAAATAAATAAATAAACAATCAATCAATCAATCGATCAATTAATTATCAATCAATCAATCAAACAATTCAAAGATTATTTATGAATGGGTTTTGTTTAAAATCTGTCAAAAATGCACACTGTACTGACCGACTGACGACTGAGTTAGGGTGCACTTGAATTTGCCAGCTTTATAATTTCTTGTTTTACTACCATGGAAAACTAATTCAACTGAAGCATTCCTACAGTCATCTCAGTGGCTTTTATATTGTCTGGATGTAGCTTCCCAAGGACAAGGTTGTTATTGTTGTTGTTTTTCTGATGTTGTTTACCAGGTACTTGACACATGTTATGTAAACATGTGAAGAAACCTTACATATGAAGACATACTAGCAGCCAGGGGAGATGTTGTGTACTTTATAGCTCATTGTTTGAATACTGCATGTACATCTATTGTGTTATAGCGGACAAGAAAGAGATGACCCTGGCTATTGTTACCATCACTGAATCCATAATCTTAGAGAGGGTGGGACAACGAGTCTGTCTGTGGGGGGGGGGGGTTCTTTATCATGTTAATTACCAAGGTCAAGAAGAAGGCCAGAATACTACTGGGGGGGGGGGGGATACGACAGGCCTTCAAATACCCATTCAAACGCTGGACCTATTTTTGTAGTCTAAAGGCCTTTTCACAATACAAACTGCTACAGGCTTGCAAACACTACTTGGTATTAAACTTGCCCAGTGGGCTACTAAAAACTGCACAACCTACTTGTTTAAAATGTTCATTTCTTCCTTTTCAAATGTGAATAATAAATTTTAAAAGCGCAGGTTTGGAATGTTATCTTTGAGAGGGCAAGGCCATTTTCATTTTGCAAAGGGCACTTCCATTGGTAAATCTTAAAGTCTATAGGAAACTTTTGAAGGGGCACCAAGGCCAAGACCAGGGCAACAGAGGTCATGGCCTGCGTGTAATTCCAGGCCTGAAAATGTGCTAATTTGTTTTTGAGTGAGTAAAGAAACTTCATTTGACTATTAAACTGGTTGTGACACATCAGAAAGACACATTTATGACAATATACATGTTAAAAGGCACTGAACACGTTTGGAAATTGTCAAAGACCAGTGTTCTCACTTGGTGTATCCCAACATATGCATAAAATAACAAGCCTGTGAAAATTTGGGCTCAATTGGTCATCGAAGTTGCAAGAAAATGATGAAAGAAAAAACACCCTTGTTGTACAAATTTGTGTGCTTTCAGATAGGAATAAAAACTTTTTGCAAGAAGTTTTTATTATTTTAGTGTACGTGTACGATACCTTTAAGTGCAAGGCCTGTATGTGCACAACAAAAGGAAGAAATATTTTTGTTTGTACAAATATTTCTCTTGCAGTAAAAGTGCTGAGCTGTGTGAGAACTCTGAGGTGTAGTGGATACTTTCCCGGATTCAAACCCTGGGGAATGATGCATTCTTCTGAGTATCTGGTTTTAAAAACCTCTGGGCATCTCTAAGAACTGAAGGAAACGCAAGACCTTGATAACGATTTCGTCAAATCAATAAACAATCCATAGACTTGTGACAGGTACAGTCTCTGATTCAGGTTTGAATAACATAGAAAATGGGGGGTATTTCGAAGGCGACTATTTGTGTTGACGTACAGCGATGACGTCATGACGTCTGATTAACCCTCCGTCTGATTGGCCGTTTGAAACCATACAAAATCCGTTCCTCGCACTTGCTGGTAGCTTTGTGCACACTCTTATAGCTTTATCATTGGATTAAGTGTACACAACCATGCACGATCAGTGAAGCGTGAGAATGACATACAAAACAGGGATTTCATGAAACTTCGTAAAATATGCCACCGGTGTGTCTGACCTGGTTCCTCCTATCAGGGTGTTTGAGCGTGAAACCAGGCTTTCTGCTTGTTCTCACCCAAACCCTCTAGCTTTGCGGATATGTAGAACAAAGAGCCATTCCAAAAGCTATTTCTCACGTACTGCATTTCTTTGGAACTCCTTGTCTGGTGCATGTTTCCCTCCATCCTACAATCTGGACTGTTTTTAAGAGGATTGCCAATTCCTACTTTCAGCTTCCCTGAGTTATTTTCATCTTGAATTGTTTTCATTGTAGCCCCTTACCAAGAGTGGCTTTAAGCCTTGTTTGGGGCGAACTTGGGGCTCCACAATCTACCACAAAATAAGAGGGTTAAGACACTTCTAAACATCTCAGAGGTCGTCAGACCTTGATAAGTAAGAATCATTATTAAGAATCCATGGAATTATGAAAGGTATCGGAGTGGTGCACTCAAGAGAGAGAGGGTGACGTAAACTACAAACATAGTGTTCTATGAATCTTGAAGGCCACTATTTGTGTTTACGTATGGCGATGACGTCATGAACATCTGATTAAGGGAGCCCTTTATATCTCAGAGGCCATCGGAGGAAACCAGGCAAGGCCTTGATCAAAAGGAGAAAGAATCAATACAGAATCTATAGAATGGAATTAAACAGTGGCTGGCTGGTGCCTCCAGGGATGGGTAGCATTCGTGAAACAACACTCTAGGAAAGAATGTTTAAACAACTTGGAAAGCTTGAAGAAACAAACGTCCGCGTTGAATCAGGCGATGTTATAAACCAAGTTGTCCGCATCTCCCAGAGGTTGAAAGAAAGGCAAGAAAGACAACTTGGTTCAGGCAAACAGAATGGCTTGAGAGTTGTTCTAAGAAGAGATTTCATAAGGACAGTGTTCCGTATTGGTAGGAAGGTTATTAATTGTGCATTTTTTTGTATCTTCGGCTCAATGGTAAGGATCAAGGAATTAGGAAATGGTAAGGATCAAGGAATTAGGAAATGGTAAGGATCAAGGAATCAGGGAATGGTAAGGATCAAGGAATCAGGGAATGGTAAGGATCAAGGATCAGGGAATGGTAAGGATCAAGGAATCAGGGAATGGTAAGGATCAAGGAATCAGGGAATGGTAAGGATCAAGGAATCAGGGAATGGTAAGGATCAAGGAATTAGGGAATGGTAAGGATCAAGGAATTAGGAAATGGTAAGGATCAAGGAATTAGGAAATGGTAAGGATCAAGGAATCAGGGAATGGTAAGGATCAAGGAATCAGGGAATGGTAAGGATCAAGGATCAGGGAATGGTAAGGATCAAGGAATCAGGGAATGGTAAGGATCAAGGAATCAGGGAATGGTAAGGATCAAGGAATCAGGAAATGGTAAGGATCAAGGAATCAGGGAATGGTAAGGATCAAGGAATCAGGGAATGGTAAGGATCAAGGAATCAGGGAATGGTAAGGATCAAGGAATCAGGGAATGGTAAGGATCAAGGAATTAGGAAATGGTAAGGATCAAGGAATCAGGGAATGGTAAGGATCAAGGAATCAGGGAATGGTAAGGATCAAGGAATCAGGGAATGGTAAGGATCAAGGAATTAGGAAATGGTAAGGAATGTTTTTAAAAAGGCCACAAATCCATTCAACTTTGAAAGGTGGTAGAGCTGTTTACAAGTACCATGCTTACATAAACACCATGCCTACTGTTAAACTGAGACACTAAATTTGCAAAGAACTAATTTACAAGTTGGTTCTCATAAAGACAAAGGACCAGGGACCAATTATATAGAGCTGCTTAAGCACAAAAATTAGCTATGCACAACAAAATTAGGCTTAACATCAAAAAGGTAACCAGCTAAAATACCATCTCACATGTAGCATCTGTGACTGGTATCCTGCTTATTGTTGCTTAGCAGAAATGTTTTAAGCAACATTTTCTACTTAAAATAAAAGCAGCTCTACGAAATTTGGCCCAGTCCTACTAATAATACACAGAGCACATGAAGGCCATGGCCTCTGTTGCCCTAGTCTTGGCATTGGTGCCCCTTTAAAAGTTTTCCATATAAATATAGCCATTTTGAGCTACAGTGGACATAGCACAATTAGGTTTGGGTATATTTGTCTGTATTCACCAAAATGACTAGAATAAGTAAATGTCGTCTCGTTACTGAATCTCAATTTCTTGATTTGTGTAAATCATATAATCATACACGTTAAACCAATGTTTGTATGAGAGAGATTGGCTGTTGCCTGCTTGGCGTTTGTATCCCTTAGTGGGAGCTTTGCTGAGTTCCCTTGTTGGGAAGATCATCTAAACAAACAAAACACACAAACAAACAAACAAACCAAACAAACAAAACCGACAAACAAATCAAACATTGCACTCCTATAGTGTCCATCATACCTCGAAAAGGCTAATAGACTTTAAAAAATTCCAGAGGAAAGTGGCCTTGCCCTCTCAAAGATAAAATTCCTGATCTGATAAGAATGTTTCTCTAAATTTGTTTTTTTATGGTAAGTGTAATCATAGGAATGGTTTATTAATGCATTGTACATGTTTTAGTTTATATGTCTATGAACATTTGGTTTCTAAGTGCATTCTAATTTTTTAAAGCATTATTTCATTCATTTCATAAAGGTTTTGTTCTTAACTTTTTCAGTGACTAGCGGGATCAGTGAGCTTGTCATTTCACTAGTCCACAAGCTTTTTCACAAGTCCATATAACGGTTGTATGGCTTCTGACTGGTGCCTCGAACAAAGATATTGACTAAATAGGGAGACTGCCAACATAGGGCTAGATAGCTCAGTTGGTAGAGTGCTGGCACGTTAATCCAGAGGTCGTTGGTTCAAATCCCACTCTAGTAAGTTTTTCTTTGTTCAACCCAAACTTAAAGTCTATGTTTCGTATGAAAGAGGGATGCTTGTCAACACTGAACTAGCCAGCCGGACCACTTGGAGAGAACTTTGGCTGGTCCTCAGGTGTTTCTACTGGCATTTGGCCGGCAGACCACTGTTAAGGGAGAACGATGTCATTTTATTTTATTGTTACTTGGGTACAGTTGGCCTTTATCTCTTCTACTATAATGGCCAAGTATTTTAACCTTCGGTCTCAACATAAGCCATTTCAAATAAATCTGACTTACACAGTCTATTAAAGGCACTGAACACGTTTGGTAATTGTCAAAGACCAGTGTTCTCACTTGGTGTTTCCCAACAGATGCATAAAATAACAAGCCCGTGAAAATTTGGGCTCAATTGGTCATCGAAGTTGCAAGAAAATGATGAAAGAAAAAACACCCTTGTTGTACAATTGTGTGCTTCAGATAGAAAGAAAAACTTCTTGCAAGAAGTTTTTATTATTTTAGTGAGAAATTACCTCTTTCTCAAAACTACGTTACTTCAGAGGGAGTCGTTTCCTACAATGTTTTATACTATCAACAGCTCTCCGTTGCTTGTTACCAAGTAAGTTTTTATGCTAATATTTGTTTTGAGTCATTACCAAACGTGTACGATATCTTTAACAGTAACACCTGTCATGCCTGTTTAGGCCTACCAAAAAAACGCAAACTGTAACAAAAGTTGTAAAGATGTGACTTACCCTGATTCCTGATTCTGTGAAACTCGACTCTCTGTGTGAAGAACTCTTCCAGAGATGCTGTTTCGTTAGTCATCACTCCTCATCGGTCCTTTGTTCTGGGCTTCTTTGTTTAGTTTGGCCATTGTTTGATCATTAGGCCCCTATCTAAATTTGACTGTGTGTTTTCTTTAAGGATCATGTCTAGATTCAATTACTTTAAGAGTATTTATCTCCAGATGGGGTATTTCCTATCTCAGGGAAGTGAGTTTAATCAAATTACCAAACAAAATGAGGTGTAATTTGAGGGTTCATGTTGCAACCAATGTCTTGTTGTCTGCAGGGCCCAATTTCATAGAGCTGCTTAAACACAAAAAGTAGTGGGTAAGCACAAAACAAAATGCTTTTACCAGATTAAGGCCACCAGCCACAATCACATCTCACATGTACTGTCTTTGACTGGTGTCCTGCTTATTTTTGCTAAGCATAAATCTGTCAATCAATATTTTCGGGGCCCAATCACACACAGCTTCTAAAAGAACAAAAAGTAACTAAGCACAACACATTTTTACTTACCAGAATATGCTTACCAGCCACGATATCATTTCACATGTGCCATTTATGACTGGTTTCCTGAGATTTTTGCTTAGCAGAAAATTGTTTATAGCAATATCGTCTTCTTAAGCAGGTCTATGAAAATATGCAGCTTCACCTTGGCCCAATTTTTATAGAGCTTTGATTTTAAAGCAGAACAATATTGCTTAACAATTTTCTGTTAAGCAACAATGAGCAGGGTACCAGTCTCAAATGTTGTGATATGGTATGTTGGCTGGAAACCTTATTCTGGTAAGCATAAATTATTTTCTTGTGCTTAGCCACTTTGTAAGTGCTTGAAGGTAGGGTTGGTTTCTGTCAAATGTGACTAAAATCATCCATTCAAATCACAAAGTAAAAACAGGCTGGAGAAGTTTTTTGAAAACCAAACATCACAGTCATACAGTGGATACATATTGTAAATATCCGCAATTAATCGCAACTAAAGCTTTACAAGTTTTACTTACATAGTGTCCCTTAAAGGTAGGGTTGGTTTTTGTCCAATGTGACCCAAATCATCAATAAAAATCACAAAGTAAAAACTGGCTGCAAGAGATTTTTGAAAGCCAGACATGTATCACATTCACAGTTACCAGGTGGATATCCAAGTGTAAAACATATTGTAAATCTCTGCAATTAATTGTAACCAACGCTTTACAAGTTTTACTTACATAGTGTCCCTACAACATGTTCAGCATCAACCCAATTGGACAACTTTTACGCCAACCCTTGACGACAATGTACTCGTAGAATGTTACAGTATGCGTCATCGTTTTGCTATTTCTAGCCAAGTTTACAGAAGTTAACTGCTTTGAACCAACTTTGATGACGTGACTGTACAAAACTGTGGAACAAATTTTCCTACAGAACCAAACAGAATAGCTGCCGTTCGTTTTCACCCTAATCTTTTTTCTATACAATTTCAAGGTCGCTAGCATGACAATAACATCCCTTAAAGGGAAATTACTCCACTAATGACCATAACAACTTATCTGGTGAGAAGCACTGCAGCTGATAATGTAACATTTTGAAAAACGATTCCCTTCTAAAGAATGTGGTTTCAGAGAAAGGGATTCTGCATGAATTGTTTCTCAGAATGTATTCCAATTATGGATTATTCTTCCTGCGTGGACATAACCGCTCCAGATTTCCAGTGATATCTCAAAAATGCTACCACATTTTGAAATGAAGTTTTCACATGTTAGTTTTATTGTAGGCCTATAACATGGATTAAAATAATCGAATGGTTCCAAAAACCAAAGGTATACTTTTCCTTTAAAAGGCAATAATTCAATGTAATTTAAGTTTATGGAATCCCAGGGGCTCAAATTGTACACTTGACTCACATGCCCAAGGCCAGTGATTCTATCTCCGGCCAGTAAACTCATGACTTAACAAGGCAGCTGGCCTTGTGTTTTTCAATAAATTAAACAAAGAAACCCCTCGCCTGTAATATCTTGTTGTTAGGCCTACATGTATTAATAACAAAAAGAAACATGGTGTTCAAATGGTGACTTTGAGTCTGGTACTGGCAAATATATTTCAATTCTGTTTTGAGTATCACAATATAGTGACCTATAATTTTGAGTTAAGCCCTGAATCTACCTTGATGTTATTGTATTGCTCCAGCTGTGCATGATATTTGGTGAAACCCCAAATTTCCTGGTGGTAGGGTACACCATTGTACCGTATCACCATCATATATTTTTCTATAGCAGTGTTCTCCAACATGTTAAATACGCTTGGCCCACCACCACGTTTTCTATGGTACTTGCCACATTTAAAGGCACTAACACGTTTGGTAATTACTCAAAATATATATTAGCATAAAAGCTGACTTGGTAACGAGCAATCAGAGAGCTGTTGACAGTATAAAACATTGTGAGAAACGACTCCCTCTGAAGTAACGTAGTTTTTGAGAAAGAGGCTATTTCTCACTTAAATAATAAAAGACTTCTTGCAAGAAGCCTTTTATTTCTATCTGAAAGCACACAAATGTGTACAACAAGGGTGTTTTTTCTGTCATCATTTTCTTGCAACTTCGATGACCAATTGAGCCCAAATTTTCACAGGCTTGTTATTTTATGCATAGTTGGGATACACCAAGTGAGAACACTGGTCTTTGACAATTACCAAACGTGTTCAGTACCTTTAAGAATTCGCCACCAAGGTTTAAAATCCGTCTGCCACGTTTTTGTCCCCACTATTTTTTGAAGTTCTTGCATTTCAGAGTTCAAATGCAATCTTTAAAACCTTACTCAGCAAAGAAGTCAGGAGGTAGGGGGCCATCAGGAATTTCCTCAGAGTGCATCACAATGAACATCACAATCAAAAAAGTTCCTGGCCCTTAGGCGGGCCCGGAACCCTCGCCGTAAAGGCTTCGTGCTTCACACTTGCATCTACATGTAGGTCTCCCCAGCGCCAACCTTTGATTTTCAAAGTTGGAGAACACTAGCCAAAAATGTCTTGCCCTTTCAAGAATGAAGCATTCAGACCTGCTGAGTGTACTCAATTGAAAACACATAACTTTGACATAGGCCTACTTTGTTAGTGTGAGGAAGGATCTGACGAACAAATAATAGGCCTACTACATGTAGATTGTAGAGTTGGTAGACATGTATCCCTATAGACTGTGCAAGTCTCACGCGTGTCGGAATGAGAAAACACGTCAAACAAAGAACATTTTTTTCTCCGAAATCAAATTTTGTTTTAAATTATATTCAATGATAAAATCTGAACAACAAATATACTCATTACATGTTGAGTGTGATCCAATTCCGTCCCTCCATGAGGGATGGAAATCAATAGACAAATGCCTTTCCCTAGTGAATATAGCAGATTCAAACTGAATTGAACCTTTATGTTTACTTGCTAATGATGTTAATACACATTCTCAAATTTTTCTTTAGCGAAATTCACTTTAAGATTTTAAGCAGGGGTCATTTTTTATGCGTGAGGGACGGACATCAATAGAATTGATGAACACTACCATTCTATACAATTTCAAATATTTTATTGAAACTTGAAAAATGTCATCAAGTCGGTTACACTCAGGAAAGTGGAGGGAGCTCTTCAAAAATGTGTGATAGACGGACAAAATATCCTGTGAGGGACGGACACATTGAGACTAATTTATAAAATCAACAATATTTATGAAGTTTATCTTTGAGCATAATTTTTGAAATTTACATGTGTAAATAATATGACTTGAGAAAAAAAAGGGTAAAAACGGGTTTGTTTGAGATGTATGACCCCTTTTTTTAAGTGAGGGACGGACGTGAGGGACAGACGTGAGGGACGGACAAGTGCTTATAACCATCACATTACATGCTGAACTGCATATTGTCATAAAACATGTTCAACATTTCATGAAAATAATTGAAATCAATTGGGATATAATCTTTATCCTCTAAGTAACAAGATTATAGCAAAATAAATAATAAATTTGATAAATTTGAGATGTAAGACCCTGTTATAATCTGTTTTCTGGGTAATGTGAGGCTCACTTTTAAAAAGTGAAATTACTAGGACCCACAACGTATCAGTGACTTGTGATATTCATTTCTGGAAAGTTGATGTATTCTGTCAATAGATAGGGTACTTCTTTAAAAAAAAAAACGAGTTGAGTAACTTGGAAAAAGAAGAAGTTTTATTTGGTTCGTGAGAGACGGACAAAATTACACCATTTTGGGTTTCAAGACCCCTGTTGTTAAAATGACATTGAATAAGAATATCATAAAATATTAAAAGGGTTTATAAATACTTTCAATGTGTAAAAAATGTGGAAACCATCAAGGGTGCATAGTTAACTTTTCACGTTCAAAAGTTAATTATATTTTATGTTCCTTTTGTCCATCCCTCACGCTGGAAAAACGTAAATGCGATTTCGACGACACGTTTTGCCTAACCAAATTCTTTTTAAAAACAATTTCTTTTAGTTTAATAAAATATGGACCTTTCTCTGCTATTTGAAGTACTGTTTTGATTAATTTGAGAAATTCTCAAATTTTCATCAAATATTTACCAGTTTTGGATCACGCTCTGTTTATAAAATCAGCTTTAGTTTTTATGATAAATACACAAATAATGTGTTAATTATTATTGAAGCAAAAATTAAAACTCTGGGACAAGGATGCTTATTTGATCTTAACTTTTCAGAAATCACTTACGTGGATTCGCGATGGTCACACTGGCATAAAATTAATGCTTGACGCAGTTTATAGAGGACACTGACGCCTCAACAACCATAGACTTCCATGAAAAGGCTTCGCGTTATAATTACAGCATCTGGCGAATTATCATCGCGCATCCAAAACAAGCATATATATATATACATAAGTTTTGTGATCGGAGGTCAACTAGAAGCTGAGGTCAAGTTTAATTCTCAGGTTTTCTTTGTTACATTGTTGAATTGATTTTACTTTCCTATTTTTTATCACTAAGTATAACATTCCCAACTACATCTTTCATGGTCATAAACCACATTAAACTAAAATAATTGACAAAACAAAATCTTGCCCACCTAAATCTCCATATGACGCCTATGGTTGGGACCACGATGGTCCCGGAAGTTCAAGTATGCGCGAGACTTGCACAGTCTATTAGGATCGGTCTCCGTTGCACAGTATGCAACAAAGTTGCCGTACAATGGTAACATAGGCCTACCATACGTCTGCGCTTTGAACACCCAGCAGGGTGGATATGTGCGCAATACAAGTCTTTATTCTTCTTATTATTATGTAGGCATACAACGAGCAAAGAGAGTGCAACAGTAAAGTCTTCCAACACTTTTCTACATTATAAATTTCAACATTTTTTTCTATTATCAGTACTCAGCATCTACCTGATGTAGGCCAAACATTTTTGTTGCTCATGTGTGGTGCAGTGAAATCTGCAGAGTGTGCTGTACCCCCAAAAAACTACAAACTGTGCAAAGTAAAACACTTGGAGCAGTGATTAGAAGTATGCTCCAACCAGCAACTGTTCCCCTACTAGCCCCAGACTAAATGAACACTCAATTAGTTGTGAACCATCTACGACTATCTGGGCACCAATTTCAAAGAGCTGCTTAAGCACAAAAAGTAGCTTACATAGCATCAACAAAATTATGCTTACCAGAATAAGGTTACCAGCCAAACAACCATGTCACATGTACAATTTGTGACTGGTATCCTGCTCATTTCTGCTTAGCAGACAATTGTTTGAAGCAATATTTTCTGCTTTTAAAGCAGCTTATGAAATTGGGCCCAGGAGGATTAGGCCTAACCCTTTCAGCCCCAATAGTGACTTTAGTCAACAGTAAACTAGTCGACAGTGCACTAGGCCTATAGACCCAAGCTGCATGATGTCACACTCTCAAAAAGGAGGCAGATCATTGGACGATAGTTGTTCTCTATGCGTAAAAACGTGCGCGTGACCTCAGCGTACTTTCGAGTTATGCAAGGGGGATCTATTGATTTCTATTAAGACCCCTTGCACAACGCGAAATGCGCCTCCGAACAATGAGCGTCATTTTGGGTGTCAACTCTCTTCTGTGCATGTTTGTATACGATTTTGACACCCAAAATGGACAATTGGACAATTGGACTATACCCTGCTTTTAAAGCCCAATGGTGACTTTAGTCGACCAAGATAACACAAACAAAAGCACCAAGCCTGCGCACAAAGGCCAAATTGTTAACAAGCTGTAGATTTGTCAATGTTTATTAATCTTCCATACCCAAGCTTATTGTTGGAAAGAGAAAGAAGTCGGAAAGAGAAAGAAGACCGGATCTGTCTAATGATGGTTTATAATAAAACAAGATTTTTATCATAATGCAATCCCTTCAAACTGGATTGAAATGCCAAACAACTACAGAGCGCCATACCAAAAAGTGTTTGGGTTCTCAGAACACAGCAAACAAAGACCAAGAACTTGAACATTTGTAGGCCTTTTGGTCGATTTCAATGTTTTTTTGATTACGTCATTTAGGCCGTCGTCATTCAATTACGTAATTTTGTACAAGAATCCTCTAAAATGGAATATTCATCCATGGTAATAATACTTCAATTGATCTTTTTTCAGTTCACTTTATTTCAACTCAATCAATTGACATACACAAGCTTTGAAAAAGCTTTTTTCGTGTGAGAATGTGTGCTTCATGCAATGTGGGCAAACTGGGGCGCTGTATAAAAACAAAAAAAGTCAAAATACTGGGTCTAAATACTAGGTCTGAGGGCACCAGGATTTTTTTTTCCATCAGAAGAGTTCGGTAAAGAAGATCAAGTGCTTCATGCTTTTGAAACACTTTTGGCACCAGCGTTTTTTAATGTCAGAAGAATTTGGTAACGAGAGAGTAAGGTTATCGACTAAAATGTAAACAGAACATTATTGGAAAGGTAAACATTAGATGCTGTAGTGTATCCGACTGTCAATTTTTTGCTTATAAAACACGACCAAAAACCTCACCTAATTTGGATGGATCGAATACTAATCTTGGTCATAATGAGTGGAAAAGTGGCAGTCAAAACTTAAAAACATTGAATAGGCCTATTTTTTTTTAATGGACCACAGATTGTCACAACAGCGTCAGCCAAACACAATGGTGGCTGAGAGTAGTGAGTGATTTTTTTTTTTGTTGTTGATATTTTTAAAGGAAAATGATTCACCCATTCATTCTAAAAAGACAAAGTGCTTCAAAATCTGACATTTGAAATTGAAGAAGCGGAATGATACAAACACTGGACATGCTAGATGTATGAATGATGACGTCAAAGCCCTAAAAGTTCCATATACGTCAGACGGGCAGATTAATTGTCTCATCAAATGTCACTGAAAAGTTAATTATCACTTTTCTTTTCACAAAATTAACAAAAGAAATTTACTCACCATTTTGTACAGTTGTACGCCATCAAAAGCAGCACTAGAGATGAAACGCAGTCGTCCAAACTAGCCTCTAAACCTCCATGGAAATCTGTTTCCGTGTCGCAGCCATGCTTCCTCGGTACTTGAACTCAAATACCTCTCGAATCTCGCTTTTTATTTACCCATGGTGACCGAAACGGATGATTTTGCTTTTTCCTTTCACCTTTATTGACGGTCAATTTAAGGTCAACATTGTTGTTTTCTCGTTTTTCCCCCTGGTCATAAACTGACAATAGATGGCGCTCTTTCACTTCTCACCCAACAGTACAGAGAATCGTTTGTTGATTCTCTTCTGTCACTTGTCATTCTATTCCATAAGCCGTGTTTTTATGTGGTGATTTCATCTCTCTATCTCCTTTTTAGTCTTCTTCTATTTCTCCTGCCAGTCCTTGGTTGTCTTGTGAGTCTCTTGCTCCGTCTGTGCCATGCCTTCTTGCTAAGTGCCCACAAAGAGCTAAGATTGACCTTAACTACAAATCACTCCAATATTTCTAAGCAAAGTGATGTCACAATACAAATCACTACGGACTGACAATGGAATTTTAATGCTTTGTGAAATCGGCCCCTTCATCTTCATTTGATGTCCTTATCTTCTATATGTTGACTACGTACCTTAATGAAACATTTGCAATTCTCTTTTAGCGTCATCTTTTTTTGTTATCAATTATTTTTAGCGTTCCATCTCTCCCTTGTAGTTGCCACAGTCTCTGCCCCATTAGGACACACCGATTCTGATCCGTCTTCTCAAATTGTATTCCTGTCCGGCTATCCAAAACATCTTCATCCTCCCTTAAATTTCAAGGAGTACTTCAACTCTTTCGTGATGTCTTCCATTTTCAGCGTTTGGACAAGAAATTTTGTAGTTGTCAAATTCTCTATATCACAGTATCCGTGCCCGCTGCTAAAACCAACCATTTGCCAATATCAAGAAGTTAAAATTATTACTTTCATCGAAAATAAATATGAAAGCTAACATGAAGATGACACTTATGAATCCCTACATTACCCGAATCATACTTCATAAACTACTGCAAGTCACATTGTGTAGCGAGGTACGACAATAATTGAGACTGCACAAGTGGCTCGTGGCTCGGTGTTATACCGCCCTCAACCTTAGCATGGCAATGTTGACGTCATACCTTTCTATTGTTGATGAACAAACCGCGCTGCTGGTTGGCATGGACGGCCTAATGTTAGCAAAACATTGAATCGTGTTATTGTGAACAAATTCAACATTTCTGCAAACTTTCAAAATTTTTAAAACAAAATCCTATGATTGGTTGCTTTGTTTCAACAAATTCGGCACTATTTTTTAAAAATGCGTACATTGTTACAAACTGTGGCTAGCCCCTATCTGTTTTTGGTTTGCATTTATGGCTTCCAATAGTTCTCCAACCTTGGTTGGCAAAAACCTCGGGATGTGACGTTGCAATAGAAAGGTTTGTACTCATTGTAAAAACAATACATGGGCGAAGGACAAGATCAACACAAGTAGGCCTAGCTGCATGCGCTGGAAGCTTTCTGCGAGTCAGTATTTTCTGATCATCAAATTTAAGACCACAAAACCAATGTTAGGAGATGTGCCTCCTTCATTCATATACAAAGTTGATCAAGATCTTACACTGCAGTCAATGGAAGATTTTATGTTGTCTTCCACACTGAGCCATGTGTACAAATTGTGCCAGCAGGAAGTCCAGGCTCTGTGCTGCTCTTTTGTGTAAAAACGAAAGTGATGTCATGATCGAGTATTGCATGGTCACAGAGAACCATGCCGGAACATCCGACAAGAGAAAGGGGCTTTTCCGCGTTTTTCTGGCATTGTTGGCTGACTATATACGAACCCATGTGACAGCCTGGGAAATTTATTTGCGAAGCAAAGTGCATGGCCAGCAACAAGCAACACCTCTCGGGGAGTAGGGCCCAATTTCATAGAGCTTCAATTTGCTTAAAGGCACTGTACACGTTTGGTATACTCAAAATATATATTAGCATAAAAACTGACTTGGTAACAAGCAACGGAGACTGTTGATAGTATAAAACATTGTAGGAAACGACTCCCTCTGAAGTAGCGTAGTTTTCGAGAAACAGGTAATTTCTCAATAAAATAATAAAAACTTCTTGCAAGAAGTTTTTATTCCTATCTGAAAGCAAACAAATTTGTACAACAAGGGTGTTTTTTCTTTCATCATTTTCTTGCAACTTCGATGACCAATTGAGCCCAAATTTTCACATGCTTGTTATTTTATGGATATGTTGGGATATAGTGAGAACACTGGTCTTTGACAATTTCCAAACGTGTTCAGTGCCTTTAAAGTGCGCGGTTTTGTTTACTTCACACATAACAAGCAACTTCCGTGGGAATCTCAATGTTCTCCAAATTGTTCGAATAAGTACGAGTCATGCACGGATCCTTGCTGAGGAAGATTGATGTTCTCTTTTACAATTACTCTTATTAAAGATATCACCTTTCATAAAGTACTATCATCTCACTGACGCATCGCTGATGTACCACTGGTTTTTGCATTAGTAACTCCATCCATATTCTAGTTTTCAATTATTATTATTATTATTACATATTTCTGGTAATGAAACTGAGGAGTCCTCAAAAATACCTTGCACTGTAATCTGTAGGCCTGAAGTTGTAGGAGGAAAGCCGAGGGTAAATCCACTGGCAAAACCCAGGTAGGGATTGAAACCCTTATCCACATGCGAAAGTCTAGTCTGAGGCGGGGATCGAACCGGGAACCACAGGCTGAGATGAAAAGTTAGGAGCGTCCATGCCCGAAATGGGGGGGGGGGGTGTATCCCCGAATGTTCCCATGCTTTAACACACTATTTTCCACCTAAAATTCTATAAAGAATTCCTGAGATTCCAAGCACACAATGAAGACACAATTAAAGGGCGGGGGGTTACCACCATGCCCCCATACCGACCACCAAAATGTGGGAGCGCATTTTACAATAACTTATCAATGTACTTTACATTAGTGCCCTGGTCATTGGGCCAATAACATTCCTGTAATCTTTCTCAGCTCTTGGGTAGGATACAGCCCCGGCTGCCATGGCGCTCCGAGGGCTTTTTTCAAACACAATATCAACCTCTATCTACCCTTGCAGGTACCCATTAATAGGGCCTACCCCTGATAGGTGATTAGTAAAGAATCTTGCTCCAAGGACACGAAGTCACTGACCGGGATTCGAACCCACACCCAGATGACTTAAACCACCAGAACTTGAGTCAGTTTGCACAAGGCTATGACACGCTAAGTAGGTCGTGTCTGGCTACGGATATGGCTATCGGCTGGATCACCACATCATGATGCATTGAAGTATAGCACGTCCTTAGCAACACCTATAGCAACAGTCGTAGCCGTATAGCAGTAGCCGGCAATTCGGATACGGCCGTAGCGCAAGATACCACTAAACCCAAACCGGTCACCCGGCAAACAGAAAAACATCGTTCAAATAATGGTTTGTGTTTTATTCGGGATTTTGTTATTGCAATTGTTATGTTTAATTTGATTTTGCAAATAAAGAGTTGAGCGGTTTTAGGAAAAAAATTCTCCCACGTGGCAAAGTTAAAAAATTATAATATAAGGTGGTCGGGTTGGCGTATAGTGGTATCTTTCCTCGCCTTCCACCTCTAGGACCCCGGTTCGAATCACGCCGGGGGCACTACGTGGATTGGGTTTTCAGTCCCTACCTGATTGCGTGGGTTTTCCCTGGAATAAAACTCTGGGGGTTTTCTTCCCACATCTAAAACTGAAACTTCCTTCCTTGTCTTCTCTCTATGGGGTTCTTGGATAGTACAGTGATTAAGTTCGCTTTTCTAAGAGTCTTTGGCTTCACGACTAGAATAAATGAAAATGAAATGTAGGTTTTCGAGGCCAATTTCAACAAAAATCCAATCTAGTTAACACCACGCTCATTTCATTTCAAAAGGAATGCCCCGTTGCATCAGCATTCAACAGTCAAAATGAGTAATTCACTTTCAACTGTTTAACATTCGTTGGTCAAATAATATCATTATAGATGACAAAGATCATGCAATATTCACAAAAATTCAACAGCAAGAGGCTGGTTAACCATTCAAACTTCATCAATAATGTAAATAGGTTGTAGAAATACCACCGACGAATGGTGAAAATGTAGTCTCGAATATTTACAAATGAACTGGAATGACTGAAACGAACCTTAATGAGAAGAACGAAATCATGTGTGCACGAAAACAAAGTTGAATTCAATACTGGCTAAAAATAGACCCTAGTTTGAATGAATTATAGACAAACATTGTGTGATTTGAATGTTAATGAAACTAAATGAATTTTCGCTGAAATTGACCGGGAAAACCTATAAGTAAGCAAGATATATTTAAACTCTCCAGTTCAGTTGTTCAATTATAATAATAAATTATACCTATAGAGAACAACAAAAACTGGAGCTACTCCTCAATAATATTATACACGCACTTTATAAGTCCATTTCTTAATCATCAGCCTACGCAGCAATTCGTGATTCGTTTACAAGCAAAATAGTAACTATGCCCCAGTTTTCGCGGTGACCGTATTATTTTCAAACCGTGCTGTTAGTATGTTTTCATTACGGCATTGGGAGGATCAGAAAAAAAGAAGAAGAAGAAAAGGAAGAAGAGAGAGGGAAAAAAGAAGAGGAAAAAAAGAGCAGAAAAAAGCAAAGCAAAAAGCTCTGCTCTACGATTTTTTTTAACCCGCTGAGGAAAATATCAATAATGTAAACTTGGTCTTCGGTGTACCTTATTATTCCAAGTAGACCGGTAATTTAGCGGTAATTTGGCTCATATGGACGGGGGGCACACCGCCCGGCGTGCTCGTCGTACAAATGTCACAAATTTGATCGACGGGGAAAAAGATGACTGCTGGAAATCTCCCGTTCATTATTGATAAAACAACATCCCTAATCTATAGTTCGGAGACGTACTATATGACTCATGATTAATTATCAGCCGCCATTCGTCTTTGTTCCCTGTTAGCGAGAGTATGTGCACATGTACAAGCTTGTAAGAGTAACCCGACTATTTTTGTCTGCAAACCTCGCTTTCAAAATGTAATTGATTTTCTTGTTAGACAATGGAGATATTGCTTCCAATTATGAAAACCATCTGTCAGATATGCGTTCTTTGGAAAGATCAAAACTGCAACATACTCTGGTTTGGAGATTTGAAACATCATGAATAGGGCAAAGGGTGTTGTGTGTGTTTTTTTTTAAATGGATTTAAAGGAGTTACGTGTCAGATACAATGATAAGGCGCACTGCTTCGTTCAGTAAAAAATGATTCATTTTATTCAGTTCGTTTTTCAAATAATGCGTCTTTGCTACTGAAAAACAACGGTAGGACAGAGACCGGCGACGCTGCAACATTATTTCACTCATTCGTGGTCTGAAGAGCTATCACAATCTAAACAAAACAGACATTTTCACACACGGTTGGCAACAAGAAATGAAAGCCTTGCCTACAAATTGAAGTAGTTTTTTTTTTGTGTTGAGAGTTGAGAACGAACTCGAAAAGACTCGAGCTTTTGACCGCGTCGCCGGTTTAATTTTCGTCCATTTTCTTTGCATTCATTAATAATGCAAGACAATTATCTCAAGTTCGGCTGCCCAGACGAGCCTTTGGATGACTCGGGCCAAAAAACGATGATGGCCTGTCATGGAAACAAACCAAAATATCAAAAGGGCTTCACATGTCACATCTCCACTCGGTTTTAATTTGTGATCCACACAAAGAGGCGCCCTAAAGTAAATCCTCAGCATGCAGGATGCGTCGACCCCAAACCGCTCTTTACATCGCCTGCAGAAACGACCCGACCCCGCGTGGCACGTCAGCCGTTTTTGAAACGAACCGGTTGCCAGGGCGAGTGTCAAATTTGGCGGGAAGACTGTTAAAAAGTTGCTCGCGAAGTAGTGTGGCCAGGGAAATAGAGAGCGTCATGTGTTTACTGTGACATTGTGTATATCAAGTTACAATATAAAAGTAAGTCTACACGGGGTGAGCGATCGGGAACCAATGGGCGGGAAAATTTCTTATCATTGAGCTGGTAAACACCGATTTAGTGTCCCCGGTCTTTACATTAAAGTCATGCACCCATTCTGGGTGAAGTATACGACTGATGCATGTGCTGTATACAACTTGTAACTTCGCGGTCTTGTTGTTGGAAAGCAGGTAAAAGTGAGCCGAAAGGCGGCCATTGCCAAAAGGTAAAAGTAAAAACAACCTTGTACGGCAGCGGTAACATTCCTGCTGCATTAGTTGATACTAAAGTCATCAACAGCTGCAGGTCAACAGCATCGATCTTAAAGCCATGGAGCAACAGCAACCGTCCCAGCAACGGTCAGACATTGCAGAAGCAGCATCAACCGTCCAAAGTAGTAGCAGCAACAGTACCAACAGATCAACACAGCAGTAACAGCACAGTTTAGCAGCCTCAACGTCCAACAAAGCTATAACAACGAACAACAGATGTATAACATCATTAGTGGTAGCAATGGCCTGCAGTGTCAACAGCAGCAGAAATAACAAGCTGAAGGAACTGTATTTCAACACCTGGAGCAGCAGAAACTTTAACAGCAGCAGAGAGAGGTTACACCATTTATTTTGTGAACAATAGAATAGGTAGCACTTTATAGCAGAATTTAACAAAATAAATATGCATCGGGGAAAAAGAATACTATTTTTGTTTTACCCATCATTGTGAGTAAAGCACTACACTTAGTACTTTCCCGAGTCTTGTGGAAAATTTGCGGTACCAGCGGTATACTGTAATTTACAGAATGTGGGTTCGAATTCTGGCCTGGTCAGTCGCAACACGTGTGTCCTTGAGCAAAGCACTTTATCATAATTGCTTCTCTCCTCCCAGGAGTACAAATGGATACCGGCGAGAGCTGGGGAGTAACGTGCGATGGACTGGCATCCTGTCCAGGAGGAATAGAAATATTCTCAGTCGTTAAATGCCAATGAAACCATATACAAACTGGCCTATGGATGATGTGCCATATTGGCTTGGGACAGACTTTATTTTACTTTACCAGCGGCATATAGGATTCGAGCTTGCCTCAAGCTACCGGAAAAGCCCACTGGAGGTGGTGTGACTGTATGACATCAGCTCTATGGCAAAGGTCTTGGGTTCGAATCCCATCCGCGTAATTATGGATTTTTCCCACAGGACTCGGGAAAGTACTCAGTATACAATGTTTAAAGGCACTGAACACGTTTGGTAATTGTCAAAGACCAGTGTTCTCAATTGGTGTATCCCAACATATGCATAAAATAACAAGCCTGTATAAAACATTGTGAGAAACGACTCCCTCTGAAGTAACGTAGTTTTTGAGAAAGAGGTAATTTTTCACTAAAATAATAAAATAATTGCAAGAAGCTTTTTATTCCTATCTGAAAGCACACAAATTTGTACAACAAGGGTGGGTGTTTTTTCTTTCAACATTTTCTTGCAACTTCGATGACCAATTGAGCCCAAATTTTCACAGGCTTGTTATTTTATGCATATGTTGGGACACATCAAGTGAGAACACTGGTCTTTGACAATTACCAAACGTGTTCAGTGCCTTTAAACAAAGATCATTCAAATTCATTAGATCGCAAAGATAATTCAATTTCGTACGCTGACAACAAGAGGCTGGTCAACCATTCAATTTCATCAATTTTAAATAGCTAATACAAATTTAACTGAAGAATGGTAAAAAATTATTCTTGAATGCCTATGAAATAGAACGACTGAAACGAACCTGAATGAGAAGAGCGAAATCATGTGTGCACCAAAAACGAGTGCTGTAGCTAAAAAGAAACCCTAGTTTTTATTGGATTTTTAAGGAAACTATGCGTGAATTTGAATGCGTTTTAATACTTTTTTGCTGAAATTGACCGGGAAAACCTTTAACAAATAAATACATTGTCCCTCAATTAGATTTGAAATTAGATTTTAAATTACATACGCAACTCTTGTATGAAAAAACATCCCTAGAATTTACGAAACCGGATGAAAAAAAAGAGTTCCGTTGAAAATACATAATTCCAAACATGGAGCTGTCGTCGGGTCATCCAACCATCGGAAAAAAACAGAGGCGGGGTGACTCACGTAGATTATCTGCCATGCTGCAAACTTTGTGTCAATTTATCAAGAGACGATATGTTGCTTCACTGTTTCCCCCCGGTCATCAAAACTGACGAGTTGTTTGACATTGTTGAATCCGTCCGAAACGGAGTCTACTCTTTGTTCACATTGACCGGAATTACACAGTAAAGCAGAAGTTGCGTTGCCGTGGCAACGTCACGGTCTCGAAGATGAGGGTGTTTTGACTTAGACATCACCTAAAGGAGAATGGGGAGGGGGGGACCTTACTCCTCTTGTCTTCCCCCTGGCTTGTATGGGATAGATTACGAGGATTGTGATGCGATGTGAAAGGTAATGTTCCGCCAATCGAGGGTCGGCAACAAAAACTCTAATTCCGGGTCCTTGTTGATGGATCGAAAATGATGTATTATATGTAGTGTGTTTGTTTGATTTATTTCACCCGATTCTGAATATTGAGGTCAACCTTCCAATATAATTATAGAGTCCCTTCGAATATTCACACAATCTCACATTCAAGTGTTTAAAAGGTAGGGTCCTAGATTGGTTTTTGTCAACGTGATGCTGATTTATAGAAAGAAATTATCGAGAAAGATACAATATAATTCACCTGGGATGGTTGCTTCAGCTGAACAGTGTCTACTTAGTGCAAAAACAACAAAACTGTTGAGGTAGTTTTTTACCAGGAACGTCGAATCCATCCACGAGGTGACAGCGGGTACCAACCGCATCCCTGGCCGCAGCAATCACAAACGGACACCACGGTAATTTGAATCTCCATAAAGTCGCCTTTAGGCGATCTTTTGAGATTCAAAATGGTCGACATACTTTTATTGACTTTTATTCAACGGGGGCACTTCATACCAAATAATTTTGAAAACGTTCGGTACGAGACTTCAAACAGACAGTGCTTTAACTGGATGCGAGGCTTAAGTCACGGTTTCAAAAACGCCCCTTACGTCAAATCTTGTTTTGAATGTTGCTATCGTTGGTCTCACAACATACACAGGATGGATTATACACTTCTATTGTATAGAACAAAATCTATTTGATGTTCACATTACTTCTATTGTGTAAAAATAAACGAATATGTATATAGTGTCCCAATCGGACCCACACTGCAAAAACTAGGGGTGTCAAAATTTACACATAGGGTACTAAAATAACACTAATTTCTGCCAGGTCCTTTCGCATGCAGCAGTTGGTTGCCTCTAGGTTGCCTGTAAAAAATTGCACTGTGGGACGATGCCTTTCACACCACACACGGCTTACCACCGATCCGAAAGACAAACCATTTATGCTTAAATAAGAACACAAATGCCAAGACCAGGACCCGAACCCACACTCTGACAACACCAGAAAATGAGTCAAGTGCACGAGACCGCACGGCCAAAACACTCAATTACCCAGTGTTGTAGTCAAGTACTTTTAGTCGAGTATCAAGTACTGCCGAGCACTCGGATGGCCGAGTAGTACTCGGGTATACGAGTTCTTTTGCCATCGAGTATGAGTAAAGGTGTCCTAGTACCGAGTGTTCTGATATCCGAGTACCGAGTCCAACAGCTGAGTACTATAAAGTACCCGGATCTCCGAGTACGAGTACAAGTAAAAAATACTGCAAAATGAGGTATAACAACATTTATTGTTTATATGTTGACGACTAATTTCTAGACGATAAATATCTTTTATGCATTAATACATCATAGACAATTTCAATTTTACTTTTTTTCCTCTATTCCCTTGCATTAACGCACGTATAGGAAAGCGGAAAGGAAAGTTGTTTTTTGACAACGAATACTTAAAATCGGAGTCCAAGTACATTATCATTCGGGTATCGAGTAGGCCTACATGACTTAGTACAGATTATTTTTCAGTCGAGTATCGAGCATGGAGTACCATCAAATACGAGTACCATTAAAACGGTACTCGAGTAGTACTCGAGTACGAGTACCAAGTACGAGTACCATCAAAATGGTACTCGAGTAGTACTCGAGTACAAGTACCAAGTACGAGTACCATCAAAATGGTACTCGAGTAGTACTCGTGTACGAGTACCAAGTACGAGTACCATCAAAACGGTACTCGAGTAGTACTCGAGTACGAGTACCAAGTACGAGTACCATCAAAACGGTACTCGAGTAGTACTCGAGTACGAGTACCAATTACGAGTACCATCAAAACGGTACTCGAGTAGTACTCGAGTACGAGTACCAAGTACGAGTACCATCAAAATGGTACTCGAGTAGTACTCGTACGAGTACCATCAAAATGGTACTCGAGTAGTACTCGAGTACGAGTACCAAGTACGAGTACCATCAAAATGGTACTCGAGTAGTACTCGAGTACGAGTACCAAGTACGAGTACCATCAAAATGGTACTCGAGTAGTACTCGAGTACGAGTACCAAGTACGAGTACCATCAAAACGGTACTCGAGTAGTACTCGAGTTGCTGGTGAGTTGTTCCTTTTCTTTTTCAAATATTTTAAAACGGACTCAGATAAAAACAGTTGTACGGGCTGTCTCTTCTCATTATTTAAATGAATTATTAAACACAAACAACTTCATGCTAATCGGTCGAGACCTTTGTTCATGGTCATCTTATTTATCTTTCCTCTTATTGATAACCAAGCGGAAATTGCATGGTACCGGTAGTAGTCTGAACCTTTGATGCAAAATGAGAATAGTTATTCATCATTGCAAGCGAGTTCCCTAAGCTAAGTGCCAGAATCTGCGCAAGAAGAGTCAAGTTTGCAGGGCACTGCTATCGTCACACTGAACTTCCAGTCAGCAAGCTTGTGCTTTGGGACCCAAAGCAAGGTCGAGCCAAAAGAGGTTGCGGTCACCTGACCTATGTGGACATACTAGGCAGGGACACTGGCTTTGTAACAACAGATAAAATATCTACATGAATGACGGACAGGAAGATGTTGGCACATTTCTCTCTTGACACCATTGGCCGAGGACACCACTCGACATAGAAGAAGTCAACTTGCATGAACGGTGGCGGTTATAAATAAATGTCCGTCTGATCGCAGATAAATCTTGTTGATCAACTTTTCTCACTGAAAAGAAATAAAGTGGCATAGAGATGAAAAGAACAAACAGTAAAACAAATTACAGAAATGTCTTCAAATTGGTAGATCACACTTTCGTACCTATGCTCTTCTCTGATTTTGTACGATAAGACAACAAATTGTGATTGCACCCATGATGTATTTTTTGAGAGCGCCCAGATTGAGTTAATTTATGATTTTACGCGGTAACCGAAGACAACGTAATATGGTCAATACGTACAGCCCGATTTTAGAACGGTCTTTATTACAACGAGTTGCTTAGCAGTAAAAGTGTTGCTATGGACAACACAGGCATTTTGTTGATTTATTTCTAATATTTCTTTGTTTTCCTACTGCTGCCATGGCATTCGATTACGCCACAATTCCCACGTTTGTCACGCCGGTGAAGTTTGTAACGTTCAGTCGATTACCTCTTCACTTTGTGCGATCAAATCTCTGCACATGTGTCATTTAAGTGGGTTAGTTCTGTCAGAGACATATTTCAAAAGCACTTATAGAATATGACCTCATAATAGTTCAATGTTTTTAGGAGTACAGTGGAGTGTAAAACGCTGCAAATTGGCGCCGTATTTCACAGCACTGGCCGATCCTTCTCCATCCAAACGTGGCGTAGCTAAGAGCTCCACTTTGTGAAGCATGCATTGCATAACGAGGCCTCCTATTGGCTATCCAGTCCCAGCGTTTCAAATTGTAAATACAAGTGACTTTCGATATTTGGCTCTTGTATGATCTGTTGATTTAAAGTCACCTACCGTTTAATTCCGACATCATCTCCAGTAATGCAATCTAAAAATAAACAACGAAGCTTGTCCACATATGTTTGCTTCAAATGTTTACACAGAGACGGAATGCCCTCGCCTAAATTAAATCAAATGGCCTCTTAATGAAATATCGGCACCACATCGCATGGCGAAGACAGACCGTATTTTCGGGGCATCATCCATATCACAGTTGTTTTAACTTCTGCTAACCAGATTACATGGCCTAATTCACCGCCCCAACGTCTGTACCCCGACTCGAACGCACATTTCGGCACAGTGCGCGGACAGATGTTTCCCGTGCCATGACGTCACTCCATTTCGGCGGGAAACTGTTTTAGCACCGCGTGTTGTCGTCTGCTGGCAGTCGTTCGGACTGGGATTGGTAAATGAATGTTGTTGTATGCCTACAGTGCGTAAATCTCAATATTGTTTGGGAGAGAAACAACTGCCGCAAAGGATCATGGTTCATACAAATGCAAAATTCATCTGCACTCTACAAACCACAAGTTAATGAAATTTAATTCTAGTTCAACCACGTCATTAACCAATAATTAGTATTTGACAATCCAGTTTTAAACGTTCTTCGTCAGAAAGCCTACATTATTATGAATTTTATAATTTGACAAAACCATCTAGTGAAGCATTTCCAAGAAGAAAAAAAAGTTCAACCGAAACTCATTATTTCAGTTAAGGCCGTTTTCGAAACCATGGGTTATAGGCTTGGGCTCAGGCTTAGGCACCCGTATCGAAAGTCTTTGTTTGCAAAATGACTTAAGGAGCCCTAGCCAGAGCCCAAGCCAGAGCCCTAAGCCCAAGCCGTGGATTCGAAAAGGGCCATACACTCGAAAACATTCGTGCTCAAATCTTGGTGCTCTTTATCATATTATTGTTCTTCATGTTTTCGAAAAGGGCCATACACTCGAAAACATTCATGCTCAAATCTTGGTGTTCTTTATCATATTGTTCTTCATGTAATATTGTTCAATGTTAGAAACCAATAACACAATATACACTGCAAAAACTGGGGTGTTTAAATTGACACCACGGGTGTTGTCATAGACACAAAAAATTAACAACATAGGGTGTTGAAATAACACAAATTTCGGCACAAACTATTACATTAGTGTTATGTTAACACCCTAGGTGTTAATTTTATTCTCTCTTGGGAATCTATAATGTGACACCATGGTGTCAATTTTAACACCACAGTTCTTGCAGTGTAAAATCATTTGTATATAGGCCTTTTGATCGAAACCTGATTGCTAATGTCCACAAGCTGGTTGACTAAAGTTTCCTTTTTTTAAACGAATATTATTCCTCTGGAAAACCAGAGGATTGGAAATGAAATTACTCATTCTCCTAAAATACCTTTAACATTGTTTAGCTTTGGTTACGGCTATGGATTAATTGACAATAATAAAACATCTACAGCCAGATGCGGTCATCTAACCGTAGCCACAGTCAAAAATACCCATCCAGACACTGCCTTTATTGTCAGTAATACAGATTTTCCTGGCCAATTTCAGCCAAAATTTCATCAATTTAACACCCGGCTCATTCAAGTTCGTTTGAAAATGAATGCAAAGATCATTTAATTTCGCAAAAGCCAACAGCAAGAGGCAGGCCAGCCAATCCATTTCGTCCAGTGTTAATAGGTAGTAGAAATTCAAACTCAGAATTGTGGAAAAAATGCAGTCTTGAATGTCTGTAAATAAAATAGAATGACTGAAACGAACCTGTGTATGAGCGGAACGAAATCATGTGTTCACGAAAACGGAATTGAATTCTATAGTACCGGTAGCTTTAAAGAAACCCTCGTTTTTAATGACTTAAGGAAACATACGTATAAATTTAAATTAATGAAACTGAATTAAATTGTGCTGAAATTGACCGGAGAAAACCTATCGTATATCAATTTTATTATAATTCAAGGATGTGGAATTTATCACGGAGAAGATCGGGGTAGAAAGTTGAGTCATCGCCGAAGCGGACATCGCTGTCTAAACAATTGCCAGAGTAACTATTATCTGCAGCGTCCATTTTCATCACTGTGTTTATTGTAACAAACGCACGTATCGATGACGCAACTTCAGGCCAATAGGGCCCCGGACATTTTTTACTGGTCATTAAAGAAAAGAAAAACAGAGAAAAAAGAAGAAGACAAAACAAAAAAAGCGCCACGAACCTTTGATGACAAACCGAGGTAAATTAGCTAGAACATCACACCTTCATGCCTTCCTTTTTTAGACGGTGTGGCCTGCATCTCGATAAGACAGATTTATGATAGTTACTTCATCTAGATATATGACAAACAATTATTTCCGGATACAAAACGGAAATTGATGTCACGCGCTCCCGAAAAAAAACAAAACCCCTCTCTCCCTATAAGTTTGATGTATGGGACACCGAGTAATGAGGTATGGAAAAAATACGGTTGATCAATCAAATAATGGTCGTGTGTACCATACGCCAAGTTTCCAAGTTCTCCATTCTTTGCTTGCATTGTGCAGTCAGGCGTTTTGTTGGTTTGAAGTCGAATACCGATAGTGAATAGATTATATATCTGTGACGTCACATGTTTATTCGATGTCAGATTTCTTAAAAGCTTTATGTTCAAGTAAAAAAAAAAAAAAAATTACAGTCTGCAAATCAAATCACGTTCTCTGTATACAGAAAATATATTTTCGAATGCATTTGGAGTGACTTTATTTATATTTAGGTGCGATCGGATAACATAATATCAGATTTTAGGCTTTTTGTTTTGAGGACAGAAAAAGGAAACTACGAATGCTCGTGATTGTAATAAAAGGGTACTTTAATGTAGTTCTTCGACATGCTCTCGTTAACTTCGTCGTGTGCCCTGTAGCCTTTACGACGAAATGGTGAGTACTGATTTTACCCAAAACGGATCAGACGATTTTTTTGCCGTTCAGCTTAGCATGTGATCAAGTTGATTTGAGAATGAAAAAACATTAAGCTGGTTACGCCACTAATAAAATTATTTTATAATGACGTCAGGTGAAACCGTAAGGTTACGAAAAACTCAATTTGTTAACAGTTGAAACTGTTTCTTGAAGAACATTCAGCCGTGCTAATGGAAACGTCGAGTTTGACACAATAAGAGCGTCACTTGCCTTACAGCAATGTATGTAAATTTAGTAAGGTCAACAGCGAACAACATCCTCATTTTTGAAATAAACACTGGCTATCGAAAGGAGAGGCATTTTGGTTTATTCTCAGCGCGAAGTAATTATCGCCAGTAGATTACAGTGTGTTATTTACATCTGATGAGATACTGCATTTTGCTTTCGCGATCCTTGTTTTCGAAAATTTTCTCTAAGCCAATCTATATTGTGCGATGAAGCGTTTGAACCAAAGTTTATAGGTTTTCCTATTTGTACACTACGGACTAAAACACATTGTTAGAACATCTTTTACGTGAACTTAAAGACAGGGTCATAGATTGGTTTTTGTCAACGTAATGCTGATTTATTGGCAGGATCATAAAGAAAGATACAATAAAAGTCACATGTGACAGTTTCAGCTGAATACAGTGTAGGTCTATACTTGATGAGAAAACAGCAAAATACCCAAACTGTCTTGGTATTTTCACAAGAGCGTAGAATCCATCCACGTTTAGAGAGGTGACAGCAGGTACACAACCGCATCTATGGCCGCAGAATCCGCGAACGGACACCAACCCTCAGAAATCTGAGAAACGATTCAAGCATGATTTGTTTCTCAAATTCAAATGTTTTTTTGTATATTGATTTCTAATCAACGGGGGAATTTCAGATAAATAATTTTGCAGGGTACTAACTAACATTACCATCTTTAAAACAAGTAAGCTTTCGGATAGAAATTACACAATATTGTTTTCGGGGTCATAACCAATCTATGACCCTACCTTTAAAGGCATCGTACACGTTTGGTAATGACTCAAAATATATATTAGCATAAAAACTTACTTGGTAACGAGCAACAGAGAGCTGTTGATAGTATAAAACATTGTGAGAAACGACTCCCTCTGAAGTAACGTAGTTTTTGAGAAAAGGTAATTTATCACTGAAATAATAAAACAATTCTTGCAAGAAGTTTTTATTCCTATCTGAAAGCACACACATTGTACAACAAGGGTGTTTTTTCTTTCATCATTTTCTTGCAACTTCGATGACCAATTGAGCCCAAATTTTCACAGGCTTGTTATTGTATGCATATGTTGGGATACACCAAATGTGAACACTGGTCTTTGACAATTACCAAACGTATTCAGTGCCTTTAACGTCACCCTTGCAGAAAGAAAAGTCCAACATACCGAAACTTGCGAACATTTCCTTCGTGCAAGAGTCACTCTCATCCGTAAAAAAAAAATGTTCTTCATCGTGGTCGCCAAAGGCAACGGAGCTGTGAGAGCGAAGGGTAATTGAGATTTGAAAGGTAATTGATTTTTTTGTTGTCGTCGCGCAGAAGTACAGCTTAAAATTTACCTCTGCCTTGTTTATTCCCAAACTGACGCCTACTCACAATTCCCGCCCACAGCACGATTTCTGCAGGCTGAACTATTGAATAGATGTGACATTAGTTCAGAAACCGATGGAACAAATAGTCATCATATTTCAACCAAAGTCAGTTTTTTCTTACAAGGGTTTAACCAAAACTGTATTATTGTTACACTGCAAAAACTGGGGTGTTAAAATTGACACCATGGGTTTTGTCAAAATATCGAAACAAAACAAGAACAAAAATTTACAACATAGGGTTTTAAAATGAAACTAATTTCTGCCAAAACAATTACATTGGTGTTATTTTAATACCATTTGATGTTAATGTTGATTCTCTCTTCGGTATCTATGTGACAGCACCCGTGGTGTCAATTTTAACAACCTAGTTTTTGCAGTGTAGGACGGTGTTAAAATAAAACTAATTTCTGTCAGCACAATTACATTGGTGTTATTTTAACACCCTTTGATGTTAATTTTGATTACCCGGTTTTTTCAGTGTATATAGTGGTTTCTTTATAGTTAAAACTTGCATAGCCTGAAAACGCATAAAAGAGGCTTACAAGCAGATACAAACTGTTACTTAAAGGGAAAGGTTCCAGCTAAACGTAAACGTTGTAACACCCGTAAGTGATTGATACTTTGGTGTTTGTGCTTAGCAAATTTTGTCCAAGTTAGCAAGAGTGACGTATATAGCATGCAGAGGTGGTGTTTACACAAAATTAAGGTTTAAGGGCGCACACACGTTTGCTTATACGTGTGCATACTCGCTATACTTATCAAGAACATTTTTAACAACTAAACTAAATATTTACTAAGGTACAATGTGAACATAATTAATAGCAATTGGCACAGTGTGTATTTGTTTCAGTATTCATTTAATTAATGTTTATCCAAAGACGAGTGGTCTCCTTTCGTCCATACTTCGAAAGGAAAACGAAAGAAAACTCTTTAAGGCAATAAATAAAATGAAACTGCAACCTTGAAGACATTCATTTTGTCCCCGTTTTTTGCTTGGTGTCATCCCTCCCATTGTTTCTTCGTTTTTGTTGTTGGAATCTCAGGAATTCTTTTGATGATTATGATATCCGAGAACCGAGTTCAACAGCCAAGTACCAAGTACTTGGATCTCCAAGTACGAGTACGAATACTTTATAAAACAAAAATGAGGTATACAAACATTTACTGTTTTTTGTTGTTGAATAATTTCTAGACAACAACGTATATATGCTTGTTATGATAAATAAACATGTGAATACATCAAAGACAACTTCAATTTCGCTTTATTTCTCTATTCCTTGCATTAAAAGGTAGGGTCAAAGATTGGTTTCAGACAACATAATGCTAATATTTAGGTAAAATTATCAAGAAAGATACAATCAAAGTCACCCGTAAAAGTTTCAGTTGAATACAGTGCCTACTTGTTGGAACCAACCGCATCTCTGGCTGCAGCATTCACAAACGGGCACCACGGAAAATCCGAATCTCCAAAAGTCGCCTATATAGGCGATCTTTTGAGATTCAAATTTGTCGAAACACTTGCATTGATTTTCTAACTTCAGACGAACTAATTTCGCAAGAAGCTTACTACCATTTTCTATATATAACAGGTAGGCTTTCGGATGAAAATTACACAATTTTTTCGGGTTCATTACCAAAGTATGAACCTACTATAGGGAAGTGGTATTTTGATTTTGACCAAGAGTACCTTAAAGGCACTGAACACGTTTGGTAATTGTCAAAGACCAGTCTTCTCACTTGGTGTATCTCAACATGTGCATAAAATAACAAACCTGTGAAAATTTGAGCTCAATTGGTCGTCGAAGTTGCGAGATAATAATGCAAGAAAAAACACCCTTGTCACACGAAGTTGTGTGCTTTCAGATGCTTGATTTCGAGACCTCAAAATCTAATTCCGAGGTCTCGAAATCAAATTCGTGGAAAATTACTTCTTTCTCGAAAACTACGTTACTTCAGAGGGAGCCGTTTCTCACAATGTTTTATACTATCAACAGCTCCCCATTACTCGTTACCAAGTAAGGTTTTATGCCAATAATTATTTTGAGTAATTGCCAATAGGTTCCACTGCCTTTAAGTCGGCGTCCGAGATCATTTTCAGAAAAGTATGGAGTGCATAACTTCGAGTACATATTAGGTCGTATCCGAATTGGCGACTACAGCTACGGCTACGGCTGTTGCTAAGGGTGTTGCTAAGGACGTCCTATTCTTCAACGCACGATGACGCGGAAATCTAGCCGTAGCCGTAGCTGTAGCTGCCAGTTCAGACACGGCCTTATTTTTCAGTCGAGTATCGAGTATGGACTTCGAGTGCGAGTATTTTGTTACTCGGGACGAGTAGGCCTACGAGTACTACAACACAGGTACCGAATGGCACGTTCACAACGCACAGCGCCTTTTCATTTAAAAACCTATCACTTACATTGCAATGTGGCCTTAGTTTATGCATAATGCATGACCAAGTTTCATAACAACAGTTTTTATTAAATTACGGCATCCAGAAACCGGTAATTGTTACTTTATCCTCACTTTAAATACACGGACAACTTGTAGACGGATATCAGAAACTGACCGGTAACAGCCAACGCATATAATTTTCTCTTTAATGTGACTTGAGGGTGACTCCGATGTCAGAACGGTGTGATTTTTACCGCGTTTAGCTGGCCAGCCGCCGGGGGATTCGCGCCCACAGCCCCGATCACCTGGCTCGAAATTGCCGCCTGCTCAGCTCTTCTGACGGAATTATGACCCGACCGATCACCCGAGCAATCCCGTCTCCGTGTCCGGCGGCAACACCTGCAAAGTTTCGACCTAAGACAAGTGGCGGAAGTGCTGGAAATGTGCTCGAAATTTCCCGTCTGGGAATTCGTTTTTTTCTTGTTTGAAGCTCAATTCGCCAGCTGGTATGATGAAATGAACTTAATTTATTTTTGATACACTCATTTTTTGAGCGGGTTTTCACAATAGAACAGAAATCTTCATGTCCCATACACCAGATGCCTTCAAGTATTGTTACCGTATTGCATTACCTAGGTTAGATGATCGCTTGAGAAAGCTTATACAAAACCAGCGCCCTCACTGTGGTAGGCAAATTCTGTCATGTTTTTACGCTTATGGCAGGCATCACAGTCTCCATCATCATCGTCATCACCAGGCTGTATTTATCCCCTGTTGAATGAAGCCCTCCTCCAGCTATTTCCATTCTCTTCTGTCACTTGTCAATCTACTCCATGTTGCTGTGTGGTGATTTCATCTCCCCATGCCCTGGTCTGTCCTCCTCAGTCTTACACTTATACTACAATCCGAAACTGTAATGTGGCGTGTCGTGGCCGAGCGGTTAAGAGCACCGGACTCAAGCTCTGGTGTTTCTGATCAGCGTGGATTCGAGTCCCGGTCGTGACGCTTGTGTCCAAGATACTTCACCCACAGTTGCTTTGTCCCTCGGATGTGGCGTTCAGCCGTAAGTTTCGTGTCAAAGAACCCAGAACCCTTATCGTGGAAGAGTATAGGGGTTTCTGGTTCACATAACAAGCACCCTAGTTTACATGTTTCCTCAGGCTTGCGGGCTATAGAGAATCATTAAGTTTATATATGAGGCATCCTTGGTTTCATTACCAGAAACATATAATAATATGATAATACTGTAAAAAGATTGAAATACTTTTAAAACACAATAGTTTTCTTCCAATAAAGAGGTGGTTAGCTGTGTCTCGTGAACTATTTTGTGCCTGACATAAACCGTTTCTATAGCTGGAAAGCAATTGACATTAAACCATTGAAATGAATGTCTAAAAACCAATAACCAACTAACTTTACTGTCATAATTATATGATAAGTTATTGGCAGGCATATTGCGCTCTGCTCATGGGGAGGTATGTTTAAATAATTTTCGGTCAAGCAATTCACGCCACTGGCTGTTTGAGAACAATGTTCAAATTATCAGTAAACATTTTCTCATTTTGTTTCCGTATACCACATTCAAAGTTCCAAATCTCACTTTAAAATAAAGTGTCGCTAGATTTACTTCAAGGTTCAAAATGTCATCTAATTTTTCGCTACTTCAGGCTCCAAAGCTGGCACACGCTTGTGTGTAATTTTACACAAAATCACTCGTGTCATCGTTCAAAAGCATTTTTTAACTTATATAATAGAAGCTTATAATTCTGAGAACACCTCGAGTCTTTTGAAGAATGACTTTGTAAAAGCCAAGTTCAATTATTAAACCTTTCTGCAACAATGGTTAAAGAAATGCTAGCTCAATGCATCTCCTATGGGCTTCCCCGATTGGTGGAGAAAACAGGTGTAATGGGCGTGGCTTACAGTGGAATGACGTCACACTTGACGTCACGCTACAGCGCACTAGTTGGGTTTTGGGTAAATTTGTATACACCGCAAACCGAACAGTGCATGCACTCCGCCATATCTGAAAACGGCTAATTAAACCGCTGTAGCTCGCAAGCCTGAGGAAACCTGTAAACAAGGGTGCTTGCTATGTGAACCATAAAACACCGGGGTTAACCCCTACTTTTCCACAATGAAGGTGTTATGGGTTCTTTTATGTGCACTACCAATCCTAGTACACGGGACCTACGGAAGGACAAAGCTCAATGACACAAGTGCCACGACTGGGACTCGAACCCACACTCTGCTGATCAGAAACACCAGAGCTTGAGTCCGATGCTCTAAACCGCTCGGCCACGACACACACACCACAAAATAACATCAATTTGGAAGTCAGAAAAACAACATTGCTTCATTTCAAACAGAGGTAAGTGACGTCAAAATCGTAACAAAGCTGACGTCATAACCCGCCCGAACAAGACCCCCTAAACCAAATGCACCAAAACGCACCAGAGCAGAATGAAGTTGTTCCATTAGCTGTGATAAAAACATAAGATTCATAGCAACCGCACTTCCAAGCAGACTTGATGGACTCTTGTTTATAATGCTGAATTAATTGTCAGAGCTTGCTCTCAGCTCACGCACGCGTAATATGACGACTTGACGTGGCGGCCAGAGCGGCAAAAAGCTCCGAAGATCACCCGATCTTCACGTACTGACTTCTTAAGTCAAGTTCACGTGCATTTGTGAACCACGGAACGTGTGCCATCATCGCTGGCACTCATAAACCACTACTGTCTCCCATATGGAATAATATCTTTTGGGCGAAACTTTTCATGAACAAAAACAAGCCGTTAGACAAGATGCGGACTCCAAGGACAAACGTGACTGTATCAAAACGGATTGCATTCCATCATTTTTCGATCTTGACTTCAAAACAAAAGCTCTCGGTTCCATTTGGCGGGATTTGTTTTGGTTGTTTTGCGGTTTTGCCGATCTCTGTACGTTTTTAAAAGGGCAAGGTTTATAGGGTGTTCGAAATATCAAATTCAATTTTGTGATGTACTAATTTTCCAATAGATAAAGTACTCATGCGAGTGGGGAAAAAATTACAAGTCTTTTGGTCTCTAACCTCATGTTAAAATGGTGTAAATTGCCTTTGTATTCGATACCCTTCCGGGGCAAAATTTGTCATCATCCAAAACATCTGATGACATCATTCTAAGAAAAATGGGTCTGAACATTTTTGTACGGGGATGTTTTGGTTCATTCCTGACTATCAATGATCTTGACTGACGAAATATTCCTCCTTGGAATGTAAAGACCCATTAGTTGTTAAGGTCCAATGACGTCATGTTTCAAATTTTGCTCTGAAAAAGTCAGTATGAACCCAAACATCCCCGTACAAAGATGTGCATACCCATTTTTTCAGAATGATATCATTGGGTGTTTTGAATGTTGACAAATTTTGCACTGGGAGGGTGTCGAATGCAATGGCAATTTACACCATTTTAACGTGAGGTTAGAGACTATGAGGACTCTATCTATTGGAAAATGAGTACAGCACAAAATGAATTTGACATTTCCCTTCTCTTTAAAGTCATCGGTTTTAACGGGTGTAGGACAGTCCCGCAAAAAAACCCAGCTTGCATGGGTCTTCGGAAAATTATGTCAACGCTTTGCGCAAGATTGAACAACGATAATATTACGGAGGTCCCCTTTCGCAATATGTAGTAGGACGTTGAAGCGGTTTTACAGACAAGGTACCAATCAAAATTCCACTTGAAATCATTATTTTCGAAAAGGCAAAATATTTTCAGATTTAGGAATCCCCCAAGGGGGAATTGCTTCTTGTTGTGATCGAAATCGTTCTTTGATGTTTTGCTTGGCTTGGTTGCCTTTTCGAGGTTTCCTCTGGAAACGCTTCGAGTGGCCGGATCAGACGGATCTACGGGAACTTCAAGTGCTGGTTTCCCGCTGGCTTTGACTAAAAACAGTGAGACTTATATCCTGTGGTGCATATGAGTACCAGCGATGCCGAGATATAGAACCTCGAGTCCGAAATCGTTCCGAGATTTGAACGGCATTTCTTATAAATTCTTAAGCGAGGATTTTTGAAACTTCCAAAAATACTTCAGAAGTGTTTATTTTTCTGATCCTTGAAGCGAATTCCCACGCCTAGCGAATCGATGACATCATTATTGGAGATTTGTCAAAAACATTGAAAAAAGCGCAATTCAACTGGGGCATATTATTTGATTCCACACATCTCCTACTATTATTCGCCTCGTACTCAACTATTTGTTTTGTCCTATAGTCGTTTTCCCACTGCTTTAATTCTGACCTTCACGTTAGTAAGCCGATAATTGTTCTGAAATATCGGGAAACAAATCGAGCCCAAAACACCCACGTTTTCAGTATTGGTTTTTCGTGTGTTTCTGCGCTCTGGATGAATCGAGCGATGGAAGACAAAGAATCTTCAATTGAACCTACAGGAAACTATCAGCAAATAATACAGTGCCGAAGAAGAATTTGGTTCTAGGAAAATTATAAATTTTAAAAAGCAGAAATAAATTTGATTTGGTTTAATCAATAGTCATACATTGACGCAAGATATTGTATTTAATGAAGTGCTTTTAGAGGACCACATTAACTCATTCTAAGAACCCACTGGGAAAAATTCTACAAGCATCTTGGTCGGATTCGAACCAACGACCTTCTAAATTCTAGATCTTGCGTTTACACCACTGATCTCTAGCAGGAAAGCGGGTTGCGTGTGTTCGTGGAGTCAGTGGACGCTAGTTTGAAACTCGCCATGATAGCACATTATCAACGCGTGCCGTGTATGTTTAAATGCAAAATTTCAAAAGAAGTATAATACAATGAATAAAGTAACACTGTGGGCATAAGCAAGCTTAAAGGCATCGCACACGTTTGGTTGTTGGAGCCTATTGTTTGTTTCAACCATATATAGTTGTAAATATATACCATAAAACTAACCTGTGAACATTTCATTTCAAAAGGTGGTAGCGTTTTTGAGATATTGCCAAAAATCTGGAGCGGTTATGTCCACGCAGGAAGAATAATCTGCATTGAAATATACACTCTGAGAAGCGTTACCGTAACGCTTCTCAACATTCAAATTTTTTGGGGGATATCAAGTGATGTATTTTTCCATAACCGCAGTCATTCGAAGTAAAAAGTCTCTCAAAATGCATCTATCCAAAGCTGCTGTACTTCCTATAAAGTAAGTTTTTATTGCCACACATTTTCAGAGTCATTACCAAACGTGTACGATGCCCTTTACGAATCAAAATCCCTTCCTTAGTTCACAAAGTACATCACATTTGGTGTACGCACTGTAAGTATCAAAAGGGGTTTTTGCGAGTTCAAAATGGCCGCCTCTCGTGTGTGACGTCTTCACGGTCTTTGTGCACGAATAGGGGCCGCATGGTATGTGCCACGGTGTCTACAAACAGACCAAACTGTCCGAGAAATCCTGCCGTTTGGAAATTGCAAATCATTAAGACCACATCAAGTCGTGATTACCAGGAAGGTATCGAGTCGGCTTGCCTTCAAAAGAAAATGACCGATATTGCATATTACCCGAGCCCGCCGGTGGAAGACGCTGTAAAATTATCTTTTAAGCACCCGTTTCGTAGCTCGGCCCTCTTGGGACATTTCGAATGCGTTTGAGTAAACCGCGTCGCACCGTTATAAATGACATTTTTTCCCCTGTTGTCTCCGTGTGCGACTGAAAGTCTAAACAGCCAATTGACACCATCTACTCGGTCAAACCGACCCAAGTGACCAGGGATCTCTAATCGTTGTAAGGATGCGCTCCCGCAGTCCCGGGAGGATCGCTTAGTTACAACATGAATATTCATTGTGCAGTTGGTGTCAGAAGAGCTGTTGACTGTGGGGAATTGTTTATGTTTTTTCCTAGGCGGCAATCGGGGAGGTTGGGTTTCCAGATATTTTACCCAAGTTTTTATGAAAGGGTGCACCAATTATATGATTCCCTTATGTTGTTATTACCCACCCCCACCACCATAGTGGTCGCCCAACCTTGTTTGTGTGTGTTTTTGTCTGTACTGTTTAAATCAAGGCCAGTTTTAATTTCCAAACAAAATTAATCATCTACAAAGAACAGTGATTTTGTAAATTTGTAAAAATTTATTCCCCAGCCTTCCTGAGGGCTTCTGTTAAATGAGTATTTTAAATACTAACATTCCATGGACCAATCAGCCATTATTATATAATTCTGGTAATGAAACCAAGGATGCCTCATAAGTGAACTTAATCACTGTAGCTCGCAAGCCTGAGGAAACCTGTAAACAAGGGTGTTTGCTGTGTGAACCAGAAACACCGGGGTTAACCCCTACTCCTCCACGATAAGAGTTCTGGGTTCTTCTACGTGCACTACCAATCCTAGTACATGGGACCAACGGCTTAATGACCGATCCGAAGGACAAAGCAACTATGGCAAAGTGTCTTGCTCAAGGACACAGGTGCTACGATCGGGACTCGAACCCACGCTCTGCTGGTCAGAAATACCACAGCTTGAGTACGGTGCTCTTAACCGCTCGGACACGACATGCCAAATAACAAATTTTGCATCCGTCAAGGATAAGACAACAAATTTATGAACCCATCCTCAAGATTTAATATCAGAAAACATATATTTTCAAAGCACAGTAATTCCAATCTCAGCGACTTTAACTGTTTACATTACGAATCGAAAAAACAAAGCAGCAACAGCAGCTGCAGTAGAAGCAGCTGCAGCAGCAGCAGCAGCAGTAGCAGTAGGTAGCAATAGGCAGCAGCAGCAGCAGCAACAGCAGCTTCAGCAGAAGCAACATCATCAACAGCAACAGCAACAGCATCAGCAGTATCAGTAGCAACAGGCAGCAGCATTAGCAGCAGCAACAGCAGCTTCAGCAGCAACATCAACATCAACATCAACAGCAACAGCAGCAGCAGTAGCAGTAGCTACAGGCAGCAGCATTAGCAGCAGCAACAGCAGCTTCAGCAGAAGCAACATCATCAACAGCAACAGCAACAGCATCAGCAGTATCAGTAGCAACAGGCAGCAGCATTAGCAGCAGCAACAGCAGCTTCAGCAGCAACATCAACATCAACATCAACAGCAACAGCAGCAGCAGTAGCAGTAGCTACAGGCAGCAGCATTAGCAGCAGCAACAGCAGCTTCAGCAGCAACATCAACATCAACATCAACAGCAACAGCAGCAGCAGTAGCAGCATCAACAGCAGCAACAACAGCAGCAACATCAACAGCAGCAGCAGCAGCAGCAGCATAACAACAAACCGAACCCCCTCCAACAAAAAAGGAAAGCAGAAAAGAACAAAGAAAAGAAAACCCCCCAAAGAAATCTATAATCAACAAAAAACAAACAAAAAACAAACAAACAAACAAACAAACAAACAAACAAACAAACAACCCCAACACCCCTACAAACAGAAAACAACTAAAACCAAAACACACTGAAATTTCACGCAAGATTTATTTGCAACATTGTCAATTCATCACCGATTATGGCCTCAGTAATCACCGGTGACCGAGAGAGGTAAAACGTAGCCTGGAAAACCTCGCACAGGACGAAGCCGAGCTCGATGACGCCTCTTTGCAACCAATGAATTTTGATGGAAAATTAGACACGCGTCGAAGGCTCGTCCTACGTCATAGCGTCATTGAAGAGGCGAAATAGACAAGTAAAAAAAAAAAACCGGGAAAAATACAACACTCATTGTTTTTTTTTTAAACACATAGGAAGCACTCTGTAACATTGATATATATATATGCATGTTGTTAAAACATAACTTGTAAGAGAGTGAAAAGCATTTGAGTGCCTGCCGTTGGATACCATCTTACAGCTGTTCCGAGTGTACATTATAATATGCATTTATTTCTTTTCAGCTACACTCAGACGTCCACTTTAAACATTACGATCAACGCTAAAAGCTTCGTGTTTTGTAAGCACCTGTTCGAATTATCATTAATTTATTTTTAAGTCTGTAAAGGTTGTTGACATGTCTTTCATAAAAGGCCTCTTTGTTTTTACCTTATACAGACTGTGCAAGTCTCGTACGTATTCGAACCTCCGGTACCAATTTGGTCTCAATCAAATTGAGTTTTACGTGTGCGCGATTGTGTTTCTACAAATACTTTAGTTTAACGTAGTGCATGGCAATACAAATTGTATCATTTTATTGGGAAAGTGAAAGTTAGACATGAAATATATGAAAGTAAAAAAATTAAACAATTCAACAAAGAAAACCAGAGAATAAGACTTGACTTCTGTTTCCGGTCTCTTGTAAACAATTAAGAATTTTGCACAACTGACGTTCATGTCTTCATTAAACCTATGTAAGGTGGCACAAATGTTAAATTTTATTCCCTGTTTGATATGTGACAACACCCATGGTGTTAATTTTAACACCCAAGTTTTTGCAGTGTATGTTCCGACAACCCTATGTTCCACCCCCCCCCCTCGTGGTTTACACGCTAGGTTAGGGTTAGGGGTCCTTTGTAAAATAAATAATTCCCCACCCCCACCCCTCCTGGGGTTAATTCCCACTCTGTAGAAAACAGGGACCATTCAGTACGCCAAGGTTTTTAACACCCAAATCAATTTCACCAGCAGTGACAACTGTGTGTATGTGTTTGAATACACCCAGCTCTCCCATCAGACATTTTTAAAGTGTGAAAGTTTTGGTGATTGGGGGGGGGGGGGTGAACACAAACATGAAATGAACACTAACATCCATTACATTACAAGGTTGATTAACATGCATAGACACTAACACCACCAAAAGAGTTATCCTTGCTCCGTATGATGTATTGGACCTTACTAGAAGTGTTTCAGAATGTTATATGGGCTGTAGACTTCCCCAAGTCCTTGAATGTTGTCAGCAGCTCGCGCTAATGCGAAACGGCCAAATCGTTTCATTTGGAGGACGGGAGTAGGTGTTTTGTTTCCCCCCAGTAAACGAGTCTAGTCGGCATCATAAATCTCGCGGAACTTGCCGGGAATGATTCGCAACAGTGGAGCAGTCGATTCTGATGTATACGGTCACCGAGCAACGCTCTTACGGCGTTAATGGCGCGTGATTCGCACGTCTTGATGGTTCGGCTGGGGAGCAGGAACGCACGGGAGAATCACCGCTAAGGGACGGTCACAGTGCCTTGGAAATTAGGAAGGACGAAAACTTGAAACCTTTTGAATAAACAAAAAACACAAATCGTATAAATAAGGAAATGGTCTCGGGACGCGAGTATTGTCTTTAAAGCGCGGTCGTTGACTGTGGTTTGGTCGCGGTGTTTGAGTTTGTTTGTCTTAGTAAGATGAACTTAATGTACTTATCTGGGTCGATTCGTGGTCCACATGGGCTAGAAAGTCCTCGGTGTTTTTCATGTCTTCGTCCTCGATGGATTTGGCGCCCAAACGACTGTATAAATGCAGCTGCACTCGATCAGAATCTATAGATATTGTAAACAAACACTTATATTTTAGCCTTTTCTCAGCGCATATACACAATCTTGACACCATCTTAGTCAGGTATCTTGAATAGGACCTACACTATGGAAATTATAGTTTCAGTTTCTGTTTTAAACAGAGATCAGACTGTTTTTACCATTTAGCCTCGGTTTGATTGCATTGCGTTATAGAGAAGAATACAAATTGGCTTCCATTATGAAAACTGTTTCATAAAAGAGCTCAATTTTTGTACTATCATCGATCGTTAGCCTATAAGAGTTGAACAGCGTTAAGAAAGTAAAGTCACAAGAAAGTAAGATGTGGAAGTGTTGTGGAAATCTGATTTTTGTTCCCGGAATGAGTCTCCACTGTGTGACTCTCAATTGTGTTGCATGTGACGTAACATGTGACGCAACATGTGACGCAACATGTGACGCAACATTTGACGCAATATGCGACGCAATATGTGACGCAACATACGACGCAACATGAGATGAAACCTCTTGCTATTTCTGTAAATGTACTTTTTTACAGGAGAGCTGACAAAATAGTCGCAGACAGTGTTCATGTTTTTTTGTGATCAACCATACACAAACCTGTATTGACACCACCGATGTTGAGTCTTTGCAGCAAGTATATTATGAGCAAGATGGGGGGCTTTCTGGATGCACTACATGGTAAGCCTCGCGAACAATTTGTAAAACCACAACTATAAGTTCTGTAAATTAAAGATTTGAAGGTCATGGTGGTAATGATTATGGACCTATATTGTGCCCCCTGGGGTTGTTGACTTTCAGCCAGGAACATTTTGTTTTACTCGGACAGGAAAATGGTTAGATTTTCTCAAAAGCGTAGGATCTTTTTTTAAAGGTGGGTCTGGTCTGTTTACTCATTCGGAGTGTTTTCTTTTTAAAGAATATTAAGTGACCATCAAATATTATTGATTTTATTTCAATAATCTGACAGACTATTAAATGTTCATTGTTGAACATTTCGAATAGTCAATATTACAAGAACGAATTGTTCTTTGTCTTAAAGAATGTTTGTTACTGGTTTTTAAAGAATATAGGCATCGCCATTCTCTAGTTTTCCCAATAACACATCGTCTACTGACTTGTGAAAATTTAACTAAATTCGGGGGTTTTTCTTTTTTTTCTTTGAAGGATATTGTGCGCCGGGCTTATTTGTATTGCAGCAATTGAAATAAGCAATTTGATTTAAAGGGTCTTCAAAAGTTTATTTTATTTAAAGAGAGGCTTCAAGGTAAAGTTCAGTTTTGTGATGCACTCAATTTTCAATAAATAGAGTTCTCTAACCTCACATTAAAGTGGTGTAAAATGCCATTTTATTTGATACTCTTTCAGAGCGAGATTTGAAACATTACGTCATCTGGCATCAAAAACAAATGGGTCTGTATACTATGCATTCCAAATAGGTATTTTCCGTTTTGATTGAATGATACCGAAAGTCAGGAATGAACAAGACATCCCCGAACAAAAATATATTTTCTCAGAATGATGTCATCAGATGTTTTGTATATTAACAAATTTTGCAGTGGAAGGGTATCGAATACAATGGCTATTCACACCTTTTTAACGTGAGGTTAGAGACTTGTAAATTTTCCCCACTCACATGAGGACTCTTTCTATTGGAAAATTAGTAGGGTACATCACAAAATTGAAAGAGTCATTTCCCTTCCTCTTTAACTTTGACAGTTGAAGAAGGCAATATTTCCCTGGAGGATTGGTGCTGGTTATTTAGTCAGTGAGCTTTCAGACAGAAAACTAATAATTTTTGTATCGATAAGTACAATTTCTTTACTTTGGCTCTAATCTAATAACCGTAACGGCTCTTCAAGTCTTAAAATAACTGTCGACGTTTCTATTTGAAAAAAAAAAGATTTTGGAAATGCGTTTCTTTACGCTTAAAAACCACCCACCAACCGCTGTGGTAATGTGTTGCTCTGTTATGAAACATTGCACCTCCTGTTCAATCCAAACCCATGGAAATCTTAAGGGAGACGCAGAGCCATACGACACCGTTGTGGAAGGTGAACGGCCGGCACGCTACTCAGAACTCAGCACCATTTTCTAAACACAGAGGAAAGTTTATCTATGCTTCAGGGAAAGTAAATGAAACAATGTCACGCCTCCCGCTCCTAATTGACCATGTAATTAAAATGTCAGCGAAACTCGTAAGGCGTATGCCTCATTTTTAATCGCCCGTTTATACTGCGCCGCATCAAACTCATCACTAGTAACTTGATGTAGGCTGCAGGAGAAGTGATCTATCTGTCATAAACTGGCAGGTCTGTGAATTTTTTCTTCTTCAAATTGCCACACGCTTAAAGGCACTGAACACGTTTGGTAATTGTCAAAGACCAGTATTCTCACTTGGTGTATCCCAACATATGCATAAAATAACAAGCCTGTGAAAGTTTGGGCTCAATTGGTCATTGAAGTTGCAAGAAAATGATGAAAGAAAAAACACCGTTTTTGTACAAATTTGTGTGCTTTCAGATAGGAATAAAAGGCTTCTTGCGAGAAGTTTTTTATTATTTTAGTGAGAAAACCCACACCAAATGTACACTTATCGCTAAGAGAAGGGGTTTGCCCCGGTGTTTCTGGCGGTGGCTGCTGAGTGCGCTACAATATTCTGTAAACCCGTGCTACACATAAATCAGTCTCATAATGCAAAAATATTATTTCGCGAAATAATATTTCAACGAAATGAAAAAAGAAAAGAAGAAGAAGAACAGACACAGAGAGAGAGAACCCCCCCCAAAAAGAAAGAAATCCAAAACCAAAAACAAAACACACACACACGTACATACAACCACCATGTCCCTATATGGACCTTATGCATTGACGTCATCCAGCCGCCATCTTAGAGGTAAAACGATGACGAAACAATCGAAACGCACAGATTTGTACGCGCGACGCACAGGATTGGCCAATGAATTCCCTCCTTTTGACCTCTAGGCGAGGGCGCCCTACTGAAATGACATCATGTGCATAAGGTCTATTGGGCACCGTAGCTTAACAGTGGAATGCATACGTCACAACGTTCGAACATGACTATTAAATAGTATTTACGCCTGTCGAGGAAAAACGTATAAAGGCCCTGTACACTATTGGTAAGATCGAAAAGCACAAATGTTCACAGATTCACACATAACTTACATGATTTAAAGTAAGTAATGGTAGAAAGGGTTCCTTAAAATATTTCTGCCTAAAATGCTATCGTTTCTGAGAAATGAGTAAAACAGTTTTTATCACGCGCGATAGAAACTCGATGTTTGGAAAAAAACAGAAAACACATAAGGTCTCTTTTCACTATTTTCTCGTGACCTCGATGACCAATTGAGCTCAAACTTTCACAGGTTTGTTTGTTCATGCATATATGTTGAATCACACAAAATGTGGACACTGATTTTGAGCTGTTACCAAAAGTGTACAATACCTGTAAAGGTCCACAATGACGTGTGTGGGTGATGGATAGTTTTTAAACTAATTACATGCATTAACGCACTTCATTAGTTAAACCATTAGATGAGCAAACAACTTAGAGTTACGTACGATGAATAATTATTATCATAACACAAACTCGGTCAGTTTGAAACAACGCTATACGTTGAGGTCATTCTCGCATATGGCGGTCAGTTCTGTAACTGAATTATCACAGCTCCACGCAGACACACGTTAAATGTCAAATGTGTTACTTTGGTGATTTTCACCTATAAAGGATCCCGTTACATCGGCATACTTGATTAGCTCGACCAATTACGGCCGATTATGCAAAGGCATTAGTTACGAGTCTTTTCTCTCGTTGCAACCCGGTGATCCGTGTTTGACCCCCACCCACTCAGACGCAAGAATGATCCTCTTTAAAAAAAGTTGAAAAGAAGTAAACTTCACAATGTATGGTTACTTTAAAGGATATCTTATAGATGTAAATACATCCACGTTATTTTCGCAGATGTTGCCGTAAATGTTTGCGTTATAGATTAAACCGAATTTGTCTAAAGACGCATTCTGATACTGACGTCAATCGTCAAGCCAGATAACGCGCAACTTTGCCCAAAATCGCAAATATTTGGACATCAATTTTAATGTTGGATAACGCAACTTTGCCCAAAGTCGCGAATTTGGACGTCAATTTCTATACTAAATAGGCCTACACCGACTTTGAGATAAGATAAGATATTTTGTTCGTCCGTATTATAGAAAAATACAGAAATGGGGCTTCCATTGGCTATAAAATACATTAAAAAGAAAAACTATGTGTACCGAATACACAAATATTTACAATTAATACAATTACGTTAAAAAAGAAGAAAAACAGATACATCTGTCACTACAAAAATTCAATGTGGATTGCCCAAAGTTCAAAGTCGCATAAACTGACCTCAATTCTCATGCTATATATAACGCGCTTTTGCCCAAAGTCGCAATTTTTGAGGGTTAGGCCTAATTGTCGTGTTAGATAACGCGAAGTTGCCAAAATTCGCAATTATTTGACGTCATTATTTTGTTTAAATGAATAATTTGCAATCTGGACACTGTCGCGTGATTCTAATCTCCAATAAAGCCTTCAGGAATTCAAAGGATGACCTTTTCCAAAATTGGTGTCGTGGCCGAACCGTCTAGACCACCAGACTCACCATCTACTGACTTAACTGTAATTGCTTCTCTGCACCCAGGAGTAAAGGAATGAATGCGAGGACATCGACGATTATTGTGACTGATTTAACTTGAAACACAACATACGGTACTTGTTTACAGCACAGTCTGCATGCTTCCCAAGGAGCTAAGACGATTCTACAAATTAAGTACCGGTAAACTAGCCCTTAGAACAGGGCTATAATGTCCATAAGTATCAAAATTATTGCTATTATGTTCGTTTTTATTATTTATGTATGACTGACATCCATTAAAGTAAAACATGAAACTAAAAATAATAACAACGGTACTTATATTTGCTGGACTAAACATTGGATGACAAAATAATTACGTTAAGAAATATCAATATTTTGGATTATAGACTACAACGTTTTTATGAAGTCGTCCACGGTAAACCGAACAATTATTGCTATTTGTGGGTTCTTGGATTTGCACACTCCCTTTTTAGTTTGTCATTATACATGGTAAAGTACCGTGTCTGACTTTCCTCATAGTCTCTCCTTTGCTATTATTTTCTGCACCAGGGAGCAAGTAATTACCTCATTTTTCAGAGCTCGGAATCTTCAAGACTCCCCCGAACATTTTAGACGCCAGAGAGAAACTGACGGAGTAGAGGCACTTTGTAACACAGAGTGCAGCTATAGGGTATATAGATGGTCTATGCACAACACCACTGCATTGCGAATTCTAATAAAATACTACCCGATATTATATATGATGCAGATTGCCCTGTAATCCTGTCCTTATATGCTTCCCGCATTACCAAGAAAGCCACCTTTATGGTCAAGTATCGACCCTTTCACTTTTGTACTTTACTCTGATTGGTTCTTAGCCACCCCATTGTTTGTTAATTAATAACTTTGATTGGCTAAAATTTTCCTGCTTTTTTCTGGATATCTTCCCTTAATCCTTTGCTCCTCTTTTTGCTATAAACGGATATGTTTGTGTGTTGTGCTTGTTTATGCCTCTGACGAAGGTCCGGTTTGGATCGAAAGCTAAGGCCATCTCCCCTACTAATTTTCTAACGACTCTGACCTAGGGTTAGACTCTGACCTAACCCAGGAAACAATTAAACCAGTTCCTATGCTGGTGAAAGAGCAAGTACTCAGCTTTGCTTTAGTTCTAATAAGAAAGGCTGCACGTTATGTTTATTTTCTATACCTCCCCTTATATCTTACATCGTGGCCCAATTTTCCCTGCATTGTGGCAATATTCGTGACCCAAATTTGTAGTTTCACTTAACATTTTCATAGATACCTTTCTTGTTATATTCGTGTTTCCAATCAAAAGATTACCTGGAAAACCCCGTCGTATTTATCTCAGCGACCTCGATCCGAAATCAAGGCCGCTCGATTGGTCTTCTTGGTACGTTTTAATCTCCAATAAATTACCCCATTATTTGCCGCGTATGGATGAGCGGTCTTGAAAAACTGCAAGCTTCGGGGGCTCTGCTTTCTGCTTCCCGCCGGTACCGTTCGATCGATGCTGCGTGAGGGGGCGATCTTGCACGAGCATCGTCAACGGCGATTATACAAACGGCTTACCTTCCCCATACCCTCCGCCTGATGCTGCCCGAGACCAGATAGATAAATCCTGACAACTGTAAGCGAATTTTATACCCGATTTCAATTAGCAGTAATTCAATGACAAGATTATTAAGTCGATCCACTCCGTCCAAGCAGAGTAGATAACGTTATTCCAGAAATGGCATATACTAGGCCTATTTCTGGAAATAATTTAGTGCAAACGGTTGCATGCACTTTTTGAATCGCAGCATAAATACATCGGGAATTATACATTCTAAAAACTCCGGTACCAGATTCCGGGTTCGGCGACACGAGGGGGCCTGACCCATTTCTGGGTCAGTATGACCCGGAATTTGTGTCAACATGACCCAGAAATTGGTCAAATCGACGCAGAATCCGAGGCAATGTCCCATTCTACTTCAGTTTGACCCATTTCCGGGTCACGTTGACACAGATTCAGGGTCATACTGACCCAGAAATGGGTCAGGCACCAAGAATCCGGACTTCGGGTCAATTCTGAGTCAATTTAGAGTATAAATCAGGAAAAAACATTATGACATAACCCTTGACATCAAGACGTCCTTTAGCAAAAGAAACGTACCACCTTTTGAAATGAAATGTTCACAGGTTAGTTTAGTTGTATAAATATCTTTATTCATATAGCATTAAAGCAATCGAACGGTTTCAAAAGCCAAAGGTATACTTTGCCTTTAAGTTAAAATTGCACATTTGGAAAAACCACTAAACATACTACGTATCGTGACCCTACGCCTTGTAACGTGTAAACCATACGGCAATTATTCATAACATAAATGGACAACTTGTTATTGCGCGGCGGGAATAAAAAGTTTCTCCGCGTAAACGTGAATGATTCGGGATTAAATGACGGGCAAAATTAGTTTCAAGATTGGATTTCATTGATACTAGCGGTGTTTCCTTCAAGGTATAACGCCTTTGAAGCGTCCCTTGCTAATTATATACAACTATTGCATTCGAGATGATTTGGTGGACAGTTTAAAACTCTCCTACGTATAGGATTTTTTATGACTTCGTTAACACCATCAACTACGCGAACAGGTTCATTTAATTCAGTCCATTCAAAGGTGAAGTGGTATCAAATAGATTTGTAACTACAAGTGCCTTTTTAATTGTTTTATTTTTTTCGGGGGGGGGCTGTTTAATGAGCTATAATGTTGAGCAGTGCTTTTAAAATGATTGACTCAAAACTCTCGTCCATAGTGTTTTCTTAAAACTTAAACGAGACAAAAAGTACAAGAAGAGTTTTTGTTCTTCATTCGTCTATGCAAGGCGAACACGAAATCCCTAACCAATTACAACAATTAGTTAGTGGCCTGACGTCTCGACCCTAGCAGAGTCTTTCGAGAAAGACTCTATAGGGTCAAAACGTCAGGCCACTTACTATTTTGTTTGCATTTATACCATAGGTCCTTTTAGTTGGTATAAGCAAATTGCAACAGCTAATTCTGCTTTCTCACATATAGCCAAATAGTATGGCAAATGTCAAGTTACCCCGGGTTTTTTCTTTAACTACAACAAATTCCATCAATGTCCATCCTGTAGGATTTCCCATAGTAATTGTACAACAAATCGCTTAGCCGGGGCGAATAACGGAAAGCTCGAAACAGTTGGTGTGAGTAAAAATATTATAAGAATACTCGGTTCTTATATAGCGCATAATAGCTAGATCAGTGCGCTTTACAACATTTTCCATGTTCATCAGGCATACTTATAGACCAGTCCTCAAAACGTTCTCAACTCCCTGGGGAGCATACAACCCCAAGCTGATTAAATTAGCGCTAAGGTGTTAATCCAACACAATACTCTCACAGCCCCCTTGTGTTCCCATTTCAATACACCTGGGTTAAGAGAAACAATTGTGGTTAAAGGCACTGTACACGTTTGGTACTCAAAATATATATTAGCATAAAAACTTACTTGGTAACGAGCAACAGAGAGCTGTTGATAGTATAAAACATTGTGAGAAACGACTCCCTCTGAAGTAACGTAGTTTTTGAGAAAGAGGTAATTTCTCACTAAAATAATAAAAACTTCTTGCAAGAAGTTTTTATTCCTAACTGAAAGCACACAAATTTGTACAACAAGGGTGTATTTTCTTTCATCATTTCTTGCAACTTCGATGACCAATTGAGCCCAAATTTTCACAGGCTTGTTATTTTATGCATATGTTGGGATACACCAAATGAGAACACTGGTCTTTGACAATTACCAAACGTGTACGATGCCTTTAAGTGCCTTGCTCAAGGACACATATTTCATGACCGGGACTCGAACCCACTCTCTGATGAGAACCTGCATGCGTCAGATTTACTAGACCACTTTGCCACGACACCCAACAAAATAAACTTGTCTCACTCCTGTATTATCCTTACAAAAATGTAATGGCTCGAAAACAGCAAACAAGTCGGATAAAGTGAACTGGAAGTGGTCAAAAATAGATTTGTGATGGTTGGGGGTTTAACAATGGGAGACTTTTGAAAGCTAGGTGGCAGCAGACTTACCAGGTAAATTCCCATTGTTTACGTAGTTACCGAGAACAATGGATTTACCTGGTAAGTCTGCTGCCACCTAGCGTCCCAAAAGTCCCCCATTATCTGGGATCTTATTGACCAACATGAAACATAAGAAAACACGTTAAGACGCGTCAATAGGTCCATGTTCAATTAATTTATTACATTGCAACTACAATTTACAATGGTTGCCAAATCTCCAACTCAAAGTAAGGTACCAAACGCTCACTGGTAAAACAATCGCCCCTTTGATGACCACACCTCCGGACGACAGACCACGAGGGTGTGTGTGCCCAATGGGTCATATACTGCGAAAAGTATTAAAGGCACTGAACACGTTTGGAAATTGTCAAAGACCGGTGTTCTCACTTGGTGTATCCCAACATAAGCATAACATAACAAGCCTGTGAAAATTTGGGCTCAATTGGTCATCGAAGTTGCAAGAACTTAAATGATGAAAGAAAAAACACCCTTGTTGTACAAATTTTAGATAGGAATAAAAACTTCTTTCAAGAATTTTTTTTATTATTTTATTGAGAAATTACCTCTGTCTCAAAAACTACGTTACTTCAGAGGGAGTCGTTTCTACAATGTTTTATACTACCAACAGCTCTCCATTGCTTGTTACCAAGTAAGTTTTTATGCTAATGTTTGTTTTTAGTCATTACCAAACGTGTACGATGCCTTTAACTCTAACATCATAACTACTCTAACATCCTTAATGCAAAGACTATATTCCATCATTCTTCGTTGCATTCAGCAGTTATTCCTTTATCATTGTGCGGCCATTTTTGATTTTATCCCATTCAACTCAATCAAACCCGTGCTGGAAGGGGAAATAGTCTGGTTCATTTTTGAACAATGAATACTAGCATTCATTACTGTTACTGGATACAGGGAACATGGCCAAGAAGGTGGCAGCATGAAAGCTCTACCTTTAAATTAGGTAATAAAACATTCAAACGTAAACTGTGAGATTCGGTAGACAATAATCTCTGAATCACATGAAACTATTATACAACAGATTCATGATTACCTATTCTGATATAGTTTGTTGATAACGCGATCAATGTTAAAAATACATATAGCTTAGAGCCACATTTGATCCGAGTTACTTTGGCTTAAAGGATCGTATTTATCGGCTGGGGGTGAGTTAGGGGACGAGTTAGGGGACGGGTGCGTCTTGCTATACGCCGGAGGCAAGTCCTTCAATAGTTGAGCACTTTGGCGTGTAAAAGATGAAATGTCAATGCAGTGAGATAAATAATATAGTCTTATATAGCGCATGTATCTACCAATTTATTTATTCAGTTTTATGTTTATTCACGTTGCCTGGGATCGGGCGAGTTGGTCTATAAAAAGCATTTGTAATCGTTTGTTATAAAATGCATATAGTTAGAAAGATGTTTTAAAAGCAGATTACAATGATCCACACAAATATGTCTCGAAATTGCCTGGTTTTCCTTGTATATCGTGATCAAACACGCTCGGCCATTTTGTGGAGTCAAATTTCTTTTTTGACTCCACAAAATGGCCGACCGTGTCAGTTCGCAAAGTACAAGGAAACCACGCAATTTCGAGGCATATTTGTGTGGATCATTGTATTCTACTTTTATTTCTAACCATATGCATTTTATAACAAACGGTTACAAACGCTTTTTTTTTAGACCAACTCGTCCGATCCAAGGCAACGTGTCCCTCTAAAATACAGTATTACGAGCAGAGGCCGTCCAGGGAAAGGCAAAAAAAGTAAAAAAAACTTTCATCAAAAAAGATGTGCCTTCCCAGACCCTGCTCATTTAAAAGAATAACAATTATTACTATATAATACACAGAAATATACAACATTGTAGTGAAAAGTAAAACAAAAAATGGCAAGTAAAATAATTTTTATATTGTATATACAGAAACCACCGTTACTTATAAACCCCAAATAGTCAAACAAAAGCAGAAACACCAGCCAGACGAACTGAAGAGAAAACCCCCAAAACCCCAAGGTACTTCAGGCGCTTGAGCGAACAAAAACATTTTTAAACAGGTTTTTTAATTTTGTTGAATTATGAGAGTGTTTTATGTGGCACCTTTAGGTGCTGCAGTGCATTCAGCAGCACCTGCCAGAACACTGGGGCAAACCCCTTCTCTTAGCAACAAGTGTAACCGGGTTCTTTTACGTGCATTACACAACACACGCGACCTACAGCTTTACGCTCCATCCGAAGGACGAAGCAATAATGGTTAAGTGTCTTGCTTAAGGACACAAGTGTTAAGACCGGGACTCGAACCCACACTCTGCTTATCAGAAACACCAGAGCTTGTGTCAAGGGATCTTAACCGCTCGGCCACTATACTTTATAGCAGATGTAATTTCAACAGACCTTCGTCACACTCGGTCGAGTTGGTCAGATTCCTTCGTTATCACACTGATCGTCAATTTCATCTTTGCCTATAAAGGATACCAAACTTATGGAGCTCTGGAGGTGTCATTCGACTTGACGAAATCCTGACGTAATTTATCTCAGATGACGACATCATAGAAGCCAAATAAGTCGACAGCCGTAGATAAATCATGTCAGGATGTGGTCAAGTCGGATGGCACTTCCAGAGCTCTGTAAACGACTGTTCCATGATAGTTTAGCTGTTTTTGTCAGCCAAGTTTGACAACACTTTTGGCTTCTTCCGAACCTCAGCTCAGGCTCCGGATCCGGATCCGAGTGCCGTTTGATGTTGCAACACCGTGTAAAATGCACACTCTGCTCCGAAATTGATGACGAAGCAAACCCAGAGCCGGAGCCTAGGTTCTGAAAAGGACCAAAGGGTGAACATAAAAATCTTCTGGCCCCCAGACAATCGGAATTAGAACTGTCAATTTCATTGTATAAATAAGGGAACCTGACAATAAAAGTCACAGCTAATGTCCCTTCCCAAATCATTCAGCTCTATTATTTCTTAGCGTAAGCAAAACAAAATGGCGGCACGACGATCTTAAGATACCCATAAGGCACTGTGATGACGTCAATGATGCTCGGTCGGCGTCTGACGGGTACCCGGTTGTTTACGCAAAGAGTGTTCAATTAATAAGCCAACTTGTATTCCTTCTGTTGTCACTGTTATTTGCAACCAACCTCTTTTCGATCGTGGACGAAATTCTTCAAACCTTGTGTGGTTTGTTTACGGAAATAATGTTCGCCAGCGCAGACCAAAAACATGAAACTAATTTGGTACGGATTTTAATCCATCCCCCAAGCTTAGCAATAATACAGCATTTGAGTATAACTTCTTTGTATTTTTATGTTTTTTTCTCTCTATAATTCCCGAACTATTGTAGTAAATAACAATCAGGAATTGGCCAAGGTTGGATCGTTTGCATCGAAGTCAGCCACAGATTACCGCTTCTCGCAATCCACCGCACGAACAAATATCTGCCAAGGTCAAACCCCTTACGAAGATGTAACAATACAAGTGGCTTGCCTTGAGCTTTTCAACGTCAACACTTCTTGAGTGGCTGTGATGGCTGGCTGGGGGGGGGGGGGTTCAATCCCCCTCCCACCACCATCACACAGCCAATAACAATGGATTAATTGATTGATGGACAATGACGTAGCTATTTGTCTTAACTCTGTTGAGTGACATTTAATTTCCACTGGATTATAAAGTTCAATCATTCAATGACTATTTTGGTTTTATTAAATTAAGGGCCATTCTCTTCTTCTTCTTCTTTTTTTTTTATGGGGGGGGGACAGTTTCACACCTTTTTGTGCCTTCCTTCTTTCGATGTCAGCAGTGGCCATTTTCGAAATAACGGCTCTGGCTTCGGCTCCGGCTTTGAGGCTCAGTCAGTTATTTTTGGAAACGTGCACTGTTGATACGGGGCTCCCAACAGGACACAATTTCATAGAGCTGCTTAAGCGCGAAAAGAAGCTAAGCATAACAAAATTATGCTTACCAGAATATGGTTACCAGCCAAACTACCATGTCACTTGTAAAATATGTGACTGGTATCCTGCTCATTTCTGCTAAGCGGGAATTTGTTAAGCAATTTGTTTGTGCTTAAGCAGCTTTATGAAGTTGGATCCAGGCCAGACGAAGACTGAGCCGGGGTTCAAGCCCGAAGTATTGGTTTCGAAAACGGCCTGAGCTTCTGTGAAAACAAATGGTCGCACTTTACTCTTAGCAAAATCAAAAACACTCAATCGATAAAAGAATAGCAAACACAATGATGACGTAGAATGTCTGACGTTTACAAATGACCATGAAGCAAAGGTCATATTTTGTAAGGCAAAAAGTATGCATCGGTGTTTAAGCGTTAATTACGAAGTGTAGTCCTGAGAACAAAATGAGTCGACATAATGTAGGGACTTGAAACACTATGTGGACTTACACACGTCCACACATTTTTTTCTTCTTTCTTTTTTACAGTGTTGAAGGAAATGTTTTTGCACAGAACAAAGGAATGTACACTGAGTGTATGCTACACATGGCTGCCTGGAATCGAGTGCGTGTTTTAATATTGGCATTTACATACGTTCGTTAAAGGTATCGTACACGTTTGGTAATGACTCAAAACAAATATTAGCATAAAATCTTACTTGGTAACGAGCAACAGAGAGCTGTCGATAGTATAAAACATTGTGAGAAACGACTCCCTCTGAAGTAACGTCGTTTTTGAGAAAGAGGTAATTTCTCACTAAAATAATAAAAGACTTCTTGCAAGAAGCCTCTTATTCCTATCTGAAAGCACAACAACTTGTACAACAAGAGTGTTTTTTCTTTCATCATTTTCTTGCAACTTCAATGACCAATTGAGCCCAAATTTTCACAGGCTTGTAATTTTATGCATATGATGGGATACACCAAGTGAGAATACTGGTCTTTGACAATTACCAAACGTTTTCAGTATAAGGAGAGCGGAGACAAAACAATAAAGGGAAAACAAAAGGTCTCCATAGGGGAATTCTAAAGACTAGGGTGCTCAACAAGGAAATGTGTGTACTAAGTATATGGGAAGATGTTAAGTACATGGACAACGAAAAAGATGTCTCCACAGGGATGTAAAAAATAGAAGGGGTGTAAACACAGTGTGGTACGGCTTAGCCTATACAGTCCAGCTGCTATGTGCGGACTAATAAAGAGCAAATTTTAATCGAAATATACACGGATCTGTCATCAAAGAAATCGCCTCGTGCCGAACTGCCGTTCGCTTTAACATTCTGGTGTCAATGTGCTGTTGCTTGGGAATGGGTCACAAGAAATTGGAGCAAAGTTAATCCACAGACGAAACCAGAACAGCGAGCGCTGACATGGCGTGCTGTCCACTGCCCGAGAGGTGAGAGAGGAACAAATAGAACAAACCCCATCATCAACTGATGTTCAAAAGGGGGTAGGGACATTATCAATATGCATTTGGCCACTTGGTTTGAAATTGGCGTGGTAGAGGGGCTCAGGATGGGCGAGGGGCAAATAATGATACACACCCAACAAGCTGTATTCATGTAAACAGTGTTTAAACGTTACATACGAAGTGTGGACCTTCCATATGACGTCACTCTCTCAAAAAGGAGGCAGATCATTGGACGATAGCTGTTCTCTGTGCGTATAAACGTGCACGTGACCTCAGCGTATCTGTAGCGTTTCGCGTTATGCAAGGGGGACCTACTGATTTATATAGACCCGGAACGCGCCTCCGAACAATGCGCGTCATTTTGGGTGTCAAAACTCTCTTTTGTGCATGTTTGTATACGAAAAATTGTATGGGGTGCACGTATAGTACACGTAGTGTCATATAATTTGGAAATTGGGATCAAGTCGGAAAATGATTGCTTCTAATGCATTTCTCCTTTTTTGGTTCAAGATAATCATAAACTTATAAGATTTGCTATTGTTGAACCATGATAATTTCAAACCGTTTTATGTTAATTGTTTTTCCGCTCATCAGAAAGATCAAAACTAATTGTTTTACTAAGTTCTCAAAAACTATTGCATTTCAAGCAAAAATATTTGAAAGGGAGTTTCCCACCATGACCATCTTTTTACCTTGTAAGTTGTGTGCAAATCTGTAAACAATTATATGTTTACTCTTACCAATGTCATGCACACTTGTTTGCTTAATTAAGTTAGTTTTATAATTTTATTTCATCTACCATTGACAATTGACATACCGATTTTATCCACAAAGGATGCTGACAGAGTTTTGTCTTGCCTCCTTCTAACCAAATCACCGTCCCCTGTTGATTGACACCCCCTCTAGGACGTGTGGTATAGTCCAGCTTAGGATCTCATGGCATAATTATGAGCTGACTAGTGTGTACGATGTGGTTACGACAATGGACATAAAATAATGATAAAATAGAATTAGCTATGTTGCAAACTGCTTACCAACCAAAAGGACCTATGGTATAAATGCCTGGCCTGGTTTGAAGGCGCCTTATCCGCAGTTTCTCCCTACTCAGACAAACAGTCTCTCTGCGGTTACTGTTCGTCTGAGTAGTGAGAAACTGTGGATAAGGCGCCTTCAAACCATTCAACCCGTTGGTCTGAACGTCCAAGAAGGAAATGACTAATATAACCTTTTGTCTTTGCCTTCTCCTTTTCCCCACAGATATTCCCTTTTTTTTAGCCTGCCCCAGTTACTAATTAATTACTTGTTCTCCCTCTTCCCACCTTTGATCTTGTCCTTTGTGTTTCCAACTTCCTGCGGTCAGACCAGCCCCCCCCTCCGAACCCCCTCTGTCTCCCTATTAATTGTTTCCCCCTTGCCTTGTCTGTTTGCTCTCTGCCTCTATTCATGTATTTCCACTTGACCGCTTTCGTTACACTTATATACCTGTTCATGTGTGTTGTCTTGTCATTTAGCCTTCGAGAAAGACTCTGCTAGGGTCGAAACGTCAGGCCATTAACTATTTTTTGCATATTTAAATAATGTCAGCATGTGCTGACATCCCTCACTGCTGGGTTGTTAAAGTCTGGAGCTTTAATATTTTCCCTCCATAAATAACAATGACGTCACGTCATGATCCCATAATACCATAAACCAACCGTGTATGTGAAGAGAAACGAGCTGGTTACTATGGTGATGGGTAACATGTAGCTTGGATGATGCAAAAGAGGCAGCGTGCGTAAGAACCAAACGATAAAAACCGGCGAACAGGAAACAAATCGCGGCACATTTTCCTGGGAACATTTTTTTTTTTGCTGTAAAGACGGCTTCATTGTTAATGGTTTCTATCGGTGCTTTTATCGTGGCGCAGCCATCTTTGTCCAATTCCCATATTGCATCAACAGTAATGCATACAAAATATTGATTTTACAAATAGGACCCAGACAATTTTTATCTTTTATCCTTGTGTTTGAGTAATGTTTACCGTTATATCTTTCTGGAAATGAAACCATAGGGTCCCTGAAAATTGACTGGCACTGCGACCCGTTGGCCTGAAGATACCTGTGTAGAGAAGACGATGAAGAATTGTTCAATGTTTAAAGGCACTGAACACGTTTGGTAATTGTCAAAGACCAGTGTTCTCACTTGGTGTATCCCAACATATGCATAAAATAACAAGCCTGTGCAAATTTGGGCTCAATTGGTCATCGAAGTTGCAAGAAAATGATGAAAGAAAAAACACCCTTGTTGTACAAATTTGTGTGCTTTCAGATAGGAATATAAACTTCTTGCAAGAAGTTTTTATTATTTTAGTGAGAAATTACCTCTTTCTCAAAAACTACGTTACTTCAGAGGGAGTCGTTTCTCACAATATTGTATACTATTAACAGCTCTCCGTTGCTCGTTACCAAGTAAGTTTTTATGCAAATAGATATTTTGAGTAATTACCAAACGTGTACAGTGCCTTTAAGATGCGGGATGAAAACTCCCAAATAGGGAAAATATTCTTTGCAGGTAGGGACTGAAAACCCTATTTCTCATGCAAGACTCCGGTCTGGGATTCGAAACTGGGTCAGGAAGGTGAAAGGCAGGGAAGACGATGAAGAATTGTTCAGTGTTTAAGATGCGGGATGAAAACTCCCAAATGGGGAAAATATTCCACTACAGGTAGTGACTGAAAACCCATTTCTCATGCAAGACTCCGGTCTGGGATTCGAAACTGGGTCAGGAAGGTGAAAGGCAGGGAAGATGATGAAGAATTGTTCAGTATTTAAGATGCGGGATGAAAACTCCCAAATGGGGAAAATATTCCACTACAGGTAGGGACTGAAAACCCAATTCTCATGCAAGACTCCGGTCTGGGATTCGAAACTGGGTCAGGAAGGTGAAAGGCAGGGAAGATGATGAAGAATTGTTCAGTGTTTAAGATGCGGGATGAAAACTCCCAAATGGGGAAAATATTCCACTACAGGTAGGGACTGAAAACCCATTTCTCATGCAAGACTCCGGTCTGGGATTCGAAACTGGGTCAGGAAGGTGAAAGGCAGGGAAGATGATGAAGAATTGTTCAGTGTTTAAGATGCGGGATGAAAACTCCCAAATGGGGAAAATATTCCACTACAGGTAGGGACTGAAAACTCATTTCTCATGCAAGACTCCGGTCTGGGATTCGAAACTGGGTCAGGAAGGTGAAAGGCAGGGAAGATGATGAAGAATTGTTCAGTGTTTAAGATGCGGGATGAAAACTCCCAAATGGGGAAAATATTCCACTACAGGTAGGGACTGAAAACCCAATTCTCATGCAAGACTCCGGTCTGGGATTCGAAACTGGGTCAGGAAGGTGAAAGGCAGGGAAGATGATGAAGAATTGTTCAGTGTTTAAGATGCGGGATGAAAACTCCCAAATGGGGAAAATATTCCACTACAGGTAGGGACTGAAAACCCATTTCTCATGCAAGACTCCGGTCTGGGATTCGAAACTGGGTCAGGAAGGTGAAAGGCAGGGAAGAAACCACTGAGCCAGCCTGAAGGCCCATGAAGATAACTAGAAAAGAAAACATATGCTAAACGTCCACATAGTATTTCCAAACCTGGCCAAACCACTGAACGTCATGTGCGTTAAAACAAGACCTGTTTATAATGTCATTATTTAGTTATCATCGTGTTCTCATCAGTGGAAATGTTTCTGATGATGTTCTGATGATGTTTGGCACGTTCATTGGCTATTATCATAGATCACCCGGTTCTCGAATTGGACCATGTCACATTGCTCACAAAATGAGTGACCCTGTACATTCCAGGGTATTTCCAGGCAGGCAAGATACTATACTGGTATCAAACTTTGATATGAAGAAACGGGGAACATCTCAAATCTTGTTCAGTTTGCAATGCTCAAAATAATTCTCAATTGATGGTGGTAGTTCAAATTTAGTTATTATCATTTATATGTACACAAAAACTGGGGGTGTTGAATTGACACATGGGATAACAAAAAAGAATCAAAATTTACACCACGGGGTGTTAAAATAACACAAATTTCTGCAAAAACTATTACATTTGTGTTATTTTAACACCATATAATGTTAATTTTGATTCTCTGTTCGGTATCTAAATGTGACAACACCCATGGTGTAAATTTTAACACCTCAGTTTTTGCAGTGCACATACACTTGTTTACTTCAGATGAGAACCCATAATATTTTAAGTTTGAGTCTTGCTTATAGATGTCACAACTCCTTAGGAGTATGCAGCACCGGCAGCCAAATTAGTGCACAAGTTTAACAATCTCTACCCTCTAAGGTATCGATTTACTCCTGACTAATGAAAAGCAGTAACGGTTAAGTGTCCTGCTCAAGGACGCAAGTGTCACGACCGGGATTCGAACCCATGCTCTCCGATGCCTCAGCCGCCAGAATTTGAGCTTAATGCCCCGCACTGCACGCTCACGACACGCTACAAATCATCGAGTTATTTAGCCGCTATTGTTTACCTTCCTGGCTGAAGAGAAGCAATTAGTGTTTAAGTACCTCCATCAAGGATACACCAATCATACCCAAAAACATCGCAGAGCAATTTGACATCTCATGAAGCAAATTTTCCACCGCGTGTTAGGTTCGCTAAGAAATTAGGGTTATAAAACTCGACCACGGCCGTGTACTTTAAAAAGGGGAACGGGGGAAAGGGTTCCCATTACTCCATTTAAATCCGCACTAAATAAAAAGATGGAGTGACACATTATTACTTCCTAACCACGCAATCCTAGATTTACGGCCGTGCCACACGGCAACTCGCAGAACTAATATTCACACTACTATGTCACTTTTACGAGATGTCGTAAAAAACTGTTGCAGCATGATAATTTGCACTTCTCACCAGCGAGTCACAAATCGCTTCCCCCTCTCTCTCTCCGGTCTTCTTCCCCCACGGTTTTGTCATATTTACGGCATCAACATAAATCCATCCACGGGGAAGAGGTGTCCCAAACGCCGGGTGGAGACACCCCCGAAGCCGCGCTAAAGCAGTGAAAGAGACTGCCACAACGGACAATCTCCAACGATGCTAGCCCGGAGGCGAGATTTTTTTTCCCTACGAACTTTTTGTCACCCCCATACGGCGAACTGTGTATAAACTTCTTTTGATAGCGCCCTCTTTTGAATCATCCTCCTCCAGCCCATGTTAATTTCCCGTATGGGGACAAAAAGTTAGTAGGAAAAAAATATTGCAGCTTTCATGGTTCTTAAAGTTCATTCAGATGGGTGAGAATCAGAATCGAGGTATAGCCTTTTCTTTTGTTAGGCTAAGACGATTTTGCTTCAACGTGGGAGGGTGATTTGGAGTGATTTGGACATCTGTACAATAATAAGGTGGATTTGTGCATGACCAAAAATGTCTTTAGGGGAGAAACAGATTCCCCATCCCACAACATGGGTTCAATCGATTAAACAAGAAAGCGTGCCACTGAATTCGGACTGTAGTCTTTTGCTGAATTAAGTTTTAGCTGTTGTGGAGGTTGGCCCCCTTTTTTGCTCATAGGAATGTTGGCCTGTAAAATCAATAGCATTACGGAGCTAAAACATAAAAATTTAGCCTTAGGGTAAAATTGTACTTGATGTACTACCGGTACTCCCTGTTTAATGCGCTATAAATAAGTTCACATTTCAGACAATTTTTTTTACGCATGCAATGACGGCACGACGTAACTAAGAAAAATAGTTATTTTTCAACTTCGAGTGTGTAATTTGTTAACACATTTTACAATTTTTGTGAAGTTTTATCAATAATTATTCACCGTTAGTGACCGTAAGTGACCGTCATCAGCAGCCCCGACGACGGTCACTATCGGACGCGCTTCACGGTGAGGGGCCGATTTCACAAAGAGATAAGACTAGTCTTATCTGAAGTTAGGACCAGTAACTAGTCTTAACTTAAGACTAGTCCTATCTATTAGCTCCAACAGCAATGCGATAGGAGTAGTCCTAAGTGAGGAAGAGTTTTGTGAAATCGACCCCAGACACCTCTGTCACCGCTGATGACGATCATCTGCGGCCATTATCGGTGAATTAAAAACCACTCCAGTTACAATCTGTCTGTATCTCGACAACGAATGTCACTCAGAAAAGCAACAAACCGTGACACTACGCCACTCTCACTTAATTTGTATACACGTCCGTCCAAATGACTAGCGATGTCCCACATATTTAAACCACTATTTACAACGGAAATTGAGCCGCTTCATTCCTGGTTACCGCTAAGAGCTACGTCTTTATCACATTGCTGTTGGAGGCCGAACTTTCTGAAACCCCGGGAAACCAGAGTACCGCGTAAAAGACTTTAGCTTGGGCTCAGACCACAGTCCACCTGGGCCCATTTTCATAGAGCTGCTTAACGGTAAGCAAATTTTCATGTCAACTGTAGCAGCAAAATTTGCTTGTTCATAAGCGTATTTCACAGGTTAGCAATAAAATTAAGTGGCCATCTTGTGCGTTCACCATGGATTTGCATTGTTATTCATTCATTTTCATAGTAAGCACCGGAAGGTTAGCATGCATGCCTTTTCGTGTGCTTACGGTTAGAAGCGCTATGAAATGGAAACTCGCTCAGTAAGCACAAAATCGGCCGCTAAGCAGCTCTATGAAATTGGGCACTGGAGTAAGTTCGATCAAAGACCATCATATTTGACCATAGTTCGACTAACTCTGTGACCAAACGCATGCTTAACTCAACGATGGTTGGACATAGTCTAGTTAATGTTTCATTATGTTATGGACTTGCGAGATCAAAACTAATCGTTTTACTCATTTCTCAAAAACTAAAGCATTTCAAGCAAAAAGCTTTCAAGGGAAATTTCCCACAATGACCGTCTTTATACAGTGTAAGTTATGTGGAAATCTGTGAGCATTATTATTATTATTTTCAATCTTACCAATGTTGTGCATTTCCTTTCATCATCCGGTTGCTTATTAGGTTGATGTAGCTGAAACCATGCTAATCATTTTCGCTGAGCAATTTTGCTAAAATAAATATATTTGGTCGAAAGTATTTTGACACAGGGCCCGGAAATTAAAGGTATCGTACACGTTTGGTAATTACTCAAAACAAATATTAGCATAAAAACCTACTTGGTAACAAGCAACAGAGAGCTGTTGAAAGTATAAAACATTGTGAAAAACGACTCCCTTTGAAGTAACGTATAGTTTTTGAGAAAGAGGTAATTTCTCACTAAAATAATAAAAGACTTCTTGCAAGAAGCCTTTTATTCCTATCTGAAAGCACACAAATTCGTACAACAAGGGTGTTTTTTCTTTCATCACTTTCTTGCAACTTCGATGACCAATTGAGCCCAAATTTTTACAGGCTTGTTATTTGTATGCATAATGTTGGGATACACCAAGTGAGAACACCGGTCTTTGACAATTTCCAAACGTGTTCAGTGCCTTTAACCTTTAATAAAAAAGTCGTGCGTGAACCAAACTGTGCTCGCTGCCTCTTTATTATGGGTTTGTTTAACACCATTCGAACAACGTTTGGGCCACACGGTTCGTTTCAACCTAATGTTTCGTGCAAGGCGTGCGACCGAACCACTGTATCTACTTACCTGTTCAAACACACCGGGGTACCCTCCCCTCCCCCCTTCATCATTGAGTTGATTTCTCATTCTATCGGGTCGAACTTTGCCCAACCCTCTCTCAAACTTCAAGGGAACTGTTGCAAAGTCCTCGCGATCTGTTCGATAACACAATTTACAAGTTCGACACATGTCACGTGATTGTATTTATTTATAGCCCAAGTGGGAACTTAACCCATTTAGTAATGCTGTGGCTTCAGCAATACTACCTGACGAATGCATTAGAGTGGACAGAAGTGCAAAGGTGGACTGGTAACTGGTTCTAATTAAAAGGTTTGATGCATTATGGGAAATAATCAGGCAAAACATTTCTAATTTGAACGCTTACTCTTAATAAGCTGAAAATACCAGCTACTGCAATTTTTATTTTATAGCGCCAACAAAAACTAAATTCCAATCCGTGATTACGGATTCACAATCCGTGATTACGGATTCACAATCTGTGATTACGGATTCACAATCTGTGATTACGGATTCACAATCTGTGATTAAGGATTCACAATGTGATTACGGGTTAACAATCTGTGATTACGGATTAACAATCTGTGATTACGGATTAACAATCTGTGATTACGGATTAACAATCTGTGATTACGGATTAACAATCTGTGATTATACGGATTCACAATCCGTGACGGATTCACAATCTGTGATTAAGGATTCACAATCTGTTATTAAGGATTCACAATTTGTGATTACAAAGGAGGGTCTTGTTGGCAGATTGTGAATCCTCAAAAACGAATTGTGAATCTGCAATAACGGATTGTGAATCAGCAATAACGGATTGTGGGTCCGCAATAACGGATTGTTGGTCCGCAATAACGGATTGTGAATCCGCAATAACGGATTGTGGGTCCGCACTAACGAATTGTGGGTCCGCAATAATGGATTGTAAGTCCGCAATAACGGATTGTGGGTCCGCAATAACGGATTGTGAATCCGCAATAACGGATTGTGGGTCCGCACTAACGGATTGTAAGTCCGCAATAACGGATTGTGGGTCCGCAATAACGGATTGTGAATCCGCAATAACGGATTGTAAGTCCGCAATAACGGATTGTGAACGGTCTGGTATTTTGTTGAGCGATGTCCCCGTTAGTTCTGTACACGAAAGCGAACCGAGGACATCCTCGATCTGTCAAAACACCCGGATCCCTTTAGTAAAAGTAGACGGGTTACATGTAAGGCTAGTCGCTTTTGGGGATCCCCTGGTTTCAAATACCACTCAAACCATTTCAACTGAACATTATTTGTCAGTAGTCAAACAACCATACTGGTAAAGAACCGGGAGCACACCCAGAAAATGTATTTTTGTTGGTGGGATGTGGAAGGGGGGGGGAGATCTAATGACAACATTCTACCCTTGGATTAGTAAGGGTTGGGGGGGGGGCTAGTGGCTCAAGTAACATACACAAGTAATGCAGAGCAAGTGTATTCTGTGTGTGACAGCATGTTCATTTCAATGCATCAATAGCTCATTTCGCTATTAACAACTTTTCTTTCCGTTAATGTTTTCCGGGGGGGGGACACGCGACCTCCCCCCTCCCCCGGATGCGTCACTCTGAAGGGCTGTGATTGTGCGGTGGTAGGCTTATCTTTTATTACCCAACAATGTAAACAGCTCACTGAAGAAAGATACAACACACAAAATGGGTTCGTGACCCTCCCCGTTATAAACTATAGCTGATCGTTATTAACAAATATTAATTAACTCACCCCTTGATTATTTTACAGTGCAATTAAAGCAAAAAAGTAATTAACTGGGAGACCCACGGATTGGCTTGGTAGATCGTGGCGTGGTTCGCCCAGGCCAGCCGGGGAAGTTTCTTGCTTCAGCTGCCGGTCTGACCACCCGATGATATCAGTGCCCATGAAACGAATCCCTCGTTCCGTAAACTTTGATGAAGCTGAATAAATTTGGGAGGATTGCAGATGGCTCGATCGGCGAAGCTGCTTTTTTTTTCCCGAAAGGGAAAAATGAGTGTGATAAACGCACACAATAATATAAAGATAGGCTATGAACTGAATTCCAGGTAACGTATAAGTGGTATTCATACAAAACAAATCGACTGTTTGTAAAAGCCCCCAAACATTCTGAAAATGTTGAGCGTGAACCTATCACTATGAACAAACTTTTATCATCAAGCTCCTGTGAGTCCACGGTTCTCATTGGTCATTATCGTCAAGCAAACTTGAATCTCCGATTCTGATTGGTCGATCCATAGCAACAGTGCTGGTAAGTCATTGCGTCACGCGCGCGCATGTGCTGCACGCCCACAGTTTTCGCTACTTCCGGCTCCAGCAAAGCTGACACACTAACCCCTTGTGTGTAATTTTACAAACAATGATTCACTCATTTTAACGTTCAAAGGTATTTTTCATGAAAGAAAATTGTAATTGTGGGAATACTTCGAGTCTTTAAAGGCACTGAACACGTTTGGTAATTGTCAAAGACCAGTATTCTCACTTGGTGTGTCCCAACATATGCATAAAATAACAAGCCTGTGAAAATTTGGGCTCAATTGGTCATCGAAGTTGCAAGAAAATGATGAAAGAAAAAACCCCTTGTTGTACAAATTTGTGTGCTTTCAGATAGGAATGCAAACCTCTTGCAAGAAGTTTTTATTATTTTAGTGAGAAATTACCTCTTTCTAAAAAAACTACGTTACTTCAGAGGGAGTCGTTTCCTACAATGTTTTATACTATCAACAGCTCTGCCTGTTACCAAGTAAGTTGTTATGGTAATATTTGTTTTGAGTAATTACCAAACGTGTACGATACCTTTAAAGAACGTATGTAAATGCCAAGTTAAATTATTTAATTTTTCTTTACACAAGTCACACAAAAACTAGCTCATTCCAAAGTTCCCAGTTTGTGTGAAAATGGCGTGGCTTGCAGTAGAAGGTCACACTTCTACGAACAGGGCCTTATTTCATACAACTGCTTAAGGATACCATTTAAAACACTACTAGTTTAGGCATAATTTATGCAAGTTTTTTTATATTTAATTGCGCATCTTAGAGCATGGGGCACCCATTCTAATGACATTAAGTCAGATAAACGTCATTGCATGTACTGACAATTTCACTAATTGCAAACGAGCAAACAAAGGTCAATACAACTAATACGAAAGCTACAAACATTCCACGAAAGGTAAGACATTTCAGAAAGATCAAACCTTCCTACGATTATGCTATAAACAAAATAAAAAAATCCTTCTTAATCACCCTACTTAATCCAGCCACAGAAGTACTTCAATTTTTATGTTGCAATTCAATTAAGTTTTTATAATTATTGGATTTATGATTGAAGGTAGGGCTGTATTATGTGGATGCTTCATCATGACAATGGGTAGTTATTCACCCTGATAGTTTCCCAATTTGAGCAAGTATGCATTTTCAGTCTTCACAGGGAAAACAAATCAATTAAAAGAACAATAAAATGAGAAATGGCTCAGGGGAAATGCAGTCAGACGTATAGCATAAGCACAGGGCCCAATTTCATAGAGCTGCTTAAGCACAAAAAGTAGCTAAGCACAACAAAATTATGCTTATACCAGAATAAGGTTACCAGCCAAAAGACCATGTCACATGTACAATTTGTGACTGGTATCCTGCTCATTTCTGCTAAGCGAAACAATTTTAAGCAATATTTGCTGCTTAAGCAGCTCTATGAAATTGGGCCCAGTATGTTTCAAGATTGTCCTTTTGAAGTGCGGGAGTTACCCCAGGAATTACACAAATGCGGGAAAATTCCACTAGTTACTGGCACCCAAGTTATCAAAAAAGTTTGATTGGCGAGGGGGTTGGGGTGTTGAAAACCTCAGAACCTAGCACGGGCTGTCAGCAAGACATCTGGAAGCCTGCTACAAAGAACAGGTGGCTCCACTTTATCAGAGGGTGAGATCAGGTCTGTACATTTATGTGCACAAATATTATGAGTGAACATATTCTGCAGCCAAATTCGGGAAAAACAGTGGATACAATTCGGGCACAACAAGAGATAAAAATGGCCAGAGACTGCAAAAAAGACTTTCTTATCCGGTATTAGAAAATGATAGTTATGTTTTAACATTCGCTGCCTTTTGGAGACCGAGGACAAAACAGAAAAGGGGAAATAATAAAGGTCTCTATAGGGGAATTCTAAAGACTGGGGTGCTCCACAAGAAAAGTCTATTGGAGGTTGCTAACTAAAGAAACAAAGAAAAGAACAAAAGATGTCTGCACAATGTGTCAAATTTCAGGCAAATCAACCCATCTGCCCGCCTTAACTAAAGAGTACCATGATGCCCACGCATGCCACTTGGATAGTGTTACAATCTTGTATTTTCACTTGGCCTCAAAACACATTGGTTGTTTACACACATCACGTCGTCAAATTTGCATATTAATTGCATACAAAAACCACGTCAGGCATTTATTTGATGAATAACGCTATAGAAGCGGAACCCGATACTTTTCATACGAAATGAAAGATTTGTAAGGGCACGCTTCGGTAGAACCCGTATAATTTTTTTTCCCCCATCGTTGATTAACTTCACAGGTTTATCGTCAGGACGAATCCATTCTCACCTAATTATCGGTTTGATTTATGTGACCTTTGAGCATTTCGACGTCATGACGGGAATGGAAGTAAAAAAAAAAAAAAAAAAAAAAAATTGATCTTAAAATGTCAACCTTGTAGCTTCGTACTGAAAGACGCTAGCTAATCTTTCCTTACAAATAAGAAATTGATCGAATCCTAACAAACGACGACATCATTTGTTGAATTCGGTGACCTTTCCTTCCAACGTATTTCTTTGTTTTATTACAACCTCCCCGACTAATCGACACCATTAAAATGCAAATAGCGACCGAGCGAAATTTACAGTATCGAACATAGCGATGACTGCGAACTTTCCAATCGATACCACGGCAAATGTAGCCCAAATCTTGGGAAGCGAATCTTATTATTCGATACCAATAAATGTGCCAACTTCACCGATCGACAGCCTCAAAATCGATTCCGGGGACGGGCGGGCACTTTTTGGTCATTGAGGAATTGACGATTTGGTGTTAATACACGGCATGATGTGAGACAGGGGTGGTTTATTCGTTTAGAAGAGCCACTCTGATAATGTGAACAAATTAACGTCGAGCTGAGAATCGATTATTTTTAAAGGACAATCTCAACATGCTTGGATGAACCCATGGTGTGTGTGGGTGTGTATGTGGATGTCTACCCATTCAAAACGAGGACTTTAACAAAAGGGATCCGGGTGATCGACAGAGTGAGGACGTCCTCGCTTCGTTTTCGTGTACAAAACCAATGGGGACGTCTCTAAAAAACACTAAGTCCAAACATTGGGAGAACAAAGAGAAGTTCTCTATTTACTGGATTAACAAACATGGTGTGCGTGTGTGTGTGGGTGGGGTGGGGGTGGGGGAATTTTCGTTGCCTCTGCCCCCAAGGCAAATGTAGCCCCCCCCCCCCTGTGTACGGTTTGCCACGAGAGACGGTTTGTCGTCAACATCAATCTCAAAAGGAGAGAGGGAAAAAATGACGTGCGCGAGCTCCCTGCAATTATGATTACGTGGTCATTCAGTCCTCATCTTCTAAGGTATGCGGGATAAGCCGTAAATTGCCGAGGCGGTTGTGCGGTCACTCGCACGGACTAAAATGTCTGTATAATCGTTCCCTCAAAAATTATCTCCGAGAGGAGAAGAACAAAATGTAACGTCTTCAAAGATCGCAACGTCGATATGATTTTGTCACTTACACTTCGTAATATGCCCAACTGACAAGTAGGATTGTTACCCTACACTGGTGACAATTTATGTGTGGCCAAAAACACGAGTCTAAAATGTTTTGTGGGGTACAAATATTAGCTGCTTAAAGGTGTATGAAGTGGTAGTTTTACATATTACATTTTGGGGCTTAATGCATGGTTTGAGATTAATACAATTACACTTGCTAATTTTACGAGTTTGGTATGAGTTTTGTGAGGCCAAAAATGTGGTTCTACAAAATGGCGGATCGTGTTAGTTCATAAAGTAACAGGAAAACCACACAATTTCGAGGGATATTCGTGTGGATCATTATATTCTACTTTTAAAACATCTTTCCAACCATAATAATTTCATGACAAACACTTTTATAGCCCAAAGCGCCCAATCCGAAGGCACTGTGTCCCTTTAAAGTTCAATCAGTCTAATTTTTGGGTTATTTTATTTCTTCAAAAATGTGACAATAACCTTGAAGTACCAATCCGCAAAAGCCATTGCCGACGAAGATATAATACAAATTATTTTTCCCCGCTGCTATAAAACTGTTATAAACTAACAACAGACTTTACGTGTATCTACTTGCCAGGTAGAGTTTGTTCTTAGTTTGTTCTGAGTTTGTTCGATGAGACCAATCCAAGAACTGACTCCGCGGTAGTACAGTTAATTACGATCCTATAAGCTAAAGTAGTAGTCCCAACCTATTTCTATACCATCCGCCCAGGTAATTGTTAATAGGCAGGACAGTTCTTTTCAGAACTGAGAAGTCTCCCGAACACCCGAACAATCTACTCCGCGGAAGTAGAATTAAGCAAGACAGTTCTCTAAGAACAAACTCTACCTGGCAAGTAGATACACACATGGTGTTACCGCAAACCAAATATATTGATACCTCACCATGCAATGCCTCAAATCCTATAGACTTTACGTGATTAAAAAGGGTTCAAGTTTGTATGCGAAAGCTGGCTTGAAATAACAAACACCCCCAAAATACCAGGGCTCAAATCGCACCAATCTTTATCTGTATTGGGCTGACTGTGTTGAAATGACCGTAAATTTGACGGCACCGGAATTCGACCTGTCCAAAGATGCTGAAACCATGGACAGTAACTGAATGTAATTTTGAAGTCCAAAATGATATAAACTACAAAATATATCAATACAAGTTGATGTGTAGTTTTTGTTTACTTCACCCCCCCAAGAAAAAAGGGGAAAAAAGCAAGTTGTCTCGATTTCAGAGCATTGCGGTTTAGTAATAAAATGTACACATTACATCCATCCATGCCACGTGTACATCCAGACCGTCGTCTCGATGGCGTAGAAAAATGGTGCTTTATAGGTCAAGTAAAATTACCTCTATCACGCGGGTATTTTCAGACCCAATAAACCAGAACAAAATTGCTCAGAAAAAAATATAACGGTTGAAAATAGACGAATTACAGTGCTGCTAGAGCTCATTGCCCAAATTATACTCTGACGATCTCAGATATATGTTCTTATGTATTTGCATCAATTTTTATATAGGTCCTTTTTTGTATTGCCATTGTTCACGACTTTCTTTGGGGGGGGGGGTGCTGATTGCAAATGCATCAATTGCCGTTTGCTACTGGTAAACATGCCCTAAAGCCTTGTACAGATCAATATTATTGTCTACCTATCACAGACGAAACGCCATCCATTCTCAGCCGTAGATTCCTGTGCAAAACATCTCGCGTCATAAAAGTAGAGAGGTAAGGAAAAAAACCCGAGACGACGCTGACGACACTTGCTCATCCTTGATGTATGTGAATGTAGTTTCTCAAGCCCTTCTTTCCACCCCCCCTCTCTTTTCATTTTCTTCGGGCGTAAGTGGCAAGTTTTTCTTCTTTTCTCCTACGATGATCGACGGGCCACTTAACACCCTCTCAGCCCCCGAGTGTTGTGAGGTTGTTACAATCGAGTCGAAATGACTTGGAAAGAACGACGATGAAACTCGCATTCAATTAGTCTTTTCTTTTGCTTGGTTTCGTATAATCGTCTGGTGTATTATTTCCGCTATTTAACGTTTTTGAAAAAGCATTTTGTCAAACCATGGTCCGCTATTGTGTGCCATTGGTCAAATGGAAGCGATATATTAGGCTGTAAGTCTCAAATTTTTAATTTGTTTTGACCTCGCGTTTAAGTGTTTTTGCAACCCCTATATATACGTAGCCAGAGATCCAACTGTAGTCCAGAACCTAAATGTAGCCTAGAGCCTAAATGTAGCCCTTACATTGAACCTTAATGTTGCCGGACCTAAACCGGGTTACATTAAAGCATTTTGTCAAGGCTACAGTTAGGATCGGGCTATATTAGGCGTCACTGCCACATTTAAGCCTGGGCTAAATTTTAGGTACAATGTATAGCCGCTACACCTGGGCCTGGGCTACATTTAGGTACAGAGTTGGGGCTACATTGACCCAGAATTGACCCGGATTCCGGGTCCCAAGGGGCTTGACCCATTTCTGGGGTCAGGTTGACACGGAAACTGGTTACAAATTGGATTTTTGACTTGGATTCTGCGTCAGTGGATTCTGGGTCATTTTTGACACAGTTTCCGGGTCATACCGACCCAGAATGGGTCAGGCCCCATGGGACCCGGAATCCGGCTTAATTCTGACCCTGGAGTCTTTAGAATGCCTTTCGCTGAATGTATAACCCCACTGCATCATGGAGTAAGGAAATGGTCTGCCAAGAGCTGGTAGTGTAGAAAACCAATTAATTGTGATATGAATTTACATAATTCTTTATGTACTGAAGTAGTAAAAATCCCGTCAGTATTAATCGATCTTATGCGGCAATGCAACGGAGTAGCATAGCTGTACAAACGCACAGTCTCCCAACATTACAACAGTGAATATTACAAAGCAGTGCGCCCAAAGGTAAAATGCAGAAAATAAATGGTTATCATCGCAATACAAATTTGGAGGGTTTTAAGTCCCTTTCGTATGAAACTGAGGGGAGGATCCTTCGGGATCTTAGTCTTGTTTTTTTAATTTTTCATATGTTTTATCCTGCCTCATGGGTTTGTTTTTAAGTGTGTTTTGATTCTGACTGGTTTTGTATATTGCTTTTGCTTTTATGTTTTACTGTTGTGTAATTTTTAGAGTCTTTTATGTGCAATTTCCATGTTAATAATAATATAATTATGTTGTTATCGTTGGCAGGGGTCTGGTTGTACACATCTTCCGATGACAGTTTATATACTTTTTTAATTCCTTGACAGCCCCTTTTTCAACTATTATTCATTGTGAACAAATTTCTAATGATTTGTATTAAATAAATAAATAAAACCCGTGTTAGTTTCACTCTGAAAGCACCATGACTATAAATTGTCACTGCAGGTTCCCCGGCAAAAAAAAAATCCGTCCAAGTCACTCTCACAGCTGACTCGAGAAAATGTATTGAAATGAGCACGATGTGTAACCTGGCACAACATTCTTGACAATACGTATACCATTCTCGTTGTCTTCAATGTATGTTTTTGTAAGATTGGAAAATATAGAGGATTTGAAAGACGAAGAACGAAGAAGACGACGAAGAAGAAAATGCCCTTAGGCCCCCCTACTATTCATTTTGAAGCACTGTGCCAACATTGGCATTTGTTAATGTCAAAGAACAGTAGGCCTATCTGTACTTTTTGTGACCGAACATCTACATGAAATAACAAACCTGTGAAAGTTTAAAGGGTCTGTATACGTTTGATAATGACTTTGAAAATGAATGCCTATAAAAACTTACTTGGTAAGAAGTACAGTAGCTTTGAATAGTATAATGCATTTTGAGAAACTTTTCACTTCGAAGTACTGCGGTTATGGAAAAATATATAACTTTTGAATCTGAGAAGCGTTACCGGGTGCTGCAAGTAACGTTTCTCAGATTGTGTATTCAAATTGCAGATTATTCTTCCTGCATGCGTGGACATAACCGCTCCAGATTTTCGGCAATATCTCAAAAACTCTACCTCCTTTTGAAATGAATTTTTCACAAGTTAGTTTTATGGTATATATATCTACAACTATGTAGGATTGAAACAAACAGGGTTCCAATTATCAAGCGTATCCAATCCCTTTAAGCTCAATCGGTCATCGGAGTCACGAGAAAAACGAAAGTGAAGGCACCATCATATGTTTTCACTGATTTCAAACATCAAATTTTGATCTCCCAAGATCAATACCAAAATATAATAAAATAACAATATATATACATATATATTTAAAAAATATAGCAAATCTGTGAACATTTCTACTTTCAATTTACTAATGTTACGTAAACCGTTTATATAAAAAAATTAATTCTACTGTATTTTACTAATTGCACAATAACATAATGCTGCTGTGGTGTGTGTTCTGAAGGATATTAGTTTGCCAGTGAGATTATGTAAATTATTTGTTGTCACTAAGAATAACTCTTCCCCTTTACTTGTGCCATGGTCTGGAGACACCTTTTACACTTTCAGTTAGAAGGTTACCACATCAACATTTACGAATCTCAATCCAAAAACAGTACAACCAACCCCTCCCCCTTTTTTTAACTAAATGCTGATTTTACAGTATTCTTTTTGAGAAAGCAAAAATGCTGACCACGCTGTCTCAGTATGGAAACGTAGAATGGTTGTGTATCTAACCCAATAGCATAAAACTGTCAATGACAATATTCGTAGAATAACGTCTTTGTTAGAGGATTAAATATTGCAACCATCTGATGAGTAACTCCATTTACACCAAACTGGCAAAAAATATATTTCAAGTATATTATAATCAATTGCATACTTAGTTTACCGAGTGACGCATGCGCTTAAATACAAAGCGCAGGGTTTAATCGTCTTGTCTGTAAATCTATATTTGTAATCACTTGAAACTTTAATTAAAGAAAGCTTTATTTTTAACCGATTAACCGACCGACCGGATCCTCCATACACGACTGGTCTCCAGGCATGTTCCACCTTCCTTTTAGAACCCCTTTTTTTTCTTTAATGTCCATAACGTTAGTAACCTTTAGAAAACTAATTACAAGCACCCTCGACTTAACACTCGATACCGACAGGCGGGTCGTTGTATTTTTGGTTCGGTTACCACGGAACAACTCGAGTGTTGCCGTGTTTTTGAGCGTCAGCCCCCTACCAAAAGTCAATCGCTGATTTGATTTAATCTTGATTTACAGCCGCAATTATTTGCTTAACACGCTCGGTACCAAGCCGAACACGGGTTCGGCGAGTCCCACTGCACGTGTTTTAGCAGCTTTTGGACCGCGGGAAAACAGCCGTACACGAACAGCCATTACGCAGTCGAGACCCTAATTTAGGCGCTCTATCTAGTTAGGATACGCTGAGGGAATGTTTCTCTGCCTGCCAAACCGAGGTAATTGCGCGACAGTAATACGCTCGTAATGTAACAACATTGGATGCGCAGTGGTGCTACTGAGCACACACTTTCAGTCAAGCGAGCCTCTTGAGTCTGCGCAGTGGAAGGAGAGATTCCTCACCGCCACAATCAGCTATTTAAGACGCCGCCCGGCCTCCACAAGCATCATTATTTGTCAAGTACGAAAAATAAAACACCAACCAACCCCAAACGGACGACATCACACGTACACCAACAAGAGCCAACGGTAACATCAAGTCAACCAGCCGCGACGATTTAGCAATAACCACACTTGCTAATTTTCCCGAGTCTTCGGACGAAAGCAAATCAACATGAAGTCAGTTACACTCACAATTTTCTCCGTTCTGATGGTCGTCTGCCTAACAACAGCAGCATCTATGGGCAAATTCCACGACCTTACAGAGGAGGTAAGTCCAAGAACTAACTCTTCTCCGATTTTCGCGCCCAAATTTGTAACATCGCTTTTGTTATACCTTTAATTATTGTGAGCGCATGGTCTCTTTTCGCCAAACGAACACTACTCGAAAATCATCGCACTGGAGTATAGAAGACTCCAAGTTCAAAAGCATTTTTTAAAACTTTTAGTCAGAGTCCGAAGCTTAAAAGTGGCGTAGGAAAGGGTGCAAGCTTTCGCTACGAAGTCTTTCAGTTTTTTCCAATCATTTCCACCAATCTGCCACGCTGCAGTCACCCACAGATTGCTCAAATTTGATTGTATTTATGCTTTGTACCTTTAAATAATGAATGACGCAGTGAACGATACCCAAACAGATTAATTTGATCGTCTGAAGTACATCTGGAATATTTATGGGTTTTGAGGCTTGCATGGTTAGGTAGCAATGAATATTGACTTTTGACTTTGCGGTGTGTATTTACTTAGCTGTGTAGATTTGTTCTTGAAAACTTGTCTTGCTTTTTATTCTACTCCCGCGGAGTAGATTTCGGAATTCGGGAGACTATTTTTTTCAGAAAAGAACTGCCCTGCTTATTAAGTACTACGTGGGGAGGTAGAAATCGGTCGGGACTACTTTTTTGAATGTTAGAAGTTCAACTAAACCGTACTTTGCACACCTTGATATAAGTACATTTATAGCTCTCTTAGATTAAATCAATTTGTTTCTATATTTATATATACAAATTTCCAGCCCCATCAAACTCAATATTTTCGCAACCAGTTCAACAGCAGATTGCAAACACAAGCTTGCCCCTGGTAATTTGTGTGATCTTGACTGTTGATAAGTTTTCCCTTTCTGGAGTTTTCCCTCAATACTATTTAAAGGCACCGGACACTATTGGTAATTACTCAAAATAATTGTTAGCATAACAACTTACTTGGTAAAGATCAATGGAGAGCTGTTGATAGTATAAAACATTGTGAGAAACGGCTCCCTCTGAAGTAACGTCGTTTTTGAGAAAAAATAATTTATCAGTAAAATATTTGAATTCATTTCGAGACCTCACGCGTGAGGTCTCGAAATCACATCTGAAAGCACACAACTTCGTGTGACAAGGGTGTTTTTTCTTCCATTATTATCTCGCAACTTCGATGACCAATTGAGTTCAAATTTTCACAGGTTTGTTATTTTGTGCATATGTTGAGATACACCAAGTGAGAAGACTGGTCTTTGACAATTACCAAAGGTGTCCAGTGTCTTAAAACCAACTGAAATATATGTCACCTACATTCAACAGAACGACGCGTGAATGCATTGTTTAAAATAAAAGTTCATACCTTTTCATTTTTTATTTGATTTCAATATTTCAACTTCACCGCTGTGCTAAGAAACCACGTTTAAAGTAAAAGAACAAGACGGACTTTTCGATGCAGTATTTTACAATGATTGAGGGAGAGAACAAGCAAGAAGAAAAAATAATAAAAAAACCCAGCAAAATGTAGATGCTACATTTTAGTAGCTCCGTACAAAATATATAACCTATGCCCACAGTTAGTCCATTGTTACGTTTATCTGAACACAAACAGAATGTACTGAACGAGTTGATAATATTATGGGTTGATGGTCAAACTAAATTTTAGTCCCAATTTTCTATTTTTCAAAAAATATTCAAACAAATTTAATTCACGCATTATTTCATGTCAGTTTATACCCCGTATTTATCAATAAATAGCAACAACAGTACAATTTATAGTGCGCCTTTCACGTAAAAACTATCCCAAAAGCGCTGAAGAAAAAATACGACCACACTTCTGCCGTAATACCCAGGTTTGGTAGTCATAAACGGGGGACGATCGCTGGCCAATCGTCAGATAAAGTTTGCATGCTTCTAACAAGCATGGCCCAATTACATGGCGCTGCTTAGCGTGGAATTGTGCGCTTACAGAGCCCCGTAAAATGAGTATTTCTATGGGCCGTATTAAAAGCAGGACATCAGCGCAGAATTCCATGCACGGTAAAGCATCGCCATGAAATTGGGCCCAGTGCTCGACTTAACAAAGCACTGAGATTCATTTTAAGATGATATGCCAGTATTACCATCGTGATTACCAGTACCATCGTTGTATTGTGACATCACACTTTGCTTAGCAATTAAGATTGATTCGCGCTTAAAATAAATCTTATAGCTCTTTGTGAGGTCGAGCCCTTGTCACACAGAGCAATAGATGATTGGCATATTAGTGAACCCCCACCGACGTATGGGCTGATTAGCTCCACAGTTGCAGAGCACGCACTCGTTATTCTAAAGGTCGTGGGTTCGTTTCTTGCACAAGCCAATTTTTCCTTTGCTCTCTACCCATTTATAACTAGTTCTCATTTTGATGGACTGTCCACTTTCGCTCTTTGTGGAATACATAATTTCAACCAGCATCTACAACTCTCTGTTGTTTTTATGATTTTTATCAGCGAGAGTATACAGTTCTGACGAATGTCATATTGTCAAGTTCTTAATTTAGGCATTTTTAGTCACTGTGTCCGCACAGATGAATTATCTCTCGGTTTAAATGTTTAGAGACGTGCTACCAGGACCAGTTGTCCATAAATATCTCAGGCCGAAATAATGCGATTTGCAATAGCATTCTCTCTCAAATCACAGTCCTTCTAAAGCAACAAGAATGTGAACGTGACACAGCACTGGCTGTTATTTGCTAATTTTGTACGGAGTTGCGGACGCATTGACGACAATTTCACAAGCTGGTTGACTGATGTACTTGTTGAAAACAAGAGGATCGGAATGAATGTAGACTACCTGATCAGTCTTACAGTGTATTTGAAAAGTTGACGCCATGCAGACGTGCCATAAGCACTTTTTATATAAAAAGGACTCAATGGTCAGAGATTTCTAAGGATTTCTTGGTGTTCTACTTCTTTTTTCGTTAAATTAAAACGGATAACTTGCTGCGTTTCTCAGGCTTATCATAATTTACACTAAGCCAACGCACGTGTAAAACGATACAACTATATTATAGGATTATTGATTTAGGAAAAGGGTTTGTGCTCCCACAAAATCAGCTTAAAGTTAGCATCCATCAAGACTGCATGCTGCAGTTCAGAATTCTGATAGGAAATTCATATACAACACTTGGGAATACTGAGGATTAAGAAAGTTTGTCATTCTTTTTTGTTTTCACGTGTGAAACTTCTTTCTTGGGCCGCACCAGTTAAAACTCGATTAGCAGTTAACTTTTTTGATCGCTGTACATTTCAGGTAACTTCATAGTCTCACTCATGCGCACGAGCCTCGCAAAATTACTTTCCAATTTAGCTCTGTGCTCCCGAAAGCCAAAACTGTCGGTGTTTTTTTTCCCCTCGATTTCACGTTCCCTCGAAATTGACACCAAATCAGAAGGAATCAATGTTTACAATTGTGACAACCCATGTCAATGGACAGGTTACCTAAACTTTCCCACTCTTCAACAATCCGACAAGTGACATCAGAAGAACCGGCATCTTCCTCAATTTGTAAATATGTTTTTACCGATGTCGACCCAAATCACTCATGCGGATTGTTCGTGGGCTTCCCCTGCTTTCGAACAATGACGATAATATTCTTGTTTTTCAGTCTGATCTCTGATGAAAAAAAAGGACAGGAAAGGGAGATCGAGGGGGTGGAACAACAAAACGGGTTGCGCTTAATATTTGGAAGCCAGTAATTGGGGCGGTGTTTGTTGTAAGCACGCAATAATCAAACTTAATAGGGGCGAATGGCTGTACCGGATTCGTATTGATTATGTTCTTGTATTGTTTAGTTTTTGCGCTGTAACTCTACGAGCCCCAGATTCTTGCATGTCTATGCAATTTCTGGGTTCGAATTAATGACTTGTATTCAAAAGTCATCTCGCTCAACCGATCCTGTAGTAATGGGTCGATCGTATCGTGTAATCTGCTGTTTACATTTGTATATCTCTTGTATTTTATGTATATTTTGATTAAGTAATTGTTGTGTTTTTTTTACCTGTGAAATTAATAATTGAAATGAAATGAAATGAAATACATCGGGGAATGGGAATCGACAGTTGAACATTATTGAACGAATAACCGGTCGGATTTGGTAGTTTGGTCGATACCGAACATCGCTATATACACCGAGACTCTGGTCATTTTTAAAATTGTAAACAGTATGAATATTTCAGTTTAGGTTGCGCACTCGAGTAGTTTGAATAATAGCCACTTATAAATTAATGAAGAATCGAATTAACCAAGGCTGTATGTTTTCGATTCACAGCGGTTCTGTTTTTCGGGTAATGTTTGTGCTGTTGAATGTGTAATCAAATAAATAAATAAATAAATAAATATAATTATCCGAAAGGTTTCAATACGAGTACTCCACGGACGCAAGTTTTGCTTTAACCATCCACTTTAAAATATTTCGGCAAGCCTTGACAAAAATGTATTCGTACAATAGTTCAATATCAAGGTCTTCTGAATAACGGCGTTCACCATATTTTTCCCATGTAAAAGATGACCGCCAGAAATAAAAGAAAATTCTTGCACTGGACGAAAGACTAGCTTTAAGTCACTCGTCTTCGCAGTAATTATGACAAGTGTTGTTTTGACACTCTGTGAGTTGCGCCCCAACACAAAGACGAACAAATGTATTCCCAACCCGATATAGGCCTAGTATGATATTTTAAAAGTTACACTTGTCACACTTTATTAATTTAAAACCCAAATATCCTCGATACTTTTTCATCCTGATCCTTCTTTTGAAATACAGACGTATGTTGGTTTTGAAACAAGTGTCGTAGTCACGCGGCTATCACGTTGAAAGATTTAAAGGCACCGTAAATGTTTGGTAATTGGAACCCACTGTTTCAATCCTATATAGTTGTAGATATATACCATATAACTAACCTGTGAAAATTTCATTTCAAAAGGTGGTAGCGTCTTTGAGATATTGCCGAAAATCTGGAGTGGTTATGTCCACGCAGGAAGAATAATCTGCATTGGAACACACAATCTGAGAAGCGTTACTCTCAGATTTAAATGTTTTTGGGGATAAAAAGTGATATATTTTTCCATAACCGCAGTACCGCGAAGTGACAAGTTTCTCAAAATGCATTATACTATCCAAAGCTGCTGTACTTCTTACCTCGTAAGTTTTTATTGCCGATAATTATCAGAGTGTCATTACCAAACGTGTACGATGCCTTTAAGGCTCATTAGTTAAAATTCCCGAATGTAGGTTTCTCGTTGACCGCATTAACCAGCACGCCAAGCGGGGTTTATCTTACTAGCAGGAGAGTTATCGCATAATGTTCTTATAAAACAAAACCCACATCGTATGTTGTATTCCTGACGTTTCGGTTACACTGCTTATATTCGGCTTCGTGCGAAGTTTGAACAGGAAAGTGCACAATGTCTGTTGATGAATAATTAGTTACAATAGACAGACAGTCGCATACTTGTTTTAATGTCTCCGTATCTTACCCACTGCATTATTTAAACGGTGCGGTACCCTGTAAACCGGATATGATCACTGAATCTGATACAATCCTGAACTGTGCTGTATAAATCTCCATCCATCACTTTGAAACTCCTCGTTGGTTAAAGAGAGGGCGTATACCTGTGGTACTTATTCCAAAAAATAATGACCGTAAAAACTTACTTGGTGAGAAGCACAGCACTTGATAATGTATAACACTTTGAAAAACGATCGAACGGTTCCAAAACTCAAATGTATACTTTGCCTTTAAAGGAATTACAAACGGAAGCGTAGATTCAAACCTATCCATTCTCTACTTTTAATCAAACACACTATACAACCAGTGACAATGTCATCAAAATGTGCACGTTAATGTGTATTTCGATTGCGGCAATGGAAATAAGCAATGGTAATTTGGGATGTCTTCAATTGCGTATCTCGACTTGGACAGAAATGCACAGATGGAACCATTTGCCTGGTGTTATATTCCGTATATGGAATACACAATCTTAGAGAAACGTTTCATGCAGAACGTTTCTCAGATTGATTTGTTTTGAATCCCTCTCTCTAAAACCACATTCCTTTGAAGGGAATTGTCTCTCAATGTTACACATTAACAACAGCAGCAGTGTTTCTAACCAAGTAAGTTTTTATCTGGTCATTAATTTTTGGAGTAATAATTACCAAAGGTATAACCCTCCCTTTAAGGCGTCTGCCTTTGCAATCTTACCGGGGCTGTGAGGTCGAATTACTAACAGATGGAGCCTTAAAGCCGTCTTTAAAAGTGACACACGTTCCATAGGCCCTAGGTCAGGAAAATCAATGTTGATATAGAGATGACTTTAGCAATGACACACCGAGTATTAATTGAACTGGTGTATACAGACTACAGCCCAAAATTATATTGGTCCTCAATGTAGCCTTCGCCCAAGACGTCGCGGCTGGTGTTGCGTTAACAGCGAGAAAGCTCCAAGTCGTTCGTGTGAGAGTTTCAGATAAGAACGGCTTTTGCCGAGACTAAACGTCGAGCACTGCACACAATACACAATTACAAGTTTGTTTCTGAGTGCCAATATGCTTTGAGGAATTGCAAAGCAAACTCGGAAATCGCGTCTGTGTTTGCACGAACCGGCGTCGTATAAAACACGTAGGATGCGCTTAAATGACAGCGTTGTTTGAACAAAAACTATCAGATGAAGGTATGGTATTAATATTGACTCCTCCACGGACATTTTGTAGCCAGTTATTAGCCCATCTTGATTCGTTTTGTAGCTTTATCTGGTTAGATCTCTACCAGCCCTTAATAGTCCACGCTGTAAAGGTGAGAAAAACGATCTATAACCCATGCGCGTGTGCTTAGAGCAAATAGACGTAGTTCCAGTCAATTATTGGAATTTTCTCGTCGAGTTCGTCATTATTAGACATGTTTTGTCAATAATGTGGTCATGAAACTCGCTGTCACCACTTAAATATCCCAAATGGGGTATACTTTGAAAACGATAGACCTTATGCATTGACGTCATCCAGCCGCCATCTTAGAGGTAAAACGATGACGAAACAATGGAAACGCACAGATTTGTACGCGCGGCGCACAAGATTGGCCAATGAACAAGCGCCTTTTGACCTCTAAGCGAGGGCGCCCTACTGAAATGACGTCATGTGCATAAGGTCCATTAGAAGCCCTTTCACCCAATGGGGATACAAATGGTCCCCTTCGAGGAATCAAAACAATCCTTGCTGGGGTAGGTTACATTTTATTTTTACCCCGAGTGAAACCCTCTTCTCTCTGTGCAAATATCAATTGATTCCAAACTTTGGGGTGACAACTAAAACCAAACTACCCCGATTAGGTCATATTGTCTACCCTGATTGGAATATCCAATGTTTTGTGTGGGATTTTGTTAACGATCACATTGTGCTCAACTTGACCGTTATTTGACTTGGCAGTTCGGTATTGTTAGTTTCATTGGCAGTTTTAACCTAGACTAGCCAATGCAATCTTGAGTTTGTTTGTCTGTTTGTTTGTTTGTTTTGCTAGTGGAATGTTTTACTTTTCACATCCTTCTGTGGGGATGATTGAAGGCATCGTACACGTTTGGTAATTACTCAAAATATATATTAGCAAAAAAACTGACTTAGTAACGAGCAACAGAGACCTGTTGATAGTATAAAACATTGTGAGAAACGACTCCCTCTGAAGTAACGTAGTTTTTGAGAAAGAGGTAATTTCTCACTAAAATAATAAACAACTTCTTGGAAGAAGTTTTTATTCCCATCTGAAAGCACACAAATTTGTACAACAAGGGTGTTTTTCTTTCATCATTTTCTTGCAACTTCAATGACCAATTGAGCCCAACTTTTCACAGGCTTGTTATTTTATGCATATGTTGGGATACACCATATGAGAACACTGGTCTTTGACAATTACCAAACGTGTACGATGCCTTTAAGTCAATCAACTCAAACAAAGTGAAACCAGGGAGGTCTATACCGGATTAGTCGTTGTGAAAATTGCAGAAGAATGGTCTTCGGAGAGTAGAGACAAAACCCCTATCGTCTGCCCGTGAGCTTTTCGAGTCGCACGTTCGACTTAAGGCACGATGAACGTCGCATGAAACCCGACACTGTACAAACCGAATTAGCAGTATCAAAACTGGGACCTTTCCCTTGGGTATGCGATAATGACATTAGCCGAGCCGCATCGATGTCTTTCAGTGGGGTATCGATATCGCGGAGTCCGCGGCCACACCGTCGGTATGCGATGACTCTCGACATGATCGATTACGTCGTAATTGAATAACTGTCGGTTAGTTGGTTGTTATCATAACGTGTAGTCATATTAGTGGGTTAGGATCTCTGCTCTTCAAATTGGCAATTTACTCTTTGGATTGTTCTGTAAATCTATAAAAGTAATGACGTAGCATGAAACCTTTGTAAGGAATAACAAGATAAGAATCCCTATTTTCATTTTGGAAAATCTTAATTTAAATTTATCAAAAATGAAAGTACCAATGACAGTTAGTTTGATATTGGACTTTGGACAATAACGAAATTAGATGTCCAATATCGAAATAGAACGTCACTAATCATTCACTGAACAAACCTGTGAATGTCCAATGTCCGATATCAAAATAGCAAAGTAGACATTCGCAGTACAAACCTATGTGAATGTCCAGTGTCTAATATCGAAAAAGCAAAGTAGACATTCACTGAACAAACCTCGAATGTCCAATATTGAATAGAAAGTAGACATTCACTGAACAAACCTATGTGAATGTCCAGTGTCCAATGTCGAAATAGCAAAATAGACATTCGCAGTACAAACCTACCGGTATGTGAATGTCCAATGTCCAATATCGAAATAGCAAAGTAGACATTCACTGAACAAACCTCCAATGTCCAATATCGAAATAGAAAGTAGACATTCACTGAACAAACCTATTTTAATGTCCAATGTCCAATATCGAAATAGCAAAGTAGACACTCGCAGTACAAACCTATATATGTGAATGTCCCATTCAATATCAAACTTCCTTTTACTGCCATAAGTAAAAGTGTTTCTCAGTAAGTCCGTTTCTGTTCACCTTAGTTTTTATTTAATAAAACAAAAATGTTTTGAAGGAAAAATGAATTTGAAAACAAATGAATTGTTGTGAGACTCCCACGTATGACGACATTGTACGGGTTTGTATTTCCTATAGAAACAATTATCCTAACATATCAGTGTCGCCCATCATACGTAATGTCCTCATCGCGTGCGGTCGTAAGCTCCCCGTAGCTGACATTTTACCGCGCTTTTGTTGTTGATGTCGTCTGCGTTTACGCCCACCGTGCACTCCGTAAAAATGATGTATGTAATTACATTCAGTAATAGAATTTTTACATGTGAAACTCATACAGAAACCCAATGGATTGCTTTCAGCTTCACGTCAACACCATAAATATTGGTAACTTTTAATTATTTGCCCAGTGGATAAAGAACAGTACGATTTCAGTCGGTTTTACCATACATCGTTGCTAGAGCAATACTGTTTTTTTTTTAAAGAAATAACAACAACCTTATTAATACCGTTGTGACCTTTCTTGGTACAAATGGATCGGACAAAATGTTCTTTGCATAGTGTCAAATGCAGTTTATTATGCAATTTGTTTGGCTGAGCGGTTAAGAGGCACTGGACGCAAGCTCTGGTGTTTTTGATCAGCAGAGTGTGGGTTCGCTCCCCGGTTGTGACACTTGTGTCCTTGAGCAAGATACTTTTTCATAATTGCTTTGTCCTTCGGATGTGACATTAAGCCGTAGGTCGCATATACTAGGATTGGTAGCGCACGTAAAAGAACCCAGAACCTTATCGTGGTAGAGTAGGGGTTAACCACGGTGTTTCTGGTTCACATACAAGCACCCTTGTTTACATGTTTCCTCAGTATTGCGAGCTACAGTGATTAAGTTCACTTGTTAGGCATCCTTGGTTTCATTAACATATATCAATAATATATGGAGGAAACACAAATGTTAACGCGTATTTTACCAGAAAGTGAATTAAACTACGCTGCCTAATACGGTGAGTGATTTGAATTTGAATAATTTACATGTCATGAATATTTAATACAAATGGTGACGTGAGGCACGTAAACGAATGCAAGTAGAAATAATGACTTTTTCTTCTGACAAAAAGGGATCAGATTATTTTTGGCATTCCCTCGGTTCCGTTAGACTGGTTTAAGTAAAGATTAAAATAAATTTGACTCCACCATGTTTAAGGTCAATAAAGGAATTGGATGGAGATTAGGTGTCTGCCATACATTTTGGATTTTTTAGTTTTGTTTTGGGGGATTTCCTGAGAGTTGCTTTAATTGGAAGGACACAGTCTCCATGGGTTCTGCTACGCATGGGCGACTCGGTTCGTTTTGTAAATCACAATCGCAATTAACTACATTTTGATATCTGGAAACGTAAGTAGAAAGAACACACGGCCCGTAACGTTTGAAACAGCACGATATTGAAGAGATGAGGAAAATCATCCAAACGGGGGTTCATCAAAACAGAAGAACTGAATGAAAAAAAGGGTAGTTTTTTGATTGAGCGAGTTCTCATCGGGAACCCAACCTAATTTCAAATACCGTAGCGCCTAAAAGTTTTCTCCTAAGCAAAAGTGAACAGGATACCAGTCACAGATTGTACATGTGACCTGCTATTTCTGAGGGCTATACTAAATGTTATTCGTTGCCATTCAATATTTATTTGATTACACAACCAACAGCACAATTAGCGCCAATATCAGGATGAATAGGAAACGAGAAGAAAGGCTCAGTTTTATAATGTGGGAGGAAAACCCCAATGGGGGGAAACGCAGGTAGGGGCTGAAAAACCCAATCCACATGCAAGGCTCCGGTCTGAGATGGGATTTGAACCGGGGTCCACGAGGTGAAAGGTAGGGAAAGAAACCACAGAGCTAACCTGATCCCCAAATATGTTGCGCTGAACATCTTTATGAAAGGGGGCCTATTCAGAGTGTAAGCAAAACAAATAGTCAAGACATTTACACAAAATAATAATGATCAAAACAAAAAGGTCAAATTTTGAAAGCTTTATGCCATGAAAAGTTTATGATTGTCCTTGCATTATTGCTTTTTGGCGCCCAATGAAGAACTGTAATCCTAGACTCGATGTGGAAACATCGTCTGCAGCAAAAGCCGCCACGGTCTACGAAGAAATGATTGCATAGACCAAATGTAAAATAAAAGAAGAAATTTATCTGTTGGAATTGTCAATATTCGTGACACTTTAACAGGCTATTATCAGAATCAACGAGTGTTATTCAAGCAATCATCAGACCCGCTAAACGGATATCTTTCTTTTTCTCTCTCCTTTTGAACATTTTTTTTTAATGTGTGGAGGTTTTGAATTATTCATTTCAAAAAGGCAAACTATCAGTTGGTGATTTTAGAATATTAAGAGGAAAATGTATATACATTTTTCTTTTAAACAAACCCCGTAGAATTTTGCCTATTTGAGAAGTTCCCCAACGGATTCCTCTTCAATTTTCCTGGCATCGCAAAGTTGAATCGGATCGGCAATTATCACTCAACCAATTATTTGGATATACCTGCCACATGATTCCTTTCTGAATCTCTTGAATAATTATGTTTTAAGTTTGACAAGCATGAATTAAAAAAAAAAAAAAACATGATCCAATGTTCAAATGACAGCTATCCAATACATCGTGTAAATCCTGCGCATTTGTCATGTTTGCTATAATATTATCAACCTGTTGACCAGTTGGGCAAAGTGTCACCTTTTATTATTAGAGCCGTATGCATGAAACAACGTGGGCGTGGTTTCGATTGAACTACGTCACACTCACCAATTTGATAGACAGGATATTGGCATGGAATCCGTCTGTATCTGTTGATTTACCTTTTTGGATTCACCCTACGACGGATTTTGACCCGCAGGCTTTCAATTACTAGCACTAACGCCTTTAGCTTTTCCAACAAACATTGACAGCCCCTCCGTTTTGAGTGTCTCGCTCTTTAACACCTACATCCAGTACAAGAATGCAACATCTGCCCACACGTGGGAGTAAGTAAACCTATTATACTGGCCGATTAAACATTGAAACAACATTTGCCACTTTCTTGCTGTATAGGGAGGTTTTGCGATACACAGAAAGCAATCCTCGATTGAACATGTTTGTTTCAAATTATCCTATCATTGTTAATACTCTTATAATTATGGTACGCACAGCATTTGGTGATTGAACAAATATATGATAATGCACTGCAAAAACAGGGGTGTTAAAATTGACACCATGGGTGTTGTCACATATAGATACCAAAAAAGAATCAAAATTTACACCATAGAGTATTAAAATAACACTAACTTCTGCAAAAACAATTACATTGGTGTTTTTTAACACCGTATTATGTTAACTTTGATTCTCTCTTCGGTATCTAGTGTGACAACACCATTGGTGTCAATTTTAACCCCACCTTTTTTGCATTGTGGTAAAGATGATGATGGTAGCCCTTAAAATATTTTTGTTTGAAATGCCACAGGTTTTTTTGAGTAAAAAACCGATGTTTGAAACAAAGTGAAACAAATAATGAGTTTTGCATGCAGCCAACCATACCAGAAAACACCAGGGAGAACCCATTCTGATAACGATACGTGTAAACTGTGTTCGTTTTCGCGCATTACACAACACACGGTGCGTACGGTTTTACGTCCCATCCGAAGACCGAAGCAAATGGTCAAGTGGCCTCGAACCCACACTCTGCTGACCACAATAATCATATCTTGAGTCCAGTGTGCTTGACCGCTCGGACACCACACGCTAAATCATACATAATGCCCAAACCAGTCCAAATGGATTATTATTATATCGGCAACCGATACGCTTTATAGTCCACACAAGATCCGTTAAACAAATTAGAATAAGATGCTGCGAGATATGTGATTGGTGGATTATTTAGTTTATGGTAATACGAAGCGAAGAATCTTGGCCAATCAAATGGGATGAGCCCCACACAGGCGACGACCGATGGCATATTCGTCTGCTTGTGATTTGCGAGACTTCACGGAAACTGAATACTCTCAATGTTTATAATCATGTGTTTCAGACGACAGTAAAGCATGTAGCCTATATGACGCAAAGCGTTTGCTTGTCACAGTGACTGTCTACGCTCTACAATTTCACGGTACTGCAACTAATTTGAAATAAATCGTTGAATGAAACATGAAACTTGCTCTCCGCGGACATTCCTTTTATCGTAAAAAAAAGAAGGAAAACATTCCTAAAACCGTTTCCAGTTCCATCTGACATTGTTCAGGGAGCTTGCCTTTTTGCTCTGGCAATCCTTTCATTAATTCGCTTCACATTGAGATAAGAAAGTACTTCTTTTTTGCAATGTTTTTTTTTACGAATAGAGGTCTGTAAACCCACAAAATGTTTCGATATGTATTTTGTTCGCGGGTCCTCACGTTGTCTCTCGTTGGCCGGGATTGTGCAAAACGTGTATTGTACATGTGCACGTAATCATCAATTATAAACATGACGTCCGAGTTTGCATGATTTAAAAAGAAAGAAAGAAAGAAAGAAGAAGAAGTATCCGTTTTCAAATAAAGTTTACAAATACCGAAACGTTGATTAAATTTAACCCAATAATTAGTCACTGCATGCCCGTTTTCAAATAATTAGCCGAGTAATATGCCTGTGATTTTTTTTTCTTTTTTTCACAGGACTCGGGAAAGTACTGAGTATACAGTGTTTTACACACATCGGCGTACGGGTAAAACCAAATATAATATTCTTTATCCCCCCGATGCAAATTAAACATCTATTAAATATACTGATGAGGTCAAGTCGGATCGTTGATTCTGCTTTAATTATTAAACACACCCCGAGTCTTACTTTGTTTCGTTGAGACACCACCTCGACGGTACAAATAATTGAGCCGCAAATCAAAGTGAAACGTAGCACATGGAAACAGTTTGAAATCAAGGCATTGATATAGTGATATACGGATGTTATATTAGTAACGACGTGATGGTGCGTGTCCATAGACTCGATTCCCCCACCTTGCATTTCTCTGGTGATGGAATCACCCGTGAGGGGGGGGGGGAACTTACATAATTTGGGAGTCATAAAAATAGGTCTTAAAGGCACTGTACACGTTTGGTAATTACTTAAAATATATATTAGCATAAAGACTGACTTGGTAACGAGCAACGGAGAACTGTTGGTAGTATAAACATTGTGAGAAACGACTCCCTCTGAAGTAACGTAGTTTTTGAGAAAGAGGTAATTTCTCACTAGAATAATAAAAGACTTCTTGCAAGAAGTTTTTATTTCTATCTGAAAGCACACAAATTTGTACAACAAGGGTGTTTTTTCTTTCATCATTTTCTTGCAACTTCGATGATTAATTGAGCCCAAATTTTCACAGGCTTGTTATTTTATGCATATGTTGGGATACACAACACTGGTCTTTGACAATTACCAAACGTGTTCAGTGCCTTTGAAGTTGGTTTACATGTTGACACTTCAGATGATGATTTCACAATCTGTCGTTCCCCTTCTTAGACTTGGCTATTTTCTCTATGGCTATTCTCGGTGATGGAATCACCCGTAAAGGGGATACTCGCATAATTTCGGAGTCATACAAATAGGTTTTAAAGTTGGGTTACACGTAGATACTTCAGATAATGAGTTAAAATAATGGGTTGATTTTCTCTCTCCCCACGTCTCAGACTTGACATAATTATTCTCGGTTATTGAATCACCCGTAAACGTGGAAAACTCGCATAATTTGCGAGTCATAAAATAGGTTTTAAAGTTGGTCTATACACGTTGGTGCTTTAGATAATGATTTCACTGGGTTGTTTTTCTATGTGTCATATAAATGAAGCGCATACGAATAACAAAAGCGAAAATGGTGGCTAAATTCTTAGTTATACCACACCCAATTGTGGCAGAGGGAGTGCCCCCCCCCCCAATATACATGCATGTAGGGGAGATGGCCTTAGTTTTCGATTCAAACCGAACCTTCGTCAAAGGCATAAACAAGCACAAACATAAATAAATCCATTTATAGCAAAAAGAGGAGCAAAGGATTATGGGAAGGTATCCAGAAAAAAGCGGGACAATTATAGCCAATGAAATTTATTAATTTACAAACAATGGGGTGGCTAAGAACCAATCATATATTAATAATGTTTCTATACTCCAAAAGAATCCTCCCCTCTTGTGCAGAAGTACCGAAAAAGAAGAAGAAGAAGAAAATATTTGAACGAGTTTATAAGATTCCCAGAGCACAATGAAGACACAATGCAAGCGAAGTTGGTACTATCATGCCACATATCATGCAACAAATTGTCTTAATCTATTATTTAAAAACATTGCACAACACAAAACAAATTAACTCCCTTAATCACTCTGCATTTCAAAGTTTGCAACTTTGATCCGTAAGGAATCAAATTTGAAATTACTAAAACATAGACGCAAGCAGAAAACTCACCCAAGCAAACAATGTTCATTTTTCTCTTTTCTATTAAATCCAGTGTGCTGAAATCTGCAATTTGATTTGCACCTCAATTACTCCAAGCCAATAGCAAATCCGGTCTAAGTCGCTGACGAGACTAGTGAAAGCTTTGTCCGAACGTCCTTAGAAAAGCAAACACAAATGTATCTACATGAACATGGATACAATTAATTTCACTATAGTTGTATATAAATCTAGCAGAAGTCCCAATAAGCTCTTAAAAATGAAAATAATTATTTATTGAAGGACCCTTATTTGTAAAACAGCTATCAAAATATGTTATGCTTGAGATATTTAACAAAGACAGAGAGGTTTTTTATTTTGTGCCTAGGATTTCTCGACGGTAACCGTTTTCTTGCGGCAGATTGGAACTGGATACGCTTTGCAGCTAGATCGAAAACCTTGGCCTTCCAAAGATGGCAATATGTATTTAAGCAAATTAGATTAAATCACTGGCAAAGTTGAGTTTGGAGTAAAGCGGTGACAATCACGCAGAGTAGATGTTCCGTTTTCTCCCTTGGGCAGTTTCATATCACTTTTCTCGTCAGAGATCTGCCTATGGGCGGTTGGGAAAAAATGACAAATTTCTTGGCTGGATAAAGTGCGATCTAAACTTAAAATCCCCCGTAGATATGTAAAAAAAAAAAGAAGAAGAGTGTTCCCATCCATCATGCCCGACCAAACTCGATCTCGCTACCTTCGTCGCGGTCTCTAACCACTGAAGTGGCGAAGCATATATAGCGGGAGGAGCCTATGGCCGTCCAAAGGAAACAAAACGCGTACGAAGTATTTTCTAATATGATTTGTTACTTTATTAGTTAAAATGCCCGATTGCATCTAAATCAATTTTCCTAATAATGTATTGTTTAATATGGAGTTTAATTGGCGCAGCTATGATAACCCGGCTGAGCCTCGTAGATTCCCCGAACAGGGGAAAAAAGATAGACCAATTTACGACTTCACAATTCAGGGGATCTTGTAACAAATTATAACATAACCGTGTATCTTGGCAAGTAACCTACCTACTCACAAAGTGCGAAGTTGTAGGTGCTGAGCTTATTGTGGGTGTTTATTAAGTTTGATTCTAAGAGCATGTAAAGTATCCCTGTAGAGCAATGCATTTAGGTATGGAAGCACAAACTTCATTTAAAGATATTATACAAGATTGGTAAAGGTAAAAAACATCTTTGTTCAATTAGTCTGAAAGCTTACTGATTATGAAGTTCATATACAAGAACCATTTTTGTCTGTGAAATATTCCCCTCTGAAATAAAGTCATATTCGGGAAAACTGTATCTGATAACCTAAGAAAAACGCAACAGCTGATTTCGGTTTTTACAACCCAAATCAAGGACAATGTGGGATGTTTACATACCGAAAATGGTGCTTGGTTCTTCTTTTTTTTCTCCTAACTAACACAACGGATTAAGCTCAAATTTTCACAGGTTTGGTATTTCGTGTATATGGTTGATATCACAAAACACGAACACTGTATGCGGCTATTTTTTCAGCTCCACCAATTCTGTATAATACTTTTAAGTTTCGCGTTATGGAAGTTAATTCACAAGACTTTCACAAACTTTCACAGTCCAAACTTTCACATGATTGTTATTTCACGTATGGTTAATATCGCAAAACATGAACACCATCTGCGACCTATTTTGTCAGTTCTACCAATCCTGTATAATACCTTTAAAAGGAAATACTTGGAACGCAGATTTTTATTTTTTAAATATTTTTTGTTGGGGGAAGGACGCTTGTTGCCTGTTTCAAAATTGAAAACATCAACTATTCAAAGCAACGTAAGATATAGAATGAGCCGTTGCTTGAACGACAACTGACTCATTTACAGATGAAGCGAATCAAGAATAATCAAATAAACATGGATTTGAATTGTTTGGGGATGCAAGTCATCGTGGTACCCCCGGACGGTAGTAAAATCGACGTGACGAAGCAGGGAGTCCGTGGGGAAGAGAGGAGGGTTCGTCCCCATGGCTCACCCCTGGACGTTCTCGCTAACATGCACTTCATCTCACGGTTCCCGTAGTAAGGAATCAATCCTTAACTAAACAACCAAATCGATAGCGGTGTTAAAGTCGTGACTGTTTTATAGAACACGATCTGAAACCGCTCCGGATTGAACAACAAAAGTTGAGAAAGAAAGCATACATGAAACAGTCACCTGCAACCCATCCCTCGACGCACTTCAGCCACACCATCTTTGTGTTTTGGACTCCTTCCCTTCTTGCAAAAACGTTTTTAGCGAAAGGGGAACATTTCATTTAAGGTGTCCCCTAAGACTTTCAAATCCATCTTCCCAAATTTGCCATGTTTTTCCAACGCCGCAGGATACGTCCCCCACAGGATTCAAGACTTTCTTTTGCTTTGTATTTGACGTTTGCGCTATATCTCTCTCGCTGAACTTCCGTCTAATTCAATTTCTCCAATCGTATACAATTTTGTTTAATTTCAGAATCGAGTACCACTCATTCTGTTATTTGATTATTATTTGCACATATGTAATGAAGTGTTTCCATTAAATGAAGTCCTTGAGAGAGGCGACATCTGCGCTCTCTACGGGAACAGTTCACACTATCTCGTAAGGTCTGGACAGCGTAGGGGGGCACCTTATATACCTAGCGTTCGTTCGATTGAGGGAAACAACAAAGCAGTGACAAAACACACCAAACCAAACACAATGTTTTGCGGATACCATTAAAGTGTTGATGTACCCGAGTACAGCAGCAAAAAAGTACACTTCGAGTTAACAGACACCTCGTCCTGTCAAATTGGTTTCAAAAATATCACCCGCAGGAGGAAAAAGAAATGGATGGGCGCTGTGATTCAAATGTTTAGCTCCCAAAGCGATGTTTGTATCAAGCAATCAGTTAGACATGCAATAGTTCATGTTAGTACAAGGTTTGATGACTCCTAACATCGTTTCACAATTGTTGTTGTTTTTGTTGTTGTTGTTGTCGTTGCTGCTACTGCTGTTGTTGTTGTTGTTGTTGCTGCCGCTGCTGCTGCTGCTGTTGTTGTTTTTTGCTGCTGTTGTTGTTGCTGCTGCCGCTGCTGCCGCTGCTGCTGCTGCTGCTGCTGTTGTTGTTGATGTTTTGTTTTTGTTTTTTTTGTTGTTGTTGTTGGCTGTTGTTGTTTGTGTTGTTGATGTTGTTGATGTTGTTGTTTCGTTGTTGTTGTTGTTTGTGTTGTTGTTGTTGTTGGTGTTGTTGTCGAACAAAGATATTGACAAAATAAGTAGGCTGCCAGCATTCAGGGCTAGTTAGCTCAGTCGGTAGAGAGCGCCGGCACGTTAATCCAGAGGTCACAGGTTCAAGTCCAGCTCTAGTCAATTTGTCTTTGTTCAACCCAAAATCAATATTTTCTGTTCACCCGCGGCATGGGCCCATGGTCTATAGCTTGGGCAATATTCCCCATCACTTACATCCAGTACTTGCTATAAAGGAAAAATGCGCATCTCTGATTGCAAAATGAGCTAATTGAACTTCCACGCCAGTGTCTGGATTATTCCATAAAACTGTTGTGTGATTTTTCACTTAATGGAAACGGGGGGGGGGGGGCGTAAATCCCATGAGGGGTATTTAAGTCTCCACTGAAAAGACGTGATGCATATAAAACATGATGTACGGATTAGTTGCTTTGCAATTACGCCAGTGCAGTTATTTCAATTTTTGTTATTAATTTTGTACATTTTTTTCTTCTCAGCGCGGTTCGTTTGCCAGACTCTTTTAAGTGTTGTAATGCGAGACTGGTGTATGTGTTCTTAGAGTTCGAGACAATGCCAAAGCAATTCCACTGTCAGTTACTATAATCTCATTTATAATCTCATTTCATCTGTACAAGACCTTGGTGTACGTCATTAAATTATAAAAAATGCTCGTCATGGAATAGTCACCAAAATTTGTTCAGCCTACGGAGATTTCAATAAACTATACGAGCTGTGACCGCGCATTGAGAATTCAACGCACGACACCGCGCCGCGAAAATACAACATTGCGGGAACCAATGTCCGGTCATGCGAGGACCAATAAAACAGCCGTCGAATTTGAAAAGCCAATTTTGATTTTGCAACGGATCAACGTTTCCGTTATTATAAAGCGCCAATATGAAAGTCCTTTTTTTTCTTCTCTTTTAGCCTACGGCGATTTCAAAACACCACGTCATGGTGGTCACTTGACGACAAAGAATCGAATGCACGACACCAACACGTCTAATAACTCACCCATATGTTAATATTGGGGGGGGGGGTGAAATTCCCAGGCTACAATGAACAATGTCCACCCATAACTGAAAAATAGACCACGTTATCTCCGACCCTCTAAACAAAATAGTGTTTTATTGTGTCAATTAGTATTTGGTACTTCGACCAGAGGGACAGGTTGAAAGGAAAAGGGGAAACCTAAGAAAACATTTTTGTTTTCAGTAATTGCGCATTTGCAATGTATTCATATAAAAATTATGCTATTTCTACACTGAAAACGAACCTAGAACAAAATACTTCACAGCTAGCACAGGATTGGCCAACGAACAACCTCCTTTTCAACCTCGTCCCCATGGTTTACTTTATTTCCAACCATGTTTACAATAGTAAACCCTGGGAGGGAAACTCCTTACTTGGACCCTGATTGGACAACGACTGATGTACAAAAGTCTAACGTAAACATGTTAAGTTGTACTCATTCAGTATTCACCATGTTCACAGCCAGACTATTCTAATTTGCATTCGTATCAATTTGTTTTGGATATGCCAATACCAGGGTGAGATAGCGGTCAACCTCGTACTGCTCGACACACCATGGGGACGAGGTTGCCTCATTTTGACCTCTAGGCGAGGAGCATGGTTCCCAAATGACGTCATAAGGCCTATTGTATATATACATCGTGGATACCAGACCGCGCTTATTATAGGCGTCTATAGTATACACTTTAAAAACTCCTTGACCCGGATTCCGAGTCCGGGTCAGAATTGACCCGAATTCCGAGTCCGGGTCAGAATTGACCCGGATTCCGAGTCCAGGGGGAGCCTGACCCACTCTTGGTCAGGTATGACCCGGATACTGGTAACGCAATGGGGTTTTAACTTGGGTTCTGCGTCAGTTTGAAGCATTTTCCCAGGTCATTTTGACACAGATTTCTTGGTTGTACTGACCCAGATATGGGTCAGGCCCCACGGAACCAGAAATCCGGCTAAATTCTGACCCGGGAGACGTTAAGAGTGTGAAGCGTATAAAAGTTGACAACATGTTTGTTGAAACAGTATCAACCAATTATGCACGCAGTCCGCACACAGTGTATGATAACAGGACTGTGTTCAACTGCGTGAAGCAATAACCGTATGAAGTTTCAAAAAAGTTTTCCCAAGGTAGATTGTAACCCCGTAATGGTATATATCCAAGGGGAAGAAGAGTCCGATGCCAGACCCCGGAAGGCAGGTGGACTGAAACGCCATGTCTGCTTTTCGCACAACTAACTTCTTCATGTCACCGCCAGACACAATGGCACACGGCGTGTGAAAAACAAGTGGATGATTTTTACTCTTTTACAACAATTTCCTCATAAATCCGGAACAAAATACGAACACCCGTGGGATGAGAAATTGACTTCATAGCCCCCCGACTATCAAACCTGATCGCGCAATGGTATCATGTATAGACTGCCATTTCGCTCCAAATCATCTGGAAGACGTGTTATACACACAAGTGGTGTTCAATATTCATAACGTACACACATACAAAAATGGAGAAATACATATACATATTTCAAAACGCAGTCTCAATTACATTGCTGACATTGTATCGCCTTGTGAAAGTGACACCCCGAACACCCTGCGGAAATCACGGAGATATCATTGTTGGTTATAGTGTTACACTGGTGGGGAACAAAAATGGAGCAAAGAGAGCGTGCATGCCCAGTAATCCATGGGTAGATTTAGCAATTAGCCTGGGGTGACTTTGTTGCTTTTTCACGGTGCGGTATACCGACACTGTCGCTTTTGGGTAGGAGTGGGTTATATTATACATCAATCTTTAGGAAGGAGCTCGCGCAGAGAATTAAGCCCATCAGCAGGATTTTGTATATTATTATCTTTCATAAAAAAGTGTAATGCTCTTTTCATGCTGCTCTGGTTCCCTTTATAACAGCACGGTCGTACAATGATGTAGCATTAGGAGCCAGTCGTTTTCCCCTATACTCAGTTTCGTGGTACTAAAGCCAATGTGTACGGCATGCAACCCATTGTCCCATAACCATTAAACTTTGTAAACATTGAGAATTGCACTTTGGCCGGTATCGTTATAATGTTAAGTTAGAAAATAGAATTGGCTGTTGCAAACTGCTTTACCAACCAAAAGGACCTAAGGTATAACTGCAAGAAATAGTTAGTTTCGAATATTAAGTTGATACATAAAAATGAAGTGAGTATAATTTTTGTTTTTGAAACATTTCAAAAAACAAGTCTTCATAAAAATGTGAGCTGCTCAGAATTATTTTAAATGCACATTGTGTTTACAATGAAAAGTAAAAACACTGACCTGTTTTCCTCGGTCTACGTTCCCTTTGTCGCTTGTTGTTTCAACACATTTTATGGCACTTCACCAAAAACGTTGGTTCGTGTCGATCTAAAAAAGGGGCCGTATATCCAGAACGGCTGCGTCTTATGGCTACACCACGGAGGTTTACACATACAGTGTCCTTCACAAACAGCCACATACAAAGCCAGAGTCGTTCGGTTCAAATGATGCACATTGAATCTAGTGGCAGAACAAAAAGGTAAACGTGCATTGAAAAGGCTGTGTGTATAAAATACAATAAATGCAAATAAGTGAAATATAGAAACCAATGTAAGCAAACAGTGCAAGTATCTTAGAGCTGCTTTATGCACGAACTTTGGCAAAGCACAGAAATTAAAATCACTAAGACAAATTAGGATACCAGTCAAAATGTCACATCATGTATACTGGTCTTGACTGCAGGTTCCACGCGCTGTTTTTGCTTATCAAATTAATCTACTAAGCAATATTCTCATTGCATTCTTTAAAAAAAATCGCAGGTCAGAATTGACACAGATTCCGGGTCCCAGAGGTGCTTGACCTATTTCTGGGTCAGGCTGACCAGGAAACTGGTAAAACTCGGATTTAGGGTCAACTCGACCCTCTTCTGGATCATTTTGATACACACTCTGGGTCAAACTGACTCAGAAATGGGTCAGGTCTCATGGAACCCGGAATCTGGGTCAATTCTGACCTGGGAATTGTTTAAGAGTGTGAGGCATCTCGAGGCAAAAATTAGGCACAGTTCAAAATTAAAGACCTTCTTGTTTATTATTATTATTATTATTTTTTTTTTTACATGTTAGAGTGGTTGTTTCTCATTGTATTATAAGGCATAATGGGTTGTACGTATTTAATAATGTGGGGGTGTTCCATCCATTGACAGTACACATCTAAGGGCTTATAATTGTCTCCACAGAAACAAAGACATCTATTGTTCATTCTAAAACTCATTATCATGAGCTATTGTTGTGTATAGTTGTCCTCGCCTGGCGGCAAAATCATTGATCGATACAAGCTAACAATAGAGAAATAAAACCTTTTGACATTCATTGGTTGGAACAATTACTAACTATTAATTGGTTCGACCTCATGGTTATTGCCCACGGGTTTATGAAGTTTTCATTTTTACTGTCATAAATTCCCCTTATATTTAAAAGGTCTGTATACGTTTGGTAATGACTCTGAAAATTAATGGAAATAAAAACTTACCTGGTAAGAAATACAACGGCTTTGGATAGTATAATGCATTTTGAGAAACTGTTCACTTCGAAGTACTGCCGTTATGGAAAAAGATATCTCCTTTAATCCCCAAAACATCTGAATCTGAGAAGCGTTACTGCAGTAACGTTTCTCGAATTGTGTATTCTAATTGCAGATTATTCTTCCTGCGTGAACATAACCGTTCAATATTTTCGGCAATTACTCAAAAACGCTACCACCTTTTGAAATGAAATTTTCACAGATTAGTTTAATGGCATATATCTAAAACTATATAAGATTGAAACAAACAACGGGTTCCAACTACCAAACGTTTACATACCCTTTAAAGGCCCTGTACACTATTGGTAAGATCGAAAAACACAAATGTTCACAGAATCACACACAACTTACATGATTTAAAGTAAGTAATGGTTGAAAGGGTTCCTTAAAATATTTCTTCCTAAAATGCTATCGTTTCTGAGAAATGAGTAAAACAATAGTTTTTATCACGCGCGATATTTTGAAAAAACAGAAAACACATAAGGTCTCTTTTCACTATTTTCTCGTGATCTCGATGACAAATTGAGCTCAAAACTTTCACAGGTTTGTTTGTTCATGCATATGTTGAATCACATAAAATGTGGACACTGATTTTGAGCTGTTACCAAAGTGTACAATACCTTTAAAGAACACCACTGATGATGGACTGAGCAAGTCTTGAGATAATTCGAACCGTCAGTGAAAGTGCGCGGTTTTGTTTACTTTCACACGCTAAAGCACGTATAATGAAACCCAAGCTAACCACAATATTGAAAACGCGCTTGCGCTGCTCGGGCTAATGGTAAAGGTCACTGTCTTATAATGAAGCTGAACGGCTGCTTCCTAATTGATGGCTTTTTCGGCAGCGGCTATCGCTATAGATCGCTGAAAAGTCATGTTCCTCAGTGTTCACAGCCAACGGCCATAGCCGTAACCGATAGCCGAGGTTGTTTTAAGGCCTTTATACAAGTCAGCTCCCAAAACCAAACACACACTTGTTTTATTATGGAAAAAAAAATTTAAAAAAAATCGTACCTCCGTTTTGTGTATGTACTTTTGTCAACTTTTAGATACATGACAAAGAAAACACTATTACACATAACAAAATCAGAGGGAACGAAAACACACACAAAACAAACGCAACCAAAAATACAAAACCTAACAAGCCAATTACGCCATTCTCCTCTCGACCGACATGATGTCTTTAAAAAAGCTGGCCTTATTGCAAGGTAAGCTAATCTTGACCAGACAACGTTTCGATGGATTCAACATAACATGAAGTGATTAGAGTTTACAGTTTCCATTATTTCGCTACCTCGTATAAGGTGTAATTGGATGAAGGAAAAAAAAGAAGCTTGTTATTGATTTAACTTAAATTCTCCGGTCTTCAGATCTATAAATCGTTAATCTTAGCACAGAAACACTGTCCAGGAACAACACTCTCGCTAAGCGAATCCTGCATGTCGAAGAGGTTTTTTTCTGTTGGCGTCATAAAACATTTACGCTTGAGATAAAACGACCATATTAAATAACCCACAGTGAGCAACTCACCGGGCAAGAAGAAAAAAACAAGCCAAACTAAAAGCTACGTCTACTTTTATTTTTGCTTGTTTGCAGCTGTTTTCAGATAAAGTTCCCGCCCCCATATCAGTTTCGCAACTCGAGCTGCAAATTCGCAATTAAAACGATTTCACGGCAACGGTTAAACCCCGAGGAAACCTTTTGGGCGTTGTTGTAAGTGGTTGTTTGTAGTCGAATGTCGCAGTTTCTATTTATTGGAAACTAAGAAAATGATGCTGCTATATAAAAAAAACCTGTCATATTTTTTTCTTCAAACCGCTTAAAGCTGCTTGATTCTCTTTTATTCGCTGTAAACAAACCCGTTAACAAATCATGTGAGATAACAACCACAGTATTACAAAACCGATCAAGTTCAAGATCTTTGCAGATGAGTCACTTTCTAGCATTACCACCATATTTCTTGGCTGGATAATGCATGTAATGATCTTAAATGTTTGTTTGCGATTTTGTCACTTTTTGCAAACACACTGACTGAACTCATCAACACACAAATACACTGATTTTACCAAATGTTTGACTCCGCAAAATTACGGACCGTTCACGAAATTAAAGGAAAACCACACCATTTCAAGGGTTATTTGTTGTTTTGATACAACTTTACAACTTTTTATATAGCCCATGGTGCCCAATCCGAAGGTAATGTGTCCCTTAAAGTTTAAAGAACACAAAAGCTTACCAAAGTGCTCAAAATCTTCAACAAAACATGAACTAGTACTCAGTGTTTTCACTGGTTGTTATACGGTGCGTTTATTTAAAATCGGATCACAAATGTCTCGTCATAATAGTTCAAAACCCGGTATATAAGTTCTAATCTTATCACATCTTAGCAGCAAGAGCATTTAAAGAGCTTTTCAATATAAATGCTACGCAAATAATGACACACGCACATGCAGTTTTATATTAACAAAGTAACACCTGGATTGATGTTACTCATTCCAATATCCATATGCCAAAAACATTTTACCCCGTCCATAATCCATTGATATTGTCCTGGCACTTTAAGTTTTAAACTGTGGACAAAACTCTCAGAAGCAGTGGTTAGCGAGGGCATGGTGAACGTTCAACAGAAATACTACTTTCCAGCTTCCATTCACAAAAGTACAGCGCATTTTTCTCAGCTCGGCGTGTAAAGCGGTTTCGTCTTCCCGAAGAAATCCCCCCATAGGAAACCCCCACAACTGGAATTCCCAGTGTAGGAATTTCCCATGGAAGTTAAACCGCTAATTGCCGCTATTTCTCCACGGGATTCGTTTGAAACTGCATTCAAACAATTAGCCCCACGGTGTCAATAGTCCTCATAACCCCATTTCATCCCCTCCTCTTCCAAGTCTCCCGAATCACTGAAATCATTATTGAAAAGATTTCGCAAGGGGAAAAGGGCCATTGTACACCACCTATCAACAGTGCCCTGCGGGATCGTGGTGGTAATTTTGGCTCTTGCTTTATTCTAAAATTGTCACGTCGTGTAGAGGACTCCGTACCCCCATTCGAGGGCGAGTTTCTTTGATTGGTTAAAATTGCGGCTGAACAAGGAGGGGGGGGGGGCGTTATATACCCCGAGGTTTGAACCTAGAGAAATAGATGACAGTGGTCCTTTCGGGTAAAATCATTTGGTTGTGTTTAACTGTTTCTATTCACACCGAGCCGACTTTGGGGGACACTGGCGCTTGGGAAATAAACGTGGGCGTGTCCCCCCTTGTTTATCAAACCGTTGTGCGTGCACTTTTACCACAACATGTGTGCCCGGGTCTTTTGCTGTAGGTTCACCCCTTGAGACTCTTTCTTTCCCATGTCTCTTTGCTTAAAACGTTAGTTTTAAAACAAAGACAAGAAAAAAACGTGTATTTTGTGTCGTCAAAAAAGCTTCATGCGGGGGGGGGGGGCGGTTCTTGAAGACCTGTTCGTCACAGCCCTTTTAACTTAAAGCTATTCACAGCAGGTCCTGACTATGTGCATCTAATGTCCAAGTGACGACGGTTTAAGAGGATCTGAAGTGAGGGACCTGTTAACATTATATGTGAGGGCGACCCATGGCTTTCATTTAGCCTAAAGTGTTTCCCCTTTTTCGACTGTTTGTCGAAATGTGTTGGATTCCCATTGGAGAACATTCTACCAAGTTGAAGTAGGCAAGCCCTCTCGTGGTGATTTTTTTTCTTCTTTTCAGAATGAGCGTGTGAGTGTCGTTGTACGGGCTAACTTATAAGCATGTGACGTCACGTTGTGGGTTTTAGAGTTTGAAACAGCAACTTGTAAACACTCCGTTTCGCGTGTTTTGTGAGAAAAACAAGACAGGCAACTATTCTGTACTTAGGTCGTAACTAATGCAAGCAAGAGATGTTGTAGTGTTTCGAGACAACAACCTGAGAAATGTCCTCGTCTTCCCTTTTTGTCTTAGCGTAAAACTTGAGATTGTAGCTGTTAGTAGAGCAGATAATGGGAAATAATTAGGAGGAATCGTGCCTGTAATGATATACCCATGGAATTTAGCACAAAGTTACACTCTCCCTGTTTGCAAGGCTATCACTCTGTTGTATATAAACCTGGTCCACAGTTAGAAGAGTTGACTTGGATGTGACTGGACCTAAAACAGATCGTTGCGGAAACATTTACATTTTCAATTCAGATATTTAACTACCGCCATTTAGAATTAGTTTTCAATGTTTCATGGTTTCCATCGGTATGCTTTGTTCAAATGATTGTGAGGTGTTGGGATTGGTTTTAAATCAGTCGGAACCGGTCATGATGTATGTCATTAGAAGGCACAATCCCATCACCTACCTGCCGTATCCCCTATGTATGGGCGGACACCGTACACTCTAAAACTCCTTGGTCAGAATGGATCCGGAGTCCGGGTCTCAGAGGGCCTGACCCTGATCCGGGTCAAACTGTTTTTTATTTTTTATAAAAATGGGGTTTGAACTCGGATTATGCGTTAGTTTGACCATTTGCCGGGTCATACTGACCAAGAAATGGGTCAGGATCTGGACCCAGATCCGGGTCAACTCTGACCCGTTAGTTTGACCATTTTTCGGGTCATACTGACCATGAAATGGATCAGGCCCTCTGATCCAGAAGTTTTCAGAGTGTAATTGAGTGCAGTGATGGTTACTTCTATACACAAGGACTCAATCCCGAACCATCGTTTTGTGCACGGCCGGCTCATTTTTCTATAGTTTCCAAGTTTATAACAGTCAGTTGTTCCAACCACTTATGACTTAAAGGCACTGAACACGTTTGGTAACTGTCAAAGACCAGTGTTCTCACTTGGTGTATCCCAACATATGCATAAAATAACAAGCCTGTGAAAATTTGGGCTCAATTGGTCATCGAAGTTGCAAGAAAATGATGAAAGAAAAAACACCCTTGTTTGTACAAATTTGTGTGCTTTCAGATAGGAATAAAAACTTCTTGCGAGAAGCTATTATTATTTTAGTGAGAAATTACCTCTTTCTCAAAAACTACGTTACTTCAGAGGGAGTCTTTTCTCACAATGTTTTATACTATCAACAGTTCTCTGTTGCTCGTTACCAAGTCAGTTTTTATGCTAATATATATTTTGAGTAATTACCAAACGTGTACAGTGCCTTTAACATACAACAATGCCATTCCAACTTGTTTTTCACATGAAAATACATAAACCTGTCACTCCTTAGAATTGAATCAAGTAAGACTTAATGAGTAATCTGTTTTCTTTTGTCTTTACCCCCTCCTTCTTTCTCTACCCCTCCCTTCAACACCTTTGCAGGACATGGCCGACCTCGTTAAAATGTTCAAATCCTTCGACACAGTAAACAAGAGGGCAAAAATCTGCAGTGACCCCTTCATGGATTTCCTCAACCTCAGCACATCCAACTTCTGTCGCCGCAGGAGACGAGACGTCGACATGAACGAGGAGAAATAAACGACGCAACGACCCTGGGAAGGAGCGCAACGTACCACGAAACAAAATGGAGGACGAGTTGACACCTGCGCAGAACATCCCTCTACTTAAATACAGTTCGTTCGACACACCGCATGTGGAGTCGACACACATAAGACTGCAACCGGAATATCGTCTTCTGTTGTTCGAAATACTCAATTGTTTTATAGTGTGTCGACTTCAGATGCGACATGGTCGACGTTTTATTCTAATATTGGTGGGTTTTAAAGTAAAAGAAGTCTAAAGAACTGTAAAAAAAAAACACCCCACCAAATTCTGTGATGTCAGACCTCAAAAACAAAGTTACAAACAGTTTAACTAGAACTATTTATACCGCCATTTTTAGTTTGTAATTATGAACGACTGTCTACGAATAAATGAATGTCGCTTTAAGCTCAAAATTTAGAGTCACGCCAAAGAGGGCGCTCCAGAGAAGCAGATTCGCACTTAAAATCTGTTGAGACTTTGTCAAGAAGATCCATCATGACAATGTATAATAAGCAATGTTTGGATCCTCTCTGCAGCTGATCAACCTTTCTTGCCACAACAGAAAGAAAACAATCTCAGTTCAAGATGGGTTTCCTAAAAAAGGGTTTCATTGTCTTTTGTCGCAAAAGAAAAGGGGGGAACCACAGAAACAAACAAACTCTGTTTGAATTTACACTTATTGCTAAACACAAATTACCTAATGCGTTTGCTTTACATCAAGGATTTTTATGATCAGTACACAGGGGTAATCACAACAACAGCAAAATGTAAAAAGTATTATCCAATGTTTAGTTTGTTGTTAATTCCCCCACACAACTCTTCTTTTCCCCCTGTATTATAGGACAATTTTACATTGTGTAAAAATGCAATATATATTGAATACTTCACCACTGAGCCGTTGATATACTTTAGGCTGTAACTAGTGTAGCTTCTGCGACTCAAAACCAGTGTTAATTTTAGGCTAATTTTAGATAATATGTAGAATCAAAAGTAGAACCCCATGATCTAATATTTTGGGCAATGTTTGCCTTTGTTTTACTGGCAGCAGCTTGTTGTTTATTTTGGGCAGAGTAACTTGATTCTGGAGAAGGAAGAAAAACTATAATGAATCGAATTGCTAACCTTTTTTTAAATGCCCTAAACGGAAAGTGATGATCTGACAGTGGTCCTTTTGGACGTTGGAGATCCAACAAGTTGTTAACAGTAACCAAAGTAAACGATTTGATACTTAAGCGAGCTACAAGGCTTCAACCTCCGGATTTTGATCTGGATTTTTCTGAAGTGGTTCATAACTCAATTTCATCAAATTCGTATACCTTACAAACTTTATCACAGAAAGAAATTGTCCAATAAAGTAAGCCGTAAGCAAATTGATTATGCTAGTGCAGAAATTGTCTCATTTGTCGCTGGGTAATTATTTTCAGCTGGTGCTGACGATATCGACCCCGCACCTGGTGCTCTGAACAAACACGTAAAGGATACGGGTTCCCCGATTAACCGGACACGAGGTTGATTTAAGGTCAGGTGTTTGCGTAAACCACTGAGGGCGAGGCGGGGCCCCGAGCGATTTGTGATTGGATAAAAGTTTGACCCCCGTGACCCCGAGATGCAATTATACGGACACGACGGAATGATGCTGACGGGGACGTGCTTGGCAACCTAATTGATTGAATCACTGAGGACTCATAGGGACTTGATCGCCTAAAACGGACATCTTGCTTTCCTTAGTATAATTCAATTGAACCAAATCGAGGCTGCGCGGGAAAGTGACGTAGCCTTGCCTTTTAAAAATGAAATGAGTATAATTAATTATTTGTACACACAACCCATTCCAACCAGCTACGGTCAAACATGACAAACAACGCTGATGGGCAATGAAAAACAAACAAAAAACCACAACAAAAAACAACAACAAAACGTGCTTTGGCAACTCTGAACTCTAAAGGCCATGTCACATGAGGCAATTTACAGGCAACCAATTCAAGGCAATCTCCAACAACAAAACTCAATCATATTTAAATTGTCTAATTATTTTCTTGTAGGATAGTGAGTTACAGTTACAAGAATGTCTCTTATTTGCCGAAGTGTTCCCTGTGCAGTTGGTTGCCTCAAAGTTGCCTGAAAAAATTGCCCTGTGTGACAAGGCCTGTTTTACATGAACCAAATAATGGTGCACAGCCTCCTCAAAGGCACTGCACACGTTTGGTAATTACTCAAAATATATATTAGCATAAAAACTGACTTGGTAACGAGCAACAGAGAGCTGTTGATAGTATAAAACATCGTGAGAAACGACTCCCTCTGAAGTAACGTAGTTTTTGAGAAAGAGGTAATTTCTCACTAAAATACTACAAACTTCTTGCAAGAAGTTTTTACTCCTATCTGAAAGCCCACAATTTGTACAACAAGGGAGTTTTTTCTTTCATAATTTTCTTGCAACTTCGATGACCAATTGAGCCCATATTTTCACAGGCTTGTTATATCATGCATATGTTGGGATACACCAAGTGAGAACACTGGTCTTTGACAATTACCAAACGTGTTCAGTGCCTTTAAAACATTACCTGCTGAAAACATTTATCATCTTCATCATCATCATCATCATCATCAGGCTGTGTTCGTCCATTGTTGGATGAAGCCCTCATCATGCGACTTCAATTCTCGTCTCCTTCTTGCTATTCTAGGTCCAAGTTGTCGAGTTTGTGTATGTTTGGATTTCGTCTCTCCATCTTCTCTTCTGTCTTCATGTTCATCTTCTTTTTCCATTTCTAGGTTGCCATTCGGTTAATCTCTTGGTCCATCTGTTATTATGTCTTCTTGAGTATCCTGCCCATCTCCATTTCATTTCCTTTGCATTCAATTTCATTTCCTTAGATTCTAACACACAATGAGAAAAACAGAAAAACACAGGTTCTTTTATAAATTTATTTCTTTATTTGTGTTCTTTTACCTGAAGCCTTTCTCAGATTCAAATCTTTGGGTGAAACAGTTTGCCTCTTTCTCTAAAACTACAACACTTCAAAGGGGTTGTTACTAACACTGTTTGACAATATCAACAGCTCTCCAGTGCTCTTTACCAAGTACGTTTTTATGGTAATCCATTTTTGGAGTAATGACTATAAGGTTTATCCTCCCTAACCCCCATCAGGGTCCCTCCACACCCTGCCAAATACAACAGAATGCAACACAGTTGAAATGAGAACCATGCCAAATGCAACAAAATGCAACAAGAGATTTTGTTGCATTGTGCAGGCATGTTGTTCGTGTTAGGACTGAGCAAGGGGGTTTGCCCTGCTAAATGCAACAGTATGCAAATAAGTGTAGTGGTGACTACAAAACATGCAACACCAATATGAAGTCACTTGACTGCTAAATGCAACTTATTACAACAACTTTTACCATTTGGTGCATATTGTTGCATTTAGCATGGTTAGGGTTTTAATGAATAAATAAAACACATATCAACAAACCATATACCCAAAGTCTGAAATGAGGTATAAAGTATACCAAGGTAAAATTGATTTGTACAACTGCACAAAGTAAACATTGCTTTTCTCCATATATAGAAACGATTTGTCCGAATTCAACCATTAACAATTCTCTAGGACTGGCTTTCAGCATTCGATCAGCATTCGATTATAATTTTCTTTCTCCAATCATCTTGTTGAACGAGAAACACTAAAAACATTTGGATTTGGCTCTTGGGAAGAGGAATTAGGTTTATAATAAAACCATGGAGGTAGAAATACAAGAAGACACATGAGAGACCACGACCCATTTAGCTCATTTGCATTCGGGGAGAATGCTACACGAATCTAACTCGACTTTCTCATTAAAGTATGTTTTTTACATTCACGCATGCGTAGAGACATTATTGGTTGAAACGCCATCAGGGCCCAATTTCATAGAGCTGCTTAAGCAGAAAATATTGCTTAAAATTGTTTCGCTTAGCAGAAATGAGCAGGATACCAGTCACAAATTGTACATGTGACATGGTATTTTGGCTGGTAACCTTATTCCGGTAAGCATAATTTTGTTGTGCTTAGCTACTTTTTGTGCTTAAGCAGCTCTATGAAATTGGGACCAGCTGTGCACGAGGCAAACACGACGTGTGCGTCACGCCACCATCAGCCCCATACACAACAGCGCGATGTTCCCTCATCTTGCCAACCTGGGCCCAATTTCATAGAGCTGCTTAAAGGCCCTGTACACTATTGGTAAGAAAAACACAATGTTCACAGATTCACACATAACTTACATGATTGTAGTAAGTAATGGTAGAAAGGGTTCCTTAAAATATTTCTGCCTAAAATGCTATCGTTTCTGAGAAATGAGTAAAACAATGGTTTTTATCACGCGCGATAATTTGAAAAAAACAGAAAACACATAAGGTCTCTTTTCACTATTTTCTCGTGACCTCGATGACCAATTAAGCTCAAACTTTCACAGGTTTGTTTGTTCATGCATATGTTGAATCACACAAAATGTGGACACTGATTTTGAGCTGTTACCAAACGTGTACAATACCTTTAAGCACAAAAAGCAGCTAAGCACAATATGATTTCGGTGACCAGAAATAGGTTACCAGCCAAAATACCATTACACATGTACAATTTTAACTGGTTTCCTGCTAAAATGGTTAAGAACAATTTTCTGTTACGGCAGCTCTATAAAATTGGCCCGAGCCCAATTTCATAGAGCTGCTAAAGCACATAAAAAAAAGCTAAGCACAATAACAGTATTCTCACCGGATTAAGGTTACCAGCCAAAACGCCATGTATCATGTACCTTCTGTGTCTGGTACCCTGTGCTTGTTTGCTCAGCAGGAAATTATTAAGCAACATTTTTTGGTTACACAGCTTTATGAAATTGGGCCCAGTTGTCTTAGTGCGCACGCGCTATGTGCAATTTACATAATCATGGGAAAGGTTATTGAACTATCAGCTGATCACTGGTGATATAAAGAGACACATTGCCTTGGATTGAGCGATTTAGGCTGCACAAAGTGTTTGTTATGAAATTTATCGAATTGGTTGGAAAGATGTTTTAAAAGTAGAATACAATGATCAACAATCCAACGATGCCCGCCATTTTGTAGAACCAAATGTTTGACTCCAAATTATTTCATAACAAACGCTTTTTATAGCCCAAATCATCCAGTCAAAGGCAACGTGTACCTTTAAAGGGTCTACATACGTTTGGTAATGACTCTGAAAAGTAATGACTCTGAAAAATAATAGCTACAAAAACTTACTTGGTAAGAAGTACAGCAGCTTTGGATAGTATAATGAATTTGAGAAATTTTTCACCGCGAAGTAAAGCGGTTTTGGTAAAAAGATATCACTTTTTATACCCCAAAATTTTAATCTGAGAAGCGTTACTGACAGAAACGTTTCTCAGATTGTCTATTCCAATTGCAGATTATTCTTCCTTCGTGAACATAACCGCTCCAGATTTTCGGCAATATCTCAAAAACGCTACCACCTTTTGAAATGAAATGCTCATAGGTTAGTTTTATGGTATACATCTACAACTATATAGGATTGAAACAAACAGTTGGTTCCAATTACCAAACGTATACAATCTCTTTAAGGACCTAGTGCACAGAGTCTAGAATGCAACGAGAAGGCTTTCCACACTGAACCATTTATGACAGGAGTGATAAGTTCTGCTAAACTTGCACGAATCTAATGAAATTTTGTCTGATAATTGGCAGAAAATTTCAAAAGCCCCCAAACGTTTCCCTGATAAAAGTTAAGTCAAAATGTAAAGTGTTTTTTTTTTTCATAATGTGTGACATGTCGATGTGGACAAGCTGGACGAAAAAAATATATATAAGAAAAAAAAAATACAAATATAATTTATATTAATGGGTTAATAACATTGTTTATAATGATCTAAGCGTAGTGGTAAGACATCTAGTGGTATGACATCTGCTCTAGCATGGCAAAGGTCTTGGGTTCGAATCCCATCCGAGTGATATGCCTAATTTTATTTCAATTAGGACTCGGGAAAGTACTGAGTATACAGTGCTTAATACATATCAGTGCAAGGGCAAAACCCAGATACTAACATTGTTTATATCTGAAGTTTTCCAGCATTTTTGATACATCAAACCATTTTCTGTACATGTGCTAGCATCTCACAAGGCTTTACTGTCAGCTTCATGTCCGTCTTTCCTGGTTATTTCACACATAAAACCTCTTGTTTGACAATTGTTATAACTTGTAAAAGTGCCAGTGATATAACGTCAGCAGCACGGGACTTTAAATCTTTGACCAACCACTTGTTTGGTCTCTTTTCACCTCCATAATAAAATTAAAAACAACTGACTTACGGTTTTGCTGTTTGGGTGGGTCGCCTTGCTGTCGATCATCGGCCCACCTCCACACACACATCAGCCTCATATGCTTCCAAGTTTATGTTCGTCTCTGCTAGTTTTATATCTCAAATCACAGAGGGACAATTCCAGGAGCTGAATGATTTAATATCAAAACATTTGCAGAGAGAAGAGAAGGCACCGCTGAGAGAAGGTAGTCGTCTATTGCACAGGCAAAATATTTACAGAAAGAAGTGAAGACAGTCGTCTATTGCACAGGCAGCAAATGACTACAATGTGTCTTTGCTACAAGAGATTTCGCTCAATCACGCTTCACTACACACAGACAAAAGGCAATATCTAAATCCAAAAATGCTTGGCTATTGTTTCGTCTTCGGGGGGGGGGGATAAAGCACGCGAACGTTGTCAAAGGCCTGTAACCTTACTTTGTGGGACCCAACATACATGAAAGAACGAACCTGTTAAAGCTCAAGCTCAATCGTTTGTTGGAGTCATGAGAATATAGTGAACAAATTGAGAAAAACACAAAACACCTGATATATTTACACTGTTCTCAAACAAAAAATTGGGCTATGAAATAGCGAGATCAAAACTAATTGTTTTACTAATTTCTCAAAAACCATTGTACGCAAGCTATTTCAAGGGAGGTTGTCCACTATGAACATCTTTATATCGTGTAAGTAAAGTGCAAATCTGTGAAAACTTGGATTTGTAATCTTACCAATGCTATGCACACCCTTTTAATGTTTAAAACAGTTCTCTTGCATATTCGCACCAAAGTTAATGAATATTCACACATTAATTAACGACCTACATGTCTATAAACACACGTACAAACAAGTACGCGATGTGATGAAAATTCAGCTTTATTCCCATGTTTGAAAAACCAATCCTAAAACACCAATAAGTCATCTGCTGTTGTATGCAATCACAGTGGTGTGTTTTCGCCCAACGGTACTGATGAACTAAGAGATAAGAAATTAACCACCCTCCAGCATTTTTAGTGATGATAAAACATTTCTGGTGGAAATGAAGGGTTAGTGATAGCTACAGTTGGGAAAAACGAGCATGCTTATCTGCAGACCCCATCGAAGATGCTGTCACCGTGGAGAGGGGCCACGTTTTGACGATAGATTTTGATTAAGATTTCCACAAGGAGGAGAAATAGGTTTCCCCCTATTTCGAATGATTACAAACGACATGTCATCGTTTAGTTTCAGTGAGCTTGAAGGTGACAATGTGCAGTCGTATTTGTTTTTAAACAAACTATAAGACTTTCTGGGTAGATCTTTATTTGAGCAAAGCGTAAAGCGCAGAGGTTGGCGAACTTAAATCCTAATCGACTGTATTTTCTGTATGATCGATCATTCAATAATACATTTCTGATTCCAAATTAATTGAATCGTCGGCATTAGTTCATTGAACTACTCTTTGTCGCCTGTGGGTTTTGGTAACAGGACACATTCTGTTATAATTAAATATTAATTTTGTTTATTCTTCTAATATACATTAACTTATTCTTGCACCTTGGCAATAAACATTATCCTAAGGTCACGTGTGATTTGAACCACCCACGTAACAAACTTCTCAGATGATGTTGAATGTCAGGATGTGAATGAAATTAAGTTTCTTGGTTCAATTATAGTAGGCGGAGTGAAACCTTTAACCAGCTCACTATCTCCGAGGAGGGTTTAAAACAGAACAACAGCAGCAACAACAACAAAAACAACAACAACAACAACAACAACAACAACAACAACAACAACAACAACAACAACAACAACAACAACACCAACACCAACACCAACAACAACAACAACAACAACAACAACAACAACAACAACAACAACAACAACAACAACAACAACAACAACAACAACAACAACAACAACAACAACAACAACAACAACAACAACAACAACAACAACAACAACAACAACAACAACAACAACAACAACAACAACAACAACAACAGCAGCAGCAGCAGCAGCAACAACAACAACAACAACAACAACAACAACAACAACAACAGCAGCAGCAGCAGCAGCAGCAGCAACAACAAGAACAAGAACAAGAACAACAACAACAACAAGAACAACAACAGCAACTTAACAATTTAGCAGGTCAGCAGGAAAGAAAAATATTGTTGAAATCCGATTCTTGAGAGCAAATTCAACTGCTTCTCGATATGGGAAGGAAGGATAAGATGATAGCCTAGCAACGAGCGAAGGAGGGGTGCAACAATTCAGTGGGTTTCCGTAGATGATGTGATGATAAATGAGATGGAGGGATTGAGGTGGGGTGTTGAGAGAGTGTGTCAAAGAAGGTGGACGAGAGTGAACCTCAACCAGCCGCCTGTTGAGAAATAAAGGAAGGGGAGTAAGTGATAGCAAAGGGTGAAGGAGGAATGCAACAATTCAGTGGGTTTCCGTAGATGATGTGATGATAAACGAGATGGGGGGGGGGGTTGAGGTGGGCTGTTGAGAGAGTGTGTCAAAGAAGGTGGACGAGAGTGAACCTTAACCAGCCGCCTGTTGAGAAACGAAGGAAGGGGAGAAAGTAATAGCAAAGGGTGAAGGAGGAGTGCAACAATACAGTGGGTGTCCAAAGATGATGTGATGATAAACGAGATAGAGGGATGAGACCAGCCTATAGGTCCCGTGACCGAATTCTGGGAACAAAGGTTTGGTTTTCATCAGGGAACACAAAAACACTTTCAAACCTTTGTTCCCAGAATTTGGTCACGGGACCTACAGGCTGGTCTCCTACTGTCAAAGAAGGTGGACGAGAGTAAACCTTAACCAGCCGCCTGTTAATAAACGAAGGAAGGGGAGCAACATTTATAGAGCGCTTAGTACGTATGTCTCTAAGCGCTATAAACCAGACTTTCAGAGTGACAAAACAGATGCGTTTTAAGTAATGGTTTTAAAAGTATTCAATGAAGGTGCCGCTTGAATGTAGGTGGGTAGCTTGTTCCAAAGTGTTGGAGCTATGACCGAAAAGGCACAATCACCATAGCGTGTCATGGTGCGAGGGAAAGCTGGACATGAGCAGTGGAAGAAGAGCGAAGGCGTCGGGTAGCTGATGATAGTGAAGATGAACGAAGGACTAAGAGATCTTGGAGATATACTGGGGCCAAATTATGAAGAACTTTGTACATAAGAAGAAAATTTTTGAAACAGATGCGTTGGTGAATTGGAAGCCAATGAAGAGAGCGAATAGTGGGTGTAATGTGCTCTGATTTGTTGGTAGTACAGGTAACCAATCTGGTAGCAAAATGTTGTATTCTTTGCAGAGGAGTGATATGGAAGTTTGGGAGACCTGCAAGTAAACCTGCCGAGAAGAAACAAAAGCATGTACGATGCGCTCGGTGGCTGTGTTATCTAGATACTTTTGAATCTTTACAATATTATTGTACGTATGCCCCATGAAGCTGAGCGGCAGATAACGAAGTTGGGGGGGGGGTGTACAGAATTCCGATCACTAAAGGGTTGGGCGGCAATACAATGCATTTCTGCAAATGTGAAAGAGTGAAGTGAAAATAGTGGGGGATATCTATCTGCCCGTTGAATCCGGGGACAAACGGGATCCGTGTGTTTTGACGGAGCGAGGACGTCCTAAATTTATCAAGTCTCCTCAAAAGTTGAAGCACAGAACTCCCAGGCTGTGATAAATTGTCATGATTACAATATCTACCCCAAAATTTGTATTATTCAAACAACTTTGAGGGCTTACAAATTATGATAATCAGTATGGCGCACCATTTTTATTCCAATTAAGTGTGGTACACCTTTAATATAGCACAGCCGTGTATTGAGAGAGTTGCGACAACTTGTGATAGAAGCCATTTTTGGTCCTAAAAAGCATTTGCGTACACAGGGTGCCAGACTAGACTGCACATTGGGTTGTGCTGCATTTGGACCGAAAATGGTGTCCAGCAACCACGTGACCGAAGACAACTGCTCCTTCGAGGTCCCAACTCTCTCAATACACAGCTCTGCCCTGAAGCTGAAGTAGAGGAGCGCCGAACCAGACGGCTTTAACGCCTTTTTATAACAGATAACCCCCACCGGTGCTTTATTGATCATCGCCTCATGAATCGTTTTTACCAAACCACGGTTAATTGCTTTGGAACATTGCACAGGAACGCAATGCCAGTCTTCAAGACCGCAAAATACTATCAAAATACCACACCAGAATGAGTAAAGGCCATTTCGTTTTTGTACCATTGGATGTTTCAATATCCATTGAGTGGAGCACAAGAAATATTAGCTGGAAGTATATTATTTTGCTTCGGGAAGATACCAAATATCACTGGAGGACGTGGTTTTACATCACCGAACATACAAAGACATTGTTATGGGTGTTGTCACTCAACAGACATTGTAAACTTAAAGTTGTTATTTTATACAGCATGAAGTGGTAATAAAATCATGGCTATTTGGTGGCTGCGTACATTTCATGCAAAACACAAACTGACAGGTAAAAGTTTTGTTTTGTTTTCTTGTAGTTGTTGAACCTTTTTTTTTAGCTGCACAGTTTCATGGCTCTGCCTACCGTGAGCGAAATATCGGCGTGGTAATAAAATGAGCGTATTCAAATAGGTCACGCTCCACACCCCCGGGTCAGAATTGACCTTGATCTGGGTCACGTGGTGCCTGATCCATTTCTGGTCCAGACGACCCAACGACCCAGAATATTGTGTCAAAATGAAACGGGTAAAACTGACGCAGAATCCGAGTTAAAATCCCAAACAAAATAAGAATAACAAGTTTCGGGGTCAGCAAGGGTTCACTGCCCGTAATCCGGGTCAATTAGCCATTGTTTGTTTGGATGATCTTCCTGTCAAGGGAACTCGGCAAACTCCAAAAAGGGGATATAGACGCCAAGCTGGCAACAGCCAATCTCTCTCTCTCTCTCATACAAACATTGGTTTAACGTCTATGATTATGAATTGCACAACTCAAGAAATTGTTATTCAGTGTAACTAGACGACAGTACTTATATTCTAGTCCATTGTGAAATCAGCGGTTAGCTTGGTAGGATTCGAACCCACAGCCTTGTGATTGCAAGTCCTGCAGTCTAACCACTGGACCACGGTGATTAGCGAGACCATTTGCGAGTTAGGTTTGAATAAAGTCTAGTAGGCCTACACTGACTTGCTTAGTCACAAATGGTTTTGGGCAAGCTTTTCTATAGCAACCTCCAGATGAACAAGCCCTGGTACCATTGTGCCATTGTACACATTTTAATTCGATCAAAAATGTGTACGGGTGTTCACTGTCTTTTATGTTACTACACAAAAGCTTGCCCCAAACCATGTGAGTAGCAACTGTCTCGATAGTCTGAGGAATTCTAATTTAAGCGGTAACTTGTAATCGAGCAAGTCATTCTAAGTCTCGCACGTTTTCGAACATTTTTGGGACCAATTTGATCCCACATACATTGCTTTAACGCGTGAAGGGAACAAACTCGCGCACTTTAACAGGTCCCAATGTTCGAATACACCCAATACTTGTACAGTCTATTCTCACCCTGGTGTAGCAAGGTATTTTTGTCACCGGCATTCTTCACTTAGGCTCTACAAGGCTAGCTCAGGAAAGGATACTAACCTTGTGAGCGGGAAAGGTGAACGAAGTCACAGAATCACTCGGTAAGCAGAGTTTTCGGAATAATAATAATAATACGCAGTTCTTATATAGCGCTTTATACTCCCGATGGGTATCTCAAAGCGCTCAGTATTTTTCCTACAAGGTAAGTGGAGTTACGTGTTGAAGTATGAGACCTATTCCGTTGCGTAGCACCATACCAGGAACACCGGGGCGAACCCCTTCTCTTTACGATGAGTGCACTGGGTTCTTTTACGTGCATTACACAACACACGGGACCTACGGCTTAACGTCCCATCCGAAGGACGAAGCATGTTGTTAAGTGTCTTGCTTAAGGACACAAGTGTCACGACTGGGATTCGAACCCACACTCTGCCGATCAGAAACAGCAGAGCTTGAGTTCGGTAAATGGGTGCCGTTCATTTCTATTGAAATGATTTTCCATTAAAGATTGTCATACCACGAATGTTAATTGTATTGGTCGAGAACCAATCACGTGATGTGCTACAAATACGCATGAACATGGCTTAGGGGAACATGCACTGCAAAAGAATGGGGTGTTAAATTTGACACCATGAGTGTTGTCACATTATAGATATACCAAAGAGAGAATACAAATTATTAACATCACAGGGTGTTAAATTGACGCCAAAGTAATTGTGTTTGCAGAAATTAGCGTTATGTTAACACCCTATTGTGTAAATTTGGATTCTCTTTTTGTATCTATATGTAGCAACACTCATGGTGTCAATGTTAACACCCCAGTTTTTGAAGAGTGAGTGACGTACCCCACGGTTGATCATGCACACCGTTGGTCGTTTCCTCAGCCGTGTCCAGCATGTTTAAAGGCCCAGGGAATGAGGCTGTTATGACGCTGGTACTAGGTAAATTGCTTTACATTCCCGTGCGATGTGCCGTATAGGTAACAGTGAAATATTTATTTCAACAACCGCCATTGTTGTTTACAATTCGTTCACCACTGGCACTGTTCGTCGGCTTTTTTGACTGTGCCAATTTATTCGTAATAATGTTGGAAGTTGACAACAGATCGCCACCAATCTATTATCAAAGTATATAATGATGTGACCTCTGTTTCAGAGCTGTGTATTGAGAGAGTTGCGACATGGAGGGACCAGCTTTCTCCGGTCACGTGGTTGATGGACGCCATTTTGTTCCAAAATGCAGTACAACCCAATGGGCAGACTAGTCTGGCACCCTGTATTCACCAATGCATTTTTTGGAGACAAAATGGCTTCTAATCGTAAGTTGTCGCAACTCTCTCAATATACGGCTCTGCTCTGTTTACATTCAAACCGCCCTCAGTTGACAAAACACTGTCCAAGTCATGTTCCGCCGGGTAAGAAGACGCGTACCCATGGTAAGATTGCGTGTACTTTCTAGCTGGCCGTCAAGTACACATGCGCGCGCATCGTGTTATGGTTTTCGAGTGACGTCAGAGGTCACAACGGAGGAAAGAAATGGTATAACAAAACACTTGGTGCACGCTCTATGACGGTGTCCATGGGTGTTGTATATCCTCGGGGCGAATGGCACCCTCGGGTGTACAAAACACCATGATCCCCATCACAGCGTGCAACAATATGTTGCACGCTGTGGAAGCCTTTTTGGACACATAGGTGGCAGCAGACTACCCTGGTAATCTATTGTTCTTGGAAAGAATATGCGCATGCTCAGAAGTAGTGCGACAACCAAGAACCGTCTACGGAACACATTAATGTTAAACAGAGACACCTCATGGTAAACACAAATGTATGAACTTAAAATTTTTCCACGAAACCCCGAAACAGCATCTAAGCCCAAATAAACATTTATTTAATTAACCAGACATGGTTCCATGAAATCCTAACACCCTTTAGCGGTCGTTCAACTTTCATTAATTCCTGAGGGGAACAAAACTTCACCTCTCGTATTTCAAAGAAGCATACCCTATCATGGATTTCTCAGTCTGGAAGGGAATTCAATGGAATTTCTAAGAATCTTGATAGATGAGGAAATTTACAGTTGATTAATCAATTTCCCGTTCTCGTCACACGGCCCAAAGATTCTTCTTCTACCTCAATGTTTGTAGGGTCTCCTTTCTATTTTATATTTCAATATGCTAAATCACATTTTGGAAAACTTTAATTTTGACGTTTTATTAGTATTTTGCCCTGACCTGTAAACGCATTAGCTTTATTTTACGTATGAATTTCTTTAATTATAAAACATAATGTTCATAAATTTCTTAATTACATACTGAAAGTCTTTCTTCATTGGCCTTCACAGATCGACACTCTGTGTAAGTTGACATTTTGATAACTCACATAATCTTACTTATCAGTCGATAGCTAATGGAGGAAGGTTACGAATAACATTGGGTTGATTTGTTGTTTTTGTTGTTGTTGTTGTTGTTGTTGTTGTTTTTGTTGTTGTTGTTGTTGTTGTTGATGTTGATGTCGTTGTTGTGTCTGTTGTGGTTGTTTTTTTGTTGCTGCTGCAGTAGATGATGTTGTTTTTTGTTGCTGCTGGCTGTTGTTGTTGCTGCTGCTGTTGTTATTGTTATTAATGTTGTTGTTGTTGTTGTGGTGGTGGTGGTGGTGGTGGTGGTGGTGGTGGTGGTTGCTGTTGCGTCTACAGTATATGTTGTTGTTATTGTTGTTGTTGCTGCTGCTGCTGCTGCTGTTATTGTTGTTGATGTTGCGGTTGTTGTTGGTGTTGTTGTTTTTGTTGATGTCGTTGTTGTTGTGTCCGTTGTGGTCGTTGCTGTTGCGTCTGCAGTATATGTTGTTGCGGTTGTTGTGGTTGTTTACTGTTGTTGCTAATGTTCTTCTTCTACTTCTTTTTCTTACTCCTCTCTTTCTTGTTCTTCTCTTTTCCTTCTTCTTGTTTTCGATAGGGGGTTGGGTTGAAACACACCGTATAAGATGACAACCAGCTAAATGACGGGCAGGGGAAAGGGCACCTGGAAATCAGGTAGGCGTTATAATATATTCATCGTGTCTTGACCTTTGTCGACACCAGTTCGAATCCAATTGCTGTTTAAATCTGGTTGAGAACGCTAAGTTCATCTTTACAATCTTACGTGGGTCTCTCTCTATCTAGTGGGGTTCCCACCCACATACAAAGGACAGATTTTTGTTAATCACTGTCTTCTCCCTACACAATTTCCCCTTCAGGCGTGCAGCTACAGGACTGCGAGGCACACTTGAAAAATCCATGGTTTTATTACCAGAAATAGATAAGGGTGTTGGAGGAATATTTTTAGTCTGTCGAAAGAAATGTGACTTTACCGGACTGCCTAACCAAGGCGATTCTTTTATCAGAATATTAACAAACTTCTGGCTTCGCCTGCTCTTACATAAAATCTGGCGTCCCCTGAAGTTACTTCCTGCGTTAGCAGAAAAATGACGTATCTTCATATAAACGCATCTTTATGTTCCACACAAAAATATTAATTGCACACACTTCCACTTGTATAACAAATAGGTGCTCCAAAACGACTAGTTATTGCTCCCCTTGTTTTAGTTGCAACTGTGACATGTTTACGGCGTGACTGATATTAACGGGCGGGAGTTATTGCCGAGAGCTGACAGTGCCACAAGCAGACGATAGTGATTAAAAAGCGCGGGAAAGTCATTGTCGCATTTTGCGGGTATTTCGCGGAACGTCACGTTTGTATGGGAGAGCACCCTTCGCCAATGAAAAGAGGGAATCTAAAGTAAATAACTGCACGTTGTAAAGGTTAGCATTTCTGTAGTTATTTTGTCTTTGTACGGGGTAAGGGAAAATGCGATTCCTATCTCTTCGTTGTCATTTATAGGTTAGTACTTCAGTGTTTGTTTGTTTTGTTTTTTTATTTAGGTGTTACATACGAAGTGTGGACCTGAGAACAAAAGAAGTCCACACAGTGTAGGAACTTGAAACACTATGTGGACTTACACACGTCCACACAGTGTTCTACAGTGTTGTATAATATGATTTCCCCTTCAGTGCACAGAACAAAGGAATGCAACAATGAGTATGCAACACAGAGCTATGTGTTTTGTTTTTCTTTTTTGACGAGTACATTTATTTATTTATTTATTTTACATGTATTCCCTTCCTCTCGTTTCTAATAATTACAACAAAGTACAAGTGAGAAAATAATAATTAAATTTGGTGGAAAGCAGAGATAAAGAAAATATAATAATCTGCTCATGATTTGCAAGCGTTTTTGTGCACGTTTATATTGGCCTCAGTTTTGAAGATTGAAATCTTAGCTCTAGAATGGCAAAGGTCTTGGGTTCAAATCCCACCCAAGTAAAATGTCCATGGATTTTGTTTTCACAGGACTCTGGAAAGTACTGCGTGTTTAACACACATCAGTGTATGGGTACAACACAAACAATGTTCTTTATAAAGGTATTATACAGGATTGGTAAGGATAAAACTCATCGTTGATTAATTTTAGTCTTAAGCTTACTGATTATGAAGTTCATACTATAATCTTTTTTTCATGTGAAATATTCCCTCTGAAATGAAGTCATATTCGAATAAATTGTATCTGAAAACCTTAAAAACGCAACAGCTAATGGTTGTTGCAACCCAAATTAAGGACAATGTGTTTACATGCTGAAAATATTGTGCATGATTTTTTTCACTATTTTCTCGTGACTCACACAACGGATTAAGCCCAAATTTGTACAAGTTTGTTATTTCATGTATATGGTTGATCACATCAAACATGAACACTGTCTGGGACTTTTCTGTCATCTCTACCAATCCTGTTTAATACCTTTGCAATCGAAATAAGCATCGATTGCAAAGGTATTCAAATTCTATTTTCTTGAGTTTAACTGTGTGACAGACGAAAAATATTTGGGGGATTGCTATGATATGAAGATCATATCCAGTGCACTTTCGTTTTGAAATTAATAAAACAAAGCTTCAAAATGTCAAATACCATATTCGCCTTTCACTTTAAACAAAATCCAGGACAGTGACACATCTTTCCGAGTCTAATCACAGCTTCAGCTGTTGCTTGCAGTGATTGTAACCTACAACATGGTATTTATTTATGCTTAAATGTCAAATTCACATTCGCTGTCATGATGATACATATACAAGGCATGCGGGCATCGTCAACTAATGGCTCGGCCTTTATAGTTTCAGAACGTTTCCCGCGAATTAGTGAACACTTAGTCCTGTGTTTCAGCCGGAGTGCCGTGCCCCAGGGCGCGATTTCATAGAGCCGCTTAAGCAGACGTGATTGCTTAACAGTTTTCTGCTAAGAAAAAAGAAGAAGCAGGTTACCAGTATACAGATAGTATATGCAAAATGGTATTTTGGCTGGTAACCTTATTCTAAGCATAATATTGTAGCTCTATGAAATTGGGCGCAGCTGTTTATCCAGACAACGAGATAATTTATCTCGCTAAGGTGACGTAATAAAAACAAGATGGTTAAGGTGATATTTTCTAAACCTGTTAATCGATCCTCTTAATGTTAGATTCCCCTGCGCATGTCAAAGTCCTTGAACGTCACTAGAACTGTAGCCATTTCAAGGGTGAAGCGCCGTAATCAGTGATAGAACATAATTACAACCATCACGAGCTTATGTCCCGCCTTTCAAAACTGCACCTTTTAACTCGATGGTTTAAACGTTGACTGGATGTACTCCATTAACAACCAATGCATTAAGGAGGGGGCTATATTAAACTAGTTTGAGGGTCGATGTTGGCAGGTCTTTACCATGATCGAGCGGTCACGGGTGAAAGATCACAGTGCCTGTCGAACATCAAACAAAGTTGTTAAATCGGTCTTCACTTACAAAGGCACATGAAACCCCCTCTGGCATAACTGCAGGGTGATGAGATCGAAGATGAACTACCCTGGTTGCCTGGCAATGCATCTTAATGATGAATGAATGTCTCAGTGTTGCGTACAGAGAGCCATTGGGTGAAGATCCTTGGTATCTAATGGCTCAAGAGCAAAATGACAACATCTTCTCACGACCTCCCAATATTAGGATAGATAAGCTGCACTGACATTAACTCTGCATTCGAAGCAATTGCCAAATTGTGTTGCTGTGTGCTCTGCTTTTCATCGCGATTAGCAAGTCGTTAGCCCTGTGTTTACAAAGCCGTTACTAAAGAACCAGTGCCGTAACACGATGAGGGCGCACTTAAGGTATCGTACACGTTTGGTAATGACTCAAAACAAATATTAGCATAAAAACTTACTTGGTAACAAGCAACGGAGAGCTGTTGATAGTATAAAACATTGTAGGAAACGACTCCCTCTGAAGTAACGTAGTTTTTGAGAAAGAGGTAATTTCTCACTAAAATAATATAAACTTCTTGCAATAAGTTTTTGTTCCTAACTGAAAGCACACAAATTTGTACAACAAGGGTGTTTTTTCTTTCATCATTTTCTTGCAACTTCGATGACCAATTGAGCCCAAATTTTCACAGGCTTGTTATTTTATGCATATGTTGGGATACACCAAGTAAGAACACTGGTCTTTGACAATTTCCAAACGTGTTCAGTGCCTTTAAGATGATATTTCTGTAATATATATATATATTTTGTATAATAACAAATTATTGGCTACCATTGTGTGTACAAGCGGCAATAATGGAAGACTTTAGGGCACTACCTTGCAGCAGACCTACCAGATAAATTTCGATTGCTTACGTAGTTCTGAGCTTGCGCACATTTCGAAAGCATTGTATTTACCTGGAAAATCTGCTGCCACCTATCGTCCGTGCGTTCTCCCATCGACAAAAAGTCTGATGTTATCTCAAAGTTTACTTACTTTGCATCATGTCATTTGTTGACTTTTTTTAAAACCAGTTTAGTTTCTGGTTCCCCCAATAATTTAAAAAAGTTCTGTTTCCCACAATATTAGTTCCATTGTTTGTTTGTTTTTCTTTAACACTTTTCTCATAGTTTACCAAGCAACGCGTTGATTGGTTTTGTAATCTCGTTTTCTCGAGAAGTCCTTCTCTTCACTTGTCAGTAACTCTTATAATTATACTCAGGTGCACTTTTAAAGAACTGTTGTTCCGTTAAACCTCATAAAATGATGAGAAATAAATCAAATGTTAAAGACCAGCTTGAATGGAAATGGCAACATGTGATCTATAAAACGTGTTCAATCAATAAGGAACTTGACTTTACATTAGAGTAAAGAAAAACAGAAAAAAACCAGTCATTTTGAATACCCTGCTCCGGTGCTTTTTAGTGAGATTCGCAAAAAGCCCCTCGACGTCATTACTCTTTCTACGTCATAACGTGGAAGCTCCGTTTTGTATAGCCGCTCTGTTACAATAACAGAGCAACATCACACAAATGACGTCAAAGTATTGTCATTTCCACACACGCCGTCAACGGCATAAATCTAGCTAGTTTTTCAAAACCTGAAGGTCGGGGCCTAATTTTTTGATCAATAATTCCGAAAAAATCAGAAGTGTTAAATATCAACATTACAATTAAATGATCAATAAATACTTTATAAACAAGTTTAAATAACATTCCCGTTAAAACATTTTTCGCTCAAGTATAGCTGTCCCTGCATGACACCATCAAACAAAAAATCACACGCTTACGCCCTCGGATAGTAGGCTACTGTCCGTTTGTATTATCGTGTAATTCATTTTTGTGGAGAACCCAATCACTTTTAAATGGCCCAAACCATTACATATGGACCCTACTCAATTCATCCAAATAAACAACCAGGTCACTGCTTACAGCCATTACACAAGTATACAGAAAAAGCCATCTGGAAACTATATGGTTTATTTCACCCAGTAGTGGCTATTCCCCAAGGTCAAATAACTGCTGTACAATTCCTATGGGAATTCCGGGAGAGCTGGTCATTGATTGATTTTTGTTTTGTGAAAAACACCCCGGATGGTAAAAAGACATTTACCATGCTATTTGGCTAGGTGTAGCCTAGATGGGGAATGTTGAATTTGTTTGATTAACAAAAAATAAAACATGGCGGATAACTGATTATTTAATTAAAAACGGATAGTGGACCACAGTTCGATCGCATCATGCAAAGTTAACTCTTAAATGCGATTAATAAACATCGGAATAAACCTAGTTAATAGCTTCACTTTAACAAAAATGAAAACACCTGCCAACTCGTCAACGCTGAGTCAGCTGGTGAACCTCAGTTACGGACAAATTCGCTGCGTAAGGAAAGACGAACCAGTGTTAGGTTACTAAGTGTTAGAGAGTACTTGGCCGAGAGACCGGGGCAGGTTTGTTTCCTCGAACTCTAATGTTGCGAGAGGCCGGTAAGGAGAAACGGAGCAATCTATCAAAATGTTTTTGTAAAAATGTCAAGAGGTGATCGATAACATTCTTAAGAATCGGTCGTTAATGTGCAACAACATCCGAAAGTAGATTACAAAATAAAAATACAAAATAAAAATGAAAAGGAGAACTAGTTTCAGAAGACGCGAGTTGAAGACGAAGACGAACGATTGTTGGAAATAATTTTATGCAGACATATTATGTTTTCATGTTTGTATTTATTTATTAATCAATTATTCATTTACTTTTTCATACTTTAGTTCTAGGACGCATTGCGATGGTTTGAGCTATGTAAATGCAACCAACAGAAAGAAAACAAAAAGAAATGAAACACTTTTGGGTGAACAAAGAAAACAAATTACACGAACAGGATATGAACCTGTGACCTTCTATATAGTTACTTAACGGTGATCTAACAAATGAGCTATCTAGTCCTACAATGGCGGTATCCCTAAGAATGATCATATCAAAGAAAAAGCCAATACATCAATTAAACAGTAAGTTGAAAAGTAAAGATCAATAAGCCTACACCACTGGCTTTTAAGAGTGGAAAATGAATTCAAAACACATCATACAATCAACTGGTGAAACTTTTACAAACGTCTATTTGATACTACACAGAATAATAGTCCACGTTTTGTGATAGATTTGAGAATATTCAGTTTAATTATTTCGATGTTGTAGATCGAAATAAGCAGCGGAGTGCTGTGGATAGTTTTCTCAACCATGCAACGATGAAACCTTATTCAGATCTCGCCTTTGCATAATAGCCATGGTAGTATAGTTCAGACGGATTTCTCAAGAGTCCATGCCTGATATGGGGAAGAAGGTACCCCAGTGTTCCCATACTTTAAAGGTATTGTACACTTTTGGTAACAGCTCAAAATCATTGTCCACATTTTGTGTGATTCAACATATGCATGAATATAAAACAAACCTGTGAAAGTTTGAGCTCAATTGGTCATCGAGATCACGAGAAATAGTGAAAAGATATCTTATGTGTTTTCTGTTTTTTTCAAAATATCGCGTGATAAAAACTATTGTTTTACTCAGTTCTCAGAAACGATAGCATTTTAGGCAGAAATATGTTAAGGAACCCTTTCTACTATTACTTACTTTAAACCATGTGAATCTGTGAACATTTGTGTTTTTCGATCTTACCAATAGTGTCTGTACACTTTTACACGCCTTTAACACACTATTTCCCTCTTGTACAGAAGGAATTCCAACCCCCAAAATCCTCTAAAGAATTCCTGAGATTCCGAGCACACAATAAAGAGACAATTGTGGGGTTTACACCATGCCCATATCGAGCCCCAAACCCCCAAGATGAGTGGTGCAGGTATCGAGTTTTCGAAGGAAAGAAGTTTCCAGATTTAAAAATGTGTTTAAGGTTTTGTTCAATTACCCTTATCATGTATCAGACCTTAAAGGAACATTACAGAATTGTTTTTTGCTAACAAAACAGTTAAGCACTTTATATAATCCACCATATACATAAACTGACAAACCTGTAGAAGTTTGAGATCGATCGGCCATCTGGGTCACGAGAAAAGAGTGAAAAACCGATTACACATTTGCATGTGTTATACAATGCATGAATAAAACGCTCATGAGCGATAAACTCCAATCGGAAAGTTTTATTTATTTCTCATCAAATATGGCTTTTCAGACAGAAATATTTCTAGGGATGTTTTCTACTATCATCATCATTAGACCGTGTAAGTTTTATGTAAATTTGTGATCTTAAAGAAAAGTTTAATTACCAGTTCTGTAACGTTCCTTTAATATCAGTCCAGATTTATTGCCAACAAAATCCAGTGATCAAAACCATGAGCCCCAAAATAATATTAAGTGTAAATCACATTCAAACAGAAATAACATTTTTAATGACAGATGACACCTATTCTGCCTGAAATGCCATATTTGTTGAGAAATAAATAAAACTAATTTCCGATTGGAGTTTATCGCTCATGAGCCTTTTATTCATGCATTGTATAACACATGCAAATGTGTAAACGGTTTTTCACTATTTTCTCGTGACCCAGATGGCCGATCGATCTCAAACTTCTACAGGTTTGTCAGTTTATGTATATGGTGGATTATATAAAGTGCTTAACTGTTTTGTTAGCAAAAAACAATTCTGTAATGTTCCTTTAATAATTGTCAAAGACCAGTATCTGCACTTTGTGTGACCCAACATAGTACATGAAATATAACAAACCGGTTTAGTAAAGGTAGAGGCTCATTCGGTCATCAATGAGTTACAAGAAAATAGTAAAGAAACCTATCACTGTTTTCAAACATTGAGTTTTGGACTCGCGAGATCAAAACTATTATTGTTTTTACTAATTTCTCAAAAACTCTAGCTTTTCAGGCTAACACAATTCGAGAGCAGTGGTCCACCATGACTATCTTTATACCATGCAGGCCTAAGTAATTTGCAAATCTGTAAACACTTTAAAGAACTATTTACACCTTTTTATTTACAGTAATAGAACAGAAGAGCTACCCCAAAACAAAACATCAGAATAAATGACTTTACCAAGAACTTTCTTTTCGGATCTAGAAGAACCTTTAAATACAATTTGATAAGTGGAAAACTTATTTGAAAACAATGTGAAAACAAAACTCAAATGTTTCAGAATGTCTAAAATTAAAAAAAGGAAAAATACGAGGCATTCTGTGGATGTATCAGCAGTTATTATTGTTGGACTTCAATTGCATGTGGTCGGTACAACCGCTACGGGCAAAGTGAAGCAATTACGAGAGAAGAAGTACTAGGAGTTGAAATCGGTACAAACTCGAGTAGATTGGACCCTCCTACGGGCATGACAATAACGGCCCGTCAATTATCGCTGGACCGACCATTGGTTGTCAGGTACGGTTTGGGACGTGGTGGGTTGCAACCAAAGTCACACAAAGGGTGTACAAAGAAGGGGTTGAAGGGACACGAATGATGCCCAAGGGAGCAATGTGGAGAGACTATGAGATCAAGTACGGTACAAGAGATATTTGGTGCTGCATCCCTCAGTTAAAACATGACTTACCATTCAGATAGCTGACCATAATATCAGTAAGCCTCCTTGGAGAACCCTAACCAGTCAACTGTACCATGCCTGATACGTGGCAGAGGAAACAACAAGAACAAGAACAAGAACAACAAGAACAACAACAACAACAACAACAAAAACAAAAACAACAAGAACAGGAACAACAACCACAACAAGAACAAGAACAACGAGAACAAGAACGACAACGACAACGACAACGACAACGACAACGACAACGACAACGGCAGCGTCAGCGGCAGCGGCAGCCGTGGCGACGGCGACAGCGCAGGCGACAACGACAACGACAGCAGCAGCAGCAGCAGCAGCAGCAACAACAACAGCAAGAACAACAACAAGAACAAGAACAAGAACAACAACAACAACAAGAACGACAACGACAACGACAACGACAGCGTCAGCGGCAGCGGCACCGGCAACAGCAGCGGCAGCAACAGCGAAAGTGACAGCGACAGCGACAGCGACAGCGGTAGCGACAGCGACAGCGACGGCGGCAGCAGCAGCGGCAGCGGCGGTGGCGGCGGCCGCTGCTGCAACAACAACAACAACAACAACAACAACAACAACAACAACGATGTTTCTCTACACTCAATTTCACTCTTCCCCTGTTGTACAGAAGTAACCCGGAAATCCCTCACAAAATTTCCCCAAATTCCCACAACCCAGTGAAGGCAAAATGGGAGGGGAGGGGGTTACACCATAAGGTCCCACCGAACACCAAACCACATAAACCATAACTAAACAGTCAACCCAAAAATGTGGCTATAGGGAAGGCACTTCGTGCATGGTGCACACTTTCATGATGCCAGTAAACAAAATCTTAGTGCACCGAATAAATGTTCCATTGTGGTACAACTATCTTTGCTGCAGACGTGGTAGTCGCAATGTTAAATGAATTGACCCAGTATTTGTTGAAAGTGTTAATTAAAACCCGACTGTCTCATTTGAATTGGAATCTAATACCAAAGGATTCGCGCCGTGCTGTTCACGTCGCGGTAAAAACACATTAAAAATATTTATCTATAAAACATTGGCCGGTCGGCTCTATATTCTTTCCTTCCGTAAGATTTACGAACCCTGAACACAATGCAGGACACCAGGACGACGACCACCACTGAGATGAACGTTGCGAGGACGGCCACGGCGACCGTCTTGTTGACGGGCTTGCGAGATGGTCTCACGATGTGTGGCTTAGGAGTGGTTCGAATCAGGAAAGGTTCTGGCGGGAAGCAAAATTACATTGAAGTTTTACGTGTTAATACTCCCAATTATCTACAGTCTGCGGTCTGCAGTATATCTTAGTAAGGAATATAAACCCTTTAAAAAAATGTTACCAATAATAGGCGAAATGGCCTTCGGATTGGGCGCTTTGGGCTATAAAAAACGTTAGTTATGAAATGAATAATGGTTTGAAAGTTAATTTAAAAGTAGAATACAATGATTCACATGAATATATCTGGAAACTGCGTGGCTTATGTGTAATTTCATGACAGAACAAATTCCGCTATTTGTAGAGCCACATTTTTGACTCCACAACATGGTGAACCGTATACGTTCCGCTATTTGCATTTCCAGAGGCAAATTTATGGTGTTTTTTAATCACTACTAACAGAATGTTGAGAACTTTAAGAGATTTAAAGGCAATGTGCCCCTTTAAAGCTGTCTCTGGGACTCAGATGACGACATAATACCCGTTACCCGCCAACAAATCGCGGGAGGGGGGGGGGAGACAGAAGTGACTTCAAGAATTAGATCACACAATGTTTAGAATCATGGTCTGATTTAGTTCTAAATGGATTTTTGAATATCTCCTTAAAAACATTTTCCTTTCTAAAGTGCATTCTCAGGACTTTTTATAATACTTCCCTGTAAGAAATCATATTCTTAAGAACAGTTACAGATTTCAACCTCTTGTAATAACAAGACTGAATTAACATGTTTAACTGTCTGAATCGTTTATTTCTCTTACCTTGTACACCTGCCTGCTCGCAAATCTTCGCGTCTCCAAAGCATTCCTGACTTTCCGTCATAGCGCCCTCACACGGCAAGCCGTCACCAGAGGGGCCAGGGCCGTCGCACAGGCGATAGCGTGTCCGGTTTCCGGGTCCACACATGGAGGAGCAGTCAGTCCATGCTGACCAGTTGGACCACTGGCCATCCACACGAGGTATCACTGAAGACGGGAAGGCGGAGTTAATATTTACGGTAAGATAGAGCATTGGTACGGGATGAGGCAGGGTAGGATAAGGGTGGGGGTTGGGTGGTCAGATAACGAAACCCAGACGTAGTTTGAAAAAACAAAAAACCTAGTTGCAGACCAATGACCAGGGCCCATTTTCATAAAGCTGTTTAGCAGAAAATTCTGCTCAGCAAATTTCTTTGCTAAGCGAGAAATGAGTGGGGTATTAGTCACATCAATGGTAACTGTATAGTATTTTGGCTGGTAACCTATTTTTCCTAAGCATGAGTTTTCTGTGCTTAGCAAGTTTTTGTGCTTACATGCTTTATGAAATTGGGCCCAGTACCGCTACACAGCGCTTAGTAAACATCGGAGACCTAATTTGCATATTGACCAGGAGCCCGTGTTATGTCAGCACATGTAGTCAAGTTAGCCTGAGCTCGATCTCACAAAACACCAAGATTCATCAGGGTCTGTATACGTTTGACAATGACTCTGGAAATTAATGGCAATAAAAACTTACTTGGTAAGAAGTACAGCATATTTGGATAGTATAATGCATTTTTGATAAACTGTTCAATTCGAAGTACTGCGGTTTTGCAAAACAATCTCACTTTTTATCCCCCAAAAATGTGAATCTGAGAAGCGTGACGGACTGTGACGTTTCTCAGATTGTGTATTTCAAAACCGCTCCAGATTTTCGGCAATATCTCAAAAACGCTGCCACCCTTTGAAATGAAATGTTCTTATGTTTAGTCCTTGCTTGTATTGAACTATCTTTTTGGTCCAAATGATTCCGTGTTTTCTAATTGTTGGTACGGAAATAAAATGTTACATTGAAATTGAATCTATATTTGGAAAACTGTTGCCTTGTGGTGCGTTTATGTAGACCGTAGACCTACGTACCGAATGGCAATACACACGCAGTGACAATAATGCACATTCCTGACCATATAGCTCTGTTTCACTGCAGCTGTCCAAAAAATCTTCCGTATTTTGGATCTGGTGGGAATTTGTGCAGGGACTGACACCATCTTTAGTAGTGTTGCAACCAGCAACAACACAACTGTACGGCATTTGCCATTTTTTCACAAAAGCCAAACATTATAAAGAGATTTCTCTCACGTATATACAGCACATGAAGTTTAATACATAAGACCGTATTCGAATTGGCGGATACGGCTACGGCTACGGCTACGGCTACGACTACGGCTACGGCTACGGCTACGGCTACGGCTACGGCTACGGGTACGACTGATGATAAGGAGGTCTTTTACTTCAACACTTAATGACGCCAATTCAGACACGACCTATTAAGTGTTTGTTTTGCTTTATGCTGCTTAATGAAATCACTTCCAAAGAGAATGATTTACTGGAAACTCAACTATGTGGTTTATTCTATGACCTATGTCATTTATGCATCCAAGATGGCGACTGCCATAAACATACATACACATGTGACTAACATGATTGAGGGCGCTATAACAATATAACGGTATCGTAACATTAAGTTCGCACGTTTGTATTTACATCCACACCTATTTATCACCGCGCGCCGGTCATATAGGTCTACGTCACAAATTGTCCTCTTTTAGGGGCGCGGGTTTCACCCCTACATAATTTCAAATAGATATTGAAAACAATTGCGTTAACAGGATACTATGTGCATATTTTATAGTTTAAACTAGAGAATATTCCAATTCTTATAGACCTTTAAGATGTCATACACATTCATTGACTTCAAATGTTCTACATGCTGTTTTTAACAGTTTGGGTAGACTTTAGTGGCAAATCACATAGCTTCGTGGCCGTTTGTTCGCGTTTGGTGATGATTAACCACGTTATGGTCTATTGTGTAAATTAAATTACTAAGGTCTAGCTTAGTGGGGGACTTTTGGGACGCTAGGCGGCAGCAGACTTACCAGGTAAATACAATGTTCTCTGTAATGTATGCGTACATTACAGAGAACATTGCATTTACCTGGTAAGTCTTACCTGCTCTGAACTACGTAAACAATGGAAATTTACCTGGTAAGTCTGCTGCACCTAGATTTCAAAAGTCTCCCATTCTTGTTGTCATACAATTTGATTTAAGCTTAACAGACAACCGCTCATGATCAACTTTCCCGTTATGGGATAATCGGGTTACTGCTACAAAACTGAATGGTTAAGTTTAGTATCGTTCCGTTTGGAAAACAAAGTATTTACCAGATAAAAAACAATTTGTTATAACAAATTAATAATTGTAACTTGATTAATACAAAATTATGGTTTCCAAACTGTTTTAAAATCAGGGCCCAATTTCGTACAGCTGCTTACGAAGAAAATACTTTTGCTTTAAACATTTCTGCTAAGCCAAAATAAGTAGGACCAGTCAAAGATTGTACTGTATGTAAGTGTGAAATTGTATTTTAGCTTGTAACCTTTTTCTGGTCAATGCTTAGTTTTGTTGTGCTTAGCAGCTAGTTTTTTTGCTAAAGCAAAACAAATGAAAGACTTTTGGGGGACGCTAGGTGGCAGTAGACTTTTCAGGTATTTTGTAGGGTGTCGTGGCCGAGTGGTTAAGAGCATCGAATTCAAGTTCTGGTGGTTAGTCATCAGGTTGTGGGTTCGAATCCCGGTCATGGCACTTGTGTCCTTGAGCAAGACATTTAACTACAATTGCTTCTCTTCACCCAGGGGTATAAATGGGTACCTGCGAGGGTAGAGGTTGATATTGTGTTTGAAAAAGCCTTTGGAGCGCCACGGTTGCCCAGGGTTGTATACTCCCCAGGGAGCTGAGAAAGGTTAAAGGAATGTTATTGGCCCAATGACCAGGGCCCAATTTCATAGCGCTGCTTAACGGTAAGCAAATTTTCGTGCTAACTGTAGCAGAAAAATTTGCTTAAGCCTTAGCGTATTTCACAGGTTAGCAAGAAAATACGGCAGCCATCTTGCACGTTCACAATGGTTTTGCATTGTTACGTCATTCATTTTCGTGCAGTAAGCATCGGAAGGCTAGCATGCCTTTTCGTGTGCTTACGGTTAGCAGCGCTATGAAATAGAAACTCGTACGTAAGCACAGAATCGACTGTTAAGCAGCTCTATGAAATTGGGCCCAGGGCACTAATGTAAAGCGCATTGAGACGTTTACTGTTAAATGCGCTATATAAGAACTTGTTATTATTATTATTATTATTATTATATCCAGTGTTCTCAGAAACATGCGCATGCCCAGAACTACGAAAACAATTACATTTAACCGGTAATGTCTGCAGCCTCCTTGTTTGTTAAAGTCTCTCATTGGAAATTGAAAAATATTGTAGTGAACCGCAACTGCGCCCTCAATCTTACTTGGGCCTGAAGACATTTTTCTTTTTCGTATTTACTGTAAAACAGATTTGTCCGCGACCTTTGGACCTTTGGCTTTTCCATTTAGCTTTGAGCAAGAGGAGTACATATATTTGATGTGGGTATTTCTCTCTATTTTGTATGGAGCATGGCTCTGGCCATGCTCCGAATATTGTTTACTTGGAAGGAATAATATCTCCCCTCTCTATGTGGGTATTGCTTTGTGTGTAAATCATCTTTTTATTGTATAAATATTGTACTTTTATGGGCTAGTTGAGTCGGATATTGTAAAATTGTGTGAGCCAGCCGCGTGTTGACCTTTTGCCCTTCACATGAGTGACTGTGTTGTGCTATTTGTATTGTTTGCTGTTGATTGGAGGATTAAAATCAATTCAAGTGCAGGAGTTCATTTTATATTTTAGACGTCATCGTGTGGAGTTTGCGTGTAGTCTTTTAGTGAATGCTCGTCCTTTTTAATTAGAGGACTGGACTCCTTCCTGTGCCTCTACACAATTTTAAAAGATTTGAAAATATTGATAACCCACTTTACCTGGACATCGCTTCAACTCACAGGCCATGGTCTCAGCCCGGCTTCCTTCACAGTTTGTAGACGGTATGACCAGACCCTGTATGAGGAGACGACATTCCCTCCTGCGTGACTGTTCACCCAGGCCGCAGGTAGACGAACAATCGCCCCACGAGGACCACTCCGTCCACCGGTCAACGGGGGAATATGGTGTTGTTGGTGACGGTGCTATAAAATCAGAGTTAAGGCCATGAAACAGTTCATGTTTAACAAACTATCAGATTTCTTTGTTTAGATCCACTCTCTCAGAACTTTGTAAACAATGGCAATTTTACTCGTTTTGTCTGCTGAGATCCAAATTCACTCAGTAGAGTTTAAAGCTTGTCATCTAAATTTACTTGAATCTGTGTTTGAAATTGTAGAGAGAAGATATGTTAATACCTTTAGACTGCGGGCTCCGTTCCTCTACATAAATGTACGTGAAGCTGTGTTTCAAATTGTAGGGAGAAGAGGTTTTGAAAGTTAACTTTACCTGGACATTGCTTCATCTCACAGGCCATTGTTTCAGCCGGGTTTCCTTCGCAGTTAGTAGACGGTATGGCGAGACCCTCGATGAAGAGACGGCATTCCCTCCTGCGTGACTGTTCACCCAGGCCGCAAGTAGACGAACAATCGCCCCAGGAAGACCACTCCGTCCACCGGTCAAACGGGGAGTATGGTGTCGTTGGTGACGGTGCTATAAAATCAAAGAGATTTTCAGGCTCAATATTTGAAAATCTTCTTTCACGACAAGTTGTTGTTTTCTTATGTGCTTATCATTAAACACATTTTACTGATGTATAATACCCTTTACACCTTTTTAAAAGACCTGCTTGAGCGAAAACCGCAACAGGTGTTTTGCTGAACTTCATTTAACTTGTTTTCAAGCAATAAGGACATTCAGTTCACATGAGATTAAACAGATTTTAATTGTTATGAAAAGAAAGAAAATAAAGAACAAAAACAACAATCGTTTTGAATACCCTTCTCTGTGTTTATCAGAAAGATTTGCGGAAATCCATGTACGTCATCAGATCATGTTACGTCATTTGTGGGAGCTCCGTTTTGTATAGCTGCTTTGGTGCAACATGGAGGTATAACAAAGTAATATTCCACAAATGACGTCATTTTGACGCACGCCGCCAACGGCAGAAGTGCAGCTAGTTTTAAAAACCTTGAAGTTGGGGCCTAATTTTTTGATCAATAATTCCTAAACAATTCAGTAGTGTTAAAATATCAAAATTACAATTAAATGATAAACAAGCACATTATAAACAAGTTTAAATAGCGTTTTCGTTAATAATTGTTCGCTTGAGTAGATGTTTAAGAATTAAGCATTTTGTTTGATCACAAAAGGTAACAATTTTTGAAAAGGGTGTTACATTTTAAAAACAACACTTCATGTTAAAAAACAAGCTTGGCAAGGTTTTTACAAAAGCACTAAGATTCATCTAAGGATAAGCTGACAGTATCACCATAATGATTTATATTAAGATTGATCGGTACCTTAGATCAATCTTAGCACATTTGGGACTTTATAAAACATCCGGAAGCCAGTTTCACCTTTTGTTTCATGGTTTTGTATTACACTTACACGACACGTCTCATAGCTTTGAAGGGCTAAACATTTGTACTACATAATTACAAGTTCAAAACACTCACTTGAAATTTCAGATGCCGTTTCCAGTCTTAAAGCGGTTTCACTTGAAATTTTAGGAGTCAATTCCAGTCTCATAGTGGTTTCACTTGAACTTTTAGGAGTCGCTCCCTGTCTCACAGTGGTTTCACTAGAAATTTTAGGAGTCACTTCCAGTCTCACAGCGGTTTCACTTGAAGTTTTAGGAGTCACTCTCTGTCTCACAGTGGTTTCACTTGAAAGTTTAGGAGTCACTGTCAGTCTCACAGCGGTTTCACTTGAAATTTTAGGAGTCACTCCCTGTTTCACCACTCCCTGTCTCACAGTGGTTTCACTTGAAATTTGAGGAGTCACTTCCAGTCTCACAGCGGTTTCACTTGAAGCTTTAGAAGTCACTCTCTGTCCCACAGTGGTTTCACTTGAAATTTTAGGAGTCACTCCCTGTCTCAAAGTGGTTTCACTTGCAATTTTAGGAGTCACTTCCAATCTCACAGTGGTTTCACTTGAAATTGTAGGCGTCACTCCATGTCTCACAGTGGCTTCACTTGCAATTTTAGGAGTCACTTCCAATCTCACAGTGGTTTCACTTGAGGTTTCAGTATTCTTTACTTTTCCTTCAGTGGTTTCTTTAACTAGTACTGCTTTTGTTGGGTTAAATGCTGACGTCATAATTTTGGTCGTTGGTGACGTATGCGTCGTAGCAGTTTCAGGAGTGATTTTTTCCATTTCGCCGACGTCGTGCATGATTTCTTTGACAAAGCCTAACTCTTCCTCCATCTTCTGCTCCGCATCTTTATCCAACTCCTTGGAGAGCGCCCCCACCCGTTGCATCTCGTCCCATGGGAGATCCGTATTTATTTGGCCGACGAGATATCGGAGATTGTCGAGGAAAGTTTCCTCGCCCGCTTGAGTTGTGAAGCTTGGCGACACCGAGAAAGTAGTCCCAGTCGGTAATGTAGAAACACCGTAAGGTAGTCGAGATAGTATCGCTGTTGTTGCAGAGATACCCTCAGTACTTGATGGATGAGAACGTCCACTAAGTTCGGATGGAGTTGCTACAATGATTCGTTGCGTGGATGGGATCATCTGCTGACTGGATGCTAGGGTTGAAACTGCCGGAGTGGCGGGTTCACCATATTGCAGATTATACTTGAGTTTAGCTATCTCGTTGACAAGAAAGTCTTTGTCAGTATGCTTCAAGTTGTCAAAGAGTTCTGCAATGTTTTGGACTTCGGCCGTATCCTCTCTGAGCTTGTTTTCGAACACCGAATGGCCGGATAGGAGGTCCAACAGGGCTTCTTGGTTATTCTTGCTTCGCTGTGATACTGAAGTCACTCCAAAGCCTTCCAGATGTGTCGTCACTGCTTCAGTTGGACTTAAAGTTGAAGTTCGTACTTCTTCCGGCAGTAAGAGGTCAAGCAGGTGATTGACCTCGTCATTGAGAAAGAAACGATCTGACTCGTTGAAAACTCCTTTCAAAATGTTGTTAATGAAACCAAGACCTTCCGTGGCCAGCCCCTGTTCATCTTTTGCGACCTCAGCCACCTTGTCGAAAAAATCAAGGAGGTTCTCCCCGGTAACGCTCGTTGTGGAAGCCATAGTTGTTTCCAGCCATGGTGAAACCAATGCTGCCCCTGTTGCGTATTCGACTGGACCCCACAGTTTGTTCAGATGATCTAACTCCACGTCTAAAATTTCATCAGTCGGTTTCTTTTCTTTGTCAAAAATTGTTTGTAGTTTCTGAATCTCCAAAAGATTCTTTTCTCCGGCCTCTGCTTTAGTCTTCCCAAGAGTATCAATCAGATCAAGGAATAGTTCAGTGTCTGGTCGGGTCGATTGCAAAAGTTCTGTGCTCAACCCAAACGGATGTTCTGATGTTGCTTTCTTTGAAGTGGTTGTTGTCGTCCTCTCCGTAACAGCTGGTACCTCGCTGGTTATTTCTTTGCTCATGAGATCCCCAATCTGGCCAATGGCCTGCTCGAGGTCGTCTCCAAACCGAACAGTTCCCGTTTCTACAAACTGATCGAGGACGGCTCTGTCGTGATTGAAGTCATCTATCAATTCACTCCAGTCAACCTTTTCAACTTGTTGGAGGAAATCTAGTATGTACTTGCCTCCGATTGTTGTGGATTTTGTAGACGACAGTTCACTTTCACTTACAGTTTCAGCAAAGGTACCAGGGACTGCTGTTGTCTGGTGAATCTTAGCTCCAGTCGGCAAAAGTATGTCTGCAATATGCTTCACTTCTTCCGCCAAGACACTTTCTGTGTCAGCTTCCTGCAATTCTCCAAAAACATCCTGGATATCTTGTGCCCCTTGCATTTCCTGAAGCTTTTCTTTGCCTAAAGTGTCTATCAGATCTAGGATCAACTCACTGTCAGCCTCAGGGGTTTCGACAATTATGGTCACCGATGGTCCCTGTATAATTTCAGTGGTCGTTGATGGGGTTTCAGTTGTCTTTTTGCTCAGCAGCATCCCGATTTGACCAATTGCTTCCTGGAGGTCATCTCCAAACTTTCTTTTACCAGTTTCTACAAACTGATTGACAAGGTTTTCGTCATTTCTGAGGTCATCAATCAACTTACTCCCATTAACCTGTTCAACTTTCAGGAGAAGATCTAATATGTATTTGCCTTCGATTGTCGGCTGCATTGTAGGTACATAAACAGTGGTTGGGACTGCTTTAGGCTGTGCTGTGCTTGCTCCAGCAGGCAGGAATAATTCCGAGAGATGCTCCACTTCTGCTGCCAACATGTCTTCTTCATCTGGTTCATGAACTTCCACCAGAACATCATGGATATCTTGCACTCCTTGTGTTTCCTGAAGCTTTTCTTTGCCTAAAGTGTCTATCAGATATAGGATTAACTTGTTGTCGGTCTCAGTGGTCGTTGATGGGGTTTCGACAGTGATGGTCACCGATGGTTGCTGTAATAGTTTTGTGGTAGGGAATACTGGTGCTTCGGTTGTTTTCTTGCTCATCAACATCCCAATTTGACCGATAGCTTCCTGAAGGTCATCTCCAAACTTTATTCTTCCAGTTTCTACAAACTGATTGACGAGGTTTTTGTCGTTTCTGAGGTCATAAATCAATTTACTCCCATTAACCTGTTCAGCTTTCAGGAGAAGATCTAATATGTATTTGCCTTCTATTGTCGGCTGCATTTCAGATACAGAAACAGTGGTTGGGACTGTAGTTGGCTGTAGTGTGCTTGCTCCAGCAGGGAGGAATAACTTCGAGAGATGCTCCACTTCTGCTGCCAACATGTCTTCTTCATCTGGTTCATGAACTTTCACTAGAACATCATGGATATCTTGCACTCCTTGTATTTCCTGAAACCTTTCTTTGCCTAAAGTGTCTATCAGATCTAGGATTAACTTGTTGTCGGTCTCAGTGGTTGTTGATGGGGTTTCGACAGTGATGGTCACCGATGGTACCTGGTTTTCTTTCTTGCTCATCAGCATCCCAATTTGACCGATCGCCTCTTGAAGGTCATCTCCAAACTTTATTTTACCAGTTTCTACAAACTGATTGAAGAGGTTTTCATCGTGTCTGAAGTCTTCGATCAATTTACTCTCATTACTCCTTTCAACTTGCAGGAGAAGATCAAGCAGGTACTTGCCTTCGTTCGTCGGCTGCAATGTATATACTTCAGAAGCATTGGTTGAGACTACTTTTGGCTCTGGTGTGTTTGTTCCGGCAGGCAAAAATAACTGAGAGAGATGCTCAACTTCTGCTGCCAGCATTTCTTCTTCATCTTGCTCAGAAACTTCCACGAGAACATCCTGGATATCTTGTAGTCCTTGTTCACCTTCTAGTTTGTCCTTCTCTGTTTCCCGAATCCCGTCTATTAAATCAAGGAGACCTACCCCAGACGCATTAGTAGTTGGCAATGTGACAAATAACTCTGAAGTCACTGGCTGTGTGGTGATATGCTCCGGTCTCAGGATTGCCTTAAGGTGAGCTAAATCCTCCATTAACTTATCCTTATCCTCATCCATAGAGGTTTTGAATATCTCCTCCAAAGCTTGGACCTCGATCAAATTGTTCTCTGAGACTTTGAGCTTCGTTTTGCCTAGAGTCTCCATCCAATCCAGCAACTGTTGCTCTTTTGTCTCAGCAGTTGCCTCGCTGGCTAGTGCTTCTGTAGTAACTGGGAAGGGTGTTCTTGGTGTACTCTTTTCCTCGATTAGGTTTTCAATGTGATTAAGTAGGTCCTCATTTGAGTGCAGTGGAGCCTCCTTAAGAATACTATCGACCAGATTGATATCTTTGCCCCACTCATCAAGTATTTTTTCTCGGTTGACCAACTCAGTTTCATTAAACAATTCCAACAAGTACTGTCCAGAGAGGGTCGTTGTGGGTGGTGCAACCTCTGTGGTTAAGGCCGGCATCAGTAATTCAAGTAACTGATTGACTTCGTGGCTCAAAACAGCCTCGTCAGATTCATTAAGCCCTTCAAATAGATCCTCGAGGTTGTCCACCTTTGCTCGACTCTTCAATGTTTCATTCATTGCGAGTTTAACCAATCTGTCCACGAAGTCGAGCACATTCTTTTTGGGGATTTGCAAGGAGGGTGTTGTACTCAAGATACCCAGAGATGGTTGGGATATAAGCTCTGATGTCTCCATTAACATAGTTGAGGGATTTAGTAACTGGTTCAGACGACTTATCTCGTGGCTTAAAATGTCTTTGTTTGGTTCTTTTACCTCTTTGAAGAGCTGCTCAAAGTTCTGAATTTGAACCTTATTCTCCTCCCCTGTTCTTGATTTGGTTTCTTCAAATTCATCAATGAAATCGATTAGTTTCTCTCCTGTCATCTTTGCTGTGGTTTTGTATGCTTCAGTTGTAAGTGGTGTAGGTGTGACCTCACCAGGTGCTAGAAGCTCAATTAGCTGTTGGACCTCATGGTTTAGAACATCCCCATCTGATTCTTGAAGACCTTCGAAGATTGTATTGATAATGTTAATATCCTCCTTGCTTCTCTGTGACTCCTCCTCTTGAAGTCCCGCAAGGTCACCTACAAATTCCAACACTTTATCTCTGGTTACAGTCGTCGGGGGCACTGTTGTCGGTCGGGGGATAAACTCCGTTGTCTCCATTGATTTAGTGGTAGGATTCAAAAACTGGTTGAGGTGGTTGAGCTCATGACTGAAAATATCCTGGTCTGCTTCGCCAATGTCTCGAAAAAGATCTTCCAAGTTTTGGACTTGGCGATGATTTTCCTCCTTGTGTATCTTTTCCGTTTCTTCTAGTTGATTAATCAAACCTAAAAGTGCTGCTCCTTCTTTGGTTGTACTAAGCACTGATAAAGTCGAAGAGTACAGCGTTGCTGCTGCCGTTGTTGGTGGTGGTGCTGTTGTTGTTCTTAGAAGACCACCAATTTGATTGATGATTTCTCGGACTTCTTCGCCCGGTTTTACGTTGTGAGCAAAAAGAAATTGATCCAAGATACTCAATTCATCCTTGAATTCATCTTGAATATCTTCTTGATGTATTATCTCTGTCTTGTTGAGAAACTCCAAGAGGTACTGGCCACCCATTGTCGGTTTTGAGGTACTTGCTTCCGTCTGTGGGAGACTAGTAGTGTGTTTCTCTCCACCAAGTTTCAATAGTTCGTTGATTAGATCCAGGTCCTTCCCAGACACTTTGCTCTCAGACAAATTACCTATTTCATCAAGCATATAATGTAAATATGCTTCTTGTATCTCAGCTTCATTTCCCATCCCTGCCTTGTCGATCAAGTTCAGCAAATCTTCGCCCAAAATTGCTGTTGGTGTTGTTTCAACTTCTGCTGTCGTTTTCTCAGTAGTAACCGGCAATTCTACCGGGTTCAGAATCTGACTCAGCTGGTTGAGGTTCTCAGAGAGCTGCTCATTATCCATCGTCTCCTGAGCTACTTCGATCAAATCCTGGATATCTTGTAGATCTTTAGGGTTCGGTATGTGGTGGACTCTATCCACATCCCTCAAGGTTTCATCAAGGAGTTCAAGAAAATCCTGTTGCACCTTGGCGGTGGTTTTCTTAGCCTGTGTGGGAGGTTCCTCTGAATATGTAGGCTCATTAGTTTGTCTTTCTATTATCTCAGCTGATTGCAGTTTTGTAAGTGTCGTGGGTGCATAGGTTGTAAGTACTGTTTGACTCTCTGGCATAAGAGTTGTCATTAATTCATGTTTCTGTTTCGCTGTTGTCACCCCCTCTGTTGTCGGAAAGAGAGTAGTCGTTTCACCTAGCTTCACAAGTTCATTCAAAGTATCTAAATTTTTCGATAGCTGGTTGTTGTCCACAGTTTCTGCCTCATTGATCAAGTTCCCTAGGTATTCTAGATCCTCTGAGTTGACCTTTTCGTGTTTATCTACAGTTTGCCTGATCGTGTCGCCTAAAAGTTTCAGAAAGTCTTCTGGTTCAGGTATGATTTCACTCTGAGTCGCTACACGAGAGGTTGCCAAGTTGTCGACTAGAACATGCACCCGCGGTGTAGTTATCGTTGTAGACGTTAATTCCGTTCCCTCTGTTTCCACCTCCTCAGTCACAGCCAAAGTAGTGAACTCACTAAGACTTATCGTTGTTGTAGCGGGAATATTTTCGGGTGTCGTCTGCTCATAATATTTTTCTGACGTAAGTGGTGTTCTCTTAGGCTCGACCGACACTGTTGAAACTTCGTGTGTGGTGAGTCTTTGAGTAAAGTGTTCTTCTGTTGTTGGAATGAAAGTAGTCGTTTCACCTATCTTCACTAGTTTATTCAAAGCGTCCAAATGTTGTGATAGCTGGTCGTTGTCGACAGTTTCTTCTGCCTCATTGATCAAATTCCCTAGGTCTTCTAGATCCTCTGAATTGAACTTTTCGTGTTTATCTACAGATTCATTGATCGTGTCGCCTAAAAGTTTCAGAAAGTCTTCCGGTTCTGGTATGATTTCACTCTGTGTCTCCACACGAGAGGGTGACAAGTTTTCGACTTGAACATGCACCCGCGGTGTAGTAGTCGCTGTAGACGTTAATTCCCGCTCCTCTGTTGCCACATCCTCAGTAACAGCCAAAGTCGTGAACTCGCCAAGACTTATCGTTGTTTTAGCGGGAAAATTTTCGGGTGTCGTCTGCTTATAAAACATTTCTAACGTAAGTGGTGTTCTCTCAGGCTTGACCGACACTGTTGAAACTTTTTGTGTCTGCTCATAATATATTTCTGACGTAAGTGGTGTTCTCTCAGGCTCGACTGACACTGTTGAAACTTCGTGTGTGGTGAGTCTTTGAGTAAAGTTTTCTTCTGTTGTTGGAAGGAAAGTAGTCGTTTCACCTAGCTTTACTAGTTTATTCAAAGCGTCCAAATGTTGTGATAGCTGGTTGTTGTCGACAGTTTTTTCTGCCTCCTTAACCAAGTCTCCTAGGTCTTCCAGATCCTTTGGATTGACATCTTCGTGTTTATCAACTGATTCTTTAATTGTGTCGTCTAAAAGTTTCAGAAAGTCATCGGGCTCAGGAATGACTTCACTCTGTGTCTGTAAACGAGGGGTTGACTGGGTCTCGACTGGAAAAAACTCCAGCGACGTTGTCCTCGTTGATGAAGTTAATTTTCGTTCCTGTGTTGCAACCCCCTCTGTATAAGTCGTGAACTCACCAAGACTTATCGTTGTTTCAGCGGGAACATTTTCAGATTGTGTCCGCTCAAAATACTCTCCCGTTGTAGTTATCGGGAAACCTGGACGTCTCTCCGTCGATTCAGTCTGTGGACGCTTGAATTGGGTTGTTAGCTCTATTTCACCCTCCTGACTTTCTTCCTCGGGTATTTTGGACGTTAAGGCTTCGAGAAGGGACGTTGTACTCCAACTTTCTTGAATGTTCTTCTCCTCCTCAGTGGTTGTTCCTCGCTCCTCCTCAGTGGTTGTTCCATGCATGAATACTGCAGATTTGTTGGTTGTCGAGATGACAGGAAAGCTTGTTGGTAAACTTGGAACAGTTGTTATCTCTCCGTAGGTTGTTGGCTCTGTTTCCAGAGACGTTGGATTGTGAAATGTCTCTACCTCAATTTCATTGGTTAGTGTAAGCGTTGATGATGTCGATGTTGTTTGTACTTCGGTGGTCGCGATTGTCTCGGTTGTTTCGACTGGTTGATAACTTGTTAGGACTTCGTAACCAATGGTTGATTTAGAGGTTGATTCAGTACCCCTTTCAGTTTCTGTCAGCGGGAGCGTGGTAAATTGAGGTGAAACAATTGTTGGTTGCGATGTTTGCTCTTCCTTTGCCAACGTCGGACCAGCTATATTCAACAGATCGTTCAGGTTGTCCACATGCTTCTCCAAATCGTCTTTGTTGCTGTCATCTTCTGGGATCTGTTCAACAAGGTCCCAAAGTGAATTTAAATGTCTGTCTTCATTTTTTGCTATTTTTTTCCTGCCCGCCAAATTAAGAAGTTGAAGAAAATCTTGAGAGTTTTCAGCTGACTGAGTCGATCTGCTTTTGCCCCGATGGCCCGGGCTGCTACTTAAAAATGAAAACAGATCTGCTGCTCTTAACTGGCGCGAGTGGTTCGCTTGATGTGGTCTGTGGTGCTCTTCATCGGCAGACATTTTGTTATATTCTTCTAGTTCTTCTGTGTTCACAGGAAGTGATATTTCCTGTTGGTTTGTGGTTGGAGTAGACCCTTGGCTACAGTTCTGGCATTTTTGACAGGTACGGATCTCGAAATGTAGTTCTTTGCAATCCGTTGTGTTGACAGGAGGTTTGTTTGCATGATATTCTCTGCATGATCTGGACCGAAGTGACCTCATGACTACGCCATTGTTGTGATACGAGCCAATGTCGAGACACTCCGACCAGGTTGACCATGCTCCGTGTTGGGCATTAGCTGAAATGAACAAGAGCGATCCTGATATGGATGAATAAGGGTGACAGAGATAAAGATGGTGCTGTATGGTAGGCCTATCTGTAAAGGCCATATCACACAAGGCATCATTTACAGGCAACGTAGAGGCAACAATCTACACAGCATGCACAAGGATCAGTTTGATGGAACAAGATTGTCCAAAAAGTGTTTTATATTATCGTTAAGAAAAATTAACTGGCAATTTAAACATGAGTTGTTTATTTAAGATTGCATCCTGTGACATGGCCTGAAGAAGCATTAAGCTCTACTGTTTGAACGTTCCTTTCAGGTATACAATAGCATTGACTAAAAACGTTTAACTATTTTCAAACATATATAATAGGATTTGAGGCATTGCATGGTGAGGCATCAATATATATATTTGGTTTGCGGTAACACCATGTGTATTCTACTTGCTAGGTAGATTTTGTTCTTTGAGAACTTGTCTTGCTTATTATTAATCTTTCAAACACGTACTGGCGGCCGACATGCTGTAAAGTTACTTGTATGTTTTAAATCGTCGGACAACATTCCGAACCCAGATTGTAAGCAGTGAGGCAAACTGAGATATCGCCGTGGGTGGTATTAAAGGAAACAAAAATAGGAAATAAGTCATACTCTAAAAAGAAACCGGGTCAGAATTGACCCGGATTCAGGGTCTCATGGGGCCTGACCCATTTGTGGGCCAGGCTGGCGTGGGAAACTGGTTTGAAACATGGTATTTTAACTTGAAATCTGAGTCAATGTAAACCATTTGTGGGTCAGGCTGACATGGGAAACTGGTTTAAAACATGGTATTTTAACTTGAATTCTGAGTCAGTGTGACTCATTTGTGGGTCGGGCTGACGTGGGAAACTGGTTTAAAACATGGTATTTTAACTTTAAATCTAAGTCAGTGTGACCCATTTGTGGGTCAGGCTGGCGTGGGAAACTGGTTTGAAACATTGTATTTTAACCTGAAATCTGAGTCAGTGTCACCCATTTGTGGGTCAGGCTGGCGTGGGAAACTGGTTTGAAACATTGTATTTTAACTTGAATTCTGAGTCAGTGTGACTCATTTGTGGGTCGGGCTGACGTGGGAAACTGGTTTAAAACATGGTATTTTAACTTTAAATCTGAGTCAGTGTGACCCATTTGTGGGTCAGGCTGGCGTGGGAAACTGGTTTGAAACATTGTATTTTAACCTGAAATCTGAGTCAGTGTGACCCATTTGTGGGTCAGGCTGACGTGGGAAGCTGGTTTAAAACATTGTATTTTAACCTGAAATCTGAGTCAGTGTGACCCATATTTCTGGCTTATTTTGACACAAGTTCCGGGACATACTGACCCAGAAAATAGTCGGGCCTCACGGGACCCAGAATCCGGGTTAAGTTGGACCCGGAAGGTTTTATACTGCACATACCCAAATATTGAACGAACACTTTTGTGACGAAATTCTGTCTACGTTTGGACGTTATTAAATTGTTATTTTTAGCTTATATTTTAATAAATAACGGGAAGGGGGCTTTCTTAATTTTGGCTCGTAACTATCTTACACCAAATGATAACGAAAATGCCTGTCCTCGTTAAATCTTGGAGATTTATCTCCTCCAGTTTTTTAAAAAATAATACTCGGACAATGCACCCTTTTTTCAACCACAATCCTAATTTACCTTGGAATGTACACAAACAAAAATACATGACAACATACTTCATTTTGTTATTACTATCCCCAGTTTCCCTGCCTCACTTTTGTGCCCATTTAGTGTGGAAATGCCCAAATAAATACGTCGCTATGAAACAAGAGGGCTATCGTTAAAATCTTTCAGATTTGCTTCATGATCAGTACCCCATACAGTTGTTTGCCTCGCCGTTAAAAGCTATGAGTGAAACATTCCGGAGGGGGTAGTCTTGGTTCCAAGACACTCACATGAATGATAGCACCCTCTATAGACTCCATGTATTCTTGACTATACCCAGCTGGGGCGTCTTGGAACCAAGATTATGGAGGGGAGACACAATGTTACGTTGAGATAACATATGTTTTTTCCAGATGACGCATCAGAGCATGCTGCTCAAAACGTCGAGTACACATTGTATGTTTTCATACTTTAAAAAAAATTCCAAAAATACCCGTATTTGAAATGAAAGGTAAGACCCAACTACAAACCTGGTGATTATTTGTATACATTAAAGCAGCCTCTATATAAACAACATTATTGTCTAGATCCCGTTTAATGGTAACGTGGCCTTGAAATTAAGAATATTTCACTATTCCACCCTAAAAGTTTAACTTGGTTGTTGCCATGGCTCCGAAGTTATTATTTAGAAAATTTTTCTTCATATTTGTTGTGTAGGCCTATTGGTGCCGAGTTCCATCAAATATTTAAGTATAATGAACAAAATGTATTTTTGACTTCGGCCACCCTATCAGTTTTATATTTAGTACAGTCTTTTAGGCCTACTCTTAATATTCAAAACACGGCCGCTATTCTAGTTCCAAATCGTTTCCGATTTGCCATAAACTGAGATTATTCTTTTAGTCAGCAAGCAATACCTCGCTCGTATGGGGACAACTATTTCTCTCACGACAGCCCAGGCCTTCAACAGAACCTAGAAACAGCTGACTGAAAAATATCCAACTGCTGGGTAAACTTCCAACACAGCGGTGCAAGGTATAACCTAACTTTTTGGTAAAAAGGGAACTTGGTCGATATTGTGCAAAATTATAACTTTGGGTTTGTGTTGAAAATGTTGAGCAATGTTTTACAAAAGTGTTTACAAAAGTGTACCTAGCTTTAATTTTCTTTTGCCAACTACTACATTTTCAAAACTTTCTCAGAAAAAGTTAATAATTTCGGCAGAAAAAAAGTTTTGAAAATTTGCGGCCGTTAAAAAAACCTTGTTAAAACAAAAACAAAACGCGGGGAAATTGAGTTTTTGATGATTTTGTAAATAAAACCTTTTATAATCATACACATTTTTATGCTTTCAACATGTGGAGAATTTATTTCTTCAGAACGGTAAATAAACATTTGAATTCTTTAAGAAAGGAAAGACCAATCATTTACTCTAGTTCCGGATCGTGCAATAATTGTGTACATATATTCCTCGTGGATGAACTTTGCCATTCTTCAGCGACGAAATTGCAATTATTAATTGATCCAAAATAGATTCATTCGATTCAAAACAACGACGGTAAACGAGTTTCATGCACACCCCCCCCCCCAATTTCATTTGTCATATAAGCAGCTCAAACAGGAACAAAACATGCTTTCTGGAACTAGGAAACTTACTGTTGTTGAATATGTCACGGCCCAGGTGTGGATAAAGAACACCCCGTTTAATTTTGGAATATTCCTACTTATACGTTACTCCTAACTTTGCAAATATTCATTTCAAACCCTTTTGTTGTTGTAAATATCTCTTTATCATTTAAATTTACGAAGCGCCCCTTACGGTCTAATTTGTATTTTCAATAATCTGGGCGTCATTCTGAAATTGGCCGAACCTCCAACAACATCTTGTTCACCAATTTTACAGGTATGAATCTTGTTTATTTTAAATATATCTTTGCATCATTTCTTAAATTGTTTAACCCTTACCTAGTTATCAAAGGAATGTATGGGAATTCTAGTGTGTCTTTAAATCAGCATACCTTTTACTTATATATTCTTATCAATTTGCTTACGGTTTACATGGCTGCCAGGAGTTTTATTGTTACTTAAGTTTGATTTATTTTCCATTTATACATTTGTTATTATTGTTTAACTTGAGTTTAACGTCATTCTGAAATTGGTCGAACCTTCATCAACATCTTTTTCACCAATTTTACAGATTCAATAAAGAACCGGATTCAAGAGAGAACTTCAAAGCCAGTTTCCCTGTGCCTATTTAATACAGTGACTTAACAACATCTCAATGGTCACACATTCTTGTACAGGCCTACAGTTTAATTCATTTCTTAAAACTGAGTTCAAAACTCACCCAAAATCAAGGGCATTACAATGCAAATAGCTATAGCTTTAACTTCCTTGTACGTCCCCATCTTATCGTCATGACGTTCTTTCGATGACAATCATACTTATAGACCTGTCCTTCTGAACTTGCACAAGACTTCCCCTGTAAAAAAAAGGAGTAAAACGAAAGATGGACGCCATTTGTAACGATAACTTTCTCCGTGTGTGCGTATGTGTGTTTGTTTGCATGGTGTTAGTTGCGCGTTCTTGGTTTGATAAACGGGGCGTATATTTGGCGCGCTTGTTTTTAAAACGCGTTTGTGGCGCGTGTTTTATCCAAATCTGAACGCGCTCATAGCATCCCCGCGCACGCGCGCTCGGTGGATGTTCTAGCCACTAATTTAACTTTTCAATACTTGGTGTGTTTTTAAACATGGAAGCAAAATGTTTCACGGCATTGTAATCAACTTTATCTTGTTTGGAATTTGTCTATTCATATCAAGAATCGGACCAGCATTTCCAGCTGAAGGTGTGTACGATTTTCCAGAGATAAAGGGTCTTTTTAAAAACATCTTTTGCCAACTTTTAAATAATGTTCTTGTACTGTTTTGTTTTGGTTTTAGAACCCTCGCTAGTTCTTGCAATATCCAATTCTGCGGAGTGTGAGTTCCGTAGCGAGCAGGTTTGTTTTGTGTCCGCTGCGGTTGGTGGCCGAGTGACCTTGCCCGTTGATGCGGTCGCAGATGAGCGAGACACGGACGGTGGAGTCGACGAGGACGGGTCCGTACAATCTTTTGGTGAAAGCGAGGGGAACGTGAGAGTCGTCTGGTACAAGTATTACGCTGGTCTTCCGCCATATTTTCACAGGTGAACAAATATGATTAAAGAAAATGTTACGTCTGTGTTTCGTTAGGCCAGTACTAGCCCAGGTTGGACTCCTCTGTTGCATACAAAACACCAGTACAGTGCTGGCGTCCCACCAGTGCTAGGCCAGTGCCATCTCTTAAACCGGCAGATAATTCACCCTTAAAAAACCCACTTAATGCAAACACTGTTAAGTTCACATGTTAAAGGGTGTGCAAAGCATTGGTAAGATTGAAAATATAATATTCACAGATTCGCACATAACATAACGTGGTATAATGACCTTCAAGGTGGAAAACTTCCCATGGAATATTGTTGCTTGAAAATCATGCGAGTCATCTTCAACTAATGACTTACGATAGACTACGGCTTTATTATATTATACTTTTAAAGGTTCATGAAGGTAGAAGTTTTCGTAGAATTCAGAATTACACCAGTCATTTGAATTCCCTGAGCTATCTTATGCTGGATATCATAATTTTGTGGCAAACCGGTTAAACATAAGGCGTACGGGTGCACCTCAAAAAGTGGAAACGCCCGACCCTTAACCAAAACTCCAAAGCGGATACACCAAACCTAAAAAATAGGTACGGTACACCAGACGCAAAAAGTTACATCTGACCCCAAATCTACTGGATATGGCAGCTATAGCAATCAAATTGTGTAGGCCTATAAAACCGGTCAATTTCACCCCAAGACCAGTTATAGTATTTTATAGTTGCAGTAATTTGGAAAACACTATTTCACTTATTATTATTATTATTTTATTTCTATCCGCAACTTCAATAATTACACACAAAAGAGAAACAATAAAACCTCAAATAGATATGGAAAAGGCTAGACTGAGGAGGAAAATGAACATTTCCCTATAACCAAAAGGTTCAGCCTGCCAATAAAAATAAAAGTCTAATTAGTTCAGACAGACAATACACATGAACAATTAATTACAGATATATAACAAAACAAAATTTGTTCATAACAGAGTCTAGCCTAATGTTACCATTGCGATGAAACAATCAGTCAGAATTATATTTTCATTGTCGCTTGCACAAATTTCAATGGAACTGCATAATAGTTAAGGGATAGCGGAGATTTATGTGACACCCAGGATTAATTTTGAATACAATTTCTGCCCAGTTTTCGACAGCGACTTGACTCCCTTTCCGGGGATCTCCTCCCGAACATGCACCTTGATGACACGGGGCAGACGCTCACCCTCTCCCCGGTGCGGCCCGGTGATCTGTTGGAGTCACTGTTCATTGCGGAGGTTGCCCCGGTTGACGACGATGATGATGACAACCACGATTCTTACACTATTGATGACGTGGAGGTGTTCGATCTTCTCAACACAGAGCAGGTACATCCTTCGAGCAGGAGGGTCTATTTTGCTCTGGAGACCGCAACAATAGGTGCAATAATTTTCACATTTACAAAAAATTGTATAATAATAAATATAGGTTTTCTCTGTCAATGTCGGCAAAACTAAACGCAGTTTCATTAACAAGCATTCAAATTGAATTCAATTAAATTCAAGTCAACATTTATTTTCATACTCTTCTCAAATATAACATACAGAATAATACACAGATAAGCGAAATAATCACAGAAGATCGGGGAAAGAGTTAATCTAGTATGTATATCAAATAAAAGAGAGTATGAGGCTGTCAGATTAAGCCAAGGCTTGTAGAAGACAGCCTAGACAGACAAACTACAAACCTGGAGACAAGACAAACAGGTAACACAAACTAAAAAACAAGAACAAAAATCAGGCTAGGATGCAATAAGAGAAATATGTCTAGACTAGCAGGGCTATTACGTAGTAAATGGCCGATGATTGGAGCTTGACTGACTATAAAAGAGAGCTATGCCACGTAATGGGAAAGGAGACATTTTTTGCAAGAATACTTGAATCCACCCACAGACGGCGATTTTCTAAATTCTTCATGAATAGAGTTCCATAAGCGGGGCTAAACGCAGAGTGTTGCTAGAGTTTAGGGTGCGAGTGAACGGAATGTAGAGATTACGACAAGACCTGGTAGAATAATCATGCATTTCACGGACGAGTATGGAGTATAAAGAAAAGGTGATTGGAAGGAGATTATTATCACGCATGTTTTCCAAATTCATTCAAACTAGGGTTTCTGTTTTGCGTGCACACATGATTTCGCTCTTCTCAGTAAGATTTGTTTCAGTCATTCTATTTATACTTAGACACCAAGTTTTTGACATTCTCCAGTTGAATTTTCACTACCTGTTTACAATAGACTGTGCAAGTCTCGCGCATATCGAAACAAGAACAAATCGAACGAAGACTATATTTTTGAATGAATTCACATCTTCTTTTAAAATTATATTAATACAACATTTTTTTAAACAATACAAATACCCATAGCAAGTTGTTATAAATAACTTTTCAATGTTTGCATAATACAAATAATTTAACATCGAAACAAGAATGTTCATAGTTAGAAACCCCATTTGCCAATCACGCCCGAATGTGTGCGTCTATCCCATAGGTGTAATGATAACATGAACATCAGTTGGGCAGCATTCTTATTTTTTACAAGTAACCTGAAACGGAGATCAAGTCTTATTCTCGGGTTTTCTTCTTTATTTTGTTGGATTGGTTTTACTTTCATATTGTTTATCAAATTAGTATTACATTCCCAACATCAAGTTTAATTTTAAAATGGCCACAAACTACGTTTCCAAAATAATTGACGAAACAAAATCACGCCCACTTAAAAACTCCATATTGTTTGGACCACATGGTCCTGGAAATTTGAATATGTGCGAGACCTGCCTAGTCTATTGATGAAATTGAATGGTTGACAAGCCTCTTGCCGATGGCTTTTGCGAAGTTAAATTAAATTAGTATTGATTTTCAAACAAAAGTTTCAAAAGTTTGGTTGAAATTGGCCGGGAAAACTATTTAAGTATTTTTACTCTTCAGTTCGAATCAATCCAATTCATAAAGCTGATGAACAGAAAATGCTGCTGAGCAAATTTTTCTGCTCAGCAACAACTTGCAGGGAACCATTCACAAACAATAGTTTGGCCGGTAACCTTCTCGAATAAGCAAGTTGTTTATTCCATGCTAAGCATTTTGTTCTTCACAACGCTCTGAAATTGGTCTCAGGGCTGAATAAGCAAAATTATTTTAACTGTTCCGAGATTTATATTTTATTTATTTGCAGGGAAGTAACAGTGCATTATTGCTGTTTATCACTTTTAATTGGTTTGTGTCCTCTTTTCTTTTCCCTTTTTTAAGAGCTTGGTCCCTTCATTCGAGGAGATCCTCTTAAAATTGACATAACCGACTTCTTAGAAATTCATCACAAAGAAACTCACTACCGCTGGGCAATAGAGGGCGCAATCCAAAATGTTGTTCGTCTGAACACTCCACTGGGCCACGAGGTGGTGCCGATTCTTACAGTAAACGGCTTGGACGATGATGTGCTCGGAGCTGTGATTATAGGCACAGTTTACGGAAAGAGAGACGGGGTACCAGGCAGGGTTGCTATTGGCTCGCAGAGATTTCTCATCAAGAAGGGTAAGTCTAGAGCCGTGTCCTAATTGGCGGCTACGGCTACCCTTAACAACAGTCGTAGCCGTAGCTGTAGCCACCAATTCTAATATTGCCTAAGCTGAGTTCGGATTGAAATCAGCTAACTGGACAGGGCCGAGTTTCATGTAGTTGCTCATTAAAATAGAAAATACTGCTGAACAGTTTGTGACATGGTATTTCGGCTGGTAGCCCTATTCTGGTAAGGAACATCTGACGTCACACTTCGAGGCTCGTGAATAATGCCAATTATCTGCTTTGAGCGCCTGGCCGGATCCTGCAAGATGTATCTTTGACCTCGCATTCATTTCACATGTTCACATGGTGAATAAAACAGCATGCATGTACAAACAGTTTGCACACGCTGCATGCACGTTATCCAATGAAATCATTGTATCCAATGAAATCATTGGGCCTGTTAGACCAGTGCCTTTCTTTATCCGGCCTTGCAGATAAAGACAGGGGTCCAAGTCTACCTCTTTCCACTCAACTCTCTTCAGTCCGTGTTAATTATCCGCATGGGGAACACACTCACCGGGGGAGAAAATCCCCTATGACACCGTCAAGGTTAGGAGTGGCAAACTCTGTGTGTGTTAAACTTCGTACACCAGAGAGGAGGCTAATACATCTGTTCTAATTCTAATTTGTATTCAAACAGATAAAAGTCGATCCTGCCAGGGGCCGCCAACGAACAGAACATGTACTTGTAACCCTGGGTTCGAGCTAGACGATGTTGTGTGCAAAGGTAAGCGATAGTTCAACCAATGAGAAAGTTTTAATGTACGTTGCCGATTGCCTTCTTTAATTCAAAGTGTTTACAAAGTTCCCGTATGATTTGTTTAGTTCCATAATCTATCTTAACTTAGTTGTAATCTGGTTCTACATTACATTGGATAGCGGCATGTTTTGCGCGTTATAGACACTTTGATAGACGATTTTTTTTTCCATTTCGTGCGCACCGAGTACATAATGCTTTAGGCATACAACCATGGGAGACAGAATAAATTTACATGTCTAATGAAACAATCCCTGTTGCTCCACAAAAAAAAAATACTAAGAGAAATATGTAACAAATTGCTTGAATTGATTGACGACGAATAATTTACTAGATTTTATAAGTCCAAACGTTGCGCTAATGGTAAACCGGTGCTAGTTACCGTAATCCCAAGTTCACTGGTGATTTACAGTATAGTGCGCCACCTAGAGTTCGCCATGGGGAGGTAATTTGTAATGAGGCAGTCGGCACAATGCAGTTTTCACAATGCAATCGGTAATTTGAATTTTTGTTAAGAAAAACATAAAGCCGTTTTGAAGCGTTTCATGCTAATGTATTCGTAACTTACACGCCCACAGAGGAAAAAGGGTAAATACAAATGAAGTTTCATTTTCCAAGCATGAACTCCAACAAGCAAACTTAACATAATTTGTTGTTTTTTCATTCGACGGACGCAAATGTGATGTAAACTTCTTAATTTGGCTTTCCAAGGTAAATATTTGAGAGCATGCTGTACTGTGAAGCAGCCATTTTGACGAAGTATGAATAATAACAGCGTAGACATGCCACACTTGGAATGACAGCATTCTCAGAAATTATTAATAAAGAAGATATTATCTGTATTGTCCTTTGTGCGACGAACAGAGTATAGAGTACAGCATAGAAGAGCAATTGCACTTTTTTGTTTAAATTATTTTAGAGCCCATTAAGCCGGCTCGAGGTCACATACACTGTCACAAACTTAATAATGTACTTTCAGTGAAGTATGTAGTAACTTCGAAGTACGTTATTTGTTGTCATGTCTGCAATTGATGTAATCTACCTTTAGCGCACTATAAGTCGACAAGGGAATTTTCCAAGTTAAATTTATTGGAGAGATTACGAACAGCCATCAATCTGATAAACTATTTATGTAAGATATAGTACGTAGGCTGGGCTACCAACCAAGCCACCACCCAAGCAAACACAACTCGTGTTTGTGTGGTGTTGGAAACATTGAGGCAGCACAACAGTTTTGATACAGTCTCGAAACCTAAATGACTTGTGGGCGATCAACTCACAGCATATATACAGTGCTTATAACAAACACATTCTGCTCACACAGACTCGACAACTGAAGGACTTCTGGGCTGTATAACTCAATGCAAACTGGTTGTGATTGTGATGTTAGTCGACAAACATTAAGAGCAGATTGTACAAAATAATGAACACCAATTACATCCAGAAAGTGATTATCATACCATATTATTTATAATATTATAGAAGTGTTCCGTTTGAATTCAGTCATTTTATTCCACATCTATAACAGGCTGTCGTTATATCAACGTGGATATCCACATATAGTTGTACTATAGTCAAATACTGTGCAGTGACGCTTGTCTCCACTGTGATCTTCTACCTATACATGTTGCTGGCAAAAGGTCACTGCTTCTCAAAGTTGCAGTTTCTGCCCGGCAGAATGGCAACAGTTGAAAATGTCTTGTGACATTGACACTTCATTGGAAGTTCACCCTTGACCTCTTCTGTGACCTCACCCGATGTCAAGGTCACACCTCATGTGTTAATCAATTTGTATTGATTTAGTTGACAGTTAAACATATCACAATCTCGATATTTGGCAGGGTGACAGAAGAGTTCGAGGGTCATTGACATTTTACGTTATATGTTTTTGGTGTTAGGTGAAAAGCGATGACATCACGACTGTGAATCACCCATTCTGAAGAATTTTGTATAAAAGAAAAGTCCAATGTATAATAACGAGATAGCCATAACTCATTCACGAGGGAGCTATTAATTGTAATTGTTTTGTTCAAATATTTATTTCTGTAATCAGTGTTAAACCACGAGACTCGAGGTCAAACACGCGATTTGGCTTTTCACAAACTTACTTTAATTTACTTTAATGCCCATTTTTATAATAGAGCTGACAAGCGTATGTTTAAAAAAAGTATATTTACAAAAGAAGGAATGGCCATAAACGTTAATTAAATCTGAGAACAAGTAGGCGTAGCTAAGAAGTGTAGAAACCTGAAGGAGTTCATTCACTGCAAACTGTGTCTGGAGGATTCTGACTATGCTCTACTGGCCAAGGAGAGAAGATCGTGAAAATTTGTTTCGCTTTGGAGTAATAGCTTTTAATACAGAGTGTGTGGAAAGATACAAATGATTGAGCGAAATATGATTTGGAGTTACATCCACAACAATTTAAACAATGAGGATTGAACAGTAGAGTGAACATTTATAGAAAGCTTTCGCTATAAAGACATAAATATCCGTAGTTGTACTAAAGTCAAACATCGTGCAGTGATGCCTGCTTTCACTCTAATCTTCTACACGTTGCTGGCAAAAGTCACTGCTTCTCAAAGTTGCAGTTTCTGCCCTGCAGGATGGCAACAATGGGAAATGTCTTGCTACAAGAGCTTATACCCTTAACGTAGTAACTGGCAAGGTGCTTTGGAAAGCTGCCGGGACCTTGGGGCAAGCCTTAGTGCACCTAACTCAAGAAAAGAATATGATTTCATATGGAGTACTTTCTGGGCGTGGGAGCCTAAAGGGGTGTGGATTGGCTGTACGGATGAAGACGGCGACATGGTGTGGGAATGTCATGGAGACACCCAAGACGTCAAGTATCGTGCTGAATGGGTTAGGATCATCGGAGATGATGAAAAATGTGCCGTCATGAGCACTTCGTATCCTCATTGGAACAGCATAAACTGCAACGTGGAGAAATACGTGATGTGTGAACGCCCAGTACCAGTTATGACCAAGACCGCGACTTGCTCTATCGTCGCTACCGATCGCTGTCTGCTCGACCACACCTTCAAGACTCTCACCATACGGGGAAGATTGCAGTGCTGTCTGGCTTGCCACAAGGACCAGCGTTGCCGCTCATTTAACTTGAGAGGAAACCAATGTGAGCTGATAAATAGCACTGATGCTGAGGATCATTTGAGTACAGCAGTGAGCTGCAACCACTATACACTTTGAATTGGCTATTAATTGTTAAAATTGGTCTGATTGAAATGAAGTAAACAATTTATTGTTTAAAACTGATACACGTAAAACGTTTCTGAATTCAGTGAAAACAAAGCTCTAGAATAGCATCCATCTTTAGTAGTGCAAAATACTTACACAAGCTTAGATAATTATAATTTTCAATTTTTTTCTTTGCGCTAATTCTCAATGTGATTAAAGAACAATTAATGATTTTCCATCATGCGTTTAATATCGAGTACATTATGCAATTATAGGCATGGAGACAGAATAAATTCACATGTCTCTTAATGAAAGAAAACCATAAATGCTCCACTAAAAGATATTCGCTTGAATATATTGACGAAAAATAGTCACTCGATCTTGTTAGGATCCAACCTTTGCGCAATGATACTGTAGGCAAGCCAATTACACCCTCAGTGTTAACAGGGCCCAATTTCATAGAGCTGCTTAAGCAGAAAATATTGCTTAACAATTTTCTGCTTAGCAGAATTGAGCAGGATACCAGTCACAAATTGTACATGTGACATGGTATTTTGGCTGGTAACCCTGTTCTGGTAAGCATAATTTTGTTGTGCTTAGCTATTTTTTGTGCTTAAGCAGCTCTATGAAATTGGGCCCAGGCCTGATGTATCTTTCGAATTTGCAGTTTTTCCTTGAAAAAAATTAAGTTTGTCTGTGTGCGACCTTTGAACTTTCTCTTTTCCGTTTGGCTCTCAGCAGAGAGAGGGGGAGGGCACACCATATTTTCTCTTGTAATTATCTCTATTACTCATGTAGGAAACTTGGCTCTATAGCCCTGCTCCAAATGTTAACTATATAAGAGTGTTAGCTTTCTAGTAGCTCCAAGTGAGAATTGTGTATGTGTTTTTGTAGCCATAAGGTAAGGATTTATGCAGTTTTCAAGACACATATACATCGTGTTATTGTAATATTTTGTGTATCTAGTACTAGTAGCGTACATCCAGCCACGTGCTGACCTTGTATTAACCGTGCTGTGGTGTTATAACTTGACGATGACTAGAGCAGGCTAGTTGAAACGTTGAGACCAATTAATAACTCAATTGCCGCACTTAAGTTAATAGCGAAAAGTCGCTTTGATCCAATATAGGCGAGTACGTAGTCCTGACCAATAACTGTCTACCTCACCAGGTAGCACTTAATAAGCATGACAGTCCTGTTCTAAACTAAGTAGTCTCTCTAATTCCGAAATCTACTCCGCGGCAGTAGAATAAAAGAGCAATACAAGTTATCAAGAACAATCTACACAGAAAGTAGATATCACATGGTGTTTGTTGCAAACCAATGATAATAATAATAATAATAATGATAATGATATAGTCTTATATAGCGCACGTATCTACCAAGAAGGTACTCAAGGCGCTTGAGCAGACAAACAGTAAGTTTTTCCCGCAAGGTATGCGGGGCTACATTTTTGAAGTATGAGACCTATTCCTTTACATAGCACCATGTAATGGTTTACAAGGTGCTGTGGCGCAATATGCTGCCGATCAAACCAGGAACACCGGGGCGAACCCCTTCTCTTTACGAGAAGTGCACTGGGTTCTTTTACGTGCATTACACAACACACGGGACCTACGGCTTAACGTCCCATCCGAAGGACGAAGCATGTGGTTAAGTGTCTTGCTTAAGGACACAAGTGTCACGACTGGGATTCGAACCCACACTCTGCTGATCAGAAACACCAGAGCTTGAGTTCGGTGTTCTTATCCGCTCGGCCACGACACTCACATTGATACTTCATCATGCAATGCCTCAGAACCTATGCTAACTTTTCTGGGGATTAAATCCAGTGCAGGAGATTTATCGTAATATTATTTGAGACGTCATATTTTGAACATTTTGCTGGATGCTCGTCCGGTTTTTTTTAGAGGAGAGTTCCTCCTTTCTCTCACCCGTACGACGGGACAGATCTTTGGAAAGCACCAGTGAGAGTTACATGAGTTTACATTAAATTAATACGGGTGACTAACTCTAGAGTGCACCACCTAGAGTTTGCAAGGGAGAAGTCATTTTTCGTAGTCATTCGACATTCAGTTAACAAACAATGCGAGCGGAGATTAAAGTCTTATGTGCAATACAAAAACATGTCGAATCGTCGCATGTAAATGTAAACTAAACTCACACGGCCACAGAGAAAAGAACAATTTGTGTGGAGTTTCAATTTCAAAGGATGAACCAAAACAAGCAAATTCATCAAAACCTTTTTATTTCGCTCGATGGAAACTTGATAAATTACGTAAAACGTATACTTCTTGCTGTGATGCATTATAAAGTGCGCCACCCAGAGTTTAAAGGGAGAGGTCATTTTATATAGTCGATATTCAGTTTTTGTACAGAAAGAAGACATTTTTGTTTTGTGCTTTTATACCGGAAACATTTCGAAGCTTTGATGAAGATAACTCGCACGACCACAGAGAATAGAAATATTAAAATGGAAAGTTTCCTTTTTCCAATTAGGAACTCAAACTAGCTTATTAAACGGAAGTGTTTTTTTTTTTAACCTGACGCAAAGTTTGTAAAATTTTTGGGATGTGAAGTTCTTAATGTGATGCATTAATGTTATAGCTTCTCCGGGTAAACATACTTGCCAGTTGGCTGTATTGTGAATCGCCCGTTTTGATGACGTACCCGGTAGACGTAGTGACACAGCAGAGAAGTCTCAATTAAAATTACAGGATATCCAGAAATCATTTATGAGGGCGACGTACAACGGAGAAAACTAAAGTGTTCTTCGATGAAATAATTATTTCGTTGGCAGCGCGAAATAAACAAACAGTGTTTTCACTAAGTTACCTGAGTTACAAACGCGTTTAGCAGAACTAACTATTTTATTTATTTAGTGTTTTTTGAGAAAGTCCCAACTGCCTTAAGTCTGGTTAATAATATAAGAGTGTGTAGACGTGGCTACGCAGTGTAGCGAGTAGCGAAGAAAATAAAAGTTGAACCGCCACCACAAGCAAATACAATACTACTCGTGTTTGTGTGGTATTGGAATCATTGAGGCCGCACCGAAACAGCTTTGTTTCTTACTTTCCTCTAAAACATCAAGTACTTTTGGACAATCAACTCACAGTCTACAGTGTTTAAAAGAAGAACTTTCTGGAAATATTGAGGGAGCACCGTGACTGTTGTCACACGCTTGGAAACTGAAAGACTTCTTCGCGATCAGCTCAGAGCAAATGACTTCTCTGTCTAAATGATTCTGACTTAGAAGTCTACTGGTAGTGGTGAACAGATTGTACAATCTTGAGGACCGTTGACGTTCACGAAGCGAATTTTTAAAAATAAAAACAGCAAGTGTTTTGCTATTGAATTAATCGTTTTACTACAAGATTGAGTGTTTGGAAAAGGATAAAAGAGAGAATTCTGATTTGGATTTACATCCACAACAATTTAAAATACTGACAGCCAAGTGTTGACCTACGACCTTCACGTTGTAATTATATTAGTTTAGTGTGCTGTGCTCTTGTAATGTGTTCTGCTACTGTATTCTTTGAATCAAATAAAGTGCATGAGATTTATCTTAATAATAATTGAGACGTCAGATTGTGGACATTGATAAATGTTCGCCCGCTTTTGAGAGAGGGCCTTTCCTCTTTCCTACCCCCTCATACGACGGGGACGGATTATTTCGGTGCACCGGTGCTAGTTACCGTAATTCCGAGTTCATATAAGCAATTTAACGCACAGTGCGCCACCTAGAGTTTGCAAAGGATAGGTATTTTTTCTAAGAAGGCAGACGATGTCAAGTTATCACAATGCAAGTGGAAAATTTAGTTAAATGTAAAACAAAATAAAATAAATGAACCGTCGCATGTAACTATCACTATAACTCACGCAACCACAAGGAAAAGAACGATTTATATGAAGTTTCCTTCGAGCAAAATTAACTTTACCTTTTTTCGCCGGAGGGAAACTTTGTAAGTTACATGGGATGTAGACTTCTTTTCAATATGGAATACTTGAACTTCTGTGGTAACTATTTGTGAGCGCGCTGTACTATGAATTACCTGTTTACACGAAGAAGACTTAGTGACTTTGTAAAGAAATCGCAATTAAAACTACAAGATACCAAAAATTATCAATGAGGGAGATGCACAGCGGCAAAATGGAAAATGTTTTTTCTTTTATTTCGTTGGAAGAGTATTAAAAACCGAAAAGTTGTCTCAATATAAAAAAATATATAATTCACTAATTGACTCATTAACGCTCTTTGACAGAGCCGACAAGCCATTTTGTTCGCACTTAAGTTAATAAAGAGCGTACGAACAGCATCTGATGAATAGTATAATAGTATGTAGACGTTGCTACGCGGTGTAGCGAGTAGCGAAGAAAATAAAACGTGAACTGCCACCAAAAGCAAACACATCACTACTCGTGCTGGTGTGTATTGGAAACATTAAGGGGGCACCGAGACGGCAAAATCGGAATCCAAACACAAAGGACTTGTAGATGATCAACTAGCAGCCTCCATTTTTATTTAACAGAGAATATTCTGGAAATAATGAGATCGAAGGACCGCAACTTACCCAGGATGGTAAACTGAATGAACTCTGGACAATCAACTCACCGCAAACTGTGTCTAAATGATGTAGACGTTTTCAGTATAAAGGCAAAGTAAAACAGATCTTGCAAAATATACAAATCCTGAGGACCGTTGAGGTTCACAGGAGCTCTTGAAAAGCTAGCCACACTCTGCCGTTGATGGCGTGCGTCAAATTGACAATACTTTGACGTCATTTGTAGGATGTTGCCTTGTTACACCTCCCCGTTGCAACAAAGCGGCTATAAAAAAACGGAGCTCCGACAATGACGTAACATTGGTAATGACGTAACAGAGCGTTTTTTGAATCTTTCTGAAAAGCTCCGGAGGAGGATGTTCAAATTTATTTTGGGGGGTTTTCACAATTAAAATCTGTTTAATCTCATGTGAACGTAATTTCCTAATTAATGGAACACATTTTAAATGAATTTCAGCAAAGATCACTTGTTGCCATTTTATATCAAGCTGGTCTTTTTAATTTGTAATATGAGTTAATTTTGTTGCGACAATAAAGTACCAGTTGAAAAGTCAAAGTCAAGCTGGTCTTGAAGAAAAGCGTACCCCAAACAAACACAGAGAAAAGAACGTTTACATGTCAAGTTGAATTTCCCAAGGATGAACTCAAACTAGAAAACTAAGGGGAAGTTACTTTCTGTTCGACAGCAAATCACGTGGGATGTAGAGTTCTCACTATGATGCAGGTTGAATATGGCTCCCAGGGTAATGTTGGCCACCGTTTTGTAAATAACCCATATAGGTAATGTAGATTAAGCGACTGCATAGAAAAGTCCGACTCAGAATTACAGGATACTCAGAAAAACTGTCATGACGGAGCTGTTAATTATAACTGTCTTTTATGCGACATAGTAGAGTACCGCATGAAAAAGGTAATGGTCGTTAGTGTGTATATATATATTTAATTGTATGTAAGCCGACTCGAGGTCACATACATAAAGGGGCTTTCAAGGCTTACTTCAGTTCCGTAAACATACTGAAAAGAGCCGACAAGCCAATTTTGCAATTAATTTTTTATTGGAGAGGTTACGAACAGCCATCGATCTGATTAATGATGAAGATGAGATCACTTAGGAGTGGCTACGCTCCGTATTGATCAGTGAAATTGTTGTTATACTTAACAAACACATAGGCCTACCTACTCGGGCTTTTGTGGTATTTGTAACACTAACGTAGCACCGAGACAGCTTAATATACTGACTCGAAACCCAATGGACTTGTGGACGATCAGCTTACAGCCTACAGTGCATAAAAACATATTCTGGAAATACTGAGGTAGAACAGCGACTGCTAACACAGACTCGAAAGCTGAAGGACTTCTGGGCTGTCAACTCACTGCAAACTGTGTCTCAATGATTCTGTCGTTGGTCTTCTGGTAACATATCGTGCAAACTCAAAGATTGAACACCAATTTGAATGAAAAAGTAACTTTATTACAACACAAAGTGTCTCATTTGGAAGGAGTAGTTTAAGAACACGGGTGAGTGTGAGGAAAAGAATTTACATCCACAACAATTAAAAATACTGATTAGAGTGTGTTTATTTGACATAATAACAGGCTTTCTTAATATCACAATGGTTATCTTCAGTTTTACTACAGTCAAATTTTGTGATGTGGCATTTGTCTTCACTGTGATATTCTACATGCTGCTTGCCGAAGTCAAAGCTTCCCAAAGTTGTGGTGTTTGCCCAGCAGGATGGAATCAGTGGGATATGTCTTGCTACAAGAGCTTGTACCCTCAAAAAGGTAACTGGCAAGGTGCTTTGGAAAGCTGTCAGGGCCATGGAGCAAACTTGGTCACACCTAACTCAAAAGAAGAATATGATTTTATATGGAGTAGTTTTTCGGCGTCGGCGCCTGTGTGGATTGGCTGTACGGATGAAGACGGCGACAAGGTGTGGGAATGTAATGGAGACACCCAAGACGTCAAGTATCGTGCTGAATGGCATGGGTCCATCGGAGATAATGAAAAGTGTGCCGTTATGAGCACTCGGTATCCTCTTTGGAACAGCTGGAACTGCAACGTGGAGAAATACGTGATGTGTGAACGCCCAGTACCAATGATGACCAAGACCGCGACTTGCTCTATCGTCGCTACCGATCGCTGTCTGCTCGACCACACCTTCGAGACTCTCACCGTACGGGGAAGATTGCAATGCTGTCTGGCTTGCCACAAGGACCAGCATTGCCGCTCATTTAACTTGAGAGGAAACCAATGTGAGCTGATAAATAGCACTGATGTTGAGGATCATTTGAGTACAGCATTGAGCTGCAATCACTACACACTGTGAATTAACTATCAACTGCCAAAATGGTTTTAATATTATTCCCCAAACTGATACACGGGAATCGAATTGTTTCGGAATTTAGTTAGAAAAGATCCCTTGATTGCATCCACCTTAAAGGAATGCAAGACAAATAAAGAGGCTTCAGATAATGATACTTTGTACAATTGACATCAGCATCTTGTGATTAAAGATTAATTAAATGTCGGTAAAATTGTCATGTTATGCACCTTAATGACTAAAAGGCACATGTTTATATTAGCCTTTGGCTGTGCTTGTTCAGCTCAAGATCACGATCGGGGTGATATGACTTAACGAAGTGCAAAAACATTATTCGAATTTTATTAGATCCAAATCCACGTTGTATCGCTGCATGCAGATAACACAGTCGTATAAAGTCAGTTGAAATTCCACATTGGATGGTGGCATGTTTTGCGTGGTGTAGACATTTCGACAGATGAATTTTCCATTGGTTGCGCACCGAGTACATACTGCATTAGGCATACATGAGAGACAAAATGAATTCACAAGTCTTATCATGAAACAAAACCACGTTGCACCACAAAACGTTATTCGGTTTAAAAGTAGACCTTGTGCATTAACGTCACGCCGCCATCTTAGAGGTAAAACACGTTGCAAAAAGGAAAAACGCACATGTACGGGCGGTGCTGCACAGCGTGAGCCAAGGGCGCACTACTCAAATGGTGTCATATGCATCAGGTCTATTGACGAAGAATGGTTACTTAAGCCAAGTGCACCCTCAGTGTTGATGGGCCTGATGTAAGTTATGTGTGCGCGACCTTGGAACTTTCTGTTTTCCATTTGGCTTTCAGCAGACAGAAAGAGAGAGCACACCGTATTTCGCTTGTAATTATCTCTTACTGCTAGGGGAACAAGGCTCTAGACCTGATCCAAATGTTAGTTCTGTTGAAGGGTTAGTTTTCCAGAAACCCTCAGTGAGTATTGTGTTTGTGTTTACCACTGCAGTCAGAAGAATTGTACTTTTTGAGGCACATTAAGTAATCGTTTTATTGTAATTTTGTCGGTATAGTACTATAGTAGTAAACAGCCAGCCAAGTGTTGACCTACGACCTTCACGTTGTAATTAGGCCTAAAAAAAAAGAAGTTTTTATTGCCCTTTTCCGACCGACCCAAAAAATCTGAAATCCACGGTCGCGTTTTTTTTTTTTAAATGGCGATTTTTTGATTTTGTTTGAAGTATTTTATACTTTGATTCCCAGTAAACGACATTTAAGATAGAAACCTCGATGTTTTTATGTTTCTTTTGCAAAATTATATTGTTTTATGTTGCAGGCCTGTGAAATCTCCGCTTTCTCATTGACCGTGCCGATTTTTTTATTTCCGCCTTTTTAAAATGTGAGATAAAAAGACGTGACGAATTTTCCAGGTCGGCCTGCTACATATACATCATCATACACCACACACACGACACGAAGTCCGTAAATCCTATGTCCTTGCTCCATGCAGTGCGCAACGGGCGGGTATCCATCACGCACTTGTGTTGCAACTCCTTGCCAATAGAGGGCGCTGTGTGATCGTTGGCATTGCATGTACATGTACATGTATATCCAAGTACACGCACTTTTAAGCGCGGCTCGGCGTGGTATTGAACGCGTCATGTTTTCGAACATCAATCAAGATGTCGGTGCAACCATTCCTCCATGGGGCAACACAAGTGCGTGATGGATACCCTGGCTGAACAAAAATTATTATTTTACAGAATAATGTAAGATTTCTTTCCGTCTTGGTCCGGGTTTTTTAAAGTTTTTTTTAAACCTTTTCCTTGCGTGGCAGTTTTCATCGCACGCGTCAATTTCTTTCCCGATTGAACGTTAATGTTTAGAGCGGCATCTATCAAGAGTTCCGGCGTGGCGGAGCTCCACTCCCATCATTGTTACATGGTTGTATTTTTCCGCTTTTTTTTAATGGTCCACTCACAGGCCTGATGTTGAGAAACAACTTCATATTTATATTATTATTTTATTTATTCATACATCAAGTTTTCAAAAGTTTATTTTTGTTTTGTATTCACCATATGAATGTATTCTACTTTGAGAACATTAAAATGGTTGAAAACATAAAGTTGTGTGTATATCTACTGTGTTTTTTCCTCCTCTGACGTATTCTTTAAAAAAAAAAAAAAAAAAAAAAAAAGCGACCGACCGACCCTCCCGATTTTTTAGCCAAAAGGGCAATAAATACTTTTTTTTTTAGGCCTTATATCAGTTTAGTGTGCTGTGCTCTTGTAATGTGTTCTGCTACTGTATTCTTTGAATTAAATTAAGTGCATGAGATTTATCTTAATAATAATTGAGACGTCAGATTGTGGACATTGATGGATGTTTGTCCGCTTTTGAGAGAGGGCCGTTCCTCCTTCCTACCCCCTCATACGACGGGGACGGATCATTTCAGTGCACCGGTGATAGTTACCGTATTTCCGAATTCACATTTGTACTCAGCGACGTACCGCACAGTGCGCCACCTAGAGTTTGCAAGGGTATATATATTTTTTTCTAAGAAGGCAGAGGACGTCAAGTTATCACAATGCAAGTGGAAAGTTGAGTTAAACGTAAACAAAATAAAATTAATGAACCGTCGCCTGTAATTATCACTATAACTCACGTAACCACACGGAAAAGAACGATTTATGTGAAGTTTCGTTTGAGCAAAAAAAAACATTACCTTTTTTTGCTTGAGGGAAACTTTGTAAATTAGGTGGGATGTAGACTTCTTTTCAATATGGAATACCTTAACTTCCATGGTAACTATTTGTGAGCGCGCTGCATTGTGAATTACCTGTTTCGATGAAGAAAACTTAGTGACTTTGTAGAGAAATCGCAATTTTTTTATTTTTTTTTATTTTTGTCGTTGGAAGAGTATTAAAAACCGAAAAGTTGTCTCAATATAAAAAAATAGAATTCACCAATTGACTCGTTAACGCTCTCTGACAGAGCCGACAAGCCATTTTGTTCGCAATTAAGTTAATAAAGAGCGTACAAACAACATCTGATTAATAAAGAGTATGTAGACGTGGCTACGCAGTGTAGTGAGTAGCGAAGAAAATAAAACGAGAACTGCCACCAAAAGCAAACACATCACTACTCGTGCTTGTGTGGTATTGGAAACATTGAGGAGGCACCGACACGGCAAAATCGGAATCCAAACATAAAGGACTTTTGGATAATCAACTCACAACCTCCATTTTTATTTATAAGAGAATATTCTGGAAATAATGAGATCGAAGGGCCACAACTTACCCAGGATGGTAAACTGAATGAACTCTGGACAATCAACTCACCGCAAACTGTGTCTAAATGATGTAGACGTTTTCAGTACAAAGGCAAAGTAAAACAGATCGTGCAAAATATACAAATCTTTAGGACTGTTGAGGTTCACAGGAACTTTTGAAAAGCTAGCCACACTTCTGCCGTTGATGGCGTGCGTCAAATTGACAATACTTTGACGTCATTTGTAGGATGTTGCCTTGTTACACCTCCCCGTTGCAACAAAGCGGCTATAACAAAAACGGAGCTCCGACAATGACGTAACATTGGTAATGACGTAACAGAGCGTTTTGTGAATCTTTCTGAAAAGCTCCGGAGGAGGATGTTCAAATTTATTTTGGGGGTTTTCACAATTAAAATTTGTTTAATCTCATGTGAACGTAATTTCCTTATTGATGGAACACATTTTAAATGAATTTCAGCAAAGATCACTTGTTGCCATTTTATTTCAAGCTGGTCTTTTTAATTTGTAATATGGGTTAATTTTGTTGCGACAATAAAGTACCAGTTGAAAAGTCAAAGTCAAGCTGGTCTTAAAGGCACTGAACACGTTTGGTAATTGTCAAAGACCAGTCTTCTCACTTGGTGTATCTCAACATAAGCATAAAATAACAAGCCTGTGAAAATTTGAGCTCAATATGTCATCGAAGTTGCGAGAAAATGATGAAAGAAAAGACACCCTTGTTGGACGAATTTGTGTGATTTCAGATAGGAATAAAAGACTTCTGGCTTTTAGAAAGTCTTTTATTATTTCAGTGAGAAATCATCTCTTTTTCAAAATCCATATGCTACTTCAGAAGGAGCCGTTTCTCACAATGTTTTATACTATCAACAGCTCTCCAATGCTCGTTACCCAGTCAGTTTGTAAGTTAATATTTGTTTTGAGTAATTACCAAACGTGTACCTTCCCTTTAAAGAAAAGCGTACTCCAAATAAACACCGAGAAAAGAACGTTTACATGTCAAGTTGAATTTCCCAAGGATGAACTCAAACTAGCAAAATAAAGGGAAGTTGTTACTTTCTGTTCAACAGCCGCAAACACACACCTCTTATGGGAATAGGGCTTTTTCATCAGCAGCACCAGCCCTCTGGAATACTCTACCAATAGGCATTTGCACAGCTTCATCCTTAGACACATTTAAATTGCAACTGAAGACATATTTGTTTCCAAATTTACTTTAATCAGGCACTCTTCTGATCCTTTATCTTTGTATCAACTTTCCTCTGCAGCGCCTCGGAATAGTGTTCTAGATAGATGGCGCTGTATAAATGCTTATTATTATTATTATTATTATCACGTGGGATGTAGAGCTCTCACTATGATGCATGTTGAATATGGCTCCCAGGGTAATGTTGACCAGCGTTTTGTAAATAACCCATATAGGTAATGTAGATTTAGCGACAGCATAGAAAAGTCCGACTCAGAATTAAAGGATACTCAGAAAAACTATTATGACGGAGCTCTTAATTATAACTGTCTTTTGTGCGACATGGTAGAGTACCGCATAAAAAGGTAATGGTTGTTTGTTTGTATATAAATACATATTTGTATGTAAGACCGTAGTAAGCCAACTCGAGGTCATATACATAAAGGGGCTTTCACAAGCTTACTTCACTTCCGTAAAAATGTTACTGAAAAGAGCCGACAAGCCAATTTTGCAATTGATTTTTTATTGGAGAGATTACGAACAGCCATCAATCTGATTAATGATGAAGATGAGATCACTTAGGAGTAGCTACGCTCCGTATTGATCAGCGAAAAATAATTATACTCATTTACTCATTTAACTTGAGAGGAAACCAATGTGAGCTATTAAATAGCACTGATGCTGGAGATAATTTGAGTACAGCAGTGAGCTGCAACCACTACACTGTAAAATGATTATCAACTGCCGAAATATGGCTTTATTTTAAAATCGTTTTAATAATATTCCCCAGCACCAATTCTTCTTGTGATTAAAGATCAATTTATCTATCAATTTAAAGATCAATCAAGTCGGTAAAATTGTCATGTTATGCACCATAATGACTAACATTCACATGTTGATTTGAGCCTTTGGCTGTGCTTGCTCACAAAGACACTGAACACGTTTGGAAATTGTCAAATACCAGTGTTCTCACTTGGTGTATCCCAACATATGCATAAAATAACAAGCCTGTGAAAATTTGGGCTCAATTGGTCATCGAAGTTGCAAGAAAATGATGAAAGAAAAAACACCCTTGTTGTACAAATTTGTGTGCTTTCAGATAGGAATAAAAACTTCTTGCAAGAAGTTTTTATTATTTTATTGAGAAATTACCTCTTTTTTAAAAACTACGTTACTTCAGAGGGAGTCGTTTCCTACAATGTTTTATACTATCGACAGCTTTTATGCTAATATTTGTTTTGAGTCGTTACCAAACGTGCACGATACCTTTAACAAAGTGCAAAAACATTATTCGAATGTTATTAGATCAAAATCAACGCTGTATCGCTGCATGCAGATGACACAATCGTATTAAGTTAGTTGAAAATCAAGGTAGTTTGTTGTTGTTGTTGTATTTCATTATTAAATCTAAGTTAGATGTAATCTGGTTCTATATATTACATTAGATAGCGGTATGTTTCGCGCGTTGTAGACACTTTGACAGACGAATTTTGCCATTTCGTGCGCACCGAGTACATAGTGCATTAGGCATACATGAGAGACAGAATGAATTTACATGTCTCATAAAGAAACACAACCATGTCGCACCACAAAACGATAATCGCTTTAATAATAGACCTGTGCATTGACGTCACGCCGCCATCTTAGAGGTAAAACGACGTTGCAAAAAAAAAAGGAAAACGCACATTAATGTACGCGCGGTGCACAGCGTGAGCCAATAAGCAACCCTCTTTTGACCTCTAGCCAAGGGCGCAACTACTCAAATGACGTCATTTGCATAAGTTATAGTGACGAAGAATGATTAGTTAATTTCCATGGATCCAACCTTTATTACTTGGTTTTGTTAATTCTGTTATATGTTTCAGCGCTAAGAGGGTTTTTGCAATATGCGCTATACAAATGTATATTATTATTATATTATGCGCCAATGATACTGTAGGGAAGAAAAGCGCACCGGCCCTCAGTGTTCTCGGGCCTGATGTAACTTTTGGATCTGCATATTTTCTTTACAAACTTAAGTTTGTCTGTGTGCGACCTTTGAACTTTCTCTTCTCCGTTTGGCTTTCAGCAGGGAGAGATCACACCAAATTTTCTCTCGTAATTATCCTTTACTCCTGTATGGAACATGTCTCTGGCCCTGTTCCAATGTTATAGTTCTGTTGAAGGGTTCGTTTTTCCCGAACCTCCCAGTGAGTATTGTGTTTGTTTTACCAATGCAGTCGGAAGTATTGTACTTTTCGAAACACATTAATTCATCGTTTTATTGTAATTTTGTCGGTATGGTACTAGTTGCGAGCTGCCAGCCAAGTGTTGACCTTCAACCTTCAGGTTGTAATTATATTAATTTAGTGTGCTGTGCTCTTGTAATGTGTTCTGCTACTGTATTCTTTGAATCAAATAAAGTGCATGAGTTTTATCTTAACATTATTTGAGACGTCAGATTGTGGACATTGATGGATGTTCGTCCGCTTTTGAGAGAGGGCCGTTCCTCCTTACTACCCCCTCATACGACGGGGATGGATCATTTCGGTGCACCGGTCATAGTTTCCGTTTTTCCGAATTCGCATTTGTACTCAGCGATTTACCGCACAGTGCGCCACCTAAAGTTTGCATGGGAGAAGTATTTTTTTCTGAGAAGAAAGACGACGTCAAGTTATCACAATGCAAGTGGAAAGTTGAGTTTAACGTATAAAACAAATTAAGATAAATGAATTGTCGCGTGTAACTATCACTATAACTCACGCAACCACAAGGAAAAGAACAATTTATTTGAAGTTTCGTTTGAGCAAAATAAACATTACTTTTTTTCGCCTGAGGGAAACTTTGTAAATTACGTGGGATGTAGACTTCTTTTCAATATGGAATACTTTAGCTTCTATTTGTAAGCGCGCTGCATTGCAAACTACCCGTTTCGATGAAGAAGACTTATTGACATTGTAGAGAAATCGCAATTAAAACTACAAGATAGCCAGAAATTATTCATGAGAAAGATGCACAACGGCAAAATGTAAAATGTTTTTTCTATGTTGTTTCTATGTTTGTTCTACGTTGGAAGAGTATTAAAAACCGAAAAGTTGTCTCATTATAAGAACAAAAAGAATTCACTAATTGAATTTGTTTTTTGTTAACGCTCTCTGACAGAGCCGACAAGCCATTTTGTTCGCAATTTAGTTAACGAAGAGCAAACGAACAGCATAGATCTGTTATGAGTACGTATAGGCGTGGCTACGCAGTGTAGCGAGTAGCGAAGAAAATAAAACAAGAAATGCCACCACAAGTAAACACATCACTACTCGTGCTTGTGTGGTATTGGAAACATTGAGGCGACACCGAAACAGCTTTTATACCGACTCCGAACCTAATTGACTTGTGGCCGATCAACTAATAGGTTACAGTGTTTAAAACAACATTCTTTGAATACTGAGGTAGCACAGCGATTGCCAACACAGACTCGACAACTGAAGAACTTAAACTCACTATAAAATGTGTCCAACAAATTCTGATGTTAGTCTACTGGAAAAAAGAAAATAAATCTTGCAAAATAAGATCTTGAGCACCGTTGACTTTCACGAGGCATTCTAATTGAAACAGGGAGTGTGTCGCCTTGACTGAATAGTTTCATAAACACGGGTGAATGCGGACAAAATTGGATAAACTCGGCTATTATTGGTTTAAATTTACAGCCACAAAAATTAAAAATACTGACAAGAGTTTTTATTTCGACATCTAGAAAAGGCTTTCGCTATATCAACATGGATATCCTTAGCTCTACTGCAGTCAAATGTCGTGCAATGACGCCTGTTTTCACCCTGATTTTCTACACTTTGCTGGCAAAAGTTACTGCTCCTCAAAGTTGCAGTTTCTGTCCCGCAGGATGGCAACAATGGGAAAAGTCTTGCTACAAGAATTTATACCCTCTACATAGTAACTGGCAAGCTGCTTTGGAAAGCTGTCAGGACTTAATCTAACTCAAGAGAAGAATATCATTTCATATGGAGTACTTTTTGAGCGTGGAAGCCTATAAAGGGGTGTGGATTGGCTGTGCGGATGAAGACGGCGACAAGGTGTGGGGGAGGGAATGGAGACACCCAATACGTTAAGGTATCGTGCTGACTGGTATAGGCATCGGAGATAGGCCTAATACAAAGTGTGCCGTTATGAGCATTTGGTATCCTCTTTGAAACAGCATGAACTGCAACGAGCAGAAGTACGTGATGTGTGAACGCCCGGTACCAATGACCAAGACCGCGACTTGCGCTGTCGTCGCTACCGATCGCTGTCTGCTCGACCACACCTTCAAGACTCTCACCGTACGGGGAAAATTGCAGTACTTGTCTGGCTTGCCACAAGGACCAGCGTTGCCGCTCATTTAACTTGAGAGGAAACCAATGTGAGCTGATAAACAGCACTGATGCTGAGAATCATTGAGTACAGCAGTGAAGTGCAACCACTTTATTTCGAAATAATTATCAGCTGCCGAACAGTAGCGTGGTTAGATGGGAAATAAATGTTTTTCAAAACTGACACACGAGAAGTTAAACGTTCATAGAAATAAGGGAGCTCTTAAGCATGCTCAATAATTTTAAAGCTTTTGATGATTTAGTCTGACTCATTCTCTATGATCAAAACATTCTGATTGTTTTCAAAACGAATATAAAAACCGTCGGCACACTAGTTAGGTTTTGCACCATAATGACTGTACGGCACAGGTAATTTATATGAATTGTTTGAGTTTTTATAGGCATACTTGAGAGAGAATACATTCTCATGTCTCATAATGAAACAAAACCATATTTCTCCGCAAAACGAAATTCGTTTTGGTTGATTAATGAAGAATAATTGTGTAGAATATTTGTATGGAATCAACCTTTTTGCCAGTGGTATAACGGTAATAGCTACCGTCATCTCAAGTATACCGGCGAAGAAGAGTATAAGATAGAGTGCGCCACCTAGAGTTTACCAGGGAATAGTCATTTTCTAAGCAGTTGACATTCTGTTTTCACTATGCAAGCTTGAGTTTTTAGTAAGGAAAAACGTAACTCACACGACCACATAGAAAACTAAGTTGAAATTTCAATTTGAATTTCCCAAGGATGAACTCAAACTAGCAAACTTAACAGAAGTTGTTACTTTCTGTTCGACAGCGGAAAACATTGTTAATCACGTGGGACGTAGAGTTCTCACTATTATGATGCATGTGGAATATGGCTCCCAGTGTAACACTTGTTGGCGCACCGTATTGTAAATTACCAATTTAGATAATGTAGGTTTAGCGAAAGTGTAGAAAAGTCCTACTCAGAAGTACACAATACTCAAAAAACTGTTATGATGGAGCTGTTAATTATGATTGTCTTTTGTGCGACACAATGGAGTAGAAAGGGGCTTTCACTAGCTTACCTCAGTTCCGTAAACGTACTACTTAAGAAAAGCCGACAAGCCATTTTTCAATTATATTTTATTGGAGAGATTTACGAACAGCCATCAATCTGATTAATTATGAAGAAGAGATGACGTAGGCTTGCCTACGCTCCGTATTGATCAGCGGACAAAATACAAAGGAACTGCTACTACAAAGCAAACACGAACCTACTCGGGCTTTTGTTGTATTTTTTTACGGTAGCACCGGGACAGCTTATACTGACTCGAAACCTAAATGACTTGTGGACGATCAACTCAAAGCCTACAGTGCTTAAATTAACATATTCTGGAAAATACTGGCGTAGAAGGGCGACTGCTAACACAGACTCGAAAGCTGAAGGACTTCTGGGCTGTCAACTCACTGCAAACTGTGTCTCAATGATTCTGTCGTTTGAACACCAATTAGGTTAACAAAGTAAATTTAAACAACGCAAAGTGTCTCGTTTGCAAGGAGCGGTTTTAGAACACGGGTGAGTGTGAGGAAAATAATTTACATCCACAACAATTTAAAATACTGACGAGAGCGTGTTAATTTGATATAATAACAGGGTTTCGTAATATCAACATGGATATCTTTAGTTTTACTACAGTCAAATATTGTGATGTGGCATTTGTCTTCACTGTGATATTCTACATGCTGCTGGCCGAAGTCAGAGCTTCCCAAAGTTGTGGTGTTTGCCCAGCAGGATGGCAACAATGGGATATGTCTTGCTACAAGAGCTTATACCCTCAAAACGGTAACTGGCAAGGTGCTTTGGAAAGCTGTCAGGGCCAAGGAGCAAACCTGGTCACACCTAACTCAAAAGAAGAATATCATTTCATATGGAGTACTTTTTGGGCGTCGGCGTCTAATGGGGTGTGGATTGGCTGTACGGATGAAGACGGCGACAAGGTGTGGAAATGTAATGGAGACACCCAAGACGTCAAGTATCGTGCTGAATGGCATGGGTCCATCGGAGATAATGAAAAGTGTGCCGTTATGAGCACTCGGTATCCTCTTTGGAACAGCTGGAACTGCAACGTGGAGAAATACGTGATGTGTGAACGCCCAGTACCAATTATGACCCAGACCGCGACTTGCTCTATCGTCGCTACCGATCGCTGTCTGCTCGACCACACCTTCAAGACTCTCACCGTACGAGTAGGATTACAGTGCTGTCTGGCTTGCCACAAGGACCAGCGTTGCCGCTCATTTAACTTGAGAGGAAACCAATGTGAGCTAATAAATAGCACTGATGCTGAGGATCATTTGAGTACAGCAGTGAGCTGCAACCACTACAATGTGAAATAACTATCAACTGCTGAATGTGGGCTGGTTAAATAAAAGTAAACATTGAATTTTCAAAACTGCAAACCGAGAAAAACCTTCCTGATTCCAATAAAAAAGCTCTCTGTTTGGAACTACCGGTAACTAATATAACGTGTTGCGATCACTTCGCTCTTATTTTGTGCTTGTCTCGATAGGAATTTTTCACCACTTGGCAAAATTGGTAGGGTTGATCCTATAGGCCACCCCCCCCCTCTCTCAAGAAAAAGGGGGTATATATATCCCCCTTTCGGGGTTTATGCCCGTGTGCACATTAACGTACTAATTGGAGCCTTTGGCTTTGCTTAATCCGCTCAAGATCACGATCCGGATTATGTGATCTAACGAAGTGCAAAACAAACGAGAATTTCATTTATACCCGCATCCCCGTCGTATTTCTGATTGCATATTGATACACAGTTGGGAGATGTTGTATGTTCGACACGGTGTTCCAGAATTAAATTGTATTAATTGTTTTGTTCCTTACTGTATAAATCTACCTCTCCCAATTTTGCCAAGTGATGAAAACATTCCTAATATTATGTGACGAGACAATACAAATGAGAACAAAGTGATCAATTTGTCTAAAGATAACATGCACTGTGCAAACTTCATTCTTATGGATTTCCATAGTTACTGCACTTGTAATGTGATTCAAAATGCGTGCGAATTGTGGAAAAGTAGGGAGAAAAACCCCACCGGTTGCATTCTTGTTATATATTACACTGGGTAGCGGCACGTTTCGCTATTTTCCCATTTCGTCAGCACTGAGTACATGACGCATTATTGGCTTATATTTTAGACAGAATGAATTTACGTATCTCTTAATGAAACAACTGTTGCTCAAGAAAACAATATTTCGCTTTAATTATTAACGAAGATTATTGATAAGATTTTTATGGATCCAAACTTTGTGCAAATGGTGCACTTGTGATACTTATACCGTAATCTCAAACTCACATCAATACGGGTGATTTACAGTACAGTGCGCACCTAGAGTTTGTCAGGGAAATGTCAATCTCTAAGCAGGCAATCTACGTTCAGTTATCACAAAACTAGTGGAAATTTGGGTTTTCCCTGAAGAAAAACCTTTCCAACCATGACATGAAGCTATCACGATAACTCAAACGACCAAAAGATGAACTCAAACTAGCAAATTAAAACGGATGTTTCCCCCCCCCCCCCGTGACACAGTGTTTTAATTTAGGTAGGATGTGGACTTCTTTGTCATTATGGTGCACTACCGGTATTGAAGATAATAGCTTCTCTGATACACACTGAATTGTAAATCACCCGTTTTTATGATCTGGGTTGATTAATTACAGCGGATACCAACATCTCAATTAGAATGATACACAGGAATCGATCATGGGGAGATGTGTAAACGGCTATGTGAGGCCAAACAAACGTTGAATAAATTAGCCGCTCATCTCAATGTTGCTGGTTGAATTATTTATATCGATGGCAGAGCAGAGTAAGCCTACATCAAAATGGTTTTCACTAAACAATTCAGCTTCGATTACGGGTCATTTAACAGAGCTGACAAAATGGGCTTTTTCATTTTAGTTTCTCTGAGAGTATGGACCACTAAGACGCTGATTAATTATGCAAAAACTTGTAGGCGTGGCTAGCAGAGCAGAGTACAACGAAATATACGGCGAACTGATATGACAAACCGCACACAACACAACGTACTTTGTGGTACTGGAACATTGAGGAGGCCCCGACTGCTGTCTCAAAACCCGGAAGGCCTTTGGGACTATCAACTCACTGCAAAGTGTTACTGGAAGATTCTGATTATGGTCTACTGATCAAAGAGAGCAGATCTTGAAAATTACGAACATAAAAAGAAGATTGGTGTCGCTTTGGGTCAGAAGTTTTACAGAAAAGAATTCTGATTTTATTGACGATTGAACTGTAGAGTTTTATTCAACATTACTTATTTTGTAAAACGCTTTCGGTATATCAACATGGATATCCCCACTGCTACTGCAGACAGATATCGTGCAATGACGTTTGTTTTCTTTGTGATCTTCTACATGTTACTTGCTAAAGTCACTGCTTTCCAAAGTTGTGGTGTTTGCCCAGCAGGATGGCATCAGTGGGATATGTCTTGCTACAAGAGCTTTTCCCCTCAAAAAGGTAACTGGCAAGGTGCTTTGGAAAGCTGTCAGGGCCATGGAGCAAACCTGACCACACCTAACTCAAAAGAAGAATATTATTTCATATGGAGTACTTTTTGGGTGTCGGCGTCTGATGGGGTGTGGATTGGCTGTACGGATGAAGACGGCGACAAGGTGTGGGAATGTAATGGAGACACCCAAAACGTCAAGTATCGTGCTGAATTGGAGTTGGCCACCGAAGATGATCAACGGTGTGCCGTCATGAGCACTTCGTATCCCCATTGGAACAGCTGGAACTGCAACGAGCAGAAATACGTGATGTGTGAACGCCCAGTACCAGTTATGACCAAGACCGCGACTTGCTCTATCGTCGCTACCGATCGCTGTCTGCTCGACCACGCCTGCAAGACTCTCACCGTACGAGTAGGATTACAGTGCTGTCTGGCTTGCCACAAGGACCAGCGTTGCCGCTCATTTAACTTGAGAGGAAACCAATGTGAGCTGATAAATATCACTGATGCTGAGGATCATTTGAGTACAGCAGTGAGCTGCAACCACTACAATGTGAAATAACTATCAACTGCTGAATGTGGACTGGTTAAATCAAAGTAAACATTGAATTTTCAAAACTGACAAACGATAACTAATAATGTTGCGACGAAAGGTCCCCATTCCCGGGTACATTCAAAACTTGCAATGTAATAAATAAAACTATAATTAAATTTGGAAGCTTGTGGGAAAATGATGAAATATTGCTTGACCTCCACCATCCGGCTTGAGGTGTCAAATTGCTGAATTTACGCCGACCGTGTGACGCAAACCGTGTGGACTGCACTAAAAACCGAAGCTAGCTGACTCTTCTTTTAAAGGCACTGAACACGTTTGGAAATTGTCAAAGACCAGTGCTCTCACTTGGTGTATCCCAACATATGCATAAAATAACAAGCCTGTGAAAATTTGGGCTCAATTGGTCATCGAAGTTGCAAGAAAATGATGCAAGAAAAAATACCCTTTTCGTACAAATTTGTGTGCTTTCAGATAGGAATAAAAACTTCTTGCAAGAAGTTTTTATTATTTTAGTGAGAAATTACCTCTTCTCATCTCAAAAACTACGTTACTTCAGAGTCGTTTCCTACAATGTTTTATACTATCAACAGCTCTCCGTTGCTTGTTACCAAGTAAGTTTTTATGCTAATATTAATGTTTTGAGTCATTACCAAACGTGTACAATACCTTTAAATCGGGAGTAAGAGCTTCGTTTTTTAGCGCAAAACACAGACATTGTTTCGCAAGGACTTTTCGTGACCTTGCATAATGCCGTCGCAGGACATCAACGTCCTAATTTCGCCGGGTTTGGGTACCGTACTACTACTTAATGTAGCAGCTTGCTGCAGTTTGCATGCGCGTACGTCAAGGACCACGACTATCGATTTGTATTTGCATGGCCCATAGTCAAACTTGAAGCTCAAAAAAAAAAAATTGCGAAGTTGCTTACAATTTTCATTTTATTTATCAAGCTATTTTTATTCAAATGGATGCAATATAATAAAACAGCACAATACAAGTTCTTACAAAAATAGTTACCCCAAATAATACGCTGTAGCTGCTATTTGAGGTGCCCGGGAGTCAAAATTCTCGCGAAAACTCGTTCGCTCTCGAGGTCAACTTACACAGTTTATTAATAGTAAAAAAATTCAAACGTAGAGAAGCCTAAAAAAAAACATTTTCATGGACTGGGCTTGATTTCATAAACCTTATAAGCAGACGTTTTCTGCCATTAGCAGAATTTATATTTCATAAACGCTGCTAACCGTAAGCAAAGCAAAGGGCACGCTAACTTGCCGTTTTTTGTTTTTGGGGTTTTTTTTAAGCAGGGGATGAGTGACACAACTATGCGAAACATTTGTTAACGCGCACACGTGCTGTCAAATCTTCTCGATCGTTTATGAAGTACACTTTTGCTTACACATGTTTTTCTGCCATAGTAAGCATACAAATTGTTTGCTTACCGGTAAACAGCTTTATGAAATTTGGCCCAGGTGTACTTTTGTGAGAACCAAACTTTCTACTTGTTGGTGAAGACAATACAAATGTCGGCAAAATTGTCATGTTATGTACAGTATAGCGATGTTAAAGGCACTGAACACGTTTGGTAATTGTCAAAGACCAGTGTTCTCACTTGGTGTATCCCAACATATGCATAAAATAACAAGCCTGTGAAAATTTGGGCTCAATTGGTCATCGAAGTTGCAAGAAAGTGATGAAAGAAAAAACACCCTTGTTGTACAAATTTGTGTGCTTTCAGATGGGAATAAAAACTTCTTGCAAGAAGTTTTTATTATTTTAGTGAGAAATTACCTCTTTCTCAAAAACTACGTTACCTCGGAGGGAGTCGTTTCTCACAATGTTTTATACTATCAACAGCTCTCCGTTGCTTGTTACCAAGTAAGTTTTTATGCTAATATTTGTTTTGAGTCATTACCAAACGTGTACGATACCTTTAATGGTTCTATAACCATAAGGTACTGAATATGAGCACGACATACAAAGTGTGGACCTGAGAACAAAATAGGTCCACACAATGTAGGGACACACATTCTCTAAGATGCATCCCTTTGGAGCATTCCTTTGTCCCTGCACTTAACATCTTCCTATGGAGATTGTACACAACATTTCTTGTGGAGCACCCCAGCCTTTAGAATTCCCCTATGGAAACCTTTTATTTTCCCTTTTTGTTTTGTCCTTGGTCTCCATTAAGGTACCGAATAATAATTGGCACTTGAAACGTCGTGGACTTAGACGCGTCTACACAGTATGTTTCTCCAGTGTTGAAGAAATGTTTTTTTTCCCTAACTGCACAGAACTAAGGAATTTCCACAGATTGTATGTAACGCAAAAAACCACCCCAGAATTCCGAGTGGCACCATGTTGAACAATTAACATTAGTTTTTTTTTTTTTTTTTTTGGTAAAAGACCTCACATGGGTCTGTGCGTAAATTCACACGCACACATTCTCAAATAATGCGTACCTGCGGAGGCTGCTATTGTTATTTCGTTTATCCCTGTACTTAACATCTTCCCACGAACCCGGTACGCAAAATTTCTTGTGGAGCTCCCCTGTCTTTAGAATTTGCATTATGGAGACGTTTTGTTTTCCTTTTTTTTCAAGCTTATAGTCCTCGTTCTCCTTAAGATATCGAGTATGAGCACAAAAGATATGTCAGAAAAGTTTGTTGAAACCCAGTTCAGATCAGCCTTTTTTGCGGGGCTACTTATTATATGTACATCAGAAATAATAATTTTGCATCTAAAAACCGTCGAGGCTCGAAAATCGGTGCAGAAACTATAGGGTATAACTAAGGGGGGTGGCACAAGAGGATGCACAATTTTTGTATAGGTGCCACTTCTGGCCAATTAAAATAGTAGTTTCCGTTTTGCATTTTTCTTTGAATCAACCTCCTTTTCAGCGTTCTTGTTATGCGCCATTTACTAGTTTTAAAAGATCTGTAAAAACAAATTTATTGTCTGCGTGTAAATGGAAAAGTAGTTTAAAAAATATTGAAATTATCACATTAGAGCTTTTAAAATGTAACATTTTACTCTTGTAATTTGTAATCGCAAATAAAATAGATTTCAATTGGGGGCACCCGGGGGTTGGGGGGGGGGCGCAAGGATATCAATTGGGTAATGTTCCCCCCCCCCCCCCGCGCAGTAACGCCACTGTTGAAATTTCATATTTTTTTTAAGCAATTCATTATTTATCATGCTCTGTGCTTAAAGAGAAAATACATCGTTGGTAATTGTTGTATTTGTCCGAGACTGCCGAGAAAACGAGAGCAAATGGTGACGATTTTTAAGCCGTCAGACATAACGTGTTTGTAACAAAACTCACACGTTCAAAAGATAAAATGAAAAAACAAAAAAGAATACCTTGCGAAATTATTTTACTGGATACTAATATGTACTTTCAGTCAAGTAAGCTGATTTGTATTAACCTGCAATTACATTTTTTGTTCATGTCTGAAAACTCTGTAATCTATTTGTAATTAAATTAGTTTGTTACCGTAGGTTTTAGTTAAAATGTTTCAGTCTAGAAAAAAAGTTCATGTTAGAAAACAAATTGTTGATACTCTTACATTCTGCATTAACCCTGCGCTCAAAGTTTGCACAAACTCATACGATATCACCAGCAGTGGCGGCGCTACGGGGGCAAGGGGAAAATGCCCCCGTTATTTTTTTTGCCCCCCCCCCCAGTTTTTTCGCCGATGGCCGAAATTGAGTTTAATCCCAAACCATTGCACCCAATTTGTTACAATGTTGTTTGCGCTGTAAATAATAAACTCAATTTCATCCATCATAATAGGCTGTCACCATTAAAAAAGCCCAATACACTTTCCATCTCCGGCAATGTTAATAAAATGTGGATTTATTTATCTGAACAAGCTTGGAAACTTGCTATAAATAGAAATGCATTGTCTGCCCAAAACCGCAAGCAGCCAATGTATACACGCAGTTCGCACAACACGTCAAATTCACACAGTGCAAAATCTTATTTCTGGAGTGAATTGTAGGCTTATACAGTACACACGACATACACTTGATGTTCACGTGGATTGAGGAGTGCTGTATTAATTATGCATACTACGTGTAGTTGTTGCGCTTAAACACGTTGGTTAAACAGTTGATTACAATGCTTTTCTGCAGTACAAAATTACATTATAGATTTTTGTTTGCCCCCCCTAAATTTAAGTTTGCCCCCCTCTTGCCCCCCCCCAATTTAACAGGTCTGGTGCCGCCTGCTGGGGTTACAGTTTGCATCTATTGTCAAACACTTTAAATATTTTAAACTGTTCAGAGTATCCATTTGAGGCTGTGAGTACGGAACCCGTAAAGGGAAAAGGTTTTTTACATTATTATTTCGTCCCTCAAAATAGTATTTCTTTCCCTCAAAATAGTATTTCGTTCCATCGAAATAATATATCGTTCCATTGAAATGTTATTTCAAGGGATCGAACAAACAAAGTATTTTGAGGTAACAAAATAATATTTTTGAGGGACCGAAGCAATATTTCAAGGTACGAAATTAATTATTTAGAGGGAACGAAATTATAATTCGAGGAAAGGAAACGTTAATTCGAGGAAACGAAGTAAAAAATATATTACAAAATGAACTAAGTTGTCCTCTTTTTTTTAAATGTGTACCTTTACTGGCTCTGTAATAAAAAGTGTTTTGATGTCAAATGAAGTGAACCGAGTCTCTATCGACCTGATACGGCTTTAAAAGTAAAGAATGCATTGTTCAAATAAAATTAAATTGCAATCAGAAAATGTTCGCCTTTATACTGGTTATTGGTTGTATTGTGTGTAGTAAATTGTTTCAAAATGGCAAATCTTTGTAACAGATGTAGACGAATGCCACCTGGGCACCGGACGATGTCTCACTAACTCTACTTGCGTGAATACTCCAGGGTCCTACCGCTGTGATTGCCCGGCCGGTTATCATGGAGATGGCACCAGTAGCTGCCAAGGTATTATTTGACTGGGTTCCAATGTTGTGAAAATATTGTCTAATTTCACGAGGTTTTCAAATATATATATATATTAGTGAACTGTATTTTACGGAAGCGTATTAAGGACATGGCAAACACAAATTTCCCAGATTGCCAATTCGCCCGGGCGATTGACTAATTTGCCCGGGCGATTTACTAATTCGCCCGGGCGATTTACTAATTCGCCCAGGCGATTCACTAATTACTAAAATATTAAATCGCCCGGGCGAATTAGTGCGCCGCCCGGGCGAATTAGTGAATCGCCCGGGCGAATTAGTAAATCGCCCGGGCGAATTAGTAAATCGCCCGGACGAATTAGCAATCTGGGAATTTTTTTTTTTTGCAATGTCCTTAAATAATACGCTTCCGTAGTTTTTGAATTAATCGTATTGACCCAATTCACCTGACGCCATCATCACGATAATCTTGGTTGCGCCCAGCTGGTAACTAGGGTACAATTTTAGGGGGGCATACAAGGGGGTGCAAAAATTTGTTGGGGGGCACTTCCGGCCAAGTTTCAGTTTGCCTTGTTCCAGGCGCAGTTCAACGGGGGGGGGGGGGGCTTGAGGCCCTCCCCGCAACTTTTGTCAAGCCCCCCCCCCCGAACAAAAAACAAAACAAAAAACGTTAGGTTAAAAATGAAGAAGAAGACGATACATGCTGGAAAATACCGGATCTTCTAAAAAATGACAACTCAACGATGCAAAGAATAAAGACATACGCGCTACCATGAGCAACAGCCGACTGACACAATTATTGTGGCCTCGCAATCGAACACGAAATGCCAAAGGAACTACTCCGACAAGTTTGCCCGTAAAGGACGCCGCATTTCATTAATGAAGTAGACTCAAGCTTTTTCAGACAATGTAACTATGCCTAGCCCATAATATTCTCAATCAAAGTCACTCATAGTTACATCATTGCAAGCTTTTGTTCTGTTCGCCGTTTTCGAGTCAAAATGTGCACGCAAATGCATCATGTTTTATATGATTATTGTAACGTTCTACTTATTACGCACCAAATACATGAAAAGTGAGCTGACATGTTTTTTTACTCCCAAAAGCGAAAGTTAGAGGCTGACATCACGTGCGAAGGGTCCAGCCCAAAAACAATATTGGCTCCAAAACCGCGCCTGCCTTTTTTCTTATACAATCCCCTTTTCAGCGCCTTCTTTATGTAATTTAGTCCAGATTTCAAACGGGGGGGGGGGGCACGGACATCAATGGGTGGGGGCACGTGTACGAGCACCGGCAGCCACTCTGCGCACTCAATCTGTGCACATTCATTAACCATCCTACAAGGTACATTTTCACTCCTTTGTGATGGGAAGCATTTATGGTTAATACGTTATGACACAATTTTGTCTTGACGGGGATTTCGATCCTCACATTCGGCTTTCACTAGAAACTGAGACCACTACTTAACCCTCTAGTATGTGCACCGCCAGAAACTGCCAAATGGTTAGAGGTATAGTTGGCCATGTGGGAGGTGAACAATGACCAAAGTGGGATTTAAACCTGCTACTTTCGGACTTACGTGCCTATATCATAGGAGATTTGGTCCTCTGGTACCCCCATACGGTAAATTATACGGGCTTATGGAAGCTTATTAAATAAACGGAGCCATCAAACGAAATTCCTAAACAATTCGCCGTAAGAGGAGACATTATCTAAGGGGAGCAGAATCTCCTGTCATAGCTGTGCTGTCCAACTGAGCTATCTAGCCATGTTTTTGCCGTCTCCCTATTTGCCCTTCTGGCTTATCCCAAGGTATGAATTGCAAGAACAGCAGTAGATTTAACAAGATCATGGTTAAAAAAAAAACCATTCGGAATAATTTATTATGTTCGTACAATTTACGTCAATTATTGTTGTTATCATTCGAATAACAGCGTATTATGTTCGTAGGCGTAGAAAGCAATGAGAGACTACCTCCCGGTAACAGCCAATGTAAGTCAGTTTTGAAAAGGTTAAAATTATCACACAATTTAAAATGAAATGGTTTTGAAGGCTACAACTGACGTCGAATACGCATAATCAGGCCTACTGATTAATTGCTTTGGTGTTATGTTTTTGACAGTTTAATCATCATGATGAAAAAATAATACCGTTTCATTAAACATTTGATGATAATATTGAACAAAAATCTTTTCATGAGGGTTTAATTTGTTTTCTCGGTAGGAGCTGCTGTCTTATTGTAATATAATCTAGGATGTACGGCGGAAGGGGTATTGCGCATTAATTTGCAATCGCGGTTTGGGTGATGACCATTTGAAAAGAAAAAGAAAACCATTTATACCGTTAAAAATGCTCTCTTGATAACAGCACTAAAAACATAACAGTGTATATTTTAAGAACATTTCCATTTGTTAAGGTGGTCAGTTTAATATAAAATGCGTAAAAATATTACCGAAAATTTTCCGTTGGTTTATTGCAGAGGCTAACGTGTATAAATTGGTCCGGGTGGAAATTTCATTACAAAACGTCTCTCCTAAAATGGCTACAAATATTGACATAATGTGAACAATTTTATCGTTCATCCTCTGATTTTTTTTCACTCAACGTAATAAGTGCGGATAGATCTTTCATTCCTGAAAGTTTAAACAAAATCCCTCTGTACATCCTCTAGATATTTGACGATTTTTAGAAGCTTTTTTTGAGAAAATGGTTTCTGACTTATACGTGGTTTGCTTGCAAACGATGTCAGTTGACGGATGGGTAAAGGACGGGAACGTATATACTAATTCTGAGGCAACGTACACGTCTTATAAATGCATCGTACACGTTTGGTAATTATCATAGACCAGTGTTCTCACTTGGTGTATCCCAACATATGCATAAAATAACAAGCCTGTGAAAATTTGGGCTCAATTGGTCATCGAAGTTGCAAGAAAATGATGAAAAAAAACACCCTTGTTGTACAAGTTTGTGTGCTTTCAGATAGGAATAAAAACTTCTTGCAAGAAGTTTTTATTATTTTAGTGATAAATTACCTCTTTCTCAAAAACTACGTTACTTCAGAGGAAGTCGTTTCTCACAATGTTTTATACTATCAACAGCTCTCCGTTGCTCGTTACCAAGCCAGTTTTTATGCTAATATATTTTTAGTAATTACCAAACGTGTACGATGCCTTTAAACAGATATGTTATACATGTAATTTACATTAAATATATGATGCTTATTGAATTATTAAATTACTGAAGCAGTTAGCAACGTGAACAAAAATGTTTACAAATGTTCTCTAGTGCAAAGATTTGGTAAATTTACAACATTTGAAGATAACCCTACCCTCGGATAAAATAGACTCCTCCACAAACCTTACTAGATTGTATCTCCACCATGCAAAGTTTCAAATCCTACTCATGTACATGGTGTTACTGCAAACCTTACTAGATTGTATCTCCACCATGCAAAGGTTCAAATCCTACTCATGTACATGGTGTTACTGCAAACCTTACTAGATTGTATCTCCACCATGCAAAGTTTCAAATCCTACTCATGTACATGGTGTTACTTCACCTTACTAGATTGTATCTTCACCATGCAAAGTTTCAAATCCTACTCATGTACATGTACATGCCATGGTGTTACTGCAAACCTTATTAGATTGTATCTCAACCATTACCACAAACCTAGATTGTATCCCCATCCCCTCCACCACGCAAAGTGTCAAATCCTACTCATGTACATGGTGTCGCCACAAATCTTATTAGATTGTATCTCCACCATGCAAAGTTTCAAATCCTCCTCATGTACATGGTGTTACTGCAAATTTTAATATTGTATCTCCACCATAACAAAGTTTCAAATCCTACTCGTGACCTACATGGTGTTACCACAAACCTTACCAGATTGTATATCCACCATGCAAAGTTTCACATCTTATATTATAGATACTGATGAATGTGAGGTTTCCATTGCTCTCTGTGACGACAACGCGGTTTGTGTTAACACACTTGGATCCTACCGGTGCATCTGTCATCAGGACTTCATCGGCGATGGATTTGATTGCTTAGGTTAGTATTATAAACAGATGGAGAGAATTAATTACACAGTAATCATTCGTAATATAGACGATAATCATAAAACTTATACCAATCAGAAAACCATTTATGGGACATAGGACCTGTTGGTGTGTCGTGGCCAAGCGGTAATAAGAGCACCGGACTCAAGCTCTGGTGTTTCTGATCAGCAGAGTGTGGGTTCGAGTCCCGGTCGCGGCACTTGAATCCTTCAGCTAGGTACCAAAAATTGCTTTGTCCTTCGGATGGAGCATAAAGCCGTAGGTTCTGCGTGATTGGATAGGTAGTTGATGTAAAAGAACCCGAACACTTGAAGGGGATGAGTAGGGGTTAACCCTGGTGTTTTTTGGTTCACATAGGCCCCCTAGCAAGCACCCTTGTTTACAGGATTCCTCAGGCTTGCGAGCTACAGTGATTAAGTTTACTTTTGAGGCATCCTTGGTTTCATTACTAGAAATATTTAATAATAATAATATTAATAATATTAATAATGATAACACGATGCAAGGTTAATCGTTGCACTTTGTGAACTCAAGCCCGGGGCACATTTTCGTAAAGTGGCTTAAGCAGAAAATACTTCTTACGAATTTTCAGCTGAGCAAAAGAGAGCAGGATACCAGATAACATGTGACATGGTATTTTGAGTGGTATTCTTATTCTGGTACGCATGAATTGTGTTGTGCTTAGCTTCTATTTCTCATTTCTGCTAAAGCAGCTCTATGACATTGGGCCCTGCTGCCAGCTCGTCGGCTCAGCAGAAATTATTAAGAACCAACCATAATTATATTTACTCTAGTACTGCTGCACTTAGCTACCTTTTTAGGCTTAAGCAGGTTTATGAAACTGTGGGTCCTAGGTCCATTTTTACAGAGCTGCTTAATCAAAATTTTGCCTACCAGAATAAGGTTAACGCCAAAATACCATGGCACATGTACCGTCTGTGACTGATATTCTGCTTACTTTTGCTCAGCAGAAATTCGTTAATTTCTGCTTAAGGGCATTTAAAGTCTTAAATTACTCCACAAGTTAATGCCCATACAAACTTACTTGGTAAGAGCACTGGGGATCTGTTGATATTATAAAACACTGTTAGAAAGGACCCCCTTTAGAGAAAGAGGTAATTTTTGCAACTTCGATGACCAATTGAGCCAAAATTTTCACAGGTTTGTTATTTTATACATATGTTGAGATAAATCTAGTGAGGATACTAGTCTTTGACAATCATTAAAAGTAAACCCTGCCTTTTTAAGCAGCTCTACGAATTTGGTCCCTGATGGCTGGCAAAACATTACAATCGAAAATAATCTTTCATTTTCATTCTTTCTACCGCAGCTATCAGCGAATGGACACCATGGTTACCATGGTCTTCTTGTTTGGGTTCATGCGGAGGGTCATCGCGCGTGCGCTATCGTGAGTGCTCTCACCCGGAAAGTGGTATGATTTGTGAAGGGCCGTCGGAAGACACCGAGCCATGTGACAACAAGCCATGCCCAGGTGCGTCAAAAATTGCAGGACGAGTTATTTATGTATTTATTTATCTTAAAGGCATCGTACACGTTTGGTAATTGTCAAAGACCAGTGTTCTCATTTGGTGTATCCCAACATATGCATAAAATAACAAGCCTGTGAAAATTTGGGCTCAATTGGTCATCGAAGTTGCAAGAAAATGATAAAAGAAAAAACACCCTTGTTTTAAAAATTTGTGTGCTTTCAGATAGGAATAAAAACTTGCAAGAAGTTTTTATTATTTCAGTGAGAAATTACCTCTTTCTCAAAAACTACGTTACTTCAGAGGGAGTCGTTTCTCACAATGTTTTATACTATCAACAGCTCTCTGTTGCTCGTTACCAAGTCAGTTTTTATACTAATATATATTTTGAGTAATTACCAAACGAGTACGATGCCTTTAAAGGTATTGTACAGAATTGGTAGAGCTGACAAAATAGTCGGAAACAGTGTTCATGTTTTGTGTGATCAAACCATAAACATGAAATAACAAACCTGCGAAAGTTTTGGCTTAATCCGTTGTGTGAGTCAGGAGAAAATAGTGAACAACTATGCACAATTTTCAGCATGTAAACACATTGTCCTTAATTTGGGATGTAACAACCGAAATCAGCTGTTGCGGTGTTTTGGGGTAGAATTTCAAGTACAGTTTTCTAGAGTATAACTTTCATTCCATTGGGAAATATTTTCACATAATTTTGTGTATCCAATATATAAACTTCTTGATCAGTAAGCTTCAGACTAAAATTAAACAGTTGTTTTTGTTTTAACAATCCTGTATAAAACCTTTAATTCTGTGGACAATACAATTATAAATATTACACATATTTTTTATGAGATATCGCCCAACTCACAAGGCCGGACGGCCACTTCAAGGTGAGGGTTACACATAACTGATTTTGGGCTGTTGACCCAAATCAACTGTCACCAGGGGCACGTTGCCACCTGCTCCTGGGGCTGAAACAGGGTTGCCCCCTTTACAGTCCGTAGGGATGTAGGCATGGGTATCATCCAATAGGAGCCTGGCTGGTAGAGCAGAATGCACTACATTCCCAACTTTTACGAAGCAATTATGGTTAAGTGCCTTGCTCAAGGGCACAAGTGTCACGACCGGGATTCGAACCCACACTCTGCTGCTGGCAACACCAGAGCTTGGGTCCGGTGTACTAGACCGCTCGGCCACGACACGCCAAATATGCAAGCAGAGGTCGTCCAGAGAATGACACAAGTAAACAAGACTGTCATACAAAAAGATTTGCCCTCCCAGAAATAGGAATGAAGAAAAACAAGTTTCGGTTTGGACCCCGGTTCGAATCTCTGAAGCAAAATGTTCTGCTATAGTTAGCACGAAAATTTGCTTACCGTTAAGCAGCGCTATGAAATTGGCCCTTGGGCCCAATTTTATAGAGGATACCAGTCACAGATTGTGTATTGGACATGGCATTTTGACTGGTATCCTGACTGGGGAAGCATAAGTTTGTTATTCTTAGCTCTATGAAATTGGGCCCTCAGATTATGTTTTCCTCCTATGCTTGTTTGCGATTTTTCACCCCCAAAAAACAATAGTACCATCATCTTTCATTTCGTGCTCGATGAATGGCATGGTGTACCCCCTCCCACCCCCACCCCCATCCCTCCCACTGTGTCTTCAATGTGTTCTCTGAATAATTTTTTTTTTTTTTTCTTTGGGGGGGGGGGGTTTCCATGTAGTTCCATGCCAGAGGTGAAGACCGTGTAAGAGTCTAGGAAATTCGGGGGGGGGAGGGGCTTCTTCTGCCACACATCGGGCAAATACATCGTGCTCTCTTCGCCTTCATGCTGCATGGAGATTCATCGGTATCGTTACTCCAAATAGATCTGCATCAACACATAAATAAACAAATAAATAAATAAATCAGCAAAATCTTTCCTCTGTTCTGTTGAACAAAATGTATTAATAATAACACACCGGGGCCCAATTGCATAGCTCTGCTGACCAACGAATTCTGCGCTTGCGATCACCATTCCTTCGCATCCATGGCAAGCGGTGAATTTCTGCGCTAGCTGTGTAAGCGAAGAATGCCAAGTAATGGAGTACGCACGCGCGCGCACTAGCGAAAATTCCCTGCTTACCTGGGCCCAATTTCATAGAGCTGCTAAGCACAACAATTTGCTTGGCATGAATGTTCTTCCTTGATAAAAACAGGATTTACCAACCAAATTTCCACGTGATTTTCAGGATAAGCAAACAACAGCTGAATACCAGTAACAAGCATTATGCAACACATGGATATTTGGTTGGTAATCCTGTTTTTATCAAGGAAGAAATTTCATGCTAAGCAAATTGTTGTGCTTAGCAGCCTTATGAAATTGGGCCCTGTTAAATACGGCTGACGTAAGCGAGGAATTCTCTGCTTCCGTAAGCGTCGATGATTAGTTGCTTACAGTAAGCTGAGCCATGAAATTGGGCCCAGGTCATTATTGTAAAACTTTGTTTATGCTCTGCATTTTTAGTGGACGGTGGATGGGGCGACTGGTCGCCATGGTCCGTGTGCAGCAAGTCCTGTGGCGGTCACAGAGAGAAAGTCCGGGCATGTGACAACCCCACACCCACCGACGGAGGGTTGTTCTGCATCGGGGAGATGTACCAAATCAACGGCTGTGAGTCGCGTACAGAATGCCCAGGTACGACGAATATTTACGATTGACCTGACGTCATCAACAAAATCAATCTTGGTTGCGCCATTTTGGCAGACAGTTTCCCTGTGTGTATAAAACCTCGTGCTGCCAGCGTCCCAAGTATGGGTGGCCAATGGGGCAAACAAAAAAGACAAAACAAAAAACACAAAAACAAAAGCAATCAAACAAACAAGCAAACAAAAAGACAAACAAACATACGGTACATTAATCTCACAAATTTAAACAGTTTACACAAAATAACATTAAACATTTAAATCACAAAACAAAGTGAAATGCCCCCCGCCCCCCCCCCCCAAAGTGATTGGATTTCGAGCAAGATTTCCTCATTTTTATAAGTTTATTGATTTTATTTTAATTTTATCTATTAAATTGTTAGCTTTAAATGTAATCATTCCAACAATATGTTTTTGGTGTGGGAAAAAAAGTGATGTGACAAAAATAAAAGTCACACATAATTGCACCCGCTGTAATCTCCCATAGTTGATGGCTTCGAGGTGCCAGGGGTCGATTTCACAAAACTCTTCCTAACTTAGGACCAGTCCTAGGCAATGCTAAGAGATAGGACTAGTCTTAAGTTAAGACCAGTTACTGGTCCGTACTTCTGATAAGACTAGTCTTATCTCTTTGTGAAATCGGCCCCAGGAATCTCAATGGTGACCTTATCGTCGCGAGACTTACACGGTCTATATTGAACGTGACTACATGGTACCTATAGTCTACCTATTGCTTACTCCATCATGGTCCAAAGACCTTCATTGTCTCAGTATTTTCGACCCTATCCCCATCGCTCGAGTTTGCTGAAAAGATGTTTAGTTTTTCAAGACTTTTGCAGAAAATTTCTAGAATCGTGGTTCAAATTTCAAAATATACCCAAGACTAGTTATTTACATACAATTATCGTCCTTTCCGTTAATAATTGTCATTGAATAACATATTTCAGGTTCAGAAGTGATAAGTGCCTAGGGAACAATAAGTGCCTCTCGTTAACGGCAACCGGTAATTTTATGGTGATTGTTTTTTATAAGGATGAACACAATATTGTTCAGGCTTTGATAGATCGTTATTAATTTGCCCCTTCACAGTTGACTTGCGATGAAATTACTTGGCTTTAATGTTATTTTCTTTCATCATCATGGTAATGTCAAAAACGTATGACTTAGCAATTAATCAGTAAGAGCATTTGATGCCAGGTAAAAAGCCTCCAACAACGACGTCCTATAGTTTCGCGGTAATAGCTTGCTCGAGTTTGCATTGGTGTACGTCAATGAGTACGACGATCGCCTTTGTTGCATGTTCTTTATGGTCAAACGTGAAGCAAAAATTAAGGTCAGCTTAAACAAAAAAAAAACTAATAATAATAATAATAAACTAAAACTTGTTTACAACTAACAATTACTAAATTAAGCCTTTTTTTATTCAAACCATATTCAATTAAAACATCACAATACGAGTTCTTTTTAAAAACAATTGCCACAATACAACCTGTAGCTGCTATTCGAGGTGCAGCACCGTAACAAGTGTAACATTTTAGGGGGCACAAGTGGGTGCACCACATTTTCTAGGAGGCACTTCTGGCCGAGTTTCCGTTTCCCTTTTCCTCAAACAAGCCCCTTTTCAGCGACTTTCTTTAATGTAATTTACTAGTTTGTTATAAGATAATCTGGCATTAGTGTAAAAACAAATACATTGTCTGCGTGTAAATGGAAAAATAGTTTTAAAAACATCGAAATTATCACAAATTCCTAATACCAAAAGTCCACATTTCAAATAAAAATATTCTTGGCTTCTTATGTAGCGCTCATATCCGTCACTCAGTGACGCCCAAGGCTCTTCGACAGTTAGTATTTTCCTGCTAGGTATGTGGAGCTACGTTTCTGAAGTATGAGACCTACTCCTTTACATTAGCACCATGTAATGGTTTACAAGGTGCTGTGGCGCAATATGCAGCCAATCAAACCAGGGTGAACCCCTTCTCTTTTCGATAAGTGCACTGAGTTCTTTTACGTGCATTACACAACACACGGGACCAACGGCTTTACGGCCCATCAGAAGGTCCCATCCGAAGGACGCAGCAATAATGGTTAAGTGTCTTGCTTAAGGACACAAGTGTCACGACCGGGACTCGAACCTATACTCTGCTGACCAGAAACACCGGAGCTTGAGCCCGATGGTCTTATCTGCTCGGCCATGACACGCCACAAAATGGGGGGGGGGGGGAGGGGGCTCCTATTCCTCCAGCATTGGCGGTGCGGCGTACAGCACTTGCGCGTACGGCCGGGCAAAAAAAAGGTGTATACTGGAGTCCATTGAATGGCTTTTTTTCAAACCTCAGTTTGCTCCGGCTCCGGGCAGAATGTACACTGCTCCCAAACTGATGACGGAGCCCAAGCTGAAGTTTGTGTCTAAATGGAGTCTTCCATTTTGTTATTCTATGAGAAGAAAAACAATTACGAATTTTCAAAGAGGTGGGTTTAACGAGTTTCCGTGTCTGTTTTGTGTTTATTAGTGAAAAGATTTCTGATGGCAAGGTTCTATATGTGTAAGTTTAAAGGCATCGTACACGTTTGGTAATGACTCTGAAAATGTATGGCAATAAAAAACTTACTTGGTAAGAAGTACAGCAGCTTTTGATAGAATAATACATTTTGAGAGACTTTTTACTTCGAAGGACTGCGGTTATGGAAAATATATCACTTTTTTATCCCCAAAATATTTTGAATATTGAGAAGCGTTACGGTAACGCTTCTCAGAGTGTGTATCCAGTGCAGATTATTCTTCCTGTGTGGACATAACCGCTCCAGATTTTCGGCAATATCTCAAAAACGCTACCACCTTTTGAAATGAAATTTTCACAGGTTAGTTTGATGGTATATATCTATAACTATATAGGATTGAAACAAACAATAGGCTCCAATTACCAAACGCGTACGATGCCTTTAAAAAAAAAACATTTAATGCGTTCCGTTCGTCGTGCTTTGTCGAAAATAATCACTCAGGGAAATCTGGCTTTTCTATTTCACCCAGCTTTGTGGGGAAAAAAATCTTTGTAGGGCAATCATTTTGCAAATCACATTAATAACATCCCGCCCACAAAAAGATACACTAAGTTCCAAAAAGTGGCTCAGATTGCACGACAGAGCATCTACAGGGCCCGTAAAACTGTTTATCGTCGCAGAATATCGGCCTACTCAATCACTAAAAACTGGCTTTTGCATTTCACCCAACTTCGCCTCCTGAAAATAAGTCATTGCGGGGTAATCATTTAGCAAGTAACACTAATAATAAACCACCCCCCCCCAAAAAAAAGGGGGACATGTATGTGCCAAATAGTGTCTCTAATTGCACAACAGAGAATCTAGGAACCAAAAGCTTCCAGAATCTTACGCGGGCCTTGGACCCCAGGCCGTAATGGCTTTGCGCTCCCCGTTGTCTTTGAAAAACCAGCACCCCTTTGCAAAGGTGTGTTCTCGCGGGCCTGATCCGACTTGTTGAGATCCTGAGATAATTTACTACAGGATGATGACATCATACAAGAAAGATGACGACATCCCAAGATAATTTATGACAACATCGGGATGACAACATCAGTAAGACGACATTTTAAAGTAAGACGTCGTCTTTCCGATGCATTTCATCTTAGGATGTCGACATCATGAACGTTAATTGGGTGTCGACTCCCCGATATATTTCATCGTGGGATGATAACATCCTGAACATATCGAGAACCCAAGATAAATTATCTTGGGAAAAAAAAGTGGGGACTGTGACAGATTTGCTTAACACATTGGTGGTAAAGGTCAAACCGAAAACATAAAAGTATTAACATAGATATTGAAAATACAAAATGCTAATGCATGGCTGTTTCAGTTTAGTTTGAGAGTTTTGAGAGTTAATCCTTGGTGTGTCGTGGCCGAGCGGTCTACTGCATCGGACTCAAGTTGTGAGCTGAATCATCGGAGTGTGGGTTTAATTCCTGGTCATGACATTAATTGTGTCCAATTGAGCAAGGCACTTATGCATAATTGCTTCTCTTAACCCAGGTGTATACATGGGAACCTGAGAGGGCTGAGACAGTATTGTGTTGGATTAACCCCTTAGTGCTAACATAAGCAGCTTGGGTTGTGTGCTCCCTGCAGGGAGTTGAGAAAGTTTGTGGAATAGTCTAAGTACTAATTCTTGATGAACAGGGATAATAATGCTGTAAAGTGCCTTGATCTAGCTATACAAGAATATGTGCGCTATATAAAAATATTATATTAACTAGAACTAACAATATTTGTATTTTTTAAAAAAGTTTTCCCACGTTTGCTGAAAGTCAACGGCGGATGGTCCCAGTGGTCTGTTTGGTCGCTTTGCTCGACATCGTGCGGCCCGGGTTTCCAAAGTCGACGACGGCACTGCGACAGGGCAACCCCTGCCGGTGGTGTCGGAAACCCATGTGAGGGCAACGGAGCCGAGACGCGGGAGTGTGACAGGGACTTCCAGACGTGTTTTGATGCTTGTAAGTTTGCATTGAAATTAAATTGTCGAACTGTATTATTACTTTTCAGTTAAAGAGGGGCACCAATGTCAACTTCAGTTTTGTGATGCGCTCATTTTCCAATAGCTAAGTCCTCATGAAAGTGGGGAGGATATTACAAGTCTCTAACCTCACGTTTAAATGGTGTACGGTGTCATTTTATTAGCCTAATATAATACTCTTCCAGAGCGAAATTTGAAACGTGACGTCATCGGACATCAAAAGCAATGGGTCCGTACATTCCAAAGAGGAATGTGTGTGCCAATCAAAAGGGAGGTCAAATTCAAAGCTGTTTTGTTTGAATGTTATTGAAAATCAGGCATGTACTAAATATTCTCTGTGCTGTACAAAAAATGTACAGACCATGTAAATTAAAAATTTGACGTCACCGAACGTTTTTGGATTTTGACAAAAAATTGCACCTGAAGGGTATATCAAACATGGCATTTTACTGCATTTTAGCCTGAGGTTAGAGACTTATAATTTTTCCCCATTTTCATTCATTGGAAAATTGCTTGGACCTTTCTTAAAACTTAATTTGACCTTTGAGTTTCTCTATAACATCTGCTCTGGCCAATCATTATGATGACAACACTCAAGTTTGCCTGCATGCCTGGCGGCTTGTCGCATTATCAGTTATGTTTCTCTCGGTCCCAGCACCCGTTCCAGAGGTGCTAGGATGGGTTGACGTATGCACATGAGCATTGGACCATTCCCTCTGACCTAATAACCCCCGGTCACCTCTTCCTGTTTACGAAAGGTTCGACTCTCAACAAATAATGCAGCCCTCTTGTGTAAATCCATTGCAAATAATTATTGTCATTCTTTGCCGTACTAAAAATAGGTTCGAGCGAAACATTCATCTTCAAACTTTTGTTTAAAGACAGTGTACACTATTGGTAATTGTCAAAGACCAGTCTTCTCACTTGGTGTATCTCAACATATGCATAAAATAACAAACCTGTGAAAATTTGAGCTCGATCGGTCGTCGGAGTTGCAAGGTAACTATGAAAGAAAAAACACCCTTGTCACACGAAGTTGTGTGCTTTCAGATGCTTGATTTCTAGACCTCAAGTTCTAAACTTGAGGTCTCGAAATCAAATTCGTGGAAAATTACTTCTTTCTCGAAAACTACTCCACTTCAGAGGGAGCCGTTTCTCACAATGTTTTATACTACCAACCTCTCCCCATTACTTGATACCGAGTAAGGTTTTGTGCTAATAATTATTTTGAGTAATTACCAATAGTGTCCACTGCAAACCGTTTACATTATCCATGGAGCCTCCATGCATTATCACATCGTGTGTGTACATGTACAAGTGATTGTGTGCGCATTGTGTCGACCAGCAGTACAATCATTCCAATTATGCGTCACTACATCCTGAACAAGAATGTGTACAAGCTCATCAGCCCATCCTAGCGGTCTGTGGATGAGACCGGTGGGGCCGAGCGATGTTATGTAGCTTGAGACAAACTGTCGTTGTGGGCCCTGGGTCTCGAATTATTTAAGATTGTCTGTGACAATTTATTTGGCTCGAAAAGCAGTATTTTACGTTTCAATTTGTTTCTCCTCATTTCTTCCACATTATTTGGCTCAATGATACCGTTATTTACGTCTGGTTTTTAAACATTCCTAAGTTTTATTGAAAATATAAAAGAAATAGTGTGACGCCCACGCGAAAAACAGGCAGCTCTCGGAAATAGTGAAATGGCATCGAAAAATCAGCCATGATAACAAGTAACTTTTGTAACAGTAAACTTGCTGGTAAAGTCATCTGTAAATCTCTCTTGGGGGGGGGGGGTGAGCTCTGAGAAGAACCAGTGGTATGGTCTCGACGTTTCGAACGGTGTACTCTGCTCGTCTTCGTCTTGAGCCAAAATATCACTGTGATGTGATGTTTTAAACATTCTAATATTTGGAGAAATACTTAGGCCTACCTCACCTAATTTTTATTAGGTGTTCTTTGAAAGCTCTTATCATGCGTTTAATGAGCAAATAAAGTCAGTTTGAGTTTTGGCAGGTACCTGGTTTTATCACGGAGCGTCACAATTGTTTCTCAAAATTTTGTTTGTGCAATTATATTTAACATCGAACATCAATAATAATGGACATTTTTATTCCCCCTTCTAGTAATGGGTGTGATATGGGGTCAATGGGAACACTGGAGTACCTGTTCGCGGTCTTGCGGAGTAGGGCGGCGTCTACGAACCCGTCAGTGCCGTCTGACGAGCCGCTCCCTCGGGCCTGGATGCAGTGGGGCTAGCGAGGAGCAACAGCCGTGCCTTCAAAGTAAATGCTGACAACATCATGAACATAGGGGTATGGTGTTCATAAGAAATAGAGGGGAGGGGGAACAGTTTATTATCGACACACAATCATACATTAGAACGATTACCTAGATGAGAAAGGTACAAACAAATCACAACGATTACAATTGAATTAGTACTTCTAGTATGGAGAAGAAATCCCATTGACAAAATTAGCCAAATTATCGTTAAATGTATAAATTAATTTTTCCATGGAGTAGTAATTCTTAAGTTCTTTTTTGAGGATTCAAAAGGATAGTGTATTCTTAGTCATTTTTCTTTTTATAAAATAATATGAACACGGCAAATTAATAGATAATTGCTTTACACTTGAAGTCGGTTTACCAAACAAAAATGCTTCATTAATGTCTGTGATGATGTTAATGCTGGTTTTAAACGCCACAGCATGTACCCAAACAAAATTATGAGTTAGAAAATGTGGTAGTTTATACAGCATTACATGATTTCGTGAACTTAGTTGGAAGGTAAACAATGAACTTTCAACAATAAAAGACACAGGGCCCAAATATATCTTTACTTGTAGGGGTTTTATGTTAAAGTCAGTTAACATTTCTGCAGGCAAAGATAGCTAATGGTCAAAATGCATCATGCAATGTTACAGATTTTTACAATCAGCAATAGTTCAACTGTGTTAAAAGTTATTTCATGCTTTTGAGTTTTGACTTGGATAATGTCTTAACCCTCCCCCAAACAAAACAACAACAACAACAACAACAACTTCAAAACGTATCCATCTGTTGCCCTTTTGTTGTATTAATTAGCAGATTACAATTATTTTTGATCATTGACTTTATAATTACAGGTATTTGGCACTGAATAAACTTAAATTCGTGTAACGAAACATTATGTCGGTTTATGTTTCCTTTTTTAATTAGAATGTGGGCTTGTTTTTTTGTTTTTTGTTTTTTTTTTGGTGTTTTTGTGTTTTTTGTGTGTTTTTTTGTGTGTGTTTTTCTTGTGTTTTTTTTTGTGTTGTTGTTGTTGTGTTTGTTTGTTTTTTTGTGGTTTTTTTGTTTTTGTTTTTTTGTTTGGGGGGGGGGTCCCTGCAATTTTCGACTTATAATTCGTGCAGCACTGAAATAGACCATTGTAACCTTTGTTTACAAAAAGAGTGACCTTGTACATTCCAGGGCCTTTCTGGCAGGCGAGATACTCCACTCGTCATTTGGAAAATTTCACATTTTTGTGTCATAATTTCCACATTATTTCAAGAGTACCGGTAATACAAGTAACAGTCTTCATATCAAAGGTTAATAAAACTCAGGCTGTGCAATCAAGATCTCCATAGATTGTGTGTTCTTCCGTTGGGCTGCGTACAATTCGTGCCTGTAAGAAGTCCAGGGCCCAATTATTTCATAAAGCTGCTTATGCACAAAAATTAGCTAAGCAACACAAAATTATGCCAACCAGAATAAGGTTACCAGCCAAATTTACCACGTTGTATGTACAATTTGTGACTGGTATCCTGCTCATTATTGCTAAGCAGGAATTTTTTAAGCAGTATTTTCTGCTTAAGCAGCTCTATGAAATTGGGCCCAGGCTCATTGGCTCTTTTGTAAATATGTGATGTCATAGGTTACACGCTCGATTTGCCTTTCTTTTGCAATGTCACAGCCGCGGGTTTTGCCTAATAATGCTTTCAAAAAAATTAATTTACTGTCCAAAACGAAAAGTATACTTATACTTCATAAAACAAATTTGAATGTTTTACTCAAAGGGGCAATTTTTTGCAAAGCCAGTCCATACATTTTGTGATACTCCTGGCCTCCCATACAAATGGTGGTCGCTGTTTGCAAACAAAAGAAATGTCTGTACATAGTAGTGGTATTTTTTTCCGGGATGTCTTTCGTCTAAAACCGGCCGAGTGACGACTTCCATCGAACACGAAATGGAGAGTGCGCCCTCATGCGTCAAATCCCGACCAGGTTTGTTTATGTTATTACGGTACTGCTGGTATCCGGCTCATTATGCATGTTATTTAATGTGGGGTAAAAGAGATCAGTATTATAAGTGTAGTCAAAATGATGATGGTGAACATGTGTGTGATTTCCCGGCAACCCTGGAGGATGCAGTGAGTGTCAGGAACGCATCACTGAACATCAGCTAAAAACGTTCTAAGGTAAACATCCGCCATTGCATTTAGGACTATTAAGTCTTCAAAGGACAGCTGTTCAACTGCATACACTTTGTGGAATCTGGCAGTGAATTACGGCAAAGGTTAGTTTTTTTCTTTTATAGTACAGGCGTTTTCACAAATAATTTTGCATTGGAATGGGCATTGTGATTGTCTTTAGTCTTTACTCTAGTCTTGGGGTAATCAAATCGCATCTCAGATAGATGTCAGTAAGTCATTTTAATATTCTCTTATAAATGCATACAAACATAGCATGTAAAATTCTTTATCTGCTGAAAGGTCAAATGGACGGTCAAATTCTATTCTTACCTGTCCGGAAAGGTTGACAGAATATAGCCAGAAACGCAGGCAGTTTGAACAATATAGCCTAGGCTAGCTCTTTCTCCATGTTCTTTCAGTTTCAGCCTGGAGTTTCAGAATGCTGTTTTGGTTGAGAGGGCAATCCAATTGACCATTTGCAAAGGGCACTTCCATTGGAAAACTTAAAGTCTATGGGAAACTTTTGAAGAGGTACCAAGGCCAAGACCAGGGCAACGGAGGCCGTGGTCTTCTCGGCCTCCGTATAACTCCAGGCCTTCTCTATGTGTATATTATACAAATAAATTGTTCTCTCTTGTTACAGGTTCAAATCCCGGTAAGTACATCATTGTATTATTTGATTGATTACTAATGTTCGCTTCCTCCCAGCAAAGATACAGTGTGTAGAAACATGGAGATGGGGGAGAAATAGAGAAAAATGGGAAATCACAAATCCCCCCGCCTAGCCCACCTTGTTGAGCTGTAATGGGTCTCTATCGGTCTCTAAAAACACACACCATTACACCGATGTTAAAAGAGAGACATTACAGCTCAACAAGGTGGGCTATCCCCCGCCCCCCCTCCCAATTTTAGTAATTTCTTTTTAAATGCATTGTTTTTAAATAGGCCTCTATGAAATTCATTTCTGCTACCCTTCCCCAATCTATTAAACTTGCCCTCAGGTGTGTTTATATTGATCCCCCCAAACATTTTTAAAATGTCCAAAAGGTGGCTGTTGGATGCAGACATTTTCTGAACATTTCGCCAAGCAGGGAGTACATAGAGTGGATGCGTGTTGGAATGTGAACTTCAGTTTTTATTTTCTTAACATTTTATATTTTACCCCAATTTATAAATGTTAGGTAGAGTGCATATTTTGCCTGATCTGGTTTTCTTTCACTTTATAAAGCCAGAATGGCACTGAACACGCGCAGTGGACTGTTTTTGGGAACTTGGAAATTTTACCGCGAAAATTTTAAGTCTGGTTCCACGCCAACATTGACTTTGTATTTCACAAGATAGGAATCAGACCATTTAAAATGTTGGACTTTATTTCCCTTTAACAAAAAATTAGCACAAATCAGAAAAAAAGACAGACATTTTAGCTATCCATTTCAATGATTGATAGGAGTCAATTTGTAAACAATAAAAAAAGAATATTCATATTTTTGGAGGAGTTGAACAAAAAAATTGAAAAAAAACCCCATGGGAATCGAACATTGAGTACATCGGTAAAAATGGGGTTTCGTTTCCTCGGGGCTACTGGGATGTGGATGAACAAAGTTGTAATTTGTTGGCTAGTCGTGTAAGCCCCACATGTCATGATTTGCTGGCTTAAGTTTACTTAAAGAAAGCCGTAGCTGGCAAGATAAACACCACCATAGGACTCATCCTTAACACTAGCCCAGCGTACATTAGTAAAAACTGCTGCGGGCTTGTAAACACGACTTCTCAATTTGCCCATTGGGCTACTAAAAAAATGTGCAACCTATTTAATAATGGTTATTTAAATGTAATTTCTTCACATATAATAAAAAAAAAGTGCATTTAACTTCATTTGGCCAATAAACTGGTTGTGATCACTACCATTAATATTACATCAGAAAGATACAGTTTTGACAATAATTATATGTTTGAAATTTGGGCTAATAAAACTTCCTGGGGCAAGTTAAATGCACAGTTTACCAGCCCAGTGGGCTATTTTTTTAATTGCATACATTGTAAGCACAAGGCCTGCAATAGTTGAGGATTGAAATGATGCCCATGGGATTGCCAGCACAACATCGCTGTCACCAGGCTTGTCGTTTTGTACATTCAACATGTTTAAAGGTCAACCGTGCAGAGTTGATCAATTAGACCATGACAACTGACTTACATTGTGATCTTGAACATTCCAGGAAAATTCATGACATAGTCAGCACGCAATTTGTAGCTTGGACAAAATTACAAACTTTGAGATGTGCCCAAATGTCCGTCCTTGTCAGCTTCATTGCTTTCAAGGTTCGAATTTTGGTGGAAAATCCACAAGACTGCAGGGCTTGTAACTCAAAATATTTACTGGACCAGATTGTTTTACAAGACCGGATTCAAAATGAGAAAAAAAATTGCTGAGACAGTATTCAGAATGTATTCAACTGTTTTCACTATGTAAGAGAAGATTTACATTGTATCTCATTTGTCTTTCATATTGAGTATTCTTCGTTACTCAACAGAATTGGAAAGTGTTTATCAAACCCAAAGACAACATTTGAGCATAATTTGTTTTGTTATTACATAGTGAGGTATTGCTATTCAATTGAAAAACACAAGACAGCATTACTTGTTTAGTCATGAGTTTACCGGTCCAACGCTGAAATCACCAGCCTCGGGCCTGCAGTCCAGTGCAAAGTTTGAGCCGTGTACTTCGTTCATCTCCTTATTGTCGAAACACCCAGAAAAATGCATCAATTTATAGGGATGAACAAATTCAGACTTATCTAAATTTAGACTTTTTTATGTCTGCCTGGTGAAAAAAAGTTGCTGTTATTTTCTTCAGATAAAAATGAATCATACTGAGTGAGTGAGGGAAAAATTACAAGTCTCTAACCTCACTTTAAAATGGTGTAAATTGCCAATGATACCCTTCCAGTGAAAAATTTGTCAACGTCCAAAACATCTGATGACATCATTCTGGGAAAAATGGGTCTGTACATTTTTGTAAGGGGATGTTTTGGTTCATTACTGACTTTCAATAACATGTTAAATCAAAACGGCCTTGATTTTTACATTGTGACTGTCAACAAATTCCTCCTTGGAATGTAAAGATTCATAAGTTGTTGAAATCCAATGACGTCATGTTTCAAAGTTCGCTCTGAAAAAAGTCAGTTATGAACCAAAACATCCCCGTACAAAAATGTACAGACCCATTTTCTCAGAATAATGAGATCAGATGTTATGGATGTTGACAAATTTGCACTGAAAGGGTATCGAATGCAATGGCAATTTACACCATTCTAACGTGAGGTGTAATTTTTCCCCACTCACATGAGGACTCTATCTATTGGAAAATGAGTACTGTACATAAACATCACAAGGTCATTTCTCTTCCTCTTTAAAATTTGTTTGAAATATTGCTTCAGCATCGACTGAGGGTTGGGGGAGATTATTCCACATACTGAAGTAGAGCAGAGAAACTGTCTCATTCTGATGGTTTTGTCACACTGGTTTCACGTGCCAAATCGAGCCCTTTAGAGATCAACGCTTGTTTGGTCATATGAGATTGCAAAGTATATTATTTCTTCTGTGAAGGTAAAAATCAAAACTGTTCAACATTCAAATTAAGTCGAGACCTATATTTCAGGTTTAAAAAAATAACAATATAGGCTTAGAATATAGACAGTTTGTCAGTCCAGTCTGAGTCACAAACATAAAGTCTGAGTCATCAAAAATGTAGCCAGTCGAGTCCGAGTCATTGATCATAGTGACTCAAGTCCGAGTCAGAGTAAACAAATTTGACTCCAGAGTCTGAGTCAGAGTCATTGATCATAGTGACTCAAGTCCGAATCAGAGTAAACAAATGTGACTTGAGAGTCTGAGTCAGAGTCATTGATCATAGTGACTCAAGTCCGAATCAGAGTAAACAAATGTGACTCTACAGAGTCTGAGTCAGAGTCATTGATCATAGTGACTCAAGTCCGAGTCAGAGTAAAAAATGTGACTCGAGAGTCTGAGTCCGAGTCATTGATCATAGTGACTCAAGTCCGAGTCAGAGTAAACAAATGTGACTCCAGAGTCTGAGTCAGAGTCATTGATCATAGTGACTCGAGTCCGAGTAATTGATCATCGTGACTCAAGTCCGAGTCCGAGTCAATAAAAATGTGACTCAAGTGTGAGTCCAAGTCATTGATCATCATCAATCACGTCTGAGTCCGAGTCAACACTGTGACTCGAGTTTGAGTCATCAAATACATGTAGGGGGACTGGAGTCTGAGTCCAAGGCATTGATCATTGTCACTCAAGTCGAAGTCCGAGTCATAAAAAATGTGCCTCTTGAAAGTCAAAGTCCAAGACATTGATCATCGTGACTCAAGTCCAAGTCCGAGTCGTACAAAGTGTGACTCGAGTCTTAGTCTTAGTCATTGATCGCTGTGACTCAAGTCCGATTCCAAGTCATCAAAAATGTAACTTGAGTCAGATTCCGAGTCATTGATCATTGTGGCTCGAGTCCGAGTAATAAAAAATGTGACTCGAATCAGAGTCCAAGGTTTCACGACTCATACAAGTCTGCAAATTATAATGTTTAAAAGTTCTATGAGATTGATTCCTGAAGAAGGTATCGACTTGACAAAGAATGATCCAAATGTACTCTCTTTACAGTTGAAGGTGTCGTTGCAGTTACAAGCCAACATTTCCCTTGAGATTAGATGCCTGCCCATACCCGAAACAATGATGTTTGCTTGTCCCCAACCTGCCTGATATTTTGACGCCATTTGATTAATTGGTGGTTTCAGGATCATGCTGCGCTTCCAATTAAATTGAGTGGTTGGTTTTGCGCTGACACTTGTAACTGATCAGGTCAATGTTGTAGCAGGTTGAATCAATCTAGCATGTAGGTACTGTACTTACTGAAAACTGAAATCGATGCTACAGTGCAGGTGCGTAAATATAGGAACATGTGCAAGCAGGCCTAGTTCAAGTTCACCTAGTTCTTTAAAAGATGTAATCTGCACTGAGCAGGTTGTTTGAAAATTCTTAAATTCGGCAGCATAATCAGCACCCTCCCCCTCAAATCAGTTTAAAAACCCTCAAACGTGTCCCAAATGGACCCGCCAGGCCTGGAATTTCACTTTTGAAAGGGCAAGGCTTTTTTCATTTTGCAAGTGGCACTTCAAAATCAAAAAGTCTATGGGAAACTTTTGAAGGGGGCACCAAGGCCAAGACCAGGGGCAACAGACAACATGGCCTTGCTGGCCTCTGTAATTTATTTCCTGGCCTGACTGGCGTGGCAATATCAGCACATGCTTCCAAGTGTTTTTCATTGGTAAAGAGGGTTTGTTTTGCACTTCTTCTCCGCATTTTTATTTTATTTTAGTGTCTTCTTCACATGTCTGGGTATTGACTGGGCTTATAGTTCAGCTTTGTTTTTACAATTAGGTTCTAATTAAGCTATCATTGGGTTGCATACATGTACCATTGACAATTAACGTACCGATTTTGAACATAATGGATGCTGTGCCAGAGTTTTTACCTTTCCCCTGCTGACTAAGTCATCTCTGTTGGTTGAGACCCCTCTAGAATGTGTGGCATGGTCCAACTTAGGATATCATCTGACCAATGTGTAGGATGTAGTTAAGACCGTATGGAAATAATAAAATCAGCAAGTGTGACTAATACCTACTACTAGCCAAGATCAGGGGATCAGGTTGGCTCAGTGGTTTCTTTCCCTGCCTTTCACGTCTGTGGACCCCTGGTTGGAATCCCATCTCAGACCGAAGCCTTGCATGTGGATTGGGTTTTCAGTCCCTACCTGATTGCGTGGGTTCCCCAGCCCCCCCTCCTCCCCCCCACCCCCCCCCCTCCGTTTGGGTTTTGCTAAGAAAAACTTAAAAACGCTTGGCAACTGTAATGTAGCTCTCAACGTAAATTTATTGTTTACATTGATTTCATCAGCCACAGTTGTTGCAGTTGATAAACGATGATGTCACAGAGCTACACCCAATGTATGGGGCAGTCAAGTTGGCGTGGTGCATCTTTCCTCTCCTTCCACCTCTAGAAACCTGGTTCGAATCCCGCCGGGAGCACTACGTGAGTTGGGTTTTCAGGGCCTACATGAACAGGAAATGAGAAGAAATGCTCAGTTTTAGATGTGGGAGCATTTCTTCTCATTTCCTGTTCATCCTGTTATTGGCGCTAATTGTGCTGTTGGATGTATCAAATAAAAAGAATCCCATAGAGAAAAGACAAGGAAGTTTTAGTTTTAGATGTGAGAGGAAAACCCTAGAGAGTTATTCCAGGGAAAACCCAGGCAATCATGTAGGCCCTGAAAACCCAACTCACGTAGTGCTCCCGGCGGGATTCGAACCAGGTTTCTAGAGGTGGAAGGAGAGGAAAGATGCACCACGCCAACTTGACTGCCCCATACATTGGGTGTAGCTCTGTGACATCATCGTTTATCAACTGCAACAACTGTGGCTGATGAAATCAATGTAAACAATAAATTTACGTTGAGAGCTACATCACGTTGTAAGGGTTTACAAGGTGAAGTGGCGCAAGCTGCAGCCAACCATGCCAGAAAACACCGGGGCAAACCCCTTCTTAACGATAAATGTACTGGGTTCTTTCACTTGCATTACATAGCACACAGGACCTAAGGCTTTACATGTACTACCGGGTACGTCCCATCCGAAGGACCGAGCATTTACTGTTGCACAGGGACGTAACTGCCATGACTGGTACTCAAATTTCCATGACAACACCAGAGCTCGAGCTCGGTGCATTAGACAACTCAAACAAGTCAGAGTGTCAATAATAATAATAATATGGAGATTTTTAATGCACCATGTCTGTCACATACATGTAGTGACACTCTTGGCGCAGAAAAAACCCTTAGCTAAACTGACATCTGAGAACCATATACAAATACAAATACAAAGGTGAAAACATCTTATTAAAAGAGAGTGGGTTTTGAATTTGTTCTTGAATGTGAGGTAGGAAATCTCCTTTCTCAGTTTGATGGGTGGTGAGTTCCATATCTCTTTAAATTTGGGTTGTTGTAGTACAGGAAATGTTTCTTACATGTAATGCCCCCTCCCTGTCCCTCCCCCCCCCACACACACACACACACGTGTGTAAACACCGGCAATCGTGGACCCTCCTTTGTTCAACTCTTTGTGTTAGCAACCGTGGACCACAATGATTTCCTTTGTGATAGCAACTGTGGACCTATTATCCCTTTTGTTATAGGTCCACGGTTTGAATGTGGATACCTACCCACACACACACACGTGTGTAAACACCAGCAATCGTGGACCCTCCTTTGTTCAACTCGTTGTGTTAGCAACCGTGGACCACTATGATTTCCTTTGTGATAGCAACCGTGGACCTATTATCCCTTTTGTTACAGGTCCACGGTTTGAATGTGGCTACCTACCCACCCCCACACACAACTTTGCCTTCCTAGGATAATGTTCTACATGTACATGCCTGGACACATACATTGTGTGACAATCAAATTGAAAAATGATACATCATCATTGATTAGGATCATCCCAGAATGTCCATATGCTGGAATAATTATGTTGGCAAAGAACTGAGCAAGTTGTCAGACATCATTTGATTGATAACTTCATGATCGCCTACATGTATGTTGTTAATTAATTCTCACATGTATAACCTAACGAGTGTACATTTCAAATACCAAGTAATAAACCACATGGGAAACTGACTGAGTAAAAAAAGTAGATCTTTGTTCATCCCACAATGATTTAAATTGTACCAGCCAGTTTCCCTTGTGGTTTATTACGTGGTATTTGAAATAGTCGCATCCCCTTAAAGGTATCGCACACGTTTGGTAATGACTCTGAAAATTAATGGCAATAAAAACTTACTTGGTTAGAAGTATTTGGCTAGTTTAATGAATTTTGAGAAACTTTTCACTTCGAAGTACTGCAATTTAGGAAAAACATTTTTTACTTTTTATCCCAATAAATTTGAATCTGAGAAGCGTTACTGACAGTAATGTTTCTCAGATTGTGTATTCCAATTGCAGATTATTCTTCCTGCGTGGACATAACCGCTCCCGATTTTCGGCAATATTTCAAACTATTTATTTACTACCACCTTTTGAAATGAAATTTTCACATGTTAGTTTTATGGTTTATCCATCTAAAACTATATAGGATTGAAACAAACATCCGGTTCCAATTATCAAAAGTATACAGCACCTTTAAAAGTGATCCTGCTGCTGCTTCCCAGGTTGTATTATAAATTTGGTTGTGATCCCTAGCTATTTGGCAGTTACAGGTAGAATGGCTTCTGACTGGCATCCCCGAACATAGTGCCAACGTTAGGGATAGAAAGTACAGTTGGTGCAGCGCGGGCATGTTTTTACTGGAGGTTGCAGGTTCAAGCCCCGCTCTATAATCAATTTGTCTTTGTTCAACCCTAAATTATTAACATTTTACCCTGTCAGTTTCCCCTTGTGGTTTATTACTTGATAAGTGTACATTTCAGCAACCTATTGTACTGTACAGAACATAGACCAACGTGATAGGAGAGACCAACGTGATAGGAGGGGCATACACATTACAAAGCATTTTCAAAATGTGACTGGGCAACAGAGGGCGTCATTACTTTGCGCGACAGCCAATCAGATCATGAGATATGGTCTGTTCGCCGAGATTCCCTCGAGTACAACCGGAATGAATGACAAACTTCTGAGGCACAGACATGTACCTACACAAAATTGTAATCACTTTTTAAATTTATCATGGAATATGAATAAGTAATACATAAATATTCTTGAATCAAGTGAATAAGCAATTGTTTGGCCATAGAAGGCGATTCAAAAACGTTGTTCATGGGCTGTTTCAATGCCATTGGTTAAGTGTGGGGATCACGAAAACGCAGATCAACTAAATCGATAAAAGCACTTGCATGGATTTGTCATGAAATGGCGTGTTTTTTGGGAGAGATCAACTTGATTAGGGAAATGGAATCATTTAAGTGAACAAATTGTGCAGACTATTCCCGTTCATCACATTTTAACTTACAATGTCGGGATGATAATTGTGCCTATTTATCATGCCTCTCCTACTCCTTGCCAATAGGTGGCGCCCTAATGAGACTTTTCAACTCAATATGATTTGAATCTCCAAAGATTGCCGAAAGGCCACCTTTGGAGATTTTGTAAACAATTTAGCCAGCTGCTAGTATTATTACCATTATACATGTATCAATTATTATTATTCGGTATTTTGCTTTCTAATGCTATGACTCAGTGACTACTGTTTTCAATGGGGAATGCAGTGACACTGAATAACAGCAGAAAGCCAGTGCCAAGATGTTGATCTTAAGAGGCTGTGGAGTACCTCAGTGCATCATAACACATTACTGGTGTTCCCCTTGGATTTCATTTCATTTAAAGGCACTGTACACGTTTGGTAATTACTCAAAATATATATTAGCATAAAAACTGACTTGGTAACGAGCAACAGAGAGCTGTTGGTAGTATAAAACATTGTGAGAAATGACTCCCTCTGAAGTAACATATTTTTTGAGAAAGAGGTAATTTCTCACTAAAATAATAAAAACTAATTCTTGCAAGAAGTTTTTATTCCTATCTGAAAGCACACAAATTTGTACAACAAGGGTGTTTTTTCTTTCATCATTTTCTTGCAACTTCGATGACCAATTGAGCCCAAATTTTCACAGGCTTGTTATTTTATGCATATGTTGGGATAAACTAAGTGAGAACACTGGTCTTTGACAATTACCAAACGTGTACGATGCCTTTAAGGCTGCGTTTATCCAGTTGAAGATGTAGCCCTCCTCATGAAAATGCCATTTATCTCTATTCCTTGCTGTTCTTGTCCATATTGTTCCAGCATAAGATCAAATGTCATTCTCCCATCTTAAAGAGGGGGTTTACCTAAGTTGGTAATTACACTGTACTCCAAAAATTAATGGCCAAAAAAACTTACTTGGTAAGAAGCACAGCAGCTGTTGATATAATGTATAACAATTTGAGAAACAATTCCCTTCTAAGGAATGTGGTTTTAGAGAGAGGGATTTAAAAACATTTCAATCTGAGAAACGTTTCTGCATACAACATTTCTCAGATTTTGTATTCCAATTATGGATTATTCTTCCTGCTTGCGTGGACATAACCGCTCCAGATATTTGGCGATATCTCAAAAATGCTAGCCCCCACCTTTTGAAATGAAAATTTCACAGGTTAGTTTAGGATTAAAACAATCGAACGGTTCAAAAAACCAAAGGTATAGGCCTACTTTCCCTTTAAAGAGGGGTTCCAAGCTCAAATTCAGTTTTTGATCCACTCAAAGAGTCCTAAAGTAGTTTGAAACAATTCAAGTGCAATTTTTGTCAAAATCTAAAAATGTTCGATGACGTCACATCTCAAATAAATGGTCTGTACATTTTTTTTTTTTTTCAGTTCATCCCCGAATTTTGATGATATTCAATCAAACGTCATTGAATTTAACTTTTTGACCGGCTCAAAAATTCCACTATTATAGAATGTACAGATTCATTTGCTTTTGATGTCTGAGATGAAATCACTTTTAAAATTTCGCTCTGAAAGAGTATAAAATACAACTTGAGGTTAGAGACTAGTGGAATTGAAATACACAATCTGAGAAACGTTTCTCAGATTGAAATGTTTTTAAATCCTTCTCTCTAAAACCACATTCCTTAGAAGGGAATCGTTTCTCAACATGTTATACATCAACAGCTGCAGTGCTTCTTACCAAGTTTTTATGGCCATTCATTTTTGGAGTAATTACCAAAGGCACTGGAAAATGAGTGCATACATGTAAATGAGCTGAATTTTACCTTTTTGGAGCCCCTCTTTAAAGGCATCGTACACGTTTGGAAATTGTCAAAGACCAGTGTTCTCACTTGGTGTATCCCAACATATGCATAAAATAACAAGCCTGTGAAAATTTGGGCTCAATTGGACATCGAAGTTGCAAGAAAATGATGAAAGAAAAAACACCCTTGTTGTACAAATTTGTGTGTTTTTAGATAGAATAATAAAATCTTTTTGCAAGAAGTTTTTATTATTTTAGTGAGAAATTACCTCTTTCTCAAAAACTACGTTACTTCAGAGGGAGTCGTTTCTCACAATGTTTTATACTATCAACAGCTCTCTGTTGCTCGTTACCAAGTCAGTTTTTATGCTAATATATATTTTGAGTAATTACCGAACGTGTACGATGCGTTTAATGGAGATGAGCTGGACGAACACACGGCCAGAAGAAATGACAGCAGATCGGGACAACAAGACTAACAGAATGGGAAAAGGACCAATCCATCCATTAGTTGTAATGTCCATCTCTTTTCATTTCTCTGGGCAGTGTGTCCTGCCAAGCTCCATTTATAGCCTGTTTTATTTTCCTTTATGATGTCGGTAAGGCCCCCCAATAATTGTTTTGTTGTCCTCGTCCGACCATTAGTCATTTGTGTCACGACCGATTTTTAAAATTGTTATTATTATTATTATTATTATTAATTTTTTTCCAAAACTTTCATTAAAATTCTTAACAAAATTGGTCAACAAATGTTGAAACAGGACGAAACTATATTATGAATATAAAGCAGTTTACCAACCCACAGTGTTTATACATTCCTGACTTTTTATTCTGGTGATATTTCAATACTGCAGAAGTGCTATGTACTCATCAGCTGGTAGCTCCGGTAAAGCATTCATCTCAACAACATCAACAACATAAAATCTTGTTAGTCGAACAGTTGTTAGTATTAAAATACTTTTGTAAGACATTTGATAAAAGAGTTCAATACAGTGAAAGTGTTGTACTTTGTGTTTGTACTTACAGAGTCTATATTCCCAAATACAATATCCATATTATAAAAATATAAACAAAAATAAAAAATGGAGGGACTGGCCCTACTTTTTGAGGACCCTCTTGCTCTATAGACAAACAAATAATTTTTTTCCTAACTCCAGTTTTCTTGTTGCTTTCCTGTACATGTAACGCTGTCTCTGATTGAGGTGCATGCATTGCAACATCTCAACAACAATCAGTATAAAATCTTGTTAGTCGAACAGTTGTTAGTATTAATATAATATAATAATAATAGTGGCTTCTTATATAGGGGTGCGTTTTGGCGGCTGTAACCAATAATTGTTTCTGACGTCATAACCAAAACGGTAACCGAGCTCACAACTCGGTTATCGTTCAGTCTGAACAGCAGAACCAACGACCAACAACTGAAACAGTTTTTGGTTACCGCCGCCAAAACGCACCCTAGCGCACATATCCGTCACTCAGTGACGCTCAAGGCGCTTGTAGCGTACATTATTTTTCCTGCAAGGTATTGTGGAGCTACGTTTTTGAAGTATGAGACCAAGTCCTTTACATTTCACCTGTGGCGCATATGCTGCCGATCAAACCAGGAACACCGGGGCGAACCCCTTCTCTTTTCGATAAGTGCACTGGGTTCTTTTATGTGCATTACACAACACACAGGACCTACGGCTTAACGTCCCATCCAAAGGACGAAGCATGTGGTTAAGTGTCTTGCTTAAGGACACAAGTGTCACGACTGGGATTCGAACCCACACTCTGCTGATCAGAAACACCAGAGCTTGAGTTCGGTGTTCTTATCCGCTCGGCCACGACACGCCACAAAGATATTTAATACAAGAGTTCAATACAGTGAAAGTCAAGTGTGTTGTGTTTGTGTTTGTAAAGAGTCTTAGTTCCCAAAATATCCATATTAAAAAAGGGAAATAAAAAGTAAAAAAAATCCACCGACCGACCCTACTTTTTGAGGATCCTTTATGGAAAAACAAACAATTTTGTTTCCCTGTAACTCCAGTTTTCTTGTTGTTTTCCGCACGTAGCACATGAAGCGAAACATAAGTTGTCTCTCCAAATGCTCTTGTGCTGTACATGTTCAATGTTTGTGCTTTTTCTGTTTTGTTGTTGTCCATGTGTCCATGCCCCATATGTCATTGGAAAGGACATACCCATTCCCGGTTTATTTTGGTAACGGCCAAAAATGACTTCTTTTAACTTTAATTTTTTTTCAGAAAATGTATATATATATATTTTGTTTTTCATAATTAAAAAATACATTTGGAACTGCACTTTGCACTGCAAGCTACTTGTACATATGTGTACATGTATCTAATTATTTGTCAATTTTTTGTGTTGTGCACAATGTCTGGGGCTGTTTTGTACATAATATGTAATCTGTGAGCATTATCTGTACAATATGTAGGTGCAGCATTGAGTGGGAGAAATTCAATGAGGAAATAAAATATAGGTTTTGTAATCTGAGGTCTTTATTTACCTTTCCTGCCAATTCTTTTAATGTTAAACTCGGCATCACTTTACATGGACACTAAATTAGGGTTGCGATGTTAAAAACCGGATAATTATTTCAAATACACATTTCCAAATGTCCTTATCGAATAAATGAAGCGGACAGTAAAACAAAAAAATAATAATAGGTTTTGGCCTTCTATTTCTATAAAATTTATCCCCAGATGCTATCCAGGGAGAATGATTAACATCCATTTTGTTGGTGGTTCAGTCTTATCTTAAAGGCATCGTACACGTTTGGTAATGACTCTGATAATTAATGGCAATAAAAACTTACTTGGTAAGAAGTACAGCAGCTTTGGATAGTGTAATGCATTTTGAGAAACTTTTCTTTTCGAAGTACTGTGATTATGGAAATATATGTCACTTTTTATCCCCCAAAACATTTGAATCTCAGTGTAATGCTTCTCAGTGTCTTCCAATTTTAGATTATTCTTCCTGCATGGACATAACTGCTCCAGATTTTCGGAAATATCTCAAAAACGCTACCACCTTTTGAAATGAAAATTTGACAGGTTAGTTTTATGGTATACATACATATATGTACAACTTTATAGGTTTGAAACATACAATAGGCTCCAATTACCAAACGTGTACGATACCTTTAAATCCCCTACATTTTGTAATAATACATTATTTTCAATCCCCTACCACTTGTATACATATTGCTTTATATCTACCACACATGTGTTTGTGGTTTTGTGACTGTGAAGAATGGGCATGTTGTTTTATTTTTAACCCTGATCTTTCCTGGAAAATGTGTTGACATTTATTTACTCTTTGTATTTTTGCATTTGGCTGATTGGACTTGGTATAGCAACGGACGGTTAACTGGTAGTCACATATTCCATTTAAAACCATTTAGGAAAATAAACGTAGGTGCACAACCCCAGACCGAGTGGAGCAGTTGGGCAAGATTTTGTCCCAACCAAAGTGGAATAAGAAACGAGAGGTGTTCAAGATGTTAAAAAAAGAGCTGGATGAAATTACACTTTGGACTTTGGTTTTTGACTGAATGTGCGTGGAGTAGCTTAGTGTGGAGTTGGAGATCTTACATCTTTAAGTCAAAGGCATTCGTCCCACTTCTTTACCCATTTATCATAGCAATCACATGTCCTGAAGACATTTTCTAAAAGATAGATAAGAATGTTTTATCTCACATGTAAGATACAGGAAACCAAATTGTAGGAAATGCAAATAGTCACTCTTTTTGTAAGTACACATAATTTGTTCATCAGTCCTGCTCAATTTGCTGCATATCTAGCTGCGCTAGTACCATAGTAGCAGAGGCTTTCTTGACTGCGAAAAATGACACACAGACACAAAACAGGAAGTTGAAAGTACAATGTACGCCATAATGCAGAGATGAAGTAATTAAACAAGATTGGAATTCTTCTCATTGCTTCTTTAAGTGACAAGCTCTTCCTCTCTCACTCGTCATCCCGATTTCTCCGATCCGTAGGGAGCAGAGCTCAGCGTCCCTCAGTCAGACGGTCGGTCAGTCGGAGCAGATGGGAAGATTGTGCCCTGGCATCCTCCTCCTACTCCATGTCCGCTCTGAGCCGCATCATTGATTAACGGCAGACAGAGTGGGGATCTTTAAGAATAGGGGGCAGTTGTGTAATCGGCATCTTCGCTTCATCGTCTGAGCCAGGGCGAGCCTTAAAGGAAACGGAGACTCAACTTCTTCCAAAGATCAAACCACAGGCTGCTAGGGCAGCCATCTTGAAAGCTGGCCGGGAATTATAAGGTGAGGCTTAACATGGTACAGTTAGTCAGTAAAATGTTAATGATTACTAGACAGCTGTTAGGCTGCCTGCATTGAACACTGTGCTGTTGAATCTGGGGATGCATTCATAAACAGGCTTGAGTCAGAGATAAGTTGTAATTTTTGTACATGGGTATAGGCCTACATGTTGACAATTTATTTAGCAGTTTGTCACCCCTTCACATCCAGGTTTTCTCCCCAGGATTTTTTAAATCTTGGGGGCATTGTGGATCAACATTTCGGAGGTTTGGCCTACAGTAAGAAGCAGGTTGAATTGAAACAAGGTCCTGAATTTTAAAAAAAAACTGTTTTTCACTTGGTGTTTATCTTTGGTTTAAAAAAGCCCTACTGTGCAATCTGGGGCATTTTAAATGGTTTTATCTAATAATGATTGTCGTGAATTCGATCTGAAGTAAAAAATAAAATATATTAGTTGTTGCGTATCGGTCACAATTTACGCATGTCGGCTGATATGCTAGCTTGTGCATGGGGAGAACTCCTCATCAATATACATTACATGTCCCTTTTTATTATTTTGTATTCATAATTAATGCATTAAAATCCTTCAAGGCAAATAGTCTCATCTGCAGTCCAGATTTGATTAGTTTTTCTTGTCCACCGGTCACAATTCCATCAAACACATTGACGACAAGATGATTTGTCTTGGGCCATCTGTTTCAACCATTTAATTCACATACATTTTTCGTCCCAGCCATGTTAAACAGATTTACAGTCATGGATAAAAAAACAAAAAACAAAACCAGGCTGCCTGGATTGTGTGTAAATAAACAGAGCGGAAAATTGATGTTAAGTTTCTGTCTTGTTGACGGGGAGATAACCAACACGTTCAATGTACATTTTAATTGCTTTGAATTTCTATGCTCGTAAGTCTACATTTTGAGAAGTCACATCCGGTACATTGACCTACATCGTACTATCAGTGCAGTTTGATCTGTTGTTATTGCCCGTTATGAAAACATGTGTTTGAGCTACAGTACAAATGAAGCATTGGTCCCGTTTAAACGTTTCCTTTTTTCAATTATTTATTTTATGTTGACAATATTTTATGCAGTATTACATCAATTATTTTTTATATTTTTTTTTCACATTTTAATTTTAATCATTTAAATAAATATTCGCCCAACAATAAAGCTTAGTTAAATTAAATTTTATATAGCCTGTAAGCACAAACAAATTACTGAGCACAGAAAATTCCTACTTACTAGAAACAGGTAACCAGTCAAAAATCCATCAAGTTTACATTGTCATGACTGGTGCCCCGCTCATTTTTTGCTTAGCAAAGAAATTTTCTGCTTATCAGCTACATGAATTTGGGCCCTGGAAAGGGCATGGAAAATAAGAAAAAAGGGAACCTTTTATAGTTCTATTTAAAGGGAGTATTTTGGTCAAAACAATTAGGCATACCCCCTTTACATTTCATCGCTGGTCCCACAATGTTCAAATCGTTTTTTTTATATAATATTATTATCAATATACTCATTACTGTTACACTTTCAGCAAGTTTCAGTACCTAAAATAGTTTTGTAATTACACTAAGTAGTATGAATGATGACGTATCACTGCATTTGCCATTTTGTGTTTCCACGAAGTGACCTTTCACGAATGCCACTTTACCCACATGTACATTGTACATGTAGCACTATAGCACGGTTCCAAACTCGCGTTCAAAACTACTTTTGTGTTTTCACGAGGTGACCTATCTGTCAGACCTGTTGAAGCAGAGTGTTTTCACAAAGTGACTTATCCCAATATGTCTCAAATATGCATTGGTTTGTACACAGCGCTCTGTGGGCAAAACTCATTGTTTCGTTTTCACGAAGTGACTTATGTGTTAAGGAATTAATTGCTTGTTAAAATAGTTGCAAGACTGAAAAAATATTGACAGTTCTGTACATGAATAGAGAAGTCTGCTTTATATTTGTGTTAAAAAGTAAAATAATAAATAAGTGAGCTGATTCTGAAACAGCATTTTGAAAAATAGTGCAAACTTCAATTGCGCTTTTCTCCAAACAGCTTGTGGCTGGACATAAAATCATGAACTCTCACCCAGTTACTACACGCTTGCGCGTTGATGTCACATCACAAACAAAAGCTTCAAAAGGCACCGTCATTAAAATCGCACGCGCGTGTGCAGTAACAATTGCGCGCGCGTGTGCAGTAACAATCGCGCGCGCGTGTGCAGTAACTGGGTGAAAGATCAGAATTTAATGTCTGGCCGCACAGACCCGCTGTGACCACGACGACAGTGCCCCTTTATTACAAAAATGCTTGCGAAATTATATTCTACTATGGACCCGACCCACCCACATTTTAGTTGCTTTGTTTTTTAGTCGCTCCGCTCTGTCCACCGCAAACAAACTCAATTTGTTTTCATAAATCTTTCTCGTTTCCAATTTCCAATTCATCTGCTTAATTCTTCAATCAAGCGGTAAATAACATATTTGTCACAGCTAACTGGATGCTTAGTTATTGTGTAAGGTATTGAAATGTAATGGGTCAAATTTTCATCCAAAACCTTGATCGACTAGATAATGGAACCAAAAGCAAACCAAACGTGCTGTTGTTGTGGTGTTTGTTTGTTTATTTTCGGGTTGTGAGTGTTTGTTTGTTTTGGTGTTTTGTTTTTAGACGAGGGATTGTGTTCTATTTTTTATAAAAAATGTTAAATGTTGAGCTGACTGATCGAGGCTGTGGTCATGTGGTCCGAGAATGTTCTGACGTCGATTTGCCAAGTCATTCAAAGCTGTTTTGCAAAAAAAACTGATACAAACAATAACGTAACTCTCGTAGATTGGTTCTGAAACTACCTCCATGCTGTTATAAATATTTTACCAAACCTGCACTCTTCCAACAACAATATATCTTTAGTCCCTCAAACCATAAAGTAAAAAACCTAATTTATCTCCAAATATTATGAAGCAACAGATGGAATTGTCACAATGCTTATTAACAACAAAAGCCTATTCCAATGAAGTTGTGTCATATCTTACACAGATTAATGTTTTGTTCACCATTTGCACAAATAAGCTTGTGAAAGGAAATTTGATAAGCTTGACACGTACATTGTTGCTGAGGGGTAAATTTTGTTTCTACATGTACTTCTTCCAGTGCTCACAATGCTCTCTTGGGTCCATTGGATTATTTTTAAAATTGATTTTAGTCCTACATTTGTACCGTATGTATTATTAATATTTAAATTTTTGGGGTAAACAAATACAAATTCACTAGAATAGGATTTGAACCTGCGACCTCCAGATAAATGTGCCAGCGCTCTTCTCACTGAGCTATCTAGCCCTATGTTGGCCGTCTCCCTATTTGTTGATGTCTTTGTTCAGGGTGCCAGGCAGAAGCCATTCAACCTGTACATTAACTGCTGTATAGCCAGGGATCACACCCAAGCATACGATACAACCTGGGAAGCGGCAGGAGAGGGATCACCTTTTAAGGGGATGTGACTTTTTGTTATACATGTATCAAGTAGGCCTAATAAACCACAAGGGAAACTGATTTCTTGAATTTTACCTCAAATTTTGGTTGAACAAATTAACTGAAACAGGATTTGACCCTGCGACCTCTTAATTAATAAGCTGGCACTCTACCAACTGAGGCCCCCCCTCAGTTATGCCTCTGCATTGTCTCCTGAGGAATTTTGTGGCAAGGGCCAGTTTGGCAACCTTGTACATTTAGTACATTTAAGCTTGAGACAATCTTGCTTACCACTAGGGTTAGCAGTCAATTGTATAATGAGCATGTTTAATGTATTGATTTATATTTGTGCCTGGTTCCTCACTAATGTATCAAGGTATGTAAAGCAACACTGCATGCCCGAGCAACTCAATATTGAAATTGAGCCAAAAATTACTCCAAATATTATTGATTATAATGCAAACTTACTTGGTAAAGATCACTGGAGAGCTGTTGATATTGTAAAACATTGTAAGAAACGATACCCTTTGAATAAAATATAGTTTTAGAGAAAGAGGTAATTTTTCACCAACAAGTTTGGATCTGAGAAAGGATTCAAGCATGGAGCCAATTCTATGCAATGAGGGTGGTTTTCTCTTTCGTTATTTTCTTGCAACTTCGATGACCAATTCAGCCCAAATTTTCACAGTTTTGTTATTTAAAGGCACTGTACACGTTTGGTAATTACTCAAAATATATATTAACATAAAAACTGACTTAGTAACGAGCAACAGACAGCTGTTGATAGTATAAAACATTGTGAGAAACGACTCCCTCTGAAGTAACGTAGTTTTTGAGAAAGAGGTAATTTCTCCCTAAATTGTTATTTTATGCATATGTTGGGATACACCAAGTGAGAACACTGGTCTTTGACAATTACCAAATGTGTTCAGTGCCTTTTTAATGCATATCATGTTGGGATACACCAAGTGAGGATTCTGGTCTTTGACAATTACCAAAAGGCTGCCTTTAACATACGATTACCCGTGTACATCATGTGCATGTATTACTCCATATACAAAACGACATGAGCACACATGTGGGTTTTTCCATAAAGTAGGGGGCCAAAGCAGGACATGGTGTTATTTCTCAAAATGTAATGTACTTTCTATATTCTTTGCATGTTCATATGGTGGGGATAGCTCATATGTTTAATGTATAACTTCAATTTCTCGAATCCGATTTTTTGTTTTCATATACGATCCAAAACTATCCATCACACTGTAACGGAGACACCGGTGTCTCAGTTACAGTGTGAAGTGTGAAACTTAAGACTTGTTTTGCCATAAATTAGTAGGTTTTCATTGAAAATTTAAATTTCAAAGGATAATATGTAAACATCATTGGTATACTGTAACTCAGCGATTTTCAATGAAAACCTTCAAACGTTGGCCAAGCAGTAAAGGCCGACAGTTTTACGCGTAACCATGACACTGGTGTCTTTGTTACACCGTGACTCAAAAAGTCCTGTCTCTCTTATTATGCATCATAAATGTCTGAATCGAGCAAAATGCATATGTAATACCTGCTACATGTACATGTATGTAGCATGTATTACTAGTACATTATCTTTTGAGATATAACACCATGTCACGCTTTGGCCCCCTTATTTATGGAAAGACACATGTGCACAAGTCCTCAAGATTCATGGATTGCCGTCATGTGACTCGGCTCTTTGTTGATTACACTGTGTGTGTGGGCGTATAATTGAGAAGCAAACCAATAGTATGCGTAGTCTCTTATATGCAATGTATGGATGCTGCACTGATCATATTTCATTTAATATCATTCAGGCATGATACTTTGTTCTCGTTAAAGACAGACAGTATTTCCTTTTGTTTTAAATAAGGGACACCTCTACAAGTACATGTATGAGGGAACGTTAAAGGCATCGTACACGTTTGGTAATTGGAGCCTATTGTTTGTTTCAATCCTATATAGTTGTAGATATATCCTACAGTGACCGGTTTTCGGGGTAATATAGCTTTTTCTTTGAATAAAAAAAAGAAAAAAAGATGCCATATATCAACTGATGCCCTAATTGGCTTCCTTTGTTTATAAGAAGTATGTAAACATACATTAAAACTTGATAGACATTGAAACTTTCACACCACCCACCAATCTTCGGTGACTTCAGAAGCGTCCAATTTGTTTTGAGTTTTACCTGTTTTCAAGGCAAACAAGAAAGTATGGTGTCCCGGTGAAGCCATACGTGGAAGAAACATCTGCAGTGACTAAAATTGTTCTGTGAGACTTTGTGTGTGACTCTATTGCCAGCAGTTGTCTTTATTTTATTCAAAATATTTTTTTATTTAATTTTAAAAATTACCATGGTAATTTGCAAAAACTATTTTGTTTAATTATTTAAAAAAAAAAGGGAAATAAATCTTGGCTTTCAAATCTGATTTTTATTTACTTTTGTGTCTTTTTATGTTTCTTAACATTTATAATAAAGCATACAAAAAACCCCAGTGATAATTGAATCACCAAGCCGATGTTTAAATTTTAATATTAATATTACTAACGACATGAGAGTTACAAACAAAATTCTCCAGAAAATTAGAAAATGATATAAGGCACATGGCTTCTTTAAGCCTCTATATTTTTTCCCCCAGAATGTTCAGTCACATGATTTGATCATCGTGAATTGTGAATTAAAAAAGTGTTTGATGAAACTTTTTCGGTGGGCAATTTTTTTGTTATGGCCCCGACACAGTATGACATATTTTTGTACCTTGTAGAAATGTCTAAAATACCACAACTTTTTGCATTTACAAGTGCAACTAACCAGTGGAGCCTTACATGTTTCTAAGTTTTGGTCGAAGGAGAGGAGACTCTTTGCTTGGCAAGTCAAACCACAAAAATTGTATCTAGGGACTGTTTACATCGGGCGCAGAGAGGTAAAAGATTTGCCCCGATTTCAGGGGCACCCCGAATACAGGACCTCCTACGATATACCATAAAACTAACCTGTGAAAATTTCATTTCAAAAGGGGGTAGTGTTTTTGAGATATTGCTGAAAATCTGGAGCAGTTATGTCCACACGGGAAGAATAATCTGCATTGGAATACACACTCTGAGAAGCGTTTACGTTATAGTTGGAGATATATACCATAAAACTAACCTGTGAAAATTTCATTTCAAAAGGTGGTAGTGTTTTTGAGATATGGCCGAAAATCTGGAGCGGTTATGTCCACGCAGGAAGAATAATCTGCATTGGAATATACACTCTGAGAAGCGTTACCGTAATGCTATTTTGGGGATAAAAAGTGAAATTTTTCCATAACCGCAGTCCTTTGAAGTAAAAAGTCTCTCAAAATGATCAAAGGCTGCTGTACTTCTTACCAAGTAAGTTTTTATTGCCATAAATTTTCAGAGTCATTACCAAATGTGTACGATGCCTTTAAATAAACAAGAACATTTTAAGGGACACAAAGGCAATGACCATGGGCGTGAAGGGCACTTTCCTCTATTCAGCTATTTCATCCATGAAGTACCAATAATAATAATACACAGTTCTTAATAGCACTTTATCATCCGCAGGCATCTCAAAGCTCATTCTTGAGCCCTGTGCCCAATTTCATGGAGCTGCTTAAAGCACAAAAGTAGCTAAGCACAATCAAATTATGCTTACCAGAATAAGGTTACCAGCGAAAATACCATTCCTCATGTACCAATGTGACTGGTATCCTGCTTGTTCATGCTTAGCAGAAAACTGTTTTAAAAAGCACAATTTACTGCTCAAGCAGCTCTCTGAATTTGGGCCCAGGGCTTCAAGCCATTTGTCAGGACTTTCCACGTTCATCAGATCCCATCACTGACCACGGTTACCATTTTATGAATAAATAACTAAGTTTTTTTTTTTTGCCGAACAGAAGACTTTGCAGATTTCAGTGTTGACATTTAATAGACGTGATTGTCACATTGTTTTGGGGGATTTTTAGAAAACTGCTCTTACAATTTACGTAACCACACTGCACATGACTCAGACCTTGGTGCTTGCGGGCATACCGACTACATGTACATACGTATTCTGTGATTTAATGAAAGATGCAGACGTAACCATGGCAACTCAAAGCCAGCCGGCAATCTGCTCAGAGTCGACTTGGGATTGTGTTAATCAGGGCTCAAATGTTGGGGGGAAAAATCCACAAGACCATAGGATTTCTAGCTCAAAATGTTAACTGGACGAGAAGACCAGAATCAAAATGAGAAACAAAAAACCTACAAAAACATTTGAAGAGTTTTAATTTGAATGAAGCACTAAGAGAAGATTTATTTCATTTTGTATTATGGGTAAGAATTCTTCAATACTCAACAGAACCTGAAAGAAATTTATTAAACTGAAAGTCAACATGTGAACAAAACTACAAGACCGTCGGACTTTTCCAGTCATAAGTTTACTGGTCTGATGCTATAATCACTGGCCTCGGGCCTGCAGTCCAGTATAAATTTGTTGCCTCCGTGAAGTACATTATTAGGCTTGTCGTAGTAAAGGACACCAAGGCAATTGCCTCCAGTTGCCTCCGTGAAGTACATTAGGCCTGTCATAGTAGTGGGCACTAAGGTAATTGCCTCCAGTTGCCTCAATGAAGTACTAGGCCTGTCATAGTAAAGGGCACCAAGGCAATTGCCTCCAGTTGCCTCCGTGAAGTACATTAGGCCTGTCATAGTAAAGGGCACCAAGGGAATTGCCCCCAGTTACCTTTGTGAAGTACAATCATGCCCAGTAAAAGGCATCTTTATAGACCTTGTAATGTAACCTGTGACATCATGTGTACAAATGAGCCACAGAGCTTGTACTCCCTGCAGGCATAATTTGTGAACAGCCCAATGGAAGAAAACATTAAATCTTATAATTTTTGGAGTCTGATTTGTATCAACCTTTGAAATGAAGAAAGGGGGCACATCCCATAACTTGTTCAGATGTTACTTTTATAAGTGGCAATTATGACAACAAAATGTAAAAGTTTCTATATGACCAAGCTGTATCTCTTCTGCCAGAAAGGCCCTGGAAAGTACAAGGTCACTCTTTTTGTATGCAAAGATTAGGCCTACATGGTCTATGAGGGAATATAAATTTCTACTGGAACATTTCAAAGGGCACCAAGGCAATGACCATGGAGGCAATTGCCTCGGGGCTGAGTACACATATTGTTCTGTAGTCACAGGATGCTACCAATTAAACCTGGTTTAAAGGCAAAGTAAACCTTTGGTTTTGGGAACCGTTCGAATGTTTTAATCCTACACACATGTATACAAATGTAGATACCTCTGTGAAAATTTCATTTCAAAAGGTGGTTGTATTTTTGAGATTGCCGAAAATCTGGAGTGGTAATGTCCACGCAGGAAGATTAATTCGTAATTTGAATACACAATCTAAAAAAACGTTTCATGCAGAAACGTTTCATGCAGAAACGTTTCTTAGATTTAAATGTTTTTGAATCCCTCTCTATAAAATCACATGCCTTTCAATGGAATTATTTCTCAAAATGTTATATATTATCAACAGCTGCAGTGCTTCTAACCAAGTAAGTTTTTATGGTCATTGATTTTTGGAGTAATTATCAAAGGTACATATACCCTCCCTTTAACATGCAAGTATTTGTAGCGATGCTGCGGAACAAACCATGAATCTAATCTGATTGCTATGAATTCTTACACGGTAGGCCTAATTAATTGTCTTTGTGTCACCAAAAGCTGTCATGTTGAGTCGACCCCTGCCACAGATATACGTAAATTTAATCAACACCGTACTTCACAGCCTGCCTTTGTGATACCATGTAGGTGTTTAATGTAATCGAACTGGGATGCGTTTAAGTGTACTATGGACCCACACTTGGGATATGGACGTACATGTTCAATGTGTGCACTTGCTGCGATCATTTAATTTCATTTGGGGACGGGATGGCAATGGCATCGATGTGTTTAATGATATGGTTATAAATTGACCTGTTACAAGAAGGAATCATCGGGTACATGTACATGTGTAGGGACATAGTTTATCAAATGGATCCTGGAGTAAGGGCATGCTAACCTGATTAGTGGGCACTTTATTTGATTTGGTTAAAATTGTGAGAGAGGAAAAAAGTGAGGTTAAAGGTAGCATCATAGATTGGTAAATACTGCAAAAATTAATAACCATAACAACTTACTATATCTAATGTATTGATATTATTCATTATTTCCATAAATGTTTTATAGAAGATGAGGTAACTTTGTAATTAAGTGGAGTTGAATAAAATGGAGTCTAAGAGCTCCACTCATCAAAAGAAAGAAAACAACTTACTTGGTAAAAAGCACTGCAGCTGTCGATGGTATAAACTATTTTGAGAAAGGATTTCCTTTTTTGAAGATGTGTTAATAATTTGTCACCCAAAAAACTTTTGAATCTGAGAAACGATGCATGCATGCATCGTTTCTCAGATTTCTGTGGGTTGGCAATGGTTGGTTTCTGTGCGTGATTGCTGTGGCTAGAGATGCAGTTGGTTCCTGCTGTCACCTCGCTAAACGTGGATGGATTCGACGTTCTTGTGAAAATATCATGACAGCTTTTTTGCTGTTTTCTCAGCAAGTAGACACTGTATTCAGCTGAAACTTTCACATGTTACCTTTATTGTATCATTCTTTACAATCTTGCCTCTAAATCAGCATTGTGTTAACAAAAACTAATCTGTGACCCTACTTTTAATGGTCAGTTTATTTTATTTGGTTAAAATTGTGAGAGAAAAATGTGAGATCGACGTTGTAAACTCCTCCGAAGTACAGGCATGATATTCTTGTTTCCGAGTACTTTGATTTCCAATTTGTTTGCCCATGAAAAATTAAAAAATTGTGATTAAAATTATAGCCTGAAAAGTCTTCTAAAGCTTACACATAGGCCTAGTGCACAACAGTTTCCCTTGTGGTTTATTACTTCAAATTAATAAATCTAAATATCTTACCTCAGTTGATTAAGTTTATATTCATAAACAATTAAATACTTTAAAAAAGGTGTACATGTAGGTCAGCCCTACTGTACCCGATAAAATGTTACTTTCTTTCCAAGGACCCAATATTATGCCTGGAAGTAGTTTTCTTGCATTGAGATGAGAGCAAATTGTACACTAGTGAAGCAGGTTTCATCATCAGCAATGTGCAGGGATGCGACATTTCAGACTTTTACCTGAATTCAGACTGAATGTCTGCCCAGTGGTGAAAAAAAACATGGCCGTTATTTTCTTTTCAGATGTAAAGAAATCATGCTCTTTGAGATCTACTTCTCTAGTGCTGAGGATACTGTTCCCAGAAGCTCCTTGAAATCTGTAACTCCAGGGGTTATCAAAAGGTTGAAACGCCATCATTTTAATATACCTCTCAATATTAACACTTGGATCCTACAGTTTCAGACCTACATGTGTATTTGGTCAGCAATGACGATCGCCCATAAATATAGAGTGTGACTGTTTCCTTTTAGTGGGCTCGGAAACAATAGGCAAAGTCAACGAAAAACTGTCAACGATGTTTATTGAAATGTAAAATAGCACCTGCGACTAAAAAGAAAACACTCAACTGTCAACTCAGTTGGGTATTATAGGCTTGAAAGTACCAGTAGGGTCATAGATTGGTAAATACTCCAAAAATTAATGACCATAAAAACTTGATAAAAAGCACTGCAGCTGTTGATAATATATTTTAAACTATTTTTGAGAAAGAATTCCTTTCAAAGTAATATTGTTTTGATAATTGTTCACCCCAAAACAATTGAATCTGAGAAACAATTGAATCTGAGAAACGATTCATGCATGAATCTTTTCTCAGATTTCTGAGGGTTGACTGAAAACTCAAATTTCTTTGTTGTCTGTTTGCGAATGCCGTGGCCAGAGATGTGGTTGGTACCCGCTGTCACCTTGCTAAATTTGGATGGATTGGATGTTCTTGATGAAAAGAACCAAAACACGGTCCGCCATTTTGTAGAGTAAAAAAATTGACCATATTTTTGACCGCATGAGGGCGCTTTCATCAGGGAATGTCTTGCATCACAATAACAGTTTCATCCTATTATAATTGCCTGTACGTAGTTTTTTGCATCAATGACGAAATACATGAACATAACAATAACAACAATTTAACAAACCCCGTTTGTTTACTTGTTTTTCATCACAAGATCTTGGTCCACATACGCCCTCGCGCGGTCAAAAATACGGCGAATTGGTTCTACAATATTGCGGACTGTGTTTACCACGAAGTAAAAGAAAAACCACACAATTTCAAGGCGTACTTGTGTGGATCATTATGTTTAAATTTTAAACATCTTTCCAACCATTTAACGAACGCTTTTAAATGCTTTGTATAGCCCAAATCGCCCAATCCAAGGCAATGTGTCCCTTTAAATGCCTCAGCTTGTGCGTGTACATGTTTTGTAACATACATGTACACCATATGGGCAAACTCATATTATTAAGGCTAGCCATAATATGCAGCTATTGAGCTGTACATAACGGTGATGTCTCACTGTTATTCACTGTGTGAAGAGAATAGGAGAGACCTGAAGAGGCTTTTTCTTCTATCCTCCGGGGGGGGGGGGGGGGGACAGAAAATTATAAGACACGGCTGGAGGGCTTGGACGAGGGTTTCGTGGCCAATCAAAATCAACAGTGTCGTGTGTGTGTGACCGTCAAACCCTGGTGAATTGCAAATCCTGTAGAGGTAATTGTTATGCGCAAACATGGACTTGTCCGTTAGGCTACATGTACATAAAATAGTCAGATCAATTTTTTTCAAAATTATATTTTGTCTCTGTTGCATAATTTCATTTCGTATTTTCAAATTTATTTTATCATCCTTTAGCATGCTTCAAGGAAAACTTTCTCATTACATGCAACAAGTATAGATTGATAACAAATATTGCAAATAATAATATATTTCAGTTAAAGGCACTGAACACGTTTGGAAATTGTCAAAGACCAGTGTTCTCAATTGGTGTATCCCAACATATGCATAAAATAACAAGCCTGTGAAAATTTGGGCTCAATTGGTCATCGAAGTTGCAAGAAAATGATGAAAGAAAAAACATGTATTGTCAAAACCTTATTGGTTCTAATGTATTGTACATGTAGTGCTCACAACCAGCTTATTGGTAAAAATGAAAATGCACTCACTCCGAAATATATTAGTATATTTTTTGACATTGATTATTCTTATTTGAAAAGGAAGAAATATCACCACTATAAACAAGTATAGGTTGCACAGTTTTTTGGTTCAGAAGTGGTAGTTGTACTGGATTGAAGGCGGGGTATACTTTTGGTAATTGTCAAAGACCAGTATCCTCACTTGGTGTATCCAAACATGTGTTTACAATAACAAACCTTTGAACATTTGGGCTTAATTGATCATCGAAGTTGCAAGAAATTAATGAAAGAAGAAACATTTGTTGCAAGAGAAAGGCTTCATGCCTGAAGCCTTTATGAGATTCAAATTGTTTGTGTGTGAAGAATTACCTCTTTCTCTTAAAGGCCCTGTACACTATTGGTAAGATCGAAAAACACGATGTTCACAGATTCACACATAACTTACATGATTTAAAGTAAGTAATGGTAGAAAGGGTTCCTTAAAAATATTTCTGTCTAAAATGGTATCGTTTCTGAGAAATGAGTAAAACAATAGTTTTTATCACGCGCGATAATTTGAAAAAACAGAAAACACATAAGGTCTCTTTTCACTATTTTCTCGTGACCTCGATGGCCAATTAAGCTCAAACTTTCACAGGTTTGTTTGTTCATGCATATGTTGAATCACACAAAATGTGGACACTGATTCTGAGCTGTTACCAAAAGTGTACAATACCTTTAAACTAAATTACTTCAAAGGGGGTTGTTTCTAACAATGTTTTATAATATCAACAGCTCTGTAGTGCTCTTTACCAAGTAAGTTTTTATGGTAATTAATTTTGGGAGTAATTACCAAAGGTATACCCTTTCTTTATAAGGGTTACGGTTTAGTTGGGACATAGGTGTAACCCAAAGTCACCAGCGAGTGTCAACCATAAAATAGATAAGTCTGCCAAAGGACAGAGGTCTGGTTCCCAATGTCTTTATTACCGGTGAACTGTTACGGAAAACATAATTCTAAATTATTCATGGTCCAATAATCAAAAGGTCGAATTAATCCAAGCAAGGGGAATGAGTGAACGTAATAATGCAATCGCTATTTGTAAGTCAAAACAAGGTAAACAGGCTGGAGCCTCGAATCACTAAATCAAGGGATTGCTCCAGCATAATTGGCTGAGGGTTGTGTTTACTCGATCTAGCCTAATGGCAGTTTTTAGTAGACAATTTGCGCAGGGATAGTATTAAAGGTATCGTACACGTTTGGTAATGACTTTTGGTAAATGACGTTTGGTAAAAACTGACTTGGTAATGAGCAACAGAGAGCTTTTGATAGTATAAAACATTGTTAGAAACGACTCCCTCTGAAGTAATGTAGTTTTTGAGAAAGAGGTAATTTCTCACTAAAATAATAAAAACTTCTTGCAAGAAGTTTTTATTCCTATCTGAAAGCACACAATTGTACAACAAGGGTGTTTTTTCTTGCATCATTTTCTTGCAACTTCGATGACCAATTGAGCCCAAATTTTCACAGGCTTGTTATTTTATGCATATATGTTGGGATACACCAAGTGAGAACACTGGTCTTTGACAATTTCCAAACGTGTTCAGTGCCCATAATTTTGCTGTCAAGCACCGAATCCAAGTCCGGACGATCGAGTCCAAGTCCATGTCCAAGTCATTGACCATCAGGAATTGTGTCCAAGTCTCAAGTCTTAAAAATTGTGACTTGAGTCAGAGTGATGAGTGGCTGTCGGGTTGGCGTAGCGGTATCTTTCCTCTCCTTCCACCTCTAGGACCCCCGGTTCGAATCCCGCCGGGGGCACTACATGTACGTGGATTGAGTTTTCAGTCCCTACCTGACTGTGTGGGTTTTCCCTGGAATAATTCTCTGGGGGTTTTCCTCCCACATCTAATACTGAAAACACAATTCTTTGTCTTCTCTTTTATTGGGATTCTTGGCTAGTACAGTGGTTAAGTTTGCTTTTCTGAGAGTCCTTGGCTTCACAACCAGAATAAATTAAACTAAATTAAATGAAACGAAAAGAAATAAAATGAGTCACCACTTTGCCGTTTTTTTTTTAATTTTTTTAAATTGTTCATGGTTGTTTACATGGTTGGGGAATCCATTTAGAGGAATGTGACCTGTGTATCACATCGCCGGAAGATGTCACCCTCTCTGGCTTCATCGTCATTTAGCGGTTGCAACCGAGATCCGGTTCACAACGTCACGCCAGAAGTCTTCACCCCTCATCATGTTTTGAAGGTCCTCAATTTCAAATTCTGTGTCTCTGCCGATCACGTTGATGTAGTCTCTGGATTGGGTATTAACTTAAATACTGAGTATACAGTGCTAAATACACATCGGTGTAAGGGTAAAAACAATTTTTATTCTTTATCCCCGATGCAAAATTAACATCTATTAAATAGTTGCGTTACCCGCTGCTAACACATAGGATTCAAACTGCCTCTAGCCACCGGGTTAGCTCGGTGGTCTAGTGGTTAGACATCTGCTCTAGCAATGCAAAGGTCGTGGGTTCGAATCCCACTCGAGTGATTTGCCTGTGGATTTTGTTCACAGAACTCGGGAAAGTACTGAGTATACAGTGCTTAATACACATCCGTGTTTAAGGGTTAAAACAAATTATTTAACTTAAATGCAGTCATGCATACAATCTGACGGCTAGAATGTCTGGCATCGAGATCGGACAACAACATTTGAGAAGACATCCAAGGCTGAAAAAGTCAACAATGTGGGTGTATAATGCCATAGTTTCATCTTGTCAGGATTAAGTTACTCGTACATGTGGGCAACTTTCTGTGACATTCTTTTATTTGTACAGATTATTATTATAGGGTTTTTTCTGGTCATTTTCTGCAAAAAAGCAGCCTTTCATGCATTCGTAATTAAAGAGATTTTGCCTCTCAGTTGTACATTTTTGTATGGGGATGTTTTGGTTCATTCCTGACTTTCAGTGATATTCAATCAAAATGGAATTTGACAACTTTACTGACGAAATATTCCTCCTCAGAATGTAATGACCCAAAAGTTATTGAAATCCAATGACGTCATGTTTCAAAATTCGCTCTGAAAAGGCCAGATGAACCGAAAAATCCAATGTACAAAAATTTACAGACCCATTTTTCTCACAATGATGTCATTGGATGTTTTGGATGTTGACAAATTTCGCACAAGGGTATCAAACACAATGGCAATTTACACCATTTTAATGTGAGGTTGGAGACTTGTAACTTTTTCCCCACTCCACATGAGGACTCAATCTATTGGAAAATGAGTACAGCACAAAATTGAATTTGACATTTCCCTTCCTCTTTAATTTAATTTTATATTTATTTATTATTATTATTTTTTTTTTTGGGAGGTTGAAAAACACTTGAAACTCAAGTTTTGACACATCATGCTTCAACCATGCAGCAGAAGTGCATACACACCATGAAACAAATCCTGCTTAATTTCCTTTTTTGGGATCCATGTGAAAAAGTGTTTTGAATTCGAGGCCTCACGTCACGTCCATATTGCAAGATAAGCGGCCCTGATACTTAATGAAGGCAGTGGAGGCAGTTGCCTCTATGCCCTTGGTCATTGCCTTAGTGCCCTTTTAATACCCAACAGAAATTTAAATTTTCCTCATGTGCGCTTTACCACAGAAAACTTCCTTTCTATTGCTCTTCTATGAATAAAGCGTCAAGAACCTACATGTACATTCCCCTAGTCTTTGACTTGGTGCCGCTTTAAAGACGCTGAACACGTTTGGTAATTGTCAAAGACCAGTGTTCTCACTTGGTGTATCCCAACAAATGCATAAAATAACAAGCCTGTGGAAATTTGGGCTCAATTGGTCATCAAAGTTGCAAGAAAATGATGAAAGAAAAACACCCTTGTTGTACAAATTTGTGTGACTTCAGATAGGAATAAAAACTTCTTGCAAGCAGTTTTTATTACTTTAGTGAGAAATTACCCCTTTCTCAAAAACTACGTTACTTCAGAGGGATTCGTTTCCTACAATGTTTTATACTATCAACAGCTCTCCGTTGCTCGTTACCAAGTCAGTTTTTATGTTAATTTATATTTTGAGTAATTACCAAATGTGTACAGTGCCTTTAAATGCCCCAATTGAAACTATAATGTTCATCATAGGTGCCTTTTGTCACAGAAACCTCTTCCTCATCAGATCTTTATACATGTAAGAAACAAAGCCTCAATTGCCTCCATGCTTCTGGGTTTTGCCTTGGTGCCCCTTAAAATACCCAATTGGAAATTAAAATTTCCCCCATATACACATACATGAAGGTGTGCCCTACACTCCCTACTGAAAACAGCTGACAGCTGCATATTATACAAGAGCAGGGCCCAATTTTCTGTCTCTGCTTACCGCAGAATTCTGCGCTTACAGCCCATGCTTTAAGCACAGAATTCCACTGTAAGCAGAGACGAAGTTGGCTCCAGCTGAACTCCCAATTTCCTTCCCTTTGGGAAATGCACAGACCCTGGGTTTCAGAAAAGTGATATAGCGCCCTCTTTCATATTTCTGCAGAGAATTTGTTTTGCTGATTGTTCTATGGTCTGCTGCCCTCTATTTTCACTTCATTGCATGCAAGATGAATGCCTTATAGTTGTACGATAGTCTGTCAACTGGGATAGCTATTGTACAAGCTCGGGGGTCTATAGTGGTCTAGTGGTATGACATTTGCTCTAGAATCGCAAAGGTCGTGGGTTCAAATCCCACCTGAGTATTAATACCTATGGATTTCCCCCACAAATGTTGGGGGGATGTGCAGTGCTTTATACTTGTATCAGTGAACATGGTTATAGGTAAAACACAAATAATTTTGACTGTCTTGTCGATTCAGTGTCCATCCGTGGGTCTGTTTACTGAGAAGACTGCATGGGTCCAATTTGTCAACCCTGGTCCATCTATGATGCAATAAACAATTTCTCTTGTAAAGCATAGCAAAATGCTACACAAATTGTACCAGTTGCTACTAAGAAAGCATCGTTTGCTATTTATTATTTATTTATTGGGCCCTGTGTACAAACAGTAAAAACTAAAATAGTAAAATTATATAGTAAAATAGTAAACGCCAGAGCAATAAGAAAAGCCATGACTCAAAAGCAGAAAACTGAGTGTCAAACAAAAACAACAATCTTACAAGGTTACATGAAAAGCAGGGTGCATGAAAATTAAAACATGACTCAAACAATTAAAACTATATACATGCACAGAGGATTGCACCATCGCATTGCAGTTAGGTAAACTAAAAGAGAGGCAGATGCTACATGTATTTATGCTAAGATAATTTTAAAACAAGATAGAATAAACAGAAGCCAGTTATACTGTAAAAACGGTAAGTGTTAGCATTCAGTTTGTGCAAAGCATGTCCAGGAGAAATCTTTCTCTGCTGTGCTTTCTCTAAATGTAAAGGCACTGAACACGTTTGGAAATTGTCAAAGACCAGTGTTCTCAATTGGTGTATCCCAACATATGCATAAAATAACAAGCCTGTGAAAATTTGGGCTCAATTAGTCATCGAAGTTGCAAGAAAATGATGGAAAAGAAAAAACACCCCTGTTGTACAAATTTGTGTGCTTTCAGGTAGGAATAAAAACTTCTTGCAAGAAGTTTTTAAGTTATTTTAGTGAGAAATTACCTCTTTCTCAAAAACTACGTTACTTCAGAGGGAGTTGTTTCTAACAATGTTTTATACTATCAACAGCTCTCTGTTGCTCGTTACCAAGTCACTTTTTATGCTGATATATATTTTGAGTAATTACCAAACGTGTGCAGTGCCTTTAAGGGTAAAAAATAAATTATAATATCATACTCATATAAAAATAGTTGCTTTATTACCCTAAATAAGACCTCCCAGTGGTAATCATTGCACAGTATGTTTTAGCCATCCTAGTTGCTTGAAATTCAAAGTACTAACTTGTTGACTGAACCCCTGGGTCCTCAATGTGGTAGGTCTTTTTGAGTGGTGCGCCATGAGTGAAGTATACTTTTGGCTGGCGACCAATAGGACTGATTAAGTGTTGACACAGTGGGGTCACTGGTTATACACATGCGGGCCACCAGGGGGGCAGCGCTTAACCTGTTTGGTGGATTGCGTGACAAGTTGAGGCATCAAGCCCCAGATCTTGTGTTGGTCTCCTGGGAGTTGCCTTGCTGTATAAAACCTCATAAATCTTCTGTAGACATGTTATATGTACTTGTACAATCAGTTCAGGGGCCGATTTCACAAAGATCTAAGATTGATCATAACTGCAAATCCATCGCAGTTGCTTAGTAAAGTGTGATGTCACAATACAAATCACTATGGTGAACCTGAAAATTTGTCTTGCGATGAATTTTATTGCTTTGTGAAATCGGCTCCAGGGTTCTCCACAGGATTTTTGAAAACAAGGGTAACATTTTGGAAGTTTGGCCAAAGCCCACTGTAAATTGAAATGAAGTCTTCAGAATGTTTTTACTTGGTGTTTATCTTGGTTTTTAAAGCCCTACCTGCCTACAGTGCAATCTGGAGAGCATTCTATAAGGTTTTATCGCAAAAATTTGTATTTGTATTGTTTTGCGTTTTGGCTGAAATTTGCGCGTATAGGCACGCAATTCACGCAAATCAACCCTATTCGTTAGCTTGTGCGTGGAGAGAACCTTGACATTTATAGTTTACTGGTAGATTGGGTTTTTTGTAAATTCGTGAAAAGCATATTGTACATCTGGACTGTTTGGGGAGCGAATCTGTCTTCTGTTGTAATGTTATTATTGTTTTATTCCAAATTCGTAAATACCCGGGACAGTTTATCGAGAGTGGTCGAGAGGAGATCACATGGCCATAGTTTAAACGTGTGAAACACGGCGAGGAGTGTTTAAACATACCTGTGGCGCGCAAGCTTTACATGGGTGCATGCTGCTTGTAATTTACGCGTAATGCAATCAGTAGGCCTACATACCAGTAGGCCCTACTTAATGTAAAATCTTTTAGAACGTTCGCATACGCACAACTTTTGGAAGTTTGTCCTAACTTCCCTAAAGCAAGCTGAAATAGAACAAGGTCCTCAAAATGTTTTTTACTTGTTGTTGATTTTTGGGGTTTTAAAAGAACTACTGTGCAATTTGGGGCATTCTAGTCAAAAGAAAAACGGTTTTTGTTTGTTTTGGTATTGGCCTCAATTCGTACGTATCGGCTTGCAGTTTGTTCGTAGCGACCTGCAATTCACGCGTATTAGCTGGATACGCTAGCTTGTGCATGGGGAGAACTCTGGCTGTACCTGCCCTTTAAAACATCATGATAGAGCTGAGGGAGATTTGCAAGCTTAAAGCCTGGTTGATACTTCCTGAGAATGCGAATGCGAATGCGATGCGATTTTTGACGTCACAGCTCTGTTTTCGCTGCGAATGTTTCACAAGAGTTGCTCATAGCTCAACTCTTCCGACTTGTTCGTTGCGAATTTTTGACGTCAAAATTCGCAGGAAGTATGAACCGGTCTTTACTGTCCAGCATTATGATCATCATAAATTTGTATATGGGTGTACGGATGTACGTGTACGTAAAGTAGTTTTCAGGTATCTGTACATAATCGTTAATTTTACTTCATTCTTTAAGGAGGGTCTCCCAGGTCGATTTCAGTTTTGTGATGCACTCATTTTCCAATAGATAGAGTCCTCATTGAAGTGGGGGAAAATTACAAGTCTCTATAACCAATTTGTATTAAAAACAAAACAAATGTGTAGCGTTCTCAGGCATGCACCTACCATGCTACGCTTCATTTCACTCGTACAAATGGGGACACCAGGTTCTGGAAAACAAGCCTTGTAATTTCCCTTTTCCAGGAGTTATTGTGTAACCGCCGGTCAGACCTTTGTCCAAGTGTGGCATGCAAGAATGGTAAGGCTGCCACCATTGTTTGTCATTGTATTCGGCTCAATGAGAGGTAAGTCCGAGTGTTCCGAGATTCCAGCATACCATCGCAAATTTTTTGGCTGTGGCTCACAGCCGAGGTTCTGCAAATCACAGAGTGCCTATACTCAATTTTCTCACACTACAACATCAGATTCAAGTGCTGTTTACGAGGGCCCTTGGTTGTCTTTCCTTTGTCAAGTCGGGGTTTCGCTGTGGTAACGATATTTTCAAAGGAAAACAATTACTCAAAGAGTAATTAACACCCTGTGAGGGCATCGCAGGTAAATTCTTTTAGAATACTGACTTGAAGTGATTAATAAAAAGAAGAAAGAATCGCAGCAAAAGCCTTCAGAAACAAATTATCATATTTGAAGCCTTGGAGACTCCTTGTCTTTCAGCAATGGACTTCATTGCAGAATGCTGAATTTCATCACTCTCGGCATCAACGACCAATTTGTAAAAAAAAAGGAAAAAAAGCGGTGACAAAATTATTTGATTTCATTGAATGATACTGGAATCCCTGGGGGGCCGTGAGGAGGTATGTAGCTGTCAAGGATGTTGTAACAGAATCATGGTTGAGAATCTGTCATGGTGGGAGAGTTTGATTTAGAATTTGTCAAGGCACTGTGCGCGAGTTGATCGAGAGAATAGACTCAACGGTTAACTTCTTTTTGTGCCCCCCCCCACTTTGTCACCAGTCAGTATTGATAAGTGTTGGGAAATTTACTTCAAAGGGAGCCTTAAAGAGTGGCTTCAATGTCAAATTCAGTTTTGTTGTGCACTCATTCTACAATAGATGGAGACCTCATGAAAGTCAGGAACAAATTACAAGTCTCTAACCTCACGTTAAAATGTTGTCAAATAATATTTTTATCTGATGCTCTTTCAAAGCGAAATTTGAAAACGTGACGTTCATCGAACATTAAAAATAAATGGGTTTGCCCAAAATTTAGCTTCGTGCTGCCAGTTGTTTTTTAATAAAACTGAATCAATCAATCAATGAATGATCTTGCTAGATAGGTCTGTATGCACTATATAAGAACCTAGTACTATTATTAAAGACAGGTCGCCAGTGAAATTGTGTTGGCAGGACCAGGAGCACCCGTTTTCCCAGGGTACCGGGTGTTTGTCTGATGACAAGTAGAGGTGTTAGGGTGCATCTTGGTGTGAAATTGGAACCAGTTGATGGACAGAAAAAGCAGCTATATCATTCATATTTGTCATTCGGGGTTTGTAAAGATGTTGGAATACATACGCGTCGTTCGACTCATTACGATAAAAGTTTCATCGCTATTCATTATCTATGTATCAATCATGTGAATAAGTTAGGCTGTTTTTTTCCCCCACTTTGATAAATTACAAAAACATCAATAAATTATGTGTTAAACAAGTGCAATGCTTTTACGAGTTTGGTAATTAGATGCCAATTTAAGGACTTTATTCCACCAGGCCTGTTACAGTGCAAACAATGCTTTTAAAACAAATCCCAGTGAACAATTTCCCTTGCATAGCGTAGCAAAATGCAACACAAAATGTATTTGCTCTACAAACTCACAAACACCCTCATCTCCATCCCCATACCGGACTACATCCATTTGAGAACTAGAACAACACGAAATAGTCAACAGCATCGCTTCATGGGACTGAAATCATCAAACTATAGACGATGTGACCTCTGACGTCACTCGAAAACCATAACATGATGCGCGCGCATGTCGCCGGGCAAAACCTTTGTGTACTGACAGCCAGCTAGAAAGTACACGCAATGTTACCATGAGAACGCGTCTTCTTGCCCGGCGGAAACATGACTTGGAGAGTGTTTTGTCAACAGAGGGCGGTTTGAATGTAAACAGAGGTCACATCGTCTATACAATACAAACACAGCTTCTGGCCAAGGATATTGAGAGACTGGGATGCACTTCCTCAGAAAGCCATTAGCCTTTTTGAGATACTTACATGTACATGTACATGTATGGTGGACAGTATAGGAGTGCTGCTTTGTTTGGGTGATAAACGAACAAATTTACCCAAACCAAACAGTGCTCTAGTATTGTGTCCACCATATCTCAAAATGGCTAATTGAGCTGCCCCTGTTCAAGAGGGCAATCCACGCCAATTAATACAAGAATGCTTTTTTGTTTACTTGCACCAAATCAATCGGCACTTGTATAAATACTTGTAATACCGTAATAGCACAACCACCACACACCAGTCCCACACACCAGTCCCTCATCCAGATGCTAAACAGGCTTTGATGAGAACTCTCATAGAAGTAGAACTTAGAAGTATCAGTTGCTACTTAAAAATCATAAATTGCTACTCAATATTAGCATTCAATTTGCACAATATGTAAAACTGCTGGACGAAATTGTTCCCTGACACCCCTTGCCAACGACCTCCGGTTTAACGTGCCAGTGCTCTGAACTATCTATCCCTATGTTGGCAGTCTCCTATTTTGTCAATATCTTTGTTTAAACACTATTAACTGTCGTGTAGCCAGGGATCACACACCGAAGTTTACAATACAACCTGGGATGGGAAGCGGCAGCCAGGGGATCACCTTAACCCTGTGCTAAATGCAACAATATACACCAAATGGTAAAAGTTGTTGTAATCTGTTGCATTTGGCAGCCAACTCAGATGTCAATCTTTGACTGAATTTGTTGCATTTAGCAGTCAAGTGACTTCAGTGTTGCATTTTGTTGTAGTCACCGCTACACTTATGTGCATACTGTTGCATGTAGCAATAGCAGGGCAAACCCCCTTGCTCAGTCCTAACACAAGCAACATGCCTGCACAATGCAACAAAATCCCTGGCATGGTTCTCATTTCAACTGTGTTGCATTCTGTTGTATTTGGCAGGGTATGTGGAGGGACCCTGATGGGGGTTAGTTAAGGGGGTGCAACTTGTTTTTATTTCAAATATCAAGTTAAATACATTATTTGATGAGAAAATAAACACAGTTTTGAGTTTTGACAGAAAGTGACTGGTTTGAGTTTGGGGCTTTTTGCAAAAGTCGGTTGTTGTGATCAAAACAATTTTCTTTTAGATTTAATAATTGTTATCCATTAAAGCCTAAACCATCAGAACAACCCGGCAGAAGCCTTCACTTTCAGGGAAAACAAACACCCCTGTTACAGTAATAGATACCTCTTCAAAAGCCAAATTATCCCCTGTGACAAAATCTTACATTTCACCCTCTGCCCATTTTCTCCAAAATAGTTGTAAAAAAAAGTGATCTTGAAAACTAAAACAATCGCATTCTATAAGTTTAGAGGTGGTCTCCCCCCACCCCATGTTTACATGTCAAGAACCCTTCAGCATCTTGTTTGAGCTTAACCTCAGATGGATAACCCACTTGTATGTTTTCTCTAGAAGGGTCAGTAAGGTTGGGTTTTTCTGTTCGGAGTAAAAGTGCAGTTGAGGTAGAGTTTCGGATTTCCGGGAGATTGTCAACTTCTGGTTCAGTGCCTGGTGCTAATTGATCAACATAAGTCCACACAGTTGATTTCTCGAGGCAGATGTACTTGTGTTGGGTGTTTGTCACTGGTAAGTGTCCCTGCTGCCCTTGGAATCAGATGTAGAGGTCTGCGAAGTTTCATGGTGGATTTAATCTTCAATCATCATCGGAATGGTTCAGGAAAAGAAAGAAGTTGATGAATCTATTAGAGGGAATGCAAAGGTAGGGTACAAACTAACGCGAATGGACTGTGCAAGTCTCGCGCATATTCAAACCTCCAGGACCATTTTGGTCCCAACCATATGGAGTTTTACTTGGGCGGGATTTTGTTTCGTCAATTATTTTAGTTTAAATCCACCCCCACCCCATAACTTAAAATCAAAAATCAGCTTTTAATTCAATAGAAGAACTGTCTGTGCAGTTCAATGGTTAACAATCAACCTTGTTTTGATAGCCGCCCTTCATTCCCGATGGGGAGATGGCTTGGATTTTCTCTTATACAAAGTAATATATCCAATTGTCAATTTTTCAGTTTTTATGAAAATGTCGATCAGTACCTGGAAATGGTTTCCCAGGAAGAAAGGCTGCTTTTTCCAAGAAGCAGACTACAATTTAAAACAAACCAACCCACATTTGTGCGCTCTAGACTGTTACGTTCCCCTGTCTTGATCCCACCTTCAGAATAAAGCCTTGAAGTGGTAACATCAGGGCCCAATTTCATAGAGCTGCTTAAGCAGAAAATATTGCTTATCAATTTCCTGCTAGGCAAAAACAAACAGGATACCAGTCACAGATGGTGCATGTGAAATGGTACTTTGGCTGGTTACCTTATTCTGCTACGCATAATTTTGTTGTGCTTAAGTTACTTTTTGTGCTTTTAAAGCAGCTTTCCATGAAATTTTGCCCAGATGTGCGTGCTACGTGCACTCTACATGTAGGTGATGCATTGAATTGTGAAGCAACCTCACTCTGTTCTTTATGCAGTGCCCACAGTGAAAGATCTTGTGTTTTGCACGAAGGCGAGATCTGATAAACAATGGCGAGACATGATGAGGATGGTGACTGGTCGGTTTATTAGATTTGATGGACTGATAAAGATTTGTACCACATGACTAGCCTTTTCTTTTCTTAAAATAGCAATAGAAACCTACCCAACCTACATATAGATGAAGACTTCTTCAAGCCCTAGTCTGGATTTAAAGATGTGGCTTCATGCCTTAGTTTAATACACACACCCCGAATAAAGCATTTATCATTTTTTATTTCCGGATAGGTTTTTTGAAGGTTTTGAATGATGAGACCCATTTATGTAGCACCTTGTAAGTGTTCACAAGGTGCTGCGGCGCATTCAGCAGCCACTACCAGAAACACCGGGGGAAAACCCCTTCTCTTAGCGATAAGTGTAACTGGGTTCTTTTCCGTGCGTTACACAACACATGGGACCTACAGCTTTACGTCCCATCTGAAGGATGAAGCAATAGGTTAATATGGTTAAGTGTCTTGCTTAAGGACACAAGTGTCAAGACCGGGACTCGAACCCACACTCTGCTGATCAGAAACATCAGAGCTTGAGTCCAGTGTGCTTGACTGCTCGGCCATCACACGACAGGCTCTCCAGTTGGGGGGAAAATCTCCCTTTTTGGGGAGGGTGCTTGGGGGTCATGAAAAACAGTACAATCTCTGTACATTTGTGAAAATGTTGAAAAAGTTCAATAAACTCTTGATGCATGTCTATAAATCAGGGTTCTCCCCAGTTTTTTTTCAAAACTGGGGGGCACTCTGGACCCAAGTTTGGCCGAAGCACGCTGAATTAAAATAAGGTCTTCGGAATGTTTATCTTGGTTTTAAAAGGCCTCTGTGCAATGTGGAGCATTCTATGTGGTTTTCTCTTGATGTTTTTTTGTGTGAAATTAATTATAAAAATATATATACTAACTGTATATATGTAAACTTTGTAGGGGAGATGGCCTTAGCTTTCGATCCAAACCGAACCTTCGTCAGAGGCATTAACAAACACAGACACAAACATCCATTTATCACAAAAACAGGAGCAAAGGATAAAGGGAATGTATCCAGAAAAAAGCGGGAAAACTATAGCCAATCAAAGCTATTAATTTACAAACAATATGGTGGCCAAAGACCAATCAGAGCAAAGTAGTGAGGACAAAGGATGGTCAGTGTGAATGGGTGGATTACTGGACCATAAAGATAACTGTACATGTGTATAATTTTTTTTTTTTTGCGTTTCGGCTGAAATTTGCGTGGCACAGATTGGCCCGATACGCTAGCTTGTGCACGGGGAGAACCCCGTTAATGAAGTTTATAAGTATTTGTGAGGAAATGTAGGTAATGCATAATAACAAGCCAGTCCATGATTGACTTACATTTACATGTATTTGTAAGCCTATGTTTGGTTGCTTACCTCTGTATGGAAAGTAATGATACTCAGTTAACTAACATTGATTTATTTAATGACATTGCAGCGTGCATGTGCTTCAGTGCATCTCCGTCCTGGTGTAGCACAGTTACAGTTGAGGATACACATAATTGCTTCTCTGCATACAGGAGTACAAAGAAGTACCCGTGGTGACGGAGACATTTTGTGTCTGTGAAGTAGACCTTCAAATTAACAGGGTTTTCCAGGGACGTGTAGAGTTAGTCTGAAGAAGATTTTCAAATTAACATCTTTTTAGAAGAGTTTACACATAATTGCTTCTCCTCACCCAGGAGTACAAAAGTGTACTCGGGGAGGGAGAATATGATTTGTGTATTCAAAGGAGTCCTTCAGGAGTGCAGGGGACCTCAGAGGGGGGTCTGTAAAAGGATTTTGAATTCGTGTTATGATCGGAGTTGACTAATATAGTAGCACTGGCTGTTTGGGATTTAGTCTTCCTCTCTCTGTTTATTCAGAGGGCTCAATTGTCGTTCACTCAAATGCATCCATACTCACTGTACGGCAGGTGGTACACTTAACGCACTCATCTTTGGAATAGATCTGCACGAAGAGGCTTAAAGGCAGGGTATACTTAAAACATTCTTCTCTGTGAAATATTTCCCTTTCAAATAAGGTCATATTCAAGAAAATTGTATATGAAAACAGCCGATTTTGGTTGCTGCAACCAAAATTAAAAACAGTGTGTTTACATGCTGAAAATTGTGACGCACACAACGGATTGAGCCCAAATTGTTGCAGGTTTGTTATTTCATGGTTGATCACACAAAACATGGACACTGTCTGCGTCTATTTTGTCAGCTCTACCAATCCTGTATAGTACCTTTAAAGAAAGAACATGTTTACCCGAAGGATTTCCCTCAAGAAGCAAAGATGACCAAACTGTTTTTTCAAACTTGGCATAAGTTTGATTGATCGCACCGTCACCGATTTTACACATTAAGGACTAGACTCCGCAGATATTCATTTTGTGCTTTGAGGAAATCGCCTACTATTTTATTTTTTTTGCATTAAATAGAGCTGACTTCCTCAATCACTAACTGTCAATACTTTTCACTCTTAGAGCTGTTTTATTGAGTTATTATTTCCTGGACTTATTTTGTCACTTCTCTATAAAGAAAAATTGAATCTCCAAAACTTGCCCCAAGGCGAGTTTTGGAGAATCAAATGTTATTGATTTCTAATCAACGGGGGCTTTTCAGACGAAATAATTTTGCCAGATGCCTACTCCCATTGCCATCTTTATAACAAGTAGGCTTTCAAATAGAAATTACAATTTTTTGTTTTGGGGGTTAATACCAAGAAGTATGGCCCTACCTTTAAAGCAGCACTCATACAACGATCTGACATAATAGATCAAAACACAAAGCTGTTTAAAGGGGCTGTATACGTTTGGTAATGACTCTGAAAATTAATGGCAAAAAAAGTTACTTGGCAAGAAGTACAGCAGCTTTGGATAGTATAATAATAATAATAATAATAATAATAAGACTTATAGTATAATGTATTTAATAGTATAATAGTATAATGCATTTTGAGAAACTTTTTACTTTGAAGTACTGCAGTTATGGAAAAAGATATCACTTTTTATCCCCAAAATTTTTAATCTGAGAAGCGTTACTGACAGACTTTTTCCAAGTCAGTTTTTATGCTAATATATATTTTGAGTAATTACCAAACGTGTACAGTGCCTATAAGTGCAGAGCAGTGGTCAGAGCTGGATCGTCAGTTGTCAAAGATATGTTCTCCGTGGGGCCTGGGACATATCTAGATGTATTTGTGTTGTTTTTCTGTGGGCTTACCATCAAAACAAATTCGCAAAATATCAAATAACACGGACCACTGCATGGAAACTCAAACAAACAAACAAACAAAACACATTCTAAAAACATCTTTGATTTCTCAGTATCCAAGGTCGGCAAATCCCTCAATCTTTTAAACCACCAAAGATTTAGTTCAACAACTGCAACTCCAATTTGATCCAATCCCAATGTGTATCTATCTTCCCCCCCCCCCCCCCTCTGAAGTAAACAGACGGAGTTGCTGTGTGGTCCGAACAGGAAGAGTTGAGTCCACTGAATCATAGAGCAAGGACTGAATCCAAAACTTTAAATCGTCGCCATTCTTTTCGACGGAAGGTTTCTATGCAGGTGGCGTTTTGTGTATATCAAAAAGCCAACAGGTGATGGCAAGACTACACATGTAGATAAGCCGAGATCCAAATGCTACAGTGTTTTTATATAAAAGTGGGGAAAATGACATCTAATTCAACATGCATGTTGTGTGACCCATGATCTTCAGAAGTTATTCCCAAAAGATGAATGAGTCCTGGCTTTTTGGATTTAATACAAATGTACGTGTCATCCGTGGGTTTCATTGTATCACAGATATAAACAATAATTGGTTACAGATTGGTAATTTCATGTACATGTAAAAAAGTGATTTGTTTAAGGAAAGTGTTTAAATGTATATAGGCCTTTTATATCCTAGTTGATGTTATAAACACATTTTGCCATCCGCACTAACACTTTTGTCATTTTGTTTTTCTCTTTCCCCTATTCCAGTCATCTGTTATTTTGATTTCCTATAAATCCACCCCTCTTCAATGTATTACCTCTTCTGTCCACCCTGCTCCCATCTACACACTGCCTTTATCATCACCCCCTCCCCCCCCCTCGCTCCTCTCACTGGCCCTTTCTCTTTCCAATCTTCAGCTCCCCCACCCCATTCCAACCAACGCCTAGTTGCCCCTCTTGTTCCATTTTTAAACCCCTTCTTCCTCGAAGTTTTCCAAATTCTTTTCTCTTCATCCGCCCCTTATGGCTCCTTTTCTAGCTCCTTTTCCCCTTCATGCCCCACTTACCTTCCCCCATCTCAGTCTTCTGTTCCTCCTGCTTGACTCACCCTATTACCTTCCCTCCTTTCTCCTCTCCCCTACCCCCATCCCCCTTCTGCTCTCATCTACCCACTCTGACTAATCCGTTATTCCCCTCTTTGCTCCTGTCACACCCCCTTTCTTTTGTCCTTCATCCCCTGCCACTAATGACCCATCCTTCAAACTACTGCCCCATCTGTTTCCTTTTAACCACTCCACTCCCCCCTTGCCCCCAAACTTTCCCCATCCTTTCCTCTTTCCTCTCCTATCATCCTGCTATAACTGCCCCATCTGTTTCCTTTTAACCACCCCACTCCCCTCTTGCCCCCAAACTTTCCCCATCTTTTCCTCTTTCCTCTCCTACCATACTGCTATAACTGCCCCCACCTGTTTCCTTTTAACCAACCCACTCCCCCTCTCAACCCCAAACTTTTCCCATCCGTTCCTCTTTCCTCTCCTACCATCCTGCTATAACTGCCCCATCAAATTCCTTTCAATCAACCCTCTTGCCCTCTCTTTCCTCTCCCACCATACTGCTATAACTGCCCCCATCTGTTTCCTTTTAACCAAGCCCATCCCCCCCTCTTGCCCCCAAACTTTCACTATCCTTTCCTCTTTTCTCTCCTACCATACTGCTGCTGCCCCATTTGTACCCTTTAACCGACCCATTCCCCCACCCCTGCCCCAAACTTTCCCCATCCTTTTTTCTCCTTCTACCATCCTGCTATAACTGCCCAATATTAGTTCCCCCCCATTGTCCCCAAGCTTTCCCCATCCTTTCCTCTCCTTCTACCATGTGTATGTAGTTGCTGGGCACCTCTGAAAAACAGTGTTTCACTGAGAGGTTTCCCCAGGGTAAATAAGAAATAAATAAATAAATAATAAAAAATACCATAAGTACCCCTCCAAGCTCACCCCATCCTTCTTTTCCCCCTTCCTCCCCCTTCTTCCCCTCCTCCTACCCACTGTCATCAATACTTCACCCTCCTTCCACTCCCAGTCCCAGTTGCTCCTAAGATGCAGTCATCATTCTCTTCCTCATCTTCTATCCCTCATCCATCTTACACCTGTCTCATTTCATGCCTCATCACCGCACTCTGTTGACTTACTATAAACCTACATCTTATCTCAATTTCAAATGATCATCTCAGATGACTTAACTTCTTATCTTTACACCATTCATTATTGAACAACTTTGCAGTGAACATGTTGTCCAGGGCTCGAATTTTACACTGGACTGCAGGCCCGAGGCCAGTGATTTTAGTACAGAGCAGTAAGCTCATGACCTAATACAAGTCCGGCGGTCTTGTGTTTTTCAAGTTTAAAAAAAATACCTCACTGTGTGATATCTTGAACAGAAACACATTATGTTCAAATGTTGACTTTAAAGGTGGTATACTTTTGGTAATTGTCAAATACCAGTATCCTCACTTGGCGACTTTGTGAGGGGCGACTTTGAGAGGGGGTGAGTTTGTATGTGAAGGGGCGACTTGGCTAGGGGACGACTTTGTAGTGGGTGACTTTGTTGGGGGGGGGTGAGTTGAATGGTTTCCGTTTTGAAAGCAAATGTTTGGAAACACTGAAAACATATAGGGGTTTTTTTTCCACTATTTCCTTGTGACTTTGGTGACCGATTGAGCTTAGACTTTCACATGTTTCTTATTTCATGTATTCCATGTATCCCTCATTGTACGGCAGTTACAGATTAAATGGCTTCTGACTGGTACCCGCCGAACAAAGATACTGACAAAATACGGAGACCGCCAACATAGGGCTAAATAGCTCAGTTGATAGAGCACTGGCGCGTTAATTTGGAGGTCACAGGTTCAAGTCCCGCTCTGGTCAATTTTCTTTGTTCGACCTCAAACAATAATTCATGTGAATCTTCAACATATAAATACAAGTAATGTATGGTCATGTGATATGGTCATGTGATATGGTGACATTGAAAATGTATTTTTTTTAAAGAAAATTTGATAGTTTGCCAATAATGTACATATCGCTTAGTTCTCATCTTTACTAACAAAAATTTTTCTCATCATCTAGTTTGCAATATGTTTTAACCTTCTAATCCCACTTAATCCTGTGATCCCATTACTAACAATACTTTCCCCCTTAATATTGTTTTGCAATGTATTTTACCTCCCTTTCTGATTTAAACTCCTCAATCCCATGTTTTCCGGTACTCATCCCTTTTAATCTAATCCCATTTAATCTAATCCCTTGTTATCTCATAACAGCAAAGCCCACCGTCAATGGGGATGGCTGTTTCAATTCTTGGACATTTCAAACGCTACAAGGTTAGCATAATTTGACATAATTATTCAAAATCATTTGCATATTGCTGCTGAAGCTCCGCCCATATTAAGGGTTGGTTAATAACAACCCCAAATGTGCCTAAAAATCAAAGGTTTCTGTTGCTTCCTCTGCACTTCAGTTCATCTGATAATAAAACATTTTCCACTCAACCCTTGATCATGTATAGTGTTCCACTCGAGCTCCGTTTCTTCTTGCGGTGGTTGAAATAAAAAGCAGCTCATTTGCATATGTTTTACATATACAGCAGTTTCCTGTGCACTCATTAGCTGCTGAGTTGTTTGTCATCAACACATGCTTGTTCCCGGTAACCACATTGTTGTACCTGTAGATGTTAAAAGCAGACCAATCCATTAAGCCGAGCCTATCTTTGTAACTGCCTAGCAACAATGCACAAGCTTCCGCCCGCAATGCACACTTTTGTAGAGCTGCTTCCAAAAGCAGAGTGCTGAACATTTTTTCTACTGATCAAAAATAAGCAGGGTACCAGTCACACTCGATGATGGTACATGACACATGGTATTTTGGCTGGTAAATTTATTCTGGTATTCAAGATTGTTAATGTGCTTGGCTTGTTTTAAAGCTCAATTTCATAGAGCTTGCTTAAGCACAGCAGAATTATGCTTATCAGGATGAGGTTACCAGCCAAAATGCCATGTCATGTGTACCATCTGCGACTGGTATCCTTCTTATTTTTTTAAGCAACATATTCTGCTGAAGCAGCTCTATGGCAAGTGTGGGCCCACGGCTCTGTGTGAGCTGCTGACCAAAGATTGTAGAGCGCCAAAAGCGCAAGATGGGGAAGTCAGGCTGAAATATAAAATGTGCAGTGGACTCCATTTCAGCAAGCAACTCTTTTGGTTACACCCCTATGTTCCGACACCCCTATGTTCTGACACCCCTATGTTCCGACAACCCTGCTGTATTTTCCTATTCCTAACCCTAACCCTAACCCTAACCCTAAACCCTAACCCTATGTAAATCATGAGGGGGTTGTCGGAACATAGGGGTGTCAGAATATAGGGGTGTCGGAATATAGAGCAGTCGCCACTCTTTTGATGCAACAATAGAACGGTGCAGATAATGACCATTGCTATCAATGATATAACAAAACATTGCTTGCTGAAATGCTGCCCATAAGTATCTCACGTTCCAACAATAGACAGAGTAGAGCTCCAGTTTCCCATCTTGTGCATTCGGCGCTCTATAAAGCTTTTGCTGCTGACCACTAGTGGGTGGACTCATCAACATGTGGCACAAAAACGGCAGGTATTGGTTAACTTTTTTGGTCCTCGATTTGAGCATAATATCACACTTTTAGTTTCATAATCGCTGCTAAATGGATTGGGCTGTAGTTATTGCTTCATTGATTTGTAAAAAGTGTTCTTGCATCAAAGTGTACATATATGTAAATCACCATGTTTCATGCCACAGCCACCCGGCCGCCGATTTCACGAAAATTCACGCAATTGCATAAGTCCACCTGTGCAACATTTATTGCTTAAAGGGTCTGTATACGTTTGGTAATGACTCTGAAAATTAATGGCAATAAAATCTTACTTGGTAAGAAGTACAGCAGCTTTGGATAGTATAATGCATTTTGAGAAACTTTTCACTTAGAAGTACTGCGGTTACGGAAAAAGATATCACTTTTTATCCCAACAGATGTGAATCTGAGAAGTGTTACTGACAGTAACGTTTCTCAGATTGTGTATTCCAATTGCAGATTATTCTTCCTGCGTGGACATAATCGCTCCAGATTTTCGGCAATATCTCAAAAACGCTACCAACTTTTGAAATTAATTTTTCACAGGTTATTAATTTTTCACAACTTAATAGGATTGAAACAAACAGTAGGTTCCAATTACCAAGCGTGTACATCCCTTTAAGTTGTACACCATTAACACAAGAAATCTTGCGCAAGTGGACTAACGCAGGTTTTGCGTAACTGTTTCGTAAAATCGGCTTTTGGTTTCCATGCATCATCAGGGCCAAAGGTTTAGGCAGCCTGCATCATTGGTCTGGTTCTCATATTTCATGTTGTACATATTCATCATGCTATGACAGGGTGCCGTACAGTGCTGGCCACACCTCCTGTGGTAGGGTTAAAACTACAGCCGTCGATTTCACCAAACTCTTCCTAACTTAGGATTAATCCTAGGCAATGCTAAGAGATAGGACTAGTCTCAAGTACTGGTCCTAACTTAAGACTAGTCTTATCTCTCAGCATTGCCTAGGATTAATTCTAAGTTAGGAAGAGTTTGGTGAAATCGACGGCTGTAAATACACACAAACATTATCATGTTGTTGTGTCAACTGAAGCACTGCATGTGAGTGTACATGTACTTTGTCGTAGTAAATTGATGTTATCACGCAGCCATCTTAGAGGTAAAACAATGATGAAACAATGGAAACGGACATCTATGAATGCGCGGCGCATATAGGCCAATAAACAACCTTATTTTGCCCTTTAGAAGAGGGCGCCAGGCCTATAACTACACGGAGGCCACGGAGGCCCTGCCCTTTGTTGCCCCTGGTCTTGGCCTTGGTGCTCCTTCAAAAGTTTTCCAAACTCAAAAAAGACATAACAAGAATAGTTAGAATACAGAGCAAATATAGTGCTATAAGTATAACGAAGAACAGAGCAGGAGATGAGAAAAATAAGTAAATAAATAAATATTAATAGAAACAAACAAATTAGGATTGGTCATGGAACAAGAATGTCTTAAGGAGACGATTGAATAAATGCATGGAGATTGCTCCTCTCAGACAGGAAGGAAGCTCATTTCACAGACGCGGTGCAGCCACAACGAATGAGCTATCTCGGCCTTCCTTCTACAGTTCTAGTTCTCGGAACAGAAAGCCGGGTCTGATCGGCTGATGAGCAGAGTCAGTCTCTGTATGCATCCGAGGCTCAAGAGAGACAGCTTTGCCCGTATAACTCATTAATTATTCAAGTGATGCAGCCGATGAACGATGCGCATTGGGGATTCCGACGACTTTTGACATCATTTTCACATGTTGCTGGGGAGAAGCTTGTTTAATTCTAAACATGTATATACACTGTGGGTGGTCAGTTGGATTAGGCCCATGGGAGCCTTGGCGTTGTAGACCCATAGGACCTGGGCATTGTAGTCATAGGCTTGCATAAAAAGTCAGTCCAAAGTGAACCTTGTAAATAATTCAGAAGAATCCAGACTTATGATTTATTACACTGATTCATACATGTACATATTTTATACAGCAACTGTGTAAATTTTGTAAATATTCAACTGCTACACTATATTTTGTTTGTATAGCTTACCTTGCATACATTTAAAAGCTGGCAATTGTTTGATTTCTTTTTTGAATCAGACATCAAATTGATATATGTTTTAGATATTTTCTTTGAATTAAACAGTATCACTTTAAAATCCATTCAAGATGGGCTGTCATGTCAAATTGAGTTTTGTTAATTATCATAGGTTGGTGGCATGGTGTGTTTATTGGCTTAGGGGCCATTCAGAATTATCAATGTTTAAAAATGTTGACCTTTTTGTTGTTGTAATTGTTTTGACCCACCCCACCCACCCCAAGTTTCGACTTTTAAATATTGACCGACTATTTATAATACACTGAAGAACAAAATAATGCCTCAAATGAAGCAGCTATTTCCAACAAGAAATGTTCTCCCAGCTCAGGATTTTCAATAGCTTTTCCTGGCTTCCAGCAAGCAACCTTTTTTAGTATAAACCGAAGACAAACCCCTCGCCATCTCTCCATTGGGCGCTGAGGTCGGCTCCCGAAACAAGTTGACTGTTAACAATGGAACTGCACCTGTAGATAGTTTGTCTTTTATTTTAATTGTAAACTAAATTTTGATTTTCAGTTGTTGTTTTTTAACCCACCCAACCTCATTTTTGAAGAGAAAAACAATCTAAATTTGTAATAATTAATTATTCTGAATAGCTCCTTACACACCTACATGTATGTTCTTACATATCTATGTTCCAATACCCCTTGCTCCGACACCCCTAATGTATTTTCTTAACCCTAAACCTAATCCCTAGCTCTAGTGTGTAGATTACAAGGGATTGTGGGAGTAGCTGTTGTCCGAACGCAGAGCAGTCACTGTAAATTGAACACTACAGAAAGGGAATTAATTTACTCTTACCTCTTTCAGTGCCCGCTTTTTTTGCGTTTTGAACCTAAAATGCCAAGCTTTTTGAGGTTTTCAAAATTCTTTATAAAAAAAAGAAAAAAAAGTCTTTCTCACCAAAACAAAATGTATTTTGCCTTGGTATATCCCAAAGTCAATAGTATTTCTTGAGTGATAATGCCCTCTTGTGGTAACATGTATGGGTTGTACATGTATGATTGATGACACTTTTTGAACACATAAAAAAGATAATGGCGTTACAAAAAAAAAAACCAAAAACCACACAAACAAAACAATGATTGCTTTTTATAACGGTATTTTTTGCAATACACAACCCAACTATTTTTAAAGGTAGGATCATAGATTATGCTGATTTATATGCTGAGAAAAACGTTGAATCCATACGCATTTAGCGATGTGACAGCAGGTACCAACAGCATCTCATTTGCGAATGGACACCAACCCTCAGAAATCTGAGAAACGATTCATGCATTCAATCATTTCTCAGATTTCAATGTTTTGGGGTGAAACATTATCCAAACCATATTACTTCGAAGGGAATCTTTTTTCAAAATAGTTTATACTATCAACAGCTGCAGTGCTTCTTACAAAGTAAACATTGTTACGGTCATTACTTTTTGGAGTATTTACCAATCTATTATGACCCTACCTTTAAAACATACTTGAGCAGATGAGTTCCCCCCCCCCACACTGCCCTCCCAAAACATTATCATTCTCATAATGAATGCATTCTATTCTACTATGATTATTGTGCCCAGGGTAACAAAATATTAGCATTTAAACAGAAAGAAAAAAAAACATTAGTACCTGGAGAATGAACTGTGAATTTTATTATACTGTCACACCCCAAACACTATTACCATTGACTTGACGCCACCGCAGTCAGCCCAGCGCCCTCCCGAAAATCGGTTGGAGACCTGAATCTAAGACAGTCTGGCGGGTGGGAAGATGCCTTCATCCAAAATCTTAATGGCCTGGGGAAAGGTTTTTTATTTTTTTTTATTTTATACTATTGACTGTGAATTAATATTGATGCTGGAGTGTTTTGTCGTCATCGCCGTCATCCAGGGTTGTGTTTGATTAAGAAATAGAGTGATTTGGGGGAACGGTGGAAGTGATGGTGAGGGGAAGGTGCTGAGAAATCTGAAGGGAGAGGGAGAGACGGGTAGGATGGTGTGTGAGGAGGGGGGGGGGAATGTAGAGATGAAACAGGGAAACCCTGGGCCCAATTTCATCTAGCTGTTTATTTTGAGAACATATTGTTTAAAGGCAGGGTATGCTAGACGTTTCCTCACTTGGTGTATCCCAACATATGCATCAATCGACAAACCTGTGAAAATTTGGGCTCATCTGGTCATTAAAGTTGCAAGAAAACAATGAAAGGAAAAGACACCCTTTATGCATAGACTTTGTGCTTTCAGATGCCTGAGAAAGGCTTCATGCCTGAAGCCTTTTTCAGATTCAGATTTCTGGGTGAAAAATTGCCTCTGTCTCTAAAACTTTGCCTTTAAGTTGAAAATGAAATTGTTTAAGGTTTGAGTGACAGCTAGACCTCCCATTTGATGCGGTTCATGCCAGTTTCATTGCATCCTGGAAGATTTTTTGACTTTAATGTGAGTTCAGTCTAACTGGTAAAAGCAAAAGCAGATTTGTTTTTCTCAATTCATGATGATCATATCCTTTGATCTATTTCTCTATAGTGCTGAGGACACTGTCCCCAAAAGCACCTTGAAATATCTGACTCTAGGACTAAACAAAAGGTAGAAATGGCATCACTTCATCACGTACCTCCTAAAATTTGGATCCTAGTTTCAGCAAGGAGTTGCACCCCTGTTGCATGTTTATTTATTTATTTTTTATTTTTTTGTTTCCTGACACATCCAACAGCGCAACCGCCATTAACAGGATGGTAGGAAATGAGAAAAAATGTTCAGTTTTTGATGTGGGAGAAAAGTCCCAAATGGAGAAAACCCATGCAATCAGTCAGGAACTGAAAACCCAATCCACAGCATGTAAGACTCCACTATCCAAGGTGGGATTTGAACCGGGGGTCCACTGAGGTGAAATGCAGGGAAAGGATTTACTGAGCCAACCTGATCCCCTGTACATCTATTAGTTTGACCACCAGTATAGGCCAAGTTTGTCCACCGACCATTGTTGTCTAGCGGCCGGTATTACCCGTACTCATGCTCAATTACATGTGTTGGGTACCAGGTAATATCGCTCTCTAGTCAACAAACGGTCCTTGTGCAAACTTGTCCATATATGAACCCTTGAAGCATGGTCCCCTTGTTCATTCCTTCATGCTTGAAGGTTCAAGCTCAAGCCCTACCCTTTGACCCACTTTCGGCCAAAAATGTGAAAAACAAATTAAATTGCGTGCCTCTTTATGGATGAGAAAATAAAATTATCTGTTGCAAACTGCTTACCAACCAAAAGGACCTAACGTATGAAAGCAAAAAATAGTTAATGGCCTGACGTTTCAACCCAAGCAGAGTCTTTCTAAAAGGCTGAAAGGACGGATGTGCAGAACTCATTATTTGTGCCAATATGAATATGAGACAAAATTCAATTGTCTGGTTTTTAATCAGAATTCCATTCTAAATTGATTTGTTTGGTTGTTTCAATTGCCACTTGCGTTTTTTTGTCTTTCCTTGTTCGTTCCTTAAAGTAATAAGCATCATTGAGCAATTTTACAGACCAGTAGTGTACACAATGTAGTGCAGCGGAAGTGGTTTGTTGGTACATGTACTGTATCTGTCTGAAAAAGCCTGGGGATGTTCGCTCAAGCATGAAGCACATTTAAATGTGTTTCGTACATTTCTAGGAGGGACCCCTTGCACTCCATCAAATTAGTTTCGTTCTCATTCAGGGGGGGGGGAGCTCTCAGGTTGAAATCAGTTTTGTGATGCACTCATTTTCCTATAGACACAGTCCTTATGAAAGTTGGGGAAAAAATAAATGTCTAACCTCATGGTGTAAAATGCCATTGTATTTGATACCCATCTAGTGCAAAATTTGTTAATTCATGTTTTAAATATATGGGTCTATACATTTTTGTTCGGAATTTCAAGTCCATTCCTGAATTTTCCATAAAATTCAATCAGAATGGCCTATAATTTGACCTTTTGAATACTGGAAAAAATCTAGTGTGGAACGTACAGACCCATTTTATTGTTGACAACCAATGATGTCATGTTTCAAATTTTGCTCTGAAGGAGTATCAAATAAACTGGCATTTTACACCATTTCTATCTGAAAGCACACAAATTTGTACAACAAGGGTGTTTTTTCTTTCATCATTTTCTTGCAACTTCGATGACCAATTGAGCCCAATTTTCACAGGCTTGTTATTTTATGCATATGTTGGGATACACCAAGTGAGAACACTGGTCTTTGACAATTACCCAACGTGTTCAGTGCCTTTAATTTTGACCTGGTTTTGTTAAATCAAGGCTACCACTAAAACAAAAAATACATGTACACCACTAAAACAACAAAATTTGTCAGAGAGCATGAAATCAAGGCTTCCACCAAAACAACAAATACGACACCACTAAAACAACAAATTTGATAGAGAGCATAAACTGAATAAGGTGTGTTATTACATTTTTAGTGGCAGGAAGCATGGAGATCATTTTCTTATTGTCAAAACAAAATCAATATTTGCCGTAACAAGACCTTTGATCTTAAAGAGGGGCTCCAAGGTCAAATTTAGTTTTGTGATTACTCATTTTCCAATAGACTGAAAGTGAGGAAATACAAGTCTCTAACCTCACCTTAAAATGGTAGAATTATTCCAGAGTGAATTTTGAAACATGACGTCATCAGACATCACAAACAAATGGTTCTGTACATAAAGATGATGATTTTTTGGGGGTTTTTTTTGCGCCAGTTAAAAGCTCATACTCATAGGCACTTTGTTTGTATATCACCAAAATTCAGGAAAGAACTAAAAATTCTCTGTAGTAAAACGTACAGACCATAATTTCAAACGTGACGTCATCAAACGTTTTGGGGATTTTGACCAAAAGTGCAATAACAGTGGCATTTGACCCGCTTTAACCCGAGGTTAGAGACTTGTAATTTGTTCCCATTTTTATAAAGACTCTCTGTTGGAAAACTAGTGTATCACAAAACTTAATTTGACCTTGGAGCCCCTCTTTAATTGGTCGGGGGTTTCTTGGGGGGGGGTTGCATAAATTCATCAATATTTCAGGAAATGTTCATATTATTACTGTAGAGTTGGATTTGAAAATAATGGAGTGCTGTTTTTATTCTGGAAGAGGAATGAATACCTGCACACAGCCTTTTAAATAGTTTTCAGTTAACAAACCATACAACACGTCATCAAATTATTGTTTTTTATTTGTTTATTTGTTTTTCCTCAGAATACAAATGTATTGTGCTTTCCTTAGTTTATTAAAGTGAGATCGAGAAGGATTTTTAAGATTTGACCAATTTGTGTAATGTCACTCAAATTTACATTTTTGTTCATATAGTACATGTACTTGTAATACCTGTATACCCTTTTTTTTAATGGTGTGTACAATATTAATAGCCATACGATGTAGGCTATTGATTTACTGTATGTGTAATAATACTACAAATCAACCCATTTGCAAACCCCCTTTAGGATTGTGATTTGTAAGCAAGTACATTCATGGAAGCAACCAAGGTGTAGACTGTACATTAATGCATCGCATTACACTTGCAAATCAGTTTTGCAAATTGTATGCACAAAGAAACGCTTTAAGATAATGAGCAGGTTAAATGCACCCCCTGGCTCCCTCCCTCCCCCCCCAACCCAGAGAGTAGTAGGAGACTACCCTTCTCATTTGCAAAATAAGCCACTGATGTTATTCTTAACCGGTCCCTCATTTTCCTCCCTCCCCGGATCCTACTGGATCTCCCCCATGCCCTGAATGCTTTGCAGATGGTGAAGTACCAGCGTTCTTCCTTGAGTGGTGCAGATGAACTCTCCGATCATGACCAAGGCACCGGCCTCACCGGTACTCATCAGTCCAACAGTCAGCCACACAACGCGGTAGCGACTGGAGCTTATGACAAAATGGGGGAAAATCACTGCAGTAAGGTAAGCAGTAAATGTAGGCCCTTTTTTTTATGTATACCTGGATCTGATCTCTGATGCAGTGTGTACAGTGAGAGAGCCCAAGGCTGTTTAGAATTGGTGCGTTTAGTGTGACGCTGTGCTGTTCATGAATTAAGCATAGTATGTATACACATAGGCTGCTGCGATCAGTTTTATTAATATTTTTTGCCAAGTCGGCACGGCAGATTTAGCTGGAAAGGAGTGTTTTGATGACTTGCAGATTAATCTAGGGTCGTGTTTAAAAATTGTTTACATTTTCTTTTTGGGGGTTGGGGGTTTCTGGAGCACATTTGCAGTTTTTTTATTTATATTGTGGGATGAAACTGTATTGATGTAAACACTTGTGGGATTAAATTATTTATGTAAACATATATTTGTTTTCCCCTTTTTGGTGGGAAAAATATTTGGATTGAAATAATTTGCCCTTGCTTTTCCAGCTTTCTTCATAATCTTTGAGGTGAAAAATACTTACAAATTTAAAAAGTATGGAAGTATTTGTCTCCCTTTTAGTGGATAGTTAGTCTATCCAGAGATAGTAAGTATTTTGTAGGCATTCTTCGTCATAAAGATATCTTGTCATTGAATATACTTGCCGAATCTTGCCTTATTAGCCTTTTCCGTGAAATATGCTAATTACATTCACGCCATGCGTACAGACGCTATAGGTTAGCAAGCACCATAGAGTTTTTAGCAAGGTAGACACTCAAACGCGCATGCATCACGCCATCATCAGCTCCATACAAAAAAGAGCGATTGATGCTCCCTTACTTTGCCGAGTCAGTAGTTTTAGTGCGCATGTGCGATGTGCAATTTCATCAAAAAGGTCTATTGCTCCATCAAAAAGGTCTATTGCCAAAAAAAAAAGGTTTTGTTAAATTATCTTTATTAAAAAAAATTATATTTTTTAATTTTTATATTTTATTGTTATTTTATGTTATTATCATTATTTTATTTGGTTATGTAAAATATGTATTTTTTTCTTTGGGGTGTCCTTTATAAATGTTCCATGTCGGCTGAGGCATGCTGGCTTGCATTTTTTTTTAGCGACTATAGCTGGGTAGTTGAGGATTGAATCGGACTCAATTTGGAGATTTTTTGTCTTTGCATAATTCTTAACCATAAATGTTGCACTTTAATGGGGAAAATAAATCAAAAAGTATGTGTTATGATGTTAGGGTGACTGCTGTATGTTCCGACATGTTCTGATTCGTTGTTGGTTTTTTTTTATGCAAGTTTGCCCCAAACAAGGCTAAAAGCCACTCTTGGTAAGGGGCTACTAGAAGATAAATATTAAAGGCACTGAACACGTTTGGTAATTGTCAAAGACCAGTGTTCTCACTTGGTTTATCCCAACATATGCATAAAATAACAAGCCTGTGAAAATTTGGGCTCAATTGGTCATCGAAGTTGCAAGAAAATGATGAAAGAAAATACACCCTTGTTGTACAAATTTGTGTACTTTCAGTTAGGAATAAAAACTTCTTGCAAGAAGTTTTTATTATTTTAGTGAGAAATGACCTCTTTCTCAAAAACTACGATACTTCAGAGGGAGTCGTTTCTCACAATGTTTTATACTATCAACAGCAATTACCAAACGTGTGCAGTGCCTTTAATTGGTAAAATAAATCAAAAAAGTATACTGTGTTATGGTGGTTAGGGTGACTGCTGTATGTTCCGACACTCCTATGTTCTGGTTCTTTGTTGGGGTTTTTATGCAAGTTTCCCCCCAAACATGGCTCAAAGCCACTCTTGGTAAGGGGGCTACTAGAAGATAAATATTAAAGATGAAAATAACTCAGGGGAGCTGAAGGTAGGGATTGATATTCCTCTTATAACAGTCTAGATTGTAGGATGGAGGGAAACAATGCACCGGGCAAGGAGTTCCAAAGAGATGCAGTATCCGTGGCATAAAGCTGTTGTAATGGCTCTTTGTTCTACATCTCAGCAAAGCAAGAGTGTATGGGTGAGGACAAGCAGATAGACTGGTTTTGGGTGAGAACATGCAGAAAGACTGGTTTCACGCTCAATCATCCTGATAGGAGGAACTAGGTCGGAGACACTGGTGGCACATTTACCGTGAAAATATCTGTTACCCCCTTGTGAACTAGGGCTAGGGTTAGGGTTAGGGTTTTGGTTTGTTAGGGTTATAGGAAAAAACATTAGGGGTGTTGGAACAAAGGGGTGTTGGAACATAGGGGTGTTGGAACATAGGGGTGTAATTGTCAGACGCTATTCAATCTGTAACTGTCGTGTAACCAAGGATCACACCAAACTGTATTTAAAACACCAAGCTAAAATGCTGTCATTAAACATGGGGGGAAAAGGCACAGAAAAAACAACAATTTTATGAGATTTAGTAATCAGGAGTGTTTCGGCAAGTCAGGGAACATGACCGTTGTAATCTGATAAAGGTGTCTACTGACTCCAAACATTTCAGGTACCAGACGTCAAATTCAAAAACTCCTCCAACTCCACATCGAACGACATCAAGTATGTACAGGGGGAGAGCAGCCGAGTGGAAAGGCACGGGATTGTGCGGACCTTACTGGAGAAGATACTGATTGTCTTTTGCGTGGTGCTCTTACTCATTGTTCTTATTCTTGCCATTTTGTACGGGATCGAGAGGAGGGAAGGTGAGTTAAAGAATTTGATTGTCGTCTTCTTTCTTGAGTCCTTGAATATGTTTGTTTACAGCACAGGGCCCAATTTCATAGAGCTGCTTAAGCACAAAAAAGTAGCTACATGTAAGCAAAAAATTAAAAACAGAATAAGGTTACCAGCCAAAATACTGTTTCACATGTACCATTTGTGCCTGGTACTCTGCTCCTTTTTGCTTAGCAGAAAACAAAAAGCAAATCAAAAATATTAATGCCAAATTTTTTATTCTCAGCACGCTCATTGCATATGTAGATTTATTAGGAATTAAGTAGCATTGCATTTCCTCCACTGACGCCTTTGAGCAAACACAGAATTACTTTAGTATTGCACTGAAGATGCTCTGAAGATGCTCTGAAGAACAGATCAAGTTGTGGTGATTTCAGGTGTTAAGTGGTTAATATATAAATACGAAGAATGTCACTTAAAAATGCAAATGTTGAGAAAATGTATTAGCAGTGGCGTGTCGTGGCTGAGCGGTCAAGCACACTGGACTCAAGCTCTGGTGTTTCTGTTCAGCAGAGTGTGGGTTCGAGTCCCGATCTGGACACTTAAATGTCCTTCAGCAAGACACTATTTTGTCCTTCAGGATGGATGTAAAGCTGTTGCCTGTGCATTGTGTGCGATGCAGGTAAAAGAACCCAGTTACACTTATCGCTAAGAGAAGGGATTTGCCCCAGCACCTTGTAAACCCTTATAAGGTGCTACATAATTTCGGTATCATATTTTTTGAATAAGCAGGACAGTTCTTTTCAGAACTAAGTAGTCTCCCGAATTCCGAAATCTACTCCGCGGCAGTAGAATAAATAGCAAGACAAGTTCTCAAAGAACAAACTCTACACAGCAAAGTAAATATTCACATGGTGTTACCGCAAACCGAATGTACATTATTTTGTATTGCTTTCAAATAAAGTCCCCCCAAAAGAAAAATTATGCACAGATTTGTGTGAAGTCTCCAAATTCGTTGCCGTGTTTTAATTCTTTGGCTAATGCCAGTGTACACACTACTTAAGCTTTCGACGGCCATTCTCGCATGCTTGTTTTATTCATTCTAAGAACGCCACGAGCAACACGATTTAATTAATTCTTAAGTACATGCTTAACCAGTCTAGTGCCAGTCCTTAAGACTCAAATTATTCTCTTAAGAATGCCAATAATTCTCATCTTTACACAAGAACCATTAAGCAACTGCTTGGAAAAACTGCGCTTATAAAATAATCGCCTTTGTCAAAACTTTGCTTAAAAAATAATCGCCTTTGTCAAACTTCGCTTAAAGGGAGGGTACACCTTTGGTAATTTCTCCAAAAATTAATTACCATAACATCTTACTTGGTAAAGAGCACTGGAGAGCTGTTGATATTATAAAACACTTTTAGAAACGACCCCCTTTGAAATTATGTAGTTTTTAGAGAAAGAGGTAATTTTTCACCCACTAATTTGAATCTGAGAAAGGCTTCAGGCCTGAAGCCTTTCTCAGGCATATGAAAGCACACAATTCTATGCAACAAGGGTGTTTTTTTCTTTTTCATTATTTTTTTGCAACTTCGATGACCAATTGAGCCCAAATTTTCACGTGTGTATTATTTTATGCATTATGTTGAGATTACACCAAGTGAGGTTACTGGTCTTTGACAGTTACAAAAAGTATACCCTGCCTTTAAAGGGGGAATTGTCATCATGATCACAGCAGGAGTTAAAAACTCTATCCTGGTTACTGCACAGGCGTTCGCTTACCGTTACACCACAAAATATATTAATGATGGCACCCTTTGTGATGTGATGTGATGTCCACCGTGCGTGCGCATGCAGTAGCTGGGTTAGAGTTCATAATTCCATCTACATGTGAGTCGGAGGCCTGCTACATGCATGATTTTTGTATTATTATTATTTTTTTATGAGCTATCGCTTAGCATCACGGCCGGACGGCCACTTCAGGGTGATGGCTACACTTAACTGATTTGGGCTGTCGACCCAAATCAACTGTCACCAGGGGCACGTTGCCACCTACTCCTGGGGCTGAAACAGGGTTACCCCCTTCACAGTCCGTAAGGATGTAGGCATGGGTATCATCCACTAGGAGCCTGGCTGGTAGAGCAGAATGCACTACCTTCCCAACTTTCTACGAAGCAATTATGGTTAAGTGCCTTGCTCAAAGGCACAAGTGTCATGACCGGGATTTGAACCCACACTCTGATGCTAACAACACCAGAGCTTGGGTCAGGTGAACTAGACCGCTCGGCCATGATCATGATGACAGTCCCCAATTCAATGTGTAAAGTTGAATATTTTTTATATTTACATTTTATAATTACGTATCGCACCGCCATGACCCTGCATGGTTTTAAACAGCCGTTTAAAGGCACTGAACACGTTTGGTAATTGTCAAAGACCAGTGTTCTCACTTGGTGTATCCCAACATATACATAAAATAACAAGCCTGTGAAAATTTGGGCTCAATTGGTCATCAAAGTTGCAAGAAAGTGATGAAAGAAAAAACACCCTTGTTGTAAAAATTTGTGTGCTTTCAGATAGGAATAAAAGGCTTCTTGCAAGAAGTCTGTTATTATTTTAGTGAGAAATTACCTCTTTCTCAAAAGCTACATTACTTCAGAGGGAGTCGTTTCTCACAATGTTTTATACTATCTACAGCTCTCTGTTGCTCGTTACCAAGTCAGTTTTTATGCTAATATATATTTTGAGTAATTACCAAACGTGTACAGTGCCTTTAAGACTGAGTCACCACTCTTTTATTCCCATTCATGAACACCATGTTAAAAACGTCCCAAAAGCTTTCAAACTTGAGAACAAAATCTGACAGTTTAGCCTCAGCTCACCTCGACTCTACATGTACATTAAATTTCTATCCATGCTGAGCGCTAAGCACGTGTAGCTCCTCACTCAAGTTTCAATCTTGCGCAAACTCTGGTGTTTCTGATCACAGAGTGTGGGTTCGAGTCCCGGTCTTGACAATTGTGTCCTTAAAGCAAGACACTTAACCATTATTGATTCGTCCTTTGGATGGGACGTAAAGCTGTAGGTCCCGTATGTTGTTTAAAAACTATCAATGCACGTAAAATACCTCAGTACACTTATCGCTAAGAGAAGGGGTTCGCGTCAGTGTGTCTTGCGGTGCTTTTATCGTCAATCATTTGAAGGCTGCACTCTAAAGGAAGAAGAAGAAGAACGTGTACATATATGGAAATGGACTTTTCATTTGTCATTCACTGTACAGTACATGTACATGTACATGTAGTCATCAGAAATTCATTGTAAGAGGGAGATACTGGCAGCCTAGTAATATTGTAATGAATTGAAGAAAAAAAATTCTAATTTAAACAGAACTAAGGCTGAAAATAAAATAAAATAAAAGACACAGGATGGAAATTTCTTCAAGGCCAAACAACTCATTGTTGATAATTTGATAAAACGTAGCTGCACAGTCAATTTAAAGAATTGGTTCCGAAATGACTTGTGAATGCCGCATTGCCGAAATGACTTGTGAATGCCGCATTGCCAGTGGGGAGTATGATGTGGTCATTTTGGATTTTGTAATCAGGAGGTGGCGATTGGACGGGAAGGCAGAGGGGTTACCTTTTATTTTCCTGGGTACTTTTCTCAGTCTTCTGTCATAAATAATTTCACTAAAACGCCATTAAAAAAATGCAATTTTTAAAATTTTTTCTTTTCTTTTTTCTTTTTCTTTTTATTATTATTATTATTAATTTTTTTTTTTTTTTTTTTTTTTGGGGGGGGGTAATTTATTAGATGTTAAATTTGCATCAAGGATAAAGAATATTATTTTGTTTATTTTGTTATTATTTTACCCTTCCACCTATGTGTGTAAAGCACTGTACATGTACATGTATATTCAGTACTATCCCAAGTCCTGTGAAAAAAATCCACAGACTTACAGTACTACTCGGATGGGATTCAAACCTAAGACCTTTGCCATTCTAGAGCAGATGTCTTACCACTGGACCACCGAGACTGCCTGGTAGCCAGAGGCAGTTAGAATCTTGTATTTTACCAGCGGGTACTGCATCAATTTAATAAATTTTAACATTCAACATTGGGGGAATTGTTTCAACCCACCTACTCACCCCAAATGTATATGTTTAAATAATGACTGATTGTTTAATCCTGTACACTGAAGGACAAAGTGATGCCTCAAATGAAGCAGATATTTTATATTAATGCAATCCTGGCTCAGGAGTTTTCATTGGCTTTTCATGGCTTCTAGCATACAAAATTGCAGTTTGAAACAGAAGAGGAAATTGCCATTTACACACAAAACGTTTAATTAGTATTTGTGTGTGTATTATTTAAATTGAAAACTGAATTCTAATTTTCTGTTACAGTTATTTCTTTTGACCAAGCTCTGAAAAATTTTGGGAAAAAATAAATGAATATAAATATAAAAATCCAACTTTTTGAGTGTTGATTACTCTGAATGGCCCCCTTAGTAAGTAATACTCTGATCTAATGCTGCCTGCGGCCGCCTGCCTGTTGGCCAATTAAGACAGAGTTGAAGGGATTGTATACGTTTGGTAATTGGAACCCACTGTTTGCTTCAATCCTATATAGTTGTAGATATATACACCATAAAACTAACCTGTGAAAATTTCATTTCAAAAGGTGGTAGCGTTTTTTGAAATATTGCCGAAAATCTGGAGTGGTTATGTCCACGCAGGAAAAATAATATGCAATTGGAAAACACAATCTGAAAAACGTTACTGTCAGTAGCGCTTCCCAGATTCATATTTTGGGGGATAAAAAGTGATATGTTTTTCCATAACCGCAGTACTTCTAAGTGAACAGTATCTCAAACTGCATTATACCATCCAAAGCTGCTGTACTTCTTACCAAGTAAGTTTTTATTGCCATTAATTGTCATTACCAAATGTATACAGACCCTTTAACAATGGTAGATGAGTAAAAACACTTCTATTTGTAAGTTGGCCGGGCCAGTCAAAATTTTAAATGTATGAGGGATTGTGGACTTGATGTTCACTTACAAAAGCTTCAAAATCAGGAAACCAAGTTCAGAGTCGCGCTGAACCAAATAGATTAGGAGCGACTCTAAGTCGACCCAAAATTACATTAGGTTCAGCTCATGACAAGATCGATATCTGAAACCAAGACACTCCAGAGTCAATCTGAACGACTGCAACAGTCTATCTTTTGACTTTCAGCGCGCTCAGTCGCTCCTAACTGTTTCAGCATCAAAGTTTTCCTGTTCTCAATTCAATAATTTGGTTCGGCGCGACTCTAGAGTGCCTCTCTGAACCGAGTGTTACTAAATTGTATTTGGAAAAACTATTGCTAAGTTTACAAAAGCAGATTTTCTTGCTAAAGTGGGTGCTTTGCTTAGACTTTTTAATCTCTCCATGTTGTTGTTTTTATCTTGTGGTTTCATACTCTGCTGTTTATAATTATCAGAACTGCCAACCCTCCCTGATACTGCAGAAAGTTCCCTGAAAATAAACCAATCTTTCCACGTTCCGATGAATAACTTTGACAATCTCCCTGATTCTGGAAACTTTGTCCCTATTTATGCTGAATGTAATTCTAAATGTCTCCCTGATTGTTGTACAAAATCTCCCAGATTCTGCAGCGAGTTCCCTGAAAATAAACCAATCTTTCCATGTTCTGATGAACACATTCAAAAATCTCCCTGATTCTGGAAACTTTGTCCCGATTTATGTTGAATGTAATTCTAAATATCTCCCCGATTGTTGTAAAAAAATCTTCCTGATTGCAAGATGCAAATACATTTGTATGTGGCAGCTCTGTAATATCCTTTAATGTTGACCTACATTATACATGATGTTCGTGTCAACATTTGCCACCCATTATGATTGAAGAAGGAGGTGAACTAAGTAAATATTGAACCAAATTTTTACACAGCCTACAAACTGAAGTGCACAGTAGCGTTTCCACAGATGCGACATTTAGACAGATGCATTTGTTGAAAACCTCGCATCAAAATTTCAATGTTTTGCATCCGTGGAGGTCACAAAAACATACTGCACATGTAGAATTAAGACATTCTGTTTATATTTTGAGTAATTCACCTGTACATATAGGTTGCAGCCGTTTACAAGTTTTAAACATTTATATGCACTTGAAAAAATCTGATAAAACAAAACCCAAAAATTCATACATTGGATCAACTGTTTTTCAGTGATGTCTTTCTCAGGTTTTCCTGTTTCTTTTTCAACTGTGTTTGTTTTCTTTTTTTCCCACTTTTGTTACAAGGCATCTTACCGCATGTACACTGGAACGACTGACTTTGTTAAGAACCCAAAAAATAACAGCGTTAACCAATGTTTACAATAATGAAATGATACATGTAGTTGTTTGATGATTTCCACATGGCTGCGAACTCGATATCTGAACCAGATACTGACCTGCCCTGGCATTGTTACACCACTCCGATATCAGTGTAATGATTAGCCAAGAGAAATCAGTAAACACGGGGCAAGCCTTTGCATTGTTGGAACCTCCAGGGCACTGCTTACTGCCAAATTATGCTCTTACAGCTCATAGAATCACGTCATTTACAGGGCAGTGTAAGCGCAGAATTCTGTGGTGAGCAGAGGCATGAAATTGGGCCCAGACCAGCAAAGACCGGCATCCTTTGTGCGCACATTTCATTGAGAACTGTGTATGTTTGTCATAATCTCAAAATGTAGCAAAGAAAACAGTTGACACTGTCCCTAAACCATGTGATAGGCCTATAGCAACACCATAACAAAGGATGTCTTTGTTTTAGCAGTTTATTCTGTTCTGTAATGGACATGTACTGTACATATGCCGGTACTGTTTAAGCCAGAGTTTACCCTTAACCTTCTCAGTGACTAGTCTTGGTCCATGACGTTTCTGTTCTGTACTCCATGAACGATCCACGTACGACGCCCCACTTATCACAATTTGTCACCGAAAGAGGGCGCTATATATACACTAACCGCTATCACCCCACGGTTCGTGGGTGATAGCGGGTTCGTGGAATGATAGCGCCCTCTATTGGCGGCAATTTGTAATGGGGCGGATCGTGGAAATACTTCGTGGGTGTAATTGGCGGCAATTTGTAATGGGGCGGATCGTGGAAATACAGAACAGGGACGTCTTGCACCAAGACTACTCAGTGACTAGCCAGCAGGACCAGTTAGCTTGTTGTTTCGCTAGTCCGTCAGCTTTTTCACTAGCCCAGGGCTCAAATTTGGGAGAAAAATACACAAGACTGCAGGGCTTGTAGCTCAAGATTTTTACTGGACCATAAATTTGTGTACAAGACCAGAATCAAAATGAGAAAAAAACTTCCTGAGTCATGACACAGTTCAACATGCATTTAACTGTTTTTATTTGAACAATTAAGCACTCAGACATGTAAGAGAAGATTGATCTCATCTGTCTTTAAGTATACTTCATTACTCAACAGAATTGAAAGGTATTTTCCAGACTCAAGGTCAGTATTTGAAATGATTTGTTTCTGTTCATTACACAATGAGGTATTGTTATTAAATTGTAAAACACAAGACTGGTGGATGTGTCTGGTCATAAGTTTACTGGCCCGACACTTGTACAACCACTGGCCTCGGGCCTGCGGTTCAGTGTCAAATTCGATCCCTGCGGTGCATCTTTCCTATGAAATACACACATGTACATGTAGTGATGCTTTTTTCAACACTTGCATTTGGCTAGAGGACCACTACTTAAGGAGAATGCTGTCATGTCCTGTACTGCACGGTTGCAAGAGTTGTAGCACGCTATTCCATTGGCTGTTGACATTACTATCGCACAACATTCAATTGTAGCCCAAATTTGGCTGCAGTGGGGTTACTTTTCCAAGGCAAGTCTGAGGAAACCAACTTGAGAATTCACATCGGCGCAAGGCATTGGATGTACCAGACATCATTAAAAAGCTGCAGTGAGGGCAGCTGTCAGAACTTGTTGACATATTTTAATATATCCATTGTCTTAACCACATCGTCACATACTGGTCAGCTCATACGCCACGATATCCTAAGCTGTACCATGCCACACGTCCTAGAGGAGGTGTCAATCAAATGGGCTCAGTGATTTGGTTAGGGGTGGGGGGGGGCAGGACAAAACTCCGCCAACATCCTCTATGTACAAAAATTGGTATGTCATTTGTCAATGGTAGATGAAACCGCATTATACAACTTATTAATTCAGCATGTTAAGTAAACAAATTAGCTTAAATTAACCCATGCAATAGACTGTGCAAGTCTCGTGCGTATTGGAACGAGAAAACACGTCAAACGAAGAACTTTCTTTTCCTAAAAATCAATTCTTTGTTTTAAATTATATCTAATGACAAATTCTGCCACCAAAAAGTTTCCTGCATGGAGGGTTTAAAAATGTCACTCCAGTCGGTGGCTCATTGAAAAAGGTGGCCACGGGAAGTGCATTGACCATGCAGTCTGAGGTGGGCAAGATCAATTTGAAATGGGTAAATGAAGATGGATTTTTATAATAAGTATATTTTTTTTAGAATAGTGAGTATTCATCCATGGATTCTATTTGTATGCATCAGGAAGAAAGTCAACAGACGGGTTTGCGGACATACATGTCAGCACTGTATAAAGCGAGGTGGTGGCAAGAGTAAACGTGCATCAATAAACTGATTTTGCATTTCATGTCTCGGTATTATTGATTCTGTTGCTGTCTAAAGTGATAATCACGTCAGTGGTTTTTAGAATAGAGTATTCATTCCCCCATCGTCTAGTTCAACGTACCGCAAATTACTATCGGTCACGACCCAGACGTGGGTCGTGAAAAAAAAGTCAGTTTGTGGTCAGAAACTTTGTCAGTGGTCAGAAGTGCTGAATTTTATTGTAACACTTTGGATTGTTCTGTCAGCAGCAAAGATTGCTTCAAAATCAATCTTAGGACCTTGTCACACGGGGCAACTTTTGCAGGCAACTTTGAGGCAACCAACTGCAGCTCAGGTCGTGTCCGAAATACCGGCTACGGCTACGGCTAGATTTCCATGTCATCATGCATTGAAGTATAGGACGTCCTTAGCAACACCCTTAGCAACAGCTGTAGCCGTAGCTGTAGCCGCCAATTCGGATACTGCCACATACTACAGGACCACTTTGGTAGCACAGGAGTAACTTTTCAGACAATGTCTTACGATCCCCAAGAAAATAATGTGAACTTTAAAATTTGAATGCCTTTTCTTTTTGGAGATTTCCTGGAACTGGTTACCAGTAAATTGCCTCGTGTGACATGGCCCTTTAGTAATTTTCCTCAACTTTTACTCTCAGTTCAAATTAATTACTATTAATAAATAAGAAAAACAAATTATTATACTGTACTCCTGTTGAAGGAGGTGTTATACAGAATTGGTAAGGACAAATACCCTTATTGTTTAATTTTATTCGGAAAGCTTATGAAGTTCATACTACATGTAGTACCATTTTTTCTGTGAAATATTTTCCTCTGAAATGAAGTCATGTTCGAGATAACTGCATCTGAAAACCTTAAAAAAAAAAACAATCAGCGGATTTCGGTTGGTACAACCAAAATTAAGGACAATGTGTTTACATGCTAGGTATTGTGCATGTTTTTTTCACTTATTTCTCCTAACTCACAACGGATTAAGCCCAAATTTTCACCGGTTTGTTATTTCTTGTTTATGGTTGATCACACAAAACATGAACACTAACTATTTTGTCAGCTCTACCAATCTTGTATAATACCTTTAAGAAATACAAGCACTGGTTTTTAAATAACCACACATAGGCAGCAGCCATGGAAATGTGCCCACACACGCAACAGCCGTGGAAAGGCTGTCCACACACGCAACAGCTGTGGAAAATTATCATCAGCGTTCATATCGCATTCATATTCCCCCATTCCTGCAGCCTAGAACACAGGACCGCTAACCTACTTGATCATTAACCAAGCGCGCACATTTCAACAGTGGGCAAACATGGCAGAAATGGAGCGTAGAGAGAAATTACGGGTTATTTATTACATTGAGGGAGTATTACAAGGGTTTAGTTCCTATTACCCTCCCTTGAGAGATGCCAGCTCAAACAGTGGACCCCTGCAAAGTGTGTTTGTCTATCGGGAGCAAACGGAAACGTTTACAGAGACCCCAAGTTATTTTTAGGGGCAGTTTGAGAGCTGCGATTATTCAATGTAAATTACATGTGAATATTCTGGAATTTAGTTTTACCGTGTGGTTATTCTTTGTTGTCAAGCTTGTGACCAGTTTGAATGTATTCCGAACGTCAACCCCTGCTCCATGAATAAAAGGTTGGTTTTTTCCCAAAATACATGTATGTTCTGTATCATTTATCAAAACAAACAGTTGTTATAATATAATGGATTTAAAAAAGCATTCTATAATACTTTACTCATGGCGCTACAGCAATAGATGAAAAAAGATTTACAATGATTATACATTGCGAAAACTAACAAAATGCTAAGAAACTAGACACAGTATGCTTGTGTAAAGAGCAGTGTCTTCAGTTCTGTTTTGCAAGTTTCCAGAGAAACAATGTTCCGGATAGAATTGCGTAGTTTTCTTGTCATTTTAAACAATAATTGAACAATCTAAAGACAGGGTTCAAAATTAACTTTGGACCGCAGGCCTAAGTCCAGTGATTTTAGTGTCAGGCCAGTAAACTCACGACCGGACAAGTCCGGCGGTCTGGTGTTTTGCAATTGAACAATAATAGTAAATATTTCAGCTGTGTAGGGCATAATACCTTTAATAAAACATCAAATGTTGAATTGAGTCAGATAAATATCTGTGGAGTAGCGGAGTATACTTTACATGTATGGAAAAATGAGATAAATCTTCTCTTAGTGCTTGATCAAAAACTTAAAAACAGTTTGTATGGTACATGTAAACTGTAGTGGCTGCTGAATGGGCTGCAGTACCTTGTAAACCCTGCTACATAAATGGATCTCATAATTCAAACAACTTAGTAAACCTGTCTTGAAAACATATTAATAAAGTGATACTAGACAAAGCCACATAAGAACTGATAACTATTATATACACCACACATACAGATCCATGAAATTTGATTGAAACACACGTCATGTATCAGCATTTATTTTGCCATATTTTGCCGCGACGCTCCAAACTTTTATAGTGGAGTCCAATATGGATAACTATTGGACACTTGGCAGCGTTGTTTCCACTTTTATAGTGGAGTCCAATACGGATAACTATTGGACACTTGGCAGCGTTGTTTCCAAAATTACCATTCCCGCCCGTTTGTCAAAACGAGGATGAGGATGAGGCCCGTTTGTCCAAATGAGGATGAGGCAAGGACGTGTCATGGCGGACAAGGTGAGTGTCCATGTAGTTAAACAAACAACAATTTGGAATTTAAAATTTGAAATCTGGCTTTTCCATTTTACTCATGGCCTTGCCTTGTGAAATGGAACAGTCCAGATTTCACCTTGTTATAATATTCTGCAACAATGCACTCACATGCATCCAGTAATTGTATATTGTAGCCCATCAAATAATCTTCTGCAGTACATTACAGAGTCTCTCAACCTCAACAAACCCGGCCGGAGTGGCCTCCGCTCCAGCCACAATCTAATAATTCCTCGCACTTATAAAAAAGGGCAGGGGACCGGTCCTTCTCAGTTGCTGGTCCCCGATGCTGGAACTCTCTACCAAATCACATTCGCAACATCAACTCACTCCAGAATTTCAAGTGTAAATTAAAAGCGCATCTGTTCTCTTCTCGCCCATAGACTGACCATTTTGTAGCTTTCTTTAGCAGCGCATTGTGTCTCGGGAAAATGCGCTTAATAAGTCTTACTTATTATTATTATTATTATCAATTTGAAACTGAATGGTTTACCCCTCCCGTTAAGAAGCTATTCCGACAAAACAGGAAGTGCTATCATGTCAAATCCAGTACTGATTATTCCAACCCATCATCTGAAAGCGCCATTTAGCACTTGAGCCAGCCCGAGACGACTTCTGAATAGAACAACTTCCGCATTTTCCTTTTGATGATTTCCACGTACATGGAACTGTAATGGGATATATTGGCAAACATGAAAACCAGGGTGTAAAAATAGTCTTCGCTGAGGTTTGTACAGTGTTTGTTTACTTGCAGCGCAGTGTAATCTAAGATTTTGTAGGACTGAAAACAGCGTTGTGTAGACGTTGGTTACCTTAAGCCGGTGTGAACAACCTGCAGCTGAAAGAGGTTGTTGAAAGCAATATAATCATGTACAATACATAATGATACAGTCTGAGCAGTGTGAGATTCCTCTGGACGATAAACTACGCAGAGCCATAACAATTTAAATTGGCGACTGGAGCAATATTTGCGCAGATAAAACTACCTTTACAGTAACGATTCCGCCGACTGATTCATTGAGGTCAAGTATGAAATGGATAGTATATTTATAGGTTTTTTTTATGAAAAATTGCCCAACACAAGGCCAGAAAGCCACTGGAGGTGAGGGCTACAAGGAAAAAATAGGCAATTTAAATGTAGGGTCATAGATTGGTAAATACTCCAAAAATCAATGGCCATAAAAACTTACCTGGTAAGAAGCACTGCAGCTGGTGATAATATAAACTATTTTGAGAAAGGATTCCCTTTGAAGTAACATGGTTTAAAAAATGGTTTGGATAATTTTTCACCTAACAACATTTGAATCTGAGAAACTATTCATGCATGAATTGTTTCTGGCATTTCTGGCTTTTCCATTCACTCGGCTTCGCCACATGAATTCAGATTTCACCTCGTGATTATATTTTGTGACTATGCACTCATAATATGTATTCAATAATTTGATGATCTATTTTGAAGAACTTGTAAACACGACAATTGTCTGATTTCCCTGTCTGTTCGCATTACAACTTTCTAGAAGTTTGGAGGGCAAAGGAAGCTCTTTGAAAAATTTCTAAAATAACTGCAGGAATGAAGTGAGTTGGATGAAACCATGGGTAAATTCAACATCCAAATGTAAGGTTTTTTGTCTAGAAATCTGGTATGGGGGAAAAAAAAGAAAAAAGAAGGATGTTTGTGGTTTACAAAAAATAATCATAAAAAAGTAATCATAAAAATACAAAAAAAACAAAAACAGAGATTGATGTTGCACATTACACAATAAAGGGATGGCATAAGGGAGTGATATTAAATGATGTATGACTTTTGAAATGACAGACCTCTGCTGAATAGTAATTATACTTTTGAGAAATCATCAGCAACCTTCTTTCATTTCTACTCTTTCATTTCCTTTGCCTTGTTTGATTGATACTCCACAGATCGACCCCAACAGATGTTGAAGTCATTCTAACAAATAAAGTACTTAACTCAAAAATATCAGAATAGTTGTTTCAAGGGACCAGGAATGGGTTTTTGATGTGGAGTTGTGGAAGATGTGTTGGCGTCGAGGCCAACGTGACGCCGTTTTGGTGCAACAACATCATAGTCTCAATTTTGTAATAAGGTCAGGGCTCAAATTTGGGGGGAAAATCCACAAGACCACAGGGCAAAATGTTTACTGGACCAGAATTCTTTTAACAAGACCAGAATCAAAATAAGAGAAAGCTTTATAACCCAGTTCAACATTCATTTAAGTTAACTGTTTTTATTTGAACAAGCGCTAAGACATGTAAGAGAGGATTTGAACAGCTTCAAAAAAGGCAATAGCCTCCATGCCCCTGACCATGCAGGCCCAATACTTCATGGAGGTAACAGAGACAATTGCCTCTATGCCCCTGACCAGTGCAGGCCCGATATTTTGTGGAGGCGACAGAGGCAATTGCCTCCATGCACCTGGCCAATGCAGTCCCGATACTTCATGGGGCAACAGAGGCAACTGCCTCCATGCCCCTGACCAATGCAGGCCCGATACTTCATGGAGGCAACAGAGACAATTGCCTCCATGCCCCCTGACCAATGCAGTCCCGATACTTCATGGAGGCAGCAGAGGCAATTAATTGCCTTCATGCCCCTAACCAATACAGGGCAGATACTTCATGGAGGCAACAGAGGCAATTGCCTCCATGCCCCTGACCAATGCAGGCCCAATACTTCATGGAGGCAACAGAGACAATTGCCTCCATGCCCTTGACCAATGCAGTCCCGATACTTCATGGAGGCAATAGAGGCAATTGCCTCCATGCCCCTGACCAATGCAGGCCCGATACTTCATGGAGGCAATAGAGGCAATTGCCTCCATGCCCCTGACCAATGCAGTCCTGATACTTCATGGAGGCAACAGAGGCAATTGCCTCCATGCCCCTGACCAATGCAGTCCTGCGCGATGCACGATACGCAATTGCCTCCATGCCCCTGGTCAATGTCTTGGTGCCCCTTGAAATGTTCTAGTATAAAGTTACGATTCTTTCATAAAGAGCCCTTAGAGAAAAATGCCTTGCCCCTGAATAGAATCTATAATTTTTTCATAATTTTTGCTGAACGTCTGTGCTAATCCTATTCTGAAGAACTGTCAACTCTCCCTGATTCTGCAGAAAGTTCTCTAAAAACAGACCAATATTTCCGTGTTCTGATGAACAAATTTGAAAATCTCTCTGATTATGGAAACCTTTTTCCCTATTATGTTGAATGTAATTCTTAGCATTTCCCTGATTGTTGGGCAAAATCTCCCTGATTGCAAGATGCAAATGTTGGCAGCTCTGATGTGCACACTGTAAATTAAGACTGGTGACTGTAGTTGCAGAAGGTCAAAGTATCATAGCAAGAGCAGCTTAGGTAAAATGTAGCCTTGATTAAGAAGTAGCTGGTAATAATTGAAGAAACTGATGACTTCCTCAATCTCAGTAAACGATTTCACCTCACCTGTTTGGCTGTGTTGACATAGTCACTGGATGTTGAGGTTGACAGTTAATAAATACCGTCTGATGTTCAAGGGGCTGGAGATGAGGCAATGGAGGAGGGGGAGGGGTGGGGCTCTGTTTGGAGAGTTTCATGGACGGAAGGGATATGTAGAGGATGGGAGATTTGAACTCCATTGGGGAGATAATTGGCCAATAGCAAACTAGCTGGAACCAGCTGGAACCAGTTGGAACCAGCTGAGGGAGGTTTGGGCTCCTGGAGGGGAATTCGGGCACTTCCTGACATGGAGCTCTTCTTGGAATTAGCGAGTTTGCAGAATTTTTTGTGTACGAAGCGGGAGGTGATGAAATCACTGGCAAAGTCAATGGACCAGGAGTAGAGGGTGTCCAGAGGGCTCGCCAAATCTCCCACGGGGACATTATTGGTCAATTACCATGGCAGTTGGAGAGCATTACATTGTATAAGTGCAATTGACATAGACTGGCAATATAAAGGAGGGACCCTGAGCTACCTAAAATATACGCTTAATTCTTTGAAGTAGAAAAAGTACATGTGTTCAAACATGAACTGCATGCATTATGTGGGTTTCTCCAAGGTCCATAAGATTTTGCCAGACCACGTCAATTGTTGTAACCATTTTCATGAAGTGGCAATTCCGCCTGCAGCAAAACTTTCATGTTTTGAGGAAATTATTAAAAAATTACCAGTCGGTTCCCCTTGGGGTTTATTACTTGATATTTGAAATAAAAAGTTGCATCCCCTTAAGATGATCCCTCTCCTGCCGCTTCCCAGGTTGTATCGTAAACTTAGGTGTGATCCCTGGCTATACGGCAGTACCAGGTTGAATGGCTTCTGACTGGCACCCCTGAACAAAGATATTGACAAAATAGGGAGACCGCCAATATAGGACTAGCTAGCTCAGTTGGTAGAGCGCCGGCACGTTAATCCGGAGGTCGCAGGTTGACTGGCACGTAGATTTCTGGCCTTAAGCGTCAAAAAATCCCAGGATCGGTAAAAAACACATATAATAAAATCCCAGGAGGTAGAACCGAGGTTTTTGTTTCTGACAGGGTTGGGGCGCTTAACCGGTTTAACGGTTAATCGATTCACCACAAAAAATGTTGAAATCCATTAAATTATGGAATGAAGTTTGTGGTTTTGTTACACTAAAGACTGGGTTTAGTGTTCAATTTCTAATCCTGGAAAGTGTGTTGACATCTGCTTCTTTTATTTTACAGGTCGGCTCATTTGAATCTTACCAAAAATTGGTTTTTCTTTTGCAAGTAAAGTCTATCTTTCCCCTCCTCCTTTCAGAGTTTTGCTTGACGGGGCCATGTGTGACAATAGCTGGCAGTGTTCTGAGCTCGATGGACAAGTCCGTTGACCCCTGTGAGGACTTCCACAAGTACTCATGTGGCAGCTGGATTAACGAGCATCCCATCCCGGATGGGCAGTCGAGATGGACAACCTTTGGCATGATCTGGAGAGAGAATCAGGTGGTGCTGAAGCAGGTTCTTGGTAAGATTGTGCAGGTCCCTGTAAATAGACCTTTCTTATGCTGCCACCATCTTGTTTATGTTCGCTGTATCCAACAGAAGCAACGAATGCTGGTATTCATCGTACAAAAAGGAACCAGACTATTTCTCCTTCCAGCCTCGTTTTGGGTACACTGATTTAGAGGGGAGAAAATCAAGATGGCGGCACCATGATAAAGGTTTATAATGTCAAAGATTGTGGAAATCCCAAAATAAAGAAGGCCTTGGAGGACTCGGACATCCTTTAAAAGAAATCATGGTTCTCCCCATGCACAAGCTAGCGTATCGGGCCTGATACCCGCGATTTGCGTGCCGCTATGCGCAAATTTTGGCTGATAAGCAAAAATAGAATAAACAATTTGTTTTCCTTTTTTTTACAAAAAACATCTAGACGGTAAAGGAAGCCAACAGTAAACAAAAATGAGACCTTCCTTTTCTTTAAAATTTTGGCCCTGGACACTATCCAGGGAGACTGATTGACATCCCTTTGTTGGTGGAATGTTTCTTAATCCCCTACAAATGTAATACATTATTTTCAATCCCCTAAAATTTGTTATACATTATGCTTGGTAGCCAGGCCCCTGTGGTTTGTGGTTTTGTTACTGTAAAGACTGGGTTATATAGTGTTCTCTTTTTAAACCAGGAAAGTGTTTTGAAATCCCTCCTTTTACAGATCAGCTCATAGTTCCAATTAATGGCAGAAATCTTGAAACGGTTAAACAGAAGTCAAAAGTTCTGTTTAACCATTTAGGATGATAATTGTAAATGCACAGTTCTAATTTTAGCCCTGTACTGAGTCGAAGGGAGAATAAATCAAATTACATAATCACTAATTAAGCCATTTCTCCAAAGAGTAATCACCAGGGGGAGTCGAATTTCTTGATATTCTAGAATGGACCATTCCACATACCTACATGTAAGAGGGTGGTCAGGTGCCAGAGGTTATTTTGGTTTTGTTTTTTAAGGGTCTTTTTCAAAATATATCTTGGATGGTGTGGTAGTAAATATTGGACCTTTCGCTCATCGGGATAAAGTTGGGAGGTGTTGCCACGCCCTTGAGAGCTTAGATGTTAGGGAAATAAATCAACTACTGCGTAGCTAAAGGACTCAAATAATCATAGACAATAGCAGGGCATGTAAAGAAGTCACTAAGATGTAGAGAATTATTGGGAAATGCACAGATTTTGTTTTTTAAAATATGTCTTGGATGGTGTGGTAGTAAAATTGGACCTTTCCAGTGTTGAAATATAATCGGGGGGTGTTGCCACGTTCTTAAGAGCTTAGATAATTAGGAAAAAATATATCAATTACTGGGAAGCTAAAGGACTCTAATAATCATAGACAATAGCAGGGTATGTTATTGGAAGTTTTTGGGAAATCTGTGCTTATTGGGAAATGCACAGATTTTTTTTAATGTATATATCTTGGATGGTGTGGTAGTACAAATTGGACCTTTCAAGCGTCGGGATAAAGTCTGGGGGTTGCCACGCACTTAAGGGTTAACCAACAATAACTGAGGATCCGTCTTATTGGATGATTTAGAACACGAACTCAACACAACGAGCACAGCAGAGAAGAAGGCACAGAGTTTCTACCAGTCCTGTACTGACAAGAACAATGACATTGACCGCCTTGGGGCCCAACCTCTCATTGATATCATCAACTCGGTAAGATAGAGTGCAGAAGCTTGTCGTGGCTGAGCGGTTAAGAGCACCAGACTCAAGCTCTGGTGTTTCTGCTGTTTCTGATCAGCATAGTGTTGGTTTGAGTACTGGTCGTGACACTTGTGTCCTTAAGCAAGACAATTAACCATTCTTGCTGCGTCCTTCAAATTGGCCGGGACGTTAAGCCGTTGGTCCCGTGTGTTGTGTAATGCACGTACAAAAAACCCAATGCACTTATCGTAAAGAGAAGGGGTTCGCCCCGGTGTTCCTGGTTTGATAGCAGAATAATGCGCCACAGCACCTTGTAAACCATTACATGGTGCTATGTAAAGGAAAAAGGTCCCATACTTCAAAACGTAGCTCCACATACCTTGCAGGAAAAATACGGAATTTGGAGCTCCATGAGCTTCACTGAGTGACGGATTTGAGCGCTATATAAGAAACCACTATTTTTATTATTATTATTATTATTATTGTCACACTTACCTTCTGTAAATCTGTGTGAGTAACCAATTTAACCAATCTGAATGGATTGTTCCTCTAAAAGCTCGGTGGCTGGAACGTGACTGGTACCTACAATGGGACGAACTACAATTTCAACAAAGTATTCCAGAAGATGGAAGCCTTGTATGACGAGAAGCCTTTCTTCACCTTGCTGATCGGAGGAGACGAGAAAAACTCCAGCAGGAACATTCTGCAAGTATGTCATAAGAAAACTAGGTGCAGTTTTTAAATTCGATGAAGGATTGATAAATCTGGGAAGTGTTTAACCAAAATTGCAGACCTACGTGTTTGGCCGTGTCCAAAGTAGAGGCTACAGTTGTGACGGTGTTCACAGGAACAAGCATTCATGAATACCTGGGACAGCTATCCATTCTGATTGGTTGAGAGGAAATCACGTGACCATGTTTAAACGTGCAATATAAACACGGTGAAGAGTGTGTAAACATGGCCTGAGGAAATTGAGTCAAAAGAGGGCGCTATCACTCAGATGATTGCGCAAATCCGTAGGCCCAATTTAAGTTGGTGCACATTTGGCTCGCACAAGTTTGAAACTTGCGAGCGATAATTTGAAATTTAAACGTTCACGCATGTTTGAAACTTGCAAGAGGGTGTAATTAGCGGTCAACATGGATAGAAATTCATCGCACGGCTTCGACCCTGCCAGTTTTAAATAGCCGTTTAAGACCTCCTCGCCCCTCTTGTTTCCTCATTGAAGCATAGGATGCCCATAGCAACACCCTCAGCAACAGCTGCAGCTGTAGCCGCCATTTCGAACACTGCAGGGTTGTAGCCTTGCGCTACAGTCGGCGCGGTCCTTTATCGCACGGCTTGACCCTGCCGGTTTTAAATAGCCATTTAAGACCTCCTCGCCCCTCTTGTTTCCTCATTGAAGCATAGGATGCCCATAGCAACACCCTCAGCAACAGCTGCAGCTGTAGCCGCCATTTCGAACACTGCAGGGTTGTAGCCTTGCGCTACAGTCGGCGAGGTCCTTTATCGCACGGCTTGACCCTGCCGGTTTTAAATAGCCATTTAAGACCTCCTCACCACTCTTGTTTCCTTATTGAAGCATAGGATGCCCATAGCAACACCCTCAGCAACAGCTGCAGCTGTAGCCGCCATTTCGAACACGGCCTAAAAGTTCAGTTTTGAAAGGGCAAGGCAGTATTTTACTTAGTAATGGGAAACCTCTATTAGCAGGAGCGTAGCAAGTTGTTTCAAAGTGGGGCGACCATTTAGTTACAATCCCTGCAGAAGTGGCGCTAGCGTATAACAATACTGACAACAGTATCAATCAACTGCTGAAGTGGTTGGTGAGGAGGATATCATCCAAAGAAAAACAATGTTATTTTTATTAATATTCTCTGTAGCAATTCCAGCTTTTTAACTAGTGTTTATTCTCACTGTTTTTAATTATTGATTGTTGTGTACAAATTCTGCATTTATTACATTTTTAACTGTTTTTTCTCTAGGGTATTATATTTACATGGATGGGCGCTATATAAATTTCCATTATTATTATTATTATTATTATTGACAATATTAGTTCTACTTGTTGGTATGAATATCATGTCCTGTGCAGGCAACGTATACATGAGCATATAAGAATTCCACTGTAGACTTACGAAACTAATGAGATTTTCCATCTTTACCTGTGTTTCTTGTCAGATCTCATCGGCTAAAATATTTTTAAAGAAGACTTGAGAAAATCCAGACTCACCACTGCCAGTTGGTTTGAACGATTTAAGTTTAAATAGCATTCTTGACAGCAGTATCAATCAACCGCGGAAGTGATTGGGGAGGGGGGATATCATCTCCTTCCAAAGAAACAAAAAGAGTTTTTGGACAATATTAGTTCTACTTGTTGGTATGAATATCGTGTCCTGTGCAGGCAACGTATACATGTAGCATATAAGAATTCCACTGTAGACTTACGAAACTAATGAAATTGCCAATCTTAACCTATGTTTCTTGTCAGATGTCATCGGCTAAAATATTTTTAAAGAAGACTTGAGAAAAGTCAGACTCACCACTGCCAGTTGGTTTGAACGATTTAAGTTTAAAATTTCCATTATGTCTGGATTCTTGAATTTGCTAAACATGAGCAAAAAGCTGCCAGCCGGTCACCCCCCGTTGCTATGCACCTGTCTATGAGCTATTAGGGAAATAAAAGTTTGTATGAGAACATTTATAGGGCACCAAGGTAATGATCAGGGTGCATAGAGGCAATTGCTCTCATTTGTATTGTATATATTACTTCATTTTGTCAAAGTTTTTGTGATTTGTTTCTTGAAACTCAAAGGTTGGAATGGAAAATCTTCTAACCCAAATCCAAATTGATGCTTTAATTCAGACATTTCTAATGATATATGGGTTTTTTCTTTGTCTTTGTGTTTGTAGATTGCTGAAGGGAGCATCCTGCTACCTGACGAGGTGTATATGGTCAACAAGACAGAAGATGATCCAGTGAGTACACCCTGTACTGTTGTCCAATCAGAATCCTTACAAGTGATGTAATGGCTAATTTCAGCCAATGATTTTTAATTTTTAATTTTATGAGATATCGCCCAACTCACAAGGCCAGATGGCCACTTCAAGGTGAGGGCTACACTTAACTGATTTGGGCTGTAGACCCAAATCAACTGTCACCAGGGGCATGTTGTTGCCACCTACTCCTGGGGCTGAAACAGGGTTACCCCCTTTACAGTCCGTAAGGATGTAGGCGTGGGTATCATCCACTAGGAGCCTGGCTGGTAGAGCAGAATGCACTACCTTCCCAACTTTACGTAACAATTATGGTTAGGTGCCTTGCTCAAGGGCACAAGTGTCACGACAGAGATTCGAACCCAAACTCTGGTGCTGACAACACCAGAGCTTAAGTCCCGTGCACTAGACCACTCGGCCATGACACGCCATAAAATGATGCTGTGACATGGGAGTATGAGTGCAGGGGACCACCACAAAGGTTGAACCCTGCATTGTTTTTTAAGGGCAAGGCAGTTTACCTTGGCAAAGGGTACCTTTGTGAGGAAAACAAAAACAATTCAAGGGGTGCTAAGGCCATTGCCTTGACCAGGGTTATTGAGGCACTTGCCTCCACTAAGGATCAGGAATGACATTGTTCCATTTAAGATGACCAGGGGTTCAAATTTTACACTGGACCACAGACCCGAGTCCAGTAGTTTTAGTGTTTGGCCTGTAAACTCATGACTGGAAAAGTGCGGCGGTCTTGTGTTTTACAATGTAATGATAATAATAGCTCACTGTGTAATATCTTAAATCAAAACAAGTTATGTTAAACAATGACAATGACACAACATATCAATAATATTTGTCGGGCTTCCTCTAATGGCTTGCACAAGATAGGAAAGATCAGACCATTCTTGAATCAGAACATAACGGAAAAATTAATACACGCCTTTTGTAATGAGTCGGATTGATAACTGCAATGGTCTCTTGTATGGGTTACCCGACTCTCTTCTTGTTAAAGGCATCGTACACGTTTGGTAATTACTCAAAATATATATTAGCATAAAAACTGACTTCGTAACGAGCAACGGAGAGCTGTTGATGGTATAAAACATTGTGAGAAACGACTCCCTCTGAAGTAACGTAGTTTTTGAGAAAGAGGTAAATTCTCACTAAAATAATAAAAACTTCTTGCAAGAAGTTTTTATTCCTATCTGAAAGCACACAAATTTGTTTTCTTGCAACTTCAATGACCAATTGAGCCCAAATTTTCACAGGCTTGTTATTTTATGCATATGTTGGAATACACCAAGTGAGAACACTGGTCTTTGACAATTACCAAACGTGTTCAGTGCCTTTAAACTTCAACGGATTCAGAACTCCGCTGCAAGACTTGTTACTTGGTCCCGGTCACATAAACCCATTTCCTCAGTTTTTTTTAATTTACATTGGTTACTGGTTAAAACAGAGAATAATTTTCAAACTCCTAGTAACGACATTCAAATGCAAACATGGTATAGCTCCTCAATACCTCAAAGAATTGATCCACGACTATTGTCCTACTTGAAATATTCGTTCTGGCTCGCAAAATCTCCTCACTCCTTTTCCAGCCACCACCAAAGCATATGGGCAAAGGGCCTTTCAGGCTGCATCTCCTGAACTCTGGAATTCACTCCCAAATAATGTAAAACAAAGCTCCTCTCTAGAACAGTTTTAGTCTTTTTTGAAGACATATCTTTTTGTGAAATAACTTATATTTTTCATTGTATACATTTTGTGGTTCTTTCTGTATTTTCTGTTATTTTTGTATTTGTATTTTGTATTCTACAGTCCTGGTATTCTCTCTTGACTTTCCAAAAGCGCTTTGAGACTTCACTGTAATTTTGCGCTATATAAAAACTTTTTTTTATTATTATTATTATTATTAAAGTGTTGACTTTAAGTCTGATAATTACCTTTCACTTCTATTGAGTATTGAAGTATACTTATTACTCATAAAGACAAATGAGACAAATCTTCTCTTACACCATATGTCTTAATGCTTGTTAGAATAAAAACAGTATGCAAAATTGTTCTGGTCTTATACAAATAATTCTGGTCTAGTAAACATTTTGAGCAACAAGCCCTGTGGTCTTGTGGATTTTATCACCAAACTCAAGCCCTGAGGACGTCGATGCATAAGGACCATTCCCGAAACTTTGTGAACACTTTTCTTCTTTTCCATTATCTGTCAGGTGGTGGCGGCATACTTCAAATACATGCGCAGAGTAACAGAACTGATCGGTGCAGAAGGGGAAGAAGTCGAGAGACAACTAAGAAATATCTGGGAGATTGGAGTCAGCATAGCTAATGTAAGCGATGCTTAATGTACTTTAGCGTACAGATGGAATATGAAATGCAGGTTGTTTCATACATGTAATTTGCTCAAGATTTCTATTGTTTTGTATGTGTTAAAATAATGAATACTTTTCATTTGTTTTCAATCACGTCTTTAGTTGTCAATGGTCCTAGATGACTTTGAGAATATGGATTATGAGGATTTCTTCAACTACATGTCAGTTAAAGAGATGCAGACTCTCTTCCCTGCAGTAAGAACCTTTAATTATTTGTTTACCATGCTTTGCATAGGTGACTTTAGTTGACTGTACTCAGACCCCTCTTCTTTACCACAGGTGACTTTAGGCCACTGCAAACATACCCCATCTTCCTTACCATAGGTGACTTTAGTCCACTGCACTCATACCTCCTCTTCCTTACCATAGGTTACTTTAGTCCACTGCACTCATACCCCCTCTTCCTTACCATAGGTGACTTTAGTCCACTGCACTCATACCCCCTCTTCCTTACCATAGGTTACTTTAGTCCACTGCACTCATACCCCCTCTTCCTTACCATAGATGACTTTAGTTGACTGCACTCATACCCCCTCTTCCTTACCAAAGGTGACTTTAGTCCACTGCACTCATACCCCCTCTTCCTTACCATAGGTGACTTTAGTCAACGCATGCACTCATACCCCCTCTTCCTTACCATAAGTGACTTTAGTCCACTGCACTCATACCCCATCTTCCTTACCATAGGTGACTTTAGTCCACTGCACTCATACCCCCTCTTCCTTACCATAGGTGACTTTAGTCCACTGCACTCATACCCCCTCTTCCTTACATAGGTGACCTTAGTCAACTGCACTCATACCCCCTCTTCCTCACCATAGGTGACTTTAGTCAACGCATGCACTCATACCCACTCTTCCTTACCATAGGTGACTTTAGTCCACTGCACTCATACCCCCTCTTCCTTACCATAGGTGACTTTAGTCAACTGCACTCATACCCCTTCTTCCTTACCATAGGTGACTTTAGTCCACTGCACTCATACCCCCTCTTCCTTACCAGAGGTGACTTTAGTCAACGCATGCACTCATACCCCCTCTTCCTTACCATAAGTGACTTTAGTCCACTGAACTCATACCCCATCTTCCTTACCATAGGTGACTTTAGTCCACTGCACTCATACCCCCTCTTCCTTACCATAGGTTACTTTAGTCCACTGCACTCATACCCCCTCTTCCTTACCAGAGGTGACTTTAGTCAACGCATGCACTCATACCCCCTCTTCCTTACCATAAGTGACTTTAGTCTTCACTCATACCCCATCTTCCTTACCATAGTTGACTTTAGTCCACTGCACTCATACCCCCCTCTTCCTTACCATAGGTGACTTTAGTCCACTGCACTCATACCCCCTCTTCCTTACCATAGGTTACTTTAGTCCACTGCACTCATACCCCCTCTTCCTTACCATAGATGACTTTAGTTGACTGCACTCATACCCCCTCTTCCTTACCAAAGGTGACTTTAGTCCACTGCACTCATACCCCCTCTTCCTTACCATAGGTGACTTTAGTCCACTGCACTCATACCCCCTCTTCCTTACCATAGGTGACTTTAGTCCACTGCACTCATACCCCCGCTTCCTTACAATAGGTTACTTTAGTCCACTGCACTCATACCCCCGCTTCCTTACCATAGGTGACTTTAGTCCACTTCACTCATACCCCCTCTTCCTTACCAGAGGTGACTTTAGTCAACGCATGCACTCATACCCCCTCTTCCTTACCATAAGTGACTTTAGTCCACTGCACTCATACCCCATCTTCCTTACCATAGGTGACTTTAGTCCACTGCACTCATACCCCTTCTTCCTTACCAAAGGTGACTTTAGTCCACTGCACTCATACCCCCTCTTCTTTACCATAGGTGACTTTAGTCCACTGCACTCATACCCCCTCTTCCTTACATAGGTGACCTTAGTCAACTGCACTCATACCCCCTCTTCCTCACCATAGGTGACTTTAGTCAACGCATGCACTCATACCCACTCTTCCTTACCATAGGTGACTTTAGTCCACTGCACTCTTACCCCCTCTTCCTTACCATAGGTGACTTTAGTCAACTGCACTCATACCCCCTCTTCCTTACCATAGGTGACTTTAGTCCACTGCACTCATACCCCCTCTTCCTTACCAGAGGTGACTTTAGTCAACGCATGCACTCATACCCCCTCTTCCTTACCATAAGTGACTTTAGTCCACTGAACTCATACCCCATCTTCCTTACCATAGGTGACTTTAGTCCACTGCACTCATACCCCCTCTTCCTTACCATAGGTTACTTTAGTCCACTGCACTCATACCCCCTCTTCCTTACCAGAGGTGACTTTAGTCAACGCATGCACTCATACCCCCTCTTCCTTACCATAAGTGACTTTAGTCTTCACTCATACCCCATCTTCCTTACCATAGTTGACTTTAGTCCACTGCACTCATACCCCCCTCTTCCTTACCATAGGTGACTTTAGTCCACTGCACTCATACCCCCTCTTCCTTACCATAGGTGACTTTAGTCCACTGCACTCATACCCCCTCTTCCTTACCAGAGGTGACTTTAGTCAACGCATGCACTCATACCCCCTCTTCCTTACCATAGTTGACTTTAGTCCACTGCACTCATACCCCCTCTTCCTTACCATAGGTGACTTTAGTCCACTGCACTCATACCCCCGCTTCCTTACCATAGGTGACTTTAGTCCACTTCACTCATACCCCCTCTTCCTTACCAGAGGTGACTTTAGTCAACGCATGCACTCATACCCCCTCTTCCTTACCATAAGTGACTTTAGTCCACTGCACTCATACCCCCGCTTCCTTACCATAGGTGACTTTAGTCCACTTCACTCATACCCCCTCTTCCTTACCAGAGGTGACTTTAGTCAACGCATGCACTCATACCCCCTCTTCCTTACCATAAGTGACTTTAGTCCACTGCACTCATACCCCATCTTCCTTACCATAGGTGACTTTAGTCCACTGCACTCATACCCCTTCTTCCTTACCAAAGGTGACTTTAGTCCACTGCACTCATACCCCCTCTTCTTTACCATAGGTGACTTTAGTCCACTGCACTCATACCCCCTCTTCCTTACATAGGTGACCTTAGTCAACTGCACTCATACCCCCTCTTCCTCACCATAGGTGACTTTAGTCAACGCATGCACTCATACCCACTCTTCCTTACCATAGGTGACTTTAGTCCACTGCACTCTTACCCCCTCTTCCTTACCATAGGTGACTTTAGTCAACTGCACTCATACCCCCTCTTCCTTACCATAGGTGACTTTAGTCCACTGCACTCATACCCCCTCTTCCTTACCAGAGGTGACTTTAGTCAACGCATGCACTCATACCCCCTCTTCCTTACCATAAGTGACTTTAGTCCACTGAACTCATACCCCATCTTCCTTACCATAGGTGACTTTAGTCCACTGCACTCATACCCCCTCTTCCTTACCATAGGTTACTTTAGTCCACTGCACTCATACCCCCTCTTCCTTACCATAGGTTACTTTAGTCCACTGCACTCATACCCCCTCTTCCTTACCAGAGGTGACTTTAGTCAACGCATGCACTCATACCCCCTCTTCCTTACCATAAGTGACTTTAGTCCACTGCACTAATACCCCATCTTCCTTACCATAGGTGACTTTAGTCCACTGCACTTATACCACCTCTTCCTTACCATAAGTGCCTTTAGTCCACTGCGCTTATGAAACAACAAGCCTGTGAAAATTTGGTCTTAATCCATTGTATGAGATGGGAGAAAATAATTTAAAACATTTGGTTGAAACAACTGAAATCAGTTGGGATGGTTATTTTTGTTTTCTCGAATATGACTTCATTTCAGAGGGAAATATTTCCTAGAAAAGAGGGTTCTAGTATGAACTTCATAATCAGAAAACTTTCAGACTAAAAGTAAACAATGATGTTTTTATCCTTACCAATCCTGTATAACACCTTTAAATATTTTTAAAACCCTAATTTGGTTTATGTTTAACCCCCCCTCTCTTTTCCTCTCTGAAGTTTGATTGGTTGGACTATCTCAACTACCTCTTCAAAGATACCAGCGTTAAGATTAATGAGAATGAGCAGGTTATCGTCTTCACCCCTAAATACCTTGCAGCTGTCTCAGAGTTCATTCTCAATACCGACCCAGTGTAAGTTGTTTAAATACCTGTGAAATTATAGATGCATCGCTAGATTTAGTGCCCAAATTAACGGTTACAAAAATTATTCAACCATCTAAAGGCATTTCGTAAGCCGTTGCATTCCCTGGCGGCCGACTACTTTCTTGTTCTGCAGTTACTGCAGTTGAGAAAAAAAAACAATACTTCTGGGACAACAAAGCTATGAAGCTTTCTGCTATATTTTTCAAGCTCAGTACCCTTTAGAAGGTCTACATGATCCTGCAAAGTTTTGAACATAATCCAGGTATTTTGTAGTGGTGCTGCATACATGCATTGATAGAGTTTAATACAACACACGGGACCTGAGGCTTTAACGTCCCATCCAAAGGACAAAGCAATAAAGGCTAAGTGTCTTGCTAACAAGGACACAAGTGTCTGATGAACTAGACCGCTCAGCTGCGACACGCCACAAAAACTAGCAATAAGCTTCCTTGGTTTCATTACCAGAACGATATAATAATAGCAATAATAAACTGCGCCAATAAAGTATCTAAACACTTACAAATGGTCAGATATATCGGAACCTCAAATAGTATGCAAAAAATTAATTAATTAATCCGATGCACAGTTATCTTCTGCGCATTTTGATACCTCTTTTGTTGCGCTACGATGTTGTTTGGCGGATTTATGGGTACTTGAATGGCTTAAGGTCGAATTTCAAAAGTTGCAAAAGCCCCTATTCAAGCAAGAGCGTTGTACTGTGACGAATAAGATCAGCATTATTTTTGCCAGCCTTTTATAAATGATTTGTTTGTCGCATGTTGGATAAATCAATTCCGATGAACATCAGCATTAATTGTGTGAGTTCCCTTCTGGAATTGGGGTGAATAGGGGCTTTTGCAACTTTTGAAATTCGACCTTAAGCCACCCAAGTGCCCATAAATCCGCCAAACAACATCGCAGCGCAAAAAAAGAGGTGTCAAAATGCGCAGAAGATAACTGTGAATTGAATTGTTTAAATATTGTTTTGCATACTATTTCAGGTTCTGATAAATCTGACCATTTGTAAGTGTTTATATACTTTATGAATAAGATCAGCATCATTTTTGCCAGCCTTTTATAAATGATTTGTTTGTCGCGTGTTGGATAAATCAATTGCGATGAACATCAGCATTAATTGTGTGAGTTCCCTTCTGGAATTGGGGTGAATAGGGGCTTTTGCAACTTTTGAAATTCGACCTTAAGCCACCCAAGTGCCCATAAATCCGCCAAACAACATCGCAGCGCAAAAAAAGAGGTGTCAAAATGCGCAGAAGATAACTGTGAATTGAATTGTTTAAATATTGTTTTGCATACTATTTCAGGTTCTGATAAATCTGACCATTTGTAAGTGTTTATATACTTTATTGGCGCAGTTTAGTATACATGCATATAGAATTCAATCAGTATGAGTGACTTCAGTCATGAAGTAGGGTCCATTCCCGCAACCAATAATTTGTGGAGTTGTATTTTTAAAGTTTAATGGCTTTTGTAGTCGAAAGGTTTGCCGAAATTGTCTGTTTACTAGAGACTGTTTTATGTAGTTTAGTGATAATAATACAGCCAACTGCCTGTTACATATTGCGTTAAATCTTTGGTAGAATTTGGTAGCCAAACGAAAAACTAGCTTGGGGACCGCTTGCTCACTCACATTCCGGGGTATTTGGCAAAGAAATGGTCTATTATAATAATAATTATACATCATTCATTGTTTCCTTTGTATCCACTCAGAGCCCTACATAATTACATGATCTGGTCGTTAATCACCTCGCACACCAACTACCTGAGTGAGGACTTCCGTCGTGCTGAGGATGACCTCGACAAAGAACTCTACGGTCAGACCTCAGACATGCCCAAGTGGCGGGCTTGCATCAGCGCGACCGATGAGAACCTTGGCTTTGCCTTGGGGGCGCTCTTTGTGAAGGAGACGTTCAAGGGAAAGAGCAAAGAGCGGGTAGGGATCACTGTGTGGCTCATGCTCTTTTGGCTGCAGTAACTTCGGGGTGTTTTTTTTGGGAGTAGGGCTTTGAGTTTCAAAATTGACCCCAGTATTTTATTTCGTAAAGAGACCTTGCCAAATTATGAAATCGTCATGACTGACTTTTGTTTGACTCAAAAGTCTAGGAGAGACATGAGCAAAAATGACGTTTAAATATTTTAACTTTTTACATCCCCTTAATTTTTAAGATATGAGTACATGTCTTATAAACGAATTGATTTTAAGAGTTACATTGGTTTATGTAATAATAAGGAAAGCTCTAGTCTGGTGCCTGACCCATTCTAGGTTGGCGCACCGTAACCACGCTTCTTGTGGCACCCGCCACGTTTTATAAGTCGCCACCAAGGTTTAAAATTTGTCTGCCACGTTTTGTCCCCAATTTTTTTTCAAGTTCATGCATTTCAGAGTTCAAATGCAATCTTTAAACCTTTGCTCAAAGAAGACGGGAGGAAGTGTCCATCAGGAATCACCTTAGAGTGCATCACCATGATCACAGAGTTTACACTCAAAATTTGTCCGGGCCCTTGGGTTGTCCCTGGACCCCACGCTGTAAAGGCTTCATTCACATAGCCCTGCCCCACCCCCCACCCGCCAGTGCCAACCTTTAACTTTCAAAGTTGGAGAGCACTGATCTATGGCCAGATCATGGTGTCTGCCTGCCGAACATTGATCGTTGCGTACAGAATGGTGTGAAGACCCGCATTTTGTATTTTCGAAACGTAGAACAAACGCGCACACTGGCACATGGCGGCACAGCGTAGCCTATCCCGTCAATATTAATAGAGGTCAATGGGTCGGACTTATTTATGAAAGCTCCATATTATAACTTGTTACCCGCTATTGCTAGACAACTTTGTTTTAAGGCAAGAAGTTAACAGTTTTAGTTGTAGAGTTGTGTAGTGTTCTTGAGAAAGTTTAGAATGAAACGTTTGGGGAGAACTGGTTCTACGAACTTCAGCCCTGGAGGATTATAACTCTTATCACCGTGATGCTAGTTGAAGAGGTTTTTGACCCTTTTTTTAATTAATCATTTTGCCTGGACTTTCCTTGGAGTGTAGGCTAGTGCCATGGTGGAGGAGATCCGTAGCGCATTCAAGAACAACCTGCCAGATCTGGAATGGATGGACGAAGAAACGCGCCACGCTGCGAGAGACAAGGTGAGTCCCTGAACGGAGTGTCTGAAACAGATTTTAAAAATAATAGGCGTTTATTAAGCCCCCATTGGTTTGGGCTTAAGCATTCCTGAAACCATCTCAACTCCTGTCTTGCCAAGACGCCGAAGAAGTTGACCTGTCGTTATCATTTTTCTCACCGAGATGGCTTACTGGAAAAAAGTGTACTGGTGTCAGTTAATTGTCTAAGCGGGATAAGTTATCTCATTATCTGGATAAGTGGTATGGAGCTCCGTAGTCGGGTAAAACTTTGTGGAGTACGGATTGGGGTCACTTACAGTTTTAGTTGGGGTCACTTTTAGCCACTTCGGATCATACAGTCAAGTAATATTGTAAAATTTTTATTGTTATTGTTTTCTCACAGGCTAATGCCATCCTAGATCTGATCGGCTTCCCAGACTACATTCTTGCTCATAAGCAGCTGGATGCCTCCTACGAAGAGGTAAAGTCGCGTTTGACGTTACAGCAAATACACTCTCTTCAAAGTTATCAGCTTAATATTAACCCTCTAGGCGCCTTAGATCGTCAGATTTGTACTTGCTTGTACTTCCCTGGGGGGATCTATCATTCTCACATGCAGGTCCTGTTCTTTGGAATAAATTCCTCAAAATATTTGTAACATATCTTCTGTAGGTTGTTTTAAGGAAACTCTATAAACATTGTTGTTCACTCAAGCTTGTAGTCCATAAAGTATATTGTTTTGTGTTCTCTCAGGTAGTTGCTATATAAATTCATTAATTTTCTTTCAGCTATTTTTTCTGGTTTACTGCACCATGAGCATCTTTTGTGATGGATACCGGCGCATTATAAATATTCATATTATTATTGGGCCTGAAGTTCATTGAGCTACTTCAAGCAGAAAATATTGCAAAGCAAAAATGAGCAGGACACCAGTCACAAATTGTACACATGACATGGTGTTTTGGCTGGTAACCTAAATTGAGTAAGCAGAATTGTTGTGCTTAGCTACTTTTTCTGCTTCAGCAGCTCTATGAAACTGGGCCATGGGACTAGACTTGACTCAAGTCTGACTTTTCTCATTGTAACTCTCTTCCTGTTTTGTTTGTTTCCAATCCAGTTAGAGATAAACGCAACTGACTACTTTGGCAACAACATCCGTATCAGTCAATTCCATACACGCCAAGAGCTTCAGGAGTTAAGACAGAAGGTCAATAGGGGTGAATGGGAGATGACCCCACCGCAGGTCAACGCATACTACTCACCGCCTAAAAACGAGATTGGTAAGTCCATAAAAACAATGTTTAGAAAATAATAATAATAATAATAATTAGTTTTTGTATAGCGCTCTATCTACGGGCGTCTCAAAGCGCTTTTCATTATTTATTTCCAGAAAGGTTTTTAAAGTTTATGAATTATGACACCCATGTATGTAACACCTTCTAAGTGTTAACAAGGTACTGCCAGAACAAATGGGGAAATCCCTTCTCTTAGTGATAAGTGTAACTGGGTTCTTTACGTGCATCACACAACACACGGGACCTACGTCCCATCCGAAGGACGAAGCAATAATGGTTAAGTGTCTCTTGCTTAAAGGCACTGAACACGTTTGGAAATTGTCAAAGACCAGTGTTCTCACTTGGTGTATCCCAACATATGCATAAAATAACAAGCCTGTGAAAATTTGGGCTCAATTGGTCATCGAAGTTGCAAGAAAATGATGAAAGAAAAAACACCCTTGTTGTACAAATTTGTGTGCTTTCAGATAGGAATAAAAACTTCTTGCAAGTAGTTTTTATTATTTTAGTGAGAAATTTTTCTCAAAAACTACGTTACTTCAGAGGGAGTCGTTTCCTACAATGTTTTATACTATCAACAGCTCTCCGTTGCTTGTTACCAAGTAAGTTTTTATGCTAATATTTGTTTTGAGTCATTACCAAACGTGTACGATACATGTACCTTTAAGGACACAAGTGTCAAGACCGGAACTCGAACAAACACTCTGCCTGAGTCCAGTGTGCTTGACTGCTCAGCCAGGACACCCTACTCAAAAGCAAGGCTTAACCCCCCCCCCCCCAGCATGTCTGGCTTGAGACTAACCATGCCAGAAACACCAGGGCAAACCCATTTTCTTAATGATGTGCATTACACAACACACAGCACCTACTGCTTTACATCTCATCCATAGGATGAAGCAGTTATGGTTAAAGGAACGTTACAGAACTGGTAATTAAAATTTTCTTTAAGATCACAGATTTACATAAAACTTACACGGTCTAATGATGATGATAGTAGAAAACATCCCTAGAAATATTTCTGTCTGAAATGCCATATTTGATGAGAAATAAACAAAACTAATTTCCGATTGGAGTTTATCGCTCATGAGCGTTTTATTCATGCATTGTATAACACATGCAAATGTGTAATCGGTTTTTCACTATTTTCTAGTGACCCAGATGGCCGATCGATCTCAAACTTCTACAGGTTTGTCAGTTTATGTATATGGTGGATTATATAAAGTGCTTAACTGTTTTGTTAGCAAAAACCAATTCTGTAATGTTCCTTTAAGTATCTTGCTCAAGGACATAAGTGCCATGACTGGGAAACCATACCCACACTCTGATAACCCCAGAACTTGAGTCCGTTGCACTAGGCTGCTTGACAACGATTATGAAATGGAAGCATACGCCCTCTTTCAGTGAAATTTACTAATGCATTAGGCAATGGTATTGACAATATTTTATGACTGTCTGGATAATCAAGACTATCTATCTGAGCATGCGCTGTAAAGGACTTTCTTTCCGGCCTGATGAAAGATGGAACACCGGATTTCTTCGGGGAAAATATGAAAAAGCCGGAAAACTGACATCCGTCGTGGGGCCGATTTCACAAAGAGCTAAGATTGATCTTAACTGTGTATCAATCTTAATTGCTAAGCAAAGTGTGATGGCACTATACAAATTGCTATGGCGATACTGACAACTCATCTTAAGATGAATCTTAGTGCTTTGTGAAAATCAACCCAGATCGCTTTAATTTCACTGATACCACACCATACGTTTCAAAGTTGTTTTGTATTTTCATTTCCAATTTGTTGACAGTTTTCCCAGCTGGTGTTTTACAGGCACCGTTCTACGACAAGGATTACCCCAGGTATGTGTTTTGACAGAAAGGCACTCCACCTTTTTCCCCTTTCAAACGTTTGTTAGAAAAAAGTTGATGTTGCTTTTATTAATATTGGGTTGGCGGTAAACACCATGTGATAATATCAACTTTGCTGTATAGTTTGTGCTTAAACAAACATGTCCTGCTGTTTATCTGCTGCCACAGGGTAGTTTGGGAATCAGAAGACAGAGTTCTTGTCCTGCTATTCGATGTAATGCCACGGAATAGATTGGGAATTTGGAGACTACAAAGTTCAATTAGAACTTGTCCTGCTATTTATCTACTGCCTTGGAGTAGATTGGGAATTTGGAGATTACAAAGTTCAAATAAGAACTATTCCTGCTATTTGATGTACAGTCGCGAAATAGATTGCGAATTTGGAGACTACAAAGTTCAATTAAGAACTATTCCTGCTATTTGTCTACTCCCTTAGAGTAGATTGGGAATTTGGAGATAACCGAGTTCAATTAAGAACTTGTCCTACTGTTTATCTACTGCCGCAGAATAGATGTGGACTTTGGAGACTACAGAGTTCAATTAAGAGCTTGTCCTGCTATTTATCTACTGCCGCAGAATAGATTGGGAATTTGGAGACTATAGAGTTCAATTAGGAACTTTTCCTGCTATTTATCTACTGCCGTAGAATAGATTGGGAATTTGGAGATTACAGAGATCAATTAAGAACTTGTCCTGCTATTTATCTACTGCCGCAGAATAGATTGGGAATTTGGAGGCTGCAGAGTTCAATTAGGAACTTTTCCTGCTAATTATCTACTGCCATGGAGAAGATTGAGAATAGACGCTGCAAGTCTTGCGCATATCAAGAAAAAACTCAAGCGAAGACTATATTTTTATGTGAAATCAAATCATCTTTTAAAATTATATACAAAATTCTTGAAGAAAAAAAATACCCATAGTAAGTTGTTATAAATAAATTTTTCAATTTTTGTGTAATACAAATAATTTGTTCAAATTAACATTGAAACAAAATTAAAACTTGGGATGAGGATGCTTATTGTTAGAAACCCCATTTGCCAATCACGCCTGAATGTGTGCGTTTTGAAACCGGTCTCGAGACCCAATATGTTGAGGTCTGGGCTTTTTCCAGGTCTCGACTTTGAAGTCTCGGTCACGGTCTTGAAGCAAAGGTCTTAGGGGTCTTGTGCCAAGACCTTTCGAGAACTTAATATCATAATTGTCCAAAAACATTGGTTAAGATTTGTCCGATGTCTCGGTCTTGGTCTCAAATTTTGTGGTCTGTACTTCGACACTGAAAGTTATGTTCAAAGTTGATTTCATACTTTGTTTTATTTTTTTAACCCTTAGGTCATTGAACTTTGGTGGTATGGGTGTCATCATGGGGCATGAAATAACCCACGGGTTTGATGACTCTGGTCGCAAGTATGACAAATACGGCAATTTGAAACAGTGGTGGAACAACGACACCATAGAACGCTTTGAAAACCAAATCAAATGCATGGTGGATCAGTACTCGGAGTATGAGGTCAATGGAGCCTATGTAAGTTCAACTGGTTTATGTGATTTCTTATTATTTTATTTTTGCTGAATTTAAAGTTTTTAATTTAAGTATCTTTTTTCGCAAAAAGATGCATAATATACAAAACATTACAGAATAGTGCTTGCAAAGTACTTACTGTGTATGTACAAAAGAAAAGTGAATTACATCCACCCTAGAAGTGCAAAAAACCTCCAGGAAACAATTACATTAACCAGTACATTAACTCCTGGTAAATAGTTGTACAAATCTACCTAAACTGTTTTCTTCAAACTGTTGATCCAGTTACCTTCAAACTGTTGATCAGTTACCCTCAAACTGTTGAACCAGTTACCTTCAAACTGTTGATCAGTTACCTTTAAACTGTTGAACCAGTTACCTTCAAACTGTTGAACCAGTTACCTTCAAACTGTTGATCAGTCACCTTCAAACTGTTGATCAGTTACCTTCAAACTATTGAACCAGTTACCTTCAAACTGTTGATCAGTCATCTTCAAACTGTTGAACCAGTTACCTGTAAACTGTTGATCCAGATACCTTTAAACTATTGAACCAATTACTTACTGTTGAACAAATTACTTTCAAACTCTTCAGCCAGTTACTTTCAAAGTGTTGAATCAGTTAACCAATTACCTTCAAACTGTACTACCTGTTGAACCAGTTACATTCAAACTGTTGAACCAGTTACATTCAAACTGTTGAACCAGTTACTTTCAAACTGTTAAACCAGTTACCTTCAAACTGATGAACAAATTACTTTCAAACTGTTGAACCAATTACCTTCAAACTGGTGAACCAGTTACCTTCAAACTGTTGCTCTAGTTATCTTCAAACTGTTGAACCAGTTACCTTCAAACTGTTGATCCAGATACCTTCTAACTGTTGAACTAGTTACCTTCAAACTGCACCAGTTACCTTCTAACTGTTGCACCAATTACCTTCTAACTGTTGCACCAATTACCTTCTAACTGTTGAACCAGCTACCTTCAAACAGTTGATCCAGATACCTTTTAAGTATTGAACCAGTTACATTCAAACTATTGCACCAGTTACCTTCAAGAGTTTTTTTATATAATTATTTTTGAATAAGATTGATGGCAAGATGACGCTTGGTGAGAATATAGCGGATAATGGAGGTCTGAAGTCGGCATACAGGGTAAGGGATTTAAATATGCCATTTTTCACCCATTTGTATAAGTACCATTTCAGAAAGAGAAAGCCTGTTTCAGAACTGATTTCAGGAAGAGAAAGCTTGTTTCAGAATTTCTTTCAGGAAGAGAAAGCCCGTTTAAGAATTGATTTAAGGAAGAGAAAGCCTGTTTCAAGATTTGTTTCAGGAAGAGAAAGCCTGTTTCAGAATTGATTTCAGGAAGAGAAAGCCTGTTTCAGGATTTACTTAACAAAGAGAAAGCCTGTTTCAGAATTGATTTCAAGAAGAGAAAACCTGTTTCAGAATTGATTTCAAGAAGAGAAAACCTGTTTCAGAATTGATTTCAAGAAGAAAAAATTGCTGTTTCAGAATTACCGGCTGTAGCTGTGGCCGGGTCAGCTATTATAACCGTTGTTATTTTATGTATTTTCAAGTTGTGCAAATGGAAATAAACCAAACAAACAATCAAACTGATGTTAACATGCATGGACTACTTCACAAGTGACGCCCGCAGTAGCTGTTAAATGAGGTTTATGCTGGTCCGGTTAAAATCCCACACGAGTGATATGCGTGTAGATTGTTTTTACAGAACTCGGGAAAGTATTGAGTATACAGTGCTTAATACACATCGATGTAAGGGCAAAAACAAAATAATCTTCTTTATCCCCGATGCAAAAATAACATCTATAAGTTTTTTAGATAGATAGCTAGATAGATAGATAGACAAAACATTTATTTCACATTGACAACAACAACATGCCATATTAACATCGTAGTACAGCAATACTCAACATTATGCGTACAATAAAGCACTTATGAAAATAGACTTATGTGTACGTTAATAATAAATGTAAGCATGTAGGAAAATAGTGAAGTAAAAAAGCTTGTGTACTTTTCCCTATTGGACAGACAAAACAAAGAATGATAGGCCATTAACAGTCTGAAAGTTGAGAACCACTTAACTCTTTCAGTGCAAAGTTTGTACATGTACGATCTATTTTATGTATTTCGAAAGTGCCAATATCGCACATGTACGACCTATTTTATGTACTAAAAAAGTGCCATCAATCGTACATGTACGAGCCATTTATCACGGTAGGGCATTATCACTCTAATGTATTTTACAATTTCGTACATGTACGACCTTTTTTTCTAGGTTTTATTTGAGTTCTTGCAAGAGGGTGCATTGTTTTCTGAGCTTTTCTAATGTATTCTTTGTTTAGCTACATCGATATCGCCATGGGTCGATTGATTGTCTGCTTGTTGTAATTACACTTTGAAACAATGTCATCCCCCCCCCCCAGGAAATGTACACACTTTACTTCACAATCTATCGCTCTGTAAAGAAGTACTATTGACTTTTGGATGTACCAAGGCAACACAAATCAGCAAGATACATTTTTGTTTGAAGAGTAAGACTTTTTATTTTGTTTACAGAATTTTGAAAACCTAATAAAAATGGGCATTTTAGGGTCAAAACACACAAAGACCGCAGGCACTGAAAGAGTTAATCTATTACCCTTTAGAGACCATTCATTTTTCTATTATCAGCACCACTATGTCCAGACATGGGTTTATTGTAAACAAAAAAATTGAAAAACAAATTTCTTGTAAAAGAGTCTGACAAAAAATACATATGAAACAGAAATTTAGGTATGTTTTTAGAAACATAGACACTATGTTAACATAGGAAAACTGGAAAATGTAAATTTAAGTCATGACCGTTAACTTTGATCTTTTTTTGGTTGAGTGGAAGTAGGTCAGATCTTGCAGCTGTTTGTGGCTGCTATGGGCATTTTGGAACAAGCCGATTCCGGCCGCTATGGTCTCTAATGCGTTAATGTCATAATTATTACAAACAAGTTGCTGAAAGATAATTGTAAAAATTGTCTGAAAAAGTTCTAGTATGCCTCAAATTCATATGAAGACTATACGTCGTTTAATAAAAATAAGCTATACCACGTTCCGTGAGACTGTTTTTGGAATGTTACGTTGAACAGCTATTTACATACAAATCACCCTCATAGATGCCAACATTTGCATCTTGCAATCGGGGAGATTTCGTACAACAATCAGGGAGATATTTAGAATAACATTCGACATAATAAGTTTCCATATAATCAGGGAGATTTTCAAATTTGTTCATCAGAACATAGACAGATTGGTTTATTTTCAGGGAACTTTCTGCAGAATCGGGGAGACCATCATGAAGAGTGATTTGTTCGTCTCTCATAGTCGTTATCATTGGTCAAGAAGCGTGACTCGTTATTTTCATAAGTAGACACATAATTATCCGGTCTTTAGAAAGTGAGTTGACAGCTCATTTATCCAACAGCACACACACTTGTGGTTAGTGGAGCCGAATCGATTGACGAAAGCTTTTAATGTGCTCAGTTGAAATTTAAGCCATTCTGCAAAGCGTTCATGGCTGTTTTTATTGGAATTGTTACAATCAGTCATGTTTGATCAGTATAAATTATGAGTAGGCCGCCATTTTTTTTTAGTGAATGATGTATTGTGGGTTTTTGTGAAACTGTATGAGTGCTTCTGCATTATACCCATAACTTGTATGTGCGTGTTGTGTTGTCATTTAGCCTTTGAGAAATCATAGATGATAATAATAATAACTAGTTTTTATATAGCGCTTTATCTACAGGCGTCTGAAAGTACTTATTATTATTTTTAAAACAGGTTTTTGAAGTTGTTAAATTATGAGACCAATTTATGTAGCACCTTTTAAGTGTTTAAAAGATGCTGCGGCGCATTCAGCAGCCACTGCCAGAAAACATCGGGGCAAACCCCTTCTCTTAAGGACAAGTATTCTGGGTTCTTTTATTTGCACTACACAAAACATGGGACCTACAGCGTTACGTCCCACCCAAAGGAAGAAGCAATAGTGCTTTGCTTAAATAGAAACAAGTGTCAAGACCAGGACTTGAACCCACACTCTAATACCTAGTGTTTTTATATAGCGCTTTATGTACGGGCATCTCAAAGACGATCAGAGCATACTGATCGAAACGTCAAGTTGAAACCAACGGTTCTTTTCAAAACCACCCCAACTCATTTAGAGATATTACATGGTGTTTCCGCAAACCTTTCCATATCGTATTTCCACCATGCAAAGTTTCAAATCCTACTCATCTCAAAGTGCTTATTATTTTTCATAAATTTTTCTGCTACAAAAGCCATTGCAGATGAAAATATAATTCCACATAAAAATTATCGGTTGCAGAGATGGGATTCTATCAGTTAAGCTTAAAATCTGGCTTCTACCAGTTTGATAACAAAAACAACGGACCGTATTCCCTTTTTTCTACTAGTGCAGGCAATCTTTTGCAAGGCGAGCGCATAATCAATATACAAATTACCGAGCGGTGTGTGTAATGGTCTACAATTGACTTATTTGGCAGGCGTATGAGGATTGGATCAAGGAACATGGGCCTGAGAAACCACTACCTGCCCTAGGCCTCTCCCATCGACAACTCTTCTTTGTTGGATTCGCTCAGGTATGTGTATTTTAATTGTTTACTTTTACTATTACCATTATTATTATTATTGTTATCATTATTGTTATTATTACGTATATTTCTGGTAATGAAACCAAGGATGCCTCATAAGTGAACTTATACTGTATAGCTCGCAAGCCTTAGGAAACTTGTAAACAAGGGTGATTGCTATGTGAACCAGAAACACCGGGATTAACCCCTACTCTTCCATGATAAGTTTTCTGGGTTCTTTTATGCGCACTAACAATCCTAGTACACGGGACCTATGGCCTAATGGTCCCATCCGAAGGACAAAGCAATGTAAAGTATCTTGCTCAATGACACAGAGTACGGTTCTCCTAACCGCTCGGCCACAACACTCTTAAGTGATTAAAGTGATCGAGACCTGTAAGGATCTTTATCATTTTTAACTACACTAAACAAACCTTTATGGGTTTGTTTGTTTTGGGGTTGTTGTTTTTTTTGGGGGGTTTTAAAGGAATCTTCCTTTAAATATTTTCACTGAAAATAGCAACATAATGTAAGAAACTAAAGCTTTGTTTACGCTGGCTGATGAACTAACCGAGGTGGTAAAAAAATTAAAATTGATGATTGAAGCCAAATTTATGCAGCCTGCAAACTGGGCTAAATTGTTTAAAGCCTCAAAGCACAAAAACTTGCTGAGCACAGAAAAATCATGCTTATAGCTAAAACAGGTTACCAGCAAAAGATTCATAAAGTTTACATTGTTGCCACTGGTTCCCAATTCATTTTTTGCTTAGCAAAGAAATTTGCCAAGCAGTATTTTCTGCTTAACAGCTCTATGAAATTGGGCCGTGATGAGAATGCAGCACTCATACAAAATGTTGGATGATCCCATGTACGTGCTGTACATTGTACACACATCCAAGTTGTGATTTGTTGATACATTGTTCTCGTTTGGTAAATCTTTATGGCAAATCTTCAAAGCGAGGTGGTGATATTGGCAACAAGTATGAGTGAGGTGGTCACTGAAAGTAGCGAGGTGGGGCGCCTCACTTTTGAAGATGGGCAGGGGAAACGACGAGTTGAAGGAAACATTTTGCTTTATTCTTGAAATTAAACAAATTAACTCAGCACACCGTTGCACTTCAAAGCAGTGGTAAATTGGTAAACACACTGTCTTTTGAACACCTAGTTGTCGGGACTTGCAATTGTTGTTCTATTATTCCCTTTCCCTAAAGAATTTCCTTGTGGGGATCCAGGGGGAACTTTGTTCCATTGTGTAAAAGTCCCGACAGTGGTGTATGTGCCTATACCCAACATAATATGTTTTCAAAAGAAATGGTTTGTTGCTAATACTGCAGGCAATTTGATCTGTAATATTTCATGTACCGTACTATTTATCTTCTAGGTTTGGTGTTCCTCCAAGACGCCAAAGGAGGCACAGATTGACCTGATTACTGACAATCACAGCCCTGCAAAATACAGGCAAGTCAAGTTTTTCAAATACTTGTTTTATTTTCAGCAATCTCTGCTCTTCAAACTGTCTGACTGAAGGAGGTGTATTCAATGTATTCAAATTTTAGTAAATAGTCTGGGGTTCAGACACTAGTCAAGAGTGCTGGAGTAATGAGCAATGTTGTATGAATTGTGACTCAAGTTATACAACAAACTGTCAATGACTCAGACTCGGGCCGTATCCGAATTGGCGACTACGGCTACGACTGTTGCTAAGGGTAATGCTAAGGAGGTCCCATTCTTCAACGCATGATGACGCGGAAATCTAGCCGTAGCCGTAGCTGTAGCTGCCAATTCGGACACAGCCTTAGTCGCAGACTTGGACTTGACTCACCTACAGGCAACCATTTGACACAGTTGGCTGCCACCTCTGTAGCCCTTTCCTGAGAGCTGTTTGGATTGGGAACAGGCTACCAGTGGCTGCGGTCACTGCAACCAATCTGAAAGGGTTCCAGAGAGAAGCACTGCCAGCTATAAGACGGATGGCAGGACAAATTGACAATACCACCATCTGATAAGCACAAACCTAGAGCACACATAGATTTGCAATCCACCCTCTCCAGGACAGCAGCAATGCTTTCAGGAGAGTACACCAAGGCAAGATGTGACTCAAACTCAAGTCACTATTCGCCCTTTGCACATTCAGCCATTTGCAAGTTGAGCCTCAAATTGCGGGGGACAGCAGTGAATAGAAGCATTATACATTGTATAACTCTGTATTGTCACAGTAACGTAATGACACTCTCATCCAAACAGATATTTATGTACAATACAAATGAAGCATGAAGTCGAGGCTCTATACGCACATGGCGATTCCATGCGATGAGCAAGTTATCAATGACTCAGACTTGGCCTGGGACTCAGAACTCAGACTCGGATTCAGATTTTGGACTCGGACTTGGTGATTTATCTTTTTTCACAGGACTCTGGGAAAGTACCCACATCAGTGTTTGGGTAAAACACAAATAATTTTGTTGTGAATGATCAGCAACCTGTGCGCCAAATTGGCTGCCAGTGTAGTCTTGGTTTCAAGACCTTTGTGTTTGGGCGTACACACACAACCAACGTTCAGATCTATGTACACTGCGGACTGGCACCGCACACTGCACACGTCTGTAATGAATAAACATAGAGGGCGCTTTTTGTAATTCTGGATCCGGTTGTCGGTGGTGAAAATAACACTAGTCACAGCGCCCTCTATGTTTAATAATTACAAACGTGTACAGGGAGTGCGGGTGGTTATGTGTACGCGCAAACACCATGGTCTTGGAACCAAGACTACTGCCAGTGCTGAATACTCCAAAGGAATTGAGGTTTCAGGACTGCTTTTAAAAGTCCCAATGAACAGGAGTTGTAACAGTTGCTTTCTTTTTATAAACAGGGTTATAGGAACTTTGTCCAATTCGGAAGACTTTGCAAGGGAGTTCAACTGCCCAGTTGGCAGCCTGATGAACCCAAAGGACAAGTGTGAAGTATGGTGAGGGGGCAAAGGAGATTAAGAGATTAAGAGCCTGATCTCCGCCACTAGTGGATGCCATGCTGGTGGCGTTTCTCCGCAGATGATCAGAGATTATTCGAGAAATATTTGTACTTTTTAAATTATTTGTATTTATTCACAGTAAATAGTATGTTTTTGTCATGTATTTTTCGAGTGTGATTGTTTTGAGTTCAAATCGTTCAGAAATGTTCCTATAGATGATGGGACTTACCAGTGTAATGGCATAAACAGCACCGACTGTATAACAGTGTCAGAGGATGTAGTGCTTTCAACAGTGGTATATGGCTGGTTTTTTTATTATTATATTTTAGAACATGAGGGATTTTTTCGTCGATTTGGAGAGTTTGCCGTTATGAGGTAACAAGTAAAATCTGTTTGGTTACTACACAACCTTTGCGCTGTTAACAGATTACCAACAGTGACAACCTCAATCAGTATTACAGTACCAAATGCTAACAATATTTCTGCATGTCCGGCTGGTAGTTCCATTGTTCAGCCTCCCTCAGACAGGCAGCATCAAGTCACTACAGCCTTAGTGAGTATTAAACCAAAGATTCATATTTCAAACCAGAAATATGGATGTTATCAGAGGTGGTGACAAAAGTTAACAGATGTTCCTTAACCCATATCTGCTGGATTAGTCACAATAACAAGCCATTTGTGAGTTAGGTTTGTATAAAGTCTGGTACAGTGACTTGGTTAGTCACAAGGTTACCACTTACATTTAAATTCCTCAGACTATAGAGACAGTTGCTATGTCAAATGGTTCAGGGCAAGCTTTTGTATAGCAACCTCCAGGTCAGCAAACCCTAGTACCATTATACCATATACATCATTCAAAATTGTTTATGGGTGTTCGCTGTCTCCAACGTAATTACGCCAAAGCTTGCCCCTAATCATGTGACGTAGCTACTGTCTCTATAGTCTGAGATATTCAAGTTTAAGTGGTAAATTGTGACTAAGCAAGTCATTGTGCCAGACTATATTCAAATGTAACACACAAGGGGCTAATTCATAAACACTGTTCCTGCCTCGGCCCACATAGCACTTAGTGCTGCATCATACTAAATCATTCATTACTTACTGCCTTGCATTTAAACATACCTCCAACAAATTGTATATACTGTTGGAAAGAGCACATAATTCTCTTTAATGTGATATATATGTATATCTTGCCATGTTTCTCATCTCATATCACTAGAAATGGAGAATATAAAGAAAGACAATAACTTATTGGTCATATACAGGTTTCCCCTTAGGTAGCTGGTTACACACCTATGTTCCGACACCCCTAGTGTATTTTCTTAACCCTAACCTTACAATAGCTTGTAAATCACGTTGGGGTTTTCGGAACATAGGGGAGGAGAAACATATGGTTGTCGGAATTAAGGTTGTCGGAATATAGTCCAGTCACCAGGTAGCCACTTACAATGTTTGTTTGCTCGGTCCCATCACCTGAACCAAATATGAGAGGGTTTGGGCCGAGAGAAACTATTTGTGTGTTCTACGGGAAATCCCAGCAGTTACATAGACATGGGTTATAATGTTCATTCTCCATGTTTACTTCAAAACACAGTACGTAACGCCATTGTACTGTATATCCTGAGACGTGATTGGTTATTTAAATGTGGAATTCTTTGCAGCTGATGTATGGATATTTCCATAAGCTGTTGAACATTTTTAAATTACTAAATTTTAACCTTTTTAATTACCTCAAGTTATATTTTAATTTCGTGTGGTGTGTCTCTTGCCATTGCTTGACAACATATTAAAGTTCAAGACCTTTGTTTCAGTACTTTTTTTCTTCAGTACTTCATTTTTTGTGTGAAAATGTGACTGGAATATTTGTGAATATTCTGGGGTTTTCCAAATGAAAAAGAAAAATAAACACATGTTTTCTAGTTGCTATTGCGGAGTCTAACAAGATACGCCTCGCATTGGTTGTTAAAATATGAATATTCATTGGTAAATATGATCATTCATTGGTAAGTATGAATATTCATCGGTAAATATGCATATTCATCAGTAAATATGCATGTTGATTGATACATATTGATATCTATCTGTAAATATGAATATTCATTGGTTAATGTGAATATTCATTGATAAGTATGAATATTCAGTGTAATTATTCGCTAGCTGTGCTATTTGTAAGTATTATATTGGTTTGGCTGTGTTTGTAATTTCATGTAGCAGTACTTCAGGGGAACTGAATTACCTCAATTTTTGACTAATCGATGCCAAATTAAATGTGGCCACATTACTTTCCGATAATACATTTGTCAGTGCTCAATGAATTTACCCCTTACCAATACATACATAGTAGGGGGGACCGGTAAAAATCTATATAATTAATCATATACCATTTGGCTGGTTTCTAAATTCTGCAGAGTAAAGTTTTTAGTGCTTAGCATCCACTGCTTACTGCAGAATTCTGTGCTTATATTATGGCCCATAGAGTTATACACTTTAAGTCCAATTGGCCCACTTGCCGAGGGCCCAATTTTATAGAGCTGCTTAAGCACACAAATTTTACAAAGCAAAAAAGCAATTGTGCTTACCTGGTACATGTCACCAGCCAAACTACCATGTTATATGTACAGTTTGCAACTGGTATCCTGCTTACTTTCCTTAACATATTTTCCAAGCACTTCCTCCATGGTCTGCTTAGAAATACGTCACTTCACACTGACATGTATGGACTTGGATAAGATTGGAATTTCTTTTCCAGTGATGAGCAATTGTTGTTTGGGCCTACAGTCCTCTATCCTCCGCTTTCTTCCAATATATAGGCACTCCACACCAACGTGTTTGGACTTGGATAAGATTTGAATGCCTGGCCCAGTGATAAGCAATTGTTATTTGGAACTGCAGCCCTCAAATCTCCCGCAGTCCTCCAATTCATGGTGAAGATTTTTGAGGATCGGGGGGGGGGGGGTAGTGTTAAATATAGAATGCTGTGGTAAGCTGAGCCACGAAATTGGCCCCTTATGTGCTGACATAATAAATATAGCTTTCTCAAATTGTGCCCAAATTGATCAATGCGTAGACCACTTGCTCTATGGGTAGACAGCATTATAATAACTAATTTATTAAGAAACTAAAAGACTTGCCATAAAAAAACAGTTGACAAAATAATCAACTAAACAGTACGGGTTATCAGTTACGATCAATTAAGTTTAATTTTGTTGAGACCTGAAATGGTAATGGAAGATGAAGTACGGGAATAAATGTGTTCACCCTTTTTACAGCATTTTAAATTCATTATACAGATTGTTTGACATTAGTTTGTTGATTTTACTTTATTTGTATTCTCTCTGTCTCTCTTTTGCCAGAGGTGCTATAGTTTTTGTGTTGGTTCTTTTTAAATAAGTAAAAATCAGTCACCGAAACAAAATTCCACCGAATTGTCCAAAATTTTGAGAATTAAAATTTGTTCATTGGAAGGAATATGTGGACCACCTGAGTTTAAATGGGAAGAAAGAATAAATAACTTCAACAAAATAAAACTAGACATATGCTGTTTCCGACTGGCTACGGCTGCGGCTGGATAACCAGTTTAACATGCATTGAAGGATAGGATGTCCTTAGCATTAGATGCAGCCGCAGTCACTATCGCCAATGTGGACATGGCCAGGCTCATTTTTGATTGAACAGTTGTTTCTATAAATTCATGTTTTGCCTTATTTCCTGTTCTTCTGTCTTTCTTTGCTGTTCAATTGCATCATGTGCATTGCTGTGATTGGACACCAGTTTCTCTTTCTTCTTCTGATTTACTAAGTTGCTGCAACGTCTTGAAATTATTATGTAATTCTGATCAAAATTATACTACAATGGCATCTGTTAATTAGTGTAGTTGGCATAAATCTATGATTGATTGCTGTCTGTGAAATTTCATTGTTTTCATTTGGATCAGATCCCATGCTGTTCGTTCTCATTCAAAGTTTACTCTGTATAAAGTAAAAACGAAAACCATGTTCATTGTAAATACTACATGCAGACCTAGCATTATACCAATTATGTGTACTAACTCTGTATTCTTGTAAAATAAAGAAAATGTTAACTGTACCGATCAAGGTTTCTATGGTTTAATGTCAGCACTAAAAAGATACTTCTAGTTTTTATATTATTTTATCTTGTAAGATATGATGTATTTTGTGTTTTGTTTGTACCAAGTGCTGTCATATTAATAGTCAACTGTTACATGGATGGTACTGCATTGGATTTTGGAACAGTACGTTATCTCCAATCCTCTGTATATGGAGAAACATGTTATACTATTTATAGAAATCTCATTAAGCCATTAAGTGTGCAAAGATCATATAAATTGTCCCCTGAATTTCCTTCTGGGCAATTCTTGTAGTGTGGAATGGGCTTTTCAGCCACTGTGTATACAAGTTCGTCTTTAGATTTGTTTACGCTCATAAATTGACAAATCAGTCGATCATTATTTCTATTTTTTTCACCAGGGTGACTCTTATTTGTACAAACCTTGCTAGTTTTGAAATCAGGTCAAATCCAATGCTGTAGCATCTCCTTAAAGAGGGGCTCCAAGGTCAAATTCAATTTTGTGATGAACTCTTTTTTCTATTAATAGAGTCCTCATGAAAGTGGTGAAAAAGGGTACAAGTCTCTAACCTCACGTTAAAATGGTGTAAATGCCATTTATTTGATACTCTTTTTTTAGTGCCAGCCAAATTTGAAACATGGCGAAATCATCTGGCATTAAAAACAAAACGGTCTGTACATTCCAAAGAGGTATTTTTGCGCCAGTCAAGAAGTCAAATTCAATGCCTTTTTGATTTGAACATCAACAGTCGGGAATAAACTAAACATTCTCTGTACAAAAATGTACAGACGATATATTTGAACTGCGACGTCATCGAACATGTTTGATTTGGACGACAATTTCACTTGAAGGGTATCAAACAAAGTGGCATTTTACACCATTTTAATCTGAGGTTAGAGACTTAGAAAATTTCTTCCCATTTTCATAAGGACCCTATATTGGAATATGGGTGGATCACAAAAGTGAATTGATCTTGGAGCCCCTCTTTAAACAATATGTATGGATTGTATAATGTATTTAGATTATGTTCAAAAACAAAGAGATTATTTAAATACTTTGTCTGTGTATAACCGTGAGAATTGGAGAAGTGTTTGTACGATCATCATTGTAAATCGTACTATCCTGTGAACTTTTTCATAAAGTTATTTGTACACTATAACTGATCGTATGGAATAACTTAATACATTTAAATACACTATGAAGATGCTATTTGATTTGTATGGGAACTTTGCAGTTGAGTAATGCAAGGTACATGTATTTCACTTCTTCTTTTTTCAAAATATCAGGGGTTACAAACAAAACATGGAAATGCCGCAAAGCTTTCACGGCTCAATTTCGCAAAGTGTGATGGATCACGTTTAGTTGGATTGCCAAGTGATGTTTATTTGCCTATTGTTGAACTCTTTGCTTCATAAAGCACCACCCAACTTAACAACTGCCTATTCAGCAAAGATGTTCATACTTTGGTGGCGACCCCGAAAAAAAACTGTAATTTTTAACCCGAAAGCCTACTTGTTATAAAGATTTTGTATTTTCATTTTTTTAATTTTTTATTCTTTGGACAATATTACGAGCAGAGACCGTCCAGGGAAAGGCTTAAGTCCAAAAATTGTCATAAAAATATCGTCACCGTTTTCACGAAGAGGCAATTTCTGAAAAAATCATGCATTTTGGCAAATCAATGTTTTTACATTATTTTGAATGTTACTATTGACATCAACATTTTCCCCAAGTTTCAAGTGATGAGACGTTATACTTTTCTAATTACACTAATTGGCACAAGGAACATTTTTCCAAACTATCTGTTTTGCGTTTTCACGAACAGCCACATTTAGATTTGCCAATTGTTACATTGAAGTACATAGCGCTGGCACGGTGCCAACAAAGGCTACTCTGCGTTTTCAGTTTTCACGAAGGGACAATTTGTATGACCTACATAAATTTTAGTTTTCACGAACAGGCACTCGTCGTTTACGCATTGGTTTGTACACGACGCGCTCCACACAGACCTCGTTTTGAAGTTTTCACGAAGGGAAACTTGTGTTTAACAGTTCATTACTCAATAATTAAACTAACTGTAATTAAAATAGCAACAGATTTGCATGATTTAAGATTTCCACTTTTATGCTTGGAAAAATGTCAGCGTTTCAATAACAAACAGTGTCCGAAACAGTGATTTCAAAAATAGCTTAACTTAAAACGTGGATTTCTCCAAACATGAAAATTTTGTGGAATGGCCTAAACTGCCTCTTCGTGAAAACAGTGACGATATGCTCTCCCAGAATGGCAATGGAAGTAAGAATCCTGCGAAATTGTTTCGTCTGAAATGCCCCGTTGATTAGAAATCATTAAAGGTGTGTTGATAAATGTGAATCTCCAAAGTTTGCCTGCAGGCGACTTTTTGAAATATCCGTGGTGTCCGTCTGAATGTTCCCCTTAATACGGCCAGAGATGCATGCGGTTGGTACCCGCTATCACCTCTTTAAGTGTGGATGTCATCGACGTCCTTGATTAAAATACCGTGACAGTGTTTTGCTGTTTACTCAATAAGTAGACGCTGTATTCAACGGAAATTTTCACAGGTGACTTTTGTGTATCTTTCTTGATAATTTAGCCTATAAACCATGCAGCATTACAAGCGATAACCCTACCGTTAAGACTTTTTCACTGATTTGCAAAATTGCTTGGCGGAAGCCACGGTACAGCTGCAGGCTTCTTTTACAAAGGATTTTACTAAGCTAAATTTGAAGTAGGCCTACTTACAAATAATCATTGTCTTTGATCTAATGTCTCCGTATAAATAGACCATGTGAACTTTGTTTACAATAAGTGTGACCTTGTGCATTCTTTGGGCATTCTGGCAGGCAAGATACTACACAGGTCCTATGGGAAAGTTGACATTTTGTGTCATAATTTCCACATAAATCCAAGAATTATGAAAGTAAAAGCTGGACAAGTTTTGAGATGTGCCCCCTTTCATCATATCAAAAGTTGATAGGAATTAGACAGTGCAATCTCCATAAAATATAAGATTTTATGTTTTATTCCATTAGTCTGTGTACAAATCATGCCTGCAGGAAGTCCAGGCTCTGTGGCTCTTTTGTAAACATGTGATGTCACAGGTCACATCGTCTCTATAAAGTGGTTTATTTGTTAATGCTGCAGGACAGTCTCTACAAGACATTTTACATAATCTGTTTGTATGATTTTCTCACTCCCTTCCCCCGTATATTTTATTATTTACAGTTGGCGCGGTATCACATTAAACTGGTGTCTTTAAAGCGCTCATTATTTTTACGATGCAGAGCTATATGCTTGAATTGTGAGACCCATTTATTTAGCACAGTAGGATATGCGGCAGTTTCTGCTGCCAACTATGCCAGAAACACCGATGCATCCAATCTGAAGGACAAAGCACTTATGGGTAAGTGTCTAGTCTTGCTTATTAAGGACACAATAATGCCATAACCAGGACCGAACCCACACTCTGACAGCACGAAGTTGAGTCCGCGGTGCGCTTGGCAGCTCGACCGCGAACAATCCATTCACACGGGGGCCAATTTAATTTCAAGATGATTAAATTAGTTTAATGAGCAAACAGTAAGCAGGGCACCAGACTGTTTTTGCGCAGGGGTATCGTTTGGTGCAGTGCTAGGAATGTGGCGGAGAGCCGGTCTGATACCCTGTATGTTGCCCTCGAAGCAAGCGTTTTCTGTGTTCAGCAGCTGTTAGAAACAAGGTCAAGGACATGGTTTTCAGACGGTCGAAATGTGCTGCTCTTTCTTATAGTTCCTAGTTGGAGGAAAATTAATTTTGTACAGACTTATTTTGTTAAATTGTGTGCATGGGTACGTTACGTACGTTAACAGTATCCGTCTTGCAGTTACTATATAATAATATAATGTACATTTAAAGAAAATTAGAATGTTAGTGTTTTTAACACAAAACTATATTATCACTTGTTCTTTCTGTCAACATTTTTATGTGTGATTATGAATACATAACATTAATTTAAAAAACCTGTCCATATAATGCTGTAAAATAAAATGAAATATGAATGTCATTTGTAACTGTACCCAATGGTAGACTCAATAAATGCACAAAAATCGATTGGTCGTGTAATAGTACAACTTGAGTGATTTTATTGTAAATACTACAACGATGTAGTACATTGTACGGATATTTTATTATTTTATGCAATCACCTGCATAAATTTACACATTATTGAATCAGAACACCAATGCATTATTATGTACCTCAATGAACACAGAGCGAGGGTGTATGAGCTAGGCATGGAACATGCCTAGGGATCAACCTCGTCCCCATGGTTTACTTTATTTCCAACCATGTTTACAATAGTAAACTCTGGGAGGGAAACTCCTTACTTGGACCCTGATTGGACAACGACTGGTGTACAAAAGTCTAACGTAAACATGTTAAGTTGCACTCATTCGGTATTCACTATGTTCACAGCCAGACTATTCTAATTTGCATACGTATCCAAAATGTTGGATATGCAAATGATCCAATACCAGGGTGAGAGAGCGGTCAACCTCGTACTGCTCGACACACCACGGGACGAGGTTGGCCTAGGTGTGAAAGGAAGTGTTCCATGTTGCACAACACTTTCTTCCTGGTTGGGGGTTCCAGGTAATGCTTTGATTCTTGCCGTTCTGTGATATTCCTCTTCGGTATGGATGTCTGGAGACAAACTCTTGGGCTGTATTCACCTTCTTCTTTTTTCTATTTTTTTTTTTTTTTTTTACGCTGACATTCACTCTAAAAACTCTTGGGTCAGAATTGACCCGGATTCAGGGTCCCGAGGGGCCTGACTCGTTTCTGGGTCAGTATGACCCGGAATCTTTGTCACAATGACCCAGAAATGGGTAAAACTGACGTAGAAATCGAGTTCAAATCCCATGTTCAACCAGTTTCAAAGTCAGCATACAAAAATACAGGGGATCAGTTTTAATTATGCAGAAAAAAATAATAAGTCGCCATAACTCGTCTCTTCAGAAAACAAATTGAGACTTTTTGTCCCCATTGATCACCAAATAAAGTAATGTTATTGGTGATGTTGTTTTGGTTCACTCTAAAAAAAACCTATACAGGTCAGAAATGACCCGGATCTGGGTCACGTGGGGCCTCGCCCATCTGGGTCAGATTAACCTGGAATCTGTGTCAAAATGACCCAGAAATGGGTCAAACTGACGCAGAACCCGAGTTATAATCCCATTTTTACCCACCTGCCCAGGGGCCTGACACATTTCTGGGTCAGTTTGACCTGGAAAGCGGTTTGAATGTTGACCGGGCTTCTGCGTCACTTTGACACAGTTTCGGGTTAGTTTGACACATACTCCGGGCCATAAATGACCCAGAAATGGGTCAGGCCGGAAGCCGGAGCCCGGGTCAATTCTGACCCAGGAGGCCGGAACCAGGTCAATTCTGACCCAGGAGGCCGGAACCAGGTCAATTCTGACCCAGGAGGCCGGAACCCAGGTCAATTCTGACTCAGGAGGCCGGAACCAGGTTCAATTCTGACCCAGGAGGCCGGAACCCAGGTCAATTCTGACCCAGGAGGCCGGAACCAGGTCAATTCTGACCCAGGAGGCCGGAACCCAGGTCAATTCTGACCCAGGAGGCCGGAACCAGGTCAATTCTGACCCAGGAGTTTTTAGAGTCTGAAGATATATTTGGCGACAGGAGTGTCAGTTTGACAGACGTACGCTATTAGTATAGCGCATTATAGTAATAATGTTGTCTATGCTTTTAATTAAAAATACTACAAACAATTATTTCATAAAAGCTTGGTTATTCACTTTTTTGTCCATTATGGCCCAGTTATCCCACTTTTTATTCACATGTGTATTTGAGTATTCCTGCATAAACATTTTCACGGCCTGTTGCCGTGCGCAACGCTGATGAAGGTTGCCATGGAGAAGTGAGTGTTGTTGTCATTAATACGTCGATAAATACCGTTCTATAGTGTTGACGTGTAAAATATAAGGCGTGAACGCTGTTTTTATTCCGCTCTAATTTCATTCGTCATCAAGAGAATGGGGGGAAATTGCCTCCAGAATGAGAATAGCTGTACAAACTGGTGCATGCAACAATTTAACTCCACAAAATGGCCGACCGTGTTTGTTCACGATGTAAAAGGAAAACCACGCAATTTCGAGACATATTTGTGTGGATCATTGTTTTTTACTTTTAAAACATCTTTCTAACTAAATGCATTTTATAACAAACGGTTACAGAAATGCTTTTTATAGACCAACTCGCCCGATCCAAGGCAACGTGTCCCTTTATTAACATGGCGCATGAATAGTTTGTGGGCCGGGGCACAAAGAGTCCGGGTGTGGGGTTAACATTATTCGGTGTGGAGACCAAACTGCACGGGGCAGACGGGAAACGTAGAGGGTGAAATGAAGATGATGAACGGGACTTCCGGGGGACAGAAGAGGAATTTCTGCGCCAGTCTTAAGCTCAAATTCAATGCCGTTTCGGATTAAATATCATCAGAATTCAGGATTGAAATTAAAATTCTCTGTACAAAAATGTACGGTACTGATTTGAAATGTGACGTCTTCCTCATTTTTATAAGGACTCTTGTATTTATTGGAAAATTGGTGGATCACAAAACTGAATTGATCTTGGAGCCCCTCGATCGACTAGTTGGGAGAACCGCGTGTTGTCTTTTTTACTTTTTATGCGAAAGTCTTCTTCAACAATTTGCTCAACTTCCCTGACAGGACAGCGTGACATAATGATGTAGAACATAATTATTTATTATTTGCTACTAAACAGAAAGAGAATACTGACATTTTTGTAAAAACATTGCTGATATAATGCATTTTAAACCCGACCGTGCAGTCTCCGTGTCTATAGCACACCTAAATTCACCTATCGTCTGCGCTGTTTTCAGGATTCAGTTTATGTTTTGTTGCAAATATTTATGGTCAGTGTTCTACATCGTTATGTCATGCTGTCCTGTCAGGCAAATTGTGTAAACGTTTTTCCATGTCTTTGTGTACAAATCCTTGCGCTGCCAGCACCTCAGCAATGGCGGTGCGGCACTTGCGCGTATGGATTGGTCTATACTGTTTCGAAACTCCACAATTTAATGTAGGAGTCCTATATTGATCATTATCTTCCAGCAGGCCTGAAAAATCGATTCTGATTGGTCGATCCATAGCAACAAGGAGTGTGATATAAACTTATATAGACCTTATGCATTGACGTCATCCAGCCGCCATCTTAGAGGTAAAACGATGACGAAACAATCGAAACGCATAGATTAGTACGCGCGGCGCACAAGAATGGCCAATGAACAAGTGCCTTTTGACCTCTAAACGAGGGCGCCCTACTGAAATGACGTCATGTGCATAAGGTCTATTGCACGGCTTATATCACACCCTGCGTATTGCGTGTTCTAACTGCGCATCAAGTTTGCTTGAAGATAAATACGTTATCACACGCGCGCACGTGGAATACGGAAAAATATAGCGCGTCTGCGTCCCATATCCAACTCGGCCTTCGGCCTCGTTGGATATGGGACGCAGAAGCGCTCCGGCCGAGTTGGATATGGGACGCAGACGCGCTATATTTTTCCGTATACCACTCGTGCTTGTGTGATAACTTATACACCAATCCGGGCGCGCAAGTGCTGGGCGCCGCGCGCGCATTGCTGCGGTGTACCTGTGCCTAGTTTCGTGCACAAAGACACGAGAAAATCGTTTCCCTTTTCTCTTTTTATGGGAATTGAATGTCTTCCTCGACAATCTATGCAATTTCCCTGACATGTCTGCATGATATAACGATGTACTACATTCTTGATAATTTTTTTTAAATTAAGCAGAAAGTAAAATACTGAAATTCTGACAAAATACCTTGCCGATGCAACGCATTAAACTATGCGACTATGCAGTTTCCGCGTCTATGACCCTTAAACTCACCTAAGAATGCACCGTTTTCAGGATGATTCGGTTGCTATTTTATTGCAAATATTTGTGGTCAGTGATCTACATTGGTATATCATGATGTCCTGTCAAGGAAATTGTGTAAGTCGTTGAGGAAAACATCTAATTTCCATAGAGAGTGAAAAGGAACATGATTTTCTCGTGTCTTTGTGCACAATCTAGGCACTGATGACACCGCAGCAGTGGCGCCCGGTGCCCAACACTTGCGCGCCCGGATTGGTGTATAGGACTCTTTTGATGCTTCGCAGCTGCGCTTAGCGCGTAATTTGTTTTAATTTACATTCATAAATACCCCAGACAGTTTCGCTACTCCTATTGGTGGAGAGCGCGTCACGTGGGGGTGTTTAAACGGTTGATAAAGACACAGCTGAAGCTGTTTAAGACCGGCTGGCTTCGCGTGTTGGGCGCGCAAGCTCATGTACACCAATTTCAATTACGCAGAACGCAATTCATAGCTATTAGTAACAGCGCGTAATATGTGTGTACACGCGCGTATACACACCGACCGACGCGCACAAAACATTTTTACAAAAGTTTTGGGAAATTTGCAAACTTCGAAAAATTCGCAAAAGAAACAGTGTGACATTGTCTATAATTGTGATATTATATTGCTTTTTAACATAAGGGCATTTATGAATGGGAATAAAAGAGTAGTGACTCGTTCTTAAACGGCCGTTTAAAACCTTGCAGGGTCGTGGCCGTGCGATAAAGGCCCTCGCCTTCGGCTCGGGCCTTTATCACACGGCCACGACCCTGCCGGTTTTAAACGGCCGTTTAAGAACTCGTCGCCTACTCTTTTATTCCCTTATTAATGAATACCGTATTTATTGATTGCGCTACGCGTTGTTAGCTTCAGCTTTTCAGCCGTTTAAAGGGTCTGTTTAAACGTTTGGTAATGACTCTGAAAATTAATGGCAATAAAAACTTACTTGGTAATAAGTACAGCAGCTTTGGATAGTATAATGCATTTTGAGAAACTTTTCACTTCGAAGTACTGCGGTTATTGAAAAAGATATCACTTTTTATCCCCCAAAATTTGAATCTGAGAAGTTTTACTGACAGTAACGTTTCTCAGATTGTGTATTCCAATTGCAGATTATTCTTCCTGCGTGGACTAACCGCTCCAGATTTCGGCAATATCTCAAAAATGCTACCACCTTTTGAAATTAAATTTTCACAGGTTAGTTTTATGGTCTACAACATGTATAGGATTGAAACAAACATTGGGTTTCAATCACCAAACGTATACACTATGTATTTGTGAGTTAAAACAAACAAACATAGGATGATTTTCACTTTATTCATACAATACTCCTTGAAATCTGAACTGTGCCATTTATGGGCTTCGCCTTGTGAAATGGTACAGTCCGGATTTCACCTTGTGATTATTTCTGCTAAATTGTACTCATATGCATCTGATGTTTGTATATTACTCCGCAAAAAGAAAGTGTGAATCAATCATCACTGGTCGCACTGTAGCACTGAGGTGTGGGACTACTTCATCAGCGCGTATGAATATCGTGCAAAGCTGGGCGTAATGGGTCATCTTCTTATCGTGTCCACACACGCTAGATGTTGTGTTGAGAAAAATATGGGTGCGAGTTTTAAAACATTACAATTTTAACATGCGATCACCTGTTTGCTTTGTATCAACTTGGAATGTGTAGATTTACAATAGCACCCATGTATTGAGCATGTAGTAGGCCTGTTGGGAATGAGCTTCGCAATGGACCCAAACTGTTCCACCCCCATGAAGAACAATTCTGCAATTGGAAAGCAGTATGACGAACTAACGCGATGTACGGTCGCAGTGAACTTCATTTTTTTCCTCGTTGGGGTCCCAGGGAATGCTTTGATTCTTGCCGTGAACCACAGACGAGCTGTGAAGACGGGAACCCGTGTGTTTATGAGCGCGCTCGCTGCTACTGACCTATGCTTATGTAGCCTGCGTCTCTTTGAAGCCGTGAACATCTTGTTCCACGGCCATTTATTGTTATCTTACGAACCTGAATGCTTAGAACCTTTAGATATTGTGAGTTTTACTCTCGATATGGGATTGATCCAATCGTCCGCCTTTTCAGCTGTTGTCATTGCATTTAATCGGTGCCATGCAGTGTGTCATCCACACAGCCGACGGATCAGCCCAAGGAAGGCTCTACTGATGTCAGTGGCTTGTGTCGTTATGGCCTTTCTCGGTAGAGTTGTAGGCCTTTTCAACGCCGTCGATTGGGCATACGGCGAACTTCTACCACTTACAATGTACATCGCGTCAATGTTTCTAGTTGTCTGTTTTTACGGCAGGATTTTGTATTTTTTACGCGGGCGTGCGAAGATTCTTGCACAGCCCAAGGGTGGTGGAAATGATCAGCAGCCTGAAGTTAGCACACTGACGGGGGCTGTGGGGACACGGCACGTACACGTAACCAACGTTGCTGAATTGCAATCCACCGACATCGGAGGAATCGTTTTCAAAGGCTCACCAAAACTCAGTGATCCTACACCAAACGAATGTGCGGAAAAACAACCTAACAATGGACAGTTATTAAAGGACGCGTTTCCTTCCCGCCAAAACAGTGAGGAAGCGTCGCCTCGACCCAACCTTGTCAAGAAATTCTCTGGACACCCCGTGGAAAAGCAATTAGAGCGCCCGCAAGTTCGCCCCAAAAAAGCCACCAACAAAATAACAACAAATCTTCTTCTTGTTACCTTGAGCTTTTTCGTGCTTTCATTACCGTTCGCTAAAGTCAACATGTTCGTAATAATAAAAACACTCACAAGTTGCGAGGGAAAAAACTGTCGAGAAGAAGAGAATTCCGACGAAGCTATCCGGCCTAAATGGATCATCATGTGGCACTTGGTGTTCCTGAAGAGCGTGCTGAATCCGTTCATTTACGTGCTAGTGGACGCCCGATTTCGGGCGGAATGCAGAGCTTTACTCCGGCGTCTAAAATGTTGCCACCGTAACCCATAAACCATTCATTCCACGTCCGCAATCCGAGCCATCATTTGGGTGTCAGTCCGCGTGCATTACTTTGACACGGAATGATCTTTAAAACTACGCACGAGGACAACTACGACGCGAGGAAAGATCTTTCCACACAAAAAATTGCAGACTGGTTTATTGAGCATGCCTCTCGACCATTCATGATCTTGACTTTTGACATTATTGCCGAATTGGTTTGTAACTCAGATCGTCTGATAAAACGTAATGTGTTTGGCAAATTTATGTTCTTAACTTAATCGACGAAGTAGGCCAAAGGCCCAGATGTGTTTTGATTATGACTCGTCAGCTCAAAACTATCGTCACCGACGTTACGAACTAGCACAGTGTACAAACCCCTATTTTCTTTCTTCAGTTGTTTACATAATATTTAAACAATGTTAACCGAGGCCTACAATTTCATGAAGTTTCATCGCTTCCGTAGCTTTACTTTTTTTAGTTACGATCAGAGATCATTGCAACTCTGTACCGAAACTGACAATTTTCGTTGCCACGAACTAACACCAAGTTCAACTTACCCTTGCAACACACGGCGCACACCAACTTCAAAAGTGAAAAAACGTTTCCACTAACTAGCACAAACACGCATAGTTGGATGGTGTTTCGTGAAAAACGGACAAATAAATTTCGTTAATTTTCGACGCACAAACTAGCAACAAATCTGTTTTACTATATTGCTTATTAATTTAGGACGAAAAGCAGTAAAAAGCACCGTATCTAATTATGTGAAGTTCAATGGATCAAGTCTCCACTGTAAGAAAACTATTTGAAAATACCCTGACATTTTGTAGGAAAGCTTGATTTATAAAAAAGCGTTCAACTTTAAAGGCTCTGAACACGCTTGGTAATTGTCAAAGACCAGTGTTTTCACTTACTGTACCCCAACATATGCATAAAGTAACAAGCCTTTGAAAATGTGGGCTCAATTGGTCATCGAAGTTGCAAGAAAATGATGAAAGAAAAAACACTCTTGTTGTATAAATTTGTGTGCTTTCAGATAGGAATAAAAGGCTTCATGCAAGAAGTCTTTTATTATTTTAGTGAGAATTTACCTCTTTCTCAAAAACTACGTTACCTCAGAGGGAGTCGTTTCTCACAATGTTTTATACTATCAACAGCTCTCTGTTGCTCATTACCAAGTCAGTTTTTATGCTAATAGATATTTTGAGTAATTACCAAACGTGTACAGTGCCTTTAACCGTTTTCTCCGATTCGTGTTACTTTGTACAGGTATCTAGGTCTGTGCTAGTTCGTGGCGTCGGTGGCGAAATATGAAATGCATTTTTTCGTACATTGTCGCAAAATATAATAATGAGGTGAAATCGGGCTTTTTCCATTTCACTTGGCTTCGCCTCGTAAAATGCAATAGGGGCCTAGTCTAGACTTCACTTCGTGGTATAACAGGGTCTGCATACGTTTGGTAATGACTCTGAAAACTAATGGCAATAAAAACTTACTTGGTAAAAAAACCAGTAGCTTTGGATAGTAGGCCTATAAGGCATTTTGAGAAACTTTTCACTTCGAAGTACTGTGGTTAGGCCTATGGAAAAAGATATCACTTTTTATCCCAACAAATTTGAATCTGAGAAGCGTTACTGACAGTAACGTTTCTCAGATTTAGATTGCGTATTCCAATTGCAGATTACTCTTCCTGCGTGGACATAACCGCTCCAGATTATCGGCCATATCTCAAAAATGCTACCACCTTTTGAAAAGAAATTTTCACAGGTTAGTTTTATGGTGTAGATCTACAACTAAATATGATTGAAAGAAAAAGTGAGTTCCAATTACCAAACGTATACAATCCCTTTGAGCGACAATGCACCCACATACATCAAATATTTGTATATTATAATTTGTATGATTTTCTATTTAAGGATTTATTTATTTTGGGGTTTTTTTGCCGATTAGACTCAACATTGTGGGTTTAAAGGCATCGTACACATTTGGTAATTGTCAAAGACCAGTTTCTCATTTGGTGTATGCCAACATATGCATAAAATAACAAGCCTGTGAAAATTTGGGCTCAATTGGTCCATCGAAGTTGCAAGAAAATGATGACAGAAAAAACACCCTTGTTGTACAAATTTGTGTGCTTTCAGATAGGAATAAAAACTTCTTGCAAGAAGTTTTTATTAATTTAGTGAGAAATTACCTCTTTCTAAAAAAAACTACGTTACTTCAGAGGGAGTCGTTTCTCACAATGTTTTATACTATCAACAGCTCTCCGTTGCCGGTTACCAAGTCAGTTTTTTGCTAAAATTTCTGAGTAATTACCAAAAGTGTACAGTGCCTTTAAGGATGCCTAGGTCCGTTTTTTGTTGTTGTTGTTTTGTTTTTGGTTTTTTTGGTGGGGGGGGGGTTGCCGATTACACTCAACATTGTGGGTTTAAGTAGTAAGTAGCTACTTCTTAAGATTCAAGAAAGTTAAAGGCTTTTATTTGACGTGTTGCACGAAAGAATCCGTCAATCCCGACATTATCTCACGCTCATTTGCCAGAGCTCGATTTCTCAAAGGACTAAAATATATCTTAAGATGAGTTAGCAGTATTGCTATAGTGATTTGTATTGTGACATCACACTTTGCAATAGGCTAAGCAATTAAGAGTGATTCACGTTTAAGATCAATCTTAGCTCATTCTCTTTGTGAAATTGGCCCCTCGTCCAAACAGTTTTGCAAGTTACATGTATGTTGTTCATTGTGCGCGGCATAGGCCTTTACGAAAGCTTTTGTGCCTTTTTCGTTTTGGGAATTTGCATCGTTTTTCAAAATTCGTTCAGAGAACAAATAATTATAAAAGGAAACAAACGTTCGGAGGAAATCGGGCCATGCAACTTTAATTACTTGACAATTTGTTTTGGAGATGAAGGTGCCAGAAGTGCCAGGTTTTAAAATGCTATTAATATTTTGACATCATCACGAGAGTCACTTATCTTAAAATTACAAATTATTGCTTAAAGGCAGAGTATATACTTTTGGTAATATTGTCAAAGACCAGTATGCTCAACATGATATATCCAAACATAATATGCATAAAATTAACCAACCTATGAAAATTTTGGTTCAATTGGTCATCAAGGTTGCAATAAAATATGCAATGAAAAGAAAATATTACACTTTTTTTGCATGGAATTGTGTGCTTTCAGATGCATGAAAAATGTTGCTTGGCAACAGACAGCGCAGGACAGAGTGAAATGGAGAATTGGTGAGGAGGCTTTCCTCCTGCAGTGGAGTGAAATAGGCTAGAAAGAAAGACCTATGGAGGAAGGCTTCTCAAATTCAAATTTTCCTCTTTCTCTATATATAAAACTACATTTCTTCAAAGGGTGTCGTTTCTAACAATGTTTTATAATATCAACAGCGCTCAAGTGCTCTAGATCTTTACCAAGTAAGATATTATGGTCATTAATTTTTTGGAGCAATTACCAAAAGTATAGCCTGCCTCAGGAAGGAGCGTCTCATTTTGCATTTTCACGAAAAGCCATCACATATCCAAAGATGCATGTCCTTCATTGTAACATGAGAATGGCCGCTTAGATGATGCTCAATTATTTTCAAGTTTCACAAAGAGCCACTTAATGTCACTGTGCGCGTGATCACGTGACATGCGCGCCCCTTTCAAATTTTCTATTATTCAGATGGGCGAGGGAGGTCATCTCGCTTTTAGGTAGGATCATACTTTGGTAATGCCCCCCCCCCTACAAAATTGTGTAATTTCTATCCGAAAGCTTACTTGTGGAAATGGTAAGCATCCTGTGAAATTTATTTCGTCTGAAATGCCCCCGTTGATTATAAATCAATAAAACAACATTTGAATCTGAAAAACGATTCATGCATGAATCTTTTCTCAGATGTCTGAGGGTTCAGTTCGAAAAATGCTGCGGCGAGAGATGCGGTTGGTACCCGCTGTCACTTCGCCGAACGTGGATGGATTCGATGTTCTTGTGAAAATACCGTGACAGGTTTTGTTTTGCTGTGCAAGCAACAAGTGCAGACATTGTTAGCTGAAACTTTCACATGTGATATTTATTGTATCTTTCTTGGTAATTTTGCCTATAAATCATCAATACGTTGACAATAACCAACCTATAACACTATCTTTAGGTTTCACAAAGAGACACATCTTCGACTAATTACTAATGGCATTTAGCCAATATTTTTAATGAAGAGGTTCAACTTTTAAAGAAGTGAGAGGTTTTAAAAGGCTTTAGATTTCAGTTTCAACAAGCACAGTGTACGAGTGTAAAATTTAAATCTCAGACACGCCTTTTGACATCAGTGGCTCTTCAGTGACGATATAGCATCCCCGAATATTGTTTTCCTTCGTATTTATTTGTTTAATTTTATTATTTATTTTTTTATATTCTGATGTTTGAGTTTTTAATCACTATCAGAAAACCATTTGTTTTGGTGTTTGATTTCATTCATTCAAATAGAACTGTCAACCTGTTTCAATATTCAGTGAAAACGAGTCGTGCACACAGAACATTGAGATTCGTCGAGTGGTGAAAACTCAGTAGGCCCACTTGCATGCGACACGCTTTTGCAACAGTACAAAAACACAATGACCGGAGATGTTATTACTTTCTAATCGCCATATATTGAGTCAAAATACAAAGCAGTTTTACGAATGGTTGGTTTTTCTAACAGTCGATCATTCAAAATGTCTACTTTTCAATGAAAAACCCACACCATGATTAATCTGTGAAATTGTCATTTATAACTTCATGTGTTATAAGGTCGCAAGCAAGCATGAGGTTGATGGTAAGGTCTCAGTGGCAGCAATTTGCGGCACATCACTTTGGGTAGTAGGCCTACACAATGGTTGCCTTGTTAAATAATTCATTCTCACTTTTTTTTATTCTGGTAATTTGGTGTTCGACGTGTCATACAGTGCCAGACGTTCCGTATACACAAACAATTTTGTCCATAGACCGTTATCTTTGTATGATAGTTGTTGTAATAACTCCACGCAAGCCGTTCGAAATTAAAATCTTGTAAAAAAACAATTTTCACGAAAGTTTTACCGTTGTACAAATTTTGCAAGACCCATCAATCCCACGTTTGATGCTTTTAGTTTACCTTTGTTATTAAAAAATGAAAATTTGTCACGAGCTGTTGCCGTGTGCAGTTGCCACCGGGGCCCAATTTCATAGAGCTGATTCAGCACAAAAAGTAGCTAAGCACAACGTAGCTTACCAGAACAGGGTTACCAGCCAAAATACCATGTCACATGTACAATTTGTGACTGGTATCCTGCTCATTTCTGCTAAGCAGAATTTTTTTGCAATATTTTCTGCTTAAGCAGCTCTATGAAATTGGGCACAAGCCTGGTTGCCATGGAGAAGCATGCGTTGTGATCGAAAATTAACGGTTGAACTTTAGGCCATTTGCAAACCCTCAATAAAACTTTCCATCTAACAATATTGACATAAAAAAGGCTGAGGCGGTTGTTGTTATTCCGCACTGCTTTTGTTCGTCACGCCGCAGGAAGAAACGGTTGAAATTGATCAGAATGAAATTAGCAGTGGTGGTGTCAGGTGCAAGCAACCGAGCTTTCCGTTTGTTAAAGATGTTACGTCCGATTTTTGGCTGTTTTGACCCGAAAATTTATATTAAGATAATATTTTAAATGGTCATAGATTAGTAAATACTCCAAAAAGTTGTTACCATAAAAACTTACTTGCTGTTAAGCTACTTTGAAAAAGGAATCCCTTGGTTTGGCAAATTATTCACTTAAAGGCACTCACGTGTGGTAATTACTCAAAATATATATTAGCATAAAAACGTACTTGGTAACGAGCAACGGAGAGCTGTTGATAGTATGAAACATTGTGAGAAACGACGCCCTATGAAATAACGTAGTTTCTGAAAAAGAAAATAATAAAAACTTCTTGCAAGAAGTTTTTATTCCTATCTGAAAGCACACAAATTTGTACAACAAGGGTGTTTTTTCTTTCATCATTTTCTTGCAATTACTTCGATGACCAATTGAGCCCAAATTTTCACAGGCTTTTTATTTTATGCATATGTTGGGATACACCAAGTGAGAACACTGGTCTTTGACAATAAAATTACCAAACGTGTACGATGCCTTTAAAAGCATTTGAATCTGAGAAAAGATTAATCGTTTCACAGATTTTTAAGGGTTGGTGTCCATTCTTCATCAAGATTTTTCCGCTGTCCTTTATTCATTTTGACATGTTGTATCAGAAATGGCATCAGTAAGGGTTTCCCGCTTCATTTGAAGGCATACAATCGAACTTAAAAGTCCAGCAAGTCCAGAATTGTTATCAACATTTGATAAAAATGCTGGACCAAATTTAATCTGGTTCAAAAATTAAGGTGCGTTTTTTAATTGCTCAAAGTGACGCAGTTAGCACTACTGGTGCCGTTAATTTTACCCAGGATATTAGCTCTATTTTAGGAAATATAGCCAGCCTATATACATTCAAAATAGGGAGAGATAGGACATCAGTCAAGTCAGCATCAGATAGGGTGGGCGCTTCACTGAAAAAATTAAAAAGAACTTGAAACCTCGGAAAAAATTGAAAAAGAAATCACAAAGGGCAGATATAAATAGGGGCCTAGGCCTAGAATGTTTATCAATTTTGGGTCAAAAGTTAAGGGGCGTTTTTATGCTCAAAGAATAGCAGAGATGCGTTGGTCAAGTGATAAAGAAATGACATTGGGATAGAATAATGTATTCATCAAAAGCATGAAAAGTGTAAAAACTGGGTCTTATCGTCACTTGAATCACGCCCTCTATAACTTAATATAGAGGGCGCTGCAACTGGGACCATGTGCGACTTGGTGTTGGTGAGTGGTTTTCTCTCGTTTTTCCCTTTATAATACTGTGAGTTTTTCTGTGTTTGGTGGTAGTCTTGTAACGCTTCATGATGGATAGAAGGCACAGTTTGTATAAATTAGTATTTTTAGTCATTTATATGAGCTCTTTTTATTGTATGAATTGCTGGACTCGTGCTGCCAGAAAATTCAAGAACAGCAGTGTAGGCCACATGGTTACGGTACGGAGTTCAGACAACTCGACCGTCGGACAACTCGACGGGTCAGAAGACTCGACAAGTAAAGTAAACTTTTCCCCAAAAAACGAGTCTACATTTAGATTAGTTTTCTTCTGATAATCCACTACATATATCTGTCTAAAAAATCTACAAATACTGCAACCATCAATCATCATAAAACCGGCAAAACGTCGTAGGCCATAATTCTGCTGTCTTTTTGCAGCCGCCGCTGTTGTGTTTTTTACCATGGAGGAAGAAAATAGAAGGAGTTACATCGCCCAGATTACGCACATCGCACTTACGCACTTCGCACTTACGCACTTCGAAGTGGACCATTGGAAATAAGTTACGGCCGCGCGCTGTGTGCCCCAGTTTTACGAGCGCGACAAACCCTTTGTGTACAATGTCTGTTGCCGCTCAGCCTGCTTCAGCAGACCTACATAATTGGAGGGAAGAAATCTGTAAACAAACGAATAAACACAATTTAACACATGCGCACTACTATTAGTGGGCTTTTTACATTGCGCAGTTTATTGTTTTCAACAGCAATTTTTCCACCGAGTATTTTGATGTTTTGATCGTCGAATTTGGCCAATCCGAAGCTGACTTACGGGAAATATAACATTCAGATATTACAATAAAGGGTCTTTTTAGCAACTTATTTTAAGGATATTTCCGGTTATCTCCGGAGCCAAACAATTGACCAACTCAAAGAGGTGTTGTTTAGCTTTTATAATTTAAATCCTCCTAGTATGTGCGATGCTGTGCACTGAAGATATTGCAGTGTTGGATTCGTAGGACGAGTTGGATCGTGAGCCCGTCTTCCGTGTAGTGCAATAGGGAATTATTACATGTACCGCGATCGTGTATTGTGTGTACATACCAGGACGACGCGTTGGCAAGACAACGCGGTGGCTATGCGCGCAATGCGCATGTGCAAAGAAAGCCTGGCTCGATAATCGGATACGCGCACGCGTGCGCGCCTGCTGTTTTTACGACAGCGGCAGAAGACATTAAACCTTTGATGTGCCTTCGTTGTGACTCCTTCTATTTTCTTCCTCCATGGTTTTACACACAAGGTTCACTGACAACGCAGTGCGAGGGGGACCAGACACAAATAAATGAAACAGTAACGGGATTTAAATCAATGTCACAACATACAACTTTAATAAAAGAGTTTAGCAACTGTTATTATTTACTACAAATAAAAATAAAGTTGACTATCGGAGTATGGATTGGTCTTTGTACGTCTTTGCCATCAGCTGCGATGACGTAGCACCCACTATAAATCACATGATAACATGTAAACATTGGTCGCGCAATCGGTCTATTAAATAAAACCAGGTACAGAAATACATTGTCTGCGTTTAAAACTGTAGTTTCTGTGAGACAAATACATTGTCCGTGCGAATGAATCCGGCCCCCGGCCCTGCTGTACACTTTCAGCTGGCTTTGGTTGGCACGAATCTTTGTTCATGCTGGCCATTCTTGCATGTGCCCCCTCTAAAGATGCTGGGTAGATTATATCTAAGACTCTGTGAGAAACAGTGCTTTTCTGGACTCTTTTATTAGGGCTCCTGAAATGTCTCAAGCTTTACATATTACGTAAAGTGCACCACCTCTTGGCAGAGAATATATACATAAGAAAGTGCTGGGTATGTTACATCCCCTACACCGGTACGTCCGTGCCCAGTCAGTACAGTACACTCGTCCCCTGTGCTGAATAGTCAGCTACATGACGGTATCACAGGGGATTTTGGCCCTCAGGTGTGTGTTCTCCAACACAGTAAATTTAATAACATGCGCTGATGGAAGTTCAGCCAAAAGAGGGTGCTATCAGACGAAATTTCTACAGTCGCCGTATGGTGGACAGAAGCCTAGTCAGGTTCCCTTCTGCGGCCGGCAAACCAATAAATAATATGTGTTGATTTGTTTCGTTTGCATTTTCGAAAGATCCTCAAACCAAACCCACGGGAGTTTTAGTAATGTGGAAGTACTCGATTACATTTTGATGTCGATCCTCGGAGCAGTTGTTATTGATAGTCTCTTCAAAACAAGAGGTTTTGAACTCCACCCGCTGAGTTGTCTGATCAAAAGTCAACTTGTCTTACAGTTGAACGGACAAGCCGTCTAGTTGTTTGACCCGTTGACTTGTCTGACCAGTCGAGTTGTCCGGCTGTTGAGTTGTCTGACGGTTGAGTTGTCTGACATCCACTGGTACTACCAAGTACTTTCACTCAGTAACATTCAAATTTACAAACACCATTGTACCAACAATTAGACTTCACTTAGTACTCTTTACTGAGACTTGGACTCTTAAGTCTAAGAAAGTTTACTTGGACTTGGAGAGAATGACAGCCACCACCAGTATGTATAAACAGGGCTCGAATTTTACACTGAACTGCAGGCCCAGGGCCAGTGGTTTTAGTGTCGGGGCCAGTAAGCTAATGACACTGGACAAGTCCAGCGGTCTTGTTTGGGGGGTTTTCAATTCAATAACTGCACCACAGAAACAAATGTTGACTTTGAGTCTGAAAAAATTCCTTTCAATTCTATTGAGTAATGAAGTATACTGAATACCCCAAAAGACAGATGAGATATATCTTCTGTGTTACATGTAGTTCAATTACTGTTCAAATAAAACATTTAAATGCATGTTGCAGGAATCACAAAGTTTTTTTAAAATTTGGATTTTGGTCCTGTACAAAAACTTCTGGTCCAGTAAACATTCTGAGCTACATGTACATGTACATGTACAAGCCCTGCGGTCTTGTGGATTTTTTCTCCCAAATTCAAACCCTGTATAAAGTCGCATCCCCTTGAGGAAGGCAGGGTGCGAAATTAAAGGTTGCCCGGTTGCCCAGGGCAACCAAAAAATCACTCGGGCAACCCGTGATCAAACCGTTGTTGCCCGTCGGGCAACCTTTAAAAAAAATAAGAATTTAGGCCTACCCAGGTTATTATTGTGCCAGCTCCAAAGATCGTTTGAATTTTCCACATAAAGCTTCATGAAAAAACGTTACGATGTTGTACTTCACCGGAAGCGTTTAACAATTATTATTTATTTTTTTAAATCACGCCGTCCACCACGAACCATGTGCGAACTTTCCAGCGTCAGCGCACGTACGCGATGCACAAACACACAGCGCGATGGCACTGTGTAGCGGCATGGTAGCGGATAATGTGTGCACGGTGTACCGTACGTTGTATTATTCGGATCTCGGACTCGACGTGACGTGGTCATGTTCCATCCCAACTATAGAACCGGCCTAACTCAGGCCTGGAATTACAATTTTTTTAGGGCAAGGCCACTTTGGCCTTGGAGTATTCAAAATTTAGGAGGGCACCAAGGCCAGCAGAAAGGGCACCAAGGCCAAAATGAGAAAATAAAAAGGGCACGAAGGCCACTTACATGTAGTTCATGAAAGTTATAAAAAAAAATACAACCATACAACCAACGGCGCGGCAGCAACGCGATTCATTCACCAAAAAAGATTTTCATGTCAAGCGGTGCAACAATTCCACCAGAAGAGGGCGTTCAAACAAAAGAGCGCCCTCTGTTGGTTAATGGTTTTTATTTTAGACTGGTCTCCTGCTTAACAATGTCGGGTGTTTGTGTACAACGGATGCACACACTGTATGCAACCGATAAAGAGTTGCGATGCGTTGAACGTCATTTATGCTATCCCTTATCAGGGAAGTTCCCTTGTGGATTGCGCTGGATGGATATGTACATTTTAAAACACGTCACAAGCACAAGATACATCGTATGCTGAAAACAAAAAACTAACACAAGTAAATATTTAACTTTCATTAAAAGGGCATGACGGCCAACGGGGGAAGGGGCACGGCATTATGGCCGTGAAAAGGATATTTTTTCGAGGGGCATCACGGCCAGTTGCAAGGGCATCGACGGCACTGGCCATCGTGGCTGCCGTGTAATTCGAGGCCTGCTATAAATAGTTGGGCTCAGGCCCAATCCAAAACACAGTTGGCCCGGGCCCAACTATAGTTAGGTCGATTCTATAGTTGGAACAGAACGTTCACAAGTAACAAAATAGATGTAGACTGCGCGCACACGCACTTTCCATGAATTGCGCTTTCCATGATTCACTGGTGCCTGCAGTCGTTATGCTGCACATATTATAACGAGCGTGGGGACAGCTAGCGAACATGGTGTGAGCGCGCAATGAATATTACTTGCTGCTATTTAATTCACGTGTTTATGTGTCAAACTTGACAAAGTTTCATGACGTGACAATTACAATGAGCCTCCTGAAGTTTGGTTTTACGTTGGGTAAAACACCCGTAAAGGGTTAATAACTATGCCGGATTAGTGGATGATGGAGAACACGTATCGAAATCAGCAAAAATTACTTCAAATCACAGCGATGAGACCCACTCACCACGATCGGCGATGTACGTTTTGATGTCCGTTTCGATAGCCATTTTTAAATCTTTACCCTATAAAGAGCATGCAATGTGCAAAGCATTATTATATTCGGGCAACCAAAATTACTTCCAGGCAACCAGATTTTCAGTTGTGGTTGCCCTGGAAGGTGATCTCCGCCCTGCCACTTCCCAGTTCAGATCATAAACTTGGGCGTGATCAGTGGTTACGTGGAAGTTTCAGGTGGAACGGCTTCTGACTGGCGCCCCCGAAGAAAGATGTTTAAAAAAAAGGCAGACCAACAATATTACGGCTAGACTAGCTCATAGAGGTTCAAATCCTGGTTTAGTAAATTATTCTTTTTTTCAACTTAACTTGAAAGTTTGGAAAGAATTTTCAAAGTGCAGTTACAATGTACATTCTCGATGTGATTTGTAATGTCATGTATTTCTTGATTTTGTCTAGGTTGGCATGCTGGTTGTTTCTTGGACAAGTTTGGCTGCTACCAGCACTAATAATGAAGAAGGCATGCCAATTGCCAACATGCAACTTGAGAACATTACTGTACGCCAACATGAATTGTAACGGCATCAATAAAAAAGGTAGGATGAAATACCTCTTTACAAAAGTTGCTGAATTTGTTTAGTTTTTTTAGTTTCCTGTCCTCATTTGGATGCCAGACATTGTTTTACGTTTTAAGGTGAAAATACATACTTTCGATGTCAATCTTTTTTTTTCAAGTGAAACGGGATATGGACACTGATATTTCCATCGATGGAACATTTGACCGGTCAGAGAGATAACATTTCTGATGAATTTTTTTTTACCAGATTGGTAAAAAGGTTGTTGGTTACTGATTCACAGTATGAAAGTTGTCCATAGATGACATACCTGTGTTGGCACTGGAAAAAGTGAGTTCTTTTACCACGGTATTACGAGACCCACGATAATATAGGACTTGATGAGATCACAGGTTCAAATCCTGCTCATCGTAAATTTTTCTTTGTTCAGCCCAAAATTGAACTAAAATTTACACAGTCTGTTTCCCTTGTGGTTTATTTCTTGATATTTGATATAGCAAATGTTCATCACATGTCCCATCCCTTAAAAAATTGCCATCCTAAAGATTTTTCAACTCTCAAATTGTTTCAAATTTGATGAGTTGTCATCTCTTATATATATATATATTTTTTTGGAACTCTCAACTTATTCCCAAATCGATGTCAAGTGCTGTCTCTCAAAGTTTCCCAAAATACATGTTGTCCAGTCTCTGAAACACTTGCTAATCTGATGATTCGTCAACTCTTAATTGACGAGCTGATGTTCCTGAGCTGATGTTGTGACGTTTTTTAATTTTTCCCAAAGTGCATGTTGTCAAATTCACTTAAACACTTGCCAGTCTAATGATTTGTCAATTTTCAAATTGTTCTTGAGCTGTTTTTGTGCCGTTTCTTAAATTTTCCAAAAGTATATGTTGTCCCATCCGTCAAAAAATTGCCAACCTAACAAATTTGTGAGCTCTCAATTGTTTCAAATTTGAGGAATTGCCCTCTCTTATACTTTTGATTTTTGAACTCTTAAGTTTTCCCAAAGTACATAATGATTTCCAGTGAATTTCCCAACTATCAAATTGTTTCCAAGCTGATGTTAATGCCGTCTATCTTATTTTGTTTGCAGATTAGTCACTGATTGAAGAGCAGTGTCGATCATGAACAAGAGATTCCTTATCAGAAGATGCATTCATCAAGGACAAGTTGATATGTTTTGGATGGCTATGCAGCACCCCCTCCTTGTCTGAGGTATGTTGAAACAAGTACTTAGGTGTTCAGGCATTAAACCCGAACAACTCTTTGTTATTGTTTGGGTTTTTTGTTTTTTTTTTTAGCTTTTATTCTTCTTCTCAGAGTTTGTTGTCCGCAAGCAAACGTATAGTTGTGGGGTGTCGTGGCCTAGCGGTTAAGAGCGCCGGATTCAAGCTCTGGTGTTTGATCAGCAGAGTGTGGGTTCGAATCCCGGTCTTGACACTTGTGTCCTTGAGCAAGACACTTAACCATAAGCTTCTCTCCACCCAGGGGTAAATGGGTACCTGTGAGGGCAGAGATGGTTCTTGTGATTGATTTAGTCGAGTAGCGCATTTGTTGCACAAGGCTGTATACTCCCCAGGGAGCTGAGATGGTTTAAGGAATGATTTAAGGCCCAGTGACCGGGGTAATAATGTGAAGCGCTTTGGGACGCCCTTCGGGCATGAAAAGCGCTATATAAAAACTAACTATTATTATTATTATTATTAAAACTTATATCAACTTGAAACTTTACGGTAGACTGTAACTTTTAGATGATCCTAAAAGTTGTTACGTCATCATGACGTCATCAGTTGTTGAAGAACAATAAATCAAAGTTTATTATTTCAAAAAATCATAACTCAAGAATTACAAAAGCTATTTCAACAATGTATACATCATAGGATAGGTCTGTCAAAATGTGGCAAACGCCACACAGTGTGTGACCCAATTTGACCATGACTTCCGGTTCAAACCGGAAGTTGAAAATTTCAAAAATTCATATCTTAAGAACTACTTATATTTTAGTCACAATTTTCACATCAGGTTATATGACAGTATCCTTCGCAAACTTTTCCACAGAGATGTTACCAATTTGACCTTAACTTCTTGTCAAAATCGGATGTTAACGCCCATGTATTTATTGGCCGCATTAAAAAACCACATGAAAAGAACGACACTGAATCTAATCCAGCAGCACGTGCTGGCTGTCGCGCTCTATTGATCACACGGTTCAAAGTCCATCAAACCTGCACATAGTTTAGTCTCTGTTCAAGGTTCACGCAACCTGATTTGGCATTACGCATTGTTAGTCTCTAAAACAGCCGTCCATGCAAATTTCGTTAACAATCAAATGCTAGGCTCGATTGTGTGCATTTTTTTTTGACGTTTGCAAAAGTATGTAGTTTGCTAGCAGGCCACGAAACACTAACAGCACCACATTGTATTGAGCTCTCGAGGTTAGTTAGTGTGACTCTACCAGGATTCGAACCCATGGTTTCAATCTGCAGTGATGAGAATTAATCGTACAAGACTTGATATCACTCTGTGTTGATCAAGACATGACTCGTTTGCTAATTTTCTCTCTGAGCAGATGTCACTACTAGAGTAGGACTTGAACTTTTGACCTCTGGGTTACTAGACTTCAAAAGACTACCATGTACCAAGAAGGGAATATAGATAGTTTTTAACTTTTAAAACATTTGCTGAAATTTGTTATTATCTTTCTTGATGAATAGTAAGAGACAGTGTAAATGAAAGAAGCGGAAATTCTAACTTGAGTCTTTCTTGATGAACAGAAAGAAAAGGAGAACATTCTTTGAAATTTCAAAAGCTATCAACAATTTTTTCATTGATCAATGAATTAGTTCACACATTAACACAACACTGACCCCTATGATTCCCGAACACCTAGTCTTTGTACACTAAATTCTAGTTCTTCTTGGTGTTGAACTTCGCTTAAGAGGTTGTCATTTCGGCCACACTGGCCAAAAGTCTCTTTTCAGAGTTGGTGAGAATTTTGATTTGAGTTATTGCACAAACACTTGTGCAGTAAAGCCGCCCTGCATTTACATGTAGCTTGCACTGAGGCGGAACTGTCGGGATCAAGCAGAAAAATAACACTCGGGTCATTATAAATGACAAATTGTGTGATTGTCATGGAACAAGTGTCACCTTGACAAAACCATGCTCGTGTCACCCACGATCAAAGGCCAATTGCTAAAGCGCGTTTTGCGGTAATAGCCCTACGCGTGTGGCGCACAAGCTTACATGGGCGCTAATAGGGCGTAGCGCAATCAATACATTCGGTACTAAATATATGAATGTAAAATCTATTGATTGGTGTCTGCCAGCCTGTTTGGAACACGTCGCAGAAGTAGGAATTTTTCTTCTCACGGCTACCGATGCTGATTGTCTTAACATCATCGTAGTTATACTCGGGTCGTAAACAATCTGCGGCTGATATTTTCCTGACGGTCTAAGCTCAGTTGCAGCATCATCCTGAAAAGGCACTGGCCGACTGTTTTGTGTCATCGCAAGGTTGACCTGAGGGCGGCTTAAAGGCACTGAACACGTTTGGAAATTGTCAAAGACCAGTGTTCTCACTTGGTGTATCCCAACATATGCATAAAATAACAACCTGTGAAAATTTGGGCTCAATTGGTCATCGAAGTTGCACGAAAATGATGAAAGAAAAAACACCCTTGTTGTACAAATTTGTGTGCTTTCAGATAGGAATAAAAACTTCTTGCAAGAAGTTTTTATTATTTTAGTGAGAAATTACCTCTTTCTCAAAAACTACGTTACTTCAGAGGGAGTCGTTTACTACAATGTTTTATACTATCAACAGCTCTCTGTTGCTTGTTACCAAGTAAGTTTTTATGCTAATATTTGTTTTGAGTCATTACCAAACGTGTACGATACCTTTAAACCTACAGGTTGTTAATGTTAATCTTGTCTTGTATTTCCCTTTCCAACAGATGAAACCATCAGTGACAACACAAGATCCTTTATATGCACCATTAACTCATGAAACTTGGTCACCCGCTGCTTGAGACACTACCTCCATTTGATGTCAACCTCACTGCAGCTTCCCACTACATGACCACTGTGTTTACTTTCAAACAGAAACACCTCGATGACATCCAAGCAAACTCATAGAATGATCTCACTCTGTGGTACAGAACCATCTCACTATACGGACCCTATGACCAGAACACAGGAACAACAATGAGGGACCCATGGTGCAACCAAGGTATGATTACAGGCACTTAGAGGCACTGGACACGTTTGGTAATTGTCAAAGACCAGTATTCTCACTTGGTGTATCCCAACATATGCATAAAAGAACAAACCTGTGAAAATTTGGGCTCAAATCATCATCGAAGTTGCAAGAGAATAATGAAAGAAAAAACACCCTTGTTGCACAAATGTGCGTTCAGATACCTGAGGAAGGCTTCAGGCCTGTAGTCTTTCTCAGATTCAAATATTTTAGTGAGAAATTACCTCTTTCTCAAAAACTACGTTACTTCAGAGGAAGTCGTTTCCTACAATGTTTTATACTATCAACAGCTCTCCGTTGCTCGTTACCAAGTAAGTTTTTATGCTAATATATATTTTGAGTAATTACCAAACGTGTCCAATGCCTTTAAAACTACCTTTTAATTTTCTGCATGTTTTCGGTTTTTAGTTACCTGCATGTTTTTGTTTTTTAATTTTCTGCATGTTTTCTTTTTTGGTACAGAACCATTGATGTCACTACAGACATTATGAGCAGAAAACCCGAAACAACAAGGGACCTTGTGGCACAACCAAGGTATGATTACAGACACCATAAACTGCCCTTTAAATATCTTTATTTAAAGAGGCGCTTTAGTGTCAAATTTAATTTTGTGATGAACTCATTTTCCAATAGATAGAGTCCTCATGTAAGTGGTGAAAAAATTACAAGTCTCTAACCTTATGTTAAAGTGGTGTAATTGCCATTCTATTTGATACACTTCTAGTGCAAAATTTGTCAACATTCAAAACATCCTATGACATAATTCAGGAGAAAAATGGGTCTGTACATTTTTGTACAGGGATGTTTTTGTTTATTCGAGACTTTTTCCAAGCAAAATGTGAAACATGACGTCATTGGATATCAAAAACTAATGGGTCTTTACATTCCATGGAAGAATTTTTTCATCAGTCCAAAGTTCAAATTCTGTTTTGATTGAATATCATCGAAAGTCAGAAATGAATCAAAACATCCCCGAACAAAAATGTTAATTGTAATTTTTCACCACTTACATGAGGACTCTATCTATTGGAAAATGAGTACATCAGAAAATTGAATTTGACATTAAAGCGCCTCTTTAAAGTTTATGGGATTATTTTGAAGGGTGTGAAAACCTTGGCCCACTTTCATAGAGCTGCTTGAGCAGAACATATTGTTTAACAATTTTGTGTTAAGGAGAATAAGCAAGTTGTCAAATAGTCACAAATTGTACATGTGACATGGTAGTTTTGCTGGTAACCTTACATGTATTCTGCAGGCCTGTGAAATCTCCGCTTTTAAGCGGATATCCGCTTTTTCATTAATCGTTCCAATTTTGTATTTCCGCCTTTTTAAAAACGTGTACCTGTACATGTATCCACTGCGTGCGGAAGCACCCAAAAGAAAAGAAAAAGACTTGTGCGCAACGTGAATGGGCGGGTATCCATCACGCAACTCCTTGCCAGTAGAGGGCGCTGTGTGGTCGATGGCATTGCATGTACATATATGTACATGTACATGTCATGCAAGTTACATGCTTTAGTGTACAATTTATTTAGGCTCGGTAGTACATGTATTGTGATTGAACGCGTCATGTTTTCGAACATCAATCAAGATGTTGGTGTGACACAAGTGCGTTATGGATACCCTGGCTGAACAAAATGATTATTTTTACAGATTAATGTAAGATTCCTTTCTGTCTTGGTACGGTGGGGGTTTTGGGGGGAGGTTCTTCCTTTTCCTTGCGTGGCGGTTTTCATCGCACACTTCAATTTCTTTTCCGATTGAACACTAGTGTTAGAGCATCTATCAAGAGTTTCAGCATGGCAGAGCTCCACTCCCAATTATCATTCTCACATGTATGTATTTTTTCTGCTTTTTTTTCAATGGTCCACTCACAGGCCCGATTCTGGTAAGCATAAGGTTTGTTGTGCTCGGCTACTTTTTGTGCTTAAGCAGCTCTATGAAATTGGACCCAGAAGCAACAGAGGCCATGGTGCTGTCAGCTCTGTTAAATCCAGGCCTGCACAGTATAAACGTACATGTAATTAACCTTTTTGATCATTGCTTTTGTTTCACAACAGATACATGATGTTTCACAACAGATACATGTAAATCAGTCTGTGACAACCCCGAATCATGAGTGTCATCGGAATGAACTCAGTGCAGCTTGGTCCTTCCTGTTTGACGGCCCATTAGTTCATGTCACTCGGGCCTTAGCATCCACTGCTTGATCTTGCTGGATCATCGTTCAATAGGAGAAACAATCCAACACAATCTCAAGGTAGGAGAAACACTTTTCTTAAAAAGTCACACAAAAAGGTTTTCCTTGTTTTTGTTTAGCCATATTTAAAGGTAGGGTCATAGGGTTTTTGTCAACGTAATGCTGATTTGTAGGAAAAATTTTCAAGAAAGATACAGTAAAGTCACATGTGAAAGTACAGTCTCTAATTGGCTGAGAAAACAGCAAAAAACTGTCACAGCATTTTCACAAGAAAATTCATCCATGTTTGGCGAGTTGACAGCAGTTACCATCCGCATCTCTGGCCGCAGCATTCGCGAACGTACACCAACCCTCAGAAATCTGAGAAACGATTCATGCATGAATCCTTTCTCAGATTTGAAATGTTTTGGGGTGAAAAATTATTCAAACCATGTTACTTTAAAGCGACTCCTTTCTTAAAATAGTTTATACTATCAACAGCTGCAGTGCTTGTCACAAAATAAGTTTTTATGGTCATTAATATTTGGAGTAGTTAGCAATCTATGACCTTAACTTTGACATATTTTGGTTGAGCAAACTTTTATTTGATGTTCTCTTACAAGAAAGAAACAGGATAAACTGTCGTTTCATTTTACACCAGCCTCAACTTTTTACTTGAACTTTTCACAAAACAAACCGTTTCAGTATGCAAGAAGGTTTAGGGGCAGAAATGTTTCTTGGAAGGGGCAAGGCCATTTTCATAGTTGCTATGGGCACTTGCTCTGGACAATCAACAACTTAATAGAAATAATCAAAGGAGGCAAGATAAACCTTAACTTCAGTGTTAATTATGGCGTATCGTGGCCAAGCGATTAAGAGCACTGGACTCAAGCTCTGGTGTTTCTGATCAGCAGAGTATGGGTTCGAGTCCCGGTCGTGGCACTTGTGTTCTTAAGCAAGACACTTTACCATAATTGCATTGTCCTTCGGATTGGACATTAAGCCGTAGGTCCAATGTACTAAGATTGGTAGCGCACGTAAGAGAACCCTGAACTCTTAACGTGGAAGAGTAGGGATTAACCCCGGTGTTTCTGGTTCACATTGCAAGCACCCTTGTTTACAGGTTTCCTCAGGCTTGCGAGCTACAGTGATTAAGTTCACTTATTATGCATCCTTGGTTTTATAATAATTATTATTATTATTCTAGGCCTTTAATTTGTCTATCACTATAAATAATTCTGTCAGCCGATACCTATATGTATATTCAACCTGTTCGCTATGTCATTTCTTTAATCTATTACAGATTGGCATAACCCAACAGAGAGTGTCAGATCTTCATACAGAATGGCAGCGGCAAGTCATCACCGTGTGAAGAGGATGCCTGGACCAATCAACGTTGGAGCACAGCAGCAGAATAATCATTTATATTTGGGATGGATCTTGTGTAAAATTTAACAAAATGAACAAAATTTCCTTGGTGTTTACAATACTTTCCCTTGTGTTGTGATTTAGACATACTTCCCAATGTGTGGTGAATCTACCATACTTCCCCTTGTGTGGTGATTTAGACATACATCCTCATGTGTGGTGAATCTATTATACTTCCCCTTGTGTGGTGATTTAAACAGACTTCCCCATGTGTGGTGAATTTACCATACTTCCCCTGAGTGGTGAATTATATAGCCATACTGTACATACCACCTTGTGTGGTGAATGAGCCACAAATCCCCTTGTGTGGTGAATCTACCAAACTTCCTTTGAGTGGTGAATTATACAGCCATACTGTACGTACCACCTTGTGTGGTGAATGAGCCACAAATCCCCTTGTGTGGTGAATCTACCAAACTTCTCTTGAGTGGTGAATTATACAGCCATACTGTACGTACCACCTTGTGTGGTGAATGAGCCACAAATCCCCTTGTGTGGTGAATCTACCAAACTTCCTTTGAGTGGTGAATTATACAGCCATACTGTACGTACCACCTTGTGTGGTGAATGAGCCACAAATCCCCTTGTGTGGTGAATCTACCAAACTTCTCTTGAGTGGTGAATTATACAGCCATACTGTACGTACCACCTTGTGTGGTGAATGAGCCACAAATCCCCTTGTGTGGTGAATCTACCAAACGTCCTTTGAGTGGTGAATTATACAGCCATACTGTACGTACCACCTTGTGTGGTGAATGAGCCACAAATCCCCTTGTGTGGTGAATCTACCAAACTTCCCTTGAGTGGTGAATTATACAGCCATACTGTACGTACCACCATGTGTGGTGAATGAGCCACAAATCCCCTTGTGTGGTGAATCTACCATACTTACATTGAGTATATAGCCATACTGTATTTCACCTTGTGTGGTGAATTAGCCACAAATCCCCTTGTGTGGTGAATCTACCATACTTCCCCCTTATGTGGTGATTTAGACATACTTCCCCATGTGTGGTGAATTTTGCCATACTTCCCTTGAGTGGTGAATTATATAGCCATACTGTACTTCACCTTGTGTGGGGAATTTTCCATACTTCTCTTTGTGTGGTGAATTACCCATACTTCCCTTAGTGTGGTGATGTAAAAACAGTTCCCCTTGTATGGTGAATTAGCCACATTTCCCCTTGTGTGGTGAATTAGCCACATTTCCCCTTGTGTGGTGAATTAGCAACACTTCCCCCTGTGTTGTGCATTGGGGATACTTCCCCTTGTGTGGTGACTTACTCATACTTCCCATGGTGTGGATAATCAGCCATACTGTTGTGAGGTCATTATACACTTGTACGCTTACATGTACTTTTTGTGTGGTGCATGAATTATCCGTACTCACTCTTGTGTGGTGAATTATCCATATTTCCATTTGATGGTGATTTATTTCCCTTGTGTTGTGTTTTAACCATGCTTCCCCTTGTGTGGTGAAATAACAGTATATGTATTTCCTTCTGTGTTGATAAAACAAAAGATCCATCCCGTTTACTCTGCCCAAAGCTACATGATTCAGAATTAGGCAAAGTCTGACTGTTGCATAAATAAATGCACAAAAATGTCGGAAAATATAACCAAAATTTTCCATGCAGATAATCAGGGCACTCTGATTGTCTTCCTGGGATTGGCTAAAACAATCAGTTCATTCTGATTTGAACTGAGCTAGATTTTTTAATTCAGAACATTCTGATAATTAACATTTGAAAAAAGGTCCCTTTTTTTTCTTTTCTTTTTATTGCTTTTAAATTCAGACTTACAAATAATTCTGTATCGTGTATCTTTATAACTTTGCATTAATATAAAAATGTCAAGCTGCTCCTACCAAAAAATGAAGCCATTTACAAAATATAGTCTCATTAAATAATGACTTTGCCTGCAAGTGAAGTCGTTATTTTTGTTTATAAATTTACAATAATATCAAAATAAATGTTTAGATTATTTGTTCAGCATTTTTTAACAGTGAAGGAATTATTTTTCGTCCAAGCTGAATTTAAACAAAAAAATTATTTTGTTTATTTTTTAAGCTCTTGGGCTCTACATGATATTTACAATATTTTTTCCGAGCTAAAAGGCAAAACCACCACTTTTTTTTTTTTTTTTTAACTCATGGCTTGATTGTGTATGGGCAGCTTTTTTTGATGAGTTTCTTTCATGCATGTATAAAAACCTAAACAAAACTCATCTGCAGAGTTGTGCAAACACCTGTGCCTGTCGGTGGACCCCCTCGGCTGCCTGGAACAAGTGGTGATCCTGCTGGCCCGGGTGCAATGGGAGGTATGTTCTCTGTTCAGTAAAGTTCACTTAGATGCACCATTGGTGTTCTACTTCACTGGTGTAGTGTCTTACAAGACTTGAAGAGCTAGTAGAGCGAGCGTTTTTTGGAAGCATGCATTTGCGTACTTGTGTGAGCTGGGAGCGAGTCGTTGGTCCCTAAAACGTGTTGATCGATCTCCCAAGACGTCGAGATGAGGGCCCCTTATTATTTATCCTTATTTTGGTCACGTCATTTTTTGTTGTTTAGTATAACAGGCATGTACTGGGGTCCGTTTGAGACCTTCAAGAGCGGTGCCGTGAAATGTCTTCTTTTGAGCCAATGGAATCTGGACCCAGTGGATGATGTGGACTTCTATCCAGTTGATGGTATGGCATCTGGAGAAACATGTTCTGCTTGGTCATGAAACTGCATGCGCATCTAAACATCATGTAAGAATTGCCTTTCTATATCAAAGATGACATTGGATTTGTATTATTCATGCATTTTTCAACTAGTTTTTTAAGTAGAATTCCCCTTGCATGGCAAATTACCCACACTTATCCTTGTGTGGCAAATTACCCGTACATCCCTCTTGTGAGGCGAATTACCCATACTTCCCCATGCGTGGTAAATTACCCACACTTCCCCATGTCTGATAAATTACCCACACTTCCCCTTGTATGGTAAATTACCCACTCTAACCCTTGTGTGGTAAATTACCCATACATCCCTCTTGTGTGGCAAATTACCCATACATCCATCTTGAGTGGTGAATTACCCACACTACCTCTTGTATGATGAGGTACCCATACATCCCCTTGTGTGGCAAATTACCCATACATCCCCTTGTGTGGCAAATTACCCATACATCCCCTTGTGTGGTGAATTACCCACACTACCTCTTGTGTGGTGAATTACCCATACATCCCCTTGTGTGGCAAGTTACCCATACATACCCTTGTGTGGCAAATTACCCATACATCCCCTTGTGTGGCAAATAACACACACTTCCCCTTGTATGGTGAATTACCCACACTACCTCTTGTGTGGCAAATTACCCATACATCCCTCTTGAGTGGTGAATTACCCACACTACCTCTTGTGTGGTGAATTACCCATACATCCCCTTGTGTGGCAAATTACCCATACTTCCCCTTGTGTGGTAAATTACCCACACTTCCCCTTGTGTGGCAAAATACCCACACTTCCCCTTGTGCGGTAAATTACCCACACTTCCTTTTGTGTGGCAAATTATCCAAACTTCCCCTTGCATGGCAAATAACTGACACTTCCCATTGCATGTCAAAATACCCACACTTCCCCCTGTGTGGTGAACCACCCATACATCCCCTTGTGTGGTAAATTGCCCACACTTCCCTTTGTGTGGCAAATTACCCACACTTTCTCGTGTGTGGTGAATAACCCACAATTCCCCTTGTGTGGTGAATCACCAAACTTCCCCTCTTGTGTTGAATCACCCAAACTTCCCCTTGTGTGGCAAATTACACACGCTTCCCCTTGTATGGTGAATTACCCACACTTCTCCCCTTGTGTGGCGAATAACCCATACATCCCCTTGTGTGGCAAACTACCTACACTTCCCTTTGTGTGGCAAATAACCCACACTTTCTCGTGTGTGGTGAATAACCCACATTTCCCCTTGTGTGGTGAATCACCCAAACTCCCCTTTGTTTGTTGAATAACCCAAACTTCCCCTTGTGTGGCAAATTACACACACTTCCCCTTGTGTGGCAAATTACCCATACATCCCCTTGTGTGGCAAATTACCCATACTTCCCCTTGTGTGGCAAATTACCCATACTTCCCCTTGTGTGGCAAATTACCCATCGCCCCTTGTGTGGCAAATTACCCATACATCCCTCTTGAGTGGTGAATTACCAACACTACCTCTTGTGTGGTGAATTGCCCATACATCCCCTTGTGTGGCAAATTATCCAAACTTCCCCTTGCATGGCAAATTACTGACACTTCCCGTTGCATGTCAAAATACCCACACTTCCCCCTGTGTGGTGAACCACCCATACATCCCCTTGTGTGGTAAATTGCCCACACTTCCCTTTGTGTGGCAAATTACCCACACTTTCTCGTGTTTGGTCAATAACCCAAACTTCCCCTTGTGTGTTGAATCACCCAAACTTCCCCTTGTGTGGCAAATTACACACACTTCCCCTTATATGGTGAATTACCCACACTTCCCCTTGTGTGGCGAATAACTCATACATCCCCTTGTGTGGCAAACTACCTACACTCCCCTTTGTGTGGCAAATTACCCACACTTTCTCGTGTGTGGTGAATAACCCACAATTCCCCTTGTGTGGTAAATCACCCAAAATTCCCCTTGTGTGTTGAATCACCCAAACTTCCCCTTGTGTGGCAAATTACACACACTTCCCCTTATATGGTGAATTACCCACACTTCCCCTTGTGTGGCGAATAACCCATACATCCCCTTGTGTGGCAAACTACCTACACTTCCCTTTGTGTGGTAAATTACCCACACTTTCTCGTGTGTGGTGAATAACCCACAATTCCCCTTGTGTGGTGAATCACCCAAACTTCCCCTTGTGTGTTGAATCACCCAAACTTCCCCTTGTGTGGCAAATCACCCAAACTTCCCCTTGTATGGTGAATTACCCACACTACCTCTTGTGTGGCAAATTACCCATACATCCCCTTGTGTGGCAAATTACCCATACTTCCCCTTGTGTGGCAAATTACCCATACATCCCCTTGTGTGGCAAATTACCCATACATCCCTCTTGAGTGGTGAATTACCAACACTACCTCTTGTGTGGTGAATTACCCATACATCCCCTTGTGTGGCAAATTACCCATACTTCCCCTTGTATGTTGAATTACCCACACTACCTCTTGTGTGGCAAATTACCCATACATCCCTCTTGAGTGGTGAATTACCCACACTTCCTCTTGTGTGGTGAATTACCCATACATCCCTCTGTGTGGCAAATTACCCATACTTCCCCTTGTGTGGCAAATTACCCACACTTCCTCTTGTGTGGCGAACCACCCATACTTCCCCAAGTGGTGAATCACCCAAACGTCCCCTTGTCTGGCAAATTTCCCACACTTCCCCTTGCGTGGCAAATTATCCAACACCTCCCCTTGCATGGCAAATTAACAACACATCACTTGCGTTGCGAATCACCCACACTTCCTTTTGTGTGGCAAATTACCAAACCTCCCCTTGTGTGGTGAATTAACCACACTTCCTCTTGCGTGGCAAATCAGGCACACTTCCCCTGGGTGGTGAACCACCCATACTTCCCGAGTGGTGAATTAACCCTACTTCACCTTGTGTGGTGAATCACACATAGACCCCTTGTGTGTGAATTACCCATTCTTCACCTTGTGGCAAATTAACACCACTTTCCCTTGCGTGGTTAATTGCCCATACTTCCCCGTATGTGGCAAATTACCCACTTTTCCTCCTGTGGTGAACCACCCATACTTTCCCCCCACCCCCCCCCCCAAGTGGCAAATTACCTACAATTCCCGTGTGGTGAATCACACATATACCCCTTGTGTGGTGAATTTTCTATACTTCCCTCAGTTTGGTGAATCGTATCCATACTTTTGGCAAGTTACCCAGATCTATAATAGGGGTATCGCATCACTTTATAGTCAAATGCAGTTATAGTTGTAGAATATTAGATCCAATGTCATCTTTGATATTTGTTGGCAACAAAGTTGAAAGGTCACCACACAATTTAACTAAAACAGTTTCCGAGTTCAGGATCAAACATTTCTTCTAATGTTTGTGAGGTTATACTCGCATGACTTTGTTTTTCATCAAAGTCAATCAAAATTGAGTTCCTGTTGGTTGTTTTGTCATTCGACCACATTTGAACGTCCAAATTGCTGCCCCATGAAAAGCAGGGGGTAAATTTTGGCCATTGCAGAACGTGTTTCTCTGACCAGCATACACTCAACTGGATAGAAGTCTTCATCATCTATTGGGTTAGGATCCCATTGGAACAAGAGTCAATATCTCTCAGCACCACCAGTGCACCCGGGTAACTTCACAACAAGAGGTGAAATCTTAAGCACTCTTGGGGGCATCACTCATTTAAGCAAGCAACAACTCGCTTCTGCTCATCACTTCTGCGTCTAAAACAAAGCGCAACAATTGCGTCTAGCTTCATTAGGTCTTGTAAGACAATACATCGTTGAAGTACACCACTGATGTTACATCTAATTGAACTTTACTGAACAGAGAACATATCGACCATTGCACTTGGGGCCTTCAGTCACCACAAGTTCTAGGTAGCCGAGGGGGTCCATTGACAGGCACAGGTGTTTGCACAACTCTGCACCCTTTTTTTTAATCATTTTTTTTTAATAAAAAAAAGAGAAATCTACCCCCATCTGTATTTTGTGTCGTACTTATTTGAAACCTACCCCCCCCCACCCTGAATTAAAACTTTTTTTGAGGGCTCATCTTATCCCGGTGGAACCCACCCCCACCTTGTAGAAACCAACCTAGGTGGGTCAGTTTCTACAGGGTGGGGGTAGGTTCCACCGGGATAAGATGGACCCCCAGGCCACCATGTTTGCCCACAATGCAATTGGGTGTGTATAGTGCACTTTTAGCGAAGTATTTTGCGCAATGGACTTTGACAAAAATATAATACACACCCAATTCATGGTGCCTTGAAGGCAAACATGGCGGCCAAGTAGACAAGACAACTGAAAAAATGAGACGGTCAAAAATGGCATCGGCCTTTATTCATTTACAAATTAAACTTCTGATAACACAAATTTAAGGCAAGATTTTATTGACTTCTGATAACACAAATATAAGGCAAGATTTTGTTGAAACAAGATTCGTCTAATCAAAATTTACTTTAACATAATGATGACTCAACTAAAGGTTGACTTTGAACTGTTGTCTTCCTTGTCTTTTAAGTTGAAAATTAAGTTAAAGACCTATAATTTTTTTTCCAGTTTACGACATACAATATTACTTTTTGGGCCTTGAACGAAATTCTAGCAATCTACAGTGAAACTTTCTTAAAGACGAGACTAAAATGCTGTACTGTACTCTCCGGTTAATCATAGATCACTGTCTCCTTTGACGACTTCACTTTTATGATTACTTCACTTAAAAAAGCTGATCTACTTTAATTAGATAATTGTTTTTTTCAAGGAGTTTGTTTCTTGTCATTCAGTCTTGTTGAGGGAAACTTCATCATCTTCATAGTCAAGGAAAGTTTTAGCAAAATATAAAGTCTAAACAGTTTGCTTTAAATAAAATGGCTGTTGTTCCCAAGCTGTATAAGGTTACTTCATCTCATCCAGGAGTTCAATTATAAAGAATAAGCTGTATCCACGGTTATAATCATCTTCTTGTTGGCGTCACATGTTGATAGTTCAAAGGCTGCAACAGATTCTTAGTCTCTTTGAGAATCGGAGAATTTCAGAGGAGGCCACTGCATCAGGGTTAATCCGCACTGGGCAACCTGTATTGGAAAACAAAAATGGAAATTCATATTAATTAATTTTCTGGCACCATCAGCAAATCAGTGGATCGAAAATGACAAAAAAGGACAACATTATTTAACATCATTTGAGTAACAAACCGTTTACCATTTGCAACGTACTTTATCTTGATTCAGAATGTGTTCCAAACTTTCTCCAGCAGAGATACCAGAAGAAAAAGAATTACAAGTTTGTTGGTGGGCAAAAAAAAAACAAGAACACAAGGGGCAACCCTTACATTTTAATTCCGCTAAACTTTGATAAAATAACTCGTGCAATTTTGTCGAAATTGGGTTGAAATGGGATAAAGTCACGAGGGCCTTGCATTTTTGTTGAAATTTGGCTGAAGTTGGATAAAAGCACAAGGGGTAGTAAGCCTTGCATTTTTGTTGGGCAAAATGGGTTAAATCACAAGGGCCTTGCATTTTTGTTGAAAATGGGTTGAAATTCGATAAAAACACAAGGGGGTAGTAAGCCTTGCATTTTTGTTGGGCAAAATGGGACAAAATCACAAGGGCCTTGCGTTTTTGTGGAAAATGGGTTGAAATTGAATGAAATCACAAGGGGTAAGCCTTGTACTTTTGTTGAAATTGGGCTAAAATTGGATAAAATCACAAGGGGGTAGTAAGCCTTGCATTTGTTGGGGGCAAAATGGGATAAAATCACAAGGGCCTTGCGTTTTTGTTGAAAATGGGTTGAAATTGGATAAAATCACAAGGGGTAAGCCTTGTACTTTTGTCGAAATTGGGCTAAAATTGGATAAAATCACAAGGGGTAGTAAGTAGTAAGCCTTGCATTTTTGTTGGGCAAAATGGGATAAAATCACAAGGGCCTTGCATTTTTGTTGAAAATGGTTTGAAATTTGATAAAATCACAAGGGGTAAGCCTTGTACTTTTGTCGAAATTTTGCTTTAATTGGATAAAAGCACAAGGGGTAGTAAGCCTTGCATTTGTTGGGGGCAAAATGGGATAAAACCACAAGGGCCTTGCGTTTTTGTTGAAAAGGGTTGAAATTTGATAAAATCACAAGGGGGTAAGCCTTGTACTTTTGTCGAAATTTTGCTAAAATTCGATAAAAGCACAAGGGGTAGTAAGCCTTGCATTTTTGTTGGGCAAAATGGGATTAAATCACAAGGGCCTTGCATTTTTGTGGAAAATGGGTTGAAATTGGATGAAATCAGAAGGGGTAAGCATTGTACTTTTGTCGAAATTGGGCTAAAATTGGATAAAATCACTTGTTAGGGGTAGTAAGTCTTGCATTTTTGTTTGGCAAAATGCGATAAAATCACAAGGGCCTTGCATTTTTGTTGAAAATGGGTTGAAATTGGATGAAATCACAAGGGGTATGGGCTCAAATTTGATAAAAGCACAAGGGGGTAGTAAGCCTTGCATTTTTTTGTTGGGCAAAATGGGATAAAACCACAAGGGTCTTGCATTTTTGTGGAAAAAGGGTTGAAATTGGATAAAATCACTGGGGGTAAGCCTTGTATTTTGACGAAATTGGGCTAAAATTTGATAAAATCACAAAGGATAAGCCTTTCATTTTTTTCAAATTTTCACAAGGGGTAAGCTATACATTTTTTTGTTAAAACTCAGCAGAAATTGGGTAACAATTTTGCCATTTACACTGTACTTTTTGATTCAGAGTCTGTTGCAAACTTTCACCAGCAGGTTTGTTATAATTTCTAAAGTTCTGTTTTGTCATCAAATGATCTTGTCTTGATTCCTATTGATTAGAAATAAAGCCGACTAATTTAAAAACAGATTTGATGCCAACACTCTTATGGGTTAAGAGACTCAGCAAGTAGGCAGCAGCATTCTGCCAACAAATCCATTCAGTAATTATACTGTCTTGATTCAAAGAATAGGCCATCAGTATTTCAGTACTTTTTGTCAGTTTTTGCCAACTGCAGTACCCTGCTTAATTCTTGATTATGAAAACCCACCAGAATTTGAAAGGTTTTGACACTATTTCAATTGCTGCCCCTTGACTTCAAACATTTAAAGGCACTGAACACGTTTGGTAATTGTCAAAGACCAGTATTCTCACTTGGTGTATCCCAACATATGCATAAAATAACAAGCCTGTGAAAATTTGGGCTCAATTGGTCATCGAAGTTGCAAGAAAATGATGAAAGAAAAAACACCCTTGTTGTACAAATTTGTGTGCTTTCAGATAGGAATAAAAACTTCTTGCAAGAAGTTTTTATTTTTTCAGTGAGAAATTACCTCTTTCTCAAAAACTACCCGACTTCAGAGGGAGTCGTTTCTCACAATGTTTTATACTATCAACAGCTCTCCGTTGCTCGTTTTTATGCTTATATATATTTTGAGTAATTACCAAATGTGTGCAGTGCCTTTAAGTCAAGGTCTTGAGTTGACATTTATTTACCTTTTTGAAGAAAATTGTTGAGGTCGGCCATGAAACTTTATTCGGTAGACAGGTGATCTGACTGGAGCTGGCACACCATACTATGTGAAAAAATTAAACAATTTATAAATATAATTAACAATATCAATGTTTTGGCAAAACTACTGGACTGGTTATTATAAAAAAAATATATTAACAGTTTGAAATCTGAAAGCTCACTGATTATAAAAGTCATACCAGTACCAATACTTCAGTGGAATATTTCCATCTGAAATACACTGTCAAAGACAAGAGAATAGCATTTGAGAAGTTGTTGAGAAACCCCTTATTTCTATTGCTGCAATCAAAATAAGCTCTTATATGAACGTGCACAACATTCTTAAGAATACTTTAGCTGCTATTTAAGCAAATAAGCAAGGGTAGTTTTTTGAGGTCTTCAATCAAAATAAGATCTTACATGAACGTGCACAACATTCATTAAAAGAATACTTCAGCTGCTTTTTAAGCAAATAAGCAAAGGTAGTTTTTTTAGGTCTTCAATCAAAATAAGCTCTTACAGGAACGTGCATAATATTCATTAAAAGAATACTTCAGCTGCTATTTAAGCAAATAAGCAAAGGTAGTTTTTTTAGGTCTTCAATCAAAATAAGCTCTTACAGGAACGTGCACAATATTCATTAAAAGAATACTTCATCTGCTATTTAAGCAAATAAGCAAAGGTAGTTTTTTGAGGTCTTCAATCAAAATAAGCTCTTATATGAGCGTGCATAACATTCATTAAAAGAATACTTCAGCTGCTATTTAAGCAAATAAGCAAAGGTAGTTTTTTGAGGTCTTCAATCAAAATAAGCTCTTGTATGAACGTGCACAACATACACTTCTACAACCAAGCTGATTAAACAAAAATTCAAAACAGTTTTCCACTTTCAGTGAAAACAGCAAAAAACAACATGATATGGAATGATTTTTGTGCATGTTTGTTAAGTGCTTATTTTAGTTGCAGCAATCCAAATAAGCAAAGGTAGTTCCTGTGGTCTTCAAATTTAATTTTCTCAACTCTGACAGTACTTTAGACATAAGGATTTTGTTGGGTTGTTTTGGTTCTAATTCTAATAAAGGGGTTTTCAGATTAAACAAATTCAGTTGTTTAAATCTACCTTGTCTTAATTCATGCTGAAGTTGGTTTGCCATTATTACTAATTATGTTCTCTTTCTTGATTCAACGAGAGCTTTTGCCAACATTTCTCAAGATTTACCTTATCTTGATTCATGCAGAAGTTGGTTTGTCATTATTACCAACAATGTTTTCTTTCCTGACTCAACAAGAGTTTTTGCTCACATTTCTCATAATCTACCTTATCTTGATGCAAAGAGACTAGCATAACAGAACGTTTTTCAATCAAATTTCCCACCTTGGAGTATGTGTAAGATGACACTTGAGTTAGGTGCCAACAGATCGCCTGCTTGGTGCACGGATGATATTGTTTTGCACGAGTAGAAACCTGAGTAGAAACAAATTACATAGAGACATTAGTACAAATTTGATTTAAAGGTAGGTTCATAGACTCATTAGACTGGTAAACACTATACAAATTAATTACCATAAACACTTACTTGGTGAGCAGCACTGCACCTGTTGATAGTATAAACCATTTTGAGAAAGGATCCCCTTCGAAGTAATAATGGTTTGATTGTTTTTCGGCCAAAACTTTGAATCTGTAAAAACGGTTCATGCATGATTAATTTTTCAGATTTCTGTGGGTTGGTATCTGTTTGCGTAAAGGCCAGAGATGCGGTTGGTACTTGCTGTCTCCTCGCTGTTACCAACATCAGCACTAATAAACAGGCAAGAAATCTCTCACATATAATTATCACAATCTGAAGGTGATGAAAACAATTTGAAATGATTGTTAATGTCCTCAACTTGCTTGTGTGTCTTCATCAATGGCTGTTTTTGCTTTATAGGCCTACCACGCAGTTCATTTTAATTGGTATGCAGTTTGCCACAGGTAACTCCTACTTCTTTGCTAGAATATTTATCAGGTTGGTTGTGTTAACTGTTCCAAAGACTAGGTATTAACTGTTCCAAACACTAAGTATTAACTGTTCCAAACACTAAGTATTAACTGTTCCAAACACTAAGTATTAACTGTCCCAAACACTAAGTATTAACTGTTCCAAAGACTAATGTTCCAAAGACTAAGTATTAACTGTTCAAAACACTAAGTATTAACTGTTCCAAAGACTAGGTATTAACTGTTCCAAAGACTAAGTATTAACTGTTCAAAACACTAAGTATTAACTGTTCCAAAGACTAGGTATTAACTGTTCCAAAGACTAAGTATTAACTGTTCCAAAGACTAAGTATTAACTGTTCAAAACACTAAGTATTAACTGTTCCAAACACTAAGTATTAACTGTGCCAAAGACTAATGTTCCAAAGACTAAGTATTAACTGTTCCAAAGACTAAGTATTAACTGTTCCAAACACTAAGTATTAACTGTTCCAAAGACTAAGTATTAACTGTTCCAAAGACTAAGTATTAACTGTTCCAAACACTAAGTATTAACTGTTCCAAAGACTAAGTATTAACTGTTCCAAAGACTAAGTATTAACTGTTCCAAAGACTAAGTATTAACTGTTCCAAACACTAAGTATTAAGTGTTCCAAACACTAAGTATTAACTGTTCCAAACACTAAGTATTAACTGTTCCAAAGACTAATGTTCCAAAGACTAAGTATTAACTGTTCAAAACACTAAGTATTAACTGTTCCAAAGTCTAGGTATTAACTGTTCCAAAGACTAAGTATTAACTGTTCCAAAGACTAAGTATTATCTGTTCCAAAGACTAAGTATTAACTGTTCCAAAGACTAAGTATTATCTGTTCCAAACACTAAGTATTAACTGTTCCAAAGACTAAGTATTAACTGTTCCAAAGACTAAGTATTAACTGTTCCAAACACTAAGTATTAACTGTTCCAAAGACTAAGTATTAACTGCTCCAAAGACTAAGTATTAACTGTTCCAAAGACTAAGGGGCCATTCAGAGTCATCAATATTTAAAAATGAAGGTGGGGTGGGTGTGGTAGGGTGGGGTTGGGGTGGGCTTACGGGAGTGCCCTAGAGGCAAGCTTTTAGGTAGCCAGCCGTGCAGCCGTGATTAGCACGGCCAAATGAAAACAAACACGGCCTATTTTTCGGTGTCACGACTTCCACTTTTTAGCGCAAGCCGTGCTGTAAATCCCAAGATTGTTGGTTTTTTGTTGTTTGTATACGGACAAAATCGTCAAGCGCCCAGGCAAAAAATGTCGAAAAATACTTACGATGAACACAAACTACCGTTTCAACGCGCTAGTAGATCGATCTTTTTGTATTAATAGTGTGCAGCGACTGGTACCCAGAAGTCAGCTACTTCGTAACGGCATTTCGCGTGCATTTTTCTCTGTGTCGCAGGGCATCCTGACTACATTTTTAGTCGATGAACGGAACCTTGTATCTAAGACTCAATAATTGAGTCAACCCCGCGCTATCATGACAGATATTATTATTGTACATTGTTCAACAGCGTGATATTAGGAGACCGATCAGAGAGTTAAAAAAAACCCGGACGCAAATCTGAAACTCGCATTCCAAGTAGAAGCTATCGGGCGATCGTGCACAAAGTGGATGGATTTTTAGTTCAGGATCAGTGGTTTTGTTCGTGCTGAAATGATTGGCACAAAAATGTTTGCACAATCAGTCGATCTTGCAGGAATAGTTTGTGCAATTGCCGATCGTGCAGGAATTTTGGTTTGTGCAATCGGCTTATCTATCATGCAGGAATAGTTTGCGCAATTTGCCGATAGTGCAGGAATAGTGTGCGCAATATGCCGATAGTGCAGGAATAATTTGCGCAATTTGGCGATCGTGCATGAAGTATTTGCGCAATTTGACAACAGTGCAGGAATGGTTTGCGCAATTTGACGATCGTGCAGGATTGTTTTAGCGCCCGGACAAAATTTAACCCTGTGGAGAACCGAGTGCATGGGACCACGATGCTAACAGCGACGAGTTTGGGGCGGGGAAAATGTAGTGCATCATGGCCCTTTTTGAAACCACGGCTTGTTTTTTTCAATACACACCCTGTTCCACTAATCCTACCTAAAAGCTTGACTAGAGGTCTTTTACACAATGGGACACTGGACCCCACAAAAAATGCCTGGGGTAGAGTGGGTGGGTTAGGGTGGCAAGAGGAGGGCACAAGGCCTGGGTGGGATGGGTGAGGGTGACAATGGGAGGCACAAGGCCTGGGAGTTGGTTTGTTAAGGGCAGCGAAGGGAACTTGGGAAAAGCACAAGGTCTGGGTTGGGGTGGGTGGCAATGGGAAGGCAAAAGGCTTGGGGTAGAGTTGGGGCCGAGGATGGCAAGAGGAAGGCACAAGGCCTGGGGGTGGGTTTGGTGAGGGAGGCAATTAGGGGAAGGCACAAGGCTTTGGTCGGGCTTGGTGAGGTTGGGTTGGGTGACGGTGGGTGGGTGAGGGTGGCAAGGTGAAGACAAAAGGCCTGGAGTGGGGTGGTTGAAGTTGGCATGGAGAAGGCACAAGGCCCGGGGTTGGGTGGTAGGGGGTGGCAAGGGGAAGGCACAAGGCCTAAGGTGGTGGTTGAGGGTGACAAGGGGAGGGCACAAGGCCTGGGGTGGGCTTGGTGAGGTTGGGTTGGGTGAGGGTGGGTGGGTGAGCCTGGCAAGGGGAAGGCACAAGGCATGGGGTGTAGTGGGTTGGCTGGGGATGGCAAGAGGAAGGCACAAGGCCTGGAGCGGGTTGAGTGAGGGTGGCAATTAGGGGAAGGCACAAGGCCTGGGAGTTGGGTTTGTGAGGGCAGCAGGGGTAACTTGGGGGAAAGCACAAGGTCTTGGGTAGGGAGGGTAAGGGTGGCAAGGGGAGGGCAAAGGGCCTGGGGTAGGGTGGGTGAGGGTGGCAAGGGGAAGGCACAAGGCCTGGGGTGGGCTTGGTGAGGTTGGGTTGGGTGAGGGTGGGTGGGTTAGCGTGGCAAGGGGAAGGCACAAGGTTTGAGGTGGATTGGGTGAGGATGGCAAGAGGAAGGCACAAGGCCTGAGATTGATGGGAGGCACAAGGCCTGGGAGTTGGGTTGGTGTGGGCGGCAGGGGGAACTTTGGGAAAGCACAAGGTCTTGGGTTGGACGGGCGAGGGTGGCAAGGGGAAGGCAAAAGGCCTGGGGTGGGGTGGGGTGGGTGAGGGTGGCAAGCAGGGTTCTCCACACACGGTTTTGTCTGGGCGCTGCGCCAGGACAAAATTTTCAAAATACAAAATGCGCCCGAACAAAAAATGTTGCGCCCGGACAAAATCGTCGTGCGCCCGGACAAAAATTGTCGAAAAATACTTACGACGAACACAAACCACCGTTTCAATGCGCTAGTAGATCAATCTTTTTGTTTTAATAGTGTGCAGCGACTGGTACCCAGAAGTCAGCTATTTCGTAACGGCATTTCGCGTGCATTTTTCTCTGTGTCGCAGGGCAATAATTGAGTCGACCCCGCGCAATCATGAGAGATATTATTATTGTACATTGTCCATCTTTGGATGTTGAAACAAACAGCGTGATATGGGGAGACCGATCAGAGAGTTAAAAAAAAAAAAACAGACGCAAATCTGAAACTCGCATTCCAAGTAGAAGCTATCGGGCGATCGTGCACAAAGTGGATGGATTTTTAGTTCAGGATCAGTGGTTTTGTTCGTGCTGAAATGATTTGCAAAATTTTTTTTTGCACTATCAGTCGATCTTGCAGGAATAGTTTGTGCAATTGCCGATCGTGCAGGAATTTTGGTTTGTGCAATCGGCTTATCTATCGTGCAGGAATCATTTGCGCAATTTAACGATAGTGAAGGAATAGTGTGCGCAATATGCCGATCGTGCATGAAGTATTTGCGCAATTTGACAACAGTGCAGGAATGGTTTGCGCAATTTGACGATCGTGCAGGATTGGTTTAGCCCTGTGGAGAACCCTGGCAAGGGGAAGGCACAAGGCCTGGGGTGGATTGGGTGAGGGTGGCAATTAGGGGAAGGAACAAGGCTTGGGGGTGGGGGAGGATGGCAAGGAAGGCACAAGGCCTGGGATGGGATGGGTGAGGGTGACAATAGTAGGTACAAGGCCTGGGAGTTGGGTTGGTGAGGGCGGCAAGGGGAACTAGGGGGAAAGCACAAGGTCTTGGGTGGGCTGGGTGAGGGTGGCAAGGGGATGGCAAAAGGCCTGGGGTGGGGTTGGTTGAGGGTGGCAAGGGGAAGGCACAAGGCATGGGGCTGAGTGGGAAGGCACAAGGCATGGGGCTGAGTGGGGTGGCTGAGGATGGCAAGAGGAAGGCAAAAGGCCTTGGGTTGGGTTGGGTGAGGGTGGCAATTAGGGGAAGGCACAGGGCTTGGGGTGGGCTTGGTGGGTTGGGCTGGGTGACGGTGGGTGGGCGAGGGTGACAAGGTGAGGACAAAAGGCCTGGGGTGGGGTGGTTGAGGTTGGCATTGGGAAGACATGAGTGGGTTGGGTGAGGGTGGTAAGGGGAAGGCACAAGGCCTGAGGGGTGGGGTGGGTGAGGGTGGCATTGGGAAGGCATGAGGCCTAGGGTGGATTGGGTGAGGGTGGCAATTAGGGGAAGGAACAAGGCTTGGGGGTGGGGGAGGATGGCAAGGAAGGCACAAGGCCTGGGATGGGATGGGTGAGGGTGACAATGGTAGGCACAAGGCCTGGGAGTTGGGTTGGTGAGGGCGGCAAGGGGAACTAGGGGGAAAGCACAAGGTCTTGGGTGGGCTGGGCGAGGGTGGCAAGGGGATGGCAAAAGGCCTGGGGTGGGGTTGGCTGAGGGTGGCAAGGGGAAGGCACAAGGCATGGGGCTGAGTGGGGTGGCTGAGGATGGCAAGAGGAAGGCAAAAGGCCTTGGGTTGGGTTGGGTGAGGGTGGCAATTAGGGGAAGGCACAGGGCTTGGGGTGGGCTTGGTGGGTTGGGCTGGGTGACGGTGATGGGTGGGTGAGGGTGACAAGGTGAGGACAAAAGGCCTGGGGTGGGGTGGTTGAGGTTGGCATTGGGAAGACATGAGTGGGTTGGGTGAGGGTGGTAAGGGGAAGGCACAAGGCCTGAGGGGTGGGGTGGCATGAGGCCTGGGGTCGGGTTGGGTGAGGGTGGCAAGGGGAGGCACTTGGCCTGAGGGGTGGGGTGGTTGGGGGTGGCAAGGGGAAGGCACAAGGCCTGAGGGGTGCCAAGTGGGTGAGGGTGGCAAGAGGAAGGCACAGAGTCTGGGGGTTTGGGTGTGTGAGGGTAATGGCAAGGGGAAGCCACAAGGCCTGGGCACCATCTTTGGAGTCCATCAGAGTTGTGACTAATAGGCCTAATATCTTAGACTTTGGTAATTTCTATTAAACATGATGCTAAGATTTTCATAGACACACTGAGTGAAGGAGCACCATCCCTAACCTCCCTTAACCCCTCCCCTTCCCCTGCTCCACCAATGTGATGAAGTGTCGTTATCATAAACGTACCTTATGAAAGATGGACACACTGAGGGAAAGGTGGCGAACTCTGCTTTCTGTACATGTTGCTATTTTCTGAAGTGCAAGCACAAGGTATGAACCTGAGTGGAATAAATTGTTACAGACATTTAGTTTGGTTTAAACAACCAATTTTGTCATATGACATGGATGGTTACAAAAATCTAATTCATGCATGAATCATTTCTCGGATTCAAATGTTTTTGGGTGGAAAATTATCCAAAACCATCTTTGAAGAGAATCCTTTCTCAAAATAGTTTAATACTATCAACAGCTTTACAGTGCTTCTCACCAAAAGTTGTTATGGTCATTCATTTTTTTGAGTATTTACCAATCTATGACCCTACTCTTCCCAAAATTAATAATGTATTAACCTGGAGTTAATTATCATCTAAAATGGCTCATTCCAAATAAGTGGGGGGGGGGGGGGCAACTAAAATGAGGCAAAGCAATCATGTATGCAAGAATGTAACTTTTTCAAGACTGCTGCCATCGTCGGCTCGGTGATATAAGTATAAGGTCATTAATTGCAATTTTACATCTGTAATGATCAAAATGTCATTAAATGAGAAATGCGCATACATTTGAAGAAAAAAAAATCAAAATCAACAAATAAATGTTTTAATTAGGAAATGGATGTTTCTTTGCCAAGGCCTACTTTGGAGACCACTCTTGCTTGATCAATAAACCCCATTTACCAGGGGCTCCAAAATAAACCAAAGCAATTTTTTAAAATCCATACAAATTGGACTATTAATTATAGTCCTGAGCAGACGCCACGCAATATGGCCCCTGCCTTTTTTAAAAAGAAGAAACTAATTATAAATGTTTGAATGGGCACCGCCCCACCCCCCCCCCCCTCCCCAGTTTTCAATTTGTATGTCTCAGAATGTCTCAAACAATTTAACCCAACTTTTTCGGTCTTTTCTCATAAACATTTGTGAATGACTTTTTTGGGGTGTCCTTAAAAAACGACTGTGCGAGCTGGATACAATTTCAGTCACGTGCGGGCCTATTTCAAGGTTGCCGCCACGCCGCACAGTGACGCCTTTCGTTTGTTAATTTTTACTGTTTTAAAATCTCATATTCACCGTTTGGGCTCTTTCAAGGGATTCTATAAGTAATATTCAACTCACCTCGCTCATTTTGCAGTGGTTTCGTCTATCAAATTGGCTATAAAATGTGGAATAGCTGGAGAGAAATTGTGGGGTCTCTCAATCTCATGCTCAGCCATTTTGTATTTCTTGAGTGCGCCCGCACACGGGCAATCCACTGTAACTAATTTGCATATAAAGCGATAGTGTTGGGCTTTTTGTGAATGATGCAAAGCACAATATTTTATGGGACACAATTTTCTCATAAAAAGAAAGGGATAATGCAAAATAAAGATCAAACGTTCTGGGCCATAAATTTGTGACGTAGGCCTACGATTTAAATCGTTGAAAAAAAAGTAATAGAACAAATACACAAATACTTCAATTTCCGGGGGGGGGGGAGCTAAACTTATTTTAGGAGTATTTTTATTTGAGAAGTCTGAAAACCTTTTTATAGGAAGGAATGCAACATTAAACAGGCAGTAACTTGAGATTTGCCTCGAGGTATTTCGGTTAAGAGTGCCGGATTCAAGCTCTGGTGTTTGATCAGCAGAGTGTGGGTTCGAATCCCGGTCGTGACACTTGTGTCCTTGAGCAAGACACTTAACCATAAGCTTCTCTCCACCCAGGGGTAAATGGGTACCTATGAGGGCAGAGATGGTTCTTGTGATTGATTTAGCCGAGTAGCGCATTAATGTTGCACAGGCTGTATACTCCCCAGGGAGCTGAGATGGTTTAAGGAATGATTTAAGGCCCAGTGACCAGGGGTAATAATGTGAAGCGCTTTGGGACGCCCTTCGGGCATGAAAAGTGCTATATAAAAACTAACTATTATTATTATTATTATTATTTTTCGGGGTTCAACCTCAAATTACCCCGAGATACCACTTGTTTAATTCCGCAATTCTCCCTCAAAAGTAGAAATGTTGCCGGAAAATTCAGAAGACGCAGGAGTTTAGTGCGAACGACAGATGTTTGGGCAAAAGACAAACAATTTCTTTATTAATTCTGTTATGATTATTAATTGATACAATTGAAGCAAATATAGTAGGAAATAACATGGAATAATATACAAATAATGAATATTTATGAGTTCATTGGTGAGAATATTTCCATGAGTTGAAAGATGGAAATGTTCCATTCATCGAGGCGAAGCTGAGTTGAATGGAACATTTTCATCTTTCAACTCATGAAAATATTCTCTCCATTGCACGAATGCAAAACATTTATTATTCGTTTTATAACACAAGTAGATCTTTGTCATTTGAAAGAAAACCCAATCACCAAAATGTACAAGATTGTATCACGGCATCCACTACTACACGAGGTCGTTTTGTACAGCGTGTGAAAGACCGGTTTGTAGTCGGTCGTACTATGACAATCGTCCACGCTGAAGGGCGCGAGTGTCGTTGCAGCGAATAGACACAATGCTTCGGATCGCGCGTCACGTTTTCAGCCGCACGACCGACATGCGCTTGCGCGGTTGTCTAGCGTGCAATAGACCTGGGGTGCGTTCCACTTGCGCAAACGTTGCCAACGTTTGCGCACGTTTGCCAACAATTTCGAGTGGAACGAGTTGTGCGCCGTCAACGTTGGCGAACGTTAGCAACCATAGGCAAACGTATTTCTGAGGTGTTGGTGGGTGGTTTTCAAAATGGCGGACAACATAATTCTTGTCACGAAAATAATTTTAATGTGTTTCAGTGATTGATAACGCAGTTAGGTGGAGTTGAAATAACAACTTAATTAGTTTATGTGGTGATATACAAACGAGGACTAAAATATATATACAATACAGCAAAAACCAATTTACACAAAATACAAAACATACGGTGTCGCCATCTTCATTACAGAGCGCCGCCATAATGACATCGCGAAGTGCGCAACCAATCGTTCCAAAGAGCACAAACGTTTGCGCAAACGGTTGCGATCTGTTTGCGCAAGTGGAACGCACCCCAGACCGTGCAAGTCTAACGCGTATTCGAACATTTTTGGGACCACTTTGGTCCCACCATTGATCTCTATTATATATTGACTGGATAGGACACGTCGGGCGCGTTTGTACACGTTCGATGATCCACGGTGCGGCACGCAGTGTAGTCGCTCTAGACGGTTCTCAAGTGAAAACACGCACGCGCAAGGGACTTGCTCACGCATAAACGTACATGAAACCTAAAACAAAATGTCTATGCCTATTTTTTTGTGGTAAAGTTTACGTTACGTCTAATGATCACCCCCTTAAAACAGAGGAGTTTGCTGGATAAAATACACATACGGAGAAATCTATTCCATTTCAGATATCGTATGCGATTAGGATCTTACAGTGATCAAACAGATCCGGCTAGAAGACAAAAGACTAGTGTTAAAAACAGTCAAAGTATAACGTTAAGCAGATAATCAATACAGACTAAAACACTTACTTGGTGAATTGCTTTAACGCGTGAAGGAAACAAACTCACGCGCTTTAACGGGTCCCAAATGTTCGAATACGCACGAGACTTGCACCTCGCCTTTTGGGGAGTCAATTCCTTTGTGCAAATTTTTACTCCCAAATTGACTCCCAAAATGGCGGCCACAGGATGGCGCTTGTAGGTTCGTTGCGCGTTGTGCATGTGGTCTATAGAGCCCTTGCATATGACGTCACACGCTCAAAAAGCGCCTTCACTGAGGCCAAAAAGCGCCCTTACTGAGGTCAAAGGAGGCAAATCATTGGACGATAACTGTTTGTAGATTAAAAACCTTTGCGTGACCTCAACGGCCCTGTCGCGTTTCGCGTTATGCATGGGGTCTAGAGTGCAAAAAGGATGGAACGAAAATGCTTACTGAATAGTACCAAAATGCACGCTTTGACGTAGGCATCAAATGGTGTGAATAATGAATCTTTGTATTAAATTATATTTAATGAAAAAATCTTAACTACAAAAATACTCATTACATGTTTTTAAAATCAGTTTAAGTTTTTATAATAAATACGCAAATAATGTGTTAATTATTATTGAACCAAAATTAAAACTCTGGGACAAAGATGCTTATTTCATCTTAACTTTTCAGAAACCACTTACGTGGATTCGCGATGGTCACAAGGGCGTAAAATTAACGCTTGACGCATTTTATAGAGGACGTTGACGTCTCAACAACCATACTGCAATGAAAAGGCTTCGCGTTGCAATTACAGCATCAGGCGATTATCCTCGCGCATCCAAAACAACTTCGTTTACATAAGTTTTGTGATTGGAGGTGGGCACAGAATTCTTAATTTTTTGCAGCAACCGGAAACTGAGGTCAAGTGTAATTCTCGGATTTTCTTCGTTAAATGTTGAATTGATTTTACTTTCACACTTGTTATCACTAATTTATAACCACCAATACACCTCTTGCTTGTTCTGTATTCTGGTTGGCTGAAACACGGTCACGTGGGGTGAACTAATATAGTTTATAACACCCCTTACAAAAAATTCTGCCTTTTCATTGGTTTAGAGCGCGTCACATGATATGTCTTAGTTTTACTAGAAACCCGGTGGCCGTGTGATAGTCGTTTGCCATGCAATAGTCAAAAGACTATACATGGCGCGCGCGGTACCTAGATGTCTTTTTTACCCATCTCGAACCCAATCAGTTGTGCATCTGTATATCTGAAATGCGCGTACAAATGTTACGTGTACGAGGATGATAAATAGTCTGTTGGGGTGTTATACAACAAATATTGACTGCTTTTACTTGTGCTATGGTTAAAACTCCGACTCCCTCGGTGATCCCCGGGCCGTTCCATTTTCCCTCGGCTGCGCCTCGGGAAAATAGAACGTTTCGGGGATCACCTCGGGAGTCGTACTTTTAACCATAGCACTCGAAGCAGTCAATATTTGTATACTGGTCACCGCGCGCGCGTGTTTTGCAGGAATAGTGCCTAATCGGGCAGCATATTTTTGTTTACACCGTAGCGAGGGGTTTTGTACTAAAATACTGCCATTTCCTGTCTTGAGATGAGACTACAAACAGTTATGCCTATAAAGGGTTAGGTTTGGGGTTAGGGTTAGGGTTAGGGTGAGGGTTAGGGTTAGGGTGAGGGTTAGGGTTAGGGTAAGGGTAAGGGTTAGGGTTAGGGTTAGGGTTAGGGTTAGGGTTAGGGTTTAGGGTTAAGCGTAGTCTCCTATCTCAAGACGGAATTGACAGTGTTACAGTACAAAACCCCTCGCTGCGGTGCAAACAAAATATATGCAATCGGGCACAAGTCTTTTAATTTTTAACTGGTTACAGCGCCCTCCCTTGACGTGAACCGTGAACAGCAACTAGACAACTTCCTTTCTTTTCCAAATTTCTTTTCTTATTTCACATTTAAGACCGAGGTGTGTTATAAAACACATATGGACTGTCGGTCACTAGAGCACGTCTATTCCCCCTCGGGCCTGTGAGTGACCAGAAGAGGGACCTATTTCCCTCGGCCTTCGGACTAGGTCCCTTTTCTGGTCACTCACAGTCCCTCGGGGAATAGACGTGCTCTATTGACCTCATTGCCAGTCCATAGTGTATAATACTGCGTTCCGCGTAAGTAAATTGGCGGAGCTTGCGCGTCCAATAGTTTCAAATATTTAATAAGTATATTCTACATAATTTGAACATACTGTCCTGTCAGGGAAAGTGTGTAAATCATTGAGGAAGACACTTAATCCACATTTTAGAGTAAAACAGACAACGGTTTTTCCATGTCTTCGTGTACAAAACATTTTGCGCTGCCAGCGACCCAGCAATGGCGGCGCAGCTACGGCAGCGTGCAGCACTTGCGCGTATGGATCGGTCTTTAGTAAAAAAATAAAACATATCATGTGACGCGCTTTAAACCAATCGAAAGGCAGAATATTTGTAAGGGGTGTTAACCCATTAATCAATTATCTTGACAAACCCTAGAACAAAGAAGGGAATTTTATTTAGCCTGTCTATTTTACTTGCTCCAAGTCAACTATGTAATGACGTAGAAATGTACTTCGATAGGCATGGTATAAAAACAAGAAATGCAGACTACGTTGTTGTCCCTAGACTGAACGTCACGTGTTTTAAACAATCCTTTAAGTTTACCGGTGCCAAAGTTTGGAACAATTATCCTTCCTCCATTCAAAGATCCTCCTCCATTGCAATGATTAAATGTTTATATAATAAACTGTACTTTAAGTACTTTTTATTTGTCTTTATTCTTATCTGTTTTTTATGTTGACCATTTATGTTTAACAGGACATTGATGTAAAACAGCTTTTGCTGATCTTTTTATCCTTAAAGATGTTGAAATAAATAAATAAATAATAAACAATAAGCAAATGTCCGTAGGCCTATGGGAACACTGCAACAAATGAGAAAGTCCATGTTCCTCCTTCATAATAACTAAGTGCAATTCACATGCACATTCTTCGGGGTCGTTTTGTTGGTTGCCGGTCGCATTTTTGTTTATGGGAGGATGAGTAAAATCGTCATATAGGGAAAAAGTGTTTCCACGATATAAACATCTTGTGGGTATGATTTTTGCATCAAAATAGTTTACAATGAGAGCAATGGTTAGAATTTCTTGAGTTGAAATATGGAATTCTCCATTCACCTTTCAACGAATGACATTTTTCTATATTGCACGAATGCAAAAGATGCATTATTATACGAACATTGATTGTTTACAGGTCGTGTCACACGAGGTAAGGTCCGTAAGTTAAAGGCAACCAGTTCCAGGCAATATCAACTAATAAAATTCATTCACACTTCAGTGTTCTCATTATTTTCCTGGGGATGTTAATTTATAGCAAAAAGATTGTCTTTTGTGCTGCCGAAGTGCTCCTTTATGATACAGTGCAAGTGTTTTCAAAGTGTGGGGTTGACGAGTTTCCGTGTCTAGTTTGTGTTTATTGTGAGCAGATTTTTAAGTGACAAGGATCTTTGTGTGAGATATATAAAACAACTAATTGAGTGCATTTATTTTTGTTCGTTCATTATCAATCGTAGGTTATAACACCCCTTACAAAGATTCTGCCTTTTGGTTGCTTTAGAGCGCGTCACATGACATGTCTTATTTTGCTATACACGCAGCAAACAAGGTACCAAACCAGTAGCAACTGATTTACTATCCCATGGCAACCAATGTACATTACCAATAGCAACAGCAGCTTCTTAAACCTTGACGTCTAGGCACAATATATAGGATGTTTTAAAACCAATATTGACTGCTTTTACTCGTGCTATTTGCCTCGGGAAAATAAAACGCGACAAGGATCATTCGGGCATCGTAGTTCAATCATAACACTCGAAGCAGTCAATATTTGTATATTAAAGGCACTGAACACGTTTGGAAATTGTCAAAGACCAGCGTTCTCACTTGGTGTATCCCAATATATGCATAAAATAACAAGCCTGTGAAAATTTGGGCTCAATTGGTCATCGAAGTTGCAAGAAAATGATGAAAGCAAAAACACCCTTGTTGTACAAACGTGTGTGCTTTCAGATAGGAATAAAAACTTCTTGCAAGAAGTTTTTATTATTTTAGTGAGAAATTACCTCTTTCTCAAAAACTACGTTTTTTCAGAGAGAGAGAGAGAGTCGTTTCCTACAATGTTTTATACTATCAACAGCTCTCCGTTGCTTGTTACCAAGTAAGTTACCAAGTAAGTTTTTATGCTAATATTTGTTTTGAGTCATTACCAAACGTGTACGATATAATTCACGCCACTACGCCTCTAGAAACGGAATAGTCCAGATTTCATCTCGTTGTTATATTCTGCGACAATGCATTCATAATCCATCCATTAAAAAGCTGTATATTATTAATAGTCTAGTCACACTTGCCACGAATGCGGAAGCTTACGTGACCACCCGAGTCTCCATTGTTTCTGAGCTGAATTATCTTAGAAAGACGTAACATTTATATAAGAATCTCGGTGTGTTTTGTATTTCTCATTATACCGTTTTAAGAAACCTCTTTCTAATTTGCTGTAGGTCTATCTTCATGATATTGTCTTGGATTTATGGATTCCAGACATAGCACATCGGTAAGACTTCCGGAGCAAGGCACTTAACCATATACTGCCTCGTAAAAAGTTGGGAAGGTAGTGCATTCTGCTCTGCAAGTCAGGCATTCTAGTGGATGATACCCATACCTACATCCTTACGGACTGTGATGGGGGTAACCCTGTCTCAGCCCCAGGAGTAGGTGGCAATGTGCCCCTGGAGATGACAGTTGATTTGGCTTGACAGCCCAAATCAGTTAAGTGTAGCCCTCACCTTTGAAGTGGCCGTGATGTAAGGCAATTTCTCATAAAACAAATTGCAAAGGTGAAAGAAAAACCCCAAAACCCAAAAAGGGAACTCTGAAAGACATCTTAATTATCTTAGTTTTACATCTTTCTAAGATAGTCCTACACGTATCTAGCTTGGATGGGAAACATAGAAAAGCGGGTGGTCTGACCGTCCGTCTGAACAAATTTGGTGCAGTGTTTTTTGGTTAACAAATTTGCAAATTGTATACAAAAGAGAAGAAATTAGGCTGCGTGGCACACATTTTTCCAGTGGGTTTTATCGATGACTGCCTCTATTTTCCGACTCCCCTATGTTCCGACAAACCTATGCTCCGATAACCCTATGTTCCGATAACCCTATGTTCCGATAACCCATCTAGATCTCATACGCTATAGGGGTAGGGTTAGTGTTAGGATTATGAAAATACATTAGGGGTGTCGGAACATAGGGGTGTCGGAACATGTAACCGTTTCATCAGGTTAAATCAAAAGCTCATCTAGCTCATTTTTAGTGGGGTGGGGTGGGTGGGGGGGGGGGGGTTGCCGGTAGTCTGACAGGTAACCCCCCCCCCATACCCCCTGCCGAAAATATCTGATACTGGCCATTCATGACAGAGTGAACTATGCCAAACATATTCCAAAAGGTTTCATCAGGTTAACCCTATCAAGACCGGGGTGAACAGTGTGCCCCCCCCCGGTCCCCGTAAGTCCAAAAGAAGACCGGGCTTGATAAGGTTAACTCACAAGCTGACATACTAATCTCTGGTTATAGGCCCAATTTCATAAAGCATGTAAGCACAAAAACTTGCTAAGCCCAGACAACTCTTGCTTAAGAAAAATAGGCTACCAGCAAAAATACAATACAGTTACCATTGCTGTGACTGGTACCCCATCACTCATTTCTTGCTTAGAAAAGAAATTTGCTGAGCAGAATTTTCTGCTAAACAGCTTGATCAAAATTGGGCCCAGGAGTGCAGACTGTGCAATGAGACACAACATTGAACGGGGAGGGGAGGTGGGCCCAGTGAGTTTAAGAATGGAAGCCCTGGGGTCGATTTCACAAAACTCTTCCTAACTTAGGACTATAGTACTAGGCAATGCTAAGAGATAGGACTAGTCTTAAGTTAGGACCAGTACTTAAGACTAGTCCTATCTCTTAGCATTGCCTAGGACTAGTCCTAAGTTAGGAAGAGTTTTGTGTTATCGACCCCAAGATTGTAAGCTAAATTTTGGGGGTCCCTTCCTCTGAAGGCCCTCCTGACCACACCCACCAGAATGTGTTCAGCAGATGGTCATTTTCCTAACATATGTATGAACATGAATCATATTGCAGTATATATATATACATTATAAAATTCAACCAATAAAAATTCACAATCTATTACCTTGGTAAACGAAGAAAATTAGGTAACTGTCCAGCAAGCAATGCTGCATTGTTTAATGAAAGTTGATATCACAAGACACAAGTAGAATCATCGCTGTTCGTTTTCTACCTGTTATTACGGCAACAGCATCTTAACTTCCGAAAAACCGCTTTGCATTCCGCCCTGAATCGGCCATCCAGAATCCCGTAGATAAACGGGTTGATCACAGCGCCAACATAAACCGCATTCCGCATGTATACAACAATAGATGTGAATTCATATGAGACGGTTATGTTCCCAAATCTTAAGAAAATAATGCCCCCAAGTTCGTACATAATGAAAGGCAATGACAACACAAAGAATGTAACTGTTACAACAATAAGCAACAGTGTGGTTCTCCCGCTACGTCGCTTTCTTCTTGGAGGGGCAATCTTCTTCTGAGATTTCTTACTGTGAAATAATGACTTGCTACCTTCCTGGTTGTTGTTGTCGTTTGACATGTCATTGGTTTGAGTGTCAATATTTGGTGACAGTGCTCTGGTCACATTGCTCCTGCATGTCGATGCTGTAGCTTTGTCATTGTTGTCGTTGATGGCCAGCCCTACAACATGGGTAAATGGTGATCCATGTCCTTGCTCTGTCATCTCATGTGACAGACTTTCATTCGCTTTACTCGTTCTTTGTTCTTCGTTCGTTGATGAGCAGTTAACTGAGACTAAGGCAATATCGACTTTCTTAACATGAGTTGGGTTATTGTTCACGCGGTTGTGTTTGTTGCCTTGGGCCTCCACGGGGTCTATCTTTGCACTTTTGCGTAGAAAGATGAAAATCTTTCCATAAAGTCCGAGTACAAAACATAAACACAAGATGTACATGGACACCGGGATCAAGTCCCCCAAGTCAAAGATAAAAGATGGAACCATTATAAGGATTCCTGCTGTGACACAGGCCACTGACGCAATGACTGCCCTGCGTGGACTGATGCGTCGACTATGCGGCTGACACACGGCATGCTTGCGATTGTATGCTATTGCAACTGTCAACAAAGCTGTCGATAAAATAAGTCCCTTGTCTAGATTGAAGATAATGAAATAATCATCATAACCAAACACATTGCTGACAAGTATTTGTATGGCATCGGCAAGACGCAAGATACACGATGCGAGGTCCGTAGCAGCGAGCGCACACAAGAATATACGGTTGCTAGTCTTGACTGATTGCTGGGCGCTCACCACAAGAATCAGGACATTTCCAGGCGCGCCAGCGGCGATTAAAATAAACCATATGCCTAATATGATAAATCCATCTGTCCCCAACACTACTTCCGAATCATCGCCACTGATTGAATTGTAAGATTCATTCATAGTGACGAAGAGACAAGTTACACAGTAGCTCAAATTCAACGAGCTACAAGAATGTCCAAAAAGCCAGTCGTAGTATATCGACCAGGTGATTTGTAGAGCGAACAAGCATCAACGTCCTGCACGCGGGAACAAAATATTTGTTGTTATTCCCAGCCTGTCTACCTTTGGATGATGGTGAGCGAATCACTCTGCGATTTGTTTCAGCGAATGGCTCAGGGTGTACCACACTAAATAGGCCAAAATTCATACGCCAAACTGATTATCATAATTTATATATAGGCCCTCTAAATCTTTTGAATAATAACATTTTTGGGGTCATGCAATTACTAGATTGTGTAATTATAACAATTAATCACAACCTTGGGGCTCCGTGCTTCAACTTTTGAGGAGATTTGATAAATGTAGGCTTTAAAGTTGGTCCTATTTGGCTCGGGAATTTGAGGAGTGCCTCATGAAAACTGGCAGCAAGTCGGTTTGTGAAAAAGCACATTTTCGGGGGTGTTTATTTCTCGGGTAATTAGCAAAAATTCCGAACGGCTGACCTGCCCAAAATTGAAAAGAAATCTGAAGTTTAGTTGTTTGGAAATATATTTGACTAGTTTTCAAGAGGCTGGGAGACTTTAAATATTTTTAGAGTATTTTTGAGTATTATGCTTTTAGCATTGGATGCTCTGGGAGTTTATTTAGTGTGGTGCACCTTTAGTGCAGCCGGTGCGGCAGGAGTTTCTGTTTCCCCATACGGCACATTGTGTAGAAATTTCGTCTAATGATAAGGCCCACTTTTGAATCAACTTCCTTCAGCTGATGTTTTTTTCCCCCCGTATGAGGGACACACACACTGGGGGACGAAATCCCATATGACACCGGTCTAAAATTAGACTATTGAAGAACAAACGGCGAGCTATAAACCACTGTTTAGTACCTCCCCCACCCCCATCCCCCCCCAAAAAAAAAAAATTAAAATGATCTGACTGTATAAAAAGGCAGTGTTACCATGCCACGTGATTTGGGGCAAGCTTTTGCGTAGCAACCATCAAATTGGTAATGTAGAGCAACAACAAGGTCCTGAACCACAATGACCGTACCATGATTGTACCGTACTTAACGAACAAACAATAGATTATCATCATCGTAGCGCGATTTCTATCTGTTTCAAACGATCGGGTGACTGCCCATCATTTCACAATTTTACACCAAAGGTCAAGTTTCAGGATATTAAAAAATTGTATGAAGGGTTTTTAAATATTGAACATGAAATTTTTCCTTGGTTCTAAAAACGTCACTCTCCGCTCACTCTGTGTGTATCGCTGTTGGAAGTGAATTTTAATAAGGTCCTGAAATACCCCCACTAGATGGCTGTAAAGTGCATTCAAGAATAAGATTCTTGTGGTGAGCGCCCACCGTCAAGACTGGCGCCCATATATTCTTGTATGTCAGCCCCCCCCCCCCTCCCCTTGATGTCCGTTCGCCCTGGTGCCCCCGTAATTATCTGCAACTTGAGGCAAGCTCTTTAAAGGTATCGTACACGTTTGGTAATGACTCAAAACAAATATTAGCATAAAAACTTACTTGGTAACAAGCAACGGAGAGCTGTTGATAGTATAAAACATTGTAGGAAACAACTCCCTCTGAAATAACGTAGTTTTTGAGAAAGAGGTAATTTCTCACTAAAATAATAACAACTTCTTGCAAGAAGTTGTTATTCTTATCTAAAAGCACAGAAATTTGTGTGTTTTTTCTTTCATCATTTTATTGCAACTTCGGTGACCTATTGAGCCCAAATTTTCACAGGCTTGTTATTTTATGCACATGTTGGGATACACCAAGTGAGAACACTGGTCTTTGACAATTACCCAACGTGTTCAGTGCCTTTAATATTCATGGAAACATTTCCACCGCGCATCGCCCCTTCACGGCCCCAGCTTTTACCCATGTAAGGCATAAATAAATACACCATGATTTTTATACTCAGTGGCGTAAGCAGACATTTTCATTAGGGCAAGCGGGGGCAAAGACATGAATAGTTATCGATATATTCATTTATATATTTACTTACTTATTTATTTAGTTATTTAGTAATTTAGTTATTTTGTTATTGTGTTCTTAATTTTATATTTATTTTGTATGTATTGAATTATTGACTTATTGATTTATTTAGGTTGATGGGGTTGGGGTAGAGGGGGTCCTCCAACTCCCTCCCCTAGTTACGCCAATGTTTACAAAAGCCAACAAGCACGGTTCAGTTCAGTTCTTTAATATCTTTACCACACTTGGCAAAATATACAGTGCATCACAAGCAAACATATATACAAGACACTAGAGTAACCGTAACAACGTGAGATAGCAATGCAATACCAATCAGTAAAGTAATAACGTGAGATAGCAATGCAATACCAATCAGTAAAGTAATAATAAACATAATTATGAGACAGGCAGTTGTTTGGTAGACACATAGTGTTTTAATGTATCGATGCTTTATGTATTACTGGGATAATTGTATAAAAGCAAAGCGCGAGGGTTGGTACTTAATATTATAAAATCCGGGGGGGGGTCATTAGTTTTTATTAAGCACCCCCCCCCCCATAACCTTATATGTCAACGTAAAGTTGGTTTGAGTGCAGCAACAGAATAAACAAAATGTCTACATGCAACAAGAAAATCCAATACGGAACTAAACTGTTTTCTCTGCTTTTGCAAAAACCTGACACCCTGCGGGAAGGCCGTCACCCTGCGGGAAGGCCTACCCCCAAAACCCAAAACCCAAAACATGTGAGTCAAGTTGCTGCTGACAAGTATAGCAGACAATTTATTGCAACACTCTGCTGCTACTGTGAATTATGTTATGATTGAGCTGGAAAACCGACGAAACGTAAGAACTGCATAAATCAAACGTCAAGGATGTTTCTACCGATGAACAATTCGTCTGGCAATCAATTAGATCGTGCTTTACATAAATTGACTACGACTCGCATATAGACCTATTATTCATTATAACAGTACAAAAGTAAATCCCACGAGAAGTATATACTTCTCGCGGGATATTCAGCAAGAATACAGAACATGTTTACCTTCCTTTAAAGAGGGGCTCCAATGTCAAATTCAGGTTCACATTTAACTACACATTTTCACATTTCACCGGTTTTTTTAATATAGGCCTATAGCATTTTTTCTTGAAGTTGTCTCCTAAATATTAAAATCATGCTATTTTTCTTCATAAAATATTGCTAGAGGAACAAGGTTAGAACCTGGTGCACTTAAACAAATATTTTTAACAGTCTTTTGATTGATTGATTTTTGTTTGCAAAACAATGTGCCAAGTTGCGTACTCATAACTATTGTTGCATCATAACATCAAAGAAAAATACGCACACCTTTTTATTTACAATTATGTACTTCACTATTGGGAAAGCTGACAAAATAAAAGTTTAGTTGTAGCTCGAGTTGTTATAATTTAGGTCAGGGGATAGATTTTTCTATCCCTTGTTCCTCAAACCCAGCCGAAAAGATGAGGGGATAGAATTTTCTATCCCTTGTTCCTCAAATCCAGCAGAAAAGAGGAGGTGATAGAATTTTCTATCCCTTGTTCCTCAAACCTAACCGAAATGAGGAGGGGATATAATTTTCTATCCCTTGTTCCTTAAACCTAGCCGAAAAGAGGAAGAGATAGATTTTTGTATCCCTTGGACCTCTAACATGAAAAATGTGCGACTTTTTGTGCGTTATATTGCTAACAAGTAACTGGAATTTTTCAATATTTTAAATGTTAGCTTAGAAAAATTTGATTGATTTGTAAAATCTGGAGCATGTTTTTCACAGTTTGGAGAAAAATAAGGTAAAAGAACAATTTGATGCTTTAAAATCCTGTTTTGGTTGCAATTATCGGACTATAATGACAATTTTAAGCATTAAATTTGGATATGAAAAAACGCAGTTAAATATGAACCTGTTTTTTGTGCTGCACTCATTTTCTAATAGATAGAGTCCTCGTGAAAGTGGGGGGAAATTACAAGTCTCCAACCTCACGTCAAAAATGGTGTAAAATGCCATTTTCAGGGCGAAATTTGAAACATGTCGTCATCGGACATCAAAAACGAATCGGTCCATACATTACAAAGAGAAATTTCTGCGCAAGTTTAAAGGTAAAATTCAATGCTGTTTTGATCAAATATCATCAAAATTCAGGAATGAGCTTAAAATTTTCTGCACAAAAATGTACAGACAAATTTGAAATGTGACGTCATCGAACGTTTTTGGATTTTGACAAACACTGCACTTGAATGGTATCAAACACAGTGGCATTTTACATCCTTTTAATTAAAGGTTATAGACTTGTATTATTTTTTCCCATTTTATAAAGGACTCTATCTATTGGAAAATGGGTGGATCACGAAACTGAATTAAACCTTGGAGCCCCTCTTTAAGGGAAATTGCAACTAATAAAACCTACTCTTTCAATCAATTCAATATGCCATGACGATGACGGACTAAAATACATTGCCTTCATTATTATCCCCATTGTGTTTTTGATGTTGTTTCCTGGGTTTTGTAGGGTAATTTTGACATGAAGAAGGCTTTCATAAGGCTGTTACGAGTGCAACACAAAACTGAATTTGACCTTGGAGCCCCTCTTTAAAGGAAGGCACTCTTGTTGAGGGGCTACAAGAAGGAAAATATTTAAGATGAAAATAGCTCAGGGAAGCTGAAGGTAGGAATTGATATTCCTCTAGATTGCAGAATGGGGGAAACATAAGCCAGACAAGGAGAGTTCCAAAGAGATGCAGTACGTGGAATAAAGCTGTTGGAATGGCTCTTTGTTCTACATCTCTGCAAAGCGAAGATGGGTGACAAGAAGCGGCAAGCCTGGTTTCACGTTGGAGGAACCAGGAATTGGACACACAGGTGGCACATTCACCACAAGACATAAGGCTGGCCACAGAACTACGGTTGGAAAGAGGTTGTAACGTTGAATCACCAACAAGATTAACAATACGCTTCTGCACTCTATCTAAGATAAATGACAGGCAGAACCTCCGGCTCACAATGGGACAACATGTACTCCATTAGGTGACGTGTTTTAACGTTTGAATACTGAAATGAACGATTGCGATTGCAATCGCGACAACATGAAATCACGGCAACATGAAATCGCGCAACATTAAATAAATATCGGGGCATTTCAACGATGATATTTCTACATTTTCGCTAACAAAAAACATCACCCTAGACCAACTCCCCCCGCCTCTACCCCCAAATTTTAAACCGGATTCACATTGAACTCGGTGAGGTCATATTTTGGCCTACAAAAAGCGGGAAACCGCGGAACCGCGGGAAATTATCATGCCTGATACCAGGTATATAATTAATTTTGTCTTCCCCTCATTTTTCCCCTCTTTGATGTCTTTTGCCCTTTTTTTCAGAAGAAAAAAGGGGCGTGTGCCCCCACGCCCCCCCCACCGGATCTGCACTTGCAGACGCACTTTTTGATGAAAGTTGATATCACAAGACACATAGATTCCTCACTGTTCGTTTTCTACCTGTTACGGCAACTGCATCTTAACTTCCGAAAAACCGCTTTGCATTCCGCCCTGAATCGGCCATCCAGAATCCCGTAGATAAACGGGTTGATCACAGCGCCAACATAAACCGCATTCCGCATGTATACAACACTAGATGTGAATTCATATGAGACTGTCCCGTTACCGAATACAAAGAAAATGTGTTCAAGTTCGTACATAATGAAAGGCAATGACAACACAAAGAATGTAACTGTTACAACAATGAGCAACAGTGTGGTTCTCCCGCTACGTCGCTTTCTTCTTGGAGGTGCAATCTTCTTCTGAGATTTCTTACTGTGAAATAATGAATTGCTACCTTCCTGGCTGTTGTTAGTGTCGTTTGACATGTCATTGGTTTGAGTGTCAATATTTGGTGACAGTGCTCTGGTCACATTGCTCCTGCATGTCGATGCTGTAGCTTTGTCATTGTTGTCGTTGATGGCCAGCCCTACAACATGGGTAAATGGTGATCCATGTCCTTGCTCTGTCATCTCATGTGGCAGACTTTCATTCGCTTTACTCGTTCTTTGTTCTTCGTTCGTTGATGAGCAGTTAACTGAGACTAAGGCAATATCGACTTTCTTAACATGAGTTGGGTTATTGTTCACGCGGTTGTGTTTGTTGCCTTGGGCCTCCACGGGGTCTATCTTTGCACTTTTGCGTAGAAAGATGAAAATCTTTCCATAAAGTCCGAGTACAAAACATAAACACAAGATGTACATGGACACCGGGATCAAGTCCCCCAAGTCAAAGATAAAAGATGGAACCATTATAAGGATTCCTGCTGTGACACAGGCCACTGACGCAATGACTGCCCTGCGTGGACTGATGCGTCGACTATGCGGCTGACACACGGCATGCTTGCGATTGTATGCTATTGCAACTGTCAACAAAGCTGTCGATAAAATAAGTCCCTTGTCTAGATTGAAGATAATGAAATAATCATCATAACCAAACACATTGCTGACAAGTATTTGTATGGCATCGGCAAGACGCAAGATACACGATGCGAGGTCCGTAGCAGCGAGCGCACACAAGAATATACGGTTGCTAGTCTTGACTGATTGCTGGGCGCTCACCACAAGAATCAGGACATTTCCAGGCGCGCCAGCGGCGATTAAAATAAACCATATGCCTAATATGATAAATCCATCTGTCCCCAACACTACTTCCGAATCATCGCCACTGATTGAATTGTAAGATTCATTCATAGTGACGAAGAGACAAGTTACACAGTAGCTCAAATTCAACGAGCTACAAGAATGTCCAAAAAGCCAGTCGTAGTATATCGACCAGGTGATTTGTAGAGCGAACAAGCATCAACGTCCTGCACGCGGGAACAAAATATTTGTTGTTATTCCCAGCCTGTCTACCTTTGGATGATGGTGAGCGAATCACTCTGCGACTTGTTTCAGCGAATGGCTCAGGGTGTACCACACTAAATAGGCCAAAATTCATACGCCAAACTGATTATCATAATTTGTATATAGGCCCTCTAAATCTTTTGAATAATAACATTTTTGGGGTCATGCAATTACTAGATTGTGTAATTATAACAATTAATCACAACCTTGGGGCTCCGTGCTTCAACTTTTGAGGAGATTTGATAAATGTAGGCTTTAAAGTTGGTCCTATTTGGCTTGGGAATTTGAGGAGTGCCTCATGAAAACTGGCAGCAAGTCGGTTTGTGAAAAAGCACATTTTCGGGGGTGTTTATTTCTCGGGTAATTAGCAAAAATTCCGAACGGCTGACCTGCCCAAAATTGAAAAGAAATCTGAAGTTTAGTTGTTTGGAAATATATTTGACTAGTTTTCAAGAGGCTGGGAGACTTTAAATATTTTTAGAGTATTTTTGAGTATTATGCTTTTAGCATTGGATGCTCTGGGAGTTTATTTAGTGTGGTGCACCTTTAGTGCAGCCGGTGCGGCAGGAGTTTCTGTTTCCCCATACGGCACATTGTGTAGAAATTTTGTCTAGTGATAAGGCCCACTTTTGAATCAACTTCCTTCAGCTGATGTTTTTTTATCCCCGTATGAGGGACACACATACTGGGGGACGAAATCCCATATGACACCGGTCTAAAATTATACTATTGAAGAACAAACGGCGAGCTATAAACCACTGTTTAGTACCTCCCCCACCCCCATCCCCCCCCCAAAAAAAATAATAAAAAATAAAAATGATCTGACTGTATAAAAAGGCAGTGTTACCATGCCACGTGATTTGGGGCAAGCTTTTGCGTAGCAACCATCAAATTGGTAATGTAGAGCAACAACAAGGGCCTGAACCACCATGACCGTATACCATGATTGTACCTTACTTAACGAACAAACTACATAATAGATTATCATCATCGTAGCGCGATTTCTATCTGTTTCAAAGGATCGGGTGACTGCCCATCATTTCACAATTTTACACCAAAGGTCAAGTTTCAGGATATTAAAAAATTGTATGAATGGTTTTTAAGTATTTAAAATGAAACAATGTTTTTCTTGCTTCTAAAACGTCACTCTCCGCTCACTCTGTGTGTATCGCTGTTGGAAGTGTATTTTAATAAGGTCCTGAAATACCCCGACTAATATACGGCTATAAAGCGCATTCAAGAATAAGATTCTTGTGGTGAGCGCCCACCGTCAAGACTGGCACCCGTATATTTTTGTATGTCAGCCCCCCCCCCCCTTGATGTCCGTTCGCCCTGGTGCCCCCGTAATTATCTGCAACTTGAGGCAAGCTCTTTAAAGGTATCGTACACGTTTGGTAATGACTCGAAACAAATATTAGCATAACAACTTACTTGGTAACAAGCAACGGAGAGCTGTTGATAGTATAAAACATTGTAGGAAACAACTCCCTCTGAAATAACGTAGTTTTTGAGAAAGAGGTAATTTCTCACTAAAATAATAACAACTTCTTGCAAGAAGTTTTTATTCTTATCTGAAAGCACACAATTTTGTGTGTTTTTTCTTTAATCATTTGATTGCAACCTCGATGACCAATTGAGCCCAAATTTTCACAGGCTTGTTATTTTATGCACATGTTGGGATACACCAAGTGAGAACACTGGTCTTCGACAACTACCCAACGTGTTCAGTGCCTTTAATATTCATGGAACGTTTCCACCGCGCATCGCCCCTTCACGGCCCCAGCTTTTACCCATGTTAGGCATGTCCTTGATGCATCTTAAAATTAATACACCATGATTTTTATACTCAGTGGCGTAAGCAGACATTTTCATTGGGGCAAGCGGGGACAAAGACATAAATTATCGATACATTCATTTATATATTTACTTACTTATTTATTTATTTAGTTAGTTATTCAGTAATTTAGTTGTTTTGTTATTGTGTTCTTAATTTTATATTTATTTTGTATGTATTGAATTATTGACTTATTGATTTATTTAGGTTGATGGGGTTGGGGTAGAGGGGGGCCTCCAACTCCCTCCCCTAGTTACGCCAATGTTTACAAAAGCCAACAAGCACAGTTCAGTTCAGTTCTTTAATATCTTTACCACACTTGGCAAAATATACAGTGCATCACAAGCAAACATATATACAAGACACTAGAGTAACCGTAACAACGTGAGATAGCAATGCAATACCAATCAGTAAAGTAATAATAAACATAATTATGAGACAGGCAGTTGTTTGGTAGACACATAGTGTTTTAATGTATCGATGCTTTATGTATTACTGGGATAATTGTATAAAAGCAAAGCGCGAGGGTTGGTACTTAATTATAAAAATCCGGGGTTTGTTTTCGTTAGTTTTTATTAGGCACTCCCCCCCCCCCCATAACATTTCAACGTTAAGTTGGTTTGAGTGCAGCAACAGAAGAAACAAAATGTCTACATGCAACAAGAAAATCCATTACGGAACCAAACTGTTTTCTCTGCTTTTGCAAAAACCTGACACCCTGCGGGTAGGCCGACACCCTGCGGGAAGGCCTACCCCCAAAACCCAAAACCCAAAACATGTGAGTCAAGTTGCTGCTGACAAGTATAGCAAACAATATGGCAACACTCTGCTGCTACTGTGAATTATGTTATGGATGAGCTGGAAAACCGACGAAACGTAAGAACTGCATAAATCAAACGTCAAGGGACCGATGAACAATTTGTCTCGCAATCACTTAGATAGTGCTTTACATAAATTGACTACGACTCGCATATTTACCTATATTATTCATTATAACAGTACAAAAGTTGCACTCATTTTCTAATATATAGAGTCCTCGTGAGAGTGGGTGAAAATTACAAATCTCCAACCTCACGTGAAAAATGGTGTAAAATGCCATTTTCAGGGCGAAATTTGAAACATGTCGTCATCGGACATCAAAAACGAATCGGTCCATACATTACAAAGAGAAATTTCTGCGCAAGTTTAAAGGTAAAATTCAATGCTGTTTTGACTAAATATCATCAAAATTCAGGAATGAGCTTAAAATTCTCTGCACAAAAATGTACAGACAAATTTAAAATGTGACGTCATCGAACGTTTTTGGATTTTGACAAACACTGCACTTGAATGGTATCAAACACAGTGGCATTTTACATCCTTTTAATTAAAGGTTATAGACTTGTATTATTTTTCCCCCATTTTAATAAGGACTCTATCTACTGGAAAATGGGTGGATCACGAAACTGAATTAACCCTTGGAGCCACTCTTTAAGGGAAATTGCAACTAATAAAACCTACTCTTTCCATCAATTCAATATGCCATGACGATGACGGACTAAAATACATTACCTTCATTATTATCCCCATTGTGTTTTTGATGTTGTTTCCTTGGGTTTTGTAAGGTAAGTTTGACCTGAAGAAGGCTTTCATAAGGCTGTAACGAGTGCAACACAAAACTAAATTTGACCTTTGAGCCACTCTTTAAAGGAAGGCACTCTTGTTGAGGGGCTACAAGAAGAAAATATTTAAGATGAAAATAGCTCAGGGAAGCTGAAGGTAGGAATTGATATTCCTCTATAGATTGCAGAATGGGGGAAACATAAGCCAGACAAGGAGAGTTCCAAAGAGATGTAGTACGTGGAATAAAGCTGTTGGAATGGCTCTTTGTTTTACATCTCTGCAAAGCGAAGATATGGGTGACAAGAAGCGGCAAGCCTGGTTTCACGTTGGAGGAACCAGGAATTGGACACACAGGTGGCACCTTCACCACAAGACATAAGGCTGGCCACAGAACTACGGTGGGAAAGAGGTTGTAACGTTGAATCACCAACAAGATTAACAATACGCTTCTGCACTCTATCTAAGATAAATGACAGGCAGAACCTCCGGCTCACAATGGGACAACATGTACTCCATTAGGTGACGTGTTTTAACGTTTGAATACTGAAATGAACGATTGCGATTGCAATCGCGACAACATGAAATCACGGCAACATGAAATCGCGCAACATTAAATAAATATCGGGGCATTTCAACGATGATATTTCTACATTTTCCCTAACAAAAAACATCACCCTAGACCAACTCCCCCCGCCTCTACCCCCAAATTTTAAACCGGATTCACATTGAACTCGGTGAGGTCATATTTTGGCCTACAAAAAGCGGGAAACCGCGGAACCGCGGGAAATTATCATGCCTGATACCAGGTATATAAATAATTTTGTCTTCCCCTCATTTTTCCCCTCTTTGATGTCTTTTGCCCTTTTTTCAGAAGAAAAAAGGGGCGTGTGCCCCCACGCCCCCCCCACCGGATCTGCACTTGCAGACGCCATTTTTGATGAAAGTTGATATCACAAGACACATAGATTCCTCACTGTTCGTTTTCTACCTGTTACGGCAACTGCATCTTAACTTCCGAAAAACCGCTTTGCATTCCGCCCTGAATCGGCCATCCAGAATCCCGTAGATAAACGGGTTGATCACAGCGCCAACATAAACCGCATTCCGCATGTATACAACACTAGATGTGAATTCATATGAGACTGTCCCGTTACCGAATACAAAGAAAATGTGTTCAAGTTCGTACATAATGAAAGGCAATGACAACACAAAGAATGTAACTGTTACAACAATGAGCAACAGTGTGGTTCTCCCGCTACGTCGCTTTCTTCTTGGAGGTGCAATCTTCTTCTGAGATTTCTTACTGTGAAATAATGAATTGCTACCTTCCTGGCTGTTGTTAGTGTCGTTTGACATGTCATTGGTTTGAGTGTCAATATTTGGTGACAGTGCTCTTGTCACATTGCTCCTGCATGTCGATGCTGTAGCTTTGTCCTTGTTGTCGTTGATGGCCAGCCCTACAACATGGGTAAATGGTGATCCATGTCCTTGCTCTGTCATCTCATGTGGCAGACTTTCATTGGCTTTACTCGTTCTTTGTTCTTCGTTCGTTGATGAGCAGTTAACTGAGACTAAGGCAATATCGACTTTCTTAACACGAGTTGGGTTATTGTTCACGCGGTTGTGTTTGTTGTCTTGGGCCGCCACGGGGCCTATCGTTACACTTTTGCGTAGAAAGATGAAAATCTTTCCATAAAGTCCGAGTACAAAACATAAACACAAGATGTACATGGACACCGGGATAAAGTCCTCCAAGTCAAAGATAAAAGATGGAACCATTATAAGGATTCCTGCTGTGACACAGGCCACTGACCCAATGACTGCCCTGCGTGGACTGATGCGTCGACTATGCGGCTGGCACACGGCATGCTTGCGATTGTATGCTATTGCAACTGTCAACAAAGCTGTCGATAAAATAAGTCCCTTGTCTAGATTGAAGATAATGAAATAATCATCATAACCGAACTCATTGCTGACAAGTATGTGTATGGCATCGGCAAGACGCAAGATACACGATGCGAGGTCCGTAGCAGCGAGCGCACACAAGAATATACGGTTGCCAGTCTTGACGGATTGCTGGGCGCTCACCACAAGAATCAGGACATTTCCAGGCACGCCAGCGGCGAATAAAATAAACCATATGCCTAACATGATAAAAACATCTGTCCCAAAAACTACTTCCGAACCATCGCCGGAGCTTGAAGTGTAAGAGTCGTCCATAGTGACGAAGAGACAAGTTACACAGTAGTAGCTCAAATCCAACGAGCTACAAGAATGTCCAAAAAGCAAGTCGTGGTGTATCGACCAGGTGTTTTGTAGAGCGAGCAAGCATCCACGTCATTCACGCGGGAACAAAATAGTTTTTGTTATTCCCAGCCTGTCTACCTTTGGATGATGGTGAGCGAATCACTCTGCGACTTGTTTCAGCGAATGGCTCAGGGTGCACCACACTATAAATAAGCCAAAATTCATACGCCAAACTGATTATCATAATTTGTATATAGGCCCCTATAAATCTTTTGAATAATAACATTTTGGGGGTCAGGCAATTACTAGATTGTGTAATTATAACAATTAATCACAATCTTGGGGCTCCGTGCTTCAACATTTGAGGAGATTTGATAAATGTAGGCTTTAAAGTTGGTCCTATTTGGCTTGGGAATTTGAGGAGTGCCTCATGAAAACTGGCAGCAAGTCGGTTTGGGAAAAAGCACATTTTCGGGGGTGTTTATTTCTTGGGTAATTAGCAAAAATTCCGATAGGCTGACCTGACCAAAATTGAAAAGAAAACTGAAGTTTGGTTGTCTGGAAATATATTTGACTGGTTTTCAAGAGGCTGAGAGACTTTAAATATTTTTAGAGTGTTTGTGAATATTTAGCTTTTAGCATTGGATGCTCTGGGAGTTTATTTAGTGTGGTGCACCTTTAGTGCAGCCGGTGCGGCAGGAGTTTCTGTTTCCCCATACGGCACATTGTGAAGAAATTTCGTCTAGTGATAAGGCCCACTTTTGAATCAACTTCCTTCAGCTGATGTTTATTTCCCGTATGAGGGACACACACACTGGGGGACAAAATCCCATATCACACCGGTCTAAAATTAGACTATTGAAGAACAAACGGCGAGCTATAAACCACTGTTTAGTACCCCCCACCCCACCCCACCCCCACCCCCCCAAAAAAAAATGATCTGACTCTATAAAAAGGCAGTGTTACCATGCCACGTGATTTGGGGCAAGCTTTTGCGTAGCAACCATCAAATTGGTCATGAAGAGCAACAAAAAGGGCCTGAACCACCATGACCGTACCATGATTGTACCGTACTTAACGAACAAACTACATAATAGATCATCATCATCGTAGCGCGATTTCTATCTGTTTCAAAGGATCGGATGACTGCCCATCATTTCACAATTTTACACCAAAGGTCAAGTTTCAGGATATTAAAAAATTGTATGAATGGTTGTTAAGTATTTAATATGAAACAATGTTTTTCTTGCTTCAAAATATACAGTGCATATATAAGCAACCATATATACAAGACACTAGAGTAACCATAACAACGTGAGATAGCAATGCAATACCAATCAGTAAAGTAATAATAAACAGAATTATGAGACAGGCAGTTGTTTGGTAGACACATAGTGTTTTAATGTATTGGTGCTTTATGTATACTGGGATAATTGTATAAAAAGCAAAGCGCGAGGATTGGTACTTAATATTAATCCGGGGGGGGGGTCATTAGTTTTTATTAAGCACCCCCCCCCATCACCTTATATTTCAACGTAAAGTTGGTTTGAGTGCAGCAACAGAATAAACAAAATGTCTACATGCAAAATGAAAATCCATTACGGAACCAAACTGTTTTCTCTGCTTTTGCAAAAACCTGACACCCTGCGGGTAGGCCGACACCCTGCGGGAAGGCCTACCCCCAAAACCCCAAACCCAAAACATGTGAGTCAAGTTGCTGCTGACAAGTATAGCAAACAATATGGCAACACTCTGCTGCTACTGTGAATTATGTTATGGATGAGCTGGAAAACCGACGAAACGTAAGAACTGCATAAATCAAACGTCAAGGGACCGATGAACAATTCGTCTGGCAATCAATTAGATCGTGCTTTACATAAATGGACTACGACTCGCATACAGACCTATTATTCATTATAACAGTACAAAAGTAAATCCCACGAGAAGTATATACTTCTCGCGGGATATTCAGCAAGAATACAGAACATGTTTGCCTTCCTTTACAGAGGGGCTCCAATGTCAAATTCAGGTTCACATTTAACTACACATTTTCACATTTCACCGTTTTTTTTTAATATAGGCTTATAGCATTTTTTCTTGAAGTTGTCTCCTAAATATTAAAATCATGCTATTTTTCTTCATAAAATATTGCTAGAGGAACAAGGTTAGAACCTGGTGCACTTAAAAAAATATTTTAACAGTCTTTTGATTGATTGATTTTTGTTTGCAAAACAATGTGCCAAATTGCGTACTCATAACTATTGTTGCATCATAACATCAAAGAAAAATACGCACACCTTTTTATTTACAATTATGTACTTCACTATTGGGAAAGCTGACAAAATAAAAGTTTAGTTGTAGCTCGAGTTGTTATATTTTAGGTCAGGGAATAGATTTTTCTATCCCTTGTTCCTCAAACCCAGCCGAAAAGATGAGGGGATAGAATTTTCTATCCATTGTTCCTCAAATCCAGCAGAAAAGAGGAGGGATAGAATTTTCTATCCCTTGTTCCTCAAACCTAGCCGAAATGAGGAGGGGATAGAATTTTCTATCCCTTGTTCCTTAAACCTAGCCGAAAAGAGGAAGAGATAGATTTTTGTATCCCTTGGACCTCTAACATGAAAAATGTGCGTTATATTGCTAACAAATAACTGGAATTTTTCAATATTTTAAATGTTAGCTTAGAAAAATTTGATTGATTTGTAAAATCTGGAGCATGTTTTTCACAGTTTGGAGGAAAATAAGGTAAAAGAACAATTTGATGCTTTAAAATCCTGTTTTGGTTGCAATTATCGGACTATAATGACAATTTTAAGCATTAAATTTGGATATGAAAAAACGCAGTTAAATATGAACCTGTCTTTTGTGCTGCACTCATTTTCTAATAGATAGAGTCCTCGTGAAAGTGGGGGAAAATTACAAGTCTCCAACCTCACGTCAAAAATGGTGTAAAATGCCATTTTCAGGGCGAAATTTGAAACATGTCGTCATCGGACATCAAAAACGAATCGGTCCATACATTACAAAGAGGAATTTCTGCGCAAGTTTAAAGGTAAAATTCAATGCTGTTTTGATCAAATATCATCAAAATTCAGGAATGAGCTTAAAATTCTCTGCACAAATATGTACAGACAAATTTAAAATGTGACGTCATCGAACGTTTTTGGATTTTGACAAACACTGCACTTGAATGGTATCAAACACAGTGGCATTTTACATCCTTTTAATTAAAGGTTATAGACTTGTATTATTTTTTCCCACTTTATAAAGGACTCTATCTATTGGAAAATGGGTGGATCAAGAAACTGAATTAAACCTTGGAGCCCCTCTTTAAGGGAAATTGCAACTAATAAAACCTACTCTTTCCATCAATTCAATATGCCATGACGATGACGGACTGAAATACATTGCCTTCATTATTTTCCCCATTGTGTTTTTGATGTTGTTTCCTTGGGTTTTGTAAGGTATGTTTGACCTGAAGAAGGCTTTCATAAGGCTGTTACGAGTGAAACACAAAACTGAATTTGACCTTGGGACCCTCTTTAAAGGAAGGCACTCTTGTTGAGGGGCTACAAGAAGAAAATATTTAAGATGAAAATAGCTCAGGGAAACTGAAGGTAGGAATTGATATTCCTCTTATCTAGATTGTAGAATGGAGGGAAACATAAGCCAGACAAGGAGAGTTCCAAAGAGATGCAGAACGTGGAATAAAGCTGTTGGAATGGCGCTTTGTTCTACAGCTCTGCAAAGCAAAGATATGGGTGACAAGAAGCGGAAAGCCTGGTTTCACGTTCAAACACCCTGATGGAGGAACCAGGTTGGACACACTGGTGGCACATTCACCGCAAGACATAAGGCTGGCCACAGAACTACGGTGGGAAAGAGGTTGTAACGTTGAATGACCAACAAGATTAACAATACGCTTCTGCACTCTATCTAATAAAGATAAATCACAGGCAGAACCTCCGGCTCAAAATGTGACAACATGTACTCAATTAGGTGACGTGTTTTAACGTTTGACCCCTGAAATGAACAATCGTGATTATGATCGCGATCGCGGCAACATGAAATCGCGGCAACATTAAATATATATCGGGGCATTTCAACGATGATATTTCTACAATTTCCCTAACAAAAAACATCACCCTAGACCAACCCCCCCCCCTACCCCCCAAATTTTAAACCGGATTCACATTGAATTCGGTGAGGTCATATTTTGGCCTACAAAAAGCGGGAAACCGCGGAACCGCGGGAAATTATCATGCCTGATACCAGGTATATAATTAATTTTGTCTTCCCCTCATTTTTCCCCTCTTTGATGTCTTTTGCACTTTTTTTCAGAAGAAAAAGGGGGCGTGCGCCCCCACGCCCCCCCCGTATCTGCACTTGCAGACGCACTTTTTGATGAAAGTTGATATCACAAGACACATAGATTCCTCACTGTTCGTTTTCTATCTTTTACGGCAACTGCATCTTAACTTCCGAAAAACCGCTTTGCATTCCGCCCTGAATCGGCCATCCAGAATCCCGTAGATAAACGGGTTGGTCACAGCGCCGACATAAACCGCATTCCGCGTGAATTCAACAATATATGCGAATTTATATGAGACGGTTATGTTCTAGAATCTTAAGAAAATAATGCCCACAAGTTCGTACATAATGAAAGGCAATGACAATACAAAGAATGTAACTGTTAAAACCATGAGCAACAGTGTGGTTCTCCCGCTACGTCGCTTTCTCCTTGGAGGGGCAATCTTCTTCTGAGATTTCTTACTGTGAAATAATGACTTGCTACCTTCCTGGTTGTTGTTGTCGTTTGACATGTCATTGGTTTGAGTGTCAATACTTGGTGACAGTGCTCTGGTCACATTGTTCCTGCATGTCGATGATGTAGCTTTGTCATTGTCGTTGATGGCCAGCCCTACAACGTGGGTAAATGGTGATCCATGTCCTTGCTCTGTCATCTCATGTGGCAGACTTTCATTCGCTTTACTCGTTCTTTGTTCTTCGTTCGTTGATGAGCAGTTAATAGATACTAAGGCAATATCGACTTTCTTAACATGAGTTGGGTTATTGTTCACGCGGTTGTGTTTGTTGTCTTGGGCCGCCACGGGGTCTATCTTTGCACTTTTGCGAAGAAAGATGAAAATCTTTCCATAAAGTCCGAGTACAAAACATAAACACAAGATGTACATGGACACCGGGATCAAGTCCTCCAATTCAAAGATAAAAGATGGAACCATTATAAGCATTCCTGCTGTGACACAGGCCACTGACGCAATGACTGCCCTGCGTGGACTGATGCGTCGACTGTGCGGCTGGCACACGGCATGCTTGCGATTGTATGCTATTGCAACCGTCAACAAAGCTGTCGATAAAATAAGTCCCTCGTCGAGAATGTGGATAATGTAAACATCATCATAACCAAACCCACTGCTGACAAGTATGTGTATGGCATCGGCAAGACACAAGATACACGATGCGAGGTCCGTAGCAGCGAGCGCACACAAGAATATACAGTTGCCAGTCTTGACTGATTGCTGGGCGCTCACCACAAGAATCAGGACATTTCCAGGCACGCCAGCGGCGAATAAAATAAACCATATTATGATAAAAACATCTGTCCCCAACACTACTTCCGAACCATGGCCAGTGCTTGAATTGTAAGATTCATTCATAGTGACGAAGAGACAAGTTACACAGTAGCTCAAATTCAACGAGCTACAAGAATGTCCAAAAAGGAAGTCGTGGTATATCGACCAGGTGATCGGTAGAGCGAACAAGCATCCACGTCCTGCACGCGGGAACAAAATAGTTTTTGTTATTCCCAGCCTGTCTACCTTCGGATGATGGTGAGCGAATCACTCTGCGATTTGTTTCAGCGAATGGCTTGCAGCCGGTGTGGCAGGAGTTTCTGTAGAAATTTCGTCTAGTGATATGGTCCACTTTTGACTCAACTTCCTTCAGCTGATGTTAGTGTCCCGTATGAGGGACACACACATCGGGTGAAACCGGTCTTAAATTAGACTATTGAAGAACAAACGGCGATCTATAAACCACTGTTTAGTAGCTCCCCAAAAAAATATCTGACTATATCAAGAGGCAGTGTTACCATGCAACGTGATTTAGGGCAAGCTTTTGCTTAGCAACCATCAAATTGGTACGATAATTAAGAGCAACAACAAGTGCCTGACCATTGAGATAACAAACATAATCGTATTATGATTGTACTTAATAACGAGCAAACTAAGGCCACATAAAAATATTAAAATGTTGAGCGTCTTTTTTTGGGGGGGGGATGGGATTGGGAGGTGTTTTTTTAAAGTTTTCTTATAGTATTGTTGACATGGCAAAATATGAAATTAAGAATAAAGAAATCATCTCAATCACTATAAAACAGAGGGTTGTGTAATTTTGATGTTTTTGTTTTGTTAAGCCCATATAATAGGCATCGTACACGTTTGGTAATTGTGAAAGACCAGTGTTCTCGTTTGGTGTATCCCAACATATGCATAAAACAACAAGCCTGTGAAAATCTGGGCTCAATTGGTCATCGAAGTTGCAAGAAAATGATGAAAGAAAAAACACCCTTGTTGTACAAATTTGTGTGACTTTCAGATAGGAATAAAAGGCTTCTAGCTAGAAGTCTTTTATTATTTTAGTGAGAAATTACCTCTTTCCCAAAAACTACGTTACTTCAGAGGGAGTCGTTTCTCACAATGTTTTATATTATCAACAGCTCTCTGTTGCTCGTTACCAAGTCAGTTTTTATGCTAATATATATTTTGAGTAAATACCAAACGTGTACGATACCTTTAACTTCTAGAAGACATTTTCTGTAAACATTTTCAAAAGACTAATACGCAGTGTAGCCGCAGTAAATATTTAAAGAACTGTTCTTGTTTTTGCCATCATGAATATTACATTTCTTCAAACATTTTTTCCAACCTATAGATTGTTTAAAAACATATCAGCTGACAAATCTGGGAGTTAAAGGCAGGTTTTTTTTTAGGGCGGGAAAAGGGGGTCGGGAGTTTCGTAGGGTCTGGCGGGGACGATCAACAATTTTTTTTCATGTGGCCTAATATTAGCCTCGCAGATAGTCATCAGGATATTAAAAAATTGTATGAAGGGTTTTTAAATATTTAATATGAAACAATGTTTTCCTTGGTTCTAAAACGTCAATCTCCGCTCACTCTGTGTCTATCGCTGTTGGAAGTGAATTTTAATAAGGTCCTGAAATACCCCCCACTAGATGGATATAAAGCGCATTCAAGAATAAGATTCTTGTGGTGAGCGCCCACCGTCAAGACTGGCGCCCGTATATTCTTGTATGTCAGCCCCCCCCCCCCCCCCCATTGATGTCCGTTCGCCCTGGTGCCCCCGTAATTATCTGCAACTTGAGGCAAGTTCTTTAATATTCATGGAAACATTTCCATACGCGCATCGCCCCTTCACGGCCCCAGCTTTTACCCATGTTAGGCATGTCCTTGATGCATCTTAAAATTAATACACCATGATTTTTATACTCAGTGGCGTAAGCAGATATTTTCATTGGGGCAAGCGGGGACAAAGACATAAATTATTTGTTGATCCTTCCGATGCCCCGCCCCTGTCAGATTTACACGACTGTCATAGGGTAGGCCTACTGCAGCCAGTAGACCGTTTGGAAACGTGTATAACTCCTTTGTAATGTGAATTTCATACTTTTTCAAAGCTAATAACTTTCCAGAGGTTGTAGAGACAGTTAGTCAAAACAAATTAACAAATATTAATTTTGTATTTGTTTTGGGGGGTTTTGTGCACAAGCCTATGGGAAAAGTGTTTGCTAACTGGAGATTCCGAGCCCATGAGTCACACTGCCTATAGGGTCATAGACTATGTCAATCGGGCCTGTCTGAGGATAGAACTTAAAGGGTTTCACCTATTTTTGCTAAAGACTGAACGAGTAATTAACCAAAATGTGTTTTCGGTCTACTGGCTGCAGACCGGTAGGCCATCGGAGGGTATGTATAATATATATAATGAGTAGGGTAGATGGCCTTCGCTTTCGATCCAGACCGGACCTTCTTCAGAGGCATAAAACAAGTACAAACAAATACATATCCATTTATAGAAAAAGAGAGGGGAAGGGGATTAAGGGAAGGATCCAGAAAGAAGCGGGAAAATTATAGCCAATCAAAGTTTCCATTTCAGAAACAATTGGTGGCTATGAACCAATAAGAGTAAAGTGGTGAGGACAAAGGATGTATAGTATGAAAGGATGGATTACTGGACCATAAAAGTGGTAAATGCATTGTTCGATAACAATGCAGGGAAACATGAAAGGGTAGGATTGGAGAGCAAGTTGCATCATGATGCAACTAACAATGGTCAATTAAAGAATAGCAAGATCAAAGGTAGGATGATATTAAAAATAGGTGTGAGGGACCTGTGGAAAAAAAGGTTACTACATGAGATAGTTATAGTAACAAATTTATAAAAAACAACTTATTGACAGAAAAAAATGTGTTTATTTACACTTTATTTACAGAATATATACAACACATGAATTATCAGGCAGGAGTGAAGTGGAGGGTAATGGGAAGTTATTTAACACCAGTGTTTATGTTTAGTCCAAAGGGTTGGACTGTCTTGAGTTGGTGAATCCAGTGTGATTCTCTATGCTTGCGGTGTGTGTCATCACCATAGACTATGCAAGTCTCGCGCGTATCGGAACGAGAAAACACGTCAAACGAAGAAATTTCTTTTCTCTGAAATCAAATCTTTGTTTTAAATTATATTCAATGATAAAATCTGAACAACAAAAATACTCATTTACATGTTTATAAAATCAGTTTTAGTTTTTATAATAAATACACAAATTATGTGTTAATTATTATTGAAGCAAAATTAAAACTCTGGGACAAGGATGCTTATTTGATCTTAACTTTTCAGAAACAACTTACGTGGATTCGCGAAGGTCACACGGGCATAAAATTAACGCTTGACGCAGTTTATAGAGGACGCTGAAGCCTCTACAACCATATACTGCTATGAAAAGGCTTCGTGTTTTAATTACAGCATCTGGCGATTATCATCGCGCATCAAAAACAAGCGTGTACATAAGTTTTGTGATCAGAGGTGTGCACAAAATTCATAATTTTTTGCAGCAACCGGAAGCTGAGGTCAAGTTTAATTCTCGGATTTTCTTCGTTATATTGTTGAATTGATTTCACTTTCCTATTTTGTATCACTAAGTATTACATTCCCAACAACATATATATTTTTCAAGGTCATAAGCCACGCTAAACTTAAATAATTGACAAAACAAAATCTTGCCCACGTAAATCTCCATATGGTTGGGACCATAATGGTCCCGGAAGTTCAAATATGCGCGAGACTTGCACAGTCTATTGCAAGCTTCAATCACCAGAAGTTCAACATCCTTGACACTATGATTGGGGCTGTTGAAGTGGATAGAGACTGGGTACGGTTTCTTGGTCTTTATGGAAGAGACATGGTTCGCAAAGCGAAGACTGAGTTTGGTCTTAGTCTCTCCCACATATTGTAGCCCACATCTCTTACATGATATGACATAGATTACATTAGGTGTGCTACATTGGGAGTCGGTCTTGATGTTGTATGAAGAGCCAGTGATATGACTCTTCACCTTAAGTGAGGGCTTGATGTACAGACACGTTCTACATTTGAAACGGGTACATTTTGTGACAGCCCAGTATTTCTGTTGAGGGTTCTGTTCGGACTGTACCTGGGGGAAGTTTGGCCCTGACTAGGATGTCACCCAGGTTCTTAGGACGGCGGAATGCAACCATGGGGACCTCAGGGATTGCTGAGTGTAACCTGTTGGAGGAGTGAAGGATGGTCATGTTATTATTGAGGATTGAGGAAAGTTTAGGTAGTTTGGGGTGGAAGGTGGTGACCAAGACTCTATTGGTAGGAGCTATATATATATATATTTTTTTAGTGGAACTCTTAGACTCCTTTAATTTAACTCCAGTAATTACAAAGTACATACATATTCTATGGAACATTAATGCAAGTACTGATAAATCAATACATTAAGTACATAGAGGTTACTAGAAACTAAAGGACAATGAACAAAAGGTGATATTACATATCAAACAAAAGAAGATCAAAACATGATCAAAAGCAAATTAGTACAAGTAAAAAGATTAATCATTCCTTCAGTGACGGACTAAAATACATGTCCTTTATTATTATCCCATTGTGTTTGTTGTTGTTGTTTCGGGGGTTTTGTAAGGTAAGTTTGACCTAAACAAGGCTAAAAGGCACTCGTGCTGAGGGGCTACAAGAAGAAAACATTTATGATGAAAATAACTCAGAGGAGCTGAAGGTAGGAATTGATATTCCTCTTAAAACAGTCTAGTTTATAGATTATATGGGAAACATGCACCAGGCATTGAGTTCCAAAGAGATGCAGTACGTGGAATAAAGCTATTGGAATGGCTCTTTGCTCTACATCTTTGCAAAGCAAATGGTGTATGGGTGAGATCATGGAGGTCTAAATCCAACCTCCATGGTGAGATCAAGCAGAAAGCCTGGTTTCACGTTCAAACAGCCTGGTGGAGGAACCAGGTCGGACACACAGGTGGCACATTAAAACCACAAGACAGAGGCTGGCCACAGACCTACGGTGGGAAAGAGGTTGTAACGTTGAATCACCAACAAGATTAACAATACGCTTCTGCACTTATCTAATAAAGATAAATGACAGACAGAACCTCCGGCTCAAAATGTGACAGCAGTGTCCTACTCCATTAGGGGACGTGTAGTTGTTTTAAGAGAGTATCAGGGGGGGGGGCGGGTGTAAGAACTTCCGGGCTCAATAAAGACAACCAACGCGCATGGAAGCACGTACTCTTTGCATTTATTGTTATTTCACAATACACCCACAAGGTACCGAGCGTGGGTTGCCGGGTTCTTGTTAATCCATTACAGATCAAAACGGCACTGTCGTTGCAGTGCAGCAAATGTAAAACATGTGGCCCCCTTCCCCCTCCCCATAATCCTTTGCGCGCCGGTCATCAAGCGCATTCGGACATGCATATGCGCTAGTTCTTTTCGAGGTCATTACCAAAGTACGAGTCTACCTTTAAGTAATGTTTATTGTACCTCGATACTCCTTCAAATGAGCTCCTTTGCATTGCTGACTGATACGTTCAATCATGAATGTCTGTTCAATCAACAAGTTAGGCTACAAGCTTTGACTATTATTTATTAAGCTGTCAATGAAACGCTCATTATGCATCGGTACTACATTCAAACCTTTTATGGGATTGGAGCACTTCGGCACAGGGAGACCGCCAACATAGGGCTAGATAGCTCAGTTGGTAGAGCGCCGGCACGTTAAACTGGAGGTCGTTTGGTTCAAATCCCGCTCTAGTCAATCTGTCTTTGTTCAACCCCCAATTATTTAAAAAAAATTCCCAGTCAGTTTCCCTTGTGGTTTACAACTTGATATTGGAAATAAAAAAGTCGCATGCTCTTAATTTTTAAGGTGATCCCCTGGCTGCCGCTTCTCGTATCGTAAACGTGGGTGTGATCCCTGGCTACACGGAAGCTATTAACGGTTGTATGGTTTCTGACTGGCAACCCCCGAACAAAGAATCTGATATTAACAAAAATTTAAGGGAGACCGCCAACATATAGGGCTAGATAGCTCAGACAATTGTTCTTTGTCCAACCCCAAATTATAATTAAATTGGTTGATCGGCCATGTACATTAAAGGGATTATACGTTTGGTAATTGGAACACACTGTTTGTTCAAATCCTTATAGTTGTAGATACATACCATAAAACTAACCTGTACAAATTTCATTTCTAAAGATGGTAGTGTTTTTGAGACATCGCCGAAAATCTGGAGCGGTTTATGTCCACGCAGGAAGAATAATCTGCAATTGGAGTACACTATCTGAGAAACATTACTGCAGTAAAGCTCTCAGATTAAATTTTTTGGGGATAAAAAGTGTTATCTTTTTCCATTACCGCAGTACTTCGAAGTGAACAGTTTCTCATAATGCATTATACTATAGCCGCTGTACTTTGTACCATGTAAGTTTTAATTGCCATTCATTTTCAGAGTCATTATCAAATGTGTACGATGCCTTTAATGTCGATCGGACTGAGGCCCTTTTAAAAAACCAACCAGGCTTCTGTAATTAAATTGGTTGAATAACTATTAAAGGCACCGTACACGTTTGGTAATTACTCAAAATATATATTAGCATAAAAACTTACTTTGTAACGAGCAACGGAGAGCTGTTGATAGTATAAAACATTGTGAGAAACGACTCCCTCTGAAGTAACGTAGTTTTTGAGAAAGAGGTAATTTCTCACTAAAATAATAAAAAAACTTCTTCTTGCAAGAAGTTTTTATTCCCATCTGAAAGCACACAAATTTGTACAACAAGGGTGTTTTTGCTTTCATCATTTTCTTGCAACTTCGATGACCAATTGAGCCCAAATTTTCACTGGCTTGTTATTTTATGCATATGTTGGGATACACCAAGTGAGAATACTGGTCTTTGACAATTTCCAAACGTGTTCAGTGCCTTTAATGTCGATCGGACTGAGGCCCTTTTCAAAACCAACCAGGCTTCTGTAATTAAATTGGTTGAATGGACATTGTCGACCGTTAACTAATGCCCTTTCGAAACCACGACTGGGGCTTTGGCTCCATCAGTTGTTGTTTAGAAGACGTGTGCTTTCCTTACGGGCCTTCAATCAGGCGAATGGATTCAAAGCTGGAGCCCAAGCACAATCCTTGGTTTCGAAAAGGGCCTACAAACTGGAAATGAATGGAGAGCGGGGATCTAGGGTAATAATCAGAAAGCGGCAACTGATTTGTTTCGGGCATGTCATCAGAAAGGATGAACTTAAAAGACTGCCCATAGGCTAATGGGCAAAATAATGGAACCAGAGAAAGAGGGCGCGCTTCAAGGATTGAGGTTCATGGAGACTGGTCCCCTGTCTTTATCCGCAATGATAAAAACAGGCACTGGTCTTACAGGCCCAATGATTTCAGTGCATAAACTTGCAGTGACGTAAGCTTTCAATTTCTGTGTTATGATTGGTCTGCTCCGAAGTGACGTAGTTTGTCAGCTAACACGCAGCAGCAGTTAACTGTACTTTCGATCGATAACTGCTGCGTCTGTGTGTGTGCATAGGGGTGTATTTAATCTTGCTCTCACTTTTGGTAACTTGTGGAGATCAAGGACAAAACATAAAAGTGAAAACATTTGCCAATCACGCCCGTATTTGTGCGTCTATCACATTAGGTTTGATGACAACATGACCGTCAGTTGGGCAAAATTCTAATTGTTTTACAATTAACCAGAAACGGAGGTCACGTCTTATTCTCAGGTTTTCTTCGTTATTTTGTTAAATTGATTTTACTTTCATATTGTTAACTCTTTTAACCTATTTTACGGTTACTGGACTCCCCCCCCCCTTGAATTATATCCCATCTTACTGTTGCTAGTCGTCGACGTACACGAAAACACACACTGTTATTGTTACTTGTTGTACTTGTTGTAGGTGTTATTTTGTTTACTCGTCTATTGTAAAGCTGTTGTTTTGTTTGTTTTGCAGGCTGTTCCTTGACAAGCCCCGCTTTTTGGAACGTGCCTCCACATTCAAATATAATTGACTGTACTTTTTGATAGTAAAATGTGGTAATAAACGTTGCTTTAAATTGAATTGAATTGAATTACTTAGTATTACATTCCCAAACACAATATATAACTTTCATAGCCATAACCTACGTTAAACTAAAAAAATTGCCAAAACAAAATCCCGCCCACGTAAAACTCCATATGGTTGGGGCTGCACAGTCACCGCATGCGACGTACGTGCGTATATTCTCACACCACTATCAACAACTTGACATCTTCAGTATTGACATTCACTGCCTCCGGTTCATCATTGAACTCTTCCTCTCCTTGAGGAAGATCATGAGATGGCTCTTCAAGCCCCAGAGGAGAACCGGGCAATGATTCCCACAGCAGCCTCCAAAACTGCTTTACGTCAGCCTCCCTCTGCACACCTCTCCCGTCTAAGATGGCACTAGGCCATGTTATGTAGGACAGCGTACGGAGCAAGGTCTGCAGGTCTTCGGAGAGGTCTTCCGGGTTTCCAAGATTCTCAAAGATGACCGGGATGATGTCCATCCGACGGCGAAGCATCTGAAGAAGAGCTGCCTTGAATTCATATCGACACCACTCACTCTTAACAAAGCCCGGGGTCAGGAGGAGAAGCGTCTTGCGGCTTCGACGAACAGCATCTGAGATGTTGTCAATGATACCTGATGGGAAACAAAGACATGTGTATAAACACACCTCCAGATTATCAACACCGTGATATCTCATCATTCTAACCAATACGTTCTTAGAGAGTACAGTTGTTCCTGGTCTGATCGGCAGCATATATTGCGCCACAGCACCTTGTAAACCATTGCATGGTGCTATAAATGAATAGGCCTCAAACTTCAAACGTAGCTCCACATACATTGCAGGAAACAATTTGTAGTCAGACAATGGTGCGCTTAGGAACATCCGTTTTAAAGGCACTGTACACGTTTGGTAATTGTCAAAGACCAGTATTCTCACTTGGTGTATCCCAACATATGCATAAAATAACAAGCCTGTGAAATTTTGGGCTCAATTGGTCATCGAAGTTGCAAGAAAATGATGAAAGAAAAAACACCCTTGTGTGCCTTCAGATAGGAATAAAAACTTCTTGCGAGAAGTTTTTATTATTTTAGTGAGAAATTACCTCTTTCTCAAAAACTACGTTACTTCAGAGGGGGTTGTTTCCTACAATGTTTTATACTATCAACAGCTCTCCGTTGCTTGTTACTAAGTAAGTTTTTATGCTGATATTTGTTTTGAGTCATTACCAAGCGTGTACGATACCTTTAACCGCCTAATAAATGTTGTGTATTATTATTATTACTCACTTCTCCCTGGTAAGAAGAATCGATAATGGACACAGACACGGTAGCCATCTTCTTCCAATCTTGGAATGAGCTCATGCACAACAAATTCCTCATCAAGAGTTCCACTCTTGTACGAGATGAAGACGTCAAAGTCCTTGTCATCTGAAATAGATGTGAACGACGAGAACCAATTAAAAGAACAGTAATCCCATAAGTTGACAAAATGACAGATTTGGGCCCAATTTCATAAAGTTGTAAAGCAGCTGCTTGACAAATTGCTTTGCTAAGCAAAAATAGAGTGGGGCACCAGTCACAACAATGCAAGCTCAATGTAACTTTGGCTGGTAACCTGTTTCTGCTAAGCAATTTTTTGTCTGGTTTATCAAGATTTTGTGCTTACAGGCTTTATAAAATTAGGCCAAGCTGTGATTATAAACGTTAACAGTTTGCTCACAGTTTTCATAAATTCCCTTTTTACAGGAATTTTGGGTTTTTTATTAACTCAGCTCTTGATCAGGGCCCAATTTCATAGAGCTGCTTAAGCAGAAATTACTGCTTAACAGTTTTCTACACCACAATTGTGCAGGATACCAGTCAAAAAATGGTACAATGCATGGCATTTTGGCTGTTAACCTTAATCTGGTAATCATAATGTTGCTGTGCTTAATTACTTTTTGTGCTTATTAGCAGCCTATATGAAATTTGGCCCTGGTCCGACATTTTGAAGCCATTGGCTTTCCAAACGAAGCTGCGATTCAAAATGGCCGACCTAGCCTCAGCACTAACTATTGCAGTTTTCAGAAGAGAAAGTTTGTCCAGAAGAGACTACAAAACACAAATGTCATACCTTTAGTCTTCTCTTTCTTTGCAGACCACCACAGGACGACTTCCTTACGGAATCGATAAGCGAGAACAACTGAAAACACCAGCATCAAGAGACACATACCGCCTGCGACAGAGAATGCAGCAGTTGCTGTCGGTGTGAAGCCATTCACTGTGAAAATCAAGGTATGTCATTTAATCTACAGAGTGTGAAGTTGGAAAAGATTTGGAAGTGAGGGAGTTACCTCAGGAATTACACAAATGCAGGAAGGTTCCACGAACTATATAGCTGCCCAGTAAGCCCAAACTTTTGATTGGCCCGGGAGGGGTGTTGGACACCTCAGAACCTAACACAGGTTATCAGCAAGACATTTGGAAACCTGCTCCAAAGAACAGATGGCTCAACTTTATCAGAGGGTTAGATCTGTGTAGGTCTGTATGTCTGAAATTTTGTGCAGGAAGTATGTGGATGAAAATATTGTTAGGCCCCTCAACCAAAACCCCCCAAAAACTTGCACAACTTCCGGATCTGATCTCCCTCTAAGAAATGTGGAATGGTCCAGTCTACGATATCAAGGACTTTGATTCCACAGGGCATTGCACTGTGGAGAAAACAGTTAAATAAATCAAATGTATCAATTAGTGTTACCATGGCCAGCGCTCACTAATCACCAGTACACACAAAAATTGATTCGGTGGAGTGTTTTACAGCCAAATAATTGTTCACTCGATCCCATGTAGGTTGAAAAGCAGTGCAACGAAATTGACCTCACCTGTCACTTTCATGAGAGCGTCATCGTCAGTTTGACCAATCTCATTCCAAGTTCTGCAGGTCAAACTGGCAAGGTCATAGGTCATATCGATGTTCTTCAGATGGTAGGTATCTCCAGTTGAGGAATCAACCTGTGGTGGTTTGTTAGGACGACTGAGAATCCACGTATAGTTGGTTGGGTCTGGGTCTGGGTTGCCTTTGGTCCAGCAGGTGATGTCCGCATCTACTCCCGAGGAGAGTGAGATCGGATTCGGGTTGATGTCCACGATTGGCTCGTCTAGATTAGAAAGAAATGTCAGTGGTGTGGTAAGTCTGATTTGATTGTAGCACCACCACGAAAGATGTTAGGAAATTCTACTTGAATCTGATTGTGTGATAATTGGGGGGGGGGGTAGGGATGGTTTAACAATTTTGTTAAAGATGTGCAGGTAATAAAAACAATCAATGTGGCGTGTCGTAGCCGGTGTCCCAGGGAAATCTGTCCCCCGGAGATTCTGTCCCCATACGGGAAATTAACATGGGCTGGAGGAGGAGGATTCAAAAGAGGGCGCTATCAAAAGAAGTTTGTACACAGTTTGCCGTATGGGGCGACGGAATCTCCGGGGGACATAATCTCCTGCCACACCGGACTCAAGCTCTGGTGTTTCTGATCAGCAGAGTGTGGGTTCGAGTTCCAATCGTGGCATTTGTGTCCTTGAGCAAGATACTTTACCAAAATTACTTTGTCTTTCAGATGGGACATTAAGCCGTAGGTCCCGTGTACTAGGATTGGTAGTGCCACGTAAAAGAACCCAGGACACCTATCGTGGAAGCGTAGGGGTTAATCCCAGGTGTTTCTGGTTCACATAGCAAGCACCCTTGTTTAATATAGGTTTCCTCAGGCTTGCGAGCTAGCTAAAGAGATTTAGTTTAATTATGAGAAATATATAATAACAATTAATAATAATAATCATCGACTCTAAATATATATATATATTTGTTTAAGGCTCTCACATTTTACATCCAGTGAGGTAGATATTGTTCTGCTTCCCACCCAAGCTGGGCTTTCCATGGCAACAGAGAGTGTCATCCGATCATCCTCAGGGCCAGGTACAAAGGTCAATGACGTAGTGACATCAAATGAGTACTGATCACCCGATAGAGTGGTTACTGTTTTAGGTGGTGGGATCTCCCCGCTCCCTTCAATAAACCAAGTTACTGATGGCGTTGGTTTGATTTCAATCACCTGACACCGGAGAGTCACCTTGTGTTCAGAGACCAAATGAACAACATCGGTGAAGGAGCATGTCGGTCTTGGATCAGCTGCAGAGGAGAAAATAGATAGGTACTCTATGAGTGAGGCCCATCGCATAGTAACAGTGTTGTAGTACTCGTACTTGGTACTCATACTCAAGTACTACTCGAGTATCGTTTTGATGGTACTCGTACTTGGTACACGTACTCGAGTACCATTTTGATGGCACTCGTACTTGGTACTCGTACTCGAGTACCATTTTGATGGTACTCGTACTTGGTACTCATACTCGAGTACTACTCAAGTACCATTTTGATGGTACTCGTACTTGGTACTCGTACGCGAGTACTACTCGTATTGTTTTGATGGTACTCATATTCGTACTCGGCTGGCAAACAAACTCATACTCGAAATCCATACTCGATACGCGACTGAAAAATAATCTGTACTCTAAGTCATGTACTCGATACTCAACTGAAGATGTACTTAGACTAAGATTTTAAGTACTCGTGATCAAAATACCACTTTCCTTCCGCTTTCCTATACGTGCGTTAACGCGAGGAATAAGGAAAAGCAGTTCTGGAAAAAGTAAAATTGAAGCTGTCTTTGATTTATTCGTGCTTAAACGATAGTTATCATAACAAGCACACAGTAACATAGTCGGAAAACAATACATGATTTTATACCTGATTTTGCAGGGTTTTTTTAAAGAAAGTTCAAAGTACTTGGTACTCGGTGTTGGACTTGTTACTCGGACAACAGAATACTTGGTACTCTGACATGACACCTATACTCGTATTCGATGGTCCTATGTCCTCGTACTCGAGTTATACTCGGCCACTCGGCAGTACTTGATACCTGACTGAAAAGTACTCGACTACAACACTGTACATTAATCAGTTTGGGTGGATCTGTTACCTGTTTGTATAAATTGTTGGCAGAGCGGTTAAGAGCACCGGACCGTCAAGCCCTGGTATTTCTGATCAGCAGGGTTCGAGTCCCGGTCGTGGCACTTGTGTCCTTGAGAAAGATACTTTACCATAATTGCTTTGTTCTTCGGATGGAACATTAAGCCGTAGGTCCCGTGTCTTAGGATTGGTAGTGCACATAAAAGAACCCAGAACACTTATGGTGAAGAGGGGTTTACCCGGTGTTTCTGGTTCACATAGCAAGCACCCTTGTTTACAGGTTTCCAGGCTTGCGAGCTACAGTGATTAAGTTCACTGATGAGACATCATTGGTTTTATTACCAGAAATATATAATAATTATAATAGTAAAAAATAGTTACTTCATTGATTGAGACGGAAAATATGCTTACATTGGACAATAAGGTATGCCTCTGCATAATTTAAGTCTGGTTCCTCGAAGGTAAATCCAACGTAACATTTGTACACATCCTCATCTGAGAACTCCACGTTATAAATATGAAGTTCAGAAACACCACCAGGGAGGTAGCGTACTCCGTAACGACCAACTTCATCTTTGATCTTTAAGGACGGTGGGTTGTGACCCTTGACCCATCTGATGGTCCCAGCTACCTCCTTGGTCTTACAGGTGAAGGTAACATTTCTGTCGGTGAGGGCGGTTTGGTTCTGTGGAACTTGAAGGAAAGGCTCGGGAACAGCTATTCATTGAACAAAATTATAACAAATTAATCAAGTATATATGATGTTATTTAATCTGGAAGACGTCACTCTTCTTTCAAGATGTCGTCATCCCGAGATAAATTATCTTGGGATGCCGTCATCAACCTGCAGTAAATTATCTCAGTCTTCTCTCGAAGAAAATACATTGTTATGTAATTTTTCGTAATGGAAATCAATGTAGTTATTTTCCTTTTGTATGATGTACATTACCTATAACTGTGACATTGACGTGCTGTTTGTACACAGTGCCTTTGCCGTCATAGACTTCGCAGATGTAGCCACCATTTACGGTTGTGTCAAGCGCTTCCACATTAGTTGTTATAATAACAGGGCTGGATCGAGAGTAAAATAACTTTTGTCAAGAATACAAAAAGCGTCACTAGTTCATAAAAATGATTTAGCATACAATGTTTACTTTGTTAAAAGCACTGAACGCGTTTGGAAATTGTCAAAGACCCGTGTTCTCACTTGGTGTATCCCAATATATGCATAAAATTACAAGCCTGTGAAAATTTGGGCTCAATTGGTCATCGAAGTTGCAATCAAATGATGAAAGAAAAAACACCCTTGTTTTACAAACTTGTGTGCTTTCAGATAGGAATAAAAACTTCTTGCAAGAAGTTTTTATCATTTTAGTGAGAAATTACCTCTTTCTCAAAAACTACGTTACTTCAGAGGGAGTCGTTTCCTACAAAGTTTTTTACTATCAACAGCTCTCCGTTGCTTGTTACTAAGTAAGTTTCTATGCTAATATTTGTTTTGAGTCATTACCAAACGTGTACGATACCTTTAACCTTGCAAGCAGCGATCCTTTCAAAGCTGTTTGCAAAATGAATGTCTTCATTTATACGGTAGTTTGGGAAGCTGACTTGTGGGTGCGGCACCAGACCGAGCGTTAGAAGCATAACATTGCGTTTGTAAATCTGTCAATCAAATATTATTTTGACCAATAGAAACTCTACACACAGACTAATTAATTTGCTCTTTTGTATAAAGGCTTGTAAATGGTCCTGCAGTGAGGGCGCTGTTTGGTTGCAATGCCCCTGTGGTACGTTGTCAGCACACGCTGACAATATTTTTCTATGAAGGTTTGTTTTGCATTTTGTTCAACGTTTTTTATTTATTTGTTTAATCCAAGGGTGGTGTTTGCATGTCCAGGTATTGCCTGGGTTAATTCAAGCTTATTTGTTTGCTTAATTAATTAGGTTTTACAATTTGGTTTCATCTACTATATAACTGACAACTGACAGTTGACAATTGGCAGTTTTGTCCTGCCCCCTTTTATCCAAGTCACCGACCCCTGTGTACGATGTGCTTAAAGGCACTGTACACGTTTGGTAATGACTCAAAATTGATATTAGCATAAAAACTGACTTGGTAACGAGCAACAGAGAGCTGTTGATAGTATAAAACATTGTGAGAAACGACTCCCTCTGAAGTAGCGTAGTTTTTGAGAAAGAGGTAATTTCTCACTAAAATAATAAATACTTCTTGCAAGAAGCCCTTTATTCCTAATCTGAAAGCACACAAATTTGTACAACAAGGGTGTTTTTTCTTTCATCATTTTCTTGCAACTTCGATGACTAATTGAGCCCATAATTTTCACAGGCTTATTATTGTATGCATATGTTGGGATACACCACGTGAGAACACTGGTCTTTGACAATTACTAAACGTGTTCAGTGCCTTTAAGACAATGGAAATATTAAAATAATGTCAGCATGTGCTGACAGCGCCCTCACTGCATGGTTTTAAACTCCGTAAAAATTATGAATACCAAACCAACCTTGGTTTATAAGGGACCGTCCTCTCTCTGGATTCAGTGACTAAGGGTTTAGAGGTACTGTCTTTGATCCAAGAGTAGTTTGTTGGTATCATCCCTTCTGCAATGCAGGTCAGATTGTATGATGTTCCATAGGGTATATACACCTGGTGGCGTTGTACTCCGAGCTGTGGGGTATCTATTAATGGGGGAAATTAATCAAGTAGGCTATTTTCTTCAATAAGGACAGGTTTTTTTGTTTATTTATTTATTTATTTATTACACATCCATGAGCACAATCAGCGCCAATAACAGGATGAAAAGGAAACGAAAAAAAATGCTCAGTTTCAGATGTGGGAGGAAAACCCCAAATGGGGGAAAACCCACGCAATCAAGGGACTGAAAACCCAGTCCACATACAAGGCTGCTGTCTGGGGTGGAATTCGAACAAATTTGTTAACGCTACATACTAAAAAATAGTGTGGACCTGAGAACAAAAGAGGTCCGTATAATGTAGGGACTTGAAACACTATGTGGACTTACACAAGTCCACACAGTGTTTTTTACAGTGTTGAAGAAAAAGATTTTCCTTAAGTGTATACAACAAAAAAAGAAATGTCCACAGAGTGACTGCAACACAGAGCCCGTGATGTTTGCATAAATAAATGCTTGTCAGGATAGTTTTGTTGGATATTTTTTTACACGGTGTTTCAAATGCAAGTGCAGCAGACAACTCTTTTTTTTTCAACATCAGTTTCAAAAGTATCATTGTGACTATCGGATCAGTTTTGGTTTCATTTTGCGAGAATACTCAGCGAAAGCCTGTTGCTTTGTCACCAACGAATATAGGTCGTTCATAAGTCATAAATAAAATGGTGTAGGCCCATACGCACCCCATTGGTTGTTTTTCTTGGGGGGGACTTTTATAAAAGAGGGGCAGAGTGTGTAATATAGGGGTATTTGGAGGTCTCCCTCTGTGATATCAGGCATTGCACGTGATAGCTTCCAATCCATCAAGCTAGGAACTAATTCTTCAAAGAACTATTTTTAGTACAAGGAAGATGTTGAAAAATAAAATGTTCCTTTCTATTTTTATCTATATAGCTACAGTTTCAGTTCGACAAATAGGTATTGTTTGGTTTCATATTGAGAATGATCGAATGTTTTTCTTTCCTTTGTTTTGTCGACTGCTTGGTCAACAATTATTGTGACTTTGCAACTTTGGAACTTCGTTAGTTGTTTGTATACGGGGAAAAAATGTTACTAGTGCTGGTCTTTTGTACTAATGTTTACATGTGTTGTTATTTTACAGTCTTGACTAAGTTATTTTGGGATATGTATACGTGGCCCTGAGGGACATCAAACATACGTAATAATTCCGACAAAGTTCAAGGATTGTGGTAAAACAAAAATTGACGCCTAGTCATTACCAAACTTACGACTCTGGCCTCCAAGTCGCGAATATTGACGTTGGACGATGTCCCCTCAGGGCCACCGTAAATATGAACTTTCGTTTTTTACAAATAAACCACAGTATGTTTTACGCAAGCTGTACTTACAGTGTTTACAGCGAGGGCCTGTGAGTCCAACGGGACACATGCAAGCTCCGTTGAAGCTGTGGCATTCAACCCCTTCAACACACGAGCAGGTCTGGCTGCAAAGCACACCATATCGCCCTGATGGGCAACCTGAAAGAGTTTAGAGAATGGATAAAAAGGGGCAAGGGAACAGTATGCATTACTATTGTTGGTGGAACGGGTATAATCACAAAGAATATTATTATTTGTATTATAAATCGGCCAACAGAAGAATATGTTTTAAAGGGTTACATTGCCTTCGGATTGGGCGTGGGTTTTTTTTTGCTATAAAAGGGTTGCTATGGAAAGATGTTTTAAAAGTAGAATATGATGATTCACACAAATATCCCTCGAAAGTGTGTTGTCTTCATTTTATTTCGTGAACTATTTAACACGCTCAGTTATTTTGTAGAATCAAATTATGACTCCACACAACTATTTGTATGCATGGCCCAAAGCGCCTAATCCGAATGCAATGTGCCCCTTTAATATTGATTGGTCAATTTGTTTGGTGTGAATGCACTATTATTACGGGGCCCTTTTATTTGTACCATCTTTCTGTTAATATAGTCTTACCATTTATTTGAAGCGTTATGTTAAAGTTGTACTTGGAACCAGGGAATTTATCAATAAGTGGTACACTGCAAATTATCTTCTGTTGTCCAACGGTAAAGAAGTCTGAGTGCATGCTGATGATGATACCATGCTGCCAAAATGGCGGTAGACGGCTGAAGGCGTCATCTGGTTCCAGTTTGACACTAGTTATGTTGAAACGTCGATAGTCTCCTACATAAACAAAGACATATATCAACAATTATATAAACTTTCAACATGAATGTAATGTCTTTATACTAGGACTTGCCCAAGTCTATTGTTGTTGTTAGGTGACGTCATGTAGCCCGCCCTGGGCGCCGCCATGTTTTAGGCTCGAGCATGACATGTCACAGTTAGCGCTACACGGAGCTCAGAAATAAACCAGGATTTGTGTTCTTATGAAACGTTGTTTCCCTGAGTAATTACTAGGACTAGTCTATTACAATTTGGCGACGAGGAATAATCTGTTCAGTGTTCGTAATGGCTGCCCTGATCGGTAAAATCAACGAATTTCGCGAGGGAACGGAGGACTGGACACACTACGTTGAAAGGTTAGAACATTACTTCGTAGCGAACGATGTAACCACATTGGCCAAGAAACAAGCCGTTCTATTATTAATTAACTGTTATTGGCCCCGACTCATACAAACTTCTGCGAAGCCTGGTCTCTCCTGACAAACCTGGGGACAAGCCGTACGATGAGTTGGTCAAAATAATGACTAAACATCACAATCCAGTACCATCTGAAATAGTGCAACGTTTGAAGTTCAACAGCCGTTTTCGGGAGGAAGGAGAGTCCATTGCTCAATATGTTGCTGCTCTTCGTTCTATTGCCAACTTTTGCAATTATGGCACCTCCCTAAATGATATGCTACGTGATAGACTCGTCTGTGGTGTACGGAATGACCGCATTCAGCAAAAGCTATTGACTGAGAAGACACTTACTCTGGAAAAGGCTTTGACAATAGCACAAAGTTTTGAAACCGCAACTAAGAATGTCAAAGACATGAAAGAAATGCAGGTAGCACAACAAACCAGCAATGATAATAGCAATGCAGTGAACAAGGTGTATCATGACAACTCCATATCAACATGGAAATCTCCAAATCAAGGTCAAGTGAGTACGAATAAGCCGAGGTACAAAACACAACCCTGTTATCGTTGTGGGAAAGACAACCACTCATCAGATAAGTGCAGATTTAGGTACAATACTTGTTTCAAGTGCCAAAAGAAAGGCCACATTGCCAGTGTTTGCCGCAGTAATGATAAAAGCGATCAATCTTCACAACATGTAAAGAACATGCAGGCCTCACCAACGTCCAATGACACCGATGGACAGTGCACTAATTATGACAATCCTGTGTACTCACTCTTCACTTGTTCGACTAATCGACCGATGAAACCAATACGAGTCAACTTGTTGGTGGACAATAAGGACTTGGTAATGGAGGTGGATACAGGTGCATCGTTATCACTGGTGTCAGAGCAAATTTTCAAGTGTTTGTGGCCTAACAAGCAACTTAGTCCATCTGAGGTAAATCTGCGAACATACACGGGTGAACTTGTTACGACTCTTGGTCAATTCAATGTGGAGGTTGCACACAACTCTCAAGCCTTTGAGTTGCCACTACTTGTGGTAAAGGAAGTGGCCCAAGCCTCCTTGGTCGAAACTGGCTAGATAACATTAAGTTGGATTGGCAACAACTCAATGTGTTACATGGTACAAGCAACATGGATGATGTATTGGAGAGGCATGCTGCAGTGTTTAAGGACGAGTTGGGTACTTTGAAAGGTGCTACTGCTAAGATTTATGTAGACAAGGATGTACAACCACGTTTTTGTAAGGCACGATCGGTGCCGTATGCTATGCGAGAACTAGTAGAGAACGAACTTGACCGCCTTCGCACTGCTGGAATTTTAGAACCAGTTGAGTTCTCAGAATGGGCTGCCCCTATTGTGCCTGTAATGAAGGCAGATAAGTCATCCGTAAGAATCTGCGGTGATTATAAACTAACTGTTAATCAAGTGTCCAAGCTTGATAAGTATCCGATTCCAAAATCGAGGATTTGTTCGCATCCCTGGCTGGTGGACAGAAATTCACTAAGCTGGACCTCTAGCAAGCTTACCAGCAACTGATATTGGATGAAGAATCTCGCAACTATGTGGTAATAAACACTCACAAGGGGTTATTCCGTTATACCCGCCTCCCATTCGGAATTGCTTCAGCTCCAGCCATTTTTCAGCGCACTATGGAGAATATCCTTCAAGGAATTCCACATGTGATCGTCTACTTGGACGACATTCTGATATCAGGGACAGATGACCAGTCCCATATTGCAACGCTCTCCACCGTGCTGTTGCGCTTGGAACAGGCTGGATTCGCCTCAAGCTGAGTAAATGTACTTTCATGACCCCTTCTGTGGTGTATCTTGGGCATACCATTGATGCCCAAGGTTTGCACCCAACAGCCGACAAGGTCAAAGCGATCCGCAATGCACCAGCACCTACTAATGTCACCGAACTGAGGGCCTACCTAGGGCTACTAACTTACTATGGCAAATTCCTGCCTCAGCTTTCCACCACGTTAGCTGCCTTATATCGATTATTGCGTAAGGATGTCCAATGGAGATGGGGTACTGCAGAAAAGAGCGCTTTCCAAGCATCAAAGGATTTACTTCCTCGCAGTTGTTGGTACATTTAACCCCTTGAAAGACATTGTTGTGTCATGTGACGCGTCCCAATATGTGATTGGTGCGGTCCTTTCCCATCGCATGCCCGACGGCTCTGAAAGGCCCATTGGGCTTGCTTCGCGCACCTCGCTCCAGCAGAGAAAAAGTATGCCCAAATTGAAAAGGAGGGTTTGGCGTGTGTTTTTGGAGTGACACGATTTCATTCATATATCTATGGACGCCACTTCACACTAGTGACAGACCACAAGCCTTTGCTCAGTTTGTTCAACGAGGAACGTGCTGTCCCACCCCAAGCTTCAGCACGTATTCAGCGTTGGGCACTGACTTTAGCTGCTTACGAATATACACTTGTATTTAAGCCCACGGATGCACATGCCAACGCCGACGCACTGGAGCCGTTATCCCTGCAAGCATCGATTCCTACAGTCCCGCAGCCAGCTGAAACGGTGTTGCTCATGGAGAACATTGAAGCATCTCCACTCTCCGCCACACACATTCGTACATGGACTAGACGTGATCCGCTGCTCTCTCAAGTGCTTCTTTTAGTGGAGAAAGGATGGGCATCCGACGTGAATTTGGGGTATAATTTCAAACCCTATAACGCGCGTAAGACAGAGCTCTCAGTACAAGATGGATGTTTGTTGTGGGAGGAGTCGAGTTATCATTCCTACGCAAGGCCGAAAGCGTACTAAGGTCACTACACGAAGGACACCCTGGTATGGCTAGAATGAAAAGCCTTGCTAGAGGATTCGCTTGGTGGCCCAAGATGGATGCTGACATTGAAGATGAAGTGAAGGCATGTCATAATTGCCAACAGACCCAACCTATGCCACCGAAAATGAACTTCATCCATGGAGATGGCCAGATAGACCTTGGTCTCGTCTTCATATTGACTACGCTGGGCCATTCATGGGTAAGATGTTTTTGATTGTGATTGATGCTCATTCGAAATGGATGGAAGTGTTCCCTTTGAACAATGCGACATCACATCAAACTATTGAGAAACTTCGACAAGCATTTGCTAGCCATGGTTTGCCAGACAAAGTAGTTTCCGATAACGGCACACCATTCACAAGCGCAGAGTTCAGTGAATTTATGACGAAGAATGGTATTCTTCATATTCGCACAGCACCCTATCACCCTTCATCAAATGGACTGGCTGAGCCGAGCTGTGCGACATTCAAAAACGCCATGAAACGCATGGACCAAGGAACTGTGGAAACCAAAGTTTCGCTTCCTATTCACCTATAGGATCACACCGCATAGCTCTACTGGAATATCACCAGCAGAGTTACTGATGGGGAGACGCTTGCATTCCCATTTGGATCAGCTCCGCCCGGATGTGTCCAAAAATGTGGAAAAGCACCAAATGACACAGAAATATCATCACGACAGTCATGCCAAAGCTCGATCATTCGCGGTTGGAGATACAGTGTGGGTGCGGAACTACACCAAGTCTGGTTACAAATGGCTACCGGGCATTGTGAGTAATTACGCAGGGCCAGTTTCATACGGGATCCGTCTACAGGAGAATGATTGTGTAATAAGACGTCATGCTGACCAAATTCGTGGAGTTGATAGAATGCCTCGACCACACGCTACAGGGATAGAGAGTGAGCAGGTTCCGGATGAGGTTGATGTTAACATTGACAATGAAATTGAAGAACCAGACCAAGATCAACCTCAGGAGGCTGACAATCAGCAGTATCACCCCCCTCAGCAGATTGAGCCACCTGTAGGTCGTTACCCTGTTCGCAACCGCAATGCCCCAAATCGCTACGGATTTTCTGATGTTTAAAAACTGTTGAGTGATATATATATAATGTTGTGTGCACATTGTTGAGGCAGAATAATCCTCAGTGCATTACAGTATTTCGTGACAGGGTAGTCCACCCCTGTTCTCGATGGTTTTTCCATGTTCTTGCAGTTGGAGTTTTTTTTGTTGAATTCTTGTTGATCCATGGATCCCTAAAAACAGTGACTGGAACTTAAAAAACTTGTTGATTGTTACTGGACTTCACATGTTATTATTATTGTTGATGTTTCACAATAGGGTGGAGAAGTGTAATGTCTTTATACTAGGACTTGCCCAAGTCTATTGTTGTTGTTAGGTGACGTCATGTAGCCCGCCCTGGGCGCCGCCATGTTTTAGGCTCGAGCATGACATGTCACAGTTAGCGCTACACGGAGCTCAGAAATAAACCAGGATTTGTGTTCTTATGAAACGTTGTTTCCCTGAGTAATTACTAGGACTAGTCTATTACAATGAACTAAGACAAATAGAAAGACACTAAAAAACAAACGGGAGACAATGGGTTGCAAAGAGCAATCCCCTCATACAAATGAATTTCAACAACTTCATTAGCCTTCTTCAGTCTCCTGACGATGACTAGAGCAAGCAGGTCGAAACGTTGAGACCAATTAAGAACTCACTCTGCAGCAGTGAAGTTAATAACGAGAAGTCCCCCCGACCCACTGAGCGAAAGTAGTCCCGACCGATTTCCTACCTTCCACCCAGGTAGCAGTTAAGAGCACAGGACAGTTCTTTTCAGAACTTGGTAGTCTCCCGAATTCCGAAAATCTACTCTGCGGCAGTAGAATAGTCTCCCGAATTCCGAAAATCTACTCTGCGGCAGTAGAATAGTCTCCCGAATTCCGAAAATCTACTCTGCGGCAGTAGAATAGTCTCCCGAATTCCGAAAATCTACTCTGCGGCAGTAGAATAGTCTCCCGAATTCCGAAAATCTACTCTGCGGCAGTAGAATAGTCTCCCGAATTCCGAAAATCTACTCTGCGGCAGTAGAATAGTCTCCCGAATTCCGAGAGCTACTCCACGGCAGTAGAATGTAGCAGGACAAGTTCTCAAAGAAAAACATCTACACAGCAAAGTAGATATACACATGATGTTACCGCAAGCCAAACATATATTGATACCCACCATGCAATGCCTCAAATCCTATACTCATTAGCCTTGTTGAGGTATGGTGGACACGATAGAGTACACTGTTTGGTATGGGTGTATACAGATTACCCAAAACCAAATAGTGTCGTAGTACTGTGTCCACCACTATCTCAATACGGCTTAATAACTCGTTACAAAGTAAACCATCTCAAATTCTTTCAAATGAATATACATTTCTGATGAGGATTAACTTGAAAATACTCCTCGGAAGACAATGTTGTAATTGTTTCTTTCTGTACATGGCCAAAACAACAAGACAACGAGATCATCGCCAGTAAAGATGGCCGACTTAACACTGTGTGACGTCACGGAAACTAGCCATTGAATTTCAAGAGTGAGATTTTACGGTTTAATGCAATAACAAAATATGCATGTAAAGAAACAGACGAGACAGAAAAGGTCTTACATTATGCTGCAAAGATTATTTGTATTGTGTGCATTGTGAAACATCGAGGGAGCTAACATGTGAATAGACTGTGCAAGTCTCGGGTGTAATTCGAACTTCCGGGACAAAGGTGATCCCAACCATATTGAGTTTTTACGTGGGCGCAATTCAGTTTCTTCAACTATTTTAGTTTAACGTAGTTTATGGCTATACAGATTATATCATGTTGTCAGGAAAGTCAAACTTAACCACGAAATATGTGAAAATAAAATAAATTTAACAAATGAACGAAGAGAAAACCAGAGAATAGGCCTAAGACTTGACCTCCGTTTCCGGTTCCTTATGACACTTGTACCTTTAAGCAAGGCACTTAACTGTAATTGCTTCGTAACAAATTGGGAAGGTAGTGCATTCTGCTCTACCAGCCAGGCTCCTAGTGGATGAGACCCATGCCTAGATCATTTACGGACTGTGAAGGTTTTGGTGGGGCACTTTATGAAGCCAAGATGAGGTACGAACAAGTTGCCCGTGGCTCATTTACAGCAGTAAACCGAATAATCATATACCTGTTGCCAACAACTTGAAATGCCACGGTAGTGACGTCGTATTTTCGTCGTACATACAGTACATGTCGAAAAAAGACCCTTCCCATCGTTTTATTACTGGAATGAAAGCAGGGTCGATCCACAGGGATGGGTTGTAGTAATACACGTCCAGGCCACCTACATGAAGGATGATATTTTTTACAGAGGTTGAATTAGAGTCAATTAAAAACAATATACAAAATACTGAACGGCATTTGATGACTTAAAGGCATCGTACACGTTTGGTTATTACTCAAATATATATCAGCATAACAACTGATTTAGTACCAGAAGCAACAGAGAGCTGTTAATAGTACAAAACATTGTGAGAAACAACTCCCTCTGAAGTAACCTTTGTTTTTGAGAAAGAGGTAATTTTTCACTAAAATATTTGAATCTGAGAAAGACTTCAGGCCTGAAGCCTTTCTCAGGCATCTGAAAGTTTTTGAGAAAGAGGTAATTTCTCACTAAAATAATAAAAACTTCTTGATTCCTATCTGAAAGCACACAAATTTGTACAACAAGGGTGTTTTTTCTTTCATCATTGTCTTGCAACTTCGAAGACCAATTGAGCCCAAATTTTTACAGGCTTGTTATTTTATGCATATGTTGGGATACACCAAATGAGAACACTGGTCTTTGACAATTACCAAACGTGTACGATGCCTTTAAGTGCCACAGTCTAACAACTTCCGGATAAGAATTGACCTGGATCCGGGTCCAGTGGGGCCTGATCGCTTTTTGGGTCAGCGTGGACCAAAATATGTGTTAAAATGACCCAGAAATCGGTCAGCATGGCGCAGAACCCTAGTTAAATCCCATTTTTAAACCACATTGTGGATCAGCCTAACCCGCAAATCGGTCATGCGCCCCCTGGGACACGGAATCCGGGTCAATTCTGATTCGGGAGTTTTAAGAGTGCACCTGTGTGCTGAACACTAATGTTACACTCGAAAAACTCCCGGGTCAGAATTGGAGACTTTAGAACGCTAGGTGGCAGCAGACTTACCAGGTAAATTTCCATTGTTTACGTAGTTCTGAGCATGCGCACATTACTGAGAGAAATGGATTTACCTGGTAAGTCCCAAAAGTCTCCCATTGACCGCTATCCCGGTTCTGAGCGGAGGCCTGACGCATTTCCGGGTCAGGCTGACCCGGACAGAAAGGGATTTTAGCTCAGAGCTGGCGTTTGTTTGACCCATTTCTGTGTCCTTTTGACACAGATTCCGGGTCACACTGACTGAGATTTACATTTTACAGCGTGCTTTAGCTTAAAACTGCAAATCTGCAATACTCCAGCATGATTTTCTACCAACAAAAATGGTGCTATTTTAACACCCTATGATGTTAATTTTGATTCTCTCTTCGGTATTTATTATGTGACAACACATTATGGTGTAAATTTTAACACCCCAGCGTTTGCAGTGTACTGGGACTACAAAGGTTTGTAAGGTTGTCGTCGGTGGTGTTTTTATTTTATTTATTATTATTTATTCATTTTAACTTACACGTCCCGTTAGGAAAAGCCATTATGGTGGACTCGTTGGGATGCAAGTCTTTCCTGGCGTAAGATGGTTCCACGAGCAAAATCTGTCAAAAGTTTCACGACAAATGTAATGAACATTTCTAAAGTACGTTAATACAAATTAGACGAGTTGTTTCAAACCTTAAATACTGATGACGTTTTGGCTTTACCATTGCTAACTTGTTAGGAAGGTTGTGACCGAACAATCTTAATAATTATTTGACATAGGCCTATAGGCCTAAATCAATTTGTTAAATCTATTCATATTAGCCTCTTTCCCTCTCTGGAATTGCAGTCCAATCTGCTGAAGTATAAGTAAACTTTACGGGGAAAATGTCAAGCAGCAAGTGGCATGTACCAAAATGCCCAGAGCGGCCGCAAACGGCCACAAAGTTTGACCTACTTCCGCTCAAAGCAGAGGGTCAAAGAAAAGGTATTGCACTGAATTGACATTTTCAAATTTCCCCATAATAACATAGAATCTACAATTCTAAAACAAGGCATGTATTAAAGGCATCGTACACGTTTGGTAATTACTCAAAATATATTAGCATAAAAACTGTCTTGGTAACGAGCAACAAAGAGCTGTTGATAGTATAAAACATTGTGAGAAACGACTCCCTCTTTTTGAGAAAGAGGTAATTTCTCACTAAAATAATAAAAACTTCTTGCAAGAAGTTTTTATTCCTATCTGAAAGCACACGAATTTGTACAACAAGCGTGTTTCTTCTTTCATCATTTTCTTGCAACTTCGATGACCAATTGAGCCCAAATTTTCACAGGCTTGTTATTTTATGCATATGTTGGGATACACCAAATGAGAACACTTGTCTTTGACAATTACCAAACGTGTACGATGCCTTTTATGTTTCATATTAATTTTCCTGACATTTTTTCTGAGTATAACGGGGGAAAAAATCGACAAGATTTGCAATGTCTGCTGGGCGTATGGTGATGGAAATCCAGAAATGAACGGTCTCTAAAGGGTTAAAAACTCCTGGGTCAGAGTTGACGTAATAGATTACGGGTCCCTGGGGCAGACCCATGTCTGAGTCAGGTTTACCCTCGGAAAGTGGTTATAAAGGGATAAATAACTCGGATTCTGCGTCAGTTTCTGGATCATTTTGACACAGATTTCTGGTCATACTGACCCAAAAATGGGTCATGTCCCACCGGACCAGGGTCAATTCTGACTCAGAAGATCTTAGAGTGCAGATGATAATAGACTGTGCAAGTCTCGCGCGTATCGGAACGAGAAAACACGTCAATAGAAAAACATTTTTTTCTCTGAAATCAAATCTTTGTTTTAAATTATATCTAATGACAAAATCTGAAAAACAAAAATACTCATTACATGTTAATAAAATCAGTTTTAGTTTTATAAAAATACACAAATAACGTGTTAATTATTAGTGAAGCAAAATTAAAACTCTGGGACAAGGATGCTTATTCGATCTTAACTTTTCAGAAACCACTTGCGTGGATTAGCGAAGGTCACACGGGCGTAAAATTAACGTTTGACACAGTTTATAGAGGACGCTGACGCCTCAACAACCATAGACTGCAATGAAAAGGCTTCGCGTTGCGATTACAGTATCTGGCGATTACCATCGCTCATCTAAAACAAGCGTTTACATAAGTTTTGTGATCGGAGGTGAGCACAAAATTCTTCATTTTTTGCAGCAACCGGAAGTTGAGGTCAAGTTTAATTATCGGGTTTTCTTCGTTATATTGTTGAAATGATTTTACTTTCATATTTTTTTATAACTAAGTTTTACATTCCCAACAACATATGTATTTTTCACGGGCATATACCACGTTAAACTAAAACAATTGACAAAACAAAATCGTGCCCACGTAAATCTCCGTATGGTTGGGACCACAATGGTCCCGGAAGTTCAAATATGCGCGAGACTTGCACAGTCTCTATTAATGCTAAATGACAACATACAATTTTAAAACATTTCGGGTCAGAATTTACCCGGATTCGGGTTCCCGTGGGGTCTGACCCATTTCTTGGTAAGTTTGATGCTTAATCTGTGTCACAATGACCCCAAAATGGATCAAAATGACGCAGAATCCCGAGTTAAAATTGCACCTTTTAACCACTTTCCGAGTCAGCCTGACCCGGAAATGGATCAGGCCCCCTGGGACATGGAATCCCGAACAATTCTGACCGAGAGAATTTTTTTAGATTGTAACACAACACACACATACAAGGATTTAGGTAGGCCTATAAACAGAAGTGGGGTCAGGTGGAAAATACCTTAAAATAAAGGAACAGAATACTGTCAGAAGAAGAAAGAGAAGAACCAAAAAAGTCATTCAGGGAAGAAGAAAGGCAGGAAGGGGTAGGAAGTAATTGGCCTGTGTAGTTACAAAGTGGGATGGAAACAAACATAGTACCATACCTTGTTAACGTCACGGGGTCGTTCGGTTGGAGGTACGAAACACGCATTGTCGTATACATTTGTGTAATCTGCTTCGTCGGGTGCTGGGTTCTCCGTGAAAACTGATGCTGTCACTGCTATGACAAGTAAGTAGAAGGCTATGAAGGAGACACACGACTTCATTCTCTTATCGAGTAGAAACTTCATTATCACATACGTGGTTATAATGCAACACGCCTACGGCAGGAACACGACTTTTTGACAGGTTTTTTGACAGTTATCTTGTTGTTTTTTGCTTGAGTAAAACTCACCGAGAAGTCGTTATGACTTCGAAGTTCAGCTTGGCAGGCCTTCCCGAATAGACTAATCACTGTGCTAGACGAGCGACTGTACGTGACGCCAGGTCGCTCCCTATTTATAACAATAAATTGTCACCGTTGCCTTGAGCATGACCATTAACCCTTGACGAGTGCATTCAGTTAAACGCGGCCCTCCAAGGGAATTCCCCTAAAATCCATAATAATATGCCTCATTGTCATGATGAATAGAAACGTTGCACAACACTCCCACTGACTTTTTGAACTGCTGGGACTTTCCGGTGCAGTTCAATAATAAACAATGTATTTAAAGGCACTATAGACACGTTAGGTAATTACTCAAAATATATATAAGCATAAAAACTTACTTGGTAACGAGCAACGGAGGGCTACGTTGATAGTATAAAACATTGTAGGAAACGACTCCCTCTGAAGTAACCTTTGTTTTTGAGAAAGAGGTAATTTTTCACTAAAATATTTGAATCTGAGAAAGACTTCATGCCTGAAGCCTTTCTCAGGCATCTGAAAGCACACAAATTTGTGCAACACGGGTGTTTTTCTTTCATTATTTTCTTGCAACTTCGATGACCAATTGAGCCCAATATGGGGCAGAGGGTACCACCCCCCCAATGTTCCCATACTTGAACGCACTATTTTCCTCTTATACAGTACCCCCCCCCCCCAAACTCCTCTAAAGAATTCCTAAGATTCCAAGCACACAATGAAGACACAATAGAAGGGGGCACCACCAATGTTTACGCACTATAATGTATACTGAGACTAAACAGAGCGACGATGTTTATCTGTGTAGTGCTGACGGTATTGCACAATACATGTAGCACTATAATTTATACTACAACAGCGACGATGCTTTAAAGGAACTATACACGTTTGGTAATATTGTCAAAGACCAGTGTGCTCACTTAGTGTATCCCAAGCGACGATGCTTTAAAGGAACTGAACACGTTTGGTCATTGTCAAAGACCAGTGTTCTCACTTGGTGTATCCCAACATATGCATAAAATAACAAGCCTGTGAAAATTTAGGCTCAATTGGTCATCGAAGTTGCAAGAAAATAATGAAAGAAAAAACACCCTTATTGTACAAATTTGTGCGCTTTCAGATAAGAATAAAAACTTCTTGCAAGAAGGTTTTATTATTTTAGTGAGAAATTACCCCTTTCTCAAAAACTACGTTACTTCAGAGGGAGTCGTTTCCTACAATGTTTTATACTATCAACAGCTCTCTGTTGCTTGTTACCAAGTAAGTTTGTATGCTAATATTTGTTTTGAGTCATTACCAAACGTCGCACGTTATCAGCGACTTCAACATTTTCCCCAAGTCTCAAGTCAACGTTATAGTTTCATAATTACACTAAAATAAGGACCATATCACAACATTTTCAAAATCATGCCCAAGTTAAACTTGTAATTTCATCTTTAAACAGTAATCTGATATAATTATTATTGTGTGTCTGTGGCGCCACTTTCACAAAATAAAGGATTATTGGTAGGATGTGGGTTTATTGCCGCCGACTTATTCAAGGTTACGGCCATTTCCATCGCTGTCTAGTTGATTTGTGGAACTTAAATTTCATTTGAGCCCGTTGATGTTAAAGAAACATTTCCAGTTAAACTAAAAGATCGATATGGATCAAAAGGGCTTAAAAAGTGTGTAAATATTTCTCTGTTTTTAGGTGTATACGTAGGCTTGATTTTTCACCCCAAAACGCCCAAGCTCAGAACCCCCTGAACCCCCACCGGGGCTTCGCCCTTGGACCCCACCAGGGGCCGTAACGCCGGCCCCTGGACCCCACCCGTTACAGCGCGCAGTTGCTGTTGGCGATGCAAACCGAGTAATGCAGGAAGTTTGTCAATGTACAAATTTAAAAACAGTTTAAAGATTCATCGATAACAAAGAAGAGATATTGAGGGATAATTCATGAAGGCCCCCGTTGATGTCCATTGGCGAATCCAGGAGGGGGAGGGGGCAGGGTTGACGTGCGAGGGAGGGAGGTAGATTGTCGCCGACGAACGTTGTGTGATTAAAGTTAGATTAAATACCATGTATGTTGGGCTTTAGTGTCTCTCGTTCTTTCTCTCTCTGAACCAGAGATGTTATGTAAATATTTATAGCAAAGAGAGTTTTTCTAGGCCATTCAGACATGCTAAAACCAAACAGCTTCGCCCCTGGACCACACCAGGGGCCCTTAAGCGGCCCCTGAACCTCACGCCATAAGTACTACGACTCTTGATGTGTGTGTCCCCCTCCCCCCCCCCCCCCCCACACACACACCTCACGTTTCAAGACAGATTGACGCCCATGGGCTCCGCCCAACCCAATTGAAACGTGTAAACAAAAAAAGGCCCAACTCGACATGTACCGGCACTATTTGTTGCAAATCAGTGGTGATCCAATGCGTAAATTGCCATAATGCTTCACCCTTTGGTGTGTATGTCCAGGGAACTTCTATCCATCTGTTCAGACCATTAGAAAAAGAGTTGTGTCCCCCCAAACACAGTTATTTAACCGCAACACAAAACGCCTTCCGCTTACGCCCCCATCATGCCCCGTCGTAAAAATTTGCACGCTGTGTCCTTGAGGGTAATGATCAGTGAAGTAAGTTTTGTATAAAATGAACTTCCTTTTCAATAGACACAATCGGCGACCGGTGTGGCGGTTTCAGCCTTCCGACGTGTTCAGTTTTCCGGGTGACCAAATACGGTAACATTACGTCATGCGATGCCTGCGCACAGCAAGCGAAAGCAGTCCATTTTAGTGCCGTACTGAGTCTTCTGCGTTGCTACTCTCTTCGGTAGCTAACTGTCATGGCGGCGTCCACGAATACAACTAGCGGTGAACGCGTGGATCGTATGAGAGAATTAGGTTTGAAGACCAAGCAAATTATTCTTTAATTAACCAGTGGAACATATGAAGAAGGAGCGTCAGAGAACAAGAAGAGGCTTGTCCGTTGCCAATCGAAAACGTATACATAATGATCAGACCAGTAAGTACTCAATTCACAAATAGACAGGCTAGCTATCCTTACCATCCCCCCTGCCTATAAAAATGGTAGCCTATTGGGCTCTGCCTAGTGAGTAGTTAACATGGTCATGGTTAGTTCATGGAGGAAGGAAGAGTACTGTAGTGTAGTGTATGCTAGTTACTGTCTGACTGTACATGTACATGTACACTGTAGTACTACATTACTTAGACTTAGACTTAGAGTAGTGTATAGGCATTTTCTTGTTGTAACGCAAGAGTATTTTGTTATTTACCAATACATACATCGGGGCATTATGTAAGAAATGTTTTTAGAGGGGGGAAGGGGAAGAGCAAGTGTCAGGAGAAAGGGGAGGGTAAAAGAAGAACAAAGGGAAAGGGGAGAAGTAGCCAGCAGGGGGTAGATGGTGAGGGCATATGGAGGTCCATGGTGAGGGTTACTGGTATACTGGTTACGTAAGGGAAGGTGTCATATGGAAAAGAAAAGACGAAAATTGAGGGGGGGGTGGTTATAGAAAGACAGAATAAATAGTGGGCGGGTTAGGTAAAGAGTAAGATGTGACAGTGGGAGGGAGGAGTTGGGGTTAGAGGCTGGTGAATTGAAATGATGGGAAAGAGGGATGGATGATGAGGGTTACATTTAGGTGCTATCAGTCACTAGCAGCTGCTTGCTGTTTACGGTCATCGCAATGGGGGGCGTTGAGGGGTTATATTTCTTTTCTTCTTCTCCATTTATTTTGTTTTAAACCGATATTGTCACCCTTTTTTATTGTAGATTACTCAATAAAATGTAATATTTACAAGGGCCCCAGATGGTCAGTAATTGTTTGTCCCTTTTTCAATTTAAGGAGGTGAGCTGTACTACACTGGAAACAAGGCAGACATCAAGAAGAAGGTAGTACTGCACGAGGATGAGGTGCTAGACCTTCTGAAACACTATCACTCATCACCGACAGGAGGACATAGTGGTATCAATGCCACACTGTCCAAAATTTCCTCGCATTACACATGGAATGGAATGAGACGGGATGTTGGGGAGTTTGTAAGTGGGATAACACTTTATGAATTGGTGTTTGTGTTGTTTAATTTTGTAATGGCACCTTTATGTTTCTAGCTATCTTTCTATTGTTGTGCCCTCTGAAAGAGTCTAAATGACTACTCCATTGTCACATTGATTTCGTTCATGTTTTCTTAAGGTGTAGCATTGCCAGTTTTCTTACATTCTATCTTTTTCAAATAGGCCTACAGTTTTCCTTTGTTGTGATTTGGTCAAAAGAAAGTTTCCTCACCTCGCCCCAGATTCAAGCTTTTAGGTAGGATTAGTGGAGCAGGGTGTGTATTGAAAAAAAACAAGCCGTGGTTTCAAAAAGGGCCATGATGCACTACATTTTCCCCGCCCCAAACTCGTCGCTGTTAGCGCATCGCGCTCCCATGCACTCGGTTCTCCACAGGTTTAAATTTTGTCCGGGCGCTAAAACAATCCTGCACGATCGTCAAATTGCGCAAACCATTTCTGCACTGTTATCAAATTGCGCAAATACTTCATGCACGATCGCCAAATTGCGCAAATTATTCCTGCACTATCGGCATATTGCGCACACTATTCCTGCACTATCGGCAAATTGCGCAAACTATTCCTGCACGATAGATAAGCCAATTGCACAAACCAAAATTCCTGCACGATCGGCAATTGCACAAACTATTCCTGCAAGATCGACTGATTGTGCAAACATTTTTGTGCAAATCATTTCAACACGAACAAAACCACTGATCCTGAACTAAAAATCCATCCACTTTGTGCACGATCGCCCGATAGCTTCTACTTGGAATGCGAGTTTCAGATTTGCGTCCGTTTTTTTTTTTAACTCTCTGATCAGTCTCCTAATATCACGCTGTTGGACAATGTACAATAATAATATCTGTCACGATAGCGCGGGGTCGACTCAATTATTGAGTCTTGGATACAAGGTTCCGTTCATCGACTAAAAATGTAGTCAGGATGCCCTGCGACACAGAGAAAAATGCACGCGAAATGCTGTTACAAAGTAGCTGACTTCTGGGTACCAGTCGCTGCACACTATTTAATACAAAAAGATCGATCTACTAGCGCATTGAAACGGTAGTTTGTGTTCGTCGTAAGTATTTTTCGACATTTTTTGCCTGGGCGCTTGACGATTTTGTCCGTATATAAAAAAAACAACAACAACAACAACAATCTTGGGATTTACAGCACGGCTTGCGCTAAAAAGTGGAAGCCGTGACACCGAAAAATAGGCCGTGTTTGTTTTCATTTGGCCGTGCTAATCACGGCTGCACGGCTGGCTACCTAAAAGCTTGCCCAGATTTGTTACGTGTTCTATCAACCTTTATCAAGTGCAAATTTAATTAATATTGGCAAGACAAACCTCAAGGTGTTACTTATTTTGAAGTACTGCTCACACTTCATGTAGGTGCATCATTTCTGCTTCGGCATTCTTTTGTGATTATGATAACTTGGAGGAAAGACAAATAAAACATGCTCCTAATCACACTACTTCTAGTTAACATTATCTTTCTCATGGATATATTGTGTACTATTTTCATCTTTCTGATATTTCAGAAACTACATGAATGCCAGGGCATTAAAGATCCATGGGACCCCCACCAGATGGACCATAAAGCTGTACTCCAACTCTCGCCAGCGTGATACATACAGCTGTGGAGTGTTTGTGCTGAGGGTAAACAACTTGTGTCAGATCTTGTTTTATTAAACAAAATAAAAACTGTTGCCCTTAGCCAGCAAAGTTTGTCAGAACGTAAGAGATAAATAAAAAGCTAGCTTGGAGAACCTGCTAAAAGACTTATCTCCATTTTGACATGGTTGTTTATGTTAATTTACAGTTTGCAGAGCAGCTTCTAAACGGCATCCCACCCTGTGTACTGCGCCAGTGCCATGTACAACAATTTAGAGTTCATGTTGGTGCACGATTTGTGTCATTTAAAGGCACTGGACACGTTGGGTAATTGTCAAAGACCAGTATTATCTCTTGGTGTATCCCAACAAGCCCACGAGCATGAAGAGTTAATTAAATTTTCGTGGGTTTGATCATCCACGTCACTACAATTGGTATGAATCCATAGTTCACAACAGTCACATTGAAAAGCTTTGTGATCAGTTATTACGTTTCTTGCTGAACAATTAGAACAAAACTAAGGTGTGGGATTATTTTTCCCTTTTAAATATTCTGCTCTTGAAACTCCTGCTCACTTGAGGTGAACATATGAACTGCAGTCGTCACATGAGAGTTGCAATTCATTTGACCAAATTGTTTTTGTGCATTAACTACAGATGACACTTTTACTTGTAGGTCTAATTGTTGTAGTTACATTCAAATCAGTACTTGAAGTGTTGCTAGCTGTGACGAAAATATCAATACTGTGTAATTAGAGATGTGTTATTGTGTGTGTATTGTCTGAGTATAATCGTAAAATAAACCTGTGAATTTTGTTTTATTCTGGTTTAGTTGATTAAATTTATTTATTTATTTATTTATTTATTTTTATTTCATTCTAAATTGTATAGATATCAAAAATAAAACTTGTGATTTGCCATTTGATAGAGTGTTTTCTCTGTTTATTTGTATTATTACAGGCTGGGTATTTATATTTTTTGTTATGGGCCGAATTCGCGTGTAGAATATATACCACAAAGCCATAAAGTAACAAATGCGAAACAAACCATTAAATTAGTTAGAAATGAGAAAGGGGGTTTGTTTTTTATACAAGCAGTGTGACCTGCTTAAAGGTATCGTACACGTTTGGTAATTACTCAAAATATATATTAGCATAAAAACTGACTTGGTAACGAGCAACAGAGAGCTGTTGATAGTCTAAAACATTGTGAGAAACGACTCCCTCTGAAGTAACGTAGTTTTTGAGAAAGAGGTAATTTCTCACTAAACTAATAAAAACTTCTTGCAAGAATTTTTTATTCCTAACTGAAAGCACACAAATTTGTACATCAAGGGTGTACTTTCTTTCATCATTTTCTTATTTTATGCATATGTTGGGATACAACAAATAAGAACACTGGTCTTTGACAATTACCAAACGTGTACGATGCCTTTAAAGTTGTACGCATGAGAAGACGTATAAAGATGGCCCAAGAGAATGTGACTGAACAGAAAAGAATCGTAATAGAAACAATTTGGGGTCACTGAGAGTTCAGTACTCGCCAGGGTACTCGCGGCGGTATTTTTGTCCGGCTTCGTCACCCGGAAAATTGAACACGCCGGAAACCTAAAACCGTTCTAACAACGTGTTGAAATGTCCGGCTACGTCACCCGGAAAACTGAACACGTCGGAAGGCTGAAACCGCCACACCGGCGTGGCGTGACTTATAGTGGGTATACAATGTAAACAAACAGCGCGGTGTGTATGGAAAAACATGGCAGCATCCGAGTGCCACTGCTGTAAGGGGTCATGATTCATGTTGCATTTGTTGGTTGAAAGTTGCAACACGATTTTAACTTTTCTAAATCCATCTGAAGTAATATAATAATAATAATAATAATAACGTAAACTTATATAGCGCCAATATCCGTCAAAAAAGACGGAAGTGTGGCCAGTTTTGCAATTTTCAAACGTTGTCAAAATGGTTTGGTAAAGCTCCGAAAAACAGTGGCACACAAACAATCCTGGAAGTTTTGTTTATAAAGGGAAGAGTGAAGTGATACATGTAGCCGTGTTCAAGCAAATCAGAGATCATATTTTACGAGGGATTTCTAGTGGACATGCAAAGAAAATAGTTAGTCAAGACCGGTTTATATGCACTCAAGGTGTTCAAAAGCCTTATAATTTGTTATGGTTCATATGAAGATTCTCCCCGTAACAAGTGAGAATCATAATGAAGTGCAAGCTTTAAAAAAAAAACCGTTTGATGCGACAAGTATAGTTCTTTTTAGAAAGGGGCGGGGGGAGAAGACAAAAAACAGAGGAAGGGGCAAAGAAAAACCGCGGGAGGGCCGGGAGGGGCGGACGGAAAGGACAGACGGACCGAGGCAGAAGCCAGAGGAGTGCCCAAGCACCGGCTCCGCCCAGACAGTCTGCAGAAAATTAATGATGTGTTGATGGGAGTGCGGGACTAAATATAACTATTTACGGCGGTAGCCAATGAGAGAAAGCAATCGGTATATGGAATCGTTGTGTACTGTAACTTATGTCCCATGCCTCCGGTGAGGTCTCTGAAAATAACCAAGTTCGTGTATTGTTCAAGTTGGTAGGTTAAAAAGTCAGATAGGTGATGGTTAAAACAGAGCTTTTCTTCGATGTTTTCAAGCAAACTGCCGACAATCCCATTGAGCTCCCCGTGCTTAAACACTGCGCGCGAGGGTTTGTTATGATTCTGTACCCACTATACGTCACGTGACCACCGCTAGCTGGAGTCGCCGATTGTGTCCATTGATTTGTCTGCCTTGAGGTACCCATCAGAAAAAAAGTCAACAGCAGAAATACAATCAGCCAAACTCTATGCGCACATTGCGTAAAAGACGCAAAATACAGTGCCCAATAACTTCCCGTGGTGGAATCTCTGCTCTTCGAGTAGCTTTCCCCGTTGTTATCCAAAAGATTTTCGCCCACTTCACCATAAGATGCAGCAGTTCTTATTCAAAGGAGTCCCTGGCCACCCATAGAGGGCGCTATATAGGTATACCGCAAGACATCAACGCGAATAGATCTTTTCTGTTGCCTCGTTAAAGCGATTTTTTGCCAGTAATTGGCAAAGGACAGTAAATGGCAGACTGGAGTAACGTCGGCATAGCTTACTCGGATCCATTCTAAAAACTTCCGGGTTAGAACTGACCCGGGTTCCGTGGGTCCTGACCCATTTCTGGGTCAGTATGACCCAGAATTTGTGTTAAATTGACCCGGAAATGGGTCAAAATGACGTAGAATCCGAATTAAAATCCCATTTGCTAACCATTATCAGGGTCAGCCACACCCGGAATGAGTCGCCCCCCCGGACCCGGAACTTAGGTCAATTCGGATCTAGGAAAGTTTAGAGTGTGACCCCAAGTACTATGCTGCGAATCGGCATGGGACTGATTGTCTTGAAACAGGTCAAATAAAATGCTTCAGTCTCATAAAGGCACTGAACACCTTTGGAAATTGTCAAAGACCAGTGTTCTCACTTGGTGTATCCCAACATATGCATAAAATATCAAGCCTGTGAAAATTTGGGCTCAATTGGTCATCGAAGTTACAAGAAAATGATGAAAGGAAAAACACCCTTGTTGTACAAATTTGTGTGCTTTCAGATAGGAATAAAAACTTCTTGCCAGAATTTTTTAATATTTTAGTGAGAAATTACCTCATTATCAAAAACTACGTTACATATACTCCAGAGGGAGTCGTTTCCTACAATGTTTCATACTATCAACAGCTCTTCGTTGCTCCTTACCAAGTAAGTTTTTATGCTAATATTGAGTCATTACCAAACGTGTACGATACCTTCAAACAACAATTGAAACAAACGCCCTAACAAATAAATACAAATGATGGGAATAGTTTCCCCCAAATCAGCCCCAGGTAGCCCCACATGAAGCAAATATCACTTGACTCGGGTAATGTCGAGGCGCTGCACATTCAATAATAACAACACCAAAATTCGATTTCAAAAAGATAAGCATAAACTCGCTTGTGCACGACAATACAGCGATCTGATTTAAATTATAATACAAGAGAAGACATACAGTTCGCCTTTTGGCATCTTTTTATGGCAGAGCGGTTAAGAGCACCGGACCCAAGCTCTGGGGTTTCTATCAGCAGAGTGTGGGTTCGAGTCCCGGTCGTGACACTTGTGTTCCTGAGCAAGATCCTTTACCATCATTGCTTTGTCTTTCGGATGGGACATTAGGCCGTAGGTCCCATGTACTAGGATTGGTAGTGCGCGTAAAAGAACCCAGAACACTTAATATCGTGGAAGAGTACGGTATGGGTTAACCCTTGTGTTTCTGTTTCACATAGCAAGCACCCTTGTTCAAAGGTTTCCTCAGGCTTGCGAGCTACAGTGAGTAAGTTCACTTATGAGGCGTCCTTGGTTTCATTACCAGAAATATATAATAATAATAACATTGAAATAAACAGCAGCAACAGGATTATTGTGGAAGGAAGTCCGCATCATGTTTTCCTGAGAAAACAGTAAGTCACGCCAATTCTCCTTATTCGCTGTTATGTCGAAGTGATGACATCATGAATGGAAGTGGCATGTGTCAGTGACCGGTGAAGTTGAGATTGGGGGGGGGGGGCTATTCAACAAAGGACATGACTCATGCTGGAGCCCTGGTTCTGAGACCGAGGCACGTATTCTTTAAGGGTGAACCTTGACAATAGATCAAGTCCGTGTGTTGCCTGGAACGTCGATCCCCCGTAGGTTTATCGTTGGGGGATAACAATCGCGACGTGCCCTTGATGTGGACGTGACGTCATATTCAGCTCGCCAACCTCGTGTAGCGATTGGCTAAATCGGTCATCTTTGAGATGACGTCAGGGGTACGGACCCCACGTGATGTGATTCTCGAACTATGCGGGGGATGAGGGAGGTTCTTAACACGAGGTCAAGGATCAGAATGTGATAATCACGTTCCCGACGGTACTAGTTATAACAGGTTGTCATTGAGGGTAAATCCCAAGATTAGCTTCATTCTGAAATTCGGGGACACACATGGGATATGGGGGATCACAAATAACCCTTTTCCGAGCAGACAGGCAGAACGTCCTTAGCTTTTAATCAAATTTTGACATTCTGCTGTGACATCAACTGATACCGGATTGTTGAAATAACTCAAGAGAACAGGAAAAATAAACACAATTTTATGCGCTTTAAGTATAAAACCTTCAGCTCATGGAAGACAACATTGCTTTGCATTCTTTGAGCACTCAATGCGGTTACTACATTTGTCTAAGGAGGGATTCAACCGTCACCATTTGTTACAAGTTATTGCATTTTAATGGCAAATCAGACATCACAGATACCGAATAATAGCTTGTATGTTATTTAAAAACTCAATAAGCAACGAAAAGACCGTTCAAAATTTGACTTATTAAGTATCTTTAAACATTTGTTGGGTATCTGTTCGACAAGACAGTTTTATATATGATTCGTATGTTATACTCGTTCTTTAAGGAAATCTGAGTAGATTCTCGAGTTGAGGCCACGCCGGATGTGAATCACGAACCGCCGGGTTGCGTGAAGAGCGGTGTGCGGTGAGCAAGAGCTGCTCAGCTTAGTGCGGTCTGCGCCGCTGAGCCAGGGCATAAACATACCCGGCCTGATGATACACACACTTCAGAATCAGTCACAAACCCCCCATCCACAAGGCATGACAAAGCAAGGACGCTGCTATAGGTGGATATCGTAGGACCGTTTTGCTACTCTATCAGCCGGACCTCTCTGCAAGAAACCTTGAAGATGAAGTCGAAAAACTTCATGAGATGGCCTCTGCATAAGAGCTGAAATCCATTCGAATAATTTTGCTGGGCGTAGAGCTGTTTTTGACGCCCCTCTCCAAGCTACAAGAGACAGTATCAACATCCGGGTTGGGCAGATTGTAATCTCGTCGTTTTTAGAGATTACGTTCATTATCTAATAGCACAATCCCAAAAACATTACAACGACCTCTTCAAGTGAAAACCAAGGCACATATTGCAATTGAACAGGAGCCATTTTAGCCTGTTTTTGCATTATGAGTCGCTGAGGTGAAGTAGAAGTTGGTCACTGGAAGCCAAAATCGAGTTTGACATTGGCTCTGGCAAAACTCCAGACTTCTGATCTCGGTGAGGTGAATATAGAACTTGGTCACTGAGAAAAAGCACCAGGTATAGAGCTACTCCTGGCAGCAATCCAGATTCCAACTCGTTACATCACGACTGGCTTTTCGAGATCATCTTTTGGGGGCTATTTCTAAAGTCTAGAAACTCGCCTCGTCACCGAGGAGTGATAAAACCGCAAGGGCTCGGAAGCCAGACTTCTGATCCAATGAGGGCAAGCTAGCAGTGGAATCCAGAACAGTGTGTAAGTTTGACCTATATGCAAGAGAGAGAGGCGGGTTTGGAGTTTAACAGAGCCCCTATCAGCAGTTCCACGACCTCTTTAGGAAACTAGTGCCCTTTAGAAGAAATAACACAAACTTCTTCACATAATCTTCAGGGAAAACTGCATCTAAAGGTAACTTGCAACTGCTCGCTATACGGCAACACCTACATGACACCAACAGACTTTACACCAAGAACAAGTCAAGAACTTACACAACATGAATTCGTGATGTTGATCGAAGAATAAACAACTTCTTGGAAACATATCTTGAAGCTCACCTGGAGGTAAAGCTCACCTTGCACTGAGGAATTATATTTGCTGGTCGATACAGAGGGGAATTGTTCACAACAGGTGAGTACCAATATTGCACCCTCTGTAGTTATGATGAAAACAAAACACAAATGAACTTCAAACTGTACACGATGGCCACTTTACCTTGTTCTTTGATAACAATACATGTTGATAAATCAAAAAACTATATCAGCTGTACTCCATTGCAACATTTACCTTAGAACGCATTATGCGCCCTGTAAAATGTAGCCTAAGATCTAAATCACTCACACTGTGTCTAGAGTTTAGCCCGATGTCCCGGCTACATATATATTTCCACATAAATGTAGTCCCACTCCTGTACGTAGTGTACCACCAACACAGTGTTGTAGTTCTCGTACTCGAGTACCATTTTGATGGTACTTGTACTTGGTACTCGTACGCGAGTACTACTCGAGTACCATTCTGATGGTACCCGTACTTGGTACTCGTACTCGAGTACTAACTCGAGTACCATTTTGATGGTACTTGTACTTGGTATTCGTACGCGAGTATTAATCGAGTACCATTTTGATGGTACTCGTATTTGGTACTCGTACTCGAGTACTACTCGAGTACCATTTTGATGGTACTCGTACTTGGTACTCGTACTCGAGTACTACTCGAGTACCATTTTGATTGTACTCGTACCTTGGTACTCGTACCCGAGTACTACTCGAGTACAATTTTGATGGTACTCGTTCTTGGTACTCGTACTCGAGTCCTACTTGAGTACCATTTTGATGGTACTCGTACTTGGTACTTGTAAACCACTTTCTTTTCCGTTTACCTATACGTGCGTCAATGCAAGGAATAGAGGAAAAAAGCTCTGAATAAAGTAAAATTGAAGTTGTCTATGATGTATTCATGTTATCAGAACAAGCACATGTTGTCGTCTAGAAACTAGTGCTCCCCCCTCCGCCAATAAAATAAATAAATAAAAATGTTTGTATACCTCATTTTTGTTTTATAAAGTACTCGTATTCGTACTTGGAGATCCAAGTACTTGGTACTCAGCTGTTGGACTCGGTACTCGGATATCAGAATACTCGGTACTAGGACACCTCTACTCATACTCGATGGCCAAAGTACTCATACTCAAGTACTACTCGGTCACCCTTAGTACTCATTAGTACTTGATACTTTGCCCCCAGCCCTGTACCTAAATTTAGCCCTGCCCTTTTAATAGCCCGAACTACCTAAATGTATCCCGGCCCAAAAAATGTAGCCCCAAAATGAAGCCCAAATTAAGTCCCGGCTACATTACACTGCAAAAACTGGGGTGTTAAAATTTACACCATGGGTTTTGTCACATAAAGATACAAAAAAAGAATCAAAATTTACACCAAAGGGTGTTAAAATAACACTAATTTCTGCAAAAACACATACATTGGTGTTATTTTAACACCCTATGATGTTAATTTTGATTCTCTCTTCGGTATCTATATTATGTGACAACCCCACTGGTGTCAATTTTAACACCCCAGTTGCTGCAGTGAAGTGACAACACTAACACGAACTTTAAAACCACAATGTTAAAAACACGAGAAGGGTATTCTTCGTAAAGGTCATATTTATGGTATTCATAAAAAAATGTCACGCTCATTGTGAACTAATTCAACTGAAACTTTCCCAGGGACTGCTCTTTACTTCTTGATCTTAGAAAATGTTTGAACGCATTCGCGACCTTTTAGAATGGATTGACCTTTTTCCTCCTTGATAACATTTCCCTATGCTGGGTATCACCGGAACAAATCTTAAATTTATGTCTTGTAGAAAGCTTAAACAACGGGGAAATTATGATTACCTCGGTGTCGAAGCCCACTCACTCCCCTTCGTGATCCATCGCCACAACTGGGTGATCTGGTCTGCCTTAAGGGTACTTCCCCTGTCCCCATGACCTCACCGTGATTCGCGCGCTGCATCGACCCCGGTGACAAGACCTATCCAGCCCGGCACCCATCACGATGATCCCCGCTGGTCAGCAGGAAATCCCGGTTGTTCCGTTTTTTCAAAGTGGGATCAATTTCACCACTGCTGGGATTTTTTATTAACTACTGCTGGTGGAGCGGATAGATTTTATGTTGTTTAATGGACACTGGGGGATTATTTTCGGATTATCCTGGATTAGTTCGGGTGTTTGGGAAATTCGCTGACGGTTACTACAATATTTTGGTGCAAGTTAGCCTAACATTTGAAAGTGTGTAGTCTGCTGACCCGCATCCTAACGTTGTCTCGCCGATGCTTTGTTGTTGTTTTTGGATTTGTTTGTGTGTGACGAATGTGCACCAATTTGGGGGTTTTCATAGACTAGCGTTAGTCCTTTTGTCGTGAAAAACAAGCCAGCAAGTTTTAATCACGGAGGCTGAATTACATCCTCAATATTTCAAGTTCCAATTTAATCATAAACGGTTCCAGTTCCTGGTTTCAAATTCATCACAGACCACTGGAGGAAACAAGAAACCCTTACACAGGGAGAATAAGTGGCAGGTTTTCCCAGGGAGCCCAAAGACCGACACCCGAAACCTCCTTAAGTTTATCAATTGTTTCACGCTAGATGCATTACGGTGGCCCTGAAGGGACATCGCATATCGCAAATAATTTGTGCGCCTACGTATGGGAGTATAGTTATTTGCAGTGTCGTGATTTTTACTGCATACCTTGTCGCATACCTTTGGGAGGATGTGATAGTTGTGGACAATTTGTTAGTGACCTAGGGAGTAGGTGGCGCTATAGCAGGAAAGTATTCAAACCCCTTTGTGTATGACCATAGAGAAAGGATATGACTGTGAAGTCTGGAATCTCGACTGGATGCGAGAAACTCCCCAGATCATTAGAAATTTTATTCAAATGTATGCGACCATGGCTGTATGCGAAAATTTTCACGACATCGCATACGCATGCGCACATATTCGCACTCCTATGATTCTTTCCAGTTTACTGTCACATTACACTCTTCCATCTTTTCTTCGGTCCACACTTGACATCACACACTTGAATGCTCCCCGTGCGCACAATGTTCTGGGTCAAAAAGCATCCAGTGTAGCTGGACCAATGATTTGGAACAATCTTCCTCCTGTCATTAGGCAATAGTTTATCTCTATTTGCAAAAAAAAAATAATTAATGGCGTGACGTTTCGACCCCAGCAGACTCTTTCCCGAATGATCTTTAAGACTCACCTCTATCCATATTAATTTCGATCACGTGCGCTATGATCTTGATGAAATAGCGGCTTATACATTTTACAATTGTTATGTAAAATGTCACAAAATCGCATACGTATGCGCACTTATTTGCGATAAGCAATGTCCCTTCAGGGCCACCATATTTATACGAAACCCCAATGTGTTGAAAACTCGCCTCTAGTTTTGGAAGCAATTACCAATCCACCCGATTGAAGGGCTGATAAAGCATGGTGTGATGACATACACAGTAATGTAATAAGCTAGAATCTCCCGAGTTCAACTCACCCGGGAGGCGTCGGGTACAGGACCCTCTGTTTCTTGAGACGCGTGCACGGCCGCGCGAAAAGAAACACATTTCCTCTGACCTATTATTTCATTTTAGAATAAATTAAAAAAATTATTAAAGAAACTTGCACCAAATGACGTCATCACTGTGCAAATTGACCATATTTTTGACCGCGTGAGGGCGCTTTCTTCGGGGAATGTCTTGCAACACAATATGCAGTTTCATCTTATTTTAATTGCCTGAATTTAGTTTTCTTGCATCAATGACAAAATACATAAACATGATAATAACAAAAATTAACAAAACTTGTTTGTTTACTTGTTTTTCATCAAGTACAAATTGGTCCACAAACGCCCTCACGCGGTCAAAAATACGGCGAATTGCAACAGCATGGATGACAAGAAACTCATGAAACAATTTTGGATAAAAATGGGGTCCCCGAAGAATTAGTAACAGAGCCACATTTCAAATGTATTTTCTAATGCTATCCTTTATGTTTGTGGATTTACACTTCGAATTTTTATCTCAACAAATATCGGCTAAGAAATATCTGACATATTTTATTTATACTTTACCGACCTAGCACTCGGCAATACTTGACATTCCACTAAAAAATACTACAACATGAATAATAATAATAATAATTGGTTAGTATGTTATAGCGTACATAGCCTAGTGGCTAGATCAGGCACTTTACAACAATATTATTCCTATTCATCAGGCATACTAAGACCATTCCTCTAACTTTCTCAACTCCCTGGGGAGCATACGACCCTAAGCTGCTTAATTAAATTAGCGCTAAGGGGTTAATTCAATACAAAACTGTCTCAGCCCTCTCAGGTTCCCATTTATACACCTAGGTTAAGAGAAGCAATTATGGTTAGGTGCCTTGCTCAAGGACACAAAATAATGTCATGACCGGGAATTGAACCCAGACTCTGATGATTCAGCAATCAAAACTTACGTCCGATGCAGTAGACCGTTCGGCCACGAGACACAATAGTATCATAGTTCTTATATCACTGTCTCAGCCCTCTCAGGTTACCATTTATACACCTAGGTCAAGGGAAGCATTTATGGTTAAGTGCCTCAATGCTCAAGGACATAAATCGAACCCACATCCAAATGATTCAGCCATCAGAACTTGAGTCCGATGCAGTAGACTGCTCGGCCAAGACACACAAAAATATCGTAGTTCTTAAAACTTGGAACCTTCCCAAAGCCTCATAAAACCAAAACACCGACTCTAAAGTACGCGTAGTTCCCCACATGAGGGGTTTTTCTCGATGTGTACCCCATCCAGTCCCCCAATAATGTCTGGTGCGAGCAGCCGAAAATGTCATGTCCCCCGGGGGTTATACTGGGAGAGGAACGGGGCTTCGCTGAGTGAAGAGACGGGCTCGTCCCAGTCCCTCTGGGTAAACTTTAATAGAAATTGAATTGTTTCTCTATTTACTGCAGTTGTGGTGTTGTGTAATTGCATTATAGAGAATGAACTCTGACGAACTGCACTATCAAGATCTTAATGGGTGCTATGTGAAAAATGATCTCATCGTATAAAAACACACACACAACCAATCCCCCAAATTGAAACTTTTGGCGTGTCGTGGCCGAGCGGTTATAAGAGCACCGGACTCAAGCTCTGGTGTTTCTGATCGGCAGAGTGTGCGTTCATGTCCCGGTCGTGTTACTTGTGTCCTTGAGCAAGATAATTGCTTTGTCATTCGCACGTATTAAGCCATAGGTCCCGTGTACTAGGAGTGGTAGTGCACGAACCCAGAACACTTATCGTGGAAGAGTTGGGGTTAACCCCGATGTTTCTGGTTCACATTGCAAACACCCTTGTTTACAAGTTGCCTCAGGCTTGCGAGCTACAGTGATTTAGTTCACGTTTGAGGGATCCTCCACAAATTTACAATATTAATATAATAATAATAAGAAGAACAATGGACATAAAACAATGACTCGGGTCTTTGAGGTTGGGTATGGACATTTGCCATTTGCCACCGAGGGTGTACAAAACACATGGACCCCAAACACAGTTGCAAAAATTGTATTGTTATAGATTCATCTTCTGTGGAAGCGATCTGTATCTTCCAAGATTATTACGACGAAATTGACACGTTTAAAAAAAAACAGACGAAATGTTGACCCACTGTTCCCTACAGCACATCGCACAGCAGAGAAACGTGAATCAATTTACATAATACCAGCGATATAATTCAACCTCATACCCGGGACTATTGTACAAGGTGGTGTAAGCGACCAACAGTGGGTACGATCAAGGTATGTACCCCGTGCGGTACATCACTCATGTCATTGCACATGTCTTTTGAGCGCATTACGTGATTGGTTCTCGACCAATAAAGAGCACAAATTACAGTGGTAGAACAATAGTTGTTGTGCAAGTAATGATGCAGTGTGATTCCAAATGAGAGACAACCACCCTCGAAGTCGAATATACATCTACAATAAAGCATTGCGGTGATCCGTAAACCGGTAATAGTCAGCCCTACTTCAGAGCTTAACCTGTGCCCTTTTTGCCCGAGATTTAGGGACGTCCCCCAAGAGACCGAAGTTGCAAGCAGCGTGTCTTGCGACTCCCCGTGGGCCGTGCTGGCAGGCTTGCCCACGGCACTTCCTGGCTGCGTCCTCTCCAAGGAGTACTGGACCGGGGCCCGCAATTCAACCGTAACGAAGTGCTTCTTTCATCATAACGGGGGAAAAGCACATGCAATTTGACTTTACAGTTCTCTTTAAAAAAAAAATCTTTTCATATTATGGGTTTGTTTTGGAAGCTATTTAGTTAAAGGCACTGAACACGTTTGGTAATTGTCAAAGACCAGTGTTCTCACTTGGTGTATCCCAACATATGCATAAAATAACAAGCCTGTAAAAATTTGGGCTCAATTGGTCATCGAAGTTGCAAGAAAATGATGAAAGAAAAAACACCCTTGTTGTACAAATTTGTGTGCTTTCAGATAGGAGTAAAAAGGCTTCTTGCAATAAGTATTTTATTATTTTAGTGAGAAATTACCTCTTTCTCAAAAACTACGTTACTTCAAAGGGAGTCGTTTCCCACAATGTTTTATACTATCAACAGCTCTCCGTTGCTCGTTACCAAACCAGTTGTTCTGTTAATATATATTAATATAATTACCAAACGTGTACAGTGCCTTTAAGAATTCAGAATATTTCTGACCGACAACTGGGACAATGTTACAAGGTTGTGACCGTTTGGCAGGTCTTTTTGTATCAAAGGCTACAATATTGTTATTATTCTACTTATTCAATATTTAAGCCAGTCAAGCAATAGACTGTGCAAGTCTCGCGCGTATTCGAACTTTGGGACCCGTTAAAGTGCATGAGCTGGTTTTCTTCACGCGTTAAAGACAGTGTACACTATTGGTAATTGTCAAAGACCAGTCTTCTCACTTGGTGTATCTCAACACATGCATAAAATAACAAACCTGTGAAAATTTGAGCTCGATCGGTCGTCGGAGTTTCAAGATAACTATGAAAGAAAAAACACCCTTGTCACACGAAGTTGTGTGCTTTCAGATGCTTGATTTCGAGACCTCAAGTTCTAAACTTGAGGTCTCGAAATCAAATTCGTGGAAAATTACTTCTTTCTCGAAAACTACTCCACTTCAGAGGGAGCCGTTTCTCACAATGTTTTATACTACCAACCTCTCCCCATTACTTGATACCAAGTAAGGTTTTGTGCTAATAATTATTTTGAGTAATTACCAATAGTGTCCACTGCCTTTAAACAATGTAGCCTACGTGATGGGACCGAAGTTGTCCCAAAAAATGTTCAAAAATACGTGCGAGACTTGCACGGTCTATACAAAACAGATCGGTGATTCAAAATGTGTTTATACATTAATCACAACCGCGATGAATGATTTGATACAGTAAGTAATGCTATCTGTGCTCCCTTTATTTAACTCGACAAACGCCTCTTTGAGGCCAAGTTCGCCAGTCGTTTTTCTCAGTGTATCACTGCTAGGCAAAGGGAAACACATTCAACGTTGCACAGACACGCCTGGGCACCAGACAGATATGTCATATTGTGCCTGAATACCCGGATGTCCATCCTAATTATCATTACCCGATTCACATACAAGTTCCTTTTGTTCTACATCAAAGAACCTAATTGTGTATCACACACAGTCATACTTTCTGACAGATCGCCCCCAAGAACAAAAGTTCAAAAGTGTTTGCCTGAAATAGCCGTCGGCGTGACTCCCCTCCATCAACCAATCGCCGTGCCTCTGTCAGCGCATCCCTCAACAGTCATGCGCTTGTGGCGCATCCAGGCTGACGTCATGCATAGCGTGACCTGGATTTCAAGGGGTCATCACTGGACGCCTTTAAACCTAAAGAGAGTCAAACAAACTTTAGCCCTCAGAATAGAAATAAAAACTTCTGGGTAAAATAAGTTGACATCAGACACAGTTGTCTTTGCATTGATTCCACACCCCCCCTATCATCCCACTCTGACAAATCTATTTAATCCGGTAGCATAAACTTAACACACACTTTTAGATATTTATAGAAAACAATTGTAATCCCAGTGTCGAGATTGAAAACGAAAAGGTGCCGATGTCAGGAGCAATCTGGATCACAATCTTAAAGTTATTGGAGCTGATTTTAGAAGCAAGCAGTTCTTCTGCTCATTCCCCCTCTAGTCTTAATACTCAAGTGTCCCTCAAGATCATCCTTGTACCTCCCCAAGAAAGCAAGGAAGACATTGGAATACATCCCGGCTATGAGAGATCGGTGAAGGATGGCTGTACTTTTGGTAAAGACAAAATTACAAACGTCCACGGATTTACATACAACTTACATGCTTAAAGGCATCGTACACGTTTGGTAATGACTCTGAAAATTAATGGCAATAAAAACTTACTTGGTAAGAAGTACAGCAGCTTTGGATAGTATAATTCATTTTGCTGGTACTCTGAGGTCACGCACAAGTTGTTACGCACAAAAAGCAGCTGTCGTCAAATGATCTGGCTCCTTTTGCCTCAGTGAGGGCGCTGTTTGAGAGTGTGACGTCATATGCAAGGGGGTCTTACAGACGGACAAGATAGCGCATATTGCCGTGAAAATGTTTATGGCAAAGGCACTGTGCATGCTGGCTCTGTCATCACGCGTACATTGCAGGACCGGAAAAAAGTAGATCCCCTGTCGGGTTAACTGATCGCTTTATTTATGCATTTTGTAATTTGATTTTCGATATCTGGAAATGAAAGCAGTGATTCATTTATAACGCCTCTGGGCACTGAAGAGGTTGGGGGAAAAGGAACATTAGTACTCGCAAGTAAAGAAACCTACATTCTGAAAACAACATTGTTCCAACTACATAGTTCCAGCAATTGCCACTGCATGGTAGTGTTCGATTCAGTTCAATTCAATTTGTATTGTCCACAAAAAGGAAATTTGCTTTGTCGAGCATGCTCATAACATTAACAAAATCTAAAAATTACAGAATTACAAATTATTACACCCAATAAAAACTAAAAACTATAGACAAGAGAGTACATACAAAATATCGACTTAATAAAAAAGAAAAACTACGGTTAGGTTTGCCCAGCAAACTCCGGACCCTAAAACCCTTTACACCCCCCCCCCGTGAAACGATCACAAAATTTCACAGGATGTTTTCAAATTCGGTCATTACTTTCTACTAAAAAAGACCCATTTCTGTGACCTTTTTTCAATAAAAAGGGTGATTTTTTAGATACAGCTTTAAAGGAAATCATAAACTGTTTGCGGTTTCTATAATCGGATTCGTCCACTAGGGACATTTTACTCATACTCCTTTCACATGACATGAAGTTAGTTTGAACATTCACGTATAGGTTTGTACAGCGAATGTTCACTTTCCAATTAGACATTCCCTGCACATTGTATGTGAATGTCCAATGTCCAATATTGAAAATAGCAAAGTAGACATTCACTGTACAAACCTATATGAATGTCCAATGTCCAATATCAAACTAACTTTCCTGTCTTACTCGTTACGAGCACCCAGACGGTATTGCAGTGACACCGATGGCTGTTCCAATGATTGACCGGGTCAACCTCTGGGACCCCGCCGGGGATTTCACAGCTTTTCCCCGGGATCTTTAAGTGGTGGGTGGGTTCAGATAAGACCCACTTTCCCGTTGACATGAGAGTTGGGGCATTGGAACAATGTATAACACGAAGAGACTTGAGATGGAATCGAGACGAAAACGAGAAAAAAAATCACCCGTTTTAAAAATCGTCCTATTTCCATTTTTACTGATCTTTTAAAACTCTTAAGTGAGCGATAGTGACACTAAGTCATGGCAAATTTTAATTATTTCACTGTTTTCTCCAAAGTTTAATATCCTGGGGGAGTCAAAGTCATTGATGTCCTAGACTGGACCATTTCACATATCCAAGAAGGAGAACAGGTCCAAGAGTTGTCTAGTTTTGTTTATTTGTTTATTTTTGATGGGATGACAACTATTTTCACTCATATACTTTGTGCACAAAAGTGTACAGCCCTACAGATCTAACCCTCTGATAAAGTGGAACCATCCGTTCTTTGTTGCAGGCTTCCATATGTCTTGCTGACAGCATGTGCTAGGTTCCGAGGTTTTCAACACCCCCCCCCCCTCTCTCTGCCAATTAAACCTTTTGGCTTACTGGGGTGCCATAACTAGCGGAATCTTCCTGCATTTGTGTAACTCCTGGAGTTATTCCCGCACTTACGGGACTTTTTAACGAAACAAACAAGTTCCATATTAGTTTAAAGGCACTGTACACGTTTGGTAATTACTCAAAATATATATTAGCATAAAAACTGACTTGGTAACGAGCAACAGAGAGCTGTTGATAGTATAAAACATTGTGAGAAACGACTCCCTCTGAAGTAACGTAGTTTTTGAGAAAGAGGTCATTTCTCACTAAAACAATAAAAACTTCTTGCAAGAAGTTTTTATTCCTATATCTGAAAGCACACAAATTTGTACAACAAGGGTGTTTTTTCTTTCATCATTTTCTTGCAACTTCGATGACCAATTGAGCCCAAATTTTCACAGGCTTGTTATTTTATGCATATGTTGGGATACACCAAATGAGAACACTGGTCTTTGACAATTACCAAACGTGTACGATGCCTTTAAAATGTATATTTATGTTTACCTATGCCAGTGTTTTGTTAATTTTGTGTGTATTGTTCGGTATATGTTTTTTAATTGATCCATATTCAATTTGTATGTGCAATTGTAACGTTTTTAAATTACTCATTTTTACTTTTTAATTTTTAGTAATTGTAATTCCATGTTCCATCTGTTTATGGCCGCAGTATGGGTGAATAACATTCAATTCAATTCAAGAAATTCATATACAAAAACCATTCTCCCCGAATGAAAATGTCTTCATAATCATTTATTTGTTTATTTATTTCGCCATTTCAATTTATACTATATTATACACCTTCCATCTGAGAAAATGTCTGTTTACGTAATAAGCCCATCCAATGACTTATGCTAATTACATTCACGCATGCGTACAAACACTATTTGTGTTTGTGCGCTGGCGCGATGTGTAAGTAACATTATTTCAAAAGGTCTTGTTTACTGGTTCAGTCCTCCCCCCTTCGATACCGCCCCTCCCTCCCACCCTGCAGTGTTATTTCTAAATTATCACCTACATTGTAAACTCAAGGGTCAACCGTCGGCCGGTTATTGGCCGTTCAGACGGTAACGGAAACACGGCCTAGACTAGATACAATGATTGATGGAATTATTAAGAAGGATCGGTCGCTCGACCCCAGGGATATCATCCCCTCATTATAGGCTCCTGGGGATTGGGAGCAAGTGGGGAAAGGAGGCTTGGCATGAAATCCCATTGCCTTCACTTTACATGATTAAATTCTCTTCACGCTCATTTCAAAGTCACTCACACGTTTTCCCCCAGAACAACTTTTCACGGGCCGTTATCATTTGAAGGTGTCAGAATTAACAATTCTTTGAGGCTCTACGCTAAGCCACCCTTCCCCCTCCCCTCCCCCCTTGCCATCGGATATTTCAGAAGTCCTTGCTTTACTTGCTCTGTAACGGTTAGACGCTGTAGGGTGCGTTGAACTTTTCACACAATCAGACCCGAATGAACTTATTTTCATGAGGTACTTATTACTCGATGACTGTTTATATGTTTCATCGAGGCCCGATTTCGCAAAAAGCTCCGACTTATCTTATATTTTAGTCAATGATTCAATCTTAATGATTGAAAAGCAAAAACAACCGACCTCTTAATACAGATTACTATCTGCGTAGCGGCGAAAATATGAACAAATTTTAGGGGACAGCAGGGGATGCACCATTTTGTTTTCTTCCTAGGGGCACTTTTGGCCATTTCAAACTTTTATTTCTTTAATAAGCTCTTAAAGTTTTAGACTGAATTCACTCTATTCGATTGAAACTATAGGGACAAAATCATCTGCAGTTGTCACTAGTTTCAATCGATTAGAGTGAGTTTCAATCTAAAAAACAAATACATTGTCTGGGTGTAAGTAGAAACATTCTTGTAATTTTGAATCTCAAAAGCTTAGAATTAAAATGGGGGAAAGCACAAGGGGAGGTTGCAGGGCACGGACATCGGGAGGAGAGAATGTGCCTCCCAGCCCCCGGTGCCCCCTCCCCCTTTTACGCCACTGCATGGCGTAGCGAAAAGTCGTTTTGCATTGTTTTTATCGTGAGATTAGAATCTTCTAACCCCCCCCCCCACACACACACACACTCAATTTTCATAAAGACTCTTATCTGTTGAAAAATGAGTGCATTACAAAACTGAATTCGAGCATGAAGACCCTCATCTTAGCACACCATATTATTGTGTATTCTTCCCAATGTACATTGACGGCTCTCGTATTTTGTCTATAATCAAAAGCGGCTGTATCAACAAAAGTAGAAAAAAGTGCCTTGCGGAAACCCTCCCAATCCTAACCCAGAATGTTTTCCCGGGTTCACGGTTACAGTTTGCCAAAAGTGGGTACATATATCCTTCTCTGATTCTCCCCTGGGGTTGCTTAACCCTCCTTAACCCCCTATGAGACGTCTTAGAGAGGTGCAAGGAGTTGCCCCTTTTTGACTGGCTTCCCCTCACATGGTTCCGTCGACCTTGATCTGTTGCTCCAAACCTTTGCGCTTAGTTTAAAGCCATTCAGGTCGGGAGCCTTCGTTCGTTTTTTTAGAGTCTATCCTGATATCAACGCAAACAATAAGAACATAATCATTTCATATCTGCAGACCCTCAGAAGAGAAAACAAAACTTAAAGGGTCTGTATACGTTTGGTAATTACTCATACAATTAATGGCAATAAAAGTTTACTTGGTTAGAAGTACAGCAGATTCTGATAATATAAAGCATTTTGAAAAACATTTCACTTTGAAGTAATGTGATTATGGGAAAAGATATCACCATTTATACCAACAAAAATGGATCTGAGAAGCGTTTTCACTGAAAGTAACGTTTCTCAGATTGTGTATTCCAGATGCGATTATTCTTCCCGCGTAGACATAACCGCTCCAGATTTTCGGCAATATCTCAAATACGCTACCACCTTTTGAAATTAAATTTTCACAGGTTAGTTTTATGGTATATATCTACAACTACATAGGATTGAAACAAACAGTGGGTTCAAATTACCAAACGTATACAATCCCTTTAAAGAAGATGTGTGAAAAAGGGGGGAAGACGAAGAAGAAGCGTGATTTCGTTTTGACTGTCGTTTTTGACTGGCAACAGCTATACCCTGCGTATGAGAGTGTATCATTGAGCTCACAGTAAGCGGCCAACAGGGTGTGAACATAGTGCTTGTGTTCTTATAATAATCAATAAGGAGGGGACAAAATGATTCTAATATTAATGCTCACAATGGCTTGGTTTGCGAAATAACTTGACCTATTTTAAGGTGTAATCCATGATTGGTTTGGGAAAAAATACAATCCCAATCAGCTAGTTTGAAATAGTCTTTGGGACTCAACAATTTGTTGTTGAGAACATTCATCAAACTGTGGTGGTCAGATTCTTAAGAAAACTTAACTTTTAACGGTTATTGTTTTGTTTTGTGATCTTCGGTTGGTTATTTTGATTTGATCTAAATTGAAATATCAATTTCGTTTTGAAATCAGTCTTAATAAACATTGCAGTATTTCAGATGATCGCAGTCAGGCAGACCCAGGTTAAAGACAGTGTACACTATTGGTAATTGTCAAAGACCAGTCTTCTCACTTGGTGTATCTCAACATATGCATAAAATAACAAACCTGTGAAAATTTGAGCTCGATCGGTCGTCGGAGTTGCAAGATAACTATGAAAGAAAAAACACCCTTGTCACACGAAGTTGTGTGCTTTCAGATGCTTGATTTGGAGACCTCAAGTTCTAAACTTGAGGTCTCGAAATCAAATTCGTGGAAAATTACTTCTTTCTCGAAAACTACTCCACTTCAGAGGGAGCCGTTTCTCACAATGTTTTATACTACCAACCTCTCCCCATTACTTGTTACCAAGTAAGGTTTTGTGCTAATAATTATTTTGAGTAATTACCAATAGTGTCCACTGCCTTTAAACAAAATTGTGATTTTGACTCAAATTATGCGTCGGTTTGACACAGTTTTGGGGGTCCTTTTGACACAGATTTTACGGGTCATACTGACCTAAAAAAGGGTCAGGACCCATGTAATCCGGAATCTGGAACCAGTGTGACTTTTTAAGAGTGCAGTGCTGCAGCAGCTACAAATTGACTTTCTTGACGCTTTTTTGTTCATGACAATTCCAAAATATCTTTCATTTTAACCAAAATGTTGCAATTAATTTGTACGGTGGTTATAAATTAACATACTATTCTAACTGTAGGCCTAATCCTAATTATTCCCAAGCACGCACGGCCGTATTAAAATAATTCAGAAGATAAAGTGCCGTCGCAATGTACAAAATTGTTTTTGCTCGCATAATTTGCGTCTTTTTTTTTCTTGTCTTTTTTTCCTTTTTTTGGGGGGGTGGGTCTTCAATGGACAGGCAGCTAAGCTAAATAGTACAAAGTAAAAAAACCTAAGTTAGTTTCTTTCTTTGAAAAACTGTATTTTTTACTGGCGTAATATTGTTAGTATTACGCCCTTATCACGCGGTCAGAGTTTGTTGGCCATGCAACGCTAAATACTAATTGAGGTTGTCTTAACAATAATTTAATAAGAGCTAATCGGGTATAGTTAGCAACCGGGGGCCAGTCAGGGACACGGGCGTCCCGCCCAACGTTCGGCCTAGCTCCTTACAACCTTGGGATTAAATTGTTTGTTCGAGGGAATTGGCAGTTTCCGCCGATTATAATGTGACATTTCATACTCAAATTGAACAGAGAGATTCACCCCGGATTATCAACTTGAAACATCAAGGATTTGCAGACTGGGTTGGACTTAAACATTCTGATGAAATGTTGACCCCATATCGCCTTTAAAGCACGCAGCCAACATTTGGTAATTGACCGTGCAAGGCTCGCGCGTAATCGAACATTTTTGGGACCACTTTGGTCCCACGTACATTGCTTTAAAGGTATCGTACACGTTTGGTAATGACTCAAAACAAATATTAGCATGAAAACTTACTTGGTAACAAGCAATGGAGAGCTGTTGATAGTATAAAACATTGTAGGAAACGACTCCCTTTAAAGTAACGTAGTTTTTGAGAGAGAGGTATTTTCTCACTAAACAAATAAAAACTTCTTGCAAGAAGGTTTTATTCCTATCTGAAAGTACACAAATTTGCACAACAAGGGTGTTTTTTCTTTCATCATTTTCTTGCAACTTCGATGACCAATTGAGCCCAAATTTTCACAGGTTTGTTATTGTATGCATATGTTGGGATACACCAAGTGAGAACACTGGTCTTTGACAATTACCAAACGTGTTCAGTGCCTTTAAACTTCACTGGTCAGAATCGACCGGGATCCGGGTCCCGTTGGGCCTGACCCATTTCCGGGTCAGTATGATCGGTAATTTGACCCAAAATGACCCAGACAAGGTCAAAGTGACGCAGATTCCTAGCTTCCGGGTCAGCCTGACCCAGAAATAGATTGGGTCACCTGGATAGTGGGTCAATTTCAATACAAAGAGCCCTCATTAAAGTGGCGAGAGGATGAAAGTCTCTAACCCCACATTAAAACGGTGCGAAATGCCATGGTATTTGATACCGTAATCCTTCCGAATATTTCTTTCAAAAAAAAACCAAAGGAACAAAAACATCCAATGACGTTACATTTTAATATGGGTCTACATGTTTGTGTACGAGGAAATTGTAGTTCATTCCTCAATCGCTCTGTTATTTAAACAAAACGGAGTTGATTTTGACAATTTATAACTATAACGACGAATTCATGCGTGCAATGTGCAGACCAATGTTATTGATGACATCTAATGACGTCATGTTTCAAACTTTGCTCTGAAAGCGTATCAAATCAAACGATTTTCTACACCGTTTTAATATGGGGTTATAAACCTGTACAATTTTGTTCCACTTTCTAATGGAAAATGAGTTCTTCACTAAACTGAATTTGACCTTCGAGACTCTATTTAACTAGAGGAATGGCCATAGATTGGTAACTATACTCCAAACATTATTGACCATAAACACTTACTTGGTACAAAGCACTGCAGCTGTTGATATAAATTATTTTGAGAAAGGATTCCCTTTAAAGTAATATGGTTTGGACAATTTTTCCACCCCAAAACATTTGAATCTGAGAAACGATTCATGCATGAATCGTTTTTCAGATTTCTGAGGGTTGGTGTCCGTTCACGAATGCTGCGGCCAGAGATACACTTGGTACCCGCTGTCAGCTCGCTAAACCTGGATGGATTCGACGTTCTTGTGAAAATAGGGACAGTTTGGGTTTTGTTTTGTTTTTCTAAGCAAGTAGACACTGTATTCAGCTGAAACTCTCATATGTGACTTTTAAAGGTATCGTACACGTTTGACTCAAAACAAATATTAGCATAAAAACTTACTTGGTAACAAGCAACGGAGAGCTGTTGATAGTATAAAACGTTGTAGGAAACGACTCCCTCTGGAGTAACGTAGTTTTTGAGAAAGAGGTAATTTCTCACTAAATAATAAAAACTTCTTGCAAGAAGTTTTTACTCCTATCTGAAAGCACACAAATTTGTACAACAAGGGTGTTTTATCTTTCATCATTTCTTGCAACTTTGATGACCAATTGAGCCCAATTTTCACAGGCTTGTTATTGTATGCATATGTTGGGATACACCAAGTGAGAACACTGGTCTTTGACAATTTCCAAAGGTGTTGGTGCCTTTAAAGATTAAGCTTTTGACCAAGACATTTTAAAGACCTACTTTAGAATAGACGGGTAACATTTTGAAATGTTCTGATTTTCCGATACTCGGTAACATGACTGATCATTCAACTCAACATTCATTACCGGAATGTTCCAATGAAAATGAGATATGTCCGTTGAATGAGATTGGTATCGTGGGACCTAATAGGACCCGGATGCGATTGATTAACGGCTAACATTTATTTCTATGACGATAAGGGGCTATGATTCTTTCACGTAATCGCTGGTATCCGGGTTTTCGGGACGTTTATTTTTTGCACATTTTTTAAGTGAGACTTAAAGAGAAACACAGATTCTTGAGACGCTAGATGGCAGCACGCGCTTACCAGTCAAATCTATTGTTCTCGGAAATGTGCGCATGCTCAGAACTAAAAGAACAATGGAAACTTTGGGATGTCTGCTGCCACCTAGCGTTTAAAAGTCTAACAATGTTTTGAATGACATAGTTTGGTTTATTTTGTTTTTGTTATAAAAATAGGCATATTTTTGCAAAGTGCTTTAGGTAAATGTATGCATCTTGTCAGGTAAAAGAAAATAATAATACACAGTTCTTATATAGTGCTTTATCACATCCGAGGGCATCTCAAGCGCTCATATTTTATTCTACAAAGTTTGCGGAGCTAAGTTCGAATTATTATACCTATTTATTTACAAAGTACCATGTAACAGTTTACAAGGTGCCGTGGCGCAACCTGCAGCCAACCATACCAGAAAACACCAGGGCGAACCCCTTCTCTTAACGACAAAATATGCTTATTGATACTTTAACGTGCATTCACAACACACAAGACTAACGGCTTCACGTCCCTTTCGAAGGACGAAAGCAACACTTTAATGATTAAGTGTCTTGCTCAAGTACACAAGTGTCAAGATGGGGACTCGAACCCACACTCCGCTGATCAGAAACACCAGTGCTTGAGTCTGGTGCTCTTAACCACTCGGCAATGACACACCATTTGGTATGAGGCGTACAGTTGATAAGCAGTCAGGCCGGCGATTTGTCAGTTTTGTTTCCCGATTTCATGATTTTTCATTGATCTCCATTAGACGAGTCAGAAAACAACAGCCACTAAGTTATCACGACAGGGGATCAGGTTGGCTCAGTGGTTTCTTTCCCTGCCGTCCACCTCTGTGAACCCCCCGGTTCAAATCTCAGACTAGAGCCTTGCATGTGGATTGGATTTTCAGACCCAACCTGATCGCTTCCCATTTGGGTTTCCTCCCACAAAACTGAACATTTCTTTTCGTTTCCTAATCACCATCCATTTGATGGCGCTTCCGATGTTGGATGTATAACAACATAAATAAACAAACAAACATCTCCGAAGGTAATAGTTTCACAAAAAATGTACACGGTTGAAATCAAAATAGACTCTTTTTATGACAAATCAACGGCCTGGGTCCTCTTCGGACCAAACGGGAGCCGCGTCGATTCACCCAAGCATCAGGTAACAGCCCAGACAAACAAGAAGGGATTGTGTTTCACTCCTATTGGCTTAAAATGTCATCTCTGTCAACACAGGCCGATCGAAGAACGTCAGGAGTTTCGCTATCGCCTTCAGTCGACACCGTGCCCTTGGTCCCAAAACGTGTGCACACTTCTCGGCAGATAAGCCCCCCTCCTTAAGTTCAGCGAGTTGACGGTTGCTATACTTGCTGACGCACACCCCTTAGCCTTGGTCTACTGAGCTTTGTGGAACATTTCAAAATTGAGTCATATTTTTGTGTATGTGTAATCTATTGAGGTTATCTGACGGGTTTCTTGAATGCTTGGTAGTCTGTAGCGCTGTGTGACTTGACGTGGATTATTTTAGGCGGGAAGAATATCAGAGTGTAGGCCTACTGTTCGTGCTGATCGTCTGCTTTACTTTTTACAATACTGGTTTTGGTTATGTGTACATTGAAGCCCTATCTGTACTGGGCTTGCTTTAGGGCTTATTGGCCACAATCGGTACCCCGTCCTAGTGTTGACACCTGGGTAAGAAACTCATTGTGCAGACAATGTTAACAAATGAAATTCTGTGAATCAAGTTGTTACTTACTGCTTTTGAAATTTTCTGTTGCTTTCAGATGCACAATATGGAGTTGAGGAACATTTGGACTGTTAAGAAGGCGGTAATCCTACCACTGTCACTATGGTTACTCGCTGGACTAATATCAACAATTGAGGGCGCTGCCCTGGACGTAAGAAGCAGCGGAAACCAAAAATGTACGAACGCAGCGTGTGAGGATGACGAACCAGGAAGATTTAACTGCGGGTCCCGTCAACTTGACTGCATTCCAAACACTCACACGGACGCCAGGGTGCTAGACCTGCACGGGAACCTGTTGACGAACCTTATTGAGAAGTCGTTCAGTCACTACACGCATCTACAGAACCTCGACCTCAGCATGAACGAGATACAAACAATAGCCCCCGGAGCCTTCACGGGCCTAGCGAACTTGACCAATCTGGTCCTGAAACGGAACAAACTGGAGGCGTTAGCGAGCGGGGCGTTCACGGGAGCACATCGCCTGGAGATCCTGGACCTCTCCTCAAATAACATCACCCTGATCCAGCCAGGCACCTTCAATGGTCTCAGCAACCTCCAGATGCTTTTCCTGCAGGGGAACCACATCCATGTCATCAACAGAGGAGCTCTGTTCGGTCTGCAGAACCTCAACCAACTTTCTCTGCAGAATAATCAGATACACTACCTCAACCCGAGGATCTTCGACGGCATGTCGCATCTGCGATCCCTGTCCCTGAGCAACAATCAACTGACATCTCTCCCAGATATCACATTCCTCCTGCCCACCCTCAAGGACCTCTGGCTGTCCGGGAACCCGATCACCTGCGATTGCCGCATCGAGTTTCTACGGAAGGAGCTTTCCGGGAGTAGGGGAACCCTCAGCCTGCATATCAGCCACCCCGTACTCTGCGCAACACCGCCAATTCTCCAAGGAGTCGACCTCAGATTCATGAAGATCCCCCTCGTTTGTAAAAAGCCAACAATATCACCGGTAAGACTAACAAAAGATTATCCTGAATTCCCAAGAAAACAATCTCTTAGTAAATGTCATGCCTGGGATTTCATCTTTGAAAGGGCAAGGCCATTTGTATTTTGCAAATGGCACTTTCAGCGATTGTTTTTTTTTTAAGTCTATAGGAATCTTTTAAAGGGGCACTAAGGCCGAGGCAAGGGGCAACAGCGGCCATGGCCTCCATGGCCTTCGAGTAATTCTTGGTTTGATGTACTTAAAGAAACGACCACTATACACTAACCATCTCACAAACTGACTAATATTTCAACTGGCCCGTCAACCTATGAAGATACTACTAGAAAAAGTGCGAGACTCTAGATAATTTTTAGTTAACCAATGAACAGACAACCAACCAACCTATCTGACAAGTCATCAACAACCACAAAGGAAACTTCCACATTAAAAAACAATCTGATCAGCTGTGTATGCAAAACAGAAATTAGCCTTCTACACGAAATTATCTTGACCACATTTAAAACATGACCTAATCGATTTTTTTTTTTTATCTCCCTCTCAAACTTTCAGGACAGACAAACGATCAAGGTAGTCCAGGGAGAAAATGCAATTCTTCCCTGCGATGCCAGTGGCATCCCTGCACCGATTGTAACGTGGACCAACCCCAGTGGGGTCCAAGTAAGCTCCGCGAAAGCCTCCCGGGTCGCTCAGCTGCGGGATGGCTCCTTGCGGATCACTGAGGCTCGCACTGACGATACAGGGAACTACACCTGCAACGCCCGGAACGAAAAAGGCACCGACCTGGCCCAATTCACCCTGGAGGTGTCCTCCCGAACTTCCCAGGATACCACAACCACCGGGGTTTCTAATTCCCTGTCGACCGAGACCAGTGAGACACAATGCCAGGACGGGGAGAAGCCACCGTGCAAACCGGACCACGAAGCCGCCTTGGTGTGCGATTCCACGGCGGGGATCATCGCCACGGCTCTGGTAACGTTCTCGACCACCTTGTCCACGGCGCTGATCTTCTTCTACATCTGGTATCGACGCCAGATGGAGAAGTGGCGACCCAGGGTTCCGAGGCGTCTGGACAAGCACCGCGGCTCGGCAGACGGCGAGGAGGCCTGCATTCAGGCCATGGAATCACAATCGGAGGCGCGCACCCTCCAGAAGGTCATTAACGCCATCGCCATGCCGGGGTACCTCTACGCGAAGCCGGAACGCCGCGTCATCATCAACAACAACAAGAAAACCTCCTCGCTCAGAATGAACAAAGTGGAGGATTCCAGCGGAAAACACCACGGCAAGTACCTCGCCCTCGGTCAACTGCGGAGCGGAAAAAATTGTCACGGCAGCCAGGAGACGATACACGGCACATCGGACTATCTTCCCCTGACAACGTGCAGTAGCAGCAACTGTAGTGATGACAGTCGAAATCGGGAGAGCTGTGAGTCAAACGAGTCGCACTTGTATGAGAACGCAGTGCTGATGATTCGAGATCCCAATTATACTGCATTGGATCCCTCTACGATATGCTTACGGAGACAGACCGACTACGCTGTGTTATGAAGTGATACTGAAATGAACTAATACTGTATATAGGGTATGAACACAAGCTATGCTTGATGAAGCAAATTTTTGGTATTCAACAATTCCTTCTGCTTAAGATAGTCTATTCTAAGGAGGGAGGAGGGTATTGAAACAGACCCTCTAAATGCGTCCGTGGCGTGTGTACATTTTGAAATAAGACTGGCCAATAATTAGAAATACGGCTAAGTTTGCAGTGTGGTAAATCTCTTCTGAGTATCGGTGCGTCTGAGAAAAGCCGGGTCCTATATTGGTTACTGAAATATTCATGAGACCCAAATAGTCAGGGCAGTTAATAACAGGGTTAAATAGCTTCATTAGCATATTAACTTGGCAAATTGACCCCTTGTACCAGCGTCATACACGACTGCGCAATCCCTTTTATGATGGTAAGTGTGTAAACGCCGAATCGTCTAAAATGCGCAATACACGCTATGGGACATCAGCTCCCCCAAGATGGCGCAATAGAGATCATTGCGCTGATGACGTCAGGTGAATTGGTTCGACAGACCTCTTGCATGTTTAGCCGCCATCACTGAGGTCAAACAATGGAAACGTGCACGATTGTACGCCTGCGCACATCTCAGCCAATGAATGGTCGTCATTGACCTCAGTGCAGAGGACGCTGTTTGGGCTTTATGACGTCATATGCAAGGGGGGTCTAGTATGCGTTTGATGTTGCACGCTGTCAGTCATTTTAGTGTGTACTACATATTCAAATACATTCCTACTTCCATGTATGATTTTTTTTGTACGGCGCATTAATGATAGACTAGTTCATTACTTTGCTATTCCAGAAGGTATAACACATTCCAATTTATGTTAATAATATATTTAACTGTCTTTTGTGACAGCAGGACATTGATATCATTAATTGTATTAAACTGAAATAAGTCTTGCCTGTAACCTACCCCAGCAAAGGTTTATATTTTGCGGCGTCACTGGTGAAGATCGTACAATTGTTTAAAAAAAAAAATGCAGTGAGGCTCACTGTCAGCACATGCTGACATGTGGTTATTTCCATTGTCTCAACTACAATGAACACACTGGTCATCTGATATGCCATGATTTCCTAAGCTGGACCGTGACACACTACCTAGAAGGGGGTGTAAATTAAATTATTGGGGTGAGCGATTTGGTCAGGAGGGGGCAGGAAAAAACACTGCCAACATCCTTTATATACAAAATTGGTGCGTCAACTGTCAATGGTAGACAAAACCAAATTATAAAACTGAGAACACAAATAAGCTTAAATTACCCAGGCAATACCTGGGCCCAATTTCACAGAGCTGCTTAAGCAGAAAATATTGCTTAACAATGTTTTGCTTGGCAGAAATGAGCAGGATACCAGTCACAAATTGTACATGTGACATGGTAGTTTGGCTGGTAACCTTGTTCTGCTAAGCATAATTTTGATGTGCTTAGCTAGTTTGTGTGCTTAAGCAGCTCTATGAAATTGGGCCCTGTTAAACAACGCACTTAATAGGTAAAACAAAAATCGTTGAAAATCAATGCAAAGCACACCCTCTTATCTTATTGAAAAAGCTTGTCAGCTGACATCGTATCGACGGCACATTGCACCAACAAAATGGTCCCTCCCTTGAGGGTTTTAATGTCATAAAAATTAAAGGATTAATTCATTGAAGATTTAAACTGAGAGATGCATGCATCAAAATTAAAACAAAACTTGTTTCTTATATATCTATATCCTTTGCTGGTCACTAAAACAAGTGTGAGATGCTGCACTTGAACAGGGAAAAAATGCAGTACGCCTATACGCACCTTTGAATACTCAAATTAAAAAGATTATTATTTGGTAGCATTAATAAATGGACTGATTGTTTCAATTACTTAAATTCATCCAAGAGGTTGCTGCAAGGAGGAATGGCTGTAAATTTGTATTTTAAAATATGTAAATAAAGTTATGACGAATAATGTTAATGAGCTAACCTGGTTTGATTTATGTTGTAAATTCTATATAAAAAGATTTAATAAAATTACAATAAAAAGGGGTCAAACATTGACTCGGATACCGGGTCCAAGGGGAGCCTGACCCATTTCAGGGTCTGACTTTTAACCCTTTTCTTGGTCAGTTACAGATTCCGGGTCATACTGACCCAGAATGGGTCAGGCCCCACGGGAACCAGATCCAGGTCAATTCTGACCCGGAAGGTTTAGGAGTGTATTGAGCAGTACGAGGTTGACCGCTCTCTCACCCTGGTATTGGATCATTTGCATATCCAAAACGTTTGGATACGTATACAAATTAGAATAGTCTGGCTGTGAACATGGTGAACACTGAATGAGTACAACTTAACGTGTTTACGTTAGACTTTTGTACACCAGTCGTTGTCCAATCAGGGTCCAAGTAAGGAGTTTCCCTCCCAGGGTTTACTATTGTAAACATGGTTGGAAATAAAGTAAACCATGGGGACGAGGTTGATTGAGGAGCCATTTGGACCCATTAGGCCGCCATCGCTGAGGTTCTTGCGCAACTCTCTCAGCCAGAGATCTGCGTTCGGCCAATATAGATCTTTCTCTGAACTCAGTGAGACAGCTGTTTGACCTAGTGCCGTCATATGCAAGATATGCAAGCGGTTTATATCTTAGGCCTTCACTCTAAAAAAACTTCCAGGTCAGAAATGACCCAGAAAAGGGTCAAAATCATTTCTGGGTCAGCGTGATCCGTTTCTCGGGTCAATAATTATCAGGAATCCAGGAAACTGGTCCAAAAGGCTCAAGGGTTCAATGTGTGCTTTAAAGGATGTGCACAACAATGGTATAAGATAAAAATATAAATTGTCACAGATTTACATCTATTGTATTTATGACCACGGTGAAAGACTTCCCGTGAAATGCCTTTGACCTGGAATGCTAAAACTGTTTCAAGGGAATATTTCCACCATGGCCATCTTTATACCATGTAAGTTATGTGCAAATCTGTGAACATTTATATTTTCAACCTTACCACGCCCTTTATGCCAATTTGAAATTCAGGGATTTATGGAATTACACAATGCAGGTTTTTCTTAAATCAACTCGTACATACACACAACTTTACAGACCTCGATCTGCCAAGATAATGCCTCGTCAGAAGCACAGATTGTGATAGGGAGTGCTATCTCATAAATTGCAATTATTATTTTCCTAATTGGTAATCGGTAAAATTTATTTATAAAGTTTGACCCGTGGCTGAATTTGTTTTAGTTGTCCCGGTGACAGGAACAAGAATTAAATTTGTATTGAAAGAAGCCCCCCTACTAACAGACCTTCACTTTCAACTTCAATTATTGTCCAAAGTGAAATTGACCTGTCCTCAAAGAAATCAGTTTATTTCGATATTTCCGACCGGGAGTAAGTCTGCGGTTACCGCATCAGCGGGTCAATGACGGGCAGTCAACGGGGATGGAGAGCCCAGAGACGGGTGCCGAAGCCCCCAGAGAAGGCACCCCTTGATTACGACCATTCCGGAATCGGTGCCCAAGTGGGTTCAATACTGACCTAAAGATTGGAGAGTTTGTCACTGTTTGAATCTGTTTTGTGATTTCTGGATTAATCAATATCTGAAAGAGTCTCCAAGGAAATAAATCATACTTTAGAAAAGATGATGACGTAGAGTAGAGTAGCGTAATTCACCCCCAAACCATTGACCCAATTCACCTGACGTCATCACCACAATAAATCATGGTTGCGCCATTTTGGAGTCGGCTTCCCCGTGTGTTTGTAGTGCGCACTTTAGGTGACGCGCGCGTGGGCAGAAAGTCTAGCTTGTTTGGTCACAAGCGGGCGTATCAGCTGCATGCACAAAATGTTCACTTCCGGCCGGCTCCAAAGTTGGCATACGATATTGTGTGAATTACAACTTACCAAAAGTCATCCAAAACATCGCTCAAAAGCTTTCTTATGACAGAAACTTAGAAGACCTTGAGTCTTTGAAAAACGTATGTAAAAGCCAAGTTCAAGTATTAAACTTTTCTTGCATAAATCATCAAGGAAAACCTAGCTCAATATAACTCCTATGGGCTTCTGGGATATCAGTGGAGCCAGTTTGTGGGCGTGGCTTACAGTGGAACTACGTCACACTTACGAACAGGGCACGATTTCATAGAGCTGCTTAAGCAAAACTAATCAGGAAACCAGTCACAGACCGTACATGCGGAATGGTAGTTTGGCTGGTAACCTTATTCCTGTATTAAAGCACAATTGTTTTGGTGCTGAGCCACTTTTTGTGATTTATGCAGCTCTATTTAAGACACGCACCGCACAACCACACGGCTATCCTCTCCGCCATTTTGGGAGACAGTCAAAATGTACCGGTACACCAAGGAAACTACTCCCAAAAATGGTGGGAAATGGTAGAAGCGCCTTGTGTGGAGGTGAGTTCCGGGTCGTGCAGGGGGGTCAATAAACCCCCCTTGCATTGGCCGCCATCTTTGATGTCAAACAAAGGAAATGTGCACGCGTGTCCACGCTGCGTGTACGACTCTCAGCCAATGATAGCTCTTCATTGACCTCAGTGAGGGGGACTGTTTTGGGCTTGTGACGTCATATGCAAGGGGTCTATTAGCCTTATTTCCATGAGAATGAAAACGAGGCAAGACTATTTCTTGCACCTAGCCTCACTTTGATCGTAATGGCGAATGTCTTTTTAACAACCACGTCTCATCCCTGCAAAACCAAAACGTAAGCCACTCGGAACTTTGACGAAACTGCCCCTTAAACCATAAAAGTAAGTCCCCTCCCCTTACCTGCCCATAAGCCCCTCCCCTTCCCCGCACACACGTGAATATGAATGCCTGACTATAGTCCCTCGTGACTAATCTCTACCCCGGTCCGCCCACTGCTATGTGGCGATGCAAGTCTAATCCACCAGGTGAAAGGGTCATACCGTATTCATGTATCAGCTGCAATCAGCTGGACTGATAACCTCGTATCCCCAGTAGATCGAACCCAAGGGGAAACTGGCCCTTTGCGAAGCCATATGCATGTACTCAGTGGTAGCAGTTCTAAATGCCTTGGACGGGCTCTATCTTTAGAACTTAAAGGGAGCGTACACGTTTGGTAATTGTCAAAGACCAGTGTTCTCATTTGGTGTATCCCAACATAACAAGCCTGTGAAAATTTGGGCTCAATTGGTCATCGAAGTTGCAAGAAAATGATGAAAGAAAAAACACCCTTGTTGTACAAATTTGTGTGCTTTCAGATAAAGAATAAAAACTTCTTGCAAGAAGTTTTTATTATTTGAGTGAGAAATTACCTCTTTCTCAAAAACTACGTTACCTCAGAGGGAGTCGTTTCTCACAATGTTTTATACTATTAACAGCTCTCTGTTGCTCGTTACCAAGTCAGTTTTTATGCTATATTTTGAGTAATTACCAAACGTGTATGATGCCTTTAATTGCTTGATGCATTAAGCCTACAAGCTTTTTATAAGTTCAATCCAATTCGATTCAAGCAACGTTTATTTCCACATTATCATCATCAAGAAAACAAAAAACAGTCAATATAAATACATGCGGAGGCACGTTCCAAAAAGCGGGGCTCGTCAAGGAATAGCCTACAAAAACGAAACAAAACATCAGGTTTACGATAGACGAATAAACAAAATGACACCTACAACAAGTATTACAATAACAGTGTGTGTTTACGTGTATGACGACTAGCCAAGATGAGATATAATTCAATAGGGGGAAGATATCCAATTACAGTTAGTATTGTTTGGTCGATACTGTACACTTTTAGAAATGCCGGGTCAGAACTGATTCTGGATCACAGGGGGCTGCTCCATTTCCGGGTTAGGCTGACCTGGAAAATTGTATAAAAAAAATTATGGGATTTTAACTCGGAATCTTCGTCAGTTTGACCCATGTCTGGATCATTTTGACACAGATTCTGGGTCCTACTTGACCCCCCAAAATAACATATGATCGTACCTTTAAATGTCCGTATGAAAGTGATCCATTCATTAACAATTATCTGTTAACGAACTTCCTGAACGCACCGGTGAGGTTACCGTCAGTCTGGCCGCCCACGTGCGGTTTTGCGCTGCATTCGTCCACGTAAAAAAGGCGCCAAATAACTCACTTGCGCACTGTCGTGGACGTATATCAACGCTATAGCAATGGGGTAACTAGACATTTTCACTTGGGGGCAGGCGCGGGCAAAGAAATAATTTAGGGGGGGCTGTATACCTTACGAAGAAAAACTGTTTTGAAAGCAAGAAGTGCCTACATACTGTAAGCATTTAAGTGGGGCAAGGGTTCTGAGCGAGTGGGGGGGGGTTAAAGCACCGCCCCGCCCCGCGCCACATGCACAGTCATAAGATCCCCAAACTGCCCAGAATCAAAACGTCGGCTAGAAATGTTCCGGTTTCGTTGGTTGAAATCTGCTCGCCAATATAGAGATGCTGGAGAAAAGATTTAAGTTCCAGGTAGGGCCTATCTATGTCTTTCTTGTTTTCTTCTTCTTCTTTCTTTCCATTAAATAAATTAATTCTTCATTCTTGTTTCTCTAAGTTATGTAATTTTATCAAATGTCCATGCATAACATAATCTCACTAAACTCCACACATTTTCGTGAAAATGTCGAACGGGCCTACACCTGCCACGGGACGGTAAACTATCTAAAAAGTAGAGAGATAATAACGTAACGTAACATAACATTTTACAATTTATAAGGCACTATTCCATCAAGATCATAGCGCACATGATAGAACTTAACATGGATAGAGGTGAGTCTTAAAAGATAAACAGATTCCCTCATGACAGGAGGAAGATTGTTCCAAATCATTGGTCCAGCTATACGGGATGCTAGCTGGACCAATGATTTGGGCCCAGAACTTTGTTTGCACGGGGGGCATTCAAGTGAGTGATGTCAAGTGTGGACCGAAGAAAGGGAAGTGTAATGTGACAGTAAGTTGGAAAGATATCTAGGAGTAAAATTGTTCAAGCATTTCTAAACAAAAAGAGCAAGTTTAAAATGAATCCGTTCTCTAATTGGTAGCCAATGAAGTTCCCTGAGTGATGGGGTAACATGTTCCCTTAAAGGCACTGGACCCGTTTGGTAATTACTCAAAATATATATCAGCATAAAAACTTACTTGGTAACGAGCAACGGAGAGCTGTTGATACAACATTGTGGGAAACTACCTCTGAAGTAACGTAGTTTTTGAGAAAGAGGTAATTTCTCACTCAAATAATAAAAGACTTCTTGCAAGAAGCCTTTTATTCCTATCTGAAAGCACACAAATTTGTACAACAGGGGTGTTTTTTCTTTCATGATTTTCTTGCAACTTCGATGACCAACTGAGCCCAAATTTTCACAGGCTTGTTATTTTATGCCTATGTTGGGATACACCAAGTGAGAACACTGGTCTTTGACAATTTCCAAACGTGTTCAGTGCCTTTAAAGGTATTGTACACTTTTGGTAACAGCTCAAAATCAGTATCCACATTTTGTGTGATTCAACATATGCATGAACAAACAAACCTGTGAAAGTTTGAGCTCAATCGGTCATCGAGATCACGAGAAAATAGTGAAAAGAGACCTTATGTGTTTTCTGGGTTTTTTCTTCAAAATATCGCGCGTGATAAAAACTATTGTTTCACTCATTTCTCAGAAACGATAGCATTTTAGGCAGAAATATTTTAAGGAACCCTTCCAACCATTACTTACTTTAAATTATGTAAGTTAGGTGTGAATCTGTGAACATTTTGTGTTTTTCGATCTTACCAATAGTGTACAGGGCCTTTAAGGTTGTGGAACATATCAAACGAGCTGCACTATTTCGTTATTTCATTACACTACATGATTATCATGTCAAAATCATTCGGCAAACCAACTCTCAACTAAAATGTCACACAATACCTACGGTCCCCGGAGTGTGATTTTGTGCAATATCCTTCCAACATCATTACCTTCATTGACGAATGCCTGAGCCTGGCCAGTGATTCATACACCAAAAAAACTGAGGTATAAATATCGACAAAAAAAGAGTAAAAACACCGGAACTGGCCTGTTTTTGGAGCGGATAACCAGGCGCGTTGCTTGGCCTAGTTTGGACGTTGATACTGGGTTGAGATTGCATCATACGATCCGGTAGATACGTTCAGGAAATTATGTCGACTTTGGGGAAAGGGTATCGAATTCGAATTGAGAATCTAAAACACGTGTTTGTGGGTGTCTCTTTTCATTCACAGACTTTAATTTCCACTTGTTTTGGAGCTCTTTACCGGAACAATACTCATGAAGTGAAATGTTGTCACCGTAGTCAAGTGGTTTAATAGACTGCAGGACTTGTAATCACAAGGTTGTGGGTTCAAATCCTACCAAGCTAACACTTGACTTCACAATGACTATAGAATAAGTATTGTCGTCTGGTTACTAAATCACAATTTATTGATTTGTGCAATTCATAATCATGTTAAATCAATTTTTGTAATGAGAGAGATTGGCTGTTGCCAGTTTGGCGTTTATATCCCCTTGTGGGAGCTTTACCGAGTTCCCTTGTTTGGAAGATTATCTAAACAAACAAAACAAACATTCCACCAAACAAATTAACGTGGAGTCAAAATTGTATATGTTTTGCACGAAAACAAAATAATATTTCAATGTTTAGAACATGAAATGTTGATACGAATTTATATCGCGTTACTAATCCTAATCAAAAACTGACTTTGTTGTTCTTTTCTGCAAAAGAGATAAATGTCAACTTTTTGCTTGAATATCCGTGTTGCCAAACAGTATTATGCAAACGGGACATTGCTCCATTTTGGGGTTAGCGCTGTTTTCACCTGCCACGTTTTGTGTGTGTAGAAAAAAATTTCTGTAAACAGTTGATGGACTGTTATGATTCGTCACTGCAGCAGTGGAAAACAAAGGGAATTGATTGGCTTCAGAACGTTTTTATGGGCGGAGCTAAGGTGCAACTTCAATCCAATCAGTGCACTGGATCATCTTAAGGAAAATAGTATGCAAATATTGACTAAAACGAATGGAATAGTAAAACAGCCGTCTTAAAGGCACTGAACACGTTTGGAAATTGTCAGAGACCAGTGTTCTCACTTGGTGTATCCCAACATATACATCAAAATAACAAGCCTGTGGAGATTTGGGCTCAATTGGTCATCGAAGTTGCAAGAAAATGATGAAAGAAAAAACACCCTTGTTGTACAAATTTGTGTGCTTTCAGATAGGAATAAAAACTTCTTGCAAGAAGTTTTTATTATTTTAGTGAGAAATTACCTCTTTCTCAAAAAACTACGTTACTTCAGAGGGAGTCGTTTCCTACAATGTTTTATACTATCAACAGCTCTCCGTTGCTTGTTACCAAGTAAGTTTTTATGCTAACATTTGTTTTGAGTCATTACCAAACGTGTACGATACCTTTAAGGTGAATCCCCCATCATCTGAGTGTTTTATTTTTGCATTGGTACCATGTCTCCATGCGATAGTTCGTTTGTTGCTAGGATAATAGTCTTTTAATAGCGGGCAGGGGTCTTTTTGCTGATTTGCCCATTGAAATATCATGTTTGGAAGTCCAAAGACACAGCGCACGTTCAGCAAAATACACCAACCATTTCGGGGTCATGGGGTTCAGCATGAGCGGCCGAAACAAACAGCCAAGAAATTACCATGTTGCGAAGCTCTCGATTATCCAACGTTATTTTCCCGCCCAAAGCAAATACACCTGGCATACATTCTGGGGAATTAACTACTTTACCGTGTAATTAGCAATATGACAGACGACAACGTTAGTTGGGATGTATTCTGCAGCTATTTTGGTGATTTCAGCCCCAAACCTAGGAGGCACGATCGACCCAGAATCTTGTTTTAAGGTGGGTTATTGGTAATTCAGTTAATCCCCTACTATCCAAGAAGCCGCTCGGAAAAGTTAGTCATGGTTTTTTTCTGCATAGCTTCAGGTAGGCCCCTACTATAGTTACTATTTTGAAGGTATGGAGACGCGTCAAGGGTGGAGTCAGAATTTCTATGGAGGAAAAGCCACTTCCTAGAAGTTACCAATCTCGGATATGCCGTCGAATTGCTCAATTAAGCAGCTATCTGTAGGCCCCGAGTTAACATTGTGCCTACTATGTGCACCTTCCTTTCGTTTGTCATTTTGTCTGACAATTGGGGGAGGGGATTACAGGATGAGTGTGGGGGGTAGGCTGCAGAGCTGTGTATTGAGAGAATTGCGACAACTTGCGATTAGAAGCCACGTTGTGTCCAAAAAAACGCATGGGCGAACACAGGGTGCCAGACTAGACTGCCAATTGGGTTGTGCTGCATTTCGACCGAAAATGGCGTCCAGCAACCACGTGACCAAAGAAAACTGGTCCCTGTTGTGTCACAACTCTCTCAATACACAGCTGTACACGATGGACGCCATTTTCGATCCAAATGTATATAGCCTGACCGATATGGGGCAGAGGGTTCCCCCCAATGTTCCCATACTATAACACACTATTTTCCTCTTGTATAGAACTCCCCCCCTTAAATCCTCAAAAGAATTCCTGAGATTCCAAGCACACAATGAAGACACAATTTGGGGGGGGGGGGTACACCATGCCCCATATCGAGCACCAATTGCAAATGTAGCACCGCCCAATGTGCATTCTAGTCTGGCACCCTGTGTGCGTACATGCGGGGGTTGTTTTTGGGGGGGGGGGGGTTTTGGGGGGGAACCGAAAATGGCTTCCAATTGCAAGTTGTGGCAACTCTCTCAATATACGGCTGTGGTAGGCTGTAGACCAAGATACCCACATGACGGACCTACAAATAGAATTCATAAAAGCAAGACACACCAACTGTTTATTTAAAAGGAATATTTTATTATTTTGATTCAGGCATTTATTTCTTAAAATTCTTTTCTCATCTGTTTCTTTCAAATCTACACAAACTGGCAGTAATTACTCCTCAACAGCAAGATTATGGCTAATGAATTGTCGATTAAAATTACTAAAATTAATATACAGGAAAACAAAAGAATTGAAATAATTCTTATGGAAATAAGAATGGCATCGAGACTGGTTGCCAACTTCAATTGTTCTCTCATTTAAATCAATGTTTTGAAACTGAGGTTTGAAGACAAACACACTGTAAAAATTTGGGTGTTAAAACTGACTCCTTTCACCATCTATGTGTCAACACTGGCACTGTGTTAGTTAACCCCATTACTATATCGTTGGTGAAATTAACACCATATCGGTGCTGTCACATCATATAGATACCAAAAAGAATCAATTCAACATATGAGTTTGTTTGCAGTGCAGGTCGTGTCCCCTTCTTAAAGACACTGTACACGTTTGGTAATTACTCAAAGTATATTAGCATAAAAACTTACTTGGTAACGAGCAACAGAGAGCTGTTGATAGTATAAAACATTGTGAGAAACGACTCCCTCTGAAGTAACGTAGTTTTTGAGAAAGAGGTAATTTCTCACTCAAATAATCAAAGACTTCTTGCAATAAGCCTTTTTTTCCTATCTGAAAGCACACACATTTGTACAACAAGGGTGTTTTTTCTTTCATCATTTTCTTGCAACTTCGATGACCAATTGAGCCCAAATTTTCACAGGCTTGTTATTTTATGCATATGTTGGGATACATCAAGTGAGAATACTGATCTTTGACAATTACCAAACGTGTTCAGTGCCTTTTAATCATAAGGATTGATAATTGCTAAAGCCCGTATAGGGAACCAAACTAAAATGGCAGCAACATTTAAACCATTCCTACAGTGTGACAATTTCACATTATCAAGGTATAAGCATTATTTAACTGACAAAGACATGGAAAACAAATGCAAAAGTATATACTATTTTGGTAATGGTATAAACAAAACAAAAACAACCCTGAAGGACAGTTTTCTGAAACATATTTTATAAAAAAAATGTATATGAAAAACTGATCCAAGCTGGCAAGATCTGATTTGGACTTAAAGGTCACTAATATTAAGAAGTACAGAGTATTAAATATAGCATTAAGGATTCATATGGCATATTGGTGTCATGACATGTAAAGACAATGGACTACAGACCTTTCTATTGTTGATAAACAAACCGCGCTGGTTGGCACAGACGGACGAATGTAAGAAAATATTTCAATCGTGTTAACAGATGTTGTGACCAAATACAACATTTCTGCAAACTTTCAATTAAAAAGAAATTACATCCCATGATTGGTTGCTTTGTTCCAACAAATTCAACACTATTTTTGAATATGTATGTAACATTGTTACAAACTGTGGCTATCTGTTTTTGCTTTCTATTTATGGCTACCCGTAGTTTTCCAACCTCGGTTGGCAAAAACTCGGGCTGTGACGTTCCATAGAAAAGTCTACAGTGCATATATTTTGACTTTTGCAGACGTGCCACTTTGTATTTGCTAAAAGAAGAACATGAAATGGCCGAGCACGCAAAACACTGTACAGTGTTTCCGAGTTCGTAAGTTCTGGATGAAGTGTAGCCCGAACATCTGACGTCACACTTCGGGGCTCGTGAATAACGCCAGATAGCGGCCTTGAGCAACTGGCAGGATCCTGGTAGTTGCTACCATTACATTGTGTATAAACAACATTACATGCAAACCTGCGCACCACCTTGTCCAATGAAATCATTGGAGATGTAACACCAGTCCCTGTATTTATCCTTGCGGATAAAGACAGTCGACCAGTCTAGATGAAGTGCCACATCGCGCCTTTTTGTATGGGGCCAAATGTGGCGTGATGCACACGCGTTTATGCGTCTGCCTAGCGCACAACTCTATATAAGCCATTTTGAGATATGATGGACCACAATACTACAGTATTAGCTTTGGTTGTCTTGTATACACCCAAACCAAACAGTGCACTCCTATAGTGTCCACCATATTTCAAAAAGGCTCATGGCGTTTGCCAACCAATAATGTCTTTACGCATGCGTGAAAGTGAATGTAATTAGCATATTTCATGGGAAAGGCTAATTCAAATGGAAATAAACCCTGCAATCAAACACTACAAAGCATTAAGTATTTTAAAGTCAATCACCTACCCTTCTAAAAAACTATTAACCTAAACATGCTTTGCATCAAAAGCATTTATAAATCGCCGTCAGTATCTTTACTACACACACAAATAATCTTTGTATTAAAATGCAGAAAAACAGTAAATAGCAACCAAGGGAAGGCAAGTAGTAGGGTAAAATGGAATTTTAAAAAAGCTTGTTTACATTTAAGTCTCAAAACCGCTTTAATATGGTATATATTCCACTTCGAAAACTTGTTGGTAACAAAATGATTTGCTGAACAAAAACAAAATAGATGGAGACAAATCACGAACAATGCATCACGGCGAGTTTTGTCGGGTGTTGCAAACCGATTTATGAGTTGGCTAACATTTTCTGTGTTGTAAGGCCATGTCACACGAGGCAACTTACAGGCACCCAGTTCCAGGCAATCTCGAAAATGGAAAAACATTCACGTTTTCATCTTGTTATAATCACTCCTGTTCTACCAAAGTGTTCCTTGTGCATGTCTGATTGTTTGCCTCCAAGTTGCCTGTAAAAATTGCCTTGTGTGACATCACATGGCCTTTTGACAGCACTCTGGAAACTGCCCCCCCCCCCGGGTTTCCTACCTGTGTGTTGTAATTTGTTTTAATGTTAAATGTAACCTTTGGTCTTGGTGACATGATTTGACATTAACTTGATCTCAAGTTAACAGCTCTGACAATAATTGATTTAATAAAGTGATTCTTATATAACGGTATGTGAAAAATAATTGTTCTGTATTTGTGTACAATAAAACCTTCCTACTGTGTGACCATTCAATAACATCCACTGTGGTTTTGAATGATAGATAAACTATGCAATATGATATCATGTGGTGATTGAATCTACACAGCACACAGTCAACCCTCTTACTGTTTGACCATTCAATTTCATCCACTGTGGTTTTGAATCATAGATATATAATGCACTGTGGTTTTAGATAAACAATGTCATCATTCAATATGATATCATGTGGTGAATGCATCTATACAGTACACAGTCAACCCTCCTACTGTTTGACCAATCAATATCATCCACTGTGGTTTTGAATCATACACTATGCCAACCTGCAATATGGTATCAACCCTTCTACTGTGTGACCAAGGTTGTGAAGCCAAGGACTCTCAGAAAAGCGATCTTAATCACTATACTAGCCATTAACCCCATGGAGAGAAGACAAAGAAGGAAGTTTCAGTTTTAGATGTGGGAGGAAAACTCCAGAGAATTATTCTAGGGAAAACCCATGCAATCAGGTAGGGACTGAAAACCCAATCCACATAGCGCTCCAAATACGATTCGAACCAGACCCCAGAGGTGGAAGGCGAGGAAAGATACCACTGTGCAGACTCAACTGTCAAAGTACACATTCAATATAATAAGGCACATCATTATTAAATTTAATACAAGATTAATATTTAACCAGTACAAAAAGACTCTGGAGGTACAATCTACTTCTTGGCTTTATGAAAAGTTCATAAATATTCTGCCTAATATTCATCCCCTGAAATTGAATATTTAGCTTTAAAAAATTTGTTTGCTGTGATTTTTCAAACTTAAGTATTATCCCATGTTGTCCGAATAATGTTGTTGACCCCAAACTGTATTGCTAGGTTTAAAGAGGGGCTCCAAGGTCAAATTAAGTTTTGTGATGCACTCATTTTCCAAAGAGTCCTCATGAAAATGGAAAGACGAAAAATCGCTTACCTCAAATGTCATTTTATTTGATACTCTTTCAGAGCAAAATTTGAAACATGACGTCAAAAACATATGGATTTTTGCCCCAGTCAAAAGGTCATATCTATAATGCCATTTTGAATGAATTTCATACAAATTCAGGACTGAACTAAATATTCTCTGTACAAAAATGCACACACCATTTGGAATGTGACGTCATTTTGTCAGATTTTGACAGAAATTGCACTAGAAGGGTATTTTACAGTGTCATTTTACACCGTTTTAACATGAGGACATTATCTATTGGAAAACGAGTGGATCAAAAAACAGAATTTGACCGTGGAGCCCCTCTTTAAAAAGTTCAGATAGCAAGCGCTCCTGAACCTCTCAGCTCAAGCCCCTCTTCCTGTCCACTTCCTTGACAGCTCATCAAAAGAATATCTCAGTGGCGACTGAAAGTCCCAAACAGAAGGAGGATTAAATTGCGATGGATATATATACAAAAGAAAGTGTTTCTGAGTAACTCCATGTCACACCTCGAGTGTCGTTTCCAAACACGTAAAGACTTTTTGGATTAATTAGAGCATAGAGCCCCTTCCTTCCTCGAACCTCCCCTTCTTGTTTTCTTGGACTAATCAACGAACATCACCGAGGGGCAAGGGGTGTAAATCCCCAGCGACAAAAGGTGACTGATCGCAGCACACCAAGCCATCCCAAACTGCAGTACCACAAGACCGAAGGCAACAAAAGCACTTACCGTCAAACCACGCTTAGCAAGTATCACTGAGTACCTAGGCAGACTATCACTGCAGCCAAACCACGCTTAGCAAGTATCACCGACTACCTAGGCAGACTATCACTGCAGCCAACAGCTGGTCATCTGCATGCTGATGCTAAGTGGGAATGTCTACTTAGCAGTTTTGGAGAAATCGGTCCAACAGGTTAGTCTGCCGATAAGGTTTACATCTGGAAACCATACAAGGGGTAGACTTTTTTGGGTCAGGAGAACTCTGCCGACAGGTGGTTACTGGTAGTGGGTTGGGGGCATGTGACGTGAACTTTACGTGACGAAAACAAAAATAAGCTATCATAAGAACGCAGCAAAGTTTGGGGAGTACAATGCTCCCGTGGACCAAGGTTGCTCAACCGTGGTTTTAAGATAACCAACTAAGGTTCCTGTTGCAATTTACCTTAGCAAGGTTGTACTTGATTGGAGGTGCTGGGCTATATTAATACATACTGTTTGTCCTAACTATGTTAACGGCAGGGTACACTTTTGGTAATTGTCACAGCCAAGTATCTTCACTTGGTGTATCCCAACATATGCATAAAATAAGAAACCTGTGAAAATCTGGGCTCACTTGGTCATCGAAGTTGCAAGAAAATAATGAAAGAAAAAACACCCTTGTTGCATGGAATTTTGTGCTTTCAGATGCCTGAGAAAGGCTTCATTTCTCAGATTCAAATTTTGTGGGATGAGAAAATAACCTCTTTCTTTAAAACTACGTTACTTCAAAGGGGGTCGTTTCGAACAATGTTTTATAATATCAATGGCTCTCAGTGCTCCTTACAAAGTATGTTTTTATGGTCACTGACTGTACCGAAAGTACACCCTGCCTTTAAAGGCACTGAACACGTTTGGTAATTGTCAAAGACCAGTGTTCTCACTTGGTGTATCCCATAAGCCTGTGAAAATTTGGGCTCAATTGGTCATCAAAGTTGCAAGAAAATGATGAAAGAAAAAACACCCTTGTTGTACAAATTTGTGTGCTTTCAGATAGGAATAAAAACTTCTTGCAAGAAGTTTTTATTATTTTAGTGAGAAATTACCTCTTTCTCAAAAACTACGTTACTTCAGAGGGAGTCTTTTCTCACAATGTTTTATACTATCAACAGCTCTCTGTTGCTTGTTACCAAGTCAGTTTTTATACTAATATATATTTTGAGTAATTACCAAACGTGTACAGTGCCTTTAAAGATGTTTTATACTATCAACAGCTCTCTGTTGCTTGTTACCAAGTCAGTTTTTATGCTAATATATATTTTGAGTAATTACCAAACGTGTACAGTGCCTTTAAAGATGTTATAACAGTTTTAACAAATTGTACATGACATGTCTAGCACACCAAAATTGTACACTTGACACATAATTTTGGCTCTAATTTTTCTACAGACCTAAATTCCTAATACCAACTTGAGTCAAACCCATTGCAACCTTCCAGTAAATTTTTAGGGGGTCTGCAGTTTTTTTGTTTTTTTTTACACCTTCCTTGGTAAAATTCTTGCTCCAGGGCCCAATTTCATAGAGCTGCTTATAAGCAGAAAATAGTGCTTAACAATTTTCTGCTTAGCAGAAATGAACAAATTACCAGTCACAAATTGTACACGTGACATGGTAGTTTGGCTTGTAACCTTAGTCTGGTAAGCATAATTTTGTTGTGCTCAGCTAATTTTTGTGCATAAGCAACTCTATGAAATTAGGGCCCAGGTCTGAAGATGGAGGATTCTTCCCGATGGATGAGACTTAAGATTGGGGGGGGGGGTGAGGGGACAATGGTTGTGAGGAGATGAACTTTGTAATCCACCTTCCTGTGTGTCATCAATGACTAGACACATCATCACACAAACTACAGGACATCACAGAGTCCAGTAGCAGTCAAGGGGGAAACAACAACAACTGCAACAACTTCAAACTCGCCTGACCCTCTAGGGCTGGGCGTCAAAATCGGGCATTCTCGACTCCACTACTGGATCTATTATAATGGTGCTGATCTATCCCAACCTCGTCCCCAAGGTGTGTCGAGCAGTACGAGGTTGACCGCTCTCTCACCCTGGTATTGGATCATTTGCATATCCAAAATGTTTGGATACGTATGCAAATTAGAATTGTCTGGCTGTGAACATAGTGAATACTGAATGAGTACAACTTAACATGTTTACGTTAGACTTTTGTACACCAGTCGTTGTCCAATCAGGGTCCAAGTAAGGAGTTTCCCTCCCAGGGTTTACTACTGTAAACATGGTTGGAAATAAAGTAAACCATGGGGACGAGGTTGGATCTATCCTACTGTGTTATAAGTGAGTCATTGTGGTTGTACAAAGCTATTTAAAAATGAAAACAGAAACAAACGCAAGGCTTTAGTCAGGGATGAGATTTGATGAATGTGAACATTCCTGAAAACAGCTTTCTGGCCTGGGTTACCCCTTACTCTAGACCCAGAACCTCTCAGATGTTACAATTCAGGCGGTTTACAGACTCTGTGCATCACCAGAGATACAAAACTACAGGTTCAGACACAGTGTGGACAGTTTTGTTCTCCCTTTGGTGATTACTTTACTTCTTTCAAGAAAAGTTGAGGCTCTAAGAGATTTTGAGAAAGTCCTAAGAAACCACATGCCTTTACCATAATGGAACAGATCTATCCTACTGTGTTGTAAGTGAGTCATTGTGGTGATACAAAGCTATTTAAATATGAAGAAACAAACGCGAGACTTTAGTACGGAGCACGTTAGTGATTCAAAGTGATGATTTGCTGCATGGATGCTCGCAGACTATGCGTTGCACGGCTATTTTGCCGAAAATAACTCAGTGGCATGTCGTGGCTGAGCGGTTAAAAGCACGAGACTCAAGCTCTGGTGTTACTGATCAGCAGAGTGTTGGTTCGAGTCCCGGTCATGACACTTGTGTCCTTGAGCAAAGTAATTAACCATGATTGCTTCTCTTAACCCAGGCGTATAAATGGGAACCTGAGAGGGCTGAGACAGTATTGTGTTGGAATAACCCCTTAGCGCTAATTTAAGCAGCTTGGGGTTGTATGCTCCCCAGGGAGATGAGAAAGCTTGAGGAATCTATACCTGATGAACAGGGATAATAATGTTGTAAAGCGCCTTGATCTACATTGTAGCTATGTGCGCTTTATAAGAACCAAGTATTCTCAAACCTGTTTGTTATCCATCGACCAACCATACATCCCCTGACAGGCCTTTTAGAAATAACCTTTACAAAGTGTTTAAAAAAGGAGGGGCCCCCTTGTCATCCATGGCCACCTTCCTAAATATCCGTTGATGAGTCCAGGCACCAATTACCCCTCCACCTCACACCCTTATGGGTTTTGTCAACAAGTGTGCACCCAGCCGCCGACTGATGCCAAACACATAGGAAACGCGCAAACAGAAACCTGTAAACATGTGCAAATGTTCAAACGACGACGGTCTTGCTCCCTGAAACATGGCAGTGGAATCTCAGGCTGTGTGACTCACATTCACAACTGGAGAAAGTTGTTGCTGAGAGTAAACACACTGGTTACCACTGTGGTGTGGTAATGTTAGGCTTGCATAGACCTGAAGTTGTTAGTATACTTAACTCTTTCAGTGCCCGCTTCTTTTTTGAGTTTCGAACCTAAAATGCCCAGCTTTTTGAGGTTTTCACAACTCTTTTCCTTCCCTACTGGGAGAGACAAAGTTGTTGCTGAGAGTAAACACACTGGTTACCACTGTGGTAATATTAGGCTTGCATAGACCTGAAGTTTTAAGTATACTTAACTCTTTCAGTGCCCGCTTCTTTTTTGCGTTTTGAACCTAAAATGCCCAGCTTTTTGAGGTTTTTCGAAATTCTGTAAAAAAAAAAGGCTTTCTCACCAAACAAAATGCATCTTGCTGATTTGTGTTGCCTTGGTACATCCAAAAGTCAATAAAATTTCTTGAGTGATAATGCCCTCTCGTGATAACATGTATATTATGGGTCGTACTTGTACGATTGATGACACTTTTTGAGTACATAAAATAGATCGTACATGTACAATAATGGCGCTTTTGACCTTGGCACTGAAAGAGTTAACCACGAGGTAGAGCACTGGCGATCACCATTGTAGTGCAACTATTGCTAAGCTTACAATCTATGAATCAAGATAAGGTACAAGTTTGCTGACCGGTAAACAGCTTTATGCAATTTGGCCCTGTCAAAAGCACGTTAGCATGGTGGTACAGCCATAGCCGCTTAGAGGCAGGTTAAACTTTTGGCAGTTGTCAAAGACCAGTATCCTCACTTGGTGTGTCCCAACATATGCGTAAAATAACAAACCTGTGAACATTTTGGCTCAATTGGTCGTCGAAGTTGCAAGAAAATAATGAAAGAAAAAACACCCTTGTTGCATAGAATTGTGTGCTTTCAGATGCCTGAGAAAGGCTTTATGCCTGAGGCCTTTCTCAGACTCAAGTTTCAGGTGAAATTTACCTCCTTCTCTAAAACTACATTACTTCAAAGGGGGTCATTTCTGACAATATTTTATAATATCAACAACTCTCGAGTGTTCTTTACTAAGTAAGTTTATGCTCATTAATTTTTGGAGTAATTATTAAAAGGAATACCCTCCCTCCCTTTAAAGTCAATCCAGGGTAAACAAGACCAAGAGCCGGCGAACAGAATCCATACCCTCCAAGGAATACCAGGCCCTGGTGCCTAGTTGCCTACGCTACTATACAATACATCACCAAGAAATTTCTCTCTTTTTTCCTTCTTTCTGTCCGGCACGTTGTCAAATCTTGAAGAGTAGAGAACGTGACAGTCCAGATATGAATCATAGGATGATTAATGAGCCATTTCCAGGTGAGAATGTGAAGAGGGGGGGGGGGGGAGAGGGTCTGAATGTAGCACTTTACTTTGTCAAGGACAAGTGGGGCTGAAAGTTTCACAGTCTGGTTTCCGTACGCATCTCTAAATTGAGAGGAATTTTCTCCGAGGAACGGAAGTAAAGACCGACATGTTATTGAAAGTGTACAGAGCAACTGCATATAGTTAGTTTTGTACATAGCCCATCAGTCAAACTTCAAAAAATGGGAAGTTTGAATTTGTTGAGATATCAGGGCCCGCTGTAATACATCTGTTGACACACACTTGTGCTAAGCACTGTTAAATGTTGCTTACCAACCAAAATACCCAAGTAATGTACAACGTTCCTGGCTGGTTCCATGCTAATTTTTGCTTAGTGAATACATTTGTTAAGCGGTTTGTTTTCTGAGTAACTGCTCTATGGAACTGGGCCAAGGTAATGATCTTAATAGAAGGTACCGTAAGGTGATGTGACAGGTAGTATTACAAAACAGCCCATGAAGCCAAATTCAACTGAGTATAAAACCGTACCTCACTTTACGAGCTAATGTTAGCATTCACTTTTCATAAAATTTGTTTAATATGGAGTTGACAAAAAAAGGGGGCACATGTTACACAAAGCAATTTACAGGCAACTAGTTCCGGGCAACTAGTTTGTGGCGTGTTGTGGCCAAGCGGATAAGAACACCAAACTCAAGCTCTGGTGTTTCTGATCAGCAGAGTGTGGGTTCGAATCCCAGTCGTGACACTTGTGTCCTTAAGCAAGACACTTAACCACATGCTTTGTCCTTCGGAGGGGACGTTAAGCCGTAGGTCCCGTGTGTTGTGTAATGCACGTAAAAGAACCAAGTGCACTTATCGTAAAGAGAAGGGGTTCGCCCCGGTGTTTCTGGTTTGATTGGCTGCATATTGCGCCACAGCACCTTGTAAACCATTACATGGTGCTATGCAAAGGAATAGGTCTCATACTTCAACACGTAACTCCACTTACCTTGTAGAAAAAATACTGAGCGCTTTGAGACACCCATCGGGAGTATAAAGCGCTATATAAGAACTGCATATTATTTATTAATATTTAACTAGTTCCGGGCAGCTAGTTCCGGGCAATATAAAGCGCTATATAAGAACTGCATATTATTTATTAATATTTAACTAGTTCCGGGCAGCTAGTTCGGGGCAGCTAGTTCCGGGCAACTAGTTCCGGGCAGCTAGTTCCGGGCAGCTAGTTCGGGGCAGCTAGTTCCGGGCAACTAGTTCCGGGCAACTAGTTCGGGGCAACTAGTTCCGGGCAACTAGTTCCAGGCAACTAGTTTCGGGTGACTACTTCCGGTCAACTAGTTTTGGGCAACTAGTTTTGGGCAACTAGTTTTGTGCAACTAGTTTTGGGCAACCAGTTTTTGGCAACCAGTTCCGGGAAACTAATTTGCAACTAGTTTCGGGCAACTAGTTTCGGGCAGCCAGTTCAAGGCAACTTGTTCCGCAAAACTACATGTAGTTCCAGAAATCTAAGTTTCACATAATTCTAGTGGATGGAAAGACATTGTTTGAAACTGCAACCAGTTTTTAAAGCAATCTCTAAGAAGAAAGGGCATCCATAAATTCAAGTTTCACATTATTCTTGTGGATGGAAAGACACTGTTAGAAAATTGTCTCTAGTGCTACCAAAGTGTTCCTATTGTAAGCAGTACAACTGGTTGCCTCCTGTTGAAAAATCGCCAGGTCTGACAAGGCCCTAATGCGGAGGCAGCAGTTCACAGTATCTCAATGTTTTGTTGGGGTTTTGCAAAAACTTGCAAGGCACTATGCTCAAGCTTCCCTCTCAGGGGACAAAGCCCTACGAACTGTCCAAGGCCAGTCAATATGTTCACAAAGTAAAGACAAAATCAGCTCCACAAGCATGGTACACCATGAAGTGACTCAGTGCAACGACTATCACACAAACACATGTCACCTCTGTCATACAAGCCAACCTCCCCCCCCCCCTTCTCGGTCCCTCCGCCGCGACTCCAGCATTCCTGACTACATTACTCTGTTGATTCTGAACGCCACAGTGGGTAGATTCATGTATCTAGGTTAACCCAGGATTAGAGCATGTGGCATATTCATCCAATTAAGTAATATCCTGACCATGACTATGGGTTGGTAATAAGTAACTCTCACCGACGAATAAGTAACTCAAAGGGAAGTTACTTATACAACAGAACCAAACCATCCTCTCCCCCCCCCCTGCCAATTTCAAGCTATACTTAGAATAGAAACTGTTATCGTGGATACTAATAAGGGTTATTTTAAATCATTTTGTCTCAAAATCAAACCACAGAGTTTTTTCCAAACGCCGGGTCTGGCTCTTGCTCTGGTTCTCAGGCTCCGGCTCTGGCCCTCGGCTCCATAGTTAAAGCACTGTGAAAATGCACACTGCTCCAAAGTTGATGCCAGAGCCCAAGCTTGAAGCTGGAGACCAAGCCTAGGTTTGGAAAAGACCCTAATTCCTTGTTCAAGAAGATGCTTGGCGATCTTTCAATTAACTCTTCTTTTTCTTGGGAGGGGGAAGGAGCTATTTTGATAATTTTGTTCTAAGGATCAGTTTGGTATTATTATAATACTATCTTTTGGCCCCAGCTTAGTCTTCTTCCGCCAATTTTATAACCCGTACCCTAAGCGCATGCTTTCAAAAATAACTAACAGATCTAAAGTCGAAGTTGTGGTTTTTCAAAAATGGCCCTATGATTCACCAATAATTTTCATTTTGTCCACCACAATTTCCCCTCAAAATAGCGACAGAATGACAATGTTATATACAATGCCTCCCTCAAAAGGTCACAGCAAATTAAGTTTTTGCTATTAAAGATGGCAGCCTTTGAGTTTAGGTGAGTAACCAGTGAACCGCATCCCTGTAATCTACATCTCGTGATTGTTGTGTCTGTTGCCATAGCGACCCTGATCAGCAGCTCATCAGTACGTATGACTGAGAGTCACCGCAGACTGTATGATAGACAAGATATCAATAGACGTTAATTTTGTATCGGGGATGAAGAACATTATTTTGTTTTTGTCCTTACACTGATGTGTATGAAGTACTTTCACGAGTTCTGGGAAAAAATCCACAGGCATATCACTGGGATTCGAACCTCAACCTTTGCTATGCTACAGCAGATTTATCTTTTAGCAGATTTATTTTTTTTTGAAATAATTTTATCGATTTCTAATCAACAGGTGCACTTCAGACAAAATAACTTTGCAGGATGCTTACTGCTATTACCATCTTTGAAACAAACAGGCTTTCGGATGAAAATTATACAATTTCCTTTCAAGGTCCTTACTAAAGTATGACCCTATCTTGGCCCTAATTTAGGGTTGTTTTTGTTACCATTTACCAGTGGATTCTGTAGGAGCTTCCCGGCCAACTTGAGCCAAAATGTCCAAGGAAGGGGGGGGCAATGTAGGGTAAATGGCAAGTACAGATATCAAACTGACATAATAATCAATAATAGTAATTTGGCAGGCTAATCATTCTCACTCGCAGCCGAGAAGCTGAATTGTGAAGGACGCGGCTACAATGTGGTCAAGCCGCAGGCATGCAAGGGCGCCTTTGGCAGCCAGCCACATCGACCAATACATGAGCAAGAAGCAAAGCCTGAGATCGAAAATGTTTGATTTTTACGTCAGGAGGAAACCGGAGAAGAACCCTCGTGGTATAGGAGAGAACTAACGCACAACTCTAATCACATAACCTTAGCCGGGTATCGAACCAGGGCCACAGTGGCGAGAGGCGAGCGCTTTACACACAAACCAACCCTGCCACCCCAAATTGGATAAAGAGACACTCGATGAAGAGGCCTTCAAGCAGCTGTTAATGTAGGATCCAAGTTGTGTCATCACCACTACAGTTTTATGTCAGGGGGAAACATATCTCCCCCCTCACCCCTTCTGTGCTCCAATGAATCACCACCAACACAAGCCAGGCCAGGATTTTAAATTTATCAACTCCAAAAATGTGACTCGCTGTAATTAGGCCATCTCTTATCCAAACCTTGTTTAAAGATACAATGTCGCTCGTGAGCCCAAATGGGAATTTTCTCATTACATGGGGGAATTTGAGTGAGCTGTGCGTGGCCCAAATTAGAATCCTTGTTTGGGGGGTCACTACAGGAATGGGGTTGACACGCCCTACAGGCCAGACTTGGTATTAAACAGTGATTGTGCCCAATCAGGAATGGGGGGGCAGTCTGATCATATATCCCGCAGCTTATCCATCATTTAAGGGGGAGGGGCTGGATTTGACAAGAAGGTCAAAGGAATTGGGTAATGACATACCTAGTTTTACCCATAGCCCAGTTTGATGGGTGGCTAGACCCCACTAACCTAGGATGGAGCCACCAAGGCAACCAGTTCTGACATGTCAGAATCTTAAAACCTTAAATCAATGCTGGGTTTTAGGGTATATCAAACCATCAACTGGGTGATGGGCGTATCTGGGTATGACATTGAGACTTACACCAACATGTGTGTATGGGTTTCGGCCCCAAAAAACCAAACTGATTGTCAGACATGTCAGAACTGGTTGCCAATCCATCGTGGGTTATTGGGGTCTAGTCATCCATCAAACTGGGTGATGGGTAAAAACTAGGTATGACAGTGAGACTTGTATCCAATGCACATCTCAACAGTACATACCGTCACCATTTTCACAAAGAGCCACATATGTAAAAAGGCTTGATTGGGATCTACATTTTACACTGTGCTTGCTTGAAACTGCAAATCTGCGAAACTAAAGCCACGGTTTTTAGTTTAAGACCTCTCATATGATTCTGAAAAGGTTTATCCTCTCCATTGACTGGCTAATTTCTTGTAAATTATTGGCTAACTACCATTAGTAATTAATCAAAGAGATGTTTCTGTTCGTGAAACCTCCAAAGTGAGATGACCTATGACATGTCACATGATCACGCACACACTGAATATGTGGCTCGTCATGAAACCGGAAAAACGATTTGACCTACATCTACGCTCTTCTATTGCAATGTATTACATGCACCTATGGGTATGTGTGGCTCTTTGATAAGTGTTCTGGGTTCTTTTACGTGCACTAGCAATCCTTGCACATGGGGCCTTCGACTTAATGCCCCATCAGAAGGAAAAAGCAATGTAAAGTATCTTGCTTAATGACACAAGTGCTACTGCAAACCTTACTAGATTGTATCTCCACCATGCAAAGTTTCAAATCCTACTCCTGTACGTGGTGTTACTGCAAACCTTACTGGATTGTATCTCCACTACGCAAAGTTTCAAATCCTACTCATGTACATGGGCCCAATTTCATAAAGCTGTTAAGCAGATAATTCTGCTTAGCAAATATCTTTGCTAAGCAAGAATAGAGTGGGGTACCAGTCGCAGCAATGTAAACTTTACGGTATTATGGCTGGTAACCAATTTCTGCTAAGCAATATATTTCTGTGCTTAGTAAGTTTTTATGCTTACATGCTTTATGAAATTGGGCCCAGTGCTCTTAATAACCGCTCTGCCATGACACTGGCGAAGGGTAGGGATTGTAACAGCATGACATCAACGAATAAATAAACAACATTGACCCAGCGCTGACACTAACCACTTAGCCAAGTCTTTACAAGCATTAATTATGTCTCCGGATCAAACACAGTCATCACTTAACGGAAAACTGAAAATGTAGCCAGCACATTTCCACAGCTGGCTACGAGATAATCTCTTGTCCCTGCAGGTGTTTATGCGTACAGGTGCAGATTGCAAAGCCAAAATATCCTCAAGTGATTTTTCTCTTAATTTACAAACATTTGTGTGCGCCCCGTCCATGATTGATCGATTGACTATTGAGGGGATAGTGAGGAGGGGTTAGGGGTAGCGGTGGGAGCTGGAGATAGGAGGTGTTAGTAAACACAGAAAAGAAACCAAAAAACAAAACTTATGGAAATGACGTCACCATCAGAATGAGGTCAAAAGAAGATTGTTCATTGGCCCATTTTGTGCGTTGTGCGCACATAGCCACGCGTTTCCATTATTTCATCACTGTTTTTACATCCAAGATGGCGGTGTGATGAAGTCAATGCACTATGGACCTTTTCGAAACCACAACTTGAGCTAAGGCTACTAAGTTATTTATCAAATTTGCACTTTCCTTAAAGGCCTTCATTCAGGCGGACGGGGTCAAAGCCGATTTGAAAAGGGTCCTTTATCCCATCAGCTTCTGTTCAATGACTAAAACCACACTTTCCTCCTTTTTTATGTGTCTTTGACGATTACAAATGCTGGCCACAACCTTTAAAACCATGTAATAAATTTGAAGATTCAGGAAGGAGACCTATGTATGAAGACTGTACATGTGTGAAGACTGTGTACAATGCTACTGTTCCTAACTATGAGCCGAGAATTAGAAGACTAAAAAGTGTCAACCTTTTTTACAGAAAGACAACCCTGAATAAGAAGGAAGACCGCCCAGCTGTTCAGAACTACGAGGGAGGGTATACCGCTGGTAATTACACACAATGTACTCCAAAAAAAAAAATGACCATAAAAACTTTACTTGGTAAGAAGTACTGCAGCTGTTCATAGTGTATAACATTTTGAGAAACAGTTCCCTTCTAAGGAATGTGGTTTTAGAGAGAGGGATTCAAAGACATTTCGATCTGAGATTTCTGCATGAAACGTTTCTCAGATTGTGTATTCCAAATACGGATTATTTCTTCCTGCGTGGACATAACCGCTCCCGATTTTTCGGCAATATCTCAAAAACGCTGCCACCTTTTGAAATGAAATTTGCACAGGTTAGTTTTATTGTATATATCTACATTTATATAGGATTAAAACAATCGAACGGTTCCAAAAACCAAAGGTATGCTTTGCCTTTAAGGGCAGCAATTACACCATACTGAAGTCATCATAACTCACAGTGTAAACAAAAAGTCACAGTCAGTGAGCGCAGAACATTTCAAAGAGCGGTGCAGACAGCCAGAGCCATGAGTTGCCAAATCGGACACGACTCGGCGGGAGCTCTGGACGAGGCGAGATAAGCAAGGAGTCTTATCGCTGCACTTTCAAGATGTCAGATCAGAAAAAAACGGAACACACAAGAATGTACAATAACAACCAAAAACACTAGACTTATCTCAGATCAGACCAGACGCTGTCAGAGTCAGTTCAGGAAATTTCAGGCTACCATCTTCAAACGGGGACGGACGAGAAGGAGAGTGGGGGGGGGATACATTCTGACACATTAAATAAGATGGATGGTTTATAATCAGACCGTCATGGAATCGGAGTTGACTCGCAGCCCGGGCTGGTACAGCGATAGATGGAGAGGGAGCCGCGAGGACAGCACTTGCGGCGGCCGTCAACCCGTAATAGCTCGAGATCAGAACAGTTGTGAGGTGCCGTGAACATCGTCTTAATCCGCCCTTCTTAATGTTTTAAGAGGATTATAGTGACATGCATGCACTCCGAAGGGAAATACCTGGTTATCTTAAAGACATGTCCCCGGAGGATGCTACTTTGAAAAACAAAACATCTGAGAACTTAGGAGTTCTGGACGTGAAAATCAACTCTTTCCTTCGAGCGTGAATCAAAAATAATATACTTGGAAGTTGTGAGTTGTGGTTAGATAAAGCCAAATTAAAAGGGTCTGTATATGTTGGGTAATGACCCTGAAAATTACTGGCAATAAAAACTTACTTGGTAAGAAGTACAGCAGCTTTAGATAGTATAATGCATTTTGAGAAATTTTTCACTACGAAGTACTGCGGGTATGGAAAAAGATATCACTTTTTATCCCCCAAAATTTGAATCTGAGAAGTGTTACTGCAGTAATGTTTCTCAGATAGTGTATTCCAATTGCAGATTATTCTTCCTGCGTGGACATAACCGCTCCAGATTTTTGGCAATATCTCAAATCCTAAAATCAGGAAAAATCCTGAGAAACAACATTTCAATGCCATTTTCATCTTGCAAAGAGCACTTCCACTGAAAAATCTGAAAGTCTGGGGAACTTTTGAAGGGGCACCAAGGCCAAGACCAGGGCAACAGAGAACACGGCCTTCATGTAGTTCCATGTCTGGAATCTGTACTTCAATGATTGAGAGACCATTACTATTTCTATCATCACAATACGGCAAGACACAGCCTTGCTACCATGGGCAGCGCGCCGTATCGATACCTCTCTCGTCACTAACCCCTGGTAGGGAAACACTAAAAATCAACGCTGATTGGCTCACCAAAAGTGACTGCTTTCCGCACACGCTTGTTAAAATCATTCGAGCGTGCGTCGGGCGCTTAGTACGCGCGTGTAAAAATGCACATATTTCGACGAAATGCATTTCAAATGTATCATGTTTTCATATGGTCTCTATAAACTGCATACAGTTAGACGTATCACAAAATCGAAAAAGAACTGAGAGGCCCGGCCAGTTGCTCTGTGACTTGATGCATCTTTTGACAGCGCACTCTGCGAAGACTCTAACACAGAACGGATTAACCACAGGACTAATTAAAATATCCAAAATATTTGGATACTTTAAAGTCACACTTCCAGGGGTTACAATCGAGCAAGGCATTCTGGGAAAGAAAAACAAAATGGCGCGGCGAGATCGTACCCCACTGGGAACGAGGTTGGGCCAGACATGGCTTATATTGTTTGCTTTTTAACTCCAATTTTTTCAGTAAAAATGTATGAAAAAATAATACAAAACTTAGTTTTGTTTTTAAAATATAGATAGTACACTGTATGTTAAAATGGGAAACATTTGAAAAGGTCAATTCAGGACATGACCTATTCTTTGACCTTTTTATTTGAGTGGAAGAAGGTCAGATCTTGCAGGTGCTATGGGCATTTTTTCGTAGCAGCCATCTGTGGCCACCATGCATTGTGGGAATTTTTGGTATTAAGCAGCCGTTTGCGGCTGCCATGCTATATGGGCATTTTGGTAGCAGCCGTCTGCGGCCACCATAACGTGTATGCATTTTGGTAGCAAGCAGCCATCTGCGGCCACCATAACATGTGGGCATTTTGGCAGCATCCCTCCGCAGCTGCCGTGGGTATTTTGGGACAAGCCTCTTGGGGTATCTATTGGCTAAAAAGAATTAAGTTTGACATCTCAACAGCTTCCCAAACTGATAGGCAGCAGTTAGGCAGGCACAGCGGAAAGAAAAAGTAAGAACAACAAAACTAATCAATTATCTTAACAATCATTCAACCAATCAGCAAAAAGTCACTTCAAACAACTTTAAGTTTCTAAGCCATCAAAAAAAATAGTAATAATAATTCCAAGGAAAAAAAACCCTAAACATGATTAAATTAAAATGTAAAACACCGACATGAACAACTAAACCAAAAGTGGAGAACTCCCTTGTATTTACAGCAAACTTATTCCACAATTTCACCTTTGGCAAATTTGGAAAATTCTAAACAAAACTATCGTACCCTTTGTCCAAGGGTCAGATTGGGGGAGGGGGGGGAGACTTACGAATATAAAAATACCTGACTCATATCGAGAAGTAGAGAAACAGATTTAGCACCATTAAGTCCAATTTCAGGGTGTCAAAGGTCATAGTGTGACTGACCTACTCAGGGGTCGATGAAGGACACGAGAATGTAGCGGGTTCCGTTGGTGGTTCGGAGTCCCTCGTGGTAGTGCGTGAGTCGTCCGGGGTGCAACAGAAGGTGCCCCCTCGGTAGACCGACGACGCTGCAGTTGTAGCGGATGAAGCGGGCACCACCTCCCTGGGTTCAATCAAAGACAAACGGATTCATAATTAACAAAATCTTGACCTTAAAGGGTAAGTATACATTTGGTTTTTGGAACTGTTTGATTGTTTTAATCCTACATATATATGTAGATATACAATAAAACTAACCTGTTTTATGTGAAAATTCCATTTCAAAAGGTGGTCGCGTTTACTGTATGTCCACGCAGGAAGAATAATCCATAATTGGAGTACGCAATCTGAGAAACGTTACTGACAGTATCCTTCAAATTTTGGAGGATAAAAAACTCATATCTTTTTTCATAACCACATTACTTTGAAGTTAAATGATTCTCAAAATGCTTTATACTATCGAAAGCTACTGTACTTAGTTTTTATTGCCATTAATTTTAAGAGTGATTACCAAAAGTATACCTTCCCTTTAAAGGGTCTGTATACGTTTGGTAATGACTCTGAAATTAATGGCAATAAAAACTTACTTGGTAAGAAGTACAGCAGCTTTGGATAGTATAATGCATTTTGAGAAACTTTTCTCTTAGAAGTACTACAGTTATAGAAAAAAGATATCACTTTTTATCCCCCAAAATTTGAATCTGAGAGAGTACTGACAGTAAACGTTTCTCAAATTGTGTATTCCAATTGCAGATTATTCTTCCTGCGTGGACATAAGCACTCCAGATTTTTTGGATCTCAAAAACGCTACCACCTTTTGAAATGAAATTTTCACAGGTTAGTTTTATGGTATATATCTACAACTATATAGGATTGAAACGAACAGTGGGTTCCAATTACCAAAGGTATACAATCCCTTTAACAGAAGAAACAACAGAGGGAACAAAAATGTTAAGGGAAAAAACTCCTTCAGGGCTCGAAATTAACACTGGACCGCAGGCCCAAGGCCAGTGATTTTAGTGTCGGGCCAGTAAATTTATGACTGGACAAGTCCGTCGGTCTTGTGTGATTGAATAATAATACCTCACCTCATCTTATTAAACAAAAATGTTTACAAAAATGTTTACTTTGAGTCGGATAAATATCTTTCAATTCTGTTGAGTATTTATGAAAGTTGCACCCATAAGTACATATATGAAAACAGTTTAATCGCGACACTGTGTAGATATTTTTTTCTTCATTTTGATTCTGGTCTTGTTAACAATTTCTGGTCCAGCAAAGGTTTTGAGCTACAAGCGCTTCAGTCTTGTGGATTGGTTCCCAAAATTCGAGCCCTTTCCTAAACAAAACATATCAAGTAATAAACCACAAGGGAAACTGACTGGGTACATTTTAAATGCTTTAGGGTTGAACAAAGAAAAATTGACTAGAGTGGGATTTGAACCAGCGACCTCCGGATTAACGTGCCAGCGTTCTACCAACTGAGCTGTCTACCCCTAATGTTGGCGGTCTCCCTTTTTTTGTCAATATCTTTGTTCGGGGGTTTCAGTCAGAAGCCATTCAACCTGTAACTGCCGTGTACAAAAACATAGCAAGCAATCATGTTAATAATAATAATAATAGTGGCTTCTTATATAGCGCACATATCCGTCACTCAGTGACGCTCAAGGCGCTTTTTAAAGTTCATTATTTTCCTGCAAGGTATTGTGGAGCTATGTTTTGTAGTATGAGACCAAGTCCTTTACATAGCACCATGTAATGGTTTACAAGGTGCTGTGGCGCAATATGCCGCCGATCAAACCAGGAACACCGGGGCGAACCCCTTCTCTTTACGATAAGTGCACTGGGTTCTTTTACGTGCATTACACAACACACGGGACCTACGGCTTAACGTCCCATCCGAAGGACGAAGCATGTGGTTAAGTATCTTGCTTAAGGACACAAGTGTCACGACTGGGATTCGAACCCACACTCTGCTGATCAGAAACACCAGAGCTTGAGTTCGGTGTTCTTATCCGCTCGGCCACGACACGCCACAAACCTGTTGATTATGCTAGGGTGGGAAGGTACATGTACCTCTTGCATTGGCAACCATTGCGGAAGGTCAAAAAATGGAAATGTGTATGTGTGCAAGCACCACGCATACCTCTCAGCTAATTATAGGTTTTCATTAACTTGTTAAATGTAATATAAAAACCCATCTTTTTAAAGCCGCTTTTTAGTGTGTATTTATCGGTTTTGTTTTTGTGTCTTTTGTTTGTCTTTCTTCTATGGTCGCCTTGCCAGTTAGATTAGATTTTTTACATAGGTAGAGTTGGAGGCGTCTGTCTCCTGAAAAGATCAAAACATTACCGATGCCAGCAGGGATAGGCCTATGAGTAATTGTAATAAGTAACTTTTAGTTCTCTGTTGGCGGGACAGCCGTATCCCCTATACTGTTGTTTGGGCACTGGCCTGGTGACCAGTCTTTGATCTTTATCTTTTTTTCCATTCTGTGCATTTTAACATGTGTTATGCGCTCTTGATCATTTATATGTAAGGGGCGCAATATAAATTTTTAATATTATTATTAGGGAGGTTTAGCTGCACGTTACGCGAGCAAAAACGGGAACGTGAACGTCAGAAAATTGTGTCGTTTCTAGGTGACGTCACTACTTTGGGCTTATTTCATGCTCACGTATGACGTCTATGACATGAGAAATGGTAACTTCACGTATGCTTAAAACGTGAGATTTTTACAACAAAATTTTCTGACGTTCACGTTCACGTTTTTGCTCGCGTAATGTGCAGCTAAACCTCCCTATTATTATTATTAACCTCACCGAGGGTGCTGTTTGGGCATTGTGACATCATATGCAAGTGGTCTGTACACATTCAAAACATTGACCTTTAACAAATGGGATAATAAGGTCCCCAGTTGGGTAAAGGTCCCCAGTTGGGTAAAGGTTCCCAGTTGGGTAAAGGTCCCCAGTTGGGTAAAGGTCCCCAGTTGGGTAAAGGTCCCCAGTTGGGTAAAGGTCCCCAGTTGGGTAAAGGTTCCCAGTTAGAAAGTGTGTACAAAACCAATGGGAGCTGTTGCCAAAAAGTTAGAGTACTTGCGTGTGTGTTTGTGGGGGGGGGGGGGTGTTACTATGAACCAGTGCACATAAATACTGACAGCCACAATAAATGTTAAGTACTAGTTTCTAGGTGGAATGGGGGTATCCCATAAGGTAGTTGCTGCGTTCTCCCTTAACAGTGGTCCGCTGGCGAAATGCCAGTTGAAACACCCGAGGACCAGTCAAAATTCACTCCAAGTGGTCCGACTGTCTAAATCAGTTTGAACATCTTTCTACATTTCATTTGAAATAATAAATAATGAAAAAGCTAACTGCTCCTGCTGGCCGGTCACTAAAATTAAGGGCGAACCCTGAGTTGACGCTGGGTGTCCTTGAAAATTATTGGACGACCCCTATTTAACGTTTACAACATGTAGGTGGAATTGTCAGTAAATGCCGTTTGGGTATTGTGACACCATATGCAAGTGGTCTGTACACATTCAAACCGTTGACCTTTAAAGGCACTGTACACGTTTGGTAATTACTCAAAATATATATACACATGTATTAGCATAAAAACTGACTTGGTAACGAGCAACAGAGAGCTGTTGATAGTAAAAAATTGAGAACGACTCCTCTCTCTAAAGTAGTTTTTTTGAGAAGAGAGGTTAATTTCAAAAAAATAAAAAAACTTTGAGAAAGTTTTTATTCCTTATTGTAAGCACACAAATTTGTACAACAAGGGTGTTTTTCTTTCATCATTTTCTTGCAACTTCGATGACCAATTGAGACCAAATTTTCACAGGCTTGTTATTTTATGCATATGTTGGGATACACCAAATGCGATCACTGGTCTTTGACAATTTCCAAACGTGTACGATGCCTTTAACAAAAGGGATAATAAGGTCCCCGGTTTGGTTAAAGTCCTCAGTTGGAAAGTATGTACAAAACCAAAGGGAACTGTTGCCAAAATGTAGTAACAAAAGAGGGACAATAGGAGGTCCGCGATTGAAGGTGTTTTTACACACTTGCTTGTGTTTGGTGTGGTGGGTGGAGGGGGTGTTACTATGAATCACATAAATACTGACACCAACAATAAATGTTAAGTACTAGTTTGGGTGGAATGGGGGGTATCCTTTAAGGTAGTTGTCGTTGGTTATCCTTGAAAATTATCCAGCGACCCCTATTTAACGTTTACTACATGTAGGTTGAATTGTCAGTACATGTAAATGCCTTCATCACGCAGTACTAAATGTATTCTCTTCTTTGAATTGCAGTATCTGTGTGTCAATTGATTATTCAAAGTTTGATGCTATCTCCGAACAAGTCATTTCTGTTTTCACTATTTTTATCACAACCTGATGTTAATTAGTAGCTGCTATATAGTCATCTCTAAGCCATGTTTCATGCAGCCACAAGTCCCCCCCCCCCCCTCTCCTACCCTCTATGGCACCAGTTAGATTAAACCAGTACATCAACCCTGATGACCAATCAGTAGAGTTCGACAGGAACCTGAGTTAGTCCCCGGGAACTCGGGGGGGGGGGGGGGGCTGTATCCATAAGCCCCTCCAGCCTTCCATGTTCACAGGCCTTGTCCCAAGTAATTTAAACGACTCAGTCATGACGAGTTAAATTGGGAACGTCTTAAGCCGTGGTTTGTGTCCGTCAGCGACTCCTTACCACTAAACAGCTGAGTGAAGTTGTATTCATCTGACCCTCCCCTCCTACTGGTCGCACCATCAAGAAGTCGAGGGCCCCGCGGCGATAAAGGAGTATCGGGAAATGCGCAATCATTGGATGCGGACATTTCAAAGGGGATTCTGAGTGTGATAAGGTTGTCTAAATATTTGTTTTAGTTAGCAGCCAAACAAAAAATGGGAGGGGAAAAAAGGGCGGATTAGCTGTTGCAAAATGCTTACCAATCAAAATAACCCGAGGTGTAAATGCCAAGGGAGATATAGGACTCATGTTTCGACCCTAACAGAGTCAGTCTCAAGGGATATACATGTATGACAACACAACACACATGCAAGTGTTTTAGTGTAACAGAAGCAGTCAGGTGGGAAAATGGGTCACTGGTTATAGTCATTTAGGTCAGCGTTCTCCCTTAACAGTGGTCCGCTGACCAGATGCCAGTTAAAACACCCGAGGACCAGTCAAACTTTACTCTAAGTGGTCCGGCTGGTTTGTTCAGTGTTGAAAAGTACTCTATTTCATTTCAAATGTGGACTTGTGAAAAGCTGACGGACTAGTGAAATGACAAGCTAAATGGTCCTGCTAGCCAGTCACTAAAAAAGTTAAGGGCAAATCCTGTAGGTTGCTAGATTAATAAGCTATTTGCGAGTTAGCTTTGAATAGTGACTGGTACAATGACTTGCTTAGTCACAAGTTACCACTTAAATTTGAATTCCTCAGACTATGGAGACAGTTGCTATGTCACATGATTCAGTGCAAGCTTTTGCGTAGTTACGTAAAGACGGCGAACACCCACACACAATATTGAATGAATGTGTATGGCACAAAGGTACCAGGGTTTACTCATCTGGAGGTTGCTATACAAAAGCTTGCCTCTAACCATGTGACATAGCAACACTGGATGTAGTCTGAGAAATTCAAACTGAGCATTCACTTGTGACTGAAGAAGGCAATGTACCAGACATCAATCATATCTATATGTATGTATCTCAATTTCCTTCCACTCTCTTAAAGGCCCTGTACACTATTGGTAAGATCGAAAAACACAAATGTTCACGGATTCACACATAACTTACATGATTTAAAGTAAGTAATGGTAGACAGGATTCCTTAAAATATTTCTGCCTAAAATGCTATCGTTTCTGAGAAATGAGTAAAACAATAGTTTTTATCACGCGTAATAGTTTGAAAAAACAGAAAACACATTATGGTCTCTTTTCATTATTTTCTCGTGACCTCGATGACCAGTTGAGCTCAAACTTTCACAGGTTTGTTTGTTCATGCATATGTTGAATCACACAAAATGTGGACACTGATTTTGAGCTGTTACCAAAAGTGTACAATACCTTTAAAGGCACTGAACACGTTTGGAAATTGTCAAAGACCAGTGTTCTCACGTGGTGTATCCCAACATGATATGCATTAAAAAGGCACTGAACAAAACAAAACTTTTCCTGTGACAATGTCTCCCCCTCAACATCGAAGGACAATTTGAACAGAATACAAAATTTAAACCACTAGGAAAACTGACTAGATAAATTTTAAATAATTTAGGATTGAACAAAGAAACATTGACTAGAACAGGACTTGAACCTGCGACCTCCGGATTAACTTGTAATTTGAAAAAGTTGCATCCCCTTAAGGTGATCCCCTGGCTGCTGCTTCCCAGGTTGTATCATAAACTTGGGTGTAATCCCTTGCTATATGGCAGTTACAGGTTGAATGGCTTCTGACTGGCACCTCCGAACAAAGTTGACCAAAATAGGGAGACCGCCAACATTGGGGCTAGACAGCTCTGGGCCCAATTTCATAGAGCTGCTTAAGCACAAAAAGTAGCTGAGCACAACAAAATTATGCTTACCAAAATATGGTTACCAGCCAAAATGCCATTTCTCATGTGCAATCTGTGACTGGTATCATGCTAATTTTTGCTTAGCAGAAACTTTGTAAGCAATATTTTCTGCTTAAGCAGCTCTATGAAATTGGGCCCAGTTGGTAAAGCGCGGGCACATCAATCCGGAGGTCGCAGGTTCAAGTCCTGCTATAGTCAATTCTACTTTGTTAAACCCTGAATTATTTAAAATGTACCCTGTTAGTTTCCCTTGTGGTTTATTACTTGATAAACTTTAAAATACGTGTACGTGTACTAACTATGCAGAACTCCATCCCTTCCCTTGGCACCGCACAAAAACCTGACCATATCAAAACGAATTTCTTCAATGCCAATGTCAACGGCACTCCCCTGAGAATAAATTGGCTGCTCCTAAAAATGGTGACTGACACATCCTAAGTCGTTGTTTGTGGTGGAAACGAAACAAGTTAGTTCCCACTATTCTTAGTCATTCCTTTAAACATGTAAAAGATATACACTATACGTACATGTACTAGTATTGTTCTGGCAATTATCAACAAATAAACTTTGATTACTTCAAAATGAAACGGCTTAAAGGCAGGGTTATACTTTTGGAAATTTTCAAAGACCAGATTCCTCACTTGGTGTATCCTAACATATGCATACAATTACAAGCCTGTGAACATTCAATAATAATAATAATAATAATAAGACTTGTAATGCGCACACAGGCCTCGAATTACCACGGCACCCACAGCGATTGCCGTGGTGCCCTGAGCTTTTGCTGCGGTGCCCTTTGCAAGGTTTCAATACAAATTTACATTTTCCTCATTGAAGTGCCCCTTACCAGACAATGCCAGAGGAAAATTGCTGTGCCCCTTCAAGAGCGAAGTTCAAGGCCTGCGCACATATCCACCCTGCTGGGTGTTCAAGGCGCATTTGGGCTTAATTGGTCATCGAAGTTTCATTCAAGAAAATATTGAAAGAAAAAAACACCCTTGTTACACAGAATTGTGTGCTTTCAGATGTCTGAGCTTCATGACTGAAGCCTTTCTCAGATTCAAATTTTTTGTTGAAAATTTACCTCTTTCTCTACAACAGAGTTTCTTCAAAGGGTGTTGTTTCTAACAAAGTTTTTATTATTATTACCAACAGCTCTCCAGTGCTCTTTACCAAGTAAGTTTTTATGGTCATTAATTTTTGGAGTAATTACTAAAGGTGTACCCTCTCTTTAAAACATTGTAGTTATTATACTATACTCATATTGGATGCACGTCAGTGCATTGTTGCAGAATATAAGATTATATTCTGCAACACTGCAGAATATTAAATGTAAATTTTCACCGAATTCGCTTCTCTTCATGATAGCGTACTGGGTTTTTTGGGGTGCATTACACAACACACCCAACCTCGTCCCCATGGTTTACTTTATTTCCAACCATGTTTACAATAGTAAACCCTGGGAGGGAAACTCCTTACTTGGACCCTGATTGGACAACGACTGGTGTACAAAAGTCTAATGTAAACATGTTAAGTTGTACTCATTCAGTATTCACCATGTTCACAGCCAGACTATTCTAATTTGCATACGTATCCAAAAATGTTGGATACGCAAATGATCCAATACCAGGGTGAGAGAGCAGTCAACCTAGTACTGCTCGACACACCTTGGGGACAAGGTTGACAACACACCAGACCTCTGCACAACGCATGGTGGCCTCATGAGCCAAAGAGGGAAAGCCGTCATTCTTGCGGCGGACCACAGCTGGCCTTAAAGTAGTAAGATGGCCTCGGACAAGGCTACATTATTTGCCACCGTCACAACTTAGTACCAACTCTGGGCTCGAATCACCCACCGGACACTGGCCTCAAATAGTCAATCAACCCTCAGAAATCTGAGAAACGATTCATGCATGAATCGTTTCCTCAGATTCAAATGTTTCTAGGTGAAAAATTCTCCAAACCATACTTCTTCGAAGGGAATCTTTTCTCAGAATAGTTTATACTATCAACAGCTGCAGTGCTTCTTACCAAGTAAGGTTTTATGGCCATTAATTTATTGGAATATTTACCAATCTATGACCATTCCTTTAAGATGAATCTGGCGTTTTGTGGAATCGAGGGCAGTTACGAACAGCCGGATTAACAGATTGGTCAATGGTCAGTCCATCATTATTCATTATAGTTATGAATCTAGGCAGGTTGTATTGTTTGATGACATGTCTATTTACATGTAAACCTTGAACTGTTCAGGGAAACTTTGGGGTGAGGCGTTGGTGGGGGGTGGGGGGGCTGGATAATGGTGAATAACTCTGAAGGTCACAAGACCTTTTCACCTCACGACAAAAGTGTCATGTCATGTTAAGCCTGGCTCATAAACTATGGTGAATAATTATAATAAGGGTGCGTCTCAAAAGTCAGAGCGGTAGGAGCGTTCTAATTGGATCAGACAAAGTATTCGTTGGTCCGACGGAACGTTCCACTGGAACGTTCAAAAATACTGAGGTTTCGTATTCACTTGTGTAGGATTGCTCCCGTACTTCGGCACAATGATGCTGTCCAGTGGAATGTTCAGGTGGACTAATGGACAAAACTGCTCACGCAATATGATTCCTGATTGCCAAACTAGCCACCCATACCCCAACCTCGTCCCCAGGGTGTGTCGAGCAGTACGAGGTGTACCATGTTGACGGCTCTCTCACCCTGGTATTGGATCATTTGCATATCCAAATTTTTTGGATACGTATGCAAATTAGAATAGTCTGGCTGTGAACATGGTGAATACTGAATACACTTTTGTACACCAGTCGTTGTCCAATCAGGGTCCAAGTAAGGAGTTTCCCTCCCAGGGTTTACTATTGTAAACATGGTTGGAAATAAAGCAAAGCATGGGGACGAGGTTGCCCATACCCCCCTTTTGTCTTCATACAACGCCCATAGATCTATCAGTTCCCCAGGTATTGGAAGTTGCAAACGAGTTAACACTGGACCGCAGGCCCGAGGCCAGTGATTTTAGCTTTGGGCCAGTAAACTCAGGACTCAAAAAAACCCTTCAAAACCTGTCTAAAAGTGTCTTTCTTTGCCTTGAGCACCTTATTGGTGGATACGTGCGCTATATGAGACTACATTATTATTATTAGTATAGTAGAATTAATATAGTAGTATATTTGGGTGCTGATTGTCGTTAAATCCGACTTCATTTAATGTAATGGATTGAGTAGTTTTTAGGCTTTGCCTGGTAGAAATAGATAGGCAAAAAATCAGCACGCAGCCTTGAGAAAGTTTAAGTAGGATTTGAAGTAGCGCTTCGAGACACCCTCAGGTGTTTAATACCAAATAATTATATACATGTATTTCACCTTTAATTACAAATCTATATTACTTGTTACACCACAGAGTTGTTATTCACAGTTTATACAGCAACTTTTAAATTACTTTCCAGGTTTTTCGAGTTCCTTTTTGTTCCCAAATGGACTGACCTTTCCAAAGTTGAATGATAAGGTCATTGAAAAGGAACACCACAATAACTGGACACTGACATAACCTACATGTATGACATCACACAATGAAGTAGACAGGGGGTGAAGAAAAAAATACTGTCACAGGAAAAAGAGCGGGAAATGTTGAATTAAAACTGAGAACACGTCATCTTGAGAAAGTCAATTTCATTACCAATATCTCTTGTAGAGTTTCCAGAGTATCAGGATCAAGACTTTTATGGAGTTTGTGAGATTTTTGGCCCCTGATATTTAAGATGACTGACTTTTCATGAATTTTGAAAATGTAATGAACGCCAAAAATGTCCAAGAACATTCAAGAACTGGTCATAAACACAGTAATGAACATTCATGAAATGTCAATGAACATTCATGAATGTTCACAAATAGTACCCGCTGCTAACATATAGGTTTCGAACTGCCTCTACATGTAGCTACCGGGCAATCTCGGTGTTCTAGTTGGTTTAGTCTAGACATCTGCTCTAGAATAGCAAAGGTCGTGGGTTCGAATCCCACCCAAGTAATATGCCTGTGGATTGTTTTTAAAGGACTCGGGGAAAGTACTGAGTATACAGTGCTTTACACACATCGGTGTATGGGAAAAACCAAATAATATTCTTTATCCCCGATGCAAATTTAACATTCATTAAACAAAATATTTGTTCACAAACAGTTCAATAACAAAATATATAATCAAGGTTTTGGCAGCTCATAAAGTGTTCTTCAATTTATTGTTTATGAACACCCAAGAGTTGTGAGGATAATTAGTTATTCTGGAAAATTCATCAACTGCAGTTTGTCTCACTTGTTGCTAATGTTGGAGTTCTGGGCGGGCCACAGCCACTGTCGGAGACACTTATCTAGAAACTACCTTACATTTACAAACGGAAGATTAGGCTCTTTGTTTCTCAGCCAAACGTTAATACCACACTAACAAATTAGTTGTTTTACTATCAAGTAAGAACATTGTTATCGTGCTTTACATGTAGGTAGACAACTATCAGAAAAACACTGAACTTTCAAACTGAGGGTCATGAGATGTAGGTCGATAAAATGACCCCGTGTAAAGGTCACTGGTGCATTAAGCCCTCGTGTGGCGGAGCTAGGAGTCAAGGTGAAGAGCAGTGACCAGACTCGTTATAAATCATACAGGTGCAACTGTAATGGCAATGACGTCATGCCAACCTAAGGCACCGTGCTTTGGCCATTCAATGTCATCCACACAGCATTTTGAACGTTCCAATGGAAAGTTCCGGTGGTCCAACAGACCTGGTCCATGTACGCCCACTGGAACCCATAACCCATCCAATTAGAATGTTCCTGCCGTTCCGACTTTTGAGACGTTCCCTAAGTTTCACCTATACTCAACCGGTATCCATATATTTGGGTGATACTGTAGCTTGTCATTTATGTTTCATTTCAATTCATTTCATTGATTAATTCTGGTTGTGAAGTAGAGGACTCTCAGAAAAGCGAACTTAATTACTGTACTAGCCAAGAACCCCATAGAGAGAAGACATTTGAAGTAAGTTTCATTTTCAAATGTGGAAGGAAAACCAGGGGTATAAATGGGTACCTGCGAGGGTAGAGGTTGATATTGTGTTTGAAAAAGCCTTCGGAGCGCCACGGCAGCTCGGGGCTGTATACTCCCCAGAGAGCTAAGAAAGATTACAGGAATGTTATTGGCCCAATGACCAGGGCACTAATGTAAAGCGCATTGAGACGTTATCAAGAAATGCGCTATATAAGAACTAGTTGTTATTATTATTATTATTATTATTATTATTAAACCCACGCCATCAGGGCCCAATTTCATGGCTCTGCTTACCGTAGGCAAAGAATCGGCGCTTACGGAAGCAGGGAATTCCGCGCTTACGTCAAGCGTATTTCACGGGTTAGCGGGGAATTTTTGCTTGTGCGCGTGCGTACTCCACGTTACTAGGCATTCTTCGCTTACACAGCTAGCACAGAAATTTGGCGCTAGCACTGCAAGCGGGGAATGGTGATCGCAAGCGCAGAATTCGGCGGTAAGCAGAGCCATGAAATTGGGCCCTGGTAAGGACTGAAACCCCAATCTACATAGAACCCCCGGCAGAATTCGAACCAGAGTCCTAGAAGTGGAAGGCGGGGAAAGATACCACAAAGCCAACCCGACCACCGACGTTATTTGATTCCAATGGATCGAGGATCATGCCTGTCAGGGATTCAAATCCCACCAGTATGAATCCATGTTATTTACTTCCCCACGGCCGTGCTCATTCCAAAATGACTTCTACTACAGGACCACGGTGAAGTTTTGTCAACTCAAGCCACCTAGTGGCAGAGGAAGCACCCAACTTTATTAATTAATTATCAATAGAACAAACAGGTGTTCACCTGTTTGTCAACCTGATGCAGTATTCTGAGTCGTTTGGACACAATGTGAACTTCTTCTTAATACTCCATTAAGTGATTGCTTTACGTCTTCCAAGAAAATTTGTCTCAGGGAGATTTTAAGAGATTTACAAAGAGATTTTAAGAGCTTTTTAAAGATATTTTAAGAGCTTTTCAAAGAGATTTTAAGAAAACCTAAAATTGGGGAAAAAACCTGAGAAATTACAGGCTTGGGGTATGCTGGCCAACAAAATGCTAGTTGAAACACCTGAGGACCAGTCAGAATTCTCTCCAAGTGGTCCCGCTGACTTGTTCAGTGTTGAAAAGCATCCCTAATTAATATGAAGTATGGCCCAGTGAAAAAAGCTTGCGGACTAGTAAAACAACGAGCTACCTGGTCCTGCTGGCTAGTCAACGAAAAAGTTAAGGGCAAACCCTTGTCCAGTAACTGGCAGATTAATTCTATTGAAGAAGGTGCTAGCATCCTTGAGGAAATGTTTCACGGGGGACGAGGGGCCGAAAGATTTGAACTGATTTCAGAAAAACAGTGAACAATGCCTTCAAGGCACTGAACAAGTTTGGAAATTGTCAAAGACCAGTGTTCTCACTTGGTGTATCCCAACATATGCATAAAATAACAAGCCTGTGAAAATTTGGGCTCAATTGGTCATCGGAGTTGCAAGAAAATGATGAAAGAAAAAACACCCTTGTTGTACAAATTTGTGTGCTTTCAGATAGGAATAAAAACTTCTTGCAAGAAGTTTTTATTATTTTAGTGAGAAATTACCTCTTTCTCAAAAACTACGTTACTTCAGAGGGAGTCCTTTCCTACAATGTTTTATACTATCAACAGCTCTCCGTTGCTTGTTACCAAGCAAGTTTTTATGCTAATATTTGTTTAGAGTCCTTACCAAACATGTACGGTACCTTTAAGAATGCTCATCCAATAAAAAACAACACACACTGAGTAACGGTTAAGCTATCGTTTTGGGAATAAAAACGCTATAGTTTTGGGAACAAAAACGCTCTGGTTTTGGGAACAAAAACGCTATCGTTTTGGGAACAAAAACGCTATCGTTTTGGGAACAAAAACAAAAAAACAATAGGCCAAGGTAGTCCAAGACTGACGGGTGTGGTCCAAATGGGGGGGGGGGGGGGCGCGCCTCAATTACTCACATGTGTTGAATGATTCTTCACCCTACTAGCTTTATACGTTATAGGTTTCTTAGCTCATTTAAATAAATAAAAAGAAACAAACAGTCATTACAAACTGATGGACTGGCACCGAATAAATTAACTAATTGATAAACTGATTGATTTGAAAAAAGCAGTTGTTCAACGATGTGTCAGTCAACCAAAGACAACTGTCAATCAACGTTCCAATAGGGAAGATTACACTGGTACTTCGCGTGCACAGCGGCTTCTGCAGCTGGCAGCTTCTGACACGCACAAGAACGATCACCCCTTCCTCCTCCCCCCACCCCTCAAATCACCACCCACAGGCTGCAGAATACACGTATTACTTCCAAACCGTTCGCTAAAACCCGAGTAACTATTCTGTCAGTGAAAGCAAGGAGGTGGAAGTACATGTATCCGTTGATCCAACCCAGAGCTGTGTATTGAGAGAGTTGTGACATGGAGGGACCAGTTTTCTTTGGTACCGCTGTTGCTGGACACCATCTTCGCTCCAAATGTAGCACAACCTAATGTGCAGCTTAGTCTGGTACCGGACATTTTTTTTGCCAGCATGCCTTGCTCAGTCATAATAACCCTCATTCATTTCTACTACGCAAGATTTCTGCTGAGCAAGAATTTATTCTGTGCTAAGCATTTTTTTTTCAGTTAACCATGTTAAACAGCTTAAGGAAATGGGCCCTAATTCTGCTGAGCGACACTCTCTCAGGGTTCAGCAATTTTGTTTGCGGTTTAAGAAAACAAAAATCCTAGTAGTAATAAGTTACATGAGTAACACTCACATGCTAGATGCCGAGCAGGTTTTTTTTACGCACTTTGAAACTAAGCTTTAACTCTTTAGGGACCATAGCAGCCACACAAGCGGCTTGTACCAAAATGCCCATAGCGGCCGCAAACAGCCACAAGATACGACCTACTTCCATTCATCCAAAGAGGTTTAAAGTAAAGGTTGTGGCTAAAAATAAAAGTGCCAATGTTTCCTATGTTAACATAGTTAACATAGTTTCCCAATTTCTAAAGGATGCGGCTACAACGTGTTCGAGCCGCAGGTATGCAAGAGTGCCTTTGGCAGCCGGCCACATCCACCCATATTTGACCACAGAGCAAAGCCAGAGATCGAAAGTGTTTGATTTTTTCTGGAGGGAGGAAAACTTGAGGGCCCGGAGGGCATAGGAGAGAACCAACACACAACTCTACTCACATATGGCCTTAGCCGGGTATCGAACCAGGGTCACAGTGGCGAGAGGCGAGCGCCTTACAAACCAGCCACCCATGCCATCCATTTCTGTTACATGTTATTTTGTTGGCATTTTTACTAACAAAAATTCATTTCAAAAATGAACTAGATTAGCGATGTCTGCTTGGCGTATGGTGATGATTATACAGAAATGAACAGTCTCTACGGGTTCAACTTCAGCCTGGCAATCAACATGTGAATGTGGGTCAGCATTCTAGTTCATGATAACGGCAAGTATCTTTATTTGACGTTAGGAAATCAGGGGGGGAGGTTGCAAATGATTTGCTCACATCCCCCGAGCCCCACACTTGGGGATTCCAAAATGCTTCACAGAAAGTGAAAACAGAGACAGATTGGCAGGGTGATAACTCGGGAGAGGGGGGGGGGGGTCTAGTTGGGTGTTAAGTTACTGCTCTTTACCACCGGGGGATGAGGAGGGCTGGAATGAAGGTAGACACACTATACCATGTTGTGTGTATTGGGTGACTCTTGAAACCCCTAAATATTGATGAGCTTGTTGTAGAGGGAGATTATCACTGAAAATGTGTGAATTTGTTTTTGTGTTTTTTTTCTTTTCACTTAGCCTTCGAGAAAGACCTTGCCAGGGTTGAAACGTCAGGCCACTTACTATATCTTACAGTCATGCCATAGGTCCTTTTGGTTGGTAAACATTTGCTAAATCTATTTTCTCATTTATTTATTTCATTACACATCCGACAGTGTATGCGCCAATAACAGGATGGTGAATAAGAAACAAGAAGAAATGTTCAGTTTTGAGATGTGGGAGGAAAACCCCAAATGAATGGGGGAAAACTCATGCAATCAGGTAGGGACTGAAAACCCAATCCACATGCAAGGCTACGGTCTTAGGTGGGATTCGAACCGGGTCCACAGAGGTGAAAGGTAGAAAAAGAAACCACTGAGGCAACCTGGTAAATGATTTGAGACAACAAGGGCCAAATTTCATAAAGCTGCTTCATGGAATAGGGTTAGGGTTAGGGTAAGGCTTGGTGTTACGGTTACAGTAATAAGTTAAGCATACATTGTGCTTAACAACTTTCTGCTGAGCAAAAATTAAGCAGGACACCAGTTGCAAACGGTACATATATGACATGGTATTCTGGCTGGTAACCTTTTTCTGGTAAGCACGATTGTTTTGCGCTTTAAAAGCAGCTTTACCAATTTGCCATCATCGCATTGGTAGTTCAACAAGAATTTGACCTTTGACATACCTCGTAATCCACTCCCATTGTGTTGAGGGCGACGTTGATTGTGTAGGTAGAGGAATCGTGATGAGGTCGTAGGAGTGGCTGCTCGTCTGGTCTGTAGCGTACCACAAAGTTCATGATGGCATTAGCCTGTAAACCAATCAAAACAAAATGTTCAATTGACAATGAGTGTAAAAGAAACTCAGTAAAGTTACCCCTAAGAAAAACGGGTTTGCCCCCCGTGTTTCTGAATTGATTTAGGGTTCTCCCAGGATTTTTCAAAACTTGGGGGAATCCTTGAACCAAATTTTTAGAGAGTTTGGCCTACGGAAGCTGAATTGAAATGAGGTCCTCCGAATGTTTTTTTTACTTGGCGTTCATCTTTGGTTTTAAATGACCTACTCTGCAATCTGGGGCACTCTAAATGGTTTTATCTTTATGATTTATGATTTTTATAAATTTGATCTAAATAAAATATTATAATGTGAGTTGTGGTGTTCAAGAAATGTTTGGAAAGTGAATTTAAAAGACCAAACCACCCCCCCTCCTTCAGAGTGTCATAATGAGGTGTCATCTAAAAACGAAAATGGGTCTGCTAATATATGCAAATTTGCAATTTCCCCGGACCACCTCAAGACGAGTTGACAACTAATCTTATTCACCCTCACCATACAAGCTTAAAATAATCATCATGAGTCATTAGGTAAAGATGGCATTGAAGATAAGCTGGTTACCCCTCCAGTGGGGACCATGGAGTTTGAATACAAAGGTGGACTTGACGATGACCTATTCGAAAGCTTGTTTATTTTGTGAGGTCATTCTTGCTGAATTTTAAGGTGTTTTTTTCCTGAGAGCTGTTTGGGAAGGTGGAAAGGGAAGAGGTTCCCCCGTCATAAAAAATGGGAGCCACATAATAATAATAATAATAATAATAATATGGATTTATAATGCGCACTTCTCCAGAAAACTGATCAAGGCGCCTACACAGAAAGAAAAATATGATACAAAATGGATATTAATTGTAGTTAAATTAAACCTAATAAGTCTATGTAAACAAGTGAGACTTCAGTTTCCTCTTGAAGTTGTCGAGTGATGTTATTTTGCAAAGTGTGACAGGGAGCTTATTCCACAGGGCAGGCGCAGCTTTGGCAAAAAGCACATGAACATATCAAAAGCTATCACGGCTAGTGACAACATTCAGAAATATATGTGATCAAAAGATCTTTGAACATAATGTTGATAGAAGTGCTGATCATAAACAAATATTTTTCCCCACTTTCTTAAAGACTCTATGTATTGGGAAATGAGTGGATCACAAAACTGAATTCGAACTTGGAGCCCCTCTTACAGGGTCTGTATGTGTTTGGTAATAACTCTGAAAATTAATGGCAATAAAACTTACTTGGTAAGAAGTACAGCAGCTTTGGATAGTATAATGCATTTTGAGAAACTTTTCACTTCCAAAAACTGCGGTTATGGAAAAATATATCACTTTTTATCCCCCAAAGTTTGAATCTAAGAAGCGTTACTGCAGTAATGTTTCTCAGATTGTGTATTCCAATTGCAGATTATTCTTCCTGGGTGGACATAACCGCTCCAGATTTTCGGCAATATCTCAAAAACGCTACCACTTTTTGAAATGAAATTTTCACAAGTTAGTTTTATGGTATATATCTACAATATACAGGATTGAAACAAACAGTGGGTTCCAATTACCAAATGTATACAGACCCTTAAAAGACTAACTACAAACATAAAAACCTGCATAGCAATGACTTCTTCATCAGGGCCCAATTTCATAGAGCTGCTTAAGCACAAAAAGTAGCTATAAGCACAACAAAATTATGCTTACCAAAATAAGGTTACCAGTCAAACTAACAAGTCACATGTACAAATTGCGACTGGTATCCTACTCATTTCTGCTCAGCATAAAACTGTTCAGCAATATTTTCTGCTTAAGCAGCTCTATGAAATTAGGCCCAGATGTGAGTATTATTGCAGACAAAAACTCATGTTGGTTTTTTGTATTTGGTCAGTCCTTAAGTGATGCGTGTCGTGGCCGAGCGGATAAGAACACCGAACTCAAGCTCTGGTGTTTCTGATCAGCAGAGTGTGGGTTCGAATCCCGGTCGTGACACTTGTGTCCTTTAAGCAAGACACTTAACCACATGCTTCGTCCTTCGGATGGGACGTTAAGCCGTAGGTCCTGTGTGTTGTGTAATGCACGTAAAAGAACCCAGTGCACTTATCGTAAAGAGAAGGGGTTTGCCCCGGTGTTCCTGGTTTGATCGACAGCATATTGCGCCACAGCACCTTGTAAACCATTACATGGTGCTATGTAAAGGACTTGGTCTCATACTTCAAAAACGTAGCTCCAAAATACCTTGCAAGAAAATAATGAACGTTAAAAAGTGCCTTGAGCGTCACTGAGTGACGGATATGTGCGCTATATAAGAAGCCACTATTATTATTATTACCATTTGTTATTTTATCTATCAGACCCAACACAGCTATCCTCTACCATTGACATACATGCCCTTGGGGGGGGGGGGGGGTAGGGGGCAGCGGGGTCAAGACCAAGGTCAATAAAGGCCATGACCCCTGTGACCTTCACTGTACAAGAAATTCCACTCTGTAGTACTGATCAGAATCACCTGGTATCGGTCAAAATTAACGAGCCATGATTTCTTCTGCTGAATCACTCGGTGTAGATAAATCTACAAAATGTCAAAGTCTCCAAGAGATTTGACGAGAGTGTCCTTCCACACCCTGATTCCCCCTCAGGGGTGAGGAAGGAAAGGGGGGGGGAGAGGCTGAATAATCCGATCCGGCGAGAAAGGAAACTGATATAGTTACAGTCTAGAATCTCTTGTTTCATAATCGTCTGTGCCCTGGGGGGGAGGCAAGGAGAGAGGGGTGTGGTGGCAGGGGGAGGAGGGGGTCTCAACGACACCGCTGATGTGAGACACCTGGGAAATATACCTCAAGTATATGTCAGAATTGATGGCTTCTGAGACAACTGTCAATCAACGTTCCAATAGGGAAGATTACACTGGTACTTCGAGTGCACAGCGGCTTCTGCAGCTGGCAGCTTCTGACACGCACAAGAACGATCACCCCTTCCTCCCCCACCCCTCAAATCACCACCCACAGGCTGCAGAATACACGTATTACTTCCAAATCGTACTCTAAAACCCAAGTAACTTTTCTGGCAGTGAAAGCAAGGAGGTGGAAGTATTCGTTGATCCAACCCAGAGCTGTGTATTGAGAGAGTTGTGACATGGAGGGACAAGTTTTCTTTGGTACTGCTGTTGCTGGACACCATCTTCGCTCCAAATGTAGCACAACTTAATGTGCAGCTTAGTCTGGTACCGGACATTTATTTTCCCAGCATGCCTTGCTCAGTCATAATAACCCTCACTCATTTCTACTACGCAACATTTCTGCTAAGGAAGATTTGTTTCTGTGCTAAGCATTTTTTTAAGTATTAGCAACTCTTAGGCTAATGTCTGTATGGATGGATTTGGCTGGGGGCTACGGCTAGGTAATTGCAAACACCAAAGAGTAGCAAAGATTTCCTAGCTGAACCCGATCTACAGGTAAAGCAGACTACAAAAACAAAATACCCAAACGTAACCCCCAGTTTTGTGAAAGTTCTTTATCTGTTATTGACCTAAGCCTGACACCATTTTGGCGGTTGGATTGGTGTAGTGGTATCTTTCCTCGCCTTCCACCTCTAGGACCCCGGTTCGAATCCCACCGGGAACACTATGTGGATTGGGTTTTCAGTCCCTACCCGACTGCGTGGGTTTTTTCCCTGGAGTATTTCTCTGGGGTTTTCCACCCACATCTAAAACTGAAATTTCCTTCTTTGTCTTTTCTCCATTGGGTTCTTGGCTAGTTTAGAGATTAAGTTCACTTTTAGACTGTCCTTGGCTTCACAACCAGAATTAATGAATGAAAATTAATTAAAACCACCTCGCTCAGCTCATCAGCCAGGGGAATCCCCCTGGTTTCATCATTCTAATCAGATCTATCCTTCATTCTTACCCTTGTGTCGTATCCCGGGTACACTTTTTCACTGATTGGTTTGATGAACTCCCTCAGGAAGAACAAGAAGTGTTTCTCAAAGTCGATTTGCCTCATGTGGATGTCGCGCGTCGGGACATTCTCATAACCCCCAGCTAATCTTGAATCCTGACAAGAGGGAAGAAAAAAAAAGAAAAAAAAAAATTATAAGAGATATATTATCTTGACGAGAGAGAAAAAAAAGAAAAAAAAATTATAAGATATATATTTTTAGAAAACTAGAACAAAACGAGAAGTCAAACACATTTTATTTCATTTTTGTTTTCCATTAATTTAATTGATGCAAGTTCGCCCCAAACAAGGCTAAAAGCCACTCTTGGTAAGGGGCCCCAAGAAGAAAACTTGTTAAAGATGAAAATAACTCAGGGGGATCTGAAGGTAGGAATTGATATTTCTCTTAAAACAGTCTAGATTGTAGGGTGGAGGGAAACATGCACCAGGCAAGGAGTTCCAAAGAGATGCAGTATCCGTGGCATAAAGCTGTTGGAATGGCTCTTTGTTCTACACCTCAGCAAAGCAAGAGTGTATGGGTGAGAACAAGCAGAAAGCCTAAATCCACAATAGAAATCATATCCCTTACTACAGAATAACTCTTACGCGCAAGTGATTCACTCTACGCCGCCATTGCTAGTATGCTTGAGGCGCAAGGTTTTGTTCACAAAGACATGGGGAAACCGTTGTCTTTTCACTTTCTGTGCGAATTAAAGGCACTGTACACGTTTGGTAATTGTCAAAGACCAGTATTCTCACTTGGTGTATCCCAACATATGCATAAAATAACAAGCCTGTGAAAATTTGGGCTCAATTGGTCATTGAAGTTGCAAGAAAATGATGAAAGAAAAAACACCCTTGTTGTACAAATTTGTGTGCTTTCAGATAGGAATAAAAGGCTTCTTGCAAGAAGTCTTTTATTATTTTAGTGAGAAATTACCTCTTTCTCAAAAACTACGTTACTTCAGAGGGAGTCGTTTCTCACAATGTTTTATACTATCAACAGCTCTCCGTTGCTCGTTACCAAGAAAGTTTTTATGCTAATTATATATTTTGAGTAATTACCAAACGTGTACAGTGCATTTAAGCTTCTTCCTCAATGATTTACACAATCTTTGACAGGACAGGCATGACAATGATGTAGAACATACTAATTTAATATTTACAACTAAACAGAAAGTAAATACTGAAATTTTGCTAATAACCTTGCTGATGCAACCAAACCGACCGTGCAACCAATCATACTATTACAGGGCTGCCGACATTTCCATCTTGCAATCAGGGAGTTTTTGTACAACAATCAGGGAGATATTTAGAACTACATTAAACATAATAGGGAACAAGTTTCCATAATCAGGGAGTTTTTCAAATTTGTTCACCTAACCATGGAAAGATTGGTTTGTTTTCAGGAAATTTTCTGCAGAATCAGGGAGAGTTGGCAGCTCTGCTATTGAAACGTTTTAAAACAACTTTGGATGGTTCCTTCATATTTTATACTCACTTCATTTGTACCCGAAGACCACTGTCCAAAGAACTCCATTTCCTCGATCAGCTGTTCCGTGAACAAGTTGGTAAACATTGGAAATGTGTAAACATCAGTACAGGCCTGTCAATATAAACAAAGGGAATCTGGAATAATAACTGCAATAATAACACATATGTTCTTCAGGTGATGTGCTGAGTGCCCAATTTCACAGAACTGCTTAAAAAGTGTAACGCTGGTAATTGTCAAAGACCAGTATCCGCACTTTATGTGACCCAATATATACATGAAATAAAAAACCTGCTCAAGATCCAGATTTTTGGCAATATCTCAAAAATGCTACCACCTTTTGAAATGAAATTTTCACAGGTTAGTTTTATGTTATATAATAATAATAATAACCTGTTTTTATATAGCGCTTTTCACTACCGAAGGGCGTCTCAAAGCGCTTCCAACATTATTACCCCTGGTTACTGGGCCATTTACATTTCATTCCTTAAACCATCTCAGCTCCCTGGGGAGTATACAGCCTGTGCAACAAATATGCGCTACTAAGCTAAATCAATCACAAGAATCATCTCTGCCCTCACAGGTACCCATTTACCCCTGGGTGGAGAGAAGCAATTGTAGTTAAGGGTCTTGCTCAGGGACACAAGTGTCACAACCGGGACTCGAACCCACACTCTGCTGAACAGAAACACCAGAGCTTGAGTTCGGTGCTCTTATCCGCTCGGCCACGACACCCCAAAATATCTACAACTATATAGGGTTGAAACAAACAGCGGGTTCCAATTACCAACCGTATACAATCCCTTTAACGCTGTCACTGCCCATGAAGCGTATCTGGAGTGATAAATGAGTTTGGATGTGAAGGCTCAATGTAAACAGCTGGTTCAGGGTTCTTATGACACCTGTTTGTGTTTGCAATAGCTAGGTCTATGTCATTACCGGCTTGTTAATGAACACTAACGATACTTTTTGATTGGATAGGCTGAACAGTATGGGACAGTAAGGGGGCGTCTAAAAAGTCGGGCCACGTTCAGGCGCAAAAGAACGCTCCCGTTGGCACACGCCCGCAATCCATTGGACTGCCAGAACGCATCATTGTGCCGAAGTACGGAACAATCCTACATGAGTGAATACACGCATTAGTATTTTGAACGTTCCAATGGAACATTCCGGCAGTCAAATGGAACGGTCCACAAGCACGCACTGGAATACTTTTGAGATGCTCCCTTATTAGTACAAGCCATTCACAGAGCTGTGTATTGAGAGAGTTGCGACATGGAGGGACCAGCTTTCTCCGGTCACGTGGTTGCTGGACGCCATTTTGTTCCAAATGCAGCACAACCCAATGGGCAGACTAGTCTGGCACCCTGTATTCGCCAATGCATTTTTTTGGAGACAAAATGGCTTCTAATCGCAAGTTGTCGCAACTCTCTCAATATACGGCTCTGGCCATTCACAATAAAGTGCGCCCTCAACAGTTTTACCCAGGAGAGGCCATTTTTCCAAAAAGTGATCGACTAGAAAAATCACACTGGCAACTTTGCAGTTTGTGCCTCAGCGCGTAGTAACAGCAAGATTTTTACTTGTAAACTTACGCAACTATAGGAAAAGGGTTGCCCCTAACCATGTGACATAGCACCCATGGGCATAGTCTGAGGAATTCTAGTTAAGCATTCACTTGTGACTGAAGAAGGCAATGTACCAGACATCAACCAAATCTAACTCACAAATGGTTTATTGTGAAGCTGGAATATAATGCTTAGCAGCTTATTTTCTAAGCAAAAAGGTTATCAGTGAACTAATCGCAACAATATTGATTACATGTAATCAATATTGTTGATTCTACCAGACATCACTCAATATTTAAAGACACTGCACACCTTTGGTAATTGTCAAAGACCAGTCTTCTCACTTGGTGTATCTCAACATATGCACAAAATAACAAACCTGTGAAAATTTGAACTCAATTGGTCATCTAAGTTGCGAGATAATAATGGAAGAAAAAACACCCTTGTTACACGAAGTTGTGTGCTTTCAGATGCTTGATTTCAAGACCTCATGCATGAGGTCTCGAAATGAATTCAAATATTTTACTGAGAAATTACTTTTTTCTCAAAAACGACGTTACTTCAGAGGGAGCCGTTTCTCAAAATGTTTTATACTACCAACAGCTCTCCATTGATCGTTACCAAGTAAGTTTTTATGCTAACAATTATTTTGAGTAATTACCAATAGTGTCCAGTGCCTTTAACCACTTCACGTTTGATGACGTGTACACACGCCAACTTTTTCTGGACCGGCCTACGGCGGACTATTTTTTTACGCCCGGAACAACTTCGGAGTGCCCTCAATTTTTGGCAGTCAGTTAGACAGATATGTACAATAAAACTAACCTGTGAAAATTTCATTTCAAAATGTGATAGCGTTGCGGTTATGTCCGAGCAGGAAGAGTCATCCGTAATTGGAACACACAATCTGAGAAAAGTTTCATGCAGAAACAATTCTCAGATTGACAATTTGTTTGATCCCTTTCTCTAAAACCACATTCCATCGAAGGAAATCGTTTCTTAAATTTAACATACAATATCAACAGCTGCAGTGCTTCTTACCAAGTAAGTTTTTATGGTCATTACTTATTGGAGTAATAGACTGTGCAAGTCCCGTGCGTATTCGAACATTGGGACCCGTTAAAGCGCGTGACTTTGTTTCCTTCACGCGTTAAAGCATCGTACGTGGGACCAAAGTGGTCCCAAAAATGTTCGAATACGCGCGAGACTTGCACGGTCTATTACCAAAAGGTATACCCCTCACTTTAAGATGTTGGGCATGTAAAGCAAGCAACTAAGGCTCAAAACACCTTGTCTTGGCCCCCATGACTGAGGATAATTGAAGTTATTTATACCCATATCCCTAGCAGAACCCGTTACTTACAAGCCCCTAGATTACCCACTGTCTCCTTCGGTCCCTGATAAACTTCTCTCCCGGGATAATTAAAGGCACTAAACACGTTTGGAAATTGTCAAAGACCAGTGTTCTCACTTGGTGTATCCCACCATATGCATAAAATAACAAGCCTGTGAAAATTTGGGCTCAATTGGTCATCGAAGTTGCAAGAAAATGATGAAAGAAAGTTTAGCTTTTTTGTGTTATCCTCGACAATTCCTCATCAGATTCAATGTCTTTTCCCTACTTGTATTTTTTATCTGTATTTGTCCACTTGTTGTATTTTAAAGAATTCTGTGGAGGTTGTCTAATAAACAAACAAAGAAAAAACACCCTTGTTGTACAAAATTGTGTGCTTTCAGATAGGAATAAAAACTTCTTGCAAGAAGTTTTTATTATTTTAGTGAGAAATTATACCTCTTTCTCAGAAACTAAGTTACTTCAGAGGGAGTCGTTTCTCACAATGTTTTATACTATCAGCTCTCCATTGCTTGTTACCAAGTAAGTTTTTTTGCTAATTATTTGTTTTGAGTCATTACCAAACGTGTACAATACCTTTAACCCTAACTGCTTGCAAAGTAAAAATTCAACTACAACTCTAACAGGGGACGATGAATAAACCGATCATCGGTTGGGATCACATCAAATTCCCCCCTCTCACCCCCCGGTCCGGTTCTTAACCTTCGAACGGGGGATTAGCGTGACTCTAACACTTGTGATAACTACCTGAAAGTTTTGCGGTTACCACAAGATCACAAGTGTGTCTGCTTGGGTGCTATTTATGGAAGTGATGAATGATAACATTAAGTGAGTGCATTTAGGAGAAAAAAATGGCTAGGGGCATAATTGTGGAAGGCTTTTTTTTTCTTTTCTGAAAAGTTATTTCAGGTAGTTTATTAGATAATCAAACCGCACGGGAGATTACATCATGGCGGTTTGGCGGCACCGAGCACGCTCAGATAGTTGCACTAATAAATTATGGATCATCAGTAATACTTGTTGCATCATCAATTTAGAGATTGTTTCCTTAAAAAGAAAAACAAACCCTTTCTGCTGTAACAAATGATAACCATCCAGTACACTTATCATTTTATACAATTTGTCAACCCTCCTACTGTCTGACCACTTAACTTCATCCACTGTGGTTTTGAATGATGGTTTTGAATGATAGATAAATTATGCCAGCCTGCAATATGATATTATGTGGTGAATAAATCTACACAGTATACAGTTAACCCTCCTACTGTCTGTAATATACCAACACTTTACTACGGGCAGCCTTGGGATCACACAATTTATAACTGGGTTGGCATGAATTGGCCGCTAACCACTTCAAGTCGGACAACATGTAGACATGCAAGTCGGACAACATGTAGACATGCAAGATTTTTCTGGACAGACCTTTGGTGGACAGCTGTGGCATTGCAAAAGAAAGGTCTACCCTTAGTAAAGATGTTCATGCCCTCTGATCTTCGACCTTTTGCGGTTAAACATTGACATGACCTTTTTAACCTACCACCAGTAGGAGGCTTAATGACAATAATTCACAAACTAAAACTTAGTCTGCTATAATAACACTTGATAATAATTGGTTCTTATATAGCGCACATATCCTAGTGGCTAGATCAAGGTGCTTTACAACATTATTATCCCTGTTCATCAGGCATACTTTTAGACCATTCCTCTAACTTTCTCAACTCCCTGGGGAGCATACAACCCCAAGCTGCTTAAACTAGCGCTAAGGGGTTAATCCAACACGGTACTGTCTCAGCCCTCTCAGGTTCCCATTTATACACCTGGGTTAAGAGAAGCAACCATGGTTAAGTGCCTTGCTCAAGGACACGCGTGTCATGATCGGAAATTGAATGCCCTCTGACCTCTGACCTTTTCAGGTCACTAAATGACCTACCTGTTTGACCTCCAACTCTGGATCCAATGCATCGTAATACCCAGGATGAACGTACTTGCGCTCCCAATCCTTCAAAAGAAAGGAAACCACAATAAATATACATTAGTAGAGAGTGGATATAACATAATTCAAAATGTAATTATTTATTATGAATACTAATCAAGCTGTGCACCTTCAGGTTGCCGCAAGTATCTTCTCTCTGTTTTATGCAAGATATTTCCAAAACCAATACCGATCTTGTCTTCATCCTACTTCCTCCGGCTCCTCTTTGAATTGTGACTTACGAGGGAAACCTTTTGGGAACATATTCTGATCCAGTTTGGTGAGATTTTAAGTACGATTTTTTGACCTCTATCGTATGTTCTGCGATCGGCTGATTTATAATCTTCATAACAATTGAATTACGTCATTGGAATCTTCCGGAACACTACCACAACAATGAATGCAACCATGGCTATGTTTGTGCTTACTTGTACCTTCATGATGGCGGTGCCCACCACCTCGAACACTGAACTTGTTTGTACGTCTTCCTCAGCTATCTCGCTGACCACTAGCCAAAAGCGCTTTATAAATACTTATTATTATTATTGTTATTATTATTAATAACAGACACTACAGTGCAAGTATCCACCAATTTTGACGTTCATGGCACATGAACATTAACACCCCTGGTCACTGGGCCATTTATTTCATTCCTTAAACCATCTCAGCTCCCTGGGGAGTATACAACCTGTGCTGCCAAGTATGTAGCGCACTAAGCTAAATCAAGCACACAAGAACCATCTCTGCCCTCACAGGTACCCATAAATGCTGCCGATATCCAACAATGTTTTGCCCAGTAGGGCCCAATTTCATGGCTCTGCTTACCGTAGGCAAAGAATCAGCACTTACAGAAGCAGGGAATTTCAGTTACGTCAAGCGAATTTCACAGGTTAGCAGGGAATTTTTGCCTGTGTGTGTGCGTATTCCACGTTACTAGGCATTCTTCGCTTACACAGCTAGCGCAGAAATTCTGCACATGCCCTGTAAGCGAAGAATGGTGATCGCAAACGCATAATTCGGCGGTAAGCATAGCCATTAAATTGGGTCCAGGTCTGAAACGAACCCACAAGGCTTTTGCCATGGTGTCTTTACAAATTCTAATCCAAATTGAAAATTTTCCTTCCAAGAAAAGTACAGCACCCTCTTCAAGAGCAGAGTTCAAGGCCGTTTCCTTCCCTAGGGAAGCCCGTTGCGTGAAGCGTTACATGAAGATGTGTATTGAGTGTGATTGGTAATTGTGCTTGTGTAATTAACTCATCGCTCATTTGAGGAAGTTGTAAATTACACTCTAAATTACTGTTCAATAATTCATCATTTATTTGACTACTACCGGAATGCAAACTGCAGTCTTTCCTTAAAGGAACGTTACAGAACTGGTAATTAAAATTTTCTTTAAGATCACAGATTTACATAAAACTTACACGGTCTAATGATGATGATAGTAGAAAACATCCCTAGAAATATTTCTGTCTGAAATGCCATATTTGATGAGAAATAAATAAAACGAATTTCCGATTGGAGGTTATCGCTCATGAGCGTTTTATTCATGCATTGTATAACACATGCAAATGTGTACTCGGTTTTTCACTATTTTCTCGTGACCCAGATGGCCGATCGATCTCAAACTTCTACAGGTTTGTCAGTTTATGTATATGGTGGATTATATAAAGTGCTGAACTGTTTTGTTAGCAAAAACCAATTCTGTAATGTTCCTTTAATACTTGTATTAGGCCATACCGTGTAAATGAAAAGATGCCTGGTAAATGAGTTTAGTTCCGGCCTCTGTGGGTCTAAGAGAACTCTGTGGTTTTTAACAGGGTAATTGCTTCAGATTATGATTCAGAAAGTTCTCCACAAAAACGCCAGTCAAATTTGAGTAATTAGCGACCAAACATTGCACTGTTGGGCGCATGGCCATTTTTAAAATTCGCGCATTGTGCCATTTTTTTACGTAACAAACTTGTTTTCCTTGCATGGTTAAAAATATGCGCAGCTGAACGACAAAGATCGCGCGGTGTTCAAAGTCTGCGCCCGAGCCATCAAAAAAAGTATGTTAACAAATTTGAATATGAGAAACGATTCTTGGATGAATCGTTTCTCAGATTTCTGAGGGTTGGTATCCGTTCGCAAATGCTGCGGCCAGAGATGCGGTTGGTACTCGCTGTCAGAACCTACCTTTAACACTTTTTTTGTTGCATTTATACCACAGGTCATTGTGGTTGGTAAGCAGTTTACAACAGCTCATTCCCTTTGTATTATTGAGAACAACAACAAACAAACAGTTCCAAACGAAAGAACCTAGACTCCCTGCATGGAGAGTGTGGAGATATTGGGGTTTTTTAACATTATGGGGAGTCCTGCCTGTGCATGGAGAATGTGGAATGTATTGGGTATAGGCCAACACAATGGCTGTCATGATCTCCACACTCTACTTGCGGGGAGCGCGCGGAGACAATTCTGCACACTTAGGTTGGGTTTTGGTTTTGCATCAATGAATATTTATGATCTGACCACTCTCCTTGCGGGGAGCGCGCGGAGACTATTCGGCACACTTACGTTGGGTTTTGGTTTTGCATCAATGAATATTGATGATCTGAACACTCTCCTTGCGGGGAGCGCGCGGAGACTATTCGGCACACTTACGTTGGGTTTTGCTTTTGCATCAATGAATATTTATGATCTGAACACTCTCCTTGCGTGGAGCGCGCGGAGACTATTCGGCACACTTACGTTGGGTTTTGCTTTTGCATCAATGAATATTGATGATCTCCACACTCTCCGTGCTTGGAGTGCGTGGAGACCACCGACATGCAGTGATTGGTCGGGCACACTCACCACACATGGAATATTGGGCAGGCGGTTTGTACACAATATTACAATACACAATGTGTATGCATTCCAAGTTCTCAACGCACAGGCAGGATCCCCAATGATGTCAAAATATATATATATATCTCCACACTCTCCACCCAGAGAGTCAAGGTTCTTTCGTTTGAAACTGTAAAAAATGACGAAAACCAGGTCACCCAATGACCTTTAAGTTACATCGAAATCCTTCCGAACGGAGCCACAAATGACAGAGAGTAGGAATGAGGCCGTTACAGAGAGGCCAGTACAAATTGAGTTTGATCAGCTGAGCAAACAGGATGGTCTCATTGCCAACATTTGTTCCTGTATAATTGCCTCTACACCAAGTACCTGAGTGCAATCCCGAGGTTTGTCCAGAGGAAAAACTAGGTCAGGGTTAAGAGGAAGTTCAGGATATTTCATTTTCATTTTTTTCTCATTTTATCTGGCTTGGGGGTCGCTTGGTTATTGACCTGGGTTGGCCTTTAAAGGCATCGTACACGTTTGGTAATTACTCAAAATATATATTAGCATAAAATAAAAACTGACTGGGTAACGAGCAACAGAGAGCTGTTGATAGTATAAAACATTGTGAGAAACGACTCCCTCTGAAGTAACGTAGTTTTTGAGAAAGAGGTAATTTCTCACTAAAATAATAAAAACTTCTTGCAAGAAGTTTTTATTCCTATCTGAAAGCACACCAATTTGTACAACAAGGGTGTTTTTTCTTTCGTCATTTTCTTGCAACTTCGATAACCAATTGAGCCCAAATTTTCACAGGCTTGTTATTTTATGCATATGTTGGGATACACCAAATGAGAACACTGGTCTTTGACAGTTACCAAACGTGTACGATGCCTTTAAAGGCAGGGTATCCTTTTGGTAATTACTCCACAATTTAATGACCATAAAAATCTACTTGGTAAAAGATCTGGAGAGTTGTTGATATTATAAAACAAAGGCTTCAGGCATGAAGCCTTTCTCAGACATCTGAAAGCACACAATTCTATGCAACAAGGGTGGTTTTTTCTTTCATTATTTTCTTGCAACTTCGATGACCAATTGAACCCAAATTTTCACAGTGTCGTTATTTTATGCATATGTTGATATTACACCAAGTGAGGATACTGGTCCTTGACATTTGGCTGTACTCTAATCCAGTTACTGCACACGCGCCCGTGCTGGTCGTCACATCACAATAAAATAATGACAGCGCCCTCTGTGATGTGACGGCCAGTGTGCGCATGTGTGCAGTAACTGGGTTAGAGTTTATAATTCCATGTACAGCCACATGCTTGCTATGATCGTGATGACAGTCCCCCTTTAAGCTACAATGAAGTGACACATATGCTACCGACAGCATCGTCTGGTTGAGGGTGCACGACACTAAAAAGTGATACAAATCATGCACCAAGCCACAAGAAAAAAATGTTAACCCATAACTTGTCTGTTAATCAAAGAATTGAAGATCATGGGCTTAGTGAATGCTGGAAAATTGTCAAATATTGAACCCTGGGGTTGTTGACTTTCAACCTGGTAGATTTGGGTTACACTAGCCCTTGAAAAAATGGCCCAATTTTGCTGAAAAGTGTCTGGCCAGTTAATTCGTTCAGGGGTGTATTAATATTTGATGAGCATAGCTCACAAGTTCTACGAATTTCCTGCCAACAGTTGAAAAGAAAAATAAACCTTAGCTGTCAGCAAATACATGTTTGATTTTTGGGGTTGAACAAAGAAAATTACTAATGCTGGATTTGAACCTGCGACCTCCGGATTAACGTGCCGGCCCTCTAGCAACTGAGCTATCTAGCCCTTATGATGGCGGTCTCCCTATTGTGTCAATATCTTTGTTCAGGGTGCCAGTCAGAAGCCATTCAACCTGTAACTGCCGTATAGCCAGGGATCACACCCAAGTTTACGATACAACCTGGGAAGCGGCAGCAGAGGGATCACCTTAAGGGGACGCGACTTTTTACATCAAGTATCAAGTAATAAACCGCAAGGGAAACTGACTGGGTAAATTTTAATTCAAAATGATTCTGGCAATTCCAAGAAAATATCCTGTCAGGGTGGAAGTGAAAAAATTGGAAGATCCCCGCTACTAACTGGTTAAAGGCAGGATAATTTTTGGTAATTGTCAAAGACAAGGGGAAGGTGCTGAGAAAGCTGAAGGGAGAGGGAGAGACGGGTAGGATGGTGTGTGAGGAGGGGGGGGAATGTAGAGATGAAACAGGGAAACCCTGGGCCCAATTTCATCCAGCTGTTTATTTTCAGAACATATTGATTTAAGGCAGGGTATACTTTTGGTAATTGTCACACACCAGTATTCTCACTTGGTGTATCCCAACATAATAAAATAACAAACCTGCGAAAATTTCAGCTCAATTGGTCATCGAAGCTTCATGCCTGAAGCCTTTCTCAGATTCAATTTTTGGGGTGAAAAATTACCCTTTTTTTTAAAACATACTTCAAAGGGGGTCTTTCAGATGCCTGAGAAAGGCTTCATGCCTGAAGCCTTTTTCAGATTCACATTTTTGGGGTGAAAATCACCTCTTTCTCTAAAACTACACTACTTCAAAGAGAGTTGTTTCTCACAATGTTTTATAATATCAACAGCTCTCCAGTGCTCTTTATCAAGCAAGTTTTTATCGTCATTAACCTTTTCAGCCCCAATGGCGACTTTAGTCGACTGTGCACTATACCCTGCTTGAGCCCCGATGGCGACTATAGTCGCCCAAGATAACACACAAAACAGCACTCAAGCCTGAGCACAAAGGCCATTTGTTAAAAAGCTGTAGTTTTGTCCATGTTTACCTTCCATACCCAAGCTTACCATCATTGGAAAGAGAAAGATCGGATCTTTCCAATGGTGGTTAAATATAATAGGATTGCTATTATGCAATCACTTCAAATTGGAGTGGAAAGATCCGAAATGACAAACACCTACGGAGCGCCATATGGTTGTGTGCAAAAAAGTGTTTGGGTTTACAGAACACACTTTGGAAACAAACACCAAGAACTTGGACAATTATTGGCTGATTTCAATGATTTTTAAATTATATGAAAGGAAATTCAATGAGTAAGACAATTTTGATTACTTATTATGCTCTAAAATGGAATCTTCAAGGTAATAATAGCGTTTGTAAAATCGAACTTTGAACACAAGCTTCCTGTTGTGTGAGAATGTGTGCTTCACGCTTGAGTGGTCAAACAACTTGGGCCACAGCGGTTGTTTATGTCAAAAGAACTTGGGGCTGAAAGGGTTAAACTTGTAGAGTAATTACCAAAATTAACCCGGCCTTTAAACTACCCTTCTGGGATATAGTGAAGGCTACTTGACTTGACCTAACTTGACTTAGAGAACATTTTCAGCCCAATAAAAATCACTTTTGATTGATTGATTGATTAATTGAACGCCTGGCTGTAAAATGTGAAATGGTGCATAGTTGAGAAGGGTAAGGCCAAATAGAAAAAAATTCATGTTTAGCATCCCCGCCCATTTCCTTTTTAGAGGCTGCCTCTTTTTTTTTCTTTTTTTCTTTTTTCTTTTTTTTGAAAGAAAAAAATGATACATTTTTATTTTCCCTGACGATTTTTTTGTTTTTAAAATAAATAAGATCGTATTTTCGACTTTAGCACGCTAAAAAAGCACACCAAAAAAAAGCTGGCAACCATCTTGAAAAATAGCCCGGCCGGTTGTCTCGAAAAACTTGTCGGGCGGCCATTTTGAAGAAGAAAAAAAAGGCCCTCCTCCTTCCTTTTTTCAAAAAGGCAGGACGCTAAACATGTCTTTTATTTTATTTGGCCTAATTAGGTTGACCATGGGTCGACGCCTCTGGTATTGCTCAGAACCAATCAGTGAGAGGTCAAAGACCCCTAGGTGAGGTGATACATTAGCCACTACAGACACAGCGAGCATCTGGATGAGATCATGAAACCATGTAGTATTGATCTTATATTTACCCCCCATAGTGCCCAGTCACTGTGAAATATCTGATCTGATCTGATCTGATCTAATCTGATCTAATCCTATCTAATCTGATCTAATCGGATCTAATCTGATCTAATCTACTGGCTCTTTGCACATTGTAAATCCAAAATAACTCTCATTGTTTTGCCCCACGGATCAATTTTAATATTATAATGTTCGAGCAGTCATTGAACATTGAACTACATGTATACAGTATTCTGACAATGTCCAGAGCAGGCAAGTCGAAACGTTGAGACAAAATTATGAAAAAATTGAAGAAGCTGTTGCAAACTGCTTACAAGGAAGCTAACTATACCTAAGCACTCTTTTCCCACCCTAACCCCCACCACCCCCACCCTACTCGACATGACAATGCCACGGCAGTAGATACATTTGCAGGACAGTTTCTTATCAGAGTTTTTGCAATAGATAAAATATGGTGTTACTACTTCTTTCATTCCAGATCTGCCTTCAATCCATCTAATCGTATTTAATCTAATCCAGCATTCACCTTTGTACCACTCTAGATTTGTCTTCAATCTATTTGATCTAATCTAATCTTATTTAATCTAATCCAGTGCTCTCCTTTACCATGAATCCAGATTGACTTCAATCTATTTGATCTAATCTAATCTTATTTAATTGACTTGGGGTTGAACAAAAACAAAATTGACTAGAGCGGGATTTGAACTAACGACCTTTGGATTAACGTGCCTACGCTCTACCAACTGAGCTATCTAGCCCTAATGTTGGCAGTCTCCCTATTTTGTCAATATCTTTGTTCGGGGGTGCCAGTCAGAAGCCATTCAACCGTTGACTGCTGGTAGCCAGGGATCACACCCAAGTTTACAATACAACCTGGGAAGCGGCAGCCAGGGGATCACCTTAATTAAAGGCACTGAACACGTTTGGAAATTGTCGGTGTATCCCAACATATGCATAAAATAACAAGCCTGTGAAAATTTGGGCTCAGTTGGTCATCGAAGTTGCAAGAAAGTGATGAAAGAAAAAAACCCTTGTTGTACAAATTTGTGTGCTTTCAGATAGGAATAAAAACTGCTTGTAAGAAGTTTTTGTTATTTTAGTGAGAAATTACCTCTTTCTCAAAAACTACGTTACTTCAGAGGGAGTCGTTCCTCACAATGTTTTATACTATCAACAGCTCTCCGTTGCTCGTTACCAAGTCAGTTTTTATGCTAATATATGTATTGAGTAATTACCAAACGTGTACAGTGCCTTTAAAGGGGATTTAGAAATTTACCCAGTCAGTTTCCCTTGTGGTTTAATATTTGATATCTAATCTTATTTAATCTATTCCAGTGCTCACCCTTCTGTTACTCCAGATCTCCCACAAATCATTGTGTAGATGTTCTGTCTCACAATACTCCGTCACTACCAGGTAGCCGAGAGTTTCTCTATTAGTGATGTGCATAAAGACACCCTGCATGGTTTCAACAAGAAAAGAAAAAAACACTTTAAATTTTAGGGAAGGAGTATAGACCATGTGACCTGTGACATCACATGTTTTACAAAAGAGCCACAGAGCCTCAACTTCCTGCAGGCACGCTTTGTAAACAGTCCAACAGGAGAAAAAAAAACATTAAATCTTACATTTTCATGGAGATTGCAGTGTACGATTTTCATCAACTTTTGACATGAAGAAAGGGGGCACATCATGTTGTGGCCGAGAGCACTGAACTCAAGCTATGGTGTTTCTGCTCAGCAGAGTGTAGGTTTGAGACCCGGTCGTGACACTTATATAGCGCACATATCCTAGTAGCAAGATCAAGGCGCTTTACAACATTATTATCCCTGTTCATCAGACATACTTAGACCATTCCTCAAACTTTCTCAACCAACTCCCTGGGGAGCATACAACCCCAAGCTGCTTATATTAGCACTAAGAGGTTAATCCTCAGCCATCTCAGGTTCCCATTTATACTCCTTGGTTAAGAGAAGCAATTGAGGTCAAGTGCCTTGCTCAAGGACATAAGTGTCACGACCGGGAATCGAACCCACACTCCAATAATTCAGCCATCAGAACTTGAGTCCGGTGCACTAGACCACTAGGCCAGGACATGCCACGCCATAATGTTCATGTCTTATACAATAAAAAGTCAACTGTATCTAATACCTACTAGGGCTCACTGACCTTTTCTCGTAAGTCTTGGCAGAATGCCATATCTGGATCAGTGTCATGCCGCTCAAATGAGGGCATGTGCGGAGCGTGGAGTTTGTTTCCGTGAATCAGATAAACACTGGAGATGAAAGCTACATTCCACACGCCCCTGCGGCATAAACCAAAGACAACATTAAGTGATGTTTGAAGCTTTGCATGGAGTGGGAAATTAAGAAGTAACTATAAACTAGTAAACTTGTCGGTACAGGAGAAAAGGAGACGAGCAGGGAACATTGTTTGAAACGTCAAGACCACACCGGCTCTTTTCAGAGCCAACACTCCTCCCAAAAGAGATTTACACATGGTTGTTGTACCAGCAAGTTTACACAATGTACTAGTTATAGTTACTTCTTAAAGGCATCGTACACGTTTGGTAATTGTCAAAGACCAGTGTTCTCACTTGATGTATCCCAACATATGCATAAAATAACAAGCCTGTGAACATTTGGGCTCAATTGGTCATCAAAGTTGCAAGAAAATGATGAAAGAAAAAACACCCTTGTTGTACAAATTTGTGTGCTTTCAGATAGGAATAAAAACTTCTTGCAAGAAGTTTTTATTATTTTAGTGAGAAATTACCTCTTTCTCAAAAACTACGTTACTTCAGAGGGAGTGGTTTCTCACAATGTTTTATACTATCAACAGCTCTCTGTTGCTCATTACCAAGTCAGTTTTTATGCTAATATATATTTTGAGTAATTACCAAACGTGTACAGTGCCTTTAAAGACAACAGTTATGAAGAAAGTCAAAGCAATTCTGTCACAGACAATGTTCAGCTTACATACTGCCCTCATGTGACTAACTCCAACCACCATCAGGACCCAATTTCATGGATCAGCTTTCCATGGAATTCTGGTGGGCACGATCCCGGTAATGTACCCCGCTGGGTACATCACTCTGTTTCCCTGAGCCAAGTAAACACGTCTTTGCAGCATATCACATGATTAATTCTCGACCAATAACATTCACAATCTATTACCGTGGTATAACAACGCAAACTGTTCGAGGGTAAAACCAGTCTTGGTTCCAAGACGCTCCAGTTGTGTAATCGCGAATACATGTAGTCACACACAAAAATTGTCGCCCCTAGAGGGCGCTATTATTCCTGTAACCGCTATCACCCCACGAACGATAGCGCCCTCTGTCAGTGAGCAGTTTGTGGGATGATAGTGGTTAGGCTTTTGTGACTGCATGTGCTCATGACTACACAACTGGATCGTCTTGAAACCAAGACTGGGGTGAAACTTACACTTTTAAGTCTTTGACAATTTCAATATAATCCTCAGATCTTGCATAATAACCCTCCCGGTTCACGTCACCCCAGAAGTTACTCCATAGTTTGCCATCTCGTCGTACGAGAGGTGCAATAACAGACCTGTTCGAGGAAAAACATATTTATATATTTAGCGATAAAACATGAGGGAAACTTACTGGGTAATTTTTAAATGATTTTGGGTTGAACAAAGACAAATTGACAAGAGCTGGATTTGAACCTTCGACCTCCGGATTAAGATGCAGGTGTGGCAGGAGATTCTGTGTCCCCCCCCCCCCCCCGGAGATTCTGTTCCCCCAATACGGCGAATTGTGTACCAATATATTCTGATAGCGCCATCTTTTGATTCAACCCTCCTCCAGCCCATATTTATTTTCCATATGGGGGGGACAGATTTCCCTGGGACACCCGCGCTCTACAATCTATCTAGCACCAATAGTGGCAGTCTACCTTTTTTTGTCAATATCTTTCTTCCGGTTGCCAGTCAGAAACCAATATGGTTGTTGCCAGTCAGAAGCTCAGTCGGTAGAGTACCGGTACGTTAACCCGGAGGTCCCAGGTTAATCTGGAGGTTGCAGGTTCGAATCCTGCTCTATTCAATTTTCCTTTTACCCAACTTACCCTAGGGATGATTGATCTCGCGGTGCCATTTTTTCCCAGCATACCTTGCTCGCTCATTTCCCCCTGAAATTGGTTAATTTAAATGGGCAACAACTCAATTAGGCCTGCGGTCCGTCCATTCTACACACGCGTGCTCAAGTATGGTAGCCCGCAAAAGAGGCATCAAGTCATAGAGCAACTGGTCCCCTCTCATTCTTCTTTGATCTTGTTGCATGTCTAACTGTATGCAGTTTAGGGTGACTGTGTATAACAACACGATTTGTTTGAAGTGAGAATGCGTCTAAAAAAATTGTCCCTTGACACGCACCATACAAGCGCTCAAACGTTTTAAACAAACATACGTGCAAAGCAGTCACTTTTGGGAGTTAATCAGCGGATGCATCAGTGCATCCCTACCAGGGGTTAGTGACAAGAGGTATTGATACGGCGCGCTGCCCATGGTGGCGAGGCTGGGTCAAGACCAAACAACAGGGCCTTGATTTTACACTGGACTACAGGCTCGAGGCCAGTGGTTTTAGTGTCGGGCCAGTAAGCTAATGACCAGACAAGTCTGGCGTTCTTGTGTTTAAAATAACAATACCTCACTGTGTAATATCTTGAACAGAAACAAATTATGTTCAAATGTTGAGCTTGAGTCTGGAAAATACCTTTCAATTCTGTTGAGTAATGAAGTATACTTAAAGGCACTGAACACATTTGGAAATTGTTAAAGACCAGTGTTCTCACTTGGTGTATCCCAACATATGCATAAAATAACAAGCCAGTGAAAAATTGGGCTCAATTGGTCATCGAAGTTGCAAGAAAATGATGAAAGAAAACACACCCTTGTTGTACAAATTTGTGTGCTTTCAGATAGGAATAAAAACTTCTTGCAAGAAGTTTTTATTATTTTAGTAGAAATTACCTCTTTCTCAAAAACTATGTTACTTCAGAGGGAGTCGTTTCCTACAATGTTATATACTATCAACAGCTCTCCATTGCTTGTTACCAAGTAAGTTTTTATGTTATTATTTGTTTTGAGTCATATCAAACGTGTCAATACCTTTAATACCCCAAAACACAGATGAGATCAATCTTCTCTACATGTCTTAGTGCTTAATTGTTCAAATAAAAACAGTTAAATGCATGTTAAACTGTCAGGACTCAGGAAGTTTTTTTTTCTCATTTGGATTCTGGTCTTGTACACAAATTTCTGGTCCAGTAAAATTGTTGAGCTACAAGCCCTGCAGTCTTGTGGGTTTTCTCCTAAACTCGAGCCCCGTGAACAATATCCAAAAAGAATCTGAATCACCTGTTCTGCTCAATGAGAAGTTGAAGAGCTTTCGGGTTAGTAAGCCGCACCGCCGAGTCACAGCTGAAGTAATAGTCACACTTCAGGTCGTCACAATGTTGCCTGCAATGGAAAGCAAAGCTCATCTCATCAAATCTTTCTGATCGGTTCCCAATTAACCGATAAAAAATTACTTCAATGTTTGAGTTTTCAGCAAAACTACATCAGTAACTTAGACCTACATGTAAATAAGATAAGCCTTATAGTTTAGAAAAGTGTAACCTGTAATTAAACTATTTATAATAGATTAAATAGTATGATAGGATGGCTAGCATATAGTTATTATTACTATTACTATTCTAGTTATTATACAGATAGACCCCCTTGAATAACATCAATGAAGTAAAGGGGGTGTGTCGTCATGATCAAAGTAGGCCTGTGGCTGGACATGGAATTATGAACTATCACCCATTTACTGCACGCGATGACATGATACTGGGTGATAGTTCATAACTCCATGTACAGCCAAAGGCCTACTTTGATCACGCCATTTTAAGTGTCTTTCCCAAGTGTCAAGACCAAGGCGTAAACCCACACTCTGCTGATCAGAAACACCAGAGCTTGAGTCCGGCACGCCCAAATGCTCGGCCACAATACGCCACACATTTTTTTACGTTAAAAATTCATGCAGCTTATGAGCAGGACAACTAATAATAACTAATAACAACTTATAATATTCTTAAATTGTAAAGTGCATCGAGGGATCTGTGATCCATAATGGGCTATATAAATGCTGTTTTATTATTATTATTATTATTATTAAAATACAGAACTCTAGCAAAGTACAAGCAAACTTCCAATATTAACCAAATCTGAATAAAAACACAAAATACACACAAACAAACAATACAATACCTTCGAGGGACAAAGAGGGGGAAAAAGTTTGAGTTTACTGAAAATGAAAATAGTTATAATATGCATATCATGTATAACAAGCTCATCATCAACAAAAGGTAAATATGCACGGCAATGTTCATAATGTAATTGGTAGTTCGTGTCAACAAAATATGTAATGCAAAGCAATAATATATACCATTTCATACCATGTAGTTAATGTCAACAAAATATGTAATGCATAGCAATATAAATCATTGTATACCATGTAGTTCATGTCAACAAAATTTGTAATGCATAGCATTATAGAATTTTGTATACCATGTAGTTCATATCAACAAAAAATGTACAAATATATACAGCAACATACATGTAATACAACTTGTTAAAATGTACAATCAACAACAATTATTAAATGCACAAAATGCAAAGCAGTACAGATATGACACAATTTATGAGCAATAGTTCATGTCAACAACAAAATAAAAAGACAAATACATGTAGTTCACGTCAACAATAACAAAATGCAATTCAATGAGAATTCAATGAAAACACTTTTAGAAGCTTTACTAGAAAATGACCAGTTACCCAATCCTTCAATACTAATTAAGAGTTCGACCATAGTGGTCGCCCGCTTGCCAAACTCGAGTAAGACCCGACAGTCAAATTGAAACACTTGATTTGTAGTCCACCACGCCAGTCAAAATGTTGTTCCTCGTCAGCAACAAAATAACAAATGTGTGAAGGATTGTAGAACTAAAGTTGGCAACAACACTTTTGTCCACTATGTGGTTTTACCATGTGGTTTCACACTTCAATGATTTTTGCAGCTAACTGGACAACAGCTAGGCAATTGTATTACTACTAGTAATAGAAGCTTGGTCAGAAAAAGCAAGAGATTTGAATGAAAAGTTCTTGCAAATTCATCTGGTCTAGTGAAAAAAACTAGCGGACTACTCAAACGTCTGGTTAACTAGGCCGGCCGGAGAGTGAGCAAAAATTTCAAGGTAAACCTCCAAGTGGTATTTGAAGTGGTATTTGAAGTGAAGTATAGAAAATCTGTTCACTTACAAGCCTTTGTTCCTGCCCTGAGCTTCACTCAAGTTTTTGGTGGAGGGGTAATATTTGACTGATCTGTACATGTCTCGCGCCTTCTTTACGAACTTGGATGTGATGTTCATATGATGCTCTTCCTGAAAGAGAAAAAGAGTCGGTCATAATAAATGCAAATGTTTAGAAAGTTTGGTCGAAAGGACATCACATGGCCTTGTGTTTAATTAAATGTGCTATATAAGCACGGTGAGAAGTGTGTAATGCCCGTAAAAGAACCCAGTGCACTTATCGTATAGAGAAGGGGTTCGCCCCGGTGTTCCTGGTTTGATTGGCTGCATATTGCGCCACAGCACCTTGTAAACCATTACATGGTGCTATGCAAAGGAATAGGTCTCATACTTCAACACGTAACTCCACTTACCTTGTAGGAAAAATACTGAGCGCTTTGAGACACCCATCTGGAGTATAAAGCGCTATATAAGAACTGCGTATTATTATTATTATTATACACAGGTGCCGCAAGCTTACGCGTGGTGGTAATTTGTGCATAACGCAAACCAATACATGGACATACCGATACTCAATGTACAATCTTTTAGTATGTGCCTGTACCCAAAACCGTTGAGCCTCGCATGCAATTAGACCCTTCACAAAATGGAGCCCGAGGACGTGACAGGAATTGAACATTTTACAGAAGCGTTTTACAGATTTTCCAACATTATGTCAACGTTTTTAACGAAAAGGGCATTTATAAATAGGAATATTCAATCAAAACAGCTTGAATTTGAACTCTGGACTGATGAACAAATTCTTCCTTGGAATGTAAAGACCCATAAGTTGTTGAAAAAAAATGCATCTTCACAACTTTTGCTTACTTTGTTGTGAATAAAAAGATCAATTTTCTTCTTGGGGTAGTCCAATTCTTCGATGTATTCAAAGAAGTCATCAATGAATGGTGTCGGAAGCTCGATGAAAAGAGCAACGAGCACGCGTGGAAAGTCATCCTCCTGGAAACAAATACAAATTTATATTAATAAAAGAATAACAAAAACACTTGAAGGTATCCAGTTACACATGAACGGTAGACGATCTAGACATCGTCATTTAAAGGGGGCGGAGATAGTCAGGGCTCGAATTATTTTACACTGGACCACAGGCCCGAGGCAAGTAGTTTTAGGGTCGGGCCAGTAAACTCAAGACTGGACAAGTCCGGCGGTCTTGCATTTTTCAATTGGATAATAAAACCTCACTGTGTGTAATATCTTGAACAAAATTTTGTTTTGTTCAAATGTTGACTTCGTGTCTGGTAAAATACCTTTCAATTTATTGAGTAATGAAGTATAATAGTGTGAGAAACAAAATGCATGTTAAATTGTGTCAGGAAGTATTTTACTCATTTTGATTCTTGGCTTGAAAAAAACAATTCTGGTCCGGTAAACATTTTTAGCAACAATCCCTGCTGTCTGGTGGATTTTCCCCTCAAATTCAAGCCATGGAGAGGGTAAGAGGGGGCAGGCAGGGCAAAGAATTCGTAGTCCTTTGTGGTACAATTGAGGATTACGAGAGATTGTATTCGGCTCAATGGGAGGCGAGTCTGCGGGGTCCGAGATTCAAGCATACCACGGCCGATTATCGGCCTTGCACTTTGGGAGAAGTGGTGCATCAACAGTCACCATCACGAGAAGCTGCCCCTCCCAACTTAAGCACAGCTACCCCCAACCTCATCCCCATGGTTTACTTTATTTCCAACCATGTTTACAATAGTAAACCCTGGGAGGGAAACTCCTTACTTGGACCCTGATTGGACAACGACTGGTGTACAAAAGTCTAATGTAAACATGTTAAGTTGTACTCATTCAGTATTCACCATGTTCACAGCCAGACTATTCTAATTTGCATACGTATCCAAAAATTTTGGATATGCAAATGATCCAATACCAGGGCGAGAGAGCGGTCAACCTCGTACTGCCCGACACACCTTGGGGACGAGGTTGCTACCCCCTGGACATAGGCAGGACTGGAGAACATGTCCACAGAGTGACTGCAACACGGAGCTGTGTGTGTCTGGCAGTGTATTTATCTGCAATCATGAAGACTGCACTCAGAAGTGCTATGTTTTTAGTTTTATTTTCATCAGCTTTATTTCGACGTTCAACGTATTCCTCTTTAAGTTAAAATGTTAATATTTGTTTGTTTTTTGTTTTGTTTTGTATTTGTCAGATGGGCATTTCAATACAAGCCTCCTTTTGGCTTCTGAAAATGCCCCCATATTGGTTTAATCCGTATCCATTTCATTATATTATTTTCATGTAATCATTATTTATTTATTTTTCTCTAAATCAGTTCTTGATTGTTTTTGATTTAAATCATTGTTCAAATTTGTTTATTGTTCTCCTTTTTCTTTCACCAATATGGAAATAAATGTCGAGTTGAATTGAATTGAATTGAATTGAAGGAAGAAGGATACAAGGGGATAGAGGGAAGGGGCCAACCTCGTCCCCATGGTGTGTCGAGCAGTACGAGGTTGACCGCTCTCTCACCCTGGTATTGGATCATTTGCATATCCAAAAATTTCCCTCCCAGGGTTTACTATTGTAAACATGGTTGGAAATAAAGTAAACCATGGGGATGAGGTTGGGAAGGGGCTGGTTTAACCACAAGAGGTTTGGAAACACAAAGGACAAAATCAAAGGTGGGACAAGGGAGAACAAGTGATTAATGAATGAATGAGACTGACTAAACTGGGGAGATATCTGTGGGGAAAAGGAAACAAAATAGTAACAAGAATATTTCACCTACCATGACATTTTCAAGGCTAAATGTGTCCTCGTCACAACCCAAACAGCCTTTTTCTGGTACCCACTGATCCACTAAGTAATTGCCATAATTATTCAGCAAAGTCTGCAATTGCAATTAAAACAAAAACACAAATATTGAAGTCATTATAAGTCAGCAAATTAGTTAACGGTAGGGTCATAGATTGGTAAGTACTCCAAAAATGAATGACCATAAAAAAACTTACTTGGTGAAAAGCACTGCAGCTGTTGATAGTATAAACTATTTTGAGTAAGGAATCCCTTCAGAAATTGTTCACCCAAAAACTTTTGAATCTGAGAAACGATTCATGCATGAATCGTTTCTCAGATTTCTAAGGGTTGGTGCTCTAAGAGATGCAGTTGGTGCCTGCTGTCACCTCACTTATTGCGGATGGATTTGACGTTCATTTGAAAAATACTGTGCCAGTTTTTTGCTGCTTTTGCAGCAAGTAGACATCAGTACATTTCCGTTTTCATCCACGGAACCCGAAAGGTTCACAAGTTCCAACAGTTACGTAGTTCTCAAAATGCGCACATTTCAGAACGAAAAGCTTGGTTCGGACGATAGTTTTTGTAATGTTTTGCAATGTATCTTACCTTTGATCTTCCATTCCCGTGAATCATTGAGGGAAACGTTTCGTATTTAACGTTGAAAATGGTGCTCTTGTTGTTACGAAATTTAATCACAATATCACCTACAAACAAAATGAAAATATATTTTAAAAAGTCATCCCGAAAAGTGTATAATAACCCAACAAAATATGGAGACAAACAAATTGTTAGTGCAGCACAAAAAAGTGATCATTGCAAAAGATTTACAAAGTTGCTCTTTGCCAAAGATTTTATTGGTTGTCTCACCTGCAGCTCCGTTCATGTTCTGAAAGAGCGTAGCTTTGTTATCAAGAGCAATCTTCCACGAATTCTGTGAAAATACGAAACAAAGTAAACAAAATATCATTGAATGTAATTGATGGTTCGTGATTGAGAACAACAGCATATCAGGCAACAGTTTGTATAGTAATAATGATTATGTGTGAGTGGGTCGCAAAAGTTAAGCTGTGCGGGTTACAGAATGGATTCTGTGCGTGTTATACAGAAAATGGAGTGTGTGGGCTACAGAAGGGAAGTTGTATGTGGGTCACGCAGCATGGAAACTGTGCATGCTGAGATCTCTTTGTGGGTTACAGAATTAAATCTGTGCATGCTGGAGTCTCCGTGTGGGTTACAGAATGGAAACTGTGTGTGCTGGAGTCTCTGTGTGGGTTACAGAATGGAATCTGTGCATGCTGGAGTCTCTGAGTGGATTACAGAATGGAATGTGCATGATGGAGTCTCTGTGTTTGGTTACAGAATGGAATCTGTGTGTGCTGGAGTCTCTGTGTGGATTACAGAATGGAATGTGCATGATGGAGTCTCTGTGTGGGTTACAGAATGGAATCTGTGTGTTCTGGAGTCTCTGTGTGGGTTACAGAATGGAATGTGCATGATGGAGTCTCTGTGTGGATTACAGTATGGAATCTGTGTGTGCTGGAGTCTCTGTGTGGGTTACAGAATGGAATCTGTGCATGCTGGAGTCTCTGTGTGGGTACCAGAATGGAATCTGTGTAGGCTGGAGTCTCTGTGTGGGTTACAGAATGGAATCTGTGTGTTCTGGAGTCTCTGTGTGGGTTACAGAATGGAATCTGTGTGTTCTGGAGTCTCTGTGTTGGTTATAGAATGGAATCTGTGTGTTTTGGAGTCTCTGTGTGGGTTACAGAATGGAATCTGTGTGTTCTGGAGTCTCTGTGTGGGTTACAAAATGGAATCTGTGTGTTCTGGAGTCTCTGTGTTGGTTACAGAATGGAATCTGTGTGTTTTGGAGTCTCTGTGTGGGTTACAGAATGGAATGTGCATGATGGAGTCTCTGTGTGGATTACAGAATGGAATATGTGCCTGCTGGAGTCTCTCTGTGGGTTACAGAATGGAGTCTGTGTGGTTCACACAGATTGGAAACTGTATGCGACATGCACAATAAATTCTGTTCGTGTTACAGTGCATACTGTAAATATCGAAAACTAAACACTTACTCGTTTTTCCTTATCGAGAAAAAGATAAGTAAAGAAGAGCTGATCATCACCAGCGTCTCCGATATCCCTCCACGTTAGCGCTTTCCAAATGTACGGAGCGTAACCGATATACATCCCCGAGCACAAAAAGTAGTAACCACTCGCCACTTGAGGGTAATCTTTCTACAAATCAGAAAAATCAAAACAGATAAATGTTTAAGACAAAACGTTTTCGCAAGTTTGATACAGTTCTTTGCTATATAATTGGTACTCTGGTACTAGAATGTGCTAGTACTGTACCGTTGGGAACCCAAGGCGCCCTCAGTGTTCAAGCTTTTGTGATTTGTACATTTTTATGTAAGAAAGTTAAGTTGTTGTCATGACCCTTGAACTCGCTCTCTTTTTCCGTTTAACTCTGAACGTGAAGGAGCACAATTGTCTTAGCTGAGTATTTCTCTCTAATTTTAAGGGAGTATGGTTCTTGCCATGCCTCCTAAACATTAAATTTCTTGGAGAGATCAGTTTTTAGTATCCCTGTGGCTTTTAACAAGTAATTTTGCTTGGAAGAAATAGCACTTTTTGGGGGAATATACTTCATCGACATCAACGTTTTACAGTTGTGTGTGGTAGCTAAGTATTTAGGCACCCACGTTTTGACCTTTGGTATGACATTCACTGATTAGAGTGCGCTCTATTGATTTGTATTATATTAAACCGGTGATTGTGCTGTACCAGTATTAGTATCATGTAAATTGCTTCTCTCTTGTATTGAAAAATCTATTGTCGGATTCATTTAATTTTTTTTCTTCGGATGTTCATCCTTTAGTAGATAGAGGATCGTTCCTCCTTCCCTCCCCTTGACACTAGGGGGCACCACTACAGTACTAACTATTCTGTCTACAGAATTAATTAAAGACGTCTGTCTCTGTCTGCTGAAAACCTGTTGTTATTGTATTGGGGGTTTTTTTGTTTTAGGTGTTCGGCCAACTGCTGAAAATCTATTGTTATTGTACTGGGTTTTTTTTTAGGTGTTTGGCCAACTGCTGAAAGCCTATTGTTAGTGTTCCGTTTTTTCTTTCATTACCCAAAAAGGGTTCTGGCTTGTTACTTATCATGTGCTCAGACCTTAGTGTGTAGATTGAACTGCAACTTTTTAGGGATGATGACGCATCAATGACATCATTACATTCAATCAACTTCTAATATCTCAAAAATTCATATCGGAGATATATGTGATCTGCCCATTCCGGACACCAATTTTTTTTTAATTTTTTTTTAAAACTGGTTAACGCTTTAATCGTAAAATAAAATAAACTTTGAAATCCGTTTCCAAATTTCCTTTTTGTTTCAACAAAGCCGACAGTAAAAGAAACATGAGACATTCCTTTCTTTAAAATGTTAACCCAGAGACACTAACCCGGGGGTAATGGTTCACATCAGGGATGCGATAGGCTGTTGAAAAAAAACCTGAACTCTGAGTGCAAAGCGCAAAAGCTTGCGAGCACAAAAACTTGCGAGCACGATGCCCACCAATAACATTTATCTTCGGTTTTAAAAGCCCTGCAATCTGGGGTGTTATATATGATTTTATCTTCATTTTTTTTTATGAATTTGATCTTAGGTAAAAAAGAAAAATTTATGTATAAATATTTATCTTTTTTTGGGGGAGAGGGAAACGCATTTCTTTTTTTGGTGGGCAAACAAAACGTATTTCCAGTTAAAAACGGAGAAATCACATCCATGTAACATCCTTTTTGTTGGTTGAAATGTGTCTTGCCTTTATCCCCTACAATTTGTAATACATCATTTTCAATCCCCTACCATTTGTTATACATTTTGACAGAAAAATGTGACACAAAAATACAGTCTCGTCCCCATTCAATGCATCCGTGAAAAGTTGGCGTATCAACACACCATCTGGTGTTAACTGGTTAAAGAAATAATAATAATAATAATAATACGTAATTCTTATATAGCGCTTTATACTCCAGATGGGTGTCTCAAAGCGCTCACTGTTTTTCCTACAAGGTAAGTGGAGTTACATGTTGAAGTATGAGACCTATTCCTTTGCATAGCACCATGTAATGGTTTACAAGATGCTGTGGCGCAATATGCAGCCAATCAAACCAGGAACACCGGGGTGAACCCCTTCTCTTTACGATAAGTGCACTGGGTTTCTTTACGTGCATTACACAACACACGGGACCTACGGCTTAACGTCCCATCCGAAGGACGAAGCATGTGGTTAAGTGTCTTGCTTAAGGACACAAGTGTCACAACTGGGACTTGAACCCACACTCTGCTGATCAGAAACACCAGAGCTTGAGTTCGGTGTTCTTATCCGCTCGGCCACAGCATGCCACAAAGAAACCCTGTTCAACACCCTTTCTACTAACACCGAAACCACTTCTTGAGGAGAATATTTATAGTCTTCTTCTCAATAATCGATGTCAAATTAAGAGATCTTACCTCTAGGGATTTGTCGGGCCAAAGGTAGGGTTCGGCTGAAAATACCAAATTTCTGTCAAGCCCTTTGAATTTTCGAAGTATCTCATCTTCATCAGATGTGAGGATAACATCATAACTGAAGAAAGAAGTAACATTTTTAATTAAACACAAGATCAATTTGTACGAAAACACTATAGTAGCAGTTTGAGTAGCAGTATGAATTTGGGGTCTGAGTAGCTGTATGAAACTGGGGTCTGAGTAGCAGTATGAAATTGGGGTCTGAGTAGCTGTATGAAATTGGGGTCCGAGTAGCTGTGGGAAATTGGGGTCTGAGTAGCTGTATGAAACTGGGGTTTGAGTAGCTGTATGAAACTGGGGTCTGAGTAGCTGTATGAAATTGGGGTCTGAGTAGCTGTATGAAATTGGGGTCTGAGTAGCTGTGGGAAATTGGGGTCTTGAGTAGCTGTATGAAACTGGGGTTTGAGTAGCTGTATGAAACTGGGGTCTGAGTAGCTGTATGAAACTGGGGTCTGAGTAGCAGTATGAAACTGGGGTCTGAGTAGCTTTATGATACTGGGGTCTGAGTAGCTGTATGATACTGGGGTCTGAGTAGCTGTGGGAAACTGTGGTCTGAGTAGCTGTATCAACTGGGGTCTGAGTAGCTGTATGAAACTGGGGTCCGAGTAGCTGTATGATACTGGGGTCTGAGTAGCTGTATGAAACTGGGGTCTGAGTAGCTGTATGATACTGGGTCCGAGTAGCTGTATCAACTGGGGTCTGAGTAGCAGTATGAAACTGGGGTCTGAGTAGCTGTATGAAACTGGGGTCTGAGTAGCTGTATGATACTGGGGTCTGAGTAGCTGTATGAAACTGGGGTCTGAGTAGCTGTATGAAACGGGGGTCTGAGTAGCTGTATGAAACTGGGGTCTGAGTAGCTGTATGAAACTGGGGTCTGAGTAGCTGTATGAAATTGGGGTCCGAGTAGCTGTCTGAAACTGTGGTCTGAGTAGCCGTATGAAACTGGGGTCTGAGTAGCTGTATGAATCTGGGGTCTGAGTAGCTGTATGAATCTGGGGTCTGAGTAGCTGTATGAAACTGGGGTCTGAGTAGCTGTATGAAACTGGGGTCTGAGTAGCTGTATGAATTTGGGGTCTGAGTAGCTGTATGAAACTGGGGTTTGAGTAGCTGTGGGAAATTGGGGTCTGAGTAGCTGTATGAAATTGGGGTCTGAGTAACTGTATGAAATTGGGGTCTGAGTAGCTGTATGAAACTGGGGTTTGAGCAGCTGTATGAAAGTGGGGTCTGAGTAGCTGTATGAAATTGGGGTCTGAGTAGCTGTATGAAACTGGGGTCTGAGTAGCTGTATGAAACTGGGGTCTGAGTAGCTGTTTGAAATTGGGGTCTGAGTAGCTGTATGAATCTGGGGTCTGAGTAGCAAAATGAAACTGGGGTCTGAGTAGCTGTATGAATCTGGGGTCTGAGTAGCTGTATGATACTGGGGTCTGGGTAGCTGTATGAAATTGGGGTCTGAGTAGCTGTATGAAACTGGGGTCTGAGTAGCTGTATGAAACTGGGGTCTGAGTAGCTGTATGATACTGGGGTCTGAGTAGCTGTATGAAATTGGGGTCTGAGTAGCTGTATGAAACTGGGGTCTGAGTAGCTGTTTGAAATTGGGGTCTGAGTAGCTGTATGAATCTGGGGTCTGAGTAGCAGAATGAAACTGGGGTCTGAGTAGCTGTATGAATCTGGGGTCTGAGTAGCTGTATGATACTGGGGTCTGGGTAGCTGTATGAAATTGGGGTCTGAGTAGCTGTATGAAACTGGGGTCTGAGTAACTGTTTGAAATTGGGGTCTGAGTAGCTGTATGAAACTTGGCACTGGGTAGCTGTAAGAATTTGGGTCCTGATCCATACTATTAGATCTAAACCATGGATAATTTGAAGTAGTTAGTATTTAACCAACCTATCTGTGAACATGATCACAAGATCTTTGTCATCTTTATACTCCTTCACCGCTTCTTTAAGAAGGTTGATTTTATGCCCCCCTCCCGGATAATTGAGGATGTCTCCGCCCTTCCACTGCTGATGCATTCCAACCACCTGAATTTGGAGAAACCATTACACGTGAACAAATGCAGCAAAAGTAATTATATACCAAGAAATTTTAACACAAATTAAACAGATGAGGCATACACCAAGTCATGGAAAATGAAAGCTTTCAATCATTCTTAGTTTTTTGTAAATTAAAGGTAGGGTCATAGATTGGTAAGTCCTCCAAAATTCAATGACCATAAAAACTTACTTGGTGAGAAGCACTGCAGCTGTTGATAGTATAAACAATTTTGAGAAAGGATTCCCTTCGAGTAATATCATGAGTATGGTTTGGATAATTTTTCACCCAAAAACATTTCAATCTGAGAAATAATTTGTGCATGAATCGTTTCTCAGATTTCTGAGGGTTAGTGTCCGCTCGCGAATGCTGCAGCCAAAGATGCGGTTGGTAACTGTTGTCACCTCGCTAAATGTGTATGGATTCGACATTCAAGTGAAAACACAGTGATATTTTTTTTGCTGTTTTCTCAGCAAGTAGACACTGTATTCAGCTGAAACTTTCACATAAGACTTTTATTGTATCTTTCTTTATAATTCTGCCTGTAAATCAGCATTACGTTGACAAAAACCATTCTATGACCCCTAATGTACCTTTAAAACATGACTTTTACGCACATACAGCTGGGTGTAATACTGGAGGGACTGTTCTAACACAATTGTTATTTCATTTTACTCTCCGTTTATATGAGTCACAGTGGGGGCAGAGAAAAAAACAACCGAGTGATACACCATGACATCATGAAGACAAATAATGACAGACGAGAACGGAGCGATTAACTATTATGGGTAAACAAATACTAGAACAGTGGGATACTACAGAGAGCCACAACCCCGGCTGGGGCCACCTGACAATTGCCCTCCCCTCACCTACTCTCTTTAACTATCATGAATTATAATTAGTTTTTATATAGCCCTTTATCTACGGGCATCTCAAAGAGTATATTAAAAAAAAATTCAGATAGGTTCTTGAAGTTTTTGAAATATGGGAACCATTTATGTTGTACCTGACAAGTTTTTTTTAACAAGGTTCCACGTACATTCAGCAGCCACTGCCAGAAACACCGGGGCAAACCCCTTCTCTTAGCAATAAGTGTAACTGGGTTCTTTTACGTGCATCACACAACACACGGGACCTATGGCTTTACGTCCCATCTAAAGGATGAAGCAATATTAGTGCCTTGTGTAAGGACATAAGTGTCAAGACGGGGACTCGAACCCACACTCTGCTGATCAGTAACACCAAAGCTTGAGTCCAGTGCACTTGACCGCTCGGCCACGACATGTTTTCTTGCATCCCCAAAAGTCTCCCTGCAGGAAACAGTTTTAAATGCAGAAGTTCAAGTACAGTGCATAGTCAGTCAAATTTCAAGCATTTAACTCATATTTTGTCAAGAAAGAAATGTGACTTCTATCTGACCTACGGATGACCCTGTGTGACCCCACTGTCTCCATACATATGTGTTACCTACCATTACATTTAACCCATTTTTCTTTGCTGACCTCATGTACCTATTGAAGCCATCTGTTGCATTTGTTGCCACAGTAACAACTAGAAGCCGTGTTTTGTCTGAAAATAAACAAAATATTGAAAACATGTTAACAATTCACATTAACTCAGTTCTTGTATAGAGCTTTTCACATCCAAAGGGCATCCGAAAGTCCTCTTTTTTCTGAACTTTTCTTTTACAGGTCTGCAGAGCTATGTTTGGAGTTAAAAGACCCATTTAACAAGTAGCACCTTGGGGAACACTTTACAAGGTGCTGTGGCACAAACTTTGTGTAGCCTACCGTGCGAGAAACAACAGGGCCAACCCTCTTTCTCTTAACGACAAGACTGGGACTGGAACCAACACTCCGCTGGTCAGAGAAACACCAGGGCCCAATTTCATAGAGCTGCTAAGCACAAAAATTTGCTCAACATGAAATTTCTTCCGTGATAAAAACAGGATTACCAACCAAATTTTCACGTGATTTTCAGGATAAGCAAACAACAGCTGAATACCAGTAACAAGCAATATGCAACACATGGAAATTTGGTTGGTAATCCTGTTTTTATCAAGGAAGAAATTTCATGCTAAGCAAATTTTTTGTGCTTAGCAGCTCTATGAAATTGGGCCCAGAGCTTGAGTCTAGCGCGCTTGACCGCTCAGCCACAACAAACCATTTAAATTTTGATTTGACAAAAGTAATGTTTCATTATCTATTTTCTAAAACAGTATCATTGTATCTTTATTCCTCCAAAAATGATAGTGCCAGTAGTCATCTGCCAAAAATAATATTTCATCATCTATTTTCTGAAACATTTTCGTATATAACATTCATATAGATCTATATTCCAGCCTCCAAAAATGAAAGTGCCAGTTGTTTACGTACACATACGTAAACGCGTACGCGTACGTGTGTGTACATGTTTGTCAACCCGTTGTTCAGAATTGTTGCGATGCCCCCATTGGTTTTGTACACACAATTTTACCAAGGCCATCCTCTGTCTGTCACACCACCTGGATCCTGTTAAAGTCCTCGGTGACAGAATGGGCAGACAAAATTGGAAATCACAACTTAACTTTCACTCCATCAATCACGGTTGCTCATAATGCATCAAGAACTGGTTGAACACAGTAAGCAATACACTATACCCACATTGAATTCATGTTTGCAATTTAGCAGAGTTGCAAACATCTGCATCTTGCAATCATGGAGATATTTAGAATTTACATTCAACATAATAGGGACAAAGTTTCCACAATCTGGGAGATTTTCAAATTTTTTCATCGAACCATGGAAAGATTGGTTTATTTTCAGGGAACTCTCTGCAGAAATCAGGGAGATTTTGTACAACAATCAGGGAGATATTTAGAATTGCACATTCAATGTAAAAGGGAAAATGTTCCCACAATCAGGGAGATTTTCAAATTTGTTCATCGAACCTTGGAAAGATTGGTTTATTTTCAGGGAACCTTCTGCAGAATCAGGGAGATTTTGTGCAACAATCAGGGAGTTATTTAGAATTACATTCAACATAATAGGGAAAAAGTTTCAAAAATCAGGGAGATTTTCAAATTTGTTCATCGAACCATGGAAAGATTGGTTTATTTTCAGGGAACCTTCTGCAGAATCAGGGATTTTCTGTACAATAATCACAGAGATATTTAGAATAACATTCAACATAATAGGGAAAAAGTTTCCACAATCGGGGAGATTTTCAAATTTTTTCATCGAACCATGGAAAGATTGGTTTATTTTCAGGGAACCCTTCTGCAGAATCAGGGAGAGTTGGCAGCTCTGAATCTAGATTTGGATAACCTCTTGGACATCGACTCGTTCAGTCACAAGTGACCGCTTAAATTTGAGAAAGGTGGTTACAAAACTTAACAAAATGTACACAGACATGACCCCAATTTGACCTTTAAAGAGAACCATGATTAGGAACCTAAATGCACACAGGTGTACATGTACATGTATGGAACTAATTGCAGTCCCAAATTAAATGTTCCAAAACATAAAGCAGTCAGACAAAAATTTACTTCTTGTTTTCCAACCGAACAAATGAACAGCTTTGGAATAACTTGATAGTACAATGTAGTATTAAGCCAGATTGGGTATCGATCATACCGAACAAATGAACAGCTTTTTTGCATTGTTGGAATAACATACTTGATAGTACATGTAGTAATAAATCAGATTGAATATCGATTATAATCCTTGATATACAAAATAGTATAATGGCACCACACGCTGATAATATTCATAATCAGTTTACAAGGTCAGTAATCAATTCTAGGCACCTGGCCCCAATGTCATACAGCTGCTTTAAAGTGAAGGTATACGTTTGGTAATTACTCTTAAAATTAATGGCAATAAAACCTTACTTTGTTAGATGTACAGTAGCTTTCGATTTTTAGAAACATTTCACTTTGAAGTAATGTGGTTAAGGAAAAAGATATCAGTTTTTATCCCCCAACCTTTAATCTAAGAAACGTTACTGTCAGATATGTTTCTCAGATTCTGTATTCCAATTACGGATTAATCTTCCTACGTGGACAAATTCGATTTTCGGCGATATCTCAAAAACACTTCCACCTTTTGAAATCAAATTTTCACAGGTTAGTTTTATTATATCTACATTTACAAAACAATCCGTTCCAAAAACCAAAGGTATATTTTTTCTTTAAAGGCAGGGTACACTTTTGGTAACTGTCAGAGGCAAGTACATGTATTCCTCACTTGGTGTATCCCAATATGCTTAAAAACAAACTTGTGAAAATTTGGGTTCAATTAGTCATCGAAACAGCAAGAAAATAATGAAAGAAAAAAAACCCTTGTGGCATAGAATTGTGTGCTTTTAGATGGCTGAGAAAGCCTTTCTCAGATTCAAATTTTTGGGGTGAAAATTACCTCTTTCTCTAAAACTACACTACTCCTTAGGGAGTCGTTTCTCACAATGTTCTATACTACGTGTATTAACGGCTCTTCAGTGCTCTTTACCAAGTAAGTGTTTATGGTCATTAACTTGCATAGTAATTACCAAAAGTACACCCTGCCTTTAAAGCAGTGAAGAAACAAAATTATTCATTATTTATTTTTTGGCATATCGGCCACAATTCGCGCATATTGGTCCACAATTGTGCATCGACAGAACCTTGATGATCAAAAAAATTCCACACAGCGGATGGTGTTTAAGTTTTGATTTAGTAAGTTTGTAAAACTTGCCTTCGAACAAAAGCTTTCTGTTGGGTAAGAATGTGCGCTTCACGCTTGAGTGGTCAAACCAAGCCATCACCAGAGGTTGTTTATAAATGTTTAAAACAATTTGAAGATTTAAACCACAAGTGTTTAAAGGTATCGTACTTGTTTGGTAATTACTCAAAACACATATTAGCATAACAACTTACTTGGTAACAAGCAACGGAGAGCTGTTGATAGTATAAAACATTGTAGGAAACGACTCCCTCTAAATAACGTAGTTTTTGAGAAAGAGGTAATGTCTAACTAAAATAATAAAAACTTCTTGCAAGAAGTTTTTATTCCTATCTGAAAGCACACAATTGTACAAGGGTGGTTTTTCTTTCATTATTTTCTTGCAACTTCGATGACCAATTGAGCCCAAATTTTCACAAAAAATCTCTCCCAAACAACAACAAATCTCTCCCAACCTGCAGAAATTGAAAATGGAGTATGCTGAACAACAACATTTTTATATGATATGGCCCAACCTAAATCGAAACTAATCCTTCAGACAAAATACTCCCTTTTTTCAGGCTTTGTTTTCTATTTGCAACAGATGGCAATTCATCTGAATATAGATTTCCGATTGTAAAGGTTCTTTCTAAAGGTTCTAAAAAACTAAACTAACTGGCAGGGTGACCATGGAAGTAAAACAGACAGAAAGACTCAAAAGAACAATCCCATTAAAGGTATCGTACACATTTGGTAATGACTCAAAATATATATTGGCAAAAAAACTTACTTGGTAGCGAGCAACAGAGAGCTGTTGATGGTATAAAACATTAGAAACGACTCCCTCTGAAGTAACGTAGTTTTTGAGAAAGAGGTAATTTCTCACGAAAATAATAAAAACTTCTTGCAAGAAGTTTTTATACCTATCTGAAAGCACACAAATTTGTCCAACAAGGGTGTTTTTTCTTTCATCATTTTCTTGCAACTTCAATGACCAATTGAGCCCAAATTTTCACAGGCTTGTTATTTTTTGTATATGTTGGGATACACCAAATGAGAACACTGGTCTTTGACAATTACCAAACGTGTACGATGCCTTTAAAGACATTACAATGTGGTATTGAAAATAGGCCCTATATGGGTTTACTAATAGTAATGATCGCTGCTCAGGAGCACTGATGTCAAACAAGAGTCAACATGGGTGTGGCCACCATTGCCTTGATCTGAGCAGTTAGACTTTCTAATGCTCTAATACAAATTTCCTTCATTATCAAGTACATGTAATAAACCACAAGGGAAATTGACTAGGCAGAAATTGACTAGGCAGAAATTGACTAGGCAGAAATTGACTAGGCATAAATTTCCCTTCCTCAGTAAAAATACTCTTAATCTCTAATGCTATAAGGACATAACAAGAAAGTTGCATGTTTGGCATAACAGACTAGAAAATTTGTTTTGTGTGGTTTTTTGTGGGTTTTTTTAATAGGCCTGCATGTATCATGATTAAAATCTCTTGGTGAACCAGTTGTTATTGCACAGGCCTGGAGTTTCATCTTTGAGAGGGCAAGGGCATTTTCATTTGCAAAGGGCACTTCCATTGGAAAATCTTACAGTCTATGGGAAAATTTTTGATAGGGGCACCAAGGCAAAGACCAGGGCCCAATTTCATAGAGCTGCTAAGCACAACAATTTGCTTAGCATGAAATTTCTTCCTTGATAAAATCAGGATTACCAACCAAATTTCCATATGTTGCATATTGCTTGTTACTGGTATTCAGCTGTTGTTTGCTTATAATCCTGAAAATCACGTGGAAATTTGGTTGGTAATCCTATTTTTATCCAGGAAGAAATTTCATGCTAAGCAAATTGTTGTGCTTAGCAGCTCTACGAAATTGGGCCCAGGGCAAAATAGAACACGGCCTTCAAGTCCTTCGCGAATTCAAGGCACGATTGCAAATAAGTAACATAAAAAATGCAAGAGCTACAATAATGCACTCTTTAATCAGCTTATAGCTTTTATTTATAAAAGCAGGGCTCGGAATCACAAAGAGTTTAGATTGATCTTAAGTGCAAATCCATCTTAATTGCTAAGCAAAGTGTGATGTCACAATACAGATCACTATGGTAATACTGACAACTCATCTTAAGATGAATCTTAGTGCTTTGTAAAATCGACCCCAGCTCTACACTCTTAAAGTGCGAGATTTAAAACGTTAATCTATTATGGGATTTATAAAAAAATTAATCTAAACTATTAAAAATAATCTTAAAAGATTTTAAAAAGCTAAAATTAACCATCAATTCGAAAACGAGTTTTAATCCCCCGACTGATTTAAAAAGGACGCTACAATTATCGACAAAGGACCAATCCGGTGATTGGCCTGCATCACGTGATGAGCATTTCGGGGAGCGGGATTTTCAACGACATCCGCCATCTTGTTTTACGAAGGGCGATCGTCCTTTTGTTCTAACGTTGCTTTAAGTTGCATATTATTTAAAGATGGAGGATCAATTGCTCCTGTTTTTAAACACAACGCTTGGTGACAGGACAGCCACCGTTCTTGAAATTTGTCAAGGTAAGTAAATCTAGTTTTTATGTAGAAAAACGGTATGTTTTAGGCCGTTAAAAAGTTACTTGACTAGCGTCGTTAGGCCTCGACTACAGTACCGTGATAGTACACATAGTACACACACAGTCAGGCTGTTTAAAAAAAGGCGTGATTAAAAAATGTATTTGTTCTTTGCCCAGCTGCAAATCTGCAATATTACTGCACTGGCTTGCAGATTAAGACATCTAATACGATTCAGTGAATGTTTAACTTCTCCAATTACTTACTAATTTCTTATCACTTATTGGCGTATTGCCATAGTAATTAGTCAAAGATAGGCCTAGTGTCGTCGTAAAACAACAAAAGTGAGATGATAATCACCAGTTTAGTCACACACACTCTACGCCCGTGTGTTTTACGTACACGCGCATCGCTTGATCACGCACACACGGTATACACGTACTGATGACAGTGAGTGTACTACTGTAGTTCTTCATCGAAAAACAAGTTGACATGTACATTACACACATTTCTGGTTCTTCATTGAAAATGTAATACATTGTATCTTTAACTTACAAGATATACTTTAGACATAAATAACTCAACATCTAGCTGATGTGGCTACTGTATTAACTAGACGAGTACGTCCAACGCTAGCGCTATGCCTAACTTGCTTAACACGATAATTATAGGGGGTGGGGCTAGATTAAATACCTAATTTTCTAATTTCCACAAAAAGCAAGAACAGATACACAACATTATCATGTCAATTTTGTTTTCCTTCATTCATAACAAATGGTTTATTCCGTGCATCGCAGACGAAAGCTGAACTGAAAATGATTTGCAGAAACAATGATGTACAGTAAAAAAAATAGACACAGAATTTGGTCGTTTACTTGGTCGTGAAATGACCGCTAGAGAACAAAACAATAACATGATTTCAGCAAGTTTGTAAACAGCAAGGTCCAATTTCATAAAGCTGTAAAGCAACAAAAATCTGTTTAGCAACAAAAATCTGCTTAGCAAAAAATTGCAAGATGCAAAATTCATCAAAACATTTCCTTACAACCAGAACAATACTTCCTCCCATTTAATAACAGCAACTTTCAAACCCTGTCAAAATAAATCTCTATATTTGAATTACATCTGTTTGTTTTCTTTAAAAAACAGGCGGGGACACATATCGAACATGCAGTTGACAGCATCAAAGCGAAAGGGATAAGGCAGCCAGTAATAATCTCCCTGGGGCCAGAAAAGAAGTCGAATCAGTTTTTCTTGTGCGTGGACTCTATTCCTATCAGTGGCGGTTCGACAGCGGTGGAAGCATTTGATAAGTTGTTCAAAACTTTCTATGTGTTCGGGTTGGACTACCCAAAAGTTTTGAACAGCTTTTTTGAATTCTTTGCCGCTTTCATCTATGGAGTGATGCCTCCCTCCAGGGTAAAGCCTCTGGTTCGATCTTTCGCAACCGCTGTTAAATCTGTTTAAAGGGAAAGTATACTTTTGGTTTTTGGAAGTGTTCCATTGTGTTAATCCTATATAAGTTACGAGGTAAAATAAAAATTAAATGTGCACATTTCAGTTAAAAAAGGTGTTCTAGTTTTTAAAAAAATACCGCTAAAAATCTGGAGCGGTTATCTATGACCATTTGCTGGTTGTGTAATCTGAGTTCCCATGTCTGCACTTGTGTAGGACTGGTAGTAATACTTCTGCTCGGGTTGTAACTGACTGCAACACTGCCTGGACTGGTCGTTTGCTGTGGGCCTAAAAACTGGTGGTGAGACTGTTTACACTGGATTCCATTCCCTGTGCACTATCCTCTTCTTGAACATGTAAACACATGGCCCTTTCCTGGCTTTCGAGGCAGCTGAAGCAGACATGGTTCTCTTTAACAATGTTGAATCCGTTGTCTAAACTTATCCTCTTAAGCTTGATACACGTCGCAAGTGTACGATCCATCGGATATAAGTCAAAACTATTGGTGTTTTTCTCATTCTTAATTCAATCTTTCGCACTTATACAAAAACAGTTAACAATCTAAAAATGTACCTCTTGTAATTGACGTACTATGTAAAGGTTTATCTGTGAAACTTTGTGCATTGTATTTATTTACTTGACAATAAAGTTAAAAAATTGGTCGAGAATTTCGATTGGCTGTTTACGATTATTTTTATTTATAGGTAAATCTCCTGGTCCATAATTGGGTGTTTATATTTTAATCCCAAGGAAAGTTTATAAATAAATCCAAACAGACTAGGTTTTAATTATCAAAGGGTAAAGGTTAAATCTGTAAAGTTTGAAACATTTTAATCCACTGGGATTAATTTAATTAATCCTCCAAAGACTAATTTTTTTAAATCTTTTGAAAGATTCATTTTAAATCCACGCAGATTGGTCCCTAACCACACTCCTTGAAAGATTTAAAATTTAATCCTGTGGATTTAAATTTAAATCCTTGTAATTTAGAGTGTATGAAATTGGGCCCTACAGCGAATTGTCCTTTCTGCATTCCATGCAAACTGAGCACTTTTTTAACACTACTGCTAAATATGTCCCTTGCACAGCAGGAGTACAAGTTCACTTCCTGTCTGCAGAGTTAGGTCTAGCCAGTACCAGACATAATGTACAGATTGGTCTACATTACCAGGGACACTTCATACTAGATGTACTTTTCTCACATTCCTAAACTGATTTTGTCAAGGAGTGACTCCTCGTCTTTCCATGACGAACTTGCATTGACCTTTTGTTTGGGGTTTTTCCTGAAGATAATTTCTAGTAGATGTTTCTGGCCATTTAATCAAAATAAATTCTGGTGGAACTGTGAACATACATTCATGATGTATTAAATAAAAAAGTTGCATCCCCCTTAATGTTATCCCCTGGCTGTCGCTTCCCTTGTTGTATCTTAAACTTGGGTGTGATCCCTGGCTATGCGGCAGTTAACGGTTGTACATAACGAGTATGGCTTCTGACTAGCACCTCCGAACAGAGATATTGACAAAATAGGGAGACCGCCAACATAGGGCTAGCTACATGTAGCTCAGTTGGTAGAGTGCCGGAACATTAAACCGGAGTTTGTTGGTTCAAATCCCGCTCTAGTAAATTCTTCTTTGTTCAACCCAAATCATTATGTATTAATTTAAACTCAGTTTAAAAGTCCCCAGCATAAATTTAATACACAGGGCGAAAAAAGAACAACAAAACTAACAACAAGTTAAAAGCAAAACACCGAAATGACATTGTGACAGTAAGAGTAACACACATTGAGAATGACATACATGTAAGTTGAATGGAATTCTAATCTGTCAGAGTTATTATTATTATTATTATTATATATTTCTGGTAATGAAACCAAGGATGCCTCACAAGTGAACAATCACTGTAGCTCGCAAGCCTGAGGAAACCTGCAAATAAGGGTGCTTGCAATGTGAACCAGAAACACCGGGGTTAAACCCCTACTCTTCCACGATAAGTGTTCTGGGTTCTTTTACGTGCACTACCAATCCTAGTACACAGGACCAACGGCTTTACGTCCCATCCGAAGGACGAAGCATGTGGTTAAGTGTCTTGCTTAAGGACACAAGTGTCACGACTGGGATTCGAACCCACACTCTGCTGATCAGAAACACCAGAGCTTGAGTTCGGTGTTCTTATCCGCTCGGCCACGACACGCCACCGTTCATTATAATATTAAAAAATGAAGACATTCCAACAACAACAAACAAAGTTCTGGTTGAAACCAAAAGTTAACCACAGAATTCAAACTCCCAATAGGCCTAATTGTACACACATACTGTACCTATACAGGGCCCAATTTCATATAGGCCTAGCTGCTTAATCACAAAAAGATACTAAGCACAACAAAATTATGCTCACCAGATTAAGGTTACCAGCCAAACTACCATGTCAAATGTACTATTTGTAACTGGTATCCTGCTCATTTCTGCTTAGCAGAAATTTGTTTAGCAATATTATGCTTTTAAAAGCAGCCCTCTGAAATTGGGTCCATGTCTGAGATCAGCCCTTGAAGTTGTAGAGCTTGAAGGGTAACCCCAATTTTTCTCTGGTGAGGGGCACTTCTAGATGAGGAAATGTTATTTGTATTGGAACTTTGCAAGGGGTACCACAGCAAAAGCATAGGGCCCAATTTCATATGTAAGCACAAAAACTTGCTAAGCGCAGAAAACTCTTGCTTAGGAAAAATAGGTTACCAGCCAAAATACCATTAGGTTACCACTGATGTGACTGGTACCCCACTCATTTCTTGGTTAGCAAAGAAATTTGCCTAGCAGAATTTTCTGCTAAACAGCTTTATGAAATTGGGCCCAGGGTAGCATGGCAATTGCTGTGGGTTACATATAGCTCTGGAGGCCTTTCACTTTCGTATTAAAATACAACTTCGGTGACGTCCTGGATACATGTATGAGGCTCCACTTCTGTTTTGCAGTATGCGTAATCGGTGCCCACACAAACATTACGAGAACACACGCATAATAGATTTTCTTGACCAACTGTGTTTAAAGTTTGCAGAACACTTTTAATGTTGAGAGGTGCATTTTTATTTCACGAAAATGACGGATTTATGAGGAATATGCGGCGTCCAAAACCTACCGCAGAAAAATGTATGCGGCCATGGAATGAGAATCCGGTGAAATTGGTGGCTTTTTAAAGGAAAGATTTGGGTTATGAAGCTTTGACATTTTTCCGTCCCAGTAATGGACCCTCATATCTAGGACTCTGTATACATGTACAGCACAGAGGAAGAGTTCTACATGTACAAAGGGCTAGGTTACATGTACACTGTAATTGAAGGCATGGGATACTTTGTTTGTAACATTTAATATTACAGTATGGCTGCTGTCAGTAATCTCAGGTGATCGGGCCAAAGTGTTACACCATGGAGGAAGAAAATAGTTACACTTATTGTCTTTTGGTTTAAAATGGCTTGAGACCATAGCGGCCGCAAGGTTTGACCTATTTCCATTCAAAGAAAGAGGTCAAAGCAAAGGTCACGTCCTGATATGAAATTTTCCAATGTAGTATGTTAACCTTTGTATCCAAATTTCTAAACACAAAACTAAATTTTCTGTTTCATGTTATTTCTAGTTTCTACTGATCTTGGGGGTTTTTGAGATTTCTTGTTTGATTTGTTCTTTTGATCTCATTGTTCATTATGTTTCTTGATATTGTTTGTTTTTAATCTCTGTCTTATTCCCTGTGCTCATTTGTCAGTCTGTATTCACAGGTACGGGCATTACCCTTAACTATACTTGCAGGCAAATTTGACTGATCTATTGGTGGTGGGGGGGACCCTCCTTCCCAACCTGCAAATGTTGAAAAGGCAGAATGCTAAACAACTAATTATTTCTACATGGGTTATAAATACACTGTTTACTGGCAGGGTCTGTTTCAGACAAGAGGCATTTTCCTAGTTTCAGATTGTTTCCTAGTAATAGTCCTGGGTGGCACGACTAGTGTCCAAGTCGCGACTATTGATTGCTATGTCTAGTGGTGACTGCCGCTTTTCAACTACCCGGTTAACCGAGCCGCCACGACTACTGAAAAAACCACCGCAGATAGTGTCAAAGTCGCGACTAATTTAAGCCCGACTAGTCTGGTAGTGAATTTTACTAGTCGTACTCTAGAGGCCTATTTCCTAATAGACGGTGCAAATTATATTGTAGAGTGTCGTGGCCGAGCGGTTAAGAGCATCGAATTCAAGTTCTGATGGTTAGTCATCAGGTTGTGGGTTCGAATCCCGGCACTTGTATCCTTGAGCAAGACACTTAACTATAATTGCTTGTCTTCACCCAGGGGTATAAATGGGTACCTGCGAGGGTAGAGGTTGATATTGTGTTTGAAAAAGCCTTCGGAGCGCTACGGCAGCTCGGGGCTGTATACTCCCCAGGGAGCTGAGAAAGGTTTAAAGGAATGTTATTGGCCCAATGACCAGGGCACTAATGTAAAGCGCATTGATACGTTTATTATAAAATGGGCTATATAAGAACTTGTTATTTATTTTTTATTTATTTATATTTACAATGACAAACTCTGAACAACAAAAACACTCATTACATGTTTATACAATCAGTTTTAGTTTTTATAATAAATACACAAATAATGTGTTAATTAATGTGAAAAATGACTGTATGACAATGTAGGCCTACACTTGCCATTCAAAATGGAGGCATCGGAAATTGACACTGGTTTACTATTCACCTACATGTACAGGGCTCAAAATTTACACTGGACCGCAGGCCCCAGGCCAATGAAGTACACTCACCACTTAGCCCTGGTAGGACGTCAGTCAGTGCCACTGCACTGACGTCCTGGGTATAAAGATCCTTTACAATGCGCACAAAATTTTGAGTAACATTTTAAAATATTTTTACCTAATTTGAGAAGCTGAAAATCCATTCACTTATTCTTGGTGCCTTTAATTACACTTTTGCTGAGTTCAAAACCTATCAAATACATCCATGAATGACAATATTTCCGAAAATAAGTCCAAGTTGTGCACTGGCGCTGCGACTCCGTCGTGTTGCCGCCCGGAAGAAAAAGCGTTCAGTGTTAGACAGCGCCCTCTTTTGTGGACTTGGTTCCATGTCAGTTGAGGTTGTCGCAACGAATGCGTCAATTTCCATTTTATTTTCACAATAATGTCATCCAAGGATAAAATTGGCAATTCTGAATAGAGCAGGCGTAAGGTTCAGGACACAAGGAACATGTGAGTCACGTTTCAGCTTCCTCAAAAAGGTAAAAATATGATAAAAAATGGTTATAAATTTTGTCGCAATGCCTGAGGACCTTTATACCCTGGACTCCGTCGCGTTGTATGCAACGGAGGAGTCCAACCTGGGCTAACTCACCACTGCACAAGTCCAGCAGTCTTCGTGTTCAGGGCCTATCAGTTGAAAAAAATACCTCACAGCTCACTGTGTATTTTATAGAATATCTTTAAAATTTATACATGATGTTCAAATGTTTACTTTCAAATTCAGTCTGATAATTTCGTTCAATTCTGTTGAGTATCGAAGGATACTTACCCAAAAGACAAATGAGATAAATTTTCTCTACGCACTTTGTCAAATATAGGGCCTAACTAAACAGTCATGACACTGACAATTTTATTTATTAAATTCTGTGAACGGTTTTTTTCTCATTTTAATTTTGGTCTGATTGTTGAAATAATTCTGGTCCAGTTAAAGTTTTGAGCTACTTATTACAAACTACAAAGTTCAAATTTAACCCTCTTTAGTATATGGTGCCTGTGCCCTGTGGTCTTGTGGATTTTTCCCATCAAATTCGAGCCCTGTGGTGTAACAAAATATACCACAAAGCCAGTTCCCACCATACAACAAAAGAGTGGCAAACAAGGTGTCATTTTGCGGTCTATGCTTGCTTCTGAACAAATATCTTATTGTGTTTTTGTTGAAGTTCAATCGGTGGTGTGATGCATGATTGATATGATGATCTATCCTTTTGCTTTCGGGACGTCATGACATGACATGTTGATTTTAGGCAGACTTCTCTGGCACACATTGCTGTGTTTTATGGATTACCTACTGTCACTTCAGTTAGGAAATTATGATGCTCAAGATGTAGAAACATTTCATGCCCAAGCATTAAGCAAGGCGAAGTTTTACTTCGGTCTCGGTAAACTTTAAAAAAACTACACAATTTAATTGCGATCATTGACGCTGTACGTACATCCATGGCCATGTGTACGAACAGCGTCAATTTAAACCAACAAACCATACCTTTTTTGGCTTTGGAGTCCGAAGCCCATGTGATGCAGAAAACCAGAGATATTGCATAAAGAATAGCGAACATTCGCAGGAGACAGGTAACTTTGTTGAATTCCATCGCCATTTTGCACTTGCTCTGACAGCGTGCCGTGTGTGTGCAGTTGATGGTGTCTACGTGTAAACTGGCCTCCTCGTCAACTTTTCGACAAGAAAAACACGACCACGTACACACGTCAAATGAGGGCGTAATCACAACAAAATAAGACGGACGTATACCCCGTCTCCCCCCTTATAAATGCTATTATAAGAAAAAGTTAAGATGGGGAATCTGTCTAGTCTGACACAAAAAAGACTTGGGGAAAGTTTCCAGAAAGTTCAGCTTATTTTGCTTTTGATGTTCAGATAAAAAATTACACAGGGGAAATAGTGCGTGTAATCCAATGTTGATCTTACCTCAATCTTATTAAATAGTTGCAAACAAATAAAGTAAAACTCCATGGTTTATTGTATTTCTATAAGAAACAATTTCTTGTTTGATTTGACTATCAGAATATTACTATTTTTAAAGTTTTATATCATAAAAAAACACAAATACTTCCCTCAATATGATAAGTAAAATAAAGGTGGGAAGGTCATTTGGCTTACATACCAAATAATGTCACCAAATAATTTTAGAACAAGTAGGAGGGGTGTAAAAAGCATTTGAAGTAATAAATCACAAGGGAAACTGACTGGGTTAAAGGAACGTTACAGAACTGGTAATTAAAATTTTCTTGAAGATCACAGATTTACATAAAACTTACACGGTCTAATGATGATGATAGTAGAAAACATCCCTAGAAATATTTCTGTCTGAAATGCCATATTTGATGAGAAATAAATAAAACTAATTTCCGATTGGAGTTTATCGCTCATGAGCATTTTATTAATGCATTGTATAACACATGCAAATGTGTAATCGGTTTTTCACTATTTTCTCGTGACCCAGATGGCCGATCGATCTCAAACTTCTACAGGTTTGTCAGTTTATGTATATGGTGGATTATATAAAGTGCTTACACTGTTTTGTTAGCAAAAACCAATTCTGTAATGTTCCTTTAAATAATTTTGAGCTGAACAAAATTGACTAGAGCAAGACTTGAACCTGGGACCTCTGGATTAATGTGCTGGCACTCTACCAACTGAGCTATCTAGCTCTAATATTGGCGATCTCCCTATTTTGTCACCAAAGAACAAAGACATTGACAAAATAGGGAGATGACAACATTGGGGCTAGATAGCTCAGTTGGTAGAGTGCCGGTGTGGCAGGAGATTCTGGTCCCCCATACGTCGAACTGTGTACAAATTTCTTCTGATAGCACCCTCTTTTGAATCAACCCCCTCCAGCCCATATTAATTTTCCATATGGGGGGACAGAATCTCCATGGGACAGATTTCCCCAGGACATTGGCACGTTAATCCGGAGGTCGTTGGTTCAAGTCCCGCTCTAGTCAATTTCTCTTTGTTCAACCCCAAATTATTTAAAAATTTACCCAGTTTCCCTTGTGGTTTATTAATTGAAGGAAGACAACGTTTATGGCACTTTTTGAGGATGCAAGCGTGAAGTCACAATGTTGTGGGGTCCAGAGCCTGCCTCTATCACAGAAAGTGAAGGGCTACAGTAGGCCCACCTACAATCTAATGCCCTCAGACTCAGGTTGGCTCAGTGGTTTCTTTCAATGACTTTCACCTCTGTGGACCCCGGTTCAAATCCCACCTTAGACAGTTGCTAGGTTACATGATTCGGGGCACCCTTTTGCGTAGTTAAACAAGAGACAGCAAACACCCATACACGATTTTTAATGAATGTGTTTAGCACAGCTGTACCAGGGTTTGCTCATCTGATTTAGGTTGCTATACAAAAGTAGCAACTGCCTCTGTAGCCTGAGAAATACAAATTTAAGTGGTAACTTGTGACTAAGCAAGTCATTGTACCAGACTTTATTCACATTAATCTCACAAATGGCTTATAGGCAGCAACGGCTACATCACCTCGCCAACATGTGTTGAAGAATAGGCTTCGCGAAGCAAGAATCTTAAACACAGCGGCAGCGGCATCCACAGCCCTAGCCACCAATTCCGACATTGCCTTCAGCCTAGTTCATACTTCCTGCGAATGCTTCGTGTGAAGCGAATTCGACATCACAGCTCTGTTTTCGCTGCGAATGTTTTGCAAGAGTTGAGCACGGCGCAACTCTTCCGAATTGTTCGTTGCAAATTTGTGACGTAAAAACTTGCATCATCGCATTCACATTCGCAGGTAGTATGTACCGGGCTTTACTGACGCTTAATACTAATAATAATACGAGACATTTATATAGCGCATAATGCAGGAGCATCTATGCGCAAGGGTAAATCAGTCTAGCCCCTTCCTGTGTTACGTAAATTAGTCAATCTTCTATGTACCTATATACAGGCCTGTGACTATAGTGGGAACATTAATAAATTATAGTCAATAAAATAAGGAACAAATCTCACCAAATAACAAACGACACATTTTTTTTTTTTGATAAAGACACAAGTTTATTTTACTTACGCTTAACTTACTGCCATCATACAGAAAAACGTGGGCACAGGCTTTTACCATGTGATACACGACACAATTAAACTAAGACAGGACACCAGACTCCAAAGAGCCTTCATCTATTCTTTTATATTATATATATAAAGATTTGGTGTACACATGACCACATAAGGGTGGTGAACTTAACCATCTGTATATAGTGCACGTGCCCACATTATATTTATTCAGTGTGTTTTCCTTTGGCCGACCGGTAACCCAGTCGCCTACGGTTAACACCATCAATCTGTTTTGGGTTCTTTACTATCAATAGTACAATTGTTTCATAACGTTACGTAAAGTTTTAGACGTCGCGTCGAGGAGTTTATCCGACCTATCTACTAACGTTATCACCAACAACTACGCATCTATAACAATAATAATAATAATAATAATCAGCAATCGAGTCAATTTGTCGTCACGTCAAGTTTTTAAAACCTGCAGGATGTTGGTGGTTTTCTTGAGTTTAACCTTAGTTCCCACAGCAGTTGTTAAGCAATCAGCGTAAGAACGATAACAAATTTTTTTTTTTCTTTTTTTTTTTTGAGAAGGGGGAAGTGTACACATAGGTTGGGGGAACTACCTATTGTTCTCTTTTTTTTTGTTTTTTAAATCCAGAGTGGCTCCTCAATTTAATAATACACTTTTCTGCTATTACTACATTGATATATCCAATTATAACTGTACACTTAACGTTTTTTAATCATATTCAGAGATCAAATAAAACAAGGCATTTAAATTGCGCCCGTGAAAGTTTGAGCAAGATGTTGGTGACACTTTTTTTTTTCTTTTTTTTTTTACTTTTCCCCCTTTTTATTATTTTAAAACAACTTCACAGCGAATAGTGATTAAAGAGCACAAAACTCTTGACATGACTTTCAGAGAGATGCACAATAGACATTTTACTGCTGTTCCGGACGACGTACACTCAAACCTAGGCATTTAATGGCTGTGCTACCTCGCAGTACGATTTCAGAAGCACAGAGCTATTCTGTGAGTGAATGCATAGGTCAGATTTGGAGTCATTTTCTAAATTTGTAAACAGTGCCAATTTAATACATTGACATGCCATACTAATGCTGGCATTTCAGCAGAGTCTTTCGATTGCAAATATCATCTAAAACATTTGTGTGAACTACATATAAGTTGGGTTTTTTCAGTCTGGGATACCATACAACCCACAAGATGCGTATGAAACTTAATTGAAAAATTGTCGTCTTTTGAAATTTGCGATAATAGAATTTGGCTTGGCAAATTTGAGAATGTGCAATGATAGAATTTGGCTTGGCAAATTTTAGAACTTGCAATAGAATTTGGCTTGGCATTTTTAACCCATCTAACAGCCCTGACTATACTCAAATTAAAGTTAATCCAGTGACCGAAGTCGGCTTATGAGTTAATATTCTGCTTGCTGGTTGTAGAACAAATTCGTGTTACTATTCTTTTTACTGCAAAAACCTCGCAGTTTTACTGTGTGAACTGTTTCCATCCATGCAAAGTGTAAAACGTCTATTATGCATGCTATAATCCATAGCAAATAGGGCTTTATCTACATATATGCTAACACACATATGCAAATTCTGGAAAAAGAAGCAATTTACAGTTTCTGTGCGACAGATAAAATTCTTTCAAAGTATCTATGGACATTTACCATGGACCCGCTGTTTTCATCCTCAGTACTATTTAACAGACCAAAAACCAAGCGTGGGTGGACAACAACCTGGCACCCTTTTTTTGCACCAAGAATTGGTATTACAATTGTGCAGGCAAACACAGGTAACCAGACAAAGATGGCGCTTGCATGATAAAGCCCTGCAGGGATCTATTTTTCTAAGCTTCGGCCCATTAATTTTATTTACATACCTTCAATTGTAAGGTGAATTACAAGTTGTATTTTTGGACCAGAAAAAACAAAAACAAAAAAAACCTTCACATCTACAGTGCTTGGTTTTTATCCAAAACTGCTAAGCAGGGTGTGTGCCAGCCACTTGGTGAAGTAAGCATTTTAAAGTGACCGCCAGCTATAACACTGATGGATCTACATTGCACATTAACTGGTAATCAGCATTATTTGCTCAACATGGCATGTCAGCTAAGCACACTTCCACCAAGCTTAGCAGCTTTTGCGAAGTTGAGAACCAGCGGATCTGAGTGTGAGCGGTGTAGCTCGAAAAAAGCCCTGCATATAAAAAAGATACAGTGAAATAAATTGCCATGACATCTTATCCGTGCAGTGGCCATCTTGGGTCAAACCCCCGCTGTCGACATGGCACGGATAAAGAGTGGGCCGCCACGTCATAGGTACCAGCCTATTCCTGGTGTGAACGCTGGAAGGCATGACACAGATACAAAGTGTATAATCAGCCATCACATCGCAAGGTACCAGTCTGTATTGGTCACGGTGCCGGACTCTTGAGCCTCCTGGAACTTGGTTTCACAGAAAGGCTCAAAACAAGATGGCCACCGCATGGTAAGAAGATGTCAAGGCAGTCTTGATGATGATGTGCTACTACTAAGAAACAGATTAACATTTAGTAATCTTTTCATGGCTGCAAACAAGATTTGGAAAAAAAAGGAATTGTTAAGACAAATATCCTATACACAAACTCTATATCAAAAGTTCATTAATTAGGTCTTCATGGTCATTAGCAATCTCCATATAACACAGACACTATTAAAAAGTGTACACTTTTTCCCAAGGGCCACATTGTTGTGCAGTTTACAAACAATTCCACCTCAAAAAGGAAAAACCGAATTAACAAAAAATATGAGAGTAATGCAAGAACGCTAGCTTACATGTCTTACAAAGTAATTACAACCACTCAAATTGGGGTTTTTTTTTCTTTCTTTAATATTATCGAGAAGTGGCACCCAAGGTGGCCCATAGAATCAACAGCAATGGTGTACAGGTTATGAGGGAACCGCATACAGTACTGGCGTCCCGTCTACACAGTCTACGATCACTATCTACAAAATGTTTGCGCACAGAATTTTTTTTTTTTTTCAACTTTTTTGTTTTTCTTCTTTTTTTCCTCTGCTCTGTAAGACAAAAAAGCCATCCGTATTTTGTTTTCTTCAAATTGATTTTTCCTGCCAGTGTTTACACACACAAAAGAAATGATTTCTTAAATTGTCAACAGCTACATGCCAACTCCCCGCTCCCCCCTCCCCATTCCCAGATATCCCCTACAACGATCTACAGAAGCATTGAGAGATGGGTGTCCGACCAAATTACAAAGTGAAAACCCTGCACACGTAGCTTTTTTTTTTTTTTTTTTTTTTTTTTTACACAGATTTTAAACGTTCACGTCATTTCAAGTCACAATTTAATTTTTTTTTCCGTCCATGATACAAAAGTGTACTAGTTTAGGATGAAAAGGATCTATATCTTGATGGCTATGCAATTTTTTTTTTCTATTAATAAGTGTTAAAATTCATGACTTTTTTTTTTACTTTATTTTTTTTTCTTCTTAAATACACATACATCATATTAATACACAAAGAATCCAACGTCCTCATGTGCGACTATGCGATAGTACACAACACTATGCATAGTCCCCCATGAGAACTTGCAGATATACATCATTCTGATTCTTTAAAAACATTTGGACTAACGTGTCATGTTTGTCTTTTCGTTTTTTACCCCAATTCAGCTACAAGACTGGCAATAAATTCATACAGGAAACCCCACATTTTTGTTATAACCAGATTTCACAAGGTATATCATATTGTTTCACTTTCCGAAATAAACAAATACCTATAATAATAAGCCTGCCCCCAAAAAACTTACAAGTATAGCTACTATTTATATTCTTTTAATTATTTTTATTTTTTAGCGTGTGCCGTAATAAAAGAAAAGACAGAACTACCACCTTTCTTTACAAGATGAGTTCTCACTGATCTGCAGCTGCTGATTGTTACTTATCATATTATACTCAATCCACTAATCCCATCCACTAAAAGCTTCGCTGCACTACAAAAAAGCAAAGCCAATGTGATGTACACTGGTATTTGGGGGGGGGGCTGATGACATCACATGCTATTTATAGCAGCCATGGGGTTAAGGGGATTACCGGTAGTCTCCCCAGGTACTGAGAGCACACTTTGCCAGCCAGATTGAGAGAAAAAACCTAGAATGCAGGCAGAGCTTTGTGTGTGAGCAAACAACCTCTCATTGCACATGTGCTTTCAACCGATGCAATTTTTCAAACCAAAAGTCTGTATACTTTATAAAGAGTGCTTCAAGTGGTCTGAGTACAAAATTATCGAAAAATTCCAAATCATATCCACCTGCGTACTGATTATGTTTTAAGATGATTAACAGGCCTGTAAGAGATAACATGTTAAAATGGCTGTATAAATACTAAAAACCAAATTAAATCGGTGAGTGTATATCTTTTGCGCCACCTCACTGAGTTGAATAATTAAAAAATACTAGTGGTTACAAAATACTGCCCCAGAAAACACTCAACAACGTAAAACTACACCAAACTTATCCCGACATCAAGGCATTCGATCAAGATAAAAATGTATATTAGCATTTTTTATTATTATTTTATTTACCAACCCACAAGGGTAAGAGTTGAACCACGAAAGAATCTTTCTGCCCAACGAACCTGCCCATTGACTGGGTAGCATGTCGCTGGAGGAATTGAACGAGCAAATAGCTCAGCTCAAAGAGAATGCCAGCAGAAGAGTCGAGACTTTCCACCCAAGTGTGTTTCATATAAACATAGAGAATTCAACCATAACCGTAGATTCCTTTAAACCGATCATTATGTATATATCTCGGATACATTTCTTTCCTTGACGAAGACATTCACCTCCCCTGAAAACATTAAAGCCAGGAAATAACTGCTGCAAACTAGCCTGGGTAGAAGGGATTTATTTCACCGCCATCAATCTCAAGTTTAATATACACTGTTTATTTTTAACTTTTTTTTTAAATTCTGTCCCAAACGGCGGCGTATACAAATGATACCAACAATAAAGAGAAGGAAAAAAAATAAACATCCTGAACATATATTTACCACTGTGTCACACATGCACAGGTTAATTTTTTTTTTTTTTTTTTTTTTTTTTTTTTTTTTTTAATTGTACCTTCTGTGGGATTAGCTAACTATCGTTATGGTGGTGAAAAATCTACACGTTCCCATTGCCACCCAATTCTATTCAACACTTAACCACTTGTGAAATTAAAAAATGAAATTATCTTGTACATGCACCTACGATGGATACATGTATAAGATATAATGGGCTATTCATATTTCTTTTGAGTTTAATATATATATATACTTTAAAACCCAAACACAAAAGATTATTCCGTTAACGGTTTACGAGATTCCTTAAAAATTCCAGCGAAGAAGATAACTGTTCTTTGTTACGTTGTAGAGGTGTGTGGTTTTTTGTTGTTGTTTTTGTTTTACTTTTTAAGTCAGTCTGTGTCAAGTTTCACTCACAGATTACAAAAACCAGATGAAAAAAAGGTAAGAAGCATCGAGGAACTTCGTTCTATTAAATGGCCACAAGTAGTACTTTTGTAAACAAAAACTCCATGAATCATTCATGCCTTCCTAAGAAACACCCCCACCCCCCTCCCCCCACTCTCCACATGCCAACTACGCAGATTCAAAATGAGTTAATACAGACCAAATAAAAACAAAAATATTTACACAAATAGCGCACACTTTACGGTCATAGCTAATCTCCTTCGCCGGAATTTTTAAAGTTGAGCACTACCCACGAGAACGCTTTCCACAGGAGGTGAAACGAATCGATGATCGCCCCTCCTTCCCTCGCCCAGATCTCAAATCCATCTCTGTCTAACCACCCCCTCTGAGCGTGTCGTGCACAATTTATTACTTGTTTTTGTTTGTTTTTCTTTCGATAAGACCACTAACACTTGGTATCCCTTTATCTCAACACGTGCGCATTTAATGTAGATACTGTCTGAACGAAGCGCTAAACTTAAGCACTCGGACGGACACACACACACAACCCCGCCCAACTCTTAAGAAAATCTGACGTCACTCAATGGTTTAGTATATCCCTTCTCATTGGCCAAGCCCTACACGTGCACCGATGCACTACATTCAAAAACTGGGTCCAAAGAAGTGGGCAAAGTAGTGCATTAATCCTTTTATTTTTTCCCCCCTGCAACGGGGGGGTGCCCCCTTTACTTGGCTATGGGTCATGAAGATAGAAACTGTTCTCAGGAGCTGTTGGGGGTTAAGAGTGTGTACCCCTCATTAGCTGGTCACGGGGTATCCCCTCCCCTATTGCTCACGGGAGATTGTGTGTTTAGTTCCAGACTTTGAGGAAGCTATCCCAGGAGCCTGTGCATACTGCTATGCCATCGTCAGTCACTCCCAGGCAGCTTACGCGATTATCGTGGCCTGCCAGCACTCCTGCAAATAACAAGCACGCAAGAAAAGAAACTTTATCAACAATCAAAGATAAGGCAAACTGACCCCTTGCACAATGCGCAGCCCAATTACACACACCTATCCTGTCCACCTTTTTTTGGAGTCAAAATGAAAAAGGAATTGACTCCCAAAACGGCGAAATGGTAGACGTGCATTGTGCGGAGGTGCGTTCCGCGTCATGCAAGAGGTCAATAGGGCTGGTTCAGCCAAAACGATGCATATTTAATTTGGGCCAAGTCTTCAGTACTCAGGTAATAACAACCAACATTTCAAGGACATGCAGCTAAGGTACCGAATTGATGACGACGACGACGACAAGTGCATCCATCCAGTGCAATTCACAATTGTACACTTATCAACGGCTCATAATGGAAGAACACCCACATCTATTCTTATGAAGTGGATACATTATTTTATGACTGATCGGAGTCTGGAGTATACCTTTTTCTGAAACTCTATACCACAGGAATAGCACATCTTTGTTCCTAATATCTGCATGAAAAATTTGCCGCAAATTAGATGCAATAGCCTAGTAGATAGCTTTACATATGATTGATTCAGGGTTGTAGCTAAGCTGGTCTGCGCTGGGCAGCACCAACCACCACTCAGTAATGCCGACCGGCATAAAAGAAAAATGAAGCCACTCCGACCAGCACTCAATTTGAGTGCAAAATCCTGAATACTGCATGATTCAACAGAATAATTGCCGAACCATTCTTTTTCATAAACGTCTTACTCGACCAAACTTGGTCAAACGTGCATCTTTTGATTCAAAAGAGGGTGCTATCTCAATCCAATCATACAACACGCGTACCACGACAGACTGCACGTAACTTCTTGATGCAGTGTACATGATGTACAGTACATGTTCATGCACACTTGTATTGAGCACTGGTACTCGGCATTGCAACTGATACGCGATAAGAAAACGCTACACCGAAGGCTCCCACACAGCAGTTGTGTTCATCGATATAAGCCGTCGTTCTGCACACGTGAGAAAGATCGTTTGTGAATGACTTGCCTGATTGCCATTGATAACAATTGTGAGGTATAACCATAAATGCATTTTTTTGAGTGCAAATGTCACACTAATGACTTGTTGGTTTGTTCACGTCACTGGACGACAAAAATGTGAATGCTTGGCGTGCATTGTACACACTGGGCTGGAACTACAAATTTTGCGGCCGGTGTCATAGGGAATTCTATCCCCCGGAGCTTCTGTCCTCCATATGGGAAATTAACATGGGCTGAAGGAGGATGATTCAAAAGAGGGCGCTATCAGAATCTCCAAGGGGACAGAATCTCCTGGCACACTGGCACTTAATGTCACTAGCAACAACCCTGGATTGATTTCATGGGGTTGCTTGATTCTGCAGTTCTGTATGTTCTCAGCAAGTCTGTACGACAAGCAACTCTATGTAAAATAAATGAACCTTGAAACTTGAACCTTGATGTAGTAAGGTCCCAGATGGGGGCATTTTGGTTTTGAGGTCGGGTCGACAAAACTTACCTGCACGTTCTCCCTTCATAGAATCCCAGACATTGCAGTTGAAATCGTCATATCCGGCCATCAGCAGACGACCGCTCTTTGAGAAAGCTACCGACGTGATGCCGCAGATGATGTTGTCATGCGAGTATAGCATCAACTCTTGATCGGCCCGGATGTCAAACAACCGGCAGGTGGCATCGTCAGAGCCGGTGGCGAAGGCATGGCCATTTGGGAAAAACTACCGAAAAGAAAGAGAGAGAGCAAGTTGAGTTTCCGCCTGAAAATACCATTAAGACCAAAACATTGTGACGACTTAGACTTAAGCTATTTTCAAACCACCACTTTCTGTAAGAAATAGATTTGTACGCAGTTGTTAATAAAGGTAATGATAATAACACAGCATTTGTAGAGCGCACTTTATCTGTTAAATTCAAAGGCGCCGGTCTAGGTCAATCAAAGAATTCTCAGACGTGTTCACAGACCAATCTGAAAAGATGTGTTTTAAGAGATTGTTAGAAGCGGGAAATGTCGTGTGTGTCTCTAAGACATTTAGGCGAAGAGTTCCAGAGGCAGGGGGCAATGTTACAAAAGGCCCTAACACCATAAGTTGGCTAGGCGAGTCAGAGGAATAAACAGCATGATACCAGTTTTTCCATTTACTTCAAAGCTTTTCTCTTCCTTACAGTTTGAAACTTGTTTAATAGTGAGATTGCCGATTAGAATGGGGGTAGAAAAATCAACAGGTCAAGGCGACATCATCTTTGCACAAATAGTATTCTGGAATAACTGAAGAAGCTTGAATGTTGTAGAGCTCCCGTTAATCAGATTTCAAAAGTCGTACTGTTCTATGAAGCCGGTAGTGATTGCGCGGTGTGTCGCCAAGCACACAGAGAAAAGTACAGTCAAATCCTGTCAGAGCAGATCTGATCCCATTTGAGCACCTTTGGTAAACGTATTTGAAACTTCCATGCGAAAATACTATGTGAAAAAAAATATAAATTCTGACTCCCAAAATGTCAGACAGTATAGGCGCAAGTAAGTGCCCACTGCGTTGTGCAAGGGGTCAACTGGGAAAAAGTATGACAGCTTACATGCCTAGATGACCATAATTGAATGGGTACTATTTTAAAGGGTCTGTTTACGTTTGGTAATGACTCTGAAAACTAATGGCAATAAAAACTTACTTGGTAAGAAGTACAGTAGCTTTGGATAGTATAATGCATTTTGAGAAACTTTTCACTTCAAAGTGCTGCCGCTATGGAAAAAGATATCACTTTTTATCCCCCAAAACTTATATCTGAGAGTAACGCTTCTCAGAGTGTGTATTCCAATTGCAGATTAATCTTCCTGCGGTGGTGAAATCGCTCCAGATTTTTGGCAATGTCTCAAAAGCACTACCACCTTTTGAAATGAAATTTTCACAGGTTAGTTATATGGTATATATCTACAACTATATAGGATTGAAACAAACAGTTGGTTCCAATTACCAAACGTATATAATCCCTTCAAGGGTAGTGGGCACTTTGGGGAACTTTCTTAGAGGGGCACCGAGGCCAAGAACACGGAGGAATGTACGCCTCCGCATAGATCTGAATGTCGAACACAAGGAGTTAAACTTACTGTTACGGCATTAATATCTGATTCGTGACCAGTGAATGTCTGCTTGCAGTTGCCTTCCCTTATATCCCATAGTTTTGCAGAGGCATCACAAGCACCGGAGACGAACGTCCGGTTGTCGTTTGACACTGACAAGCTCATCACGTCTCCTGTGTGCCCGGTAAAACCTGTCGTCTGCTGCCCTGTCTCTATGTCCCAAAGGCCACTGTGGATTGAAGCAGGGAGAAAAAAACGTATTAATGTCGCCATACTATGAAGACAATGTATCAAGCCGCTTTGAAACGTTCAAATGAACTCTCTTGGAAATGCTGGAAATCTTTGAGCTTTCACTCTACACATTTCTATCAGGGCCACAACCAGACATATGCACCAACATATCTACTCTTCTTGTGACGTTCCAGAGCTGCCAACAATACCATCTTGCAATCAGGGAGATGTTCTACAACAATCAGGGAGATATTTAGAATCACATTCTACATCATAGGGAAAACAGTTTCCATAATCAGGGAGATTTTCATATTTGTTAATCAGAACATGGTTTATTCTCAGGGAACTTTTCTGCAGAATCAGGGAGAGTTGGCAGCTTTGAACGTTCTACCATTTACAGGAAAAACTTAAGGACTAGACGCAGACTTGGTAAGTACATGTAGATGACCATCAACGAATGTTAGCCCAACAAATTTTTGCTGCCAAACCAAAATATGTGCAGTTGAATGATCTCGACTAGGCTGTCAACTTGCTGGAAAATGTTACCAAGAGTAAGGGCGGTTAATAAATGTTCATCAGTGATGAGAAATTTATAACTTTTAAAGAAGAGTCTAATGGCCTTTTCACACTACAGAAAATCTCTGTGTTGGACACGGATCCGATCCGTGTAATCTGGACTGACCTTTTCACACTACATCATTTCAACACGGTGTTTATCCGTGTAGAGCACTCGATCCCTGTCAAAACTAACCCTGCTTGGGAGGTGGGTTGAGAACAAATGTCAAAAGCCGTAGTGTGAACACCTCTGGGTTCATTTTCAATCCGTGTTGAGTGTGCGTGGCGCCATCCGCACACTGACTGTATGGGAGTTTCCGCTTGAATCCGTGTAAGATTTGCACAATACACGGATTGAAAGTTTCATGTGTAACCCACAAGCTGATTTTGAGCAGAACTAGTTTGAAAGCAGAGCGGACTTGAACCGTGTTTGAAATTTTACCGTGTCAACACAGAGTTGACCCGTTTAGATTTCGACACGGGATCGGACGTCGATAGTGTGAAAAAGCTTCACGAGTGATGGATTTATACGAAGTGATGAGTGGGTACAGCTGTCTTGACGCAGGTGGGGGAACGGTTAGAGCTATATCTCAGCAAGTAACTCTAAACAAGGTTGCACTTACCATGACATATCTCCTGAACTAGTTACAATCTGGGTATCATCAATGAAACGGCAGCATGAAAGGTAACCTGTGGGCGCAATCATAATGAGGCATTAACGTTTAAATATCAGTTGAGTGTGGGGAAGGGGGGGGACATGATGAGGGAATACTGCTAATTGACGCTACTCGAACCAAACTTGACTCGGTACTTTGTGACCGATGGCTTTTCCAATGCTGGAAATTCATCTATGCCATCCAGCCCAATCTTGTGCAGCACGACCAGTCTGATCGAGTCTAAGGTCGATGGCGCTGAGGTCGTCTTGGATCCGAGAAATGTTACATTGCAGCGATCTAGACGGTTCTGGAGGAATGTCAATTCAGACCTTCAGCTCCCCTGAGTTAATTTTATTATGGTTTCTTCGTTGTTCATCCCTTGCTTTTTCTGTGTGCTTTCTGCCTTAATCTCTCTTTTCATTTATTTCCACTTGACTGCTTCTGTTACACCAGTATAACTGTTTATGTGTGTTGTGTTGTCATTTAGCCTTCGAGAAAGACCGTGCTAAATGTAGCGTCGGAACGTCAGGTCATTAACTATCTTTTGCATTTTTCATTCTTGTAGCCCCTTACCAAGAGTGGCTTTTAGCCTTTTTGGGGGAAAACTTGCATAACAAAAAATGAAAACAAATTACTGGTCCAAGATGCCTGTGATCCATACGCCAGATATTTCTTAAAAACGCAAAGGGGTTCGGGGTAAGGGGTAAGCTCTTACCGGTATGCCCTGGCAATTCTCTGCTGACGCGGACATTTCCTTCCCTCGTCTTGAGGCTATAGATTGAACAGATATTATCCAGACCACCGCATGCCACATAACTACCCGATGGTGCGTAGGCACAGGTCATTACCCAGCTAGATCTCAGGGGAATTGCATGGACCTATCACACAGTAAGAAAGAAAGACGAAATCATTACTCTGTCCAATCGGGTCAAATGTTTTAAACAAAACCATTCGCTTGCAGGAAGCCAAGTAAGGCACAGGCCTGTTACTTCACAGATGCAACAGATGCAATTGCCTCCACGCCCCTGGTCATTGCCTTGGTGCCCATTAAAATATTAAAATATTCAAGTATCTGGCATGAAGGCAATACACTCTTGCGCTCATGATCTTTGCCCTTGGTTCGCTTTAATATATTTCATGATAAGACAATAGCCCAAACGCATGTCCCTTTGCGTATGATGGGCGTGCAATGGATTCAGGGTGAAATCCCAGTCCAAGCTACACCGGCAAGCTACACCGGCAACCATCATGGCGCGCTGATTTTAAAGTAATGCTGCACAAACATGGCATAGTTCAGGGCTGCAATTACACGAGGCCATGGAGGCCATGTCCTGCGTTCCCCCTGGTCTTGGCCTTGGTGCCCCTTCAAAAGTGTCCCATAGACTTTCAGATTTTACAAGGGAAGTGCCCTTTGCAAAATGAAAATGGCCTTGCCCTCTCAAAGATGAAATTCCAGGCCTGATAGTTACATGTAAACCACAGCATAGCGTCCATATTGACCGTTTGATTTTATTTGTTTTACTGTGCTTGGTTTTCCCGAGGTGCATTGTGGTATACTTCCTCATTTCAGGTGCTATTAAAGCAGAAGTTACCTTGCCTATCATGGGCAAGTGACAATGCAAATTCACCAGTTGCATTCAGATTGCACAATAGGCCAGATGTAAAACAAAAGGATGTTTTTTTTCACGAGATGACAAATGAACACGTTCCAGGAAATCTGTATCTACTTCCTGTTACACCTGATTGTGCGGTGACTTTGTGAGGTTAGACGTGGGTGGGCATGACAGTACATCACAGAAACACACAACCTTTCGGTTTAATTATTTCTAGTTGGGTTTTCGTCACACTTTGACTGGGAGAATCAATCGCCTCTGCATTGAAACCTAGCTGTGTTCAGCCTGTTCTTTTCACTTAAAATTGGAATTCAAAGAATCCAAAGCAATGGACCGTTATCATTGTGCCACCATCTTTGTGGTGTTCCCCATCTGCAATAACAATAACCAAATACCCATTTTCATTTTACCAAAAGGGCACCAGACTGATTTTACCCTTCTAGGGTTTTTAAAAATGTATGCAGGCTTGGAATTTCATCTTTGAGAGGGCAAGGGCATTTTCAATTTGCAAGGGGCACTTCCAATGGAAAATCTTAAAAAGTCTATGGGAAACATTTGAAGGGGCACCAAGGCTAAGACCAGGGGCAACGGAGGGCATGGCCTCCGTGTAATTCCAGGCCTGTGTATGCGAGTAAAGCATTTTAGACTAGTGGGGTATACAAGATAGCGACACCCTTACAAAAAGGCAACATTTCCCAGCGTGTGGGTCGACAGCCAGGGGTGAGAGTCATTGCTGACAAAAACAGTCTGAAACTGGGATCCAGATCTGAGGAGATACATTGAAATGACGGCATTTCCACCTTTTGGTAACCCCTGGAGTTACAGATTCCAATGAGCTTCTGGGAACAGTATCCTCAGTGCTGGAGAAGATCAAAGAGCACGACTTATTTTATTTGCGGAAAAGTACAGCATTTTTTGTTTACCAGCCTTTAAAAAAAGTCTGTATTCGGATAAAAGTCTGAAATTTCTTGTCCGTGGACAGCATCTTAGCATACCTTATTGGTTGACTGAGAATCCCATACTATCAACTTGCCGTCTTGTGATGCGCTCACTAGGTTTCTGCTGTAAACGTCAAGAAAACAATGAGAGGGGGAAAAAGGTTAGAACGGAAAATGAACAGCGAGAACTCGGTCCGTGTCCGAAGGAGGATCGACAGGGCACACCGGGCGAGGGTCTGCCTGGGTCGTTTGCCCAGGCGGGACCCTTGCCTGGGTGGCGCGGGAGTCCTCCAGGAAGACGGCAGAGAGCTGGGTCCAATTTTATGGCTCTACTTACCGTGGAATTCTTATTTACGGCCCAAAGAATCACGCACGTCGTAAGCACATCATTCTGTGGTAAGCAGAGCCATGAAATTGGGCCCTGCCAGCCAAAGTTTTGGGTTACGTAAAACAAACGGAATGATGACTAATGAAATGGTCGCAAGGTTTTCAATCAACACTTTTGAAGAGTTACACCTTGTCCACTTGCCCTCCCAGGAAAATTACCTTCACCATTTTTGTTACGCTGAGTAACTTGTTACCGATATTATCTCATATGCAGGGATGAGAACATGTAAAAAGTTCCTGAAAATGGCTCGATAGACTTGGTTTACCCATTATTCTAGACTTGGAACCTCCCTGATGCTTACAATTCAGGAGGTGTAAAGACTTTATGCATTGAACAAGAAATACAGAACTACTGGTTTGGACTCAATGTGGACTATTTCTTTCTCCTTTTGGCGACCGCTCTTCCTCTTTCAAGAAAAATTTGAAGGCTGACGGATATTTTCAGGATTTTTTTTCTCACTTTGATTCTGGTCATGTAACAAATGTTCTGGTTCAGTAAAAAAATTGAGTTACAAGCCCTGTGGTCTTGTGGATTTTCCCCTAAATACAAACCCTGCACCTCAGTGGTTTATGTCCCGTTAACCATTCAGGCAGATATGGGCAGATATTGCCCTTTACTTTCTTATAAACTTGCCAGCAGGACCAGTTAGCTTGTCATTCCAATAGTCTGTCAGCTTCTTCACTTGTCCGTATTTCTAATGAAATAGGGATGCTTTTCAACATTGAACTAGCCAGCCGGACCACTTGGAGATCATTTTGACTGGTCCTCATGTGTTTTAACTGGCATTTGGCCCTCGGACCACTGTTAAGGGAGAATGCTGGCTAAGTTAAGGAACTAAAGTGTGGGACAACACGAATAATGATCTCTTTGCTGCTGTAGTCATGAAGACATATGCGTCCTCTTTTGTGGTAATGGGTGGGAAGTCTTCAATGTTCCTGTCAGTAGGTTGAAACTGGGGGGGAGTTGTGGAATACTGTACCTTGAGTCTGAACCCCAATGCATGGCATAGATTTTGGCTAAGTGGCCTCGAAGTGTGCGTCTAGTTCTCATTTGGATCCTTCCTATTGAGTCCATATTAGATGTGATGGTAGCAAGGGAACTATCGTTGACTGCTTTTCTGGCATCCTGCAATGGGAGAAACAATGCAAAATGGAGGCTTGTAAAAACATATGGTTTTAACCTGGATACAAGCTTTAATAAAGAAATTCCATACTTATCAAAACAATCTCATTCGGTGGAATTCTTAACAGGTTTATCTTGTAATCCTGTACGTGTACAATCATAAAAACTTTGAAGCAGGAGAAGAAGGAATGTACAACCTTTTTTCAAGAAAGATAATATAATATATACATTATAAGAACAATCTGAAATATTTTAGTGTTGACCATCACAACAACCAAACATTCCCCATCTTAAGAAGTTAAATGTTGAACACCAGACGTGATGCAACTTAAAAGAAAACAGTATGTGACATGAGATGGAGCTTCACAGGACACTGTCGTTATTTCAGGCCTAAAAAATCATCTTTGAGAGGGCAAGGCCATTTTCATTTTGCGAAGGGCACTTCCATTGGAAAAATCTTAAAATCTATGGGAAACTTTTGAAAGGGGCACCAAGGCCAAGACCAGGAGCAAAACAGAGGCCATGGCCTCCATATAATTCCATGCCTGTTATTTCCACGCATGTTTTAATTCAGAGTATGGATGCATGTAAAATTATCCCCCTCCTCCCCCCCCCCAACCATGCCAACCCACATTTTTCACTCCATCAAAAAAAGAGTTGGGATTGTACATTTTGGTGTTGCACATAATTGTTCAATGTACTGGTGAAAATTCAGAGTATGGATGCATGTAAAATTATCCCCCTCCTCCTCCCCCCCCCCCAACCATGCCAACCCACATTTTTCACTCCATCAAAAAAAGAGTTGGGATTGTACATTTTGGTGTTGCACATAATTGTTCAATGTACTGGTGAAAATTTATGTTAAAAAGCAGATCTCAGAACAATTTTGAGTAATCCAAGATAAGATTTCAAAATGTTGGAATGCAGCGTTCGAGAGCGGCCGACTTAACCCAAACGTATTCCCTGGAAACAACTTCCCTTGTGAATGCAAAGTAACTTCAAAGAAATAAACCGGCAATGTTGTACATTTAACTTCAAAGGAAAGGTCTATAGATAAAAAAAACATCCTGCTAATTAACAATACTCTGGGAAAGCTAATTAACGATATTCTGGGAAACCCAATTCCATCGCAATGGGTACTAGTAAATTGTTCAGTTTATATTTACACTAAATAAGCGTTAAGTCAATATTATGACCGGATGATGGTGTGGCCAAGTAAAAAGGAATTCATGAATACATATTGGAATATCAGGCCTGGTGCTTCCTCTTTTAAAGGGCAGGGGCAACAAGACCTTTTTCTCCTTGGTAAAGGGCACCTTTATTAGGAAAAAATGTACATTAGAACATTTCAAGGGGCACCAAGACAATGACCAGGGGCAACGGATTGCCTCCCTGAAGTATCAGACCTGGAGTATGTGATTTTAAGAGTACATGTATTTCAGTGTTATTTGCATCCCAAATTGTTCAACACCAACCGAAGTCTACTTTCTAACCAAACACAGTAAACACCCTTGGCCTAGTACTTATGATGATCTCTATTGTTAAATATTACAGTGGCTTTACTTTTATGGTCGGTTCCAGATTTCCCAACACTGAAACGGCTCATAAAAAAAAATTAATTGTTTTCAGGGCTTGTGTCATGGCAATAGATCTTCTCAAATAAAAGCTGCCCATTAAAAAAACCCATATGTTTTGCATAATGATGAGGGCGACAACATTGAAATTGACAACATCCAAATGTCGTCATCCTTAATCATTTTTATTGTATAGGCCTAATGGTAATTTTAAAAAAGATGGCATTTGTATAGATTGCATTCATAAACAGAGTAGGCAGCAGTTGAGATCATCACAATGCTTAAGAATGGACAAAGCCCCCCCCCCCTCCCCCTGGCTGGCGAACAAAGAGGACCACAATAACAACAGACATGAATCCGCCATCCCTCTTCCCTGCATATCATTATCCTGCAACACCCAGCACCTAATATTCCACACAACACAGTGCTGGCCTGCTACCTAGTAAGATTAAGTACAGCAGGCAGCCATACAGCATGCAATGCACACAGAGCTCTTTCTTATGCATGGGCTACATCATTGATGCACATTGGCCAGAACATACACAAGCACACACACAGCACGCACGCACAGGCTGATGATTCAACACATAATAGATGCTAGTTTATGTTAATTAAAATGGTACTGGTCGTGAAGTCTGTGTGGTAAACTCACTGTATGACTGTGTGTACATGTACATGTATAAATGTGTTGACTACCGGGCACTATTCAAATAGAAACCTTGCTGCCTATGTGTGTGGGATTAGATTATACACAACTAATTCAGGTTGACTTGGACAAGTTTAGAACAGTCATCCAATTAATTGCTGAAATATGGGAAAACAATATTTCCTCCGAAGCGAATTTAAATACATTTTATCTGAATATTTGATTTGTGCGAGTAGCTTTTTATTTTTTCGCCACAATTTCTTCTCAAATTGAGAAAACAATACGTTTCAACAATACGTAGTGACAATAATCCTTGAGAAAATTGGCCATTATGCAGTATTGTCCATTCCGAAGAACTTCATTCCAGAGTTTCATTCCGTCAACATCAAAAATCAAAACTATTACAAAACTGGCTTGAAATGAGATTTTGAGAAATATCTAGAGACAAAAAAGGTCTAAAAAAAGGTCTAAAAAATATATTTTAAAATTGTAAGCAAACATGAACAGGGTTCTCCCAGGATTTTTCAAAACTGTGGGGCATTCTTGACACAAAGCTAAAATATTTTAGCCTAAGCACGCTGAATTGAAACGAGGTCCACATGAACAATTTTTACATGGTGTTCATCTTTGGTTTTAAAAGCCCCACTGTGCAAGATGGGGCATTCTAAATGGTTTTATCTTCATGATTTTTGTGAGTTTGATCTGTGTCAAAAAAATATATATATATAAATAAATACAAAAATAATAATAAAACGTCCCGTTTCGCCAACAATTCGAACAATTTCGGCCCTGATACGCTAGCTTGTGCATGGGGAGAAGAACCCTGATGAAATCCGAAAGACAAATATTTTTTCAAAACAAAACGTTCATTCTCAATTAAGCATCTTTACGGAGTGGGGAAGCTGTATGCAAAGAAATAACATCATGCTGGTCAAAACATTTCAGGAATGTGATGAATGCAGTGCGCAGCCATAATCATAGGTGCACATTTTTTTCATGTCCATTTTATGAACAACATTTTTGATAAACCACTGATGTAGCAGTTATCTCAATGTTATTTATAGGCCTATATCAATTAAAGGCACTGAACACATTTGGAAATTGTCAAAGACCAGTGCTCTCACTTGGTGTATCCCAACATATGCCTGAAATAACAAGCCTGTGAAAATTTGGGCTCAATTGGTCATCGAAGTTGCAAGAAAATGATGAATGAAAAAACACCCTTGTTGTACAATTTGTGTGCTTTCAGATAGGAATAAAAACTTCTTGCAAGAAGTTTTTATTATTTTAGTGAGAAATTACCTCTTTCTCAAAAACTACGTTACTTCAGAGGGAGTCATTTCCTATCAATGTTTTATACTATCAACAGCTCTCCGTGGCTTGTTACCAAATAAGTTTTTATGCTAATATTTGTTTTGAGTCATTACCAATCGTGTACGATACCTTTAACAATCGCTGTGTCAATGATGAATAAAAAGTGCTTGAGTTTGTCAAATACAAGATCTGCAAAGAGTTACTCAATATTTATCTGTTGTTCATTTGGTCTTTGTAACAAAAAGTGTACCCATAATTGTGGCTGATAAACACAGCTGATAAACTTTATACACTTGATTCTCAACTGGGGAGACGAACCTTCCATCAAAAAATATCTATAAAATACCAAGAATACAGGGACATGAAAGTTCTGTGAGATCTGCATTTTTTTACTTCCTGTTTCCAGTAGATTAACATAATAGGCTATAAGTCCTGTTTCGAGGTCTAACTAAGCAAATAAATTTCCACCTAATTTGCATAGTGTTGATGAGGAAGTACCTTGCATTGCAGAGAGGAAATCCGAATGAAGTTTATCACATCCCTTGATTTCGATTCTCCACCAAATCCCATGACAATCGATGTGCAAAGGCACTGACTTAAAGGGACACGTTGCCTTGGATCGGACGAGTTGGTCTATAAAAAGCGTTTGTAACCGTTTGTTATAAACTGCATATGGTTAGAAAGATGTTTTAAAAGTAGAATACAATGATCCACACAAATATGTCTCGAAATTGCGTGGTTTTCCCTTTACATCGTGAACAAACACAGTCGGCCATTTTGTGGAGTCAAATTGTTGACTCCACAAAATGGCCGACCGTGTTAGTTTGCAAAGTAAAAGGAAAACCACGCAATTTCGAGGCATATTTGTGTGGATCATTGTATTCTACTTTTATAACGTCTTTCTAACCATATGTATTTTATAACAAACGGTTACAAACGCTTTTTTTTAGACCAACTCGTCCGATCCAAGGCAACGTGTCCCTTTAAGGTTTAACCAGGTTTGTTTTTTAAATGTAATTTCTCAATGCTTGTTGAACAGAAATTGGACTTATTTGGGTTTGTTTACATGACTGTGTTTCCCCCTTCCCCCCAAAACAAAACAACTACATAACCACAATAACAAATTATAAATAAATACAGGTTCATATCTCAAAAAACCAGGTACAGGATAAGTAAACTGGTAAATATATGCAGGGGGAATAGGTAAAAAGAAAAACAGGTAAAAAAGGGGGGGGAGGTTTTTTAAAAACTGCAAAATAGAAAAAGCTGGTAAGTAGGGGAAAAAATGGTAAAAAGAAGAAAAAAAACGGTACCAACAAAAAAACTGGTGAATGCAAAAAAACAAACTGGTAAATAGAAAATATAGCTCATAAACCCCATCCCCCGCCCACCAAAACCCTGTGTAACCATTTACAAGTACATGTAATGTAACCATTTACAAGTACATGTAATGTAACCATTTACAAGTACATGTAATGTAAACGTACAGTACATGTACCCATTTCAGCTGAGCAAATTTTGTCCTTGCTAAGCAGATTAGCGTGATTTCACAGCTTCATAAAAAAATTGTTTTAAAATAATAATAATAAAACGGATTGATTTTTGATCATCCAATTCCTATATAAACTGCCAACTTTTTATGACTTCCACACATTCAGATTGCCACATCAGACCTGCCCGCCATCCACAGCATGTCCAGCTGTTTTAAAGCACAGGATGGACAGCTGGAGCGTGATATCTTCATTCAGCCCATTGCCACGGCCACCATGCATAAATTATAAACTAGAATGGCAAGCCGAGTCCTCCGGCCTTTGTCTCTTTTGGAAAAAAAAAAAAAAAAAAAAGCTTGACGTCGTGAGATGCGTGTACATTCCCTCAATTATTTGTCGTTGCTTAGTTACTGCATCCAAAGCAGCAACAATCGTGGTGTGTGATGACAAGACCTCCAGTTTAAAAATACACGACAGTAATTTTTTAGTATCAGATATGACTACGTGAGAGACACTTTTTTTTAAAGAGTACATTCCTTACCAAGGCTGGCATGAAACAAAAAATAGTACTACAGATTCTGCCTCTGGTTAATTCTTTAGATTTGTTTTTTTGTAAAGCATGACACATCCATTTTAAGTGATTCCAAAAAAAATTCCACAAAATTGTAGGCAAAATTCCACAGATGTTTAAATGTGTGTAGATCAAACATGATATTTGGCCTATGGACAAACAAAAAAGGACAATTTTATTAAGTACACAGGTTAAACCTACATGTATGTATACGGTTTACATTTGTATACACTTCAGGCTATTTAATAACAATTTTACTGAATTTTTTGAGAAAGGATTAAGATGGAGATCAGATTAAAGTGGGGAGAATATCATGCTTGGTGTAGATGTAAAGGCACAGAGAATTTTGACAGTCATATAAATACTCTCTGAAATGTGAAAAATTGTGTTAAAACAAGCAATAACAGGATCTTTAGACTGCTTCTGTTACACTTGTATACCATGTGTTTTGTCATAGTGTTAGCCAGAGGGGTGTCTGGGTGTCTTTTGGACACCCTGTTTTCAATTTGGACACCCTGTTTTATCGGTCATGTAAATGCATTGTAAGTGAACAATTTGGACACCCAGTTTTTAAATTTCCAGCAAATTTGGACACCCTTTTACCAAATCCTGGCTGAAACCTTGTGTGTTGTGTTGTCATTTAGCCTTCGAGAAAGACTCTGCTAGGGTCGAAACATCAGGCCATTAACTATCTTTTGCAAAACAGGATCTTATCGCTTGAATTAAATCTTCAGCAGTGGGAAGGTGCGTTTACAACTGTGATGCCAAACCAAAAAGGCATACTGTAGATCAACTGAAAGCTTGAATTTGTATTTATACAAGTGTTTGTTTGTGTTTTTTAAAGTTTTTTTAAAATCAGTTTCATACCATTCTATCAGGCCCCTCTGCATTTCAGTGAGGACCTAGGGGCTTGAAACACCACTTCTCAACTTGCCCTATGGGCTACTAAAAGCTGTGCAACCTACTTGTTTTTTATCCTCTTTAGATGTATACAAAAATAATTAAAAGGCAGTTAATTTATTGTTTGGGTGTGTGAATGTAACTTCATTTGACCACTGAGCTACTAAAACTTCCTGGGGGCAAGTATTTATGCCAAGTCTACAAGCCCAAGCCCGGTGGGCTGCTTCAAACAAAACTTAGGGGCAAGCCTGTTCAGCCATAGCAGTAAAACCAGGGTAGTAGAACATTTGAGAGAGCAAAAAAGGTTGTTTTGACAATTACCTGCGTCAGAAAAATATGTGTTCTAATTCTGAAAACAATGACACTGAGGCCACGTAGGCCACAGCCTCTGTTGCCCTGGTCTTGGCATCCCAAGTTTCCCATAGACTTTTAGATTTTGCAATGGCGGCTTGCCCTTTCAAAGATGAAGTTCCAAGCCTGCGCTTCTCAGTAATGAAGGAGTACAAAGATTTTGTTTATGCTGGCACCCTTGGATATTATAACAAAAGAGGGTGAATCAACATAATGGATGGTTGGTGTTTTTGCAACTCGCATCAGACAAGATCGTGTACTTTTTCTTACATTTATTCCATCGTCGAGGTCACCAGAGGTACATTCGCAACAAAGGACCAATACTGCTATTGCCAAAATGTTAGATTGCCTTCGAATTAATGATAGCATTAACTACGGCTATAATGGTCAAGTTTTTTTACGACCACATACATGTATACAGTACAGTACATTGTACTCTGTCATTTGAAATTTCATCTTTGTGAGGGCAAGGTTGTTTTGGATTTTGCAAGAGGCACTTCCATTGGAAAATCTTGAAGTCTACGGGACACTTTTGAAGGGGCATCAAGACCAAGACTAGGGCAACAGAGGAAATGGCCTCCCTGTTCTCCCTGTAATTCCAGGCCTTCTGGATGTAAGGGATACAGGCTAGAGGAACTCAAAACTACATGTATGCCCAGTCGGAAGATAACACGATCCTGTTCGTGATAATTTGATTGTTTTCAAAATACACTTGTAGTTTGAGTTTATTTTTATTGCAATAAATGACGTGACTTGTTTTCTACTTAAATATGTTCATTACTTAGTATTGTGAAGTGTTCATTTTGACCTATGGCAGCACAATCTCTATTCCTCAGTAACATTTTCCTACAAGTAAATGTAGACTTGAACAACTATTGTACATACAGTTGTTATGTAAATACCCATTGTACTTGTAACAATGCTGTAAGTAGTAAATTCCTAATTATTTTGCAAGCACCCCCTCTTTACATGAAAATGGTCTGACATAAATATTCATATATCTGAAGTGGCCAAATAATGTGATGTCCATCAATGGACTTCACACCAAGTGAAATTGTAAATTAAATAACTTAAGTCCAGCAATTATTTGAAGTCATACGTATGTATATAATATGTCCAGCTTGGAATACCATGAAACTTTTCTTCCATGCACTGAAAATGTTTCTCTTTACACGCTGGTGATATTTAAGGATCCGCTTAAAGAGAGGGTAAACATACCTTTGGTAATTTATTACCAAAAAAACTTACTTGGTAAAGAGTACTGGAGAGCTAATATTATAAAACCTTGTTACAAACGACCCCCTTTGAAGTAATGTAGATTCAGAGAAAGGGGTAATTTTTCAGCCAAAAAAATTGAATCTGAGAAAGGCTTCAGGCATGAAGCCTTGTTTTCCTTTATTTATTTTCTTGCAACTTCAATGACCAATTGAGCCCAAATTTTATCAGGTTTGTTATTTTATGCATATGTTGGGATTCACCAAGTGAGGATACTGGTCTTTGACAATTACCAAAAGTATACCCTGCCTTTAAACCCGAAGGCCAACTAAACCATAAAATTAATATCTAATGATTCAGGATTTTATTCTTTCAATGAGGATCCACATGATGTTTTCAGAATGCTTATAGGGAGATATTCAGAGTTTAATTCCAGCTTATTAATATAACACCTGATGAGCCCTTTTTAAAGTAGAATGGCTATACCCAACCCTGAGGGAATTGTTGCCCTGTGCGGAGGCAGACGTTACCGTCAGAATTCATTTCATCGCCATGAATCAATAAAAAACGGCAGTACGCGGCAAACTCTGAGGGAACGGCACACCACACAGCGTTGCCTGGATACAGCGCCTGTACTACTCGGCAAATGGCCTATGTTGTCTTTTGTTCGCCACTGGAGGCGGAACGCGAGGGGGAGATTGGGGGAGAAATCGTTCTTTTTGTGAATGCTGAAAGGAGCGTGGACATGGGGCCATATTATTATGAGATTAAGGTGTGAAATGAAAATAGGCTACTGGTTCACTGGATTTTCTTCTGAATCCAAAATGACGGAAGCGAGTGAATGAAAAACTAAAATTGCTTTCTTCATCGACTTCTCATGAAACTAACGTTTGATAACGACATGTCACGTACATGTAGGCAATTTCTCTGAATCGTTGGTACCCTTCTTTCATTTCGTGGAAATTGATCATTATACATGTACATATGTATTCCATTCAGTGATAATTAGCAGTAAATACATGTAATCTGAAACCAAGACTAACGAGATTAAGTTTCCGTATAAAGGTGGACATAATAGCAAACCCATGTTGAATAACAGTGCATAGGTGGGGAATGTGTTTCACGTACACGTCAGGAGGGAAAAAACCATGATACATGTACATGTACATCCCCATTGAGTTTTTCAATTTTACAGAATAGTATAACGTACAGTGTATGGTGACTCATCAGCACGCATCATCAACCACCACCCCCCCCCCCCCGCCCCTTTCCTCCCAAAGATCCATACATTATGACAATGTTTCCCACCATACATGCATGTAGATGACATGACAGGGCTAAAATTTACACTGAACCGCAGGCATGAGGCAGGTAAACATATAAGTCTGGGGGTTTTGTGTTTTTAATTTCAATAATGAAACCTCATTGTGTTACAAGTCTACTTATCTTTAACTAAAAAAATTCAAGTTCAAATGTTGACTTTGAGTGTGATTAATAGCTTTCAAGTTTTCTGTTAAGTATCAAAATATACATGTACTCGCCCATAATACAAATCTTTTCTTAGTGCATGTTCAATCTCAACAGTTTATAATGTGATAGTTTAGTTCTCAGTTTTGTTGGGTCTCGTTAAAAATCGTCTGGTCAACTAAAAATTCTGAGCTACAAACCCTGCGGTCATGTGGATTCCTCCCCCCCCCAAAAAAAATAATAATAATAATAATGATAATAATATTAATAATAATAATAACAAACAAATAAAGAAATAAATTGAGCTATTGGAACATTTTAAAGGGCACCAAGGCAAAGACCAGGGGCAACAGAGGCAATTGAATTATCAGGCCTACCAAGGTGTGCAGGCAACTACATGATGTTTAATAGCATCTTGTCAGGCCTGGAATTTCACCTTTGAGAGGGCAAGGCCATTATCGCTTTGCAAAGAGCACTTCCATTGAAAAATCTTAAGGACTACGGCTAACTTTTGAAGGGGCACCAAGGCCAAGACCAGGGCAACGGAGGCCATGGTCTCCTTGGCCTCAGTGTAATTCCAGGCCTGTCTTGTACAGCACCTTTGCCCATCTCAAACATTATTACTATTTTGACTTTTAGTCATTGCTCCTCTATTGGGTTATAGTAAACAGTATCAGCCACATGTACATGTACGCACAGTATCTGCACGGCTTCTTGCTCAATTTGTGTACGTTCGCATTTTTTTGAAAGTTGCATTTCTATCTTCAAACCTGGAATTACACGAAGGCCACGGCCTGGCCCTTTGTTGCCCCTGCCTTGGCATTGGTGCCCCTTCAAACATTTTCCAGCGGAAGTGCCCTTTGCAAAATGAAAATGGCTAAGCCCTCTCCGAGATGAAATTCAAGGCCTGTATCTTTAATCAAAGATGAAAAATCTCCATTGTGCACACCACAATAAAAATCTAAAATCACCTTCGTGTGACGTGCAGTCTATGCAAAATGCACTTTCATCTGCCCCTTTTTAATTTATGAATGATATACGTCAATGTCGTCAAAGGTGAGAAGGGATAACATATACTGGGGAGGGGGTTTATGTCTAATCGGATTAACTTTAAGTATCTTCATGAAAATATTTCAGGGACAAAAAATTGTGTCCTTTGATTCTCACAGAATTATCTCAAACTTGATGAACGCCTAATACGATTAAATCCCCAAATAATGTCGACAACCTACAGAATTAAGTCTCTAGGAAAATAACATTAGAAAGGAATTGTTAATTGATTTGTCGGTGTGAAATACAACATATATTATGAGTTGTTCTTGTAAAAGAATGAGACCATTTCTTGACAAAATCAGTAACTGCCGGTGCATGTGGTGAAATGGGTGCATTTGTTTTCTTCAGATGATGGCATTTGCTTTCAATTTGAATGAAAACTTTCCTTCTTCTTTGTATTTTAAAGGAAATATAATTGGGAAAACAAAATAAAGAAGATGCACAAAACAGTTGTTTCATGTACATTTTATAAGTTGTGGTACAGCTATGTCACATGGAACAATTTTATCCGGAAATTTTCAACAGCAAAATATTTAGACTGAACATGTTTCGTACATGCCAATATTGAGTAGCAAGTTATGATTTTTGATCAGTAAAATAAAAAGTGATAGCTACAACCTCCGGGTTGCCATGGAAATTGTATAACAATGGTCACTGTTTGATTAAAGGGAAGTTGAACCGTTTTAAAAACAGCCATTGCAAGAACATCACTTTTTTTCAGTCAACATTGCTCACAACTTGGCGTCCACGAGAAACACCTCTTTCTTTTTCATTAATGGCAGACATTTCTTCTCTTCTTTACGGCGAATGAAAAAACAAAGCCGAAAAGAAATTTAAACACTAAACAATACTGCATCAAAACAAAACAAAAATTAAATAATGGACTACTTACTCGTATTTGATTTTTGAGGGTGTCAACCTCTTGTCTTAGTTGTTCTAACTCCGTCATTTTGGTAGCTTGCTAAATTTATCAAATCTGCAAAAGGATAACAGGAAAAAAATATGGCAATTAGAAAGTGCACTGCACACAAAGAAGGTTTCAGCAGCAAAAAGGCTGGACAAAAATGTATCCATAAGCACTACAAACATGTACACACCTTGAGTTAGATTTTTACCTTGTTAGCCACAAGAAGTAAAAAAATAGAATGCTGTATTTAATTACGCATCCGGTTCGCTATGAATTTCTAACCGCTCACAAAGCAGCGTTAAAAAACAACATTAATTCCTTTTTTTAACAAAACGACCTTAGTCACCATTTCATCAACCGACTCGTGTTTTTGATGAAGATGAAGTCTGTATTACAAAAGCAGCACGCATAAGCAGCCGTGGCACTGCCGTACCTGACTGTACAAGGTGGGGTTTGACTAGATTATAATAGTCAACTGTCTCCACATAGCTTGACTCCCCGCATAATGAGAGGCACGTATTATACATGGTACATTATGCACAGGCTCCACACGATGTACAGTACATGCAGGCGGCCGTGACTATGCCCATGTAGTGATGTATTCGATTTATGAGCACCACTATACAAGCCGATGGTGTTGGCTGTGCATAAATTTTCAGCTATCGTCTGGAAATTGTACTGGGTTGGTTGGAAAAGGCAATGTATGATGTGCGAATGGATTAGGAACTTTAACATTTTTATCCACTGCAATAATTTCATCAAAGTCATTGAAATCCAACTCTATTTTATTTCAGTTAGTGCTTCAGCAAAAAAAAGAAGACATTTTTTTTTTCCTTGAGAAAAATGTACATTATGCACATTCACTCCTGAGGTATTTGGTATTTGGGAACCAGGTTTGGCAACACTGCAAAAGAATATTTAGTCATATCTTTCGCTTTTGAATATGTACATGTATCACAAATATGCTTTCACTACTAGAACATCATTCTCCCCTACAAAAAAAAATAATCACAAACCACGAAGAAAAGAAAAAACAACGTCTCTAATCCAGTAGCAGAAATCACAAGAAGTATTGAAATTAAAATCTGCATACGTACTTACAAAAGAAAAGAATGCCTACATTTTCTAAAACAAAATTTTTAAGAAGACGTAGAAGACCACATAATGTATAGTACATGTCACTGGTACATGTACACATAAAAAATGTATTCTGTCCTGAAAAACTGCACCGTTTTATGTCTCATAATGAAACAATGAGGAAGTGGTAACTATCAAATTCAAAAGTAAATTTAATGGCATTTATGCTGAATGCCAAGTGAAAGGTGATATTAAATGTTGATTTGCAAATTGTGAATAACCTCTTACATGTACATGTACATCAGCTTTCACTGTACATGTACATGGGTGAGAGTCATTACTGACAAAAAGGTCTGAAACTAGGATACAAATGTTACAAGGTTGAAACGTGTTCAGCATGGACCATTGCTGCAGCATGCACAGCAGCATGGTCGGCAACACACAGTGCCTCGGAAATGTTCGTCTATAGCTTGTTTACTAAAAATTACTACAACGTGAGGTTTTACTTTTGATCTGAAGCGAAACCAGGGGCTTTGTCCAAACCTTGGGTTAGGTTCCGTCTCTGAGCTTCGTTTGATGTTGGTAACACCATACAAAATGTACACTGCTCCAAAATTGATGGTGGAGCCGGAGCCGGAGCCGGCGCCCAAGCCGCGATTTTGGAAAAAGGCCCAGATAAGGCGCACCTGAAACGCAGGAAAATACGGCAGTAGTCGCGGAAGTACGAACCCCACTTCCCAAATCCTCCCAAAACCTTTTCAGTTGAGTAGTATGGTATACATGTAGGTCTGCAGGCCCAAATAATAAATGCTTATCAATGACACAGCTACGTATACCAATCTTATCAGAGTCCAACAATTTGGATGCTGAGATACCATTGGAGGATATGGGAGGGTCTATAGCCAAAGGCACCAGGGGTTCGGGGTTCAGGGTTCAACAGTCTGTACTTTGGGCTTATTATGTACAGAATTTTGTTTGAAATTAAGTCAATGTTCCTTAAATATTGCTGATGAATTATACCCTGTTCATGACTTTTAACACAATGCCTCTGGGGATTGGTTACATTTTCATATGAATTGTAACCGTGTAAATTGATATTTGAGCAATAGAATATTTCACATTAAACGTGTATGCGTGTAGATTAGTCAAGCACAATCAATAAACATAAATTATGGTTTGGTTTTTCTCTTTTCACCTTGGAAATTAACCATAAATTTAGCTAATGGTTTCTGAGGCATACATGTACATTAAAACAAGTACATGTACACGTGTACATTCTTCAATTTGAAATGCTGGATTTTGTATTTATTTTTTAACAAAATTGAACCCAGCCTTTAATTAAATCTGCCTCGCTAGGCTATAAAAAGAAACTTTCCGATTCAAATTTGTCACACTTCCCAGGTAATTTGAAGGTTCCTTGAAAAAGAGATAATTGAAATAAATGTGCATGCACTGTTCCTAAAACCAATGGTAAAGTATCCCTCCAGACGGATACTGATGCAACATTGGCTTTAACAAACAACATACAAATATTGGATGCATTTGAGTGCATTGTCGCAGAATATAATCACAGGTGCAATTTTGACTATTCCATTTCACAAGGTGAAGCTAAGTGAAATGGAAAAGTCAGCTTTCACCTTGTGAGTATATTGGGTAACGATTATTTGTTCATACATTTCAGACAAATAAAACGTTATTAGAACATTTGATATCAATCAAGAAAAATATAGATAAAAATCAATATGTAAAAATACCAATTTGACATGCGATGATAGTTTGCCCACAACGTACATACTGGCCTAATACTTCACAGAGGCAGTGCAGCAACGCCCCTGGTCACTGCCTTGTTGCCAACGTTCCCATACAATTTTGTATGTCTTACTCAGAGGTGACCTTCAGTTGGGGGAAAGCTGCCTTGCCCTAACAAGAACAAACTATCAGGCCTGTGTACAGTATATTGCATATTTTAAAACATGCAATGGCTCACACCGCTCATCAATGCTTTTCATTTCCTAAATTCCTAATCTTTGTATGTCTCAACATGTACATGTGTATATCAGTGGGGCTGTTGAGACAGACACTGTAAAATGAGGCCAGTTAAAACTAGTAGGCTATGTAGGGGGACACCCACTGAACTCTCATCCTTGTCTAATCAGTATCACAAAGTGACTGCAGTTTACAGTTGTTGTTTTTTTTGTCACAATGGTTATCAATTAGAATTCAGTTGTTCACAAGCCCTGTACTCTATTGCCTAAAGCTGTTAACCCCAACAGACTAGGCTCTTGGGTAGACATACTGCCCAAATCCTTCGATATCCTTCAGATTAAAGTTGTCATAACCCTAAAGTGACCAAATCCTTTGATATCCTTCAACTTATTGTAAGTATACATATTAGCAAAAATCCTTCAAAATCCTTTTGAGACAGAAGTTAGGGAGTCAACTTTGTGATTTACTATAGGTGCTCGGCTTTATTACAATCTCCATCCCTAAAAGCCCAAAACCTTCAGAATCATATTTTGGCTAAGTTGCATAATACCTAAAACCTTCAAAATCCTCCTATGTAAAAACAGCCCGATAGCCCAAGTCCTGCGAAATCCTACCCTAACAAAAACTCATTTTAGCCCAAACCCTTCGAAATCCTCCTGTGTTGCAGATCCCCAATAGCCCAAATCCTTCGAAATCCTGCACTTTGGCAATGAGGATATTGTAGGACTTGGGTTCTTTAGGGTTAAAGCACACACAACAATTCCAAAGCACGGAAAGTTTTCAATTTTCAGAAACAGTTTACCACCCAAAATACCATACGTACATGTAAATGTACACCGTTTATGACTGGTTCACTGTTTAATTTTGCTTGGCAGAAAAAAAAAAGTTGCGAAGCACAATGTCACACTTAGCAACTTTGGGCCCTGCACTTCACTGGAGAACACTTAAGCCTCTTGTCATCAAGCTGTTATTAACAACAGAAAGGTTTTTGCTTGGCAAAACTGGGTTACCAGCCAAATTCTTTTGATGTACATGTACCTTGTGCGTGACTTGTGCCCTGCTAATTTTTTTAACAACTTGCTCAGCTTTCATAGATCATGGTACAGCTTACGAAATTCTGCACTTTCAGCTCATAGTATCATGCGCTTTACAGTGCCCCGTAAGCGCATAATTTTGTGGTGAGCAGTGCTATGAAATTTGGCCCTTGTCTTGGTGACCCATAATGTCTTCCAATAAAAACTTTCTTTTTTGCATACAGGTAACTCTGCTCGGATATGGAAAACAATACATCTTGGCAGGATGTTAGTGATTTTTTTTAAATAGACTTTTAGTTGGATAGAAAATGAAAGCATCGAAGCTTCTTCCATTTGAAAACGAAAGTATACATGTTGTTGGTTGTATTTAGATTGGTAAACTTCTTGGAATGTAAGACAATACATGTATTTTAACCAGCTCTTAATCAAATTACTTAATGTAAACAGGGTGTTTATTTCCTTTACAAGTTACTACTATTGGATTATCAGGATACATTTGGTGGAATTGAAATGTACTTATAATAATGCACAAAACTTAGCGGCTTTGAAAAAGCAACATGTTTATGTTGCTGTAGTTTTGCTTTGTACTGGTATGTACTTATTAAACCTAAACCAAACCCAACCCTTCAAAATCCAAATGTAGGATTTGTTTGATTCTAGTGAACTAAAGAATGCACTTATCAAACTGATTATGCTTTACATGTATATCAGGCCCGGAATTACACAGAGGCCACAGCCTCTGTTGCCCTGTTCTTGGCCTACGTGCCCCTTCAAAAGTTTCTAATAGACTTTAAGATTTCCTAATGGAAGCACCCTTTGAAAAACACAAAATTGGCCTTGCCCTCTTAACGAAGAAATTTTAGCCCTGCTACATGGGATCAGGCATACAATACAACCATAATCGGAGTTAAACAGTTTGGGTGTTGAGTTACCATTATGGTGTTGGATTTTGTTTGAGTGAGGAAAGATCCTAGTAAATCATTGGGCCTGATACTTTATTCTCATAAGTGCATGGCAGATTTTCCTTATTAAAGGGCACATGTTCGAAGGAAATTTAAAATTTCTACTGGAACATTTCAAGGAAGGGGCACCACGGCAGTGGGGCAAGGAGCTGATTGCCTACATTGCCACTGTGTAGTATCAAGTCTGAATCATGCTAGTAATCTTCGTTTGTTCCAGCCCTCGTCATTAAGCCCTCGTCATTAAGCCCTCGTCGTTTTTTTCTTTTCGGCCGACGATGTGGGTAGGTAAAATAATTATTATCCAGCGAAATATATTAATGAGTCATGGTAAATAATGGATGGCGCAACGGAGATTTAACGCAACTTGTTGTTCATCACACCGCGAACACTGCACACAAACCATAGCCCAAACTTCTGACGTCCCGCTTTAACAAAGGACCAGCCTAACACAATCCTTTGAACAACAGAGGGCGCTGTTGTCACGCGACTTCTTTCGGTTGAATTGTCGCTCTGTATTAGCGGTTTGTGAACGGACGGACGGGAAACTTAGTGAATAAAATGCTCTTGGGAAAACTTTTCGGGGTAATTTGCCAATAATAAAGCGCTTGAAGCAATATGTGAAGGATCAGTTTGAAAACTCTGCTGCTGAATGCAAGAAACTAAACTTCTTTTGGGGGTAATTTTTGACCTTTTTTTATTATTTTTAGTTTGAATTTATCCTTTAAGGTTTCATGAATAAGATATGATTTATTAATATCTTAATTAATGTAAATCTTTTATTGGGTTCACCACCCATGGGGAACCTCTGGCCAATTTTTAAATTTTGTTGAAGGGTAAATACAACCAGGAAAATACAACAATGTCGTGTGCATTGTGTGTTGTTTTTTCCAACTCTCATAATTGAATGGCCTTCGTGCCTTTTCTGTTTTCACATTTTTGGCCTTGGTGCCCTTTCTACTGGCCTTGGTGCCCTCCAAAATTTGGACTGCTCCAAGGCTAGAGTGGCCTTGCCCTAAAAATTGTGAAATTTGAGGCCTGCCCCACAGTATCCAATTTTTGATTAACTACGTAGATTCCAATGCCTGTATTACTGAAGCCCATTTTTATCAACTACAGTATTTACGTAGGTAAAAATATCAATGCTACACATGTACACCAATCATCACAAAGCAACTTTGAACTTCCTACCAAATCAAGGTCATCACTATAGTGACCAAGGCTAAGCTATTTGCATTGCAAAATTTGCCAATGCTTTTAGGTAAGGTTCCGTCCTTCCCCAAAAAATGCTTACATGTACATACATGTATACACAGGAAATGAGGGTTACAAAAACGCTCAAACAATAATTTTGGCAAGTGGTGTCAAACGTGCAGAAGAGTACGATTCAGGGCATGAAATTTACACTGGACCGCAGGCCCGATGCTAGTGATTTTAGCATAGGGCCACTGGTAAAATTTAGACCGGACAAGTCCGGCGGTCTTGTGTTTTTAAATTGAAAAATATTGCCTTACTGACTGTGTAATATCTTTGAAAACATGACACAGCTAAACAGTAATATTAGGGAATACAAGGCGTGTGCGGCATGATCGGCATAATTTACAGCCACAAATCCTTTTTTTTCTAACAGCCATTTTCTTGGAAAATCAACTTGTTTGCTCAAACATGTTTTCTTTGAAGGCGGACCTGTAAAACCAGGTACAGTACATGTACATTGATATTGATATTACCATAGAGGAAGTACATGTAGTCTGGCAATTTATGAACAACATAACTCGGAGGATTATGAACATGAAGCATTGTTGTCCGATCACGTACATTTATACTAATCCCTTTGTAGTGTCAGCCCCCCCCCCCCCCCGCATTATGTGCTGTATAAATGTCTCATACATGTATTTTTATTATTATTAATAATAAAACCACGCCCACTTACAACTCAATTTGAATCCAACATATTAGAAGCAGTCCACACGGACATGTCATGCATTGACCTACATGTATCTTTCCTACGAAGTACAGAAGATATATGTTCATGTAAATGTAATTTCGGACATGCCTTTCACAAGTGGTCTCATTAAAAATGTAAATCATTCCCAAAACAGTCAGTTTTTAATGGTGAAACAATGGAATGTATACATGCTAGTTAAATTACACACATGATTGAGTATGCTAGCTTTGAAGCTGGAGTATCTCAGACGCTCCACATGCAACCAGTGTTTCAATGATACCGTAAAAAAACAGGACTTGATCAAGGTGTGGTTCCCATTCATCACCCAATGACAATAGTTATTACGCTCATTTGCATAAAACAGGGTTCCGACTATTTCTCTATCAAGCCCTGGCAAAGTTACATTAGTTTCAAGCAAAATTGCCAAAATGATAAACTTTTTATGCAACAGAAGGTTCTTTTTATATTCTCACTTGTGTTTTATGTTGGCATTAAAGAGAGAAGGGTTTACCCTGGCTTATGAACTAAGTGAGATGGTAACAATTCAAATTGATGATTGAAGCAAAATTTACATAGCCTGCAAACTGACAAGGCGGCAGCACAGCAGCGCTCACACAAATGCGCAATGTTTCCATTCATACATCCAAATTGCGCATTCTTGATAAACAGGCCAGATACTTCATGAAGGCAGTTGCCTTGGTGCCCTTTGAAATGTCCCTGTAAAATTGTTTTTGCTTCAAAAAGGTGTCCTTTACCAAGGGAAAACTGCCTTGCCCTACAAACAATGAAGTATCAGGCCTGGATACAGAGGTCAAGGGAAAAGCTCCTACATTGTAGATGACAGGGGTGGTCACCGACAGGAGTGTGCTGCCGCCTCACGCTTGAATGGGCAAAGGGGAAACACTGAAAGTACATTATACAAAACACTATGGACTGGGCAGGGTTCGCTGTTTAGTGACTGGCCAGCAGGACCAGTTAGCTTGTCATTTCACTCGTCCGACCCCTGTTCCAATAGTCCATATTGCAAATAAAAATGTGCATACTTTTCAACACTGGCGTAGGCAGCCGGACCACATGGAGAGACTTTTGACTGGTCCTCAGGTATTTAAACTGGCATTTGGCCAGAAGACAACTGTTGCTTTTTCTACAGGACATACATATTTGCACACAACAACCAATGGTTTCCCCCATTTCAAAAATGGCACACCCTATTTTCAAAATTAGTTTTCAAAATAAGTTTTCATTGGTAAAATAAGTAAAGGGATGCATTGGCACGCCCATTTTTAAAAAAATCAATAATTCCATTATTGAGTTTTTTCAATTTTTTTTGGTAAAAGAAATTTAGGGACCCATTGGATTTTAACTGAAATCTTTTCGTTTTTTTTTTATTTTTTATAAGTTAACACACATCACAGTTTATTTAAAGATTAACCATCATTAAAAATGATACATACCTGTGTTAATAAAAGGTGTGTCCAGGTGAGCCCTGGGCAATGATCTGAAGAACAGATCTGCAAAGTGAAGAAGACAAAACTCAACGTTAAGTAAGGATAACATAACAAAGCCGTCTCACAATCATTTAATAAGCTGCATTCCCGATTCTGTTAGAGAGATGTAAGGCAACATGGTCTGGATTGGAACCATACACCCACAGAGGCCACGGCCCGTTGCCCCTGGTCTTGGCCTTGGTGCCCCTCCAAAGTTTACCATAGACTTTAAGTTTTACAAAGGGAAGTTCCCTTAGCACATTTAAATGGCCTTGCCCTCTCAAACAAAGATGAAATTCCAGGCCTGCACCTCTCCTGCACAGCATGGGGTGCCACATTTTGCACAGCTCTTCTTCACAAAGGATTGGACGCCAATACTTATGGAAGTGCTTTTGCTGTAGCCAAGGTTGGAAAGAGCCTCAACTATTACTAATTATATCAATAGACATTATGCATTGACATCATCCCGTCGCCATCTTAGAGATAAAACATTGGAAACCACCAACATTTACTTGTGCAGCATACAGGGTGGGCCCAATGAGCAAACTCCTTTTGAGCTGCACATGAGGGCGTATACAGGCCTGGAATTACATCGAGGCTACAGCCTCTGTTACCCTGGTCTGTGGCCTTGGTGTCCCTTTACAAGTTTCTCATATACGTTAAGTTTTTCCAATGGAAGTGCCCTTTGCAAAATGAAAATGGACTTGCCCTATCAAATATGAAATTCCAGGCCTGGTAACATCATTACGCAAATGATATGTATAAGGTTGATGATAAATTAAAAAAATGTTTTATTTATTGCAATATGCCAGACAAATCATCTGCACATACTTTTTACATTTCTCCTGAAGATGATCAGAGCATACTGATGGAAACATTAAGTTGTTACACAACCAGTTCTTTTCAGAACCAAAACAACTCAAGAGACTTTATGTACATGGTGTTTTGGCAAACCTCATTGGATTTCAAAGTACTTTTTTTCACACACAAAATGAAACAAGTGTATATTTTAAATACCTTTTTCAAAAACTTACATTTTTTCTCTCCTTTAAAAAGGATGTCAACAGAGTTGTTTACTCATTTTGTCATAGTCATTCAGATTAAATAATGGAAATGGCCTTTGTCCTAATTAGATTGAAAATTCAAGGCCAGGAGATGTAACAATTTTACTTTTTTCACAATATCATAAATTACAATAATTGGTTGGGACAACAAGTGTACTGCTACACGAATGTTCATAGTACACGTAGCATTAGAATGATAAATAGGGTTTTAACAAGCTTCCATCCCTGTCACTTTTGATGACAAGATATGAATTCTTTTCAAGAAGGCTTTCAAGGCTGGACAGGACTTTCTACGTGTCCATTACGTAAATTTGATGGATTTTTGGGGTGTAATAATAATACACATTTCTATTCAAGGTTACAGTGACAACATTGACCAGTCACTGAAACCAGACAGATTGTCTTTTTAATTAGTCACCCAGGCTTTTCAGTCGTCCATATTTCATAATAAATAGGGATGCTTTTCAACACCAAACAAGCCAACTGGACCACTTGGAGAGAATTTTGACTGGTCCTGGGGGTGTTTAAACTCGCATTTGGTCAACCAGACTACTGATAAGGGCGACACTGTCATTTAGTATGACAAGAATCACCTGTTTGTACATGTTCACTCTACATGTTCATGTACATGTATGCATCAATGAATAATCATTATCTCTACCTTATCCCTTTGGAAAATGTCAATTCGGTCGATTCCTTTTCTTTGACCCTCTTGTTTGAGTGGAGGTACATGTAGGTCAAATCTTGCGGCCGCTATGGGCATTTCGGTACATGCCGCTTGCGGCCGCTATGGTCTCTAAAGGGTTAAATGAGTATTTCAACTCATTAATACATGGAAGGCGTCTGGACTGGTATAAGTGTGTGAAAGATCAGTCCTTCAATAAATTTCTTATTTATTTTCAGTGATAACAGTTCCATTTTCAAGTCTCCAATTTACTCAAAGTAACAAACGGCAGTTGCTGTGGGTGCTCCTTGATTTTGTCATGGTGCCAAGTGATCACATTCTTCTGCCTTGAAAGGCATTCAGAAAAAGATGGTGTTCAAATTCAATCTCGTAAAGATGGCAGCCGCGCTGCAAAAACATATTAGACAAGGACATTTATTGTCAGTAATGTATCACTACTCTTGATATTTCCAGCTCATCAAATCATTATTCTAATGATTACTATGTACCATGCCTTGAATGGCTAGATCTTTAACAAGTCTAGATGTTTAAACAATTAAAATGAGGTTGTTATTTTGTACTTTTTACGAGTACACCATGTAATCTAAAAATAGCCGGTTGATTATTCTGAACATTTTGGCTCTGTGTGCTTTAGTTGTCATCAGGAGACTTAAAAGGTTGGCTCACTCTTTTCTTTTACTGGAACGCACACCTTTTGGTACAAAGTTTACAAATTAGGAGGCAATGTTTTGACTTTGAGTAGGTACAGAAAAATACTATTTCTTCCAACAGCACAAATACAGTAGAAACTGAACTGTTGAAAAAGATGCTTAAATCAAGATTTTAAATTCTCGTTTCAGTTTTGCTGCTCTGATAATTAATGAGCAGACTCTGTAGTGAAGAACCTTTAAAAGTAAAACGAGAGGTTTGTTGTTCCAAAACAATTGTGTTTAAGAATCGCAAGTAGCTCTATGCTTTTGTTATCTTTGAAGTGTTTTATATCTAGGAAGCCAGTTTTGGTTTTGAGTGAATTACCTGTACCCTGGGTTGACCAAACCAGGAATGCATTACAATTCCTCACTCTCTGACATGTCTGATGCTTGTTGTTAGAGGGTCTTGATGCAATTGCAACATGTCAGTTAGCCCATTCCGAGTCAAGCTTAAGTTTGCAATTTACTTGGTAGAGGTTTCTAAATCTGTGATAAAAGTGTGTCAACATTTTCACCAACTATACATTGTACTTTCCGATTCCGGACCGTCCACAGTTCCACTTCAACTTGTTCATGTGCAAGGCAATTTCTTCAGTAAATAATCAAAAGAAACAATGAGGTTTTAAAAGGACTACCAAGTGCCTACCCCCCCTACCAAGTTTCAAGATGTATTGTGGGTACTGTACAAGCTGATTGCAAGGCATCATTTCTAACTACTCTGTTTTAAGCCAGTATGACAATCAGTACGTACGTTCTATATCAAATTAGGATTTAGAAATGGTTGCACATCAGCTTATTTCTGATATTGCAAAAATGCATTTAACTATTTAAAATTCAATACAAACTCTTGTAAGACACACAAAAATCTCCTTTTGTCAGGCAGCTCAACTAAGTTATCAGAAATGATTTAGCACAAGATGTGTGAATATAGTTTTGTCCAGATGAATAAGCATGTCTCAATGCGCATGATTGGCAAGCAAAGGATTCTGGGCGAAATCCAAGTCCAAACAACACAAGCAACCATCATGGCGCGCTGATTTTGAAGCAATGCGGTACACAGCTCAAACCTGGCATGGTTACATTTAAACTACAGCATTGCGTCCATATTGGCAGCTTGGTTTATTTTTCAACTGAATGCCGTTTCCTAGATGCATTGCGGTATATTTTCAAGATGGCGCTTGTGCATATTATGGTCTATTGGGTGAGGGGCGTATGTATGTAAAACTGACCCAAAATTTCAACATTATGCAAACTCTTGTGCTACATGAATAAGTATTTATAACAAGTAAATGCTGTATCCGATTGACGATGAAAAGAGGTTGAAAGCTTTTTGTCTTTTTCATTTCCTGAACCGAATATCTCTGTACAGCGAGGAGCTATCGGATGACTGCAATGAAGTAAGGCAGAGTTTGCCCTTACCTTTTTTCAGTATTAACTAGCCAGCAGGACCAGTTAGCTTGGCATTTCTCTCGTCCGTCAGCTTGTTCACTAGACCATACTTTACATGTATATTACAAACATGTACAAAAATATGGATGTTTTCCAACACTGAACTAGCCAGCCGTTCCACTTGGAAAGAACCTTGACTGGTCCTCAGGTGTTTTAATTGGTATTTGGCCAGTGGACCAGTGTTAAGGGAGAACGCTGCTATAGGGGAGGCAACCTCAAGTTTCATTCACCTAGTCAATATGCACGGAAAATAGTTTAATGTTAGGAAGCAGAAAAAACATTTGCAGATACATTGTATAGGCTATCTTAGTGTTTTAATTTAAGGTTGAGCTAAAATTTTACAAATTAAGACAATGACACAAAACAAGGTAATCGGGGAGGATTTCCACCACTTTATTCAGTAACATGTCATTTAGAAGTTGTTTAACTACTGGATATAAATACAGCTTTTTTCTCATATAACAAGATCGTTGAGACTGGCCAAATTACCTCTTTAATTAATAGGAATTGTTGTTATAAAAGAGGGCAGCAAATCAAAGAAACAAAAAGCAGAAAAGAGATTCGGGACTTGAATGTGTACTCTTTATAATCAGAACCTCTTTACATCAGTGCCCTTTAAACGAGGGTAGACTGTATGTAAATAATAAAACTGTATTTGAGATTTGTTATTAAAATGTATCTAATAAATTTGTCTCTACATCTGACATATAGATTGGATAGTCTTAAAATCATGACAACTAGAAGGGAAAACGATTTTAATTTACCATGAAGATTGTAAAGGAGATTGTTTAACGTACATTCTATACTCAAAACATTCAGCATAACATTCAGCATGATAAAAATAATGAAGTATAATATTCATGCAATTTGTCTTTAACTTCTTTTCAGTTTTTTATTCATTCAATATTTCATATAAGTAAATGATGACATATGAAATCAGATCAGAATGTATTAGATAAAAATTACCTTCAAATTTAGTTAAGTTTCTGTCTCGGTTTTACTTGAGTTGAAATTGAACCACAAACATGAACAAAATTCTTTAGCAAATAACACGAATAATGAATCAAAAAGGACCATCACAGATCTGCCTTGTATTGAGATCAAAACCTTGTCCAAATTGTTCTTTTTAAATTATTGATTTAAGTAAAATAATAATGTATTGTATTTTTTTTTTTTTAAACGAGCATAATTAAGATGTGATAACAGATAAGCCAAATAAAAAAACAATTTTTTATAGTATAGTAGGCAAAACACCCACACCCTCCCTGGTTTGTATTCCTACATAAAATTAATAATACTAGTATTCACATCATTACGAATAACATGTTAAAGAGTTATTATATAAAAGGGCTCTTCAAAATGGATGAAATTTGTTTCTTTACGGGCCGGTGAATGAAAAACAAACAATGAAACACAATGGCAGTCTAGTTACAAAGTCAGTTGCAAAATCAAAATGGCTTCCGCATTCACAACAAAAAAAGACCGCCGGTGAGGGGTCTGTTCATCCGCCTTCTCCAAAGATCACCGAACATTTCCAGGCAGGTCCACCTCAGTAATACGTCAACACATGGCTAGATATTTAGTGTGGAACAGTTTTCCATGCATATTTTGTAATAATGTTGCAAATAAAGATGGCACAATAACTGTCAAGAATGGCTGGACAACAACACGGCAGATTATTTCCGTGCCTAGGCACGCCTAAACCGCTCGTCACCAGGCCCAGTGTCGAATCGCCAACAAAATATCTCGACAAATTCGGCCTCAAATTTATCCTTCTTCGTCCAAATTAGCCCTCGGGAGGACCAGTACTTACCCCCTAATTTACGGTGGTCACTCTTTAGTACCTCCTTTAGTCGTTTTCAATCCAGAATCGTTTTTTAAAAGAAGATCAACCAGCCTAGTCCACTATTTTTATTTCTCTCACTATTTCCAGTAATGGCCGTAGCATTCAGGGTGCGGTGCCCATTCCAAAGTGCCAAGGAAACCCGTTCTCTAGCATAGCCTGGTATTATACATTACTCAGTGAACTGCAACCTTGCCGTCGGTTTCGTGCAGTTTGTGTATGCTGTCGGGTACCTGCGCGTTACGTCAGACATGTACCAGGGAGGAGGGAAGGTCGTGGTAGTTTATGATAATGTTTTTGTTTTAATTTTGGTTGCCGAAGTTCCCGAAACTGATGTTATTGATTTTCTATCGTTTTCGTACTTAGTTGTACTTGTTCAAACGTTGTTTCAAAAAATGGGAAAAAACTGCATGTATTATTTTGTTTTACTGTCTTCAACATTTTTAGTTTTATTAATTTCACAATTTGATGCAAAGTAGCCTACCGGTACTTTACAAACGTGACAGGTGGGCGGTTCAGCGGTTTCCACTGCAGTGTTTAAAAAGGGGATGGGCGTATTCCTGATGGGGTGGATCGGGAATAAGCGGTTAGTCAAATCATGGAGGAAGGAAGTCCATGGTCAATTGTAACCCCTGACCACACCCCCCCCCGGAAAAAACCTCCTCCGTCTGTGTCCTCTCTTGAGACTTGACCCCCCCCCCCCATCTTTTCTCTCATATTGTCGGTTTTAAACTGGGGCAATCGCTTGATTGATTGATTGATTGATATTAGGAAGTTCTATGTGATGAAAAATAAAAAGATAAATGGAAAAGTAGTTTCTAGAGGAAGTTGTACTCGTTAAAATGGGACTCAATGCAGTCACGTTAATGTTCTTTGATACCATGGAGAAAGGATCCTCGGGGTCCGGTGTTCTTACCCCCACCCCCCCCCCCCAACACACACATCACCACCACCACCACCACCACCACCACCACCACACCAAGTTCACCCATGGAGGTTTTTTCTTCCTCCCCGGCTCACTGTATGTCAGAGCCGCCGGAAAGGGCCATTGTTAATTAGGCGGGGTCAACTAATAGACCTTGTGACCTTTGTTTACAATAAGTGTGATCTTGTACATTCTTGGGCCTGTCTGGCAGGCAAGATACTGCACTGCATATTATGGAAAGTTTACATTTTGTGTCATGACTTCCACATAAATCCAAGAGTTATAAAAGTAACAGCTGAACACTGGTTTTGAGATGTGCCCCCTTTCATCATATCAAAAGTTGAAAAAAAAATAGACAGTGCAATCTCCATAAAATGTTGGTTTTTATGTTTTCTTCCATTGAGCTGTGTACAAATCGTGCCTGCAGGAAGTCCAGGCTTGGTGGCTCTGTTGTAAACATGTGATGTCACAGGTCACATCGTCTATAAGAACGCTGTTATACCAAGCACGGGTGCACGGATAGGTAAGCCCTCCCATCCACATAGCAAATCCAGTTATAGTGTATATTATAGGGACTCGAATAAAGTTTGTTCTCATTGCGATTTTATTGTATTGCCAAAGTTTCCACATAAGGGATCGGAAATGGTGGCGAAACGTCCTACATGACCAAAAAATTTGGAAAAATTTATAGGCCCTATTGGATTATAATATTTCTGCTGCTGTGTTGGCTTTTTAGGACAATTCCTTTAAAATATAATATAATTAAACACAGAGCAATGTTATTTCTATTGTTCGTCCGTTCAATTCAAAAGCCAAGCCAAAGTTGATGCTTCCATTAAACACGAAGGGCTGGTTTTACGCAATATGCAAATGAACCATCTTACTGTTCGGACTCGAATACGTCTTTTTATTAAAGGGGGACTGTCGTCATGATCATAGCAAACCTGTGGTTGAGAACATACCCCTTGAATATGACGTCACACTGTCAAACAGCGCCCTCGCTGAGGCAAAAGGAGGCAGATCATTGGACGATAGCTGTGTTCTTGGTGCGTACAAACGTGCGCGTGACCCGTTATCGTACCAGCAGCGTTGCACGCTAATGTATAAAGGGGGCCCCAGTTACTGCACGCATGCGTGCACTATAGCCGTCAAATCACAAGGAACTCCGTCATTATTATCGGACGGCCGCCAGCGCGCGTGCGTGAGGTAACTGTGGGTTAGAGTTCACTAATTCCAGGTACAGCCACCGGTCTACTAAGATCATGGCGGCTAAAAAAACATATTTCACATGGTTTTTATAAATAGACACGGTGCACATGACGTCATTGAGTAGGGCACCTCGGCTAGTCAAAAGAAGGTTGCTCATTGGCTCATCATGTGCGCCGCGCGTACATAGATGTGCGTGTTGGGCCAGTTTCATCGTCGTTTTTACCTCTAAGATGGAGGAGTGATGACGTCAATGCATATAGTTCATTTTCGATCTATTTAACGCTCGCTGTGATTGTTCTGTTTGAATTGAAGACAGACCGGATTAAACTACCTTGAAAAACGCCAAAATCAAAGGTTGCTTTCAGTTTATGGGTACTGTACGCTACACGTGCAAGTGCACTCATAGTTAACCAACATGGCGTCGGTGACGTCACGGCAGCAGACTGGCGGCGCGCACAATGCCCTCCTTGCTTATACGTGGTTGAGATCGCGCCTGTTGTTTCGTATTGATACGGAGATGGATTGGTAACCGATGTAAACACTCGTAAAAATAAGGGTGATAGTGTATAGTAACATTTTGAGGATTGTAAATTAATTTGTGAAAAATACTGACTCTCTTTGGTCCACATGGTTTCCTTTTTTTGTTCAACCTGGAGAATATAGTGATATTATTTCGGGGTTTTTTCAATGATCATCATAATTTAAGGCCCCATCAGCCAAAATGCATGACGAAACCGATCGAGTAAACTGAAGTTGTTTTAATGTCATGAACATAAATTCCATAGCGGTCGGAAAATACATTCCCGAGACTATACGCTAATAGACGGGGTCGTCTTCGTTCGGTTAGCAATTATTTTGTCCCGGCTAAAATACTTAGGTTCCAAAATCGACTGCGTCAAGCGATTTCTCAGTTTCTGTATAGGTAGGCCTCTATAATAGTGAATATCCTATACTAGACACCCATAGACAGCACCCGGTGTGCAAATGCACCGTGAAACCTCAACACTCTTCGCCGTTAATCAGATGAAAACGACGGGCTCTTGGCTGGGTCACGATCATAATGATTGTCGGCTCCCCTCTCTCTCGCTCCGCTCGCTGCGCTGTTACGGCACTGGCGTTCATTTTGCAATGACGGCTATTTTTAGACGCGGAATATTTTTAGCCATTGCATTTGCACAAGAGGTTCCGCGCCTTAGCCTGGCCGCCTTGGAAGCGACTTAAAAATAGACGTGAGACGGTCTAAAAATAGATTCACTCCACCACGATGATAAGGGAGTGGAATGATGTTGATGGCCATGCGAAAACAGACATTCTTTTCATATCGCAATTTGTTTTTTAAAAATGTTGAATTTAAGTCGGTTTGCATCCGTTGCAGGTGGAATAAAATTGCCAGGGATAATATTAATTTTGAACATTGAAATGATGTGTGGCTATGGTGGAGGTGCGGGTTGGGTAATCACAGCAGTGATGAGATGGGAGTTGTGTGTGTTGTCTGCCATGCGTTGCCACAATGTTGGTATAAATTTAGCTTATTACATGCAAGGGATGGCCATAAAGAGCAAACGTCTCGAAGGTTACATTGTTGTAAGGAATGAAAGATAGTATGTGGAAAGGTAAAATTATTATAAATGCCGTATTATTTAAGATGGACTTTATTCCCTTGAACTGTGCATGTTTTCAATTGATTTTTGTATTATAATAGAAACGCCAGAATTTAAATGATCCACACTGGTCAAACATTTTATTTAACAACAATTACATGATTGCATATCAATTATTGATTTTATTTGTTGCCAGTGGAATAACCAGACATCTTCATTGGGGGGGGGGGGGGTGGCAAGCGGGGGCAAAGACATAATTTATTAATTTTGGAATCATTTATTTATTTATTTATTTATTTATCTACCATTTATTATTATTTGGAGGGGAGGGTGTATTTATTTCGAACCATTTATGTGCATTAATTTTTCGATATTATTTTTTGGGGCAGGGCAATGGTTCTGAGCACCCCCCCCGCAAGGTAATTGAAACTTTTACGATTGTATTTTAATTTTGTTTATTGTTCAATTATAATTATACCCTCAATTTTATTTTATTATGATTCTCAACCTTATTACCGTTCTCTTTTTTGATATAATTACCATTTTATTAGGTGCTCGTGCACTGATGTGCACGAACACCTCATCCTCTTGTTTCTTTGTCATTTTGTTATATTTTGCATTGTAATATTTTAACCAACCCTCCTATTTTTTGTTGAAAGTGACATTTTTCGTGTTTGGGAAGCTGTTCGGAGAGTTGAAAGCAATATAATTGCTATCTCTTTTCGAATTTTGTAGTGGATCTTTGGAACTGGGAAAAGGGCCATGATGGATGGCAGTTCAACGGCCGGAGGCCGAAGGGGGATTTTCCCTTACTTCCACCCTTGCCCCTCCCCCACCCACAATTACCCCCAACTAAATTTTAAGTCGACTGAATTCTGTAAAAGACAGTTCGCTCGTTGTTACATTACCTTCTTTCAAAGAAATAAACCGCACTATAGTCATTTTTTTCATTGTTCAACACAAAATTATTTAAAATTTACGCAGTAATATTTACCTTGTGATTATATACTTGATATTTGAAAGTAAAAGGCGTAACCCTTGTGATCCCTCTCCTGCCGCTTCCCAGGTTGTTAAACTTGGGTGTGTTCCCTGGCTACGGCAGTTAGAGGTTGAATGGCTTCTGACTGGCACCCCCGAACAAAGATAATTATTGACAAAAATAAAATAGGGAGACCGCCAACATCAGGGCTAGACAGCCCTATGGTGGTTTTTGAGTGAAACAAGGGGGGGGGGGGGTATTGGGTCAGACACTGTTCTTCCAAATGAACATTTATTAGATATTTCTTTATCTTATTTAATGGGAAGGGGGGTTGCCTAACACTAACTTAATTTTGCGGCAAAATGTTTTTGTTTAGGCGGCAAAATTTGTTTTTAATGGCGAGGCCCAAAGGCAGTGTATATTTTTTGCCGTTGTAAGCCGGAACAACAACAGGATCGCCGTTTTCTTCGAGACAAGGGGCTTCTGATTTGTGAATCGAGGGTAATATTAATTTCAATCCACCGGTATATCAGCAACAGAAACAGGTGGTAAATATTGTTGTGAAATTGAACAAAAATGAATAAATTAATGCAAAATAAGAAATTAACAATAACAATGATAATGTAGAGAACACACTAAAACAATTGAAGTAGGTGATTCGATAGCTTTGTTTGGGGGCAGGGGTAGGATGGGTGTGGCAGAGGTAGGATATTGTGCGTGCGTGTGTGTTAGGGCAGGGGCTGGTAGGTCCGATCGAGTGCGGTAGGAAAAAAAACCGCGTGGTCCAAGAATAGAGGGCGCCATTCCATAAAATGTTGTTCCACTGTGAATTCTTGTCAGGCAAGTGTTGGAATGCTGTAATGAAGGAAGGGCGTGGCGCGTGGTCGGGTTACCCCCCCCCCCCCACACACACACACACACACACACACAAGGAGTTTGCATTCCATTACATTTCTACAGATAACAATACAATTTTAAGAATGTTCCATTTTCACTTCAATTTGACTCACTGAAATGGCAGGCCTACTCCAAAAGGTATCCAGGTAGTTGACTAGACTGAGGACGTCCTCGGTTAAATTTTGTGTACAAAACCAATACGTCGCTCTAATAAAAAAAAGCACACAAGCCCAAACAATGAGAGAACAAACTTTGTGTGTCCTCAGTCCATAAACCAGGTCGACAAAGATGCGCGCGCTTTTAAAGTAATTATTCACGGAGATGAACTTTCTATCAACTTAATACAAAGTTTTGTCAAGTTCCACGAAAACTACACTACATAACTTGATTTTAAAACATTATCAAAACGGCCTCATTTATTTACTTTATTTATTAGATTTCCAATTTAATTTTCCAATTCTTACAAGTTGAAAATCTGTCAAAAAGTTAATTATTACGGATAATTATATAAAGTATCCATTCTACCGGCATAACTAAGAAGACCACTGTGCCAAGATTTAAACTAGTGATACAATATAAAAGATTCACGATAGCTAAGACTGCCGACATTACACAAAATATTTATAATTTTTGCAAATCGTAAATCGTAATAGGCTAATATTATTTATTTTGTAATTTTTGCTTACCCCGCCCCTTTTACACATAATGACGCAATGGATCTAAATAAATAGCGACCTCAGTCGACCTCAAAACACTACCGTCGGGCACCCTCTTCATCAAAGTGTGTAAGTTATCCGGCAGTGGTTTTGGGACCATACGGCGCTGTCATTAATTTTATCACACACTCTGCATGCACTGCTTTTTGCCGCAACAATTTTCCTACAAACATTTTGGGCGATTATTCTTTAGACACTGAATTCCGGAAAATCTCCAGATTTAGGTAAGCAGTATATAAGCAAATTTTTATCTCGGAATTCTAATTATTATTATTTTCACGAATAAGTGTAAATTTCAATGTGTTTTGTATACTATAGTTGAGATGATCATCATTGAATCCACGACGTATCGTACAGTCGTTTATAGCCCCATTAATAGTGCCAAATTCTCTGGACTTCCTCCGATCCTTGGCCCTACGCCCACGTACCTCCAGGAGGTGACATTTGTTTTCGAAAAGAAACTCACGTTTTTATGCCGAGATTTTTTCCCCAGTTGTCACTTATCGTAGCTCATTTGTGGACAGCACATTAATTCGAAATAGAGCTTGCTCTTTTTGGTGTAATTTATGAAGAAAATCGGCGGCGTTACTGACACGGTTTGACTGCCCGGCATCCGCGATTTTGCTAATGCGCTATGGTCTTGGTGCAAGACGTTTCTTGTTTACCTTTCACGCACAGCGCGGCCGACGACCCGCTCATTCAACTCGCCAATAGTGCGCGGGGGCGGTTCATGGGCTAAAATCAGGTGTTCGTGGCGCGCGCTAATGGCGAGTTGAATGAGCGGGTCGTCGGCTGCGCTGTGCGTAGAAGGTAAACGAGAAACGTCTTGCACCAAGACCATAGCGCATTAGCAAAATCGCGGATGCCGGGCAGTCAAACCGTGTCAGTAACGCCGCCGATTTTCTTCATAAATTACACCAAAAAGAGCAAGCTCTATTTCGAATTAATGTGCTGTCCACAAATGAGCTACAATAAGTGACAACTGGGGAAAAAATCTCGGCATAAAAACGTGAGTTTCTTTTCGAAAACAAATGTCACCTCCTGGAGGTACGTGGGCGTAGGGCCAAGGATCGGAGGAAGTCCAGAGAATTTGGCACTATTAATGGGGCTAAGTCGTTTACACAGTCGTTTGACCAGTTCCGGATCACTTCAACTTTGCACTAACCACATAATTAAATTACTGCTCACATGACAAATTTCTGTTGATACATGTGAAGTATAACATCCAATAAACCAACAAACAAAAAAATAAAGTACCAAACATCATCGACAAATAAATTATGCCGTTTTTTCTAACTAAAAAAAAGTTTGTCTGCGATACAGATTAGCCTAATGTTCATTATTTGTTTTTAAATCTTGCTTGAAAAACGCTACATAAAAATTCTCACCTTTCAAATTGGAACGTCAGGGCAAGTAACTTTTTTGTAAAATGCTAAGAATAAGTAAAAAATATTTCACATAAATACTGAGCAGTTGTCTTGTTTTTGTGAGGAAACAAAATTACAGAAATCGGGTTTTTGGAGGCATCGTACCCATGACCAGTTCCGGATCACTCAACATCTCGCTACGTTAATTGGTGGCGCACTTCTGAAGTTCGTGCTCGTGAAAAAGTTTTATGAATGGGAGGCTCGAGTATGGGCTTGCAATAGAGGGCGCACTACTGATCCGGAATAGAATCAACCGATCCGGAACTGGTCAAACGGGTGACGTTACTTTTCTCGAAGCCTCTCCAAGAGTATTAAGATTTTTTTGCCAATGGATACTTGGTGAGTTTCATGACTTGTTTAGGTAAACTGTTTGACTTTTTTTGTTTAAGATGTCAAAGAGATTGCAACAAAAACAACGTGGATTCAAAAAGTGATCCGGAACTGGTCAAACAACTGTACCTGCCCACCCAGTTCACAAATCGAGATATGCCGCCTAGACCATAGACCAAGTAAAGCCCGGTTCATACTTCCTGCGAATGCGAATGCGATATGAATGTTGACGTCACAAATTCGCAATGAATAATTCGCAAGAGATGAGCTGTGCTCCACTCTTGCGAATATTCGCAGCGAAAACAGAGTTGTGATGTCAAATTCACGTCAAATTCGCTTCGGCGAAGCGCAGGAATATGAACCGGGCTTAACTGGGACGCTGTACTCTTGTTTTTTGACATTTGCGGTCGTCCTAACGCCCCCTGAAAACTTGTCCATAACGCGTATGATGGGAAATGGCAACGGCAATTTGATATGATTTTCCGAACACCCAGCCACAAAAAATGCACCAAAAATGACAAAAAGACCCAGCAAAAAAGCCAGCCAGCCCAAACCTTTCATTTCAGAAAGATTGCACGATAGTCGATACATTTGTTGCACGTTCGTTGTTTTTTACGCAGTTCATCATGTTCATTGTGTTTTGTACATCCATGGGGGGCAAAATGGCACCGAGGCTAAGCCGGCCGACTCCCGAGTGTGCCATTTGTCACCTCGGGTGCCATTTGCCCCCTAGCTAGGGTGCAAAACCCATGGACTGCATAACAACGTGCAACAATTGTTTCGTATAACCATGGTAAATAGATTGCAGGAGGGAGAAACAAACACTAAACAGTATAAAGTGAAATAAATTGTATTTTTAAAATTAATTTATTGGCGCATATTGCAATTTTAATGTATAGTTGAACAAATCCAAACACTTTAACAGGAAATTACCGAATTTAGTTTAATGAAGTTTGGTCGAAGATCCAATTCCTGATCTCATCTTTGGAACATTAGGAGAGAAACATCTTTATTGGGGGCAATGTTGTCATCTTCCAACAAATCAATTTACCTAGGTAGTACCATCGTAATTATAACCTCTTACCCAGGGCTATATAATTGTGCATGGCGATGGATCGACCAACGGTGGGCACGATCAAGGTAATGTACTCCGTGGGGTACATTACTCATGTTCCCCTGAGCCATGTACAGGTTATACATCCTTGTACGTAGCACATCACATTCTCATGATCAAGTGATTGGCTCTCGACCAACAAAAGTTCACAATATGTTAGCGCGGTTTAACAAACATCTTTAACGAATATTATGAAATAAGTAAATAAAAAGTTTAATAGTTAATACAAATAACTCCTACCTGTGTGTTACAGCTGAAGAAAACCTTTCCAACATGGAGCGTGCTCATAAAGACATCCTACGAAAACATCGCGTCCGACTTGTTCAGGATCTAGACATTTCTTATGTCTTCGATGGTCTGGTCCAAAAAAACATCTTCGAGCCTGCTGATTATGAAGATTTCGAGGTACGTTGTATTTTGAAAATAATTGCACACAACAGGCCTGGAATTACACAGGAAATGGACTCTGCTGCCCTGGTCTTGGCCTTGGTGCCCCTGGAAAAGTTACCCATAGACTTTAAGGTTTCCCAATGGAAGTGCCCTTTGCAAAGTGAAAATGGCCTTGCCCTCTCAAAGATGAAATTCCAGGTTTGCTGAAAGGGTCTGTATACGTTTGGTACTGACTCTGATAATTAATGGCAATATAAATTTACTTGGTAAGAAGTACAGCAGCTTTGGATAGTATAATGCATTTTGAGAAACTTTTCACTTCGAAGTACTGCGATTATGGAAAAAATATATCACTTTTTATACCCCAAAATTTGAATCTGAGAAGCATTACTGACAGTAACGTTATCTGAGATTGTGTATTCCAATAGCAGATTTTTCTTCCTACATGGACATAACTGCTCCAGATTTTCAGCGATATCTAAAAACGCTATCACCTTTAGAAATGAAATTTTCACAGGTTAGTTTTATGGTTTATATCTACAAGTATATAGGATTGAAACAAAGAGTGGGTTCCAATTACCAAATGTATACAATCCCTATAAGGTTTGCTTTCTGGAAAATGTTCTTCCCTCTACAGGCAGAAGGGAAATCGAAAAGAAAAATGAACCAGATGATCCTGACCACCCTGGAGAAACGTGGACCAAAGGCCTTTGATGCCTTCATCTGGTCACTAAGGGAACACAAGCAAGGTATTTTAGCCGATCTCCTTGATCCAAGCTCCGCATCGTCCGGCTCAGCGAGAGTGGACAACAGGATGAACCGACTCGTCTCCCAGCCCACCGATTCTTCCATTGGTCCTACAGGGGACGGGAAACCTGACCCCATGGACGTCGGAGAACTCATCGTTGGAAAATCCTTCATCGCATCTCCTTCTGGTAAGTGCATGACTAACTGCTACTACCTTCAAAGTTCAGACTCCAGCATCAGTTTTGGAGCAGTGTGCATTTTACGCGATGCTTTAACCCTAACGTGAAACGGGGGCCGGAGCCAGGGGCTTTGAACCTAATCCAAGGATTGGCAAAGGTGGTCCAGTGGTTAGACTGCAGGACTTGCAATCACAAGGTTGTGGGTTCGAATCCTACCAAGCTAACCGCTGATTTCACAACGACTAGAATAAGTATTGTCGTCTAGTTACTGAATCACAAGTTCTTGATTTGTGCAACTCATAATCATAGATGTTAAACCAATGTTTGTATGATAGAGATTGGCTAATGCCAGCATGGTGTTTATATCCCCTTGTGGGAGTTTGCAGAGTTCCCTTGAAGGGAAGATCATTTAAACAAACAAACACACGCATTCTCCTGAAGACGATCAGAGCATACTGATCGATATGTTGAGTCGTTAACCAACGGTTCTGTTCAGAACCAACTCTACTCAAAAGAGATATCCACATGGTGTTACCGCAAACCTCTCTTAGTTATACCTCCACCATGCAAAGTTTCAAATCCTACAAACACACAAACAAACAAAAGGACCCTTGTCTTGGAAAGATTCCTGACAGAGAGAGATTTCCTGAGAAAAAAAAATGTGTCTTCAATTCACAGAAGGTCATTTCCATCTAGTCTCTGCAAAAAGTGAACAAAATATGTTGTAAAAGTCTGCAGCAATCTTGAACAGCCATCAAATCCCTGATTATATTGTTGTTTGGCCACCAACTCCAAAAAGCACACAAATAAGTAAAGAATTTTGAGACTGTTGGACTGTTATTTTTTGTGTTTTCTAGGTGAATCAGATCAAGTTTGGCCCGGAAACAGCCCAGCAGTGTTAACAGATATTGAGATGAAAGAAGCTATCAACGATTCACAGGATTCTGATCAGGTAAGGCCCAAAAGTTAAAGAGTCCGTTGTGTACATCAGAATTTTCTGTGATGTAATTTACTGAATTCCGTTTTCTAAAACTCTGAATTCCGTTTTTTACCGGTGTTATTTTTTTACCATTTCCGTGAAAACAACGGTGTTAATTCAAGGTAAAAAAACACAATGAGTATGACACAACTACCCAATTGAAGCTCAATTAAATCCATCCGATGCATAAAAACCTTCCTATGGTTACTGTCCAACTCGAAGATCTGGTGATACAGTTTCATTGTGGAGTGTTCTGGATGGCTTTGCCGGCAAAGCCTTCTGTTTGGTCGCCATTGTGACACACTGAAACCGACGGAGTTTGCGTGGCTTTATCGCCAGAATTTGAAGGAATTCGAGTTTGTAGAATGTTATATTTGTTTATTCTCGATTTTTTTCTAGTTATTATTTGAATCCAGTATTTAGATTCCTGTTGAATTCTGATTAGTTTTTTTATTCCGTGAAATTCCATGCAACTTGATCGATTCCGTGTTCTACAACAATTTCTGCGATTCCGTCCGTGTTCACCGCGATGCGGAAAATTCTGAAGTCTGGTACCCCTACCAGGGCCGAGTTTCATAAGCAGAAAACAGTGCTTAACAATTTTCTAATAAGCAAAAGTCAACAGGATACCAGTCACAGATTGTGTACGTGACATGGTATTTTGCCTTGTAACCTTACTCTGGTACATATAAGCATAATTTTGTTGTGCTTAGCTACTTTTAATGCTTAGGCGATTCTATGAATGTGGGCCTGGGTCCTGAGGTCCCAATTTGATGCAGCTGCTTACTGCGGCAAGCAGGCGTGTACCTGGGCATGAAACGTAGGTCTTTAATTCCCAATGAAGCGAAATGAATTCAAAGCGAAAGACAAAAATCACTTGAAAGTATAATTGGAGGTGTCATTGAAAGATTTAGAACTAATAAGAGCTACTTCTTGAGTGTGTTTAGTGAGTTCATTTTTTTTTTTTTTTTTTTTTTTTTTTTTTGGGGGGGGGGGGGGGTTGGAGGGACAGAAAAAACAACTGGGGAGGGTGGGGGGCATGTTCCCCTTGGATATTCTGTCTGGCTGGACCGCTTTGTGGAGAGACAAATTTACCCGAGACAGGGTCAGTAAGAAATGTATTAATATCTTTGAACATGTTAATTTGGGGGGGGGAGGGGTTGCAAAATCCCCTTGGGGAAAGAAAAACCTGACTGGGGTGGGAGGAGAGGGGGTAACATATTTCCCTTGGATATTCTGGATGGATGGACCACTAAGTGGGGAGACATATTTAAATTTACCTAAGAGAGGGGCAGTAAGCAGGGTTCTCCACAGGGTTAAATTTTGTCCGGGCGCTAAACCATTCTTGCACTGTTGTCAAATTGCGCAAATACTTCATGCATGATTGCCAAATTGCGCAAATTATTCCTGCACTATCGGCATATTGCGCACACTATTCCTGCACTATCAGCAAATTGCGCAAACTATTCCTGCACGATAGATAAGCCGATTGCACAAACCAAAATTCCTGCACGATCGGCAATTGCACAAACTACTATTCCTGCAAGATCGACTGATTGTGCAAACATTTTTGTGCAAATCATTTCAGCACGAACAAAACCACTGATCCTGAACTAAAAATCCATCCACTTTGTGCACGATCGCCCGATACATTCTCTAGAAAGTGTATAAATTTCTTTGAACACTTTATTTTGGCATTTTACCCTACGCCACTTTTACCCAGATTCCATTTGACGTTGAAGCACAGTGTACAATGCTCAAAACACATTCCCAAAATATTATTGGTTATCCAATTATTACATCTAAAGTCGCATCCTCTTAGGCCAAAAACAAAATTGTCTGTTTGTCCTTGTTCGACCGACTATCATTTGCGTCACAATTTCACTACTGCAGAAGTGCTATGCACTCATCAGCTGGTAGCTTCGGTAAAGCATTCATCTCAACATCAACAACATAAACTCTTGTTAGTCGAACAGTTGTTAGTATTAAAATACTATTCAAAGACATTTAATAAGAGAGTTCAATACAGTGAAAGTGTTGTGTTTTGTGTTTGGACTTAATATTTTAATACCAAATAGATTATAGTTTTCCAAATACAATATCTATATTAAAAAATAAAATAACCATAACATCGACCTACCAACCCTCTCTTTTGAGGACACTCTATGAACAAACAAACAATTAACTTTTTTGGCTTAAAGGTGATCCCGCTACTGCCGCTTCCCAGGTTGTATCGTAAACTTGGGTGTGATCGCTGGCTACACGGCAGTTACAGGTTGAATGGCTTCTGACTAGCACTCCCCGAACAAAGATATTGACAAAATAGTGGGACCGCCAACATAGGGCTAGATAGCTTAGTTGGTAGAGTGCCGGCAGTTAATCCGGAGGTCGTTGGTTCAAGTCCCGCTCTGTCAATTTTTCTTTGTTCAACCCAAAACTATTTAAATATGTCAGCATTTTTTTCTTTCTTGTTTTTGTTTCACAGGTGTATCAGATGAAATCCAAGCCGAGAGGCATTGCAGCAATCATAAACAACAAGCACTTCAGAACGATGAATACCAGGAAAGGGACCAACATCGACGGCAGAAATCTGAAATATATTTTTGAGAAGCTCGGTTTCAATGTGATTGAAAAAGATGATCAGACAGGAGAGGTGAGAGTAAAGACCGTCGATGTCAGATTTTTTTGAATATCGATATGTTGGAAATTAAATATTGAGTATAAACGATTTATCAAAAAAGAAAAGAAAAGGAGTTTAAACGACCCCTGCACGAATTGCCACGAAAGCGTTGCATCTCCACATACATCACGCATTCTGACTTGAGCAATTACCCTGCAAAACCCCCCCCAAACCCCCCCCCCCCAAAACCCCCAAAACAAACCCAAGAAAGAAATAAAATCTTAAATTTGTACTGTAAAATGATCCTTTAATTCTTCCACAGTAATGCTACATTTTATCTTTTAATTAAATGATAATATGTTGGATAACATTTATGCATTCTGATTGGTCGGAACATGATCACGTGGTAGTGTTCCACTGGTCTGAAATCACCAATTAAGACCTAGCGGAGGTTTGACCCCTTGTGAAATGGAGCCTGAGGAATTCATAGGAACTGAAAATTTACATAACAAAAGTTTTACAGATTTTTCCGACATTGTTACGCTATTTAACAAAAATATATTTTATGAATGGGAATAAAAGAGTAATGACTGGGTCTTAAACAGCAGTTAAGGACCTTGGAGGGTTGTGGCATGCATAAAGGGCCTTGCCTTCGGCCTGGTTCATTATCAGGACAGTTCTGTTCAGAACTTAGTAGTCTCCCGAATTCCGAAATCTACTCCGCGGCAGTAGAATAAATAGCAAAACAAGTTCTCAAAGAACAAAATCTACACAGCAAAGTAGATATTATACATGATGTTATCGCAAACCAAATATACATTGACACCTCACTATGCAATGCCTCAATAACCATAACAGTAACGATGTTATAAGAGGACAGCAAAACAAAGAAACACAAAGCAGAAATGAGATTCTGGACATCAGAATGTACTCTTTATAAGCGGAACCTCTTTACAACAGTGCTCTTTATATTAACGAGAGTTGACTGTATACTGAAATGATGGCGTTTCTACCTCTTGGTAACCCCTGGAGTTATAGATTCCAAAGAGCTTCTGAGAATGGTATTCTCAGCACGAGAGAAGTAGATCAAAGAGCAGGATTTGTTTATATGTGAAAAAAATAACAGCTACTTTGTTTACCCACGCAGACATGAAGATGTCTGTAGTCAGATAAAAGTCTAAAATGTCTCATCCCTATAGGTTATTATTTTAAAGGATTTGAATAAAGTGCATTGGTTAAAATATATTTACAGAGTGAGGGTTAAAGGTAGCGTACACGTTTGGTAAAGACTCAAAACAAATATTAGCATAAAAACTTACTTGGTAACAAGCAACGGAGAGCTGTTGATAGTATAAAACATTGTAGGAAACGACTCCCTCTGAAGTAACATAGTTTTTGAGAAAGAGGTAATTTCTCACTAAAATAATAAAAACTTCTTAAAAGAAGTTTTTATTCCTATCTGAAAGCACACAATTGTACAACAAGGGTGTTTTTTCTTTCATCATTTTCGTGCAACTTCGATGACCAATTGAGCCCAAATTTCCACAGGCTTGTTATTTTATGCATGTGTTGGGATACACCAAGTGAGAACACTGGTCTTTGACAATTTCCCAACGTGTACGATGCCTTTAAGACCTCACCACCACTCTTTTATTCCTTTCATCCTTTCATCTACAGCAAATACAGCAATTTCTACGTGAGCTCTCCTCCCACAACCACCAAAGCTTTGACTGTCTTGTCTTGGCCATCCTGAGCCATGGCATCGAGGGCGCTATTTACGGCGTAGATGAGAGAGTAGTTAAGATCGAACATATCACGGCGTATTTTGAAGGAAGGCAGTGCCCATCCTTGGCCGGGAAACCCAAACTGTTCTTTCTTCAAGCTTGTAGAGGAGGTAATGTCTGCACCAAAGGATTAACCTTTGACCTCATTTATTCACTCATTCAGTAACATTTATTTCAATGCTGTTATTCATTACAATAATGCACAATTATGTAGAAATTACACAAGTAATACATTAGAATGAGATTTGATATGTACACACAGCGATTCAATAATAAGCAGCAAATTAATGACAACATTTAGGTATAAGGTTAAGCAAGACACTTTTGTTCTTTAACCTATGGACAGACAAACATACAACCAAGGTACCGTAAAACATGTACTAAGGACAAATGAAGCAGACAAGACAAGTGTGAGACAAAGCCAACATAGCTTACAAATTCACCTTAGTTTACGAATATGAGTCAAGGAACCGAGCTCTTAACGGGACACGCTGCCTTGGATCGGACGAGTTGGTCTATAAAAAGCGTATGTAACCGCTTGTTATAAAATGCATTATGGTTAGAAAGATGTTTTAAAAGTAGAATACAATGATCCACACAAATATGTCTCGAAATTGCGTGGTTTTTGATTCCACAAAATGGCGGACCGTGTTAGTTCGCAAAGTAAAAGGAAAACCACGCAATTTCGAGGCAAATTTGTGTAGACCAACTCGCCCGATCCATGGCAACACGTCCCTTTAAGTTTTTAACAAAGACAGATAGAGAGGGTGATGACTTAAGAGATTCATCTAAACTATTCCAGTATGAGATGCCTCGATGGACAACACTATTTTTATAGTCACTTTGTTGGTTTTATAGTTAATTCAAAAAGCATCATTGGATCTGAAACCACAACTTTTGCTTGTGCTCCTGCTTAGGCTCCGTCTGCCTCCCATGATTTCAAAATAGACAACAGAGCCTAAGCCGGAGCTAAACCAGTAGCTCTGGTTTCGAAAGGGGCCATCGATCTTAACTCTCAACAGGCCTGATGCTTCGTTCATGAAAGGGCGAGGGCACCAAGGCGTTTTCTCCTTTGTAAAGGGCATCTCTATAAGGAGTTGTAAATTTCCATTGGCACATTTCAAGGGGTACCAAGGGAATGACCAGGGGCATGGGGCAATTGCTTTCATTGCCTCTTGAAGCATCAGCCCTATCTCAACCTCTTTGCCAGTTGTCTGTCGATCTCTCCGCAGCATTTTTATGCCTCGCCGACGAAGCATAAAAATGGTACTCGTGTAGAACTCAAATACGAGTACCAAGCACGAGTACTCCAACACCAAAAAAACCAATAATAGTAACGGCAACTCCAGAGTATTATAAAGTGCACAAAATCCACAAACAAGGTAATTACAGTAATATTATTACCCCCTGTTCATAGCATTCCTGAAACCATCTCAACTCCTTAGGAGTAAGCAGCACCAGCAACCAAATGAGCCAATAGACCTTTATCACGGTGCGGCCATCTTGATTTTCTCCCATTCAAACCAATGTAAACAAAGTTAGGCTGGAATGGAAAAATAGTCTGGTTCCTTTTTGTACAATGAATATTAGCATTCATTACTATAATTGGATACAGGGAACGTGACCAAGATGGCGGCAGTGTGATAAAGGTCAATAGGTTGCTAACCATTCACATCAACAATCTCGCTACCCTCGCAGATACCCATTTACTCCTGGTTGATGAGAAGCGAGTGTCTTGCTCAAAAACACAAGTGTCAAACTAAAGTGTCGTGTCATGGCCGGGGCGGTAAAGAGCACCGGACTCAAGCTCTGGTGTTTCTGATCAGCAGAGTGTGGGTTTGAGTCCCTGTCGTGGCCGCTTGTGTCCTTGAGCAAGATACTTACCAGAATTGCTCTGTCCTCCTCCGGATGGGACGATAAGCCATAGGTCCCGTGTACTAGGATTGGTCGCACACGTAAAAGAACCCAGAACACTTATTGTGGAAGAGTAAGGGTTAACCCCGGTGTTTCTGGTTCACATAGCAAGCACCCCTGTTTACAGGTTTCCTCAGGCTTGCGAGCTACTGTGATTAAGTTCACTTACGAGGCATCCTTGGTTTCATTAACACAAATATATAATAATAACGATAAAACAAATTTTAAAAACTGTTGGAACCCACACTCTTGTGACACGACCACCAGAACTTGCGTTTAGACCGCTTGGCCATGTCTGTAAATTCTTTGATGCAATATTGTGTTTCAATCTACAGAGAGATTTGACGCTGGAATAGAGGCAACGGATGCAGCCACTGTATCAGTTCAAGTGAGCTCAGATACAACAGCTAGCGACTCCATGTCGTCCCTGACAGATGAGGAGAAGGCCCAGAAGATGTTGCTGAGAGAATTAGAAGACACCACTGACGCCTCCAACGCCCTAAGGTCAAAACTGCCGAGTCAGAGTGATATGCTGCTTGCTTTTGCAACGGTGCCAGGTGAGACCAGGGCTCAATTTCATAAAGCATGTAAGGCCACATAAAAATAAAAAATTGTTGATCGTCCTTTTTTGATGGGAAGTGGGGGAGGGAGGGCGTTTTTTTTTTTTTTTTTTTTTTTGACATGGCAAAATATGAAATAAAGAATAAAGATATCATCATAATTACTATAAAACAAAGGGTTTGTGTGATTTTGATGTTTTCAATTGTTTTGTTAAACCCTTTCAAATCCTAGATGACATTTTCTGTAAACATTTTCAAAAAACTAAAACGCAGCCTAAGTAAATATTTGAAGAAGTTTCTTGTTTTGCGAACATGAATAATCTTTCTTCAATCATCTGTTTCCGACCTATGGATTTTGAAAAAATATCAGCTAAACAAAAATCTGGGAGCCAAGTTTGACTGAAAAGATCATTAAAAATACCGTTTTTTATGAAGAAAAAAAAAAAATTGGGGTCGGGGGGTTTTGTAGGGTCGGGCGGGGACGATCAACAATTTTATTTTTGTATGTGGCCTAAGCACCTGAGCACAGAAAACTCTTGCTTAGGTTACCAAATGCCATAAAGTTACTATTGCTGTGACTGGTACCCCACTCATTTCTTGCTTAGCAAAGAATTTTGCTTAGCAACCAATGCAGGTTACCCGTAACAACCAGTGTACTATACCCATAGCAACCAATGCAGTTTACCCATAGCAACCAATGCAGTTTACCCATAGCAACCAATGCAGTTTACCTACAGCAACCAGTGTACTATACACGTAGCAACCAATGCAGTTTACCCATAGCAACCAATGCAGTTTACCTACAGCAACCAGTGTACTATACACGTAGCAACCAATGCAGTTTACCCATAGCAACCAATGCAGTTTACCTACAGCAACCAGTGTACTATACACGTAGCAACCAATGCAGTTTACCCATAGCAACCAATGCAGTTTACCTACAGCAACCAGTGTACTATACCCATAGAAACCAATGCAGTTTACCTACAGCAACCAGTGTACTATACCCATAGCAACCAATGCAGTTTACCCATAGAAACCAATGCAGTTTACCCACAGCAACCAGTGTACTATACCCATAGCAACCAATGCAGTTTACCCATAGCAACCAATGCAGTTTACCCATAGCAACCAATGCAGTTTACCTACAGCAACCAGTGTACTATACACGTAGCAACCAATGCAGTTTACCCATAGCAACCAGTGTTCTATACACGTAGCAACCAATGCAGTTTACCCATAGCAACCAATGCAGTTTACCCATAGCAACCAATGCAGTTTACCCATAGCAACCAATGCAGTTTACCCATAGCAACCAATGCAGTTTACCTACATCAACCAGTGTACTATACACGTAGCAACCAATGCAGTTTATCCATAGCAACCACTGCAGTTTACCTACAGCAACCAGTGTACTATACCCATAGCAACCAATGCAGTTTACCTACAGCAACCAGTGTACTATACACGTAGCAACCAGTGTACTATACCCATAGCAACCAATGCAGTTTACCTACAGCAACCAGTGTACTATACACGTAGCAACCAATGCAGTTTACCCATAGCAACCAATGCAGTTTACCTACAGCAACCAGTGTACTATACACGTAGCAACCAATGCAGTTTACCTACAGCAACCAGTGTACTATACACGTAGCAACCAATGCAGTTTACCTACAGCAACCAGTGTACTATACACGTAGCAACCAATGCAGTTTACCCATAGCAACCAATGCAGTTTACCTACAGCAACCAGTGTACTATACACGTAGCAACCAGTGTACTATACCCATAGCAACCAATGCAGTTTACCTACAGCAACTAGTGTACTATACTCAAAGCAACGGCAATTTCTTGGTGCCTTGACGTCTATTCAGAATCTGTTTATGGGGTGTTGTAAAACAAATATTGACTGCCTTCACCCATGCTATGGTTAAATTAGAGACTCTTCGGTTATCCCCGAAGCATTCTATTTTCCCTCGGCTTCGCTTCAGGGGAAATGGAATGCTCCAGGGATCACCTCGGGAGTGGTAGTTTTAATCATAGCACTTGAGGAGTCGATATTATTTTTAATACGACCTAGGAATGGATTGTTTACGCCGTTGGTTGTTGTTCTTGTAAACAACCTTATTTGTAAGAATCGTCTTATTTATCTCTGACGTCAGGTTTTGTGTCATGGCGTAACTCTGAGCGCGGCAGCTGGTTTGTACAAGCCTTGTCGGAAGTTTTCCTCCAGCATGCACATAACGAAGATTTGCTTTCCATGATGACAATCGTGAGTATCCGACGAAGATTCTAATTTGCAATCTCATTGCACATATTAATAATAATAGCAATAAAATTATAAAACATGCAAGTCACATGATAGCATTTTGCCATAGTATGCATGTCATGTGATATAATTTTGCCATATATGCATGTCTTGCAACCTCGTCCCCATGGTTTACTTTATTTCCAACCATGTTTACAATAGTAAACCCTGGGAGGGAAACTCCTTACTTGGACCCTGATTGGACAACGACTGGTGTACAAAAGTCTAATGTAAACATGTTAAGTTGTACTCATTCAGTATTCACCATGTTTACAGCCAGACTATTCTAATTTGCATACGTATCCAACATTTTTGGATATGCAAATGATCCAATACCAGGGTGAGAGAGCGGTCAACCTCGTACTGCTCAACACACCATGGAGACGAGGTTGCATGTCATGTGATTTCATTTTGCCAATCATGTATGTCACATGATGTCATTTTGCCACACATGGTTCAGGTTCTGTTTCTATGATGTAAGGTCATTTCTTAAGTGGTGGCCATGGCCGAGATGATACGACAGTATTAAAAAACCTTTACCTTCATTTTTTTCAGAATTTTTCAGAACTTCCAAAATAATTTTTGTTTCTTTCGAGAATATTGTTGTCCCAATGAAACCCTGACATAAAAAAGTAAAGACAACGAACAGTCTCATAAAATGCACCGGGATTTTTTGTTCACTTTGGAGAAATTATGACTGTAAGCCACGGCCGATTGGCCACGGTATGCTGGAGTTTTGGACAAAGTTCTGGAATCAGGGATTACACAATAATCCCCCAAAAAGGGAGATTTTGAATACAATTTCCAGTACCTGTTTTCCTTAGGAAGTGTTGCGCGGTATGTGCATGCCTGTGCACACTACACAATGGAATGTCAGGGGTGTAACTATACGTCAACCGATATGACCAGCCCAACCAAAAGAGGACATTCCAAAACCGTTCCGTGACATAAATAAACGTCCACTGTTATTCAATTTGGAAAAGTTTTGCGGAGAAAGACGTTGGATAGCAACTATTCAGACATGGCCAAAACTATGAAAGGGCAAGGTCAAATAGTCTGATCCCTATATATTAAGTGAGTATTAGATCTGTCACTGTAATGTAGAAACAGGTAACCAGACATCAATGGCCACGTCATGATGAAGGTCTGTGCTTTGATGGATTCTATCTTTCTCATTCCCAGGTCAACAACAAAGTCGCCAAAGCGTTTGAGTCGTCTTCTGGACAGAACAAACAAATACCTGCTCCCGTCACCATGCTGCGCAAGAAACTCTTCTTCAATCCTGGAAAATAGAAAAATACAAAACAGTTGAGTTAAAGGCATCGTACATGTTTGGTAATTGTCACAGACCAGTGTTCTCACTTGGTGTATCCCAACATATGCATAAAATAACAAGCCTGTGAAAATTTGGGCTCAATTAGTCATCGAAGTTGTAAGAAAATGATGAAAGAAAAAACACCCTTGTTGTACAAATTTGTGTGCTTTCAGATACAGGAATAAAAACTTCTTCTTGCAAGAAGTTTTTATTATTTTAGTGAGAAATTACCTCTTTCTCAAAAACTACGTTACTTCAGAGGGAGTCGTTTCCTACAATGTTTTATACTATCAACAGCTCTCCGTTGCTTGTTACCAAGTAAGTTTTTATGCTAATATTTGTTTTGAGTCATTACCAAACGTGTACGATACCTTTAAGTAGCTGTGTGTATTGTCCCAATTCACCTGATATCATCACACCCACGACAAATCTCATTTGGTGCTTGATATGTGGCATGGTGTACCCCCCTCCTCCTATTGTGTCTTCACTGTGTTCTGGGAATCTCAGGAATTCTTTAGAGGATTTAAGGGTGGGGGGGGGGGTTTACTTCTAGTTAATGGATGCGCATGTGCAGTAACAGCAGTTCAGTTGTAACATAAGTTAAAATAGTGTATTGAAGTATGGGAACACTTGAGGTGGAAATACCCTCTGCCACAAATCGGGCATGGTACAACAAATCTTGGTTGGGCCATTTTGGGAGTCTGTATCCAAATAGACCATATCATGGAGCAGCCATCTTGATTTTCTCCCATTCAAATCAATGTAACCAAATCTAGGCTTGAAGGGCAAACAGGTTCCTTTTGGCACAATGAATATTAGCATCCATTACTGCTATTGGATACAGGGAACATGACCAAGATGGTGGCAGAATGATAAAGGTCTAGTAGTGTGGTGTGCATTATAAATGAAGCAAGTGTGGTGATCTTTAAAGGGTCTGTATACGTTTGGTAATGACTCTGAAAATTAATGGCAACAAAAACTTACTTGGTAAGAAGTACAGCAACTTTGGATAGTATAATGCATTTTGAGAAACTTTTCACTTTGAAGTACTGCGGTTATGGAAAAAGATATGACATTTTATCTTCCAAAATTTGAATCTGAGAAGCATTACTGCTCTGATTGTGTAGTTCAATTGCAGATTATTCTTCCTGCATGGACATAACCGCTCCAGATTTTCAGCAATATCTCAAAAACGCTACCACCTTTTGAAATGGAATTTTCACAGGGTAGTTTCATGGTATATATCTACAACTATATTGGAATGAAACAAACAGTGGGTTCCAATTACCAAACGTATACAGACCCTATAAGCGCAGTATAATTGTAAAGTAATGTTATTATTATCATCACCCATGATAAATCTTGGTTGCGCCATTTGGGGGATTCCTTGTGTGTGCTACTGTGCAGTGCGCATTTTAGGTGATGCGCACCATATTTTTAAATTGAAACTGGACACCCAAAATGGCAGGCCATTGTGAGACAGTTTAACATACATGTATGTTCCGACACCCCTGGTGTATTTTCCTAAACCTAACCCTAACCCTTACCCAGCCCTAGCATGTGAATCACGAGGGTGTTGTCGGAACAATAAGGAAAAGGATTAATTCCAAACAGCAAAATTTTGATAGATAAGAAGGCAACATGTCCTTTTAACATCCAAATTCTAAGTTTACTTAACCCTAACACTGTAAATATATTTTAACCAATGCACTCTATTCAAATCCTTAAAAAATAATAACCTATAGGGATGAGACATTTTAGACGTTTATCTGACTACAGACATCTTCATGTCTGCGTGGGTAAACAAAGTAGCTGTTATTTTCTTCAGATATAAACAAATCCTGCTCTTTAATCTACTTCTCTCGTGCTGAGAATATCAGAAGCTCTTTGGAATCTATAACTCCAGGGGTTACCAAAAGGTAGAAACGCCATCATTTCAGTATACAGTCAACTCTTGTTAATATAAAGAGCACTGTTGTAAAGAGGTTCCGCATAAAAGAGTACATTCTGAAGTCCAGAATCTCATTTCTGCTTTGTGTTTCTTTGTTTTGCTATCCTCTTATAACAGCGTTACTGTTATGGTTATTGAGGCATTGCATAGTGAGGTGTCGATGTATATTCGGTTTACAGTAATATCATGTGTAATATCTACTTTGCTGTGTAGATTTTGTTCTTTGAGAACTTGTTTTGCTGTTTATTCTACTGCCGCGGAGTAGATTTCGGAATTCGGGAGACTACTAAGTTCTGAAAAGAACTGTCCTGCTTATTAACTACTACCTGGGCAGAAGGTAGGAAATCGGCCGGGACTACTTCTTTCGCTTAGTGGATCGAGGGGACTTTTCGTTATTAACTTCACTTCCGCAAAGTGGGTTATTAATTGGTCTCAACGTTTTGACTAGCTTGATCTTGTTATTATTTAAGAGGTAATTTGGCCAGTCCCAGCAATCTTGTTATAACGAGAGGAGTCTGCACCTCCTGAAATTTGGATCCTAGCGTCACAGACCTTTTTCTCAGCAATGACTCTCCAACCTCCAAACTTAACATCACATCTTTAGACCATTCTCAGTTAATTGGGATGTCTCGTCATGATCGAACCGGGCTTGTGGCTGTACATGGAATTATGAACTCTCACACAGTAATTTTATGCGCGTGCGCTCTCCATAGATATGATATGGAGGGAGGGCACGCGTGTGCAGTAACTGGGTGAGAGTTCATAATTCCATGTACAGCCACTGGCCTGATTTGACCATGATGACACAGCCCCTTTAAGGTAAATTTCACATGTCCTGTACCAGTGTGCCTAGAGTGCAGACTTTAAGTTGTTTCACACTGGTGCTTTTTTTTTTACAGTTGTGTAAAAATCATTGGTTAGAGAAGCCTGTGGTATATTTTTCCATAACCGCAGTACTTCAAAGTGAAAAGTTTTCTCAAAATGCATTTTACTATCCAAAGCTGCTGTACTTCTTACCAAGTAAGTTTTTATTGCCATTAATTTCCAGAGTCATTACCAAGCGTATACAGACCCTTTAATGCATATACTCCAAACAGGAAGCTTTTTTTGATAATTTGATACCTTTGTTGTTTACCAAATTTAAATTCTAGAAAATAATAGTACTAATGTCACCCATGTGTACCCTTCTAGTGCAGTGTAGATATTATTGAGATAGTTCTTATATAATCCATAATGTGTACAATGAGCCATTTCTGACTTAGATTTGAATAGGTTTGGCGTGTGAGGGCCGAACAGTCAAGCGCCCTGGACTCAAGCGCTGGTGTTTCTGAGCCGCCTGTAGATGAAATTATATTAAAAAACTGACTATGAATTATTATTATCGAATAATTATAACGTCTGGTACATTGACCTGCTCAGTCACAAGTGACCTTAAGTTTGAAATTCTCAGACTAGAGACAGTTGCTATGTCACATGGTTCGGGGCAAGCTTTTGTGAGTTAAGTAAGAGACGGTAAACACCCATACACATATTAGGCCTATTGGGAATGAATGTGTATTGCACAACGGTACCAGGGTTTGCTCATCTGGAGGTTGCTTTACAAAAGCTTGCCCCAAACCATGAAATGTAGAAACACTGTCCTTAGTCTGGGGAACTCAGTTTCAGTATACAGGACATTATTCAAAACGTAGCACTGTTATTAATGTTGAAGTGTTTACTCAACATCCGAAACGGTAGTTCTGCTTTTGCCAACTTGTAATCAAAAGAACCTTCAAATAATTATATATCTGATAATTTTGGAGTTTGGTTTTTATTGTTTTTCATTCAAAGGAAATTCTGCTTTTTGTTGCCTGAGAATTCGAACTGCCTCTAGCTTTATACACACTGGTGTAAGAGTAAAACCAAATAATATCCCTGATCCCCGATGCAAATTTAACTTCTGTTAAAGCGTTGCGGTACCCGCTGCAAAACATAGGATTCGAATTGCCTCTAGCTACCGGGAAATTTTGGTGGTCCAGTGGTAAGACATCTGCTATAGAATTGCATAGGTCATGGGTTCGAATCCCACCCAAGTGATTAGCCTGTGGGTTTTTTCACAGGACTTGGGAAAAGTTCTGAGTATACAGTGCTTTGCACACATCGGTGTAAGGGTAAAACCAAATAATGTTGCTGAGAATGTTACGTATTTTAAAATCGGTGGGGGACCTTTGAATAGTAATATAGTACTTTACTTGATAGGTTAGCTGCAGATGTGTAATATTGGGCACAGTGTTACTGTTGTAAATGAAGAGTTAACCTTCGCCCGAGATCCATTGACTGGAGTAAAATTGGCAAGGTCAAATGTCAGAGGTCACAAACATTTTGTTTTGAAGAGCAAGCAGTACAGCCTTATAATTTTTATCTTATAATGATTTATATTTTACATTTTACCAACCATGCAAATTAAATTCATATTGTTAATTTGTTCATTCGTTTTATTAAATGTATGTTTATTTTCGGACAATCTCCAAGTTTGGGCTGCAGTTCCAATTCCGGCTGCATCAGTTTTGTTGATGTCCAATGCTCGCAGTTCTATAATCGTTGGCAAAACCTAAGCCGGAACTGGAACCACAACGATGGTTTACATGGTTACACACCTATGTTCCGACACCCGTATGTTCCGACAACCCTAGTGTATTTTCCTATTCCTAACCCTAACCCTAACCCTAACCCTAACCCTAACCCTAACCCTAACCTTAGCGTGTAAATCACGAGGGGGTTGTCAGAACATAGGGCTGTCGGAACATAGGGGTGTCGGAATATAGAGCAGTCACTAGTTTACACTACAGACTGAATGGCGTCATTGAAATTGTCAATTGGTATTGTCTGTGCAAATAATTGTGAATAAAAGAGAAAAATATGTCACCAGAGTGTTACAAAAAATAGTTTTTATGCATTGTTTTGTTGTTTTATTTGGTTTAATGACTGCTCAAATTTGGTCCTAGGTTTTCCAGTTATTTAGTCCTATTTTCAGTATTTTGGAGGGTAAAAATTCCCCTTTTATCTCTCACATTTCTTGAAAGAACCAGAGTGTTTTAATTAATAATATTATATAAATTACACTTGTTGGTCTAATTTCCATTAGCCCAAACGGGGCTCTTTTCGGATGTAACTACAATTTGTGCCATCAATCATGGCTGCTTCCAGAAAACTGTAGCCTAAATCATATGTGTTCTTCAACGGGCCATTCAAAACTGTTCATCGATAAGCACAATTTGTGCTCACTATTGACTCGTTTCACGACGCACAGCGCACTTATAGGCGCCTGTATATTCTGTCAGTCAGTTTGAGAGGTCAAAATGTACGCAAAAGAATTGATAAGAAACGGCTGACTGCGCAAAATGCGCGTTAAATGTGTGTGAATGAGCACTCTTTCTCTTACATTTTAGCTGTACTACATTTCTGCCAATAGAGGGCGCATCATAAAATCACCAGCAAAATAAATGGTCATGCGTAGTTCATTTGCCTAATTTATTTATGCGGCGAGCATGCACCAAATGAACAGGTGCAGCGGTCTAGTACCTGCACGACTAACAGTAGTGCATAATGCGTGCGCAGACGACATGTGTGTTCAAAAGAAGCGCCAAAAGTTAGGATTTTGGGAGTTCCAATAAAGTCACCCGAATCGGCTGCTCTTCGAAAATGTGTACTTGGTCAAGACTTATGTGTTCATTTGCCCACTGGCTTTGGCAAAAAACGGTGACTTCCAGCTGCCCATTTGTCGTGGATTATATGAGACTTAATAATAAGCCTTGAGTTATACAGACAACAACGAAAGAGAACTTGAGGGGAGAAGTTTAGTTTTAAAATCTTCGTCTTTCTTGCCACACAAACACTTGATGTGTAGTGTCCAGGCTGTCGACTGGACACCACTCTAATCGGCTTGGTCTAACCCCACCAAAAATTCCCGTTGTCATGGAGGAGTGAGTCTTCAGAATACTTCATCGCGTTTGCCAGTCCAGAATATTTTTTTCGGCACAAATAAAGGAAAGGAGCTTCTGCGGTTGGTAAACACCAAGATGCAGCCGGATAATCCTAGACAAAATCCACTGTTATGACTGTGTGGCAGAAAGTGGTGAGTATTGTAATGTTTATGAACTTAACATACTTACCATAGACTGCAAGTACCCCGCGGCCAGCTGGTCTTTTTTTGTTACACATTACAGACAATGGCAATACTATGATTAGAAATATTAGGAGTACGTTTACGTTTACGTTGGTTGACTCAGCAGGATCCACAAGTTTGGACGTAATGCTAAGGGTGGTTGATTGGTGCTCAAGCAGTAGAAATACAAGTGCCTCTGGCTAACAAAAAGGGCCTGAAGAAAAAAAGTGATATACGTGTATACTGTAAACGAACAGTGGTGCAAGTAAAAACAGCTTTCACTGCTCAAAGATTAGCAGCTACTTCTTCCCGGAAAGCCATCACAGATGGAGCAGTGAGGACAATCCCGGGGAGGGTGTTCCACATTGAGACAGTCCGGGGGAAGAAGGAGGATCCATAAAGCTGGGTGCGACTTGTAATGAGTTGGAACTTGTTTGGGTGGTATAATCTTGTGCTGCTGGGAGGCATTGGTGTGAGGTAAACTGCTGGATCGATGGCGACTATGTTATGTTGGATTTTGTAGAGTAGGGTTAGGCTTGCAGTTTGTCGTCTCCATTCTAGGGTTTTCCATTGTAGATCTTTTAACATGTTGGATACACTTTCCATTCGGTGGTACTCATGGAGGACAAACCTGGCTGCACGACGCTGGATTTTTTCCACTCTGGTGATGTCTTTCTTAGTGTGAGGGCTCCAGACAGTGCTACAGTACTCTACATGAGGTCTGACGAGGCCAGTGTATGCTCTTTCTTTGATTTTTTGTGAGCAGTTCCTCAAGTTGCGACGAAGCAGACCTAGAATTTTATTGGCTTTGCATGTAATCTTGTTAATGTGTTTGTGCCATGACATGTCATTCGCGAGTGTTAGGCCGAGGTAAGGGTAGTCCGTGACAGAAGATAGATAGTCACCTCCCAGTTGGTATTGGGTATTTGTAATCTTGTGTCGGCGGGTAAACCTCATGATGTGGCATTTTTTAATGTTGAACTGCATCTGCCAGTCTACTGACCATTGATGAAGACGGTATAGTATATAGGATTTGAGGCATTGCATGGTGGGTATTAATGTATATTTGGCTTGCGGTAAAACCATGTGTATAAATATCTACTTTGCTGTAGTAGTATAGTACCTATAATCTGCGGTTCTACATGAATTTTCGAATTTGAGTCGAGTCGTACGTCTGTCAATTCGTACTCAACCAGCTCATAGGCCAACTCGCACTCCAACAAACTCATACTCCAAAAAACTCGTCCAGTTATACAATCCAACCAACTAGGGTGCGTTTTGGCGGCTGTAACCAATAATTGTTTCTGACGTCATAACCAAAACGGTAACCGAGCTCACAGCTCGCTTATCGTTCAGTCTGAACAGCAGAACCAACGACCAACAACCGAAACAGTTTGTGGTTACCGCCGCCAAAACGCACCCCTAGTGCTCGTATCGTATTCGTTATTTTGTCAATGAATATAATGGCCTCAACTTGAGAATTTGTAGAATTGAAGTAATTTAATTAGATTCCCTTCCGGTTCTAAAACAACATTCCCGTTTAAGTTAAGTTGACGAAAGCTGCTTACCAACCAAAATTATCAACTTTATAATGGAACCCCTAACCCCCACCCAACCCCACCCACCCCCTAAACCAGCAGAGTCTTTTTCAAAGTCTTTCTTCCGAGTGGAGTGATATTCTTGTCGAAAAATCTTTTTTTTTTCGGAAAAGCGCCCTCTTTTGTTCGATTTTCGAAAGGAACGATGTGAGCGTGGCGGTCTGATTATGAGACGTGCCGGTGTCCCAGGGAAATCTGTCCCCCGGAGATTCTGTCCCCATACGGGAAATTAACATGGGCTGGAGGAGGATGATTCAAAAGAGGGCGCTATCAAAAGAAGTTTGTGCACAGTTTGCCGTATGGGGGGACAGAATCTCCGGGGGGACAGAATCTCCTGCCACACCGGAAGCGAGTCGATGGATACGTCCCGTAATTTGTTTTTCCGATACGGAGGTACCTCCGCCGAGTCGCAAGACCCACAAAGTATAAAGTATAGTAATGCATTGCAATTGTTTGTATACGGGTTCGATAATTAACTAGAGAGGAACTATCATTAAAATTTTAAACTTTTCCGAAATGTAGATGTGGTCTTTTTTCTTTTTTAGGTCAGTGTCTCAAAATAAAGATTATAAATCCCTAGATTAAAGAAAGGTATCTATATTATTTCATTTTAAAACTTAAACTCTGCAAACAATCGAGCAAGTCATGTTTGAAAGCTGCATTATAATTATAGTTTGACCGATCAGTGTCAAATGTACAAGAAGAAACAAATTGTGACAGTAGGTTGTCGTTGAAGAATGATAGGCCTAGATGTAAAAATGTTTTATGGAGAGTGGTACAGAATTCGATGTTGGGAATATTTCGGCGTAGTATAACTCAGCTCCGTGGGTCTTGTCGTAAGGCAGGCAATCTGTCCCAAGGGTGTGCTATCTACATTGTTTACGGGTATAACATTGATGATAAATGACAATTTCAAGCTGTTTCTGGGGAAAAAAAGAGAAAATAGAATTAGCTGTTGCAAACTGCTTACCAACCAAAAGGACCTATTACAAAAAGACCATAAAGACAATTATACTGTTGAGGTTAATGGCCTTGTAGTCTAGTCCACATGAGGAATGGTGTCACAGGTTCCGCAACTTTTTATTTACAGACACGAATACTTCTATACTTCAATTTCTGCCTCTTCGCGACCCGTAAAAACCATTTACCAGGTCTCGGGAGTTGTGTCCTACCGAGAATTAGTGGAATTCGTCGGCCTAAGGATATTATGATGAAGGGGGTTTGCCCTCATATCCCGGAGTCCTGGAAAATGATCACATTACACATAAGCATTTGTTGATTCTATTCTAATAATATAACATTCACCGCTGCTGGCTTGGACTCGGATCGTTTGCTTAACTAGGCCTGCCCTGCGGTCGTTTCATAGCTGGGGAGGGCGGGTGACATCACTGTGTAGAGAGAAACAGATCATTTGGGATTTTCCTCATTGATGAAATCTTTCAGTATGGTGTCCTTCTCTGTCGAAAGAAACTTAATTTTGGTCACTTAAAATGTCAATATTAATTCCCTATAAGAAAGCATTTGCTCATTCAGTATATCGTAGTTTAAAAGTAACTATCTTGGAGTCATTTCCCCCAGTGACGTAGCAATTAAGGGTAAACAGGTATTGGACGCAAAGCGGGGGGGGGGGGGTGGGGTGGGGGTGGTGATAAAGGCACCAACTTGGGGAAGGGGGTACCAAATCGATATAGGTTTTGTGTAACCGTGTTTATGGGTATTACTAAATGAAAATAACCCTAGATACGCCACTGCTTGCCACTCCCCTTCCTCTAACCACTGGAGAAAGGATCCACAGACTCTAAACCCCCGCTCGGAGATTCGTTTATGAAACTATAGAGGAGATTCAAAACAATTAATCGTGCTGGGCCTATCACGTTTTTGTCGAGAAATACAAGCCAAAATGTGTAATCTAAGATTAGTATTCCATTTTGAGTATGCCAACATTTTAACCAACAGGTCAACAAGCACCTTGGCGAGGGTAATTTCATTCACCCCTCCGTGAGTAAGAAAAAATGTACAAATTAATTGATTCGATACATTTTAGCCCCCCTCCCTCCCCAAAGGTCTTTGCCCCCTCCTTTTCCCCAAAAAGAAATTGTCTGATTACGCCACTGTACTAAACATTATCATTATTCATGGATTTTCCGTGTCATGTTATTTTTCTTTCCCCGGTGGTCGATACGGCTAAGTTCAGATAACTTTATTCATCCGCGCGGCGTGCTTGGTGTTGTAACGCTACATACAAAGTGTGGACCCGAGAACAAAAGAGGTCCACATAATGTAGGGACTTTAAACACTATGTGGACTTACATATGTCCACACAGTGTTTGTTTTACATTGTTGAAGAAAAGCATTTTTCTTAAGTGTACGTTAACAAAAGGGATCCGGGAAAATGACATATCGGGAACATTCCTCGGTATTTTCGTGCACAAAACCAACGGGGACGTGGCTAAAAAACCCTAAGTCCGAACCATGGGATGTCCTCGGTTTGCACCATTTTAAAAACATATGTATCTGGGGGGGGGGGGGGGCGAGCAGTCGGTTCATGACCATGCTTTAAACTTTGGTGTCACGGTGTTTATCTCTAACAATAACATCACTGCTTCTGCTCAGAGTTGCTGAGTGACGACTTCAAACTTCACCGACCCCCCTTGCCTGATGATGAACATTGTTAACCTTGAGTAGCACTTTGCGTAATGCAGCTTCTTTGAAATATTTTTCATTAAAACAATAATTGAACTGAACTGTTTGTTGAAGTATCGAATGCGAATATATCACGCCATTAAGGCTTCATGTCCCTGGGGATTTTGAGAGTGGATGGTGGGAGGGGTGTAGGTTGTTTCTGTTATTTTTGGGAAATGTACCCGTTAATGGGTTGGTTGGGCAAGAATACTGTGGCGACAAAACTTGACAAAAGATCTGCAACACAATGTGAAACTTTGGAACGCTAGGTGGCGGCAAACATGCAATGTAAATTTCCTTTCTGAACACGCGCACATTTCCGAAAAACAATGAATTTACTAATAATGGAGTTGTAGTCCAGTAAATTAAATTAAGAAATGAGTACAGATTTAAGCCCTGGGCTTCAGAGAAAAAAATCTCACAACAGAAAAACATCTACGTGCTCCCACGTGCTAGCGTATACTTTCCTAGTTAACCTATAGGCCTACATGTTTACAAGTTTGGTTTGGTTCAAAAACACACATCATCGATCTTCCTTTGTTATCAAGCCACAACCGGTAGGCCGTGATTTTGTTTACGCCTTCTTACGCACGTTTACGCACGTATTTTAAACTTTGCATGGCCGAATGTTTCGTGGGCCAGTTTCAACATCAATTTGTTCAATGTAACACCCGGCTCATATACAATAAATTTGGTTTGAAAATGAATGCTCCATTGCATCAACATTCCCCAGTCAAATGGAGTGACTCAATTTCAACAGTATAGTGTTTTATCATGTCTGGGCCCAGTTTCATAGAGCTGCTTAAGCACAAAAAGTACATTGGCACAACAAAGTTATGCTTACCAGAACAAGGTTACCAGCCATACTATCATGTCCCATCTACAATTTGTAACTGGTATCCTGCTCATTTCTGCGTTACAGAACTGGTAATTGAAATTTTCTTTAATATCACAGATTTACATAAAACTTACACGGTCTAATGATGATGATAGTGGAAAACATCCCTGGAAATATTTCTGTCTGCAAATGCCATATTTGATGAGAAATAAATAAAACTAATTTCCGATTGGAGTTTATCGCTCATGAGCGTTTTATTCATGCATTGTATAACACATGCAAATGTGTAATCGGTCTCGTGACCCAGATGGCCGATCGGTCTCAAACTTCTACAGGTTTGTCAGTTTATGTATATGGTGGATTATATAAAGTGCTTACACTGCCAGCAACTGTTTTGTTAGCAAAAACCAATTCTGTGATGTTCCTTTAACAGACAATCATTATGCAATATTTTCCGCTTTGCGACTCCATGAATTTGGGACCCTGTCATAAGATCATTCAAATTCATTAGGTCGCAAGGGTCATTCAAGTTCGCAAATGCCAACAGCAAGCGGCTGGCTGGTCAAACATTCAGTTTAATTAGTTGTGACTGGTTGTAGAAATTCAACTGAAGAATGGTGAAAGTCTATAGCATTGAATGTCTAGGGTGACTGAAACGAACCTGAGTGAGAAGAACAAAATCATGGCGTGCACGAAAGCGAAATTGAGTGCATGCAGTAGTTTCTAAAACGAAATAGTTTGAATGAGTTAGGGAAACACGCGAGAATTTGAATGCGTGTTAACGAAACAGCATTATTTCTTTCGCTGAAATTTACCTGGAAAACCTCATAATAAAAGGTTAGACTGCAAATAGTTCTTTCAGAGGGTGTCTGAACCTTGTTTTTTGTTTAATAATTCGCTCATCCGGTTGACAAGGTAACGACTTTTGTCGGAATTCGTGTATAATATACATTACCGTGTACCTTTGCAATAATTCTTGTAATGTTAACGCTGTATGCTTCACGCGCTTTTCATATGTAGTAAATTTGTACAAAGTTTAGCTTTAGGCTGTTTTGTTTTTCTTACTGATATGGGGGAACTGGAATAAAGGGCCACAGTGCACGTTCCAACTTGTACTTTTTTAACATTAAAAATGATTGTGTTCGTGTGAAAGATGACTCCAGGGGGAGCTGTTCTCGTCCCAAGCGAACACACGGTTTGATTTCCTTGTCTGCTCGGTGGTATAACCAAATCGTTATAAAAAAACGCTTTCAATTGTAACCTTTCGAGTAAATTTGTACGAAGTCGAAAGTCTTTTGTCGAGCCAGTTTCTTCGTTTGACTCAAGTTTGTTTGCTTTGGTTTTTTGGTGTGCGTAAAGGCCAGCCAGAGTTCATACCTTCGATTTAGTATAACAAAACCCCACGTGAAGTTTAACCGACGGCTGCTTTTGTGGGGCGTTGTTGATTGTGGATTTCAGGACCACTTATTCGTCGGTAGCTCTTCTGGTAGAGCGGAGTTCAGTATACATTGGATATCGTGGCAAACCGTACGGTACTGTATTATTAATCCCATGGGCAGAAATGCAGTTCGGGTATACGGGGGTGTGAGTGTGCCTTATTTATTACGGTATCATAGCCACATGAAGTGCCCCCCATCATGGAAGTTTACGTGGAGTTTTTACCTCTGTGATTTCACCTATGCTCTGACTGCTGCAGGTATATAAATGCTAGTTGTGCATGAAATCACAGAAAACCAGACAATTTTTTACTCGGCAGCTTGCAGCCAGACTGAAATGCACGTCGCATGATTTGGTTCGTCAGTGGGGGACGTTTTTTTGCAGAGTCCGTTTTGAGCCAGTTTTATTGAGTGATAAAGTAAACTTAGAGTAGTCCATTGGTTCCGTCATGCCAATTAGGGCAAAACTGAGCCAGGTTAACCTTGGGGCGGAATTGAATCTTCCACCTGAACCCGACTCTGGATGCCGAGAATACGACATCACGACAAAGGAAACGAAAGAAAATGGAGATAAAAGGTAGGACTTATTAACCCAAAGTAGACTGTCCGATTTCGTCCAGGTTTGTTTGTGTCTTCGGTCGACTTCTTCTTCTTCTTCTTCTTGCGCATGGTGTCAACAATCAAAAGCCTCTAGTTGTAGATCAAGGGAAGACATCCAAGCCAGGGCAATATCAGTTACTGAGTGGATGTCTTTGATGCCACCAGGAAAATTGTTATGTTTGGGGTGGTCTGGGCTGGATATCCACCGACTGATGCGTTTGCAAACTACTCTGTTAAATCTTGCACTTCTTTTGGTTTTAATATCATCGCCGCCAGAATTGTCCTTCACACTCTCCAACCCACTGCTACCCTCCTGTACTTACCGGGTTCCCTACCGCAAAGCCCGATCATCTCTAAAACTGCGCTTTTTACATTTGGACACCTGCATGTATAGAAAGAAAAGCAAGAAGTTTACAAAAATTATCTAATTTAATTGACATAGGCTAGTTCATACTTTCAAACGTGTGTACATTTTTATGTAGAACTTGAAGCCCCAAAACTAAACAAATCGCCCGATGTGGGGCTCGAACCCACGACCCTGGGATTAAGAGTCCCATGCTCTACCGACTGAGCTAACCAGGCTGACGAAAGTTCCTTTAATTGACTGTTTTCTAATTTTGTTATGATTATATCGTTGATAAATGTTCCAATTAAACCAAAACTAAACAAATCGCCCGATGTGGGGCTCGAACCCACGACCCTGGGATTAAGAGTCCCATGCTCTACCGACTGAGCTAACCAGGCTGACGAAAGTTCCTTTAATTGACTGTTTTCTAATTTTGTTATGATTATATCGTTGATAAATGTTCCAATTAAACCAAAACTAAACAAATCGCCCGATGTGGGGCTCGAACCCACGACCCTGGGATTAAGAGTCCCATGCTCTACCGACTGAGCTAACCAGGCTGACGAAAGTTCCTTTAATTGACTGTTTTCTAATTTTGTTATGATTATATCGTTGATAAATGTTCCAATTAAACCAAAACTAAACAAATCGCCCGATGTGGGGCTCGAACCCACGACCCTGGGATTAAGAGTCCCATGCTCTACCGACTGAGCTAACCAGGCTGACGAAAGTTCCTTTAATTGACTGTTTTCTAATTTTGTTATGATTATATCGTTGATAAATGTTCCAATTAAACCAAAACTAAACAAATCGCCCGATGTGGGGCTCGAACCCACGACCCTGGGATTAAGAGTCCCATGCTCTACCGACTGAGCTAACCAGGCTGACGAAAGTTCCTTTAATTGACTGTTTTCTAATTTTGTTATGATTATATCGTTGATAAATGTTCCAATTAAACCAAAACTAAACAAATCGCCCGATGTGGGGCTCGAACCCACGACCCTGGGATTAAGAGTCCCATGCTCTACCGACTGAGCTAACCAGGCTGACGAAAGTTTCTGTGATTGGCTGTTTTCTAATTTGTTATGATTATATTTTTGATAAATGTTCCAATTGAACCAAAAAGTAAACAAATCGCCCGATGTGGGGCTCGAACCCACGACCCTGGGATTAAGAGTCCCATGCTCTACCGACTGAGCTAACCAGGCTGACGAAAACTACTTTGATTGACTGTTTTCTAATTTTTCTAATTATGCTTTTGATTAATGTTCCAATTAAACCAAAAAGTAAACAAATCGCCCGATGTGGGGCTCCAACCAACGACCCTGGGATTAAGAGTCCCATGCTCTACCGACTGAGCTAACCAGGCTGACGAAAACTACTTTGATTGACTGTTTCATAAATTGTCTAAATATATTTCTTATATTGTTCCAATTAAACCAAAAGTTAAACAAATCGCCCGATGTGGGGCTCCAACCAACGACCCTGGGATTAAGAGTCCCATGCTCTACCGACTGAGCTAACCGGGCTGACGAATACAGTAATGACGTTCGTTTCAAATGTAATGCTATTTGACTCCCCACAAATATAAAACCGGTCAAAAATATCGGGCTCTGACCCCCGACCATACCCTCTTTTGTCCGCGTAAAAATTTCTTCATACTTTCAAAAATGTCCAATAATCTACTTCGGTTTGATATATCCCAGGTAGGCTACAGGCATGGAAGTCTAATTCTACCTCCATTCTACGGGGGACTAACTAAAACCTACGACCTCTCTTTCCCAACAAGTTCTCATAACGCCATATGTAACATTCATTATCTTGCCCCCATTTTGATAATTATTTCATCACATGCCATTTATATGCATCATTTTGAATCAATCCATCTCACACCGATATTGGGGGGATGACCGATGGCGTAAATACACAAGCTGAGCCCTATGCAACAAACCACGCCGTCGTTACATCGATAATGCCATGACCACATGTGGGGTGTTAACGCGACGTGCTTCCAAAATCAACATAAGATAGTTTTTTGGATGTCGGTGTTGAAATCTCCTTTCATACTTCCCCGATTTCTGTCCTTGTTTTGTTTTTCTTGTAATGTAATTGCTAATAGGCTTAAAGGGTCTGCATACGTTTGGTAATGACTCTGAAAATTAATGGCAATAAAAATTACTTATTGCTTTGGATAGTATAAAGCATTGTCAGAAACTTTTCACTTAGAAGTCTGCGGTTATGGAAAAAGATATCACTTTTTATCCCAACAAAAATTGATCTGAGAAGCGTTATGACAGTAGCGTTTCTCAGACTGTGTATTCCAAATGCAAGTTGTTCTTTCTCCGTGGACATAACCGCTTCAGATTTTCGGCAATATCTCAAAAACGCTCCCACCTTTTGAAATGAAATGTTCACAGGTTAGTTTTATGGTATATAGCTATCTACAACTATATAGGATTGAAACAAACAGTGGGTTCCAATTACCAAACGTATACAATCCCTTTAAAGACCAGCTTTAACCGGCAGAAGTGATCTTTGCTGAAATCCATTTAATTTTCAATCAATACGGAAATTGAGTTTACATGAGATTGATTTTGATTGTTGAAAAAACAATCATTTTGAATACCCTTCTCCGGTGCTTTTCAAAAAGTGGAGTAAAAAATGCGGTTCTACAAAATGGCGGACAGTGTTAGCTCACGAAGTAAAAGAAAAACCACACAATTTCGAGGCATATTTGCGTGGGTCATTATGTTCTACTTTTAAAACATCTTCCAACCATATTCATTTCATGTGGTTAGACTGAAGGACTTGCAATCACAAGGTTGTGGGTTCGAATCCTTCCAAGCTAACCGCTGATTTCACAATGACTAGATTGTCGTCTAGTTACTGAACCACAATTTCTTGATTTGTGTTTTTCATAATCATTAAACCAATGTTTGTATGAAAGAGATTGGCTGTAGCCAGCTTGGTGTTTATACACCCCTTGTGGGAGTTTGCTGAGTTCCTTTGGGGGAAGATCATACAGACAAACAAACAAACAAACAATAGCAACGTGTCCCTTTACAGACTTCCATTATTTCCAAGCAGTTCAATTAAGCAGAATTTTCTGATTTTGACTTTCTTTGACGACAGGAAGTTGTCACAAAGAGTCTGTCATGTACGGTGGCTCACTATGATTCGCCAATTCCTAGACTCACGTTTTTACGGCGTTTCGCCGTTTTTGCATCTATTGCGTTGATGTCTACGCCATTGCGTTATTTCGCCGTACATAACGCAATAAATTACGGCGATATATAACGCTGTAGTACGGCGATCTAACGCAGTAATACGGTGATATTACCGTTAAAAACATGAAGAATTTGTGAATATGAACCACCGTGAGGATGCGATTTGTGTTTGTGGGTGGGGGGGGGGCGTTGGGGTGGCTACAAGTTCAACTAACTCTCATAAACCCATTCCAGGGACGTATTTTATAAAGCAATAGGCCATAATTGATACAATTTAATATGCACATGATAATGCTTGACATCTTAACGGTGTTATATGGCAGTGTGCCAAAAGCAGCAAAGCGAGACTGAATGAGAAAACACCCTTATTTGACCTGTGGAGGAATTTTTCCCCCAGTCAAGTCTGTATCAAAGAGAACAGAAACGATTCTGCGGGCTTTCTGTATCCCTACCATCGCACTTTAAGTTCAATTGATGAGGTCACGGGTCAGATCACATGTATCTACACACCTTGGGAACCTGGGGGGAAGACTCTCGTAAATCTCGAGGGATCTCGTGACTTTGGATGTACCCGCGGGGTAAAACGAGAAAGCAGTTGTTTAAACAACCCAGCTTGAACCCGAGGGTGATGATGGTGACTTTGAGAACTGTTTCATCATTCATTGCCAGCATGCACCTTAACTGCAGGGCGCAATTTCCAGAGTTCCCATACTACATGTTACTCTTTACAGTAGCACGGGAACTCTAGATTCTTAACGCAATCATACCGGATAACTCTTACAAATTATTATTTTATTTTGCGGCTGGAACGATTTTAAATTATTGTCATTGACGCCCTCTTAGTTATTTAACCTGAATGAGAACAGACCACGTGACATGTGACATCACGTGTTTACAAAACAGCCGAGCCTGGACTTACTGCAGGCACGAGTTGTACACAGCTCAAGTGGAAGAAAACATTTCTGATATTTTATGGAGATTGCACTGTGTGATTTTTATCAACTTTTGATAAGGGGGGCACATCTCAAACATTGTTCAACTGTTACTTTAATAACTCTCAAAGAGGTGACCTTGTACTTTCCAGGGCGTTTCCTGGCAGGCGAGATGCTACATTGTAAACCATTACACGGTGCTATGCAAAGGAGGTCTCATACTAATCAACACGTAACTCCACTTACCTTGTAGGAAAAATACTAAGCGCTTTGAGACACCCATCGGGAGTATAAAGCGCTATATAAGAACTGCGTATTATTGATCAAATCGGAAGATTTACATTATTTGTATGTCCTAATTTCCACATAAGTTCAAGAGTTACAAAGAGTTTTTGAGATGTGCCCCTTTCTTCATATCAAAAGTTGATAACAAATCAGACAGCGCAATCTCCAAGAATTGTAAGATTTTAGGTTGTGTATACAAATCGTGTCTGCAGGATCGAAGTCCAGGATCTGTGGCTCTTTTGTAAATTATGTAATGTTTCAAAGGTCACATGATCAACTTAATTTTGCAGCTGAATTACTCAGCTTTGAAGGCACTGGACACTATTGGTAATTACTCAAAATAATTGCTAGCATTTGGTAACAATCCATGGAGAGCTGTTGATAGTATAACACATTGTGAGAAACGGCTCCCTCTGAAGTAACGTCATTTTTGAGAAAAAAGTAATTTCTCAGTAAAATATTTGAATTCATTTCGAGACCTCTCGAAATCACATCTGAAAGCACACAACTTCGTGTGACAAGGGTGTTTTTTCTTCCATTACTATCTCGCAACTTCGATGACCAATCGAGTTCAAATTTTCACAGGTTTGTTATTTTGTGCATATGTTGAGATACACCAAGTGAAAAGACTGGTCTTTGACAATTACCAAAGGTGTCCAGTGTCTTTAAGTCAGCTCAATATTGTCTCATTTGAGATTGTTCACGGTCTGTACATCTGGATTCTTGTAGAATTCTTGTATAGGTCCATGTATATAATAACCATGACGACACATTTAACACAGCCAAATTTTCTTGTTAAATCAGGCTTTAAAACTTTTCAGTTTGTCTTTGTGGAATTCTTTTTGACTGTATAGGTCGTTCGAACGTTCATATCTAAAGAGGAACTATTTCTCAATGGTATGCGTTATAAGTTTGTCGTTTTTATTTTCGTAAACTTTACTGTTATCAATATCTTTATATAATTTGTTTTTCATAAAGTAAGACGTCAGTGGCGAAACTCTTGTTCAACGCGCTCTCCCTCAAACTCGTTTTCTTCGTACCCATTCAAATATAACGCGGTCAGGCTTGAACCAACATTACCAAATGAAATGGATCTGTACCTTTGTCGGTTTAACATCAATAAAAGACACAATCGGCGATCGGAGTCACGTGACTCATAGTGGGTATACAATGTAAACAAACCAAGCAGCCACGCACAGTGTGCGTGGAAAAGTGTGGCCTCATCAACACCTACCGCAGAAGCACTCAGAAGCAGCCATGCAATTTTCCACGCACACTGCTCGTTGCTTGCTTGGTTTGTTTACATTGTGTACCCACTATGAGTCACGTGACTCCGGTAGCTGATCGTGTCTATTGAGCCCACAGACAGATTGAGCCCACCCGGATAGTCTGCTGCCACCTAGCGTCCATAAAGCCTGGCCACGTCGCTGCTGGCTGTCAAGGCTTTAGAGCATTTTCTTTTTTAAGTAAGTGCTTTTCAAAGTGAGTTTTAAATCATAACTTCAAGCGAACAAAAAAATAAGCAATAATCGCCCGATGTGGGGCTTGAACCCACGACCCTGGGATTAAGAGTCCCATGCTCTACCGACTGAGCTAACCAGGCTGACGAAAGTTCATTTGATTGACTGTTTCATAAATGTTCTGAATATATTTCTTATAATAACCAGTTAAACCAAAAAACAAACAAATCGCCTGATGTGGGGCTCGAACCAGTTAAACCAAAAAACAAACAAATCGCCCGATGTGGGGCTCGAACCACGACCCTGGGATTAAGAGTCCCATGCTCTACCGACTGAGCTAACCAGGCTGCCGAAAGTACCTTTGATTGACTGTTTCATAAAAGTTCTAAATATATTTCTTATAATTGTTCCAATTAAACCAAAAGTTAAACAAATCGCCCGATGTGGGGCTCGAACCCACGACCCGGGGATTAAGAGTATCATGCTCCAGCGACTGAGCTAACCAGGCTGACGAAAGTTCCTTTGATTGACTGTTTCATAAATGTTCTTAATATATTTCTTATAATTGTTCCAATTAAACCAAAACTAAACAAATCGCCCGATGTGGGGCTCGAACCCACGACCCTGGGATTAAGAGTCCCATGCTCTACCGACTGAGCTAACCAGGCTGACGAAAGTTCCTTTGATTGACTGTTTCATAAAAGTTCTAAATATATTTCTTATAATTATTCCAGTTAAACCAAAAGTCAAAGAAATCGCCCGATGTGGGGCTCGAACCCACGACCCTGGGATTAAGAGTCCCATGCTCTACCGACTGAGCTAACCAGGCTGACGAAAGTTCCTTTGATTTACTGTTTCATAATTTTTCAAATATATTTTTGATAATTGTTCCAATTTTACCAAAAGTTAAACAAATCGCCCGATGTGGGGCTCGAACCCACGACCCTGGGATTAAGAGTCCCATGCTCTACCGACTGAGCTAACCAGGCTGACGAAAGTTCCTTTGATTGACTGTTTCATAAATTGTCTAAATATATTTCTTATATTGTTCCAATTAAACCAAAAGTTAAACAAATCGCCCGATGTGGGGCTCGAACCCACGACCCTGGGATTAAGAGTCCCATGCTCTACCGACTGAGCTAACCAGGCTGACGAATGTTCCTTTGATTGACTGTTTCATAAAAGTTCTACATATATTTCTTATATTGTTCCAATTAAACCAAAAATTAAAACAAATCGCCCGATGTGGGGCTCGAACCCACGACCCTGGGATTAAGAGTCCCATGCTCTACCGACTGAGCTAACCAGGCTGACGAAAGGTCCTTTGATTGACTGTTTCATAAATGTTCTGAATATATTTCTTATAACAACCAGTTAAACCAAAAAATAAACAAATTGCGCGATGTGGGGCTCGAACCCACGACCCTGGGATTAAGAGTCCCATGCTCTACCGACTGAGCTAACCAGGCTGACGAAAGTTCCTTTGATTGACTGTTTCATGAATTTTCTAAATATATTTCTTATAATTGTTCCAATTAAGCCAAAAGTCAAACAAATCGCCCGATGTGGGGCTCGAACCCACGACCCTGGGATTAAGAGTCCCATGCTCTACCGACTGAGCTAACCAGGCTGACGAAGGTTCCTTTGATTGACTGTTTCATAATTTTTCAAATATATTTTGGATAATTGTTCCAATTATACCAAAAGTTAAACAAATCGCCCGATGTGGGGCTCGAACCCACGACCCTGGGATTAAGAGTCCCATGCTCTACCGACTGAGCTAACCAGGCTGACGAAAGTTCCTTTGATTGACTGTTTCATATTCTAAATATATTTCTTATATTGTTCAAATTAAGCCAAAAGTTAAACAAATCGCCCGATGTGGGGCTCGAACCCACGACCCTGGGATTAAGAGTCCCATGCTCTACCGACTGAGCTAACCGGGCTGACGAATGTTCCTTTGATTGACTGTTTCATAATTTTTCAAATATATTTTTGATAATTGTTCCAATTTTACCAAAAGTTAAACAAATCGCCCGATGTGGAGCTCGAACCCACGACCCTGGGATTAAGAGTCCCATGCTCTACCGACTGAGCTAACCAGGGTGACAAAAGTTCCTTTGATGGACTGTTTCATAAATTGTCTAAATGTATTTCTTATATTGTTCCAATTATATATTTCTTATATTGTTCCAATTAAACCAAAAGTTAAACAAATCGCCCGATGTGGGGCTCGAACCCACGACCCTGGGATTAAGAGTCCCATGCTCTACCGACTGAGCTAACCAGGCTGACGAATGTTCCTTTGATTGACTGTTTCGTAAAAGTTCTAAATATATTTCTTATATTGTTCCAATTAAACCAAAAGTTAAACAAACCGCCCGATGTGGGGCTCGAACCCACGACCCTGGGATTAAGAGTCCCATGCTCTACCGACTGAGCTAACCAGGCTGACGAATGTTCCTTTGATTGACTGTTTCATAAAAGTTCTAAATATATTTCTTATATTGTTCCAATTAAACCAAAAGTTAAACAAATCGCCCGATGTGGGGCTCGAACCCACGACCCTGGGATTAAGAGTCCCATTCTTCACCGACTGGGCTAACCAGGCTTGCACTAACTGTTATTTTACATCAAGGAAATTGTCTTTTATTACGATTGCATTCAGACGAAGAAAAACCCCAGAGCAAAAAAACCCGAAAAATAAGTAAATAAACAAGTTACAAAAACCCCACAATTATCTTGGCGTTGTCATGTTTACTGTATCCCCATTAGCTTAGAACAGAATTGTAAACAATAAATTTCCCTTTTCGAAAATCTCGATAATGTATTGACAATCTGACTACACAGTCATTATATCACAGTACGGAGGAAATAATTTCTGTCATTTTTATGTCAAGTTAAAAGAGATCAAACATAAGCTGCAGACATCTCCACATCCTACTGTTATTTCCTCTCAAATTTGACTCCCAAGACTTAAGATGCTGAGATGATAGGAGACACAGCAAAGGAGCCCGGGCTGCGATCGAAGCCCAGGAAATGAATCTCCTCGTGTGCATCCCGCCGGCGGGAGGCTGAGGTTGAGGGGGAGAGGGGGGTTGAGATCCCCCCGTGAGTCGCTTACAGATGCAGGCATGTCATCTTCAGCTCTCCACGCTGTTATCTCCCGGACTCATCAATAAGTGAATTTCCTGTCTCTTGGTATAAACCACCTGCCGTATAACCCTCCCTCATCGCTGCCTCAACAATATCGTAACTCTCAGGCTCTCTTGCTATCCCTCCGGGAGAGTACATGGTTTGTTACGCATCTTCCCTTTTTAAGTAGGTGGCTAGTCCGTCCATAATTTCTGAAATATCCCAAGCTGATATCCACAGTCTACCTCATTACTAGGTGTGTGTCTGGGTAGGTACACCTTCAAACCGGGGACCTATGTGCACAAGAGGACGATGATTCCGCGGCTTTTGCCAACAAGTTTAAGTACAAACACAAGAGGGACAATAGGAGGTCCACGATTGCAGGTGTTTACACCCCACCCCCAATGAATACCATTGGATTGTTTCAGTGTGAACAACAAAATACAAATTCATTATTTAAAGCAGTGCTACACTTTACTGGGTCAAGGTAAATGCTCTGACAGACTCCGACAAGCAGTGATATCTTAAGTTTGTCTTAATGGTGTCTTTTATAGAGACTTGTCACAATAAGGGGCAATGTTTACAGCCGAGGCAACCTGGAAAGTCTTTGGTAGCACGATGGACATTTTTAAAGCTGTCTTATACGAGCTCACTATATGGGGATCAGGTTGGCTCAGTGGTTTCTTTCCCTGCCTTTCACCTCTGTGGACCCAGGCCAATTCCCACCTCAGACCAGAGCCTTGCATGTGGATTGGGTTTTCAGTTCCTACCTGGCCGCGTGGAGGGATCCCTCCCCATCCTCCCACATCCAAAACTGTACATTTCTTGTCGTTTCTTATTCATCCTGTTATTTGTGCTAATTGTGCTGTTGAAATTGAACTGTGAATGTATTTTTTTCATAATGTAGATTGCCTGGAACTGGTTGCCTGTAAAATGCATGGTGTCACATGGCTCTGAAATCGGAAACTAAGAGAAATTGGCGTGTTTTCTGTTTTCTTAACTGTCTTGATGAGTCTTTTGTCCACATTGTGTCTCTGGCCCTATTGCAAACTGTTGGTTTGCTACCGTTGAACTGTTAATTGAACGATAGCCTTTACAGTTTTGTTAAACCAAACTATGACGTCGATTCTTCGCTGGTATCGATACAATAGTGTTAATACCACATGCCGATCTAAGCCGGCAACCATTGGCTCGCACCGCCAACGGCGGAAATGCAGCACGTGCCCATGTCCCCTTAGTTACGCCACTGCTTTACGTCCCGTCCGTAGGAGGCGAAGCGATCATGTTTCAGTGTCTTGCTTTTAAGTGTCAAGACCGGGACTTGAACCCACATTCCACTGATCAGTAACACCGGAGCATGAGTCCGGAGCGCGTTAATACCGCTCGGCAACGACACGACAGGATTGGGCTGCATTAAGGTACATGCCAGAGAACATAATCGTACAACGTTTGGGCTATATTAAAATAGGGACTTACAGGGGTGTGGTTTAGGGTATAGAAGCTGTATAAGTTTGGGAGTAATTTTCCCTTTTTTGTGTACCATGTGTTCCAATTCCCATTTATTCGTCGCTTGCAAGAATCAACGACGCAGCTTCTGCACTTGGCTTGTAAATAAAATTCCAATCATAGTATCAAATTAATAACTTAATAAGCAGGAGCTTAGAGTATAGCACTTTTAATTGATGTTTGACATTAAGTCATTGTTCAGTTGTCCTTTGGGACTATAAGCTCATGACCAAAAGGAATGTAATATTATGTGAAGTGTTCAATCTCAAAGGTCCAGATTTCAAATGGGTGTGGGGGGGGGGGGGACACACCGGGGGGGGAACCAACGGGGGAACCAACGGGGGAACCCCCGTGTGCACCCACCCCTGTTAAGTCACGAAAGAGGTCTCGTTCCTTTATATAGGTATACGAGTGTAACATCGCAGCTCACCTGGGCGATCCATTCTGTCGAAAAGAAATGACTTTTGACATTTTCATGAGATCGTCTTAAAGAGCTCGGCATAGAAGATTATCAAACCATATTGACCAAACACCAAATGAGTTGCAGGTACATGAGGCAAGACCGACATCTGCTGTGTAGCTCAATGGACGTACAGGTTCACATCGCTAATGGTAGTAGGCCTATTTTCTTATTTTAAGTTTGGGGTTGAACAAAGAAAAATTGACGAGATCGGGATTTGAACCTGCGACCACCGCGTTAACGTGTCGGCGCTCTACCAACTCAGCTATCTACAGCCCTAATGTTGGCGGTCTCCCTATTTTGCAAATATTGTTCCGAATGCCAGTCAGAAGCGATTCAGTCTGTAACCATCGTATATGCCCAGTCAGTTTCCCTTGTGGCTTTAGTAGCCTATTATTGAGTGGTAAATGTTTAACAAAAGTGACTATTTAAAAGGTATATCGCTCCTTCGGGGATTTCAACGATTGTGTACGGTTTTTATGGCGTACGCTTTTCATAACTGTTTTATTTATTTATTACCGACCTTGGACCGCACTTTTCTTAGCTAGACCTCCCCCTTGTAGACTCGTAACATGCTTTACAATATCAATCCATCAATATAACAAATCAATCAATCAATAAAAAAGTGTGTGCCGCTCCTCAGAGCCAGGATTCTATGGAAAAGTTGTCCCTAAATCTAACCCTAACAGTACATTTAACCTAATCACAACCCTGACCCCGACTCACCCAGACCTAGGGTACTCACAAAGATTAACTTTTTAGCAGCCGAGGGGGCTGGGTGGGGTCGGGAGGGGGTCGAGACTGAAGATAAGTAAAGGGAACGAGGGTCGTTTGTACAAGCGACTATCTCCAACGTGAACAAACAAATGACGAGATTCCTGAATGTTACTGAACGGTGTTTAAATAGATAAGTGGTTGTTCATATTTAAACAGCCATAATTGCCCACTTTAGGTTGTCCTCTACCCACCCACAGTTTATACCGTGGGATGATCATCAGTCTAGAGTTTCCATATCTTAACCAAAGGGGAAAAAACATATGGCTGATGGTAAAAATAATCTCACTTCTGGAGTCACATAAATCTGATGATGAGTGATTTCACCCCTACGACGATAATGGAATATTCGGCCCGATCTCTTACAAAGTCAGTGCGTGTGAATCTCACTGGCTTTGATTACAAACCACAGCGGAACTGGTAGAAAGTCAGCTTAAGTGGAGAGTTCTAGTACCGGGAATTTCACCAGCAGGGGTGGTTTTGTATCATTGCTGAGCCGGTTTCATTCATCATAACACTGGGTGAGCTCCAAGCTTAGACAACACAGTCTTATTAAGTCTCCGTTGGGGCGCACGGGTGTACCGCGTCTCTTCAACTGCCTCGGGCCGTGTCGACGAAGCGTTCATCCCGTCCAGTTGGAGATGTGACGCGCGTTGGAGACGGACTAGCATCGGGACCCGGCAGGACCCCCAAAAATTGACAGACGCGCGGACACTTCGTGTGGGCTGAGGACGCGTTCGACTTCAGTCCTGGACATCTTTGTTACATTGGTTTAATCGGGAGAGTTCTTGTGGATGTTGAGGACGAGTTTTATTAATGGTAACTGTTGCCCATTCTACGCAACTAACATTTTCACGTAGATATTTTCGGGGTTTTTCCGAACCGTACCGTATGTGCTGAGCTTGGAGTCGCGGTGTAGAACCATCATTTGCTCGAGCATATCTAATTCAGGTTGAACCTCGTCTCCTGGTTCCAAGCTATAGTAGAGCACGGAGTTTGAGAATCGACCTTGTGAACTTTACAACTTCAATCATAACTCAGCTACCTAGTTTTTGGATCGCGAGCAAGTCTCTATACGGAGTTGGGGGCTGAGAAACTTTACTGAAAACGGACATCCCCGAGTAATGTTTGAATTCATCTGTTGAACATTCTATCCAGAATTCCGTGGAATGTGTTGATGGTAAAAAGTGACCCTAGTTACCTGGTGCCAACCGTCTGTGGTTTGCAAGACTAGTCCGTTCTACTAATGCTGCTTCAGACGTTGCAGATAGGAAACAAACATAGATCGGACAATTTGTAATCTCAAATAGCCAGGTAGGATTTTGTACATGTTATTTTCAAGATTGTATTCTTCTGTTGGGTAGGATGGAGATGACGAAAGCGAGCAGGGGACGAACTGCCTTTTGGCAAGATCCTTCACAAGCTGCATTAAAATATTACGCTCAATATCAAGTTGTACTATAATAACAATGCAACCGACTTAAGTCGAGCATAGATAGGTAAAAGGGGTTTCCAATCAAACACATGACATTTTCAGTTTTTAGGTAAATGTTTGCATTTTTTGTTATATTATTTATGTCTTCTGAAAATATATCAACGGAGCCATGCCACTGGGACCAAAAGAGCAAGTTAGATTATAATCAGTTTAACAATATTTGTTTTGGTCTATTTATATTAGTTGGGATAAAGGACGGCGACATGTACGGGTACATGTACAAACGAACAGAGTGCAAACCGTAAGACCATCCTCACCACCCCAACCCACCCCACCCCATAACCCCCCCAACCCACCCCCCCAAAAAAAAACAACCAAAAAAAAAAAAAAAACACACAAAAAAACCCCCAAAAAACCCAAACACCCAACACCCAAACAAACAAACAAAAAGAAATCTGCAATTGGAATACGCAATCTGAAAAACGTTACTGTCAATAACGCTTCTCAGATTCAAATTGTTTGGGATAACGAGTGATATCTTTTTCCATAACCGCAGTACTTCTAAGTGAAAAGTTTCTCAAAATGCGTTATACTCATCCAAAGCTGCTGTACTTCTTACCAAGTAAGTTTTCATTGCCAATAATTTTCAGAGTCATTACCAAACGTATACAGACCCTTTAGGTTCCTGGATATTGTTTTTCTTTGTCAACAGGTAGGTGGTATGAGGGGGCGTGCTAAGCTCCTCTTAAACTCACACTGCAGTGAAAGACATGTAAACTTATATGCAACCACATTTGCCGTTTAATTCTGTACAATATTACCAGACATCCATTGTTACCCGTATTTACACGGATCGCTGAGTTTAGAGTTCATTTGAATGCTTTCGCTCGACTTTCCAAGCTAGAGTGCACAATGTCAAATTTTACATAGTAAACCAGCCGTGAACTTAAACTCCAACAACGACCACACAATAAAGCTATCCCAGCCGTTTATTTTCCCTTGTGATAACAATGGGAACAATGACATGACAGAAGAGACCACAAACTTGACCCCGATCTGTAACTCTTCAAAAAAAATTAAAATCACAATATTTCATACCTCAGTGGCTCTCTATATGACACCAAGAACTTGGGTTTTTTAGGTGTCACTATAATCACTCCGAATTTTTTAGCTTGAGAAAGTCGCTCAACACAAAAGCGACCAACCTCGTGTCCAACCATCATCTGCTGTAGATAATGGATGCACAAGGTTGAGCATAGTGACGTTTTGCAACTTTTGTTATTTTGTTTGCTCAGTTCATATATTTTGATGAGCTTCTATACTTTGTTAATGTCAAAGGAAGGTACAAATGCCAATCTCTGCTTATGGTAAAATATTCCGTGTTGGCTTGGTACTGTAGAGAATATACCGCGTTATAATTAAAGGTGCGAGCAGAGCTGCCAACTCTCCCTGATTATGCAGAAAGTTCCCTGAAAACCACCCAAATCATTTCATTTCCTGATGAACAAATTTGAAAATCTCCCTGGATTTGGACAATTTGTTCCTATTATATTTTGAATGTAATTCTAAATATCTCAAAACCTCCCTTATTGCAGGAGGCAAATGTTGGCAGCTCTGGTACTTGAATATAATTGGTTTCTGGAAGAGTAAATAAAATTCACAAAATCGGGTCCTAATTTCATAGCGCTGCTTAAGCACACAAACAGTAGCTATTAGTACAACAAAATCATGCTTACAAGAATAAGGTAACCAGCCAAAATTCCATGTCACATGCACCATTTCTGACTGGTATCCTGCTAACTTTTGCTAAGCACAAAATGTGTAAGCAAAATTGTCTGCTGAAGCAGCTCTTTGAAATTGGGCCTTGGTCTCCAACAAACACACCCATACTACCAACCTATGAGTTGTCACCAGTGGCGTGGCTATAAGGTTCATGGCCCCCGGGGGGCAAGGGTGGAGGGCGGTACCTCTTCGGTCTTTCTAAATCTTAGCATTATTTTTTTGAGATATAGTGTTATAACCCAGAGAGGCACAGAAATCATTCTCGTTAAAAACATCTCATCCAAAAACAAGTTTTACAAACTTAATATCAGTCGACTTTGCGCCCAAGGCAGCGCCCGGGGCAAGCTCCCCCCTGCCTTCCACAAAAACACCGAATAACAGTTTAGGTTATGGGACTTTGTGTATTTAATTTGATTTGGTAGATCGAAATAAGAGCCGATTTTTTACTGGGGGCAGTTTTCTCACATATTTGTTAGACTCCTGGACGGTTTTTTTTTGTACCAGTGTCAGTAAGTTTATATTTAAAAAAAGGTTGCCTTCGGAATAAGACCCGTCAGTTTAGTTTCTATCATAACAAATACAGGTGAAGTTTGAGCAATTATACAGGAAAAGAATACACGACTTGTCAAATCTTACTTTGGCATAATTGGAGGATAATCTTACTGATAATACAAAATTACAAAAGAAACTGGGGTGTTCTAGTTATAGGTATACACGTAATACTGGGTTCTTTAGTAGCGCACATATATCGTGCATTTTTACTGCATTATTATCCCTGTTCATCGGACATACCTTTAGACCACTCTAGTAAACTTTCTCGACTCCCTGGGGAGCATACAACCTCAAACTGCTTATGTTATGAGAGCTAAGGGTTTATTCAACATAAAAATCATCTCAGTCCTCATAGGTTCCCATTTAAACACCTGGGTGCAGAGAAGCAATTAATGGTTAAGTGTCTTGCTCAAGGACACGCTCCCTGACCGGGAATCGAACCCACACACTGATGTGTCGAGTAGGCTATCAGAACTTGAGTCTATTGCGCTAGACCGCTCTGCCGCGACACGGCGAAAAGTTGAAATGGACCTCGACTAGTGGTAAATTTTAAACCTAAAAACTGCCCGGATACATCTTTTTGGGGGCTGTTTTTGCAAAAGCTTTAACAGTTCAACATTTCCTTTGTTTTCTTCTTTTGATTTTCAATCAAGATTAAATGACTTAGGCCTAGTTGTTAAACTTTTAGCACTCTGTAGGGGTTATAAATTTCAGACTTCTATTTGATTTCAGACTGAATTTAGAAGAAGAAACAAAATCAGTTATATTCTCCATTACAAAGAAATCTTGCTCCGTGATCTAGTTCTCCGGAGTTTAAATAAGTTTACCAAAAGTTCCTTACAATCTATAACTTCAGGGGTTGCCAAAAGGTGGCAATGCCATCATTTAAACAACCTGCTAAAAGTTGAACCATGAGTTTCAGACCTTTTTGTCAGCAAATAATGATTTTCATCGCTGACTAAGTCTGATAAACAACAGCTTGAGTAACATACCAAAGGTCGAGAAAGACCCAAACCGTCAAAGTCCCCACGTACTCCTTCATAAATATAACTGCAACAATATACCACGGAAAACCAATACAACTAGTCAATTTCTTGATTTTGCTCTTACAAATATTTATACAAACAGTTGTGAAAAGAAAATCTATCCGTCGTTAACTTCAAAGGTCATATTCCCTTCGTGCAGGTTTAAAAATGTTCCCCATTTATTTCTGAAATCCTCGTGTTAACAAAAACCAGTCTGATCATAATCGTTGGTTCATTAGCAATATACATGCCAACATGAAAACAACCAATCGGTTTCACACAACAACAAAACACTTAAAGGTATTGTACACGTTTGGTAAATATTTATAGAAACAGTTGTGAAAAGAAAATCTATCCGTCGTTAACTTCAAAGGTCATATTCCCTTCGTGCAGGTTTAAAAATGTTCCCCATTTATTTCTGAAATCCTCGTGTTAACAAAAACCAGTCTGATCATAATCGTTGGTTCATTAGCAATATACATGCCAACATGAAAACAACCAATCGGTTTCACACAACAACAAAACACTTAAAGGTATTGTACACGTTTGGTAAATATTTATAGAAACAGTTGTGAAAAGAAAATCTATCCGTCGTTAACTTCAAAGGTCATATTCCCTTCGTGCAGGTTTAAAAATGTTCCCCATTTATTTCTGAAATCCTCGTGTTAACAAAAACCAGTCTGATCATAATCGTTGGTTCATTAGCAATATACATGCAAACATCAAAACAACCTATCGGTTTCACACAACAACAAAACACTTAAAGGTATCGTACACGTTTGGTAATGACTCTAAACAAATATTAGCATAAAAACATACTTGGGACCCAAAAAGGGACCCCCACAAAATCACGTTTGGCACAGTTTGGCATAGGAGGCCCATAAAAACACGCAACAAATTCGGACATGGGCTACATTGTACATTTTGTAGAAGGCTAAATAATTATCCAAATTACATTTCTGTTCTTATTGACATCAACATTTTTATTGGCCCAAAATTGAAGCCGGATTTAATTTTGTAATATTGTAATTTGTTATTTATTCATTTGTCTATCATTATTATGATTATTTGTGTATTAAAGGTATATCGTATACACGTTTGGTAATGACTCAAATCAAATATTAGCATAAAAACTTACTTGGTAACAAGCAACGGAGAGCTGTTGATAGTAAAAACATTGTGAGAAACGACTCCCTTTGAAGTAAGGTAGTTTTTGAGAAAGAGGTAATTTCTCACTAAAATAAAAAAAACTTCTTGCAAGAAGTTTTTATTCCTATCTGAAAGCACACAAATTTGTACAACAAGGGTGTTTTTTCTTTCATCATTTTCTTGCAGCTTCGATGACCAATTGAGCCCAAATTTTCACAGGCTTGTTATGTTATGCATATGTTGGGATACACCAAGTGAGAACACTGGTCTTTGACAATTTCCAAACGTGTTCATTCCCTTAAAAAACCAGTCTGATCATAATCGTTGGTTCCTTAGCAATATACACGCAAACATCAAAACAACCAATCGGATTCACACAACAACAAAACACTCAAATCTATTGCAGATGAGGTTGCAGAAGAGTTACTATAAATCGGTCTCACTGTATCTCTGACAAAAAGAGGAAGACTGTTAACTTCTAGTTTGGTGCATTGTCCTTCGCCCAACCAGTCGATGCTAGAAACACCTCAAGCAAAACCGCCTCGCTCTTCCCGCCGGCCCATCTCTCCCGTTGACTTTACTTTTTACCCACACGAAACAAACTCACTCTGCATTTTAATTGCATCTTCGCCACCGCTACATTCCAAGGGCGTTACCACACAAAGGAAGACAGCTGAATTTATCCTGCTCCAAATAATCTCATCTCGTTGTGTCATTGATTCCAATAAAACCCGTTTTTTTTCTGAAATGACAGTTTTTCCAATAAACGCTGGAACGTCCTTGGAACGCGTTGACACTACGCTGTGTTGGGTAAAACCGCATCGCACTTTTTTGATATTATGCGTTATGAATCTTCAAAGCGAAGTGAACATTCTGTGATGAAACGCAGTATATGTTATCTTGTATACCAATCAATAGCTGTGGGTTATTCATAAACCTGCTCGTGAAAATAACAGGTTTTTTTTTATAAGAATAGATAGGCCTATCATTGAAGACAAAACAAAGGCTTTTCAAATTTAGTATTCACGGCCATAGATGATGGTACCAAACATTTGTTATGTTTGGTTTATTTGCAACGAAGTTTCAGCTATGTTCAGCATACAGTATTAGTTATATGCAACAATGAAGGTAATGGTAGCACTTAAGACTTAACAATTACATACAATAAGCGCTTGAGCTTTCGTAGCAACAGCTGTACTCGCATCTGATGAAGTACTAAGAAAGCTCATGCAGTTTTTTAAAATGTAATTATAGTCTTAAAGGCATCGTACACGTTTGGTAATTGTCAAAGACCAGTGTTCTCACTTGGTGTATCCTAACATATGCATGAAATAACAAGCCTGTTAAAGTTTGGGCTCAATTGGTCATCGAAGTTGCAAGAAAATGGTGAAAGAAAAAACACCCTTGTTGTACAAATTTGTGTGCTTTCAGATAGGAATAAAAACTTCTTGCAAGAAGTTTTTATTATTTTAGTGAGAAATTACCTCTTTCTCAAAAACTACGTTACTTCAGAGGGAGTCGTTTCTCACAATATTTTATACTATCAACAGCTCTCCGTTGCTCGTTACCAAGTAAGTTTTTATGCTATTAGATATTTTGAGTAATTACCAAACGTGTACAGTGCTTTTAAGTGCTACCACTACCTTTCTTGCTTTATCTATCAGACTATAACAGTAACACGGCTGTGCCTTTCATAGTTATATGCATTATAGACAGCGACCTATTGTCGACATCTTACTTTAATTTTGCATGCCCCCTTCCTCGAACCAATGATGTGCCTTCTTTTAAAATTAACTTTATAAAGTCATGAATTGTAGCATCGGGGTGTGTGGGGGGGGGGGGGTAAAGGAAAACTTACGGTTTGTTTTTGTATGGCACCTGTGGATGAATAAAACTACGCAAGGCTAATGCTGTGCCTGATTACACTAGGAAAAAAAATCATTGTTTGTACATGGCTACACGAGTCCTTGATTTGGACGAACTTTGACTGCAGACAGCGAAAAACTAATAATAGTACAATAAACTGTTTGTATTATAGTCTGGTCCCATGTTTAACCTACCTCTGTGGTTTAAGTACCTATAAACAAGATATAGAAAAGGCTCGTGTAATGTGCATACCATTTTGTACATAGTATTCGCCTCAAATATAAGCTTTTTGCTTTGATCGTGGATACTTTTATAAGGTTTTCGGATGTCCAATCTTCGGTGAGGGGTAAGATTTTGCTATATTAAAACGTGTGTATCTGGGAAAACTTACATTGATTTCTAAAATATATCTGTTTTCAGAGACGTGCATTGGACAATACAAATGTGTGTTTACTGCAAGCTTCTCTACAGTATAGATTTAATCTCAGAGTAGAAATGTGTTTTTACAGTTAACTCGAAAGTGCTCGTTGGGTTGAAAGCACCCTATAGGTCAATTATATGAGATTGGCATTTATATTATTGTATGTCAATGGGGTCTGTTGATGCCAGGCATGACTTTATTAATGCTACAATATTTAGTTGTACTGGTGGTGTATCATACGACCAGCGATCAGAGCATGCTTTTCTACTTACAAACGCACCACCAGGGTTCCAACAATTCCTCATAAACTACACAGGGCAGCAACGTAATGAACTTCATGTCTCCAATCATGTGTAAGAGAAACAGGGGTGGAGCCGAAATGGTTGTTATAAGTGGGGGGCATTTACAATAACACATGACATCATAACTTGCAACTTTGTACCTGTATAATCATGTGGAAGGCTAACCGTACAATGCAAACATGCAGGACGGTAAAGAATGGGTTGTGGTGTAAGGCATTCAGCGGGAACATCATGAAGGCCCAATGGTGGGAAATGAAAAATGTAAATACTGGATAGTCTTCAACTACTATAGCGAGGTAGGTTCCACCTATTCTGGTGCTGATTTCACAAAACACTAAGATTCATCTTAAGATGAGTTATCAGTATCGCCATAGTGATTTGTATTGTATAAACATCACACTTTGCTTAGCAATTAAGAGTGATTTGCAGTTAAAATCAATCTTAACTCTTTGTGAAATCGAGCTCTGATCACTCAAGTTCTTGTTGATTCTTTGATTGCATGTGGGTTGGTTGGAAAGGAGATGCTTAATTGCGTTCCTTCTTTATTGGGGTTCTGTTTTCCAGGCACTGGCAGACCTCGCGGTGACATTTGCATTGCACTATTATGAGCAATGTGCTGTAGTATAATTAGTATGTGTTTATTTCCAACTCCTGGATCACGGTGTGACTCAAGTTCATTCTGCGTGCAAACGCTGGATCTGCCAAGTATGACCACAAATTACACATGTAAAATCCATATGATCGTGTCATGTGTATGTTTTACAATTAACCTGGCAAATGACTTATGAATTGTTTTGTATGCAACCGTTTCAACAGTAGTGTATTAATATTATACACTATTGTTATACACTATAACATTTCGTTTCACCCAGTGGTGGTGACGTCACGCTGTTGTGACTCCCAGGAGTATCTGGGACAGAGGTCAAAAGGGGGTCAAGATTCCGTCTATTGGCATATATAAGTTATTGTTGTGACATCAAACAGAGCGATTAGTGACGATCATAACTACGAGAGTAGTTCCTATATTATATACCTAAACGTTCTTCTTTCAAGTTTTCAGATTAGATCAGACGGTTGGCCAGTGTTGTATGCTTTGCCCCCCCCAACCCCCCCCCCCCCCTCCGCTCGTACTGTTTCTCCCCCTTGTTCACAGTTTGAATCTTTTGAGGGAAGCAGAGGGTTGCTTCAATTCCAATCTAATAAACGGTCAACGGTATGGCTCACTCGAGACCCACCCTACACTCTAAAAACTCCCCGGTCAAAATTGTCCCTGATCCGGGTCACGTGGGGCCTGACCCATTTCTGGATCAGTATGACCCGGAAATGGGTCAAATTGACGCAAAATTCCGGTCAAAATCTTATTTTTGACAATTTTCCAGGTCAGCCTGACCCATTTTGGGGTCAGGTTTCTTGACCCGGTAGTTTTTAGAGTGTAAGTTCAAACAGCTGTCTTCTAGTGTCACTCATTCATGTTCTGTTTTACTCACAGAATGAGAAGTGATATATAATTCTAGTAAGGTTTGTGGTAATACCATGCAAGTAATAATCTCTTATGAGTTATGTGGTAACACTGAAAATAATCGGTGGTGCAACAACTCAAAGTTTCGATCAGTACGCTCTGATTGTATTCAGGAGAATGCTTACTTAGATTGTACTCCTACCGGGCAACTTCCAAATCCTACTTACAGAATAGAGATTTAATTTTTTAAGTAAGAAAGGAGGACGAGAGGCCAGTCGTTTTGATTTCAGTTTAATCAACTTCTTGTTTAAAGGCACTGGACACGTTTGGTAATTGTCAAAGACCAGTATTCTCACTTGGTGTATCCCAACATATGCATTAAATAACAAACCTGTGAGAATTTGGGCTCAATTGGTCATCGAAGTTGCAAGAAAATAATGAAAGAAAAGAAACCCTTGTTGCAAAAATGTGCGTGCTTTCAAGATGCCTGAAAAAGACTGCTGGCCAGAAGTCTTTTTCAGATTCAAATATTTTAGTGAGAAATTACCTTTTTTCTCTCAAAAACTACGTAACTTCAGAAGGAGTAGTTTCTCACAATGTTTTATACTATCAACAGCTCTCCGTTGCTCGTTATCAAGTAAGTTTTTGTGCTTTATTTGGAGTAATTACCAAACGTGTACAGTGCCTTTAACCCTTGAGGGTGGTTTGGATCATCGGTATGTGATGAAATAAAATCGAAATAACTAAATTGACCCATTTTGATCTGTCCCTTTTCCCCCCAGGATGCATTCTCCACTGCCAGAACGGACCATACTCAACGAGGGTGGTGAAGACGAAGTGGTGAGTCTGAATTTGACCTGAATTCCTTTTCAAATTGTTGCCTTTGCAGAAAATCGTGCATATATATATATAGGATATGTTATCTACTAAGCTGAACATTGGGAGGTGCGAGTCACATAATATGAATCCAATCAGCTTTTAACATAAACATTTGTGGCGCCACCCCCATTTCTCTAAAATGATATTAATACAAGTGAGGGCAAGCGAAACATTAGCAATGCTATTAATGTGACGCGATTTCTTAAACGTAGTAATGTAGAATGGTTTTATTTATTTCCCACAGTAGATGACACTCGAAACAAGATGCTAAATAAGGTCATAAACATAAAATTGTTTAATAATTGAGATTGGGAATACAAAAACACACTAAAAGTACAAAGGAGCATACAGGTATGAATGAACTGGCAGAAAACAGACAACAATCAGACGAAACAAAAGAACTTTAATAGAAAGAGGCAGAAAAATTTAAAGAACGAGACCAACTTTGGTTATACAAGACGTCTCCCGCGTACTATATCTCTTTGGAACTTCTTGCCTGGTACTTGTTTTACTCCGTTCTACATACTGTTTTTTTACAGCCTGTTTTCAGAGGAATATTAATTCCTATACATTCAGCTTATTATTTGTGTTTTACCAATATACAAATGCTTTTATATGTCAAGCACTGTGTACTCGTTACTTTCCAAAGTCCTGTGAAAATAATCCACAGGCATATTAATACTCGGATGGGATTCGAACCTACGACCTTTGCCATTCTAGAGCAGATGTCTTGACCACCGAGCAAGCATGTTTCCCTATAGATCATTAAAAAATAGGAGGTAACTAAAATAAATAGTAAACTGGCGGGTACAACCACGTGTAAAAACTCTTTTGTGGGAGTGTTGGCTCTGAAAAGAGCCGGTGGGGTCTCGACGTTTCGAACAGTATCCTCTGCTCGTCTTCAGGATATGGTTTCGTTTTAGCTATACTGTTGCTTTCAATTTCGTTTTGGTGCACACATGATTTCGTTCTCATTCAGGTTCGTATATGAGTCATTCTATTTAACTTTACAGACATTCAAGACCACATTTTCATCGTTCTTCAATTGGATGTCTACAACCTATTTACACTCTGAAGTGGCTGACCAGCCTCTTGCTGTTGGCTTTTGCGAAACTGAATGATCTTTGCGACCTAATGAATTTGAATGATTTCATTTTACCGGTGAATGCTAAACCTTTGAAATTGAATGGTGAATGCTGATGCAATGGAGCATTAATTTTCAAACGAAAATTGAAAGGGCCGGTTGTTAAATTGAATGAATTTTTGTTGCAATTGGACGGGAAAACCGATATATAAAACAACTAAAGAAGAAGAAGAAGTTTGGACACGGGATGAAACTAGTATTTCAAATCTCCCCATTAATTCAGCAATCACGCTCAACCCTTCTTCGGGCAGGTGGTCGTTTAATTTCATCCCTCCTTTCGACGAAGCCACGCCCATATAATGGTCAACGGAACACTATGCACAATGAACCATCTGCAATTCCTTTATTTCCACTAGACTGAGTTGTTCCGACTTTCAGATTTAATTTGCCCGGAGCCTTCATACTCACGATCACTTATGTTGTAACGTCGTCGTAATGACTAACTCATTTTTTTTTAAAATCAAACAAATCTGCAACAACATCTTTGTTGAAAGTGATTTTGAAGTTAATTAATCCGTCTTCCGTGTTGAAGAACAGCTGGGGGGTAATTAGTGATCTAGTGAGGTTTTCACTCTCATTCTCTTCAATGGAATCCCAGTAAAATGTAAATTACAGTCTGCGGTTGTTTGAAACCAGAATGTTGAGGGATTGCCTCGGCGTGGTGTTGCAACCCCATTAACTGCGTGTCACATCGAACATTACAGGGGTGTTACGTCGTTAAAATGACCCTATAACCCGCAGTACGTTGGTTTGTCATCAGAGTAATTACCGAAATCCGAATCACGTAGATTTTTTACTTGAAAGTGGATAGAACTGTGAATTGAAGGTCCGTAGAAACTGACAGACGGCTGTCACTAATCAAAGCATGATAGGTTATTATATTATTATTATTACTATTCATTATTATTATTCAGCCTTTCTGGTAATGAAATTAAGGGACCCACACAAAATCACGTTTGGCACAGTTTGGCATAGGAGGCTCATAATACACACAACAAAGTCGGACATGGGCTACATTGTACATTTTGTAGTAGGCTAAATGATTATTCAAATTACATTTCTGTTTTTATTCTTATTGACATCAACAATCAGGGCCCAAAATTGAGGCCAGATTTTATCTTGTAATATTGTAATTTGTTATTTATTCATTTGTTTATCATTATTATTATTATTTGTTTATTAAAGGTATCGTACACGTTTGGTAATGACTCAAATCAAATATTAGCATAAAAACTTGGTAACAAGCAACGGAGAGCTGTTGATAGTAAAAACGTTGTAGGAAACGACTCCCTCTGAAGTAACGTAGTTTTTGAGAAAGAGGTATTTTCTCACTAAAATAATAAAAACTTCTTGCAAGAAGTTTTTATTCCTGTCTGAAAGCACACAAATTTGTACAACAAGGGTGTTTTTCTATCATCATTTTCTTGCAACTTCGATGACCAATTGAGCCCACATTTTCACAGGCTTGTTATTTTATGCATATGTTGGGATACACCAAGTGAGCACTCTGGTATTTGACAATTTCCAAACGTGTTCAGTGCCTTTAAGGACTGCGATATCCTTGGTAGTTAAACAGCTACTTGAGCGAAACATTGTTAAGAGGAATGCTATGTAAGCTTGTTTATATAATGCTTATCATTTAATTTCTTATTTATAACATTTACACTTCGGAATTTTTCGTAATTATCGATCAAAAAATTTGGCTCCAACCTCAAGGTTTTGAAAAAACTGTAGCTACACTTCTGCCGTGGACGGCGTGCGTCAAAATGACAATATTGCCATACGTTAAGGGCTAAACGGCCAGATTGAGGCCGAATTGGAGGCCTTGTTTGAATTGGCGGCTATGGGCCCGGGTGCGGCTGCGACTGCTGCTAAGTATGTTGCTAAAAGCAGCCTATCCTTCAACGCATGTTGACGTGGCGGTGCAGCCGTATGCCATAACCAAAGAGCCGCTAATTCGGACTCGGTCTAATTTAAGGTTTCGTGAGTGAAATTTGCAACACATTTTGACCCCATTTTCAAAAAATCTGGCTGAAACAGCCGTGCAATTTTTGGTGCCAAGAAGAATTGAAATCGCAGCGTTTTCTGGAGTAATCTGTGCTGTTTCCTTGACACACAGGAATGCTATGGTCTCAAACGAAATGTGCCCAGGACTATTTTGTGTTACATCTTGGGCTTCTTCACTGCCGGTATCTTCATCGCGGCCTTGTACTGGAAGCCCAACTGGAAGGCAAAGTTCATGTATCGCCAGTCACGATTGGACCAGGCGGACACAGTACTCCTCAAAGTAAGAGTTATTGTGATTGGTGGAAAGTGTTGTGTAATACCATAAAGGAACCCAGCAGTCTTATTATCGGGTTTTCTTTGTTGAATTGTTAGTTTCATTTTATTTTCATTAATGGCTAAATTTTACTTTCCAAACAATATGATATAGTTTTATAGCCATAAACTATACGTTTAACTTAAGTATTTGAAGAAATCGCGCGCACGTAAAACTATGGTTGGGACTAACTTGGTCCCGGAAGTTCCAATACGCGCGAGACTGGAACAGTATCTTATAAGTACTGTACATTGTCATAGGCGGAAAAATCAATATAATCCATCTAAACCCTTGTCTCTCAACAGCACATATATGTAATGTTTTCCTTCTAATCAATTTACAGGATATGTACAAACAGTGGTTCTTGGTTCGTGTACATGTTTCAAAGGACACATTACCAAAGTAAGTCAAGTCACTATACGTTGATGTTAAATGACCCATTGGAATATTTACACTGTAAACACTTTCGGGTCAGAGTTGACTCGGATCTGGGTCCCGCCAACCTCGTCCCCATGGTTTGATTTATTTCCAACCATGTTTACAATAGTAAACCCTGAGAGGTAAACTCCTTACTTGGACCCTGATTAGACAACGACTGGTGTACAAAGGTGTATTCAGTATTCACCATGTTCACAGCCAGACTATTCTAATTTGCATACGTATCAGAAAAATTTGGATATGCAAATGATCCAATACCAGGGTGAGAGAGCGGTCAACCTCGTACACCTCGTACTGCTCGACACACCCTGGGGACGAAGTTGGGGTCCCGCGGGTTCTGACCAATATCTGGATCAGTGTGATCTGGAATCTGAGTCAAAATTACCCAGAACTGGGTCAAATTGACGTAGATTCCGGGTCAAAATCCCATTGTTTGACCAGGTTCCAAGTCAGGCCACCTGGGGGACCCGGAATCCGGGTTAATTCTGACCTGGGAGTTTTTTTTAGAGTGTACCTGTGGCCATAATTATCATTACAGAACGACTATACATTCCATGCAGAATTCCGAGAAGTCTCACAAATATAAAGCGATGATGTTTGGGGCATTGTGTGGCAACTTAACAGAAAGTCCGTCTGTAAGGATGAGTTCGTGTGCTGAGCTTGATCTCGTTAAACAAGTATATATAAGCCAGTTGACGGTTAGGCGGTTTAGGACTGTGATGTCACTATGAATGCGAAAGAGTGGGCAGCCGGATAGCATAATGGTGCATCGTCTGCAGCTCGCCACAGTCACTAAGTGGAGATACCGAGCAGTCCTATTTGTAAAGGGTGCCGTAGCAGGGCCCAGTGTCAGTGAGGAAATGGTTTAGGAGGCACCATTGACCGCGCGGAGATGGTCCATTCCCGGGAGCTGGATGGTGGCCGACCCCACCTATCCCGACCCCAACCGGTCGGCAACCAGGACCTTGTGCGGGAAGTGCGCGGACTCGGTTTATAATGTGAAACCGATCAAGAACATTCTATTTGTTCCTTAGACTTCTAATTTTATCCCGATTTTACTGACTTGTTGCAATATTTTAACTCCATATCCCGAATTATTATTATTATCATTTTATGTATGCCACAGAGAAAAAAGGAAGAGAGTCGAGGAAACGAAATGTGACAATCCAAACAATACAGCCGGTGACCAGAGCGGGAATGCATTGGATGAGGTAATATATGGGCCAAGTGCTTTTCCAACTGTCTTCTTGTTGGGTTGAAATTAGGCCTTTTTCAAATGTCAACTACTTCAGGTATTTGGCTTTTGGGTGGAGATGGAGTTTGCCTAGAAAGCTTGTTTATGCATAAAAAATAGTTAATCTGTTCCAATTATTTATATAGTTTTAGAGTGTGGTTCAAACGAAATTGACTGTTAGAGGGTTTGCACAACATTGGTAAGATTGACAATATAAACGTTGACAGATTTGCACATAACTTCAAAGATGGTAATGGTGGAAAACTTCTCTTGAGATATTTTTGCATGAAATGCTATAACTTTTGAGAAATTAGTAAAACAATTAGTTTTGATCTCTCGAGCCCAAAACTCGATGTTTGAAAACATAATAATATAAGTTTTGTTTCACTATTTTCTCATGACTTCGAGGACCGATTGAGCTTAATCTTTCACAGGATTGATATTTCATGTATATGTTGGTTCACATAAACTGTGGAAAATAGTCGTTGACAATGGGAGACTTTGGAACACTAAGTGGCAGCAGACTTACCAGGTAAAGTTCGATTGTTGAAATAGTTCTGAGCATGCGCACATTACCTAGAACAATGGATTTACCTGGTAAGTCTGCTGCCACCTAGTGTCCTCAAAAGTCTTCCATTACCAGTGTTCTACATGTACTTTAAATAATTTAATTCAATTTAAACTCCTTTTGAAACAACTTAAGTTGTGAAAACCTCAATAAGTAGGTCGTCCTTTTGTGATGGTTGGGTATTTTCCAACCATCCGCGGGATCTTATTGGCCGACATAAGAAGAAAACAAAATTCAGGCACACAACTCCGTGTTCAAATAATGTATTGTGTTACTACAATTTAAAATGGTTGCCGAATCTCACACTCAAGTATGGGACCAAACACTTACGGTCAAAGCGTTCGACCCTACGAACAAAGTAAACAGCCCGAGGTGAACGACACACACGCCTCTGGACGACAGTCCACGAGGGTGTGTGCCTAATGGGATTCGTACTGCGAAAAGTATTTAATTACGTAATAAAACATTTTTACTTAAACTATGGGAGATTCAGCATACAGTAATCATTGAATTAAATACAATCTATAACATCACACTTTATAAACTCCGAAAAACGAAAACGAAATGTGACAAACAGTACAAAAAATTACAAGTCCGGGTTCTGCACAGGGTCTGACCCATTTCTGGGTCAGTATGACCCGGAATGTGTGTGTGTCAAAATGACCCAGAAATGGGTCAAATTGACGCAGAATTCTGGTCAAAATTCCATTTTCTGATCAGTTTCTTGGTCGGGCTGTCCCCAGAAATGGGTCAGGCCGCTGGGACCCAGGGTCAATTCTGACCGTGATTTCGGGTCAGTTATGACCCGGGAGTTTTTTAGAGTCAACCCTCCTTACAAGAAAGTTTCAACAGTGAGCAGCCAGGTTAATATCTCGAGTCTAGTTGTGTCATCACTGTGTAAAACAGTTTGTGTAAAAACCCAACGTTTCGTTCAGCATTCTCTGGTGATCTTCATCAAGAGAGCTGTTTCACACGGTACTCGGAGCGAATGTTTCAAGATTACTTTCCCACCTTGCACACAAGTCAAAAATAATGAATTGCACTTTAGTTGACTTCGGAAGTTGAGTGACCATTTTCCAGAGCGTAATTTTTGATGTAGTATGCCTGTGACATTTGAAATCCACAATATTGATATTCCATATGTACATAGCTCGATTTGATTATGATACTCTGGGATAATGGAGTTTATGAAATATACCTGGGGATTTGAAATATATAGTTCACACAAGTTCACAGATAAGTATGTTTGACAACACACGAATAATATCATCACATAGCGCACCAGCTTTGTTCGACACAAAGGCGTTTATTGAGTAAAATGAGCAAGCATCACAAAATGTCATGTGATTTAATAATAATGAAAACTTATAAAGCGCACAAATCCAACAAAGTGCTCATGGCGCTAAAATACAAACAATAACATTCAAATTATGTACAATAACCAAAATTAAAACGTAAGCTTAAGTTGAGAATAAATCTAGAACGTGTGGTATAGAAATACAATACAAATGCAATGTATAAGAAAACATCGAAGGGAACAAAAATAACAAAATCAAACCATTTACTCAAATGCCTGTTTGAAAAGATGTGTTGTAAGGTTTTTTTAATATTGGGTTAAAGAAACGGATGATTTTACTAGTGCAGGCAATTTGTTCCATAGACGTGGGGCAGCATGTGAGAAAGATCGGTCTCCCCATGAATGATTGGATATGGGTTCAATAAGGAGGCTAGAATTGTAAGACCGTAGTTTGCGAGGAGGATTGTATGGGTTTAGAAGATCATGTTTTCCCAACATTAATTTCAACTTGCATTTATTTGTTCATAGTATCAAATATTAATTACAATTTAAATGCGAGAATAATAGATTTGTTTATAACTGAGCTAAAAGGAAGAATATGTTTTGAAGATGGGTGACACTGCAGAGGGTAGCATGGTGCCTGAGCATGAATGTGTGTTCAGCCGAGAAGTATTTTTAAAAGTTATTGTGTCAAAGATACTAATTAGGTCCGTGTCAAACGAGGCAATTTACAGGCAACCAGTTCCAGGCAATCTCCATAAATCAAAGGCATTCACATTTGAATGTTCACAATTTTTTCTTGGGGATCGTAAGACACTGTTTGAAAAATTACCCATGTGCCACCAAAGTGGTCCTGTAGCATGCGCTGCAGTTGGTTGCCTCCAAGTTGCCTGCTAATAAAGTTGCGCGTGTGACAAGGCCCTAGTAAATCTGTCCTGAAAGGACTGATGATCACGGCGTGTGGTGGCCGAGCGGTCAAGTGCAATGGACTCAAGCTTTAGTGTTTTTGAACAGTAGATTGTGTGTTAGAGTCCCGGTTCTTAAGCAAGACACTTAACCATTATTGCTTCGTCCTTCGGATGGGGTGTAAAGACGTACGTCCCGTGTAATGCGCGTAAAAGAACAGAGTGCTCTTATCGCTAAGAGAAGGGGTTAGCCCCGGCGTTTCTGATATTGTTGACAGCATTAAGTTTCGAAGAAGGCCAAACGCACATGCACAAAGAAAATACTTACCTAAACACAAACTCACAACAGACGTAAACAAACATAACAGACATATCAGCAATGCATGGGCAGATTAGAACATCTATTCAACAATTAGTAGACTAAAAATAGACGCTTTAATACAGACAAATTTGTATAAGCTCGAAAGTTGACCATAACGAATTCCAAAGTTTGGGTCCCTCATGTTTGACTTTCTTTATGTGCAAGAGAAGTAGACTATGCGATATAAAAGTCGGAAGCCTATATGTATACATTTTCGTAGCGTATTTTTGTTATAGATGTTGTATGCCATTGGCAGTTTAAATTCACAATATTGGTTTTCCATAATGTATGTAGTTTGAGTGGTTAACAATACGTGAAGGCTTGTATAACTTTCAGCTAAGCTATATTTTTGATAGCAAATGTAGTGCGATCGAGTGGTCTACTGTACTACGTATTGGATAAAAAAGAACTAATTCATTTTTTCAAAATATGTTAGATCCTCGTGGGGTTCTTTCTTGTTTTTGTTTTTGTTTTTATAAACCGACTAGTCAATTTTGATTGCTTTACCAAACTGACCTTACTCTTGACATTCTTTCATTTTTTGTTTCTCTTCTTGGTAGCCTCAGTTCATGCGTTTCTTCCGGTTTCAAAAGTTGAAATACATCTGGGAAACGGAGGGCTACAACTTCTACATGTTACGGTAGAGTACTTCCACAGACCAATCTTTCAATAGCATTGAATTATGTTGTAGCCTACACTGCAAAAACTGGGGTTTTAAAAATGGACACTGTGGGTGTTGTCACATAGATACCGAAGAGAGAATCAAAATTAACATCTTAGGGTGTTAAAATTGTTTTTGTAGAAATTAGTGTTATTTCTACACCCTATGGTGTAAATTTTGACAGCCAAGTTTTTGCAGTGCAGTCTTTTAAATTTTTTTTTTTGTCTTTGCCGCTATCTTCTTACCATTTGAGTAATTTCTTTTTGTTTAGGGGACTCGAGACCGGGGTACCTTGTTCAGATATGTATGATGCCTTCACTGGGTTCACAGCAGACGAACAGAAGACCAGGTTAGTCAATGGTTTCAGTTTGTGGTTTTGCAAGCTACAGCGGGAAGCTAGTAAAACGATCACCAACACAAGGTTATCGATTGGATGATCTTTGACCGCACATAATTCACGAGCTTCCAATCCAAGACGGCTATAAAAATGACTGGTGTCACGATGCAAGCTGGTATTTCACTCTCACCCGAGCACAGTTTAATCAAGCTGAGTGTTTATAAGCAAACATTTGCACGGATCAAGCCACGTTCAATGTGCATTGTATGATGTTTTGGCTGGTTACCATTATGCCAAGCCGCAATATGCACTTTACCCTTCCCGTGACACTGCTAAATACATTCACGCATGCGTCACAGACTATTGGTTGGCAAACACCATAGAGCTATAATAGGCCTATGCAATGCAATTAAGAATAGAGGTTGGCTTGCATTTCACTTCTTTGGATCCTGGTTCGAATCCCACCGCGAACGGAAACCTCGGATATGTTGTTTTTAGTTTTCAGTGCGTAGGTCTACCGGTACCTGATTTCGTGTTTGTTTTCCTCCCGTATCAAAATCCGAGCATTTCTTCGTCGTCATCTCTACACACAGGTATTTTCAGGCCGTTGGGTTACAGGTCCTTACAGTCGCTATTGAAGATCCATTTGTTTCATGAACAGAAGGATTTTAATTGAAATAAATACACACATTATACATTCCTCTAAAAACTCCCAGGTCAGTATTGACCTGGATTACGGGCCCCAGGGGGCGTGACCCATTTCTGTGACACCTGACCCGGAAACCGGTAAAAAAAGAGAGGGATTTTTACTGTGATTCTGCGTCAGTTTGACCCATTTATGGGTGATTTCGACACAGGTTTCGGGTCATACTGACCCAGAAATGCGTCAGGCCCCACGGGAACCAGATCCGGGTAAATTCTGACCGGGGATTTTTTTAAATGTATAAATCAAAATGTTCAAGCCAGTTTTACCCTTTGTAGGCATGTTTTGTCTTCTTTGCGTATTGCTCCACCTTATCTCTCTGATATGTTTCATATTCGCCAAAACCACCGTCAAGGACTCCGTTCTTCTTCTGACAAAACTCGGCTTAACACTCACAAGTCCAGATTAACTTATGGCAAACACGCCTTCTCACACTCTGCTGCTGAACTTTGGAACAGTCTCCCAATTAATGTCCGTAATTCTTCTTGTGTTGTCACATTTAAGAAAAAACTTAAAAGTTATCTCTTTCCTAAATTGTAGATTTTAGATTTGCACTAGCTTGTTTTAATTTATCCTTTTCTTTGTTATGCGCTTTGATCATGTTTTGGAAAAGCGCAGTATAAATACCTTTTATTATTATTATTATTATTATTAAGGTATCGTCACTGGTACATAAAACAACAATAAAGCTATACCGGTATGGGATTGTGTTTATCACTGAGCTAAATTTAAAGAGGAACCAATCTCCACTGTTCATGACATATTATTAATATGAGATTGTTTTTCCGCGCTTCCACAAAGTGGTTATTTTCAAATTACGTGGTGTGGCAACCTGAGACAATGGCAGCTGAAATTGGGTCGCGGAAATGCGACATTAATATCTTTCGGTGGGATTTTGTGGCAGTAAACAGTTAACCCAATCAAGCCATTATAAATTTTGTTTACACAAGGGAATAGGCGAAGCTAGCATTTATTCGAAGGTCAACTTGGTAATTTTTGGGGTCAACGCAGTCTACCCTTTCCCCCGCGTAAAGTATGAAAACTATTTAATGTTCTCTTCTAACTGACCTTGGCGGCTAGTTTCCCCGCCCATAACTGTCTGATACCGGGTTTCTCAGTTAATTTTTAACCCCGCAATGTTCTCTTTCTTCCCACCAGGCGAGACCTATACGGCCCAAATGAAATAGACATAGCTCTACGGTCCATATTTGTACTTTTCGTTCAAGAGGTAAGACTTTTAAGAAATTTGTTATTAAGGAGGTCGCTGAATGTTTAGGGGATAAGTGGATACCACGCAGAAAACTTAAACTTTTTTAGAGTGCTCTATATTTAGCCGAGGTTTCGTAATTTGGGGCACACCAGGACATTATCGTTGTGCGTGTCTGCTTTTTCGTTCCTAAATTGTTTTTGATTTGGTCGAGGAACTTGCTGTTTGTCTGGCTTCCCAAACATCTGTTTAAGTCAGTTTGATCGGTTGACTTAATAAAAAATAAAAACAAAACCTAGGAAAAAATGGCAATTTAAGAAATAGTTTTTATTTCAAGTGTTGAAGATATAAAAACCGACCTATATATTATTCAACTTTGACCGCATGCAAAGTGTTAGTCTTAAGACTCACCAGTGAAATATTTGTATATAGAGTGGTTGACGTCACACGCCGATTCCCACCAATGAAACAAGTTCAATGCCGTAGTGGGTATATCTTAAGCAGTGATTAAAACGTCTCAATTCTAGCCTCAGTTAAATTTTGGTCAAAAATGGGGATGGGGGGGGGGGACTTCAGACGTTCTATCAATTAAAACGTCGTACACGACCATTTTGTGTTAAGTTTACGGGGTGTCGTGGCCGAGCGGTTACAAGCACCAGACTCAAGCTCTGGTGCTTCTGATCAGGAGAGTGTGGGTTCGAATCCCGATCCTGGCACTTGTGTCCTTGAGCAAGACATTTTACCATAATTGCTTTGTCCTTCGAATGGGACACTAAGCCGTAGGTCCCATGTACTAGAATTGGTAACGCACGTAAAAGAACCAAGAACACTTATCAGGGGTTTACCCCGGTGTTTCTGGTTCACATTGCAAGCACCCTAGTTTACAGGTTTCCTCAGGCTTGCGAGCTACAGTGATTAAGGTCACTTATGAGGCGTCCTTGGTTTCAATACCAGAACTATATAATAATTCGATGTATATATCCTGTTCATTCTAAAGACACATTTACAGAGGTCATATCCAGAGGTCGTAGCCCATTGCTATGAATCTGAAGTGACTCTTACAAATAACGGGCGAATAGCAGTTGGCACTTCCAAAGAGTTCCGTTGAACTTAGCCACGAGGAACCCAAATTTGCTCCACTGAAACAATGTCTTGTTCCCGGACGTCTACACATACATTGACATCAGGTTTTCCCGGGGTGTGCTCCTCATTTGGGGAACAGACTGTCACTTGAAAAGAACAGCGAAATTGTTTCACCACTGTGTTTAACAGACACTTCCTTTTGTTTTACAAAATTTGGCCGCCATTTTGAACGGGTCATGAGTTGACATAGATTTCGAAAGTACTGACTGTACAATTTCTCAAAATGCTAATTGTACGCACTTTGCATTGAGAGAAAAGTCTTCCGTAACGTCTTCTGACTTATTCAGTGTCTCGAATCATTTCAATGTGATCTTAAACACAAAATGTTTTCCGTTTGCACTGATGGCTGCCCACAGTTCGCTCAACGCCGGCTGTCAAAATACACTGCCGTGACGTCACAGAAGAAACCTCTATTGCTCACAAACCAGTTAACTTAGTCTGGTGGTCTGTTATATACAGAAGAGCAAGCCAGTAATCAAAGACATGAAAAGGTTACCAGAGTGAGTCTAATCCAGCTCCCAGATTTCTTAGCTTCTGCAGCCACGAAAAGAATCTCCTCTCGATCACAACATCCCCAAGGAGACACCGCAGGCGTCTCAAAGCATCGATTTATAAGATTGTATCACCCTACGTCTGAAAGACGCTCAAAAATGCGTCTTCCCATTCAGACGATACATCCGGTCCAGTGAGGAAGGACAGAAGCGGCAACTCCCAGATGCAGAAATAATTCGACGGCAGCAGTTACCCCGGCTATAGCTTGACCCCGGGTGAACTAGAACGGTGTTCCTATACATGTACATGTAATATCGTCTCCATGACTTCCTCTCAAATGGGAATGGAGAGAAAAATATTCAAGCTTACATTTTTTTCTTTTCGAAATTTAAAAGCAAAATTGAGGTGTGTGTTTAGTATACCTTGACTAGTTTTGACCCAGCAAGATTAAGCACGGCTTCACTTTATTAAAGGCACTGAACACGTTTGGAAATTGTCAAAGACCAGTGTTCTCACTTGGTGTATCCCAACATATGCATAAAATAAACGCTGTGAAAATTTGGGCTCAATTGGTCATCGAAGTTGCAAGAAAATGATGAAAGAAAAAAACACCCTTGTTGTACAAATTTGTGTGCTTTCAGATAGAATAATAAAAACTTCTTGCAAGAATTTTTTTATTATTTTAGTGAGAAATTACCTCTTTCTCAAAAACTACGTTACTTCAGAGGGAGTCGTTTCCTACAATGATTTATACTATCAACAGCTCTCCGTTGCTTGTTACCAAGTAAGTTTTTATGCTAATGTTTTGAGTCATTACCAAACGTGTACGATACCTTTAAGCAGAAAATATCGCTCAACAATTTTCTGCTAAGCAGAAATGAGCAGGATACCAGTCAGAAATTGTACTTGTGGTATGGTAGTTTGGCTGGTAACCTTATTCTGGTAAGCATAATTTTGTTGTGCTTAGCTACTTTTTGTGCTTAAGCAGCTCTATGAAATTGGACCCAGTGCAGTATCTCGCCTGCCAGACAGGCACTGGACTGTACAAGGTCACTCAAAGGTCACACGGTCTGTAGTCATTTATTGACAGATGAAACCCAGCACATCATCAAAGGCACAATCTTCATGCAGTGGTTTCAGTGAATGCGCAAACCTTCCCAGGTCAAATAAAGGGTTGACAAACTTTCCAGACCTAGTGCAAACTTAATGCTATTCAACCAATGTCAATGGAGTCCTATCTAGCCTGGAGGTGACGTAGGACCACGTGGAAGGTTAACATCATGAATATTCATTTTTGTGTGGAGGCTCTTCCACACAGTCGTGCTTCGCAGGGTTTTAAGCACTCAAATTGGGTCCTGGGCCTATAATATAGTTTCATGGAGCTGCTTAAGCAGATAATTTGCTTAACAATTTTCTGCGTAGCAGAAATGAGCAGGATACCAGTCACAAATGGTATCCATGGTATTTTGACAGGTAACATTATTCTGGTGAGCATAATTTGGTTGTGCTTCGCTATACTGTTTGCGTTTAAGCAGCTCTATGAAATCTGGCCATGGCCGGTACTCTCATGCTAAGCGGAAGTTTACGGGTAGGGCTAGCTCTGGCGGTCCTTCACTTTCGTATTGTACTATTGTGTACAGCACAGAGGAAGAGTCCTGTATAGGGCCACAGGTATGTCCTACCGGTCAAAAATAATGCACATTGAATACCATTTTATCTGGTAACCCAATACTGCTAAGGAAGAAGTTGCCTGTGCATAACAATGTGGTTATTCCTTCAGTTTGATGTGATTTGGCACTTTACTGATTTCCTCTTCCAGGCATTGAATCCGTTCTACGTATTCCAAGTGTACAGTGTTTGCTTGTGGATCTTCGGCTACAACTACATCCTCTTCTCGGTGGCTATCGTGGCGATGTCCCTCATCTCAATCACCTTGACTGTGTACAGTACCCGGTCTGTAAGTAGCACCCCCACTGGCATCATGGCCGCACCCAAACAATTTAAGGAGGGCAGGTCCTAAATTTTGTTGTTGTTTACTAATCCTTGAAAATGTTGTTTTATAAAAGGAAAACAAATATCAAGAAGGGGGTCGATTGGTATAACCAGAGCTGTGTATTGAAAGGTGTGATATGGAGGGACCCGTTTCGTTCACTGCCAAAACTGGGGTGTTAAAATTGACACCATGGGTGTTGTCACATATATATACCGAAGAGAGAATCAAAATTAACATCACAGGGTGTTAAAATAACACCAATGTAATTGTTTGGGCAGAAATCAGTGTTATTTTAACACCCATGATGTAAATTTTGGTTCTCTCTTCGGTATCTATAATGTGAGAACACCCATGGTGTCGATTTTAACACCCCAATTTTTGCAGTGTTGGTTTGCCTGAGTGTTATGTCAATACGTTAGTTCCCCAGTGAGATCATGGCTGAGGTTGTACCACAAACCTCAAAGTTTCCTGTGTCAGTCTTTTTGTCTTATGAATTTATAGTATCTTGAATTTCCACTCCTCAGCAAAGTGTAACCCTGCGACGGATGGTGAAAACAACTGGTACCGTTACAGTCAGCAGAGGCAGCCAAAGTAAGTGATAGTTCTTATGGCCCTTTTATAAACCAAGGCTTGGGCTTGGGGCTCCGGCTCAGGCACCGTCCACTGTACGAAGTCCCGTACAGAAAGTGTACACTTTTAAAATTACTGCCGGAGCCAGAAGCCGGAGCCCGAGCCCGAACCGCGGTTTCGAAAAGGGTCTATGGTGCACCAACCTCGTCCCCATGGTGTGTCAAGCAGTACGAGGTTGACCACACTCTCACCCTGGTATTGGATTATTTGCATATCCAAAATTTTTGGATACGTATACAAATTAGAATAGTCTGGCTGTGAACATGGTGAATACTGAATGAGTACAACTTAACATGTTTACCTTAGATGTTTGTACACCAGTCGTTGTCCAATCAGGGTCCAAGTAAGGAGTTTCCCTTCCAGGGTTTACTATTGTAAACATGGTTGGAAATAAAGTAAACCATGGGGACGAGGTTGATGGTGCACCCATTGTCTAATGGAACCCTGGCCTAGGCCGCCATAGGTGAAGTAATACAATACAAACATGGACGTGTGTATGCACGCCACGCACAACTCTCAGCCAGTGATAGGTCCTCCTCTGACCTCATCATTGAGGGCGCTGTGTGACCTTGTGACGTCATATGCAAGGGGGTCTACGAAAAGAGTCGTTCTGAAAGTGAAAACAAATTGCCAGTCTCTCACCCCACGTCAAAATAGCGCACAATGTCATAGTAATCCATACTCTTTCGGGTAAAATTTGAAACATGACGTCAGTGGATGGCAACAATAAAATGAGTCTGTACATTCCAGACAGGATTTTTTTCGATAGTCAAAAAGGTAAAATGCGACGCCATTTTAATTGAATATCATGTAAAATTTAGGAATGAACTTAACCATTACCCTACAAAAATGTTCAGACCCACAAATTTGAAATGCGACGTCTTTAACACTGTTCGTATCCTGGAAAGATATCAAATACGGTGCCATTTTTTAAATACAATTTTAACGCGAGGTTACAGACTTGTAAGTTTTCCCCACTGCCTAAGGACTCTATCTATTGGAAAATAAGTGCATCACAAAACTTTTTACCTTAGAGCTCTCTTTAACAACTGCCTTTTCAAACTGTTCATTATGCATGAACATGTAAAACAGAGCAAAATACTGTTTTGCATTTTGAAACCAAAAACCACAAGAACTTTATATCGACGAAATCCCAGAAAACTACCTAAATATTGAAACTCTCGGACCTTCACTCAATAAAGAATGTCAAATGAGCCTACATCACCAAATTAAAGACAGCAAGTTACCATGCAAGATTCGGAGAATTCGAAGAATATCGGCTCTCAGTGTAAATCCAAAGAATTAATGAGATTTAAAAAAAGTTAATTTATTGTAATCAAAACGAGAATTGGGAATAAATTATGACACCATTGAAATACCTTAAGCCGAACCATAATAAGCTTATACTGTCTGTATATTTGTCCATGGGCTAAAGGACTTCGCGGAAAAAATAAAGGATAATTCTACATACGGTTGGAAATCCGACCTAAAGGCGAACATTTTAATCTCCCTTGGCAAGAGGAGGAAGCATAAAAACAACGTAGCCCGGTTCCGTGAACCACAAAATCATTGCATGCAACATTCACGCAGATGTTGGCGGGAAAATGTCCATTGCTTGTCGTGGGGTTTTTCCCGCCTATTTTTTTTTTCATTCATGATCTCAGGACTCCACGTTTCTCGCGTATTTCTATGCAAATTAAGGGTTTTCATTGGCGCCACCTTCTGTCCGGGGTCTCGTTGACTGCGTAGGTGTGAAACATGGCGGTACTTTATAATGAAATCGTCATATTTTCTCTCCTGACGTCGCCTCGTTTTAATTACGGAGGCTAGCGCAACAGTGGTGCTCTTTTACTGAGGAATGCACATTGTGTTTCGGTAGACCGCAGTTAATAACTGAAGCCAAACACCGGTTTCTGAGGTAAAAGGAAATATACATTTCTAAAGGAGTAAATGAATTATCATAGGCCTGCTTTACATACGTACAATGCTGTTTATTTAGAAATGGGTCTACGCCCCACTACTTAATGCTGTCATAAGGCAGAAAAAGAAAACGCAGAAAAAGGTAAAGCAAACCAAAAAACACCATACAAATGACCCGAGAGAACATTTTCAACAATTTCGGTCTTCATATTTTTTTTGAAAAGAAAATGGTTCTAGTAGTAAAATTCTTTGTGTTGCAGCAATCCAAATCAATGACGTCATCAGATGGTAAGGCACTATATCGCCTCTGCAGTATTTCAGACGTAAATATTTCGCTCATGGAAGATTGGATCTAGTATGAGCTCATTATAATAGACCATGTAACCTGTAACATCACATGTTTACAAAAGAGCCACAGAGCCCTTCACTTACACTCTAAAAACTTCCGGGTCAGAATGGACCCGGATTTGGGTCTCGCAGGTCCTGACCTATTCCTTGGTATGACCCGGAGTCTGTGTCAAAATGACCCAGAAATGGGTCAAACTGACACAGGATCTGAATTAAAACCACTAATTTTAACCATATCCGGATCAGCGAGACCCGGAAATAGGTCAGGCCCCTGGACCCGGAAACCAGGTCAATTCTGGGAGTTTTTAAGAGGGTTATGTCGAAACAGCAGCGAATTTAAGTTGAAATAAATTGAATTTATGATGTCTTTAAATGTTCTTGCAGAAGGAGTTGAGGAGGTTAGCATAACAGATCTGGTTCCGGGGGATTTGGTCGAGCTCCCGACTCGTGGGTGCATGATGAGCTGTGATGCAGTGCTTATCAGCGGAAGCTGCATCGTTAACGAAAGTATGCTCACTGGTAAGTGCAAAGCTTAAGATTCAATTAAAGGGATTGTATACGTTTGGCAATAATTGGAACCCACTGTTTGTTTCGATTATAGTTGTAGACCTGTGAAAATGTGAAAATTTCATTTCAAAAGGTGGTAGCGTTTTTGAGACATTGCCGAAAATCTTGAGCGGTTATGTCCACGCAGGAAGAATAATCTGCAATTGGAATACGCAATCTGAGAAACGTTTCTGACACAAACGCTTCTCAGATTCAATTTTGTGGGGGATAAAAACTGATATCTTTTCCCATTACCACATTACTTCAAAGTGAAATGTTTCTCAAAATGCTTTAATCAGAAGCTGTTGTACTTCTTACCAAGTAAGTTTTTATTGTCATTAATTATGATTACCAAACGTATAGAGACCTTAAAAACTATTGTTAATCCAAGAAGGTTTTATGGAACATAACCCTTACCTAGAAAATCTCACAGAATAATGTAGGTGATTCCCTCAAAAAAAAGGCATGCATCTCCCTTCAAGATGCACGACTTCCTTCAAGATACATAAACAACTTCCCTCAAGAAATATACACAACTTCCCTCACGATTTCTCCACAACTTCCGTAAGTCTTATATACCGACTGCCTATATATTTACACTCAACTTCCTAGAGTTTGGTACACAGCTTCCTACAGGCTAGTAGACAACCTCACAGAGATTTAAAAACAACCTCCTTGTTTGTATACACAACTTCCTAGATACACACAACTTCCCTGGAAATATACACATCTTCATCGAATTCCCTAAAGTTTATACACAACTTTCCATAGATTGAGGTTTATACACGACTTCCCAGAAGTTTATACGCAATTTCGTAGAATACAATACACAACTTCGATGTCTTTCTTAAATATGTCAGCTCTTAAACAAAAGGTATTTCTTAGTAGAAGAACTTATACTATCCCAGACTGAATTGCGAACTTTATACCAAGTATGTGCTTATAATCATCGAAGCTGTAGCGGGATCTGAACAAGCCTAATGCTTGTTTGAGATTTTGCAAAAACTGTACAAAAATATATCAAAATGTTTGAAATTACGATACTATTATTTGAAGGAACACATCACAAAGTTCTGCCGTCAATCATAGTTTAACAAGGCAGAAGAATTGCGTAACCGGGTTTTTTCAAGCACAGGCTGCTAAAATGTAGGCCAAGTTCAAGGCGTTGGTAAATGAGTAGACGTTGCATTTTGATTGTGGTAAAAAGAACTGTATTGATCTAGTTGATGTCTCGACTAGTCTTCTTGACAAGGTGCTGAGATATCACACACAGTTGCATGGACCTTGAATGAGGCTTTGGTTAGGTAGGACGCGTTTGCATAACCCATTTCACAGCTCGAAACCAGGTCACAAGTTCATGCATTCATTGCTAATTTGGTTTGACCAAGTTTGGTGCCGGCTTCAATTATAACTGCGCTTCAATACCTCCAAAATAAAGACTTAAAAATTAATAATAAGAAATCCCAACAGCTCAATGAAACCGCATCTTCCTTCGTTATTAAAAATGCTCACTAAACCTCAAATCTGTGGCGGCCTTTTACGTTATTCCATGCCGCAAGAATCCTTCGACCTCTCACCGTTCGATACCGTCGCACCTTTTGAAGCCGCGCACAGGTCGATAGTGACTAGTTAGCCACGTGACAGCCTTCTCCTGACGTCACACGCACTTCGCTGGTAACACATCTAATTGCACACATGAACTCGGCTGCGACACTACAGTGACACTGTCAGAAATGGAGGAAAATCATCAAAATGAATCCGCAACACTTTCTGGTCAGTTTTGACAAGCATTTGCAGACGAGATGTCGTTTAAACATTCAGATTTCCCGCCCATAACACCCTGATATTGATTCTGGCTTAATAACAAAGTTGTGCGTGTCCTTGGGTTACACATGCGCTCATCGTGTACGTGCATACAGTCTGACGAGCCTTGAACTGGCGTGGTAGTAGATGCCACGTTGATTCTACCATGGAGGAATCTAATTTATTCCTCCATGATTCTACTCAGTGGATTTTCCATGCATGATTTTACTGCCATTTCATGTAGCCTGTTTACACATACGATTTCAGTCACACAAATTATCCAGAATTTTAATACTGTTAACTGAAAAAGATCATCAGTATTGCCACGCAGTGTCTCAAACTAATAATTCATAATTTTACATAAAGCTCATCACTGCATTATTATAAACAGACGACTGTTTCCACAGTCATCATGGTGTACGCGAATCTGTCATAACAATAAGTCAACCTTTTAACCTCTATTATGAAGAATGCAAAATGACAGATGACGATTTTCCCCTTGCTCTTAAAAGAAACGTATTAAAACACCCGTCTTCGTGAGAAAACACACGGTTAGATTGGCTGTGTACGTGTCTTACAAGAACAACGCGTTGTAGCGTAGAGCAGTCACCGCCGTTCGTGGGGACGAGTCCTGCCAATTGCCCCGCCGGCCGGCCTTTCATGAACGGGGCGCTGGATCATGGGTTCCCGTCAACACGCCTGATTAAGTCGCGTTATAGTGTATCTCCAGGAAGGTGTGATTGGGATTTCTTTATCGCCAAGGTTGTACCGGGGACAGGCAGGTGTTTTGGACCAACCCAGAGAGCCGCTTCAGCAACGGCACAACAAGGAAAACCGGTGATTACTCTGCGCGGATCGATACTCCACGAGGCAGAGTCTGTAATGGAGTTCGCCGGGGATTTTTTGAGCTCCTCCCGGCACTTGCGATTCCCCCCGCAGAGGGGAGATTGGAATGGAGACCGTCGGAGTTCGATGCCACTCTTTTCGTTTCCCCTTTGTCAGCTATTGGAATTTCATTTCGGTGCACTGTGGACTTCTTTGGTTGAGACTATCGATTTATCTTGTCCTGTGGATATATCATAGATAAAGATATTTCATAAGCAATGGTATTTTGTTTTGTCAAAAAGCTGTATGGAAGGATTCGTCAATGAGAACTATTTTAAAAAGGGAAACAAGACTTCCCGGGTGTAATTATAACGAAAATGAACTCTGGCGATATTTCAAAGAAGGAAACAGAAATCGAATTTGTTTTTGTAAAAGGAGGGACGATAGGATTTGCACTATCGAGACGTACATTTTGTACTTTTAACTTGTACGATAAAGTGTGGCACAGTTAGAATGTTTTTTTTTGTAAAAAGGAGGTTAGGTTGTTCAAGATGGTTGAACTTAATGCTGACTAAAGTCTGCATGAACCCGGAGCACCTTAAACCTCTAAAGCTGGTTCTAGCTCACACGGGATTCGCATGAACTACCCTAGGCATATTGATACTTAGTATTGGTTTAATGGAAGAACAAAATCAAAAACTTGTTTTGCGTCATGCATTCTTGAACAAAATAAAAAGGAGGAGGCCCTTTTTCTTTTCAAAAATGGCCGCCACATTCATTTTTCTAAGATGACTATCCAAGTTAGTGGGACCCAGCGTAGTTTGCTAGTCTGCAAATCCAGTCGTATTTTGTCAAAAATAGAAGAAAGAAAAAAACGAGGACGCTAACCATGCTTTAAAAAATATATTTTGGCCTAAAGGCACGACCAAACCCCTTCTTTGAAGTTTTCTGCTAAACACCAGGATAAATATTGTTGGAATTTGTGTCAAAGTGACGCAGAAAATAATGGTCGAACTGACGTAGAATCCGAGCTCAAATCCCATTATTTAAAAACCAGTTTCCGGGGTCAACCTGACCAAACAATTGGTAAGGCCCCCGGCCTGTGACCCGGAATCCAAGTTAATTCTGACCCGCCTGTTTTTAGAGTGCAGAACGAGACACCTCGTAGATGATGCAAAGTTAACAATCATTATTATAGCAAGTGGAGACTTTGTGATGATAGCGGGCGCCCCACTCAACGGTCGAGTAAATCATTCTTTAAAGGAACGTTACAGAACTGGTAATTAAAATGTTCTTGAAGATCACAGATTTACATAAAACTTACACGGTCTAATGATGATGATAGTAGAAAACATCCCTAGAAATATTTCTGTCTGAAATGCCATATTTGATGAGAAATAAATAAAACTAATTTCCGATTGGAGTTTATCGCTCATGAGCGTTTTTATTCATGCATTGTATAACACATGCAGATGTGTAATCGGTTTTTCACTGTTTTCTCGTGACCCAGATGGCCGATCGATCTCAAACTTCTACAGGTTTGTCAGTTTATGAATATGGTGGATTATATAAAGTGCTTAAACTGTTTTGTAAGCAAAAACCAATTCTGTAATGTTCCTTTAACTTAGGTTGATATTATGCTTTAATGTCGGTGCTAGACCAACACCCCACGCATTTCAAGTACGGTGACCCACTGGCAAAACAAAAATCTCATTAGTAATGAAGGCCAAACTACAAAAACACGTCTGCTCCGTCATTACTGATTTCGCGCCATTTTTAATTCACGAAAGGCCGGATTACCTTATCGACGAAGGCTTATGACAAAAGTGCAATAGGATATGAAGGTATCAGACGAGACCCTCAACACAAAGGAAACCAATTTCCTCACTTTGCCCTTCTCAAAACTCCTCCGGTTAGTTCGAACAAAAAGAGGCGTTTACCTATTTGCTAAAATAGATTAGCAATTTTAATTACTGATTGTTGTTAGCAAATTAACTCCGCCGTAGCTAGTCAATGGATAACTATTGATTTCATTTATGTGAGATTGTCAGAAGGTGTAACGAAATGAAATGTTCGCACTGTTAACTTATCAAAGTTATAATTAGCACTTTTGTATTACTACTGAGCTCTCATTCACAGCTGATTGTTCGATAACATTATGTTGAATAAACTCCTGCACCTGCAAAGCCATTATTCTCAAAAACTGTCACATGTGATTTTTTATTTTATTTTATCAAATAACAAAATGAGAATACTCATAACTTCCAGAAAGCATTTATGTAAAGGCAATTGAACAGTAATTTTAAAAAGATCATTAACCTACAGGCTTTAAAAGTCAACATGAACCATTTTGCCGCCTTTTATTAATCTGTGTGCATGTTGGGGGGGGGGGGTTTCACAATACAGTGCGCCACCAATAGTTTGCCCCGGAGAGGTCCTTTTCAAACACGGCACATCACTCGGTTCGCTCGGTCACAGCGCCTCATCCAAGACTGCTAGGATGGGCTGATGGGCCTGTACAAATTATTGATGTAGTGATGCATGATAAGAACGATTGTACAGCTGATCAGCGCAATGTACATGACGCACGGTACGAAAATACTAGGAGGCTCCATGGATTGTAAACAATCTTTTTAAACCAAAGTTGTAAGAAGAGTGTTGCGATTGAGCCCTATTCTTAGTACAAGGCAAAGAAATGATAATTTACAAGGGGGAAAGACCAAATGCGCATGTGCATACTTTACTCCTGGATGAGGCGCTGGGACCAAGATCGCTCGGTCCAAGCGCCTGAACCAAAGGCGCTTGGATGGGCTGACGATAGCGCATGATCATTGGACCATTTCCCCTGACCTATAAGCCGTATGCCCAGAAGAAGGGCGTAATATCTTACGGTTTACATTAGCATATTGTGTGTGCACGTGTTGTGATTGTGCGTATTACGCAGATCAGCAGTGCAATAAGTCCCATCATGCATCACTACATCCTGAACAAAAGTTTAAAATGTGCAGCTCATCAGCGGTCTTGGAAGAGACCATGGTGCCGAGCGAAAGAAGGCACTCGATATTGGGTGATCCCAATGTGCCTCTCGTATCCGATTGGTGGCTACTATTGTTGCTAAGTGTTTCTATAAAGAACTTCCTATATATACTTCAACGCATGATGACGCGGTAATCCAACCGTAGCCGTAGCCTTAGCCGCCAATTCGAACACAGGGGTGCGTTTTGGCGGCTGTAACCAATAACTGTTTCTGACGTCATAACCAAAACGGTAACCGAACTCACAACTCGGTTATCGTTCAGTCTGAACAGAAAAACCAACGACCAACAACCGAAACAGTTATTGGTTACAGCCGCCAAAACGCACCCCAGGCTTATAACAACGTTGTCCACAAGACAATAAAGAACAACACTTCTCACAAAATATCGATTAGGGGGCCTACTAGTTATTCCACAAGCGCCAGTGGATATACGGACGAGCTCAAAAAGGCCGAGTTGCATTATGGGACACATAATATACGCGTTTTGAGCCTTTTTCCAATTGGTTTTTGAGTTTTGGTTTGGCCGAGAGGACAACCTGTATATAGTTTTTGTCAAACCATTCGGACATCTTTCTTTAGTTTTATAATGACATCGGTTTCAACTTGTAAACACCGCAAACATACAGACCGTATACTTTGTTGTGTGTGCTGACCGAACGATCCGCCCTGAGATTATTGACAACATGGCAAAATTTATAACACCTTCTGCTTAAAGCAAAACTAACCAGGAAACCAGTCAAAGACGGTAAGTTTGGATATGGGCCCAATTTCATTAAGCCTGTAAGCATACAAACATGCTTAGCGCAGAAAAATAGTACTTAGCTGAATTAGGTTACCTTTATAAAGTATTGTTAATCCTGGTTCCCAATTCAATTTTTGCTTAGGAAAGAACTTTGCTAAGCAGTATTTTCTGCTTAACAGCTTTATGAAATTGGTGTTTGAAACCTTAATACTCAGTAAGCAAAACTGTTTTTTGTTACTTTTTGTACTTAAAGCAGATCTGTGGATTTGGGCCCAGGTTGTGGAGTAACTGTCAATAAAGAACCGTGGGTGGCGCTAATTATTTCTCAAGATGTTTTGTTGATGTTTTATCTCCACAGGCGAATCGGTTCCGATTACCAAGACACCCCTCCCCTGCCCACCATTGGGAGTAGACGATCAGCACCCCTTGATGTTTGACGCGGACAACCATAAAAGACACACGCTGTACTGCGGTACGGAGATCCTGCAAGGACGTCCTGTGGGCAAACAGCCCATACTGGCCGTCGTCGTCAGAACAGGTAGGCGTTGGTCTTTTCGAAATCACGCCTTGGGCTCCATGGGCTCCGTCCACCTAGTTGAAACCCCGTAAGGAAAGCGCACATTTTCCCAAAACAACTGACATCGTCTAAGCCCATTCAAGCTCAAGCCTTGGTTTCGAAAAGGGCCATACCCGGTTTGGGGTTTTATATTAATATTCATTCTTTCTGAGAGACATTGGTAAATGGATGGCAGAAAAGGACTCTCTTAACCATGTTTAAGGGGAGTGGTGTAAAGGGTAAGCCTAGCCTACAGAGTACAGACTCGACCAAAAACCCCAATTAACCTTACGAATAAGCCTACCAGTAGGTAATTTTCATCATCATGAAAATGCCCTTTGAGTTTACCTGCCCGATGTTTCTACAGTTGTTTTTTTTTTTTGCTGTACCCGTGAAAAGACTTTACTCTCGTAGATTGGGTTGTGTTTCCAATTTCTTTCTGATGAGTGAAACTCAATGTAAGCTGCAGTTTATAATAGACATGACTTCTTGTTTTTTGTTGTTGAAGGATTTTCCACAGCCAAGGGAGCTCTTGTCCGATCGATTCTCTTTCCAAAGCCCATCGATTTCAAGCTTCACAGGGACGCACTCCGATTCATCGGCATGTTGGCAACAGTTGGTAAGATGAGGGAACCTAACTATAGTTTTACGGAAATGGGTCAAAATGACGCAGAATTCAAGTTCGAGTTTCAGGTCATTCTGACTCAGAATGGGTCAAGCCCCCAGTGGGACCCGGAATCCGGGTCAATTCTGACCCGGGAGTTTTTAGTACGTGCAAATTCTCATAGGCCCTACTCCCGACCGGGTAAACAATGTTTGGGCTTCGGATAAGTGAGTTCTTCCATGATTTCATGCTGCAGTGGTGACTGTTCCGACCAATCGTAACCGAAATATTGTTGGCTCGGCTTACTCGTCTAAAGTTAATATAATTCTAAAGACTGAGTGTCCATTACGTACAGTTAAATATTAAGGGTTGTACACTGGAGTTTGAGAACATTACCTACGTACGTCACGGCTCGGCCTACCGACACGTTCGCAGAACTCTCTGAAATTGATTCGGACAAAGGAATCAATGCGTCAGAAACTTCTTTGTATAGTCGCCGAATAGGGGCCTACACACCCCTGGCAGCGAGATTTTTTTCCAACGAACTTTTTGTCCCCCCACGGCGAACTGTGTACAAACACAGACATAGGTATTGTTTTAGGTATTATGTCTGTGGTACAAACTTCTTTTGATAACGCCCTCTTTTGAATCCTCCTCCTCCATGTTAATTTCTCGTATGGATTGGGGACAAAAAGTTCGTGCGGGGAGGGAACTGGCGCCCTCGCGCCATTCTACATTTGCACAGAGATAAATTAGCCAAGGCCTACCTAAAATGTTGTCATGTGAATATAATATTAACTTCTTTATTGTGATGTTGGTTCCAATGACATAATAATAAGTGTTTTAGCGAATTTCCCCAAATTTGTTGACACACACACACACATTGGTGTTTATATAATTATAGGCTAGGCTAGGGCAAGACGTTTGTTACTGTATTATAAAGGGCTCCCTCTATCGACGAATAAACCACGAAACATACTACAGAAAAAAAAACTTACACTGAACGTTGGTGTCTGCATGGCTAGTGCTACCTGTCTGATGACCGGTGAAAGATCGACTGCTGATATTTTGACGACCGTGTCTTATCGCTCGATGTGCATTTCAGGGAATGTAGGAAATTTCCAGGAAAATTACCCAAATGTGTCATGTGTATCTGATCTGCGTCGTTAATAAAATAAAAGCTCGCAAAGTGTGAGTGGCAACAGACGTTCTACACGTGTCACAGAGGCTACAGGCTAGGCACGGCTACCTCCATGGCACGAGCAGCAGGGACTTTTGACAGTCCGGACGGGAAAGCTAAACCAACGTTCTTTAATACGATTAAGAACATGGGGAAAGGAAGGTTAAGAATGAAGTTATCCATAATTCAGTAAGACCATAATAATGTTAATAATCTTTGATGGTAACTGATTATCTTTACCTTTTTGTTTGTTACAGCTTTTTGCGGTGCAATTTTCGTCACTATAATCAAGGTCGCCCACAAGGTAAGTCATGTCTTCATTAAATACAGATTCCAAATTATGAGTATTTAAAGAGGTGCAACGGTCTCAGACCAGACACTTTGTTGCTGTAAGGTCAAGACAGTTTTTCCTCGGTGAAGACGAAGTTGCCATTACAGGAAAGATGGACAAAACCCTTGATGTTGTGGCCAAACCTCTAAACAAAGGACCCTTTTTTATCAAACTTTAATTTTTTTCCAAGTTCACCCTCCTTTGTTTATTGACTGATCTCACCAATTTTTGTATATTATATGAAACACAATTTAGCAAGCAAAAATGCTTTATTATAAAATGTTTAGCGAGGTGACTGCGGGTACCAACCGCATCTCCAGCCGCGGCATTTCGGGAACGGACACCAACCCTCAGAAGTCTGAGAAATGATTCATGCATGAATCGTTTGTAAGATTCAAATGTTTTTGATGAAAAATTATCCAAAGCATAATACTTCAAAGGGAATCCTTTCTCAAAATAGTTTTTACTATCAACAGCTGCAGTTGTTCTCACCAATTCAGTTTTTATGGTCATTCATTTTTGGAGTATTTACCAATCTATGACCTAGCCCTGGTGGCCTTGCACTTTTGTATTATACTACAGTGACGTCCTGGATTAGAGGGTCCATTTTGGGGTGGACAAATTTAAGAGCTCCATAACTCAAATCTTTCTTGCAAGAAGCCACTAGTTTCATTGGATTCACATTCCATGGCCGCATATATTTTTCTGCAGTAGGTTTTTGGACGTCATCATATCTAGGACTCTGTATTTGTGCACAGCACAGAGGAAGAGTCCTTTATAGGGGCTATCTGTGACCCTACCTTTAAAGGGATTGTATATGCTTGGTAATTGGAACCCACTGTTTGTTTCAATCCTATAGTTGTAGATATACCATAAAAATAATCTGTGAAAATTTCATTTCAAAAGGTGGTAGCGTTTTTGAGATATTACCGAAAATCTGGAGCGGTTATGTCCATGCAGGAAGAATAATCTGCAATTGGAATACACACTCTGAGAAATGTTCCTGCAAAAACATTACTGCAATTCAACTTTTTGGGGATAAAAAGTGGTATCTTTTTCCATATCGCAGTACTTTTAAGTGAAAAGTTTCTCAAAATGCATTATACTATCCAAAGCTGCTGTACTTCATACCCAGAGCTGCCAACTCTCCCTGATTCTGCAGGAAGTTCCCTGAAAGTAAACTAATCTTTCCATGTTCTGATGAACAAATTTGAAAATCTCCCAGATTATTGATTATAATGGGAAATTTTTCCCTATTATGTTGAATGCAATTCTAAATATCTCCCTGATTGTTGCACAAAATCTCCCTGATTGCAAGATGCAAATGTTGGCAGCTCTGCATACCAAGTAAGTTTTTATTGCCATTAATTTTCCGAGTCATTACCAAACGTATACAGACCCTTTAACAAGGGAGTGATTTTTGTTTTGACTGTCCGCTAGGCCTCTACCAAGGATATCATTCTCAAGGCGCTGGATGTCTTCACCATCGCTGTCCCTCCAGCTCTACCAGCCGCCCTGACCATCGGGATGGTGTACGCCCAATCAAGACTCAAGAACCATAAGATCTTCTGCATCAGCCCACAGAGAATCAATCTTAGCGGCATGCTGGATGTTATCTGCTTTGATAAGGTATGGCATGTTTTAAGAACTTAAAAAAATAAAATAATGGCCTGACGTTTCGACCCTAGCAGAGTCTTTCTCGAAGGCTTAATGACAACACAACACACATAAACATAAGCAGCTTACACTTGTGTGGCTGAGTGGTTTAGAGCATCGGATTCAAGTTCCGATGGTTACGTCATCGGGGTGTGGGTTCGAATCCCGGTCATGACACTTGTATCCTTGAGCAAGATACTTCACTATAATTGCTTCTCTTCACCCAGGGGTATAAATGGGTACCTGCGAGGGTAGAGGTTGATATTGTGTTTGAAAAGCCTTCGGAGCGCCACGGCAGCTCGAGGCTGTATACTCCCCAGGGAGCTGAGAAAGATTACAGGAATGTTATTGGCCCAATGACCAGGGCACTAATGTAAAGCGCATTGAGACGTTATTGTGAAATGCGCTAAATAAGAACTAGTTATTATTATTGTTATTATGTGTGTTGTGGCGTGTCGTGGCCGAGCGGTTTAGAGCACCGGACTCAAGCTCTGGTGTTTCTAATCAGCAGAGTGTGGGTTCGAGTCCCGGTCACGACACTTGTATCCTTGAGCAAGGCTAGGCACTTTATCATAATTGCTTATCTCCACCGTGGAGTACAAACGGGTATCAGCGAGAGTTGGGGTGTAACCTGCGATGGACTGGCATCCTGTCCAGGGGGAATAGAAATACTCTCAGTCGTTTAATGCAAAGGAAACCAGGTATAAACACCGGCCTGATGAGCCATATTGGCTCGGGTTAGAATTTACAAATTACTTATGTGTGTTGTGTTGTCATTTAGCCTTCGAGAAAGACTCTGCTAGGATCGAAACGTCAGGCCATTAACAAATTTTTGCATTTATACCATAGGTCCTTTTGGCTGGTAAGCAGTTTGCAACAGCTAATTCTATTTTCTCATGTTTAAAACTAACCACTCATTGGCTGCCGGTGCTGCATACTCCTAAGGAGTTGAGATAGTTCAAAGAATGCGTATGGTCAAATAAACAGGGATAGTAATAGTGTCTAAGGTGCTTTGATAAATATTTAAAAGTGCTTGATAAATGCCTATATCAGTAGTTATACAGGGCTCGAAATTAACACTGGACTGCAGGTCCGAGGCCAGGACTTTTAGCGTTGGGCCAGTAAAATCACCACTGGACAAGACCGGTGGTCTTGTGTTTTTCAATTGACTAATAACAGTAATACCTCATTGTGTAATATCACTTTGGAAAATGTTGACAATGAATCTGATATATCTTTCACATCTGTTGAGTATCGAATTTAGCATGACAAAATGAGATTGATCTTCTCTTAGTGCTAGTTCAACTCATTTTGAATCTGGTTTCGTAAAATAAATTTTGGTCCAGTAAAAATGTTGAGCTACATACAAGCCCTGCAGTCTTGTGGATTCCCACCCCCCCCCCCCCAATTTGAGCAGGGTTATAGGGGATGCGCCCTCTGGTGTCACGGCGAAACCAACACATGAAGTTTCTGCCTGCCGGTGTGTGCACCCATCGTGTTGGGCATCGATTTGGATAAGGAGTGACATCACGGGTTAGATAGCCTTTGAATCTTGTGACCTTTGACATGACTCCATAACCATATTGATGCAAAACACGATGCGTGCGCGCACCGACAGGAAGATTTCAATAGAGGGCACATGGTCTGTAACTAAGACCGATTCATTAAGCTCCGCTTAAAAATTATTGACCAATCGACTGCGAAGGTTAGGAATTTAAGAATCAAAGGGATTTTTCTGTTCTTTAACTTTTTAACGGACGTCCCAACTCTACTTCTTGTATCAATTCACACTTTTCTTGTAAAAATTTGGAGGATATAAGGAATTTGGTTTTAGCAACAAATGATCAAAATTAAATGCCTAAAAGTATTTTTATGCGGATTCATTTTTTAGACAGGCACCCTGACAGAGGATCACCTGGAGTTGCTTGCTGTTTCACCAGTGAATTCAGATGGGTATGCAACATTTTTATTTTCAGTCTATTGGGAATAAGACATTTCTATAGCACTCCACACTAATGCTACAAAATAGAAGCTCTTAGACCAACGTGTCAAATTTCACTAACGTACGCACGCGTACATGTCCAAGTTTTTTGTTTACTTGCGTGTACAACACCTGCTACTATACTTACTACTGTGGTAAAGCGCTCCGGTTTGGTGACTGCGTGAATGGTAGTGGAATGTTTGTCCAACAGCCAGATATTTTGAGTAAAAGTGACATCATCAGTGCAGAGTGCTGTTGATGCTCCAAGTCAGTTTTTTCCTAAACCATTTGACTTCTTGTCGCAATTTTTTGGTCTTAAGGGTCAGAATTGCAAATCTTGTTGATTTATATTCTTGTTTACTCAAGCTTTTCCATCCCAATTCATGATTTTTAAACTGTGTATTGTTATTCCTTTTTTGGGGTGTTCAGATTTCAAATGTATTTTTTGTCCAAACCAACCACTAACATTAAACAAAAAATTATTGTTGAAATTTTGACAAATTAATCATTCTTAATGACGCCCTTATAATTTGATAAAACCTTTCATAAATTCATCATCTTCCATAAGTAATGTCTTCCTTTTGTAAAATTACAATGTGTTTTCATTTGTGTTTCATTCATGTTTGTACTTGATGTATTTAAAATGCTTTAATTAAAAAGGGCCCAAGTTAATCTCAAAAACTTCAATTTTGTTGTTTTTGCATATCAGATTTGTGATGGTGTCTGACCCTTCTAAAATTCCATTTGGACCCTTCGTTGCTGCCATGGCCACCTGTCATTCACTGACCATAATTGATGGAGAGTTGAAAGGAGACCCGTTAGACCTCCAGATGTTCCATTCCATCAAATGGGTAGGTCAAAGGTCATAGGTCATAGGTCATAGGAAGGTTAAACAGAGCCATGCCCAGTCTGTGCCCTTGGCTTACTGTTTGGTCAGTTGTTATTATCTTATATTTCTGGTAATGAAACCAAGGATGCCTCATAAAGTGAACTTAATCACTGTAGCTCGCAAGCCTGAGGACACGTGGAAACAAGGGTGCTTGCAATGTGAACCAAAAACACAGGGTTAACCCCGACTCTTCCACAATAAGTGTTCTGGGTTCTTTTACGTGCACTACCAATCCTAGTGCATGAGACCTATTGCTTAATGTCCCATCCAAAGGACAAAGCAATTATGGTGAAGTGTCTTGCTCAAGGAAACAAGTGTGAAGACCGGGACTCGAACCCACACTCTGCTGATCAAAAACACAAGAGCTTGAGTCCAGTGCTCTTAACCGCTCTGCCACGACATGCCACAAAAAGTATGTTTGTTTTTTGCATAAATTTGACGCTTTTTCACCCATTTTACGCTTTCACAATTTTCTTCTTCATTTTTACAATTCTTTTACGGTGCAGTTTTAAATAACTTTTTCATTTAAAAAAGCGCACTAAAGGCCATGCAAGTCTTGCACGTACTTGGTCTTGACGTGTGAAAAAACAAAATTTCTTGACAAAGTGCAGTTATACTTACACAATCTATTCCGTCAAAGACCAGTTTTCTCACTTGGTGTATCCCAACATATACTTACACAATCTATTCTGTCAAAGACCAGTTTTCTCACTTGGTGTATCCCAACATATACTTGAAATAACAAACCTGTGAAAATTTGGGCTCAATTGGTCATCGAAGTTGCAAGAAAATTACAAAAGAAACAAGCACCCTTGTTGCATAGATTTGTGTGCTTTCAGATGCCAGAGAAAGGCCTTATACCTGAAGCCCTTTTCAGATTCAAATTTCAGGGTGAAAAAATACATCTTTCTCTAAAACTACAAAACTTCAAAGGGGGGTCGTTTCTAACAATGTTTTTTGAAATCAACAGCTCTCCAGTGCTCTTTACCAGGCAAGTTTTTATGGTTATTAGTTTTTGGAATAATTACCAAGAGTATACCTTCCTTTTTAATTGATGGAAAAGTATAATGAGATATTTACTTGGTTGGCAGAATTTAGAGGAACCAAAAGATGGCGAACCGGGAAATTTCGACCACGTCATGCCCACAGTGGTTTACTCATCTGATGAGACAACGAATACAGAGGTAAGGCTCCAGCTCTTTGCAGTAGGTGTTTAGGCTCCTTTAAAAAGAAAAAATTAGTTTGTGAACATCTTTTGTTGGAAAGAATGACATTAAAAACGTTTTTATAATAAAATGATATGCGCTCTTCGGAATTTTTATGACAAAATGACACTGCATGTTGGATTTGGTCTGAGTCATTTGTTAAAAAAGTTACAAATGACAAATTGACAATGCATGTTGGATTTGGTCAAAGTCATTTGTTAAAAAAGTTACAAATGACAAATTGACAATGCATGTTGGATTTGGTCAAAGTCATTTGTTAAAAAAGTTACAAATGACAAAATGACAATGCATGTTGGATTTGTTCAAAGTCATTTGTTAAAAAAAGTTACAAATGACAAAATGACAATGCATGTTGGATTTTTTCAAAGTCATTTGTTAACAAAGTTACAAATGACAAAATGACAATGCAAGTTGGATTTGTTCAAAGTCATTTGATAGAAAAGTTACAAATGACAAAATGACAATGCATGTTGGATTTGTTCAAAGTCATTTGTTAAAAAAGTTACAAATGACAAAATGACAATGCATGTTGGGTTTGTTCAAAGTCATTTGTTAAAAAAGTTACAAATGACAAAATGACAATGCATGTTGGATTTGGTTAAGGTCATTTGTTAAAAAAGTTACAAATGACAAAAAGACAATGCATGTCGGATTTGGTCAAAGTCATTTGTTAAAAAAGTTACAAATGACAAAACGACAATGCATGTCGGATTTGGTCAAAGTCATTTGATAAAAAAGTTACAAATGAAAGTATCTTTCATGATAAAAAATGCATGTTGGATTTCGTCAAAGTTATTTGATAGAAAAATAACAAAAGAAAATTATTTAGTATTTTTTTGTTGACAAATGACAATGCATGTTGGATTTGGTTTAAGTCATTTGGTAGAAAAGTTACAAATGAAAGTATCTTTCATGACAAAGTGACAATGCATGTTGGATTTGGTCAAAGTCATTTGATAAAAAAGTTACAAATGAATCTTTTATGACGAAATGACAAGTTATGTTGGATTTGGTCAAAGTCATTTGATGAAAAAGTTACAAATGAATCTTTTATGACAAATTACAATGCATGTTAGATTTGGTTAAAGTCTTTTGATATGAAAAATTATTTCAATGTGGAAGTTGGAAGTTAAATGCATCTTTGAAGTTTAATGCACCTCCTATTCATTTCAACAATTTCAGAGGGATGAGGAGATCGGAATTCTTCGGCAGTTTACGTTCTCTTCTGGACTTCAGCGCATGAGTGTGGTGGCGAAGACGACAGGTTCACCGAACTACAGCATCTTCGTCAAAGGAGCACCGGAGACAGTGGCCTTGATGTGTGAACCGTCGTCAGGTACGCCTTTCAAATTTGTAACACTCAGAGATGCCACTTATCCGGATTTACCCGGATTTCCGGTTAAAAAAAATTTCAATGGCACAGCTATAAGCAACCAAAAAGCGAGAAAAATCAGCTAAGCAACTGAAATGTTCAGAGATGCCACTGTGGTAACGAAAAAACCCCAGAACATTATTTTTCCTAAGACATAAGCAGAAAGCCACTGAATGAATGTCGCGAGTGGTAATATTTCAACATATTTTGTGTTTCTTCTTTAGGATACTGTTTGTATTTTAACGACGAAATTGAGTCGTTTTTTCCTTCACAAACTGCAGTTGCTGAAAACTACCCGCTGCTAAAATTAGTATTGGAAAGTTCCTGCCTTTGAATTTTTTTTTCGGGAGTGTGCAGCGTGAGAAGGAATTTGAGAATGTTCGCTTAATCGTAATGAAATGTAGCTTGCACCCGTCGCCTTGCAAACCCATACAAGGTGTTAGATAAATGGATCTCGTAACTCAAACATAACTCTGCGTATGACCTGGCAGAAAAATAATGTGCACTTTGAGGTGCCTGTGGGCCGTGATAAAGCGCTAAGAGTTGCGTTTTATGGTAATTTTTGTTTTATTTTTGCCGTGCAGTTCCGGGCGACTTTGAAGAAGTGTTGAAGGACTTCACCCAGCAGGGATTGAGGGTTCTGGCTATTGCCTGCCGTGAACTGAGTGAAAAAGTCGGCTACGACGAGGCGCTCAAACTGCAGAGGTTTGTCTTTCCCTGTTAACTTGTATTTAGGATTTGAAACTTTGCCTGTGGTGGGGGAATAATCTGGCAAGGTTTGCCGTAACACCATGTAATAATGTCTTATGAGTTGTGGTAGTTTTGAAAAGAACCGGTGGTGTACCAAATCAACGTTTTGATTAGTACGCTTTGGTGTGTTCAGTGTGGCGGAGCGGTCAAGCACACTGGACTCATGCTCTGGTGTTTCTGATCAGCAAAGTGTGTTTGGGTTCGAGTCCTGGTCTTGACACTTGTGTCTCTAGTCAAGGCACTTAATCATTATTACAAGCAAATTTTTCAACAAGTTTGAGGCAATCTCCAAGAAGCAACAACAGTTTATTCATTTATCAGGAATGAGAAATATCAGAATTTTAACTAGATTTTGGGGTGCACAAAGAAAAATTGACTACAGCAGGATTTGAACCTGCGACCTTTGGATTAACGTGCCTACGCTCTACCAACTGAGCTATCTAGCCCTAGTGTTGGCAGTCTCCCTATTTTGTCAATATCCTTGTCCAGTCAAAAGCCATTCAACCTGTAACTGCTGCTATAACCAGGGATTACACTCAAGTTAATGATACAACCTGGGAAGACTACCTGTTATCTGAAATCTATAACTTCAGGATTTACTAAAAGGTGGAAAAACCATCATTTCAACAAACATTCGTGGCGTGTCGTGGCCGAGTGGTCTAGTTCACTGGACCCAAGCTCTGGTGTTGTCAGCAGCAGAGTGTGGGTTCGAATCCCGGTCGTGACACTTGTGCCCTTGAGCAAGGCACTTAACCATAATTGCTTCGTAAAAGTTGGGAAGGTAGTGCATTCTGCTCTACCAGCCAGGCTCCTAGTGGATGATACCCATGCCTACATCCTTACGGACTGTAAAGGGAGCAACCCTGTTTCAGCCCCAGGAGCAGGTGGCAACGTGCCCCTGATGACAGTTGATTTGGGTCAACAGCCCAAATCAGTTAAGTGTAGCCCTCACCTTGAAGTGGCCTCCGGCCTTGTGAGTTGGGCGATATCTCATAAAAAAAAATATTTAAAAAATACCTCCTCGCATTTAGACCCTTGTTTCAGACGTTTTTGCCTGAAAAGTCGCTGTACAAATTTGATTTTAAAAGTCGCCCATTACATATGTGTTTTTCTGATTGAACTATTTCTCTAATTCCTTGGACTCCACAGGAGTGCTGTTGAATGTGACCTACAGATGCTGGGGCTGATTATTATGCAAAACACTCTCAAGCCGCAGACCACACCGGTCATCGCTAAACTCAAAAAGGCCGATCTGAGGGTTGTCATGGTCACAGGTAAGATTAAGTTCAAACATGTGCCGCCGATTTCACGAAACTTTACGCAACTGTGCAAGTCCACTTGCAAAACAATTGTTGCCTAAGTTGTGCAGCACTAACATAAGAAATCTTGCAAAAGTGGACTTTTGCAGTTGTGTAAAGTTTCGTGAAATCGGCTGTTGAACTGTAAGAGCCTTATATAGGATTTGAGGCATTGCATGGTGAGGTATCAATATATGTTTGGTTTGCGGTAACACCATACATGTGTATATCTACTTGCTAGGTAGATTTTGTTCTTTGAGAACTTGTCTTGCTTATTATTCTACTGTCGCAGAGTAGAATATTCGGAATTCGGGGGACTTCTCAGTTCTTAAATCTACTTGCTAGCCTTCTTTATTCCTGGTTGAAGTTTTCAAAATGAAGAAACTATCTGCGAAAAAAATTCATCAAATTAAATGGTAACCTCCTTTTTTGTTGTTGAGAAACACACTGAATAATGTCACAGGCCATTGCCCAGTCCTGGAATTTCATCTTTGAGAGGGCAAGGCCAAATGCATTTTGCAAAGAGCACTTCCGTCTATGGGAAACAATGGCCTCCGCGTCCTCCGTGTAACTCCAGGCCTGGTAGCTTGTGGTTAGTTTTTTTTTTGCAGGATTCTGAAAGCACTGAGTTTACAGTGCTTTCAGAATCAGCGTAAAGGTTGAAATAAACATTTTATACTTGAATGATGCAGTTGGTGAATTTGTCAGTGTTTGTTTTTCCGCTACTAGGCGACAACAAGCTTACAGCCATTCACATGGCGAGAAAGTGTGGCATGATCGGCCCGACCGAAGCTGTAATTGAAGTCGAGGCGACGCCCCCTCTTGTGGACGGACAACAACCATCCATAAAGTGGACCCCAGTGGAAGCTCACTCATACCACAGCAACAACATCAAAACAAATTGCAGACGAGAAAATGGACAGGTATGAAATCAGCTTTTTGAATACTTTTTGTAATGAGAGATTACCTAACATCACAAGGCCGGACGGCCACTTCAAGGTGAGGGCTGCACTTAACCGATTTGGGCTATCGACCCAAATCAACTGCCACCAGGGGAACGTTGCCACCTACTCCTTGGGCTGAAACAGGGTTAACCCCTTCACAGTCCGTAAAGATGCCGGTGTTCCTGGTTTGATTGGCTGCATATTGCGCCACAGCACCTTGTAAACCATTATATGGTGCTATGAAAAGGAAAAACATCACATATTTCAAAAATGTAGTTCCACATACCTTGCAGGAAAATACTGAATGTAAGAGCGCCATGAGCGTCACTGAGTGACAGATTTTAGCGCTATATAAGAAGCCACTATTATTATTATTATTTCAAACCCTTACAAGGTACTATATAAATGGGTCTCATAATTCACTTACCTGTCTTAAAGACACATTAAATAAGGGCTTTAGGACACCCGTAGATAAAGTACTATATAAGAACTGCTCATTATTATTGGATATATTGGTGTTCTTGATGTAGATACCAGATGAGGTCCAGGTGACGTTTACTGGGGCTGAGACAGCTATTGATATTAATTCCTACCACTTCGCCATGGATGGCAAGACGTTTGCTGTCATAGCGGAATACTACCCGGAACTCATGCCCAAGGTACTGTATATCAGTCCGTCATTTTCATATGCCGTGTACCAGTGCTTTCCAATGAAACTGGGGACACATTTACGCTAAAAATTGTTGAGTAATAAACAAAAAGGGAAACTGACTGGGTAAATTTAACAAAAAAATGGGTTGAACAAAGAAAATTTGCTAGAGCGGGACATGAACCTGCGACCTCTGGATTAGGTTGGCGGTCTTAGCAGTCTTTCTATTTTGTCAATACCCTTGTTCGTGGTGCCAGTCAGAAGCCATTCAACCTGTGACTGCTTTATAGCCAGGGATCACACCAAAGTTTACAAGGAACTTTTTCATTTTAGGATTTTTTTAAATAAAAATCCTTGAGCCTTCCAATTTTCTTGAGAGAACTAATACAATCACCAAAGGGGAGAAAGAAATAGTCCACATTGTGTCCAACCTGTAGTTTTGTATTTCTGATGATGCATAGAGCCTGTAAACCTGCTTAAACAGCTACTTGAACGATTTTTTTATAACGGGACTACTATTTAAACTTGTTTATAATGTGTTTGTTTATCATTTAAATGTAATTTTGATTTTTGTACACTTCTGAATTTTTCGTAATTATCGATCAAAAAATTAGGCCCCAACCTCAAGGTTTTTAAAAACTAGAAACACTTCTGGCGTTGACGGCGTGCGTCAAAATGACAATACTTTGACGTCATGTGTGGGATGTTGCTTTGTTATACCTCCATGCTGCAACAAAGCGGCTATACAAAATGGAGCTCCCACATATGACGTAACATTAGTGATGACGTAACAGGGCTTTTCGCAAATCTTTCTGAAAAGCACCGGAGAAGGGTATTCAAAATGATTTTTTTTAAACAGTTTAAATCTCTTATATCTCATGTGAACTCAATTTCCTTAATAATTGAAAACATTTTAAATGAATTACAGCAAAAATCACTTGTTGCCATTTTCGTTCAAGTAGGTCTTTAATATATAATTCTTTCAACTGTCATTCTGTTTATTTAGATTGCAACTCGGGGTACCGTCTTTGCCCGCATGTCTCCCGATCAGAAAGCTCAACTCATCGAGGCAATCCAAGACCTACAGTAAGTCCAGAAACCTGCTCATTTAAGATCTTGAGTTGTTGACGGCAGTAGACTAAAGGAAAGCCACCAAAAATAAATTAAGTGGCGCCCCGCCTTGGTAGGTCCCACGCTGAGAGGCTGGCTAAATTGCGGCCATAACCCCAGAACTTGTATTACATCAGGGGATCAGGTTGGTGATCAGGTTGGCCTAGTGGTTTCTTTCCCTGCCTTTTACCTGGGAGGTAATTAATGTAAATACGATTGCATTGTCACACATTTTTTAGAGATTTTTCAATTACAGACAGTTTCAAATATTTCTCAGAAGGTTTGGTAATATAGTATCATCTTGTACTCATGATTTGTTTTTGTGTGTGTGTGCGCTCGTTTCTAGTTTACATGTAGGAATGTGTGGGGATGGAGCCAACGACTGTGGAGCTTTGAAGACGGCGCACACTGGTATCTCGCTGTCGGAGGCCGAGGCTTCCGTCGCATCCCCGTTCACCTCTCAGATACAAAACATTGAATGTGTCCCAACCCTTATCAAGTGAGTTCATGTAGTTAACAGCTTTAGGCCGCATCCGCGAATTGCCGGCTACAGCTACGGCTACGGCTGTTGCTAAGGGTGTTTTGTTAAGGACGTCCTATTCTTCAATGCATGATGACGCGAAAATCTAGCCGTAGCCGTAGCTGTAGCTCCCAATTCGGACATGGCCTTATGTTCTTTATATAAACCAGTCATTAGATAACAGGGTTGTGTATCTGCGTTTAGTTTTCGGTTAAACATAACTTGCGACTTTCATTTAACCCTTTCCTTACCATTGGCGACTTTAGTCGACCAAGCTTACACACAAAAAGCACTCAAGCCTGAGCACAAAGGCCATTTGTAATAAAACTGTAGTTTTGTCCATGTGCACCCTCCATACCCAAGCTTACCATCATTAAAAAGAGAAAGATCGGATCTTTCCAGTGATGGTAAAATATAATAAGGTTGCTATTTTGCAATCTCTTCAAATAAGAGTTGAAAGATCCGAAATGCCCAACACCTACGGAGCGCCATATGGTTGTGTACAAAAAAGTGTTTCAGATTACAGATCATAATGAGGAAAGAAAGACAAAGAACTTTGACAGTTATTGACCAATCTCAACGATTTTTAGATTATATGAAAGAAAATTTAATAAGTAAGAACTGTTTTATTACTTATTTTGCTGTAAAACAGTATCTTCAATGAGATAATGTAGTTTGTAAAAAGGTCCTTTGAATGAAAGCTCTCTGCTGTGTAAGAATGTGTGCTTCACGCTTGAGTGGTCAAACAATGCGGTCACCAGTGGTTGTTTATGTCCAAACAATTCGGTATTGAAAGGGTTAACCGTTAACCATCTCTACCGATTCCAACCGAGTTTCCTCCCGGGTTTACTATTGTAAACATAGTTGGAAACAAAGTAAACCATGGGGACGAGGTTGAGTTCACAGGAGACTCAAGACTAATGGCCTTGCGGTAAGTCGCTCACAGGCTGACCTCTAGCGATGCCATCACGCCCGAGTGATTTATTATGCAATCACCACACAGCAGTCTGCTCTACTCTTCACTTAAACACTCTCAGTAAAATTGTCGTCAACATTGTGGAGTATGATTAAATATAACTTTCCAATAGACCTATATCATGGTGTGGATATTTTAATTTTTCTCCAATCCAAATCATTGTAACCAAACAGAGGCTGGAAGAAAAAAATAGTCTGGTTCCTTTTTGTTTCGATGGGTATTAGTATTCATTGCTGTTATTGTATACAGGGAACATGACCAAGATGGTGGCAGCATGGTAAAGGTCTAGATACTTCTCAGATGTAATGGAAAGGTGATTTTGCTCCCATTCCATTTCCAATGATTTTTTTCGAAATTTCACTGGTACTTGTAATTTATCTGCAGGGAGGGTCGAGCAGCCCTTGTGACGTCATTCGGAGTATTCAAGTACATGGCTGTGTACAGTATGATCCAATTCAGCACAGTTATAATCCTCAACTCGGTAAGTATTGACCTAGCTAAGCACAACAAAATTATGTTTACCAAAATATGGTTACCAGCCAAAATGCCATTTCTCATGTGCAATATGTGACTGGTATCCTGCTAATGTTTGCTTAGCAGAAACTTTTTAAGCAATGTTTTCTGCTTAAGCAGGACCACCAAAATACACGAAACCCGTAATCATGCTTGTGGGGTGTTTTTCTATCTGTAGTGAGGGGATTTTTCATTGAAAAGCAGCGTGATTTTTCATTGAAAAGCAGGGTGATTTTTCAGTGAAAAGCAGGGTGATTTTTAAGAGAAAAGCAGGGTGATTTTTCAGTGAAAAGCAGGGTGATTTTTCAGTGAAATGCAGGGTGATTTTAAACAAAAGGATCACCCCGCAAGTCTCATCTGAATGTTCGTTCTGTTGGAACATTAAAAATGCCAAAGCGCATTATTCTCTTATTTAGAAATGTTCCTGTAGTACGGCACAATTCAGGCCTGGATTTACATGGAGGCCATGGCCTCTGTTGCCCCGGTCTTGGCCATTCTGCCCCTGCTAAAATTTCCCATAGGCTTTAAGAGTTTCCAATGGAAGTGCCCCTTTGCAAAATGAAAGTGGCCTTGCCCTCTCCAAGATGAAATTTCAGGCCTGCAAAATAGAATAACACTAACAGACATTTGTAAAGTTGATCATATAAAAATATCTTGATGAGGTTTTGATTGATTTGCTTCTAGGTCGACGGCTTTCCAAGTGACGCTCAGTTCATGTATTGGGATATAGCTATCACTACAACTGTAGCTCTCCTGAGTAAGTTTCAATCAATCAGGGACCAATTTTAGGTTTCGGGGCTAATACCTCAGATTTCTGCACTGTGCACCCCCCATAAAATCACGCATTTTACAGGGTGTTGTAAGCACAGAATGTTATGGTAAGCAGGGCCAAAAAATTGGGCCTGTAAGTTCATAAAATCAATTAACCACTTAAAGGCCCTGTACACTATTGGTAAGATCGAAAAAACACAAATGTTCACAGATTCACACACAACTTACATGATTTTAAAGTAAGTAATGGTTGAAAGGGTTCCTTAAAGTATTTCTGCCTAAAATGCTATCGTTTCTGAGAAATGAGTGAAACAATAGTTTTTATCACGCGCGATATTTTGAAAAAAAAACAGAAAACACATAAGGTCTCTTTTCACTATTTTCTTGTGATCTCGATGACCAATTGAGCTCAACTTTCACAGGTTTGTTTGTTCATGCATATGTTGAATCACACAAAATGTGGACACTAATTTTGAGCTGTTACCAAAAGTGTACAATACCTTTAATGCCAGGATTGACGAACAAAAACATTTTTCACTTGCGGTGTTAATTTGCGGAACTTTCAGAATAATTTTTGTAGTTGAGAATATCGTTGTCATATTTCATTTGGTTTTTGCCCAATACACCTACATGTATGTGTATTAAGCACTGTATACTCGGTACTTTCCGAGTTCTGTGACTAAACCAAACAAAGACAACAAACATTCTCATACAATGCACTGGGATTTGTTTTTCTCTTTCGAGAAAAATGTGAAATATGTGTTCACCGTGAGTTGGCCAAACTCTTTGTTTGCCATGGTATGCTGGACTCTCGAACTTGCGTCCCATTTGCCGATTCCATAGTAAACAATGGTGGCAGCCTATCGATATCTCGTAATCCTCGTTTGTAAGGACGAAGGTGTGGAATCAGGGATTACACAATAAAAAACCCGGAAAAAGGGAGATTTGGAATATGAATTCCAGTACCTTTTATCCTTCTCTGTACAGGGAAACAATGCTGAGCATGATGATTGCATGCCTGAGCACGTGGCTTTTTTCAAGGATTTCTTCCACACATTGTAACAGTATCCATGGGTCTTGTGATGTGTTTGGTGCCCCCTCTCTTAATTCCTTTTGTGGACAGGTTTTACGTGCTGTATCCTCTACCAGTAACTAATGCGTATTTGACATGTCTTTTTTGTTCATCTGTTAATGTATTATTTCCTTGATTATTTTATTTTATTTATTTATTTTATTTTAAAGTTTTATTCCTTAATAATATTTTCATTTATTGTCAATATTGTTTATTTTTTATTTTATAAATTAATGTATGTTTTTGAAATGTATTTATAATTTTTTTTTTTTAGTCATATCTGTGCATGCATATTTGGTTCTTTTTCCCCTTGTGTTTTATTTAATTTGTAATTGTTGCTTTTTTGTAATTTTTGTATTTCCGAAGATGTTTTTATTTTATTGGTTAATTATAAACATACATATATATATATAGGCCATATGAATTTGTTGTATATTACCCTTTCCTGTAATTGGCGGCTCGTCCGCTGTTGGTTTGGTCAATAAATAAATAATAAATTCACAAATAAATTCACAATAGAAAATGCGTGAATTTGAGTGCGTTTTGATGAAATTGAATTAATTTTGGCTGAAATTGACCGGGAAACCGTTAATGTGGCAAACTGATTCATCAGGTAGTCAAAGATGAAAAGCCTAATTTTTTTTTTTTTTTACGGTTTGGAGAATATCTTTCGTCTAAATCTAATGTCTTACTCTCTCGATGTAGTTGCCCGCAATGAAGCTTACCAAACTCTCGTCAAACGCAAGCCGCAAGCCACTCTGATTGAGTCGTCCATTCTCTTCTCTGTGTTCGGCCACATCGTCATTCAGTTTGTGGTTCAGCTTCTGGCCTTCATTATGCTCATTTCTCAACCGTGGTAAGTTGTCGGACTCCAGGTTTTTATTTGCGCTGGGTTGGGGGGGGGGAATTGATACAATGACATTCAATATTACCAGAGACGCATTTTTTCACGATTTCAAGGCACTGAACCATTTGGAAATTGTCAAAGACCAGTGTTCTCATTTGGTGTATCCCAACATATGCATAAAATAACAAGCCTGTGGAAATTTGGGCTCAATTGGTCATCGAAGTTGCAAGAAAATGATGAAAGAAAAAACACCCTTGTTGTACAAATTTGTGTGCTTTCAGATAGGAATAAAAACTTCTTGCAAGAAGTTTTTATTATTTTAGTGAGAAATTACCTCTTTCTCAAAAACTACGTTACTTCAGAGGGAGTCGTGTCCTACAATGTTTTATACTATCAACAGCTCTCCGTTGCTCGTTACCAAGTCAGTTTTTATGTTAATATATATTTTGAGTAATTACCAAACGTGTATAGTGGCTTTAATACGTATGTAATGTTAAGTTGATACAACTTTTTTTTCTCCATAATTTAAGGTTCACACCTCTGGAGGCCGAGAAAGGCAGTATTGTGAATTACTTAAACTACGAGACCACAACCCTGTTCTGCATCTCCTCATTTCAGTACATCGTAGTGTCTTTTCTGTTCTCCAAGGGACCGCCGTATCGAAAGCCCATCTATACCAACAGTAAGTCAACGATTAACTTGATATTTTGTACCAAGATACTTTATACGCTACGTTTTGAAGTGTGAGACCTATTCCTTTACATAGCAGCATGTAATGGTTTACAAGGTGCTGTGGCGCAATATGCAGCCAATCAAAACGGGAATACCTGGGTGAACCCCTTCTCTTTACGATAAGTGCACTGCAGTCTTGTACGTGCATTACACAACACAATATACGTCCCATCCGAAGGATGCAGCAATAATGGTTAGGTATCTCGAACACCCACTCTGCTGATCAAAAACACACAGGTTTTTCTATATCAACAATTTAAAATTAGTCGTTGTTTTTTTTACGTACAACCTTGGTTGGATGCTTTTTGAAAAAGTCCTGATTGTTTTCATAACATTTAAAGGTATCGTACACGTTTGGTAATGACTCAAAACAAATATTAGCACAAAAACTTACTTGGTAACAAGCAACGGAGAGCTGTTGATAGTATAAAACATTGTAGGAAACGACTCCCTCTGAAGTAACGTACTTTTTGAGAAAGAGGTATTTTTTCACTTAAATAATAAAAACTTCTTGCAAGAAGTTTTTATTCTTATCTGAAAGCACACAAATTTGTACAACAAGGGTGTTTTTTCTTTCATCATTTTCTTGCAACTTCGACGACCAATTGAGCCCAAATTTTCACAGAATTTTTATTTTATGCATATGTTTTTCACAGGTTTGTTATTTTATGTATATGTTGGGATACACCAAGTGAGAACACTGGTCTTTGACAATTTCCAAATGTGTTCAGTGCCTTTAAATATAAATACATTCATTGTCTTTGTTTATCAATTTACAGTTTTATTTACCATCGACCTGATAGTTTTGCTGTTGTTTACCATCTTCGTGGTTATGGTACAAGTTCCGGCAATAAATAGTTTCATACCTGTGAGTATTGGTTTGAATTTTGTTGAGTTCAGCAGTAATTTGATTCTTTGCAATGACTAAATATACGGGTTGCCTTTCGGCCCCTATACTCTCTGGCCCTGACACTTCCCTAATAAACTTTGCAAGTCTTGCACATAATTATTTGAACTTCCGCGCCATTGTGGTCCCAACCATATGGAGATTTACATGGGCGAGATTTTGTTTTGTCAATTATTTTAGTTTAACGTGGTTTATGACAATAAAAAATATATGTTGTTGGGAATGTAATACTTAGTTATAAAAAATATGAAAGTAAAATCAATTCAACAATATAACGAAGAAAACCTGATAATTAAACTTGACCTCAGCTTTCGGTTGCTGCAAACATTTTTGTGCTCGCCTCCGATCACAAAACTTATGTAAACGCTTGTTTTGGATGCACGATGATAATCGCCAGATGCTGTAATTGCAACGCGAAGCCTTTTCATTGCAGTGTATGGTTGTTGAGGCATCAGCGTCCTCTATAAACTGCGTCAAGTGTTAATTTTACGCCTGTGTGACCATCGCGAATCCACGTAAGTGGTTTCTGAAAAGTTAAGATCAAATAAGCATCCGTGTCCCAGAGTTTTAATTTTGCTTCAATAATAATTAACACATTGTTTGTGTATTTATTATAAAAACTAAAACTGATTTTATAAACATGTAATTAGTATTTTTGTTGTTCAGATTTTATCATTAAACGTAATTTAAAACAAAGATTTGATTTCAGAAAAAAAGACATGTTCTTCGTATGGCGTGTTTCCTCGTTCCGATATGCGTGAGACTTGGTCTCGCGCATATCGAAAAACAAGAAAAAAACTTATAAGAGTATATTTTTTTATGAAATCAAATCCTCTTTTTAAATTATATTTATACAAAATTCTTGAAAATAAAAATACCCATAGCAAGTTGTTATAAATAAATTTTCAATTTTTGTATACAAATAACTTGGGACGAGGACGCTTATTGTTAGAAACCCGATTTTCCAATCACGCCCGAATGTGTGCGTCTATTACATAGGTTTAATGACAACATGACCGTCAGTTGGGATAAATAATAAAAACAAATTACAAGTAACCGGAAACAGAGGTCAAGTCTTATTCCCAGGTTTTCTTTGTTATTTTGTTGAATTGATTTGACTTTCATATTGTTAATCACTTAGTATTACATTCCCAACAACATATAGTTTTCATAGCCATAAACTAAGTTAAACTAAAATAGTTGACAAAACAAAATTCCGCTAACGTAAAACTCCATATGGTTGGGACCACAATGGTCCCGGAAGTTCAAATATGCATGAGACTTGCACAGTCTATTTGTGAAACTGGTCCCAATTTCATAGAGCTGCTTAAGCACAAAAAGTTACTAAGCAAAAGAAAAAGCCATTTTTGTTTACCAGTATAATAAGGTTACCAGCCAAAACACTATTCCATATTGATCTGGTATTGTACTTATTATACTTAGGCATTGTCTCAAAAAAATCGGAACGGAACGTTCAGATAAGGTTTCCAGCGCAGGCTCGTGGACCGTTCCGTTGGACCGCTGGAACATTCCAATGAATGTTCAAAATACAAAATTGCATTTTGACTCATGTGGGATTGCTCCCGTACTTTGGAACAATAATGCGGTCCAGCGGAACGTTCTGACGGTCCAATGAACTGCAGACGTGTGCCCACTGGAACGCTCTTTTGCGCCTTGAACGTGCCCAAATTATGAGACGCTCCCTCAGCAGAAAATTTTTCTGCGTAAACCAGCCCTATGAAATTTGGCCGTTATCATTTGTACATTTCCATACAATTATTGTTTTGATCTTTCATGGATGAGTGAGTTTGAGAAACTATTTGAAGATTGATTGTTATGATTTGATTGTTATCCTCCACAGTTGATGACACTCCCGTTAGATTTTCGGTTTATGATCTTGGGACTTGCCGTTGCCTATTTCCTAGCAGCAATTCTTCTGGAGGTAAGCTGGTAACGAGAATATAATCGGAGACAAGGAGTGTTGTAGTTGCATTATAAATTATTAGATTATTATTATTGTATAGTGCTATCAGTCTAAATTCATAAATACCTGGGACAGTTCATCCATTCTGATTGGTCGAGAGGAGATCTTGTGGCCATGTTTAAACGTGCGATATAAACACGGTGAGGAGTGTTTAAAAGTGGCCTGATGAAACTGAGTCAAAAGAGGGCGCTTTTTGTAAACATTTTTATGTGTGTAGCGTAAGGTATTTTTTGATTTTCTATATGTGTTGCTTAAGAATTTTTGTAAATAAGAGCATTACCGTACTTCAGTTTTTGCGTGCTATTGACTTTCTTCATTGTTCTTGATTTAATATTTGGTGATTTATTATTTGGTGTTAACTTTGTTTGACTTTTATTGTTCCTCCATTTTTGTAAACTTTTTAATGTGTGTTGCATTAGGTATTTTTAGATTGTCTATTTGTGTAGCTGAAGTTTTTTAATGTTTGTTAACAGCGCTTTGATGCCGCTGCTTTTTGCGCTTTATAAATGGTGGCTATTATTATTATTATTATTATTATCAGATGATTGCACAGAATGCGTAAATCTCATGGCCCACTTTAAATTGGTAGGTCGCGTAACTGGCTCGTGCAACTTTCAAACTTGCATGCGATAGTTTGAAACTTAAGCGTGCAAGTTCTTCACTTGCACGTGAAGTTGCTTTGCGCCCAACATGGATAGAAATTAAACGCAGAGTCGAGGAGAGCTGTGGCTATATAACTGTCACATTTATTCTCAATTTGTCAAGGTTTTTGGATGTTTTTAACAGAAGGTATTCATGAATGGGAATGAAAGAGAGGCAAATTAGTCTTAAACGTTTGTTTAAAACCTTGCAGGGTTTTGGCAGTGTGATTCTCGCACGGTCACAACCCTGCCGATTATGAACGGCTGTTTAAGACGTCGCCTACTATTTAATTCCCTTATTGAATCTTTGAAAAGGGATGCTTGGTAGAAGCTGACTTACAAGGTAAATCTACTGTTCTCAGAAGTGTTTTCAGAAAAGACTTATCTCACATCTTGTTCTTCTCAGTAACCTGCACTTCTTTCAAGAAAAGATTATTACACAGGTGTCCCCGCTAGTTAAATGATTACATTGTTGTTTATTCTTTAGGCTGATTAATGTTACTCAAATGTACTTTGGCTCATGAAAGTAATACCAACACACAAATTTTTCATTGATAATAGATTTACTAATAGTTAGGAGCAGGTAATAGAGATGATATTTGAAAGTAGGAATGGGCTGACCTCCATGTACATATGGTGTTGGCTTTAAAGGCATAGTACACGTTTGGTAATGACTCTGATAATTAATGGCAATAAAAACTTACTTGGTAAGAAGTACAGCAGCTTTGGATAGTATAATGCATTTTGAGAAACTTTTCACTTCAAAGCACTGCGGTTATGGAAAAATATATCCATTTTTATCCCCCAAAACATTTGAATCTGAGAAGCGTTACGCGTAACGCTTCTCAGAGTGTGTATTCCAATGCAGATTATTTTTCCTGCGTGGACATAACCGATCAAGATTTTCGGCAATTTCTCAAAAACGCACCACTTTTTGAAATGAAATTTTCACAGGTTAGTTTTATGGTATATATCTACAACTATATAGGTTTGAAACACACATTAGGTTCCAATAACCAAACGTGTACGATGCCTGTAATAGACTTTTGAGGCTATTTAATAACATTTTTTCTGATTTTTCCATGGGAAAAAAAGGAAATTAGAAATCAGACTGTAGTAGGAAGAATATCATGCCTGAGGGAATTATCATTTTGAATTTGGCTTTATTACCCGGTAATGCTATTTATTTTATTTTTTTGTATAGAATTTCTTAGCAGAGAACACCTGGTTGAATCAGATAATCTCCTGCCGAACTTGTCGAGCCAAAAGTTTACCCAAACACGCCCAGGTTGAGGAGGAGCTCCTTGCCGATCCCAACTGGCCTCCACTCTCCAGCCGCCCTCTAGTGGCTCAAACCAACGGGAAATGCGTGGATGAGGGTACAGTCACCCAACGGTCCGTTAAGCCACCAGCTGAAGGGAGTGTTGAAACGCCAGTCTGATCTTCGTAGAAAGTTATCAACGAAAATTCAATATAGCTGAATCAGACACCAGGCTCTGAAAGATGCCGCTGTGCGACTTTTCGTCTTCGCTGTCGTCGTACAGCCCGAAATGCCACACCAGCGTGGACTTGACGATCTCGGTACATTTTGTTACTTTTGTACTCTGTAATAATAAGTCGTAAAAAATACAAAAGAGGTACAAGTTGTGCGGTTTTTTCCCCCTTACCCAGAAACTAAAACGTGAGTGGTTGAGTTTAGTAAACGTGTGAGTGTTTGTTTAAACAATGTTTAACATAAAAAATGTTTTTCGGAAACGTAGTGGCTCCAAAGCAGAGATGTTCCAAAGCAAATTGCGGATAGAGTCATCAATGCTCTTACCCTTGTGGAATGGTGGGATACGTTCCACCCTGGAGGACATTGCTGACATTGGCCGATTTACGCGCACTTATTCAAACCATGCACATATTTGGCGGTTGGGTTGTTGTAGTGGTGTCTTTCCTCGCCTTCAAATTCTGGGACCCCGGTTCGAATCCCGCTGAGGGCACTAGTGTGGATTGGGTTTTCAGTCCCTACGTGATTGCGTGGGTTTTCTGTGGAATAATTCTCTGAGGTTTTTCCTCCCACGTCTAAACCTGAAACTTCCTTCCTTGTCTTCTCTCCATGGGGTTCTTGGCTATTATAGTGACTAAGTTCACTTTTCTGAGAGTCCTTGGCTTCACAACCAGAATTTATAAATAAAATTGAATGAAAACTGGATCGCATTGGACATGAAAGGCATGTGCAACATTTGCGAAATTCTGTGAATACTGTAGCTTAATATTAGCCAACTTAAAAAAAAAAAAAATAAGGACAAGTCCATTAAAATTATGCTAGTCTGACCACATCCTTCCTCAAACAAAATGTTGCAAATCAGAGTGCTAGTAGTAAAGTGTTCATTATGTTAAATTGTTTCCAAATGTGTCGATCATGGTAGTAATGAAAATAGTTAATTTTTAAGAGCAGGCGACAAAACTTTAACTAAAATCTATGGTAGAGCAAATTGATGAGAATGCGGTGCATACAGCTTTTGAAGGCAGCGCGTTTCGGTCTAAGTTGTAAGTGTGACGCGCAATTGTTTTTAAACGGTCTCGCAAAGTGGAACATTTTCCCTAGAGTCAAAACTCTGATCTGGTACTAAGTCATCACAGTAACCAGGGTCAAGTGATTAATATGTCTGCTCTAGAATGCAGGGGGGTCGTGGGTTCGAATCCCATTCAAGTAGTTTGCCTGTGGATTTATTTCTGCAGGACTTGGGGGGGGGGGGTGGTGGGCGGGGAAGTACTGAGTATACAGTTCTCATCGCAAATTGGTGTAGTGTCAAATCTAAAAGATTGATTACATAATGTTTACATCTATTAAGTTGTTTGCGGTAACTACAGGATTTGAGCTGGCCTCTCATTCACCGGGCATGCTCGCCGGTCTAGTGGTTCATATATCTGCTCTAGAATGCAGTGGGTCGTGGGTTCGAATCCCATCTAAGTAGTATGCCTGTGGATTTTTTCTGGAGGATTTGGGGGGGGGTGTACTTAGTTTACAGTTCTTATCACAAATTGGTGTAGGGTCAAATCAAAAATATTTATTACATAAATATTACATCTATTAAGTTGTTTGCGGTAACTGCTGCAAGTTTAACAGGATTCGAACAGCCCTCTCACTGCTGGCGTCGCTCGGTGGTCTTGTGGTTGAAGGTAGGGTCATAAATCGGTTTTTGTCAACATAATGCTGATTTATAGGCCCAATTTAAAAGACAGATACAATAAATGAAAGTTTCAACTGAATACAGTGTCTACTTGTAGAGAAAACAGCAAAAAAACTGTCACTGTATTTTCACAAGAACGCAAATCCTTTTACGTTTAGCGAGGTGACGGCAGGTACCAACCGTATCTCTGGCCGCAGCATTCGTGAACGGACACCATCATGCATGAATCGTTTCTCAGATTCAAATGTTCTTATTGATTTTTTAAATCAAGAAGGGCATTTCAGACTAAACAATTTCGCAGGATGCTTACCACATTAACTCTTTATAACCAGTAAGCTTTCAGATAGGAATTACACAATTTTTTGTTGGGGTCATTACCAAAGTACCCTACCATTAAGATATCTAAAATGCAGGGGTCGTGGGTTCGAATCCCATCCGAGTAGTACACCTGTGGATTTTGTTTCTGTAAGACAAAGGGACAGCACCGACTATACTGTTTTTTCACACATGTACATAGTAATAATAATAATAATAATAATAATAATGAAGTTCTTATATAGCGCTTTATACTCCCGAAGGGTGTCTCAAAGCGCTCAGTATTTTTCCTACAAGGTAAGTGGAGTTACGTGTTGAAGTATGAGACCTATTCCTTTGCATAGCACCATGTAATGGTTTACAAGGTGCTGTGGCGCAATATGCAGCCAATCAAACCAGGAACACCGGGGCGAACCCCTTCTCTTTACGATAAGTGCACTGGGTTCTTTTACGTGCATTACACAACACACGGGACCTACGGCTTAACGTCCCATCCGAAGGACGAAGCATGTGGTTAAGTGTCTTGCTTAAGGACACAAGTGTCACGACTGCGATTCGAATCCACACTCTGCCGATCAGAAACACCAGAGCTTGAGTTCGGTGTTCTTATCCGCTCGGCCACGACATGCCACGACATGTATTATTCTTTATCCTCAAATGCGACTAATATACATCTATCAAAAACTAGTAAAGATATTAAAGAATTGTAATCAGTAAAAAAAATGACAGATGTACAAATTCTGGAGACGTATAATAATGTACGTGCATGCGTTCGGTGTTAACTCTATGTAGTGGAACAGGAAAGATGTCTTTGCGTGGTAGTGTTTGAGGCAAGACTAGGATGTTTTGATACTAGTGTGTCACTTTGTAATTTTTATGAACTAGAATTTTAAAATAACAAATGATTGTATACGCTTATAAAATTAGACAAAGTAATGTTTGTATTCATATGGAGAAATACTACTGATCTTGTGATGAAAAAAAAAAAAAAGTGTATGTAGATTAAATGTGATTAAGCAAATGTTTAGACAGTTTTTTGGTGAACAGAGACAAATTGACAATCTTGTCAGTTTTTCTTTGTTAACCCAGAATTGATTTATATGTACATGTACCAAGTCAGTTTCCCTTGTGGCTTATAACTTGAAATTATTAGACAAAAAAGGCTACCAATACTATGATTTACAAACATTTTTGGCTGTCAATATGCGGAGTTCATTTGTTTTATTAGACCAAGCTGATTACAAACGCGATATTGGAATTATTTCATTTGTTTGGAAGTGGTTGATTAATATTTACGAGAAAATAGAATTAGCTGTTGCAAACTGCTTACCAACCAAAAGGAACCTATGGTACAAATGCAAAAAATTGTTAATGGCCTGAATTTTTTACCCTAGCTGAGTCTTTCTTGAAGGCGAAATGATTTTAACCTTCAAGAAAGACTCTGCTAGGGTTGAAACGCCAGGTTGTTAACTATTTGTTTGCGTCACAAATTTACCGTACAAGTATTTAGAAACCATTTTTAGCCTCAAAGTTCTTTAATATTTGTAGGAGATGTAAATACACCAGGATTTTACCATCAGTGGGTAGTGGTACATGTGATTATACTCATGTTTCACAATCAAAGGGTAATACAATTGCAATACAGTTGCAATGAACAATCAAGTAAAACACTAAATTTTACCATTCAGGCTTGGGAAATTAAGTTGTTTCATGAAATATTTTACCTTAGAAGTATTTTAAACACTAAGAAAAAAGAAGAAGACGTAGATATATGTCAGTTGTTTTTTTCAATGTGTTCTGCTGTGATTGATAGGTACATTTTGTTATGTGGCAAATGCCTTCAAGGTTGCTGGTAATTACAGCAGCACAGATTACCAACAGATCGAAAATATCAAGGACTTTGGACAGCTGTCCGCAGCTTACCAGAGCAAAATGGTCAGGAAAGTGCATATATCCAGAGCTGCCAACTCTCCCCGATTCTGCAGAAGAAATTTCCCTGAAAATAAACCAATCTTTCCACGTTCTGACAAACACAAATTGAAAATCTCCCTGATTATGGAAACTTTTTCCCTATTGTGTTGAATGTAAGTCTAAATATCTCTAAATATCTCTCTGATTGGTGTACAAAATCTCCCTGATTGAAAGATACAAATGTTGGCAGCTCTTGCATATCCGGTGCTTGTAGGTCTACGCCACAAAAGCATGCCAACAGGGACCAATTTTATAGGGCTGCTTAAGCACAAAAAGTAGCTAAGCACAACAAAAATATGCTTACCAGAATAAGGTTACCAGCCAAAATACCATTTCACATGCACCATTTGTGACTGGTATCCTGCTCATTTTTGCTCAGCAGCAAATCGTTAAGCATGCCATTATTCAGTGCTTAAGCAGCTCTATGAAATCGGGCCCTGGCGGTAACAAAATGGATAACACAAATTTCAGGGCATAAATTATAGTGTAATAACTAATGAATACTCATTTAAAAAACCAGTAAGTGTTAAGTTTTCTTGATATCAAACCATGTATTAAGCCAAAACAATGTTACGCGACAAAATATCACTTCATAGGATGTTTATATTCATTTGATGATGTTTGTGGAAATGTGAACAACGTAAGTAAAATGCACATTGCCTAGTTGTAGCGATGCTGGGTAATTACCTTTGTAAAAAAAATAATAAATAATAACAAATAAATACAAAATTCATTTATGCTTGAGAAGATTTATAGCACTTTGAAAATTTATGAGCGAAAAAAAAAAATCTATGTTTTTTTCTGTGGGTTTTTACGAAAGAGGTAGATCTCAGTTCACATCATAACACTTCCAAAATGACTTGGGTAAAACTTTTGAGCGATTGTAATTAATATCTTGATAGACGAGTGTGAATGTAGATGAGTAGGGTGCATGAATATTAATGATTCAGGGCTGATGAATATTCATACTACCATGAATAACAATGTAATAATTTACATAACAATCTATATATGTACTATGCAATTTATATAGCATAGATAGCGTATTAATATATGTAATTTTGGTGTTATATAACAAAATATATATCTATATACATTCATATATTCATTTGCAAGTACATTAATATAATCAGAAACTAAATGTGTATAAGAATTTTTCTGTTTTTGTAAATGTGTATAGACATGTGTTACTAAACTTCCACTTGGCCTGAAATGGTCTTTCACAAGAATCAAAAGCAATAATTAAAAGAAAAAATGTAAAAGCTTGCCGACAACGTTGGTAATTGTTAAAGACCAGTATCCACACTTTATGTTACCCAATATATACATGAAATAACAAGCCTGTGAAACTTTACGCTCTATTGGTCATATCAGAGTCATGTGAAAGTACTGGGGAAAAAAAAGACCCTAATGGTTTCACTGTTTTCACTTTCGGATATTTCAACTTTAATTTGAAGGGATTGCATAATAGAAACTATGGATTTTTTTCCATCATTGGAAAGATAAAATATTTTTCTTTCCAACCTTTGTAAGCTTTGGTATGGACAGTGAACATGGACAAAATTACAGCTTTATGACTAATACATCATGGAATTAGGGTTTTAGTCAGTTTGAAAATGGTTTTGAAAGTTTGGCTGCAAGTTGAAAAAATCGCATCAGAAAAATGTTCACATGTAAGATTTGAAGCTTTGCATGGTGTATGAAGTGAGAAATAAACGGAAGATGTTATAAATCTCTTCTTGAAAGAAGTTGTGGTTCTGAGAAGAACCAGAGGTGAGATAAGTCTTGACGTTTCAAACAGAAAAGTCTCATGTTAACTTAACTTTTTTCAGTTTATTTCTCACAGAGTCTGTTGAAGATGATTGTCTAGTGACCCAATTCACCTCGGCCCAATTTCATGGCTCTGCTTACCGTAAGCAAAGAATCGGCGCTTACAGAAGCAGGGAATTCAGCGCTTAAGTGTATTCCACAGGTAAGCAGGGAATTTTTTTCTTGTGCGTGTTCGAACTCCATATTACTAGGCGCATTCTTCGCTTACACACCTAGCACAGAAACTTGGCGCTTGCCCTGTAAGCGAAGAATGATGATCACAATACAGAATTCGGCGGTGAGCAGAGCCATGAAATTTAGGTCCTGATGCCATCACCATTGGTTGTGCCATTTTGGGCGTCACCTTTCCCATGTGTTATACCATGTAGCGCACATTTTTGGCGATGTGGGCACCATATCTTTATAGATAGTTTGCAATAGACACCATCTTTACGAGCAACTTTGGTTTCAGCTTTGAGCTGCGTCATCCGTTCTAACTTTTCTATGCAGCCAAGTGGTCCACATAATTTGATAAAATTCCTGCATGCCGCACACAATATTAACGCAAAACGCATAGTTGTGCACTAAAAAAAAAAAGAAGATTTTCCCGTCAAGATGGCCGACTTTACACTGCGTGACGTCAAGTGGCAACTATCTATACATTAGTGTCTTCAGTGACCTATGACCCAGTGTATAACCTATGACCTGTAATACTTTTCGATGCGACCTACAACAAACTGAATAAAATAGAAAACATGTCAAAAGTAGTATGGTGCTTTGTTATTATTATCTTTATATTAAACAAAAAATTACCCAACCCAAGGCAAGAAAGCCTATCAAGGTAAAGCCACTTGAGGTAAAGGGCTACAAGGAAAATATAAACAACTTATACAGAGAGAAGATTTCTGTTAATTTCTCTTACACTGGAATAGATTGCAAGATGGTGGAAAACAAGATACAGGTTGAGCAGCGTTCTCCCTTAACAGTGGTCCGCTAGCCAAAGCCAGTTAAAACATCCGGGGACCAGTCAAAGTTCTCTCCAAGTGGTCCGGCTGGCTAGTTCAGTGTTTACAAACATCCCTATTTCATTTGGAGTAGTGACTTGACAAGTTAACTGGTCCTGCTGGCCAGTCATTAACTAAAAGTTAAGAGTAGACCCTGTAGGGAGTTCTAAAGTCAAGCAGTACGCAGGGAAAAAGCTTGTAGAATATATTACACTGCTGGCCGTTTTTATGGTACTCAGCTAGCAAAAAATCATACTTTACAGTCCATACTCGATACTTGACTGAAAAATAATCTGTACTCGAAAGTGATGTACTTGATACTCGACTGAAAATGTACTAATGTAAAGCGTATTGATATGTTATTGTAAAATGTGCTATATAAGAACTTGGTATTAATCTCATTATTATTACTCGGACTCCAATTCTCGTGATCAGAATACTGCATTTCCTTTCCACTTTCCTGCAAGTGAAATACATGTAAAGCCGGTGTACTGGATAAAATAACATTGGACTCGACACCATGTGAATCTTGATTATTAGAAATTTATTTGCATAAAAAAAACCTCTGGATTCAGCTAAAGGTACAAGTTACACTACTTCCTGATTATTCCCATTGCAATAGACGAAGAGCAGTGTATCGTTGTTGTTAAATAGAAGTTGAACATTATAATACCCAGTTATGTTAAAATACAAGTAATATTTCAATGGCAGTATATGAAACTATTGGCGGAAAACAAAATATATTTCAAGAAGGGCTCTTTGGACAGTTTTGTGGCACCCTCATTTGCCAACAGATAGAGTCCTAATGGAAATGGGAAGAAATTAGCTGTACACTTAATGGCCAGCGGCGTCACCAGACATTTTCATTTTTGTTTTATACTTATTTTTTTAATATATAATGAGTAGGGTAGATGGCCTTAGCTTTTGATCCAGACCGGACCTTCTTCAGAGGCATAAAACAAGTACAAACAAATACATATATTTTTGTTTGGGGGGGGGGGGTCAGTGCAGGAAGACGGGGTTATTTAATGTATCCAACCATTCATTTTGTGCACTTTTTTGCGATCTCCTTATTTATTTATTTATTTAAATATATCGTAGGAGGTCCTGTATTCCGGGTGCCCCTCATAATCAAGGCATAAGTTTCACGTCACTGCGCGTGATGTAAACAACCCCTAGAGACGAAGTATCATTTTCTACTTGCCAAACATCAAGTCTCCTCTCCCTTGACCTAAACTTGGAGACAGGTAACCTCCCACTGTTAAGTTGTACTTGTAATATCAATTCAAAGAAAAAGCTATGGTACCCTGAAAACCGGGCACTGGAGGATATATATATATTTTTTGATGGGGGGGGGGGGGGGGCAAGGATTCTGAGCGGGTGGATGGGAGCAGGAATCTGAGCTGGGGGGGGGGAGGGGGGTTACGCCACTGTTTATAAATGTCCTTTCGATACTTTGTTTAAATTGTTTGTCTCACAACAAGGGGGTGTCAATGGTAAAACATTCATCCACAACATAGTTATGTAAAAGCAAGGAGAAATACACAACGCAGCAACTTTTAGGGCTGTACTTTTTAAGACCCCACCCCTTCCCTACAAGAGGCCGTTACTTCTTGCTTGCTTTTACAGACTTATTCGGTGGATAAACCTTTTACGGTTGAGTTTGGAGGGCATCTTAACTTTTACAGATATTTTTCTAACTCTTGAGTATTACAAAAAAAGGCTCAATATTGTCCTTAGAACATTGTTTTAAAGGAAAGTCATATACAAATTCACCAAAAAACCACTTGATGATGGGTTAATGAAGAAATAAACATACAGAAGAATTGTCTGATCACTGCAAATTTAGAGTAACCTTTAGTCACACTACAAAGTGTTAGCCCCAAAAGTTTTTAAAAAAAAGTGTTAACTTTTCAATAGGAATGGTTCATACATGGTCAAAATTAGTTTTATATACAGTAGCTATTTACACAGGGGTGGGATGGTTCTTGGCCAGAATACACAGGCAGCCAAGTTTGATCATGGTGCAGCCATCTTGATGTCCTCCCATTCAACTCAATGTAACCAAACCGAGGCTTGAAGAAAACTAGTCTGGTTCCTTTTTGTCTAAATGAATATTAGCATCCGTTACTGTTACTGGATATAGGGAGCATGACCAAGATGGTGGCATCATGATAACAGTCTATTTAAATTGGGAAGTGGAACATTCAGGAAAAGTTAAGGAAAGAAGAGTACAGTTCAGAGTTCGACTTTTTAGCGAGTCAAATCCATTTGTTGTCCAACGTCGGGCCAATCAAAGTTTTATGAATCGGTCGAAATAAATATGTGGTACCTAAAGTTGAATTTTACTTCATACAAAAGCTTCTAAATAATGAAACCACAAAATGAGGCACTTATGGAAAATGGTTACTGAGTTTGCAAAAACAGATCACTCCAAGCAAAATGGGTGCGAGTCATTGCATAAAAGGTCTGAAACTATGATCCAGAAGTGTGTTGAAATCTGGCATTTAACCTCTTGAGTTAACAGGTTTCAAGGAATTTTTGGCATTTTTTTAGTTGCATCCCTTATGTGCACAATAATCTTTAAAGGGAGGGTATATCTTTGGTAATTACTTTAAAAATTAATGACCGTGAAAACTTACTTGGAAAAGAGCACTGGAGAGCTGTTGATATTATAAAACATTGTTAGAAACGACCCCCTTTGAAGTAATGTAGTTTTAGAGTGAGAGGTAATTTTTCACCCCGAAAATTTGAATCTGAGAAAGGCTTCAGGCATGAAGCCTTTCTCAGGCATCTGAAAGCACACAAGTCTATGCAACAAGGGTGTTTTTTCTGTCATTATCTTTGTGCAACTTCGATGATCAATTGAGCCCAAATTGTCACAGGTTTGTTATTTTATGCAAATGTTGGGATACACCAAGTGAGGATACTGGTCTCTGATAATTACCAAAAGTATACCCCGCCTTTAATCGTAGTTACTACACCAGCTAGGTAGTACAGTCAACCTTCGTACTGTCGTAAAGAGGTTCTGCTTATAAAGAGTACATTCTTAAATCCTGAATCTCATTTCTGCCTAAAGTGTTTTGGTTTTGCTGTCCTCTTATAACAACGTTTCTGTTATAAAGAGGTAATTTGGTCAGTCCCAGCGATCTTGTTATAACGAGAGTCAACTGTACTAAGAGCATGGAGCAATAAACTAGAGTTATTTCCATGCTACTAATAACTAGTACAGTTGTCAAAAGATCAATAAAGAAGCTTCGTCAAAAAACGACATTTTGATTTAAATTTTAGTGAAAAATCTTGCAGACTTCTCAAAAGTCAAGTTCACTAGTCCCGCCAGCAAGTTAAAAATAAAAATAAAGAAAACCTCAGCGACGCCCAAAAGTCACACAAAGCTGATATTTTAGAACTCCCAAAATGGTTTTAAAGCCTGACGTTTCGACCCTTACCGAGTCTTTCTCAAAGGCTAAAATTCCATTAATGCAAGCTATCCCCTTGTTGCTGTGTTTAGTGTTTTTGTGTGTAAAAACATTTCCTTTCAGTACACTGTGCAAGTTTCCATCACACCAACATGTAGCCGTTGATAGAAAGTTGCTACGATGAGCAGCTAATACATAGACCCCTTGCATTTTATGACGCCACCAGACCCAAACAGCGCCCTCACTGGGGTCAAGGAAGACCAATCATTGGCTGAGAATCGTGCGGAGTTTCGTACACATTTCCACTGTTTGACATTTAGAGATGGCGACCAATGCAAGGGGTCTATTAGTATCAGTCACTAAACTTCAAAAGTTTTCCTTATCCAGCATGGGTTCATACTTCCCGACGAGACGAGTGGGCGTGCCACTGGCCTGGCGCCGTCTGGCCCCCGTCTTGTCGTAGGTAATTAGACCACTCCCAGAATGAAGACTGACCGACGCAACATCCTTTTCAAGGTTGCGTGTTGAGAGGGGCGAGCGTGGAGGGCCTGTCTGTGAACCGTGAATCTTTGCCGTTAAGGAGAGTTTAAGGCTGGTCTTTTTGGATTTTCTGGAGTGGCCTGAAACAAACAAAACAAGAACACGTCAACCAGTGAATGTTTAATATAAATCGCAAAATACATCACATGATGTATTATCAGCACAGGCATTCATGGACTAGGGCTCCAATTTTGGAGAAAATCCACAAGACCGCAGGACTTGTAGCTCAGAATCTTTACTGGATCGGAATTTTATTTACAAGACCAAATTCAAAATGAGAAGAGACCAGAATCAAAATGAGAACACAGTTTTATCATCTAAACTGTTTTAGTGTGACAAAACACTGAGACACTCTTGTGTCTTATGGATGATACTCAGCAGAATTGGAAAATATTTGTAAGACTCAAACAAACTCAACATTTGAACATCATTTTTTGATACAAAGATGTTGAATTGAAAAAAACCCCAAAACCCACAAAAACGCCGGACTTGTCCCGTCTTGAGTTTACTGGCTCGACACTGAAACCACTGGCCTTGGGCCAGTGGTCCAGTGTAAAATTCAAGCCTTTCTGTGAGAAACTGTGCATGAACACAAACTGAACTACCGGTGCCCAATTTCATAGAGCTGCTTAAGCAGACAATTTTGCTGAACAACTTTGTGCTTAAACAAAAATTAGTAGGATACCAGTCAAAGTTGGTACACGTGACATGGTATTCAGGCTGGTAACCTTATTCTGGTAAGCATTATTTTGTTGTGCTTAGCTACATTATTTTGTGTGCAGCTCTATGAAATCTACAATCGTACACATCACTGATCTGAATCGATCATTGCTGTCCTCATTTATGCATTACTGACAAAATATTCATACCATAGAGGAAGGAACACACCTTGGGCCGAATTCACAAAGAGATAAGACTAGTCTTATCTGAAGTTAGGACCAGTAACTGGTCTTAACTTAAGACTAGTCCTATCTCTTATCATTGCCTAGGACTAGTCCTAAGTTAGGAAGAGTTTTGTGAAATCGACCCCTTGCCTTCCTCAATGTTCATACAAGCTAGACCCACCGAAAAACCAAAAGCAAAAAGCAAAGATAAGAGCCTAGAAGGAAGCTACCTGGCACATGAAACTTACAATTTTTGTTTGTTTGTTTAACACCTTTGATTTATTTTTTGATATGAGACTACAAAGCAGGAAAAGGAAATCAGCCAGTTTGCCGAGAGATGTTGTACAGCCATAAACATGTAATTAGATACTGTACATTGTACATGTACATACATACTATGTATGTACACACATGTTTGTAAATTTAAGATTTCTCTTTGTTCTCCTATACGTAGGTTGCAGTATGACGTAAATCGGCCATCTTTACGGGCAACTTGGAACACACAGTCATGCGTATCATGTGAGAAGGGCGTGCAGCACGTGCACATTTTCACAAAACTCATTGCACGATTGGTTAGTGAACAATGCGGCTGCGTTAATAATTTGAGCGTTTGACATGCTTGCAAGCCAAAATGCAATTTGCCCATAAAGATGGCGTCTATTTGGAACTACATGTATCTATTGTTGGAACTTTTGCTTTATGCGCACTCCACGTTACTAGGCATTCTATGCTTTATCAGCTAATGCAGAAATTCGGCGCTTGCCTTTTAAGTGAAGAATGGTGATCGCAAACTGAGAATTCGGCGATACATGTAAGCAAAGCCATGAAATTAGCAAACATGAGCAAAACAATGCATTATTTTATAGCAATCATGCCATCATATACATGACAAACTTTGCATAATTTGTGCAAATAATGCCTGAAGCAAAACTTTGCAAGAGCAGGAAGGAAGTGCTGTAATTTTCAGCAACTGTCACATTCACACTGGATTCAACTTCAAATCAACTTTTGCTTAGTTATACAGCTTTTGTACATCATCCTACAGTTTGCAAAACATTTGCTTGACAACATTCACAAGGGCCAAGAGAACTTTTAAAACTGAAACTTTGATGAGCACAAGCATTTATGTATTTCATCCATGTAACAATCATGCCATCGCGTTAACATTTTGCACAAATAGTTAATGAAAACAAAACTTTGCAAGAAAAGAGAAAGAATGCTCAGAAATTCTGCCATTTTCACACTGGATAAATTTCCCAGGTTGTATCATAAACTTGGGTGTGATCACTGGCTATACGGCAGTTACAGGTTGAATGGCTTCTGACTGGCACCCCTGAACAAAGATACTGACAAAATAGGGAGACCGCCAACATAGGGCTAGATAGCTCAGTTGGTAGAGCGCCAGCACGTTAATCCAAAGGTCCCAGGTTCAAGTCCTGCTCCAGTCAATTTGACTTTGTTCAAACAATAATTAATGGATAAACTTGCGTCAGCTTTTGCTTTTCAAAATTGCTTCATGTACATTGCACAGGTCTGGAATTTCATCTTTGAAAGCAAGGCCATTTTCATTTTGCAAAGGGCACTTCCATTTGAAAGTCTGTTGGAAACTTTTGAAGTGGCACCAAGGCCAAGACCAGGGCAACGGAGGCCATGGCGTCTGTGGCCTTTGTGTTATTCCAGGCCCGATGTAAATCAAACTGCAGTTTGACTTGACAAGTTTAGACAAGGCTCGAGAAAAATTAACGCAGACATTCGTCAGGAGGAACTTTTAAATTGAGAGACTTTGAGATGTTTCTTGTAGATTGGACCGCAAATATGCAAAGCAGGTAAACTTTTTTGGTTCTCAGCAACGGAATTTGCCCCAAACTTTTTCAGTGAATAGCCAGTGAGACCATTTAGCTTGCCGTTTCACTAGTTCTCCGGCTTTTTTCACTTGTCTATAATATTTCACATTTTTAAATAGGGATGCTTTTCAACACTGAACTAGCCAGCCGGACCACTTGGAGAGAATTTCGACTGGTGTTTTAACTGGCGTTTGGCCAGCGGACAACTGTTAAGGCAGAACAATGCAATAGCTCTACATGTATGGGGAAAAATGCTCAGCATACTTTTGAGCTGCACCCAGCGTCCCGAAAATATCCCACTGAACATTTTTTAATCCAATGTGAAAGTAGGTTGAAAAATCCATGCATTGGAACAAGAATAACAGGCTCACGGACCTTGTTTCAAGGCTTGTGATCTAGGTTCGAATCATGCAGGGTCCTCGGACTCTACACTCGGAGGACCTGAGAGAGTAGACATAGACAACAAGAATAATTAAAACCTCATACATGACGACGGGTCTCACTGTATACAATGTTGGTACAGAGTGGGGTTTTTTTCTTCAGTTTTCTAAGGCACTAAGAAAGAATCAGCTGAAAAGAGAGGGCATGGGACATAGATTTTCAATTTCAATGAAACTATTCATAGCGTGCAATGCAGCTACGCATACAGTGGCACAGTAAGAATTAGCCTGCAGCTCTACTTCAGATTACATATATATATTATATAATTTTTTCCATTTAGAAAAGTCAACATAATTTTTAAAACTCCCGTTACCGTTACTTGATGCAATAAGACTTGTCCTCTGCGACTCTTCCACCATTTCCTCCGTCAACCGTTGCTCCTCAACCATCTTGGAAAGTTGCAGTTCATACTCGGGGGTGTCGATTTGGACGAGTCCGGAATGTTCTCGGGACGGAAGCGGGTCTGGTCGAGGTTTCTCCACAGAGGGTTGTGATTGGTCGATTAACCTGGCTATGTCACTGTTGCTGTTGTTACTGGATATGTTTTGCTCGTCTTCGGGTGTTTCATCTATTGTTTCCGGTTGGACAGCGGAAGGCATTTCAAATTTCCCTACACACAAGAGTTTAGAAAGGAAACCGAAAATATGTTAAATCCCCCGACAGGTTTTTGCCCTCACATGTAACTTTCTCAGTGACTAGCTAGCTTTTCATTTCACTGGTCCGTCAAGTTTGCCACTTGTTCAGGGGAGTGTTTCAACACTGAGCTAGCATGCCAGACCAACTTGGAGTGAGGTTTGATTGGTCCTCAGGTGTTTTAACTGGTATTTGGCTAGCGGACCGCTGTTAAAGGAGAACGCTGCCTGACTCCCTCCCTCTAAGCTTACCTCCCCTGGATTTCTCAAAATTGTGCAGGGCATTTCTGGACCCAAATTTTGAAAGTTTAGCCACGGTAAGCTATGTTTTTCACTTGATATTTATGTTTGGTTTGAAAAGCTCTACTGTGCAATCTGGAGCAATTTAAATGGATACTTTAGCCTAGGTGGGTTTTTGGGACGGTAATATAAACAACAAAACGTCATCTGTAGGAGAGCTAGGGACTAGATTGTATGAAGTGCAAACAATTTGAAGGCACTGTTTTTGGCGGTTGCAACGGCCAGATTTAAGCGTGTACACTGTATGTATGTTAACCTTTTTCCTGATTGTTTTATTCAACGATTTCTTGCTAATTACAGGATCCACTGCAGTAGTAAGAGGGCTTACAAAATACCCAAACATGCCATACATGTACCAATAACCAGGCTTTCTGCTTATTCTCACCCATACACTCTTGCTTTGCTGAGATGTAGAACAAAGAGCCACTCCAACAGCTTTATTCCACCTACTGCATCTCTTTGGAACTCCTTGCCTGGTGCATGTTTCCCTCCATCCTACAATCTAGACTGTTTTAAGAGGAATATCAATTCCTACCTTCAGCTCCCCCGTGTTATTTTCATCTTAAATATTTTCTTCTGTACATGTAGCCCCTTACCAAGAGTGGCTTTTAGCCTTGTTTGGGGCAAACTTGCATAACTAATTAATAATTAGTTTTTACCTGTATCTTCCTGTTGGAGCATGGGTGTCCTTGCTAGATTAACGGTTGGCGACCGTGGGTCTGGGTAGGTGAATGGACAGGGGGTACGTGACACCCCTTCAGTGGGCGACCTGGGATCGGTGTCTGGAATAGGCGTTCTGGCAATCTTAATCGTGGGTGACCGGGGGTCCTCGAAGCTGTCATCGGTGCTTGGGCCTGGCTTGGGCACAATGATAGGTGTCCGCGTAACGTCGTCTGTGGGAGACCGGGGATCTCTGAGTTTCACCAAACGACGGTTACTGAGGGGGGTGTGGTTTGCATCTCCTCCTGCAGCAGCGTCGTCGCTGGTCTGAGCGGACGGTCCATCGTTATGAAGGCTGGTACTATCTGGATGTGATTTACTCTCGGCTCCTCCCATTGTCTTTGGAAGCTCTAGTTATCTCGGAAGACGATTGTTCAACTTCTAAAAATTAAAAAAAGAAATGACTCCATGTAAGAAGTTGTTTATGATATTTCACACAGTGAACAAATCAATGTGTAAACCATAACATACAATGTAATGTAAAAAACTACTTTTGAATACAGTATATATGTAAGTGAAATAATGAAGTCTGAAGACATGCAAAAAGCATTTTTACGTACATGTGTATGTTGATTCAATTTATATACAATCAAGGTGCGATACGCGCAAATTTTGAATGATACGCAAAACAAACTGGTTGATATGCCCCCAAATTCTTTTTTTTTATAAATACATTAGTTTCACACAAAAAACATGAAAAGAAAACCATATAGAATGCTCCAAATTGCACAGTTAGGGCTTTGAAAACCAAGAAAAACACAGAGTATAAAACATTCCGAGGACCTTGTTTCAATTCAGCGCGCTTCGGCCAAACATCCCTTCAACATTTTGGCCCAGAATGCCCCACAGTTTTGAAAAAACCTGGGGAGAACCCTGACAATGAACATAATTATACGTTATGTTATAGCATGTTAGCCTATAGGCCTATATGTAGCATGTTATATAACACAACACTGTCAGCATCATATAATCATGTACACTGTCAATATGTACAGGTACAAAACAGGATGCATTCCACACCCACAGTGCACAGTCATGACAGTATGCAGACATAAAACCAGGGTCTACCCTTAACCTTTTTCAGTGCCTAGCCAGCAGGATCTTAGTTAGCTTTTCATTTCACTGGTCAGTAAGCTTTTTCACTAGTCCAATAGGACCTAATTCATATTAAATGTAGATCTGCTTTTCAACACTGCACTAGCCCTCCGGACCACTCGGTAAAATTTGAGAGAATTTTGACTGGTCCTCAAGTGTTGCGGACCACTGTTAGGGGAATGACATAATAGCTTCTTATGGGCAAGATGCAACAGAAAATGAGATCAAAATAATGAGATCGTTAAAATTTATGTTTTTTCGTAAAGTAAAAAAAAGAGCTGGCGGCCTCTAAAAAGGAAGCGAGCAGGGACGCTAAACATGATTTTTTTATATTTAGCCTTATTACTGAGCAGGCAAAAAACACTGCACGATGCACACTATGTAAGTACTATAGGATGCACTTTACAAATCCAGAGGTACATGTATAAAAAGGATTTAACCCAGTCGCCTATCATTTGGAAGGTCAGCTTCTGAGCTCTGCAACCTGCATGAAGTCTATTCTGTTTACCACTGTTTGCAGCACAGCAACTGAATGGCCTTTTGTATAGTGTTTACTCCAAACTGCTTCTTTGACCTTTGAATACTGTAGCTCTGCATACAAAGGTTTCCTCTGTCACTGTACATTGAATGATTGAATCCAGCCCCATGCATTGTAATTTACATTGTAAGCGATATCGTGTATAAATCTACATTGTAAAGATTCGCAAATGTATGACTTTCACTCGGGAATAGTGAAGATCTAGTGTGGGGACCCCACCACCAGTCTCCATCCAAGAGCAGGGCTAGTTTCCACAAAGAGCTAAGATTGATCTTTAAACTGCAAATCAATCTTAATTGCTAAGCAAAGTGTGATGTCACAATACAAATCACTATGGTGATACTGACAACTCATCTTTTTTAAAAGGGTCTGTATACAAACGGTAATGATTCTGAAAATGAATGCTAACTTGGTAAGAAGTACAGCAGCTTTGGATAGTATTATACATTATGAGAAACTTTTCACTTTGAAGTACTGCAATTATTGAAAAAGATATCACTTTTTATCCCCCAAAATTTGAATCTGAGAAGTAACGTTCCTCAGACTGTGTAATTCCAATTGAAGATTAGCCTTCCTGCGTGGACATAACTGCTCCAGATTTTCGGCAATATCTCAAAAACGCTACCACCTTTTGAAATGAAATTTTTCACAGGTTAGTTTTATGGTATCTATCTACATTGGATTGAAACAAACAGCGGGTTCCAATTACCAAAGGTATACAATCCCTTTAACATGATTTGGAAGCATAAATGTAAAGTCTTTGCAAAGCAAAATATGGCTTATTTGGGTGGGTTTTTGTGTACTGAAAGGAAGGTCCAATAAAGAATGTCAAATTTTTTAAATTTAGGTTTTCCTTGAAAATGCAAGTTTGTATTCTTTTGAACCACCCATTTACCATGGAAACTTTAAAAAAGACTGGTAGACCACAAATATGTAACAATTCACACGTAGTGAACACTAGTGGTCAGGTGGTTGAGCCATTTCCTGTGTCAGTGAACTGCTGTATCGATGCATTGTGTAGGCCTAATCACTGCACACATTCTTTAGTACTGATGATATGGTTCCAACCAGAACCATGTGGTTCCAACCACAACCATGGATAGGCCTATACTTTTTAACAGATTAATAATTTATACTGTAAATTAATACAGTAAAGTGTCAATTGTAGGTGCACTGTGTTATTATATTTATTTATTTGGGTTTAAAACATTATTGTCATAGATCTACACACAGGACAATACCATACACAATGTCAACACGCTTACATTAACAATTAGTAAAAATAATTTGATCTTGAATAGCCAGATATGAAAATCACTCCTCCCTCAAAACAAAAAGAGAAATATAAATATAAATTGTTGCAAAATAAAAAAATAATGAACAAATACAAAATATTTTGATAAAGTTACAGAAAAAGTACAAGAATGGATTGTATAGGCCCCTACCTTAAGAGAGGAAACAAAGGAGACATTGTGTAGGGCCTAAAGGTGCATTGTCTGTGGGCCATGTCCAAATTTGAGTCAATTGCTTTGACCAAGCTGCACCCACAACCATGACACCATGGAGGTAGCTACCTCCATGATGACACCTAGAAAACTTGGCACTCACAAACTCAGCAACGTTCAAACACTGCACTAAAAAATCTCAGCATTACATCATTGGCACTCATGTGGCCACCCACAAACTCAGTAACTTTCAAACAGGTTGTACTTGTACTACAAGTACAACTCTAGAATACAGGTACACTAAACTCCAACACTTCCTTATTGACGGATATTTTTAGAAAGGGAAAGATAGTCATTTTGGAACAGTCTGCCACCGATCATCAGGGAGTCGTCGACCATCGAGTTGTTCAAACTTCAAGTCTCGCCTTAAGACTCATCTTTTCAAACAGTATTTTTGTAACATTGCAACTTATTGAAAGGTTTGTATTTCATTTTCTACAACTTTTTTTTGCCTGGTGGTGGGGGTCCCCACACTACACAAAGGCCAACTAAAATAAGAATATTTTTTTTCAAATAGTAAGTAGTTAAAAAAAGGAGGCGGCGGCCAAAAAGGAGGCGGACGGGGTAGAGAAACTCATTTCTTATTTTACTTGGCCTAAACTCAGCGTAATGCACAATGACAAATTTGAAAGAATCGGCGGGCAGTCCAAAACTACATTTCGGTTTGTCATCCACTCTACTCAACATGTTCAATGCATTTCCATCACATTTCCCAAAACAATCTGATCACATACATGTAAGAATGTTTAATTTTGAAAAAGATTATTTTCAATGGCACAGCTGAAAAATAAAAACATCAAATTCAGCTGGTTTGCTGAAAAGTTGATTGCCTGTCACTACAGCAGGACAAGTCCTACATAAACATAGGCCTACACTATTTTTACTAACGTAACTAATCATGCAATACGATACACAACCACACCAGTTTGTTTACAAATTACAAATGTTGGATTGTTGTTCGTTGTACCACACACACATGACACAACAGTCTTACTCTTCTTACTATCATCAGTTTTAGTCTACCATGTCTACATATGTACCTACCTAGTCACAAATCATATGGAACTGTTGTTACTAAACGTCATTGCTTATTAAAAACTTCACATCTACTCTACTCTACCCACCATGTCTACACTAGCTGACTAGTGTAATAATTGTTATGTTAGCAATTGGATAAATTTCTTTCATCAATGGTGTTACCATTCGTCAGTGTAATATTAAGTTAGTGTTAAATTGTTACTGCTGTTACTGAGTAGTTCAGATGAGTCAGACTCAGTCAGAGAATCTGAGTCAGGTCGGATCGTGCATTGATCTGTTTTATATTTTAATATTTTTAATAAAATAGATTAGTAGAACATTTGTAGAATAGAAAACGTAAAAGACACACAAAACGTGTACAAACAGATCAGATCTGCTAGAAAATGGATAAGTAACAAAGAGACATTGAAAGAATAACAACATTATATCATCCATCAAATAAAATGTGTTCGTATTTAACAAACTTTACTAACAAAACAAAGTAATACACACCAGTTTTTGTCGAGCACACTAGTCACATCATCACACAGCACGACGATTAAATTCCAACGGTTGAGGGACTCATCGTGATGATGTAAATACAGCAGACATTCCTATCATTTGTTTGAAGAAATTCCATCCATTCACAAAGATTGTCCCATATCCTGATTGATGTGGTTTTGACTGACGTCCTCTCTGATTGGTCACTTGTTAACGAAGGATAAGCAACAAGTGGATCTGGTGAAATCTCGCGTGATTTTACGAAGTTTAATAATCAAGATGGCGGCGCTCATGTTACAACAATTTCTCAATGATGTTCGAGTTCCACTTGGCGGGGACAAAATCTTTAAAGATGAATGTGCCTTTTCTTTTGATAATCCTGTAAGTTACTGTTTAGGGTGTTTTTACGATGTCGAAATTATCCGTATCCAATCGTTGCTCGCTTTTCCAATCATCGCACTGCACGGGCCGTCTCATCCCCATCATCACTGACTCTCGGCAGCTCGGGTTTGTCGATGACTCACCATTAGAGAGTCCGGCACTTTTTGCATTTTTTCACAAAAATTTACAAGTTTGGTACCATTGGAAAGAGGTTTGCAAAAGAAATCCAACAGTGTTTATTTCGCTTCGATAGCTTATAGTATGGGCATGATGGGGGAGTTAGGCCTATGCTCATTTAAAGGTGGCAGGAGGACGTTTTGAGTCTGTCAATTTCTTACTGATAAAAGAGGGCATGGAAACTGCTCCTGATTTATTATTAAGAATAGATCAGACTTGATAAATTTGATATAATTGAAAAGAAGAATTTACAAAACAAAAGCAAAAACAGAAACCAACTTACTGGAATATTAAATAATGATCTCAAATCACTCAATGTAGGTATGTGAAGAAAAAATTCAAAGTGAACCAATACGAATGCAATTAGTACCGCCAGTAGATGCGGAACACAAATCTGGCAGAAAATAGCGGCCGCGATCGATGCGGATCTTCACATACCTACTCAATGTCTCCTTTTCTGTAATCTTCACAGAGCTTGTAAAATGTAAATGAAGCCTTCAATTCACGACTCTAAAAATCTATCTGTCTATTATTACTATTTAGGCCTATATCTATACGTAGAGAGTCCGGCACTTTTTTCATTTTTTCACAAAAAGCTAACAAGTTCATTTTTCATAGAAAATATTCAATGCAACTACAGTAGTATAATAATAAATATGATACCATAAAATTGTTAAAATACTGAAAGAAAATCACTACATTACCAACCCAACCCAATTGGGCTTGATACAACATACATGTAAGTGAGTAGAAAACCATATGTACTTACTACCGTCAACCCGATTTTGATGGCATTTCTGGAAGCACCTTTCTCTATAAATTTGCTTTGCGATCATTCGCGATAGTTCATAATAAAAAAAAACCCACATAGACACTCAGCTTAGAGTCTAACCTTTCAAATAATTAACTGTCAAAGGACTGTAATGACCTATGTATACATCATTTCGAAGCATTTTCACAAGAAAAATCTACATAAAATGTCCGTATTTCAAGGGTTCGAAAAATTGGGCAAAAATGACATTTTTACTCACCTGAATTCTATCAAACTTGGTGTCATTGGAAAGCTGATAAAATTGTACACAACATGGTTTTGTTTTCTCGCGTTATCTCGAAAGAAAGAGCGCCCTCCAGTGCCCAAGAGGATATACTTTTTGTAGCAGTCGACAAAATGGACATTGTGAAATTTAGACGCGTCAATATCTGGTTCCGAAATACGCTAAATTAAAATACATTTTTCACAAATTTACGGTATCTTTTTCTGAGATATTTTTGAATTATAAATATTTCTTCTTCTGGAAAACTGATTCCTTGATTGATTTGGACAAGGTTAACATTAACAAATGGGGAGTTATTCAAGGCTACTTTCACACACAAACAGATATGTTTTAAGCAATTGCCATTTTGCCGGACTCGCTATCACCATGCTTACGTCTCTGCGGCCAGTCACAGTGTGTGGGTCCGGATATTTTACCGGTGACGGTCAAATCACCCAAACGCTATTTTGCCGTACTGCGATTTCGGACTTTATGTCCTTGCTCTGTGATTTGTATCTGAATTATAATCATGTATATAAATATAGACGTAGTCTAGTTCAACAATTCAAGTTGATTCCTAATGCTGGAAATTAAATATCCCACCAACCTTCCTTTTTTTAAATTAAAAAAGAAGACAATCAGACAATGATTTTGGTTTGATAAATGAAAAAAATTCAGTTTCGACGTTGGAAGAAAAACCCTACCCCTATATTATACATAACATAAGGAAAACCCCTGCAGTCAGGAAGCGGACTGAAAACCCATCAACATGCATTGCATTTGCAAGGCTCCAGTCCAGGAATTGAACCAGGGTCCACAGAGGAGAAAGGCAGGGGGAAAAAACCACTGAGCCAACCTGAAAATAGCGGGGTTGAACAAAGACAAATTGACTAGAGCCTTCGGCCTCCGGATTAACGCGCCGGTGCTCTACCAACTGAGCTATCTAGGCGATGTTGGCAGCCTCCCAATTTTGTCAATATCTTTGTTAGGGGTGCCAGTCAGAAACCATTCAACCTGTAACTGCCGTATACTATAATATAGCCAGGGATCACACAGGTTTGATACAACCTTGGAAGCGGCAGCAGAGGGATCACCTCAAAGGGGTGTGTTTTTTATTTCAAATATCAAGTAATAAACCACAAGGGAAACTGACTGAGTGAATTTTTTAATAATTTTGGTTTGAACTTAATTTGAACAAAGAAAAATTGATTAGATCTGGTCGATCTAGCCCTATGTAGGTGGTCTCTCTATTTTGTCAATATCTTTGTTCGGAGGTGCCAGTCAAAAGCCATGGCACCCCTGAATGAAGATTGACAAAATAGGGAGACTGCCAACTTGGGGTTAGTTAGATATCTCAGTTGGTAGAGAGCTGGCACGTTAATCTGAAGGTCGTAAGTTAAAGCACTGCTCTATTCAATTCAAGTTAAAGTTGATAAACATAAATTGCATAATTTCAAAAATAATTTGCAAAGTACGTAGAGTATTAAAACTAATTTTGTTTTCTTTCCTGTTTAATATTCTTTAAGGAGAGTGAGACTGGTCTCTATGTGTGTATGAAAACTTTCCTTGGCTTTGGCAAGGATCATGTGGTGCGCCATTTCCATCGTACGGGTTGCAAAGTTTACCTTCATCTCAAGACGACTAAGAAAAAGGTATGTGCGGGGAACAATTCTATCCAGCAATTTGCAGAGCAAAATATTTTGACTTAACATGTTTTGTGCAGACTGAATGCTAATATTGAGTAGCAAATAATGAATTTTCAGGATCAACTGATAAACACAACGAAAATCGTTTACTGATGTCATAGTGTTAGCCAGAGGGGTATCTGGGTGTCTTTTGGTCACCCTGTTTTAAAGGCACTGAACACGTTTGGAAATTGTCAAAGACCAGTGTTCTCACTTGGTGTATCCCAACATATGCATAAAATAACAAGGCTGTGAAAATTTGGGCTTAATTGGTCATCGAAGTTGCAAGAAAATGATGAAAGAAAAAACACCCCTGTTGTACAAATGTTTGTGCTTTCAGATAGGAATAAAAACTTCTTGCAAGAAGCTTTTATTATTTTAGTGAGAAATTACCTCTTTCTCAAAAACTACGTTACTTCAGAGGGAGTCGTTTCCTACAATGTTTTATACTATCAACAGCTCTCCGTTGCTTGTTAACAAGTAAGTTTTTATGCTAATATTTGTTTTGAGTCATTACCAAACATGTACGATACCTTTAGATTTGGACACCCTGTTTTATCTGTCATTTACATGTAAATGTATTGTAAGAGAACAATTTGGATACCCAGTTTTTAAATTTCCAGCAACTTTGGACACCCTTTTACCAAATCCTGGCTAAAATCTTGATCAGGTGACTTTGGCGATGACTGAATATTAAATATATTTGTTAAAGGGGTAGATGTTGCTGATGTGGCCAGCGTCCAGATTCAGAGCTAACTCGTTCATGGTTTAGGGGTTGCCGATGTGGACAGGGTACAGCTACTGAGCTTACTCGTTCATGGGGTAGGGGTTGCCGATGTGGCCAGGGTCCAGATTCAGAGCTAACTCGTTCATGGGGTAGGGGTTGCCGATGTGGCCAGGGTCTAGATTCAGAGCTAACTCGTTCGTGGGGTTGGGGTTGTCGATGTGGACAGGGTACAGATTCAGAGCTAACTCATTCATGGGGTAGGGGTTGCCGATGTGGCCAGGGTCCAGATTCAGAGCTAACGGGTCCAGATTCAGAGCTAACTCGTTCATGGGGTAGGGGTTGCCGATGTGGCCAGGGTCCAGATTCAGAGCTAACTCGTTCATGGGGTAGGGGTTGCCGATGTGGCCAGGGTCCAGATTCAGAGCTAACTCGTTCATGGGGTAGGGGTTGCTGATGTGGCCAGGGTCCAGATTCAGAGCTAACTCGTTCATGGGGTAGGGGTTGCCGATGTGGCCAGGGTCCAGATTCAGAGCTAACTCATTCATGGGGTAGGGGTTGCCGATGTGGCCAGGGTCCAGATTCAGAGCTAACTCGTTCATGGGGTAGGGGTTGCCGATGTGGCCAGGGTCCAGATTCAGAGCTAACTCGTTCATGGGGTAGGGGTTGCCGATGTGGACAGGGTACAGATTCAGAGCTAACTCGTTCATGGGGTAGGGGTTGCTGATGTTGCCAGGGTCCAGATTCAGAGCTAACTCGTTCGTGGGGTTGGGGTTGTCGATGTGGACAGGGTACAGATTCAGAGCTAACTCGTTCGTGGGGTTGGGGTTGTCGATGTGGACAGGGTACAGATTCAGAGCTAACTCATTCATGGGGTAGGGGTTGCCGATGTGGCCAGGGTCCAGATTCAGAGCTAACTCGTTCATGGGGTAGGGGTTGCCGATGTGGCCAGGGTCCAGATTCAGAGCTAACTCGTTCATGGGGTAGGGGTTGCCGATGTGGACAGGGTACAGATTCAGAGCTAACTCGTTCATGGGGTAGGGGTTGCTGATGTTGCCAGGGTCCAGATTCAGAGCTAACTCATTCATGGGGTAGGGGTTGCCGATGTGGCCAGGGTCCAGATTCAGAGCTAACTCGTTCATGGGGTAGGGGTTGCTGATGTGGCCAGGGTCTAGATTCAGAGCTAATTCGTTCGTGGGGTTGGGGTTGTTGATGTGGACAGGGTACAGATTCAGAGCTAACTCGTTCGTGGGGTATGGGTTGTCGATGTGGACAGGGTACAGATTCAGAGCTAACTCATTCATGGGGTAGGGGTTGCTGATGTTGCCAGGGTCCAGATTCAGAGCTGAACTCTTTCATGGGGTAGGGGTTGCCGATGTGGCCAGGGTTTAACGTCGGAGCTAATTCCTTCGTGAATCTAGGCAGAACAAAGTAGTAACCATTTATAGAATTATCAAACTCTAAAAATGAACTTTCTTGTACACAGTTCTGATCTTGGCCAATACACTGCTGTACCACCATAAAATACATCACAGGTATATTTTGAAAATTATTTCAAAAATCACCTGAAATGTTTTTGTCCGTAGAAGCCCAAGAGCCAAGAAGATGAGGACAAAGCCAAACCGACACGACTTGCAATAGGTAAGAATTATCATCCTCTACACCAAGAGCTGGTGCGAGCTTTTCATCATTCATACATAGAGTTTGTTGAATTCGCCAGTTTTGACCCTCCTAAACATTATCAGAGCTGCCAACTCTCCCTGATTCTGCAGAAAGTTAACTGAAAATATCTTTCCATGTTTTCATGAACGAATTTGACAATCTCCTTAATTGTGGAAACCTTTTCCCTAATATGTCATTCTAAATATCTTCCTGTTTGTTGTACAAAATCTCTCTGATTGCAAGATGCAAATGTTGGCAGCTCTGCATTATTAACCTGGGTAGTCACTGGGCCATTTAAAAAAATTCCTGAAAACCACAGAAATAATTTTGGAAATATACAGAGCAAATTTTGTTTTGAGAATATCGTCAAAATGAAAATCATGACTAGATCAAGTAAAGACAACAAACGTTTTCATAAAATAAACAAGGATTTTTATTTATGTTTTATTTATTTGTTTTGTTGACTCGGGCGGACCCTTAATTTTAATTGGCCGTGGCATACTGGAATCTCAGACCTTACCTCCCATGCTGAGAACAATAGAAAACAAATCGTGGCAGCCCATCGATCTCTCGTGATTCTAAATCCTGAAGCAATCACAAGAACCATCTCTGTTCTCGCACGTACTTATTTACTCTTGGGTGAAGAGAAGCAATTAGAGTTAAGTGTCTTTCTCAAGTCAAGGATGCAAGTGTCATGACCTGGGATTCGAACCAACACCCTAAAGCTACCAGAACTTGAGTCCAGTGCACTAGTACTATACGGCAATGACATGGCATAATTATTAATGTTAATCAGGTAATTGTATATTTTGATTTTTAACCAGGCGTTGAGGGCGGTTTTGATGTTGAAGATCAGAACCAGTATGAGTATGAGGAGGCACATTCTGTCGTTATCTTGCCGGACTTTGTCGTCATTCCATTACCCTGCTCAGATCTCCCTATAAAGGTACTTACTGATTTATGATTTGGGTCAAGTAGAGGGGGTATGAGTGCAGTAGACTTTAGTTGCCAATGGTAAGGAAGAGGGGGTATGAGTGCAGTGGACTAAAGTCACTTATGGTAAGGAAGAGGGGGTATGAGTGCAGTTGACTAAAGTCACCTATGGTAAGGAAGAGGGGGTATGAGTGCAGTTGACTAAAGTCACCTATGGTAAGGAAGAGGGGGTATGAGTGCAGTCGACTAAAGTCACCTATGGTAAGGAAGAGGGGGTATGAGTGCAGTTGACTAAAGTCACCTATGGTAAGGAAGAGGGGGTATGAGTGCAGTTGACTAAAGTCACCTATGGTAAGGAAGAGGGGGTATGAGCCAGTCGACTAAAGTCACCTATGTAAGAAAGAGGGTTAAACGATTTCTGTGCAAAGGTCCTCATGAGTGTAGATTGTAAGCTATCAACACAATCACTACGAGTCTATCTCCATTTCATTGGCCTCTGGTTCTCCATCACTGTTTCAGATACAGCAAGTTGTTGATGGTATCCTAGCAGCAGAATCAGCCTCCAGGCAGGACCAGGTAGCAGCATGGGATGGAGAGGCAAGGGTCATCTCAAAGTAAGTTTGATACCACCATTCTCACAGTTTTTCGTTTGTTTACTCTTTGACCAGACTAGCTAACCTGACTTTTGAGTAGTCCGCAAGCTTTTTCAGTAGACCACATATATGCGCAAGAATTTTTCAAGAATTTTTTTTAACTAAGCTTTTTTCTTTTTTTTAATGGTCAGACAGTAGATGGGTTGACTGTGTACTATGTAGATGCAATCAGCCATGATAGCATATCATTCAAAACCACAGTGGACAATATTTAAGGGCAAGACAGTAGGAGGGTTGACTGTGTACCATGTAGATGCATTCACTACATGTACATAATCTCATATAGCAGGCAGGCATAGTTTATCAATCAATCAAAACTGCAGTAGACAATATTGAAGGGCAAGGCAGTAGGAGGGTTGACTGTGTACCATGTAGATGCATTCACTACATGTACATAATCTCATCTAGCAGGCTGGCATAGTTTATCAATCTATCAAACCACAGTGGATGATATTCATTAGTCAGAGTGTGGGAGGGTTGACTGTGTACTATGTGTTGTGTGTTGCACGTAAAAGAACCCAGTTATACTTATCGTTAAAAGAGAAGGGGTTTAACCCTGGTGTTTCTGGCAGTGGCTGCTGAATACGCCGCAGCACCTTGTAAACCCTTATAAGGTGCTACATAAATCAGTCTCATACTTCAAAACATAGCTCTGCTTATCCTGTGGAAAAACAAATAATGAGCGCTTTGATACGCCCCTAGTAGTAGGCCTCCATCCGTCTCGAAAGGCGATGGACTTATGAAAAGGGGGACACTGGTTAGCTTGGATAGTTAGTGGCACTTGCGGCTGTGACTTGCAAGCCCTATTCGTGAGTGACAATCACGATGACAGCTCCGACAGATGAACGTCGAAGCAGCAGTTGGTAGCTGCTTCCTTCGACAGCGTTTCTCGTTGGGGTCATCCTCACGTCTGCTGTCACTGCGAGTGGTTCCGGAGATGACTGTTCACTTCCAGGACTGCCCCTAGGGTTGTGATAAAGCACTATATAAGAACCCGGTATTATTATTATTATTAATATCTTAAAACAAAATTTAGGCATGCAGAACATCTTCTCCAACTGGATAACGGTGTTAAGGTCCCGCCAAAAGGCTGGAAGTGCAGCCGCTGTGACCTCATCGATAATCTCTGGATGAACCTGACTGACGGAACCATACTCTGTGGACGGCGGTATTTTGATGGTACGGGAGGAAACAACCACGCCCTGGAGCACTATGCTGAGAAGAAATACCCACTGGCCGTGAAGCTTGGAACGATTACAGCAAGCGGCGCTGGTAAGACGTTTCTTTTACTTATCAGGCCTTGCTATTAAGCTTTTTAAAAGTTTTTATTATGACAAATTATGAGATATCGCCTAACATCACAAGGCCGGACGGCCACTTCAAGGTGAGGGCTACACTTAACTGGTCGGGATGTTGACCCAAATCAACTGTCACCAGGGGCACGTTGCCACCTACTCTTGGGGCTGAAACGGGGTTACCCCCTTCACAGTCCATAAGGATGTAGGCATGGGTATCCACTAGGAGCCTGGCTGGTAGAGCAGAATGCACTGCCTCTCCGACTTTTTATGAAGCAATTATGGTTAAGTGCCTTGCTCAAGGGCTCAAAGTGTCATGACCGGGATTCGAACCCACACTCTGCTGCTGACAATACCAGAGCTTGGGCCCGGTGAACTAGTAATTTGTCTTGCTCTTTTTAAAGCTAGCCTTTGGTTCCCTCCACAGATGTGTTTTCATATGATGAAGATGATATGGTAGATGACCCCAAGCTAGCTGCTCATCTAGCACACTTTGGTATCAATATGATGATTATGGAGAAGGTAAAGGTGGCACTCTTTCAAAATAAATTTGTTTCAAATTCTCAAACTCATTGTCAACTTGAACACTTATACACCCGAATAAAACAGTGTTGTACAACTATCCAGGGCTTGATTTGGGGGGAAGGAGACGTATTACACATGCGATTGTCTACTACCCATGCATATTTATTTACCCTGTGCTTGAATACTGGCACACGCGCTTGGTAAACAGCAAAAATAGCATCTGGCACGTGATAGTGAATGGACTTGTCTGAGTTGGGCTTCTTTCATGAATATGTATGAGGTATAGTATACACAGCACGGCAGCCCGGGCTGTATACTCCTCAGGGAGCTGAGAAAGATTAAACGAATGTTATTGGCCCAATGACCAGGGCACAAATGTAAAGTGCATTGGTATGTTATTGTTAAATGTGCTTTATAAGAACTAGTTATTATTATTATTATTAATTACAACCTCGGTTCAAATTTAAATTGATATCAAATCAGTTGTTCTGAACTTGGTTCTTTTGAAAAACTTTTCAGACGGACAAAACGATGACAGAGCTTGAGATTGATTTGAATTCCAAGATTGCCGAGTGGGATGTGATTCAGGAGGCAGGAAGCAAGCTGACTCCACTGTTTGGTCCAGGCTACACTGGCATGAGGAACCTTGGAAACAGGTCGGTAGAAACTAAAGCCTGATTCATACTTCCTGCGAATGCTTCGTGCGAAGCGAATTTGACAACACAGCTCTGTTTTCGCTGCGAATATTTTGCAAGAGTTGAGCACAGCTCAACTCTTCCGAATTGTTCTTTGCAAATTTGTGACGTCAAAATTTGCATCGCATTCGCAGGAAGTATGAACCAAGCTTTACTTAGGTATGTGGTTTCTCAGGATTTTTTCTGAATTCAGGATTATTTTCTCAAACCTTGAGCCTTCTTGAAAGAAGTAAAGCTGTCACCAAAGGGAGAATGAAATAGTCCACATTGTGTCCAAACCTGTAGTTTTGTATTTCTGGTGATGCACAGAGTCTGTAAACCTCTTGAATTGTAACATCTGAGAGGTTCTGGGTCTAAAATGAGGGGGAACCCAGGTCTGCGAGCTACTTTTCCTGTTACTTAGCGTAAACAATATTTACCAATACAGTGTGATAAGCACTTTATTAGAAGTGTGGGATATGGTTTATTGTTTCAAATATTTTTTCTCCTGAATTTTTTTCTTCAGTTGCTACATGAATTCAGTCATGCAGGTTGTGTTCACGGTGCCAGATTTCCTTCAGAAGTAAGTATTTCAAAGGATGGGGGGGGGTTAAGAAGAACCTAATCATTGAGACAGTAAAACTAGTTTTCCAACGCCACTTCGGCAATCAGCTCTCTGGAATCATGTGGACTGCTGAAGGTTCAGGTGGCCGTTTCATTAACGCAGCGATACAGATATTAAATAGCAGTCGATTATGCAAATTTCGCCTTGAATGTGATGCACATACATGCACAGTATATACCCATTGTTTATGCGCACTTGTACATACTTGGATTGTAAGTCATTGGTTGCTACCATTGATTGTGGTCGGCAGGAGATTCTGTGTCCCCCCCCTCCCCCCATGCAGCGAATTGTGTAGCGCCCTCTTTTGAATTGACTTCCTTCAGCCCACGTTAATTTACCACACCGGGGGCACATACACCGGGGGACAGAATCCTCTATGACACCGATAGCAACCAAAGACTGGTATATTGTGTTTTTCATGAGCCTCGAAATGTGATGTCTGATTTACATGCAGTTGTTCTCTTTAACTCAACCCCCATCAGGGTCCCTCCACATACCCTGCCAAATACAACAGAATGCAACACAGTTGAAATGAGAACCATGCCAAATGCAACAAAATGCAACAAGGGATTCTGTTGCATTTTGCAGGCATGTTGTTTGTGTTAGGACTGAGCAAGGGGGTTTGCCCTGCTAAATGCAACAGTATGCAAATAAGTGTAGTGTGACTACAACAAAATGCAACACCAATATGAAGTCACTTGACTGCTAAATGCAACAAATTCAGTCAAAGAATGACATCTGAGTTGACTGCCAAATGCAACAGATTACAACAATTTTTACCATTTGGTGCATATTGTTGCATTTAGCATGGTTAGGGTTGTTGGTATTGTACAGATTTGGTAAGGATAACAAAACATCATTTTTTAATTTTAGTCTGAAAGCTTACTGATTATGAAGTTCATATTAGAACCGGTTTTTTTTCTGCGAAGTATTTCCCTCTGAAACTTAAGTCATATTTGAGAAAACTGTATCTGAAAATCTAAATACAGCAACAGCTGATTTTGGTTGTTACAACCAACATTAAGGACAATGTGTTTACATGCTGAAAATTGTGCATGTTTTTTTCCACTATTTTCTCCTGACTCACACGACGGATTAAGCCCAAACTTTCACAAGTTTGTTATTAGATGTATATGGTTTAGAAAGCTACTCCAGGCGCTTTCATGACATATAAATTTCTGAAGATTCTGAAGATCACACAAAACATGAACACTGTCTGCAACTATTTTGTTAGCTCTATCAATCCTGTATAATACCTTAAAAGGCACTGAACACGTTTGGAAATTGTCAAAGACCAGTGTTCACTTGGTGTATCCCAACATATGCATAAAATAATAACAAGCCTGTGAAAATTTGGGTTCAATTGGTCATCGAAGTTGCAAGAAAATGATGATAAAAATGCATAAAATAATAACAAGCCTGTACAAATTTGTGTGCTTTCAGATAGGAATAAAAACTTCTTGCAAGAAGTTTTTATTATTTTAGTGAGAAATTACCTCTTTCTCAAAAACTACGTTACTTCAAAGGGAGTCGTTTCCTACAATGTTTTATACTATCAACAGCTCTCTGTTACTTGTTACCAAGTAAGTTTTTATGCTAATATTTGTTTTGAGTCATTACCAAACGTGTACGATACCTTTAAAACAAGTGAACCATATTCATTTTTATTAACAAGTTTAGCATTTTTGCAGGAATGTGATTTTTGATTTTTTGTTTGTTTTACAGATATGCAAATCAGACGGAGGCCATCTTTTCTTCCCCGGTGCAAGATCCTACCTCAGACTTTAACATTCAGATGTAAGAATACTTGATATTGACACCTATTCTATAACCGCCCCAAAACCCATCAAATCCAGGATTGGTAGTGCATGTAAAAGAACCCATAACACTTATCATGGAAGAGTAGGGGTTAACCCCAGTGTTTCTGGTTCACATAGCAAGCACCCTTGTTTACAGGTTTGCTCAGGCTTGCGAGCTACAGTGATTAAGTTGCTAGAATTACTCCCTTGATATGTTTTTCATTCCCATGCTATGTTTACCTTTCCTGCAATGACTTATGGCCGAAAGAAATAAACACAACTTTCACACTCAAACATGGTTAGTCGTACTTATGATTTAAAACGAATTCTGTTTGACTCAGGGCTAAACTTGGTCAGGGTCTGCAGTCTGGCAAATACTCCAAAGAACCCAATAATGTTGACGACAGCGGAGAACCTCAGGAACTGGTGAGTCAAAAGGAACTCTATAACGCTAATCTTAACGTAAAGGATTTTCTTCTTTCCTCACTTCTGGGTGGCATGGGTGGCTAGCACGTAAAAAACACCCGCCTCTCACCAATGTGACCCTGGTTCGATACCCGGCTAAGGCCATAGGTGAGTAGAGTTGTGCATTGGTTCTCTTTAATATGCCACGTGGGTTTTTCTCCGGGCCCTCTGGTTTTCCTCCCTCCGGAAAAATCAAACACTTTCCTTGGTTTTCCTCCATCTGGTAAAATCAAACACTTTTCTTGGTTTAATTCCCAGAAATATATAAGAATCTCAAATAGCGCTCTCACTGAGGTCAGAGGAAGAACAACTATTAGCTGAGAGTTGTGCGTGTCGCGTACAGGGGTTCACGTTTTCATTGTTTGTCCTCGGCGATGGCGGTTTCATTACCAGAATTAAATATAATAGTGATAATAATTCTTTGTATTTGTTTACACAGAGCCAGGAGGGCATTACACCTAGAATGTTTAAGGCTCTGATTGGCCGCGGCCATCCGGAATTCAGCACCAATCGGCAGCAAGATTCAGAGGAATTCCTGCTGCATCTTTTCACTATCATTGAGGTATTTATACTTTGATGAACATTTTTTAAACTTTGATTTGAATTCGGACCTATTTGTGTCTGTCTGGTGGAAAACAAATTTGCTGTTATTCTCTTCGGAAATCCTGTTCTGCTGAGCCCATTTTCACGTCTCTGCTTACCGCGGAATTCTGTGCTTACGGCCCATAGAATCATGCACTTTTACAAAGGCCGGAAGCACAGAATTCTACTGTAAGCAGAGATGTAAAAATGAAGCAGAACAAGGGGTTTGTAGAATTTCAAAGTGTTTTGGTGGACAAGTGTCTTTGTCCATTTCGTGTTTATTGTGATAAAATATCAAATGACAAGAATCTATGTGTGAGTTATATAAAACAATCATCGAATGCATTTCGTTCGTGCATCGTAGCCAAGGTTTTAGCCAGGATTTGGTTAAAGGGTGTCCAAATTTGTTGAAAATTTAAAAAACTGGGTGTCCAAATTGTTCACTTACAATCCAATTACATGTAAATGACAGATAAGAAAGGGTGTCTAAATATAAAACAGGGTGTCCAAAAGACACCCAGACACCCCTCTCGCAAACACTTTGATCGTAGCAGAATATCAAAACTTAGTGAATCTGTCTTTTCCATTTCCCTGTTTCTCCTCGTGACATGGAATAGTCAAGATTTCACCTCGTGATTATATTCTGCGACACTGCACTCATACGCATCTAATATTTGTACACTGTTTGACAGCGCAACAGCTACGGCACCGTCAACCCCTGTGACTGTTTCAAGTTTGAACTTGAGGAGAGAATCCAATGTGTGCAATCGGGACAGGTACGCTACAAGAAGAGATCGGACTTTCTCCTACCGTTACCTATACCACTTGCAGCAGCCGTCAACCAAGGTTAGTTGTTATAATAATATAATAATGAAATAATAATACGCATTTCTTATATAGCGCTTTATACTCCCGATGGGTGTCTCAAAGCGCTCAGTATTTTTCCTACAAGATAAAGTGAAGTTACTTGTTGAAGTATGAGACCTATTCCTTTACATAGCACCATGTACTGGTTTACAAGGTGCTGTGGCGCAATATGCTGCTGATCAAACCAGGAACACCAGGGCGAACCCCTTCTCTTTACGATGAGTGCACTGGGTTCTTTTACGTGCATTACACAACACACGGGACCGGTCCCAATCCGAAGGACAGCATGTGGTTAAGTGTGAGTTAAACACAGGACACAAAGTGTCACGCTGGAACACACACACACTCTGCATCAGACACAAACACCAGAGCTTGAGTTCGTTCTCGGCCGGTCGCCACGATTATAAGTTGTTCTCTCCTCCTTCAAATTGCTGCTAATTGTTGAAAAGTTGTGTGTCATAGATTTGTTTTAAATTTTATTTTGTTATGCAAGTTTGCACCAAACAAAGCTATAAAAAAAGCCAGTCTTGTTAAGCACTGATTGCTGCTTAAAAAGGGAAAATTATACCTTTAGTTTTTGGAACAGTTCGATGGTTTTAACCCTATGTACAAATGTAGATACAATAGAACTAAACTGTGAACATTTCATGGTTGCGTTTTTGAGATATCGACGAAAAACCGGAGCGGTTATGTCCACGCAGGCAGAATAATCCGTAATTGGAATACACATTCTGAGAAACGTATCTGACAGTATTGTTTCTCAGATTGAAATTTTGAGGGATAAACACTGATATCTTTTTTCCATAACCACATTACTTTGAAGTGAAATGATTCTCAAAATGCTTAATACTATCAAAAGCTGCTGTACATGTACTTCTTACCAAGTAATTTTGTATTGCCATTAATTTTAAGAGTCATTACCAAACGTGTACATACCCTTTAAGCACCAAAAGTAGCTAAGCACAACCAAAGTATGCTTCCCAGAATAATGTTACCAGCCAAAATACCATTCCACATGTATCGTCTGTGACTGGTATCCTGCTCATTTTTGCTTAGCAGAAAATTGTTCAGCACAAATTCCTGCTTAAGCAGATCTATGAAATTGAGCCCAGGCCTGTATTTGCTACCAACTAGTGTCCCAAAGTCCCTCATTGGTTACACGTGGAAGTGTCGTGGCCGAGCGGTTAAGGGCACCGAATTCAAACTCTGGTGTTTCTGATCAGCAGTGTTTGGGTTCGAATCCCCAGCCGTGACACTTGTGTCCTTAGGCAAGACACTTAACCATTGCTTCGTCCTTCGGATGGGACGTAAAGCTGTTGGTCCCCTGTGTTGTGTAATGATGTAAAAGAATCCAGTGCACTTATCGAAAAGAGAAGGGGTTCGCCCCGGTGTGCCTGGTTGTGGCTGCTGAATGCGCCCGTAGCACCTTGTAAAAAAACATTATAAGGTGCTACATAATTGGGTCTCATAATTCATAACTTCAATAACCCATCTTTCTGTTTAAAGTATATACTAAGCGCCTTGAGTACCTTGTTTGGTAGATACGTGCGCTATATAAGACTTCGATATTTCATTATTATATGTATGTTTTTTTAAAAATATCTTCAGTTGAAGTTGCTGCCTACGAGGCTAAGAAGAAGGAGTTTGAGACTCGTAAGGAGCACCTAGACCCCAAGGAGCTTGTCAGACCCAGCATCCCACTCTCGGCCTGCCTAGAGGCCTACATGGCAGCCGAGATGGTGGAAGACTTCTACAGTTCGGCTCTTCAGGCAAAGTCTGTTGCTTCAAGGTAAACATATCAAGCCCTTGAGTTTTAGTTCAAATACCGAGTAATAAACCACAAGGGAAACTGATTCAGCGTTCTTCCTTAACCATTTAGTGACCGTAGCGGCCGCAAGTGGCTTGTACCGAATTGCCAATAGCAGCCAGACACGGCCACAAGATTTGACCCACTTATGCTCTAACAAGAGCAACAGCAAGAGGTCAAAAAAAAATTCTTTTTGCTGAATTAAAATTTTCCAATATTTTTCTGTTAACAAAGAATCAACAATTCTAAAATAAACCCACATTTTTCTGGTTCTTATAATTTTCTTGACATTTTTCCTGAAAATAATGAAGTAAAAAAAAAACCCGTTAGCACTGTCTCGGCGTATAGTGATGATTATACAGAAATTAATCTCTAAAGGGTTAACAGTGGTCTGCTGGCCAGATGCCAGTTAAAACACCCGAGGACCAGTCAAACTTTACTCTAAGTGGTCCGGCTGGCTTGTTCAGTGTTGAAAAGTACTCTATTTCATTTCTAATGTGGACTTGTGAAAAAGCCGACGGACTATTGAAACGACAAGCTAACTGGTTTTAAATAATTTGGTGTTGAACAAAGTGGCATCCCTCTGCTGCTGCTTCCCAGGTTGTATCGTAAACTTGAGTGTGATCCCTGGCTATACGGCAGTTACAGGTTGAATGGCTTCTGACTGGCACCCCCGAACAAAGATATTGACAAAATAGGGAGACCTCCAACGCAGGGCTAGATAGCTCAGTTGGGGGAGCGCCGGCACGTTAATCCGGAAGTCGTTGGTCCAAATACGATCTAGTCAATTTTTTCTTTGTTCAACCCTATATTATTAAAACATTTACCCAGTCAGTTTCCCTTGTGGTTTATTACTCGATGTAGGGATATTTTAAGAAAATTTGACTGAACTGATATCCAAGGAGGAATGACTTTTTACGTCGGAACATAATTAATTTAGATTTTTGTTTAATTTACACAGGAGAGCAAGAATGGCGACTTTTCCAGATTTTCTGATCATCCAACTCAAAAAGTTTACTCTGTCTGAGAACTGGGTTCCTAAGAAACTTGGTAAGAACTGGTTCTATGATTAATTAGGCAAAACAAAAAAAGTTCTGTTTCCGATTACATGCCATTTTAAAATAGGGTCGGAGGTCGGAAAGTTTTGTTTTTTTAACGTTTTTTTTTAATTCTGTACGTTTGGCAAGTGTGTAAAAATTCCCTACTTCCTCGATTCAATTCAACAAAAACAATGAAAGACCTCTTCGGTATACTTTAAACTCACATGGGGTATGCTGGAGATGTTGCTGGTTAATATGGAGGTACGATTGTGTCAAATATATTTCTAAAAAAGATTTTTTTCCGGCTAAAACGATGTCAAAATCGTCTGCTCGCAACTTCTGTTGATCTCTGTCCACAATCAATCGTTCATCTGTTGAACGCTTTTAACGGATTTGCGCAACGAATTTGACAGACTTGTGCGCAATCTGCAGTTTGGGCTCTGCAGAATTGGCAGCTCAATCTGCGCTCTGTGATTGCGCTGTGCATTGCATTGTGATATTTTTTTGCTCGGTAGAATAGTCGCACACGACGACGACCGTGGATCACAGAATCATGAGACTCAAATCGCGGAGATATCGGTACATGTTAAGTTGGTCAAAGTCAGACATTTTGTCCATGGTACAATACATTATTATTATACTGACAGGCTGATACAACCCTTTTGCATTGAACATGTTGCTTTTTATTTTTGGACAAGCAAAAGATGTGATCTTTAACCCAAACTGCCAGATTCATTGATGGTTTTTATATTTTTATGATAAAGATGTTTCAGTCGACATGCCAGATGAACTTGATCTGAGGGGTTACCGTGGTACCGGACTCCAGACCGGGGAGGTGGAGTTACCGGAAGGGGATAGTCCCCCGGAGCCTGGTAAGAGTCACATGACCAGTAGGTTTAGTTCGACCTCTTTGAGTGTGTGGATTGCATCATGGATATAGGCATTAAAAACACTAGACGCGTTTGGTAATTACTCAAAATATATATTAGCATACAAATTTAGCAACGGAGAGCTGTTGGTAGTATAAAACATTGTGAAAAACGACTCGCTCTGAAGTAACGTAGTTTTTGAGAAAGAGGTAATTTCTCACTAAAATATTTGAATCTGAGAAAGACTTCAGGCCTGAAGCCTTTCTCAGGCATCTGAAAGCACACAAATTTGTGCAACAAGGGTGTTTTTTCTTTCATTATTTTCTTGCAACTTCGATGACCAATTGAGCCCAAATTTTCACAGGTTTGTTATTTTAGGCATATGTTGGGATATACCAAGTGAGAATATTGGTCTTTGACAATTTACAAATGTGTCCAGTGCCTTTAAAGGGTCTGTATACGTTTGGTAATGACTCTGAAAATTAATGACAATAAATACTTACTTCATGTACTTGGTAAGAAGTACAGCAGCTTTGGATAGTATAATGCATTTTGAAAAAACTTTTCACTTAGAGGTACTGCAGTTATGGAAAAAAAAAAAAAATCGCCTTTTATCCCCAAACATTTGAATCTGAGAAGCGTTACTGCAGTAACGTTTCTCAGATTGAGTACTCCAATTGCAGATTATTCTTCCTGTGTGGAATCAGGCTATGCATATATGAACATGACAAGCTCATATGACAACACAAGCATGTGACGTGAAGATGTGAAGATGAACCTATAGACTTTTTATCATGCTGCCGCCATTTTGGTCATGTTCCCTGTATCCCATAACAGTAACAAATGCTAATTATCCATTGTACAAAAAAGGAACCAGACTATTTCTCCTTCCAGCCTCGGTTTGGTTACATTGCTTTGAATGGGAGACAATCAAGACAGCGGAACCATGATGAAAGTGTATTGACATTGTTGTATTGCTTTTTTTCTTCTTCATTTTTCAGAGCCAGAGATAAATGAAGAGACGGTCAGGCAGCTTCAAGATATGGGTTTCCCCAGAGAGGGGTGTCGCAAGGCTGTCTACCACACTAAGAACACTGGGGTAGAGCCAGCTATGAACTGGGTCTTTCAACACATGGGGGATGCAGGTGAGTCAAAGTTTCACCTTTCACTCTAGGTCCAAATAACATAATATCAGCTGCCCGGTAGAAGGATCAGAAGTGGTCCCAGCGTAAAGTTGTGAAGGACCTAAAGCAAGTGGTCCCAGCATAAAGTTGTGAAGGACCTAAAGCAAGTGGTCACAGTGTTAAGTTGTGTAGGACCTAAAGCAAATGGTCCTAGTGTAAAGTTGTAAGTACCTAAAGCAAATGGTCCTAGCGTAAAGTTGTGAAGGACCTAAAGCAAGTGATCCCAGCGTAAAGTTGTGCAGGGCCTAAAGCAAGTGGTCCCAGTGTTAAGTTGTGTAGGACCTAAAGCAAATGGTCCTAGTGTAAAGTTGTAAGTACCTAAAGCAAATGGTCCTAGCGTAAAGTTGTGAAGGACCTAAAGCAAGTGGTCCCAGTGTTAAGTTGTGTAGGACCTAAAGCAAATGGTCCTAGTGTAAAGTTGTAAGTACCTAAAGCAAATGGTCCTAGCGTAAAGTTGTGAAGGACCTAAAGCAAGTGATCCCAGCGTAAAGTTGTGAAGGACCTAAAGCAAGTGGTCAAAGCATAAAGTTGTGAAGGACCTAAAGCAAATGGTCACAGTGTTAAGTTGTGAAGGACCTAAAGCAAATGGTCCCAGTGTTAAGTTGTGAAGGATTTAAAGCAAAATGCTCTCAGTGTAAAGTTGGTAAGGACCTCAAGCAAGAGGTCCCAACGTAAAGTTGTAACCAATGAGCCATTTGTGAGATAGATTTGAATAATGTCTGGTACAATGACTTGCTTAGTCACAATTTATCGCTTGAATTTGAATTCCTCAGACTATAGAGACAGTTGCTGTGTCAAATGGTTCGGGGCAAGCTTTTTGTATAGCAACCTCAATGCTATCCATGGTCTCTCCCCTCGTTACATTTCTGAACTGGTTACACCACAGACTACGAAAAGGTCCCTCAGATCCTCTACCCAACATCTCCTACAAGTACCCCCACACAGCACTAAAACTTACAGTAAAAGAACCTTTGCCTTCAGCGCACCCACTCTTTGTAACTCTCTCCCTGCTATCCTCCGTTTTCAGACGAGCATGGACCTCTTCAAACTACACCTCAAATCCTACCTGTTTTCACAATCTTATTTGCAAGTTCAAGGTGTGAAGTTAATTTGCAGATTATACTTGTATTTTGTTTGTTATTATGTATTGTATGTTAAGCGCATTGGGAGATCTCCCAGAACTGAAACACGCTCTATAAGAACGTCATACTATTCTTGTTACAAGCAAACCCTGGTACCATTGTGCCATACACATTCATTCAGAATTGTGTATGGGTGTTCATTCACAAGGGAATATAAAATCCGTTTAGTGAATCATCAGCCTTTGACTGTATTTGATGTTTATTTTGTAGATTTTTCTGAACCACTTCGATTGGGCGGTCCCAAGAAGACATCTGCCTTTGTAGTGAGTGAGGACGGCGTTGCAATGATTCTAAGTATGGGTTTCAGTCAGGAACAGGCAGTGCGAGCTCTCAAAGCTACCGTGAGTATTTTTTCAATAAGGACAATTTATGAAGCGAGGCGCCCTCTACTGATTACTCAGGAGATGCCATTTTCCTCAAACGCAGTCGACTGAAAATATCATCCTTACAACTTAGGGGTCTTGTCAAAATTAAACCAGGAAAGGGAGTCGGATAACAATTCTCCGATGTCAATTTCTGTTGGGTTTTCATCGGACTGTATATCTGTGAGAAACATGTTTTTTTACTCGGAGAAAGGCACGCAGTTCTAAGATGCACTAAAGATATGCCCTATGCCATTGTACCCCGCTGAGTGCTCTGCGGTTTGACTGGCTGATTAAATGTAGTAAAAACAAACTTGTGGTTTTGGAGCGATCTGGAAGGCTTGGAGGTCATTGTATTTAACTAAGATGGGTTGTGTGATTTTTTAGTGAGACATATAGAGACCTCCTGCTTGTTTTCCAGTAGATATAGATCTAAGTCTCTGCGGTTTGTAAACAAATGTGACCCCAGGCACTGTGAATTTCTCCCATGTTTTCTCCGACACCCAATTTCAAAAAAGGTGAAATAACGATGGGTAAAAAACCTTATCCCGGACGGTTCTTATCCACACGAGCGTCTCAAATTTGACATCAGAGAATTGTTATCCGAATTCCTGTCCTGGATTAATTTTGACAAGACCCCTTATCAGATGTGGGTTTTGAGTGACTGAGGTTGAGTGTTTTGGAGGATTCAGGAGGGTCTGTAGGGGGAGAGAAACGGAAAAAATTGCAACCTGCAAGACACTCATCATTATCATCATTCGACATAGACTTGTGTCCGTGGCCAACCTCGTGCCCAGTGGTGTACAATCTCGCTGCGCCATTTTGTTTCTTTCCCAGAATGCTCGATCATAACCCCCGGAAGTGTGACTTAATTAGTCCTGTGGTTGATCCATTCTGTGTTACAGACTACGCAGAGCGGGCTGTCAAAAGACGCATCAAGTCACAGAGCAATTGGTCCCCTCTCATTTTATTTTTATCTTGTGATATGTCTAACAGTATGCAGTTTAGGGTGACCACGTAAAAAAAAGATTAATTTGAAGTGTATTGCGTCAAAAAACAGCATTTTTATATGCTCGTACTAAGCGCCCAACAAGCGCCCTACAAGCGCTTAATGTTTCTAATAAGCGTGTGTGCAGTGCAGTCACTTTTGGTTATCCAATCAATATTGATTTTCGGTGCTTCCCTTCCAGGGGTTAGTGACGAGAGGTATCTATATGGCGCAGTGCCCATGGTAGCGAGGCTGGTCCATGGCCACCTCATCCTTTGATTGTAATGGGGGCACATTCCTGGAGTCGCCACCATCACCTGTTCTCTTTCAATAGCCGCTATTCTCAGCTCTCGCACACTTCTACCACTCCACTTTGTCACATTGTCTATCCAGCGCAGCTTAGGGCGACCTCTGCCACGACCTTTACCCATAGGCAAACCGTCTATAACTGCGTCGGGTAGATCTCCCTGTCTCATCACATGAGGGCACCACATAGCCTTCCGCTCTAACACCTCGTCAGAGACTAGAGTTTGTTATTGCATTGAAATGCATTGTTTTATTTTTCTAAATAGGACAATAATGTAGAGAGAGCCGCTGACTGGATATTCAGCCATCTTGATGATCCTGTAGTTGCCATGGAAACAGAAGAAGCTGCAACCCAGCCTACTGCCTCCACATGCCGTGATGGAGAAGGAAGTAAGAGAAAGCCGTCTATTCTTTTACGTCATTTTCCCTCTGAACTGCCCTAAAGAATTACACAATTTGTTACACAAATATAGGATATGGCTTGCCAAGACCAGGACTCGAACTCACAATCTGCTGATCAGAAACACAAGAGCTTGAGTCCGTTGCGCTTGACCGCTCGGCCATGACACGCTAATGTCCTTAAGCTCTGGTGTTTCCGATCAGCAAAGTGGCCTTGACACTTGTGTCCTTAAGCAAGACACTAACCATTATTGCTGCATCCTTCGAATGGGACGTAAAGCCGTTGGTCCCGAGTGTTGTGTAATGCACATAAAAGAACCAATTACACTTGTCGTTAAGAGAAGAGGTTTGCCCTGCTGTTTCTGGCATTGGCTGCCGTGTGCGCATATAGATTTATTTTCAAGAATTAAGCAATGTTTCTAGATCAATCTTAAAAACAGCGGATATATCCTTTCATTTAAACCAAGTGAGAAACAGACTGAAGAGGAAAAACTTCATTTTTATTTTATTTTTGAAATAACAATATTGACATCCTATGATACGACTTTTTAATTTTTATTTTTGTTTTTATTCCAGAATATCGTTTGAAGGCATTCATCAGTCACATGGGGACTTCAACATCATGCGGTCATTATGTCTGTCACATCTTCAAAGATGGAAGGTAAGTTACGATATATTTATTTGGTAATTTGACTTTTGATTTCAATCTTAAAGGTAGAGTCATAGATTGGTAAATACTCCGGAAATTAAAGACCCCCCAAAAAAAACTTACTTGATGAGAAGCACTGCAGCTGTTGATTGTATAAACTATTTCGAGAAAAGATTCCCTTTGAAGTATTAGCTTGGATAACTTTTCACCCCAAAACACTTGAATCTGAGAAACATTTCATGCATGAATCGTTTCGCAAATGCTGCGGCCAGAGGTACCCGCTGTCACCTCGCTAAACGTGGATGTATTCGATGTTCATGTGAAAATACCATGACAGGTTTTTTTCTTGTTTTCTCAAGAAGTAGACACCCTATTAAGCTGAAAATTTCACATGCTACTTTTATTGTATCTTTCTTTATAATGTTACCTATAAATCAGCATTACGTTGACAAAAACCAATCTATGACCCTAAATCAACACTACGTTGACAAAAACCAATCTATGACCCCAACCTTTAAAGGCATTGTACACGTTTGGTAATTACTCAAAATATACATTAGCATAAAAACTTACTTGGTAACGAGCAACGGGAAGAGCTTGATATAGTAAAACATTGTGTTTTGTGACCTCTCTGAGTACGTAACGTTTTGAGAAAGAGGTAATTTCTCACTAAAAAAATAAAAAAATCTTGCAAGAGTTTTTTTTCCTATCTGAAAGCACACAAATTTGTACAACAAGGGTGTTTTTTCTTTCATCATTTTCTTGCAACTTCGATGACCAATTGAGCCCAAATTTTCACAGGCTTGTTATTTTATGCATATGTTGGGATACACCAAGTGAGAATACTGGTCTTTGACAATTACCAAACGTGTTCAGTGCCTTTAACTATATAGTTTCTCCCCAATTTTAATAGTTTGACTTTACATTTTATTAAGAGTTCTGACTTTGTTTTGTTTCTAGATGGGTCATCTACAATGATCGTAAAGTGGCAATGTCCGCACACCCTCCTAAAGATCTTGGGTATCTCTACGTGTACCAGAGACTATGAGTGAGGCACACTAGAAATGCTTCTCCAATCTTTATATCTATCTCCGTTATTCAGTTAGCCAGGGCCCAAATCCATGAAGCTGTTAAGCAGAAAATACAGCTTAGCAAATTTATTTGATAAGCAAGAAATGAGTGGGGCACCGATCGCACCATTGGTAACTTCATGGAATGTTGGTTGGTAACCCGCTTCTGTTAAGCACAGTTTGTCTGTGCTTAGAAAATTTATTTGATAAGCAAGAAATGAGTGGGGCACCGATCGCACCAATGGAAACTTTATGGAACGTTGGCTGGTAACCTACTTCTGTTAAGCACAGTTTGTCTGTGCTTAGCAAGTTTTTGTGCTTACAGGCTTGATGAAATTGGGCCAAGATTTGTTCAAGAGAATGTTAATCTAGGGTCGTATCCTAATTGACGGCAGCAGTTACGGCTACGACTTGTTGCTAAGGGTGTTGCTAAGGACGTCCTACACTTCAACGCATTAAATCTAGCCATAGCCGTAGCTGTAGCCCCCAATTCGAACTCGGCCTAGGAGTACTGCTCCTACAAATGAAAATAAAAGGTAAGAAAGATGATATTTTATGTTGATGTATCATGGCAGAGCGGCTAGTGCGCCAGACTCTCTAGTTCTGGGCCCACTTTCATAGAGCTGTTTAAGCAAATAATGTAGCTAAGCACAACAAAATTATGCTTACCAGAATAAGGTTACCAGCTAAAATACCATGTCGCGTTTAACATCTTTGACTGGTATCCTGCTAAGTTTGCTTAGCACAAAATTGTTAAGCAAAATTTTCTGCTCAAGCCGCTCTTTGAAATTGGGCCCAGCTCGTGGCAAAGTGGGGGTGTGGGTTGGAATCCCGGTCATGACACTTGTGTCTTTGAGCAAGTCAAACAATTTGCTTCTCTTCACTTAGGAATAAATAGTTGATGGCAGGGGTGGTGCTTGTGATTTAGTTTGAGTGGTGCGCTACATACTTAGCAGCATAGGTTGCATACTCCCCAGAGAGAGCTGAGATGGTTTAGGGAATGACATAACTGGCCCAGTGTCTAGGGTATAAAGGGGAGGGTTATACCTTTGGTAATTACTCCACAAATTAATGACCATAAAAACTTACTTGGTAAGAAGCACTGCAGCTGTTTATAATGTATAACATTTTGAGAAACAGTTCCCTTCAAAGGAATGTGGTTTTAGAGAGAAGGATTAACCAAAATTTCAATCTGAGAAACGTTTCTCAGATTATGTATCCCAATTGCAGATTATTCTTCCTGCGTGGACATAACTGCTCCAGATTTTCACCGATATCTCAAAAACGCTACCACCTTTTGAAATGAATTTTTCACAGGTTAGTTTTATTGTATATTAATCTACATTTATATAGGATTAAAACAATCGAACAGTTCAAAAATCAAAGGTATACTTTGCCTTTAAACTGTTTGCACCATAACTATAAGCAAAAATTGGCGGACACCAGGGCCCAATTTCATAGAGCTGCTTAAGCACAAAAGGTAGCTAAGCGTGATAAAATTTTGTTTACCAGATTAAGGTTACCAGCCAAACTACCATGCCACGTGTACAATTTGTGACTGGTATCCTGCTCATTTCTGCTCAGCAGAAAATTGTTAAGCAATATTTTCTGCTTAAGCAGCTCTATGAAATTGGGCCCAGTGCTACATAAATACACCATGCCCAATATGTGGCAGAAGGTGTCCGTTCCCATACTTCAACACACTCTTTTCCTCTTGTACAGAAGTACCCCTCCCCACCCTAAAATCTTTAAAGAATTCCTGAGATTCCCAGACCACAATGAAGACACAATGGGGAGGGGGGGGGGGGTACACCATGCCACAAATCAAGCACCAAAATTTGGTGCACCCCAAATGTACATGGATGCCCATTATTAGTGTTATCATTATAATAACACATGCTTTGAAAGTTGAAACTGATATTTGCCAATTTGAGTCCACAAAGACGAAGATAAATGAATCACAAGAGCGTATCAAAAATGAGTTTTGTTCATTGGAATTCCTGGGGCCATTTTCACAAATAGCTACGATTGATCTTAACTGTGTATCAATCTTAACTGCTAAGCAAAGTGTGATGTCACAATACAAATCACTATGGTGATATAGACAACTCATCTTAAGATGAATCTTAGTGCTTTGTGAAATTGTGCACAGGGCCCAATTTCATAGAGCTGCTTAAGCACAAAAAATAGCTAAGCACGATAAAATCATGCTTACCAGAATAAGGTTACCAGCCAAAATATCATTCCAAATGTATCATTTGTGACTGGGATCCTGCTCATTTTTGCTAAGCAGAAAATTGTCAGGCACCATTTTGTGGCTTAAGCAGCTCTATGAAATTGGGCCCTGGCCGCACAGGGTAAAACCATACAGAGGTATTGTGAAATGTTTATAGAAAATTCTTAACTACCCTTTGTGTTATTATTACTGGCATAGCCATGATAATTTGACTGAGAAAAATTTAGGAAGGTTGAACCTTGCTTAAGGTTAAATTATATTAAACAAGCATAAAATAAAATTTGTTTTAAACAGCTACTTGAGCAAAAACGTTGTTAACGAGAATGCTATTCTAACTTGTGTATAATGCGTTTGTTTATTATTTAATTGTAATTTGGATATTTGTACACTTCTGAATTTTTCGTAAGTATCAATCAAAAAATTAGGCCCCATTCAAAGCAGACCCAAGTTTACCTATGACAAACTCGGGTCGCTAGACCTATTAACCGGTTTGGGAATGAGCAGTTTTCAACACGATCTTTCTTATCTGATCAAAAGTTCATGAGGTGTAAATATGTGGTTTAGGGTGTCACTGCCTGTGAGTTTACTGACACAAATATCGACAAAATTTAACAGGTTCTTGTTTATTATGTGAAGTATTGGGAAACAGTGTGAAATGATCTCAAATTCTGGCTCAAATTGGATAAAAATTCTGGACTTACCCCTTGTGTTTTTTTCCAATAAGTATGGCCAAAATTTGATAAAAATGCTGGACTTACCACTTGGTTTTTTTTCTTCATTTTTTGGCCAAAGTATATAAAAATGCTGGACTTACCCCTTGTGTTTTTGTTCAATAAGTATGGCAAAAAACGGATAAAAATGCTTGTGATTTTTTTAATTTTTCGCCAAAATTAGATAAAAATGCTGAACTCACCCCTTGTGATTTTCAATTTTGGGCCAAAATTTGATAAAAATTATGGACTTACCCCTTGTGTTTTTTTTTTCAATTAGAATGGCGAAAAATGGTTAAAAATGCTGGACTTACCCCTTGTGGGGTTTTTTCATTTAATATGGCCAAAATTGGATAAAAATGGTGGACTTACCCCTTGTGATTTTTTCAAATTTGTTTGGCCCAAAATGGTTAAGAATGCTGGACTTATCCCTTGTGATTTTTTTACAGTTCTGGCTCAAATTGGATCAAAATGCTGGACTTAACCCTTGCGATTTCAATTTTGGGCCCAAATTTTAAAAAAAATGCTGAACTTACCTAGCAAATTTGCTCGCTTACCAGCTTTATTAAATTGGACTCTGCTCAGCAGCAGACAAAATCACTTAGCAGGTTTATCTGTTGAGCAGAGAACCTTGAGCAGGGAACCAGTCACACACAATATGGTTGATAAAGAGTTTTGGCTGGTGACCTTTCTCTTATAAGTAATTTCTGTCTGTGCTTATCGCCTCAATAAAAGCCACCTCTACAATATTTGAGTTGACCGGTGTTGTGGATCATTGCTTCCTCTTGCCCGTGACAACATTTTGCATCCATCTGACTGTCCTTCCTGGGAGCGAAAAGATATTTCTTAAAACATTCCATCCCGTCCCTAGTCTCTGCTTGACGCGAAATGATGCAACACTCAAAGCCTTTTTCCTGGCAATGGAACGCTCCTCCATCCACAACCCTTGAGACCTCTTCTGGGCTTGAATTTCAGCGATGAGGAATGTCTGGATGAGTCTGGTGCGTAAGGTCTGGTCTTGTACACCGCTGAGAGGAGTAACTTTGGCAAGTCCCTGCCTAAGGAGCTCCTCGTTCAGGGAGCCACTTCTCCAAGGAAACTGGAAGAAAATAAAAAAGGAATTACCAAAACAAATTTGGTCGAGCGGTTCGGAGCACCGGACTCGAGCTCTGGTGTTTCTGGTCAGCAGAGTCTGGGTTCAAGTCCCGGTCGAGCAACATGCTTTACCATAATTTCTTTGACCTTAGGATGGGACATTAAGCCGTAGGTCCCATGTACTAGGATTGGTAGTGCACGTAAAAGAACCCTGAACACTTATCGTGGAAGAGTAAGGGTTAACCCAGGTGTTTCTGTTTCACATAGAAAGCACCCTTGTTTACAGGTTTCCTCAGGCTTGCGAGCTACAGTGATTAATTTCACTTATGAGGCATCCTTGGTTTCATTACAACAAATATATAATAATAAAATAAATGATATGAGCTCACTGATTACAAGATTCTTATCATAACCAATTCTCCAATAAAATGTCCGTCTGAAAAAACCTGTCAAAGTTTTCCTGTTACAGGCAGGGTGTACCTTTGGTAATTACTCAAAAAATTAATTACCATACAAACTTACTTGGTAAAGAGCACTGGAGAGCTGTTGATACTATAAAACATTGTTAGAAACAACCCTCTTTGAAGTAATGTAGTTATAGAGAAAGAGGTGATTTTTCACTCCCAAATATCTGAATCTGAAAAAGGCTTCAGGCGTGAAGCCTTTCTCAGGTATCTGAAAGCACAAAATTCTATGCAACAAGGGTGTTTTTTATCATTCATTATTTTCTTGCAACTTCGACGACCAATTAAGCCAAAATTTTCACAGGTTGGTTATTTTAAGCATATGTTGGGATACACCAAGTGAGGATACTGGTCTTTGACGATTAGCAAAAGTATACCCTGCCTTTTGAACCAACCTTCCATTTTGTGAGTTCAACAATGCACTGCAGACTGTTGAAGTGATCAACGTACAGCATGTGAAAACGTAATGCTGGATTCTTCGTTAGTTTCTCTTCAAGAAACTCTGCGCTTCCATCTTGAAGTTGAACTCCAGCAAGATGTATTGGAAGACCGTTGCACGTATCTACAAAGTAAGACGCCATGATCAAATGAATCTGAAAATCCAATACAGCTTCCAAATCATTTCGTAACTACATATTTAACCAAATTAATAAAAAATTGTGAATTTAAAAAACATAACCAGCATTATATTGTTAAAGGTGTTTAGAATGGAGTTAAATGTCTTTAAAAACCAATTCATACAATACCCCCCAGACAGTTTAGGCAGTCCTATTGGTTGAAAGGAGGTCACATGGCCATGTTTACCTTGTACTAAACAACTGATAAAGACATATCTGGAGATATTTAGACCGGTTGGTTGACGCCTGTTCTGCACTCATAGCCATATGCTAAAACCATTTCTCGCAATCAATACATACCAGTACTCAATGTAATAATAATACATGTAATAACTAGTTCTTATAAAGCACATTTTACAATTATATCAATGCGCTTTACATCAGTGCCCTGGTCATTGGGCCAATAACATTCCTTCATTCTCAGCTCCCTGGGGAGTATACAGCCCCGAGCTGCCGTGGCGCTCCGAAGGCTTTTTTCAAACACAGTATCAACCTCTACCCTCGCAGGTACCCATTTATACCCCTGGGTGAAGAGAAGCAATTATAGTAAAGTATCTTGCTCAAGGATACAAGTGTCATAACCGGGATTCGAACCCACACCCCGATGACTTAACCATCGGAACTTGATTTTGATATTCTAAACCACTCGGCCACATGACACCCACATGTAAAATCTATTAGTACGCGATATGACAGGAATTTAAAATTTACAAAACATAAAAGTTTCATAGATTTTATTACAGTATGCTTTTTAACAAAAAGGGCATTTATGAATGGGAATTGAATTGGAAGTAGTGACTCGGTCTTCAATGGCTGTTTAACACCTTGCAGGGTCATTGCTGTGCGATAAAGGAACTCGCCTTCAGCTCAGTCTTTTGTCCCATGGCCATGACCCTGCCGGTCTTAAACTGCAGTCTGGGACCTCATTACCACTCTTTTATTCCCTTGTTGCAAAATCAAGCAAAATTTGAAGTGTAAGATGATGAAGGCATAGGCCTACAGGTGGAAATATCAAACTGTTTATGACAGCCCAATTGTTCTTCTCATAGCTTTTATCATTCACCACAACTCAAAAGACTTTCTTTTCAAACGAATGGAAGAGGAGAACATTTCGAAAAAAAGAAGAAGTTTTAAACTTTTTTCTTTGCATTGTATAGTAAACACAGTATCATTGTGTTCTTATTAATTACTAAACAAATGACAGGCAACCATGAGGTGACTGCTCATTTAAAGTTTGTAAGTTTGTAAAATCTTACCATTCTGTTTTCTTCGCCATCTTGAGATTGACCAGAAGTCCAAGATTGGTTTGTGTTGAACAATTAAGTGGACTGGGTTTTGTTGAACTTTTACAAACTGACCAAATAGCTTCATATTTTTGTGAACAAATTCTTCCGGTATGTCGGACACTCTTTGGAATCTTTGAAACTGAGAAGAAAAACAAAGAAGAAGAAAAAACTTTGGTACGGAGCTTTTAAAGTGTGCTTTAAAGTTCTACTCTAAACACTGACCCAACAATAGTCAAAAAGTCATGCTTGGCATGTTCGGTCACTGTTGTATTCACCAATCTCCCCAGTCAAAATTCCAAAACTGCAAATAAATACTCAGACACAGACCTAGGCCTCGTTGCGATAAGGCCAAAAAAAAAAAAAACATGTTTAGCGTCCCCTTTTTTTTTTTTTTTTTTTTTTTTGAAAGAAAAAAATGATAAGTTTTTATTATCCCTGACGATTTTTTAACTTTTTTTAATAAATAAGATCGTATTTTCTTTTAGCTTGAAAAAAAGCATAACAAAAAAGCTGGCCACCATCTTGAAAAACAGCCCGGCCGGTTGTCTCGAAAAACGAAAAAAAAAAAAAAAAAAAGGCCCTCCTCCTTCCTTTTTTCAAAAAGGCAGGACGCTAAACATGTTTTTATTTTATTTGGCCTAATTCAAATGTGTAACCCACACGAGGGTCTTAATTATAAAGTTTACACAATGTGACCAAAAACATAGATCAGTTTGTCCAATTCAAATTAATTTTAAGTTATTTTAAAAAGAAACTTACCACTCGAACACTACGTGCAACTAACAGGACACCAACTGCTGCTGTTACTGTGATACTTGTCTACAAAACAATACAAATAACAGAACAAAAAATATTGGAACTTCTTTGCTAATTTAGTGAAATAGGAACAGAAAACAAAACTAACATTTGTTTACCAAGTATGCCAAGAGAAGATGCAACAAGACTAGCCCCACTACTGTGGCCAAGCACTGAATGAGCTTGGCCACAAAAGTGGTGGGGCTACAACAAGTCAAGAGATTATTTAATTTCAATTGTTTAATTTCAATTGTTGCGTTTATTTGTCTGTTTTGTTTAGATCACTCGGCAAAACTCCCACATGGGGATAAACACCAAGCTGGCAACAGCCAATCTCTCTCATATACAATTGGTTTAACGCCAATGATTGTAAACACAAATCAATAAATTGTGATTCAGTTTTTAGATAGATGACAAACTTATTTTTTTCCTTTTTTCATCGTGAAATCAACACAGTTTCGTTTGGCCGGATTCAAAGCAAACCCACAAACTTGTGAACTTGCAAGTCCTACAGACTATTCCAACCACTTGACCACGGTTCCCGAATAGCCCTATTTTTAGGGGTGGTAGGACGCTAACTTATAGGACGCCAATCTCCGTTAGTATGCAACGGATGATAAGTCAAAGGCATTTTAAGAGCTTTACAGTACCTACACAGTACGTACGGTGTACGCGTCTCTACGGAGCTGAGGAGGTGTCCGTGTGACTTCATGATTTCTCACTTACCCTAAACAACCGAATGTTTGCGTCTATGAAGTTAGTACATTTTTGAAATGCGTTTTCGCCGTTTTCCCTGCTGGGAAGTCTCTCAATATCTGACACTGTATGTTCAGTATTTTCAATTTGAACTTTGTTACGGTCAATTACTTCTATGTTGTTGTTGTTGTTGTTGCTGCTGCTGCTCATGGGCGCCGCCATTTTTAAATAACTTAGAATCACTAGATTGTGTCGCGTGGTGGCGCTCTTCGATTTAAATGATGGATGAAGCCAACCTCGTCCCCATGGTTTACTTTATTTCCAACCAAGTTTACAATAGTAAACCCTGGGAGGGAAACTCCTTACTTAGCGGTCAACCTCGTACTGCTCGAAACACCTTGGGGACGAGGTTGCCTACCGCATGCTTTGCGAAGAAAGATGGACCCTGGTCTGGAGGAATTTGAAGTCTCCATGAATTTTCCTAAAAGAAAGTCGGGTTTTGACCGCATTTCCGAGGATAAAACCCCCCAAAAGTGTGATGGTAAGTTGAGAATTTTCTTGTCCAAAGAATTATAGTTTTGAAAATGATTTTCATTCATTAATTTGAAGACATTTTGGATGTTTCTGGCACAAGGCGGCAAGTTTAAAAAATACACATGTTGAAAAAACACAATTCATGTCGTTTCTTCAGACGACATTGGAAATTGAACATTGCGGCCTAAGAATTTCACAGATTTACACACAGTTACATGGTATAAAGTTGATTATGGTGCCCTGAAATATTTTTGCTATAGGAATGCTACATCAGTTTTTGACATGGTAGTTTGGCTCACCTTATTCTGAAAAGCATTATTTTGTGCTTGAGCAGCTCTATGAAATTTGAAAGCCCTGCTTTATACGAAACCGGAAACAAGTGATCTTTGCTGCAAAATTCATTTGAAATGTTTTCAATCAATACAAAAAAATTATTTTACATGAGATTAAACAGATTTTAATTGTTAAAAAACCCCAATCAATTTGGAATTTCTTTCAAACAGTTATTGTTCCTACTCATAAAGCGATTTGAAGAGATTCACATCATCAAGTAATTGTCCCAAATTAGTCATAATTTAAAAGAAGGCAGTCAAATATAACAATGCAATTTACAAGGAATCTGAGGTTTGAGTTGAATCCTTTTTCAGTATCCTATTTCTGGATCACTCAAATTCCCACAAAGAAACCTTGAAAGGTGACATGCAACCCCAAATTAAATGGACATGTGTCTAAGAGGCCTACTATATTCCAACATGCACACATAAAATTACCTCATGCAGTAGCCCTGGTAGCACGTCAGTCAGTGCCACTGTACTGACGTCCTGGGTATAAAGATCCTTTACAATGCGAACAAAATTTTGAGTAACATTTTAAAATATTTTTACCTAATTTGAGAAGCTGAAACTCCATTCACTTATTCTTGGTGCCTTTAATTACACTTTTGCTGAGTTCAAAACCTATCAAATACATCCATGAATGACATTATTTCCAAAAATAAGTCCAAGTTGTGCACTGGCGCTGTGACTCCGTCGTGTTGCCGCCCGGAAGAAAAAAGCGTTCAGTGTTGTGTTACGGGTTAGACAGCGCCCTCTTTTGTGGACTTGGTTCCATGTCAGTTGAGGTTCAATTTCCATTTTATTTTCACAATAATGTCATCCAAGGATAAAATTGGCAATTCTGAATAGAGCAGGCGTAAGGTTCAGGACACAAGGAACATGTGAGTCACGTTTCAGCTTCCTCAAAAAGGTAAAAATATGATAAAAAATTGTTATAAATTTTGTTGCAATGCCTGAGGTCCTTTATACCCTGGACTCTGTCGCGTTGTATGCACGGAGGAGTCCAACCTGGGCTACTCATGCAGCAACTTTCCCGTCCAACAATGTCATCTAATTTACAACTCCGTTTTGACTAATTAATGTGTACTAATCTCTTTGCAAACAGTTAGGCATGTCACTCTGCCAATGATGTCTTCCCATCAACAATAGTAGACGTCCGAGATCTCCAGGCACCTTTCATCGGCCAAGCCTCTTCTCGTGGTTGTTCAAGGCTGATACAAAAGTATGTCAATCTTGGTATCAGCTTTTGTTAATCAACTTGTAGTGGGCTGTTTTTGCAGCTCTTTGTAATATATTTTACACACATCACATGCCACATCATTCTGGTGACTCCCTTCCATGCAGGCAGCAGCCTGGCCCAGATGAGTGCAGTTGACTGCAATGGACAAAGCTAAATACCTGCTTGTTTGAAAGATTTTGATCGCAGTGCAAAAAAACAACGCGCTCACGGATCTCATTTTTATGGATAGCTTTTAGTGGGGGGGGGGGGTGCAATGTGCATACAGAGGTGGTTTAAAGGCACTGTACACGTTTGGTAATTACTCAAAATATATATTAGCATAAAAACTGACTTGGTAACGAGCAACAGAGAGCTGTTGATAGTATAAAACATTGTGAGAAACGACTCCCTCTGAAGTAACGTAGTTTTTGAGAAAGAGGTAATTTCTCACTAAAATAATAAAAACTTCTTGCAAGAAGTTTTTATTCCTACATCTGAAAGCACACACATTGTACAACAAGGGTGTTTTTTCTTTCATCATTTTCTTGCAACTTTGATGACCAATTGAGCCCAAATTTTCACAGGCTTGTTATTTTATGTATATGTTGGGATACACTGAATGAGAACACTGAATATTTGACAATTACCAAACGTGTACGATGCCTTCAAGGGAACCCCTAAGTAAAATTTCCTTGTTTACGTTTTTTACTGGAAAGTAAAACTTGTTTTTCTTGTACAATTTAACTTACCATTTTGTTTTGTTTGCATCTACAGCCATGCAGTCTTAATATAAATCTACCCATCAACAAGTGGATGTCTGAGACCCAATCTCACCAAGCGGTCCAGCTTAAAACATGCCTTCAATTAAGAGCAGGTAAATTTATTTAAAAAACAATTGCTTTAAACATAGCTCAGGGGCCAACTTCATAGAGCTGCATAAGGCTTAAGCAGAAAAATCAGCTATACTGGTATGACCTCTATACAGTGAGCTTTCAGATTGAAATTATCAATATATATTTTTTTATAATTACCAGTCCTGTAGTTTTGTCTTTAAAACATTGATAATGTCAATTGTATTTTTTTCACATAGTATGGCGTGTCAGATCACCATTCTACCGAGTAAAGTATCATGGCCTACCTAAAAGATGTCTTCAAAAAGGTAAATACAAGATTGTTTATACAATGTTTTAGGGGCAGCATTTGTGTCAAGACCTTTCAAATTCTGGTGGGTTTTGCTTAAGAATTAAGTAAAGTACAGCAATAAGTATAATTTCGACAAAAATGCAAGGCTTACCCCTTGTGAATTGTTTCGATCTTTGCCCAATTTCCACAAAAATGCAAGGCTTACAACTGGTGATTTTATCCAATTTCATCCAAATTTTGACAAAAATGCAAGGCTTACCCCTGTGGGATTTTATCAAATTTTAGCCCAATTTCAACAAAAATGTAAGACTTACCCCTTGTGATTTTATGCGATTTTGCCCAATTTCCACAAAAATGCAAGGCTTACAACTGGATTTTATCAAATTTTTGCCCAATTTCAACAACAAAAATTTGACAAAAATGCAAGGCTTACCCCTTGGGATTGTATCAAATTTTAGCCCAATTTCAACAAAAATTTAAGGTTTACCCCTTGTGTTTTTATTAAATTTTAGCCCAATTTCAACAACAATTTAAGGCTTACCCCTTGTGATTTTATGCCATTTTGCCCAATTTCAACAAAAATTTAAGGCTTACCCCTTGTGATTTTATGCCATATTATTGCCCAATTTCAACAAAAATTTAAGGTTTACCCCTTGTGTTGTTATTAAATTTTAGCCCAATTTCAACAACAATTTAAGGCTTACCCCTTGTGATTTTATTTGATCTTAGCCCAATTTTGACAAAAGTGCAAGGCTTACCCTTGTGATTTTTATCCCATTTTAGCCCAATTTCAAGATAAAGTACATTGCAAATTGCTGGTTTGTTACTCAAATTGCTGGTAAATAATAATGCATCTTTTTGTAATCCTCAATCAACTGATTTGCTGATAGTGCTACAGTATTCATTAATATGAGTTTCCATTTTTGTTCAATACAGGTTGCCGAGATCAGCCGAACCCTGATGCAGTGGCCTCCTTTGAACGAACTATCGACATGTGACGCAAACAAGAAGATGATAACCATGGATACAGCTTATCCTTTATAATTGAGCTCCTGGATGAGATGAAGTAACCTTATACAGCTTGGGAACATCAGCCATTTCGTTGAAAGCAAACTGTTAAGACTTTATATTTTGCTAAAACTTTCCTTGACTATGAAGATGATGAAGTTTCCCTCAACAAGACTGAATGACAAGAAACAAACTCCTTGAAAAAAACAATTATTTAATTAAAGTAGATCAGCTTTTCTAAGTGAAGTATTCATAAAAGGGAAGTCGTCAAAGGAGACGGTGATCTACGATTAACCGGAGAGTACAGTACAGCATTTTAGTCTCGTCTTTAAGAAAGTTTCACTGTAGATTGCTAGAATTTCGTTCAAGGCCCAAAAAGTAATATTGTATGTCATAAACTGGAAAACAAACCATAGGTCTTTAGCTTAATTTTCAACCTAAAAGACAAGGAAGACAACAGTTTCAAAGTCAACCTTTAGTTGAGTCATCATTATGTTAAAGTAAATTTTGATTAGACGAATCTTGTTTCAATAAAATCTTGCCTTAAATTTGTGTTATCAGAAGTTTAATTTGTAAATGAATAAAGGCCGATGCCATTTAGATGTGACCGTCTCATTTTTTCAGTTGTCTTGTCTACTTGGCCGCCATGTTTGCCTACAAGGCACCATGAATTGGGTGTGTATTATTTTGTTTGCCAAATTCCATTGCGCAAAATACTTTGCTAAAAGCGCGTATGCACCCAATTGCATTGTGGGCAAACATGGCGGCCTGAGGGTCCATCTTATCCCAGTGGAACCCACCCCCACCCTGTAGAGATTGACCCCGGTCAGTCTCTACAGGGTTGGGGTGGGTTCCACTGGGATATGATGGACCCTCAATATTTAAAATTAGGGAGTAGGGGGGGTAGGTTTCACGCAAATAAGACACAAATTACACAGAGGGTACATTCCTTTGTTTTTTTATTAAAAAAAATGACTAAAAAAAAAGTGCAGAGTTGTGCAAACACCTGTGCCTGTCGGTGAACCCTCTCAGCTGCCTGGAACTTGTGGTGACCTAAAGGCCCAAGTGCAATGGTCGATATGTTCTCTGTTCAGTGAAGTTCACTCCGATGTACCATTGGTGGTCTACTTCAATGCTGTAATGTCTTACAAGTTGTAACGAGCTAGACGCAATTTTGTGCTTTGTTTTAGACGCAGAAGTCTTGAGCAGAAGGGAGTTGTTGCTTGCTTAAATGAGCTGATGCCCCCAAGAGTGCTTAGGATTTCACCTAATGTTGCTTCGCAACCAAGCTGCACTGGTGGTGCCAAGAGATATCGATGCTTGTTCCAATGGAATCCTAACCTGATAGACGATGAAGACTTCTGTCTAGATGATCTTGTTCTGATCGGAGAAACATGTTCTGCAATGGCCATAATTTCCCCTTTGCTTTTCATAGGGCTGCAATTTAGACGTTCAAATGTAGTCAACTGACAAAATGACTACAAGAGAACTTGTTTTTGAGTGACTTTGGGTAAAAGCAAAGTCCACATGTATATAGACGAGTTATCAGAAACTTTGAAGACATTTTGTTGATGTCTGACGACAAATAGAGGTCACAAATTTGGAAACTGTTTTGTGAGATGCATAGTGACCTTTTTCACTTGATCGCCAATAAATACCAAAGATGACATTAGATTAATATATATAAATGAAACTGGCTTTCTGACCACGAATACGAGACTATGCAGACCTTAAAGTATTTGATTTAACAGTTTACAATCAAGACCTTTGCACAACACTGCAATTTGACAAAGTTTTTGGTTAAGTTTTCTGAAAAAGATTCGGACCACTGTAACTTTAGTAAATGACGGGAAATACAGGGGAAGTATGGGTAATTCACCCAACAAAGAAAGTGTAGATGATTCACCCAGCGAGGGAAGTGTATTCACCCACAAGGAAAGTGTGGGTAATACACACCACGCGGGAAGTGTGGGTAATTCACCCCATGGGGAAAGTGTGGGTAATTTACCCACGAGCAAAGTGTATTCACCCCACAAGGGAAGGGTGGGTATAATTCAACCCGTGTGGGTAATTTACCCCAACACGGAGAAGTGGGTAATTCACCCCATGGGGGAAGTGTGGGTAATTTACCCACGAGCAAAGTGTATTCACCCCACAAGGGAAGGGTGGGTAATTCAACCCGTGTGGGTAATTCACCCCACAAGAGAATCATGGGTAATTCACCACACAGGGGAAGTATGGGTAATCACCCCACGAGGGAATCACAGGTAATTCCCCACAAGGGAAGCATGGGTAATTCACCACACAAGAAAATCATGGGTAATTCACCACAAGGGAATCATGGGTAATTCACCACAAGGGAAGTATGGGTAATTCACCACAAGGGAAGTATATGGGTACTTCACCACACAAGGGAATCATGGGTAATTCACAAGGGAAGTTTGGGTAAATCACCACAATGGAAGTAGGGGTAATTCACCACACAAGGAAAGTATGGGTAATTCACCACACAATTGAATCATCACCACAAGGGAATTAAGTATGGGTAATTCACCACACAAGGGAATCATCACCTCAAGGGAAGTATGGGTAATTCACCACACAAGGGAAGCATGGGTAATTCACCAGAAAAGAGAACCACAGGTAATTCCCCACAAGGGAAGTATGGGTAATTCACCACACAAGGGAAGTATGGGTAAATTGATCACTAAACTTTTGAATGACCCGACAGTTCATGGATTGATTTTAATTTTGACAGACCAATCTTTGACCTTCAACCAAAATGGAGATTGTGGAATTTTACAAATAATTTCTGGCTATATATACATTAGCTTTTGTGCCTACCAGGGCCGAGTTGTTCTCTTTTTTAATAATAAGTAACTGTAACTCACACACACAGGGGAAGTGTGAGAGATTTCACAAGGAAAGTTATGGGTAATTCACCTTGGAGAAAAGTATGGGTAATTCACTATGATGTAAAATTCACCACGCAAGTTGTTAGACCATGAACGGATGGCAAGAGATTCACAAAACAAGGGGAATTATGGTAATTCAAATCCACCACTCGAGTGAAAGTATGGGGGGATCCTCAACTTAAGAGAAAGTATGGCAGATCCACCACTCAAGTGAAAGTATGGCAGATCCACTTCTCAAGAGAAAGTATGGCAGATCCACCACTCAAGAGAAAGTATGGCAGATCCACTTCTCAAGAGAAAGTATGGCAGATCCACCACTCAAGTGAAAGTATGGGGGTACACCACTCAAGAGAAGATATGGTATATCTACCGTTCAAGTGGAAGTGGCAGATCCACCACTCAAATAAAGTATGGCAGATCCACCACTCATATAAAGTATGGCAGATCCACCACTCAAATAAAGTATGGCAGATCCACCACTCAAATAAAGTATGACAGATCCACCACTCAAATAAAGTAAGGCAGATCAACCACTCAAATAAAGTATGGCAGATCCACCACTCAAATAAAGTATGGCAGATCCACCACTCAAATAAAGTATGGGAGATCAACCACTCAAATAAACTATGGCAGATCCACCACTCAAAAAAAGTATGGCAGATCAACCACTCAAATAAAGTATGGCAGATCCACCACTCAGGAGAAAGTATGGCAGATCCACCACTCAAATAAAGTAAGGCAGATCCACCACTCAAATAAAGTATGGCAGATCAACCACTCAGATAAAGTAAGGCAGATCCACCACTCAAATAAAGTATGGCAGATCCACCACTCAAATAAAGTAAGGCAGATCCACCACTCCAATAAAGTATGGCAGATCAGCCACTCAAATAAAGTAAGGCAGATCCACCACTCCAAATAAAGTATGGCAGATCAACCAGTCAGATAAAGTAAGGCAGATCCACCACTCAGATAAAGTATGGCAGATCCACCACTCAAATAAAGTAAGGCAGATCAACCACTCAAATAAAGTATGGCAGATGCACCACTCAAATAAAGTATGGCAGATCTACCACTCAAATAAAGTAAGGCAGATCCACCACTCAAATAAAGTAAGGCAGATCCACCACCCAAATAAAGTAAGGCAGATCCACCACTCAAATAAAGTAAGGCAGATCCACCACTCAAATAAAGTATGGCAGATCCACCACTCAAATAAAGTAAGGCAGATCCACCACTCAAATAAAGTAAGGCAGATCCACCACTCAAATAAAGTATGGCAGATCCACCACTCAAATAAAGTATGGCAGATCCACCACTCAAATAAAGTATGGCAGATCCACCACTCAAATAAAGTATGGCAGATCAACCACTCAAATAAAGTATGGCAGATCCACCACTCAAATAAAGTATGGCAGATCCACCACTCAAATAAAGTAAGGCAGATCAACCACTCAAATAAAGTAAGGCAGATCCACCACTCAAATAAAGTATGGCAGATCCACCACTCAAATAAAGTAAGGCAGATCCACCACTCCAAATAAAGTATGGCAGATCCACCACTCAAGAGAAAGTATGGCAGATCCACCACTCAAATAAAGTATGGCAGATCCACCACTCAAATAAAGTATGGCAGATCCACCACTCAAATAAAGTATGGCAGATCCACAACACTTGTGATCTCTTGCAATAATTTGCTGTTTGACCATGACTTCACTTTTAATTTAGACATAGACTTGACCCTTGACCTTTAATAAAAACCAACCAATTCTAAACAACCATGAAGTATAAAAATCCAATGTCATCTTAATTGGTATCAAGTGGCAATAACATGAGTGCAGTTCTTACAAGTTTGTTAGATGCTATGTGGCATGACAAAAGCAGAACTTGTTTCTCCAGCCCTCACAACACCAACTGGATAGAAGTCCACATCGTCCACCAGGTCCAGATTCCATTGGCTCAAGCAAAGACATCTCATGGCACCTTTTGATGGTCTCAAACGAACCCCAGCACAAACCTGTTTACTAGACAACAAAAGAATGACGTGACCAACAAAAGGCTAAATGATAAAAGGCCCTCATCCCGACGTCTTGGGAGATCGATCAAAACGTTTTAGGGACCAAGAACTCGCTTCCAGCTCATGGCCTAGTCATGTATGCATGTTTCTGAAAGATGCTCGCTCTAGCTCGTTAAATCTTGTAAGGCATTACACCATTGGAGCAGAACACCAATAGTGCATCTAAGTGAATTTCACTGAACAGAGAACATACCTCCCATTGCATCCGGGCCAGCAGGATCACCACTTGCTCCAGGCAGCCGAGGGGGTCCACCGACAGGCACAGGTGTTTGCACAACTCTGCTGATGAGTTTTTATGTAAAGTTTTTATACATGCATGAAAGAAACTCATCAAAATGAGCTGCTCATACACAATGAAGCCATTCATAAAGAAAATTTAGAGGAAAAGAACTACAACACCTTTTAATAAAGAACTAAAATTTTGTGGTTTTGCCGGTAAGCTCTGAAAGATATTCCTAATATCATGCACAGCAAACAAATGTTATATCTGAAAAATAATTTCTGACATGGAAAATGTTCAATGTTTTGAAGAAAGAGTGTGTTGGATACTCGAAAGTTTTAAAAAACAATTTCTTTGAATGGTTTTGACAATTTGGGAAGAAAAGAAAATGATGACTTCACTTGCAAGCAAGTCATTATTTTGTGAGAATATAATTTGTTAATGGCTTCATTTTAGGTAGGAGCAACTCGACATATTATCAAACAGAATGTAAATTTACAAAGATATATAATTCAGATAAAGATCTAAAGTCTGAATTTCTAAAAAAAAAGAAAAGAAAGTTTTTTCAAAAAATAATTTAGTCATCAAAATACTCAAAACAAGTTTTAAAACAAATTCCAGCTCAGTTTCAATCAGACTGCATTGTCTGTTCAGCTGTTTCCCAAGAAGACAATCAGAGTGCCCTGATTATCCACATGGATTTTTTCTTAAATCTTTTCCAACAATTGTTTGCATTAATTTTTGCAACAGTCAGACTTCATCTAATTCTGAATCATGTAGCTTTGGACAGAGTACAATATGGGATGGATCTTTTTCTTTTTAAAGGGAATACAAGTATGGGTAATTCACCACACATGAGAGAAGTATGAGTAATTCACCACACAGGGTGCATGGTTAATTCACTGCACGTTGGGCAATATGGGTAAAAACTCACCACACATGGGGAACCACATGTATGGGTAATTTACCATACAAAGGAAGTTTAGGTAATACCACACTGGTGCAGTAATTCTTCACACAAGGGAAGTATAGGTAATTCACCACACTGGTGCAAGGGTAATTCACCCCACAAGGGAAGTATGGGTAATTCACCACACAAGGGAAGTATGGGTAATTCACCACACAATGGAAGTATCTATTTCACCACACTGGTGCAAGGGTAATTCACCACACAAGGGAAGTATGGGTAATTCACCACACAAGGGAAGTATGGGTAATTCACCACACAATGGAAGTACAGGTATTTCACCACACTTGTGCAAGGGTAATTCACCACACAAGGGAAGTATGGGTAATTCACCACACAATGGAAGTACAGGTATTTCACCACACTTGTGCAAGGGTAATTCACCACACAAGGGAAGTATGGGCAATTCACCACACAAGGGAAGTATGGGTAATTCACCACACAATGGAAGTATGGGCAATTCACTTCACAATGGAAGTATACACACAGTGGTGCAAGGGTAATTCACTACACCATGGAAGTATGGGTAATTCACCACACAATGGAAGTAGAAGTACAGGTATTTCACCACACTTGTGCAAGGGTAATTCACCACACAAGGGAAGTATGGGCAATTCACCACACAATGGAAGTATGGGCAATTCACTACACAATGGAAGTATACACACAGTGGTGCAAGGGTAATTCACCACACAAGGGAAGTATGGGCAATTCACTACACAATGGGAGTATAGGTAATTCACCACACTGGTGCAAGGGTAATTCTTCACACAAGGGAAGTATGGGTAATTCACCACACAATGGAAGTATGGGTAATTCACCACACTGGTGCAAGGGTAGTACACCACACAATGGAAGTATGGGTAATTCACCACATTGGTGCAAGGGTAATTCACCACACAGTGGAAGTATAGGTAATTCACCACACTGGTGCAAGGGTAATTCACTACACAATGGAAGTATGGGTAATTCACCACACAAGGGAAGTATGGGTAATTCACCACACAAAGGAATAAGTATAGGTGATTCACTACACAGGGGAAGTGTGGCAATTCGCGACACAAGGGAAGTATGGGTAATTCACCATACTGAAGTATATATGGGCCACTCGAGGGGAAATATGTGTTATTCACCACATAAGGGGAAGTATGGGTTACACACAAGTCATGGGTAATTCACCACACATGGGAAGTATCGGTAACTTACTACATAAGGGAAGTCATGGAAGTATGGGTAATTTACCACACATGGGGAAGTAAGCCTATGGGATATATTCACCACACAAGGGGAAGGGTAACTCACCACAAGGGGAATTAGTAAGGGATAATTTGCCACACATGGGTCGATAGCTCAGCCATGCAAGGGCAATATCAGAGATTCTCAATGCAAGGGGAAATATGGGTGAGTAGATCACCACTAAGGAATATGGGTGTTTCACCACACATGGAAACTATGGGTAATTCACCACACACAAGTAGTATGGGTAATTCACCATAGGGATGTATGTGGGTAGTTCACCACACAAGTGGACCACACATGAGGAAGTATGGTAATCACACACGGGAAGTATGGGTATAAAATTCACCACACAAGGAAAGCACGGGCAAATCACCATACAAGGGAAGTATGGCTATCTCACCACACAAGGGAAGTATGGCTATCTCACCACACAAGGGAAGTATGGCTATCTCACCACACAAGGGAAGTATGGCTATCTCACCACACAAGGGAAGTATGGCTATCTCACCACACAAGGGAAGTATGGCTATCTCACCACACAAGGGAAGCATTTTCATTTTGTTAAGTTCAACCTAAGATCCATCCCACCCAGACATAAATTACTTTAACATATTTTAACCAAAAAATAAACTAAATTATATTAGTTTGACAGAAAACGTCCTGAAACTATTGTGACAGATTTTCTGAAAGATTTTGGAGTCAAAAGTGTTCAAACTTTTTTATGAAACCACTTATCTTCAAGTGTCAACACATTAATATGTTGAATTTCCTGAATAACTTTGTAAACATTTTGTTTTAAGAAGTTCTTCATGGGGTTTTGGTTTACAGTAAATAAAATACACAGATTGATTACTGATCAGGTAGATTAATGGAGATCCTGCAGGGCTTTAGCGTCGATATGTTCAGGAATCTTTGCTGGATGTGGACTGCCACTCTGAGTGAAGATCCAACACTCTCTGTCAGGAGTAGCTGATCTGTAGTTGATAAAACAAAGGGATAAAAAAAATTATTAAAAATATATTCAGGAGGATTTGAAACTTTGCAGGGTGAGAATACTATGTAGTAAGATTTGCAAAGACACCATGACTCTCTTTTTGAGCTGTGGTAGTTCTGAGAAGAACAATGGTTTAACAACTCAACGTTTCGATCAGTGTGCTCTGATCGTCTTCAGGAGAAGGCGATCTTAAATTTCTCCTGAGACCATTAGAACAGACTGATTGAAATCAAATGTCCTTGCCCCTTCTAACGTGAAGTTCTGTTCCTAAAACTACTTGTTGTGACACAAAAATGTCCTTCATTAATGTCTAGTAAATACAAATTATCCAAGACTTGTTCTTACTGTAAGAGCAAATTGCTTTGATGGACCACAACACATTTTAAACACCACCACAGACCCCCCTTCTGTTTACATTTTCCAATTTGGAACAAAAAACTACTAAAATATAATAATAGAGAACTTTTCCAAAAACGTTTAAAAAAAAATTAACTCTTTTGTTTTTGAGCCAGATAATTTAGATGGATAGACACCTTTTTATAATGCAAATCAAGAACAACCTTTACTGTTAATATCTGTAAACTTTTCAGGTTGTCTTTACTTAAGAGTTATACCACTGAACATTGGAACAAGTTTTCAAGCATACAAAACTCATGCGTTTCTTCACAATAATCTAATAAAAGAAACTTTTTTTTCAGTTTTATTTGATTTCTTGGTTTCTATAAAGTATATACACATAATTTAATGAAAATGTGAATACTGTTGGTGTGTACTCCATTTAAAACACAAAGTTGCAAGACTTGATACAACAGTTTAATCCTAAACCTCGGAGAAAACCATGCTTAGATTCTTAAGGGAGCAGTTCAGAAAATGCTGATGTTTTGATACAGCTTGATTTAAAAAATTCAGTTTGGTGCAACTGTTAAAAGCTTAAGGATACAAAATGTATTAAGTCTTCCAAAAACCAATTATGAATAACACCTTTTATGGGGTAGATTTTTTTTTCTTCTTCAGATTTTAATGTTAAATTTTCTTTAAGTAATTGAAGTACCTACCAAGGTGCAATTTTGTTTAAACTAAATCTCGATATCTGTATTTTGTTTACCTTTTTTTTATTGTAAATTGTTGCATTTCAGCACGTGACAAGTTTGTAAATAAACCATTCTATCTAATACAGCTGAAATGAGGTTTCATAAACTTACCTTAAGAGTATTTAAGAAGGGCTGCGTTGTAGGTGTTCACAATCTACTTGGTGCAGGGGGTGATATCCTGGGAAGTGCCAGCAAATGGTACGAACCTGAGTGGAAGAGAAACATAAAATAGACATCAGCACAAGTTTGATTTGAACAAATTTGTTTGTTACTCTGACATGTGGTGATGGTAACAAAACAACTTATTTGAACCTCCCCCACCCCAACAACCTGTGACCTATACACTACCAACAAAATAGATCAAACCTTTTAATCAATGTCACTTCATAATAACTTCGGGCAATTACTCTGACAAATCTGAGAGTCAATTAAAAATTAAGAGGGGCACAAACTCCAAAAGACCAAAGGCAGGAGAAGCTACGACCTCATTATTACTGCCAGGCCTTTAGTTTTTCTAGCCTCATTTTGGGGCAAAACAAAAAGGGTAGTAAACTTGAAGTGCAAATTATTAGTTGAAACCCTGAGATGGCTCATGCTGGTTGTATTTAGTGAAAATAGCTTGAAATGGTTGCATGCCATTTCTCTACAATTAGGCAAAGTTTTAAGTAATGCAAAATAATTCAGACCTTCGATGTTCTGCATATATGTGTGTAAGTATGGATTCTCCACAGACGTTGACTTGATTACCATGCCAGTAATAAAGGTAACCAATCAGGCTGTACATTTATGCAATTTGTTTCACTAACTTCTGATCAATAAAACAAAAAAACATAATATAAATATGAATGATTTTCCCATTCTTGGCTCGGCTAGAATATAAAACAATTTAGGGTTGAACGAAGAAAAATTGACTAGAGCGGGATTTGAACCAACGACCTCCAGTTTAACGTGCCGGCGCTCTACCAAATGAGCATTCTAGCCCTATGTTGGCGGTCTCCCTATTTTGTCAATATCTTTGTTCAGGGTGCCAGTCAGAAGCCATGTGCCATGTAGCCAGGAATCACACCCAAGTTTACGATACAACCTGGCAAGTGGCAGCCAGGGGATCACCATATTTAAAAGCTAGTTGTCTGTGTTTAACCCACCTTGATTGCACCATTTGTTGTTCCTGTTTTCTGCTCATAAGGTCTGTAAACTGACAAGGTTCTTTACAACATAGAGAGATTATTCTATGAGTTTGCTTGGATGCCATGAAGGTGTTTCTGTTTGAGAGCAAACACTCTGGTCATCTTGTGGGAAGCTGCAGTAAGGTTGACATCAACTACAAGGAGGTGTCTCAAGCAGAGGATGACCAAGCTTCAAGAAGGGTGAACATCTTGAGATCTTAAGTTCACTGATGGTTTCACCTGTTGGAAAGGGAAAGACAGGACCAGATTAAATACCTTTTGGCCTACTGCATGTAAGTTTATACAAAATACATTTTCAGGTTTAAAGCTATAGGCTTGGAAATATCAAAGAGGCCATGGCCATTCTGATGCCTTTGGTCTTTAGGATTTCATGCCCATTTAACTCTAATAAAGCTCAATATTGCAATGCTGGTCGGAAAGCAAAACATTTTAAGGGGAGCCGTTTTTGTACAATTTGGTCTTTGCAGATCTTTGAAGTGGGATGCAGAGTCCATACTAACTTGTAAATGCATGTTCCCTAATTTAAGGGGGCCACTTTCATATAATTCACAAATGTATGTTGATACTCTTGAAATAAAAACATGGTAAAGCCTACCTAAATATGGCTTAACACCTTTATGGGGTACATTTTTATTTTTTATTTTCAATTTTTAATGTACAATCTTTAACGTAAATAAAGTACCAAGTTTCGTGTTTTTTTTAAACTAAAATCTTGATATCTGTATTTTGTTTACCTTTTTTTACTGTAAATTGTTGCAATTCAGCATGTGGCTGCTTATGACAAGTTTGTAAATAAACCATTCTATCTAATACAGCTGAAATGAGGTTTCATAAATTTACCTTAGAGTATGTAAGAAGGGCTGCGTTGTAGGTGTTCACAATCTACTTGGTGCAGGGGGTGATATCCTGGGAAGTGCCAGTAAAAGGTACGAACCTGAGTGGAAGAGAAACATAAAATAGACATCAGCACAAGTTTGATTTAAAGAAATGGTTTTGTTTCTCTGACATGTGGTGATGGTTACAAAACAACTTATTTGAACCTCCCCCACCCCCACAACCTGCGACCTATACACTACCAACAAAATAGATCAAACCTTTTAATCAATGTCACTTCATAATAACTTCGGGCAATTACTCTGACAAATCTGAGAGTCAATTAAAAATTAAGAGGGGCACAAACTCCAAAAGACCAAAGGCAAGAGATGCCATGACCTCAATGTTACTGCCAGGCCTTCAGTTTTTCTAGCCTCATTTTGGGGCAAAACAAAAAGGGTAGTAAACTTGAAGTGCAAATTATCAGTTGAAACCCTGAGATGGCTCATGCTGGTTGTATTTAGTCAAAATAGCTTGAAATGGTTGCATGCCATTTCTCTACAATTAGGCAAAGTTTTAAGTAATGCAAACTAATTCAGACCTTTGATGTTCTGCATATATGTGTAAGTATGGAATCTCCACAGACGTTGACTTGATTACCATGTCAGTAAAAAAAGTAATCAGTCAGGCTGTACATTTATGCAACTTGTTTAACTAACTTCTGATCAATAAAACAAAAAAACATAATATAAATATGAATGATTTTCCCATTCTTGGCTCGGCTAGAATATAAAACAATTTAGGGTTGAACAAAGAAAAATTGACTAGAGCGGGATTTGAACCAACGACCTCCAGTTTAACGTGCCGGCGCTCCACCAAATGAGCATTCTAGCCCTATGTTGGCGGTCTCCCTATTTTGTCAATATCTTTGTTCAGGGTGCCAGTCAGAAGCCATACAACCCTTAGCTGCCATGTAGCCATCCAGGGATCACCCCCAAGTTTACGATACAACCTGGGAAGCAGCAGCCAGGGGATCACCATATTTAAAAGCTAGTTGTCAGTGTTTAACCTACCTTGATTGGACTATGGGTTTCTCCTTATTGTTGCTGTGTTCTGCTCATAAGGTCTGTAAAGTGACAAGGTTCTTTACATCATAGAGGGATTATTCTATGAGTTTGCTTGGATGCCATGAAGATGTTTCTGTTTAAGAGCGAACACTCTGGTCATCTTGTGGGAAGCTGCAGTAAGGTTGACATCAACTACAAGGAGGTGTCTCAAGCAGAGAATGACCAAGCTTCATGAAGGGTGAACATCTTGAGATCTTAAGTTCACTGATGGTTTCACCTGTTGGAAAGGGAAAGACAGGACCAGATTAAATACCTTTTGGCCTGCTGCATGTAAATTTATATTTTCAGGTTTAAAGCTATAGGCTTGGAAATATCAAAGAGGCCGGGGCCATTCTTTTGCTTTTGGTCTTTTGGATTTCATGCCCATCTACCTCTAATAAAGCTCAATATTGCAAAGCTGGTCGGAAAGCAAAACATTTGGCTTAATATGGCTTAAATATGGCTTAATTAAAACAAGTGGGATTTGAACCAACAACCTCCGAATTAACGTGCCGACACTTTACCAACTAAGCTGTCTAGCCCCATGTTGGTGGTCTCCCTATTTTGTCAGTATCTTTGTTCATGGGTTCCAGTCAGAAGCCATACGACCGTTAATTGACGTGTAGCCAGGGATCACACACACCAGTTTACGACACAACCTAGGAGGCAGCAGCGAGGGGATCACCTTCAGGGGATGCAACTTTTTATTTCAGATATCAAATAATTAACCACAAGGGAAACTGACTGGGTACATATTAAATGAAAAACAAAACCAAGCAGATATTAGATATTCAGAAGGTAATTGTCAATGTCTATAACCTACCTTAATTGGTTGCACCTTGGGTACCTCCTTGATATTATTCTGCTCTTAAGGTCTGTAGTGACATCACTGGTTCTTAACAACAGACTGAGATGATTCCATCAGTTTTCTTTGATATCATGGCGATGTTTCTGTTTGAGAGTAAACACTCTGGTCATCTGGTGGGAAGCTGCAGGTTGACATCAACTACATGGTGTCTCAAGCAGAGTGTGATCAAGTTGTTCATATCAAGGGTGAACATCTTTAATTCTTGTGTTGTCACTGATGGCTTCATCTGTTGGAAAAGGGAAAGACAGGACCAGATTAAATATCTACAGTTTTCAACGTGAGGCTGTGGTGCAATACACTGTAACTCATTGTCTGCTACATGTACATGTAGGCAACAAAAATATCACCCACTCTCACAAGACACCTGAAGAAGGTGCACACTAGAGCTAGTGAAACAACCAGGATTGATTTTAAAACACGATTTTTGCAAACAAAACTTCTTTTACAATTATTTATTTGTTTAATTATTTTTACAATCACCTTATTTTTTGTAGCTAAAACATTTCTTTGTTTTGATTCATATCAACTAATTATTCATCTTAAAAAGCTTTTTGGATTGCCACAATACTGGGTGCATTCAATTAGCTTCCCTGGGTTGACCCAGGTGTGCTCATCCGTATGAGCCCCTGAGATGAGCTAATCGAATGCCAATTTCCCCCAGCATTCCCCTAAATGCATGTTGGGACACCTTTTCCCCGCTCACAACACAGACCATCATTACCACCGGTACAATAAAATCCACCAACTCGTCCAACAAACCTCAACTACTTTTATTGTGTTTATTACGTCTGAAACTTTTAGTGGATTCACAAAAAGATGGAAACAATTATTATTCTCAAGGTAAAACTTCAACGTTAAATTATTTTGCAAGCCCACAATGATACAAAAGTAGGCATCTTCGAATAATGCTCACAGAGTCACTGGTTTAGGGGTGAAAATGTGTGTCACACTTCCTGAAAGTGTCCTGCTGAATTACAAACAAAATGGTGGCCATTGAGAAAGTTTTTCGTTGTGACAATATGCACCTAGGTCAGCCCAAAGAAACCCGCTCCACAAGCAGGACTGGGGTCATGCAGACATGGGTCGACCCAGGGAAGCTAATCGATCGCGCCAAATACCTATTTGTAATGATAGGGTCGTTTTTCGATGAGGAAATTGAAATTTCAACTGGAACACTACAAGGTAAAAAGTCAGAGCACTGATTTTGCTTTTTCATATATAAACATTGCCGACTTTAAGAAAATAATGGAAAGACAGGTTTCCAGCCAAGTTGTGACTGAATTAACCTGCATGAGCCAGTTCAGGGTTTCTACTAATAATTTGTAATAATTATAGCCAGGGATCACACACAAGTTTATTATTTGATATTTGAAATAAAAAGTTGCACCCCCTTAAGGTGATCCCTCTGCTGCCGCTTCCCATGATATATCATAAACTTGGGTGTGATCCCTGGCTATACAGCAGTTACAGGTTGAATGGTTTATGACTGCCCTCCCCCCCAAGATATTAAAAAATAGGGAGACCACCAGCATTAGGGCAAGATAGCTCAGCTGGTTGAGCGCCGGCACTATATTCCGGTTTTCGCAGGTTCAACAAGTCCCTCTCTAGTAATTTTTTCTTTGTTCAACCCAAAAAGTAACCCTGTGTAATTTCTTTTAACTTTTCATCAACAAAAGCAAAGTTGTGATGAAAATGTGAATGATTTTCCAATTTCTTGGTTTAGCTAAAATAGAAAATGAGCAGATATTTATAAGGTGGTTCATGCACAATCAATACTCACATGCATGTTCCCTAATTTGAGGGGGCCACTTTCATGTAAATCAGAATTGTATGTTGATACTTCTGACATAAAAACATGATAAGAGCATACTTCAATATGGCTTAATGAAAACAAAACCTTTCTAGTTCACTTTTCCAGTGAAGCGTTTCTCATACCTTGGTTGTATTGTAGATAGTCTAAGCAGAGGGCGAGTGGAAGGGCGATTCCTCAAGATCACACAGTGGATGCCAAGGCCTGTGTGACATCCAACTAAATGTTCAGCTCAAGAAGAGGATGACCATTGGACCATCACAGAGAACATCTTCAGGATTCTGTGATGTCAGAGACTGACTTACAGTACATGTATCTGTTGTGAAAGGAAAGCGATGAGAAAGGTAAATACAAAGGCTTGCATCAGAGCTGCCAGCATTTGCATCTTGCAATCGGGGAAATTTTGTCCAACAATCAGGGAGAAATTTAGAATTACATTTAACATAATAGCGAAATAGTTTCCAATAGGCCTAATCAGGGAGATTTTCAAATTTGTTCATCAGAACACGGAAAGATTGGTTTATTTTTAGGGAACTTTCTGCAGACTCAGGGAGAGTTGGCAGCTCTGTTACATACACAAGCCTGCATGGAACTATACAGAGCCAAAGGAGCCATGGCCTCTGCTAGGCCTGGTCTTGGACTCAGCGCTTGTCTCCAAAATATTCCTTAATAGTCTTTAAACCTTTTCAACTTAGACTACCCTTTGTTATATGAAAACGGCCTTTCCCTTTTAAAAAAGAAATTACAGACCTACTTTGCATAATTATAAATTACTGTTGATTTGGGGAGGGAATATTACAAATAATAAGGGCCAAACTTTCCAGGGTTACACATTAAACGATACTGTACAGGTTCTCTTTATCACAACTAATAGAAACCTACTACTGACTAGGTTTGGATACCAAAGGATCATGTGTTTTATCCCTTGATTATACTTCATGTTTTCTTAGAGTGAATGGTGAACTTTGAAAAAGTATAGACAATGACAATTAGTATAATACACAACAACCAACTTTTAAGACCATTGCTGGGTTTAAAAAGAAAATTAGTGTAATTTCTTTTAACTTTTGATCAATAATTTTCCCAGTTCTTGATTCAACTAAATAAAATTTAAAAAAGCAAATATTTAAAAGGTAGTTGTCAATGTCTGTATTAACCTACCTAGGTTGCACAATGAGTCCCTCTATGTTCATGTGTTCTGCTCATCAGGTCTTTATTATAGTGACAAGGTTCTGCACCACAGAGTGAGATGATTCCATCAGTTTTCTTGGATGTCATGGAGGTGTTTCTTCTTAAGAGAGTAAACACTCTGGTTATAGTGGGAAGCTGCAGTAAGGTTGACATGAAATACAAGGAAGTGTCTCAAGCAGAAGGTGACCAACATCACCAAATTGTTCATATGTTTATACGAAGGTTGAACATCTTGAGATCTTGTGTTGTATTATCTTCATCTGCTGGAAAGGGAAAGGCAGGACAAGATTAAATACCTGTAAAAGAGCTGGACGATGGATAGACACATTTTTATAATGCAAATTAAGAACCTTTCTAAGACTGAAAATATCCGTAAATTTTTCAGGTTGTCTTTACTTAAAAGTAAACATAATACATAACTTGCTGGCCAGTTATCCCATTGAACATTGGACAAAGTTTTTAAGCATACAAAACTCATGCATTTCTCCACAATAATCTAATAAAAGAATTAACTTCTTCAAGTTTATTTGATTTCTTGGTTTCTATAAAGTATATACACATAATTTAATGAAAATGTGAACACTGTTGGTGTTTACTCCATTTAAAACACAAATTTGCAAGACTTGATACAATAAAAGTTTAGTCCTTAACCTGGGAGAAAACCATGCTTAGATTCTTGAGGTAGCAGTTCAGAAAATGATGATGTTTTGATACAGCTTGATTTAAAAAATTCAGTTTGGTGTAACTGTTAAAAGCTTAAGGATAAAAAATGTATTAACTCTTCCAAAAACCAATTATGAATAACACCTTTTATGGGGTAGATTTTTTTTCTTCTTCAGATTTTAATGTTAAATTTTCTTTAAGTAATTGAAGTACCTACCAAAGTGCAATTTTGTTTAAACTAAATCTCGATATCTGTATTTTGTTTACCTTTTTTTATTGTAAATTGTTGCATTTCAGCACGTGGCTGCTTATGACAAGTTTGTAAATAAACCATTCTATCTAATACAGCTGAAATGAGGTTTCATAAACTTACCTTAAGAGTATTTAAGAAGGGCTGCATTGTAGGTGTTCACAATCTACTTGGTGCAGGGAACCTGAGTTGAAGAGAAGTATAATATAGACATCAGCACAAGTTTGATTTGAACAAATTATTTTGGTACTGGTGATGGTAACAAAACAACTTATTTGAACCTCCCCCACCCCCACAACCTGCGACCTATACACTACCAACAAAACAGATCAAACCTTTTAATCAATGTCTCTTCATAATAACTTCGGGCAATTGCTCCGACAAATCTGAGAGTCAATTGAAAATTAAGAGGTGCACAAACTCCAAAAGACCAAAGGCAAGAGATGCCATGACCTCAATGTTACTGCCAGGCCTTCAGTTTTTCTAGCCTCATTTTGGGGCAAAACAAAAAGGGTAGTAAACTTGAAGTGCAAACTATGAGTTGAAACCCTGAGATGGCTCATGCTGGTTGTATTTAGTCAAAATAGCTTGAAATGGTTGCATGCCATTTCTCTACAATTAAGAAATGCAAAACAATTCAGATCTTCGATGTTCTGCATATATGTGTATAAGTATGGAATCTCCACAGACGTTGACTTGATTACCATATCAGTAATAAAAGTAACCAATCAGCCTGAATATTTGTCCATTTTGTTTAACTAACTTCTGATCAATAAAACCAAAAACCATAATATCAATATGAATGATTTTCCCATTCTTGGTTTGGCAGGTTTGTTTGTTCATGCATAAAATGTTGAATCACACAAAATGTGGACACTGATTTTGAGCTGTTACCAAAAGTGTACAATGCCTTTAAGTACTACGTAGGTTATTTTTATAGATTTTCTTTAATGCACTGCCACAATATTGTTATTTTTAAACTAATTTGCATATTGTGCTTTTTCTTGTGTTTTTTCATCAATTTTTTTAAAAGCAAACACACACTTGAGCATTATTTCAAAGGTTTTTCTATTTCTTTGTTAAACAAATGCACACTCATAGAAAACCCTATGAATTAAAATAATGTATTTTTTGGTGAAAACAAGAGCTTTTTGGGAAAAAATAAATAAAAACGCCTTCCCCCTTTTTGTCATTTTAAACAAAAAGCTAATTATTTCTACCAAAGTTTGGGCTGTTTAATAAAACTCTAAAATTGGCTCACATTTCGTGATCAACACTAGTTTTGGGGGGTAAAAAATTCAAGTTTCGGTAAAAAAAAATTACACAAGTTTTAAACCTCAATATTTTTTTAAAATCTAGCACAGCCAGCATAGTCTGCCTTCTTATTGCAAGTTCAAGTTGATTTTCCGTCAATGTTATGCACTCTTCTGTCGGGCTTATATTTTCTGTGTGTGGTGTTTTTATTTGATAGTATATCAATTGGGCCTCACTTACAGAAATTAATGAATGCTCCTCCTTGTGCTTTGCTTGTGCTATCTTTGAATTAAATTTAAATGACCATACAGACTTCACTGATAAAGACTGTAAATTCTGAAATGACCACAGCAAGATGATAACTTACTGAACTATCCTTACATGAGCATTTTGGTTTACTTAAATGTATACAATTATTTAAAACATCTTATAAGGTCAAACAAATATTTTTGAAAAATGGCATTTGAGATACTAAAACAAAAATGAATTTTCACCTTACATTGGGTGGATATTCAATAAGTCAAACAGTGTTATGCTATTGGGTAATTTTTGGATGGAACAAATGTAATTTATTTTTTATTTTTTGTAAATCTGTCATAAAATGGCTACTGACCTGGGACGTACGTACATGTAGTCACCAGCCAGAATGTTATTGCAATGAAGCAGGATGCAAAAACAGCCCACTATCCCAAAGATAATAAAGAAAAAGAAAGAGATTGGATTTTCACTCACTTGTTCATCTGCCTTGGACATCTACATCAGTGTTGTGTACACATTGGGCTCATAGTGTATCTGTATGCCTCAGACGTCTACTTGGTTGATGGGTAGACATCGTTGGAGAGTGGCATGTCTTTCTGTTTGCAGACAAAAAAATATGTAAATCAGTCAAATTAAATGAAACGTTTTCAACTTTTAAAGGAAGGTTCACTGGATTGAGACAGAACATTGCGGGAAAAGGTGTTGCAAGGCCTGGAAAGTAATTAACGAGATTACAGGGCGTAAAAGGACGAAAGAAAGGCAAGTATCTGAAACAAGTCAAGCAGAGTGGGTATTAACTTCGTTCACTTATGTGACCTTTGTCCAATTTCATAGAGCTGCTTAAGCAGAAAATACTGCTTCAACAATTTCTGCTAAGCAAAAATAAGCAGGGAACCAGCCACAGATAGTACATGTGAGATGGTATTTTGGCTGGTAACCTTATTCTGGTAAGCATAATTTTGTTGTGCTTGCTACTTTTTGTGCTTAAGCAGCTCTATGAAATTGGGCCCTGAAGTAGATGATATAAATGAGGACATTCCCAGTGTCATTGAAGACCTGAACATCGATGATGGTCCTTTCACCTCTTTGTTGAAGCAAGGGAAGAACTCTGGTCCGGAATTGCTCAACATCTGTATAAAACTAGATGTCATTGTGCTCCAGATGTGAAATATAGTTGATATAAAGAATGAGAAGCCGCATCAGTGGTCATACTCAAACATCGCCCCGGTACCCAAGTCTGGCAACCTGTCCAATGTCTGTTTTTTCTACCCCGATCTTGTGGTTTAAAGGCACTGTACACATTTGGTAATTACTCAAAATATATATTAACATAAAAACTAACTTGGTAACGAGCAACCGAGAGCTGTTGATAGTATAACACATTGTGAGAAACGACTCCCTCTGAAGTAGTTTTTGAGAAAGAGGTAATTTCTCACTAAAATAATAAAAGACTTCTTGCAAGAAGCCTTTTATTCCTATCTGAAAGCACACAAATTTGTACAACAAGGGTGTTTTGTCTTTCAACATTTTCTTGCAACTTCGATGACCAATTGAGCCCAAATTTTCACAGGCTTGTTATTTTATGCATATGTTGGGATACACCAAGTGAGAAACACTGGTCTTTGACAATTACCAAACGTGTTCAGTGCCTTTAATAAGTGTTCATTAATAAACTTACCTGCTTGAAGTGAAGGCAGGTTTTAAGCCAGACTGCATGATGATTTTTGGGTCTCTCTCAGACATCTCAAATTGATGGGTAGATTTCTTTTAGGATTGGCATACCTGTAAATGCAAACAAATGGCAAGTTATTGTATTTTACGTTAAAAACATAAACGAGGAAACTTGACTCTGGGGTTTCCTCTTAACTCTCTCAGCATGCCCGCCCCCCCCCCCCCCCCCCCCCGCCAGTGAAGGTTATTTACAAGTTCCTCTGTACAAATGTATATTTTCTTTCCATAAAAACAAGATCTGAGAGCTTGTTGGCTTGCACTATGATCAAAATCTTTCAAACAAGCTAAAAGTTAATAGATGTTAATAATAATTATAATAGTGCAAAAAGTTAGTTTTTTTTACATCATAACAACATCCAGACTCAAGACCGTTCTCGAGTCCACTTTTTGTGGACTCGGACTTGAACCCTGGGACTCTGCTCGAGACGGGGAAAAACAAAAACTGTAGATACCTTCTTTGTACCCACGAAAAATCGAAAAAAAAAAGAAAAAAAATATTGTTTCCGTTTATGCGTTTCCAATGGCCTTGCCATGTGAAGCACGGACCCTATTTGTTTCAACTGCGCATGTCAGGGTTAGGCCTATGTTTTTTGTCCAACTGAAAATATCACCTGTTCTTAATTAACTAATTTTGAGCGGTTTTGTTTAGGAGACATTTCCTCTGTTTGTGTTTTCTTCTTCTTCTTCTTCTTTTTGTTTTTTTGGGGGGGTGGTGGTTTAGGGGTTTAAAGAAAATTACAAATAAAGCGTTACATATGACTTCTGTGCCAGATTCTTTTGTTTTGAATGCCCTTTTCCTTCAAATTGTACTGTACAACTTTACAAGTGGACTTTATATCAGCTGATCAGGGGCCTATTTTGTACCGACCTGATACTGCGTAAATATCGATGTGTGTCGCTTTAAACAGCATCCAAAATCATAGACAAACTGGCCACTGGGACTGCCATTTTCTCATGGGCATATTGACAATGAAGAAATTTTTGACGTGGGCGGAAAACCCCGTAGAAAACCCAGTCAGTCACTGAGTCAGGTAGGAACCCAACCAAACCACACATGCTATTGTGGGGCTCCAGTCCGGGATTCGAACAGGGGCCGACAGAGTTCACTGTGAGAATTTCCTACAGTGACTGGCACTGGCAGGCAGCAGGGAAGAAACCACTGAGCCAGCTAGCCCGACACTCAGTCATGTCAGTCACAGTGAGTGACACGCAAATGCATTGTAGGCCTATCCTAGCCCTATGTAAACACAAACAATTAGCCCCACATAGGCCTAACTGAAAAATTAATGGCTCCTCCCAAAGCACCTCGGAAAGAAGTCTTCCTTCTTGAGTTCTTTACAAGAAAAAAAACACGAACAGTTGTACTTGTACAACACTAGCATGACTAGTCTTGTCTCTTGAAAATTTGTCAAAAAAGAATATTATGGGAAAATTTGGTGGGGGCCTACGATAAAAACGATAAAGAATACACTCAGTCACTGAGCCCATTCCTTTTCTCTAAGGGTTTATAAAGTAGCAATCTTTCCTTGTTCATGCTTCTAAAAATAATCAGTTACACTCCTCACTTCTCAAAACATTAAGAAAACAAGCTTGCTTCGATAAAAAAAAAAATTACCGGCAATTTTCAATATGGCGTCCGAGACCGAAATTAGTCATTAATTAATAATAATTGACCAAACGTGCTGCTTTTAAACTTGGCGCCTTGTATGTGAATAAAATCCGGTTTTTGTACTATAAATCTTTGGAGGAGAAAATTCTTCACTCACCACTTCCTTTTTTATAGGTGTTTACCCTCGGAAATGCGATGAAAAACCAAAAATTCTTGGAGAACAAAAGCGGCATGGAAACTTGTCAAACATCATTTTTTCCTTACGCGCATGGCACAACAACTACAGGCAGTGCGCACGCTCAGTGATCATACGACCCTGGATTTCTGACCAAAGACAAGGGATGGGACTATTTGTTTTGAAGGGGTGCTTTTTAGATGTTTACTCGCAAAATGCACCAGGGTGTGTATGAGACAATTATTTTCAGTTCAAAATAGATGGTTTTGTTTTTTCTGTTCTTTTTTTAAATGCACTTCCTGCTCCAATTTGGTGCGACGTTTGCTACTTTCTGAGTCAAACATGGTCCAACTATACGATTCAAATTCAGAATATCCCTTCAAGAGAATGAAAGACACGAAAGAGAGATTTTTGTCTGAAGGTATGGAGAATTTAGATGTTAATCAATAACACCCATTCATTAACACATCTCACGCGCAACTAACTGAGGAGTAGAGAACATTGCTTTTGAAATGGGCTAAAGAGAAATTAAAAGTTGACAAAACAGAAAATGTTATTTTTGTTTTACCCATAAGCAGACCTGTGAGAAAACCTGAGGCATGCTCGGGTAGTAAGAGTTAAGTGTCGAAGCAGCAAGCCTATACGACTACTTGAGTTCGATAATAATATTTTCAATTTAATTGTAAGATTGTGCTAATATTCTTTCCCAAATAACCCGATTTTGTCCATAAACACGACCGAAAACTTTTGAAGTGTTAATTGCTTTGTTTCTCTACAGGCAAACTATACCTTTGGTTTTTGGAACCGTTCGATTGTTTTAATCCTATAAAACTAACCTGTGAAAAATTCATAAACAAAAGGTGAAAGCGAAGAATAATCCGCAACTGGAACACAAAATAATTAGTGAGAAACGTTTCTCAGACTGAAATGTGTTTTTGAATCCGTCTCTCTAAAACCACATTCTTTAGAGTAGAAGTGTTTCCCAAAATGTTATACATTATCAACAACTGCAGTGCTTCTTACCAAGTAAGATTTTATGGTCATTTATTTTTGGAGTACCAAAGGTATAGGGGCCTACCCTATATACCTTTAAAACAACACGATGATCTTTTGACATATCAAATTCAGCGCCCTCTATTGGCTGTATTTCAGATTGATTTAAAAACGTCATAAGTCATCTGGTGACCATGGGGTGTAAACATTTGGGCAAGACTGCACTAGGCCAATGACACTAAGTGCAGGTAAACTCAGTAATAGGCGCAATTGGCATACATAAACCTCTTTTCTCACACACTCTTCAGTCTCCTGACGATGACTAGTTGAGACCTAGCCTATTAAGAACTTACTCCGCGGCAGTGAGGTTAATAACGATAAGTCCCGTGATCCACCAAAAGAACTCACGGCCGCGGCAGTGAAGTTAATAACGAGAAATCATCCCCTCGATCCACTATAAGCGAAAGTAGTAGTCCCTGCCGATTTCCTACCTTACACCCAGGTAGGTAAGCAGGACAGTTCCTTTCAGAACTAAGTAGACTCCCGAATTCCGAAATCTACTCCGCGGTATATACAGTATAATTTTAATAGCACTAAGACAAGTTCTCAAAGAACAAATCTACACAGCAAAGTATGGTGTTACCGCAAACACAGGCCTACTTGTCTAGAACTAAAGTTGACACTGGACGGGACCATCAGAACATCATTCACAAATCAATCGAGGGTGTGAAGAGCAAGAGTGTTTTCCCTGTTAATTTGTTTTTAATTGTTATGGAAAACATTATTATTGGAATTTTTTACTTAGTTTGGAAATTACTGTTGTCGAGCATCCCCAGACTTTCTAGCTAGCGTAACAATAATTATTTATAAACAAAACTTGCCCCGTCAGCCATCCCCCACAAGAGCATACGTTTCTCCCTTTTAAACATAAATAAATAAATGCAACAGAGGTCGTTGTACAATTCTTAGAATCTTGTCTGTTGAAAATTTTCGAAACTCTCAATGAAAAAAAATGAAAAAATGGTAAGGTTACGTTCACGACACTGGTAAAATGTTTACCTCGCTACCTCGCACGTTTCAATAATGGCGTCTGAACACCAAAGCAAGTCAACGTTTGCCAGTGCGAGGTGGTTCACACAGTCTCACACGTGTGGTTTTCAAACTCGGCGCCATGTGCCCAAAACGCTCCAAAATTTACTCAAATTGTGCGATACTCTAGTTCTTTAGAAAAACAAAATCTCAACTCACCAAGGCACATTTTGAGTACTTTACCCTCGAAACTGCGGTGAAAATCAAAAATTGTCTAGGAAAATGAACAGTGACTTGTTGAATGCGGCAATTTTTCTTTGAAGATACTAATAGTACCTAGTAGTGCACCACCGCACGCACAACACAGACCGCCTGATTTTCTGTAAACCTCATCGTCGTGCCACCAGGCGCATTTGCATAACAAAGCCATGACATTTCTCTTCGGCAAATATAATGACCATTATTTGGTAATGGACTCGACTATTTATTTTAAAGGGTAGGCCTATAATATGAAGTGCACTCGTTTAATTGTTCAATCGGTGTCTACTGTCTATACACAGTGAGATTCTGATTGATGGACGACGTTACTTTTATGAAGGAAAGAATATCTCTTGAAGAAAATGGAAGACATGAGATTAGAGTTTTTCGTCTGAAGGTCACTGGAGAATTACTTAGAGGTTAATCAACACCCGTCCGATAATTAATACTCTTATATCCAAATGAGAAGTAGGAAACACTGTTTTTATGAAAAGGGGTGGGCCTAATGAGAATTAAAAGTCGATCAAATGAATTTGATATTTTGAAGGTTTCATAATTGCAAAGTCGCTAAAACTTCCATAAGGTCCTTGGACAAATCTGACAACCCGTTTGAATTAATACTAAGGTTTCTTCCTTCTTTGAATTACCATTACGTAATAAACTCGTTTCGAAGTTTCGAAAACGATTTTTGTAACTGTTAAAATGTGTAGAATTAAATCATTTAAATGTGAATATCATTGTCGTTATTGTACCTTATTTCAAGAATGAAACATACTAACAGACAGTCCCTCGCATTTTTGCAAGACGATCAGTCACTGTGGAAATTAGCAAATGTTTTTTTCTGTGCTGCTGTTGTTTTGTTTTTGTTTGCAAGTTTGCCCTAAGAAAAGGAACAAGAAAAAAATAAAAAATAAAAAAAGCTACAAGCCACTCTTGGCAAGGGGATATAAAGAAGAAATATAAGATGTAACCACTCAAGGAACAAAAGGGCTTGGCTTGCGTCTTAAACAGGCTATATTATCGTATGATGGAGGAAAACATGCACAAGGTATGTTGGTCGCAATCTAAGTTTGTCAATTTAGTATGTTATTGAGATGTACACTGTTTTTGTTCTGGAAGAGCTTTCAGTAATAGAAGTTCCGAACTCGATGTTTGACTTTACATTACTTTACATTATTTGCTCAATAAACATTCCCATAATCAAATGTTGGCAATTATGATTAAAGGCAGGGTGAATGACCATAACTTACTTGGTAAAGAGCACTGGAGAGCTGTTGATATTATAAAACATTGTTAGAAACGACACCCTTAGTTTTAGAGAAGGGGGTCATTGTTTACAAACCAATTTGAATCTGAAAAAGGCTTTAGAGATGAAGCCCTTCTCAGGCATCATTCTGTAAACAAACACTTCTATGCAACAAGGGTGGTTCTTTTTCTTGCATTATTTTCTTGCAAATTCGATGACCAATTGAGCCCAAATTTTCACAGGATTGATTATGCATATGTTGGGATACACCAAGTGATGATACTGGTCTTTGACAATTACCAAAAGTATACCCTGCCTTTAAATAATATGCGCGCCAAAATGTCGCTGTAGCCAATATTGTACGTCTGCAAATCAAGCCTTGAATTATGAAAATCATGTTTAGAAACATAATTATCACCACCGATTGCACTGATACAACAGAACACTAAACTACACCCATGCATGATCTTACATCCGTCCACCATTTTCTGGGAATGATTCATGATTACCACAACAACCCTGAAAATCGATGGAACAATGAACAGTAAAAATATAAAAACGTAGCAACGACATCACATGACAATGGCTGGGCCTTGGCCTTGATTGGCCCTGATTCCGTATGGTAAGCACCTGTCAATCCATAGTGTACGGTCGTCGTAAAAAAAATCACTTTGTTCAGCGTGCGTGTGATATTAAAAGACAACGCCGCTATTATTGAACAAAATTGGTCGTGGCACGGGGTTGTTTGCGAGTACAACAATTCTGACAGATAAACCCAAGTTTGCTTTGTGTATGAAAGACACACTTTTGTATACCACTATAAAAACCGTTGGATATTTTTGAGTAGCTAGCATTCGTTCATGTTAGCGTGCAAACAACATGGCGCAGTTTAATTGTTTCTTGCTGATGGTTTTAGTGGGCGTCATCTCGCAGCGTTTTGCCGTGGCAGATGACGAACGGGCAACTCCGATAGCCGCTAGTGCTGACCCGTGCGTTCTGGCTTTTCTAGCTGTTCATTACAACAGTTTTGGTGATGATTGTGGGGAGACAGTCAACCTGGACTTGGTGTATGAAGGAAAACCGACGTCCGTGTCCTACGACGCTGCGGATCAGGTAGTATACCAAGAGTTTGAATAATTTCCATAAAATGCTCATATTTCGTTCCTGTGCTCATCACCAGGAAATATGAATCAATTTTGTTGACACAAAGTAAATTTCCAACGTATAGATGTAACCAAATTAAAAAACCTAATTCATTATAAACAAACTAGACAATAGGTGTTTGTCCTCTGGACGAACTATGATTACATGATCCAGGTCCTTAACCTTACCATGAATTTGAGACAATAGACATGACCCTAATTCTACGCAGACATTAAATTTATCGCTGATATTTTTCACTGAACGTAATTTTTACGGATAGATCTTTCGTTCCTGAAAGTTTAAACAAAATCCCTCAGTACATCCTTTAGATATTTAAGTAACTTTTTTAGGTATTTTTTATTTTAAGAAAATGGTTTTTGCCTTTACCTTGCGATCTAGTTCTGATGGCTGCCTGAGTCATCAGAGCATAGAACAAGGACATCAGAGTTTTGGTTCGAATCCTGGTCTGGACACTTTGGCAAGACAGCAACACAGTATAGATGCTTCTCATAACCCAGTACCTGTGAGATAGAGATCGTGATCCATTCTTGCACTATAGGCTTAATACGTTTCATTAATAAAAAATGGGGCTTACATTTCTTCCTGAAAAGCATGTCGACAGATGATTTTTTTTATTGCTTGGAGATGTCTTATGGGCACTTTGGAGAAAATACAATAGCAAACATGCACTAAAATCTTCAGAGCTGGTGCATCATTTTAAGCAGGTACTGTGAAACTAAAACTTAACTTTCGATGGCCTTTACTTATTGCACTGGACACGTTTGGTAATTGTCAAAGACCAGTATTCTCACTTGGTGTATCCCAACATTATGCATAAAATAACAAACCTGTGAAAGTTTGGGCTCAATCGGTCTTCGAAGTTACAATAAAAGTCACCTGTGAAAGTTTCAGCTGGACACACTGTCTGTTTGTTGAGAAAACAGCGAAAAACCTGTCGCTGTATTTTCTTTACAAACGTCGAATCCATCCACTTTTAGCGAGGTGAGCGGGTACCAGCCGCATCTCTGGCCGCAGAATTCGCCAACGGACACCACGGAAATGTGAATTTCCAGTCAACCATCAAAAGTCCGAGAAACAATTCACGCATGCATCGTTTCTCAGATTTTAATTCTTTTTTTTGGTTTTTTTTATTAATTTTATTATTTATATTCCTTTGGTATTTGTTAATTTAATATTGTTTGTTACATTCTGGTCAGTGTCAATTAAAAGACCAGTGTTCTTACCATGTTGTGGTGTCAAGTGCATATAAAATAAAAAGCCTGTGAAAATGAAAATTCAAATGGTCATCGAAGTTGCGAAATTTTGAGAAAAGAAAAAAACAAAAAAATTGTAGAAATTTGTAAACTTGTGTGAAGAGAAGAAGAGACTTTGAAGAAGTTTTATCTTTTTTATTTTTTACCTCTTTCTCAAAAACTACTTTAAAGAAAAAATCTTCAGAGGAGTCGTTATATACTCTCAACAGCTCTCTATAGCTTCAACTATAGTATGTTTTATATAAGATATTTATTTATATTAATTACCAAACATTATTACTGCATACGTGTACAGTTTATTTTAAGAATTTTAATAGCATTGTCTTTCAAAACTAAACATCGAAATATAATAATATAAATAATAATAATAAATAATAATTTAATTTATGTTCAAGGCGCATGACAATCTAAAAAAAAAAAAAAAAAAACTAAAAATTACACAAAGATAAAAAAAAAATGAGATAATAAGTTGTAACCTAAGGTGCATTACTACATACACTTTTTAAATAACTAAAATACTAAAAAAATATAAAAGAAGAGGAAAAAAAAATAAAAAAAAAAAAAAAAAAAAAAAAAAAATAAACTAAGTACAATCTACTAATGTAGTAGGCACATGGTATTTAAAACTTGATGAAGGTTTGAAAAAGAAAACTTGTCAGCTGAAAAATAAAAAAAAAAATTTAATTTAACATTTAAGGAATTAATACTTCTGATGTGTATTATTATAAAATATAGATAAATCCCAGCTGTCCGTTAATCGATTTTCTAACACTCTGTATGCTATAACCCGTTCATTCTCATATTGTAGTCAAATTGTAGTTATTTTTAATTAATCTCGGTATTCACGAAATGTAATATTATTATAATGATGCCAATGCACATACCTTCGCTTAATTCAAACACTGTAAACCTGATATCCCAGCCATTTGCATTGCCATTTATCATTACTAAATACTAATTAACTTTGTTCATAAGTTTTAAATTAATGTATTTTGTTCCCCCCCCATCTCGATTCAAAGAAGCCTCCTGCAATTATCATTTCAAACCAACGTTATCAATGCTTTTCCTAATTCAAACGGAGTACTTCTGCTGCCAGTGTAAAGCACATCCGCTAACATCAAAATGCTGTACCTTATCTTGATTCAAAGACAGTAAGCATAAGTACTTTCACACAAACTCTCCGTGTTTTTGACATAACTTCATGTGTCCAAATATATTATGTTTTGTGCAGAGCAAGTTGTACACACTGATGATGGTGGATCCTGATGCACCCGAGGCCGCTGACCCCAAATTTGCATACTACCTCCACTGGCTGATCGTCAATATAGAGGTATTAAATTATGTGAAACAAAATATGCTCAGCCCAAAACACATCAACCAGCCTACACTCTTGGAACTCCCGGGTCAGAATTGACCCGGATTCCGGGTCCCAGGTAGTCTTGGTGAAAGACCTTCTCCTGTTGATTTCTCACAATTTTTCCCACGAGAGGGCGCTATCATCCACAGAACCGCTCTCACAACACGAACCGTCCTGGGGCGGTTCGTGTTGTTGTGAGAGCGGTATCGTGTTGTGAGAGCCAGAGCTGTGTATTGAGATACACAGCTCTGGTGAGAGCGGTTCTGCAGAGTCGCTGCGGTTCTGTGGATGATAGCGCCCTCTCGTGGGGAAAATTGTGAGAAATCAACAGGAGAAGGTCTTTCACCAAGACTAGGTCCCAGGGGGCCTGGCCCACATCCGGGCTAGGTTGACCCAGAATTATCCTTTTTTTATATGGGATTTTAGCTCGAATTCTACGTCAGTTTGACCAATTTCTGGGTCATTTTGAGACAAAATTCTGGTTCACACTGACCCGGAAGTGGTTCAGGCCCCACTGTGACCCGGAACTGGGTCAATTCTGATTCAGGAGTGTTTAGAGTGTAGTGATGGCTCTCTCTTCTGAATAGTTAAATTGATTAAAGGCACTGTACACGTTTTGTAATTACTCAAAATATATATTAGCATAAAAACTGACTTGGTAACAAGCAACATAGAGCTGTTGATAGTATAAAACATTATGAGAAACGACTCCCTCTGATGTAACGTAGTTTTTGAGAAAGAGGTAATTTCTCACTAAAATAATAAAAACTTCTTGCAAGAAGTTTTTATTCCTATCTGAAAGAACACAAATTTGTACAACAAGTGTGTTTTTTCTTTCATCGTTTTCTTGCAACTTCGATGACCAATTGAGCCCAAATTTTCACAGGCTTGTTATTTTATGCATATGTTGGGATTACCAAGTGAGAACACTGGTCTGTGACAATTACCAAACGTGTACGATGCCTTTAAGTTATGTAACTCTTAACTCTTTAGCCATGAAACTGGCTTTTTGTTGAAACTGACAAACTGTTAATATGTCACTGCTTGTTTAAAACAATTGTATACTTAATTACAAATTTGTCTATAATAATGACTGATGTAGGGAGCCCCTAAAGGGACAGGTAAAAAATAACTTGAAAAGGTAAACAAATTATCACAATTATTTCGTCCCCTCGAAATATGATTTCGTCCCCTCAAAATGATTTCATTCCCTCGAAATCATTTCGTTCCCCGAAATAAGTTATTTCGAGGGAATGAAATAATATTCCGTGGGAATGAAATGATTTCGAGGGAACGAAATAGCATTTGGAGGGGACAAATTTGTTATTTACATTTTTGTTACCTTTTTCAATTTTGTTTACCTGTCCCATGAAAGGGGCTCCGTACGGATGTAATTTTGATTGGTGTAATAAAAGTGGTCTTTTCAAATTGTTTTTTTTTAAGAATTAAATTACGTTTTTAATAACAAAAAATTTCATCCTTTTCTTTAAACACAGGGATCAGATCTCAGCAGTGGGGTCTACACGAATGGAGATGAACTAACTAGTAAGACCAATTATTTTAAGTATTCTTTTTGCACAACGTACTATTCGCGTATAGCAACCAATGTAGACCCCTACTATACTCTTCGCAACCAATGAACTGTACCCGTAGCAACCAGTGTAATACACCCGTAGCAACCAGTGTACATCCGTAGCAAAAGCAGTTTCTTCGTACCTACACTGCAAAAACCAGGGTGTTAAAATTGACATCATGGGTGTTGCCACATTATAGATACCGAAGAGAGAATCAAAATTAACATCATAGGGTGTAAAATAACACCAATGTAATTGTTTTGGCAGAAATTAGTGTTATTTTAACACCCTATGGTGTACATTTTGACTCGTTTTTTGGTAACTATTTGTAACAACATCCGTGGTGTCAATTTAAACACCCCAGTTTTTGCAGTGCAGACGCCGCTAGGCAGAATCTTTGAATTGCAGTCAAGCGTAGATAAAAACAAAAACACAAGAATGCTGAGATCAGTTTTGTGATGAAGTAAACACAAACAGGTGGTTTTAAATATTGCTTCTTTTCAACAATTTGATCTGTTTGAAAATTCAAAACATGAGAAAAACCGAAGTTGAGGGTCACTTTAGTTCGAATGCACTTCCTAATAACCCATATGCACGGGCGCCATCTTATAAATCAAGCAGCCAATCAAGCACCCAGAAAATAAATCAAGCAGCCAAGATGGACGCCATGCTGCAGACATAATGTACTATGCCAGGTTTTATAGTTGTGTAACGCATTGCTTCAAAATCAGCGCACCATGTTGGTTGACGGTGTTGCTTGGACCTGGATTTCACCCATAGTCCTTTGCGCGCCGATCATGCGCATTTGGACATGCACGTGGTCTATATAAGGCCGTGGCTGAATCAAGCGACTCAGTCGACTATGGTTATGGCCGCTGCATTGTTGGTATGTTCATACATCCAAAGTTATCAATTCGGGCACGATTTGGGTCACCGACTGAATGTCAAGGGCTGACTCCAACGTTGGCCCAAACTTGTTGAGTAGGAGTAGCTAGGTTACACCGCTCCAGGAACGCACAAAAGGACGACCACACTTTTTTTTTCACAAACTTCAGTCCTTTGTGATATTCTTTTCTAAACCCTACTCACAGGGTATGAAGACCCATTACCACCAGAAGAAAGTGGACTCCATCGCTACCAGTTCTTCGTGTTCGCCCAGGCTGGCCATCTCGCCACCATCGCCCCCAATGGCAGGGCCTTTTTCGACGTCGGTGCGTTTGTGGCCAGCAACGGTCTCACTGGACCCTCCGCCGGGTACCAGTATCGGACCGAGGAGACGGGCATTTTCCCACCTGCCCATTCCGACTCAACCACACAAGGTCCGACTAGCTCGACCCCGCAAAGTTCGACTGGCTCGACCCCACAAAGTTCGACTGGCTCAACCCCACAAAGTTCGACTGGCTCAACCCCGCAAAATGCTACTGGCTCGACCCCTGCACCCATTCCGAATGACGGGGCAACGGCTACTACCCCTTCCGCCGGGGTGGCCATTTTAAAAGGGAATACGGTTATGCTGGTTATAATGGCATTATTTGCGGTGTTTCAACTTGCACGATAGACAGGAAATAGAAAAGATAACAGCAACCATTTTTTTCACCTCTTTTCTATCAAAGTAAGAAAGAATTCCAGTTGAGTTGCTTAGGTTATACAGGTATATAACTCATCCGATAATTTAAAAAAAAATTGACCTAAAAAAGAGCAGAGAAATATTACTCTATACAGGAAATTAGATACACAACTAAAATAACATAATTTTTCTCTGAAGTTTTAATTGTTTCAATTTATTATCTTTGCACTGATAACTGCATTCAACTTTTCCTGATTAATATGTCATTGTTTTACATTTTACAAGCCTTATTGTAGTTTTGAATGAATCACTTTACCTGTTCTCAAACAGCGCCCTCGTTGAGGTCAAAGGTTGTGCGTGTCACACGTACACACGGTCAGCCCATCTACGTTACACTTCGAGGCGCTCAAAATTGATCTCGCCATTATTGGAGATCAATGTCTCCGAACATCTGAGGTCAAACTTTGAGGCACATGAATAACGCCAGATACCGGCCTTTGAAACATGACCTTGCATGCTATTATTGTGTGTGTGCTCATTGTGTGTAATATCACTCTCATTCATTGCATGTACAATTTATGTCTATCCAATGAAACTATTCAGTTTGCAAGACCAGGGACCAGTCTAACACATGGTGCAAGTGTCCGTTATTTTGACCTCGACGATAGAGGGGGCTATTCTTTACCCGATTCCAGAGCCGTATATTATTGCGAGAGTTGCGACAACATGAGATTAGAAGTAATTTTGTGTCAAACAAAACCCCGCATTGGCGAATACAGGGTGCCAGACTTGTCTGCCCATTGGGTTGTGCTGCATTTGGACCGAAAATGGCGTACTATACAGCAACACAATGACCGAAGAAAACTGGTCCCTCTATGTCGCAGCTCTCTCAATACACAGCTCTGCCCGATGCCATACAGCTGTCATGCAGAAAAATAGATAGCTCTATAATTGCTATGCTAATAAGCAAAACTTTGCAAGTCACAAACAATTTAATATCACATGGTCTCTTGGTTGGTAACCTGCTTAGCATATTTAAAATTTTGCCCTGTTGAACGAGACTCTTGTATGACATAGTTTTTAAGTATAATTGCCATATTTTGGAAGTGGTTCATGCGGGTGTGGTAGAGGTGGATCACCTTCCTACACCTCCCTACCAACAGCTCTGTGTTGCATTCACTTTGTGGACATTTGTTCTATACACCTAAGGAAAAGTCGTATTCTTCAACACTGTCAAAAACAAAACACTATGTGGACATGTGTAAGTCCACAAAGTGTTTCAAGTCCCTACATTATGCTGACCGATTTGTACACAGGTCCACACTTCGTATGGATAGCGTTAAAACACCACATCTGACTATAACACTTACGAAAACAAAGTTTTCAAGAGGGGACTGTTTCAACAACCCATCAAGGTACTATTGGGTTCGACTCTAAACAACCATATTTAAAAGAATGTCACGCCCTCCTGCTTGGTACGCCACTGGAGGGTGGGGTCTTTTTGGCTACTGCAACCCTTCAATCAATACTCACTGTAAATAGCGGACTTTAAAACATTCTCTTCTGCCCCCCCATCTTTGCCTCGAACTGATATGATGGAAAGTGAGTAACAGCTAATACTACTGCTGTATTTGAATTTATGAATAAAGCTAAGCTATCATTTAGGCCTATACTTAACATCTATTCTGTTTTTGTCTTGTATTCTTTTTGCTTGAATATTGTCAAAAGCTACTAAACAATGTGTGTTTAAACAAGCCGAATCCTCGTAGCTGTTAGTGGTGAGTCATCTAAAGAAATATACCATGCCCGATTTGTGGCAGAGGGTGTCCCTCTCAAATGTTCCCATACTCTATGCACAATCTTTTTTCCAAAAAGTACCCCCCTAAATTCCTCTAATCTACAGTGTTATAATGCGCATTAGACGACGCGGCTTTTACGCGATGCCATTGACTCCCAAAATGGTGGGCGTGGCAGACACTAGCCTTTAGTCAAGGCACATGCCCCCCCCCCCCCGTCAAGCACGAACAAAGACCGTGCGTGATATCTGGGAGTGCCGCGTGCGCCTTGACTAAAGGCTAGGCAGACATTAGTGCATGTGACGTGTTTGCGGAAGGGATCAATACGGAGTTTTTAATATACTTTTCAAAAGGCCCTATATGATAGGGAATTGAGAAAACATAAAGGTGGGAAATGCAATGGCTGAATTTCGGATAAATCCGTGCATGCGTAAACAACTAGGCTACATTACGTTATCAACGGAAAATGATCAATGTGCGTGCTACCAAAGAACCCCTTTAGCAAGGCCTAGCACAGGAAACTATGTGGTTATACGAATAGTAATAGCCAAGGGGTTTAACGATCCGCACCCTTGTTTATTTCCCTAAAAGGTAATAGTACGACCCGGACCACGTATAGCGATTTCTGGACCAAGACGACTGATGTGCCGAGGCTCCCCGTTCAACGGCTCGGGGCCCAAAGTATAGCGAGGTGATGAAGAGCGGCTCCGACGGCTGATAGGTCCTCGGCAACCCTTGCTCCCCGCATCGGCTCGTGCCTCCGGCAAAACAGGCTATACGATCACCTATAGACAAAACAGAATGAATACAGAAAATCCATAAAAAAAACAACCAACAACAACAACAACAACAACAACAACAACAACAACAACAACAACAACAACAACAACAACAACAACAACAACAACAACAACAACAACAGCAACAACAAAAACAACAACAACAACAACAACAGCAGCAGCAGCAGCAGCAGCAGCAGCAGCAGCAACAACAGCAACAACAGCAACAACAGCAAACGTATAATTATTTACACAACAAGCCACCAAAAGAATGAATATATAATATAGATTAAACAAAAATCACAAATAAAAGTTTCACCATCTTCAGTCAACTCAAGACGAGTGTGGTCCCGTCCTGACCCGATTGTGAAAGTCGCTGACTCCATCCACGGCAGGGACCGTGTCTCCACGCTGGAAGGATTCGTAGAGTCATCTGCCTGCAAGCGAAACTCGACATCAGTGAGCACCCTGAATGTGTTGAATTTCAGATCCTTAACCAGCCTTGCGTCCTCGGCTGAAATGATGGTAAGTCTCACTTCCCTCTCTGACTCGTCCCGATAGTTCCAGACGGAACCCATGCTGCCGTTGCCGAAGCGAGTCCAACCGCCTCCCAACTTGCTCATTTCACAGTACACCTGGTGGGACGGGAACGCGGCAATTAGGTTAGTCTTGGTACAAGACGCTCCTACTGTTTATTATCTAGAAAGTTCTACTCCTGTTGTAAAAATCCCTCACCGATAGAAGGCGCTATCATGGAACCGCCATCAGAGCTGTGTATTGCGACATGGAGGGACCAGCTTTCTCCGGTCACGCGGTTGCTGGACGCCATTTTGTTCCAAATGCAGCACAACCCAATATGGGCAGACTAGTCTGGCACCCTGTATTCGCCAATGCATTTTTGGAGACAAAATGGCTTCTAATCGCAAGTTGTCGCAACTCTCTCAATATACGGCTCTGTCTAGGGTGAGAGCGCTCCGCCCTCTTGTGACGATGGATCGTTGGAAGATATCAATAACAGGAGTGTCTTGAACCAAGACTACAATTAGATATGAAGCATTACAACTCAACAACAGGGAGTGTTATCGACAGTTTTTCTTGTCAACTGAAGCTTTCTCCAGAAGACGATCAGAGCATACTGATCGAAACGTCGAGTTGAAACCAACGGTTCTTTTCAGAACCACCCCCAACTCATATAGAGAGATTATTACATGTACATGGTGTCACCGCAAACCTTTCCATATGAAACTTTCACAAAAGAATGTTATTGTATCATTCTGGATCATTTTGCCAATAAATCAGCATGAATTGTTGACAAAAACCAATCTATGAGTCTACCTTTAAAGGCATCGTACACGTTTTGTAATTACTCAAAATATATATTAGCATAAAAACTGACTTGGTAACGAGCAACAGAGAGCTGTTGATAGTATAAAACATTATGAGAAACGACTCCCTCTGATGTAACGAAAGAGGTAATTTCTCACTAAAATAATAAAAACTTCTTGCAAGAAGTTTTTATTACTATCTGTTGCTGAAAGCACACAAATTTGTACAACAAGGGTGTTTTTCTTTCATCATTTTCTTGCAACTTCGATGACCAATATTGAGCCCAAATTTCTACAGGCTTGTTATTTTATGCATATGTTGAGATACACCAAGTGAGAACACTGGTCTTTGACAATTACCAAACGTGTACGATCCCTATAACTACAAGTTACCATAGCATGAAACATGGTTTGGATCAAGGTTGAATTTATACTCTCCTACTAACTTTACCTGTTTGAAAATGCCATGCGTTATAACAAAATAATTTCCACTGGGGTGGTGGCTACATGCTTCATGTATCTGATTGCAGGATGCTGCAGGGTACGCAGCTGTTCCCATCAACTCACACGAGCCATGGCCTTGATTAAGGGACAGTCCTGTTTTAAAAGAAGAAAATTGCTTCAACCTTTCAAGTTAAAGGGACACAATGCCTTCGGATTGGGCGCAACTTACGGGGAACAAAAGACAAGACTCTCACGGACTAATACTAACGACCGCTGCAAAAATCGAGCACTAACCTATTCAACTACTATACTTATCGTATTCATCCATTGGAGGTTGGGAACATCATCATTCTATCACGTACTTTAAGTAGGACAAAGAATAGTACCCCGAGGAACACTTGGCTGATCCAAGCAAGAGATGTCGACACAAACACATTAAAAGGGCCGACTCGTTATGACCAAAGCAGGCCTGTGGCTGTACATGGAACTATGAACTCTCACCCAGTTAGTGCACGCGCGCGCCCTCCTCCGCATCATATCCTTTGGGGGCGCGAGTGCGCGAATGCTGTAACTAGATGAGAGTTTATAATTTCGTATACGGTCTGCTTTGATGGACATGCCCCTTTAACACAATGTAATAATACACATAATGCACCAGTACTTCACACACCTACACCAAATGAAACTATACATTTTCACAGGGCAGTGGGACCAAGAACAGATCCCTGTGGAACATCAATCTGTCCCATGGTACTCACCTCCAATGATACCGGCTATCTGCTGCGTGTGCTCGCAGAATTTCTCCTCTGGCGCCAGGGCCAGGTTCAGTGTAGCAATGATCAATTTCTTCATCTTGTTGTTTTCTTGGTTCACCTTCAACACTGCTCCCCTGAGCTGGGTTATGCCTTCTTCCAGAGTTAAGATGCGGGTTTCGATTTCTTAAGGGACCAACCCAAAAAAAAGGTTCTTTAGCAGAACTGAGTCATGGGGCAAATTTGATTTGTTTTATAAGGAGCGCACGATATCATGTTCTTGAAATACTGTTTTTTTGCATACCTTCAGTCTGATCAGCGTTTGTAACTTCGTCGACGGAGTTTACCACTGGTGACATGATTAGTACCACTACCATTATCACCGTGTAGAACAGGCATGTCGGCATGTGTCGAGTTGTCCCCATGGTGCAGTATGGCGTATTCCGTTTACAGTTGTCCTCGAAACAGAGTTTGAATAGAGACAAGGAAAATGATGGAAGTCTTGATGCTATTGCATTAAGTGATGTGAAAACATATATATCATTATTGTTACTGGAGTCAGGGACCCACAGGTGGCAACTTATTCCTTAAGTGCGGGAGTAACCCCAAGAATTACAGAATCTGCTGCCACACCAGCCTGGGCTCTGTCACCAATTTTGGGACAGTGTTTATTTTACACGGTGCTTCAACATCAGACGGAGTCTAGACTTGATTTCAAGTCTGTTATTTCTCTGCATTAGCCACGCAAAACGCCCCCACAGAATAGCTATCACACGCCCCAACTATAGGTTAAAGACGGAAATTAATCCACGAGAGGGCGCTATTTCAGGCAAATGGCTATCAGGTAGACTAAAAAACCACGATCACAGACTTGGAACCAAGTCTAGACGGAGTCCGGAGCTGAAATGGTTAATGTAACTTGCCAAAATCTAGGAAAAATATCCATGGGGAAAATGTTCGGTGTGTAGTAGACGTAAAGATGCCTACACTTCCGATTGATTTTATTGCCAATTTAACGTCGTTTACACTACCTGAAAATAAGAAAAACAATTTAACCAGGTGGTCACGACCCAATGTTAATATTTGGATAAGCTACTTCCGAGCTACGTGATGGTAACAATCCGTCCACAGTATCAGAGTCCGAGGGCGTGTACTTTGAGTTGGTGAGTCGGAGTACGAGTCGTATACCAGACAGAGGGTGCCCCCCCCCCCCAATGCTCCCGTACTTTAATAATAATAAAAAAGAACTAGTTCTATGTTAGCGCATTTTACAATAAAACGTCTCAACGCGCTTTACATTTAGTGCCCTGGTCATTGGGCCAATAATATTCCTGTAATCTTTCTCAGCTCCCTTGGAGTATACAACACAGTCTTTTCCTCTTGTACATATTGTACCCCCCTAAAATCCTCTGAAGTATTCCTAAGATTCCCAGAACACAATGAAGACACAATAGGAGGGGGGGGGGACCACACCATGCCCCTTTATGAGCTCCAAATGACGGGTCTAGTTGCTTTGCTCACAATAAGCGAAAAATCGGGGCTTATGGTGGGGGAGAAAGTCAACACCGTTAGTGAATTTCACAGGTAAGCAAGGAATGTTTTGCTTGTGCTTTTGCGTAGGGAAATGACTATTTGCCAGGGTTAGCGATTCGCGTGCGACTATTCAACCAGATTTTCCAGGGATTCTCCAGGGAAATTACGTTTTGCTTTCTAGCTAGCGTATAGTTTTAGTGGTGTCATAACCCTGCATGTAGAGAATGGTGACGGGGCGGGGGCGGAGGCGGGGGGGGGGGTACTGACCCACAAAGAAGCTGTACAGCCATTCCTACTAGAAATATAAAGTAATTTTTGCGAGTGCTACAAGGAACGAGGTTGAGGAAACCGATTCCGTCTCAACTGAGGGTGAAAGTTTATGCAGCTGATAAAGATATTATACAGCTAGGATTAGTAGAGCTGGCAAAATAGTCACAGGCAGTTCTCATGCTTTGTGTGTGATCAACGATTCACATGAAATAACAAACCTGTGAAAGTCAGGACTATTCCGTTGTGTGATTAGTATCAGTCTGAAAGCTCCCTTTCATATCAAAAGTTGATAAAAATCAGACAGCGTAATCTTCAAAATATAACATTTATTGTTGTCTTCCATTGAGCTGTGGACAAATCACAGGAAGTCCAAGCTTTATGGCTCCTTTGTAAACATTGGTTACGTCCATTGGTCTATATTAACATAAGACTAATAAATAAAGATCGAATCCTTTATTAACATGTTTGCAACTTCGTATGGTTAAAGGTATCGTACACGTTTGGTAATGACTCAAAACAAACATTAGCATAAAAACTTACTTGGTAACAAGCAACGGAGAGCTGTTGATAGTATTAAACATTGTGAGAAACGGCTCCCTCTGAAGTAATGTAGTTTTTGAGAAAGAGGTAATTTCTCACTAAAATAATAAAAACTTCTTGCAAGAAGTTTTTATTTCTATCTGAAAGCACACAAATTTGTACAACAAGGGTGCTTTTTCTTTTATCATTTTCTTGCAACTTCGATGACCAATTGAGCCCAAATGTTCACAGGCTTGTTATTTTATGCATATGTTGGGATACACCAAGTGAGAACACTGGTCTTTGACAATTACCAAACGTGTCCAGTGCCTTTAAATATAAACGTACAAGCACCAATACGCAAAAAACACAAAACAACAAACAAAACCAGATTGCCAAAAATTGTAATTGGTTAGCTTATAAGCATTAAACAGATTTTTGTTTAGGTCTTACCTCAAAAATAAAACAATTCTTGTAAAACGACGTGGTTACCGGGTTGTAATGACGCTTGAAATCGGCAAGAAGACCACCAAGTCATCGATGGTGGAAAGATTATGACAGACAATCGTAACCTTCGGCCCAATAATATTTGGATAAGATTTTAAGAGGGTTCAACAAAAGCGCGGTTGGCAAGCGGGTAATAGTCATGGCCCAGTGCCAAAATTGATTAAGGCAGCTTAATGCGCATGGGCAAAGGATCGTGTGACATCAAGGCGTTAGGGGAGCTGTTAAGCTTATCTCCATATTAAATGTTATTTTAGGTTTTTATTATGGTTTTGTTTACCCTACTTTATTATCGAGTCTTATTTTATTTGTTAAAAATACAAAATGCAAAACCTACCGATGCTTTTGACACGTGCAAACATTCTCAATGCTAATTTTTTGGCGGACAAGCTTTACTGCACGGCCAGAAAGTCCCAGTGGGTCAGGTAAAAGAAAACAACAATTCGCAAGCATAACTGTCATGGGGCTTAACAAGGAGACAATTTTCGAAAAAGTTTGTTCACCTTTATGTCTGTCACAGCAATAATCATAATGAGGCCTGAAATTGGGCCAGAGCCACCCCCAGTCCCACCTGGTCCACTAAACCAAAATGAGATGAGCAATTTTCCCCCAGTACTTTGTTCCTTCATCGTTGGCATTTTTGTTTGACTAAAACGTGAATTTGCTATACGAACTTGTCATATAGATGGGTTTGGATGGTGTGGTTTTTTAATCGAAAACTTGGGAATTAAAACAAACTTTACTTTTTCGAAAAACCCCAATGATGTGCCAGCCAGTTAATCAACCAAACAACCAACCGAGCAACAAACAAATAGAACAAACAAACAAATAAACCACCACCCATCAACCCACCAGAGCAAGTCAGTAAGCAATCAATCAATCAACCAACCAATCAATCAGCCAGCCAACCAACCAACCAACCAACCAACCCACCCACCCATCAACCCACCAGAGCAAGTCATTAAGCAAGCAAGCAATCAATCAACCAACCAACCAACCAATCAGCCAGCCAACCAACCAACCAACCAACCCACCCACCCATCAACCCACCAGACCAACCAACCCACCCACCCATCAACCCACCAGAGCAAGTCATTAAGCAAGCAAGCAAGCAACCCACCCACCCATCCACCCACCAACCATCGGCTCATGTAGACACAGAAGCATAAAACCATTTATTACATACAGTACCTCCCATTCTACTAACAGTTTAATAAAAACATCAACATACCTAAAACTTTTGTTATGTACATAATATTATAATTCAGTGCATTTTATTTCTCACAAAGGTAGTACAGCAGTTACAACTATTTAAACAACACGAATTAATGCTTCAATTATGCATGTTAAAGGCATCGTACACGTTTAGTAATGACTCTGATAATTAATGGCAATAAAAACTTACTTGGTAAGAAGTACAGCAGCTTCGGATAGTATAATGCATTTTGAGAAACGTTTCACTTCGAAATATCACTTTTATATCCCCAAAATATTTGAATCTGAGAAGCGTTACGCGTCAACGCTTCTCAGCTTGTGTATTCCAATGCAGATTATTCTTCCTGCGTGGACATAACCGCTCCAGATTCTTGGCAATATCTCAAAAACGCTACCACCTTTTGAAAGGAAATTTTCACAGGTTAGTTTTATGTATACATCTACAACTATATATGTTTATATATATATGTTTGAAACAAACAGTAGGCTCCAATTACCAAACGTGTACGATGCCTTTTACCAGCCGCATCCGCCAATTTGGACACGGCGAAACTAAAGAGCTCAGAGGGAACACCCCACACAGCGCCCTCTTTGAAGTCAACATGATGTGCCTCTATGGATCTGACCTAAACTTTAGTGACGTTTGCAAGATAAAAAGGCTCACGAGACCACCATTAAAATTGAACAACTCATTTCGCAGGAGGAAGAGTCACCATGGCCATGAGGGTTTTTTATAAGGAAGTGCAGACGAAAATGTTAACTGCACCAAGTTGTGCCAAGTTGGAATTTGACTCCAACATTAGCATCGGTACGCTACAGCGGATTATCCGAACAATATTGTGCGCTCTGTGACTAAAGCATGAAACTTCTCACACAAACTCTGCCTCACATAAGAAAATCTTTTAGATGTGGAGGCACTTTGAATCTGACCTCTGGTGATCCCGTAAGGTCATTGACCTCTAGTATGGCTAAATCCTGCTATGAACAGTTTCGTTTTGTATGAAAAACATGGTCTGTAAATTGTTAGTATGATGGTTTTTACGGCCTTTTTATGATGCATATGCATTTTATAGTTATTCCAGACAAGCAATTGCATGTTTTGGTGCATAATTATGTAACAATAAAAATATCATAATATATCAATATTATATAATTTGAATATCATAATTTAAAATAACGTTAATGAAAATTATGTGACATGAAAACCATATGTTTGAAGTGAACACTGAACACTATCAAAAATACTTATTTTAAATTATGTAAATTTGTTTAATTAATACTAAATTACATCGTAATATACTCTTTCATTAAGTGGTATATACACTAATTTCCGTGAAAACATCAAGAAGCCTAACAATCGTTACAAACAAACATACAAACACCCCCAAAAAACAAACACCAAAACACCCCAACGAACATTGTAGCGAATGGTGGGTCACAAAACACAAAGAAAAAAACATTTTCACTTTAATCTTCCATTGTTGTAACGCAAACAATTTGAACATTAATTTGCTTTTTTTTTTAAAGAGTTAGCATCCCTATGCTGTTCTAGAACTTTCGAAGTTTTTATTGTGCACCATGTTTGTTATCTGCACATCTCTCGGCGTTGTCAGCACATGCACTAGTACCTTGGACTGAACCCTGTTTCTCTGTTGACCCTACGACGTGCAGCCCACTTACACGTGCCTACCATGCCAATATGTGGCAGAGGTTGTGTGTCCCCCCCCCCCCCCAAAAAAAAAAAAAAAAAATGCTCTCATACTTTAACAAACACTTTAAAAACAATCTTGTACAGAAGTACACCCCTAAAATCCTCTAAAGAACTCCTGAGATTCCCAGAACATAATGAAGACACAATAGGAGAAGGAGGGATACACCATGCCACATATCGAGCACCAAAAATTACCCATCATGTCCGCCATTTTGAGAGTCAAAAGGGGTCGACAGTTTTACCCAGTTGAGTCACGATCCAGTGTTTTTAAGTAGAACTAGAAACGGGTAGCCAGGAAAAAACGTGATAAACTTATCAAATAAATGAGAACAAGGAGATTGTAGTATCCTAGAGTGGTTGCAGTTTCCCATGTCATTGATTTGAAAGCGAAAGCTTCTGCTGCACTACCTATTTGTGATTTCACTGTTAAGTTAATTTGTAGATTATTTGTATTTTGTTTATTATGTATTGTATGTAAAGCACATTTAAAGATCTTCCCAGAAATGAAATGGGCTCTATAAGAACGTCATAATATTATGATTATTAACTACTTGGGAATGATTCGTAATCGTTTGTGGGTGCGGAGTAACCCTGATTGGAAACCAATCTTTGTGTGGACAATTTACCGCGATAGCCCCGTCTCAGGCTGGCACGAGATATGGTCGATTGTTCACATCGGTTTACCCTTTGGAGGCTAAATATGTGGGGAAAAAAGCCCTTGAAAGTTTCAACCCATGATGCAAATCGAGACAAGTGTTTTCACATCAGTCTATAATTGTGTGTGGGTGTAAGGGAAAATATTATTGGAAAAATATAAGAGTAAAATATAATGATTCACATAAATATCCCAGCCTTGAAATCGTGAGGATTTGTCTAATTTCATCACATTTAGAACCAAATTTTTGACTTCACAAAATGGCAGACCGTAAGTTCCGCTGGTAGTATTTCAGGAGGAAAATTTATGTTTTTTTTACAACGCTCTTTGGATGTCTTAGTGCATGAGCAGACTAATTCCAAACAGAATTCTTTTGAAAGATTTGAAGGCAATGTGCCCCTTTAAAGTGACTGTTTTAAATTGGTTTCTTACTTCAGAAATATATAGCTTTTTACATCTTCTCGAATAAAATGATGACATTTGTGGCATAAACATTCGCAGGACATTTACAGCCTACCGGGTTAACATTATGTTAAAATGGGCCTACAAATTGTTTTCTTAGTGAATTACAGTTATAACAAAAAACCAGGATGCAACAACATCAACGGCAACAACAGCTGCAACAACAACAACGACGACGATATCATAAACAAAACAGCAACGGCAGCAGCAGCAGCAACAACAACAACAACAATAACAACAGCAAAAACAACAACAACAATTACAACAACAACAACTTTGGAATATCATAAAATATCGTAGTTTAAGAACGGTGGATTGTCGTAGTCACTAAATAAATAAAATTGCACGTAAAAGAATCTTACCCAGTTAATTTGTCGCTAAGAGAAGGGGTTTGCCACGGTGTGTCTGGCAGTGGCTGTTGAATGCGCCGCAGCACCTTGTAAACCCTTATAAGGTGCTACATAAATTGGTTTCATAGTTTAAAACATTCTCCACCCTGTCTTCAAATGTTTCTATTTGTTTAAGCGCCTTGAGTACCTTATTGGACGTGCGCTATAGAAGACCATGAGAATTATGCCATTTTGTATATAACATTATCAATTTCTTTTGAAACTAATTTTGATGTAAATTTAATATTGTTGATAATAACCTGTGACATTTCCCCTGTCTCATACGAATTACACGCAAAGGCGTTTGGTCGTTCGTTTAAAGCTTGTCGAAGCTCACTTGTGTGACTTGACCCCCGGTTAACTTCACGGGAAGCTTTCTGCTCCACGCACTACAGGGTGCCAGACTAGACTGCACATTGGGTTGTGCTCAACCTCTTCCCCAAGGTGTGTCGAGCAGTACGAGGTTGACCGCTCTCTCACCCTGGTATTGGATCATTTGCAAATATCCCAAAATTTGGGATACGTATGCAAATTAGAATAGTCTGGCTGTGAACATGGTGAATACTGAATGAGTACAACTTAACTCTTCAGAGACCTTTCTTTTCTGTATAATCATCACCATACGCCCAGGCATCGCTAATCTTGTTGATTTTTTGCACTGTAATTTTCAGGATAAAATGTTTGGAAAATTATAAAGAAATACATGGTTTTGTTCAAGAGTTGTACATTCTATCTTAACATGGGAAACATTGTAAATTGTTAATTCGGTTCGATACCTTTTCGTTAACCCTCTTGTTTGAGTGGAAGCAGGTTAAAATCTTGTGGCCGTTTGCGGCCGCTATGGGCATTTTGGTACAAGTCGCTTTTGGCCGCTACGGTCTCTAGTTACGTTAGACTTTTGTACACCAGTCGTTGTCCAATCAGGGTCCAAGTAAGGAGTTTCCCTCCCAGGGTTTACTATTGTAAACATGGTTGGAAATAAAGTAAACCTTGGGGACGAGGTTGGGTTTGCTGCATTTGGACCGAAAATGGCGCCAAGCAATCACGTGACCGAAGAGAACTGGTCCCTCCATGTCGCAACTCTCTCAATACACAGAGCTGGGTTGGTTTTAATTACAAACATTAAAATTAACGCATTTAACATCTGACTGAAAAAAGGAGACAAATAATTAGTCTCATTTCTCAGTCAGAAAATTAGTGCTAGCCCCGTATGCTGGAAAGGATAGATTTTTGGTCGAAGGAACTCCAAATGAGACGGTTGCACTTGGAATACTCGGTGTCATGTTACGCTTGAAACCCGACAACCAATATGTTTGCATCAAGCCTTTCCCCTGTAAAACAGTGCCAAACAAAACAACACTATAAAATATTGAAATGACAATAATTTACTGTATAATTATTATTCTATCACTTGATTACATCTGTTTTCGCCTTCATTCCCGTGAAAGTACCTGAAATTCCACGATATATCATATGGATAAACACATCGCTTTGAGAAATGTTGCAGCAAGTATAGTCTGTGTATAGAAAACTTGTAAAGGCCAACATCACTGAGGTTAAACAACGGAAACGTGCACGCCTGTACGCGACAGGCACAACATTCAGCCAATGCTAGGTCTTTCTTTGACCTCACTGAGGGCGCTCTTTTAGCTTGAGATGTCATAAGGGGGTCTATGGAATGACTCTCTATCCAGTCAGTACAGATACAATGAGCACGACATGCTTTAGACATTTAGTTGTAAATTTACTCGGCAAACGTGTATGCAATGGGATACTTTTTGGGACGCTAGGTGGCAGCAGACTGACCAGGTTAATTTGATTGTTCTCGGAAATGTGCACCCGCTTTGTAACAGCACGGAAAATATTACCCGCCACATAACATCCAAAGGTGCGCCATTGTCATAAAGTCAGGCGTGCCCTATGTGCTCCCGATAGACGTAACAAACGGAAACAGGTCACTGCGTCAATGACCCCGTTTTAATTATGGTTGTCGACTTAATACCTTGATGTCCATCATACCACGTGACTGTAACGTGTATCCACCCAGCGAGACGAGTATTTTGTGGCACTCGGCGCTCGTGTGAATCTTCATCGCTGAAAAGAAACACAACACCAATCACTTTTAGTCACCGTGTGTTGTTTTCGTCAAGAGCAATATACCCCTTGCATATGACGTCACAAGCTCAAAAAGCGCCCTCACTGAGGCCAAAAAGCGCCCTCGCTGAGGCCAAAGGAGGAAAAACATTGGACGATATGCTGTTCTTTGTGCGTATACGTACGTCCCTGTAGCGTTTTGCGTTATGCATTGCATTGGCCGCCATCGCGCGCTGAGGCTAAACAATGGAAACGTGCACGCGTGTACGTTCCACGCGTCACGCAAATCTCTCAGCCAATAAAAACATTGGACGATATGCTGTTCTTTGTGCGTATACGTACGTCCCTGTAGCGTTTTGCGTTATGCATTGCATTGGCCGCCATCGCGCGCTGAGGCTAAACAATGGAAACGTGCACGCGTGTACGTTCCACGCGTCACGCAAATCTCTCAGCCAATAATATGTCTTCCTTTGACCTTCAGTGAGGGCGCTGTTTGGGCTTGTGACGTCCTATGCAAAAGGTGTTTCCATTATAAGTGACACAATCTCAACACGAACAGTTAATTATTTTTGTCGTCATTGAACTTACATTCACTGTGCGCTTCCATTCGTGATGCTGTATTGACGGTGTCCCCGAAGAGACAAAATCGAGGCATCTTAGAACCAACTACCCCAGCCACACAAGGTCCTGATTGTTACAAAGTGGACAAAAAAATAGTACAAAATAAAATAAATTTTTAAAAAGGTGATCAGAAAATTTGGTAATACCTTTAATTTCAAGAGACACTTTTTGCAAAATTTAGTATTTTAACAAATTAATGTTAGAGAGGGCCATGGAAAGATATATAGAAAGACAATTATAGGAGTAACAAAGAAGGACGAGACATCTTGGCAAAATTTGTTGCTTAACTTATTTTAGAGAGGTCTACGGAAATATTAGCAAAAAGGACGTTGACAAACGAGAAAGAAATCAAGAGTGCAGAAAACATAAAGACTATTTAATCAAAGAAGTTGAGATTGGCAGGTCACCTATAGCAAGGAGGTATGACAACAGGTGGACATGCAAAACAACCAGTGTTGGACTCCAAGAAACCGAACAAGAACAAGAGGGAAACAAAACAGAAGATGTAGCGATGAACTAAGAACATAGGGGCATTTGCTTGGCAACAGACAGCTCGGGATAGAAAGAAATTGAGAATTGGTGAAGAGGCTTTCCTCCTGCAGTGGAGCGAATAGAAGAAGAAGAAGAAGAATTAGTGGTAAAGATGTTTAGAGTTTCATTTTTGTTTAACCCACCAGAATGCAGCCCGATCCGGATGTGGATCTTCTCACTGGGCAGATGTGGGATTGTGCAATCTTTGACTTTTTCGACCAGGTCGAGGGCCAAAGATGCGACTTCACCGGCGTGGCGGTTTCCGTTCCGTAAGGGTAGACCGCTGGCCACCATGTAAGCATCGCCGATAGTTTCCACCTTGTACACGTCGTACGTCTCAATACGCTCATCGAATAACTGGTAGAGAAAGTTCAAGAATTTCACAACCTATGTAGGAAATGAAGGGTTAAAGTATAAAGGGTGAAATTATTTTCGACGGAAAACTTAATCAGTCAGAACATTTTCGCACCAGAACCCGGATGGCGCCCAATGTTCATTTCTTTGTCATACACTGGTGTAGATAACATCATGTTACAGCTATTATTGTTACCCGAACTACATGATTCAATCTTGATGCTTATTTGAAGAAAAAAAGTGAAATGACGTCACGTCACGAACCTGCAGAGGAGCGCTACGTGCAGATATCTCAGTGAACCCCACGATGTCACTGAAGAAGATGCTGACGAGTTCGTACGACTCGGCGCTGACATCATCGCCAGTCTTCAGTTGCTTAGCAACCTGTCTTGGCAACATCCGGTAAAGCAAGGAATCGCTCCTCTTCTTTTCAGCATTCAGCTCAAGGGTTTTCTCTGATAAGCCTCAAAGAAGAAGAAATTAAAAAAAGGGTCTCAACACATCCAAACCAAACTCTTTGCATGAATTATAATATGTCCGTACATTAAACTCCATTTGTAACCAGAAACGTGTACGCAGTACATCGTTGAAATTATTAGTGTCATCATGAGCAATAATCTAATAACTGTTATAAATTTATTCAGATCGCAGTTATGAGATAGCGCTTACAGACCCCTTGCATATGACGTCACAAGCTCAAACAGCGCCATCACTGAGGTCAATGAAGACCTATCATTGGCTGAGACTTGTGTGATGGCTGAGAGTTACACGTTTCCATTGTTTAGCCTCAACGATGGCGGCCAATGCAGGGTCTACCTTGACGTCGAATGTTGACATAGTTTTTGCTCTTTGCTGTTTACTTTTGTACAATGCTATCACTTTATGTATATTATTCGCCGCTGATGATTTAAAAAAGAAATTGACAATTGACAAGTGGCAGATAACAGATTGATCAGAAAAAGTTCAACGAACTTTAATGTTCCTTCAGAGGTGCTCCCGCAGTCAGACGGCCATTTCGATTGTTGGTACTTACTTGATGCAAACACTTGTATGGAGTTTGTTGCCTTGAAAACAAGGATAAGAATAACTGGAGTGACGAAGCACACGACAGACAACAAAATGGCTGCAACAATAATCTGAAACAAAACAGAAGAGGGCGCACTCCTTGAACGCAGTAATTTTATATGCAGTCAAAATGAACTCTAGCAAAGCTTTGTGAGTCTACGATTTGTATAAAGGCCAGCTCAACATTACGGACAAAGTGTAAACCATATGTAGGCCTCCATCATACCATACCCAATACTTCCCCCAATTGTTCCTACACTATATTCTTACGAAGTGATGTTTGAAGCTTTGCATGGTGTGGATCATTACAATAAACTATAGTAGTGAACTTGCGGATACAACCATTTTGGAGAAGTGTCAGTTGGTTCTGAGAAGAACCGGTGTGGTCTCGACGTTTTTTAAATGTGTGTCAAGCTAACCCGGAACTGTGTCAAACTGACTCAGAATCCAAGTCAGAATCCTATTTTGGTGGGGAACGGAGCTCCGCAGGCCCCCATGAGAGTTCTCCTCCGAAGGCCACTAACCCCGTACTCTGCCGTCTTCCTGGAGGACTCCGAGTCTGACGACCCCACATGCTGGGGAACTGGTGGGGAACGGAGCTCCGCAGGCCCCCATGGGAGTTCTCCTCCGAAGGCCTCCAACCCCATACTCTGCCGTCTTCCAGATTCAAGGGTCAGCTTGACCCAGAATTGTGTGACCCCCCCTTGATTTTGGGTCAATTCTCGGGATTTTTTAGAGTACGGGCACCCTCGGTGATCTAGCGGATAAGACATTTGCTCCAGGAGGTGGGGGTCGTGGGTCCCAATCCCAACCAAGTAGCCTATGGATCCCCCCAATATACAGTGTTTATAACAAATCGATGTAAAGGGTAAACATCCAAATCACTCATATTCATGTTCAACCTTTCGAATGTTATGTTTAAAAAGAAAAGGCAACAAAATTACCTCTTCATTCGTGGTACCAATATCCTTTTCCAGTTGCTCTTTCACTATTTTCTCGATAAATACACCGACGTTTCTGATCACCTTGAGCTGAGCCGTAGTGTTCCCAAGCCAACTCGCCAATTTGGACCTTCGAAAAGCTAAGCCCTCGGTGGTGACTGGTCAAAATAATAATAATAAAGGGTTTTTATACCGAAAAACTGTTGTTTTTTTAAAACAAGTCATTATAGTTACTTTACAGTAAGGCTGCAATATTTACAACGACCCTCTCTACACTCTATAAACAGGCCTTCAATGAAACGACTGAATTGGTAATACAAAAGGAATACACCAATCCTTCGCCGATCTTGAACTCTTGGTGGCAGCAGAAACGCCTCCATTACTGCGGTGGTACCTGGGTGGTACTGTGCTGCCTATCGATGAGCTTAAGGGCTGGGCTACAATAGTTAATTTATAAATGGTTATATGTAAATAATGGTTGTTTATAAATAATAGTTACATAAGTGGCAAGGTCGTACCACCGCAGTACCACCGCAGTTTGTCTGCTGCCACCAAGAGTTCAAGATCGGTGAAGGATTGGTGTATACAAAAGGTTGTCTTTATCTTCGAAAGAAAGTACAAGGGACCAGTCGTTAATAGGTGCGAGTATACTTACCCCGGTTTTCATTCGCAAATATCTCCTTTTTCAAAGTCACAATGTGGGCTGGAATGACTTGCCTTGCAATCAGTCTGTCGTTGTACACGTCACGGGTTTCCGGAATGTAATTTAAACACGTGTTTAGATAAATATTAGCCAGTTCTTCGTTCCGAACGAACGTCAGGTAGTTGATGGTTGAGAGGGAGCCGAGAAGATAGAACTCAGTTCCGTACGCCGACATTGCTCCGGTCTGTTCCTGCGACCGTATGATGAAGGAGTAGGCCACGAGATTCTTCCAGAGACTGGCGTGGTTCGTCTGCAGGATGGTATCGGTGAGGAGCGGCAGGAACGCCCGCTTCACGTCTGTGTAAATACGCAGAAGCTCAAACGTAGTGGTGTTCTCTTTCCGGCTCTTATCCCTCTGGAGCGTGAGGAACGATAGAAACTGTTCCCCCGATACAAAACGGGTTTCTTCAGGCCAGTACGGGAGGTCCTCCACTGCCGTGTCAGTATCACCGTAAATGGAATTCAAGCTGACCCGGCTGACATCGTCGTAGCGTGTGTACAGCGTCGCCAGGGACTGCTCGATTTCGAGGGCGTGCATGATGTCCCCCAAGCCGACCGACTGCTGGAAAACAAGGTTGAAGTCAAGCATATCGCTCCGCGCCCAGATCGCCTGTTGGACGTTGATGGTGGTCACGACGAAGAGGCAGATGGCCGGGGTGAGAGGGAAGAGCAGCATCTTGAGCATCTGGAGCCGTTTGCCGCAACGAGTGACGGGATTGAAGTGAAATCGTCCCAGATTTATCTGGGAGGGAATCTCGAAGGACGAGTGGCTGTTAGGGGACGCCTGGGTCGCAAGCTCCATGTTAAACGGTCCAAGTTTCTCGTAGCTATCACAGTTAATGAAAATGCTGTACGTCAATACAAAAAAAGCAAGCCGTATTTGTAAGTGGATGAACTTTACAGATAGCTAAAACGGGAGACTTGTTTTTCGTGGCCCTTAAAATTATAAGAAATCGATCCGAATGAGACAATGATATGTTTTTGTTCCAAGCAGTTGTCACATTCATTGCTGGTTTGGGTTTTTGAAATGCAGCAGCAGCAGCAGTAGCAGCAGCAGCAGCAGCAGCAACAACAACAACAACAACAACAACAACAACAACTAGAAATTAAGTGAACACAGAGGGGTTTCGGTTGGTGGGACAAAAAGATAAAGTATCATGATTTCATACTGAAAATTACATGTCATATCCATTATGTTAATTTTAGTCGAATTCGCTAAAGGAACTCTTCGTGCTTACTGTTTGGACCATAATGGAGATATGATTTTTCATTTGTAGAGCTTCATGTTTGAACCCGAAGGAAAGGCCAAAGTGTGGTCATGTTTTTGAATAAAATTTCAATTGTGTCATCGACATATGCTACCAGACGGCACAAACATTATGAGTTTATGTCATGTGGTTCAGAAGATATGATTTTTTTAAAATTTGAACTTCCTGTTTGGACCGGAAGGAAAGGTCAAAGTGGGGTCAGGTTTTGATTAAAATGCAAACGTGTCATTTTTTACAAGATGGCACAAAGATCATGACTTTATAAGATGGGGTTCAGGAAATGTGATTTTCTAAATGTGAACTTCCTGATAAGACCGGAAGGAAGGGTCACATAGCGGCCATGTTTTTGAAAAAATGTCAATAATGTGCGATAACCTACCAGACGACAAAAATGATGACTTTGTGTCTTGTGGTTCAATAGATATGATTTGTTTAGTTTTAGAGCTTCCTGTTTGAACCGAAAGTAAAGGTCAAAATTGGTCACGTTTTTAAATAAAAATGTTCCATGTGCTGTAAGCTATTACACGACACACAAATTATAACTATATGACATGTGGTTCAGAAGATGTGAATTTTTAAACAATAAACTTTGAATTTATGTAATTTGACACCTGGTGACGTCATGATGACAAAACATGTTTTTCATGCTAAGTTTTTTACAATCTACTTCATGGAATAGAATTGTCCTCATGCAATTCCTTGGAACTAGGCCTAAAACCCTGAAAATTCAAATATTTAACCTTTTGGTGTAGATTTAACACATGTTGGCAGAGGGCGCTGTAACAGGTGGTGACCTCAAAATACCTAGACTTGATTCAAGTCGGGTCTCGTACTAATCGAGTCAAAGGCTAGGTAGCGTTGATGAACTTTTTTAACATGCGCCCTCTAGTGTCAATTAATTGCCAATCCAGCGATAGACTGGTCCCCTGTCTTTAACCGCAAGGATAAAGACAGGTACTTGTCTTACAGCCCAATGATTTCATTGGATACAATGATTTCATTGGATAAACGTGCAGTGACCTAAGCTTTCCATATCTGCGTTATGGTTGGTCTGCTCCGAAGTGGGTCAAGTCTACATAATACCTAGTAATTGAAAGCTTTGGTCTCGTAGAGAACCCATACATTATAACACACGAGAACACATACCCCAAATAAAGTTTAAAACCTGCAAAAATAGCGCACTGGCAACAATTTCATTAGCCCCACAGGCCATAGGACAGGAGTTGTCGCGAGAGAAATTCAATGACTTAACGTGGGATAAGAAAGTGTTTAACGTCTTCACGTTTGATACTGTAGCTTATTAAAAATGCGGCGCGGTACGCACGGCAATCTCCGACACAATGCAGTGATTGCGCAATACCAGTACATCAAGCATTATATGGTGTCAGATTTGTCACTTAAAGGCACTGTACACGTTTGGTAATTACTCAAAATAATTATATAGTAGCAAACATACTTACTTGGTAACGATAACCGGAGAGCTGTTGATGGTATAAAACATTATGAGAAACGACTCCATCTGAATTAACGTAGTTTTTGAGAAAGAGGTAATTTCTCACTAAAATGTCAAAAGACTTCAGGCCAGAAGCCTTTTTTAGGCATCTGAAAGCACACAAATTTGTACAACAAGGGTGTTTCTTTCTTTCATCATTTTCTTGCAACTTCGATGACCAATTTAGCCCAGATTCTCACAGGCTTGTTATTTTATGCATATGTTGGGATACACTAAGTGAGAACACTGGTCTTTGACAATTACCAAACGTGTCCAGTGCCTTTAATCGTTGATTGTCGTGGAAATACATTTTACTTTGATTAGTTTTAATGGCCTGGAATGACTCTTAGTAAAAGCATTTGTGTTTTTAAAATAATTTTTGTATTAGGTTAGGTAACTAAAATTTAACTTATTGTGAAAAGTTGTGTTTTTCGACAACCAAATACTTATACTCTTCAGAGCCATGGATTCTGTACACACATACAAAACGCGCGATAAATGATGTCATGTTCGATGTTTTGAACCACCAAACCCAATGTACAGTATCCAACAAGTATATAAACAAAAAAAAGTTTGATGATCGGACGTTTACTTTTTGAGATATGATGGTCTCAAGATTGGCTAATTAAATATTCATGTCATTATAACTAAAGTCAATTAATTAATGATGCTCATGTCATTTTGTTTTATGATAACTTCATGACATAAGCTTTGATATGATATATAACTTGTATTGATAGGACATTGTTAGGTATAAGATTGTCCAATAACAAAATTTGTGTACCAAACATATAGGAAAAGAATCATAAGAAGAAAAACTTTTAAAAATCTCGACGAAATCAATAGGGGTTTCGGCTACCAACCTATTAAATAAAAACCAAAACAATAAATTGTTTAAATACTTTGTAGGCCTAATGCTAATCAAATCTATTTATAAGGCGATGTTAACTATACGTATCGAAAGCGCTTATATTTTTACCACGCCCGATCATCGGACCTGTAGTATTCCGGGAAAACTCCCAACTCCTTAGGAGTATGCAGCCCCGGCATGTAGCTAACCAATCACAATATCAAAATCTACCCTCGCTATTTCCCCTTAACTCATGCCCGATGAGAGATGATATTGTGGGGATATGTCTTTCTAAAGAGCAGTGAATTTTATATAATTTTACGCCGATGCACTAAAGCGATCGGTCACCGAACGAACAGATAAATATCTTTAGCATGCTATATTAGACTGTGCAAGTCTTGCGCGTATTCGACTTTCCGGACCAAGTTGGTCCCAACCGATATTGGGTTTCAAGTGTGTATGATTTTGTTTCTTCAACTACTTCAGTTGAACGTTGTTTTTGGCTGTGAACATTTATCACATTGTTGGAAAAGTACAGTTTTGCCATGAAATATATGAAAGCAAAGATTAAGACTTGACCTCCGTTTCCAGTTACTTCCTATACAAATTGTGCCCAACTGACGTTCGTGTTATCATTAAACCTATGTAATGGTCGCACAAATTCTGGCGTGACTGGCAAATGGGGTTTCTCGAAAAATAAGCATCCTTTTTCCGGAGGCTTAATTTTGTAATGTAAATTTTAACAAATTTTTCAATGTATTCCATGAAAATTGAAATAGTATAATATAACAAACTGTTCCGGGTATTTTTATTTCCATGAATTTTGTTTAAAAAAACAGAATTTTAAAATAAGATTTGATTTCAAAGACAAATATCGTTTTCATTCGAGTTGATTTCTCGTTGTTGATACGCACGAGACTTGCACAGTCAATACGAACCTAGTTTCCCAGTGGCACTACACAAAACCTGCATCACCAAAGTTCAGACGGTAGTTTATACAAATCAGTTTCGAATCAAATATCAAAAGCAACATGCCTACCTTTATTCTCGCCTTGTTCTACGTAGTAGTGATCAATATTTAAAAACAAACTTCTTCAAAAAATTGGCTGAGAATAGTTTGCTTGTCCAACCTCGTTTATTTTAAATTAGTTCAAATGAATAACAATGAGTGCCTGTACATGTACCATCATAAAGGTCCAACAGATTTGGTAGAATTGTTCTCATCCCATTTGACTTACTCGAATAATAAAACCAATATTAAAGGCCCTGTACACTATTGAAAAGATCGAAAAACACAAATGTTCACATATTCACACACAACTTACATGATTTAAAGTAAGTAATGGTTGAAAGGGTTCCTTAAAATATTTCTGCCTAAAATGCTATCGTTTCTGAGAAATAAGTAAAACAATAGTTTTTATCACGCGCGATATTTTGAAAAAATAGAAATCACATAAGGTCTCTTTTGACTATTTTCTCGTGATCTCGATGACCAATTGAGCTCAAACTTTCACAGGTTTGTTTGTTCATGCATATGTTGAATCACACAAAATATGGACACTGATTTTGAGCTGTTACCAAAAGTGTACAATACCTTTAACCAGTGTTGTCTTCCGAAATACAGAAAGCCAGTCAGAGCAGTGCACCGATTCACTCAGCACTTCACACTATCAAACACCACTGCCTTGTGCGGATTTTGTTGTTTGTAGCTTTCCGTATACGACGAGCGATTGTACGTGTTTCTGCGACGTCTGTAGCTGGACCACGGAGGGATGGCTGGACTAACTTGGCATGTAGTCGAGCTAAGAGTCCACTGAGTCACCATAATGGTCACGCGACCAACACGTTTTCAAAAACGTGTTGACTCTCTTGAGGATATTGGACGAAACGGCTAGTAATAGAGTTTTACGTATTCAGGATCTTGTCAACCACTTTCACAAAACCATGGCTTGGACTTTGGCTACGACTTCGGCCCCTTCAGCCTGTTTGAAGGCCGTACCAAAAAGCGCACTTTTTCAAAATAATTGACGAGCCTCAAGCCGGAGCCCATAGCCGGAGCCCAAGCCGAAGTCCAGGCCGAAGCCCAATCCAGAGCCCAATCCGAAGCCTAGTCTGAGCCCAAGCTGAAGCCCAAGCCGAAGCCAAAGCAAGAGCCCAAGCCGGAGCCCAAGCCGGAGCCCAAACCGAAGCCCACACCAGAGCCCAAGCCAAGGCCCAAGCCGGAGCCCAAACCGGAGCCCAAGCCAAAGCCCAATCAAGAGCCCAAGCCGGAGCCCAAGCCGGAGCCCAAACCGAAGCCCACACCAGAGCCCAAGCCAAGGCCCAAGCCGGAGCCCAAACCGGAGCCCAAGCCAAAGCCCAATCGAGAGCCCAAGCCGGAGCCCAAACCGGAGCCCAAGCCAAAGCCCAATCGAGAGCCCAAGCCGGAGCCCAAACCGGAGCCCAAGCCAAAGCCCAATCGAGAGCCCAAGCCGGAGCCCAAACCGGAGCCCAAGCCAAAGCCCAATCGAGAGCCCAAGTCGGAGCCCAAGCCAGAGCCCAAGCCGGAGCCCAAGCCGGAGCTAAAGTCGGAGCCCAAGCCGGAGCCCAAGCCGGAGCTAAAGTCGGAGCCCAAACCAAAGCCCAATCCAGAGCCCAAGCCAAAGCCCAAGCCGGACCCGTTTGCCCGTTCATAATTTACGAGTACTTAGAGGGAAAAATCCACAGATAGCTAGAGTGGGATTAACCTCAACACCGCCTTAAAATAACTTACGACTGTTTTATCATGACAAAAAAACCCCCGAATTTAAGGATTGTTCTCGTTCACGTACAAAAATGACGTATCAAAAGTATACGATGCCGTGTTTGTCTTTTTACTTACAGGTTTCCTCAGGCTTGCAAGCTATCAGTGATTAAGTTCACTTATGGGGCATCCTTGGTTTTGTTATGTTTCACTTTAAGAGAAACTAGACTAAAGAAAGACGGGAATAAATCTCATGCTGGGAAACTAAATTCCAGTTCAACTCATTTATTACAAAGGTTTCTTACCTTGGAAAATCAGTTAGTGAGCATAGAAATGAATACCTAGTGGTGAGACCAACGCCCTGGAGCCATCTGCGCCAGTTCAATGGGCACAGGGTGTTTTATAATATAGGGCTAAACAAAGAGGTCGTAGCGGGTTTCCAAAACTATAGAAAGGGGCTCCACAACATTTTCATTACCAGAAATAAATAATAATACTAGTAATAGTTTGACACTTTAGACGAATACGCAATATTCAGTTATTCCATCAGTTTTGTATGCTAACCTTTTTTCTGTTCTTTTTTATATTGTGAAAATCAAGAAATAATATCATGCAGTTCTTATGTAGCGCTTCATCCCACCTCCGAATGTTTCAGTGACGTATAACTTGACATTTGGGTGGTTGTGGCAAGGGGGGTGGGCAAAGACATTTTGTGGGGCGAACCCATTATCTTAATGATAAGTGTACTGTGTTCTTGTAAGTGCATACAACAGCACACGGGACCTACGGCTTTACGAACCATCCGAATGATAAAGCAATATTATGTGGTTAAGTTTTTTTTAAGACCACAACTTGCAATGACCGGGATCCGAGCCCAGAGACACCGGTAACATCAGAACTTGAGTCCGTTGCACGATAGGCCGCTCGGTCACGACACTAACATACCCTTGATCTCAGGCGTTCAATTGGTGTTTCTGATCAGTAGAGTGTGGGTTCGAGTCCCAGTCGTGGCACTTGTGTCCTTCAGCAAGACACTTTGCCAGTATTGCTTTGTTCTTCGGATGGGGCATTAAGCCCTAGGTCCCATGTACTAGGATTGGTAGTGCACGTAAAAGAACCCAGAACACTTATCGTGGAAGAGTATGGGTTACCGGCGTTTCTGGTTCACATAGCAAGCACCCTTGTTTTCATTATCAGAAGCATAAAACATTCATATTAAAATAACGAATGTATTAACAACATGTTGTGAACCTTTAGTATTGTAGAAGGTTGGGTTTTTGCATATTAACTTCACCTTTAAATAACACATCCCTTTAATGTTTATCGTTATTAGCATGACCTATCACCGCCACAATTGTATTCATACGTCAAGCCAAAGTAGGACTAGTCCATAATTAATTTTTGTTCAAGTAAGCTAGAAGTTCAAGTTTATTTTATCGGGTTTGAGATAGCTGAGTAGCAGGTGCTCATTTTTCTTAATAATATCTCCTCCCCGTTACCCTTTGTCAATAGGCGTAGGAAATCTGAACGTGGGTAAAAAGGCGTTAGGAGAAGCCAAGCGCTGCGCTGTGGTTTTCCATTTCAACAGAAAGGTCTATTCAAAAATGGGAAAGAATTTCATCAATTCGTTCCCATTTCCAAGTAAAGTATAGATCGTCGAACATATTGCAGGTGTCTAACTATTTATGGGAGAACAGTTTGGGTAGGTTTTAGGCCTATGTGTCAGATTAATATCTCAATTTTAATAATTATTATATAATTATATTATTATCGTTGGCAGGGGGTCTGGTTATACACATCTTTCGATGACAGTGTTTTATATATTTTTGCATTTATACCATAGGTACTTTTCGTTGGTAAGCAGTTTGCAAAAGCTAAATCTATTTTCTCAGTTTTATACTATTGTATACTCTTGACAGAAACTGTTCAACTTGTACTTATTGTGAAAATGTCTAAAGATTTATAATAAAATAAATAAATAATATTGTATTTCTAAACATGTGATGCAAACCTGTCGAACTTTTCATTAAATAATAATGGCAATGTAGTATTGAGCTGTAGTGTTGATTTCAATGACTCGTTAGTGTGGGGAATTTATTGGATTGTTATTACAACGTTTGTTTATTTCCACTCCCGAGACTAAGCATGTATATATGTACATTGTTTATAGTTGCATCTCATTATTTGTGTTGCCGTTAGCTCATGTGACTGTCTCTACTCAGTGGTAAACCATCAACATTAGTCATTTTACTAGTGTCACTCTGATGTGTCAGGATAAAATTTTATTTTCAAATTTTAAAGATAAGTTTATGCAAGGTATTATTTATATAATGGGCCGAATTCATAAAAAAACTAGCAATTGCTTATGAGCACAGGCACCGAGCAACAGCAAAGGTTCATCAAGCAGAAGCTGAAGCAAAAGCAATTGTTTACAAAATGTACAAATAACCTTTTGCTTTGACTAATTGCTTTTTCTCAAGCTAGCCCAGCAATTGCTTGTAGGTTCTTAATAAAGCGCTATTCATGTGCGATGAGGCATGCGTTAATGTGAAGCTTTTTAATAAAAGCAGGTTTGCTTTTCCCACACAATTGTCACTGTTGTCAAATGTGATCAACAAGTGAGTGCAGTTTTGGTCAAAATCATCCAAAAACATCCTGTGCTATTAGACAAATCTCAGCTACCGAGTAGCAAGGAAAAGAAATGGAAGGCACTTCAGGATGCCAAAAAGCAACAATTACTACAAACACTGGGAAAAACATGGATGACAAACAAATATTGAAGAAGGTTGCCAACATGAAAGTTTGTGCCAGCCATTCCACATTTTGTTTGTCGAAACGAAACAATTTACGATATGTTGGATTGGAGATTTCTTCTCGATTAATTCTTGGTTTGTACACCTTAGGCCGAGCCCGGTCATCTCTAACGGACATAAACATGATGGAATCTTCTCCGTAAATTGTTTGTAAATCACAAACAAGTGAGAGGTCAAGCTACCATGTAGGGATCTTGTAACACTGCAAGCAATTGCTGAATAACACTAGCAAAAGGTTGTTGTTATGTATACGTATTTAGGCAATTGCTAACCAAGGTGGCATTTGCTTGCAAGAAAAAAGCTTTTGCTTTTGCTTATAAAACTAGAAACTTTTGCTTGCTAGCAACTGCTTATTTTTATGTATGAAGATGTAAGCAAAAGCCTAGAAAAAGCAATTGCGAATTCGGCCCAATTAATATATCAATAATACCTTGCATAAACTTATCTTGACTGTTATTCAAGTTTAACGTGTGAAATACCTATAAATATCTCGGACGTAGAGATAACTGTTAATGTACAGTATGTCATTTGTTCACAGGTTTTGTTTAATACTTGTGGGTCTTCATTTATTTCAGAAGCCCCCCCCACCCGAAAAAAGGATGCTCAACATTTTGTTTTTAAATGGCCTTATTGTGAAGGGTCGAATAACACATCCTCGCTTATGATGGAGTCATCACAGTATGAGACTTTTCATCGGGAAATCTTTACCAATAATCATAACTCAAACGAAATGACACGCTTGATAATAGTGTCGTCTTACAAAATAATAACAATAAATCCTTGCAAACTTTATCTTGAGACTTTCCTTTTTTTATAAAAGTTATTTTCACAGAAGATGGATGGGTCGTAAGATTAAGACTCAGGTGTTCCTTGCTAAAAAATAATACTGCGAAAATAATAAGTATAACGACATCGAAATCAAAGCACACTCAGGACATTAATTGAGTGGGGACAAAATTTGTGAAGAAGAAGAAGAAAAAAAGAAGGGACAAAAAACCCAGGATGGCAAAATTGCTTAGGTTAATGACTTCCCCACACGCCACTTTCCCCTAATTACGACACTAATGAGCCTAGGTAGCACATGAAGCAGATGGTACATTATACAAAATATATGATGCATTTGAGTGCAGTGTCGCAGGATAACAAATTATCGAGTTGAAATCTGGTCTATAGACTACTTCGCAAATACTCCGTACGCATGCGTTAGCCGTGGAATGAGGTGCATGCTGGTCTAGTTAGCGATCAAAATGTGTTGCTAACTAGACCAGCATGCACCTCATTCCACGGCAAATGACCGCGTACTGGGTATTTGCGAACAAGTCTATGGTCACCTTGCATGACGTCAAACAGCGCCCTCACTGAGGCAAAAGGAGGCAGATCATTGGACGACAAGCTGGCGGGCCATGGCGTACCAACATGCGTTGCGCGTTATGCAATGGGTCTATGCACGGGGCATGTGGACACATTCCACCCCCCCCTAATTGATACCCGTGCCCCCTTAGGTGCCTCCGTTTGAAATATGAACTTTTTAGATTAAAAATAACCCGACTAAAAAGTAACATTTTCATTAGCTTTTAGGTAGTAACTTCTGTGTTTTTAAAACTATTTTGTACACGCAGTCAATGTGTTTGTTTTTACCTCCATGGCAGATTATCTAACGAAACTAGTCAATGAAAGATCGCTAAAAAGGGGCTTGTTTAGGAAAAGTGGAAACGAAAACTACAGTGTGTCTCCCCCCCCCCGAAAACTGCATGGGCACCCCCTTATACCCCCTAAAATGTTACCCTAGTTTCGGCGCTAAGCTCATTGTAACTCCTCTGGTCTTCCTCGCAATCGTTGGGGCTAGTTTGTGTGAGGTGGGCGTGGAATAACAACGTCACACTTACGAAAAGGTTAAGGTCTAATGTGTTTTTGCCATGGATCGACCAATCGGAAACCGAGAAGTTCAGGTTTACTTGAGGATATTGCATGCAGCAGCGTAAACTAGGGAAAAATGTTAGGGGCACAAAGGGGTGTGCACCATTTTTCTATAGAGGGGGGGGGGCACTTTTGGCCAAGTTTCCCTTTTGCCTTTTTCCTGAACAAGCCCCTTTTCAGCGCATTTTTTTTATGGAACTTACTTGTTTTTATAAGATATCCGGCGTCAGTGTAAAAAATAAATACATTGTCTGCGTGTAAATGGAAAAATAGTTCTAAAAACATCGAAATTATCACATTAAAACTCTGGAAATGTTCAATCCCCAAAGTCCAGATATCAAATCTGGACGGGGGGGGGGGCAGGGACATCAATGGGGGGGGGGGCACGTGCCCCCTCTAATTACTCCACTGAGATAATGTCATTAGCGTCCATTAATACAAAATACTCGTCCATGATGAATATGCGAACAATTTCGAGTACTGGGATGATTATTTGGTTTTTAGCTAATGAAGGCTGGTGATTCTAGAAATAGGAATCTGTGATGTCTTGATGAATGACAAATTAATAACGGAATGGGAGGGAAGGCCAAATATCTGATGGAAGGTCGTTTGTTTTCTTTGTGCCAGTATTGTGTTTATGCATAATAGTGCATAATTTACAAGAAGGACGAGCAAACGCGAAACCTTTACGGCGTGGGGTCCGGATCCGCTTTAAGGCCCCGTGACAATTATTTAACATCAGGTACTTTCTTGTGAAATCTAGAACATTTCAGAGGAGTGGTACACATTTTTTTTAACCCAGTTTAAAACTGAGATTTTGCTTTTATTTGTCTGTTATTTTCTTTTCTTTCTGTCGACAATAAAGGGGGTGGGCGCCCGGTGGGCCCTTCCTTAAACCCACCTTTGTTTAAAAAAAATTACCTCAACAGAAGCCTCTAGTTAATCTCCCTACATGTCAACTTAGACTGAGACGTTGTGCACCTTTTTTTTATCATTTTCACTCCGTGTTAAGAACATCAGTCCGAGTGACATGATTATTTACAATGATCAAGTACGGGTTTATACGATATCAGTAAAATTGCTTTACACACGCCATTTTGTTGTTGACATGGCATCGTTAAAGGCATATCGCTTTTGACATTGAGACCATCTCATTAAAGTCTCTTCATCAAATTGTCCTACCGTGTTTAGATCATATTACGTGGAAACCTGTAAACAAATGTATCCAAATCGAATAGGAACGGGTCTTTAGGGAAGTTATTATTACACGCTTCAGTCTCCTGACGATGACTATAGAGCAAGCTAGTCGAAACGTTGAGACCTATTTAGACTCACTCTGCGGCAGTGTAGTCCCTTAACGAGAAGTCCCCCCGATCCACATCGCGAAAGTAGTAGTCCCGCCTTATTTCTATACCTCCCGCCCAGGTAGTAGTTAATTATAAGGACAGTTCTTTTCAGAACTGAGAAGTCTCCCGAATATTCTACTCTGCGGCAGTAGAATAATAAGCAAGACAAGTTCTCAAAGAACAAAATCTACCTAGCAGGTAGATATACACATGGTGTTACCGCAAACCAAATATATATTACTTTATTATCTTGTCGAGTTTTCCAGTTTTCAGGGGTTATAATATACAGGCTTTGCGGTCATGACAACAAATGCGCATTTTGTTGTACAGCAATACACAAAATTATTGCTTCCCCTTCCCTCTCGATCCCGTCTCTCCCCTCTTTTTCACTCTCTCTCTTTTTCTTGTCAAGTTTTACCGAGGAGCACGTGCCCCCCCCCCCCCTTGGATCCGAGCTGCTGGAATTTATCGACATTTTGTGTATCCCGGGATTTCGTTTTAATAGATAAAACCTGAACTGGAATGAGATGGAAATCGTCGAAGTTTTCGTCAGAGCCAGTCGGCATGAGCAGAATTCAAACCGAACCTTGTAGTCAGTAAGATTAGTTAAACCCAATAGCGCAGAGAAACCTTCCTAGCAAACACTCAAACATTTTTTTCAAATTTTCCTTGAAAAACGAAGCATGAAAAGAGAGTGGACGTCAAAATAAAGAGAAAGACTATAAAAAAAAATCGCACATTGCAAACAATATTATTTCAATCAACTTTTCGTTTCTTCTGCAACAACATAGCTGAAATTCAAAAACATTAATTAATCAACAAACTTCAAGGGATTGTATACGTTTGTTTCAATCCTAATAGTAATAGATATATACCATAAAACTAACCTGAAAAAAATTCATTTCAAAAGGTGGTAGCGTTTTGAGATATACACCAATCCTTCGACGATCTTGAACTCTTGGTGGCAGCAGAAACGCCTCCATTACTGCGGTGGTACCTGGGTGGTACTGTGCTGCCTATCGATGAGCTTAAGGGCTGGGCTACACTAGTTAATTTATAAATGGTTATATGTAAATAATGGTTGTTTATATATAAATAATACATAAGTGCAAGGTCAGGTCGTACCACCGCAGTACCACCGCAGTTTGTCTGCTGCCACCAAAAGTTCAAGATCGGTGAAGGATTGGTGTATTGCCGAAAATCTGGAGCGGTTAAAGTCCACGCAGGAAGAATAATCTGCAATTGGAATACACAATCTGAGAAAGGTTACTTCTCAGATTCATATTTTTGGGGATAAAAAGTGATATCTTTTTCCATAACCGCAGTACTTCGAAGAGAATGGTTTCTCAAAATGCGTTATAATATCCAAAGCTGCTGTACTTCTTAAGTTTTTATGCCATTAGTATAAAGACCCTTTAAAGGCAGGGTGTACTTTTTGTAATAACTCCTACTTTTTGTGGAGTTGTTACAAAAAGCAAAATACACATAGCATATCAATCAACATTTCGTTTCTTCTGCAACAAACATATAGTTGAAATCCATAAACATTAATTAGTCCAAGAACTAACAGGCAGGGTGTACTTGTGGTAGTTACTCCACAAGTTACTGACCTTAAAAACTTACTTGGTAAAGAGCACTGGAGAGCTGTTGATATTATAAAGCATTGTTAGAAACGACACGATTTGAAGTAATGTAGTTTTAGAGAAAGGGGTAATTTTTCACCAACAAATTTGAATCTGAGAAAGGCTTCAGTCATCGGAAAGCACACAATTCTAAATGCAACAAGGGTGTTTTTTTCTTTCATTATTTGCTTGCAACTTCGATGACCAACTGAGCCCAAATTTTCACAGGTTTGTTATTTTATGCTTATGTCGGAATTATGGTGGCCCTGAAGGGACATCAAACATATATATTTACGTGAATATTTACGTAAATATTCACGGTTTTTGCCCCAATTCGCAAATATTCACGTAAATATTTACGTGAATATTCACGATTTGTGCCCCAATCGCAAATATTTACGTAAATATTTACGTGAATATTCACGCAAATATTCACGGTTTGTGCCCAACCAAGTCGCAAACCCAGTCATCCGTGAACCGTGAATATTCAATTGGGCTTTTTAGCAACCTACGGCCAGACTGAAGCTAGCCGCGTATTGGGCCAGAATTTCCATCCGCGGGTTCCGTTGGTAACCTGTCTCCCCATAAATTATTTTTAATTTGAGCGAATTAATCTTATTCTACCTTCAAGTATGCTCAGTGATATATGTTTTTTCAGAATTCTGAAAACAACTATACTAATAAAGAAAGATTATAAAACGAATTCGCTCAAATCAAATTTCTATCCGCGGAATAAAAATCCGCGGATTCCGGGGCCGACCAGCCGCGTATAATTGTTTTCAGGAATTTGAAAAAAAACATATATCACTGAGCGTACTTGAATGTAGAATTAGATCAATTCGCTGAAATTAAAAAGAATTAATGGGGAGACAGAACTGTTACCATCACCGGAATCCGCGGATGGAAATTTTGGCCCAATACGCGGTCACCGTGGTCCAGTGGTTAGACTGCAGGACTTGCAATCACAAGGTTGTGGGTTCGAATCCTACCAAGCTAACCGCTGGTTTTACAATGACTAGAATAAGTATTGTCGTCTAGTTACTTAATCACAATTTCTTGATTTGTGCAATTCATAATCATAGACGTTAAACCAATGTTTGTATGAGAGAGATTGGCTGTTGCCAGCTTGGTGTTTATATCCCCTTGTGGGAGTTTGCCGAGTTCCCTTGATGGGAAGATCATCTAAACATTTTCCTGTCATAAGTGTCATAATATTTTTAAAGGAAATTAAACTGGATGAGTAACATCCCCCCGTTCTAAAACCTTGCCCCACCCTCTTTCCCCCTAAATGAGATCGAAAAAAATCACAAATGAAAGGTTCAATACATTAACATTAAATAGCCCCCCCCCTTCAAAAAATAAAAATAAAAAATGTATTTTCAGTACGCCACTGACCGTATAGTAGTGCACGCTAATACACTCTTTTTACCTGTCCCTTTAGGGACTCCGTATATGCTATAGTAAATTTTGCAAGAACACTGTGGACACATAATGTCGAGTACTGTAGTGTTTGTTATTAATATTCGCACCATAGGTCCTTTTGTTTGGTAAGCAGTTTGCAACAGCTAATTATATTTTCTCTTTTTTTTATGTACTCATAGTATTCCAATAGAATTGCACTGCATAAAGACAAGTTACAAACACACCATCAACACAAGTATGACATTCACGTACTAATTAATTAATTAAGCACAAACACACGCAGTAAACACATGACATCTATAATTCTTCACGTTACATTTTTACGGAATACAGTTTCGGCAAATACAGGAATAGAACTTGATTAATTGACAAGATATAAATAGTTGTATGTTTTACTTTTCTGTAGGAGGGGGAAATGGTTCTGAGGGTACCCCTGAGCCCCCCCCCACCCCCTTGATTGCGACAATGACCTTATTAAACACATTTACAGTCTGATCTCGGTTGTTACAAACAATGTGTTTACATGCTAGAAATTGACTCACACAACGGATTAAGCCCACATTTTCACAGGTTTGTTATTTCATGTATTGTGGTTGATCACAACAGACATGAACACTGTCTGCGACTATTTTGTGAGCTCCACCAATCCTGTATAATACTTTTAACATTGCAATGCAAGAGGAATGGGAGTAATCCATGTATGGACAAGTCTCGCGCGTATCAGAACGAGAAAACACGTCAAACGAAGAACATTTTTTCTTCTGAAATCGAATCTTTGTTTCAAATTATATCTAATGACAAAATCTGAACAACAAAAATACTCATTACAATTTTGAAAAAATATGTTTAGCTTTTATAATGAATACACAAATAATGTGTTAATTATTATTGAAACAAAGTTAAAAACTCTGGGACAAGGATGCTTATTTTTTTCTTAACTTTTTAGAAACCCCTTACGCGGATTCGCGATGGTCACACGGGCGTAAAATTGACGCGTGACGCAGTTTATAACATAAGTTTCGTGATCGGAGGTGAACACAACATTCTTAATTTTTTGCAGTAACCGGAAGCTGAGGTCAAGTTTATTTCTCGGGTTTTCTTCGTTATATTGTTGAATTGATTTTACTTTCATATTTTGTATCACTTAGTATAACATTCCAAACAACATATACAATGTTCATAGTCACAAACTACGTAAAACTAAAATAATTGACGAAAAAAAATCCCGCCCACGTAAAACTCCATAATGGTTGGGACCACAATGGTCCCGGAAGTTCGAATGCGCGCGAGACTTGCACAGTCTATTGAGCAGGGCCAGGCACCCTTTTAATGTAATCTAATAAGTAACACCCTTCAGAAGTCAATGCTGTTTTATCTTAAAATAATGCACACAAAATGTGTATTATATGCTATAATCATTTGTCACAGTACATATTCAATGTATTATGTGACTAAAACAAAAGAGGAATTACAACGAATGCAAAATAGTAAAACTCCACATACATTTTCCTGTCATGTCATAATATATTTAGGTTGGGACCACAATGGTCCCGGAAGTTCGAATGCGCGCGAGACTTGCACAAGCTATTGAGGAGAAACGGCGTGGTATCGCCGGAGTTAGTTCATCGTAGAGGGCACGCCAAGGCAGTGCGAGGTATCTGAGTTACCCGGGGTTTTACCACGCTTGTAGCCCGTCAGCCAATACGTACACATCATTCCCTTTCCCTGTATAAAAACATATAACGATCAATAGACAGATTTGAAACTTTGGATTAAAGAGCAGAAAATCAATACAAAAAGATGTGCGCTGGTTTTCCACCAAAATAATCTTTCCCATTGGTGCAATGGTTTTGGAAAAAAATATCGTAGTTTTAACAAATCGACGTTTCGATCAGTAGGATCTCGTAGTCTTCAATAGAAGGGCAGTTTCAAAGTAGGGATTCTCAAGTCAAAAAAACCCACCATAATATATGTCCAAATGCGCATGATCGGCGTGCTAAGGATTCTGGGTGAAATCCGAGTCCAAGCAACACCGGCGACTACCATAGCGCGCTGATTTTGAAGCAATGCGGTAAACAACTAAAATCTGGCATGATGGTTACATGTAAACTACGGCATGGCATCCATCTCGGCAGCTTGGTTTATTTTGTATCTGTACTCGGTTTCCTAAGATGTATTGTGGTGTTTATTTAAGATGGCGCTTGTTCATAATGGCCAATTCAGTTTTGAAAAGCACCCTTTTTCAAAAAGATGGAGTCCTTATGAAAGTGGAAAAATTAAAAGAATCTAACCTCACCTTATGGTGTTTAATGCCATTTTATCTTATACTCCTTCAAAATTTGAAAAACGACGTCACGGGACGCAAAAAACCCCCAAGTCTGTACATTCCACACTGGAATGTTTTCGTAATGATTGAGTTGTGACGTCATTAACATAATAAAGAATGAGCCAATGAGTGATGAGAACTACAGACATGTGACACACCTTAATGTCCATCATACCACGTGACTGTAGCGTGTATCCACCCAGCGAGACGAGTATCTTGTGGCACTCTGCGCTCGTGTGAATCTGCATCGCTGCAAATGTATGAAAACAAACATAGAAATATAACACAACCCACAGACTTGAGTTTGGAATTGGAGAAAACAATCTCGCATTGACATATCAAATAATACATGTGAACCAGCTGAATTTATTGGGGGTTTTTCAGTCTTAACTTAGTGAGAAATCACGGCTCTATAAAAAAATCCTCCTTAAAGGCACTGAACACGTTTGGAAATTGTCAAAGACCGGTGTTCTCACTTGGTGTATCCCAACATATTCATCAAATAACAAGCCTGTGAAAATGTGGGCTCAATTGGTCATCGAAGTTGCAAGAAAATGATGAAAGAAAAAACACCCTTGTTGTACAAATTTGTGTGCTTTCAGAAAGGAATAATAAACTTCTTGCAAGAAGTTTTTATTATTTTAGTGAGAAATTACCCCTTTCTCAAAAACTACGTTACTTCAGGGGGAGTCGTTTCCTACAATGTTTTATACTATCAACAGCTCTCCGTTGCTTGTTACCAAGTAAGTTTTTATGCTAATATTTGTTTTGAGTCATTACCAAACGTGTACGATACCTTTAATTAAGAAACTTGACATTATTTTAACTTAAGTTATCACTCTTTTTTTAGAGTGTAGGAAAGCCGGTTGTCCTATCCCCTGCCCGCAGCCCATGCATCCCCTACCACTCACCCCCCAAAATGAGGTCGAATAACTGCAAACATGAATGGTTCGATACACCAAAAGCACCCCCAACCCCACCCCAAAAAATTATATGGCCTTGCTTGCTGCCCACATACAAGTTACGCCACGAAGCCCCAAATAATGGTGGAAGACACTGGTACCGAGAATAACAGACATGAGCCGTTGTAGCAACAATAAAACACGTATAACCTATAGACACGACTCAAACTTACGTTCGCTGTGTGTTTCCATTCTCGAAGCTGTATTTATGGTGTCTCCAAAGAGGCAATATCGTGGCATCTTGAAGCCAACAACTCCAGCAACACAAGGTCCTTTTCAAATCAAGATGGGGACAGAAAGAAAAAGAGAGAGAGAGGGAGAGAAAGATGTGAACTACAGAAAACTTGGTAATTGCATATTAGACTCACACACCTCATTAGTGGCCCAAGTTTAGTTTTTACACAAATTACCCGTCGTTGTTGATAACGTGTGCTTGAGTAGAATACAAGGTAAAAATCTCCTTCTGGCTCTATGTCTGTCACCCGCCTCCCTCCTCTCCCTTCTCCTGTGTTATTCTGTCTAATGTTACTTTATGTCTGATTTCGCTGTTTTGCTCTATTAGTGTCATTGCCCAAAACCCTTTTCACTATCAAAGACCTACCGCATTAGTCTTCACTTTGCATCATAACTCCTGGTCCCAACTTCATAGAGCTGCTTAAGCACAAAAATAATTATGCTTACCAGAATATGGTTACCAGCCAAAATACCATTTCACTTGTACAATTTATGACTGGTATCATGCTCCTTTTTGCTTAGCAGAAAATTGTTCAGCAATAATTCCTGGTGAAGCAGCTCTATGAAATTTGGCCCTGTACTTTAAGGTTAAACTTTTTCCCCATAACAATGCAAAACACAATTTGTAGTGTATTGGTAAACTTTCTCGACTACTTATTGAAAATGGTAATTGGAAAAATGAATTTCACCACAAGATTTTCTTTGAATTTAAGGTATTATACAGGATTGGTAGAGCTATGTTTATGTTTTGTGTGATCATCCATACATGAAATAACAAACCTTTGACAAATTTGGGCTTAATCCGATTTGTGTGTATCAGGAAAAAAATAGTGACAAACCATGCATGCACAATTTTTCAGCATGTGAACGCATTGTCCTAAATTTTGGTCGTAGCAACCGAAATCAGATGTTTTGTCTTTTGAAGGTTTTCAGAAACAGTTGTCTCGAATTTGACTTCATTTCAGGGGGGGGGGGGATATTTCACAGAAAAACGTTTGATTCGAGTATAATTATGAACTTTCATAATCAGTGGGACAACATGCTTCCGAGCAACAGTGATTTAGTTTACTTTTGTTGTCCCTGACCCACATAGTATTGTTTTGTCCTTGGGGTAGTTTTCTTGTTTCCTTCCCCAGATTAACTTCTTGTACTTGCATGCTCCCCTCATACACTCATGTTTCATTGTTGTAGTTGCCTTCGTGTCATCATCATTTTTGTATATTGCTCTTCCGTCTGTTTTAGGGCTGGGCCTGAAAATGTTTGTTGCTTTGTTGGTTTTATAGTTCTTCGATTTGCCTTGTATTGTATTTTTTGTTCTTGTTTTGTTGAGGTCGAATAAATAATAATAATAATAATAATAATAATAGTATAAGCATACTGGCTAAAATTAAAAACGATAATGTTTTTTGTCCTTGCCAATCCTGTCCAATATCTTCGAAAATATATATATACATAGGCCTACATCTAAATAAAACTGCACTTGTATTTATCCTCGTCAAACTTACCAGAATGCAGCCCAATCCGGATGTGGATCTTCTCACTGGGCAGATGTGGGATTGTGCAATCTTTGATTTTTTCGACCAGGTCGAGGGCCAAAGATGCGACTTCACCGGCGTGGCGGTTTCCGTTCCGTAAGGGTAGACCGCTGGCCACCATGTAAGCATCGCCAATAGTCTCCACCTTGTACACGTCGTACGTCTCAATACGCTCATCGAATAACTGGTAGAGAAAGTTCAAGAATCTCACAACCTGTTGATATAAATTTAAAATTAACTAGTGATAACAAAGCAGGATATCGTTGTATTGATTTGGTGAATTCGATACAAGTCAAATGTTTCAAATCGATCGATTATAAAAATGGTCTGATTTGATTTATAATTATTTGATTTGATTCGATTCGACTCGATTTGATCGACATGAATCGAAATATCTTCTTTAATTTGGTTTGGTTTGATGTGTTAACTCGATTCCCTTTGCTCTGACTCAATAAGACTTGACTCGACTCGACCCTTATAACTAAACCCAATAAGACTTGACTCAACTCGACCTTTAACTAAAACCCACTAAGCCTTGACTTAATCCGATCTTTGAATAGACCCAATAAGACTTGACTCGACTCGACCCTTGACCATACCCAAAAAGACTTGACTCGACTCGACCCTTGACCATACCCAATAAGAATTGACTCGACTCGACCCTCGAACAAACCCAGTAAGACTTGACTCGACTCGACCCTTTACCATACCCAATAAGACTTGACTCGACTCGACCCTTTACCATACCAATAAGGCTTGACTCAACTCAACCCAACTCGACCCTTGACTAAACCCAATAAGACTTGACTCGACTCGACCATTGACCAAACCCAATAATACTTGACTCAACTCGACCCCAGCTCAACACAATAATACTTGACTCAACTCGACCCTAAGGCTGGACTCGACTTATCCTCGACCAAACTAATGACATGTGACTATAACATTGACTCGATAAGACTCGACTGAACTTATTATAGACAGATCTGACCCCATTCAAGTCATTCCGCTTATTTGCATGAAGAAACAATCTACAACAAAACTTTGTTTTGATTTGTAACAATGGAGAATTTAGTGACCTGCATAGGGGCGCTACGTGCAGACATCTCAGTGAACCCCACGATGTCACTGAAGAAGATGCTGACGAGTTCGTACGACTCGGCGCTGACACCATCGCCAGTCTTCAGTTGCTTAGCAACCTGTTTTGGCAACATCCGATAAAGCAAGGAATCGCTCCTTTTCTTTTCGACGTTGAGTTCAATGGTCTTGTGAGTAAGTCCTTTAACAATGTATAAAACAACAAAACGTACCATGAATGTTCCGGCAGTGTAATTTTGGCTATTATGAATTTAGCTATACACATGTTGCGTCTTTTTTTACTTATTTAGGTTACTTATTTCAATACACATCCAACATCAGCGCATGCGCCAATAACAGGATGATGATATAGGAAGCGAGAAGAAATGTTCACTTTAACATTTAGGAAGAAAACCATTTATCTCACTATTTTGGTAACTGGATTTTTGTTTTGTTAAATGCTTTCCCAATTTTGTTTTTGATATAATTATAGTTTCCTCTTTTGAAACATTTGAACAAATTTTGCTGTTTTTATAAAATACAAAAAATCACCAGATGTTGGCATCCTTGTAGGGATTCCCTAAAGAGACATAAACGATGAAGCAAATTCACGTGCCAAGAAATAATTTGAGATCTTTATTTCGTGCGCTCGATTTCGTGGGGACGAAATGATTTCGAACGCACGAAAGGATTTCATTTCGTGCGCTCGAAATTGTATATTTCGAGCGCTCTAAATCTGTTTATTGTCATGAACAAATAACATGTATCCTCTGGCTTTACCCCCCCCCCGCCCCGCCCCCACACACTTTAGTCTGATATAGGAACTCACTTGTTGCAAAGTTTTGAATGGAGTTCGTTGCCTTCGAGACGAGGATGAGAATGACTGGAGTAACGAAACAAACAACTGACAAGAGAAGCGCCGCCACGAGGATCTATCAAATAATAAAGAAATAGACGTCAAGATGACACATCTATTCTAAAGTCAATTCTGTGATTGTCATATTACATCATTAGTTTTTTTGGAAAAGTATATTCATATGCAATCTCTCTCATGGCCGGTATCTGGCGTTATCCACGAGCCTCGAAGTGTGACGTCAGATGTTCAGGCTATCGTCCAATGAGGTGCCTCCTTTTGCCCCAGTGAGGGCGATGTTTGAGAGTGTGACGTCACAAGGGTTCTATAGATGGTGACTTACCTCTCTTTCGCTTGCGGCAATGTCAATCTTGATTTGTTCATTTACAATCCTCTCTAAGTACAAACTGATGTTTCTGATCACCTTCAACTGCGCCGTTGTATTCAGCAACCAGCCAGCAGCTCTTGATTTCCGAAGAGCGTGACTGGCATCAGTAACTAAAACATAATACACGAAATATAAACATTTTATAAAAGTAAAAAAGATTATTAATAATTATATTTATTTATGTCTCATTTAACCAGGGTAGCCACATCAGTTGTCAATGAACTGTTCTCCCATGTTAATGGGGGGGGGGGGGGGGAGGGGTCGATTTTTGAAAAACTTTCAATTTTCCATCAAAATGCAACAGTTTATGAACCTTTGGAAAATTCACAGTATCTTTGGAAGCTTTATTTGAAAAAAAGCTATTTCTTTTCGTACATTCGTTGTTGTAGATCTCTGCCTTCATGTTCTCAATGCTCATCAGATTGATTTCTCTTGTCTTTAATCGATCGTTGTACAAGTCACGTGTTTCTGGAACATAGTTCAGGCAAGTGTTGAGGTGGATTTCGGATAGTTCTTCGTTCCGAACGAACGTCAGGTAGTTGCTGGTTGAGAGGGAGCCGAGAAGATAGAACTCAGTTCCGTACGCCGACATTGCTCCGGTCTGTTCCTGCGACCGTATGATGAAGGAGTAAGCTACGAGAGACTTCCAGAGACTGGCGTGGTTCGTCTGCAGGATGGTATCGGTGAGGAGCGGCAGGAACGCCCGCTTCACGTCCGAATATGTCCGCAGAAGCTCGAACGTGGTCGTGTTATCTTGCCTGCTTTTGTCCCTCGTTAAGTTCAGGAATGCCAGGAATTGATTCCCCGAGACGAATATGGTTTCCGAAGGCCAGTACGGCAGGTCTTGTATCGCATTGTCAGTATCCAGGTAACTGGCGTCGAGACCGACCCGGCTGACATCGTCGTAGCGGCTGTAGAGAGTCGCTAGGGACTGCTCGATCTCGATGGCGTGCATGATGTTCCCGAGACCAATTGATTGCTCGAAGACCTTGTCGAAGTGCTGCAACTCGTTTCGGGTTGAGACAGCAGTGTTGACATTGATGGCGGTCACGACGAAGAGACAGATGGCCGGGGTGAGAGGGAACAGCAGCATCTTGAGCATCTGGAGCCGTTTGCCGCAACGAGTGACGGGGTTGATGTTGCATCGTCCCAGATTCATCTGGGACGGGATTTGGAAGGACGAGTGGCTGTTAGGGGAGGCTCGACTCATTCCTGCATCAACTGTGGTAGGAGTCACTCGATCTTTTCGAAGCCTACAAATAAAAATCACAAAATTAAATGTATTTCTTAATAATGGCGGTGTTATAGGTTGTCCTCTTAAAACTGCTTATGTCAATACTAAAAGAGAACTATTTGGTTTTACCCATACACCGATATTACCATGTAAAGCACTGTATATATATTTTCCCGAGTCCTGTGAAAAAAACCACAGGCATATTACTCGGGTGAGAATCGAACCCACGAGCAGATCTCTTCACCCTTAGACCACCGAGATTGCCTGGTAGCTGCAGGCAGTTCGAATCCTATATTACCGGTATAAAATGGGAAAAAAACCACTAATATCATTCTTTATCCCCCATGCAAATTTAACATCTATCGAAACCTTTCTTGGTTAAAATTGTAAATATGGGGATAAACCAGAAGTACAACAAATACAACGAAATATGAGCTGTACAATATTACAGAGCAACTGTAGAATCAAGTTTTGAACTGCACAATTATAGCAATTAATTTACAAAAAGCGGCAAATGACGGCTTATATCTTTTGTTGTTAGGTAGTGAAATTGTGACTCGGAAGAATAGCTTCGTTTTCTCATAATACACAAGTTGATAATGAAATTGATTTCTGAAAGTAAACAGTGCTGACTTGAAAAGGTTATAGTGGCACATCATTGACTAAAGGTTAAATTGTGTTTTCTATCGAGTAATAATGATTGATTACGATTAGAATCGATCAAGTGTTTACATTTTTTTCGGCTGGATGGGTCTTCCTGATGGAGATCGCATGTAAAGACAGCCGTAGGTTCAGCCGTGAAATCACACCTTCCTCGGTTGTGTGGGGCGAGAGACTAGAAGGTGAGAGAGAGAAAAAAAGTTAAAGCGTGGGGGTTGAGATAAATCTTTGTCATTTACACTTTACAACGGCAGGGGGGATAGGTGATGTGATTGTGCCTTTGTGGATACAAGCATGTAATTATTTTGGCACACAGTCCGAGTATGGATCAGGATAAGGATCATTTTATTAGCAACCATAATAGGGTTGGGTTCGGACGTCAATATTCACGACTTGTACCCCCGTGACTTGCGCCCCACGTCGTGATTATTGACGCCAAAATTAATATTCATGACCAAATTTACGACTTGCGTCAATATTTACGAGTTAAAGATATAGTACACGTTTGGTAATGACTCAAAACAAATATTAGCATAAAACTTACTTGGTAACAAGCAACGGAGAGCTGTTGATAGTATAAAACATTGTAGGAAACGACTCCCTCTGAAGTAACGTAGTTTTTAAGAAAGAGGTAATTTCTCGCTAAAATAATAAAAACTTCTTGCAAGATGTTGGGATACACCAAGTGAGAATTCAACACTGGTCTTTGACAATTTCCCAAACGTGTTCAGTGCCTTTAAAGTCACAAGTCCTGATTTTTTTCATGAAAAATGGCTTATGACTTGAGGAACAAGTCCGAAATCTTGTCATGAGTTTTGGCCTCAATTTTTACGACTTGACACAATTCGTGAACGTTGTCATGAGTATTTGGCATCAGTATTTACGACTTGTGGCACAACTCGTAAATTTAGTCACGAATATTATTAGCGCCCGTATTTACGACTTGGAGCACAAGTCGTGAATTTTGGTATAAATATTTGCGTTTACATGGCCTTGGCAACAAGTCGTAATTATTGTTATGAATATTGGCGTCAATATTCACTTGCGCAATTTTGAATTCACGACTTAGGGCACAAGTTGTGAATTTTTTCGCGAATATTGACGTCAATATTTATGTTTGATGTCCCTTCAGGGCCACCATATAACCTGCCATCAGGAAAATAAATAAATAAATAAATAACAACAATACCGTTATAATAAAACCAAACGTGCAGATATATAATGTTTATTATATTAAAACATTATTTACATGTAAAGTTTTATGCAGTGTTTTACACAAGCCAATTTTGAGTCACCTATAACAAGTATGTAATTTATTGGACATGGGCGAGTACATTTTTAAAAGTTGAAAAAGAAATAATATTTTCGTTTAGTGAGAAACTATAAATCAAAGACACAGACAAAATAAAGTGTATTTTTTTACCTTCTTTCCTGAGGAATCTTTCTGTCTTTCACAAAAGGTTTTTCCCGCTGCCTTTTAGGGACCCGACGACATCGACGACACGTACGTACCTACAACAGCGAAAATGAAACGAAGCCGAATTTTTGGCATCTTGGACATTTCAGGACACACAACGGGTGGCTAGCACCGCTTTGCGCATACTCACGCGCTGCCTATGATAGCGGTGTATTTCTGTGTAGTATTTCTCGTAAATGTTTTGCTCAATCAAGTCTGCCCGTAACTTTAGCGCGTTGGGGGGGGGGGGGGCAGTGCTGGTGTGTATAATGCCCTCCCGTGTTGATAAACACGATAAATTTAATAATTCCGTAAAGATTGTGGCGTTCTCTGAAGAGGTCCAAGTCCGGCCTTTACAACACAATCCGAAATTATTATTAGCTGTACCATAACATTACTGATCATCAAGTACGTGTAATTTGGATTTTGGTGTGTGGCAGGAACATAACTGTAAGACCACCTACAGCGGATGGTTTCGTCTTGTAATGAGCTGGAGTTTTACTATAAATAGATTTATTAAGTGCTTATTATTTCCATGGGAACCGTAGTGTCTTGATGTCAAAAAAGTGGTTTGGTATAAAATCGTTTTATTATTACAACGTGAACGAGATTGCATGCACCTGTCATTTATACCCTATCGGAAAACAGATCAATAAATAATAACAAGTTATTTAAAGAGAAGTTTTCAAATTTCCAATTGAACAAAACACAACTTTTTGTTCTTAAGGTGAGTTATTTTCAAAAGCACCTTCGAGTAAAAGTAAATGAAAAAAAAAAAACCTTTAGCAAATGAACCGATCACTTTCAATAGTCCTATAAGAAACAAAGTAGTTAAAAATAACATAGCATAACATAGCAATTAATTACAAAATAAAAATAAAATGGGGTGGGTGGGTGTGGACATAATAAAGCTATTGTAGATACAATGGAACATGAGTACAACTTCAAATAATACACGAAGAAATTTAACATTTTGTATCTTACAAATACGGTATGACTTTATTTCAAAAATATAATAAAAAAAGCATTTCCCAAAACAGTTTCCCGAAGGGTAAAAGGTAAGCATTGGCCTTGAAAAGGCGGTGGTCTTTCTCTACAAACCATCAACCATACTCCAGTGAAGTTATGTCTTTGGTTTACTAGTTTAATATCGACACAATCCAAGTAACCAATTAACCACTTTGATTACTCTTCTTAATTAAACAACAATTATCAGTACAAACTGTTGTTATCAAGAACAGCTTGGTTCCTATTAAGTTGGCTCTGGTGCTTCAAAAACCGAAACCTTTGACCAAAAAAAATGTTTTTTTAAATCAAGACAACTTGGTTCCCCAAAGTTGGCCCAGGTACTTTTCATACGGAGACATTTGACAAAAACTTGTGTTTAAAAGAAAAGTTGGTTTTAATTAACCCTTGGGTTTTTTCGTCCTGAAAACTTGGATGAAAAAAATTTCTCATCAAGAACAGCTTGGTTCCAAAGTTGGCCCTGGTACTTTTCGTTTTGAGAAGTTCGACAAAAACCATAATTGCCAGGACCCCCCCCCCAAAAAAAAAGAACAAAAAAAAAACAAAAAAACAATTGTCTTGGAACTGACTCATATGCCTAATGTAATAGCATGAACACGTACATGTACATGCATGTTAAGGCACGAGACTTTTATAAAGCGGTTCTTCCCTCGGCAATGAACGAACGAACGAACGAACGAACGCACACATTTTATTTGCTATCACTCACTCACTCTCCCTTGACACACTTTCTCCACAACTCAACTTGTTTTGTTAAACAAGAGTAAAATAATTCCATTCCTCTAGGTTTTAGATACACGACATTTTCAAATAACATAATAGTATCAAATCAAATTTGGTGGTCACGTTTTGCTGAAAACAACGGAAAACGGTGGAGAATTTTTAGGTCCGTTTATGTCAGGCTTATTTCGATCGCAGCCATCAAAATAAGCAGCAGTGATTTGTTCGGTCTTCAACTGCTATTTTCTCGACTTTGACAGTACTCGTTTTCAGCGCGAAATATTTGTATGGAGGACTGGTGCATGGATGGAAGCCGTAGGTCCCGTTTTTTGTGTGACGCAGGTGACGCAACCCAGTACACCTATCGTTACAGGTGTTATATCTAGGATTGGTAGAGTTGACAAATTTGTCGCAGACAGTGTTCACGATTTGTGTGAACGATGAGCGCTTTACGCCCGTTGGTTGTGATAAAGCGCTTTACAAGAACCGCGTCATATTATTACCAGTGGACTTTCAATAATGAAACTAAAATTATTTTCCTTTCAATATTACTGCACTTTGTCTTAAAAGGTTTGTTTTTTATTGGAAAACTTGACAAATCAATGATGTACCGACCTATCTATACAGTGGTGTCTCATCAAAAACTCCGGAAACTCACGGGCGGATCCCGGATTTTCAGAAATGGTGGAGGGGGGGGGGGCAAACTTTGAGGGCTGATCACCGGCGTATGGCCATGGTCTGCTTTAGGGCCCCGGGAATAAACATTCCGGTGCAATCTAGGATATTTCAGAAGCATTTTACAAATTCATGTTTACAAATTTTGCAGTTACAAATTTGATTTATTTGCCGTTCAAGTAATTTTCTTATCTCAGTCGGTGGACATAAGGGGGGCTTGGGGCGCTGCGACCACCCCCTAATTCCGTTACTGAGAGTAATGTTTAGTTTAGTAAATGTTGGCACCAACATTATTAATACAAAATAAAGAACAAATTTCCATTAAGAAAATTTGACTATGTAATTATTTGACATTTTATGCCTGCCATCAAAATCGATCAACATGGGAATCAATCGACTGATTTCCATTATTTGACTGAAAAGAGTTACTTTCAAAATAACTGTTGCAAAAAATTCCATGTTGTTGCAGAAAAATATATATATCTAAACTTGAATTACATTGAAATATATAGGAAGAAATTGATAAGTCATACAATATACAAAATAAAATAATAATAATAATTATGAAGCAACCATCTTGTTTTGTCATTCATCTTGTTTTGTCATCCATCTTGTTTTGTCATTCATCTTGTTTTGTCATCCATCTTGTTTTGTCATTCATCTTGTTTTGTCATCCATCTTGTTTTTTCATCCATTGTAACCAAGTCGAAGCTGGAGGGGATTGAAGACCGGTTCCTTGTTCTTATGATGAGAACCAGTTATCAATATTTGGTACAGAGGACATGAGTTGGTAGAGCACCGGCACGCTAATCCGGTGGTCGCAGGTTCAAGTCCCACTCTAGTCAATTTTTCTTTGCTTAACCCTATATTATTAAAACAATCTACCCAGTCAGTTTCCCTTGTGACTTATAACAAAACAAATTGTGCCGCATTGCCAGCTTTATCATTCCTTGTAGTTGTGCTCCTCATCAGCCAGCCTAATAACAAAGGCACAGTGAATTTAGGAGGGATCGGGAGGAGGGGGATAATAAATAACAATAACAAACAAAAACAACAAAACAACAACAACAACAGTTGGATGGAAACCATGATGTTTTGATCAATAACTCAAAACCAAACTTAAAGAAAAGCTTGATAGACATGAAAAGGGGCAATGTACTGAAATATCCTAATATCCTTAAAGCTGCCAAAAAAAAAATCAAAAAATCATAATTAATTAGATTCATTCCATTGTTATTCAGAAGAGACCATGATTCAAAATAAAGGTTTGAAAGACAATAGTCTGTGCCCCTCCTCACAATAATAAACAAAATCATTATAATAATCAGATATAAATTTCAGGGAACCTGACAGAAACATGGTATACAGTCAAAATTAGTTTAAATATTAATCAAAATTTCAGCTTTCTGATTTAATTCTACATTCTTAAGTTAAAAAAATATAATATTTTGGTTTAATCAAGCCCTACACCGACCACATTTTTCTAGTCTTAAAGGCAGGGTATACTCTTGGTACTTGTCAAAGACCAGTATCCTCACTTGTTGTATACCAAAATATGCATAAAATAACAAACCTGTGAAAATTTCGGCTTAATTGGTCATCGAAGTTGCGAGAAAAAAGTGAAATAAAAAACACCCTTGTTGCAAAGAATTGTGTGCTTTGAGATACCTGAGGATCTCAGATTCAAATGTCTGGGTGAAAAATTACCCCTTTCTCTTAAACTACAATTACTTAAAAAGGGGTAATTTCTAACAATGTTTTTTTAATGTCAATAGATCTACAGTGCTCTTTATGGTCATTAACTTGTGGAGTAATTACCAAAAGTACACCCTGCCTAAGCTGTCATTATGAAAGTTGGGTAATGCTCGGACTGTAATTTTGGGGAAGTCCAGATTGGGAATGGTTCTGGCCGCCCATGGGCCAACTAGGGTCCTCCCGGATCTCACGCTCAACCCTCTTGAAGATGTTTTTGGGTGTCTTCTTGCAGCGGAACAGCCTGATGCAGCGACGCAGAAAATTGCTGTCTGCTACAAATGTCTGGGTAATAAATGAGAGACATAATGGTATTGTTATGCTGAGCTTGTTTTATAATAATAATATTAATAATAATGAAAACTTATAAGGCGCATAAATCCACAAAAGTGCTCACTACGCTTATACAAACAATAACATTTACATGTACAATAATCAAAATGGAAACGTAAGCCTAAGCTAAGAAGAAATCCGGAGTACAATACATGTGGTAGAGAAATACAAATAAAAAGGAAATATAAAAAACACAGATAAAACAAATCATTTACTCACATACTTGATTGAAAAGATAAGTCTTTTTTTGGGGGGGGGGTAAAGGAAGAGATGATTTTACTTGTGCTGGCAATTTGTTCCATGCCAGTAAAGAATACATAAAAACAAATGAACAGTTGAATAAGTACACATCTTAACAAGAAAACACCAGCAAAGAATCTGCAAAATAAAACCCAGCTAAAATAGCAAATAAGTATAACCAGGTAAATAATTAGATATATCTAGATAAACACAAACAATTAAACAAACATATAGATATGATTTTAAATCATACAAGGCTTCAAAAAAGAAGAAGATATTGACATACTAGGAAGACCACCAAAATAGGGCTAGATAGCTCAGTTGGTCGAGCGCCGGCATGTTAATCCGGAGGTTCTTGGTTCAAGTCTCACTCTCGTAAATTTTTCTTTGTTCAACCTCAAATTATTTTAAAAAATAACCCAGTCAGTTTCCAGATAAGAAATAAAGGAAAAAAGAAAAAAAGAAACAGAGTCGCCAAAATTCTGTTGTGGGAAAGGTTAATGTCCATGATAGCTTTTAAGTTGATGATCGCATAATCCGTAAAGAGATGCTAAATACTGAAAGACGTCTTTCAAATAGAGCAATTACTGTAATGCACAAAATAAATCTGCGATCACCCTTAAGATGGTCAAAGTTATCTAAGAACACATCAAAATATTCAGAAATTAATGATTGATTGCACATTAAAAGGAGAAGGATCAAAATGAGCCATTTACAACTTGAGCACCACAATGACGATTGTTTCCATGGACACTAATCTTAAAAGCCACATCGGAGTATACCAGAGTGATATAGGTAATTCTTCTGACAGGCTGTGCTTCCGACAGACGTCTTTAAATAGATGTGTCGTGAAGTGTCATGGCCGAGCGGTCTAGTGCACTGCACTTAAATTCTGGTGTTGTTAGAGTGTGGGTGTAGGTCCCGATCGTGACACTTGTGCCCATGAGAAAAACACTAAACCATAAAAAAGTTTTGTCCATCAGATGAGACGTTAAGCCGTAGGTCCTGTGTTGTGTAATGTACGTGAAAGAACCCAGTAAACTTATTGTCTAGAGAAGGGGTTTGCCTTGATGGTAGTGACATGGTTTGCACTTGGACGCAGATTGCACCCCCATAACCTTGTAAACCCTTTATTTTAATTAGTTTAATTAATTAGTTCTCATTAGATTTACATACCCCCCCCAAAAAAATAAAAGCGCTTTGAGATGCTCTTCCGGCATGGATGAAGCACTTTTTAAGAACTGCAAATTATTATATGCATTATTATTATTACATATTTCTGGTAATGAAACCAAGGATGCCTCATAAGTTAACTTAATCACTGTAGCTCGAAAACCTGAGCCAAACTTGTATACAAGGGTGCTTGCTATGTGAACCAGGAACACCTGGGTGAAACCCTGCATTTCCACGATAAGTGTTCTAGGTTCTTTTACATGCACTACCACTTCTAGTACATGGGACCTTTGGATTAATGTCCCATCCGAAGGACAAAGCAATTATGATTAAGTATCTTGCTCAATGACACAAGTGCCACAACCGGGACCCGAACCCACACTATGCTGATCAGAAACACCAGAACTTTAGTCAGGTGCTCTTACCAGCTCAGGCACAACACACCACTTAGATACAATCGATACAGTTCACACAGAAAACTAAGGAGAAATAACAACAAAAATTGTGCATGGTTTTTAAATATTTTCTCTTGACTCACACAACAGATTAAGCCCAAATTTTCACAGGTTTGTTATTTAATGTATATGGTTGATCACAAAACATGAACACTGTCTGCGACTATTTTGTCAGCTCTACCAATCCTGTACAATACCTTTAAGCAGCTCTATGAAATTGGCTCCAATGGTAGGTTGTTTACAATTTGTAATGGGATTTCTGCAGGTAAGTCCATTTTTTTCGTGTGTACAATCAAGATTTTGTAAGTTCATACAGGAGAAGAATTTAACTATTATCCAGGGAATTCATTACAGTACACCATCTTTAAATTGTGTCTGGCTTTTTGTTAGTTTTTCGGAGGTGTTGGGGGATGTTGGGGAAGGAAGGTTGCATCATTTTGTCACCCTAGTGCAGCTTCTTTGTAACAGGTGTCAGCTCAGTAACTTACCTCCAGTAAAAACGATGCAACAAAGTTGAAAAGTACAAGACCCGCCAGAAAGAAGACAAAGTTCAGGTGTTCCCCAGACAAGAGCTTCAACTGCATAACGTCCACAAGGAACCAGTGAAGGACCCCCGGAGCGGTGGGTAGAAAGAGCATGAAACTGCTGGCTGTCATCAAGATTGCAAGGTCCACCATGAAGGGAACTATACAAAGAAGACCGGGATACAACAAGCAGATTAAAGAGGGGCTCCAAGGTCAAATTCAATTTTGTGATACACTCAACAGCCCATATGCATGTCCCAATGTGCACGATCAGTGCGCAAAGGATTCTAGGAAAAATCCGAGTCCAAGCAACACCGGTAGCCATCATGGTGGGCTGATTTTGAAGCAATGCGGTACAGAACTATAAAACCTGGCATAGTTACATGTAAACTACAGCATATCATCCATCTTGGCAGCTTGGTTTATTTTTAAACTGCACTCCACAAACAATTTTTTTGTTAGTCTAAAAGGTCACATTCACTGCCGTGAAAATAAAATCGCTCTTCGAAAAATTAATTTTTAAACATGCACCTTTAAAGATACTAGGTCTGATTTTAACCCACCATTTTATCATGTACAAACAATTTTGCATGTTAAATGTATTTTGTGCATTGTTTGTGGCGTTTGAAAAGTTTTTGTATGCTTTTCATTTTGAAATAGCATCATTTTTCAAAATTAAAAACCCCCAATTTCTTTTGGTGAAAATTGGCCATGCAACCTTAAGGGATGTTTCTAAAACACTTGTCCGATTTTCCCCCTTTCAAAAATTATGCATTATTTTTTTGACGCAAAAAGTTGGTTTGCAGACAGTTTGTTATTTTGTTTTGTCAACAGACATACAATGTTGCATGCGAAAACAATGAGGACAGTTTGTGGAGCACAATCATTTCCAGCTTTTTGTGGCACTAAAAAATAAAATTAAAAATCTCAACACGAGAAATCAGCTGAGAAGTTACATGCTTGATAGGCTTCATGCTACTTCCAGGGATGAGATTTGTCATAATATGTGAACAGTCCTGAAAATAGCTTGCTAATCTAAGTTCCCCCTTTATTATTAGGGCGGTTGGATTGGTGTAGTGGTATCTTTCCTTGCCTTCCACCTCTAGGACCCCGGTTCGAATCCCACAGGGGGCACTATGTGGATTGGGTTTTCAGTCCCTACCTGACTGCGTGGGTTTTCCCTGGAGTATTTCTCTGGGGTTTTCCTCCCACATCTAAAACTGAAATTTCCTTCTTTATCTTTTCTCCTTTGGGTTCTTGGCTAGTACAGTGATTAAGTTCGCTTTTCTGAGAGTCCTTGGCTTCACAACCAGATTTAATAAATGAAATGAAATGAAAGAACCTCCCGGATGTTATGATTCAGGAGGTTTACAGGCTCTATGCATCACCAGAAATACAGGTTTGGACTAAATTTTGACTATTTCTTTCTCCCTTTGCGACTGCTAAACTTCTAACAAGGAAATTTGAAAGCTCAAGAAAATTTTGAGAAAATCCTGAAATCAGGAAAAATCCGAAGAAATCACACGCATGTACTTCTGAATATACCGACAAGAAACTTTGTTTTTGCTTAAAACAGGAAAACGAACAGCAAACATAATTTTGTTCAGTGTATTTTTAAGAGGCGGAAATCAGCTTATTAGCTGAAAAATTGTAAAGTTGTTATGGCCCTCAAACAAACCATCCTTTGTCCAATTATCTACAAGCTAATAACTGTGGTAATCATGTGCAGTATGACGAGGTCTTTAATGAAAAATACTTCCCAAGAAAGGAATCTCGATTGAAATTCTTGTTTTCAGAAAATAATGAGTCACAGGAGGCAAAAAACGACATGTTTTGCATCGTTGACATTAGCCTGAGGTCAATTAAAAACAGAATAAGGCCCCAGTAGACAGTTCGGGGTTTTTTGGAGGCTAAATTAATTTAATCAGTCTACATTGTTGTTGTGAAAGGCAGACTTGAAAGTAAAAACAAAAATAATGAGAAAGAACAAAAGAAACTTGTTGATATGGTCCCAATCCTCTAGAGAAATATTTCTGCTTGAAAAAAATTGTCAAAAGTCAAGAAATTAGTGTCTGAAATAGCTGTCACTGCCACTGTATTTCAATTGCGTGCAAAATCTGTTTTCACAATAACAAACCAATAACAAAACATGACCAACTAATTGGAATCGGAATAAGTTTACTCATCTAAAAAAAGGTGGTTTTTTAAACCCTTTAAAGGGATTGTATACCTTTGGTAATTGGAACCCACTGTTTGTTTCAATCCTGAAGTTGTAGATATATACCATAAAACTAACCTGTAAAAATTTCATTTCAAAAGGTGGTAGCGTTTTTGAGATATTGCCGAAAATCTGGAGCGGTTATGTCCACGCAGGAAGAATAATCTGCAACTGGAAAACACTATCTGAGAAACGTTACTGCAGTAACGCTTCTCAGATTCAAATTTTTTGGGACAAAAAGCGATATCTTTTTCCATAACCGCAGTACCTCAAAGTGAAAAGTTTCTTATGCATTATACTATCCAAAGCTGCTGTACTTCTTACCAAGTAGGTCTTTATTGCCATCAATTTTCAGAGTCATTACCAAACAAATACAGACCCTTTAAAGGCCCTGTACACTATTGGTAAGATCGAAAAACACAAATGTTCACAGATTCACACATAACTTACATGATTTAAAGTAAGTAATGGTAGAAAGGGTTCCTTACAATATTTCTGCCTAAAATGCTATCGTTTCTGAGAAATGAGTAAAACAATAGTTTTTATCACGCGTGATAATAAATTTGATGTTTGAAAAACAGAAAACACATAAGGTCTCTTTTCACTATTTTCTTGTGACCTCGATGACCAATTGAGCTCGAATTTTCACAGGTCTGTTATTTTATGTATATGGTTAATCACACAAAACATAAACTTTGTTTGCGACTGTTTTGTCAGCTCTACCAATCCTGTATAATACCTTCAAAGATAATCTACAGAGAAATAAATCAATAAATGAATACAAATTAACTTAGTAATTCCAACTGTCAAGCTTACCAGTATCAATTGGTTGAAGCCAGTTGGAATTAGGTCCCTTACACCCCTCCCCACAGTTAAACCAGCCCAAGGAGATCATGAGTGAGTATGTAAAGAAGGACATACCATTCTTATAAATAGGGGTTCTGTAAGGAGCTCCTTTTGCGAAGGCTGCAGCGAGGATCATATATTGGAAGGATGATACAGTAAAGACGATGGTGTTCTCGTATGTGAAGATGTTGTCGTCTGCGTTTGGTGATATCGGGGGAGCTTTCCACCTGAGAAAAAACATAAACAAATAAATAAATACAAATCATAAGTTCAACTTGAAAACTTCTATTTACTTTCATTCACAAAACAATTATGAATAAATGTGATGCGATTGTTTGATGAGTCGTTTGTCGGAAATATAAGTACGGGTGAAATTTTCAAAAATATTTTTTGTGTAAATTTAAATACCAAAATATATCTTATTTTATATTGGCAACTTCCTTCCCGATGAATAACATCAAGAAGGGGTTAAAATTACCATTGAGAGAAAATGTGCCGATGTGGTTTCAATAAACAACTCGACTTTAAACCCCCTTTTCTCAGTTTCATTCTCTCGCATCTCTTGGTGTTTCTACTTTTGAACCAAAGGTGGTATCAACATGGGGTTTTAACAGTATTAAAACATATATTATGCTTTTTTCCAAATGTATACAAAAATGAAAAATTACCTGGGCCGACAATCAACTCATTTTGCTTGATCGCATCACAATAATATTTAATACTTTTGGGAAAGAAAAACAGGGTGAAGTGGAGTGGCTGAGCAGTCAAGTGCACTCAAGCTCTGGGATTCGGAGTCAGAGTGTCCTACACAACAGTAACGCAAGAGGAATCAGACTCCCAGAAATGGCGCTACCAAGGTTTATCGTGGGTGACGACTGTTCGGGGCACCACCACAGTACAGGTTGCATTCCTTTAAACAACTTGCAGCACTTGAAACTAAGTAAATTTTGTTTTCCCCCTGCCACTGTGCTAGGAATGTTTTCAATAACTGTCAAAAAGCACAAACAATGTGTATGTATACTGTAGAAGACACACATCAATTTTAATAACTTGATTTTTGAAATAAAAAAGCTGCATCCCTTTAAGGTGATCCTCTGGCTGCCGCTTCCCAATTTGTATCTTACACTTGGGTGTGATCCTTGGCTATACGGCAGTGAACGGATATTGACAACATTGGGAGACCGCCAACATAGGGCTAGATAGCTCAGTTGGTAGAGCGCCAGCACGTTAAACTGGAGGTTGTTGGTTCAAATCCCGCACTATTCAATTTTTCTTTGTTCAACCCCAAATCATTAAAAAATTTACCCAGTCAGTCTCCCTTGTGGTTTATAACTTGATACTTTCTTGGGGAAGTTACAACACTTTTAGAAAAACGTCCCTTTGTGATACTTGTTGACTGTTACTTTTACAAGCAGTGCAGTTGACTGGCTTGAAGTTGCCTCTAGACCCCTTGCATTGGCTGCCATCTTTTATGTAAAACAATGGAAACGTTCACGCGTGTCCACGCTGCGCATGACTCTCAGCCAATGATAGCTCTTCATTGACCTCAACGAGGGGACTGTTTTAGGCATGTGACACATCATAAGCAAGGAGTCTATAGATAAAAATTGCCCTTTGTTACGAGGCCTTAAGACTCTTACCATGTAGTGTACTGAAGGGAGAGATACGCGATAGCCTGGATTGTGCACACTAATACAATCTCTATCAGTATAGAGATGAGGAAGATGGGTGCGACCAGGCTACCCGGTGGACGGCGACGTACCAAGGTGGGATGTGAACCATTCAACCCCACTGCAGAAAAAAAAGTATTTAATTATCAATATACATGTATCTTAAAGGCACTTAACACGTTTGGAAATTGTCAAAGACCAGTGTTCTCACTTGGTGTATCCCAACATATGCATAAAATAACAAACCTGTGGAAATTTGGGCTCAATTGGTCATCGAAGTTGCAAGAAAATGATGAAAGAAAAAACACCATTGTTGTACAAATTTGTGTGCTTTCAGATAGGAATAAAAACTTCTTGCAAGAAGTTTTTATTATTTTAGTGAGAAATTACCTCTTTCTCAAAAACTACGTTACTTCAGAGGGAGTCGTTTCCTACAATGTTTTATACTATCAACAGCTCTCCGTTGCTTGTTACCAAGTAAGTTTTTATGCTAATATTTGTTTTGAGTCATTACCAAACGTGTACGATACCTTTAAATCTAAATGCTATCATTCAACACCGCTACAGAAAGAGATAACCAACAACACCAAAATGCATGGACTTAGATAACATTGATATGCCTGGCGTAGCGATAACAAACTATTAATTGAGTCTACAGCTTTCAATCCTCCGCAATCAAACAACTCCCTGAAGCTGATTTTGGAGGGTAAGAGTTTTAATAAATCTGAAAACACAAATTCAACCTCAAAAAATAAGATTTAATAAGATCGTCGGCTCAGTGCTATACATGTAAGGTCATTAGTTGCAATTTCATTTTCGTAACGATCAAAGGTCATTAAATGAAAAATAAGTAAAAATTTGAAGAAGAAATAAATCAAAATCAACAAATAAATGTTTTACTTAGAAAATGAGTGTTTCTTTTTGCCAAGCAAATATTTTTAAGATCACTCTTGATCATTAAACCCAATTTACCAGGAGCTCCAAAACATGCAAAAGCAATTTTATCAGACCCATACAAATTGCAATAATGACCTTATAGTTCTGAGCAGACGAAATGCAGTTTACCATGACTGAAAAAACAAAAATCAACCCCCCAAACACAACAACTTTAGCAGAAATATTGCCTCACCAATTTCTGACCAGACGAAAACAACTAGGGAATCCACATAATGCCACTATGTGGATTGGGTTTTCAGTCCCTACCTACATGTAATTGCATGGGTTTTCCCTGGAATAGTTCTCTGGGGTTTTCCTCCAACATCTAAACAGTCACAAACTGTACACATGACAAGGTATTTAAGCTGGTAATTTTGTTTTTCTGGTGAGCACAATTGTCTTGTGCTTAGGTTTTGTGCTTAAAGCAGTCGGCCAAAGATGAAGAAAGATAAGTTAGTGAGTACTTACTGAGAGTGGCTACGGATGTGGTAATCATAAGATCCACATAAAGGAACTGCCAGTCACCGAGGTTCGAGTTGGTCTGGAAATAAAGTTCAACAAAACCTTTTTAAATTTAGTTAACAGGCGTTTGGTCTGGCGTAGACCTTTCAGTCTGTCTCTTGGTCTTGATCTTAGACTTGAACCTAAAGATCTTAGTCTCATTCTTAGACGTTAAGTCTTCAACTCTTGGTCTTAGTCTCAGTCTTGGACCTTAACTTCTTGGTCTCAGTCTTAGACCTGTCAGTATTTTCTCTTGGTCTTAGTCTCAGCCTTGAACCTAAAGATCTTAGTCTCATTCCTAGACATCAAGTCTTTCTCTTGGTCTTAGTCTCACTCTACAACCTCAACATCTTGGTCTCAGTCTCAGTCTTGAACCTCAACATCTTGGTCTCATTCTTAGACATTGAATCATTCTCTTGGTCTTAGTCTCAGTCTTGGACATCAGAATCTTGGTCTCAGTCTTAGACTTTTCAGTATTTTCTCTTGGTCTTGGTCTCAGACTTGAACCTCAAGATCTTAGTCTCAGTCTTAGACCTGTCAGTCTCTCTCTTGGTCTTAGTCTCACTCTACCATCTCAACATCTTGGTCTCAGTCTTAGACCTTTCATTATTTGCTCTTGGTCTTGGTCTCAGAGTTGAACCTCAAGATCTTAGTCTCAGTCTTGGACCTCAACATCTTGGTCTCAGTCTAAGAACTTTCAGTCTTTCTCTTGGTCTTGGTCTCAGACTTGAACCTCAAGGTCTTAATCTCAGTCTTAAACCTTTCAGTCTCTCTCTTGGTCTTAGTCTCACTCTACCATCTCAACATCTTGGTCTCAGTCTTAGACCTTTCAGTATTTTCTCTTGGTCTTGGTCTCAGACTTGAACCTCAACATCTTGGTCTCAGTCTTAGACCTTTCAGTATTTTCTCTTGGTCTTGGTCTCAGACTTGAACCTCAACATCTTGGTCTCAGTCTTACACCTTTCAGTATTTTCTCTTGGTCTTGGTCTCAGAGTTTGAACCTCAAGATCTTAGTCTCAGTCTTGGACCTCAACATCTTGGTCTCAGTCTAAGAACTTTCAGTCTTTCTCTTGGTCTTGGTCTCAGACTTGAACCTCAAGATCTTAATCTCAGTCTTAAACCTTTCAGTCTCTCTCTTGGTCTTAGTCTCACTCTACCATCTCAACATCTTGGTCTCAGTCTTAGACCTTTCAGTATTTTCTCATGGTCTTGGTCTCAGACTTGAATCTCAAGATCTTAATCTCAGTCTTAGACCTTTCAGTCTCTCTCTTGGTCTTAGTCTCAGTCCTGACCCTCAACATCTTTGTCTTTGGAGTGTCTCCTACAACGCCGAGCCTTACCCAATAAAGAATGACGACTGATGTAAACTGAATGATACTGTATAAGGCCATATATTTGAAGACACCTAAGGAGGTCACTAACGCTGCTCGTCCCTCCCTGATGAAACATTCAAGGAAACAAAAAGTAAACATATTACAATACTTACATGTATCCATAACAGCACAATTATTAAGTACAAAATTTACAAGATTGTTAAGACTTTTTTGCCTAGAGCATAGTTTCAAAATAAAACTGTCACTTTACAGTAAAGTTTTGTGGAAGAGTATGGCTCTACAGGCCTTGCAATTTACTTGCAGCCAGAAAGTTTTAGTAGCCCAGATTTTAAACATGTAATGTCATAAATGTATCTTTCTTATGGTAGTGATCACAACCAGTTAAATGGTCAAATGAAGTTACACTCAAACAACAAAATTAACTCAAAACAAATTCACACATTTTAAAACTGTATTGTTGGCATCTGAAAAGGAAAAAAATATGACAACTTTAAACAAGTAGGTTGCACAGTTTTTAGTAGCCCAGATTTTAAACATGTAATGTCATAAATGTATCTTTCTTATGGTAGTGATCACAACCAGTTAAATGGTCAAATGAAGTTACACTCAAACAACAAAATTAACTCAAAACAAATTCACACATTTTAAAAATGTATTGTTGGCATCTGAAAAGAAAAAAAAATATGACAACTTTAAACAAGTAGGTTGCACAGTTTTTAGTAGCCCACAGGGCAAGTTGAAAAGTGGTGTTTACTAGAATGCAGAGCTTTATAAGATTAACCCTAAATTAACCCTGTAAACGGAGAATGGTGACTGTAAGTTCAAAATCCAACACTACATGTAAGAAGAACTATGCAATACCACAACTTGAAAGTTTAGAAGCCTACCTAAAGACGACGGTTACCAATGAAATGGTGACTTTAAGTTCAACAATCCAACACTACATGTAAGAAGAACTATGAAATACCACAACTTGAAAGTTTAGAAGCCTACCTAATAACGACGGGTACCAATGAAATGGTGACTCTAAGTTCAGATAAGAAGAACTATAAAATACCACAACTTGAAAGTTTAAAAGCCTACCTTATAACGACGGGTACCGATGAAATGTTAGGTGTCTTGGAGGTGAAGGGGGAAGCGACGGATGCCTCGGCCTCCGACAACGAGATACCAGCGTGAGCGGTCTTCAATGCCCCACAGTCATTGGCACCATCCCCGCACATCCCAACGCAGTAGCTGAACAGAAACACAACACACCCAAGGGTATCTTTCTTAAGACTGCAGCTCAGGCTCTGTCCCTCAGTTGCATTTCACATTTTTAAAAATTCAAAATGGCCGATGTCACCATGGAGACCAATTTTAAAAAGCAGTAAGCACATAAATTTGCTTGGAGTAAGAAAAATCTTGCTTAAAATCAGAGGAAGGTCATCAGCCAAATCAAAAATACCTGGTGACTTGTTCTCTGTCAGTCCCAGAGCTGCCAACATTTGCATCATGCAATCAGGGAGATTTTGCACAACAACCAGGGAGATATTTAGAACTACATTAAACATACATGTAATAGGGACAAAGTTCCATAATCAGGGTCAGGGTTCTTTTTTTTTTTTTTTTGGGCATTGTGGGGCAAAAAAAATTTTTAATTTTTTTGTCTAGCGTGCTGATTGTTGAAACAAGGTCACCAGAATGTTTTCTGTTTTTTTTTTTTTTGTTTTTCAAACTACTACTACTATGCAGCATTTTTTATGGTTTTTTTTTTTTTTTTTTGTGTGTGTGTGCTGATCTTTTTTTTTTTTTATCGGTCAAATTTTTTTTTTTTTGTCGGTACTCAATGAGTATCGCACGCAAATTCTTCTTATCGACCCGGTACGCTAGCTCGTGCATGGGGAGAACCCTGATCAGGGAGATTTCCAATTTTGTTCCTCAGAACACAGAAAGATTGGGTTTTTGTTCAGGGGAATTTCTGCAGAATCAGGGAGAGTTGGCAGCTCTGTTTAAGGCCAAAAATCTGTTAGTTCATTTATGACTGCTTGTCCAGAATTCATCATATAACACTGGAAGTACTATGCTACTCAGAGACTCCACTTCCCCCCATAGACTGTACAAATCTTGAGCATTTTTGATCATTTTTGGGAACATTCGGTTCCCATGCAAATTGCTTTTAACATGTGATGGAAAAAAAAATCACCCATGGGCCCCATGGCGTGGGACTATTACAGTCTAATAATAAATAATATTAATTGATTGGTCTATATTGCGCCCATTCCCTACAATATACACAAGCGCATAACAATCATGAAATAATTAAATAGACAAGAAAGGACAATGATAAAAAGCTAAAAAAAACAAGAAAATCACAATAAGAACACAAGTAAATTGGTAAAAATATAGGAAATACCACAATATATTTGTAAAAATGAGACCCCTGCAGAACTCCCATACAAGATCATGTTAAAAATAAAAAGAGGACAAGAAATTGGTAAAAAGGCATTAACAACAAAACATTAAATGTATAAACTGTTCTTAGGAGAGCAGTCTATTCACGTTTTACAACAATTTCCGGCTTTGTCCCTTTTTACTTTGCTACATGTGCAAAGCCATCATTTTCAAGACGTATTATCTTTCAACTATATCCCCAACTTCGTCTTGTTCATGCTTTTGTCACAATTAGACTTGATTCCAGCAATTCTCTTCTGTATGGACTTCCTGATAAAGATCTCGCTAAAATTCAACGTGTACAAAACACTGCTGCTCGCCTCGTTTCTTGCTTGCCTCGTTCTCACCACATTACACCAGTACAAATGAAATTGCATTGGCTCCCAGTTAAGTTTCGTACAATTTACAAAATTCTTTTGTTAACTTTCAAAGCTCAAACATGTCAATCTCCTGCTTATTTATCTGAACTTGTTCACCATTATTCCCCTACTCGGACTTTACGTTCATCTCAACAGTCATTGCTTACCACAACTACAAGAGCTTCTTCCATTTTTTATGGTCAAAGATCATTTTCTTATGCTGCCCCATTTCTTTGGAATAGTCTTCCTGTGCATATTCGCCAGGCTAGTTCTTTACACTGTTTTAAGTCTCTGTTAAAAACTCATTTGTTTGATGCTGCTTATTTGTAATCTGCTTACTTTAATTATCTTTCACTTATTGTATAACTATTTTTCTTGTTCTCTTTATGCGCTTAGAGGCTTTGGCATCAGGCGCTTTACAAATGTCTTTATTATTATTATTATTATTATTATTATTTATACACCTTGAACATTTTGACAATTATGGATAAAATTTGAGTCAACATTTTCATACTCTAGCTGCTTCAGCACACATACTTTCTAAGCACAGAACATTTTTTGGGATGTTTGGGATTTTTAACTGGTCCCCACTGACTTTTGCTTAGCATAATAATTTGTTCTCACCTGATGTCCTGAAGGGCCTCCACCAGTTGGGTTTTCTGATCAGGGGACATACGAGCAAAGACTGTCCCTCGCTGGACAATCTGTGTATACACAAGATGATCGTTTTCCACAAGAATTAATTTTAAGAGTGAGGGAAACTGTTTTTTAGGGAGGTGTGATGTCTCTCGATATCTCCAACATGATTTGACTGAACAAGGCATTTTTCCAACACCAATATATTATAAAAACAATAATTGGTTTTGATATAGTGCACATATCCTAGTAGCTAGACCCAGGCGCTTTATTATCCATGTTCATCCGGCATACTTTTAGATCATTCCTCTAACTTTCTCAACTCCCTGGAGGTTCATACAACCCCAAGCTGCTTAAACTAGCGCTAAGGGGTTAATCCACCACAATACTGTCTCAGCCCTCTCAGGTTCCCATTTATACACCTGGGTTAAGAGAAGCAATTATGGTTAATGCCTTGCTCAAGGACAGAAGTGTGGTGATTGTGAATCGAACCAACACTCCGATGATTCCACCATCAGAAGTTGAGTCCGATGCAGTAGACCGTTCTGCCACAAAACACCACAATTTTTATGGAGCACTTTATCTTTGGGCATCTCAAAGCGCTCAATATATTTTTGCGACAGGATTACAGTGTTATTGTACGGCTTTGCAAAATGCTGTTGCGCAGGAACTGAACCTACCCTCTGACAACATCAGGGCCCAACTTCATGGCTCTGCTTACCGTAAGCAAAGAATCGGCGCTTAGGGAATTCCGCGCTTATGTCAAGCGTAGTTCACAGGTTAGCAGGGAATTTATGCTAGTGTGCGTGCGTACTCCACGTTACTAGGCATTCTTCGCTTATGCAGCTAGCGAATGAATTCGGTACTTGTACTGTACACCAAGAATGGTGATCGCAAGCGCAGAATTCTCCAGTAAGCAGAGCCATGAAATTGTGCCCACAACTTGAGACTGGTGCACTAGACCACTCGGCCACTATACTCCACTTATGTTATCATGTGGTGAATTATCTTTTTAGAAAATGTCCAGAAACATATAGAGGATGATTGGTGGGTGGGGGTGGGAGTTCTTACCCTTGGCATAAGGCTAGGAAAATGCTCTCTGATGACGGCAAATGATTTTCCTGTAACCGCAAAGTGGAATCTATCATCGCCTTGATACGTCGCAGCATCGCCGTTGTACATCTGAAAGCAATATAAACATCACCGAGTGTTTGGATCACTGATATGCAGAGGGTAAAGTCCCCTCTCTGTAGACCATGTGCCATTTGTTTACAACTAAATCGCCCTCTAATGAGATTTGCCTGGCAACTTGTGTGCAGTTTTTGTTTTGCATACATTTGCTTAAAAAAGATAGGATCATTGAATGATTTTTGTCAGCGTAATGCTGATTTATAGGCAAAATTATAACGATTGCTGTTTTCTCAAAAATTAGGCACTGTATTCAGCTGAAACTTTCACATGTGACTTTTATTGTATCTCTCTTTTTAAGTTTTTCTATAAATCAGCAATAAAACGGTAAGAAAAGACTATGAAAATTAAAATTATGCTGAGAACTGCTCTATAAGCAGAAAGCATCTGCTAATCTTTTTAAAATAAAATTGGCTCCTGTTTAACAATACCTGGAAATCTGGCAGAGTATAATTCCCACTATCTTCCTTCTCTGGAGTGGTGTCATAATTCCAAATGATGGAGGCGGGGCTCTCACCGCTAGGTGGGGTGGCATTCACCATGATGACCTTTGCCCTTGGGGCGACCATTCCACAATCCCTGGCAACACTGATTGCAGTCAGCATGTTGTCACCTTCCGAGCGAAAAAGTTGACATTTAGGGTGGATCAAACAAAACAATCTTGACTACATGCTCTGTATTTTGATCTTAGTGCGCAAACAATAAAAAGTTGAACAACCATTTGAAACCATTCAACTGTACAGGTTGGGTACGGTGGCACAACTGTGCACAGAACTAACTGTGAACATGTTCATACTGTATGGATGCATTCACCATGTTATACCATATTGTAGACAAGCATAGTTTGTCTACAATTCAAAACCACAGTGTCTGATATTGTATGGTCAGACAGTACGAGGGTACGAAGCAGCCTGGGTAGAAGCAGACAGTAGGAGGGTTAACTATGTACTGTTTAGATGCATTCTCCATATTATACCATTATTGCAGACTGGCATAGTTTATTTACCATTCAAAACCACAGTGTCTGGTCAGACAGTAAGAGGGTACGAAACAGACTGGGTAGAAGCAGACAGTAGGAGGGTTAACTGTGTACTACGTAGATGCATTCACCATATAATATCATACTGCAGACTGTCATAATTTCTCTACCATTCAAAACCATAGTGGATGACACTGAACGGTTAGACAGTAGGAGGGTTAACTGTGTTCTGTGTAGATGCATTCACCATATAATACCATATTGCAGACTGGCATAGTTTATCTACCATTAGAAACCACAGTGTCTGATATTGAACGGTCAGACAGTAGGAAGGTTAACTGTGTTCTGTGTAGACGCATTCACCATATGATATATCATACCAAAGGCTGGCATAGTTCATCTACCCATTTCCATTAAGCAACATTTTTCAGGCTCAGCAGATTTGTGTGCTTAAGCAGCTCAACAAAATTTACCCCTGGGCCCAGTTTCACAGAGCTGCTTAATCAGACAATTTTGCTTAATAATTTTGTACTAAGGAAAACTCCGCAGGCTACCAGTCAAGGATGATGCATGTGACACGATACTTTGGCCAGTAACCTTATTCTGCGTAATTTTGTTGTGCTTAGCTATTTTTCGTGCTTAAGCAGCTCTATGGCCCTGGGCTTTACCTGTCACCATAACGGTGCGGATGTCGGCCCCCATGAGCTCATGAATAACAGGTGTGGTCTCAGGCTTCAGGGCATTCTGCAGAACTAGGAAACCAAGGAAGTTCAAGTTACATTCTACGTCTTTCCTGGCAATGGGAAAACAAAAATTACAGATATCAAAAAAATAAGAAAAGACATATTCAGACACCTTTAAAACTCAAAGAGAAATCTGGAAATGTGCAACATGTTTTGGTGACCCTAACTAAAAAACAAATTTCCGACAAACAAAATAATGACCGAAACAATTTCTGAGAGGCACGCGACTCTGAGTCTGTAAACCGAAACGATTTGTGACGTAGTACATCTCTTGAAAATTTATTATCTCAAAATACAGCCTTCATTTTCCTTTTAATGGAACTTAGATTTAATAATTTTAAATAATTTTGGGGTGAACAAAGAAAAAATTAATAGAGCGGGACTTGCAGATTAACGAGCCGGCGCTTTACCAACTGAGCTATTTAGCCCTTTGTTGGCAGTCTCCCTATTTTATCAATATCTTTGAATGAGGGTGCCAGTCTTGAGGTTTATAATAATAAATAATAATAGTAACATTTATTAAGCGCCTTTTACAAAGGTTACAAGGCGCTGTACAAAAGCATAACGAATAAACACAATTTTAGTAACTTAGAACATTTCTCTTTTTAAAAGAGTTCTGTAGATATTTTTTTGTTAGTTTGTAAAATCAGCCATCTTGAGACCAAGCCTTAACAGATTAACAACTCAGTTTTGGTTTGGTCGGAATACATGCAGCTACATGTACATCAATGCAGCCGAACGGAACTCACAAAAATGCTTAACCAATGACTGAAGCTAAAACATGTTTCTGGTGGGCGTCACCAAAATGCACCCCTGGGTTGGTGCAAGGAAGGCATCTTTCCGGTGGGGGAGGGGAGGAGCAGGGACGGGTTGAGATTTACAAAGTCGTTTGTTGCTAAATTGTCAGCTCCAAGAATTTTTGAAAACTTTGCACAAATTGCAGTACAGAGACCCCCGGAGTTTGTACTGATACATAGGATGAGGTTGTCTGCTGATAAAATTACCTTGAAATGCGTTGAGAGTGGTGCCATGACAGTTTGGGGTCAAGAGGTCGCCAAGCGAGGGCGATAACCCGGTATCCCTGCTGTGTGAAGCGCTGTAACACTTCCAGGAAATCCAGTGGTACTACACAAAATATAGATACAAGTAATTTGACCACCAAAAGTTAATTGGTACATCATGATCCATTCTTTAATGAATAGCACATCCCTCTATAAACCGACCCGTCGGTGCAAGTGCTGCATGCCGCACTGCCATTGCTGAGGTGCTGGCAGTGCAAGGTTTTGTACAAACATGGTAAAACTGCTGCCTTTTTCACTTTTTATGTGAATTAGGTGTCTTGCTCAATGATTTACACAATTTCAAAGATACTATTGTATTTAATCAGATAAGCTCATTCAAGAAAAGAATTTCATACATACAGGATTAAAAAAAAAACAGAAAGTATTTCAAGAAATCGTACCAGTCTCTTTGATGCAAAGAGATGCAATCATCTCTGGTGCTCCTTTGACAAACACTTCCATGTTCTTAGCGCTTAGGGTACGGGTAATAACGCTCATCCGTTGGAGACCAGATGAAAATGGAAACTGACGAAGGATTCCAACCTCATATGGGACCTGTGACATCAAAAAATAATAATAAAGGTTTTAGTTAGACAAGAAATTTATTTTAAATGAACTAAAAAAGTCTTGGAAACTTTACTGAATCACAAATTTGGTGACTGTTATTTATTCTTTGCATGCTTTTTATGAATCAATATTTGTGTTTTTAACAGGTCTTCTTAACTTTTAAATATAATTTGCAAGTGCAACTCCATCAAGATCTTATAGCTTTATAACACATCATTGGTTTTTGGAGAAGTACAATCAATCCAATCCTCTGGTCTTCAATATAAAACACCATCCAAAACAAAATGAAAACGAAAACAATGAAAAGAACTGTTCAGAATTTGGTCAGCGATTTTGTGTACGTTCACATTTTTGTATGTGCTTATTTCAATTGTTGCAATTTGAGATAGGCAGGTGTGGTATTTGAGATCTTCTAATGCTATTTTCTTAACTTTGACAGTATTTCAGATGGAAATATTTCACTGGATGGTTGGTACTGATACAAACTTTATAATCATTGGAGTGGATTTGAACCCTTACAGAAGGGCGGTCGGGTTGGCGAAGTGGTTTCTTTCCTCGCCTTTCACCTGTAAAACTCCGGTTCGAATCCCACCTGTAGGACCCCGGTTCGAATCCCGCTGGGAGCACACAGGGTTTTCAGTCCCTACCTCACGGTGTTGGTTTTCCCAAGAATAATTCTCTGGGGTTTACCTTGCACATCTAAAACTGAAACTTCCTTCCTCGTCTTCTCTCCATGGGGGGTTCTTGGCTAAATATAGTGATTTAGATCACTTTTCTGAGAATCCTTGGCTTCACGCCCAAAATTAACAAATAAATCAAATGAAACCCTGTACCACCATTCACAAACTCACCTCATCAGAGTTGTCTGACAGCAATGTACCGTTTGATGCGGGTTTAACAATCGTTGGGATGATTGTATCAAAACGAGTCGTGTCGCTACCGGGTTCTTCCAAACTCTAAAATAAATATTGTAAAAGGAACATTATCTCTTCACGTTTCATATCCGTGAAATAAATCAAAAGGGCATTGAATGAAAGTACACATAGCGGACAAATTTGAAAAATTAATAAAACTACCAAAATGTATGTTTTTCTGAGAAAATTATTGGGTTTTTTGCCAAACAATTCTCTTGATCAATAACTTCATTAACCAGGAACTCCAAAATATGCAAAAGCAATTTTATGAAATCCATACAAACTGCACTAACGACCTTACATTCCTGAGGCGACGAAATATAATAACCAAATAGGAAGAAGCATCCAGAAATACCTCGATTTAAATCTTTATTTATTTTCATGCTTTCTTTAAAGATTAATAACCATACCCAGTTGGTCGATTGGAACATCTTGAGATCCAGCGGATCACCGACTAACTCCCCGTCGATCCTCGTCAAGCTATGACACGTTGCCATGGCAACCATAAAGGGACCCAGTGCCAGGTCTGCAGCGTTCTGCACCACGGGGAGGAAGTGTTGGTCTTGTAGGGGGACGACTCCCCAAAGATCCAGACCGTCTTCTGTTAAGGTACCCGTCTAAAGGGGAACAAGATCAGGCCTTAAAAGTAGGGTCATAGATTGGTTTTTGTCAACGTAATGCTGACTTAAGGCACAATATAAAAAAAAAATAGTCATATGTGAAAGTTTCAGCTGAATACAGTGTCTATTTGCTGATAAAACAGCAAATAAACAGTAACAGTATTTTCACAAGAATGTCGAATCCATCCACGTAATAGCGAGGTGACAGACGGTACCAACCGCATCTCTGACTCTGGCTGCAGCATTCGCAAATGGACACCAACTCTCAGACACTTGAGAAACGATGTGAAAATCTGTGAAATCCATAGCATTTTGGTGGGAATACCTGTTTCTTCTATTTCATACTAAGCATCTTTTTTGTTGTTGTGCTAAACAGCTTTACAAAATTTGGACCAGGGCCCAATTTCATAGAGCTGCTAAAGCACAAAACGTGCTTACAAATTTTCAGCTAAGAACAAATTAACAGGAAACCAGTCACAAATGGTACATATGACATACTATTTTGGCTGGTAAAATTTGTAGTGGTAAGCAAAAAACGTTTTGTGCTTACATGAAGCTTAATTTTGTGCTTAAGCAGATATCTATGAAATTTGGCACTAATGTTCATGAGGAATTTTTAAATAGAGGAAAATGCCAAACAAAAAAATAGTATTGACCCTTTTTCCAGTTTCCTACGACACTAAAAAAGAAAACGCACAGGAAAATCAGCTAAAAAGTTCCACTTCTGTACTCACTTTATCAAAGCAGACGAGTTTAAGCTTGCCACATATGTTGATGCGCTGAGGGCTTATGCAGAACACCCCTTGTTTCTTGAGTCGGCTTTGAGCATAGACTGTCCCCACCGTCATGGCGGCTGGGAGGGCAGGAGGCACGCAGATGGTGATGATGTCAAGGACCTTGTATACTGAATCCTCCGTGTCCGCCTATTGAAATACCATTTTATATCAACAGAAACCAGGGGCCGATTTCAAAAAGAGATAAGACTAGTATTATCTGAAGTTAGGACCATTGACTGGTCTTTGAGACTAGTCCTATCTATTAGCATTGCCTAGGACTAGTCCTAAGTTAGGAAGAGTTTTGTGAAATCGACCCCAGCACACTTTATTCACCAGAAATTTAGAGATAAGAAAACACAAAAAGCAAAAAGTAGTTAGTGGCCTGAGGTTTCAACCTTCGCAAGGTCTTTGACCAGGGGTCGATTTCACAAAACTCTTCCTAACTTAGGACTAGTCTTGGGCAATGCTAAGAGATGGGACTAGTCTTCAGTTAAGACCAGTTACTGGTCCTAACTTCAGATAAGACTAGTCTTATCTCTTTGTGAAATCGGCCCCTGGGCACCCTCAGGAAGTCCAGGTTCTTTGGCTCTTTTTTAAACATAATGTGATGTCACAGGTTACTTGGTCTATTGCTTCCCTTGAGAAGCCAAGCAGTGTGGAAAATCTACTCTAATGACATTTGAAGAATCACATCAACAAATCTTTAAAGGTATTATACAGGATTGGTAAGGATAAAAAACATCATTGTTTAATTTTAGTCTGAAAGCTTACTGATTATAAAGTTCATACTGTGCCATTTTTTCAGTGAAATATTTCCCTCTGAAATGAAGTCATGTTTTTCAAGAAAACTGTATCTGAAAAACCTAAAAAACACAGCAGCTGATTTCGGTTGTTACAACCATAATTAAGGACAATGTGTTTACATGCTGAAAATTTTGCACGGTTTTTAAGTCAATATTTCCACAGGTTTGTTATTCCATGTATATGGTTGATCACACAAAACATGAACACTGTCTGCGACTATTTTGTCAGCTCTACCAATCCTGTACAATACCTTCAAAATGAATAAAGATGTACTGACCTTTCTGTAGATGAGGATCACAACGCTGTATATCATTCCCATCAAGGCTAAAGATAAAAAAACAAATAAACATACCTGTCACTTAAACTGAGTTTAAGTCATTACGTATCAAAAGCTTTCAAATAACACTTCATTAAAAGGAGGGGCTACCTTTGGTAATTACTCAAAAAATTAATGACCATAAAAACTTACTTGGTAAGAAGCACTGCAGCTGTTGATAATGTATAACATTTTGAGAAGCAATTCCCTTCTAAGGAATGTGGTTTCAGAGAAAGAGATTCACAAAAATTTCAATCTGATAAACGTTTCATGCATGACAGTTCAAGGTGGCGCAAATTTCATGCACTAGCCTATTATTTTATTGAGTCCCACGTGACCGTGTTTCAGCCAACCAGGATAGAGAACCAGTGAGAGATGTGTTATAATTGTTAATGTTGTACACAACCATTTTGGTCTAATGTTGTACGCAACCATTTTGATCTAATAACAATGACAATTATTATGCTGCCACTTCCAAAGATGTATCATAAACTTGGGTGTGATCACTGGCTATTCAGCAATTACAGGTCGAATGGATTCTGACTGGCACCCCCGAACAAAGATATTGACAAAATAGGAAGACGGCCAACATTAAAACTAGATAGCTCAGTTGGTAGAGTGCCTACACCTTAATCTGAAGGTCGCAGGTTCAAGTCCCGTTCTAATAAATTTTCCTTTGTTCAACCAAAAATTTGTAATAATAATAAATCCAGTCATTCATAAAGAGCCTTTTCCAAAAGATTTAAAGTGCTTAAATAATTATTCTAATGACAACGTTAAACTTAAAAAAGTCTTAATAACAAAATCAATTAAAAATAGCTGAGGATGCTCTTACCAATGAGTGCAAGGATCCCAACAAACTTGAGTGCGTCTCGGTAAAACTTGAACCCAACGGGCTTGGGGTAAAGAATCGTCCTGATTAGATCCCCCTTCAGGGTTGAAAAACCTAAGAACAAAAAACCAATTAAGACATTTATATTTATCCACCCTTGTCTCACTAAAAACTTAAAAATTACCGCTCATTCATGACACTCCGATACTGTTGTATGTTTATAATTTACATCACATCAAACAATTTCTCAAGAAGAGATGTTTAGAAATAGTGATTACAAACCTGTCCTTGCAACAACGGCCTTAACCTTGCCGCTACCATAGAAACGAGTCTGGATAATATGAGTTCCGCAGAAGAGCGTGTGGCGTTTATGAGCATCGGGGGAGTAGCATGGGACGGCTTCTGTATCGCTAGGCGGTGGGTTTGGAAGAGGAGTCTTGGTTACTGGAACACTCTCACCTGCAACAAATCAATGAAGGATTTCAATTCTGAAAGGTGTTCAACATTAACAGACTATCTTAGTATAGCAGCATGTAGACTGATATTGGAGTCTGGGCCCAATTTCATAAAGCATGTAAGCACAAAAACTTGCTAAGCACAGAAAAATCTTGCTCAGGAAAAATAGGTTACCAGCCAAAGTACCTTACAGTTACCATTGCTGTGGCTGGTACCCCACTCATTTCTTGCTTAGCAAAGAAATTTGCTCAGCAGAATTTTCTGCTAAACAGCTTTATGAAATTGGGCCTTGCAGGTTGCGAAGATGTAGCTTCCCCACCTCCCACCTCCCCCCCCCCCACATCTACTATGATCTGCTGTCACATGGCTACTCCTGAACGGGAGGTCGTGTAATTAGGAGGGATTGCCGATTATGTCCACGCAGGAAGAATTATCTGCAACTGGAATACACCATCTGAGACAGTAATGCTTCACAGATTCAAATTTGGGGGCTAAAAAGTGATATCTTTTTTCCATAACCACATTACTTCGAGTGAAAAGTTTCTCAAAATGTATTATACTATCCAAAGCTGCTGTACTTCTTACCAAGTAAGTTTTTATTGCCATTAATTAACCAAATGCATACAGACCCTTTAAGCGTAAATTGTGGAGCAGTGTGCATTTAACATGGTGCTTCAACATCAAACAGAACCCTGAGATAAAGCCAGAGCTGCCAACATTTGCATCTTGCAATCAGGGAGATTTGGTAGAACAATCAGGGAGATATTCAGAATTACATTCAACACCGTAGGGGGAAAGTTTCAACTAGCGGGACTTGATTGGTCAAGGGGTACCGTACCTGTGAGCGTGCTCTCGTTGACGATACAGTTTCCGCTGATGAGAACGGCATCACAGCTCATAACGCAGCCATTCTGTGGGATTAGAACCACATCACCGGGTACCAGCCATTTGGAATCAGTCTCCTCGCATACTGCATGCACATAAGCCAAAATATTAGAAATTTGATGGGGATAGGAAAGAGACAAATGTTTTCGATAATTGGCAATGTTGTGTTGCATTCGAGCTACTTAGAGTTTAGAAAAATGTTGCGCTCGCATTGCTCTCGGCTCACATCACACAAACGGCAGGTCAAACAGTGATGATTTGCGCAGGCACATCCAATCAAATATGTCTGTTGCATTGTTGACAACAACGGAGGGAAAAATTGATGATGTACCGGATAAATCCTAAAAGTTAGGGTCATGCTTTGGCAATGACCCAGAATTTTGTAATTTCTATCTGAAAGCATCCTGCGAAATTATTTCGTCTGAAATGCCCCCGTTGATTTGAAATCAATAACCATTTGATTCTGAGGAAAGATTCATGCATGAATCGTTTCTCAGACTTCTTTGGGTTGGTGTCTGTTCCCGAATGCTGCGGCCAGAGATGTGGTTGGTATCCGTTGTCACCTCGCTAAGTGTGTGTGGATTCAATTTTCTTGTGAAAATACCTGACACTGTATTCAGCTGAACTTTTTACATGTGACTTTTATTGTATCTTTCTTTATACTTTTGCCTATAAATCAGCATTATGTTGACATAACGAATCTATGACCCTACCTTCAAAACCAAGTTCCAAGTTTTTAATGCATACATACCTCCATTGGGGCGGCACACTGTTACAGTCAAATGGTGGACGACCATGTCTCTCAGAGTTTTAGATTGCTGGAGGAAATCAATCACAAAGAAACAATCATGCTTTGGAAACCGAGCATACGTTTATCCAGTCTTGTCTCAATACAACTTAAAAATATTCCAAAATTGATTTGTCACTGCCCGTTCATTTTCAGAGTCAAAAGGTTAGTAAATGAATTGAACTAGTGTTCAACAGGAAAACTAATTTTATAAACTATAGACCCCTAGCATTGGCCGCCATCGCTGAGGCTAAACAATGGTTCGTGCATGCGTGTACGTGCCACGCACTTCTCAGCCAATGATAGGTCTTCCTTTGACCTCAGTCAAGGTTTTAGCCAGGATTTGGTTAAAGGGTGTCCAAATTTCCTGGAAATTCAAAAACTTGGTATCCAAATTGTTCACTTACAATACATTTACATGTAAATGACAGATAAAACAGGGTGTCCAAATTTAAAACAGGGTGACCGAAAAACACCAAGACACCCCACTGGCTAACACTCTGACCTTAGTGAGGGCGCTGTTTAAGCTTGTGATGTCATATGCAAGGGGTCTATTTAAAAAAAACTACCTTTTTAGTTTCATATGACATTGTGATGTCATATGCAAGGGGTCTATTTAAAAAAAACTACCTTTTTAGTTTCGTAGACGGAGACCACCAGTGAGAATATGAGAATAATCAGGATACAGATTGTGTAGCTGTAGTATGCCTCAGCAAACCACAGGGCTATGCTGAATATCTCAAAGATGTAGAAAGGATTCAACACCTTGATAAAACAAAAAGAAAAAAAGAAAAGAAAGAATGACCAATAATTATACATATTTAGGCAATTAAAAGGTTTTTTCATCTTATGATAATAAAATCAGCGAGTGTTGCTTTATTTTAATTCTAAAAAATAGTTGGTTTACGTAGTTTTATTTAAGTCACAACTAATGGGAGACCACAGATAAAAACACTGGTTCCCACATGGTACAGGTTGGTAAAAACATTTATTGCTTAAAGACACTGGACACCTTTCCTTCAGTCTTCTCATATCTCAACATATGCACAAAATACAAAAAAACAAAAAATAAAAACTCAATTGGTCAAATTGAGACGCGGATGATAATGAGAGAAAAACTTGTCACAAACAGTTGTGTTGTGTTGTGTCAGATGTGTGATTTCGAGAGGTCTCGAAATGAAAAAAAATTCAAATGAGAAATTTTTTTTTCAAAAATGACATTATCACAGAGGCCGTTTCTCACAATGTTTGTTTATATCAACAGCAGCTCTCATTGATATCGTCCAAGTAAGTTTTTATGCTAACAATTATTTTGAGTAATTACCAATAGTGTCCAGTGCCTTTAAGTTGTGCACCACTAACACAAGAAATGTTGCGCAAGTGGACTTACGCAGTTGTGTAAAGTTTCATGAAATCAGCTGCAGAACTACAATTCGAAAGGGCAAACCAAAATTGACCTTTCTGCGAAAAACAAGAATAATTATTGTTGATTTTTGTACCTCTTCAACGAAAAGCTTGAAGTAAGACTTGACTTGAATATCGATGAGATTCTGACCAAATAGAGAACACCTATCACCATGGAAACAAAACAATTGTAAAAATGTTTACATGGCATAGAGAGAGCACTTTCAGGAAATTTCATCATAGTTCAAGGAAATTATACTCCTTATCCCTGTTGAAAAAACCCAAGATTGACCAAGATGAACTGTTAACTGTTTTTAAAGGCTTTATTAGACCAGTACTTGAGTATGCTTTGTAAAGTATGGCATATGTCAATTACACGAAAACAAAGTGAATAAATAAAGAAGATCCAAAAACATGCATTCCACTTTTTTTTTGGATCTAGGTACACAGGTTATGATAATAAACTTTCAGAATTCAGTTTAACTTTTCTCCAAGAAAGAAGACAAAATCTATTGCAGTTTAGGAGAGAAATTACTCGATTCCAACAAACTTCCTCCCACTTCATCCAACATGACAACAATTCTGCCCACAAAAAAGAAAAGGAAAAATATTCCAACTTTCTCTATTCCCCAATCCTTCTTCAAGATTTATTTCCTAAATGCAATTAAATCAAAGCGAGATAAAGACAATTGCCACCATCTGTACAGACCTCTTTGATTGTTGGGATACTGTCAAACCATTGAAGTCACTGTAGAAAGCTACATTGGGAATTCCTTCATCAAGCCCGTGTAAAAACTTATACAACTGACAGTCTCGATTCCAGATGTAAATTAGTTTCTGGAACTCAAAGTAGCGCAGTTTTGGCCTTGAGTCCTGAGAAGAACAACAAAAAATTGGTCAGAATTTCATAATGAAAGTCAATAGAGCATTACACACAATGCCCGGTAAACATTGGAGACCTAATTTGCATATTGATCGCATGCCCCTGTAACATACTGGCTGTGGCATGCCGTGGCCGAGCGATTAAGAGCACCAGACTCAAGCTCTGGTGTTTCTGATCAGCAGAGTGTGTGTTCGAGTCCCGACACTTGTGTCATTAAGCAAGATACTTTACCATGATTGCTTTGTCCTTCGGACGGGGACATTAAACCAAAGGTCCCATGTACTAGGATTGGTAGTGCACATCAAAAAACCCAGAACACTTATTGTGGAAGAGTATGGGTTAACCCTGGTGTTTCTGGTTCACATAGCAAGCATCCTTGTTTACAGGTTTCCTCAGGCTTGCGAGCTACAGTGATTAAGCTCACTTATGATGCATTCTTGGTTTCATTACCAAAAATATATAATAACAATTAAAAAAAGTGGCGTTGTGAAATTTGCAGTTTGTCAAACTGGTTGAAGTCGGATTTCAAGTTAATCTGATGAAATCAACCTGTATGAGTGACTTCATTCATCACAGAGGATCCCATCTCTGCAACCGATAATCAGTGTGGAATTATATTTTCAAGTTTATTGGCTTTTGTAGCCCAGAATGATGCTATAAGACTTGTTTCACAAGGTTGAAATGGTAACCATGCAGTTCATGGTAGATACATGGTGTCATACACAGTTGGCATGGTGTCATACAGTTAATGTCTATAACCATGCCAACTGCCTGTTACAACCACCAGTAACATTTTTGAAGATTTTGGTAAGTTCTTATTGAACACTGAGCGCTCGTTTACGTTCAATGATATTTGTCCATGGCATCATCCATTTCCTGTAGAATTTCTCTATAAATATCCCGCATTTTATTACTTCAAATATTATTAGTATTGATCATGAAACATAAATTTTAACATCAAATTATTATTTTGTTTTAACAATATTGAAAAAGCCCCAGTATCTTACTTTTTGTCTTGTAGGTTTCAATAGTGTCTTAGTAGCATCATCATCATCATCATCATCATCTTCATCTCCATCTTCACTGTTGTCATTAACTTCCACTCCCGCAACGACACTACTACTGCCATGATGTAAACAGTCTCGAGATCCAACATTGACACTGTACTTCCTGACACTATGGATAAATTATCATTAAGTGTATTAATTAACAGTTGACTAATTGCTTGACCTTACCACTATATCAGTGCACTCTCCTGCCCAACTTACTCTTTCCACAAAATACCACAGGAGACTGTGGAGACTAAGTCCTAAGAACAGAAGTCATGGGGTTTCCACATGCCCCCATTCCCCCAATGCTAGCCTGAAAGGTATATCATTTCTTGAGATGGCTGGAACATTGTTAAGCAGTAATTTTGAGCCTTTTGTCTTCTTAGGATTAGCTTGCTTGGATTGTTATTTTACGGCAGGTTGAACCTTTTGGTTATAGGAAAAACAAATTTCCTTCTCAGCCTTGCCCTTTTCATCTTGTGCAACGTATTCCATTTTGCAATTTATTTGTTTGTACTTTTTATACCATGCCTGATATGTGGCAGAGGGTGTCCTCCCGCAAATGTTCTCATACTTTAACACACTCTTACCCTCTTTTAAAGAAGTACCTTCCCCCTATAATCGTCTGAAGAATTCCTGAGATTCCCAGAACACAATGAAGACACAATAGGAGGGGGTACACCATGCCATATATTGAGCACCAAACGAGTGCAGCAAGATAAATTATATAACGCACTTATAGATCCTTGTCATTTGATTGGTGGAACAAGCGTTACGTGTCATACTTTCTTTTGCCATTTATAATCTTCCAACGCTCCAAAATTTAATATAGGAGGCTTACATTGATAAATATAGGATGTTTTGGACGTTTCGCAAGTATTAACAGATTTAACAATGAGTAATGCGCTATGTATTAATAGCGCCTGCGTAAGCTTATGCACCAACACGCGTATGGCAAACGCACTTAAGCCAACCCTTCTTAAACAGCTCCAACTGTGTCTTTATAAGCTGTTTAATAGCTTATTGTTTAAATACATTATAAATTGTTCAAAACTTTGTATTATTTACAGTTGAAATAAGTTGTGAATTATTTGAAAAATTATATCAAATGACAAGGAACTACATGTCTGAGGTATATAAAACAAATATAGGATGCATTTTATTCATAGCAGAATATAATCACTTGTTGAAATCTGGACTGTTCCATTTCACAAAAAGAAAAAGGAGGATTATAATTTCGTCTGCTCAGGACTATAAGGTCATTAGTCCAATTTGTATGGGTTTCATAAAATTGCTTTTGCAAAGTTTGGAGCTCCTGGTAAATGGGGTTTATTGATCAAGAGTGGTCTTCAAAGTATTTGTTTGGCAAAAAGAAACATTCATTTTCTAAGAAAAACATTCATTTGTTGATTTTGATTTATTTTTTCAAATTTATACAATTTTTCATTTAAAGGGGGTGTACAACATTGGTAAGAATGAAAATATAAATGCTCACAGATTTGCACATAACTCACATGGTATAAAGATGGTCATGGTAGAAAACTTCCCTTGAAATAGTTTTGCTTGAAATGCCATAGTTTTACGAAATGAGTAAAATAATAGTATTTATCCTGCAGGATAAATTCCAATGTTTGAAAAAAAGTTAAAACACATAAGTTTTTTTTCCCACTGTTTTCTCATGATTCCGAAGACCGATTTAGCTTAAACATTCACAGGGTTGTTAATTCATGTATATGTTGGGTCACATCGAGTTTGGATACAGGTCTTTGGCAATTACCAATGTTGTACACACCCTTTCATGACCTTTTGATCATTACGAATATGAAATTGCAATTAATGACCTTATAGCACTGAGCCGACGATTTCGTGATTTCAAAGTGAACATATACATGTATGCTTTCAAGCTAAATGATAGAAGAAGAAATAATACAAATGACATCAAATGATTTAATGGGGTGAATATTTCAGGGAAGATGAGCGAAATGATACCATTTGTATCCCAAAGCAAAACTTTTATCAATATACAACTTGATGATTTACAATGTGATTTCTGTGTAGATTGTAAGATATGCATGATTGCTGAAGCTAGAAATGATTTAGTACAGAAATAAACAAAGGATTAAATCAACCTCAAATCTTCATCCTCTTGTAGCTTGATCCTGCATTAAATGAAATTTTCAATAATACAATGAGTTTATTTTCTATCACATGGCAAGATCAATTTTGTCACAAAATTTAGATTAAAATAGCTATCTTTATAGATTCAAGAAACTTATAAGCTTTCATTTAAGGTTTTGCCTGGAAAAAAAATGCCAATGACAAGTGGCAGTTTATTTAAACCTTAACATTAATTATTGTCCGGACCCGCCAACATTATTTCACATCCATCAGCCATGTACATGTACAAACAGTCTTGCGTATTACTAGTATTTTGTGCGTTGTCTGTGGTATATAAGCGAAAGTTTTTGTAGATTTTTCATTTTGAAACAGCATCAAATTTTTCCAGACCAGAAATTACATGTTTGCCCTGGTCTTGGCCTTGGTGCCCCTTCAAAAGTTTCTCATAGACTTTAAGATTTTTCAATGGAAGTGCCCGCTTCAAAATGAAAATGGCCTTGCCCTCTCCTAGATGAAATTCCAGGCCTGTTGTTCTAAAATAAAGATCTTTCAGAGAAAAATCGGGCCATGCAACTTTAACCATTATGTGTTCATCCTTTTGACATGACACACTCAATACCGAGCTCAATAAAGACAACCAACTCGCATGGAAGCACTCTTTGCGATGCCTGAAATAAACCTGGCATTATTGGAGATGTCACGTCCAAGAAGGCGAAAATCTCTGTGCTCTGCCATAAAGATGTGAGCAGCTATGAACATGGTAAACATGTGCGTAAGCCAAACAATGTTCATGTTTCACATGGAAGCACACTTTGCGATGCCTGAAATATACCTATCTCAACAGGCATTATTGGAGATGTCACGTCCAAGAAGGCGAAAATCTCTGTGCTCTGCCATAAAGACGTGAGCAGCTATGAACATGGTAAACATGTGCGTAAGCCAAACAATGCTCATGTTTTATATATTTGTTTGTCAAATGGAGGACTTTTTTTCCGAAAGTTACCTGGTTGAATAGATTTGCCGGATGAGAGTTTCTTCTGCTCCTCTGATGTGAATCTTCTCAACAAAATACTGACCGTACTCATCCTGTAGTAAGAGTCAAAAAAGGAATGGTTTTTGTTCAATGATACACTTTTTGTGTACAGTGTGTATACACTGTACAGGGTGTCATGTGGCCAAGTGGTTTAGAGCATCGAATTCAAGTTCCAATGGTTAAGTCATCCGGGTTTGGGTTCGATTCCCAGTCATGACACTTGTATCCTTGAGCAAGATACTTCACTATAATTGCTTCTCTCCACCCAAAGGGTATAAATGGGTACCTGCGAGGGTAGAGGTTGATATTGTGTTTGAAAAACCTTCGGAGCACAACGGCCGCTCGGGGCTGTATACTCCCCAGGGAGCTGAGAAAGATTAAAGGAATGTTATTGGCCCAATGATCAGGGCACTAATGTAAAGCGCATTGAGACGTATTGTAAAATGCGCTATATAAGAACTTGTTATTATTATAACATCTCAGTGAGAAAATGAAATTGTTTGTGGATGAAACCATACGGGATTCGAACCCACACTCTGCTGATCAGAAACACCAGAACTTTAGTCCGGTGTTCTTAACCCTTTCGTTACCAAATTGTTTGGATATAATATAAACAACCGCATTGTTTGACCACTCAAGTGTAAAGCACACATTCTTACAAAGCAGCAGAAAGCCATTTTTACAAACTCAATTATCTCCTTGAAGATATTGTTTTACAGCAAAAAAAGTACTACAACAGTTCTTACTTATTGAATTGCCTTTCATATAATCTAAAAATCATTGAGATTGGTCAATAAATGTCAAAGTTCTTTGTCTTTCTTTCCTCAGTGTGATCTGTAATCTCAAACACTATTTGGTACACAACCATTAGGCGCTCCGTAGGCATTTCGGATCTTTCAACTCTAATTTGAAGACATTACATAATACATTGAAGCAACTTTTTTTTAATATTACCATCATTGGAAAAATCCGATCTTTCTCTTTCCAATGATGGTAAGCTTGGGTATGGAGGGTGAACATGGACAAAAAACAGCTTTATTACAAATGGCCTTTATGGTCAGACTTGAGTGCTTTTTTATGTGTAAGCTTGGTCAACTAAGAAAGTCGCCAATGGTAAGGAAGAGGGGGTATGAGTGCGGTCAACTAAAGTCGCCTATGGTAATGAAAGGGTTAACTGCTCGGCCAAGACACGCCATCTCAAATTTACAGCTGAGAGGGGCTAATAAAATAAAAATAATGAGCGCATGGCCTTGTTGTGTTTCTCACCTTGAGTAAGACAGCCTCAGCTTCTCGGATCGAAGAGACAGAATGGGTACACCACAGCCTCCACTCTGGCTTCCAGTAGAGGACTAGCTGGATGAACCCAAGGGTCACTACCGTCAGGAAGACAATGATGATCATCTTAGGGATGCTGAACTTATATCCAGTACACTCCTGCAAAGAAAGAGGATAGGTCTTTCATTTCATTTTCATTTCAAGACATTTATTTTCCACTCCAACCAAAACCATCATAACAGTAACAAAGAACAGTAAGAGGATAATTGGAAATTGGGGCATAGCCAGAAAAGCCAAAGCTGGTGGTAGGTATGCCCGGACAAACAAAAACACAAATGGACTGACATTAACAAGTACAGTGTAAGTAGGTTTGATACTTTCTAAGACAGAATAGACTCTTTTTGTGAACTAAAGTGGCTACAGAGGGATGCAACTTATAACAATACATAGGACAAGGCGAGATGGTTCAATTAACAAGCAATAATAGAAACTCGGTAAATGTCGTTCAAGTTTGTAATGACTGTTAAATGTTTTTTTAACTTTTATTTATTTATTTTTGTTATGCCAGTTCGCCCCAAACAAGGATAGCCACTCTTGGTAAGGGGCTACAAGAAGTTAAGATTAAAATAAGGGGAGCTAAAGGTTGGAATTGATATTCCTCTTAAAACAGTCTACATGTAGATTGTACATGTAGGATGGAGGGAAACATGCACCAGGCAAGGAGTGCCAAAGAGATGTAGTATGTGGAAAAAAACTGTTGTTCTACATCTCAGCAAAGCAGATGTTTTAAAAAATAATAATTTGAAAATAGTATTTTTTTAATTTTGTTTTTATTCTTTACATAATTGGTTAACAGTTTACATTTTTACCATCGAATGCCGACTATACATATTTTATATAACTTGCGCAATATCAATTTGAAGAAATAATTATTATTATTAATTAATTTCCTACAACAGGCCTTGAATCACACAGAGGAGGTAGGCCATGGGCCTCTGTTACCCCTTCAAGTTTCCCATATTTACTTTTAGAATTTTAGATGACACGTACACGTGTACATGCAGCTACTGAGATGAACATGTGGACTGCCAGATTTGAATATTAAATATTAATTTTGTCATTGTTGAAGCATATAATGGCAAACTGTTCACATACCATAACAGTGACAGATTGCAATTAAATGTGTATTCTCTATACTGTTTAATGTATGAAGAATTTTGTTAGGATGAATATAGTTACTGTAAAGCTATTCTATTGTTGACCTAAGGCAGCAACACCTGTTGTACTATAGGCCTATAGAATAAACACCATTCATTCAGGGAATAATGTACATAAAGACTAATTGATAAATCAGCTGTTCATGTTGTATGCCTACAGGCCTGGAATTTTATCTTTGAGAGGTACTTGGCCATTTTAATTTTGCAAAGGGCACTTCAATTGGAAAATCTTAAAGCCAATCGGAAACTTTTGAAGGGGCACCAAGGCCAAGACCAGGGGCAACAGTGGCCATGGCCTCCATGAATTCCAGGTCTGGTTGTACACATGTTCAGACAAGAAATGTTGTACTTTGCAAAAAGAGGAAACTGCCTACAACTGTACAACACAATGTCTGCAAGTTATCATCCACTGTATGTATCTGCCCATTTTGAATACTTAGATGCTTTTCAAGATTATTGTTTCAAAATAATTTTAGGCCACAAGGGGTTGGTTTAGGTGAATAAATATTTCAGTACACAGGAAAAAAACAACCTACGAAGCACATTCACACAGGTAGGGTCATACTTTGGCAATGACCCCAAAAAGAAATGTTTATCCCAAAGCCTACATAACTTGTTATAAAGATGGTAGTAGTAAGGGAGCATCTCAAAGTCAGAACGGTAGGAATGTTCTGATATTACAGCCCATACTCATGGACCGTTCTGTTGGACCGGCGGAACATTCCATTGCAAAATTCAAAATACTATACACTTGTGTAGGATTGCTCCCTTACTTAAGCACAATGATGCGGTTCAGCGGAACGCTCTGGCGGTTCAATAGATTGTGGGCGTGTGCCCACGGTTATGTTATTTTGCGGCTAGAATATGCCCCACTTTTGAGACGCTCTCTAAGCACCCTGCAAAACTCTCGTGTCAAAAACAACATGTAGCCTATAATACGTTGCCTAAACTTTGTTTCATATAATTTTGGGGTGATAATTTATTACAAAGGGTCAATTGTTCTGTACCCAGTATGTTACTGATACTTCAACTGCTATTTCACCCATACAAATAAAGTTGCATCTTAAAAGGTTTTTCCTAAAACTAATTATTTACATGTATGCACTTCAAAGGAAATAGGATTATTCAGTCAGTTTTTGTGATACTCCAGGCCTGTTATGCAGTATGATGCTCATTATGCTCAATACATGTATGCCCAGTGACCCGAAGGTCCAATCAGCATAACCAATTGTGTTTCATTGACAATAAAACTGACCTCTTTATTCCACTTTTCATTTGCTTCATGCTTATGACCTGCTAGCCGTGCCCCCCCTTCTTTTTATACTCTTTGGTGCAACAATGCCCTGGTCATAGTTAAAGTTACATAAATGGTTAAAGATACTGTCAGTGGATTGTACGAGTGTTATTTGTCCCTACATCATTGAGTTACCACTAAAGTCAATTCACCGTTTCATACTTTTCATATTTTCAAGTGCAAACCTCCTTCTAAAAGTTTTAAAGCAAATATTGAAAGAGAAAGAAATACTTTGGTCATTACAAGTACATGTACCTCTAGTACAGTAAAATTTTGGATTGCACAACCAGTTGTCCAGTAGGCCTATACATATGTATTTTGTTTCATTTCATTTCGATGGTTAATTCTGGTTGTGAAACCAAGGATTCTCAGAAAAGGGAACTTAAATAATCAGCGTATATTTAGTCAAGAGCCCCATCAGAGCGAAGACAATGAAGGAAGTTTCAGTTTTAGATGTGGGAAGAAGCACCCATTAAAAAATTACTTTTAAATGAACAAATAGCCAAGTAATTAAACACAGAAGCAAAAAGAAAAGCAAGAAGAAAACAGAAAGTCCTTCAGTTTTAAATAAACACACCATCCATCCAACTGGGAAAAACCTTCATCTGGTGGTTAGTTTTAGGTTTTGTTTCATCAGGGATTTATTTTAAAATGCTTTTCATAGTGGGCTTTTTGGATTGCGGCAATCAAAACAAGCAACGTTGATCTGTTGGTCGCTAAATTGTTTTTCTTGAATTTTCAGATGGAAACATTTTTGATGAGTATTAGTATTGGTATGAATTTTATAATCAGTGAGCTTTCAGATTGAAACAAATCTTATTTTGTTATGATAATGACCAATCCTGTACATGTACAGTTTGTCTACAGGCCTACATGTAGTTGAAGTTATGTTTAAAAGACCGAGTTAAATGGAATGTTGTTGCCAAGTGGTGTACCACACTGGACTCGAGCTCTGGTATGTATTTCTGATCAGTAGAGTGTGGGTTTGAGTCCAAGTCTTGACACTTGTGACCTTAAGCAAGACACATTTATTATTGCTTCCGCATTCGATTGGGACATAAAGCCATGGGTTCTGTGGTGTTGTGTAAAGCATTTGTCCACTCAACCCTTCTCAGTTTACCCCAACTGCAAAATGTAACAAAGGAGTGTTGAGCAATACTTCAGCAGATTATTATTATTATTGGCTGAATGAATAATTATAACACACAACACAACGGCTTCACATCCCATCCGAAGGATGAAGCAATAATGGTTTTAAGTGTCTTACATGTACAAGGCAGAGTATACTTTTGGTAATTGTCAAAGACCAGTATCCTCACTTGTTGTTTTAAATGTATCCCAACATGTATCACTTGCATATTTAATTTTAAACTGACAAACCTGTGAAGATTTGGGCTCAATTGGTCATCGAAGTTGCAAGAAAATAATAAAATAAAAATTATTTGTTGCATAGAATTGTGTGCTTTCAGACGCCTGAGAAAAACTTTGTGCCTGAAGCCTTTCTCAGATTCTCTCAAACTACATTACTTCAAAGTTCAAAGAGGGTCCTTTCTAACAATGTTTTATAATATCAACAGCTCTCCTGTGCTCTTCAAGGCCCTGTCACACCATGGCGTATCGCCTGAACGTACGCCAACGTATGCGAAATATCGAAAATACTTTGGTGTACGTTGGTGTACGCTGATATAAGTTTGGGGTAAGTTGGGGATACGTCGTTTACGTAAAGAGCACGCTGTGATACGCTGTTAAAATTTTGTACACGTCGAGCCCGCAAAAAATTATTGAGCATGTTCAAAATTTCTCTGCGTACTGAACGTGTGCTTCATACCTTCTGCATAAGTTCCCCGTAAGTTCGTGGTACGTTAGACATACGTTGACATATGCTGACATACGTTAGAGGAACGTTACTCGTAGGTTGGTATACATTGGTATACGTTGATGTACGTTGGAGGCATGTTGGCTGCTTGAGCGGTATTTATACGTTCTACAGCAGCATACATCACGTGTTCGTTGTACGCTGAGGATACGCTGAGGATACGTCAAACACGGTAGAGATACGCTACAAATACGTTAAGCATACGCTGGTCATACGCTCACATACGCTGTGATATGCTGTCATAAGTTTGTTATAAGTTAGTGATACGCTATCAATACGTTAGTCATACGCTATATATACGTTTAATACGCTATGGATACGCTATGGATACGTCCATTCCAACACTGATGTTGACTTTTCCTATGCAATTTGTTGGGAAGTTGGACGTTCTTGGACTCTGACAATTTTTCGAGCTATTTTTTGTATACGTCGGCATACGTTCAGGCGATACGCCATGGTGTGACAGGGCCTTTACCAAGTAACTTTTTATGGTCATTAACTTTTGGAGTAATTACCAAAAGTACACCCTGCCTTAAGGATGGAAGTGTCAAGACCGGGCCCCTAACCCACACTCTACTGCAGAGACTTTAAGCTGTAGGCCTAATTGTCAAACTTACCACTTCATCATTTGAGAGTCCGACTTTCAATATTGAAGAAGTGGAGGTACCCGACCTGGTGTTATTGCTGATTCTGGTTTGTGAGGCATCAGCAGGCCCAGCACTGTTTCTGCTAGCTGTAAATACAATCAAGGTGATAAAAACCTGCCATTCAATATGACTTAAACAATCCAGTTAAACAGAATTCTAATCACTCTTGCGGCTCTTTTTAAAAACTATAGCTTCGGCTCAGATTCTGTCACTGTCACTGTCAGTTAATTTAGTAAACGTGTGCTCGGCACAGGGCTTCCACAGGCAGATGAAGCCCAAGTGGGAACTCAAGCCGAAGCCACGTTTTCGTCTTTGGATTTAGCTCCTTTAATGTAGAGACAGTTCATTAAGAAAAATTATTTCCGAAGAACATATCCTACAGTTGAATCGCAATCGACAAAGACAAGTAGTACTTCACCACCTAGTCCGATACTAGACATTTTTAGAAACTATCACTAGAAAACAACAGCTCCTAACACCTCATTCCTCTAAGTACATCAACAAGTTCTCCTTCCTGCCCACAGCAGTCAGACTTTGGAACGCACTCCCTGCAGACGTCATCACTGCTCCATCCATCAGGTCACACATCACCCATCCATAAATTAGGCCTGCTTTAACCTCTTACATGCTCTAAACTAGTTTTTATTTTACTTGCACTTATTTACTAAGCACAACTTTCCACACATTTCATGCGCACCTACCTAGCCTTCACCTCAGATTTACATCCAGATAGAAGTGGACTTTTGTAGATATGAGACTCACCTTCAAAATCACTAACTTCGGGGGCATGCCAGTTTCAGAGCAATGTGGACAAATTTAATCAGACAAAAAAATTATGTATTGTTTGAATGTTAAAGTGGAAAGTATTACTTCAACAATAATAACACTTCTAACATTGACACATGTACTAACAGTAACAGTTTCTAATACTAACGTAACAGGACGTTTTTCATAAGTTGCTGAACATGTTTTGATTCTAATCGAAAAACGTGCCAATAGAATACCAAGGTAAGGATAATTTACGCAGCATGCCACCACGTTTTCACAACGCTGCTTACTTGCACTACGTTTTAGTTCATTTGGGCACAAGTGCGCGAGAGTTCCGTCCAAACATGCCAAATAAAATGTGCGCTTGAATTTTCATTTTTAAAGGTCAAAATTTAGCGTTTTACTTAGTCTTACCCACCTTAACTACCAATTCCTCACAAGGAATATTACAAAAAGGGAAATAAAGTCCAACATCCATTTAAAAAATCAACTAAATCCCTTAGAAAGTGGTGGGATGATACGGAGATTTTTCCCCAAGGTAACAATATAATTGGTATTCCATCCTACATGGAATACGTACATGACAGGCACGTAGGAAGATGACTTTAACAGGGGGGGCCAGGTTATATCTGTGAAATTTGCCTGGTCACTCACCTTAATTATTAAACACTTTACCCACATCCCCAGATCACCAGAATTGCATAAAATCGTTTAATGTACTATCAGTTAAAATCCGCGATGTAAAACATGAAGTTAAAATATTTTAAAAAAAATAAAACTGACATTGTGTAAAGTTGATGATGGTAGTTCCTAAACATCCCTCGAAATATTGATGCTAAAATACTGTTCGATGCTATCTTTTTTAAGAAATGAGCATGCGCAGACCCAGGATTTTTTGAACCGGGGTTCAAAGTGAACTCAGGCTTCTCCATTTGTGGCTCAAATAAATTTCAGGGTTGGGGTCCAGGGGCCGGCCTCACGGCCCCAGGTGGGGTCCAGGGGCGAAGCCCCGGTGGGGGTCCAGGGGGCGAACCCCCTGTAAGCTCTGGGCTTGTGGCGTTTTGGGGGTGAAAAATCAAGCCTCTTTATGCTTAAAATTTGAGAAATAGATATACTTTTTAAGCACTTCTGATCTTATACATCTTTAAATTTTATTTTGAAACTTTTCTGTAACATCAACGGGCTCAAAGAAAAGTCTAATTAAACGCCAAGCTTGCGAGAGCCAATCTCGTGCTGACATCTCTGGAGTCTGGATTGCAAGTTTTCAGTAATGTTCGGCCTCCCTCTTGTCAGAACTTATTACCACTCAACTGGGTCAGGCAGATAATATACCATGGAGTCCCAAGAATGTTGTGAACGCTGTACATTGTCGGCAACAGTTTTTGTTTTAAATAATAATGCTGCGGACGTTGTGGAAAAGAACGTTCATGTGGGCGGTGCTACCTATTTTTCATCACTGGCGGCAAATTCTATGAATACGTACATGTAGGCAGCAAATCCAGATCCTACAGATAATCCTTCGTTTTGCGAAAGTGGTATTAGATCATTATAATTTATATCAGATTACTGTTAAAAAGTGAAAAATAAAAGTTTAACCTGGGAATAAATGTGATGTGTAATTTGGAAAGTGTAGGATTACAGGCCTTTTTATTCCCTGCACATAGCTGACTTGAAGAAACATGTGGAAAGGGAGCAACGCGTGATGACGTTCGTTTAGGATCTGGTCGATATCCGGTTTAATGCATATTCATTAAAAACTTTGTGGGTTAAAACAAATTACTATCAGGTGTTTCTAAAATTCAAGTGTAGTACTACAGGCAATCATTAAGGCACCTCGCGTTATCGAATCTCTCATTTAAACAAGTAATTTTGGCAGAAAGAAAAAAATTGCGAATGGCATAGAGAATGAAAAGAAAATCCTGCCACTGGAAATAAAAAAAACAATAACTACACATTGCACACACACACTACGACTTTTCTCCCTCCCCTTCCCTCCCCTTTCTTTCCTCCCCCCCCCCCCCGCCAATAGCGCGCGCCGCGAACACCTGATTTTAGCCCACGAACCCCCCCCCCCGCGCGCTATTGGCGAGTTGAATGAGCGGGTCGTCGGCTGCGCTGTGCGTGAAAGGTAAACGAGAAACGTCTTGCACCAAGACCATAGCGCATTAGCAAAATCGCGGATGCCGGACCTGTGCCGGACAGTCAAACCGTGTCAGTATTGCCGCCGATTTTCTTCATAAATTACACCAAAACGAGCAAGCTCTTTTTCGAATTAATGTGCTGTCCACAAATGAGCTACAATAAGTGACAACTGGGGAAAAAATCTCGGCATAAAAACGTGAGTTTCTTTTCGAAAACAAATGTCACCTCCTGGAGGTACGTGGGCGTAGGGCCAAGGATCGGAGGAAGTCCAGAGAATTGGCACTATTAATGGGGCTACGTGAGCAAATGTATTCAAATAGCCACTTTGTCAATGTGATCTGATTAAACGGCCTACAGATTGCAGTACTATTCCCTCAGAACATATGAACAAGCCAATTTATCCTCCGGACAACATTTTTTTAGGGGGGGGGGCCCGGCTCCCCTCATGTTTTCAGCATGTTTTCAGCGGGGGCCAGTGCCCCCCCCCCCGCCCCCCCCGGTTCCTACGTGCCTGCATGACGTAGGCCTAAAATTTAATAAAAACAAATATTATTGTCATAAATACATGTAGGCCCTAAGCCCAAGTTGTTTTTAAAGTTAATGTTTACTTTACCTGTATGGCTCATTGTAACTGTAGAAATCACACGAGTTCTCTTGAAGCATGTTCAGTTCTTATCTTAAGAGTAACATAGCGCTGTTTGATGATGAGCTCACTTATTCACTGAAACTTCGTCAGATTTAGACAACAAAATAGTAGTGTAGTACGCAAAAACGGGCAAAAACACTCCACTACCAAAACTTCTTGCCGCATCATCAGCACCGCACCTCTCGCCTCTCGCACACTGTTGACGTCGTCGTGTCACCAGAATGCACCAGACTAACCAAAGTGTTTCCCCCACTCCCCCGCCCCCTTGAAGGAAGTTGATTCAAAAGCGCTAGAGGGCGCTATCAGACAAAAATTATGGTCAGAGTTTTGTACACTTTCTATCATTACTCCCTGTATACAGCATGTATTTTCACACTTTTTGTATTTAGACACTTTTTAAAAAACATCAGTCGGGAAAAAACCCAAGAACACAAAAAGTACTGACACTTTTGTTTTTGCTGCGCTTAAAAAACTACCAGGAAATACAAACTTAAAGTCTGGTCAAATTATTTTGTAACTTTCCGATAACATTATTTTGCATGTATACCTGGCTTATGATTCTTATTGGAAGTATCGAAGGAAAGGCAGTACATAATTGTTGTGAATTAATACGTTTTTTTCTAGCTTCAGGCATTACATCATCTCAGATATTTGTCATTATAAACCCCTAATTGTAATACATTTTGTAATTAACTATAGCCGCATACTATAATCTGCTTACAGAACGAATTCTATTGTTACCTCATGGGAGAAGCAATCATCTGACAGGTGCCTTTGTTACACTTTCCTGACATGATAACTTGGTGTTTTGGAGCCATGCCCAGAAAACGTTAGCAGCTAATCCAGCTATTGTTCGAGTCAGCCACGGGGCTCAATTATTATTATTGCGAAAATGTAGTTTAACTTTGTTGGTGAATTTGACATCAGTCACTTTTCACCTTATTGATATGCAAATAATAGTGTAGATACAGTTATGAACACAGACTCGTGGCCATGAAACCTCTTTGTTTTTAACAGTAGGGGGCCTACGTTAGCGTTTGTGAGAAGTTTGCCACTACGGCCGCAACAAAGTTTGACGATCTATATTATAATTTGCGCGTTTATATTTCGACATGGGAACTTTGCAGTTTGATGTCCCTGAACTTAGGCCTACTTTGGCAAGGCATGCGAATTCGAATACAGAAAACTGGATTTACCATGTTCATTTTGATCTTTTATTTCTGAATGAGATGTGAGATTTATCGTCGCTAACTATGATTGTTATGTTTTTTTATTTGTATTTACCTTGTTGGGCATGGGTCTGGTAGGCCTATCTTAAACTTGCGAACGGGAATAATACGGGTGTACGGTGGAACGTTGACACTTGAAAGCAAGGACATGCTGGAAGATTCTGTTTTGACTCATTACCAAACGAAGACATTACATTATCTGATGCAATCAAATTGACAACAAAATTCGACTAAAATTGCACAAATTTAAGACAAGACGGTGTGAATTTTTGGCGGTATTTTAAATCTGTGCTTGTGATTTTTGGGGAAATTGTTTTCACTTAATAAGACAAGGATTGTTTCTGACTTACCCCAGACGAACTCTTGAAGTTCGTCTGAGTTTGGCTGTGGTCTGCCCTGCCATGCTCATGATGCTTGAACATGAATGATGTCGTCTGGTCGGGAGACTCGGCAGGCCGCTGACAGACCCTTGTGGTGGTGGCCTGGATTATCGCTTTGTGAACAACAGAAATGAGACACCTTGAGTGAATTTAAAATGGCTATCAATCAATGTATTCTGTGACAATAGGCCTACATGTATTAAGTTGAACTGCATTCAAAATTTTACAGACAGTGAAGGACTCACAGTCAATGTTTCCCATGTCAGTTTTTTAATGGTATGAATATCAATTGTATCCCCCCTTGACTAAAAGTAATTTATGCTTACCTTATGATCAGGGAACAAGCTTCATCAGGTTAAGGAACATCCCTCTAATTTAAGTCACGGGAAAGTCATCAGAATTTTTTTTGGGGCATGAATCAAAATTGGCCACAGCTATAATCTTCCATGATTGAATTCCAGCACCAAAAATTAATTGCTCGCCCGCCAAGGGTCCGTATAACAGTGGGCAGCCAAATAACGGTAATGCGGTTAATCTGTACACAAACTTACGGAAATCTGAAATTCGGAATGAACATATCCCTCCACTCTGGACGTTTGCTATTGTTTAATTCGATTTAGTTAAAGTTTACAAACTAAATTCTGCAGGAATTCACTTTTGGGGGTTTGAATTTTAATAATAATCCAACAATTCTTCGTTTCAAAAAACGCTTCGTAGTAATAGTGAGTATATTTCACGTCCTATTTTCACTACGCACAATTTTCCAACCGAGAATAGTCGATTGTGATTGGTCATAAGTGATGATGACGGACGCGTTTTTATCGTTGCAGACGACTAGAAAAAGCAAATCCGGATCGGCGGCAAATAATATTTGTTGAGAAGTAACTTTTCCTCTCCAAAGAAAATTATGCCAAACGTTGATAACAAAAGGGCTCATTTAAATATTTTGTGTGCACCCAAATTGGTCTTGTCCGTTGCGATAAATGGGCTTTTTCATGCACTGTAGCCCCCCCACCCACCTACGACTGGTATTATGGGAAAGTGGCCCATAAAGTAAAAAACCCACAAAAACCCGAGAGTTTATCATTCTTTTATAATTTATTTGTCCATGAGGATAATAATTATATTAATTTGATTATTTTGTCATCATTGTGAACGTGAAATCTCAAGTGACCAAATACTACTTTAAAAAAGGGGTAGCCTACTGAAAATCCAGAGAATGGCCGAGGGAGGGGTGCCCTTTCATTAATTTTACGTTCGGCAATTAATTGATTAACAACCGGGTAATGATTTTCAAATCAATAGGCAATATCTGTTCCATTACATAAAATTTTGCCATCTTTTTGCAAGGAAATTTATAACAAATAAACAAGTGAATGAATAAAATAAATAGTAAATACTACTGACAAAATCAATAAAATAGAAACAACGTAAATTCGAGAAACAGTAATAATGCGCAGTATCCGATAAAACCATTGATCTCTATTATATTGAATATAATAGAGATCAATGGATAAAACTTGATGACGTCATGAGGTGAAAATTGGCAAACTATAGAGGGCGAACTGTATGTAAAAAGTTCGCTTTTCGTTTAGCACATGTGGTGAAAATCTTCAAGCCCCAGAATAACGGAAAAATTCCCGAAATTACAAATTTTTGATCACAGGAGACATGTTGGCTTATTTCATGAGAGTTGAAGAACATTTTGGTAAGTTTATGGTGTTTTCTTTTCAGTAACAAATAATAAAATTGTGTATTTTTCTACGAGGGTTCGTGTTGGTAGAAATAGAACAAATTTCGAACAATGTCGAAACTGCGTCTTTTCTCGCAATGCAACATAATGGGCCACATTTTGTACACCAGCATTGCAGCAGTTCTCAGTAAAAAATATGTCAAATGATTAATATTTATTGAACCTTTCTTAGCATGCACACCAGTGACAATTTTTTTTCAGGACATTTTTATTATAGAGCATGCATGGGTTTTTGTGTATTTAATTTATGGTATGTTGTGTTAAATATCGTGTAAAAACTGTAATAATGCACTATTCACAAACCATCCTTGCTCTATATGCACAAACAGAGGATCGACGTATGCTCTCATTGATTTGTTGTGAAAGCGTCTGCTGTAGCATGCTATGGTTCTAATCTTGCCTGTATTGTTTTATGTAGCACACAAACAGCCCATTTTATGGCACATTATTTTGGGGTTGTGTATCATGAATGATGTATGCCTAGTACAAATACAATAGCCTACATCTAGTCCTAGAGTAGCTATGTTATAGTAAAAATTTCTTTTTATCAAATATATTAAAATTTTACATCAAATTAAAGGTCTCCTCAGGAGAAATTCAATGGTGCAAACCCCATTGTCATGGGTGCTTTCATTAATGAGTTATGCCTTCCAAAAGACAACAAACACGCGGCACCCTTCTGGCCGCCGACTGAGGTACAGAAATTGTTAAATTAAGACCACCCACACTACTAAAGCTTACCAGCCCTATCCCTAACGTGCACTCAAAGGTTCAAAAAATGAGATTTTACCGAGTACTTGGTTTGATTAAAACCTCCGTAAATTGCATGCGCGACCTCGCGCTGGAACAAAATCCAACTTTTCATACTTAAAAATGGACAAGGATTAAACTGATATAGGTTTGACAGCATACCCCACCGTCGCTGAATGTATACATTCCTTTAAAATGGGAAATTTAGTCAAAATTTGGCCCAAAATGGTAAAAAAATACATAAAAACCTTATTTCTTCACCGATTGAGACGGGGAAAAAAGCACCGTAACCTTCCTAATCCTCTTTCTATCAATAGATGGCGTTATTTTTGGGGTAGAAGTCAAGAGAGGGCGGTATTTATTGAAAAACGGTGACCACATTTTTCTTTACAAAAAGTTCAAAAATGGCTGCGCTCGCGGAAGTCGCGTCGGTGACCATGCTCTGAATCTTTTTGATGCTTGAAAAAGTGAGGTAAATTTGTGCCTTTTTTCAAAAGGATTATGAAAGAAGAGAGTTTTATTGACCTACAGGAGTAATTTGAAGCTCAGACAGCATGTTAGGTCGAAGTAACATTAATTTGAAAAACCTCTTTTTTGTGTGCGGCCAGAATAGAAAATGTCAATATCGCGCGACCTCTAACATAGCTACCTAGAGTACAAAATACTTGGTCTTTGAAATTCATTTTACAATAAATCTGACAAGTTTTTAACAAGGTACAAACAAAAAATGGATAGTACTTTTTAAAACAATCTGACTCCATTCAATATTTTCAATATCATTTATCAGTATTATTGACATTCTCAATATTTAGATGTTAAGGCAAAATAGGGTATACCTTTGGTTTTGGAACCGTTCGAGTGTTTTTATCCTATATAAAGGTGTAGATATATACAATAAAACTAACCTGTAAAAATTTAATTTCAAAAAGTGGTAGGGCCTAGTGTTTTTGAGATATTGTTGAAAATCTGGAGTGAATGTCCAAGCGGGAAGGATAATCAATAATTGGAATACACAATCTGAGAAACGTTTCATGCGGAAACGTTTCTCAGATTGAAATGTTTTTGAATCCCTCTCTCTAAAACCACATTCCTGTGAAGGGAATTGTTTCTCAAAATGTAAAAACATCATCAACAGCTGCAGTGCTTCTTACCAAGTAAGTTTTTATGGTCATTAATTAAGTTTTGGAGGAATTACCAATACCCTCCCTTTTAAAAGTTGATATTGGGGATATCATATCAAAATAGTATTAATTGGGACCTATTTGATTAAAATCTACATAATGATGTTCCTTTTAACCAAGTAGTGGAAGGAAGTAAACATGTTTATTTTCACAATATTATTCTCTCAGCATGGTATCCTTTTGATATTGACAGTGCCAAAATATCAACACATAACAAAATATTGCCTTTTGAAGTTAACTATTGACCATTCAGTTTATTTATTTTAAATCTTCAGACATAAAAAAACAAATTGTCCGGGTCAAGACAAACGTTTTAAAAAAGACTGTTGATCATAGGTGTGTCAGACCAAAGAAATACCAATATCAGGCTTAAATTCAGGCGCAAATGAATGTGTTCCAGTTTAGTGCCTCTAACATACTTTATCAGATTAATTGACTGCTGAAAGCTACATAGGGCCTACATGTAATATTAATTTGTGTTCGTTGTTGTAGATTCAAAGTAAATTCTAGAAAAGACATTTTGATCATAACAGTACTAGTTTAAATAATCAACTTTATTGAGCAGGCAAAAATGTCCCTCCTGTCACATCTCGTCTGTCACAACTTTAATGAGCCTGGTGTTTCCAGTTCCATGTTTTAATTACCTAGTCTTTTGCTTACTGATTATTTGTATAAAACTTTAGAGGGAAACAACCCCATTACACTTCATGGGAGAACAAATAGCTTTTTTGAAGGCAAGTCACTTATAAAAACAAAACATGGAGTGTAATTTCTGTCCTGCCTGCATCAGGGTTCTCCCCATGCACAAGCTAGCGTATATCAGGCCAATACACGCGATTTGCATGCTGATACCGCAAATTTTGGCCGATACGCAAACAAATATATATAATTTAATTTTATTTTATAATTTCACAAAAAACATGAAGAGAAAACCATCGAAAATGCTCCAGATTGCACACTTAGGGCTTTTAGTTTTAAAACCAAGATAAACACGGTCCAAGTAGAAAACATTCCAAAAACCTTGTTTCAATTCAGACGCTTCTGCGAAACTTCCAAAATTTTGGTCCAGAATGCCCCACAGTTTTGAAAAAACCTGGGGAGAACCCTGTGTCATTACTTAGTCACTTCACACAGTCATGGAATACTCTAGTTTTATTGAATGTTTTTTAAAATTTTTATTTGAGTGTTGTATACCTAACTTATACCTAACTTAGACAGTTTGCACCTTACAGATTATCTTTGGCAGGCCTTTGGAAAAAACAAAGCAGTGTAATCTGTCCCGTCTGTCATGCGGGAATTAGCTCTATGTGAAATTTTTACCTCAGTTTATTAAATTATACATTTAATGTGTTACGTACCAGGGCTCAAAATTTACACTGGACCGCACTGTTTTCAGGCCAGTGTTTTTAGCTTAGGGCCAGTAGTTAACTCGAGCCTTTTCATGTCCGGAGGTGTTGTGTTTTTGAACAATAATACCTCGCCTCATCGCAAGTTATAAAAGTTATGTTCAAATGTTTACCTTGATTCAATTTGTAAGCTACAATCAGTTAGGATTTTTGTCATCAACAACGTTTAAAAGGCACTGAACACGTTTGGTAATTGTCAAAGACCAGTATTCTCACTTGGTGTATCCCAAACATATGCATAAAATAACAAGCCTGTGAAAATTTGGGCTCAATTGGTCATCGAAGTTGCAAGAAAATGATGAAAGAAAAAACATCCTTGTTGTACAAATTTGTGTGCTTTCAGATAGGAATAAAAGGCTTCAGGCCTGAAGTCTTTTATTATTTTAGTGAGAAATTACCTCTTTCTCAAAAGCTACGATAGTTCAGAGGGAGTCGTTTCTCACAATGTTTTATACTATCAACAGCTCCCCGTTGCTCGTTACCAAGTAAGTTTTTATGCTAATATTTGTTTTGAGTAATTACATGTACCAAACGTGTACAGTGCTTTTAACTCAAACCTGCCTGAATTATTATTGTTATTATTTTGTAAAACAAAATTTTCAGTTCTTTTTGGTGCATGGTATAATTTTGATTTTAGTTTATGAAATGAAGGCCGTTGCAAGAGTTTTTAAAAGTTTACATGAGCCTCCGTGCTTTGCTTTTGGAGATATGGCTGTCGAAACATGACAGGTGTTGCTACATGTACATGTAGTTAGTCAAAAATTGGTTATCCCCAACATGTATCTGGTCATTTTGTTACTGAGGATCCCCAGATACTACCTCTTTGATTTGGCTGGAAAAAAACTTCTAAAGAATACGCTTTATCCTTCATACTCAGCTGCCCAAATTCAGCTGCCCAAATTTCCGGCCTATGTGTGCGTGTTGCTAAAGCCATTCAAGATTCATGCCAGCTTCATTCAAGATTTATGCCAAATGGTGGTGACACCATCCTTTTTGTTTGATGCAGGCATGTTGTGTGGACACTTCTTATTTGAAATGCTCATAATGTTTTCATAATTTAGTTGAGTTTGAAACTGTGTTGAGGCAACACTCACAAAATGTGTGCTTTGTCAGTGCCTCTTGAAAGGTTCCAGTTGAAGTTTTAATTTCCTCAAAGGAGATGCCCCTTTACAAGGAAACAACTCCCCTGCCCTTAACCAGACATCAACATTTTCTGTGATGAATTCTGTTTGATAGGCCTAAAACTCTGAATTCCCTTTTTTTACCGGTGTTGTTTTTTTTACAATTTCCGTGAAAACAGCGGTTTTAATTCAAGGTTAAAAAAACACAATAAATATGACAACTACCCAAATGAAGCTCAATTAAATCCATCCGATGCATAAAAACCTTCCTATTTGGTTACTGTCCAACTCGAAGATCTGGTGATACATTTTCAATGTGGAGTTTACTGGACGGCATTTGGTCGCCATTGTGACACACTGTAACGACGGAGTGTGCGTTGGTTTGGTACCCAGATTCTATAAATTTGTGCTTAGATGGCCGGATACCAGCACGGTTCATGGCACTGTCATCTGGATCCCTATGCGTCGCACAGCTAAACATGTACTTGGGGAATCCTGGCAAAGAACACACAGACTAAAATGCGTGTATCTAGACTCTAAAAGGAAAACCACTAGCTGCGAAGGCAGTCGCTGCTAGCTCGCTAGAGTCGACCAATCAGTGATGATGCCGACCCGCGCTGGAAAGTAATGTCAGATAGATCGGTGATGATGGACTTTATTGCCAGAATTTGAAGGAATTCGAGTTTGTAGAATGTTATATTTTGTTTGTTCTCGATTTTATTCTAGTCATTATTTGAATCCAGTATTTCGATTCCTGTTGAATTCTGATTTTGTGTTTGTATTCCGTGAAATTTCGTGTTCTACACCAATTTCTGCGATTCCGTCCGTGTTCACAGCGATGCGGAAAATTCTGAAGTCTGCTTAACAAGTAAAAAGTATCGTGTCAATCCAAAGTTCTATTTAATATGAATCATTAGTTCAAAATCAAAACAAAGACAGATTTGAACTAAATAAATATAAAAAGATGATTAAAAAAAAGGGCAAAAAAGAGAGAAAGATTTACTAGCATTTGATTTTTTTTTTATCAGTCCTGATCGTTGCAATAGCACTAGTTTACACATTCTTCAAGTGTCATTTCAGAGTGGGTGGTAAGTTTATTGTGGCCTTACAGACACTGAGTTACAGGTATTTAACCATTGTCCGCCTTTTCCTTTCCAGCAGATGAAGATAATACAACACAAGATCTCAAGATGTTCACCCTTCATATGAACAACTTGGTGCTGTTGGTCACCCTCTGCTTGAGACACTTCCTTGTATTTCATGTCAACCTTACAGCAGCTTCCCACTTTGACCAGGAGTGTTTACTCTCTTTAGAAGAAACACCTCCATGACATCCAAGAAAACTGATGGAATCATCTCACTCTGTGGTGCAGAACCATGTCACTATAATAAAGACCTGATGAGCTGAACACATGAACATGGAGGGACTCATTGTGCAACCTAGGTAGGTTTATACAGACATTGACAATAAGCTCGGGCGATATCGCTTTTATTCATCCACGATGTATCGTCAAGAATATATCGCGATATTCGATAATATCGCGATTAATTTTTGATGAAGTCAATCTTCTACAAATCTCACAGTGCAAGCTTGTAGAAGCAGCCGTCATCATTTCTACTTTTCTCCAATGAGCTATTCTTCGGGTTTTACTTTAAACCTATGGGGTGAAAACCTGGGCCTATTACTTACACACATTTAATAAGTCTACTGCGCATGACATACTGTTCTATATGTGTGCATAACTAATTAGATCACGCTACTCGCATGTATGCAACACCAGCCTCGTCCCCAAGGTGTGTCGAGCAGTACGAGGTAGTATTGTAAACATGGTTGGAAATAAAGTAAACCATGGGGACGAGGTTGATACAACACGTGATAACACCCGGAAGCGCGATGTCGTAGTTTTTTGGTAGTCTGTGAGACCGCCTGATCGCTAAGGCTTTGATGTTGGGTTTTTTGAAGAAACCCGGTCGGGTCGGATCTGTTGGGGAATCTTGCGGTTGCGGTCTGTGACTTGCAGCTCTTTGTTGTTCCAAGATCATCTCCACTAGGAGATTTATTATTGCAAGATCGTCTCGGTTAGGATATGCGTCACGATACTTAGTCGATATTGCGATTTACCGATATCACGATACAAAAAAATCTACCCGATATCGTAGGCCTAATCGTTTCAGAACTAGTATTGTGATATTCGATAATATCATGGTATCGCCCAAGCTTAATTGACAACTACCTTTTAAATATTTGCTTGTGTTTTTATTTGAGTCGAGTCAAGAACTGGGAAAAATATTGATCCAAAGTTGAAAGAAATTAGTTAAGCTATTTTTCTTTTTAAACCCAGCAATAGTCTAAAAACTTGGTTGTTGTGTATTATACTAATTGTCAATGTCTATACTTTTTCAAAGTTTGAACATTCACTCTAAGAAAACCTGAAGTATAATCAAGGGATAAAACACATGATCCTTTGGTATCCAAACCTAGTCAGTAGTAGGTTTCTATTAGTTGTGATAAAGAGAACCTGTAAATCGTTTAAAATGTAACCCTGGAAAGTTTGGCCCTAACTATTTGTAATATTCCCTCCCCAAATCAAGTGTAACTTATAATTATGCAAAGTAGGTCTGTAATTTCATTTTTAACAGGGAAAGGCCGTTGTCATATAACAAAGGGTAGTCTTACATGAAAAGGTTAAAGGCTCTGAGAATATTTTGAAGTCGGGCACTAAGTCCAAGACCAGGGCCCAATTTTATAGAGCTGCTTAAGCAGAAAATATTGCTTATTAACAACTTTCTGCTTAGCAGAAATGAGCAGGATACCAGTCACAAATTGCACTATGAAATGGTATTTTGGCTGGTAACCTTATTCTGGTAAGCATAATTATTTTTTTGCTTAGCAACTTGTTGTGCTTAAGCAGCTCTATGAAATAGGGCCCAGGCCTAGCAGAGCTCCTTTGGCTCTGTATAGTTCCATGCAGGCTTGTGTATGTAACAGAGCTGCCAACTCTCCCCGAGTCTGTAGAAGGTTCCCTGAAAATAAACCAATCTTTCCATGTTCTGATAAACAAATTTGAAAATCTCCCTGATTAGTGGAAACTATTTCTCTGTTATGTTAAATGTAATTCTAAATTTCTTCCTGATTGTTGGACAAAATCTTCCTGATCGCAAGATGCAAATGTTGGCAGCTCTGATGTAAGCCTTGTATTTAACGTTCTCATGGCTTTCCTTTCACAACAGCATGCAATTGCAAGTCAGTCTCTGACATCACAAAATCCTGAAGATGTTCTCTGTGATGGACCAGTGGTCATCGTCTTCTTGAGCTGAACATTTAGTTGGATGTCACACAGGCCTTGGCATCCACTGTGTGATCTTGAGGAATCGCCCTTCCACTCGCCCTCTGCTTAGACTATCTACAATACAACCAAGGTATGAGAAATGCTTCACTGGAAAAGTGAACTAGAAAGGTTTTGTTTTCATTAAGCCATATTGAAGTATGCTCTTATCATGTTTTTATGTCAGAAGTATCAACATACAATTCTGATTTACATGAAAGTGGCCCCCTCAAATTAGGGAACATGCATGTGAGTATTGATTGTGCATCAACTACCTTTTAAATATCTGCTCATTTTCTCTGTTAGCTAAACCAAGAAATTGAAAAATCATTCAAATTTTCATCACAACTTTGCTTTTGTTGGTGAAAAGTTAAAGAAATTACACGGGGTTACTTTTTTGGGTTGAACAAAGAAAAAATTACTGAGCAGCTGAGCTATCTAGCCCCAATGTTGGCGGTCTCCCTATTTTGTCAATATCTTTGTTCGGGGGTGCCAGTCAGAAGCCATTCAACCTGTAACTGCTGTATAGCCAGGGATCACAACCAAGTTTATGATATAACCTGGGAAGCGACAGCAGAGGGATCACCTTAAGGGGATGCAACTTTTTATTTTAAATATCAAGTAATAAACTTGTTGTGATCCCTGGCTATAATAATTTAAAATTATTAGTAGAAACCCTGAACTGGCTCATGCAGGTTAATTCAGTCACCTTGGCTAGGAACCTGTCTTGCCATTTCTCAAAGTCGGCAAAGTTTATAACAAAAAGCAAAATCAGTGCTCTGACTTTTTACCTTGTAGTGTTCCAGTTGAAATTGCAATTTCCTCATCGAAAAACTGCCCTACCGTTACAAGAAAGTATTTGGCACAATCGATAAGCTTCACTGGGTCAACCCATGTCTGCATGACCCCAGTGCATTTGATTAGCTTTGATGTCATTGTTGTGGCTCACACGGTTCAGACCCAAGTAACCTGCTTGTGGAGCGGTTTTCTTGGGGCTGACCCAGGTGCATATTGTCACAACGAAAAACTTTCACAATGGCCACCATTTTGTTAATTCAGTGGGACACTTTTAGGAAGTTTGACACACATTTTTACCCTTAAACCAGCGACTTTATGAGCATTATTCATAGATGCTTACTTTTGTACCAACGTGGGCTTATAAAATAATTTAACAGTGAATCCACGAAAAGTTTCGGATGTAATGCACACAATGAAAGTAGTTCCAGTCGGCTGTCCCAACATGCATTGGTGTGAATGATGGAGGGAGTTGGCGTTCGATTAGCTCATGTCAGGGGCTTATCCGGATGAGCACACCTGGGTCAACCCAGGGAAGCTAATCGAATGCACCCAGTGATGTGGCAATCCAAAAGGCTTTTTAATATGAATAATTGGTTGATATGAATCAAAACAAAGAAATGTTTTAGTTACAAACTTACAAAAAATAAGAATATTGTAAAAAATAGATAAATAAATAATTGAAAAGGAAGTTTTGTTTGCAAAAATCGTGTTTTAAAATCAATCCTGGTTGTTTCACTAGCTCTAGTGTGCACCTTCTTCAGGTGTCTTGTGAGAGTGGGTGATATTTTTGTGGCCTACATGTACATGTACATGTAGCAGACAATGAATTACAGTGTATTGCACCACAGCCTCACGTTGAAAACTGTAGGTACATATGGAAACGTTGTCTCATCCGCTCAATCTGACTTGCGTGCATAGACCAAAATGAGCATTTTTCATGCAAAAGTGAAGTTTTCTAAAAAGTGCGTTCCTTTCCAGCATTGGGGTGCCTGGGAGTCACTTGGGTAACCTTTCAACAAATACCACAAAACAATATGGCACTTTCTCTGTACTTTTGTCGGAAAAAACATAGTAATCCTGCACAATGTTGTCTCTTTTTGCATTGGAGAAGAGCAAAATAGCGAGTTTCAATTGCACATCGACCGCTCTCGCAAGCCCTCACTCGTTTCATTGTGGTCAGGCAGCTCTGGGGTGAGCGGCTAATGAATATACTAATCATTAGCTTTCTTCTGGTATTAAACTTGTCTTGATTGGTTGTATATTGTCGTCGGAATAAAGGAAACTTAACCGTTGACCAATAACCTATACAGCGTCTCATTTGACTCTTTGACCTAGAAGTCCCGGATGCACGCGGACATAAACAGATTCTATGACGTCATCGTCACTAAATCGGCGTCTTTTATTGCAAAATGCTACACTTTTACGATGTTAATATATATTTTTAACTGTTAGTTAACAATGACATTTTTTTGTTTGAAACCACTGAGGTTTTGTGGGTTTTTTAATGGGTAATTTTAAAATTAGAGCCATTTTACTGTATTAATTTACTGGATCGTACCATTTGTGCGCCTTGAGCACCTCATTTTGGTGGATTTTGGCGCCCTATAAATATTCTTTATTATTATTATTATTAAAGTCGCAGGGTAGAAAGATGCTTTTTTTCGAACTGCGCCAAATTTCATTTACGTACCGACATTCTGCTCAATGAGTGCGTCTTGTTTTTCACGAATCCATTGCTTTCTGCTCCACATGTCCACAAAAACATGATCAAAGATTAGGTAAATTTATAATGTTTCTTTATTATTCGTAAATCATCTAAAAAAATTAGCTAAACCATCAGTTAAGTCCTCGATCGAGACGGTTAGAATTATCGTCGATGACGTTGACTTGGAATGATTCACGTACAATGCCAACAGTAGTCCGTCCATTTAACATTTGAATATTTATCGTGGGTTTTATTGTATACTATGAACAAGTAAGTCAATAAAATACTATGTTCTGCTCTACAAAACGATTAATTGTCCCTATTATAACTGTGCCTCTCCCCTCATTGTGTCATAGTAAATTTACCCGTTCATATAATGGAACTACCTGCCCAATGAAGTCGGTGGCCTGTGACCCCTGCACGCAACACCGTGTTGGAGTTTGTTTGTGGTCAATTTCTTTTATGAGACAAATTCACGAAAACGTTTCCATATGTTAATCTGGTCCTGTCCTTCCCTTTTCCAACAGATGAAACCATCAGTGACAACATAAGAATTCAAGTTGTTTTCACCCTTGATATGAACAACTTGATCACACTCTGCTTGAGACACCATGTCAACCTTACTGCAGCTTACCACCAGATGACCAGAGTATTTACTCTCAAACAGAAACACTGCCATGACATCCAAGAAAACTGATGGAATTATCTCACTCTGTTAAGAACCATTGATGTCACTACAGACCTTAAGAGCAGAATGCAGGAATATTAACAAGGAGGTACCCAAGGTGCAACCAAGGTAGGTTAAAGACATTGACAATTACCTTTAAATCTCTGCTTGGTTTTTTCATTTAAAATTTACCCAGTCAGTTTCCCTTGTGGTTTATTATATGATATCTGAAATAAAAAGTCGCATCCCCTTAAGGTGATCCCCTGGCTGCCGCTTCCCTGGTTGTGTCGTAAATTTGGGTGTGATCCCTGGCTACACGGCAGTTAACGGTTGTATGGCTTCTCACTGGAACCCCAAACAAAGATACTGACAAAATATGGAGACTGCAACATAGGGCTAGATAGCTCTGTTGGTAGAGTGTCGGCACAATAATCCGGAGGTCGTCAAATCCTGCTTGTTTTAATTAAGCCATATTTAAGTAGGCTTTACCATGTTTTTATTTCAAGAGTATCAACATGTATTTGTGAGTTACATGAAAGTGGCCTCCTGAAATTAAGGAACATGCATTTACAAGTTAGTATGGACTGTGCATCCCACTTCAAAGATCTGCAAAGACAAAATTGTACAAAAAACTGCTCCCCTTAAAATGTTTTGCTTTCTGACCAGCTTTGCAATATTGAGCTTTTTTAGAGTAAGATGGGCATGAAAGACAAAAGACAAAAGGCATCAGAGGCCATGTCCTCAATGATATTTCCAAGCCGAGCTTTAAACCTGAAAATGTATTTTGTATAAATTTACAGGCCAAAAGGTATTTAATCTGGTCCTGTCTTTCCCTTTCCAACAGGTAAAACCATCAGTGATCTCAAGATGTGCACCCTTCATGAAGCTTGGTCACCCTCTGCTTGAGACACCTCCTTGTAGTTGATGTCAACCTTACTGCAGCTTCCCACAAGATGACCAGAGTGTTCGCTCTTAAACAGAAACATCTTCATGGCATCCAAGCAAACTCATAGAATAATCTCTCTATGTGGTAAAGAACCTTGTCACTTTACAGACCTTATGAGCAGAACACAGGAACAACAAGGAGAAACCCATGGTGCAATCAAGGTAGGTTAAACACTGTCAGCTATCTTTGAAATATGGTGATCCCCTGGCTGCCACTTCCCAGGTTGTGTCGTAAACTTGGGTGTGATCCCTGGCTACACGGCAGCTAATGGTTGTATGGCTTCTGACTTGCACCCCTGAACAAAGATATTGACAAAATAGGGAGACTGCCAACATAGGGCTAGATTGCTCAGTAGTAGAGCGCTGGCACGTTAAACGGAAGGGTCGTTGGTTCAAATCCCGCTCTAGTCAATTTTTCTTTGATCAACCCCAAATTATTTTATATTCTAGCCGAACCAAGAATGGGAAAATCATTCATATTTATATCATGTTTTTTTGTTTTATAGATCAAAAGTTAGTTAAACAAATTGCATAAAATATGTACAGCCTGATTGGTTACCTTTATCATTACTGACATGGTAATCAAGTCAACGTCTGTGGAGAATCCATACTTATACACATATATGCAGAACATCGAAGGTCTGAATTATTTTGCATTACTTAAAACTTTGCCTAATTGTAGAGAAATTGCATGCAACTATTTCAAGCTAGTTTGACTAAATACAACCAGCATGAGCCTCTCAGGGTTTCAACTGATAACTTGCACTTCAAGTGTACTACCCTTTTGTTTTGCCCCAAAATGAGGCAAGAAGAACTGAAGGCCTGGCAGTAACATTGAGGTCATGCTGCTCTTGTCTTTGGTCTTTTGGAGTTTCTGCCCCTCTTAAAGGGTCTGTATACGCTGCAATGACTTGAAAAAAAATGACAAACAAAAACTTACTCTCGAAAAAAAAAGTAACTTCTTTTTTCGAGGTATTGCAGTTATGGAAAAAGATATCACTTTTTATCCCAACAAATTTGAATCTGAGAAGCGTTACTGCAGTAACATTTCTCAGATAGTGTATTCCAATTACAGATTATTCTTCCTGCGTGGACATAACTGCACCAGATTTTTGACAATATTTCAAAAATGCTAGGCATTTTGAAATTTTTCTTCCTGCGTGGACATAACTGCACCAGATTTTCGACAATATTTCAAAAATGCTAGGCATTTTGAAATGAAATTTTCACAGGTTAGTTTTATGGTATATATCTACAACTGTGTAGGATTGAATCAAACAGTGGGTTCCAATTTCCAAACGTATACAATCCCTTTAATTTTCAATTGACTCTCAGATTTTTCAGAGCAACTGCCTGAAGTTATTATGAAGTGACATTGATTAAAAGGTTTGATCTATTTTGTTGGTAGTGTATAGGTCGCAGGTTGTGGGGGTGGGGGAGATTCAAATAAGTTGTTTTGTAACCATCACCACATGTCAGAGTAACAAAATCATTTTTTTAAATCAAACTTGTGCTGATGTTTTTTATTATACTTCTCTTCCACTCAGGTTCATACCTTTTGCTGGCACTTCCCAGGATATCACCCCCTGCACCAAGTAGATTGTGAACACCTACAACGCAGCCCTTCTTACATACTCTAAGGTAACTTTATGGTACCTCATTTCAGCTGTATTAGATAGAATGGTTTATTTACAAACTTCTCATTAAGCAGCCACATGCTGAATTGCAACAATTTACAATAAAAAAGAAAAGCAAAATACAGATATCGAGATTTTAGTTTAAAAAAAAAAGACATGCAACTTAGTACTTCAATTACAAAAATTGAACATTAAAATCTGAATAAAATTTTAAAAAAAATGTACCCCATAAAGCTGTTATTCATTATTGGTTTTTGGAAGAGTTAATACATTTTTTATACTTAAGCTTTTAACAGTTACACCAAACTGAATTTCTTTAAATCAAGCTGTCTCAAAACATCAGCATTTTCTGAACTGCTCCCTTAAGAATCTAAGCATGGTTTGTTCCCAGGTTTAGGATTAAACTGTTGTATCAAGTCTTGCAACTTTGTGTTTTAAATGTAGTACACCCCAACAGTAGTATCATTTTCGTTAAATTATGTGTATATACTTCAAAGAAACCAAATAAAACTGAACAAAGTTTTTGTTGTTGGATTATTGTGAAGAAACGCATGAGTTTTGAAATGTATGCTTGAAAACTTGTTCCAATGTTCAGAGGGATAACTGCCAGCAAGTCATGTTGTGTTTACTTTTAAGTAAAGACAACCTGAAAGTTTTACAAATATTTTCAGTCTTAGAAAGGTTCTTGATTTGCATTATAAAAATGTGTCTATCCATCTAAATTATCTGGCCCAAAAACAAAACGGTACATCTTTTTGAATTTCTTTTTTGAAAAGTTGTTCTCTATTAGGAAGTTTTGTTTGATTTAAGCAAAATCGTGTTTTAAAATCAATCAGGGGTCAATTTCATATCGCTGCTTAACTGTAACCAAATTTTCGTGCTAACTATACCAGCCAGCTTGTGCATTCACTATGTTGCATTGTTATGTCATTCATTTTCATACAGTAAGCACCAAAATGTTAGCATGCCTTTTCGTGTGCTTACGGTTAGCAGCGCTCCGAAATGAAAACTCGCGCAGTAAGCACACAATCGGCTGTTAAGTAGCTCTATGAAATTGGGCCATGGCTTTATGTTGCACTAGCTCTAGTGTGCACCTTTTTCAGGTGTCTTGTCAGAGTGGGTGATAGTTTTGTGGCCTACATATGTACATGTAACAGACAATGAGTAACAGTGAATTGCACCACAGACTCGTCACGTTGAAAACTATAGATATTTAATCTGGTCCTGTCTTTCCCTTTTCCAACAGATGAAACCATCAGTGACAACACAAGAATTCAAGATGTTCTCCCTTGATATGAACAACTTGATCACACTCTGCTTGAGACACCATGATGTCAACCTTACTGCAGCTTAATGACCAGAGTGTTTACTCTCAAACAGAAACACCTCCATGATATCCAAGAAAACTGATGGAATCATCTCATTCTGTTGTTAAGAACCATTGATGTCACTACAGACCTTAAGAGCAGAATAATAACAAGGAGGTACCCAAGGTGCAACCAATTAAGGTAGGTTATAGACATTGACAATTAACTTCTGAATATCTGCTTGGTTTTGTTTTTCATTTAAAATGTACCCAGTCAGTTTCCCTTGTGGTTAATTATTTGATATCTGAAATAAAAAGTTGCATCCCCTTAAGGTGATCCCCTCGCTGCCGCTTCCCACGTTGTATCGTAAACTTGTGTGTGTGATCCCTGGCTACACGGCAATTAACGGTTGTACGGCTTCTGACTGCAACCCCTGAACAAAGATACTGACAAAATAGGGAGGTTGCCAACATAGGGCTAGATAGCTCAGTTGGTAAAGTGTCGGCACGTTAATTCGGAGGTCGTTGGTTCAAATCCCACTTGTTTTAATTAAGCCATTTTTAAGCCATATTAAGCCAAATGTTTTGCTTTCCGACCAGCTTTGCAATATTGAGCTTTATTAGAGGTAGATGGGCATGAAATCCAAAAGACCAAAGGCATCAGAATGGCCATGGCCTCTTTGATATTTCCAAGCCTATAGCTTTAAACCTGAAAATGTATTTTGTATAAATTTACATGCAGCAGGCCAAAAGGTATTTAATCTGGTCCTGTCTTTCCCTTTCCAACAGGTGAAACCATCAGTGAACTTAAGATCTCAAGATGTTCACCCTTCATGAAGCTTGGTCATTCTCTGCTTGAGACACCTCCTTGTAGTTGATGTCAACCTTACTGCAGCTTCCCACAAGATGACCAGAGTGTTCGCTCTTAAACAGAAACATCTTCATGGCATCCAAGCAAACTCATAGAATAATCTCTCTATGTGGTAAAGAACCTTGTCACTTTACAGACCTTATGAGCAGAACACAGGAACAACAAGGAGAAACCCATGGTGCAATCAAGGTAGGTTAAACACTATCAGCTATCTTTGAAATATGGTGATCCCCTGGCTGCCACTTCCCAGGTTGTGTCGTAAACTTGGGTGTGATCCCTGGCTACACGGCAGCTAATGGTTGTATGGCTTCTGACTTGCACCCCTGAACAAAGATATTGACAAAATAGGGAGACTGCCAACATAGGGCTAGATTGCTCAGTAGTAGAGCGCTGGCACGTTAAACGGAAGGGTCGTTGGTTCAAATCCCGCTCTAGTCAATTTTTTTTTGATCAACCCCAAATTATTTTATATTCTAGCCGAGCCAAGAATGGGAAAATCATTCATATTTATATCATGTTTTTTTGTTTTATAGATCAAAAGTTAGTTAAACAAATTGCATAAAATATGTACAGACTGATTGGTTACCTTTATTATTACTGACATGGTAATCAAGTCAACGTCTGTGGAGAATCCATACTTATACACATATATGCAGAACATCGAAGGTCTGAATTATTTTGCATTACTTAAAACTTTGCCTAATTGTAGAGAAATGGCATGCAACATTTCAAGCTAGTTTGACTAAATACAACCAGCATGAGCCATCTCAGGGTTTCAACTGATAATTTGCACTTTAACTTTACTACCCCTTTTGTTTTGCCCCAAAATGAGGCTAGAAAAACTGAAGGCCTGGCAGTAACATTGAGGTCGTGGTGTCTCTTGTCTTTGGTCTTTTGGAGCTTGTGCCCCTCTTAATTTTTAATTGACTCTCAGATTTGTCAGAGTAATTGCCCGAAGTTATTATGAAGAGACATTGATTAAAAGGTTTGATCTGTTTTGTTGGTAGTGTATAGGTCGCAGGTTGTGAGGGTGGGGGAGGTTCAAATAAGTTGTTTTGTAACCATCACCACATGTCAGAGTAACAATATCATTTGTTTAAATCAAACTTGTGCTGATGTATATATTATACTTCTCTTCCACTCAGGTTCGTACCTTTTGCTGGCACTTCCCAGGATATCACACCCTGCACCAAGTAGATTGTGAACACCTACAACGCAGCCCTTCTTACATACTCTAAGGTAAGTTTATGATACCTCATTTCAGCTGTATTAGATAGAATGGTTTATTTACAAACTTGTCATAAGCAGCCACATGCTGAAATGCAACAATTTACAATAAAAAAAGGAAAACAAAATACAGATATCAAGATTTAGTTAAAAAAGAAACGCACCTGGGTATTTCAAACACTTAAAAAAAATATATAACAATGTACCCCATAAAGGTGTTATTCATTATTGGTTTTTGGAAAAGTTAATACATTTTTTATCCTCTAGCTTTCAACAGTTACACCAATCTGAATTTCTTTAAATCAAGGTGTCTCAAAACATCAGCAATTGTTGTATCAAGTCTTGCAAATTTGTGTTTTAAATGGAGTAAACACCAAAAGTGTTCACATTTTCATTAAATTATGTGTTTATACTTTATAGAAACCAAAAAATCAAATAAAACTGAAAAAAAGTTTCTTTTATTAGATTATTGTGAAGAAACGCATGAGTTTTGTATGCTAGAAAATTGGTTCCAATGTTCAAACAACCTGAAAAGTTAACAGATATTTACAGGAAAGGTTGTTCTTGATTTGCATTATAAAAAGGTGTCTATCCATCTAAATTATCTGGCTCAAAAACAAAAGAGTTAATTTTTTTGAAAACGTTTTTGGAAAAGTTCTCTATTAATATATTTTAGTAGTTTTTTGTTCCAAATTGGAAAATGTAAACAGAAGGGGGGGGGGGTCTGTGGTGGTGTTTAAAATGTGTTGTGGTCCATCAAAGCAATTTGCTCTTACAGTAAGAAAAAGTCTTGGATAATTCGTATTTACTAGACATTAATGAAGGACATTTTTGTGTCACAACAAGTAGTTTTAGGAACAGAATTTCACGTTAGAAGGGGCAAGGACATTAGATTTCAATCAGTCTGTTCTGATTGTCTCAGGAGAAATTTAAGATCGCCTTCTCCTGAAGACGATCAGGAGCACACTGATTGAAACGTTGAGTTGTTAAACCATTGGTTCTTCTCAGAACCACCACAGCTCAAAAAGAGAGTCATGGTGTCTTTGCAAATCTTACTACATAGTATTCTCACCCTGCAAAGTTTCAAATCCTCCTTAATATATTTGTTTATAATTTTTGTTATCCCTTTGTTTTATCAACTACAGATCAGCTACTCCTGACAGAGAGTGTTGGATCTTCACTCAGAGTGGCAGTCCATATCCAGCAAAGATTCCTGAACCTATCGACGCTGAAGCCCTGCAGGATCTCCAATAATCTACCTGATCAGTAATCAATCTGTGTATTTTATTTACTGTAAACCAAAACCCCATGAAGAACTTCTTAAAACAAAATGTTTACAAAGTTATACAGGAAATTCGACATATTAATGTGTTGACACTTAAAGATGAGTGTTTTCATAAAACAAGTTTTAAACATTTTTTACCAAAACCCATGAAGAACTTAAAAAAGCAAAATGTTTACAAAATTATTCAGGAAATTCAACATATTAATGTGTTGACAGTTGAAGATAAGTATTCTCATAAAAAAGTTTTTTACATTTTTGAATCCAAAATCTTTCAGAAAATCTGTCACAATAGTTTCAGGACCTTTTCTGTCAAACTAATGTAATTTAGCTAATTTTTTGGTTAATGTTAAAGTAATATATATCTGAGTGGGATGGATCTTAGGTTGAGTTTGACAAAATGAAAATGCTTCCCTTGTGTGGTGAGATAGCCATACTTTCCTTGTGTGGTGAGATAGCCATACTTCCCTTGTATGGTGAATTGCCCGTGCTTTCCTTGTGTGGTGAATTTTATACCCATACTTCCCTTGTGTGATTATTTACCATACTTCCTCATTTGTGGTCCACTTGTGTGGTGAACTACCCATACATCCCCATGGTGAATTACCCATACTACTTGTGTGTGGTGAATTACCCATAGTTTCCATGTGTGGTAAATTGTATTACCATACAATCCCTTTTGTGTGAAAACCCACACTTCCTCATGTGTGCAGTTTTTGTGGTGAATTACCCATACTTTCCCCTGTGTGGTGAAACACCCATATTCCTGTGTGGTGAAACACCCATTTTCCTGTGTGGTGATCTACTCACCTATATTTCCCCTTGCATTGAGAATCTCTGATATTGTCCTTGCACGGCTAAGATCCATGTGTGGCAAGTTATCCCTTACTAATTCCCCTTGTGGTGAATTACCCTTCCCCTTGTGTGGTGAATATATCCCATAGGCTTACTTCCCCATGTAAGGTAAATTACCCATACTTCCATGACTTCCCTTATGTAGTGTGTTACCCATACTTCCCATGTGTGGTGAATTACCCATAATTCCCCTTGTGTGGTGACTAACCCATGTTTCCCCTTGAGTGGGCCACATACTTCCCCCAGTAGTGAATTACCTATACTTTGTGTGGTGAATTACCCATACTTCCCTTGTGTGGTGAATTACCCTGGCTTGCACCAGTGTGGTGAAACACCTATATAACTTCCATTGTGCGGTGAATTACCCATACTTCCCTTGTGTGGTGAATTACCCATATTTCCCTTGTGTGGTGAATTACCCTTGCACCAGTGTGGTGAATTACCTATACTTCCATTGTGTGGTGAATTACCCATACTTCCCTTGTGTGGTGAATTACCCTTGCTGCAGTGTGGTGAATTACTATACTTCCATTGTGTGGTGAATTACCCATACTTCCCTTGTGTGGTGAATTACCCTTGCTGCAGTGTGGTGAATTACCTATACTTCCCTTGTGTGGCGAATTACCTATACTTCCATTGTGTGGTGAAATACCCATACTTCCCTTGTGTGGTGCATTACCCTTGCTGCAGTGTGGTGAGTTACCCATACATGTGGTTCCCCATGTGTGGTGAGTAATTATACCATATTGCCCCATGTGCAGTGAATTAACCATGCTTCCCCTGTGTGGTGAATTACTCATACTTCCCCTGTGTGGTAAATCACCCATACTTGTATTCCCTTTAAAAAGAAAAAGAAAAAGATCCATCCCATAGTGTACTCTGTCCAAAGCTACATGATTCAGAAATAGATGAAGTCTGACTGTTGCAAAAATTAATGCAAACAAATGTTGGAAAAGATTTAAGAAAAAATCCATATGGATAATCAGGGCACTCTGATTGTCTTCCTGGGAAACAGCTGAACAGACAATGCAGTCTGATTGAAACTGAGCTGGAATTTGTTTTAAAACTTGTTTCGAGTATTTTGATGACTAAATTATTTTTTGAACAAACTGTTCTTCCAAATTTTTCCTTTTTTTCTTTTTAGAAATTCAGACTTACATCTTTATCTGAATCATCTATCTTTGTAAATTTACATTCTGTTTGATAACATGTCGAGTTGCTCCTACCTAAAATGAAGCCATTAACAAATTATATTCTCACAAAATAATGACTTGCTTGCAAGTGAAGTCATCATTTTGTTTTCTCCACAAATTGTCAAAACCATTCAAAGAAATTGTTTTTTAAAACTTTCGAGTATCCAACACACTCTTCCTTCAAAACATTGAACATTTTTCATGTCAGAAATTATTTTTCAGATACAACATTTGTTTGCTGTGCATGATATTAGGAATATCTTTCAGAGCTTACCGGCAAAACCACAAAATTTTAGTTCTTTATTAAAAGGTGTAGTTCTTTTCCTCTAAATTTTCTTTATGAATGGCTTCATTGTGTATGAGCAGCTCATTTTGATGAGTTTCTTTCATGCATGTATAAAAACTTTACGTAAAAACTCATCAGCAGAGTTGTGCAAACACCTGTGCCTGTCGGTGGACCCCCTCGGCTGCCTGGAGCAAGTGGTGATCCTGCTGGCCCGGATGCAATGGGAGGTATGTTCTCTGTTCAGTGAAATTCACTTAGGTGCACTATTGGTGTTCTGCTCCAATGGTGTAATGCCTTACAAGATTTAACGAGCTAGAGCGAGCATCTTTCAGAAACATGCATACATGACTAGGCCATGAGCTGGAAGCGAGTTCTTGGTCCCTAAAACGTTTTGATCGATCTCCCAAGACGTCGGGATGAGGGCCTTTTATCATTTAGCCTTTTGTTGGTCACGTCATTCTTTTGTTGTCTAGTAAACAGGTTTGTGCTGGGGTTCGTTTGAGACCATCAAAAGGTGCCATGAGATGTCTTTGCTTGAGCCAATGGAATCTGGACCTGGTGGACGATGTGGACTTCTATCCAGTTGGTGTTGTGAGGGCTGGAGAAACAAGTTCTGCTTTTGTCATGCCACATAGCATCTAACAAACTTGTAAGAACTGCACTCATGTTATTGCCACTTGATACCAATTAAGATGACATTGGATTTTTATACTTCATGGTTGTTTAGAATTGGTTGGTTTTTATTAAAGGTCAAGGGTCAAGTCTATGTCTAAGTTAAAAGTGTAGTCATGGTCAAACAGCAAATTATTGCAAGAGATCACAAGTGTTGTGGATCTGCCAAACTCTCACTTGAGTGGTGGATCTGCCATACTTTATTTGAGTGGTGGATCTGCCATACTTTATTTGAGTGGTGGATCTGCCATACTTTGTTTGAGTGGTTGATCTGCCTTACTTTATTTGAGTGGTGGATCTGCCTTACTTTGTTTGAGTGGTGGATCTGCCATACTTTATTTGAGTGGTGGATCTGCCTTACTTTATCTGAGTGGTTGATCTGCCATACTTTATTTGAGTGGTGGATCTGCCTTACTTTATTTGAGTGGTGGATCTGCCATACTTTATTTGAGTGGTGGATCTGCCATACTTTATTTGAGTGGTTGATCTGCCATACTTTTTTTGAGTGGTGGATCTGCCATAGTTTATTTGAGTGGTTGATCTCCAATACTTTATTTGAGTGGTGGATCTGCCATACTTTATTTGAGTGGTGGATCTGCCATACTTTATTTGAGTGGTTGATCTGCCTTACTTTATTGAGTGGTTGATCTGCCATACTTTATTTGAGTGGTTGATCTGCCCTACTTTATTTGAGTGGTGGATCTGCCTTACTTTATTTGAGTGGTGGATCTGCCATACTTTATTTGAGTGGTGGATCTGCCATACTTTATTTGAGTGGTTGATCTGCCATACTTTTTTTGAGTGGTGGATCTGCCATACTTTATTTGAGTGGTTGATCTCCAATACTTTATTTGAGTGGTGGATCTGCCATACTTTATTTGAGTGGTGGATCTGCCATACTTTATTTGAGTGGTTGATCTGCCTTACTTTATTTGAGTGGTTGATCTGCCATACTTTATTTGAGTGGTTGATCTGCCTTACTTTATTTGAGTGGTGGATCTGCCTTACTTTATTTGAGTGGTGGATCTGCCATACTTTATTTGAGTGGTGGATCTGCCTTACTTTATTTGAGTGGTGGATCTGCCATACTTTATCCTGAGTGGTGGATCTGCCACTTCCACTTGAACGGTAGATATACCATATCTTCTCTTGAGTGGTGTACCCCCATACTTTCTCTTGAGTAGTGGATCTGCCATACTTTCACTTGAGTGGTGGATCTGCCATACTTTCACTTGAGTGGTGGATCTGCCTTACTTTATTTGAGTGGTGGATCTGCCATACTTTATTTGAGTGGTGGATCTGCCTTACTTTATTTGAGTGGTGGATCTGCCATACTTTATTTGAGTGGTGGATCTGCCTTACTTTATTTGAGTGGTGGATCTGCCATACTTTCTATTAAGTGGAGGACCCCCCATACTTTCTTTTGAGTGGTGGATCTGCCATACTTTCACTTGAGTGGTGGATCTGCCATACTTTCTCTTGAGAAGTGGATCTGCCATACTTTCACTTGAGTGGTGGATCTGCCATACTTTCACTTGAGTGGTGGATCTGCCATACTTTCTCTTAAGTTGAGGATCCCCCATACTTTCACTCGAGTGGTGGATCTGAATTACCATAATTCCCCTTGTTTTGTGAATCTCTTACCATCCGTTCATGCATGGTCTAATAACTTGCGTGGTGAATTTTCCATCATAGTGAATTACCCATACTTTTCTCCAAGGTGAATTACCCATAACTTCCCTTGTGAAATCTCCCACACTTCCCCTGTGTATGTGAGTTACAGTTACTTATTATTTAAAAAGAGAACAACTCGGCCCTGGTAGGCACAAAAGCTATGTATATATAGCCATAAATTATTTGTAAAATTCCACAATCTCCATTTTGGTTGAAGGTCATAGATTGGTCTGTCAAAATTAAAATCAATCCATGAACTGTTGGGTCATTCAAAAGTTTAGTGATCAATTTACCCATACTTCCCTTGTGTGGTGAATTACTCATACTTCCCCATTTGTGGTGAATTATTCATACTTCCCTTGTGGGGAATTACCTGTGGTTCTCTTTTCTGGTGAATTACCCATGCTTCCCTTGTGTGGTGAATTATACATACTTCCCTTGAGGTGATGATTCCCTTGTGTGGTGAATTACCCAAACTTCCCTTGTGGTGATGATTCCATTGTGTGGTGAATTACCCATACTTCCCTTGTGTGGTGAATTACCTATACTTCCCTTGTGGTGAATTACCCATACTTCCCTTGTGGTGATGATTCCATTGTGTGGTGAATTACCCATACTTCCCTTGTGTGGTGAATTACCTATACTTCCCTTGTGCTGAATTACCCATACTTCCCTTATGTGATGAATTACCCATACTTCCCTTGTGGTGATGATTCCATTGTGTGGTGAATTACCCATACTTCCCTTGTGTGGTGAATTACCTATGCTTCCATTGTGGTGAATTACCCATACTTCCCTTGTGGTGAATTACCCATGATTCCCTTGTGGTGAATTACCCATACTTCCCTTGTGGTGAATTACCCATGATTCCCAAGTGTGGTGAATTACCCATACTTCCCTTCTGGTGAATTACCCATGATTCCCTTGTGTTGAATTACCCATACTTTCCTTGTGGTGAATTACGCATGATTTTCTTGTGTGGTGAAGTACCCATATACTTCCCTTGTGGTGAATTACCCATGATTCCCTTGTGTGGTGAATTACCCATACTTCCCTTGTGGTGAATTACCCATGATTCCCATGTGTGGTGAATTACCCATACTTCCCTTGTGGTGAATTACCCATGATTCTCTTGTGGGGTGAATTACCCACACTTCCCTCATGGGGTGAATTACCATACTTCCCTGTTGAGGTAAATTACCCACACGGGTTGAATTACCCACCCTTCCCTTGGGGTGTACACTTTGCTCGTGGGTAAATTACCCACCCTTCCCTTGTGGGGTGAATACACTTTGCTCGTGGTAAATTACCCACACTTCCCCCATGGGGTGAATTACCCACACTTCCCTCGTGGTGTGTATTACCCACACTTCCCCCATGGGGTAAATCACCCACACTTCCCTCATGGGGTAAATTACCCACCCTTCCCCCGTGGTGTGTATTACCCACACTTCCCACATGGGGTGAATTACCAACACTTCCCTAGTGGTGTGTACTTTCCTTGTGGGGTGAATACACTTCCCTCGCTGGGCGAATTATCTACACTTTCTTTTATGGGTGAATTACCCTGTATTTCCCGTCAATTACTAAAGTTACAGTGGTCCGAATCTTTTTCAGAAAATTTTGTCAAATTGCAGTGTTGTGCAAAGGTCTTGATTGTAAACTGTTAAATCAAATACTTCAAGGTCTGCATAGTCTCATATTTATGGTCAAAGCCAGTTTCATATATTAATCTAATGTCATCTTTGGTATTTATTGGCGATCAAGTGAAAAAGGTCACTTTGCATCTCACAAAACAGTTTCCAAATTTGTGACCTTTTTTTGTCGTCAGACATCAACAAAATGTCCTCAAAGTTTCCAATAACTCGTCTATACACATGTGGACTTTGCTTTTAAGCAAAGTCACTCAAAAACAAGTTTTCTTGTAGTCATTTTGTCAGTTGACTACATTTGAACGTCTAAATTGCAGCCCCATGAAAAGCAAAGGGGAAGTTATGGCCGTTGCAGAACATGTTTCTCCGATCAGAACAAGATCATCTAGACAGAAGTCTTCATCGTCTATCGGGTTAGGATTCCATTGGAACAAGCGTCGATATCTCTTGGCACCACCAGTACAGCTTGGTTGCGAAGCAACATTAGGTGAAATCCTAAGCACTCTTGGGGGCATCAGCTCATTTAAGCAAGCAACAACTCCCTTCTGCTCAAGACTTCTGCGTCTAAAACAAAGCGCAAAATTGCGTCTAGCTCGTTACAACTTGTAAGACATTACAGCATTGAAGTAGACCACCAATGGTACATCAGAGTGAACTTCACTGAACAGAGAACATATCGACCATTGCACTTGGGCCTTTAGGTCACCACAAGTTCCAGGCAGCTGAGGGGGGTCACCGACAGGCACAGGTGTTTGCACAACTCTGCTATTTTTTTTTAGTCATTTTTTTTAATAAAAAAAGAAGAAATGTACCCTCTGTCTGTAATTTGTGTCTCATTTGCGTGAAACCTACCCCCCTACTCTTAAATATTGAGGGTCCATCATATCCCAGTGGAACCCACCCCCACCCTGTAGAGACTGACCGGGGTCAATCTCTACAGGGTGGGGGTGGGTTCCACTGGGATAAGATGGACCCTCAGGCCGCCATGTTTGCCCACAATGCAATTGGGTGTGTATACGCACTTTTAGCAAAGTATTTGGCGCAATGGAATTCGACATAAAAGTAATACACACCCAATTCATAGTGCCTTGTAGGCAAACATGGCGGCCAAGTAGACAAGACAACTGAAAAAATGAGACGGTCACCTCTAAATGGCATCGGCCTTTATTCATTTACAAATTAAACTTCTGATAACACAAATTTAAGGCAAGATTTTATTGAAACAAGATTCGTCTAATCAAAATTAACTTTAACATAATGATGACTCAACTAAAGGTTGACTTTGAAATTGTTGTCTTCCTTGTCTTTTAAGTTGAAAATTAAGTTAAAGACCTATGATTTTTCTTCCAGCTTACGACATACAATATTACTTTTTGGGCCTTGAACGAAATTCTAGCAATCTACAGTGAAACTTTCTTAAAGACGAGACTAAAATGCTGTACTGTACTCTCCGGTTAATCGCAGATCACTGACTCTTTTGACGACTTCCCTTCTATGAATACTTCACTTATAAAAGCTTATCTACTTTAATTAAATAATTGTTTTAAGGAGTTTGTTTCCTGTCATTCAGTCTTGTTGAGGGAAACTTCATCATCTTCATAGTCAAGGAAAGTTTTAGCAAAATATAAAGTCTAAACAGTTTGCTTTCAATGAAATGGCTGTTGGTCCCAAGCTGTATAAGGTTGCTTCATCTCATCCAGGAGCTCAATTATAAAGAATAAGCTGTATCCATGGTTATAATCATCTTCTTGTTGGCGTCACGTGTTGATAGTTCGTTCAAAGGAGGCCACTGCATCAGGGTTCGGCTGATCTCAGCAACCTGTATTGAACAAAAATGGAAACTCATATAAATGAATACTGTAGCACTATCAGCAAATCGGTTGATTGAGGATTACGAAAAAGATGCAACATTATTTAACATCAATTTGAGTAACAAACCAGCAATTTGCAATGTACATTATCTTGAAATTGGGCTAAAATGGATTAAAAATCACAAGGGGTAAGCCTTAAATTTTTGTTGAAATTGGGCTAAAATTTGATAAAATCACAAGGGGTAAGCCTTAAATTTTTGTTGAATTTGGGCTAAAATTGGATAAAATCCCAAGGGGTAAGCCTTGCACTTTTGTCAAAATAGGGCAAGATAAAAATAAATTCACAAGGGGTAAGCCTTGCATTTTTCTGAGAATCGGGTAAAATCACAAGGGGTAAGCCTTAAATTTTTGTTGAAATTGGGCTAAAATTGGATAAAATCCCAAGGGGTAAGCCTTGCATTTTTGTCAAAATTGGAATGAATTGGATAAAATCACAAGGGTTAAGCCATTAAAATTTTGTTGAAATTGGGCTAAAATTTGATAAAATCACAAGGGGTAAGCCTTACATTTTTGTTGAAATTGGGATGAAATTGGATAAAATCACAAGGGTTAAGCCTTGCATTTTTGTCGTAAATTGGGATGAAGCTGAAAAAATTCACAAGGGGTAAGCCTTGCATTTTTGTCGGAATTATACTTATTGCTGTTCTCTACTTAATTCTTAAGCAAACCCACCAGAATTTGAAAAGTTTTAACACAAATGCTGCCCCTAAAACATTGTATAAACAATCTTATATTTACCTTTTTGAAGACATCTTTTAGGTAGGCCATGAAACTTTACTCGGTAGACTGGTGATCTGACCAGAGCTGGCACACCACACTATGTGAAAAGAATAAACAATAAATAAAAGGGGTCAGGACCAGCTTCATACTTTTTTTAATAACAACAAAATGTGTGGATCAATTCCGCTGATTTCTTTTTTGAACTACCTTTAAACACGTCTCTTTCATACACTGTAGTGATTTATGGGTGAGTGAACTCGGAGGTTGGCAAATAGTGTGGGAAAGCTGGGTGCCATTAACGTGCACACAAAAATCCTGTGCACAAAAACAAAATCCTTTTGAAATATACTATGTTTTGAAAATTAGTAGTGAACCAATGTGTGCATTTCCAGAATGCTTCAATCTTTAGTGTGTGGGTCCAGGGAACATCTATTCATCTGTTCAGACCATTAGAACAAGAAGTGTGCCCCAAACACAGTCATTTACCCGTGCCTCTCGTGCGCTCCCCGGGGATCCAACATGAAATTTTTATCCCGTGGCTGCTGGGAGGGTATGAAGCATCATAAACTTACCTCAGAGTATGTAGGCTTATGTAAGATTTACATACTGAGTTGTAGACTCTACTTGGTTTTATGGAATGACATCGTGGGTAGGGTCATTAGCACAAGGTACAAACCTGAGTAGAATAAAATAATAGACATTGATTTAAAGGCACTGAACAAGTTTGGAAATTGTCAAAGACCAGTGTTCTCACTTGGTGTATCCCAACATATGCATAAAATAACAAGCCTGTGAAAATTTGGGCTCAATTGGTCATCGAAGTTGCAAGAAAATGATGAAAGAAAAAACACCCTTGTTGTACAAATTTGTGTGCTTTCAGATAATAATAAAAACTTCTTGCAAGAAGTTTTTATTATTTTAGTGAGAAATTACCTCTTTCTCAAAAACTATGTTACTTCAGAGGGAGTCGTTTCCTACGATGTTTTATACTATCAACAGCTCTCCGTTGCTTGTTACCAAGTAAGTTTTTATGCTAATATTTGTTTTGAGTCATTACCAAGTGTGTACGATACCTTTAAACACATTATTTTGCTCATCTGACATCTGGAGATGGTAAAAAATCAGGCCTCGAACAACACAGAGGCCATGGCCACTGCTATCTCTGGGCTGGATTCCACAAAGCACTAAGATTCATCTTAAGATGAGTTGTCAATATCACCATAGTGATTTGTATTGTGACATCACACTTTGATTAGCAATTAAGATTGGTATACATCTGAAGATCAATCTTAGCTCTTTGTGAAATCAACCCCCTGTGTTGGCTTTTGGGTAACTTCCAAAGTTTTTTTAAAGACTTTCAGAGTAATCAATGGAAGTGCCCTTTGCAAAATGAAAATGGCCTTGCTCTCTAAAAGCTGAAAATCAAGGCCTGTACATTAACTTAATTTTGAACCCTAAATACACTATGAGAAATAGATTATCAATCTATAAACCTTAATGATTTAAACCAAACCACTTGAGAAATATTTCTGTCCAAAGTACTGTCAAAATTAAGATAAATAAAATTAAAAGACCACAAAATGTATGTTGCTTATATGCACTATAACTGAAAATCCATTACAGATCATAAACCAATTTCCTTGTTTTCGTTAAAAAGTGCTGAACTAAGGAGTTCTGAGTTTCAGGGTTTCATTCACATTTCAACCAGCCACCTTCTAGTCTTTATGAGGACTTTATGAACAAAAAGTACAAACAACAATAACAACAACAACATTTCTTGTTGTTTATTTTAGAAAGTGGATTTTAGTTTAGAAACAGTTTACAAGACTTTCTTTTTACCTTTTTGTAGATTTATCTGCAAGGATTTGGTAATTTTTTTCCAAAATGTTGTTTAACTTAATTGATTTGTGACTTGAGGATTGAGAATACAAGATTGCGTATATCTTCCCCATAACATAATAAAGCATCATAAACTTACCTAGAGTATGTAAGATGGACGCTTTGAGTTGTAGGCGCATTACAATCTACTACTTGGGATGATATCTTGGAAAGTGCCATCACAAGGTACGAATCTGAGTAGAGTAAAATTAAACGGATTGATAATGAAAATATGCTTAGAACCAAACTGAAGATTGTATTCATACCGATAACATAATGATCAATCATAAACTTTTAATGAGGTTTGCAGTAACACCATCTACATAAAATCTCACTTATGTGTTGTGGTGGTTCTGAAAAGTACTGGTGGTGCAACAACTTGACATTCTGATCAGTATATGCTTGCCAAGATCTTCCAAACCCCTGGTTGGTCTCACACCTCATCTTGTTTCCAACTCCAGCCAGTTGGTTGACATCACCCACAGTCTCAATATCCAACCGACTGCTACACTGATCAAACGGACCTTCCCTGACTATAGTCATGATCTTCCTTTAACATGTGTTTCTCGATTCCAATTTCCATAAGATCTCCTTTATCCCTGGTCTTGGCTGCTTCATAGCAACTAGAATTTTAGTTATCTCCACTTCTCACCTCTGACCTCTGTCCAAGTCTGTCACTCTGGTACATAATGGACACCTTTTGATGTTTGGCCTCACGGCCACGACTCCCTCTCCTTCACTTTCTGCATCACCTCAATCAGCAACACCCCAGCATCAAGTTCACCATGAATCAAGAAAAGTCCAGCAAAATTACTTTCCTTGATGTCCTCATCTCTATGAACCAAAAGGGCTTGAATTCAGGGGGAAAATCTACGAGACCACAGGGCTTTTTGCTAAAAATGTTTGCTGGACCAGAATCGTTTTTAAAAGAACAGAATCAAAAAGAGAAAACCCTTTTTTTTTTAGCGCTCAGACATGTACATGTAAGAGAAGAGTTATCTCATTTGTCTTTATGGGTAAAGTATACTTCAAAGAATAGAATTGAAAGGTATTTTATCAGACTCAAAGTCAACATTTGAACACAATTTGACACAGAGTGAGGAATTATTATACAATTGAAAAACACAAGACCGTCAGACTTGTCCAGTCATGAGTTTACTGGCCCCATACTAAAACTACTGGCCTCGGGCATGTGGTCCAGTGTAAAATTCAAGCCCTGAAGACAGCACCCTCCACCGCAGCATCTGCTAGAAATCCACCTACATACACTGACTATGACCTGCATCAGCGCCTCTTCCATCATCCCAGCATCAATTCTTCAGTCAACTGTTCTGGTTCAGCATGCTTACGATCATCTGTTACCCTGACAGTCTCCGGCACTAGTTGTGGCAAATCAATACAATGATGATGAGAAACAGCTACAACTCCAGTCCAGACAGATCAAGACAGCAACCTTAGCACAACCCAAAGAGCAGGTCTCCTACAGGTCAACCACAAACTCCCTCAGTTAGTCTGCCCTTCCTAGGTACCTTATCTCACCGACTCCAGCAGATCTTCAGGCAAGCAGGCATCAAAGACTACCACTCCATTCACAGGAAACTTTGCCATTTGCTCCAGAATGCCCTACAAGGACCCTTCCAACCATGCAGAAGTCTGCCATTTGTGACTGAAGGTATATGTTGGTGAAACCAGGTGAAATCTCCCCACTATAGACTCAAGAAGCATTGAGTACATGGACTTAACAGAAACTTTGGAAAATCATCTATCAGCAAACACTGCTAGATCATGGACCATCAATTTGAATTGGAAGCAGCAGACCCCGTTATTCCAATCAAAACATGGCATCTCAGAAAAACCGGCTACAAGCATCATACCGCTTCCAGATTAGTAACATTTGGCTCTGTCCTCCTCTTCTCAACATATGGATCCTCTATATGTTGGTCACACACCCTCCCATCACACCGCCGGTCCCCATGAGGGTGCTCCTCCGAACGCCTCCAACTCCGTACTTTGCCGTCTTCCGGGAGGGCTCTTGCAGCACCCAGGTAGGGGTCCAACTGGGGCCCACAACACGGGTAGACCCTCGCTCTGCATGCCTACTCGATCCTCCTTGGGTTCGGAACTGCAACCCCTTAGACTTGAGCCATCTATACTGCCAGTATATCCCAGGCCACATCTTCGCTACCCCTGTACTTGTTTCCAACTGAAAGTTGATCAGTGAGCACAATTAAACACTCCCACCACATAACTCCACTGGGTTCCAGTTCCAGCCTTCCTATCTTCATTCATCATAGAACAATCATCACGGAGCAAAACCATAAACTAATTACAGCCTGAAGTCAATCACAGCATACTGATCGAAACGTCAAGTTGTCACACCGCCATTTATTTTCAGAACCACCACAACCCATAAGCGAAATTTCATCCACATTGTGTTACCGTACCTCAAAACTAACTAGGTTGTATTTCCACCCTACAAAATGTCAAACTTATCATAAACTTACCTTGGAGTATGTATAAGATTGACATACTGAGTTCATGGAGTTGCAGGCTCTATAACAATCTATTTGGTTCATGGGCTGGCACAAGGTACGGACCGTTCAACCTGAATGGAATAAAAGTATAAAGACATTATGTACCAGTTTGTTCAATCTGTTCATGTGACATAAGGAAATGGTTACAAGAATATAATATGAACCCCCCCTCCTTCCTGTCCATCTAAAGGCCTGGATTTTTCATCTTTGAGAGTGCAAGGCTATTTTCATTTTGAAAAGGGCACTTCTATTGGACAATTTTAAAGTCTTTAGAAAACTTACAATTGGGCACCAAGGCCAAGACTAGGGGCAACAGAGGCCATGACCTCCGTAGCCTCCATGTAAATGCAGGCCTACATCTATAACCTATAACAATTTGATTTTCAATCTGAAAACCCACTGATTATGGAGTTCACATCACAACCAAATCTCAACTGTCAAAGTTGAGAAAATAAAATTTATAGACCACAAAAACTACCTATGCTTTTTTTCTTGCTGCAATTAAAATAAACATCTGTGAACATGCACAAAGCCCATGACAGATCATAATCTGTTCGCGTTGTTTTCACTAAAAACAAATTATAATTTGTGACATCTTAATTAGATTGATTGCATGGTGGGTATAAAAGGGAGGGTAGTTACTCCAAAAATTAATGACCAAATAAACTTACTTGATAAAGAGGACTGGAGAGCTGTTGATATTATAAACCATTTTTAGAAACGACCCCCTTTGAAGTAATAATAATAATAATACTTTGGGTGGCTAATCATCCTTACTGGCAGCTAAGAGCTGAATTGCGAAGGACGCAGCTACAACGTGTTTGGCAGCCAGCCACATCAACCCATTATGACCACGGAGCACAGCCAGAGATCGAAAGTGTTTGATTTTTTCCGAGGGAGGAAAACCGGATGGTCTGGAAAACCCTCGTGGCACAGCAGAGAACCAACGTACAACTCAACTCACATATGGCCCTGGCCGGGTATCGAACCTGGGTCACCTTGGTGAGAGGCGAGCGCTTTACGCACAAGCCAACCATGCCACCAAAGTATGCCACCGAAGTAAAATGTTGTTTCAGCGAAACAGGTAATTTTGAAGCCTTTCTCAGGCATCTGAAAGCACACAATTGTAACAACAAGGGTTGTATTTTGTTTCATTATTTCCTTGCAACTTCGATGATAAATTGAGTCCAAATTATTTATAGGTTTATTATTTTATATGCAAATAGGATATTTGGTCTTTTTGACAATTACCAAAAGTATACCATGGCTTTAAGAACTTAAGAGGATGAAACTACAATTACTCTTCCCAAAACCAATAATGTATCACAGTTCTAAGGGGTAAATGATCATCTATCATACCCCATGCCAATGAAATGAGGTATTATGATTTTACCTTAGAGTGTAAGATGGACACAACGAGTTGTAGGCGCTAACAATCTCCTGATGGGATGATCTCCTCTGAAGTGCAAGCACAAGGTATGAACCTGAGTAGAATAATAAAATGACAGACATAAGTGTATGTAAATATTTGTTCCACCTCCCATATCTCCTTTAAACAACTACAATGCTATGCAGTATGTCAGTGAGTCAGTTTTTGATCTCCAAATGAAGCTTGTTTTTTCTGGATGTAACGTTTTGGGCAAGATTAACCCCTGGCCCTCTTATCTGATGAGAAAGTTTGAATCTTTCAATCATGGTAAACTCTGCTCCTCCTCCCAAGCAAACTAAAATGAAGCAAACCAACCATTTCTGAAACCCCAACGCGAGCCCCAACACAAACGCCAATGCCAACCCCAACACCATGCGAATCGCATGCCAAGCCCCTGCCCCAGCGACAACGCCAACAGCAACACCAGGCAAATGCCAACCCCTGCAGCTCCAGCACTAATGCCAACGTCAATGTCACCGCCAACGCTAACCCCAGCGATAATGCCAACGCCAATGCCACCACCAATGTCAATGCCAATGCCACCGCCAACGCCAACGGAGTCACTGCCAATGTCACCGCCACACCACCACCAACACAATACAACCACAACCCCATGCCAACCCCTGCCCCAGCGCCAACACCAATAGCAGCACCATGCCTAGCCCAAATGCAGAGCCAAGCCAATAAGCCAAGCCCAAGCCCATAAGCCAACCCCAGGCCCATCGCCAAATCCAACACAATGCAAATCCCAACCCCAGCACCAAAGCCAACACCATTACCATGCCAGTGCCAACCCCAGTGCCAACTCGACTCCAACACCAATCCCAACCTTGTCTATAATGCTGGATAACTGCCCTTCGGCAAGGAGTGACTGTTTACCTTAAAAAAAAACTCTTTCTTGTTCTTCGCTCCTAATGCTTGGGAGAGTGGATACTGAAGATCCGCCCTAGCAGTTGTCTGTCTCACATTATTGTCACAGTGGATCCTTGGTTGTTCTTGATATACATCTCACTGCGTGCACACAAAAATAAATGAAGAAAAATAATAATTTATTAAAAGCCTTAGAAGCACAATACTCCACTGTTTTACTGGCTCTTGTCACAACATTCAACAGGAGACTGTGGAGACCAAGTCCACAGCACACAAGCCATGGGAAAACCAGCTGTACAAACAGAATAAACCCATACACCCAACGCCTAGCCTAGAGGGTATGGTACTTTGTGGTAGTCTGTGGTACCAGTGCCAGCTGCAAACAGAAGAAGCACATGCACCCAACGCCTAGCCTAGAGGGTATGGTATTTTGTGGTAGTATGTGGTACCAGTGCCAGCTATACAAACAGAAGAGACCCATGCACCAAATGCTAGCCTAGAGGGTATGGTACTTTGTGGTACTTTGTGGCAGTATGTGGTACCAGTGTCAGCTGTACAAACAGGAGAAGCACATGCACCCAACGCCTAGCCTAGAGGGTATGGTACTTTGTGGTAGTCTGTGGTACCAGTGTCCGCTGTACAAACAGAAGAAATCCATGCACCCAATGCTAGCCTAGAGGGTATGGTACTTTGTGGTAGTCGTGGTACCAGTGCCAGCTGTACAAACAGAATAAACCCATACACCCAACGCCTAGCCTAGAGGGTATGGTACTTTGTGGTAGTCTGTGGTACCAGTGCCAGCTGCAAACAGAAGAAGCACATGCACCCAACGCCTAGCCTAGAGGGTGTGGTATTTTGTGGTAGTATGTGGTACCAGTGCCAACTATACAAACAGAAGAGACCCATGCACCAAATGCTAGCCTAGAGGGTATGGTACTTTGTGGTACTTTGTGGCAGTATGTGGTACCAGTGTCAGCTGTACAAACAGGAGAAGCACATGCACCCAACGCCTAGCCTAGAGGGTATGGTACTTTGTGGTAGTCTGTGGTACCAGTGTCCGCTGTACAAACAGAAGAAACCCATCATCCATGCACCCAATGCTAGCCTAGAGGGTATGGTACTCTGTGGTAGTCTGTGGTACCAGTGCCAGCTGCACAAACAGAAGAAACCCATGCACCCAATGCTAGCCTAGAGGGTATGGTACTTTGTGGTAGTCGTTGTACCAGTGCCAGCTGTACAAACAGAAGAAACCCATGCACCCAATGCTAGCCTAAACGGTATGGTACTTTATAGTAGTCTGTGGTACCATTGTATACATCAGGGCCCAATTTCAAAGAGCTGCTTTGCACAAAATTAAGCTAAGCCAGCGGTGAGAGTCATTGCTGACCGAAAAAATCTGAAACTGGGATCCAGATCTGAGGAGGTACGTTGAATGATGGCATTTCAACTTTTTTGGGAACCCCCAGAGTTATAGATTCCAGGGAGCTTATGGGAACAGTATCCTCAGTGCTAGAGAAGAGGATAAAAAAAGAGCTTGACTTATTTCATTTTTGGAAATAATACAGTAATTTTTGTTTCTAGGCAGACTTTAAAAAGTCAACATTCAGATAAATTACTCATCCCTATTCAGCAGAAAACTGGTTTTAGCTGAGTTTTGGTCAGTTGAAATCATTTACTGTTAAAAGGGATTGTATACGTTTGGTAATTGGAACCTAATGTTTGTTTTAATCCTAAATAGTTGTAGATATAAACCATAAAACTAACCTGTGAAAATTTCATTTCAAAAGGTGGTAGCGTTTTTGAGATATTGCCAAAAATCTGGAGCGATTATGTCCACGCAGGAAGAATAATCTGCAATTGGAATACACTATTTGAGAAACGCTACTGCAGTAACGCTTCTCGAATTCAAATTTTTTGAATACACTATCTGAGAAATGTAACTGCAGTAACGCTTCTCAGATTCAAATTTTTGGGGATAAAAAGTGATATACTTCGAAGTGAAAAGTTTCTCAAAATGCATTATACTATCCAAAGCTGCTGTACTTCTCTAGAGTCAGTACTGAACACATTCAGACCCTTTAAGCAGTTCTTATTCCGAACCAGATGCTTTTGTCTTCAACTGTTCATTTCCCTAATTGTTTTCTCACAATGTTTTTAGGGACAGTTAAATTTTGGAGTGTTCAGGTCCATTCTGTTGAAAACTGAAGAAAGGATTTCTGTTAATCACCTTAGATTTTTCCTGATTTTGTTTCTTTTTGAGGCATGTTTATTCTCTGCAACTTTTTTGGTGTTTCCAATCATGCTTTCCTATATTTATTGTGTCTTTTCTAACATATATTTTTTATTTGTCTGTATTCTTTAATTTTTCAGTGTAATTTTTTTAAATATAGTTTTACCCTGTTGTAAATTCAACATACTTTAGCTCTGTGCTGGCAGGACTTTTAACCAAATGAAATCATAAGAAATGAAATGTTTGAGGCTAATTTCAACTGTTGGTTATTTATTATATTTATTTCAAATAATTAAACAAATTTACCCAGTCAGTTTTCCTTGTGGTTTATTACTTGATTTAGTCATCAATCGTTCATGTACCCCCAGCCCACCCCTCTGAAAGCATGTTTTGTTACTTTTTAATTAACTTATTTTATTTTTTAAAGGAAATTGAGATAATTTAAGGTCGACAGTAACAAAAATTCAGTGACGGTGTGAATTTGGTGGGATGAAATTTTGGCAAATACCTTGAGTTGAAATGAAAACTCTCACTGACACACATCCACTAAAACCAATACAATATAATCTAGAAATTACAAAACAATATTACAAATAAAATCTCATTCTCGCTCTGTTTACACAAACATTCTTGAAAGGCAATTGTCTTGAAAAAAAAACCCTTTACGAACTGGTTACAGCTTCACTTACACGTGGTTTTTAAAGTAACGCGCTCGCCGAACGTAGCCCCACTCCCTCCGCGGAGGGGGTCCAGCGTATTGGCACTATCTATTGGGATACGCTGAACAGTGAAGCATTACGTTTGCTTCATTTTAGCTGTTTCGAGATATTATATTCACCAAAGGGATGATTTCAAGGGATTCTATAAGTATTATTTAGCTCACCTCGCTCACTTTGCAGTAGTTTCGTCAACCGAATTGGCAATAAAATGCGGAAAACTGAAGAGAAAACATGAAGTCTTTCAGAAGTCGGCCATTTTGTTCTGTCATGAGGGCGTCGCCCATTGCACGCCACAGTGGATACATCTGCATATCAAAGGAATACCAGAATGGGGGTAAAATATGAAATGGGAAAGACCTTTCTCAAGAAAACGAAAACGCGAAAGAAAGATAAACACATTTGTTGATATAAATTTGGGATATTTGATCGAGATATTAAGTATTTTGAATATGAAGAACACTTTTGGGAAGATGGACGAGGAAAAAATAGCTTTGGAATTTCCCATCCTTTCATGAACATCCCCATTGGAGAATAGAACAAGATGTTCCGATGACAGAAGATTTTCACTGAAAATAGGTTAGGAGAAATAAATATATGTTATTTGCAAGTATTAAATATAGAACGTCTTAATACGATTAGAATGATAACATCCCGACCACAACATCGCCATGACCGACAGTAAATCTTTATAAACTAATGAAACAATGAGCCTCAAACGTTTGAATACAAGCACTCACCTTTGAGAGCCCCGCAAAAGTACCTACCGCCCTCTATGTACAGTTTGATCACACCGATCATGTGCAAAACTTCAAACTGAGTTGATTTAAATTGGATTTAGTTGAATCGTATTCACACATCTCGCAGCCAAAAAACCAAGTTGTATTTATGTTACAGTTCTGTGTAGGAATATCAGATTATTTCTCTAATATTACGCATTACCTTTTTAATAAAGAGGGTAAGTTTTGGTCCTCTTAGTGTATCAATTATAAAAAAATCAATAACAAAATGCTCCTGTATAGAGATTTTTTCTCTATATGATCGGAAATAAGTTCAAACACAATCAATGGCCTTTGCTCTAATACCTTTGACAATTAAGTTAAAAAACAAATGGACCCCAAATTGACAGATAGACAGATTATTTGTTGTTATCATAGATTCAAACAAAATAAAAGTTTGCCATAAACGGCGAACAAAATAATTGGCTCACAGGAAGTGTAAACAGAGAGGTTTCACTGCAAGCTCAAATTCTGTCATAACGACTGCAGCTCTCCAGTCGAAACGTTGGGAATAAACCAACATACGTTGCATTCATTTTCCCAGTGCCATCACTTCTCTAATAAAAGGTCATCTAATGTAAATCTATTCGAAAGATTATTATTTAGTTCAGTTTAGTTCAGTTGATACCCACACACAATCAGTTTTTTTTTGAAATAATAATACAGATATACGCCTACGGTACTTTAAATCCATTAGAGCGATTAAGTGGTGGAAGTCTCCTGAAAGCAATAAGCTTGTTTGGTGGAGACCCCAAAAATTGGAAAAACATACGAGTTAAGGAAAACACTTATTTAGTAAGGAACTCACAAGTAGAGTTTGACATAAAATAATTGATTATTAATCAATAGTCAGTAATTATGCATGTCCCAATGCGCATAATCGACGCGCAAAGGGTTCTGGGTGAAATCCGAGTCCAAGCAACACCGGCAGCCGTCATGTTGCGCTGATTTTGAAGCAATGCGGTACCAACTACAAAACCCATGGCATACCTGTATAATTTAACAAGGCATCCATCTTGGCAGCTTGATACATTTTTGAACTGTACTCGATTTCCCATGATGCATCGCGGTATATTTTCAAGATGGCGCTTGTGCATATGGGCTATTGGTAATTAAAAATCTACCAGTCAATAATGAGGTTCGATTCTACAGCCATTTTTTTCACGACCGATATATAATAATGTTTTCAAGTTATATAGGTCATCCTAAGGTGACACTGGCTCTCCATGGCCAGATTCATTTCCATCTTGCCCTTTCCCGAGCACTGTAAGTGCATGCAACAATTGCCAGGTTCACGAATTCTACGGGCAAGGGTTTGCCAAAGGCACACATTCTCCTAGTTTTACAGCTGTTTCAACGAAGCCTTTGTAAAAGTGTCATTATGAAAACTAGGGTGTCATGCACTGCCCGGAGACCAACTTTAATTTGATTCCGGTATTAATTTCATATTTTGTTTCCCTTCCAACTTTACAATGATGACGACGGCTTGATAATCGATTCAGTACACAATGTACCTTAATGTCAGATCGAGGCCATGTCTATCTTAACCTGGACTGTGTATAGGCTGGTACTCGGGCAAATTAAAGTGCTCGGAGTACATCATGAGACGTCAGGATTCAAGTTAAAAAGGCCGCAGGTTTGTTCCCTTCTTGTTCGATAGACATTTCTATTGCAACGTCACAGCCCGAGTTTTTGCCAACCAACGTTGGAAAATTACGGGAAGCATAAATGCAAAGCAAAAACAGATAGCAGTTTGTAACAATATTACACAAAAATATTTTTAAAAAGTCACAATCACGCATTCATGGATAAAAAACAAATAAGCGACGAGCTGAATAAATTCTTTCCGGGTCGTGTGGATGTGATGAGAACAGAGTCATTGCCAAATAATTTTAAAGGGGATCGTACAACATTGAGAAGACTTTCAACTTTAAAGGATGTGCACAACATTGGTAAGATTGGAAATATAGATATCCACAGGTTTGCACATAACTTTAAAGACGGTCATGGTAGAAAGCTTCCCGTCAAATTTTTGCCTGAAATGCTATAGTCTTTGAGAAACGACGATAACAACAACAACAACAACAACAACAACAACAACGACAACGACAACGACAGCGACAGCGACAGCGACAGCAGCAGCAGCAATAGCAGCAGCACCAACAGCAACAGCAACAACAACAATAAACAACCAAAAAAAAACCCCAAAAACAAAAAACCAACGACTACACGACAAAACAGAGCAGAAACAACCACCCTACCTACCTTTACAAGAAAACTGAAAAAGAAATCACTTGAATTATCTGCAAGACTTTTACTGAAATGTTTTCCCCCATTTTTCTAATAAAGTTTGATGTTTTTGTTTTAACACCTTCCTTCATTGATCTTTGTTATGTTTGTCCGTCAAGCCTATCTGCTGCTATAATGTCCAATGCTCGTGTCGACATCTGTGTTTTATGTTTGCCTGTGTCACTTGCTTTTTGTTTTTGTTTGAGCGTTCATATTTTGCTTATTTGAATTCAGTTAAGTCGAAATCACAAATTGGGAGATTTGGGGGAGAATCATGCACATGCTGGCAGAATTTGAGCCAATCATCGGACGACACTGGCACTGGTATCTTTTTTATATAAAGGGGATCAGGTTGGCTCAGTGGTTTCTTTCCTGCCTTTCACCTCTGTGGACCCCGGTTCGAATCCCACCTCAGACCGGAGCCTCGCATGTAGATTGGGTTTTCAGTCCCTATGCGTGGGTTTTCCTCCATTGGGGTTTTCCTCCCACATCTAAAACTGAACATTTCTTCTCGTTTCCTGCTCATCCTGTTTAAATTGGCGCTAATTGTGCTGTTGGATGTGTAATCAAATAAATAAATATAAATCCTTAGTTTCGAAAAATAATCATCCAATCACGTGTCATACTTTGTATTCGTGTGTGCAATGTTTAACTGTTGTCATAGTGATGTATACATTTTTCCTTGTTAGCAATGATCAATGCGTCTTCTTCAACCTCATCTGATGGTGAATCTTATCTCTTTGTGGTGTCGAGCCGAGCTATCATCCAGTTTTTAGAAAAAGCACAAACAATCATCTTAAAGGGACATACGTTTGGTAATTGGAACCCACTGTTTGTTTCAATCCTGTATAAGTTGTAGATATATCCATAAAACTAACCTGTGAAAATTTCATTTCGAAAGGTGGTAGCGTTTTAGAGATATTGCCGAAAACCTGGAGCGGTTGTGTCCACGCAGGAAGAATAATCTGCAATTGGAATACACAATCTGAGAAACGTTACTGTCAGTAATGCAAAGAGTATTTTTCCATAACCGCAGTACTTCTGAGTGAAAAGTGTCTCAAAATGCATTTTACTAGCCAAAGTTGCTGTACTTCTTACCAAGTAAAGTTTGTATTGCCATTTATTTTCAGAGTCATAACCAAACGTATCAGACCCTTTAATTAAAGGGACACGTTGCCTTGGATTGGGCGATTCGGGCTAGCTATATAAAGCGTTTGTTGTAATAATACGGTTGGATGATGTTTTTAAACTAGAACATAATGTTCCACACCTCGAAATTGCGTGCTTTTCCTTTTACTTCGTGAACTAAAACGGTCCACCATTTTGTGGAGTCAACATGGTTCTACAATTTGCGACACTGCACAAAGGGATAAGATTCACCGTGAGATGAGTTTTCATAATTCTAATTTTGATAAGGCCTGTTACATAGTGACAACACATTGGATTAGCATTTATATAGGAATTAATACCTTTTGCAGAAAGCTTTAGTTTCACCTCATTCTTCGTCACTGGCAGACTTGATTAAAATCAAACTTGTTTGCCAAATCGGTCAGATAATATTACAAACCAATGAAGATTAGACTTTTAAAAAAAAGATAAGAAAAAAAGCCCTAAATATATATTTTTTGCCGATAAAAAATGCACAGTTACATTTACAATACACCAGTGTATATAGAGCCCCCCACCCGCCCGGACAATGGCGCAGATGTCTCAAATAGGCTAATCAAGCGGAAACAGAATATAATATACTTGAAAATATAATTAACTTCGGCCTACTTTCCACCAATTTTACTATGTGAAGATTATGGAGGGGGAGGGATACAATATTGTGGCTGGTAGGCTCCTCTGTAAAGTTGAGAACCAGTCATGTTGACTGTTATTAATATTACACAGAAGAAAGCCGCCGGTTTCATCCTTACAGCGTGAGTACTTTAATTAGACATTGCGTCACCACACGACGACTGTTTGTTGAGTTTACGTCAGATACATTTTTGAATGATGTACGATGCCTCCTTTACTTAATTTAGGCACGTTTCCAAACCACGTGACGCAGGAACCCGGGACTCACATATTTTCGATAACTGGCGTATTGACCAACAAAATTGTAATATGCGGCAATGGAGAGCCAAGAAAAGATACACAAAATACTAAGGTATTGTTCATCACATTCAACAATATTGTGCAAAGGAGGACTTTTAGCAACCTCGTTCCCATGGTGTACGATCTCGCCGCGCCATTTTGTTTTCTTTCCCAGAATGCCTTGCTCGAGAGAGGTATCGATACGGCGCGCTGCCCATGGTAGCGAGGCTAGACTTTTAGGGCTTCGGTCAGTCTGCTGCCACCTAGCGTCAACAATTTGTTATGTTCTCAACAAGTCTTCAGTCTTAACACCAGGTGAGTTTCTGGGGGGAGGAAGCCCCACCCCCACAACAACACAATGATTGACTATTGTGATTTAAAAACAATAAATAAAGACCATGACCTTAATTTGTCATGATTTGCAAGTTTAGGTAAATTAATCTGGGAAACTAGTGCTAGAATTTTAATATTAGCGTTTGGATAGAACTAATATCGCGCGCACACCTCCATGATTGTTTTGCCAAACAACAACACACTGGAGGGTGCACGTTGTCAAACTTTGTCAAACCATTCACTCAATCCTGCGTAAATCCAGGAAAAAAGGAAGAAAGATATTATTTACCGCTCACGACTGGAGATGGTGGAGACACTTGATCAAGTCTACGAATCACCTCGCGTGTTTGACACGTGAGAGGGTGAAGGGAGTGCGCGAAAAAAAGTGTAAAATGCCACTCGAAACGTGTAGTATTCCACACCACGTATGGTCCGCGGACGGAACTACGATTCTATACCTCAACACTCTCGCTGTTCAAACCGATAAAGATTTTTTTCTCGATGGCGTTGTAAGTAGGCGATTGGGCCTATCAGTGATGTGATCTTTTCTGTAGAACACGCGACCAGATAACACCTGCATGAAACCCAAACTGCGTGTGCTTGGTTTTAGTGGACGATAATGACGCAGGATATGTCTATAGTCATAAGCGGTTTGTTGTACTTGTCTCGTCAAGCAAAAACTTCACACGGTGTTTCTCTCAGTATCCGAGCAAACTCACTGTACACACCCGAGTTTCACACGATGGGTTTTTAATTAAGCGACTCCTCCTCGCATTTCTGTCAATATTTTCTTTGTTTTTAGCTCCGTCGCAATTTCTGCAGCTCACAGAGAGGTGTTTAATAATGAGATAATGATTGCGATGAAACTGTGAGTGGCAGATCGTTTGGAGGTCTACTCGATCAAGGGGACGAGGACGCGTTTATGGTTTTAGGGGTACCACGGAGAGTTTATCAACGGTGATCTCTTCAGTTCGCGTCACCGGATCGAGCTGCTGTTCGCTCAAGCTCCAAAGAGAAACTCTCATCCAATAATACGGTAAGTCAATTAAACGTTTGTTTTAAGCTCCACAACCTTGTTGTTTTCTCAGGGTTTTTAAATGCATATTTTTTTTCTCGATGTGGCGATTTAGAGCTGCCCAAATAAATCATTATTCAATGGGTAACGAACGGGAGGAAATTGCTTGGGAGATTTGCTGACATTGTCGCCGAGCTCAAATGGCGTCTATGTGTGATCCTCAGCCAATAGCTGAACATCTTTTGTGCGAAACATTCCATTTGGGATTGAAGAAAACTTCTTTTAACCGCCAAAATCTGTTATTTGAATTCTGGCGACGTAACTTTTCTTCTATTCGCAATTCAAAACACTTTCTTTCATTTACTTCCGAGATGCTTATTTCATAATATAGACAGTATAAAATCAGCAGTTAAAACTTGCAAAATTCGCACTTTTGTAACTTAAAAGTTCTCTAGCAGAAATGTCTCTCTTCAAAATTGGGCCAATATGTTTTCTTTTGTGCCTAAAAACAAGTAATGTATAGTGGGAAATGTCAGCTTCTTCGGTTGTGCCGATACTTCACCCTACCTTTGAAATACTTTGGCTAGGAACAAAAATCAAACTTCGATTTGAAACTTTGCAGTGTGAGGGTAAAATCTAGTAAGGTTTGCAGGTGTTATCGTGTACATGAGATATCTCTTTATGAGTTGTGGTGGTTCTGAAAAGAACCACGTGTTATAACTCGACGTTTCGACCAGTTTGCTCTGATTGTCTTCAGGATTAAATTATCCAAACCTTTTTAGCAAATAAAGGCCTCACGGGAACGCCATCTATTATATTTAAATATATATTTCTTGAAAATAATCTATTCCGATCGGAGTACATTCTGTTTTCCCTCTTAACTTAGAGCGTAAAATTGCTCTGATGGCATCTGTTAAGAACCGTGCCCTCATTTTTTGACTACCTCAATCATAAAACTAAATTATGGATAAAATCCCCCTAATGTTATTTCTTTTGTGACAACAATAATATTTGTTCAACCCAATCGGCATATACTTCCTACAATAATCATAGTTTGAAATAAGAACACCCCATTAATTAACATACACGCTTGTTTCGCACAATCCTGTTAAGGAATATACCCCGATTAGACCCACTCCTCAATTAAATAATCCCCAAATGAGACTTGACTATTAGTTGTGAACCATAAACTTTCTTTGCAATACCACCCGAATCGGGAATATATCCCGATTTAACCAAAAGCCCAAAAGTAATATCCCTCTGCCGAATACGTCTTCTTGATTCTCACCAATGCAAACATATTTTTTGCACTTTTTGGAATTATCCCAAACGTGGATAATATCCTAATAAAACCCAGAGCCCTAAAATAACAAAACAGGGACACCCCTTTTGCTGTCTGGCTTCTTGATGACTGCACATCTTGACAGAAAACTTTCGCCTGAGTGATCAACAAACAAGACCTTAGATTAACTTAACAGTTCGCTCGGGTAAACTGCAATTTGTGTCAACAGAGTTTCGGCTTGGATATTCGTCATAATGTGCTCACTATACAAAGGTGGAAAAGCTTCTGAAAACCCCAAAACAACCATAAATGAATAAATATATAACTAAAATAAATAAATATGCTAGCGTAGCTAAACAAATTTATCATCGTCTCAATATTGCTTGTTATTATAATATTTTCATAAGCAACCCTCGTACAGGAATGAATATTCTGTAAGCCTACTCAAATTTGCTGATGCGGATAATTTTTGTCTTCCATTTGTATTTGTTTTAATTATTTGAATCTTCTTCTTTTGTTGCCTGCTTTCTTTGTAGTTTATGCGCTCAGACAAACCATATTTACACAACATAGTTAATGGCCTGATGTTTCGACCCTAGCAGAGTCTTTCTCAAAGGCTAAATGACAGCACAACTCTCATAAACAGGTATACTGGTTGACAGAAGCAGTCAAGTGAAATGAGAAGAGAGGGAGACTGGAACAAGAGGCAGAAAGCACTCAGAAAAAAACAAAGGGATGAACAATGAAGACGGAGACAATGGGGAGTGGCTGGTTTAACCACAAGGGTCGATCGTCAGGCCATAAACAATTTGTTTGCATTTATACCATAGCCCCTTTTGGTTGGTAAGCAGAGTTTGCAACAGGCCTAATTTTATCACAAACATATTTATTAACATAACCTTTGTTACACGAATGTTTACTTAAAGGCATCGTACACGTTTGGTAATTACTCAAAATATATATTAGAATAAAAACTGTCTTGGTAACGAGCAACGGAGAGCTGTTGATAGTATTATAACATTGTGAGAAACGACTCCCTCTGAAGTGACGTAGTTTTTGAGAAAGAGGTAATTTCTCACTAAAATAATAAAAACTTCTTGCAAGAAGTTTTTAGTCCTATCTGAAAGCACACACATTTGTACAACAATGGTGTTTTTTCTTTCATCATTTTCTTGCAACTTCGATGACCAATTGAGCCCAAATTTTCACAGGCTTGTTATTTTATGCATATGTTGGGATACACCAAATGAGTGGTCTTTGACAATTACCAAACGTGTACGATGCCTTTAAACATTTTCAAAAAGTGTCACTTTTAACGAAGTACTCATATTTTAGCGCTGGCTTGCCCGACCAGAGGGAACCTGACAAAGGTCCTTTGACTAATTGATACGGTTAAAAAGCCTTTCCGTACGACGCAGTTTTTGTTTTTCTGCGACAAACCCAGAAATTGTGAAATGGTCACCATTTAATAAAGCATAATGTAATTGAAACTGCGGGTGTTTATTGCTGACGAGTGAAAACGTCTTGCCCGAAGACACGCTCGTTACACGAGCCAGCCACAGGAGCCGCGGCCTATTGACACTTGACAGCCCGTCACATCACAATGTTACGCGGTTTAAGTTTCATAGTTTGCCTCCTAAAGATCCATCAAAGAAAGGAGAAACAGAGAACAAAATATATGACCATCAAGTCGCGACACTGTGGATACTTTAAACAAGGAAGAACCCATCAGTGCCATTCATGAAGCCTCAAACTTTTGACGGGTGGAAGAGAGAAAAGAGGATGGAGGTTGTTTTTTTCTGAAACCGTTCGCTTCCCTTCGACACCTTACTTTACGCGCCTGGATGGAAAGCAAATACATGTTGCAGCCACTGCGGTAGATGATATTTGCTCTCCATGGTTTAAGTAATGCGAATAGAGTGTCACAGTCAGTCTGTACTTTAAGAAAGGCATCCCTTTCCTCCTCCATCCTCTCTACATCCCATCTCCCCTTACTTATCTCTCCTGTTGGTGAGACTAGTGGGTGTTTGCTTTATCTAGCTTTGGGATTAATATCTCCTTTGGATGTCTGATGTAGACAAACCACATCGTGGCATGTTTTCTACGATTGTTTTTCATCACCAAATCGCAGACAGTGAATTGTTGCAATGTCGTATTTTTCATATGGGCGGAAAAATACAGTTCAAAATGCTAAATCTTCAAAAACACTTAGAAAGTACTCAGAAGTCTCGCAGCTTTTTACAGTAAAGAGAAAATTATCCATTGACTCCTGAACTTGTATCCTGTACTCGAAACGACATGGGTTGTCCCAAGGCCCGTGGAGTTATTCTACCTCCATAAATAAAAACACACCAATACACTTGTGTAAAATTTCCAAAAGCCGAGCTTCAATTTTGACAGAGATGGTCCTACACCTCTGGGCAAATAGGACCATTTTTGTTTTCAGGGCCTAGGTCATCCGAAATACCTCAAGTTGGAAGTCACAAATGTGAATTATTTTTAAAACTGTACCTCTTTAATTTTACTCGCAAATCTGTCTAGTATAGAGTATTTTTGAGACCGTCGCTCTGTTGACTCCCTAGCGGGTTGCACTCGGATGAAAACCCGACTTGGTACACTCTACATCCTACACATTGCAAGGCCTTCGATTCAAAAATGGAAAGCACGACTCATCCATTGACTTTTGCAACATCTGACTCAAATAATGTCTCTGGAAAAATCAATTTCAAATAACTAATCACCACCACAAAAAACCCCGAACATTTCTGCTCAAACGGCTCTGTCATCTGTTAATAATTTCCCGCGTTATTATAACGTTGCTCCCGGTGGGCCAGTTCTTAATTTGTTTTGTATAAAGGAACTAAAACTGAACAGGAACCAAATTGATCACCAATGAATTTGTTTCATTACAAGTTAGGGTAGGGTCCGAACTGACGGTTAGGGCTACGGCTACCGTACGTCTGCTGGTAAGAGTTTTGTTCCGTGCGTCCTATTCGTCAAAACATGATCACGTGACAATCAAGCCACAGTCGCAGCCATTAACTCTCATACGGCCTGTGTCTCTTGATAGTTATCGTCTTCAACAATAGAAAAGTCAGATTTGTATGAAAGGGAAGGTATATCTTTGGCAACTACTCTAACAATTAATGGCCATAAAAACTTACTTGGTAAGAAGCACTGCAGCTGTTGATAATGTATAACATTTTGGATTTCCTCCTATAAGGAATGCAGTTTTAGAGAAGGGGATTACAACAAATTCTCAGATTGTGTGTTCCAATTACAGATTTATTTATACCTTAAAAATCAATTTTACGGTATATTTACTACTTGAGCCCTTTATAGGTTACCGTACTTATAAAGTACAGATGCCTTCACTTTAGGTTATGTATCTTACTTCATCAGCAGCAACTTTATTTGCCATCAAACATGTTATTTGAACTTTATTTGCTATAGATGCTTGTCAGTGAATGATTTCGTCCAGCAATGTTGCATAGCAAAATATTGAGAGAGAAAAAGTTTTGTGCACACCTGAATGCTATATAGTCTAGTATTGAGTAGAAAGTGATGATTTTTGAGTACATTATGTGAAGCATTTTGCTGTGATATACTCGGGAAACCGTTCACTGCTTTTTCTCTAGTAAAATGTTGAGTGTAAGGTGATTTGAACTACAACTCGTCGTGTGCCTGGAGGATGGGCGTAAGGCTCCACGCCCTTCCTCCAGGCACATGAAGTGCTTTTTTTCCCAGTAACAAAAGGCCGTAAGCAATAAAATGGCTGGTGAAAAAGAAATATATATAAATAAATTAATAACACAAAGGCCTTACGGTTACATTTGTATTGCTAGAATTACCCGCAAAGACATGTTTTCCCATTCTAATGCAGAAATTTACCTTCCTATATCGTCGGCGTTTTCACAAAGTGGCGAATCCGTGCAAACAAATTTTTTACAGCATTTTGGTTTTTTGCATTTTTAAAAATGTATTTGGTGTCCTTAAAAATTCTGCAAAGTGTTAAGTCTTGAAAGCGTATAGTTTTTTAATTACGCTAATTGCATAAACGGCGAATCAGTCAGCTTCACGGATTTGCGTTTTCACGAACCGGCGAATAACCTTTTCCCCAGGGTTAATTTGTAATGCTACCGCTTAAGCGCGCTTGTCAGCGTCGTCACCGCGCCCTGTGTGTGGCGAATCCGATGTTTACAGCATTTTGCGTTTTCACGAACCGGCGAATCCGAGACCCCCCGCAAGGTTTTCACGAACTGGCGAATCTTGTGTGTGGTGAATCCGCGCTCTATGTGTGGTGAATCCGGGGTGCTCATCATTTTGCGTTTTCACGAACCGGCGAATAAGTTTTGAACCAAACAGCATTCTAACAAAGCATCACAATAAAGAAATAAGTATCTAGTCATGTTATTTAACTTATACACTACCGTATCACTAAAAAATATTTTACACTTTCAATTAAAAGACCGGCGAAAACACAGTTTTTAAATGTGACCAACTTCAAAAGCGTTTTTCTCAAAACGCTGTTTTTCAGCTGCGTGGGCGGATTCGCCACTTCGTGAAAACGCCGACGATATGATGACCATCGAATGGCAGACAACCGATCAAACTTTCGCGCTCAGTTCTCTTGGATCACAATTTTGCACATTAATAATTGCCTACGCCCTTTCTCCGGATATTCTTTTCGTTACGTCCATCTTTCGGGCACACGACGAACTGTATACTAAAAAAAAGAGCCCACGTCTTGAGAGAGAAAAGGTACTGGCAGCTCTGCCAGGAATCGAACCAACCTCGTTCAACATTTTAGTGTAGATGTATTATGAGCACTTGTCCACCGAGCTTGACTATAGACCTTATGCATTGACGTCATCCAGCCGCCATCTTAGAGGTAAAACGATGACGAAACAATCGAAACGCACAGATTTGTACGCGCGGCGCACAGGAGTGGCCAATGAACAACCTCCTTTTGACCTCTAGACGAGGGCGCCCTACTGTTATGACATCATGTGAATAAGGTCTATAGACCCATTGCATATGACGTCACTCTCTCAAAAAGGAGGCAGATCATTGGACGATTGCTGTTCTCTGTGCGTAAAAACGTGCGCGTGACCTCAGCGTATCTGTAGCGTTTCGCGTTATGCAAGGGGGACCTATTGATTTATAATAAGACCCGGAACGCGCCTCCGACAATGCGCGTCATTTTGGGTGTCAAAACTCTCTTTTGTGCATGTTTGTATACGATTTTGACACCCACAATGACACCCAGGATAGGCGCAGTGAGTACGCTGCGCGTTGTGCAATGGGTCTATAGAGAAGAGAGACTGCCCGAATTCCAGAAGTATTATCGCGGGAAAAAAAGAACAACAACTGCGTGGTTGATAAAAAATACATCTGGCGAACTCCGCCGTACATTTTTTTACCCAATTGATTTTCAACTCGCTATTTTGTTGATCGATAATGTTCAGAAAATAAAACGCTCGGTTATTAAAAAAAAGAAAGAACAAAAATAGAGAGAGAGACACACAAAAAATGGGTCATGGCCGTAATTCTTGTTCGATTAAAAACTCAGTGTATCTTCAACAGAGATGTAAAAACCAAGAAACATCTTGCAACTTAAACATCACATTCAATAACGATGCGAACATGTTCTTAAATAACTCAATGTTTAAAGGCAAATAGTACTAAACTTGAACAAACATGTGCTTCATATATTTTAATCATCTTTTTCTATTTGTTCTATTTTGTTTCTAAAAATAACCTACCTGTCTGGTTTAACTACTGACACGTTCACAATAAAAGTTAATTGCAAACCACGCGTTTGTTTCCGCACGACTTGACTCAAACATAATTTATGTTGGGATGTGGCACAAAATATATATATTGTCTTTTTATTTTGATGATACGTCGGGCAAGTCCAAGGGCAAGTCCGTGCCGCCCGTTTCCATCTGTTAATAATAATCTATAATAGCAGTTTTTTTTAAATTCTGATGTTCTATTGTTCCCAACCTGTAAAGCCACTTTAGTATAAAATTGTGGTTTAAAGATGTAGACCCACACCCCCCCCCCCCCCAAAAAAAAAAAAAAAATAAAATAAAAATAAAAATAAAAATAAAATAAAATAAAATAAAATAAAAAAAAATAAAAAAAAATAAAAAAAATAAAAAAATAAAAATAATAATAATAATAATAATAATAATAACAATAATAATTAAAATTAGAGTAGGGGGCCTATTATTAATAAATGAAAAACAAAAAATAATAAAAATACTAATATAGAATAATAATAACTGCCTTATTTCATAATTCTAGTACGGTCAACATACACTCTCAACATATTATATTAATAATAATAAGAGTATTGATAATAAATGAAAACAAAATATTTATACTAATATAAAATAATAATAACTGCCTAATTTCATAAATCTAGTACGGTCAAAATACACTCTCAACACCTCAAAATCAGAAATGACCAAAGCCTGGGTCCAGGGGGCCGTTGACCCATTTCTAGGTCAGTTTTATCCTGAATCTGTGTGAAAATTACCCAGAAATGGGTCAAACTGAAGCACAATCTGAGCTATAATTTCACTTTTTCTAACCAGTATATCGCCGGCAACCTGACCCAGAAATGGTTCAGGGTCCATGGGACTCGGAATCTGGGTCAATATTCTGACCTGGGAGTTTTTAGAATGTATCAATGCTGAACGCAGAAAAACAATTATATTATAAAAAGGGTTACCAGCACATTTTGCGTCTGCTCAGCTTTTCCCTTATCGTGAATTTTGGGTAAAAGCAAGCAGGGGGGGGGGGGTACAGAACTTACTTGGGGGGGGGGGTACAGAACTTACTTGGGGGCGGGTACAGAACTTACTTGGGGGGGGGGGTACAGAACTTACTTGGGGGGTACTAAGATAAACCATTTGCAAGAAGTGCAAAACAGCAAGACATAAATATTCGGTGTTAACTATAGTTGATGTAATGCAGGTATCAACGAGTCCCTGGTGACAGTTGATTTGGGTCGAAAGCCCAACAAGTGTAGCTCTCACCTTGAAGTGGCCGTCCAGCCTTGTGATGTTTAGGCGATTTCTCATTAGACCTTTATGTATAGGCCCAGCCTAGTGCCTAATTAAAGTCCTGAACTAGTTCCGCACACACACACTCCATAACATACCCGCATAAAAACAGCCCCGAATTGCAACACGACAATTAGTTTCATTTTTCTATTCTGTTGAGCATGCTCCCATACAGTCTCTCGGTTGTCAAGGAATCAAACATAATTAGATCAAGGTAAATCCACGGATATTTGATAATTTTTTTAATCAAATTTAGTCAATTTAAAATTTAGCGCGGTTGATTAAAATATCCTGTTAATCTTTCTAAAAGGAAGACAAAACAACTTTCACATGGTACTGTTTCATTATTATTTCATTAGTTTTTGGAAGAGCCAATTCTCTTGTCAGTAAACACAAAATACATTCAACTCGAACCTGTGAAAACTAAATAATTTTCGTGTGCAAAGTCTATCGAGTCAACACCGAACGTCTGATGTTGCTGCTGCTGCTGCTGTTGTTGTTGTTGTTGTTGTTGTTGTTGATGTGTCTGTGGCTGTGGTTGCTGTTGATGTTGCTGTTGATAATGCTGTTGTTGCTGTTGTTGTTGCTGTTGCTGTTGTTGTTGCTGTTGATGTGTCTGTGGCTGTGGTTGCTGTTGATGTTGCTGTTGATAATGCTGTTCTTGCTGTTGTTGTTGTACCATCCCTGCTACCCCCTCCGGTGACGCCACTGGTCTATGTCTTACCTCGGTAAATTATACGTTTTTCCGAGACAGAAGGGCGTACATTGCTGAAATAATTGACAATTTCGAAACTGCACACGTTTGCGCAGCACCTAAATGTAGCCAAGGACCAACATTTTCACGGCCCTCAACATACACCCAACCCTAAATTATTATTCTAACATGTAGCATAGACCATGATGTATAGGCCCAGCCTAGTGCCTAATTAAAGTCCTGAACTAGGTCCGCACGCACACACACACACTCCATAACATACCCGCATAAAGACAGCCCCAAATTGCAACACGACAATTAGTTTCATTTATCAAATCTGTTGAGCATGCTCCCATACAGTCTCTCGGTTGTCAAGGAATCAAAAATAGTTAGATCAAGGTAAATCCCATGGATATTTGATAATTTTTTTAATCAAGTTTAGTCAATTTAAAATTTAGCACGGTTGATTAAAATATCCTGTTAATCTTTCTAAAAGGAAGAAAACACAACTTTCACATGGTACTGTTTCATTATTATTTCATTAGTTTTTGGAAGAGCCAATTCTCTTGTCAGTAAACACAAAATACATTTAACTCGAACCTGTGAAAACTAAATAAATTTCGTGTGCAAAATCTATCGAGTTAATACCGAGCGTGTGCTGCTGCTGTCGTCGTCGTTGTTGTTGTTGTTGTTGTTGTTGTTGTTGATGTGGCTGTGGCTGTGGTTGCTGTTGCTATTGCTGTTGCTGTTGCTGCTGCTGTTATTGTTGTTGTTGTTGTTTTTGCTGTTGTTGTTGTTGTTGTTGCTGTTGATGTGGCTGTGGTTTATGTTCCTGTTGCTGTTGATGTTGCTGTTACTGCTGCTGTAGTTGTTGTTGTTGCTGTTTTCCCCTTTTTGTTGCTGCTGTTTTCCCCTTTTTGTTGTTTAGTGTTGTTTTGTTTTGTTCTGGTTTGTTTTTAATGCGATTTGTGTATATGCATGCTTATTTCGATTCGGCAATTTGAAATAAGAAACACTTTATATTTCAGGCGTCAATATTTCTCAAGGCATTTAATAGTTCCCGATAGATGGCCATCTTTACTACGAGCAACTTGGGTTTTGGCTTTGAGCTGCGTCAAGCGTTCTATATAGGCCTAATTAATTTTACATTTTTCTACCCAGCCAAGTGGTTCACCGACCGTGCATTCATGTGAGACATTTCGATAGATATCACGCGCGCCACACGGGGTATTAAACACAAACTCATACTAGCCCGAACATCTGACGTCACACTTCGAGGCACTTCGAATAATGCCAGATAGCGGTCTTAGGCAACTGGCAGGATCCTGGTAGTTGCTACTGTGTTTAAACAACATTACATGCCAACCTGCGCACCTTGTCAATGAAATATTTGGACATATAAAACCAGTCCCTGGGACCAGTCTAATATAGTACGTGCGTTCAGAAAACGACTATCAGTAAAGATGGCAGACTTTTAACACTGTGTGGCGTAAAGTGGGATTTATCTTTCTGTGATCAAGTCAATACAAAATTACAAGCCTTCAGATTGACAAATATGATTTTATTTTGTTATTCTTACCAATCACGTACGGTACCATGCATTTAAAGGTATGATCATAGATTGGTTTTTGTCATGGTAATGTTGATTTAAAGGCAAAATTATAAAGACAACACAGTAAAACTCACATGTGAAAGTTTCAGCTGAATACAGAGTCTGCTTGCTGAGAAAACAGCAAAACAAATGTCACGGTATTTTCACAAGAACGTCGAATCCATCCACGTTTGGCGAGGTGACAGTGGGTAAACAAACCGCATCTATGGCCGCAGCATTTGCGAGATGATGTATGCATGAATTGTTTCTCAGATTCAAGTTTTTGTTGTTGAAAAATGTATCCAAACCATGTTACTTCGAATGGAATCTTTTCTCTGAATAGTTCATACTATCAACAGCTGCAGTGCTTCTCACCAATTCAGTTTTTATGGTCATTAATTTTCGGAGTTTCTTTCCAAAGTATGACCCCACCTATAAGTTCGCTACAGTTTGCATTTTAAGCAATGATGACTCTGCAATTAGGCCTAAATGTTAGTGCAGCGCATGAGGCAAGTATTGTTTCCAGGTATTTAGTTGCAACAATTTCTGATGATGAAGCTCAAACATTTTTGATGAAAAAGCTGATTATTGTTGTTAATCTGGCTTTCGTGGCCTCGCAGTTACTATTAAAATTTCCTTCTTAAAAATACCTTAAAACAACCGCCTAAAGATGGTATTTATATTATTTAGTTTAATTCTTAATTCATTAACATATAAAGATGATTGAATTAGGAACAAACAAATAACACAAAACGTAGAAAAAGGATGAAGAAGAAAAATAGAGGTTCATTATAATTGTCCTGTTCGAGACAACAAACGGTATTTATTTTCAGCGTGGCCCTTCGGTTGGATCAATAAATATGTATCTTGCAATGCAATGGCAAACCGCTAGTGACGTTCTTGCTCTGTGTGACACATTCCCCCGACCCTACGGCCTTGATGTGGATTCCAATATTGCCATCTGGTACAAGGGTTCTCGTCGAGTGGGGGGAAGCGCTGGAACGGATGTTTGTATTTCCCTGAGCTCCTTGTGATGTTCGTCACCGTATTCGGTTCGGGGAGAGACAAAAGTTACCTTGAACGCTCGCTATTATGTAAGTGGTGTCTTTTTATTATTTTTGTCTGCTGAAACCGCCCCTCTCTGAAGCAGTGGGGCGAGTCTAATGTGCGTCCTTGGGTTGGGTGGGTTTGTCTGCTGAAACCGCCCCTCTTTGAAGCAGTTGGGCGAGTCTAATGTGTGTACTTGGGAAGTTGGGTTAGGTGGGTTTGTCTGCTGAAACCGCCCCTCTCTGAAGCATTTGGGCGAGTCTAATGTGTGTACTTGGGTTGGGTGGGTTTGTCTGCTGAAACCGCCCCTCTTTGAAGCAGTTGGGCGAGTCTAATGTGTGTACTTGGGAAGTTGGGTTAGGTGGGTTTGTCTGCTGAAACCGCCCCTCTCTGAAGCATTTGGGCGAGTCTAATGTGTGTACTTGGTTTGGGTGGGTTTGTCTGCTGAAACCGCCCCTCTTTGAAGCAGTTGGGTGAGTCTAATGTGTATACTTGGGTTGGGTGGGTTTGTCTGCTGAAACCGCCCCTCTTTGAAGCAGTTGGGCGAGTCTAATGTGTGTACTTGGATCGGGTGGGTTTGTCTACTGAAACCGCCCCTCTTTGAATCAGTTGGGCGAGTCTAATACGTGTGTTTTTGGATTGGGTGGGTTTGTCTGCTGAAACCGCCCCTCTTCGAAGCAGTTGGGCGAGTCTAATGTGTGTACTTGGGAAGTTGGGTTAGGTGGGTTTGTCTGCTGAAACCGCCCTCTCTGAAGCATTTGGGCGAGTCTAATGTGTGTACTTGGGTTGGGTGGGTTTGTCTGCTGAAACCGCCCCTCTTTGAAGCAGTTGGGCGAGTCTCGTGTGTGTACTTGGGTTGGGTGGGTTTGTCTGCTGAAACCGCCCCTCTTTGAAGCAGTTGGGCGAGTTTAATGTGTGTACTTGGGAAGTTGGGTTAGGTGGGTTTGTCTGCTGAAACCGCCCCTCTCTGAAGCATTTGGGCGAGTCTAATACGTGTGTTTTTGGATTGGGTGGGTTTGTCTGCTGAAACCGCCCCTCTTCGAAGCAGTTGGGCGAGTCTAATACGTGTGTTTTTGGATTGGGTGGGTTTGTCTACTGAAACCGCTCCTCTTTGAAGCTGTTGGGCGAGTCTAATGTGTGTACTTGGGTTGGGTGGGTTTGTCTGCTGAAACCGCCCCTCTCTGAAGCAGTTGGGCGAGTCTAATGTGCGTACTTGGTTTGGGTGGGTTTGTCTGCTGAAACCGCCCCTCTTTGAAGCAGTTGGGCGAGTCTAATGTGTGTACTTGGGTTGGGTGGGTTTGTCTGCTGAAACCGCCCCTCTTTGAAGCAGTTGGGCGAGTCTAATGTGCGTACTTGGTTTGGGTGGGTTTGTCTGCTGAAACCGCCCCTCTCTGAAGCAGTTGGGCGAGTCTAATGTGCGTACTTGGTTTGGGTGGGTTTGTCTGCTGAAACCGCCCCTCTTTGAAGCAGTTGGGCGAGTCTAATGTGTGTACTTGGGTTGGATGGGTTTGTCTGCTGAAACCGCCCCTCTTTGAAGCAGTTGGGCGAGTCTAATGTGCGTACTTGGTTTGGGTGGGTTTGTCTGCTGAAACCGCCCCTCTTTGAAGCAGTTGGGCGAGTCTAATGTGCGTACTTGGTTTGGGTGGGTTTGTCTGCTGAAACCGCCCCTCTTTGAAGCAGTTGGGCGAGTCTAATGTGTGTACTTGAGTTGGGTGGGTTTGTCTGCTGAAACCGCCCCTCTTTGAAGCAGTTGGGCGAGTCTAATGTGTGTACTTGAGTTGGGTGGGTGATGGGGCGGGGGCACAGATCGCGATAGCCCCATTAGGTGTCGACCTGGGTACGGTTTTCAAAAAGAGCTAAGATTGATATTAAGTGCAAATCCCTCTTAAAAGGACACGTTGCTTTGGATTGGGCGCTTTGGGCTATAAAAGCGTTTGTTGTGAAATGAGTATGGTTGGAAAGATGTTTTAACATTAGACTATTGATTCGCACAAGTATCCCTCGAAATGTTGTGGTTTTCATTTTACTTCGTGAAAACGGTCCGTAGGCCTAATGATGTCAAGTCAAAAAAGTTGGTTCTACAAAATGGCGGACCGTGTTAGTTCACGAAGTATAAGGAACCACCAAACTTCGAGGGATATTTGAGTGAATTATTATATTCTACTTTTGGAACATCTTTCCAGCCATATTCATTTCATAATAAACGTGTTTTTTTTTGTATAGCCCAAAGCGCCCCACCAGAAGGCAATGTGTCTCTTTCAATTCAACATTTCTTACCGTGAATCCTGCATGCCTGATGAGGGTGGTTGAAGCTTCCAGAAGGAAGACTCGTGCATTCACTTTTAGGTTCGGTGCCTCCACTCTGTTAACTGAACAGACGATAATCAAAATCACGAATTGAGAACTTGAGACTAACTTAACTCAACAAAACGAGGTTAGAATTTGTGCTGATGTTATCACATTTTTTCTTTCCTCTCTATACAGTCCTCGGTTTGTTTCGTGTACAAAACCAATAGAGACGTCGCAAAAAAACCTAAGTCCAAACCATGGGATGCCTCAGTTTCGTGTCATCCATGCGATTTGAATAGAATAGAGCAATAGTTATTTCTTCAAAAGCTTCGAAAATCTTACCTTCCAGGAGAAGATCTATATTGCTGTGGGCACTTGTGATCATTGGACCCATGTCTCTGTCTGATAGGCCTATGTTGAAAAATAAAGATATACTTGTCAAAAAAGAAAAAAAGAAAAAGAAAAAGTGTCGCCATGTCGGAAGAGTTGCAATAATCAACTCCAGCAGCCTACGCTTGAAGCGCCGCCGGCGACCGCAAAAACTTCCCGAATCATTTTGAAGATTTCGGTTGCCTGCCAACACAGTTTTTGTTATTTCGCTCATCGTAGTTTTAATGAAATACGGTACAACTTATATCCGGTCGGTTCAATCTGTTTAGATAACAATCACCACATGAAGGGAGGTAACGAAAACGCGAGTCAAATTTATACGGTTCAAACAAAATAGGGCCCAGTAGTGATGGGAGTTATAGTAACCATTGATTTTAATTTGTGTAAATTTGGTTTGTGCGGTCAGGCATCTTTGAGTCCCTTGGGAGAATCAAGGACATTGCCATTGTTTTTGTTTGAAGGGAATGGGGTTAACGTTTCGAGGAAGCAGAGGGCTGTCTGGCTCGCGAGTCTCTGGTGGGGAGGGAAAGGTTTTTTTTTGAGGGGACTTGAATATCTATTCGGAAAGAAAAACTACTACCGGTGCATACGAGCTTATTAAAGTATAACATTTTATTCGGGTATAATATTGTCTACTTAGTTGTTACTTCTAATGTAGTTATAGCCAATGGAAGCCAAATTTCTGTATTTTATGTGCTGTTGACAAATCAAATATCTTATCTTATCTTATCTTATAAGTTTTAATCTAAAATTTCAAAATTTCAAACGGGGGGTACGGGGGTGGGGAAGGCATGGACATGGGGGGGGGGTAATTGCACTTAAAGATGGCAGTCGGGTTAGCGCAATGGTATCTTTCCTCGCCTTCCACCTCTAGGACCCCGGTTCGAATCCTACCGGGGCACTATGTGGATTGGGTTTTCAGTCCCTACCTGACTGCGTGGGTTTTCCCTGGAATAATTCTCTGGGGCTTTCATCCCACATCTTAAACTGACACTTCCAGAGTCCTTGGCTTCGCAACCAGAATTAATAAAGGATATGAATGATTCCGAGTACAAATTGTCGGCGATATCTCAAAAACGCTTCCACCTTTTGAAATGAAGTTGTCACAAGTTAGTTTTATTGTATATTTATATATATATATCAACGTAATTACTTAAACAATTGATGACCATAACAGTTGATTTGGTTAAGAGCGCTGGGTAGCTGTTGATATTATAAAACATTGTTAGAGACAACCCATTAAAGTAATGTAGTTTTAGAGAAAGAGGTAATTTTTCAAAGACAAATTTGACTCCGAGAAAGGCTTCAGGCCCGAAGCCTTACAGGCATCTGAAAGCACACAATTCTAATATGCAACAATGGTGTGTTTTTCCCATTATTTTCTTGCAACTTCGATTACCAATTTAAGCCCAAATTTTCTCAGGTTTGTTATTTTACGCGTATGTTGGGATACACCAAGTGAGGATACTGGTCTTTGACAATTACCAAAAGTATACCCTGCCTTTAAAGTGAGTTGATGGGTGAGGTTTCCCTCATCAGACGGGACTGCACTATTTAACCCTCCCGCCACCCCGAGCCCTCGAGAGGAGCAGTTGTAATAACCCATGATGTATTGAATTCGCGGGCAAATATTTCCCCTGACTGAAAATTACCCTTGTGTCTACAAAAACATCCTTCCTTCCCTTCGATTTGCAAATTAGACTTGACATCATCAGCGTGCATCAATCAAATCTTACCGGGGGGGGGGGTTTCTGAAATTTATAGCATTTTAGTTCGAACTCGATCAGCAACTCCTGATTTACATAGTTTGACTAATGGCTAGATCACAATATGATAAGGTTATTGATATGTTTGGATGGCGTTGCTCAATTTTGATCCTTTTGGAATTATTCCAGTAAATTGAGTCATTAGCGATCGGTTAAATGGCGTCATGCCTCTCTGGTATAATGTGCAGTCTGGGGCAATTTGAGGGAAAACACGTATTGGGACAGGGCAAACATTGGATTGATTGTGCAAGTAGACTGGCAAATAAATGGGTTGATTGTATTTTGGTAATTGTTGTTGAATAGTAATTTTGGGATGTGTTGCTGTTGATGTTTTGTGACTCTGCTGTTGTTGGTCGTGCAATTTGTTGCGTTGTTTGTGAGGCGAGTGTATGTGGTGCTGATGCTGAAGGCTAGCTACTGGTCTTGCAGGCTAGGTGCTGGTGCTGCAGGCTAGCTATACTGGTGTTGCAGGCTTGGTACTGGTGCTGCAGGCTAGGTGCTGATGCTGAAGGCTAGCTACTGGTCTTGCAGGCTTGGTGCTGATGCTGAAGGGTAGCTACTGGTCTTGCAGGCTTGGTACTGGTGTTGCAGGCTTGGTGCTGGTGCTGCAGGCTAGCTACTGGTGTTGCAGGCTATAGGTACTGGTGCTGCAGGCTAGGTACTGGTGCTGCAGGTTAGGTACTGGTGCTGCAGGCTAGGTATAGGCTACTGGTGCTGCATGCTAGCTCCTGGTGTTGCAGGCTTGGTGCTGGTGCTGCAAGCTAGCTACTGGTGCTGCAGGCTATAGGTACTGGTGCTGCAGGCTAGGTACTGGTGCTGCAGGCTAGGTGCTGGTGCTGCAGGCTAGGTGCTGGTGCTGCAGGCTAGGTGCTGGTGCTGCAGGCTAGGTACTGGTGCTGCAGGCTAGGTGCTGGTGCTACAGGCTAGGTGCTGGTGCTGCAGGCTAGGTGCAGGTGCTGCAGGCTAAGTGCTGGTGCTGCAGGCCAGGTGCTGCCGATGATATTGACACTGTTGTCGGGGCACGGACATCAATGGTGGGTGTTTGGGTCGGCGTAGTGGTATCTTTCCTCGCCTTCCACCTCTAGGACCTCGGTTTGAATAACGCTGAGGCACTTCGTGGATTGGGTTTTCAAACCTGACTGCTTGGGTTTTCTTTGGAATAATTCTCTTGCGTTTTTCTCCCACATCTAAAAAAACACACCTGAAACTTCCTTCCTTTTCTTCTCTCCATTGGGTTCTTGCAGTGATTAAGTTCGCTTTTCTGTGAGTCCTTGGCTTCACAGCCATAATAAATGAAATCAAATGAAACGAAATGAAATTGAGGGGCCGGGGGTTCATACTGATACTTCGGTTACCATTGACTGTGCTGCTACTGGTCAAGTTGAGGGTGGTGCTGCTGTTATTTCTATCGATTGCTAATGTTGCTGCTGCTGCTCCTAAGGATGACAATAATTATTTATGGTAATGGTGGATTCTAACGATAATAACACGGTGATGATTAAAGGTTACTTTAGATGTCACCCTTCTCAAGTTATCCTAAGACGTGCATAAACAGTATTTGATTTTCACTGTCGGCGTGAAGTCGCACCTTTTTGCGCAGCCGAGTCGGAAAATAATAAGGTCGTTTAGTTTGAACGAAATTAAGTTCAATCAAGATGTTAGAATTCACGCACTGCGTCATCTGAAGTTGACGCAACTCCTTCCCGTGGGCACAAGATGCAGTCGCCGGCTGTCTGCGCCAACCCTCCCGGGGGCTCCCGGCCGGTGCGATCGGTAGACTCCGGAGTAGGCCAAGTCGACTCGTGTTACCTCCTCGTTGGGAGTGAGACGATGGGGATGAGGGTATACCGGGGCCCTTGATGTCGTTGGGACGAGCGGAGGGAGAATGGCCTCGTTGAGGACGAGAAGGAGGCGGGACGAGGTTGACAATCAGAACGGGGAAAGATGGTGCGGGATGTAAACAAACGCACAAAACTTAGTGGAGATATCACGGGGGGACAATCATTCTCGGAGGCAATGAGGAAAACATTCTCCCAATTTCCAATCGGTTGATTGGTGTTGCTTTAGTTTATCCATAACAAAACAAACTCCAATATCCTTCCCTGCTTCTACCGTCCTCCCTTCGTTGTCCCCATTTGAAATCTATATCTCGACTTCATTCCAAATGCCTGCAAGCAAAACAACCCTAAGAACGGTAATAACAATGTAACACACACGTTCGCGTGGGTTTACGACTTAAGGGTGGACCCAGTTTCCAAATCGGTAGATCACGTACGGACGACGACATTTTAAATATAAAATCCACACCCAATGATACGGTGTATAGTTTTGATGATGTTTGAAAGTAATTTGAAGAATCTAACGTATTATTATTTTATGTAATCTTTGTCTGTTGGAACATTTATTTTCTGAAAGAATTCAAGAATTTGGATCTGCATTTGTTGGTGTTTCTCATGTATCGAAAGGCAACAAAAATAAGTACAACAACAACAACAACAACAACAACATCAACAACAACAACAACAACAACAACAACAACAACAACAACAACAACAACAACAACAACAACAAAAACAGCAGCAGCAAGCAGCAGCAGCGGCAGCAGCAGCAGCAGCAGCAGCAGCAGCAGCAAGAACAATAACAAGAACAAGAACAAGAACAAGAACAAGAACAAGAACAAGAACAAGAACAAGAACAAGAACAAGAACAAGAACAAGAACAGGAACAAGAACAAGAACAAGACCAACAACAACAACAACAACAACAACAACAAAAACAACAACAATAATAACAACAACGATAACAACAACGACAACAACAACGAAAACAACAACAACGAAAACAAACAAACGAACACCCCAACAAACAAAAACAAACAAAATCGTATAACTTACTTATGATAAAGTAAAGCCAAACCCGAACCTAAAATAAAGCCCATACAAAAATAACAAATAAACAACATTTAAAACAATAAATGATATAATATATCTTTAAAGTTGTGTAAAGTATATCTAGTATCACCTATTCAACCGGAAATAGCTCTTGTTACTTATTGCTATACTTTACCTCGTTATTTCTTATCAGTTCACCTTCGTTTAAGCATAAGAAACCGATACCGATCGGATTCTTCCGCTAAATGACGGTTTGAGGCAACGATGTGGGGGTGTACGGATTTCGTACGTAGCACGGATAGTCTACCTTCCCTCGGGAAATGGCCGATGAACGATACCGTAGCGAATAATACTATACACAAGGTTTGAGGGAGGCCTGGGATAAATTACTAGCCTTGGATACGTGTGTGTTTTGGATATGGGTGTGCGGAGGGGAAAGGGAGCTCAAGTTAATATACTAAAATGAAACACACACACACACACGCAAGTTTGTAAATGGTGTACACCGAGAACATCCCGTGGTTTGGATTTAGTTTTTTTTGCGACGTCTCTATTTGTTTTGTACACGAAACAAACAGAGGACTGTCCCCGATATGTTATTTTCCCGGATCCCTTTTGTTAAAGTGCTCGGTTTGAATTGACCTCCTATTGTCCCTCTTTTGTTAGACATAAACTTTTTAGCAACAGCTCCCATTGGTTTTGTATACGCTCTCCAACCGGGGACATGTCCCCAACTGGGGACCCTATTGTCCTCTTTTGTTAGGTTCCCGGTTTGAGTTTGTATACCTACCCACCCTTACATATGGCAGTTACGGAGTACTTCCATTGTTGTTCTATTATTTCCTTTTCTGAAGAAATTATCTGTGGGGTACCACTAGAACAAAGAACACCCTGTGGGGTACCATTGTTTCATTGTGTACCCCGTCAGTTGGAATGTGTAACGGCACAAATAAACACCTGCAATCGGGCATCTCCTATCGTCCCTCTTTTCAACTTTTTGGCAACAGCTCCCATTGGTTTTGTACACACTTTACAACTGGGGACCTTCACCCAATTGGGAACCCTATTGTCCTCTTTTGTCAAAGGTACCCGGTTTGAATGGGTTTACCTACCCCACACACACGTAGCTCTGTGTTGCAGTCACTCTGTGGACATTCATTTGTTATGTGCAATTAAAAAAAACCATATTCTTCAACACTGTAAAGAAATACCTGTGTGGGCGTGTGTAAGTCCACATAGTGTTTCAAGTCTCTACACTGTCTGGACTTCTTTTGTTCTCAGGTCCACATTTCGTATGCAAACAAAGCCCCCAAAACAAAACCAAAACAAAGATAAACAAAACAGATTTTATTCGCCTCCTGTTAAACACCATTTTGCCTCATGCCTAAAACACCCACTCTCGCCTCTCCCCTTCGGTTGTACAACCGGTCAATACAAAAAAAATCCAGCTCTAGCAAAAACTGTTACAGTTCACGCACACAAGAAACATTACGACGCGCGTTCTTGTTTACTTAATATTCTCTCTTTCTCCCTTTTTTTTAACAAAACAACATCAGAATGAAGTGAGGGTTGACCCCCAAAAAGGGTCTTGACGGAAACGCGCCACTTTTCCGTCTTAATCCGGCGGAACTCAAAAAGAAAAGAAATGATGTCGGTCGCCGCATCGATCGTCTGATGCCTCATCTTGGATTTCCATCTAGCGATGTTGGCCATGTCTTCATTTATATATATGGATCGTTATGTGACAGGTTCGGGGATTTCCGAGCGATGGAAACATCACGCGAATTTTTTTATGTGGTGGCAAATATTGGTTTTTCTTATAAAGTGGGTCAGACGACCTTCTTGGTGCTTCGTTGAGAAGAGTAAAATGTATGGGCGTACTTTGCGGTTGGGGCATGAACTTTGAGATAAGATTCTATCTTGTTCCAATGACAGAAAACATCCACGATGTCTTCATAAATATGTACGAATAGGTTGAATTTGTTTAAATTAACACTATTATCAAAGGTCATCCTATAACGAGCTTATGTAGAAGGACACTTAGTAGCTGAAAAATGTTCATGAAATAACAAACAATTGAGGAAAAAAAAAGATGAAACAAATTGATTAGAAACAAATTATGTCTCTGTGGCCGATCCCACTTCTGCCACCATCCAGATTGCGGAACTTGCGCGACGACTTGAATATATTCCTATACCAAATGTAGGCCTACACTATATTGATGTGTTGTGCCAGTGAAGATGTTTAATATATATAAACAAATCATAATCATAATACTTCCTGCCTTCAATAATACCGTAACAAATTACGGAACTTCACTATGTCGTATCATTTAAAGGCATCGTACACGTTTGGAAATTGTCAAAGACCAGTGTTCTCACTTGGTGTATCCCAACATATGCATAAAATAACAAGCCTGTGAAAATATGGGCTCAATTGGTCATCGAAGTTGCAAGAAAATGATGAAAGAAAAACACCCTTGTTGTACAAATTTGTGTGCTTTCACATAGGAATAAAAACTTCTTGCAAGAAGTTTTTAATATTTTAGTAAGAAATTACCTCTTTCTTAAAAACTACGTTACTTCAGAGGAAGTCGTTTTCTACAATGAATTATACTATCAACAGCTCTCCGTTGCTTGTTATCAAGTAAGTTTTTTTATGCTAATATTGGTTTTGAGTCATTACCAAACGTGTACGATACCTTTAAACCTCGCAAACATTCATTTATAATTTCTGTTTCGTTCTTCTAAGAACTTCATTCACGAAAATCTGTCAGTATCAAATAAACAGCAGATATAGGCTATATTTTATCTGTGTGCTATCTTGTGGAAGATTTGTGCACGTATGTTTAGTCTGACCAAAGTTTTGACTTATCGCTCTTTCGCATTTTCCCCAACCCCTTTCAAGTTCAATGTAAAGGTCATTTGACCGCTAAAACGGGCAACAAGACTTGCCTTTTTCTGCTCCAGCGACGAAAAGGACCCGTTGCCAAGATGCTCTGGTGAGCGTGCTGACAGTTTAAGAACCGCCGGGATAATCGTGGCTGGCGCCTGCAGGCGTACAGCCACTCCGTCTCGCTGACTTAGTTAATTATATTTCACAACATGCCATAAATCATCCACTAAAATATGAACATTATACACTATTTTGGACGAGGTTATTAAAGTCCGCCTATTGCTGTGTGTAGGCTATAGAGGAATGTACTTACAACACGTTGTCAAATATCGGTAGCTCAGTGATGTATACGCTCTACCCCTTTTAGCTTATTAAAACGGATAGTGTTTGGTTTGGTTATGTACAAGCATTTTTCATATTTATGCACTCACATGTAGCTTTATATTAAATGGTTTTCGGTTTTTTGACGTACAGACGTTTCCAATACTCGAAACCCGTACAAAATGTTCATAGATTTGTAGAGATAACATATAGGAGTGTACTACTGTTTCAAAATATTGAGGAACACTTTAAAACTCTCCTACCGTCTCAAAATATTGAGGAACACTTTAAAACTCCCCTACCGTCTCAAAATATTGAGGAAGACGTTAAAATTCTCCTACCGTCTCAAAATATTGAGGAACACTTCAAAACTCTCATACCGTCTCAAAATATAGAGGAACACTTTAAAACTCTCCCACCGTCTCAAAATATTGAGGAACACTTTAAAACTCCCCTACCGTCTCAAAATATTGAGGAACACTTTAAAACTCCCCTACCGTCTCAAAATATTGAGGAACACTTTAAAACTCCCCTACCGTCTCAAAATATTGAGGAACACTTTAAAACTCCCCTACCGTCTCAAAATATTGAGGAACACTTTAAAACTCTCCTACCGTCTCAAAATATTGAGGAACACTTTAAAACTCTCCTGTATACTGTCTCAAAATATTGAGGAACACTTTAAAATTCTTCTATACCGTCTCTAAAATTGAGAAACACTTTAAAACTCTCTTACCGTCTCAAAACATTGAGGAAGACTTTAAAACCCTCCTACCGTCTGAAGATATTGAGGAACACCTTAAAACTCTCCTACCGTCTCAAAATATTGAGGAACACTTCAAAACTCTCATACCGTCTCAAAATATAGAGGAACACTTTAAAACTCTCCCACCGTCTCAAAATATTGAGGAACACTTTAAAACTCCCCTACCGTCTCAAAATATTGAGGAACACTTTAAAACTCCCCTACCGTCTCAAAATATTGAGGAACACTTTAAAACTCCCCTACCGTCTCAAAATATTGAGGAACACTTTAAAACTCCCCTACCGTCTCAAAATATTGAGGAACACTTTAAAACTCTCCTACCGTCTCAAAATATTGAGGAACACTTTAAAACTCTCCTGTATACTGTCTCAAAATATTGAGGAACACTTTAAAATTCTTCTATACCGTCTCAAAAATTGAGAAACACTTTAAAACTCTCTTACCGTCTCAAAACATTGAGGAAGACTTTAAAACCCTCCTACCGTCTGAAGATATTGAGGAACACCTTAAAACTCTCCTACCGTCTCAAAATATTGAGGAACACTTATTGTTATGAATGGATTTATGATACTTATAGGAAGTGATTGGGTAGTAAATATGGAATTAATTCTGCAATAAACATGATGCAATTGCTGTTCCTTTTTATAAAGCATATGAAAGGTACCTTCGTATGTATTTAGGATGTTACTGTTGCTAAGTGCAGTAGCCAGTAAGCACAGGAAATTGGCAGAGAACAATATTGCTTTAGCAGTCCGACTACTAATTTTCTTTTCAGAAATTTTCTTTTGTGTATTTTTTTTTGTAATAAGGGAAACTGACGGGTGTGTATACAACAAGTTAACGCTTTGCGTATTTGCGTTCCAGTATAAATGGCGGGAAAACACTGCTATGGGACACCCCAAATGGATTTGTCTAGAAAAAAAAGATTCGTGATGTGAAATCTTTCTTAATCATTTACGATCACTGTTCTAGAAACAAGGGGGAGGGGGCAGTGTTTTCGGTTCCTGACCGATGTGCCTAAGTTTGTGGATAATTTTCCCGAACAATCTCGAAAAGCACTGAGCTCACAAATTGCTGTATCGGTGAAGGGGCAAATATTATTATAAACTGTTCTCACTTTAAACTCTCAATTTTCGGGATCACGTCACGCACGATCGGCTCGACGAAATTAGTCCAACCTCAATGATTCCAATGCCTTCAATTATAAGATACCAGCATGTTTTAGAAATGGCATTGAACATTAAAAAAAACTAGTTTTTTTTAGATTAAGTGGGTATACGGAATTTCTTGAAGCACTTTGTATGCGTTTTCATTAAAATTTGACTCAGGTTCAATTGAGAACAGACCTTGTAATGTGCGTTGTTTTCATTGCTTTTGCAGTGTAATAAATGACGTTATTAGAAGCAATTAAGTTGATAAAACTACCGTATCTAATAACCGTTCGACGCGGTTTACCTGCACTTTTCTTCTGAAAAGGAAATTGGTTGGGAATTGTCCACCGTGCCAGCCCAAGAATCCATATCTGTGACGTCAGTTTACGTACACGTCATTGTTAATTATGATATCAGCGTTTATGAAGAATAACTCTCGGTCAAATCATGGCACAATGATTGCGTTGTGATAAATAATAATGACGGTGGAACCATATCAACAGAGGCTCATTTCCTTACGTTTTTGTTACCATCAGATAAAACCTAGCATTCGTCTGAATATAATGACTCTGAAAATTAATGGCAATGTAAACTTACTCGGTAAGAAGTACAGCAGCTTTGGATAGTATAATGCATTTTGAGAAACCCTTCACTTCGAAGAACTGCGGTTATGGAAAAAGATATCACTTTTTATCCTAAAAAATTTCATTCTAAAAAGTGGTAGCGTTCTTTAGATATTGCCGAAAATATGGAGCGGTTATGTCCACGCAAGAAGAATAATCTGCATTTGGAATACACAATCTATGAAACGTTACTGCAGTAACGCTTCTCAGATTCAAATTGTTGGTGATAAAAAGTGATATATTTTTCCATAACCGCAGTACTTCGAAGTGAAAAGTTTCTCAAAAACTCATGATACTATTCAAAGCTGCCTGTACTTCTTACCAAATAATTTTTTATTGCCATTAATTTTCAGAGTAATTACCAAACGTATACAGACCCTTTAAACAGTAAATAGTGCTTCTGGTTGGATAGAAGAATCCATTTTCAACGAACGGAGTCCATTACAATTTAAAGTGATTAATGCGAAAAAGAAACCATGTCAAAAATCTCTCACAACCTCTTCACTTCGATGACAAATGTGCACACGATCGAGCATCCTGTTGAAAACCGTACGAGGGGTTTACAACCTCGTACTATAAAGTGTGTTAATTGTCTTCCTACTCGATTGACACACTATTAGCCTATTTTGAGAAATGGTGGACACTATAGGAGTGCACTGTTTGGTATGGGTGTATACAGACAGATTTTCCCAAACCAGACAGTGCAATTATAATGTGTACATCATATCTCAAAAAATGGCTTATGGTCCTTTAGACTTCGTCAGTTGTTTCGAAAACGCACGGTTTCTGTACCGTTCTCCACACAAGCGGACGATAAGCCGGAGCCGGAACCTGAGCTGTGATTTCGAAAAAGCCATTTGTATTGGCATTTCAATAAATCAGGCTTTGATTTCACAAAGAGCTGTGGTTTATCTTAAGATGAGTTAAACAATAAATCCTTTTCTGTTTTTTGTTTGTTATTTTGTTTTTTACACTGTGCAAACTTTCTCAAATTTTACACTCCTAAAACTGGTTTTACTCTCACATAGTCCATGCTTTAACTTATTATTTGTTTTAATTGCCAACTTTTGATGTACATAGACATGGTGATAGTGAAACTTTGTTCGATTTGAACCATAGATGGTTGTGAAATTGACAATTGTTTGTGACAAAGGTGCTCGGATAATTGACCCATTTGGGGTCTATATGACCCCAATTGGTGAAAAGACAACCACCCAACACGGCATATACACGGCACACTGAGGCAAGAAGTTTACTGACACTGCAGGGTTACTAACAACTTGACCCAGTAAATGACTGCTCTTGACCAATTTTAGGTCAGGCTGACGCTGACAATGGGTCAAAGACACATCTGAAAACTCAAGCCTTCGTCAAGAGCAGCACAGTAGACAACATGTGACACGACAAAGAGGCGATGAGTCAACTGACCCATCAAGGTCACTGAAAGCGGGTCAGCGAACTATTATGCCAGTTTGACAAGGCAAAATGATGACTGGTCTGTTGACCTCTTTCTGACCAGGCTGACTCTAACAGGGGTTCAAGGGAAAACCCCTAAAACAGAAAACAGGACAAGAGTTGACATTGCAAAGGGAAAAGTTTTTGCATTGTGGGTCAAGCTGATCCTGAAACTGGGTCAGAGTAAATATTAACACTTAAACCTTTGTCTCATCTGTTAAGCAATCTGGATCATACACCTTAAAAAATCCCGCGTCAGAACTGACCCGATTCCGGGCTCCAGGGGGCCTGACCCATTTTCCGGGTCAGCCGGAAACTGGCTAAAAGTTGGGAGATTTTCTAGTGCATTGACCCTGCCCATAGGTCTTATATACGCCGTTCCGAGTTCCGTAAATGTTATTTTTGTTAATGATTTCAAATTACAACGGAACGCCGCTAGCTATGCCGTACAGCAAAATAACGAACAAAACCCAACCTTTTGTTGCCGATTTGTGTACATAAAACATTCAAAACATTGCTTTTTTTTAGATTGTATAAATTGAATTAAAAAACAACAGTTTAATGTTGAACAAAGGGCTCCAGATGGCTTAGGATAAACAGGCAGACGTGTTTTTTAAAGTTTTTTAAAACTTGTTTCCCCCATTTAATAGTAGGAAAAGACAACTGTTGCCTTAGGTTTGAAAATCGTAATTAAATTCTTCGATCCACCCATTACTCTGCAGATGCAATACTGAATCAAACTTCTATACCGAACGACCACTAACGAACCCAATTCACGGATCCCGCTGTGTTCGTTATAACGGCGTTTTAAATCACAACACAACATACGAGCAAGCGTCCCTTGTGATCAATAAACTTTGCTCCATCGTTGTCTTCAAAAAGGAACTCATGTTTATTTTGTCTGACAGACATTCCATTTCAACCAATCCATGAGAATGTTTTATTTTTATTTTTTGTAAACTAACCCCTGGACCTCGTTTATTTTACAGATTACACTTCGGTCATCTCAGCTTTGGTCTGCCGGAATTAACCAGCCGATACCTCCTTTAAAGTGCGTCTTCCTGGCTAGACGTGAAAACCAGGCGTCGATTGAGCAGCACCTCTTATCAACCGAACACATTTGCACTGATCGAGGTAAGAGTGACGCGTAGCTTTTAACTCTTTATCAAGACTACACGAGCAGACTGTGACCTTACTCAAGTTGACGTTTTTTAAAAAAGTTGTTGGGTGGAAGAGGTGACCTATTTTTTCACCCTCAAGATTAGCGCCATCTGTTGTCGATGACATTTGGAATGACTAATAGCTGCGAATTAGTTAAACCGTAATTGGATCAACTGTAAATTCATCATTGTCAACCTGGATCTTGCAGACAGTTTTTACTTCGAGGGGAAAAACAAAACCATCAGTGGAGTAAGAATTTCTTACAGCAAACAAACACTAGTTACAGCGTGGCAAGTGGAGCTATTATTTTTTTCTTTTCAATATGGCGTCCGTCGGCAATTCTACCATGGAGCCATCATCGGACGTGTATGAATCTGAATGGATCTATATTGTGACGGGGTCCTTCTCGTACATTGTCTGCGTCATTGGACTATTGGCGAACACCTGGGTCATCTGCGTTTTGCTGTGCAGACTCGGGCTAAAGACCGCCGGTAATATGTACATCCTCAACCTGGCCATAGCGGATGACCTTTTCCTAGCTGGTCTTGCCTTCCAGGCTGCCTACCAAATCACAGAAGTCTGGCACTTCGGGGAGTTCCTGTGCCGTGCCGCTCTGGCATTCGACGGCCTGAATATGTACGCCAGTGCCTTTTTCGTGACGGCCTTGAGCATAGAGAGGTACATGGCCGTCAGCCGGTCCAGCCGGGCCCGGCTCCATCGCAAACGGCGCCAAGCGGCCGCCGTCAGCGTCATTATCTGGGTGATATCAATACTGGCCGCCGTTCCAACGCTCCTAGCAAGTTATTACACCAATACAAAAGAGGGCTATATCTGCATCACGACGTTCTCCAACTTCGGCGAACCGGGAATGGAGTTCTGGAACCAGGCGTTCATCACCTATAACTTTGTTTTAGGACTCTGCGTACCTCTACTGGTAAGCTGCTTCTGTTACGGTATGCTAATTATTCAAATGAGGCAAGTGTCCATGCGGAATGACGCCGGTGCCGACGTCAAACGCGTCACCCGTATTGTCACCGGAGTGGTCGTAGTCTTCTTTCTGTGCTGGGCGCCGTTCTATCTCTGCCGCATGATAATGGTATTTAACCCAAGCCTCATTTACTGGAGTGGTAAACCGTTTGTGTTCGAGCTTAGTCTCTGCTTCACGTACATAAATAGCTGTGTCAATCCTTTTATTTACGCTCTGATTAGTGAAAAATTCAGAAATAACTTACCCTGCGTGGCGCTCCGGGGTCGCGGGTATATCAGCGGGAAAAGAACTGCTGTTTGTGACCGGAACTCCACGGCACTGACGGACATCCATCGGAACTCTGTCATAACAAACAATGATTCCAGTTAGATATCTACTCTTAATTTGAGTGGGCTGCTGCCCTTCGCGTGAACTTCGTGAATTGTTTTCATTGAAAAGATTCTCGCGATGTCCGGATTAAATCTTTTAGCTGGTTCACGGTACAGCCCTGCACCGTGTTGCAACGGTAACTGTTGACATATTAAATGGATGTTATACATTATAGTGAACATAACTTTATGAAAAGACCCATTGGTGCATGTATACCAGTGATAAAGGATTCTCCTGAAGATGAGCAGAGTATACTGTTCGAAACGTCGAGACCACACCGGCTCTTTTCAGAGCCATCCAAAGAGATTTACACATGGCTGTAACTCTCAAGTTAACTAGTTATATAGTTACTTCTTCAAGGATGCTGAGTTTACCCTGTTGTAAGCACTGAGTCAAATCCTATAAAGAACTCTGTTGGTGATGTAAGTTCTAAGCTGCCGTAGCTTTTAGATTTACGAAGTTTTAAGCCCGGTCCGAATGGGTTTGACACTTTATAAAGTATTCAGGCCAGAAACATTCCAAGATATCAAGCCCAGCAACGTACCACTGTCCACACGTGGACTTAGGCCGTACTGAATTAGCGGCTACAGCTACGGTTACGGCTAGATTTCCCGTGTCATCATGTGTTGTTGAAGTATATAGGGCGGCCTTAGCAACACCCTTAGCAACAGCCGTTGCCGTAGCTGCAGCTGCCAATAGACCGTGCAAGTCTCGCGCATATTCGGACATTTTTGGGACCACTTTGGTCCCACGTACATTGCTTTAACACGTGAAGGAAACAAACTCGCGCACTTTAACGGGTCCCAATGTTCAAGCACGCGCGAGACTTGCACAGTCTATTCGGATACGGCTTTAAACTTGTTTACAATATGGCGCGGTAACTTTCCATTAAAAGTCCTACGCGGACGTGGCTTTACTTTAGACCTCACGCACAAAATCTACACTGTGTAAATGTAAACCTATACCCATTACCGCAACTACAAGTTGAACATTTTCATTACTATTTTCACTGAGTCCTTTTCATGGGTTCAACCAACCTAATCAGTGATCCGTGTTAAAAGAAGTCCGCTTCGGATCCGTTAATAACGAATTGTAAATCCGCAGTAGTTGGTCGTGAAACAAACCAGTAATTGGCAAACAAATCCGTGTTAACAAGAAAGTTAATTGTAAATAGTGATTACACGTTTGCTCTTTAATATTCCAGCCGCGCTTTCCGTGGTGCTTTGTGTACTGGGCCCAATTTCATAGAGCTGTTAAGCACAACAAGTGGCTAAGCACAAAATAATAATGCTTACCAGAATAAGGTTACCAGCGAAAATACCATGTACAATTTATGACTGGTATCCTGTTCCCTTTTGCTTAGCAGAAAATTATTAAGGAATATTTCCTGCTTAAGCAGCTCTATGAAATTGGGCCCTGGTGGTAGATAGCGGAGCTCTTAAAACAGTAGTTAGGAGCCTGGAAATGGATCTAGGAGAACGCTGTGCGATAGACCTCTTAGCAACGGCCGCAATCTTTGATGTCAAGAATGAAAACGTGCACGCGAGTACAAGCTGCGCACGACTTTCAGCCAATGATAGCTCTTCATTGACCTCAGTGAGGGGACTGTTTTTGGCTTGTGACGTCATATGCAAGGGGTATTATATCAACTTGCCAACTAAATTATGTATATGAACGCACACCGCGTGTCCTCATGGTTTCTTGTACCTTGTACCATGTACCTTTTTACTCCCGATAAAGGCGAACAGGATATAGACGCGTGCGCTCTGTGTCATGAAATGGTCAATATACCTTATGCATTGACGTCATCCAGCCGCCATCTTAGAGGTAAACTGATGATGAACTTAAACACGTAGATTTGTACGCGCAGCGCACAGGATTGGCCAATGAACAACCTCCTTTTGACCTCTATAGGCGAGGGCGCCCTACTCAAATGACGTCATGTGCATAAGGGCTATAGTTACATTTACACAAAACTCGCATTTCTGCGTTACCAATAACTTGTACGCATATACCTTATGCGCATGACGTCATTTGTGTAGGACGCACTAAGTCAGAAGAAAACTACTTATTGGCCTACCCTGTGCGCCGCGCGTTCCTAGATTTGCGATTTCTATTGTTTCGTCGTAATTTTACGTCTAAGATGGCGGCACGATGACGTCGATTTACAAGGTCCATTCGTGATGTTTTATAATGTTCATAAAAGTAACGTTTTCCCATTGGTTATCGTGGAGACGCGCGCGTCGAATAAATTGACAAATCAGAGTGCTTACTTTTGCCTAACCGGTGCATACAGCGTGCGTACCACGTGCGGTAATCGAACTGCTCGAAGTTCTCCTTGTTTGAATATTTCGAACGTAATATATTGGTGTAGCCATTTTGTTTTGTTCTACCATGAAACACTAAACTACGCAACCGAAACGAGCCCCGGAGGAAAAAAAGAAGTCAGTAGCTATTAAGAATTTAAATCCATTCTTCGTATATAAGGAGTCTCTTTGTATATGGCCACAGCGTGAGGAAGGTCTTTAGGTTACTAACCTCCAACTTGGGAACAGTTCAAGAGCCTTTTTTATGAATAATCAACGATTCTGGATTCCTCGTGGGAATTTCAAACGCCCACGCCAAGAGTAGCGCCTCTACAGATTCCAATTACTACCAGTGCCCAATTTCATGGCTCTGCTTACCGCAGAATTCTGCGCTTACGTATCATAGAATTGTGTGCCACAAGGGCTCCGTAAGCGCAGAAATCCGCGGTAAGCAGAGCCATGAAATTGGGCCCATGTGAATTAATAACAGTATGCATACTGATTGTCGAGGAATGTAAAGTAACAATGTAATTTGATATCATACTAATCTACTCCTTTGTTACCGTTTAAATTGCAGACGCCAAAATTGTATATTTTCCATTACTGTTGGGAAATCTAAGCGCGTGGAATGTGTACAGTTATATTACAGGCGGTATGCAAAGCAGTGCAATTGCTTTGAATACGATACGCATAGTACATATCGCTATTTTTTTTCCAAGACCATTGAGTTCATTGACTGCTAGCCCGCAGTTGATCGGGACAAGTTGGTAATCTGTACGCTCTTAATAAACCACTTCAGTTCTTAACAAGTTGTCTATACTTGAAACATAAAGGCTCTCCAGATTGGAGCCTATATTTTGCATTTTCTATTATCCCTAAATATACTTTCCAGCTAATTCCCGCGGTGTAGCTATCTTGCCGATGGGCAAGTACTGTACATTAACCATCTGAAAAACAAACATACACGTCAGGGATTTTCGCGTCTTTATCTAATCGATACGTATTATGAGGTGTGTCAGCAACGGCTTAATGCTAAGGAAAACGAACACCTGTTCGAAGGTGAGTTTCAGCGATAGGGGATTTGTCATCTTACTGACTCGATAGGCGACAGGAATTGAGACGAAGATCTTTAACTTTTAAAGGGGGTGGCACACCGTTATCAAGCTGCCACCATATCGGGCATGTTCCCTGTATCCAATAGCAGAAATGGATACTAAAACTCAATGCACGAGAAGGGAACCCGACTATTTTGTTTCCTTCCAGCCTCGGTTTGGTTATACAATGATTTGGATTGGAGACAAATCAAGATGGCCGCTCCACGATAAAATATCTATTGGTGATAAATCAAAAGTCTGATGAGCTGATTGATTTTGTGATTGTTACCTATATTCAAGACAGCAATAAGTTCACCGTACACGTTTGGTAATGACTCTGATACTTAATGGCAATAAAAACTTACTTGGTAAGAAGTACAGCAGCTTTGGATAGTATAATGCATTTTGAGAAACTTTTCACTTCGAAGTACTGCGGTTTTGGAAAAATGTATCACTTTTTATAGTTACGCGTAACGCTTCTCAGAGTGTGTATTCCAATGTAGAGTATTCTTCCTGCGCGGACATAACCGCTCCAGATTTTCGGCAATATCTCAAAAACGTTACCACCTTTTGAAATGAAATTTTCACAGGTTAGTTTTATGGTAATATAGGATTGAAACAAACAATAGGCCCCATCCTACCAAACGTGTACGATGCCTTTAAATCAAGACATTCACGCATGGAAAAAACACACGACTCGAAAATCATAAGTCACTCACCCACAAATTATTCTGAAAATGGTTAAGATAAATTGTGAGCTGAATATGTAAATATAATGACAATTTTGTTTGCTAAGACAGAAGCGGGTCGTTGCTGCGAGAGAGATGTGTATTGAGATGCATAGAGTCTGGAAGAGCGAACACCAAGGGAATGATAGGAAGAAAAAAAAAGAGAATACAAAAAAAAACAACCTTGCACGCATGCAGAAAGGGTTCCACTTGCGAACGAATGTAATTAGAATCCAACTAAATCTAATAGAGAGTGAGAGACGGTGGTTGTAAATATGTGAAAATTGAACAAAAAAAGTGCTTAGAAAAAAATAAGAAGAATAAAATACCCGAGTTGAAGGATGATTTGGTGAAAAAGTGGCATTGATGAAGGAGATACCCTCTACTTCATCAATGACAAACTGACGCATTGTCCGTCACTTAAATGACTGGTTTAGATTGGAGTACCGGGGAGGAGAGCAGAAGATGTTGGTGGTAACAGATGAGAGATGGCAAGAGAGCTGGTGAATAATGATAAACTAATTCAATGGAGAGGAGGACTCTGATCAGTCGACTTCAAGGGGGAAGAGAGAAGAGGGATCGAGATAAAGAAACGAGTTTGAAAATAGAAATGGCTCCGGAATTACCACACAGCAAAGTCGATGGCAGAACATTCTGTCAAGACGTTCCTTTGTGTTCTATTACATTAGATGTTGTGTCGTTCTCTGGCAAGATTTCAAGATGAGTTTCTTCGTGAAATCTCTGGACGAATCTTTGACCTACTCTTCTCTTCTCTGCATATTGGGAAAAGCCAACGGCATGCAGTGGAGATAAACAAACTCGCGCCCCACCCTTCTGTTTGAGCGAAGTGTATGAACATGCGTCTAGACGTTGAAACCCCGTCTCGGGTTTGATTAACCATGTAAATACCATTGATCAAACATTAACAGATAGAAACGATCCGTACTTCACACCTCGATACCAGATGCATGGGTTTTGCCCCAAACGGTGCCTCGAGGGGGGGGGGGGGGGCGGGGCCTTGCCTGGCCAACCACTCAAAGAAAATTGTCGGTTGAACCATGGTCGAACTGTACACTCGTATGATTTCTTGCCAGCAATGTTTGAATACACATTCTGTGTTCAGAATGCTCGTACTTGGACATTATTTCGGCAACTAAACGCTGAAAAGTTGTGTTTAAGGGGTGTTGGTTGGCATTTGAATACACGCTCTGCAACTGGAGCAATCACCCTGCGCATCTATAAAGTACACAATAACAATACCAAACGCTAAGTATTTCAATACGCTTTATACTTTGTAAACAATATCACAGCGCTAACAATAAGTGAATCAGAAGAAAAAAGAAAAAAACAAAAACCAAGTGATAACAAATGGTGGAAAAGGTGGGCTTTCAGCAGTTTTTTAAAGGCACTGAACACGTTTGGTAATTGTCAAAGACCAGTGTTCTAACTTGGTGTGTCCCAACATATGCATAAAATAACAAGCCTATGAAAATTTGGGCTCAATTGGTCATCGAAGTTGCAAGAAAGTGATTAAAGAAAAAACACCCTTGTTGTACAAATTTGTGTGCTTTCAGATAGGAATAAAAACTTCTCGCAAGAAGTTTTTATTATTTTAGTGAGAAATTACCTCTTTCTCAAAAACTACGTTACTTCAGAGGGAGTCGTGTCTCACAATGTTTTATACTATTAACAGCTCTCTGTTGTTCGTTACTAAGTCAGTTTTTATGCTAATATATATTTCGAGTAATTACTAAACGCGTACGATGCCTTTAAAGTACACAATATAAACCAAACACCAAGTATTTAAATACACTCTACTTTGTAAACAATATCACAGCGCTAACAATAAGTGAATCAGAACAGAAAAAACCCAAAACCTAAGTAATAACAAATGGTTTTTTAAACTGTACAATTGAGCTAGCCGACTTAATGTGTTTATTGTGGACGTTTCGACAGCATTCACAATGTCTTCAGTACTTCAAGATAGTTTCTTGAAAGAAAATGAAGAGGCTGTCGCAAACGTTACCAAGCAATACATGACGCGTGATATAAATGCAAAAAGTGGTAATTGGCGTCAAGAGGGATGGTAACTTTATGTTTCTACTATCTTTTTACCGACATAATTATGTCCCTCACAATTTTCCCGTATTCACTAATTTTTGCAATTTGTTTCTCTTTTTTTTGTCCCACATTGATTTTTTAATTTTGTGTTTCAAGCCATATTTCTAAATGTCCCCCCCTTGAGTACAAAAGCCAACTCGCTCTACCCCGCCCCCTGCTTCCTTCCTGATTAATGTTCATTGTTCAACTTTTCTCTGCGATCTGCTCTCCGCCCGTTACTTTTCATTCCACAGCAATTTTTCAACCTGACTGCTTCTGTCGCACTTATGCGTTGTCGGGTTTTTAAAGTTTTTTTTTAAAAAAGCCTTTCAAGGTTATTTTGACTTTTTTCAAGATGGTATCATCGTTAGATGTATTCGGCTTCGTTTCTCTGAGAATGCGTGCAGAAGGAATCTGTGGTGGCGTACAAGTTGCAAACCTGTCTGAAAACTGCATGAATATGTTGTAACAAGTCCCAAACCTTATCAACAATTTAGTTGTTTCGTTACACTTGAAGTAGACTTAAATTTACAATTCTCTTCTCCAAGACCCACAACAAAACCTCAGAGGAGATTTTCATTTTTAGCACAAACCCCTTGGGTTTTTTGCAGATGAAAAATTCACGAAGTCATGCACGGATGTTATCTTGGCTAGCCGCGTCTTATATATATTTAAAAATATTTTCTTAATATTTCAAAAAATATGCCGGGGTTTGAAATAAAATGAAGTGTGAAGTTGCCTCTGATTAATCTCAGGAGTATGGAAGTGTGGTCAAGGAGGTCTTTGGTAAAGTGCGTGCGGGGGCAGAATGATAATGGAAAGGGATGGGGGAGGATGGAGGGTTGTGATGGGTGGAGTGACAGGCGGATGAGAGAGGAAACCTAAGAGGATCTCGACAGTTGATCCGTCTTGAGGATTGAGATGTCGAAGGAGAGAGTGTGAGAAAAAAATGATGATGGTTGACGCTCTTGTCATTAGAGGGAAAGAGCTTGATGTATGCGTAAAAAGATTTTTTTTGAATGTTATTTATATAAGTGGATGAATAATTCCGTTAGGTGTTGCGATCGTAGATGAACGTTTTAGGATACGAGGAGTCAGTGAGTTGTTTGTGGTGATAATCAATAAATCATGTTCATCAGAATGAAGGTGTGAATGATGATGTACAAGCAGAAACAGTTTATGTTTTAGCGGCGATTGCACACCCGTTTGAAAATAATGCAACGAATTTGTCGGGTTCCCTGTGTACATACATTAAATGCATAGTTTATGCTACATACAGACTGAGAGGACAGACTATTTCTATTTCCAGCCTTATATCTTTTTTTGTTATATACTAAAGCAAGACTACACTGTAAATATGTCTTTCATATCAAGTCCTGCCATGAATTGCCGATGGCCTTCTTTCTATTATTAAAGAAAAACACTCAATTTCTAAGTGGAGACGTGGGGGGCGATTGTAGGCTTGCAACAGGGAAAGGCCAAAAGGGTAAAATTAACGCTCTCCCCTAAAGGCAGCTAACTTTTCAGAATACGAAACAACGGGTAAACATTCGTAAGTAATGAACTGCGATTAAGTAATTACGGCTACAAATACAATACCTACGCAGTGATAATTATGGATTTGAAGTATTAATTATCTCAACCCTTGTGGGTTTTTCTATACAAAAACTGTAATGCAAGGGAATATTACATTCTTGGAGATGGGAAACAATAATCGTGTTCAATTTGACTTCATATTTTGCCGCACGTGAAAAGAGTGTTAGTTTATGCGTGTACAGGTCCTGTTCACATGTAACGTCATCGTGCGGGCGGTTTATTGGGTGTGTGATTGGGTAGGGTTCAAACTATAACAAAAGATGACAACAGGATCCCCAGTTGGGTAAAGGTCCCCAGTTGGGCAAAGGTCCCCAGTTGGAAAGTGTGTATCCAAAATCTATGGGAGCTGTTGCCGAAAAGTTAACAGAGTGTTAGTTTATGCGTGTACAGGTCCTGTTCACATGTACGTCATCGTGCAGGCGGTTTATTGGGTGTGTGATTGGGTAGGGTTCAAACTGGGGACCTATAACAAAAGATGACAGGATCCCCAGTTGGGTAAAGGTCCCCAGTTGGAAAGTGTGTATCCAAAATCTATGGGAGCTGTTGCCGAAAAGTTAAAAGAGTGTTAGTTTATGCGTGTACAGGTCCTGTTCACATGTACGTCATCGTGCAGGCGGTTTTATGGGTGTGTGATTGGGTAGGGTTCAAACTGGGGACCTATAACAAAAGATGACAGGATCCCCAGTTGGGTAAAGGTCCCCAGTTGGAAAGTGTGTATCCAAAATCTATGGGAGCTGTTGCCGAAAAGTTAAAAGAGTGTTAGTTTATGCGTGTACAGGTCCTGTTCACATGTACGTCATCGTGCAGGCGGTTTTATGGGTGTGTGATTGGGTAGGGTTCAAACTGGGGACCTATAACAAAAGATGACAGGATCCCCAGTTGGGTAAAGGTCCCCAGTTGGAAAGTGTGTATCCAAAATCTATGGGAGCTGTTGCCGAAAAGTTAAAAGAGTGTTAGTTTATGCGTGTACAGGTCCTGTTCACATGTACATCATCGTGCAGGCGGTTTTATGGGTGTGTGATTGGGTAGGGTTCAAACTGGGGACCTACAACAAAAGATGACAGGATCCCCAGTTGGGTAAAGGTCCCCAGTTGGAAAATGTGTATCCAAAATCTATGGGAGCTGTTGCCAAAAAGTTAAGGTACACACAACAGGGGAACAATAGGAGGTCCCCGATTGCACTTGTGGGCAAGCATTAAATACGAAGTGTGGACCTGAGAGCTAAAGAGGTCCACACACGGCAGGGTTTTGAAACACTATGTGGACTTACACACGTCCACACAGTGTTTTTAAAGTGTTGACGAATATGTTTTCTCTCAAGTGCACAAAACAAAGGAATGTCCGCAGAGGGTATGTAACGCAGAGATGTGGGCTTACGGAAGGGCCGTTAGGTTCTGAAAACAAAAGAGCAATGGACCCCACAAGGCCATCTCAATAGGAACAATGGACCCCACAAGGAAGTTCTTTAAAAAAGGAACAATAGGTTGAACAATGCAGGACCCCAAAAAGCTTATCCGTAAGGATGTGTGTGCGTGTGTTGGTAGGTGGTGGGGGGGGGGGTCGCATTGTGTATTTTCGCGCATTGTTATCCACCTCGCTAAAGATTTTCTCTAAGCCCACACTACTTAAACAAAATATGACACATTCAAAGGGTTTCATTATTGTTTCGTTGTGAGATCGCACCCACACCGTATCGTGTACAAGACGTCCTATACACCATCCCATGCAGATAACCCTTACCCGCTTCACAACGCTCTGATATTCATATAGTCACAGGGCACAGTACTTTTTGTTTGGTCGTCCAAGACACGTCAATCATCTCTCCACGTTTTCCTTCTACAATATCTCAAAAAGAGATCTTAAAACGGTAAATTAAAATTCTGTCATAGCTTGAGAAAGGTACGTCGTGCTTGCGTGCGCTCAAAGCTGACTGGAAAGATAGACCAGCTGAATCTTACGGGCTCTTAAGTGACATGATGTGTGCGTCAGAGTACAGTTTTCAAATTATTTGGTGATGATATGAACAGTTTTCATTGAAGACGTGATCGAGTGTCCGAGCGGGGGAGGGGGGGGGGGTGTAATGGAACAGGCTTGAGTTGTGGGATTCGCTCCACCCTAAGACCGAACGTGGGTATCTTCATATTTTGTTTACACAGCTTACTTATATTCCCAGTGCGTGGACAGCAGTAAGCATTTAAAGGCACTGAACACGTTTGGTAATTGTCAAAGACCAGTGTTCTCACTTGGTGTATCCCAACATATGCATACAATAACAAGCCTGTGAAAATTTGGACTCAATTGGTTATCGAAGTTGCAAGAAAATGATGAAACAAAAAACACCCTTGTTGTACAAATGTGTGTGCTTTCAGATAGGAATAAAAACTTCTTGCAAGAAGTTTTTTTCTTATTTTAGTGAGAAATTACCTCTTTCTCAAAAACTACGTTACTTCAGAGGGAGTCGTTTCCTACAATGTTTTATACTATCAACATCTCTCCGTTGCTTGTTACCAAGTAAGTTTTTATTCTAATATTTGTTTTGAGTCATTACCAAACGTGTACGATACCTTTAATCGGACGAGACACGCTGAATTTCTTAGCTAGCAAACGAGTAAATAAATCGCCTCGCAAATTTTACCAGGCAAAAAAGGTCAACCAGTTAGGCCTGCAGACAGTATGAACTTAGTGACCTGATTACTTTGCTGATTACTTTTTTTTTTACTGAAGAATTCAATGCAATATATTATTGCTAAGGAGAATGGTTACGCTTAGCAGATTTTGGACTTGATATCTGCTGATATGGTCATACAAGTTTGCTTCCATGATAGACAATTTGCTCAGCATAAGCAGTTTTCCGGGCAGAATGCCGTATGATACTCGTGACTTGGTCTCACATTTCTTTTCTTATTTTTATTTTGCTTTTTGTATGAATTTGTTAAGCGGTAAGTTTTGCCTGGCATAAGTGAAGTTGGGCTCCGATCATGTCCTGCACAGTGACATGGGTTCGATTGAAAGGTTCTTGAATTTCTTGTGAGCCATGTTTGTTCTAAATTTGACCTTGAATCCTTTTCGGCATATTTATCACAAAAAACGTATATGCACGTATACAATTTATTAATATTGTAAGATATTGCTCACAAATTTGTAAGAGATCATTGTAACAAACAAGTGTACACAAAAAGGTTGTTAAAATTCGTGTAGCAGTTGCGAACAATGCACATTGGGCTTCATTTTCCATGTTTCTTTTTTTGTAAGTTTACCGCGCCGCATTACTATTACAACAAGCCTCTGTATAAATGGATTGCACATGACGTCATTGGCCGCCATCTTTGATGACAAACAATGGAAAAGTGCACGCGTGTATACGCGCTGCGTACGACTCTCAGCCAATGATTCAGCAATGATGGAGGCCAATACAAGGGGTCCATTCAGCCAATAAGCTGTTAGCGAGTCATTACGTCACGCGCGCGTGCATACAGCACTCCGATTTCCGACCCAAGGCTGGCATACAATTTATGTGTATAAAAATTATGTGTAATGTGTAACAGTAAAACTCTACTTCTTGTTTCTTCATTCATAGGCATTTCTTATGAGAAAAAAAAACTGAGAACAAATATACGTGAAAGGCATCACACTTTAAAAACTTCCGGGTAAGAATTGACCAGGATCCGGGTCCCGTGGGGCCTGACTAATTTCTGGGTCGGTATGACCCGGAAACTGTGTCAAAATGACCAAGAAAAGGGTACAAATGACGCAGAATCTGAGTTGAAATCCCATTTTTTAAAACCACTTTCCGGTTCAGCTTGACTCAGAAATGGGTCAGGCTCACTCGGACCCGGAATCCAGGTCAATTTTGACCCGGGAGTCTTTAGAGTAAACGTCGTGTTTTTCTTACGAAACTCCGAAAAGAAAACTTGCTTAATGCATTTCCTACGGGCTCCTCATAATCGTTGGAACCAAACCGTGTAAAGTGGGCGTGGTTTATTGTGGAATTGCGTCACAGATACCACAAGAGCCAAGTTCGCGCAAGGAACAATGGTTAACTAGTGGTTGTTAAGTGACGTACGTATAGGGCATGCGCACAGAAGTTGAAGTGCGAACGACTCCAGTCATGTCCAGTCATGTCATGTCAACACGACCGGCGACTCAACATACGTTATCAGTTTATTATAACTGGTTCACTCTGCACTGTGCTATGAAAACGGCTATTGGTAACCAGCGATGCGACCATGCCCAGTAGGCTGGTTCCAAATAGTCGACTAGAGTGGTCCAACTATCGTCGACTGGACAGAGTTTGGGCTAAGTTAGTCGAGCTATGGTCAACGAGTCCTTGCGCGAACTTGGCCCAGGTTTCAGAGCACGAATAGACCCTTCCCATGAAATATTTAAATAGATCTTTCCTATTAAATATGTAAATTACACATCGCGCGTGCGCCCTAACACTACTGAGTCCAATTTAATTGAGCTGCTTAATAAGCAGCAAATATTGCTGAACACTTTTCTGCTAGCATAAATGAGCAGGACACCAGTCACAAATCGTACGTGTGGAATGGTAATTTGGCTTGTTTCCTTATTCCGTTAAGCAAAATGTTGTTGTGCTTAGGTACTTTAATCTTAAGGGCTCTATGAAATTTGACCCTGGTGGGCAAAATGAGGGCACATCGCACCTTTTTGTATAGGGGCTGATGATGGCATGACGCATACGTGTTTGTGCGTCTGCCTATGGTGCGCAACTCTATGGCGGTTGCCAACCAGTAGTGTATGTACGCACGCGCGAATGTAATTAGCATATTCCACGGGAAGGCTCAATCGTAATGACTTCCTTTGCGAGCCCCGGGTTCGGAAGTCAGGGTTTGTAGCGTTTCGGTTGTTACTAGGAACGGTCGAACGGTTCTACAGAACCTTTAAAAGGTCGAGCTTATAAAAAAAAGGTCTTGTACTATCGGCCCAATTAGAGGCTAAGACTCAATACATCTGGCGATTATTCCTCGAACAGAAAATGATCGTCTGTTTTCTTAATATTGATGCGTTCTTAAAGGCACTGTACACGTTTGGTAATTACTCAAAATATATTTTAGCATAAAAACTGACTTGGTAACGAGCAACAGAGAGCTGTTGATAGTATGAAACATTGTGAGAAACGACTCCCTCTGAAGTAACGTAGTTTTTGAGAAAGAGGTAATTTCTCACTAAAATATTAAACGACTTCTTGCAAGAAGCCTTTTTATTCCTATCTGAAAGCACACAAATTTGTACAAGGGTAAGTTTTCTTTCATCATTTTCTTGCAACTTCGATGACCATTTGAGCCCAAATTTTCACAGGCTTGTTATTTTATGCATATGTTGGGATACACCAAGTGAGAACACTGGTCGTTGACAATTACCAAACGTATTCAGTGCCTTTAAATCATTGAGTGTCGACAGTAAGCCTACAGTATATGCCTCTGAGCAGTCTATTTGACAAACTGCATGCCGGATCTTGCTATACTTAACCCGTTATTCCTAAAACCAACTTAACCCCAATTCCGCAAAGCTGCTTAATGTTAAAACAACACTAAGTAGATAATAATCAGCTGTTATTGTTTGAGATTTCATTAAAGTGAACTGTACCAAAGAGCTGCAGGAAATAGACGTGCGGGGTTGGAAATTATGTTACCTTCCTGTGTAAGGATTATTATTTTGTTTTGTTAAATTTGTTTCAATGCTTCCTACGGAAGTTTTTCTTACTAACTTGTATTATTGGGTATTTTCTTGTACTTTTTATTTATTTTAGAGTTATGTAACACTGTGATTTGTATAGTGAAGTTTATTACTACAAATTAGATGTGGTTTTATCATGTACAAAATATGGTCTTCTCCAACACTGTCTTAGGATTTTAATAAGAATAAAATAAATATCATAACTATATAAATACAATAAAAGAAACAAATGTATCGTGCCTGAGAGAAGGGGCACATTGCCTTCAAATCTCTCAACATTGAGTTCTTTATCCTGGTGTTAATTTTACATCAATTAAAATCTCTTCGGTTTAGAAGTGCTATTTTTGAAGACCACACAAATCACAATTTCGTATTTCGATTGCCACAGATGTGCTTTCCGTTTAGATAGGTGCTGTACCTTTTTAAACGGAATGCACTTATGTGGCAATCGAAATACGAAATTGTGATTTGTGTGGTCTTCAAAAATAGCACATCCTCTAAAACCATAAAACAAAACAACTAGGCAGTTTTGTAAGAACACCGATTAAGTAGGCCAACGTAGTTGGGGCTTATAATCCGTATATATAGACTAATATTTATGAATATTAAAGAGGAAGGGAAATGTAAAATTCAATTTTGTGATGTACTCATTTTCAAATAAATAGAGTCCTCATGTGAGTGTGGAACAAATTACAAGTCTTTTACCTCACGTTTTAATGGTGTAAATTGCCATTGTATTCGATACCCTTCCAGTGCAAAAATTTGTCAACATTCAAAACATCTTTTGACATCATTCTGAGAAAAATAGGTCCGTACATTTGTGAACGGGGATGTTTTAGTTCATTCCTGACTTTCAATGATATTCAATCAAAACAGCCCTGAATTTGACCTCGTGACTGACGAAAAAATCCCTCCTTTGAATGTAAAGACCCAATAGTTGTTCAAATCCATTGACGGTGTTTCAAATTTCGCTCTGATAAAGTCAGGAATGAACCAAAACATCCCCGTACAAAAATGTGCAGACCCAAATTTTTCTCAGAATTATGTCATCGGATGTTTTTGATGTTGACAAATTTTTGCACTGGAAGGGTATCGAATACAATGACAATTGAGACCATTTTAACGTGAGGTAAGAGACTTGTAATTTGTTCCACACTCACATGAGGACTATATTTATTAGAAAATGAGTACATCACAAAAACGAATTTGACATTTCCCTTCCTCTTTAAGTTTTAATGGCCCACTAAAACTATCCTCGGCATAAGGTTAACTTTGGTTATGTGACACCTCAGCGCATCCACCCCATGTCCTCCAAGAATCACAAATACGCCGAGAGTTAAACCAGCAAACAAAGCAAGACATTCAACAAATAACAAACATTTAATTAAATCTTGAAAAATAACTGTACATAATGCATTCATCTATGTACATATACTGTAATTTTCATCCATGATTTGCAAGATTTATATCTCTTAATTCTACAGAGTGCACGTTTTTTGTTTTGTATAGCATTGTAAATATTATTAATGAACACGTTCGCGTTTTAGACTATTTGCTGTTAAGAAACAGTGGCTGTAGTGTTATACAAAGCACGCATTACAATGTAAATTAATGTCAACGCTTGTATTTCAAATGCATACATGTGTGTAAATATGTTCACAACAACGTAGTGTTTAAATAGAACCTTGGAATTGTCAACTGGAATGCTAAATAAAGATGGTATTGAAAGATAAAATTATGCGTGTGTGATATATCTTTGTGTGTGTGTGTAAATAATCATTTTCATACAGCTGTGTACGTGAACGAGATTTCTGCTGAAGACGATCAGGGCATACTGATCGAAACGTCGAGTTGGTACACCACCGGTCCTTTTCAGAGCCACCACAACTCATTAGAGAGATTTCACGTATACACGCTGTTATTTTAAATTTCACTAGATGTTATAAAAATGTACTATTTCTCCCAAAATAGGGGAGATTGCCAACATAGGGCTAGATAGCTCAGTTGGTAGAGCGCCATCACGTTAATCTGGAGGTCGCAGGTTCAAGTCCCGGTCTAGTCAATTTGTCGTTATTCAACCCAAAATTATAAAAAAATGTTAAAATATAAGTATCACCAATGATTTACAGAGGTCTTAGATCAGATAATATGACATTTCTTTAGTAGATATGGTTTAATTCCCATTTTGTTTATTTGTACGTTTTCAAAAATATTTGTTTGTTGTTGTTTCTCCAGGTTTTTGTGTGTCATAATCTGGGTTTACTGAATCGAAAGGAAATGTCACAACGGTGTAGTTTCTACTAGTGGCCGGTTCGAATGACTTTAAATTACACTGTTGATAGAGTGGGTGATGGTCCGAGTAATAAAAGCTGACTGGGCCCGGACTTCGGTCTAGACTCGGCCCAGACTCGGCCCTTCGAAGCACTTCATCTACTCTGAATTATGTTATGAACTAAACAAAAAACTGCTCCCATCACATAACGAAAAGATTCAATTTTTCGGCAGAGAAATTATGGCATTTCTTAATCTCGAGTTTCTAAAATTGCTAGTCCTTCAGATTGTCTCACGATCCGACAAATGTATGTGATTAACGATGACTTCTTTCAATATATATAAATAAAATTGTGTGATTGTTTTTTTGAGTAAGAAAGTTTGTCCGGAGCCAATATGGCTCATCAGGCCGGTGTTTATATACGGTTTCATTGGCATTAAATGACCGAGAATATTCCCCGTGGACAGGATGCCAGTTCATCGCAGGATACTTCCCAGCTCTCGCTGGTACCCATTTGTACTCCTGGGTGGAGAGAAGCAATTATTATAAAGTGCCTTGCTCAAGGACACACTTGTTGCAACTGACCAGACCCGGATTCGAACCCACATTCTGTAATCTACAGAACTTGAGCCCACCGCCCTAGACCGCTCGGCCACGACACCCTATTGTTTCTACTTGTCTGTAAGTGTATTGGTCTTATTTTGTTTATGTGTGTTAAAATTAATGTCCAGTTCAGCAGAACCTATACTTCTACAGATAGTGCGCTCTTTCAAAGTGTCGATTAGTCGATTCCCGCAAACCGATCGATTTCCCACCGGTCACTTGAGAGTCATATTTGCCTTGACTGGGTATCACGTTCGATCCATTTGAGGCTCATCCGTCAACAACACTTTTATATCAATATAAACAGAGACGATTGTACACTAAGAATCGATACAGAGAAATTGACACTTTCGTAAACATACTGATTTTTTCCCCAGTTCATTTTAATAATAGTGAGGTAAGGTACCCCCGAACTAATATTAAATTACAAGGTTATCACAGTTGGCCTACAGTCTAAAAGTACACATATACAACAAAGATGTGTAGCGTCATTACATTTCGATCTTAAAGGTGTTTTCAAGAATGGATTTTCAAGAATCGATACCACGACTCGCTTTGTTTGGGAAGCTGTTCGCAACACCAGATTTGCTGCTTAATTGTTTAACAAAACGAAAACAATAATGATAATCGAGTAACAAAATGTAAGCATTTTGTTCTATTTATCCCCTTGTTTGGGGACAGACAACCACAAACACTTTTTTGTATATAAAATGTCTAATCTGATCAAAAACCTCAACCCAGCCTTCAGTAAATAAACAAATAAACAAATAAACAAATAAATAGGTAGCGTACACAAACTAGGCTGAACCCTTCTTTCAAAATCAGCATATCAGGGTCAAACATATCAGCATGATATCTGTGGTAAGATTATTACTATTTTGTTACAATTCCCCAAACATCAATTATGGATCTAGATATGTATTCGAATCACAAAACAACATTTCTTGGTTTGCATTCTTAAATCAAAACCAAGTTGACTTCGAAGAAGAAGTGACGATGTCCTTTAGTGGGTGTACCGAAAAAAACACACCTCACATTTCTCTCTTTTATTTCCCATGTGACATCAAAAAGGTTTCTTCACCTCATTTTTTCCCCCAAACAGACCACACTTGGATCATTTTGGTAAGACTAGTTAGTACCCCAAAGAATGAACAAATGTTATTGTTGGAAAAAAACATGCACAATTTTCATGTAAGCACATTGTCCTCAATGTTTGTTGCAACAACCAAATATATGGCTTAATTTCAGAGGGAAATATTTCACAGAACAAATTGTTCTAGTAAGAACTTCATAATCAATAAGCTTTCAGACTGCAATGAAACATTGATATTGATTATCTTTACCAACACTGTATAATACCTTTAAATATATCTACAATCATCAATACCTAATAATACCTGAGAACCAAACCGCCCCAACTCCTAAACAGTACTTGACTTTATCTTCTCCTCTACACCAAAGCAAATATTTAAGCATCCACAGATCTTCAATTCCGGTTTAAACTAAATTCCTCACTTAAAGTACTCCACCTTATTGTAAAAGGCATATTCCCCTAACAACAAATAAGCAGAGATTGGTTTTCCAATTAAGGGGGCAACTCCTCTATTCCTTTTGCTCTTCAACAGTTTGGGCTAATTTCGTGGGAAAGTAATCACATTTCAGAACCGTCCCCTTGGTATGAGAGAAAATAAACCTGCGATTGGAATCACGGAGGACTGATGACCAAGAAGTAGAGGAATTCGATTGCCCGGTGGGGGCCAGTGCTCCGGAGTCGTCCCTACCCGCAATTTACTTTAAAGCAAAGTGTTAATGGCGGTTTTCCCCTTCGGCGCGATTTTCTAAATGTATGCATTTTTAAAAGAAGGCTACAATTTACAGAATTTGAGTTTTCCCCTTTAGCTTCACTCGGGAAGCTCTTCTAAAATATTAAATCCTCTGATTATCCAACGGCAACAACAAAATTAATGTTTGTAATAGCTGCACAAGATTGACGCCTTCCCCCTTAAATAAAAGTAAACATAAAATATATACAAGAAGCAAACTGTACTTTTATTGTATATATTCTGGCAAATACATAATTCTTAAAAAAATATATATTTATGCAGAATCTTCAAACATCACTTCGTACAACATAGTTACAAAGATTAAACAGAATTTACATTACTCACTTAAAGGAACATTACAGAATTGGTTTTTGCTAACAAAACAGTGTAAGCACTTTATATAATCCACCATATACATAAACTGACAAACCTGTAGAAGTTTGAGATCGATCGGCCATCTGGGTTACGAGAAAATAGTGGAAAAACCGATTACACATTTGCATGTGTTATTTAATGCATGAATAAAACGCTCATGAGCGATAAACTCCAATCGGAAATTAGTTTTATTTATTTCTCATCAAATATTGCATTTCAGACAGAAATATTTCTAGGGATGTTTTCTAATATCATCATCATTAGACCGTGTAAGTTTTATGTAAATCTGTGATCTTAAAGAAAATTTTAATTACCAGTTCTGTAACGTTCCTTTAAGCAAAACCCGGGTCAGAATTGACCTGGGGTCGATTTCACAAAACTCTTCCCAACTTAGGACTAGTCCTAGGCAATGCTAAGAGATAGGACAAGTCTTAAGTACTGGTCCTAACTTAAGACTAGTCCTATCTCTTAGCATTGCCTAGGACTAGTCCTAAGGTAGGAAGAGTTTTGTGAAATTGACCTGGACTCCTGGTTCTATCGTACCTGACCCGTTTCAGCGTCAGTATGAAACGGAATCTGATTGAATGTGACCCAGAAATGGGTCAAATTGACAAGGAATCCGAGTTAACATCCCAATTTTATATAACCAGTTTTCCGGGTCGGCCTGACGCATGGGTCATGCACCATAATAATAATAATAATAATATATTTATATCACAGTGACGTGCCTCTCCTCAGCTCATTCAGTAAGGCATTTCAATTCAAGGTATTGCTGGTATACGTGAGCTTGAGCTGAATCATACCTATGACTTTACTTATTACTTGGCATGTAATGCTGGTTTACTGGGGTGGCGCTGCAATATGCTGATCAAACCAGAAAACCAGGGGCTCCCTTCTCTTACGATAAGTGCACTTTTTTCTTTGTTACACACACACACACACACCAACGGCTTTACGTCCCATCCGATCCGAAGGACGAATGGTTAAGTGTCTTGCTTAAGGACACAGTGTCACGGGCTGGATTGGGAAACCCACACTCTGCTGATCAGAAACACCAGAGCTTGAGTTCGGTGTTCTTATCCGCTCGGCCATGACACGCCACCATGGGACCCGGGATGTGGGCCATTCTGAACCTTGAGTTTTTAGAGTTCTATTATTAGAATTATTATTTGTTATATTTCTGGTAATGAAACCAAGGATGCCTAATAAGTGAACTTAATCACTGTAGCTCGCAAGCCTGAGGAAACCTGTATACAAGGGTGTTTAATGTGAACCAGAAACACCAGGATTAACCCCTACTCTTCTACGATGAGTGTTCTGGGGTCTTTTACTTGCACTACCAATTCTAGTACGTGGGGCCTACGGCTAAGTTAATATCCCATCCGAAGGACAAAGCTAATATGTTAAAGTATATTATAATAAAGATACAAGTGTTATGACTGGGACTCGAACCCTCTGCTGATCAGAAACACCAGAGCTTGAGTCCAGTGCTCTTAACTGCTCGGTCACGACACGCCACTGTTACAGAACATAATAGTAACAACCGAATTAAAAACAGGCAAACAAGCTTATAATTAGGAAAAAATTGAGACTATCAATGGTTGAGATACATAGTCTTGAATCATTTCGTGTTCAAATGTTATTAATCTCTTCCAAGAAGATGTGATTTCTTAATAGGTTTTTTTAAGAGGGGGGGGGGGTTGTACTTCTGTACCAGAGGAAAATAATTTGTTAGGGTATGGGAATATGTGTGTTGGGGGGGGGGGGGCTCTGCCACTTGCTAGGCATGGTAAATGAACATGGCTTTTTCTCAACGTTTCGGCAAGTGTACTCTAGTGGTCATCAGCAGACTGCACTGTCCGATGGCGTAAGCGTGGGATTTTGTTTTGATGGTGTCATTGAGTGTTTTAAAAAGCTAAAAACAGGAAAATCACAAAATGAACACAAAAGAATTGGCAAAAAGCTTAGGAAATATATATTTCTTTGCCTGCCTTCCCCCAAATGAGAAGGTCTGGAGATACAACACTGACTAAAGCACACAAGTCTAACAAGTATATGGAGAATATCCTACCGGTCTTTTCACAGCCACCCCACACGTCTTCCTATAGAATACCATACCTGACGATGCCAAGGTGTTACATGCATAACCTTTCACGCAGAACATGCAGTGTTTTCGGTTGCCATGGTAACAGCACGTGTGTGAAACAAAGAATAGCAAATGATCGTTGTTTGGGTTATTTTCATTTGCCGTGATGTCGTCACCATTGACACGTTCCGTGCGTACATTAGCAATTAAGCTTGTAAGCTGCATCTCAATTGTTACACCATGACTGTCCTCCTATCGTTCGGTCTCTCAAATGGTGCTGGCGGGGCTGCATATCCCTAAGGAGTTTCAGGAATGCCTTTCGTGCGGTGCACGGAGAGAAGTGAAAGTGTTATGCGTTTTAAAACTGCGTTTAAAGCTGGCTATAAGTATCGACTGTGACATGTATTTAGTGGATGAGCAATGCTTTTAGTTAGTTTTTTTATGAGAGATCGCCTATAACATCACAATGCCGAACGGCCACTTCAAGGTGAGGGCCACACTTAGCTGATTTGGGCTATCGACCCAAATCAACTGCCACCAGGGGCACGTTGCCACCTACTCCTGGAGCTGAAGTAGGGGTTACTCTTTCACAGTCCGTAAGGATGTAGGCATGGGTATCGTCCACTAGGAGCCTGGCTGGTAGAGAAGAATGCAATACCCTCCAAACTGTTTACGAAGCAATTATGGTTAAGTGTCGTGACCGGGATTCGAACCCATACTCTGTTGCTAACAACACCAAAGCTTGGGTCCGGTGAACTAGACTGCTCGACCACGACACCATTTATAATGCACAAAGGACTACAGGCCAAACATGGTTACATTTTCTTTTGACACACAATGCGCACTTTCCGACTAAATAACGACAGGTTGATTTGATAACTTAATTTTTTTTTATCTTCTATTTTTACATTAAAAGCTAGAGGATTTTTGAATGAAAGCACTCAACCTGAAAAGGGGGCAAGAGTGATAAATTCATTTTTACAAACCCTTACGTGCCTAAGCATTATGACAACCCAGTACGTTGTAATCTACTTAAGTGCTCATGCAAAAGAGCGTTCCCGTCAAAGAAAAAAAGAAAAAAGAAGAAGACAAAAAAAGACTCATTGTTTTGTCACAGCGGCGTCATGTAGAAAGGAGTCGGCACCAGCGTGAAGGATTCGCGCTGCAGGCAAGAAGGGGGAGTCAGACAAATTTCGACTCTTGTTCTTTGTTTCTGAAAACATCCCCACTTGAAGTTAGACTTGGAATCGTTCAGTGAAGTGTTCTGATACACTTTTCCCACTTGAAGTGCAATTGATTTCAGTGTCTATTGTGCGGTGCCCCTCGATATATATATACAAAACTGGCTAACTCATCCATTTCGGCATCATTATGCATCAGACACTCGGAAACTAGTTCAACAATTTTACAGAAGAAACTTTTATATAATTACGCTGACGCCATTTCTTATTTATTTATTTTATGTGCCCGTTTGTTAGCAACAACACCCGTTGAAACCGAGGACTTTAACAAAAGGGATCCGGGTGTTTGACATATTGTGGACGTCCTCGCTTCGCTTTTGCGTACAAAACCAATGGGGACGTCGCTAAAAAAAATCAAGTCCAAACAATGGGAGAACAAAGAGAAGTCCTCGATTTACGGGATTCACAAACGTGTGTGTGTGTGTGGGTCGAGTTCTCAATGTTCGCAATGTATGGATACCGATTATCATCATACGCAACTGGGACACGACCGCATTAATGTTCCCTTTCCGGAGCTGGCAGTAATTGATATGCAAATGGGAACAAACGGCGAGGATGTTTCATAATGAATAAGGGCGAGATTAATTGTGAAGGATAACGCTCGAGTCCACAAAATTTCTAGTCGTGCATGTCGAACATGATTTAAAATCAGCCACATGGTGGAATAATCAGGTCAGTTGCGCTCACGGCATACCGTGCCTTTGGGGCTTTCCATATCTTAACGGAGTTTCCAAAATATTTGGTTAATTTAGTATTAAGATCATAACCCAGCACCAAGGTTTTTTTTTCACTATTTCCATTTCCATATTCGAGTTGCACAGACTAATCTGATCGACCTGAGACGCTCGTCGTTGTAGCCCCGGAGTACGAAGCTCCAAGCCAAAATGAATAATTCCAAGTCATTTTCACGAACAAAGTGTTCAGAGCACTTGCCGCATTTTTTTTTCTCCACACAACGGCAGTGTGTCATTGGTAAGTGCATTAGGTTGCGAGTAAAGGCGATTTTCAGAAGTCATATCTAGAGCAAACGGGGTGTTTTTTTACCCGTTGGGCAAAACAACCGACTTCACACTGGAGTTCCCTGTGTAGAGAGATCGGTTAAAACGAATTGGCGTCTCGCGGGGGGATGCTGAACGGTTCCAATATCGAACTCGATATCTTGAAAATGTACTATATTGTTTTTATCTGATTTCACGGCCTTGTGTCAACTCACATTCAAACTGATTTCTAAAACGGAGAACGTCGACGGGAGTCTGAGAAATAATGTCTCTGTGTTTAGCGAACGTGTAAACCAAGCAGGGGGTTTCAACCTCGTCCCCACGAGGTTGACAGCTCTCTCACCCTGGTATTGGATCATTTGCATATCCACAAATTTTGAATACGTATGCAAATTAGAATCGTCTGGCTGTGGTGAATACTGAATGAGTACAACTTAATATGTTTACGTATAGACTTTTGTACACCAGTCGTTGTCCAATCAGGGTCCAAGTAAGGACTTTCCCTCCCAGGGTTTACTATTGTAAACATGGTTGGAAACAAAGTAAACCATGGGGACGAGGTTGGGGTTTCGCCTTGTGCTGTGGAAGTCGCCCGTGCAAATAGTTGAGTTTGTTAGTGATTTTGCTGTTGTGATTCTTGTCGTGACGTAGAGGCAATGGCGAAGAAGATACACGGAGAAAAAGACTTTATCCCAGTCTTCTTGTTTTGTTTTCCCTTTTTACATCATAGAAGTGACAACCACTGAATGGGACAGGCCTATACCCCTGTTTGTTTTCAATCTCACCAACTATTAGAGTCACTATATTTTATAAGTGTTTGAAATACCTTCTATATATACAAAAGCTAGATACTTCTTGTGAAAGAGACTATACGCTTTAGACAAGTTGATGGAATGATACTTGCGGGTTATCTCAGGAGACGACTCGTAAGACGACTACGGCACTGCGGGGACTAGCCATTACCGTCCCCGTGAAGAGAATCATCCGATTCATTAAAGCACAGCGATAGTGTGATCACCCAAAATGGCGTAATGAAAAACGGAAACTGATAAATAATAAACGAGCCCATGTTGCTCTCCTTTCCCATCATTTTACACATCAGTGATTTGCATCAACGCCATAGTAACCCATCACCACAACCATAGGCCAACCCCCCTTCCTAACACACACAAACTGTCACTGACAACAACAAATTGTATTCCCTAAATGGACGTGGAAATCTAATCCCCTCGACATTCTCGAAAAGGAAGACGTTAAGAGCTCTGGCGTAACATTGGAGAGGTTTTTTATTTTATTTTATAAATAATGAGCCGGGAGTAGCCTCTCCCTCGAGAGTGAAATGGATGTTCGTCGTGTTTGTTCAAGTGTGATGAGGACGAGAAAGGTATATGAGTAAGAGAATATTTTCATTCGAGATGAAGCGTTGACTCTACAAGGCGGAAGGAGTAATTGAAGATAATGACTTCTCGTTGGTCCCATTCACTTGTAATACAAGACGATCGCCAATATTATTGTCCCAAATCCTCGTATTTTTGCAATAGATTGAGTAGAAAAATTGATCATAATATGACAGATTAGTGCATGGAAAGTTGTTTGTGAGCAAGACAATCGGAACAGCTTCAAAAGGTCTTTAAAACAGGGATTGAGGCAAGTAAATTCATAATTTACAGTAACCGCATGAAACTGCTGGAAAGGTCGAACAATATTTGTGTGAACTTTACCTGCCAAAACGATGAGTAGGAATAACACTTTTGTTCCGAATAATTTAGTTCCGAAGACTGCACCTGAATCCGGAAGAGCAAATTGTTCACGCATAAAAAAACAGTCCTGCCTTTTATTTTTTCTTACGTTCCTGGAGAGAATGGCAGCTGTATTGAATTATGTACAATTCTGCTTTGGAGTAGAAAATCCTATGTGACGGACGGTCAACAACCATTAAGATCTTCGAATCAAATGTGGCCCTGTATAGAAAGGGATGGGCTCCGTTTGGGGGAGCAAAGAATTGAAGCAAATTAATGGGATAACCTTGCTTTTATTGGGTGGTTGTTTTCCTTTGTACACCGTGGTGAACAATTTCAAAAAGAGACTGAAAACTCATTAAACAATTGATTGATTGATTGATTGATTGATTGATTGATTGATTGAGTAATTGATTGAATAATTGATGAGTGATTGGTTGCTTGCTTGATTGAGTAATTGATGAGTGATTGGTTTCTTGCTTGATTGATTAAATGATGAGTGATTGGTTGCTTGCTTGATTGATTAATTGATGAGTGATTGGTTGCTTGCTTGATTGATTAATTGATGAGTGATTGGTTGTTTGCTTGATTGATTAATTGATGAGTGATTGGTTGCTTGCTTGATTGACTAATTGATGAGTGATTTGTTGCTTGCTTGCTTGATGGATTGATTGAATATTTGATTAATTGATTGATTGATTGGTTGGTTGCTTGATTGGTTGAATGGCGGATTGATTGATTCATTGATGGATTGATCGACTGATTGATTGAATAATGAATTGAGTGATTGCTTGCTTGATTGATTGATGGATTGATTGATTAATTATTTGATTGAATGGTTGGTTGGTTGATTGATTGATTGATGGGTGGATTGATTGATTGATTAATTGACTGGTTGATGTTTGCTTGATTGATTGATTGATTGATGGATTGATTGATTGATTGTTAAACAAAAACTATTTCTTCATCTTCTTCGGGCGTAAGGGTACATACAGTCGCTTTTGATGATCACTTGGTTTCATCGCCAGAGAGATTTCAAACAAATAAATAAACAATTAAGTAAATGTTAACAGCTCATAACCCGTCTCATGTTTTTATATGCCCACAGGGAGTTTATAAGAAGCATATCTACGAATTTGTGTACCTTCTTTTTTGGCACTAGCTTGCAAAGTTTGTAAATAATAAGTGGCATACCGGACAAGTTCACTTTTCAATGCTTATTTGTCTAATGCATTCCGATTCTATATCCGTTGGCGATGGGGGCCAGAGACCATTGGTGACCTGCGTTGAATGAGTGACTGTTGGGTATGGCCTCATTTGGGTTAAGGGTTTAAGGGTCCCTCAAACGGGGACTAGGCTGTAGGTTGATACGGGGCAACCCAATTTCTGTTTATTACCTTAAAGGCGGGATATTTGTATTTGCCAAAGATCCTCACTTGGTGTATCCCAACATATGCATAAAATAACAAAATTTGGGCTCAATCAGTCATCGAAGTTGCAAGAAAATAACGAAAGCAAAAACACCCGTGTTGCATAGCACTGTTTGCTTTCAGATGCCTGATTGGGGTGAAACATTGTCTCTTTCTCTAAAACTACTTTACCTCAAAGAGAGTCGTTTCTAACAATGGTTTATAAGATCAACACCTCTCCAGTGCTCTTCACCAAGTAAGTTTTATGGTCATTAACTTGTGGAGTAATTACCAAAAGTACAGCCTACCAATAAAGCCACATAGGTTGCTAACACGAGGTTTATTGTAATTTATTAACCCGAATAGCGTATATATCGCCTGTAAATGTACTTCATTCTTACAAAATGATCAAGAGTAAAAACAAGAGAGAAAAAAAGCTGTTTCAAAATAGATATGAACCACATGGTAAATAATTATTGTAAGAAACTAAGCAAAACTGTTTTATTAACAGCTACGATATGGCCAACCACATATGCTTTCCATCAAATTTGAATATTGCAATTGTAGAATTGGCCTCTGCTACTTGGGGGAACATTAATAATAATCCCTCACTTAATTCACCATGGCCATCGAAATCATAATGCTTTCAAACCCCGACTTGGGGAATAACTGACTAAAACCCTTTGCCGAGCGAAAGTTCTTTCAAACAATCAAAATTGAAACTAAATACCAATAAAACCTTCATCAAATGTTAAACAGTTCCTACGGCAGATTATAAAACAACAACCACAAATTACATGAAAGGACTCTTATTACCGTTTGCTAGAATGGATTCAATGTCTGACTCTATTCTACCAGACGATCCTCTTCAGTAGAAACCGAGGGCGCATTTATTTCCCGCCATAATTCCTGGGTGTACCGGTCAGGAATAATAATAATAACAGACTTTGATATCACTTATTGCGGCATGATGTAACCCATTGTCGCCACGGAGGCCAGGCGGACCGTACGTGACCCACTTGTGATCTCAACCGTGATTTCGTTATTCAAAACACGAATTAAAACCTGAGATTGTAAGAGAAAATCCGAGGCTGGTGGAATTTCCTTCCGCAGCCGACGACCTTTCATTGGGACTGCGCATTAATTTTCTCCGTTGTGAAACGTGACATTAATGATCTGCCAGGGTCAAGAAAGCCTAAAGCCAAGACGCTGATTTGTTGTTATTTTAAAATTTGATGTAGTTGGTCGGTAATCGTTTTATACAAGCCTATGTTAATAACTTCCAATGTATAATAATACATTTCTCGAAAATCTCTGAATGGCATATTTTCAATCCAAATTGTTACTTTCAGAAACTTAATATTATCATTTATGGGGGTCCACGGGTGTCTGTCACTTAACCAGATGAAGAGATAATGTATGTGGCCAAGTCGACTTATTTTACGTAATCAGTCGACTTGTCCTGACAATCTCCACGACAACTTGTTAAGTCGACACCTGAATTTCAGTAAGTCGACTTTGTGAGATTAATTCCCTCGTTATCGGGATAAATGGCAAGCCATTTATGAAGCTCCGTCCAGTGCCGACCGTCTTGAGAAAAATTTCCAACAGAAAATGTTGTTGTGTAGTTTATTCTTTTTCATAAAGAATAAGGCCATTAGTGGCAGCTGTGTATAATAATGTCATTATTCGATATCAAGCTCCAAACCCTATACAATATAATATTTTAATTTGAACGCGGTTGCAAATAACAGATTTGCATCAACACTACATTTGAAGGGAGTAAAGCACTGATAGGCACGTTTTGGCTAATATTATTGCACACTCATGTACATTATATTGATTCAAAGACAGTAGACGCACAACATGTGTCTGTTTTCAAATGATGTGACTTATCCTGATTCAAAGGGAGTTATATGCAGACATCAAAATCTCATATGTTGAGCCTCGTGTTTTGCTTTGATAGCAGTTTTGTTAAAACCAAGAGACATAATAATGTCAACCTCTATTACCACAACACGGAATAACAATATTGCGGATAGCATTGAGCCAGCATGCTGAGACACATGGAAAATATTGATATGGGAAAAATTGAAGCTGGTCTGCTGATTAAAGTTTTGCTTATAGAACCTTTGGAGCTGTATTGACGATGAAATCCAATCCTATCACAATAGTTTGATATCTCTCTGGAAAAACATCCAGTCTCCAGTTTTGTAAACTAGATCAATGTACTAGTCCTAAAAAAGAAGAAGAAGAAACAACTACGATAACATGAAAACTAGACAATCAATGCTCTAGTCCCCCAAAAAGATAGAAGAAATAACAATACAAAAACTAGACAACCTTTTGTTTTCTGTCTATTACACATTGGAATTAAAAGGGCAGTCGTTTAGATATCGTTTACCTTTTACTTTGAGAGGTTTTCTACTTTCAACTGACTTTTTTTATAGATGGTACATTGCAGGGAAATTCCTGATAAAGTCGGAAATGTGTGATTTTCTCATTTTTAGAGAGCGTTCAGCTCATTGTATAAAAGCAAGTCAAAAGCTACTCGCAGTAGTCCTTATTACGCATATCCTCTAATTCCATGGTCTGATGACCAGAATCCTAGGTAGATAGAGACTTGAGCCATGTTTGGCTGAGTCTAACCCAAAGGCGAGTCAAAATGGCCCAAAATTGGGATAAACATGCATCACTGAAATCGAATTTTCAGTCAGTTTGACCTGGAAATGGGTAAACAAAATGTTCACAAGATTTAGTTTTTCTATTTTAAAGGTGTTGTCCTACCTGAAAGAATGATGTCTTCAATCAATTTAAAAAAAAAAAAAAAAAAAAAATCAAATTTTTAATTTATGTTTTTTTTCTTCTAAGGGTAATGGTACAAGCCCTTTAATTGCCAAAGACGCCTTTGGGATTTTTTTATTTAAGTCAATATATTCTTTACTCATTACATTTATTGTTCTACCCATATTGCAAGATAGTGATATCCGCTGACGTACCGTGCACAGAATGGTAACTCCATTCAAATGATGATATGGAGATTGACGTAGACGGTTCCTCAAGGGGTATTCCTTTATCGACAAGTTTGCGGAGTCGTTTGGGAATGTATGCTGCTATGTTGATTCTCGCAAAGAAACGATTCGTGGCGAGTCTGTCCCGCTTTATGGTCATGCGTGTGAATAATTACACGCTTCGTAATTTAACATCCACAGGTAACTATTACCATTTTGAAAATGTCAGAGAAGAGTTGGATTGCAATGACGTCACAAATTTCCCACAGTCATCTCTTAATGGTTCGCCATCTTTGATGTACAACAACGAAGCCATACCGGAAATGAAAAACTAAAGGTCAAAAAACATTAAAGATGCCGAACGTTAACCACTCAGGGAGGATTGTGGGATATATGACGTCATGCGCAGTCCATCTACTCAGGGCGAAGTCAAATGCGGCTGTCAGCGTCCATTCTGTGTGAGTATTTTGTATATGACGTCATGCATACCCCCCTCCCAAGTGCTCAATGTGTTCAGTTATTATCTCCCATTGCGAATATTGGCTTTCAGTTTGATCCACATTTGTATGAAACTAATCTATATTCATGCATTTCTTATCTCCAAAACTTCTCGGGGCAGCGTTGCCATTCCTTTTTTATTCACCCTTTGAAATATTAAAATGAATTCATTCTCCAGGTGTAAACTATAAAATTCACATCAGTCAATTCTGTTCACGATGATACATAATTAATAAACACCTCGGAGAGTTTATGCACTCTGATTGGTTTGGTCGAAGACTGGTCACGTGGGGGTGTATTAACGTGTGATATAAAGACCGTCTCTGTAAACTACACTGCTAAAACTAGGGTGTTAAATCGACACCATGGGTGTTGTCACATATAGATACCAACAGAAGAATCAAAACTGACACCATAGGATGTTAAAATAACACTAATTTCTGCAAAAAATTACATTGGTGTTATCTTAACACCTAATGATATTAATCTTTATTCTCTGTTCGGTATGTATATGTGAAAACACCCACGGTGTCAATTTTAACACCCCAGTTTTGGCAGTGTAGAGGATATTACCCATAGACAAGCACATTGTTGGGTACAAGTTCTGTATGCAATATGTGCTGGTTGTGCGGGAACTATCAAATCAACTGTTTTCTTTGTGTGCGTATTGTTTTGTTTTTGTTTGTTTGTTTGCTTGTTTGTTGTTGTTGTTGTTGTTGCTGTTGTTGTTGTTGTCGTTGTTGTTTTTTTTATTTTTTGGGGTGGTTTTTTTTTTTTTTTTTTTTGGGGGGGGGGTTGGTGGCTGGCCGCTGTTAATGGACCTTACCTTCGGTTCGGTCCATTAACAGCAGCCAGCCACCAACGCGGTCATTACCACTCAGTGAAGACCGGGGCCCAATTTCATAGAGCTGCTTAAGCACAAAAAGTAGCAAAGCACAACAAAATTAGGCTTACAAGAGTAAAACTGCTTTGTCACATGTACTAGGATCCTGCTCATTTCTGCTTAGCAGACAATTGTTAAGCAACGTGTTCTGCTTAAGCAGATCTACGAAATTGGGCCCGGGTCATACAATTATTCCCTAATAACTGCTATTCGGTCAAAGTCTCCCATCTGGTTATCTACACAATTTTCCATTAGTATTTTTTGTTATTTTGTAAAGATTCCGACACTATCTTTTGAGTTCAAGGTAAACAGGGTCATCATTTCAACTCTGCAGTGAGGGCCGCTGTCAGCACGTGCGGACATATTTCAATATTTCCTCTTTCTTAACCATCGTTCACACTAGTCAGCTCATGTACCATGGTATCCTAAGCTGGACCATGCCACACGCCAAAGAGGAGGTGTCAATCAACAGGGGCGAGTGATTTGGCTATAAGCGGGCAGGATACAACTTTGATAGCATCATTTGTGTACAAAATCGGTATGTCAGTCGATGAAACTGAACTATAAAACTTAATTCATTAAGCAAACAAACAAACCCTCTGAACCTATGGAAAAAGCTTATCAGAATGTGACAACGAACACAGGGGCGTTGCAACCAAAACATACCCCTCGCTGCAGGTTTTTAAATGGTAATAAAGTATTGGCAATTACACTTCGTTAAATGAACAAGAACAAACGAAAACGAGAAAATTATCATTCTTCGGTTCAAACCAAATGTCGTCGTTTAGGTGAAAACAGGAGATGTGGTCGGTGCAAAAATAAGGAAACCCCAATTTTGACATGAATTTTAAAATACCTACTTAACTCATTTGATTTTTTTTTAAATGAAGTTATGTATATAGCTCCTCAACCGTACATGGTGAAAAACAATCTTTACAACAATCGTAGGGAATAGTGTTATTATGCTAATTGGAATAGGGCCTACAAGTCAGGTGTAATTTTATGTAAATTGGGTGTTTCGTAGTTATTATACAAAACAAACTAACAATATTTATTGTAAAACATTCATGTTGCAAACCAGTTTGCCGCGGACTGCTTTATTCCATTCGCTAGAATCAACTCTGGATCTTGATTTAAAGACAAAAAGCAATATTGAAAAGTCATTTCCTGAAAAATGGCTTGAGGGTCTGGGTACCTCTTTGGACTTAGCTAGACTCAGAACCTCCCAGATGTTACAATTCAGGAGATTTACAGAGCACCAGACTCAAGTTCTGGTGTTTCTAATCGGCAGAGTGTGGGTTCGAGTCCCGATGATGACACTTGTGTCCTTGAGCAAGGCACTTTATCATAATTGATTCTCTCCACCCACGAGTACAAATGGGTACCGGCAAGAGCTGGGGAGTAACCTGCGATGGACTGGCATCCTGTCCAGGGGGAATATCAATATTCTAAGTCGTTTAATGCCAAGGAAACGAGGTATAAACACCGGCCTGATGAGCCATATTGGCTCGGGACAGATGTTACTTTACTAACAGACTTGTGTGCATCACCAGAAATACAAAACTACAAGTTTGGACACAATGTGGACTATTTCTTTCTCCCCTTTGGGGATTGCTTTACTTCTTTCTTCAAGAAAACTTGAAGGCTCAAGGAGGTTTTGAGAGATTCCTGAATTCAGGAAACATCCTGAGAAATCACTTGCCTGTATGACAATTAAAATATATGTACATCCTCAATGAAAAGACAAAAAAAAACAACAAAAAAAAACCTAAAAAAAAAAAACCATTTACAAATTGGTGAAGGCCCAGAACACGGGCTTTGACCTTTTGGACAGTATGGCAAAAAACAAAATCGACTAGGTTTACGGTGAACAGTCTCTGGATTTTCTGCTTATTCGGGAGGAAATAATTTAACTTCACATGCATACAAAATGTATGGGCCATATTGATTTCATGCAGAATTTAGATATGCCTCATTCAAGCTCAGGTTGATCAATGGGTAGCTTGTTTTACAGGTTTGGTTTAAAGAGCGGCTCCAATCAGGTCAAAAGTCAGTTTTGTGATGCACTCATTTTCCAAAAGATATAGTCCTCATGGAAGCGTTAAATGCCGTTGTATTTGATACCCTTCCATTTAATCAACATACAAAAAAAAGACAAATAACGTCAGGTTTCAACTATTACGGTCCTTTAAATTTTTGCACGGGAATTTTCGTAAATTTGCTTGTTCATTCCTGAATTTCGATATTATTCAATCAAAGCGGCATTGAGTTTAACCTTTTGGCTGACGCAAAAATTCCTTTTGGAATGTACAGACCCATTTGTTGTTGATTTCAACTGAGTGCCTTGTAATTTAATCACCCACTATGATTCGAATGTTGGAAAATGGGCGCATCACACAAAATTTAATTTGACATTGGAGCCCCTGAATAAAGAATGCATCACTCGAGTTTCTGTATCGTCGGATACTGAAGAAGAGAAAAAAATACCAAAAAAAACATGGGCGATTAACAATATACCCCTTGCAATGGCTGCCATCGCTGAGGTCCAACAATGGAAACGTGCAAGCGCGTACGCGTTTCGATTCTCAACCAATGATAGATCTTCATTGACCTCAGTGAGGGCCACTCAACATATCAATGCAACCCAACATATGGCTGCCATTTGGGCACTCAATTCATCCAAATAAACAACCAGGTCACTGCTTACAGCCATTGTACAAGTATACAGAAAAATCCATCTAGAAACTATATGGTTCATTTCACCCAGTAGTGGCTATTGACCCCAAGGTCAAGTAACTGCTGTACAAATCCTATGGGAATTCCGGGAGAGCTGGTCATTGATGGATTTTGTGTGTGTGAAAAAGACCCCGGATGGTAACAAGACATTTACCATGCTATTTGGCTAGGTGTAGATGGGGATTGTTGAATTTTTTAGATTAAAAAATGATTAAATGGCGGAGTAGGCCTACTGATTGTTTAATTAAAAACGGACTGTTGACCACAGTCCGATGACATCATGCAGAGTTTTAAGCAATATTAACCCATCGATCATGAATACACAGTAACATCAGCATTTCAATTATTATATCTGTCTCATTATTGTGTGAAAAAACACCCCAAAACAATGCATGTTTTGTCAGGAAGTGTGCGCCGTTTCACAAAAATTCTTTTTAAAAATTGCCACGCAATAGTGTTTTTCGGAGGGAATCCAACAGACTGTTATATCCGCCCCATCGTGTCCAACAAACCATTTTGTGTGATCCATTGTTTAAAAATAATTATAATGATACAACATTTGTAAAGCAACATCTATCTGTGCCCAAACATATCCAAAGGCGATGGGAAAAAACAGAAAATTTAAGAAGGGCATACATTACAAGATACTTAGACAATCAAAGTATACAGGGGATGTAATTAAGAGCACATTAAAGAGAGCTTTGCACAATAACAAAAAAGAAAAGAAAACAAAAGTGGATAAACACAATTTATAGAGTCATGCTTTTGAAAATGTCCAGAGATTATGTAGCTCGGATATTTAATGATAAAGAGTTCCAGAGTTTGGGAGCGGACAGACAGGGCACAATTGCCATATGATGTAGTTTTTTAGGGACAGTTAGAAGAAGACAAGCCAATTATGTCCGACTTGTTCGACAAACTAGAAAATCCATCCCATCTGGTCCGACAAACCTTGCCAGACAACAAGGCCAAATTCTGCCATCGCGCAGTGCGGGGACACAACGCATACAGACACAAATACGTGCACAATCACGAGTGCAACAAATTTGACGCACGCCTCACTTTAATAAAATTGGGTGGAATAATGCTCAAGGTCTTCAGTAATTTGGACCATTTCAGATCAATAGGTTATTGAGAGGTTTATAACCATAGGAACTGACATCAACGGCTTATTGTTGCAGAATAGCGACAGGAGCAAGGTCTTGTCTGAACTGAAAGTGATAACTGCGCGGGAAAGAAACTCTCAAGAAATAACACAAGACTCCACAGAAGTTTGCCATCTCACGAGAAGAAGAAATAAGGCTCCATACCACCTCGTACCCAAGGTGTGTCGAGCAGTACGAGGATGACCGCTCTCTCACCCTGGTATTGGAACATTTGCATATCCAAAATTGTTAGATACGTATGCAAATTGGAATAGTCTGGCTGTGAACATGGTGAATACTGAATGAGTACAACTTAACATGTACATACGTCAGACTTTTGTACACCAGTCGATGTCCAATCAGGGTCCAAGTAAGGAGTTTCCCTCCCAGGATTTACTATTGTAAACATGGTTGGAAATAAAGTAAACCATGGGGACGAGGTTGGGCTCCATATAGATGATGTGACCTGTGACATCACATGTTTACAAAAGAGCCACCAAGCCTGGACTTCCTGCAGGCACGATTTGCACACAGATCAATGGAAAGAAACCACACAAAAAATAATTTTATGGAGATTGCACTGTATATTTTAATCAACTTTTGATATGATGAAAGGGGGCACATCTCAAAACTTGTTCAGCTGTTACTTTTAAAACTCTTGGATTAATGTGGAAATTATAACACCAAATGTAAACTTTCCCATATGACCAGTGCTGTATCTTGCCTGGTAGAATTGCCCAAGAATGCGCAAGGTCACACTTATTGTAAACAAAGGTCACATGCTCTATATAGGAAAGAGACTGTACGAAAATATTACGGGACCGGTTTTGGAATATCTGCAAGATGAACTTTTAAAAAGTTTAGGTTTCACCATTCACAAGATTCTAGTGAAAGACTTTATTCACAACACCTGAAACGGTCACCTCGTTTCGTTTAATAATAATAGAAAGTTGTAAAAAAGGTAAACGGAAACGCTTGCCCCTTCCCTCCCGGCAAGGTGTAAAAAAACACTTCTAAAAGTTTAAATTGGGTCCCAAAACAGTAACATCGACTGTTTAATAAGGTCCTGTCGCACTTTCATCAACTCTAAAGACGGATTTTTGGGGTTCCAACGTCTTTGTGACGAAAAGCTTTTATCCATGAGATGCAGATGAAAAACTAAGCGCTATTTGTTATTTGTTCAGGAAACAAAACAATTGTACTTCGACGAGTCCCAACGTTCAACACTTAATACTTTGTGCTGTATATTCCTAGGGCAACGCAGTAATTTCTTCTTGATTGGGGGGGGGGGTTCTTCTTATGCTAGCCAAAACTCTTCGGCAGTTTGCTTCCAGTTAGAACAGATGACGCATTTTGCTTGAGCTACGTTTGAGCTCTGTTCAGTAGTAACAATTTGCGGCAACCTCTTTGTGTCTATATAAAGAAGTATACTGATCGGAATCCACGGTTGGATTTCCCTCTTGATCCAGATACTGATGAGTCCATCGGGGGGCATTGACCGTCCTGATGTAAGGCAGAGAGTCGAGGGAGATGTCTAGGTATAGAGCGCCAGGGAGAACGACCTGACCCAACAATGAAGTTATAACATCGCATAGATGTCACCGAAGGCCTATCTAACTTATTTAAATAGTATTCGCTACTTGCTTGAAGTCATTTCCGTGTGATGGTGTAAATGGTCGTTTAAGGGATGCCATCTTAACACAGACCACAATCAGCATCGCTGAGAATATATGATAAAGAAATGATAAAGAATAGTTATATGTCTCACACTATATTGATGAGTTTGAGATCTTAAAGATAAGTTGTAGATGTGCATTAAATGCCTAACTTTTAAGTAGGCAGGAATTCCTGCCTACAAACAATATTAAAGACCTACTTGAACGAAAACGGCAACAAGTGGTCTTTGCTGAAATTCATTTAAAATGTGTTCAATCAATAAGGAAATTGAGTTCACATGAGATAAAATGATTTTCATTATGTAAAAAAAAAGTCATTTTGAATACCATTCTCCGGTGATTTTCAGAAAGATTCGCGAAATTCCCTGTTACGTCATCACAACATTACGTGGGAGCTCTGTTTTGTACAGCCGCTTTGTTGCAGCATGTTGCATTATCACACAAATGACGTCAAAGCATTGTCATTTTGACGCACGCCGTCAACGGCAGAAATGTTTTTAGTTTGTCAAACCTTCAAGTTAGGGCCTAATTTTTTGATCGATAATTACGAAAACAAAGAAGTGCACAAATATCAAAATTACATTTAAACGATAAAAAAAACACAATATAAACAAGTTTAAATAGCATTCCCTTTAAAAATATTTTTGCTCAAGTAGCTGTTTAAAAAGTCGAAAGTCAGAAGGCATAATTCTAACACGACGCTGCTTTATCGCAAAGTACACTCGCAAAACATTTTAGCGAACGGTTTCAGCTAAAAAATATTGTTTCTATACTTAGTGTAACATTTTCATGTTGGATTGGTTGTACGGAAGCACTTAGATATCAGCACATAATATGACGGGATCTGCAGGCCTATTTCAAAGGTGATGCTTTGCTGTCAGCAGCTGAAACAATTTTGCAATTCAAGTGGGTTTTTTGCTGACACGATCGCGTCCTACGTGTCATGTCAACATTACATTTATGTCAAAAACATTTGTGGTTGATATCCAATGAGCGCCGTGTAATTTAATCCCTCACTTTCATGAGTCTAGTGATGGAAAATGGGTGCATTACAAAAAAACGAGTTTGACCTTAGAGCCTCTCTTTAAAGATGCATCACCCGAGTTTCTGTTTGCAAATTATGGTGGAAATAATGTCCTGTCAACATTAATTTGATGTCAAAAACATGTTTGTGAAATATACTTATAAAACAAAAAAAACCTTGCATCACCTCTTAAAGGCACTGAACACGTTTGGTAATTGTCAAAGACCTGTGTTCTCACTTGGTGTATCCCAACATATGCATAAAATAACAAGCCTGTGAAAATTTGGGCTCAATTGGTCATCGAATTTGCAAGAAAATGTTGAAAGAAAAAACACCCTTTTTGTACAAATTTGTGTGCTTTCAGATAGGAATAAAAGGCTTCTTGCAAGAAGTCTTTTATTATTTTACCTCTTTCTCAAAAACTACGTTACTTCAGAGGGAGTCGTTTCTCACAATGTCTTATACTATCAACAGCTCTCCGTTGCTCGTTACCAAGTCAGTTTTTATGTCAACATATATTTTGAGTAATTACCAAACGTGTGCAGTGCCTTTAAAACATCTATCAGCAAAACATGTTTTCGACATAATTATGATTGAAAGTGGGCATACAGACAAAGCAAATAATGGAAGTCCAAGAATGCAACCGTCGGGCATATATTTCAACGGCAGTACGACATATTATCAATAATTAGCTCGGGCATATAACTCAATGTTGTTGCTGTTCACACAAATAATTGGATAAGCCCGCGGACATGTTGACCAATCACAGCCAGCCCAGAACCACGTTGAACCAATGAAGTGCACGTGAAGATTAGACTTGCAAACTGCTGTCAGTTGAACAGTTTGCCTTGGGTTATTGTGCTATAGAATGCAACGACTGTATCCTTAATGAAGAATGATGTGTGATCTTCGGCTGTTTTCTAAGTTATACATAAACATATGGATGCAGTTCTTATGTTTCTTGCTGACGGCAAAACAAAAATTGAGATGTATACTGATACTTCCCCCGTTAAAGACGAGATGAATTATTCAATAACGTTTGTTCAAACTGTGTGTTTGCCCTTTGCATGGTCAGCCATTTGCGTGTAGAGCCTCGACTTGGGGACAGCAGTGAATAGAAGCATTATATAACTCTGTTTTGTCACAGTAATGTAATGACACTTTCATCCAAACAGATACATAAATACAATGCAATACGAAGCATGAAGTCGAGGCTCTAGCACATGGCGGATCCTTGTGCAAGTATCGATTATACTTACGCTTTTTGAAACAAGGTAAGGTACGGTGTTCATGCATGAATGGTTTCTCAGATGCAAATGTTTTCATTGATTTCTAATCAACCGGGGAAATTCAAACGAAATAATTTCACAGGATGCTTACTACCATTACCATCTTCATATAACAAGTAAGCTTTCGGATAGAAACTGCATACCTTTTTTGGGGGTCATTTACCAAAGTATGACCCTATACATTTAAATGTTCGAATTATTCACATTATTACAAGTTTGTGAGAGAAAAAAATCAAGATCAAATCTAACTGGACAAAACAAGTATAAACACGGTCCTTTTTTCTGCAAGTTTTTTTTTTACTGTTGCAAGTTCACGATGAAGGCATGTACATGTATAGGAACTTGTATGATTGCGTGTACTGTGTGTGTGGTTAGGGCGTTCTTAATTTCCCCTTTCTAATTCTTAATGTAGAGATAACTGACCATCTCTTTAATTAAATCGAATTATATAAACACAAACAAACAATAGTGTTTTGTTTTTATAAAAGGGACGTTTTGTGAAGGACAACGGTTTTCACCACAACAAATTATATGTACAAGTTGTTTTTATTAATAAGTGTTTTTTTAGTTTATCGCTTTGTGCTTTTTTCTGTCTTAAGAATGATTCAAATCGTGTACGCGGGTTTTAATTAAATCGCAATCCATATTGAATATGATTGTAAAATATATTTGGCCTTTGCAAATACACCCGGCGGTAATGTTGTTTCCAGTCATCGGAGATTTAATTGACAGTGAACTGTTTAAGTCCGGAGGAAAACAAACCGCATACAATTATTTTGTTTAAAATAATTTTATTGTAGGCATACAGTCCCAATTTCGAGCTCATGTTTATATTAAAGGGTCTGTATACGTAATATACTCATAAAGTTAATGGCAATAAGAAGTACAGCAGCTTCTGATAGTAGAAAGCATTTTGAGAAACATTTCACTTCGAAGTAATGTGGTTATGGAAAAATATATCAGTATTTATACAACAACAATTTAATCTGAGAAGCGTTTCTGTCAGAAGCGCTTCTCAGATTGTGCATTCCAATTGCAAATTCTTCTTCCTGCGTGGACATAACCGCTCCAGATTTTCGGCAATATCTCAAAAACGCTACTACCTTTTTAAATGAAAGTTTCACAGATTAGTTTTATGGTATATATCTACACCTATAGGATTGAATCAAACGGTGGGTTCCAATTACCAAACGTATACAATCACTTTAAAGATGTCGAATAAGTAGTTTAAGGGGGGATCCAAACTTTACATCCACGGGGAATTTTAAACACATAATAGTCGATATGTCATCAAATGTTCCTGAAATGTTTGCCCATGAATTTTTTACCAATCAGTTAATCTTTAGACCCACAACCCCACTTAATTCGGCTATTGTGTACTCCCTTTCGAAGGTGACAATTATGATTTTTATGTGGGGTAATTTATTATAATTTCTACTTCATGGGCACCTTGGGCAAAATCATTTATCTGGAGGTTGACTCAATCAATCGACTTGCTTTATATTAAAACAATTTTTTTTGTTATCTTCTTCTTTTCTCCCTGCTAAGTTGCCTGTTTGATTAATCGTCAACATTTTTTGTGTCATCATTTTCAGAATCATTCTTCAGGCAATAGACTGGTTTTATTACTGATATGATCTGGTCCGTCTGCTTAATTTTCCCGATAACAAACCCAATCTGAAAACACTTCAAGGGACAGCAAAAAACAAAACCTTAAAAGAGAAAGAATTGTATAGGAGAAGGAAAAATATATATAAGTACACCCTGCAGTTCGATACCTGAAAAACATAAATGATTTCAGTCATTTCAGAGAAAAAAAGTGTTGTTTTGGGACCGTAGTCTTCTTATCAGCCGCAGCTACAGTCCCCTCATTCACGCCCCAAACCCGCCGATTTGATTGGAGGATATATCTCTCGAGACATTCGATTTCTCGCTGATCCATTTATCGACAAAAAACTCGACCCATTTTTTTTTTGTTCTTCTGCATAGTGTATGGACTTGGCTCGAAGGACTGTCGTGAATTAATGAAATAGTCCAGATTTGTTTCTTAGCTCTCCTTTTTTCTCTTTTTGTGACATCTTTGGTTGTTCCTCAAGCCCCCCCCCCTTATCTCCAAGGTTTAGAGAGACAGAACAGAGAGCAGGGCAGGGGGGATGTGTTGTTGATTTCACGGCCCGGTTCCAGAGGAAGGACGCGGCCTAGTTCCACGGACAACCGAACGGACAATGGGTACACGGCATAGACATGCGATTTGAGGGCGAAGCATGAAGGTCACGTGGAAACTCATTAGCGGCTCATGTGTCAGCTGAAATTATTATTATTCATACGTTCTTCACCACACAGTGATGTGCGTGTACGTTGTTGACGCTTGTTGACGGCTTACATCTCACGTTGAAGGCCAACCGATCGACATCCCCTTAAATCAAAGGATGGGCTGTCGATAAAGTCCGTCAGGTGAAGGAGAGTCGAATCCAATTGTCACGAGACTAAAGTACTAACTTCTCCCTATAGGGTTCAGCCTTATCTCATTTCGTATAAAATCCCCGACACTTCAGCATCCTTCTTTCCCCAAATCACAGCAGTAACGAATGTACTTGTTCACATAAAGTCATGTTTCTTTTATTAGTTAAACAGAAAAACTAAACAAATACATAGAGATGAAGAGGCTACAGATGAAGAGGCTAGAGATGATTGCCATAGAAACTCCACGTACGACATCGCTGTCATGACATTATGGACATGACGCGGGCCCTATTGACCGAGCATGTTCTCCAAACCTCGATATTACCGAATCATTTTGTAATCCGCAGAATGGCTTAGAGGGATAAAATCCGAAGGATTTCAGATGAATGTGAAACAGGAATGTTCTGAATTAAGTGGTGAATAGTTGACGATGAGAGACAAATGCTCACCGCGGGTTAAAAATCTGGCCACAGAATGCTGTCGATTTATTACCGACAAATTGAAGAGCTGGTTAACTTAGGTAACAGGTTTCCCTAACCAAACAAAAAATACCTTTCTTGAAAACGACTGCAGTTTCTTCAAACCTGAGTGCATTTTTCCAGGTCAAATGGGGATAGTGAACGCCTACATAGATATTATTTACGAAAAAAACTGTTATAGATTTGTACTCCCTTCTTTTTTGGTTTCTCTTTTCTATGAGCGAATGGAATTGGTCAGTGAATTCGAAAGCAATTTTCTTCATTTAATACTTGGTTAGAGTTTTCTGTTGGGAAAATCATTTCGAAACCTTTCGTTTTAACGTCATCGTTGCATACCCCCGCTGATGTTTTAATCAATTTTATGTGTACAATTTGTCCAAGGTGAACCAGTTCTTTCAATTTCAAAAGTTCTTTATTCAAAAGTGGTTGCTACATTGCAAAGAATGTCAGCTTCAACCCCGGGTGGACTGTTGGTGGCGCACTATAATACAATTTCGCTCGCACTGTACAGACAAATGTTATGTAATAAGACTGTTGTGGCAACGAGTCGACGATCGACCTACACGGCAACACTGGGGTTTTAAAATGAAACCATGTGTTTGCCACATATAGATACCGAAGAGAGAATCAAAATTAACACCGTAGGGTGTTAAAATAACACCAATGTAACGTGTGTTGGCAGAAATTTGTGTTATTTTAACATCCTGTGTGGTAAATTTTGTATCTTTTTTGGTATCTGTATTTGACAACACCCTTGGTGTCCATTTTGACGCCCCAGTTTGTGCAGTGTACTCGCCTTTCGTTAGTATGCATTCCAACACCAAGAGTGGTGCACCTATATTTCAATGATGGGTTTCGAACTCAACGGAGCGTGGTGTTGACTACGAGGATGGGATCTGAAACCATGTAACAGGTGACGGAAGATAAATGCATATACACTGCAAAACCGGGGTGTTAAAATTGACACCATGGGTGTTTTCACATCCGAAGATAGAATCAACCAAAGGGTGTTAAAATAACACTAATTTCTGCCAACACAATTACATTGGTGTTATTTTAACACCCTATTACGTCAATTTTGATTCTCTCTTCGGTATCTATATGTGACAACACCCATGGTGTCAATTTTAACACCCCAGTTTTTGCAGTGTATGAACTGGGAGTGACTTGAGAGGAAGAGAGAAAATTAATTTTTGACAAAAAAAAGTATATATTAAATAATAATAATAATAATACGCAGTTCTTATATAGCGCTTTATACTCCCGATGGGTGTCTCAAAGAGCTCAGTATTTTTCCTACAAGGTAAGTGGAGTTACGTGTTGAAGTATGAGACCTATTCCTTTGCAGAGCACCATGTAATGGTTTAAAAGGTGCTGTGGCGCAATATGCAGCCAATCAGGCATATATTGTGGCTATTTTAAGGTATTAAACAAAAATTGGTTTACATTAATGCACTGTGAAATATAATTGCACAGCCGGACAGATTAAATTAGACTTGGTTCAAGACAATATTCTCAAAACTTAAAAAAGGAGGACAAAAACCAAAACTTTCAGACTGAACTATTTCTTTAGATAATTATTGGTCGCGTACCTGAAGTTATTTCCCCATAAACTGCAAAAGCTCTGATGATAAATCGATTCTTCCGGTGCATGAATTACCACCCAAACTTTAAATTACTTTATTTCATCAGCAGACTTATTAGGCAGGGTTATACTTTTGGTAATTATCAAAGACCAGTATCCACACTTGGTGTCTCCTAACATATGCATACAATAACAAACCTGTGAAAATTTGGGCTCAATTGGTCCTCGAAGTTGCAAGAAAAGAATGAAGAAAAAAAAACCAACCTTGTTGCATAGAATTGTGTGCTTTCAGACGCCTAAGAAAGGCTTAATGCCTGAAGCCTTTACCATATCAAATTTGTGGGTAAAAAATTACCTCTTTCTTTAAAACTACATTAAACTTTAAGGGGGGCATTTCTAACCATAATTTATAATATCAACAGCTCTCCAGTGCTCTTTACCAAGTCAGTTTTTATGGTTATTAACTTGTGGAGTAATTACCAAAAGTACACCCTGCCTTTATGTGAACTGCTAATAACTCACACTCAAGGTTTTCTATATTGACATATTATTTCATTGTGTCGATGGTATAGCACAATATCGGTGTTCTCATATACAGATAAAAAAAAGATTTAACACCAGATTTTTATGAAGTGTATTTATTTAATATTTAGACTGGATAACTTAATCAGTAACACAACTGCTACCCCTAAGGGTCCCGTAAACAATAAGAAAAAAGTAAATATAGTAAGTTACAGATCGATTAAGAATAGCCAAGAATCCAAAACAGAAATAAAAACTACCTGCAAACTTTAAATAGGCCTATATAGTTTTCAGTTTCCGTAGCCAACTAAAGCCAGACAGACATCGTGTGTGAACGGTGCAGCAAACAGCATAAATAATATAAACCAGTATCGATGTTTTAATCACAAAGTGGTTTAAAAAGTTAAATTTTCATACAGCTGCAACATTTACATAAAAGTCATTTCCTGGACATGACGAAAATTAATATTATAAAAGGTCGATTATTCGAATTCCTTAAATGGATTCGAGCATCAAATTTAAATGTTTTCGGCAGCGTGTTATCGCCAATGACATATTAAAATTTCATAATTTCTTTCATTTTTTAATATTTTTTTTTCCCGGCAGAAATCACTCTGCTTCGGGCAGGCTTTCCGTGTGGTTGACATGCATTTTACATGAACACAAAATCGATTATAATATACAGTTGTACGTCCTGTGTGGAGATTGTTTCGAGTTGTATTATTTCGATCGTGTGTGTCACATCGGTCACCAAGGACGTGCAATACTACCTACGGCATTTTGTCATTTTCCAACTGCGGAGATCTTTCAGACAGAAGAGGATTTTCTCTCTTCGAGCTCTTCTCTGTTGCCCATAATCTTCGGAAACTGAAATCTCGAGGACATTTTGTCCTTTGAAAACTTGCTCTGAATATAACGCCTTCAAGAGTATAAAGTCCTTATCTATTACTAATGTGGATCCGACTCAGTCGTTCATAGTCTATGAGGTTCGGAATCTAAATTAGTCTTAAAGGCACTTTACACGTTTGGTAATTACTCAAAATATATATTAGCATAAAAAACTGACTTGGTAACGAGCAACGGAGAGCTGTTGATAGTATAAAACAAACGACTCCCTCTGAAGTAACGTAGTTTTTGAGAAAGAGGTAATTTCTCACGAAAATAATAAAAACTTCTTGCAAGAAGTTTTTATTCCTAACATGAAAGCACACAATCTTGTACAACAAGGTTGTATTTTCTTTCATCTTTTTCTTGCAACTTTGATGACCAATTGAGCCCAAATTTTCACAGGCTTGTTATTTTATGCATATGTTGGGATACACCAAATGAGAACACTGGTCTTTGACAATTACCAAACGTGTACGATGCCTTTAAATGTGGCTCTCCAGCATGAATGCTAACATTGTTTATACACTGAAGGAACTGATGGGGTGTTAAAATTGATACCATGGGTGTTGTCATATATAGATACCCAAGAGAGAATCAAACTTAACATCATAGGGTGTTAAAATAACACCGATGTAATTGTTTTGGCCGAAATTAGTGTTATTTTAACACCCTATCATGTACATTTTTATTCATTTTGAGTATCTATATGTGACAACACCCATGGTGTCAATTTGAAAACCCCAGGTTTTGCAGTGTAAAGGAGATAATTCAATACAAAATCAGAATCTTTGAATAACAGTTTAAATAACAAACAACCAATTTTCTACAAACATATGGTGTTGTATCGTTTGAATGATTGGATCCAGATCTTGTTGGAATGATGGCAATGCCACATTTTGATAACCCCTTGAGTCATAGATTCCAAGGAGCTTCTGGGAACAGTGTCCTCAGCACAAGAAAAGTAGATCATAGAGCAGGATTTATCTCCATCTGGAGTTATTTTAAGTGGTTTTTCAGCAACCGAGGCAGACATAAACAAATCTGAATTCATTTAAAAGTCTGAAATTTCTCATCCCTGCTCCTGATACTTTGGTGAGGCAAGACATACCCCGAGATAGGGATTGCTTGTTTTATCTCCCGATTGGGTACTGCTGATACAAAATAATTCAAATCGGGGTAAGGGGATATCCAGATTTGGGTAGTTTGATTCCACCTCAAGTTTGACCATGGAAACTATTGCACCCTCATCGGGAGATGCTTCTTACGCCCAGTGTAGTTTTTGGTTGGCCCCAGACAGGTGGGAGAAGTGACAGGCCTGACCAATTAAGAGTAATGAAGACTGATGTTTTGGGTTTTTTCAAAATTAAATTTCCTTAATATTACGATATAGGCATAATATAAAAAAACAACTGCTCGTTAGGCATTTCGTCGTCATTAACAGTTCCAGTACATTAAATAGCTAAAAAGAAAAGAAATTACACAAATCTTTCCGATGAGCAGCTATTATACCCTTACTCTTCCTTAAGACAACTTTTATGAAATACATCAGTGTAGAGATCTTAAAGGTACGTAGTGCGCTATAAAGGTCTGTATTGCGTTATAAATGTACGTAGTGCGTCAAAAGGTACGTATAGCAACATGAAGATATGTTGTAAAGGTACGAGTTATAAGGTACGTGTAGTGCTTTAGAAAGGTACATTGTGGGTTAAAAGTCACACAGTGTGAAGTAGGCAGAGCGTTATAAAGGTACGATGCGTTATTGAGGTATATAGTACGTTATAAAGGTACAGAGTGCGTTATAAATGATCGACAAGCACCATTATAATGTCCGACGAGGTCTGTCTGACACAAAGGGTTAGTGGGTTCTTTTAGATGGGATTTCTATCCCTTCATTGGGCAGAAACATGCTGTATGTCAAACTGACTTGTAGCTGACGAAGATTTTCTCATGCTGAATATCATTTGATTCTATGTGATCCAAAGAATGAGTTTGGTCCACAGAGTTTGCTCCCCCCCCCAGTTAAGAATTCTACTGGAGTTCTTAGATCCAATGCAAAGGCTTCCCTAAAGGCACTGTACACGTTTGGTAATTACTCAAAATATATATTAGCATAAAAACTGACTTGGTAACGAGCAACAGAGAGCCGTTGATAGTATAAAACATTGTGAGTAACGAATCCCTCTGAAGTAACGTAGTTTTTGAGAAAGAGGTAATTTCTCACGAAAATAATAAAAACTTCTTGCAAGAAGCCTTTTATTCCTATCTGAAAGCACACACATTTGTACAACAAGGGTGTTTTTTCTTTCATCAGTTTCTTGCAACTTCGATGACCAATTGAGCCCAAATTTTCACGGGCTTGTTATTTTATGCATATGTTGGGATACACCAAGTGAGAACACTGGTCTTTGACAATTTCCAAACGTGTTCAGTGCCTTTAACTGTCCCCTTTTGCATTACAAACAGATACCAACATTCCACACAGCTTTAATAACGAAACTCCTGAATGCCCTGCGGGACCTGATAGTGGTTTGTAATCAATGACCGCCATGCTCACTCCCCATTTTTTATTTCCTATTCTTAACTTAACCTTTAATCAATTTGCTGTGTATTGCTGATTGCCACTTTGTTGTAATTAATTATGTGTGACGTTTTTAATAATATTCTAATGCAATTTTTGAGTTATAGCCTCGTGTACATTGAAGCGATTTTGGCCTTTGAGCCACCTGTTTAATTTATTTTAATGTAATAATAATAAACCCAAAATATAGATGGATCTGGCACACTTTACGTCACGCCGATTTGAACCCCCATTTTTTGGATTGTGACGTCTTCAGAACATCAAGAAAACGGAGGAGTCTTTTCCAGAAGTGCAATCGGCATCTGCCGAGTGATCAGCCAGACTGCTACAAGCACAAGGCCTCACAACTTACTGTCCACGTTGGGCTATTCTATACTCTCTGATCGTCACCAGACAATTTCAATAAAAACCGCGGTTTCCGTTTCAAAACAGTGAACAGCGGACCGGTAAAAAGGATCTGGACTGTCCTGCAACTCGAGAGCCAACATCTTTAAGAAGGGAGGGGGGGGGGGGAGTTAACCCCCGTTTAAAATACAACCATTGCGGGAACTGACTGTGTTTTATGGATTTTGTGGTGTTGTCGTACCAGAGAAGTAACGCTGCAACAAAAACAACGGTGCCCCCATTCCTCCGAAAGTGCAAATATTACGGCGAAGTCAAAACAAAGAACTTTTTGCTTGCAGATCAATCTTATAAAATGCAAATAGGTCGGTGTTTTTTGTATAACAAGGTAAAGACACAGTGTGGTAACTATCAGGAAAGTGTTAATTTGCTATTAATGCGCATTGGAACACATTTTTACCATAAGTTGCTCAATATTAATGAATAAATTATTATAAATAATAAGACGGTATGGAAGTGGCGAGCCCAGAAAGATATCTTTTGAGGGGGGGGGGGGGCTTGAAACATAAAAGGAGAGTACTAATACGTATAGTAGGAGTATTGGTAATACAATTACGGGTATGATTAAGTACGAGTATGATTTACAAGTGTATGTATGAGCATGAGTATGAGTACAAGTAAGGATTTGAGAACAAGTACGGGTGTGGGTACGAGTATGAGTACGGGTACGAGTACAGAAATGAGTATGAGTACAAGTATGGGTTTGAGAACAAGTACGGGTGACGGGAATGAGTATGAGTACGGGTAAGAGTACAGAAATGAGTATGAGTACAAGTAGGGTTTGAGAACAAGTACGGGTGTGGGTACGAGTATGAGTACGGGTACGAGTACAGGAATGAGTATGAGTACAAGTATGGGTTTGAGAACAAGTACGGGTGTGAGAACAAGTATGAGTACGGGTACGAGTACAGGAATGAGTATGAGTATAGGGGTTTGAGAACAATTAAGGGTGACGGGAACGAGTATGAGTACGGGTACGAGTACCGTGTATGAGTACAAGTAGGGGTTTGAGAACAAGAACGGGTGAGGGAACGAGTATGAGTACGGGTACGAGTACAGGAATGAGTATGAGTACAAGTAGGGGTTTGAGAACAAGTACGGGTGTGGGAACGAGTATGAGTACGGGTACGAGTTCAGGAATGAGTATGAGTACAAGTATGGGTTTGAGAACAAGTAAGGGTGACGGGAACGAGTATGAGTACGGGTACGAGTATACAGAAATGAGTATGAGTATAGGGGTTTGAGAACAAATACGGGTGTGGGTACGAGTATGAGTACGGGTACGAGTACAGGAATGAGTATGAGTATAGGGGTTTGAGAACAATTAAGGGTGACGGGAACGAGTATGAGTACGGGTACGAGTACCGTGTATGAGTACAAGTAGGGGTTTGAGAACAAGAACGGGTGAGGGAACGAGTATGAGTACGGGTACGAGTACAGGAATGAGTACAAGTACAAGTAGGGGTTTGAGAACAAGTAAGGGTGACGGGAACGATAATGAGTACGGGTACGAGTACAGGAATGAGTATGAGTACAAGTAGGGTTTGAGAACAAGTCAGGGTGACGGGAACGAGTATGAGTACGGGTACGAGTACAGGAATGAGTATGAGTACAAGTAGGGGTTTGAGAACAAGTACGGGTGAGGGAACGAGTATGAGTACGGGTACGAGCATGAATGAGCACGGTTACGAGTATACAGGAAGTACAAATATGGGTTTGTTAAAGTACAGGCACCAGTATGACAATGACTACGGGCCGGGTACGAGTAACAGTATGAGTACAAGCGCGGCTACGAATATGGGTATAAGTATCAGGTAGGGATGTGAGTTTGAGAATTATTATGTACAGGTCTGAATATGAGCACAAGCATGGTACGGGTATACGACTATAAGCATAGGTATGAGTCTGAGTCTGAGTACGGGTATGAGTTTGAGTACTGGTACGAGTGTTAGTATGGGTATAAGAACAAGTACGGGTGTGGGAAGGAGTATGCGTATGGGTATGAGTACAAGTACAAGTTTGGGTATGACTGCAGGTACGAGTAACAGTGCGAGTACAAGCATGGGTTCAAGTATTAGTATGAGTAATGTATGAGTAAACGTACGAGTGAATACCGGTACACGAGTACAGGTACGAGTACAGGTACGAGTACAGGTACAAGTACGAGTACTGGTACGAGTACAGGAACGAGTACAGGTACGAGTACAGGTACGAGTACAGGTACGAGTACGAGTACTGGTACGAGTACTGGTACGAGTACAGGTACGAGTACAGGTACGAGTACAGGTACAAGTACAGGTACGAGTACAGGTACGAGTACGAGTACTGGTACGAGTACTGGTACGAGTACAGGTACGAGTACAGGTACGAGTACAGGTACGAGTACAGGTACAAGTACGAGTACAGGTACGAGTATAGGTACGAGTACAGGTACAAGTACGAGTACTGGTACGAGTACAGGTACGAGTACAGGTACGAGTACAGGTACGAGTACAGGTACGAGTACAGGTACGAGTACAAGTGTGAGTACAGGTACGAGTACAGGTACAAGTACGAGTACAGGTACGAGTACAGGTACAAGTACGAGTACAGGTACGAGTACAGGTACGAGTACAGGTACAAGTACGAGTACTGGTACGAGTACAGGTACGAGTACTGGTACGAGTACTGGTACGAGTACTGGTACGAGTACAGGTACGAGTACAGGTACGAGTACAGGTACGAGTACAGGTACGAGTACAGGTACAAGTACAGGTACGAGTACAGGTACGAGTACAGGTACGAGTACAGGTACGAGTACAGGTACGAGTACAGGTACGAGTACAGGTACGAGTACAGGTACGAGTACAAGTACGAGTACAAGTACAGGTACCAGTACAAGTACGAGTACAAGTACGAGTACAGGTACGAGTACAAGTACAGGTACAAGTACAAGTACGAGTACAAGTACGAGTAAAAGTACAGGTACAAGTACAAGTACGAGTACAAGTACGAGTACAGGTACGAGTACAAGTTTTGTTATTTTTATTATTTCAAGTCTTTTCCATAATACCACCCACCGTATGTATAATTCAGAACAAACCCCAGAAAACCCAGTAAGCGTTATACCCTAACCACATGGCAATAATAGCAAAAACCACACACTCCAACCCAACACCCATCCCAACGCTCCTCAGTGTAAGTTCTGATCAACTTCGAAGACGACGGCATGAAATGTCAGCGCGTACGTGACCTCGAGGATGCAGCCAGCTGCCCGTCAGCAGAATCGCTCCGATGGGCAGAGACACATCACACGGTCTGGACTAGAGTCACTCATCTAGCAGATTAGCAATCCATCATTTATCGGATAATACATTTAAAGTGCACCCAACCTTCTCCAGTCTCGGCACCCATCACAGACAACTAACACACAGTGAGACAACTCAGCATCGGCGTGACGTCTTTAACACACTGTCAAGGAGAAGAAGGCAGCCCCGTGACTATAGCGAACTTGGTCAGTTCATCAAATCATAGAGAAAGCTCTATGATCAAATGTACTTGATAATTGGAAACAAAAGGAAATTAATTATGTTTGGTTCAGATACCAGACTCCCATGGTTCAGCTCCATGAGGAAGATTCGATGAAGAAGGGTGAAAGAAAGAAGAAGAAAAAAATATCCCAAAATATTAAGCAGAATTTGCTTTGAGCAGCATTTCCTTTTTTGTCTGTTTGTTTCTCGTGCTCGTTTGTTTGCCTTTCTTTGTTTGTGTGTCTGCGTGTGTTTATGTTGTGATTGTCCATTTTGTGAGCCAATCGTTGGTCGAGTGTTCCTGGTGGTCATTTAGCACATGCAAACCTACTACCGTACCGTCAATTAAATCTCAACGTTGTCTTGACTCTATTCGGATAATTCTGACCCACTTATCCGTTAGTTCAGACTGATGATGTAGACTGCCGGATTACTGTAGTCGTCTCAACTCTGTTTGGAACAGCTTGACTCCAAAATGAGTCAAGCAAGCACCCAATGACCGACCGCGAGGTCAAGCTTATCAAAGGCGAGACTGTTCATCTCAGTATCAAAATTCACCACAACCAAAGAGATTCTGGAAATCAAACTGCGTTCGGGAAATTATTTGGATCAACAAAACAACCGGTAAAACGCAGAGGGGGAAAAAACTCGATCAGGATTGCGAGTGTATAAATTGCTGTATGTACCAAGAAGAAGAGAATGAAAATAACGGAGTTAGGAGAACGTTGACATTGGGAGATTGGAAAAATCTCCTGATCAATATAAACATGCATGAGAAAAAAAAGTATGTGTAGAATACGTACCAATGGAGGGTGTTTTCTTAGGAAAAGGCCATTCCCTGAGACTTTTATTAAGCCCCCATATAGGTCAAACAGGAGACTAGAGATGTGTTTATTGGGCCAAAGGCTCTGGTTGTTTTATAATTTAGTCTTATCTCGGTCACTTGTGGGGAAGCAAAATAGTGTTGCTAATAACAATAATAATTGTAAAAATAAAAAACAGACTTGATTGAGCTTTTAATCTGAAAGGCCATCGACTGTAAAGTTCATACGAGTTGCATAACCCTGGTCCAATTTCTTTGTTTCAGCACACAAAGAAGCTATAAAGTGCAACAACATTTTGCTCATCAGAATAAGGAAATCCGGCCAAATTACCATATTATTAATAATGGACATTTGTAGTGCGCCATATCTGTCAGAAAGACACCCCTGGCGCATAGAAAAAGAACTCTGCTAATGACGGAAATTAAAGCCAAGACTGAACAAGTGAGTTTTCAGGTTAGTTTTGAAGCTGTAGAGAGTGTCTACTAGTCTGAGGTTCAGTGGAAGAGCATTCCAAAGAGATGGTCCAGCATGTGAAAAAGAACAGTCTCCCCAAGTGTGTTTAGGACGAGGGATGTTGAGGAGCATGGTGTTTATAGAGCGAAGCTGTGTTGTAGAAACACTTAGCTGTATTGAATCCTGGGTGTATCTAGGAGATGTGCCATCCCCGTAGTGAGATTTGTGACTGGTATCCTTTTCATTTATGCTCAGGAGAAATTAATGAAGTAATTTTTGCTGCTTTAAGCAGCATTATGAAATTGGGCCCAGAGGGGTGGGGGCGGGGTGGGTGCCGCCCCCCATCGCTGCACTGCAAAAACTGGGTTTACACCAAGGGTGTTACCACATTACAGATACCATACACTAATAAAAATGTACACCGTAGGGTGTTAAAATAACACTAAATAGTTACATTTGTGTTATTTTAACACCCTATGGTGTTAATTTTGATTCGTTTTTCGGTATATATATGTGACAATAGCCAGGGTGTCAATTTTAACACCCCAGTTTTTGCAGTGTGCCCACAAATGGGTTGGGCAAAATACACAAATTAATTTGTCCATGCATTAAAGAGCACCCAATCTTTGCCCCAACTTGCCTCCCTAAATGAAACTGTCTGATTACGTCACTGCATTCAAAGAATAAATTTCACACTGAAATAGTGCCAAAGTCGCAAATGAAACACATTAGAAGACCTTTCAAATCACCGTTGCTTATTTCGATTGCCGCAATTAAATAAACAAGGTATCAACGTGCACAGAATGCTGGAGAAAACTTAAACCGTTTTCCATTGAGTTTGTCTACAAATTGCGACCGTCGAATTCGATGAAACTTTCCACAGGTGGCGTTTGTTAGTATAAACAAGGGTGCTTATGTGAACCAGAAACACCGGGGTTAACCCCCTACTCTCCCACGATAAGTGTTCTGGGTTATTTTACGTGCACAACCAATCCTATGGCATGGAACCTACGGCTTAATAATGTCCGATCCGAAGAACAAAGCAATTATGGTATAAAGTATCTTGCTCAAGGACACAACTGCCACGACCGGGACTCGAACCCACACTCTGCTGATCAGAAACACCAGAGCTTGAGTACGGTGCTCATAAAAAACCCACTCGGTCACGACACGCCACATGCTGTTTTTAAACTAGCTATAGATAATGTGAATTTATATTGCCTTTCAAAAAATAAATTGAGGGATGCTTCATGAAAACGGGCAGCAAGCCGGTTTGGGAAAAAGCTAATTTTCTGGTTTTTGTTTTCTTGGTTAGGCCTAATTAGCAACAATTTGGCTGACCTGCCAAAAATTGAAAAAATATGAAGCTTAGTTGTTCGAAAATATATTTGATTGGTTTTCAAGAGGCTGAGAGACTTTGAAGTAATATTTGAGTATTTTTTGAATATTTAGCATTTAGCAGTGGTTGCTATGGGAGTTTATTTAGTGTGGTGCACACTGCCAAGTTGGCTCTATCACAAGGAAACACAACTCACTGTTTGAAGTCGTTTACTGGTCACCTTATCTGGGGTGTTGTATCTTGGAGTGTTTCGGTGGAGTTAGTGGGTGCAAAGAGGGTGGGTGTAATCTGCTCTCACGCTGTTAAACGATACTTCGGTTTCTGTTGGGTATAGCAAGTCAGTCTGGTCAAAACTCCGAACATGAAATGTTCAAGTCAATACAGGAGTATAGGAGGGTGGGAGAAGAAAAAGAAGAAAGAAAAAAAACAGTGGGCGAGTGGCTGTGGAGGGCCTCAGCGGAGACTTTGGGGAAATAGACGGCCAACTCACCATGGATCCCGAGGGTCGAGTCTAAGCGAACACAACGAGTAAAGTGCAGACTCAAGTGGCAATTTGAGCGTATTTAACGGAGTGTGATCTGAAGTTGCAACATGGAGGGGAAATTATCGAAATTTTAAGGGGAACGAGGCACTGTGCCCCAAGGCGATACGGAGGTGCTCGCACGTGCGCAGGCTCGCATGTACCTCTTCACCCCGAGCTCCAAAAACCCCGCGCTTTTTTTTCCTCCCCGGTGAAATAGGATTTGGCGTTATTTTGATGGCTTTCAACAGAGTTAAGGATTGTGTGATTCGTACGGGGACTACAATTTAAGACGGGAAATTGATTGAATGTCGTCGAGAGTTTGGAGGGGACATGTTGCCCGTCGCAAAATAAGAAATGCCGGGGTAGAAATCGGAAAATGATTATGCCGAATGTAGGAATCCCACAAGAGGCAAAATTAAGTCATGAAAAACCTAAAAAAGGACTTCCTGTTCACTTCTTTTCTTGAGAAAGACTTGTAAACACTTGGGAAATATTTTTAAAGCCAGAATAAAATCTATTGTCCTGGGGGGTAAAAGAGGAAGAAATTATCAACCAGATAAATACTTTATATTGGAGACAGAAATTAGAGTATATGTTTTTAAGATTATGAAATCAACGCGTTGGTCAGAACTTCAAAATATAATGTCCCGGGGGTAAAATAGGAAGAAATTATCAACCAAATAAATAAATTATATTGGATGCAGAAATGAAAGTATATGTTTTTAAGATTATGAAATCAACACGTTTGTCAGAACTTCAGCCCACGCGTGCAGTCAATTTAACTACGCACTGACCGTGTAAATAAAATAAACACCTTTAGAAACAGTTTATCAAACTGACGAAAAAGGTGTTCTGTAATAAAAAATTGAATGGTTTTGATATCCACAAAAACTGTGTGAAAAACGAGAAGTGCATCCGTGACTAGGAGTATGTTTTCGTTTAAGAGAAAGGTTTTACACCTCCTTCCATTTGTCAGAAAGTTTGATGGAGTTTTCTCGAATTGTTTTTGTTATTGTTCTGTTACACAACAGCAACAGCAACAACAACGAAAAACAAAATAAGAAGTAAACAAATACATTAATGAACCATTCGCCCATATTAGACAAAACACATTTTCTGGAATATTTTGCACAAAAAAATGCATTTTTTTTTACATTTTTATTTTTCTACCATCAACGTTTACTGACTATTTACCATAACTATAATCCGATTGTGTTCAAAGTGTTGTGTCCTCTCAGCAGACAAACTTAAAGGGATTGTATACGTTTGGTAATTTGGCTCCCACTATTTGTTTCAATCCTATATAGTTGTAGATATATACCATAAAACTAACCTAAGGAAATTTATTTTCAAAAGGTGGTAGCGTTTTTGAGATATTGCCGAACATCTGGAGCGGTTATGTCCACGCAGGAAGAATAATTTGCAACTGAATTACACAATCTGAGAAACGTTTCTGTCAGTAACGCTTCTCAGATTAAAAGTTTTAGTGATATCTTTTACCATAACCGCAGTACTTCGAAGTGAAAAGTTTTTCAAAATGCATTATACTATCCAAAGCTGCTGTACTTCTTACCAAGAAAGCTTTTATTGAAATTAATGTTCAGAGTCATTAACAAACAGTACAGACCCTTTAAGTCATCTTCAGTCATTCCTTATTGACTCAGCTTAGAGAGAGAACAAAATTGTAATTAATGTTCCTGTCCCCCTCCTATAAGAGCTCAATTTGATTAAGATCATCCAAGGAGGTGTATCTTGCAGCTGGTATTGATACAGGCTTGCAGTTTCCATCCATTTTGTTTTTAATCAGGCGTAGTATTCACCGCCCCCTGAAGTGCTTTGACTTGAACAGTATTTTGAACGCGGAAAATTACTTTATGATTCCTGCTTCTTCTTCTATGTGTGTTCTTCCTTAGTTTGGGGATGAGGGTATAGCTGAACCGTGAATGTTGTCTTAACCATATACCTACCTATTTAACTATTTGTAACTAATTCACTTACTAACTATTAGTAACCAACTAACTAACTAACTATAATTAACTATTAGTACGGTAACTAAATATCTAACTAAATATTAGTTACTAAGTAACTAACTATTAGTAACTTACTAAATAACTAACTAACTATTAGTAACTAAATAACTAACTAACTATTAGTAACTAACCAAATAACTAACTAACTAACTATAACTTAATAACTAACTACATATAATTATCCATTCATAGTTATTGAGCTTCATTCCAATTACCGAGCTGTCCCTTATGACATGATGAATTAGAAAGATTTGTCATATTTTAGTGACCGTTACTTTATCTGATGAATTTCTCTTTAATCTGTGTATTCGTTAATTATTCAGTATTGGCATATTTACGACTAAACTGTTCCTCAAAGAGCTAAGTTGTCATATATTTTGAAAACTAAATAAATAGAGTTGTATGACTCCATTCAAGAGAAGAAAAAAATACATATGAATAAATAGTATACAAATAAATGTTTAAAAAGCTGGAAGAGAAAAATCGAGAAAAAGCTAGTCTTTATTCAACGTGATCGTGGCAACCTTATTCTGTTACCCACTTGAGAGTAAAAATCCACAGCATTTTACAAGATTATTTCTCCAAATCGTTCAAACTCCCAGTATGTAAGTGGTAATCGGAACCGGACTGAATCTATGAGGGTGGAAAGTGCTTAGTGGTGATCACCTTCTTCAAAGGACGCAGAAAAAGCTTCTATTTTAAGAAATAATTGCCGCAATTTAGACCATATTGAGAAAGTCGGACCCTGTGGTGTAGTTTGTTCTAAGGTTGTTAACCTTCAAGTAGCAGGCTCAATCATATCGGTGTTAGTAAGACATGGGTACCATTTGCCTCTTGGGTATGCATTTATATTTTTCATGAATATTCAAAGGGTATATGTTTCAGTACAACAACAGCAGCAACGACAGCAGCAGCAACAACAACAGCAGCAGCAACAACAACAGCAACAACAACAGCAACAGCAACAACTGCAGCAACAGAAGCAGTAACAGCAGAAACTGCAGCAGCAACACCAGCAGCACCAGCAGCAACTACAGCAGCAGCAGCAGCAACTACAACAGCACAAAAGACAACGGTAACAACAGCAGCTGTATCAACACCAGCAACAATAGAAACAGCAACAGCAGTAGCAAAAGCGACAGCAGCTGCAGCAACATCGTCAACAACAGCTGCAGCAACATCGTCAACAACAGATGCAGCAGCAACAGCAGTCATCACAGAAACATTAAAAGCTGCAGCAGCAGGAACAACAACAACAGCAACAACAGCAGTAGCAGCGGCAACAGCAACATCGTTCTCGCCATCCACCACAACATCTGCATACGTGTTGAAAAATAAGGTGTAAAAGATTTACATATTTCTAATGTTTTTGTTCCCTCAACGATTTGTCTCCCTGATCCTTTTTCTTCCGCAATGCATAGAAAAAGACCCGATGAAGTAAATGAAATCACTCAAAATGATTGGATTACCATGTTCCTTTCTTTGCTCACACCATGCATCTCTCAGAAATATGTATTTCTGGAGTTCGGTTAGAAAAACAAGGAAAAGAAAAGGACGAACTCCGCTTGGGGACATTGGATTTACAATATAGTCCTCGGGAAAAGCACGGGCTTCCCACAGATCCGTGGACTTTCATTTTGTCTCTCTAAAAAGCAAGTAAAGAAACCGGTTCCAAACAACTGCGGGAGGGGACAATGGATCTACGATGCATTCCTCGCGAGAACCAACATCTTTCCCGTGTGAGTATAAAACCTTTTAAGCATACGAACCTCCGCAGCTGCTGCGATAAAAAAAATAATAAAAAAAAAACGAAAAAGGAGAGCGTGTTCGAAATCATGATATATTCCCAAATCCCGCGAGACTTGGTTCGCCTATCTAAATGCAGAAAGTCACATTTGTATTTTTCCCCCCGATTCAATGTATGATCGCTCGCACACTGTGGATAATAAATTGCCGTACATCTACGGCCGCTTATGATTTTCAAGTGTTTTCATATGCATTCAAACGAGGTCACACGATGGTTTAATTTTATAAGTACAGTTGGTTATCTAATTGAATTGCCCATTTTCCCCATTATATACCAATATAGGTCATCACGCTGATTTAGCATATCATTTATTCATTACACGACCGCTGAGCTGATCTTCCACTTAAGGTTTGCATTTTAATAAATCTGTTTATTATATAGGTTACAGTATGCCTTTCAATTCATTTCATCTGGAAAGTTATTAAAAGTATTATATTTTAAAGGTAGGGTCATTGGTAAATACTTCAAATATTTATGACCATAAAAACATACTTGGTGAGACGCACTGCAGCTGTTGATAGTATAAACTATTTTGAGAAAGGTTCCCCTTTGAAGTTTGTTTGGATAATATTTGTTCACCCGAAAATGTTTAATCTGAGAAACGATTGTGCATGAATCGTGTTTTTTTCCCCAGATTTCTGAGGGTCGGTTTCCGTTCGTGAATGCTGTGGCCAGAAATGCGGTTGGTACCCGCTGTCACCTCGCTTAAAGTGGATGGATATACGAAGTTCTTGTGGAAATACAATTTATTGATTGTTGAACTGAAATTACATATAAAGACTTCAAGTTTATAGCAAAGAAAATATGACATTTACTGCATATTGTGGTGTGCGACATGAGCAATGCAAATTGAATATACTTGATTGCCTTAAAGGGTCTGAATACGTTTGGTAATTAATGGCAATAAAAACTTACTTGGTAAGAAGTACAGCAGCTTTGAATAGTATAATGCATTTTGAGAAACTTTTCACTTAGAAGTACTGCGGCTATGGAAAAAGATATCACCTTTTATCCCCAACAAATTTGAATATGAGAAGCGTTACTGATAGTAACGTTTCTCAGATTGTGTATTCCAATCGCAGATTATTCTTCCTGCGAGGACAAACCGCTCCAGGTTTTCGGCAATATCTCAAAAACACTACCACCTCTTGAAATGAGATTGTAACAGGTTAGTTTTATGGTTTATATATACAACTTTGTAGGATTGAAACAGTGGGTTCCAATTACTAAACGGGTACAATCCCTTTAACACGGTAAATGGTTGTCTTAAAAATAAAAATAAATCTCACAGTTTTTGTCTCCGTCAGGCCTCGGTTTGAGTTTGATATGGTAATACATACCAAAGTAACATGCTTTATGGGATTATGCTGAAGCATTCACTAAGTCTCCATGGTATGGACTATGGTTATGGCGGCAACTCAAAGGGCCGGTATTGAATTAAATATGCAAATTACTGATGTGCTAATAAAGTCACGGACGACGAAACCTAATTGCCTGGCTTCAATAATTGGAGAAATCTTACTTGATCACCAGAAAGTCCAATCACATGTAGCTGACAAAGTTATAAAGAAAGAAAAAAGATGCCGGTGTTACCTCAGTTCAATAGCAGGTTCGACAAAGTGTACAATCTTACAGCGAGTGGAATTCCACTTTGGGTTCGTTACCAGGGCTATGTTTTGATGCATTATTATTATTATTATTTTTAATGAGATATCGCCTTACTCACAAGGCCGGACGGCCGTTTCAAGGTGAGGGCTACACTTAACTAATTTGGGTTGTCGACCCAAATCAACTGTCACCAGGGGCACGTTGCCACCTACTCCTAGGGCTGAAACAGGGTTACCCCTATCACAGTCCGTAAGGATGTAGGCATGGGTATCTTCCACTAGGAGCCCGACTCCAATTATTTGAGCTCGAACTGTATTGAGTTAGCGTGAGTATCGACGCCGATAATACACGACCAGCATTGGTTCTGTTGCCGTCAATGGGTTTAACATACAATGAATGAAGACAACCATCTGTCCAATTTCCATTTGTTTTCGAGTGGCCCAGACTTCACAGCAACCCGAAGATTTCAAAGCCACTTAGGTGTCGACACTCAATATTCGTACTCGAACAAATCGTGGTAACCGGAGCCCCATTAATCGATTTTTCGTATTATCCAGTTGTGTCATTAATCGATTACCTGACAACTCGAAAGTCATTAGAACGGCCTATTTGCTCTTCGCGCAAGAGATACGATGGTCCAATGAACCTCAATGAAGGTCACTTTACTATCAAATGGGTCAGGAAAGAACTAATTAGCATTACAGCTTTGAAAATCAACAACAAAACAATAATTCCTGTTGTCACTACTTTCCCTTCATTCTTATTCATACCTTTGAAAACGACGATTCGGCTTTGAATGTTTGGCGATCTGGATAATTTTGATATCTCAAATTCTTACCAGAGAAACGCAGGGGGCAAGTGTCTTCATCAAAAACAATTTTGTTTTCTGTTTCTCTGATCGCCTGTACTCATGAGTTTCACATCAAACTTTCGACTACGATCTGACAAAGTTATCCCTTACCTCAATTTCACGACCCACCCACGTCTAGCTTTTGAAATAACTCAAGTACTGTACGCATGAGTTCCACATCAAACTTTCGACTATACGATCTGACAAAGTTTCGACACCCACCCACGTCTAGCTTTTTAAATAACTCAAGTACTGTACGCATGAGTTCCACATCAAACTTTCGACTACAATCTGACATACTCCTAACCTCGATTCCATCACCCACCCACAGGTGTCATCACTTCGAGTTCGCGCACATTTTACAAGACCTTAAACCTTATTATTCGCAACAAGTACATCCAATGAACACCATCCTCGTCACCATCAGCATCAACAGCATTTTGGGCGCATTTAACTATCTCGGCACCTGTCGCCCCTTGGGTAGGAGGGGAGAACCATAGAGCAAGGGGAGAACAGAACACCTGACACCCTGGTCTGGTAACTGATCTCATTCTAGCCAATTTATTACATCAGCCTGTGGGGATATTATCAAGTAAGCCATCCGCTGGTTTTCAGCGACTATTCCGCAGAAGTACAGAGAGATTTGGAATGATTTACGGGATTGATGTGTGCTTCGTAGATTTAGGTTCCAATCAATTTGGGTGAAAAACAGTTTGCTTCTTGAATAATATCCGTTTGATTGTGTTTGTGCTTGCTTTTGCTATCGCCGACTCTTCGAGTAATTCACTTTGACAAAGAATAGGAAGAGAAAGTATGGGTTTTCGGGGCCTGTTGCTCGAAGTCTATCCTAGGGGGTCTTCCAGGTTATAAGTTTCATTATCTGCAGATTTTTTATTTCAAGCTCTGGATTATTTGCTATAAGTGCTACGAAGTGTGGATCTGAGAACAAAAGAGGTCCTAACAATGTAGGGACTTGAAACACTGTGTGGACTTACACACGTCCACACATTTTTGTTTACAGTGTTGAAGAATATGGTTTTTTCTTAGGTGTACAGAACAAAGGAATGTCCACAGGGTGACTGCAACACAGATGGGTGGGTGTGTGTGGACACACGGAAGGGCATATGTGGGGTCCTGACAACAATGGAACAATTGACCCCACAAGGTCATTTCAATAGGAACAATTGGGCCCCACAAGGGAATTCTTCAGAAAAGGGAATAATAGAACAACAATAGCAGTACCCCACAAACCGGATCCGTAAGGATGCGTGTGTGTTCTGTTGGTGGGGTCTTTTCACCACAAGAGGGCAGTATCACCGATCCAAAGAGCGATCAGAGCCCCTGCAGACGAAAAAAGACCGCTGAAGATGGTTGCTAACTGTTATGCTTTTGGCATTAGAATAGAATAAACTAGGGACGAAACTGACGCAGAAATAACTTCATTCTGGAAACCATACATATCCATACATAACCATACAAGAAAAGTAGCATACGGGTGACATACATGTGGATCAAGTCTCTCGTTTCTGAGAAGTGTTGGTTATGAGAGGAACAGGAATTGGGATAGTCTCGACGTTTCGATTAGTAAATTCTTCCCGTCTTCAGGAGAGGTAAGCAACAAAGGGTTGTTTTGAATTGTATAGTTCAACTTAAGTTCATATCAACCGCGTATTGGTTCTGCATGGAACTCTCAGTACTTAATCACATTCGCAAAATCCACTAGCTCATGAAATTTTAAGACTAAAAGGAATAACCAAAAACAAACAAGCAAACACCACACACTCAACTGTTTTATCAACGCCTACAATTTACTTTATGTCCATTTAAAGCATTCTTTATCAGCGCATTGATAGCGTCAATGCGCTTGCTGTGCTTTCTAAACTAAAAGGAGGAAAAGCCGTTTTTAAGTTGTTCTGTTTAGAAACAAACAAAAGTTTGTTATTATTATTATTACATCAGATTTGTTGCTAGAAACAGACACAAGTTCTATTTTGTGTTATTGTTATAAGTTCTAGTGTTCTATTATTATTGTTATATCAGATTTATTGATAGAAACAGACACAAGTTCTAGTGTTCTATTATTATAGTTATATCAGATTTATTGATAGAAACAGACACAAGTTCTAGTGTTCTATTATTATTGTTATATCAGATTTATTGATAGAAACAGACACAAGTTCTAGTGTTCTATTATTACTGCTATATCAGATTTATTGCTAGAAACAGACACAAGTTCTAGTGTTCTATTATTATTGTTATATCAGATTTATTGCTAGAAACAGACACAAGTTCTAGTGTTCTATTATTATTGTTATATCAGATTTATTGATAGAAACCGACACAAGTTCTAGTGTTCTATTATTATTGTTATATCAGATTTATTGATAGAAACAGACACAAGTTCTAGTGTTCTATTATTATTGTTATATCAGATTTATTGATAGAAACATACACAAATTCTAGTGTTCTATTATTATTGTTATATCAGATTTATTGATAGAAATAGACACAAGTTCTAGTGTTCTATTATTATTATTGTTATATCAGATTTATTAATAGAAACAGACACAAGTTCTAGTGTTCTATTATTATTGTTATATCAAACTTATTGATAGAAACAGACACAAGTTCTAGTTTTTACTATTATTATTGTTATATCAGAATTATTGCTAGAAACAGACACAAGTTCTATTTTTTTTAAAGTAATTATACTATTGTTATATCAGATTTATCGCAACAATGTCCCACAACAATAACTGCACTATAAATACTATAGGGTCAAAATTCACCCGGATTCAAGATCCCATGGGGTGTGACCCATTTCTGGGTCAATCTCTCTGGGTAAGTGTGACCCAGATTCCGTCTCAAAATATTATCCAAAAACTCTGTCAAAATGACGCAGAATCCGAGTCAAAATCCAATTTTTAAACCAGTTTCCGGGTCGCGAGATTGTTTTTCCTACGAACTTTTTGTCTCCCCATACGGCGAACTGTGTACAAACTTCTTTTGATAGCGCCCTCTTTTGAATCATCCTCCTCCAGCCCATGTTAATTTCCCATATGGAGACAAAAAGTTCGTAGGAAAAAAAATCCTTCCGGGTCAGCGTGACCCATCTCTGGGTCACGCTCCAATGGGACCCGGAATCCGGGTCAATTGACCATATTTTTGACCGCATGAGGGCGCTTTCATCAGGGAATGTCTTGCATCACAATTACAGTTTCATCTTATTTTAATTGTCTGTATGTAGTTTTCTTGCATCAATGACTAAATATATAAACATAGTGATAAAAACAATTTTAAAAACCCCGTTTATTTACTTGTTTTTCATCATGTGCAATTGTTCCACATACGCCCTCACGAGGTCAAAAATACGGCGAATTCTGATCAACGCATAAACAAGTGGACTGTAGACTCAAAAGAAGTTTTGTTGTTAAAGTACAAGGAAAACCCCTATATTGTTCCCCTCTTGAAATTGAGAATCCCAACACATCATTCTGAAGGTTTGTTTTACAAGAGACCGTCCGGGCTATTCATGTTGTTCGGACAAGATTGCTAAAGATATCTCCATCCACAGAGTCAACAAAAACAACGAACCCACACTCCGCTGAGGGGGGTGTTGCTATCAAGTTCACCACAATTCAATAACTACACATGACGGTTGCATCAGCAAACTGAACTTTTAGCTTTTCAAAAAGATGTGCTCTCTGAATCGTGAGCGATACAGATTCTCCCGGCAACGCGCGAAAACGATAGGGGCATTTGTAGCCTTCTTTATCTTCGAGCACTGTTCTCCCCTCTGATTTGTTTCAACCGATGACTGGAGGTAGGACTAATTATGTACAAGGAAGCTTTGGGTGACACGGATAATCAGTATTACGTGTCGTGTTCCTGCCTTTATGTATCATTATTCACTTGTTTGTTTTGTTTCGTTCCCTGCCCCCAGAATCTCGCAATGTAACCGTCAAAACAAGTGTCTCACCCCGTTATACAATCGTCTTTAATTTCGACACCGGGAGCAACACGCGGGATCGAACGCCAATCGCATTTCCGATCGACTAGTTCAGAAACAACTGGACTAAATCAAAATGTCTACATGACCCATACATACCGAGCCCACGATACATGCCACTATTGATACACGCGACAATATTATTTGACTTGGTGTGTCGTGGCCAGCCGGATAAGAGTACCGGACTCAAGCTCTTGTGTTTCTGATCAGCAGAGTGTGGGTTCGAGTCCCGGTTGTGACACTTGTGTCCTTGGGTAAGACACCAGGAGTACAAATGGGTACCGGGGAGAGTTGGGGGTCACCTGCGATGGACTGGCATCCTGTCCAGGGGGAATATCAATATTTTCAGTCGTTTAATGCCAAGGAAACCAGGTATAAACACCGGCCTGATGAGCCATATTGGCTCGGGACAGATGTTACTTTTTTACTACTATTTGATTCCCGGCGCATGCTAGGTGTACAATCGCAAATAGTTAACATGGGTTATTATTTCAGTGTGGTACCTCTAACCTCCTCAATGTTGAGAGAAACGGAGCAAGCATTGGTAAAAGCTTGTAGAATCATGCATTATGATGTGGCCTCTATAAAAACAAGACTTTCTCCTTCTTGTTTAGTTCTACATTTTTCGTGGAAACTTGGCAATACATTGTGTTTCCGGAAAGGACAAAGAGGGCGCTTCACCAATCACCAGACGGTGCACCAATTACGGAGAGAAACTCACGCACGGAGCCTCGTTACATGTAAACCCACAACTTTTACTTTAAAACAAAGATTTGACAGTCATGGCTCTCATGGATTGATGAACAAATTTCCAACAGTGTGCCCCTGGGGCTGTTGATTTTCACCCCGGAGCTTTTTTTTTTTTTTTTTTTGGGGGTACACTAGCCCTTTAAAATTGCCCTATTTTGCTTTAAAAAAAAGTGACAAGGTAATTTTTACAAGATGGAGTTTCGCCAGTTCAGTCGTTCATGGGGTGTTTTTATCTTGGTTGAGCCTTGCTCATAAGCCAAGCGGCTCACCTACCAACATTTGAAAATATGAAGTTTTTAGTTTTTATATTTGGTTTGAAAAGTTCGTGGAAAAAAATGCTGGCATGAGACACCACTGATGAACAATTTAGCCACTCGAAGAAAACTTTGTTTAGCTTAGTCGTAACCGTAGCAACCAAACGTGAATGTGGACAAAATGACCGACAACACATAAACCTTTACTTCGATAATAATATCATGATAGTATTTTTGAAAAAGAAAAAAACTCCCCTACTCAACTGTCAACAAAAAGAGAAGAAAAACAAATATAAACAAATAGAAATGTCATGTTAAATCGGAAACCCCATGGCCCGTTACTCAAACTCTGCACTCCTCTTTTTGTATTAGTGGTAAGGTCAATTTTAGTGTGTGCTGAGAAGATTTTAGTGTGTGCTCAGACGAATAAATGACATATCCCTTTCAATTATTTCACACTATAGTCCAAAAGGGGGCGCTGTATAACGTTATCGGTGATGATATTTTGAAGCTTGTAATGCAAAGTATTTTTTGTCCATGGTTAAGAGGGCGCCAAACCGAGGGAACAAAATAATATCTCCCGAGTTATTACGCAGTTAGAGTGCGAATATTTACGTGATGAAGAATGTAGAAGAGGGCGCCACTTTATGTATACGATTACGCCAAAGTAAAACTTGTGTTTTGTGAAGTAATAAGACTACTGATCAAAAACAGTTCAATCGTCCTTACCAGTTCGGGTTTTGGGAAGTATAAGAGTGGGCACTTAGGAATTTTCAGTTTACGTGATTTTTCTTGTTATAGTTGTTAAGTTAAGCACAACAAATTTAAGCACTTTCAGCCGAGTGTAAGACATGTGTGTTCTTTGATGTCGCAACTTCCAGGGTGTTGCTGTTTTAGTTTTCGCAACTGTGGCACCCTCACTGGGTCTTGTGTTTTGTAAGTTAAATTACAAGAAATCCACAGCTCCTGAAAAATCCTACACTCCTGAGATGCCCAAACTCCTAAGACATCCACAATTCCCAAAACATCCACAACCAAATCGAGGCTGCACATCCCCCAAATATCCACAACTTCTGAGATGCCCC